>CM037095.1:52863849-55626900 GCA_020916435.1 Oxytropis ochrocephala
TAGTTACGTATTGCTTTGGGGTTGATGGGAGGATGGGTCTTATCTGGTGTTGGCCGATGGTCAATGGTTTATGAAAGAAATAGTTATTTGGTTTGATGAGGTGTTTGAAGGTTTATATGAAAGAAAAGATGATTAAACCCAATAAATCGAGGGCCTTTTTCTTTTTTTGAAAGGGAAATGATTGAACCCATTGAATTTGAGGGCCATTTGAAGGGGAAATGATTGAACCCATTGAATTTGAGGGCTCTTTCAAGGGGAGCTCACCACATGCTCATGGCAAAATGTAATGACTCTTAATTTATACTCCCTTTGTCTTCCTCTTTCTTGTTTTAGGATTCTCCTTTTTGAAACTTCTGTTATTCCCTTTTGTGAATTTCCCTTTCCTTTGACTTGGGTGAAATGATATACCATCTTTGATGTGGAATTAACCTCGCCTAGGTGATGGTGATATCCTGGGCTTTTCGCTTAAGATGGGTAACAAAAGTATTTTTGTGATTTGAATCTTCGCTTAAGAGTGGTAGGAAATGGACTTTCCTGGGATTTTAGGTTTTGAGGGTATGGAGAGATGACCAAATTTCATTTCAAACCCGATTGCTTATTTCTGTAAGACTTAACTTTAGGACAATAATTTATCTATCATCATGTGTTTGCTCTTTTTCTTCCCCTTTTTTAATTTTTACCGATCGCTCTTTGCGAGTTTTTCAATCCACCTGCTTTTGCCTAGGCCGCCCTTTTGCATGGGTTTTCAAACCTAGCGAGCTTATTTTATTTTTTTATTTATTATATATATTTTTTAGAAATACTTGCACTAAAGGAATATGATAATCGATAAGGAAAATTAGTGATCACGCATTTGCCTCTAAAGATGGTGAGGACATAAAGTGTTAGCGAGAATGAACCAAAAGTCGCGTATGTGGACTGACGGAGAGAATATGCGCTTTATGGTGGACGGTATGGATCAGTATTTGGATGGGGAATGATGATAAATGAAGGAAATTGAATCGACTAAACAAGAGAAACTGCAGACGCAGCATGCATACTTTACTAGAAGAACGCTTGTCACGTGAGAGTTAACATTGGTTAAAACATGATATAAAAACTTTTTGATGAATCAAGTTTAGTCTTTTATCATGGAATGGATAAGATGCAATGCTTTTTTTGATCGAAATACAAATAAGCTTATCTGATGTGAAAAACTCGAGGGCCTGGAACACCTTGGGTTTGCAAACGAGTGAGGGTAAACTTTTCCAAAAAAGAAAATTACTTTATGCAAGAACATCTCGCCTCTCATCACACAACATTTTTGTTATGCAATGCATGGATGAAAACATTATGATGTATACATGATGAAAATGAAATACATGAAAGCATGTTCACTTGAAAATGTGATTATTCTAAAAGTTTTTCTCTTTTTGATGTTTTCTTTTTATGCAAGATTTAAATATGAAATGCCAATGCATTTTTGGATGATGAATGATGCAAGAATGATGCTTCTTTTCAAAATTATTTTTATAGAGGGAGAGACAAGATATGAAATGCCGATGCCCCCTTTCTTTTTGAATGATGAAAGATGCAGGAATGACGTTTTTTTTCTAAATGATGATTTTTTGTGAGGCAAGACAAAAGATGAAATGCCAATGCCCCTTCCTTTTTGAAAGATGCATGTATGGAGGAATGATGTATTTGAACTAAAGTGATGAGGTTAATGAAATGATGCATGAATGCTACATTTTGAATAAATTTGATGATGATTTTGTTCATGATGATGAATGAGATGCTTTCTTGTTTTCATTTTTTTGTGCAATGAAATGCATGATACTCACAATGATTTTTTTATTTAAAAAAATGCAGGAAAGACATGATTTTTTATTGAATGGAATTGCATGAAAAAATGAGAGGTTAATGTATTAATTTTACATGATGTGTGAAAAGGAAAACAATAATGCATGAGACGCGGCCCCTAATAAGACACGCTTTTTTGGATCTTTCGAGAAAATTAGGGAAAAGCCTTAGTGAATGGAAACACACACGCATGAGAATGCACTCTGATAAACCTCAATGAGATATAGAAAAATGCATGTATGAATTTTATCAAGTTTTTGTTTTATGCAATGCAAATGATGTCTTTATATGAAAATGACGCGATAATGCGACTTCCGACATGCATGTGAAAAATAAGATGAAAAGTTTTTTTCGAGTTTGGTGACTCAAATTTTGGGAACATCACCTCATATAGCCCGGAAAAGAAAAGACTATGATGATTTTTTTGAAAGTTTTGCTTTTGTAATGCATGATGTTATGATGCAAAGTGCGGATGATGAGGATGATTTTTCATGTTATTTACAACATAGGATTTTCAAAAGTCGGAACTTCATATTTCCTCGAAAAATATATATTTTTTCAAAACAGCTTGATGCGGGGTACGCAGCTCCTTTGTGTCCTGCATGGGTGGTTTCTTAGAGATTGCAGATCTAAGGCTTTTTCTAAGGGTGCACACCTCAAGAAAGTACTAAAAGGGGGCCCTAGATAAGGTTCCTAGAGCCAACGACTTCTGTCCGAGAGCACCGATCACAAGGCGTGACGCCTTGCCGATGATGTCATCAAACAAAGCCAAACTCTAGGTGAAGTCTTCGCACACCCAACAAGACGCACATCCAAAGTGAGCAACCACTAATGACTTCGTTCTAGCCTAAGATATACTCTAGCCTGTATAGAGCTGTCTCACCAAGAAACAAACAAAAAAATAAAGGGAGTGCAACGTGGTTTGTAGGAGCACAATGCCAAACATACCCCCACCCGCAAAGAAAATCCGTAGAGCAAGGCCTTAGCTAAAGAAAATCATCTACCCTGTGGTTTTGCATATATCATTTAAGCCTAAGTAAGAAATCAACCTAAGGTACTAACAATCATCTAAAACTCTACTTACCTTAAGAAGAGGAGCTAAGAAGAGGTGATCATGATAGAATGGGAAAGTGCATGAACTTACCAAAGAAAGGGCAAGTAGGGGAACATACGAGATAAGTGGGAATATGATGTATGAGCTACCTTTTGGAGAAAGTGGAGCAAAGAAGAAGGGATCATGGGGATTTTGGAGAGATGCATGAGCATAAGTAAAGAAAGAAAGTGGGTGAGAAGAAGCAGGAAGCAAACGAGAAATAAGCAAATGCACATGGATGCAATACAATGAAAGTGCATAGAACATTCAATCATTATTGGTAAAGAAAGAAGGAAAGAAAAGAAAGAAAGAGAAGAAAAGAAGGAAATAGAACAATCACATTTGAATCAAACAATTTTAAACCACACATCGAGTTAATTAGGCTTGACCCTCGTATTTTTTTTAAAAAAAGTTCCCTGAAGTCGCCAACATTTGCACCCCTAAAAATCCGGTTTGGGATTCTCAATGTACAACGTGAAAATTTTGAAGCCGCCACCAATATTTTAATTTTAACACGAAAACATTGAAAAACGCCTTTTTATACAAGGCGCGCGGTCTTTTCAAAACAGGAGATGTAGGTTCGGGGCCTGGCCTGGTTAGGTATGGGGAAGGTATTAGCACTTACACCTCCTTTCTACCGAAAGTGGAACCATTAATTTGATGTGTGGTTTCGATAAGGTTTGATTTGAAACAATTGTTCTACTTCTTTCCGTATTCTTTTGTTTTGAGAAAAATTGTTTTGTAAGCGGAGAAAAGAAAGATTCTTTTAGAATTTTTGAAAAGCCTGGCTGACGGGACGTGGCCCGCTCCTACGTATCTCCCGTGCGATGGAGAATTCAAAGCTTACATAGTTCTCTCGAGTCGAGAAGTTTTGGTGTGCCGTGTTTTTATTGTAGGGTTCTCGAGTCCGAATCAGATACACCCACTAACCCTAAAACATAGACATCCTCCGCCCGCATGCGACGTGCTCCCTACTTATCGAAAAGTGATTTGAATTACTTGAAAAATTTGTTGTGAGGTTGGTTGCTTTATTTCGAGCAAGTATTCTCGTGCTCGCACGAATCAGAGACAAATTTCGCTAACCCTAAGACGCTAACCAACCCGGATGTACATCCGACTTTGATTCTCTTACTCATTTTTGAAATAGGTTTAAGCTGTTAGTTGCTTGTTTTATTTCTCATAAGTATCCCAAGATGTTTGAGTTGTACAACTCCGATCTTAGATCGCTTAGTCAACATGGGCCCGCACGTCCGACTTGGACTCCTTATGAGTTTTTAGGAAAATGGGTTTTTTACTTTATTTACTTGTGAAAGGAAAAGAAGCTAATTTGGTGAGATTTTGGGAAACAAGTAGAACACTTCAATCAACTCCAAATCGATAACCAAATGCAAAATGAATGAATGAAGTTCAAACATATTCAACTAATCAAGCAATCATGAACATGTTGATCATCAACTAAGATTAAGCATGCCAATATAATCAAGAGATTTAATTGTCAAAGATGCAAGACAAAAGTTCTCAAAATAATTGTGTGTGTGTGTGAGAGAGAGGTGCATTTATCTTAATGACTCTATGCTACACAAGTAGTAGGCTTACGCCTTCATATAAGAGTACGTGCATGGGGGAGGAATTGCACACAATTAAGTCAAGACATTTAAATGGCATCATGAACAAGAGAGATATAATTAATTATAGGCATAGAATATTCTTAGTTAGATGAATGAACATGCAAGCAATGATGTGCATGATTAGACAAATGTGCAAATGCATGAGCATACAAGGATATGAATGATCGATCATATAAGACTATGCATGAATGAATAGGCATACAGGACTATGCATGAATGAATGATTGAGCATGAGCATAGTTATTGTGCAAGGTATGAACATTTGAGTATGCATGAACATGTGAATGAATGCCAAACATGGAATTAATGAATGCATGAGCATGTGAGAGGGTAAGAGAATGCAATAGGCCTAAGCATGTATGAATGTATGAACATGTGAGCATATGAAAGTATGCAAGTACTAATGTGCAAACATAAGAATGTGTCATACAAGTGATGCAAATAAATGAAATGCAAAGGGTGAAAAGTTTAATGAGATGAGGTAAAACCAATGATTCAATGTAGTAAAGTAAAAAGGGTATGCAAAGTGGTAAAAATTAAATGAGGTGGGGTAAAATGTTTGATGAGGTGGTAAAAGGTTAGAGTAATAATACGGTAAAAATGTTTGAGTAAAAGGTAAATAAAAGCAAAAATGTTTTTATGTTATTTGGTAAATAATTAATGAAGGGTAAAGTAAAAGTAAGTGAGTGGTTAAAAGTGAAAACACAATTACACAACTTGTATTTACAAACACAAGATCAAATCAACAATTTACGAGCAACAAATTGGTAAAATTCGAGGCATTTGGCCGAATGCATAGCAAGTGCAAAACCAAGCACAAATTTCATCATGTTCTTGCAACCAAATCACATCAATGAGCATATGAATATAAACCCTAGGATCTACTCATACATTTGATGATCAAACAATTGTCATTTCATCATTTATTTCAACTCAAAATCAAAGGAAATGCAAGAACAATAGAAACCCTAATTTCTACTTATGAACCCTAGAGCATAGTGGGCTAGGTCCACCTTTTTATTCAACTTGAACACAAGAAATGGTCAAAGAAATGCATGAACAACCAAAAACACTATATGGCCGAAACATCTTTGAAGGAAAATGAGGTTTTATTTCATGAAATTTAGTGAAAAATGTGTGGAAATTCAAGGAAATTATTCATGCACAAAACAAACTCCTTCAAGGCCAATGACCCATCTCAAACACCCAAGGCTCCCAATGTCCTTGTCATAATGTTTGAAATGGATCCTCAAAGCAAACAACAACAAGCAATCAAGAAGAAGTTGGGAGTAGAAGAGAAATTTACATGGTGCAAGTGAAAAAAAACAAGGATCTAAGGCTTACCTTAAGAACTTTCAAAAGAAATGAAGAAGAAGATCAAATAAAAACCAAGAACACTTGAACCTCTTCTTGAATCCCACGAAAATCTCTTTGATCTTGAAGAATTATTGTTGAAAGTTTGATGGTAATGCAAGATTAGAAGTGGACCTAGTGTAGGAATCAAGAATATTGAAGTTTTGATGGTTGATTTTGAAGAATTTGTGTGGAGAAAGGGAGAAGTAGCTTTGGTTTTGAGAGAGGGAGGAGAGGAGAGTATTGTGTGCTAGGGTAAAATGAGAGTCCTCTCTTCATGGTCTCTTATTTTGGGTTTTATATGAGGTGCAAAATTAAGGGTATATAGACATTGTGCTTTTGCAAACCATTGAGATTTGAGATAAAATTTAAATCAAGGGCTAGGATTGTAATGCACATGGATTAGGGCAATGAGAAAACATAAGTGAGGGGGATTGCTGGTCATACACCAAAATTAATAATTTTGTTGCACAAAAATTGTTAATGGCAATTAGGACTTTGTACACAAAGTCAGTAGCCTTCAGGATTTGATCTAGAATTTTAATCAATGGCTAGGAATACAACTCTCATGGACCAAGGGCATGAAGAAGCACAAAATGAGGTAAAAATAGGGCTGAAATTGCAGCCATGAGTGGGCTGACAACCTGCAAGTTGTTATCAGACTATTTGTCTCCCACTCACCTTGTAATTATCATTTCCTTTTCGATTATTCTTTCTAGATAATTCTCATGAAAATCTTACCATTTTGGGCTTCATCCTAGAATCAATCATTGGGCCTAAAATTCTATGATATCACTATTCCCAAAATTGATTTGATATTCTCACCTTGGAGGGAAATTCCCATTTTACCCTTTCCTTTAAATTTGAGTTTTTATGCAAATAATTAACAATCATGCGCATAAAATAAGATAATTAAGCACATTCTTCCTCAAATAATTCCCTTAAAATTGCCCAATGACTTGTGATGAAAAACTGTCCTTTTTAGAAAATGACCAAAATACCCTTTGACCTAAAAAAACTTGAAAAACCCTAAAATGCTTTCCTAACCCTAGAATAACTTCTAAAACTCTAAAATGCATGTTAAATGGCTCGTCCTGAGAAATTGTCCCTTATTTGCGAAATGACTAAAATACCCTTTGTAGATCGAAAAACTGGTTTGTCCAAAAGTGCATTCCAACTTCAAAAATGATTTTAGAAGCTTTGAAATGACTTTTAGAACCCTAAATGCAATGCATGATGCTCTTTTTCTCTTCTATTTATTTATTTTGGGAAATTTAGGCTTTTTGACCTGCTCTGACAAAATCGTGTATTTAATAATATATAATTAAGTTTGCCTTTCAGAAAATTACTTCAATAACATAATAACATAAGTATTTACAAATACGAAATACAAATAAATTTTAATAAACACTTTTAATTGCTTTATGATAGTATGTTTATATGGAGATTAATTAGCATGTTAAGTGAGCTTGTACCTGTATTTAAGATATCCTATTTTACTCGTTTTTTTAAAACTTCTTTGTCATTGATGTATCTGTGGGATGCCTGAAATGGCCCCTAATTTGTATAGTTGTTAATTTGAAGATTAAAAATGATGTTTTCTGTGTGGTACATGACTACATGTGGCCTTTGGGGTCCTACCCGACGGTGACTATTGCAATTTTGATAAATTGTCCTTAGATGACAAAAAAGTGTAATTTAAAGTTCTGTAAAAAGGGTAATTTAAAATATCTCATGTATTAACTTATTTACTTTTTTACCGTGTTATTAGTGCACGCAGATCTTCAGCTTGCTCTGGTCATTAATCTACGCCGGGAAACCCGACTAACCACGCAGTATATTCGACTTTTGCACGGCCTCATGCGTGGTTCTCCTCACCCAAAAAGAGTTTTTCCAAACTCAATATTCGAACCTCGAGACTTGAGATAAAATCCAATCTCGCTACCACTTGGAACAACGCTTGGTGGTATTAACTTATTTACTTTTAGGTGAAGTATTCTTTTTGTCCCTATAAAATTTAAGAAATTTTTTTACATCCCATAAAAATTTCGCCATTTTAATCTCCATATTTTACTAATCAATTTTAGTCCTCATAACTTTTAACAACGCTAGAAGTGCTATTAAAAGGCCTAAAAGCGCTTATTAAAAGTCATGAGAACTAAAAGTATTGACTAACGAAAACGGTGGGACTAAAAGTGAGAGAAAATTAATTATAAATTTTTAAAAATTCAAATTTATAGGGACAGAAGACATACTTAAACCTTATTTATATTGTATTGTAAATTGTAAATATTATGAGATATATACCTCCTATTTATCTAATCTAATAAATTTTCGAGGTGGAAAGTTCAGAGATAGAGATGATATGTAAAAATTTGGACATTATTTTATGGTTATATGTTTTTGTTCTAAAACTTTATGGGAGGAAGGTGGCCATCGTAAGTACCATGTGTGGCTTGGAGCATGTTATTAGGCCCAAAGCAAATGGAGGCTTAGGTATTAGAAATCTCCAAAAGATGAACCAAGCTTGTGTGATGAAGCTCTCTTGGTCTTTGTTGCAAGGGTCAGACAAACATTGGTGTGATGTCTTGAAAGGCAAATACTTTCGTGATAACCAGTTGGATGTAGCATTACAAGCCAAGTCTTCTATTTGGAAGTGTATTGTGGATACTTGGCTTGTCATGCTTGATAATATTTATTGGTGCGTCAGAATTAATGGATTTGAAATTTCAGTTTGGAATGATAGTTGGATTGTTCCCGGCTTTAAGTTGAAAGATTTAGTTCACCCATCCCGAACGAGCCGCTCGTGTATTCGGTGGCTTACTTGGTTGATGTTAATGGTCATTGGAACCTGAATCCTATTGAGCATCTAGTCCCGCAGGTAGTTAGACATCAGATTAGTGCCATCGTCCCCCCATCTACTAATAATGGGCCGGATTTGAAGCTTTGTCTTGGGAATTCCCATGGATATTTTACTGTTGCTAGCTCGTATTCCATCTTGGCTGAGCATGGTGTTGATTCAAATGAAGATTTCTGGAAGAAGATTTGGAAGTGTAATGCTTATGAAAGGGTACGGTCCATCCTTTGGCTTATGGTCCATGAGAGGCTTCTTTCAAAGGTTAGAAAGCACCGTATGGGTCTTGGGGATGATCTTTATAATCACTGCTAAAATGAGTCTGAAACGGTGGTACACGCCGTTTGTGAGTGTCCTCTTGCTATGAATTTGTGGATGGGTTTGGTTAGACCGAATAGAAGAAGTGATTTCTTCTTGGGTGATATCAAATATTGGGTTTCCTTCAATTTAAGCAGGCAGAATTGGGATATTGATGGTATTCCTTGGGCGGGCATTTGGGCCACTGGATGCTATTTGTTATGGACTTGGCTTAATAAAGAGACCCATGACACTTCCTTTATTAGGCCATCCTGCCCGTGGGCCTTAGTGCTTCGATACGCAATGGACTATCATAATGCTTGGGGCTCATCTTTTATTGATCAGAGTCGTGAGTATAGCTGGACATGTATTCATTGGTTCCCTCCTCCTCCGGGTAGAGTTTCTCTTAACTCTGATGGTGCGGTTCATGTCGAGATAGTAGAGAGTCAAGTCATGTGGTATTATCGAGATTCTTCAGCA
Source organism: Oxytropis ochrocephala (assembly GCA_020916435.1). NCBI lineage: Eukaryota > Viridiplantae > Streptophyta > Magnoliopsida > Fabales > Fabaceae > Oxytropis > Oxytropis ochrocephala. The sequence continues at coordinate 52,873,397 of CM037095.1, forward strand.
CTTGGCCTGTGGTTTTACTTCTTTTATAGTGGTATTGTTCGTGTTGGAGGCCGAGCTTTGGGGCCTTCTCGGGAGGTTTGCGCTCGTGTTGGGCAAGAGGGTGGAGATTTGTTTCTTGCCGTGGATTCTCGAGGTGTGGGTCGTGGTCATCAAAGGAGGGAGCACTCGCGCCTTTGCGCATTGAGGTCTAGTTCATGAGATTCATAGATTGCTAGCTTTGAATTGGGATGTCCACATTGATCATGTCTTCCGTGAAGCTAACCAAAGGTGCCGACGCTTTAGCTACTATTGGTTGTAATCAATCGAGTCTTTGATTGTTTTTTGAGCATAGTCCATCTAATATGGAATCTCTTCGCTCTGGTGATTGTATGGGGCCTACGACCTCCCGTCGTATAGTTAGTTAATCCTTTCTCCTGGGCTTTGCCCCGTTGTTTGCCAAAAAAATTGAACAAATTATTAACCTCAATAAATATTTATACTTATAGTGAAAGTACATGTTATTTAATAAGGAAAACATTTTATATTCAGTCATAAGTCATTTAATTATCATGAGTGAAAGGTTGATCATTGACCCAATTAATCAATAAGGATAAAAAGTGCCGGTGGTAATCAAAGTTTCAATTAAAAAAATTGACTTTTAGTCGGAGAAAAATTAACATTAAATATCAAACGTCCGTACGTAAATATAAATTACGTTTTGCAAGACAATTTGTCCGTGGGTAAATATTCCTACGCATAAAAACGTTGCGAAATAAAAATAGGTTTGATGCAGGGCATGTTATTAGGCCAAGCCATTTATGAACGGAAGTTAATAGTGCCCAATTCAGTTGGATTTGCGACCTACCGTTATAAATGGCATCAAAATTTCGATGGTAGTCACTCCATCCACCATACAAAAGAGAAGGAAGATAAAAACAACTAGTTTTCAATGACTCGTCCAGATGGACGGCTTACAGTTAGCTGTTGAAAGCAAAAAAACATCCAGATATAAAATTATCTAAGACTAACATTTGTTCAAGAATTTAAAGTTGGTAGTTGTTAAAGGCATATGTAAGTCTAATACATATGGAATAAGTAGGATTAAGGTTTAATACTTAAAAACGACATAAAGATGCTTCAAAAGATGCATAATAATTGTTAATCTTACTACGTAAGTTTTGATATTGAAAGAGCAACCACTATTATTTTTGTAGGAGAGTAGGAAATCCAAGTTACTAAACTCTACCAGATTTCCTAATGATGTCAACAAAAAAACATGTATGCCGCTTACTACCGGCGTAACAACAGCGATGACTCTGCTTTTCTTCGAATTTCGCTTCGATTCTCATTCCGATTCGATTCCGCCTTTTCCAACTCAATCCAAACATCAAAACAGATATTATATCAACATATTTTAGTCTAAACATAACAATTCAACAATCAAATAATAATGGTTTCGCTTCTAAGTTTTGAAAACACGTAATTTTCGTAGAAATACCGCTTTATTTACTCAAAAATTCACGAAACTCAAGATTTCAAAACCAATTTAAACCAATCACACAAACAACATACAAAATCCCTAATCGTGAGTAAAACTCACCGGTTGTGATGAAAATCACGTGAAAATCCGAGACTTTCTAAGCTCACAATTTTGAACTTCCCGACTCGCCTCCAAACTTCACAAACCGCTCCCAAATCGAACTCGAACAATCCCTCAAGCCTCTACACCCTATGAACAGATGCTAAATACAAACCCTTGAATGGTGGAGTAATCCCCACAATCGTAATACCAAATACCTATCTTCAAGTGTTAGCTCCAAAACCGAAATTCTACAAAACCGATTTCCATAGCTTCACAATTCTTTTAACTCCCACTCCTCTAGAACAACACCCAAAACTTACTCTCAAATCGTTGAAATGCTAAATCTTTTTCCAATAACCCAATAATCAGCTCCTATCCTCAACCCATTAGCTCCCAAACTGAATTTTAAGCAAATGAACTCATTTCTCCAATTTGAAGCTCTCAGAGCTTAATATGGTGATAGGAGGGATGGGAATTAAATGGTGATAAGAAGGGGTGGGAATTAAATGGTGATAAGAAGGGGATGGTTAGAATGAGAAGGAAGTGGTGATTCTAATTGTTTTAAAACATCTCACATGCATCCAAGTGAGGTGATTTTCTCTCCTCCCCACCTCTCTCAACCTCACGCTCTCCCTTTCTTCTCTTTCTTTCTTTCTTTTACTTCACCAAGATGTGAGTGTGTGAGTTTGGAAATGTTTTATGGGAAAGGAGTAAAATGATGTGTGAAAGTAAACCGATGTGGGAATGATTGGTGGTGCTTGTTTACAAATTTTTGAAGGTAAAAAAGAAAGTAAATGACTTGAGCAACACAATTGGAATTCAGAATAAAAAAATTGAAGTACATAACAAAAAATCTTTCCCACTTAAGATTGGAAAACTCATGTATTGCCGCATATATGAGTAAGATAAGATAGGAGGTTATCAACTTGCTAGATTTGGTTGTCCAAGCTTTGACCTTAACTACCCATTTTAAGTGTATAGGAGCATAAACAATGACTAATCACACATATTAGATCAACTCATAACACAAACAACTTAAAGTTGTAAGATAAACAACAGCCTATAATAATGTTAGCTATATTCATCAAATGTAACAATAAAAACTTAACCCATAATACGGTCGTACCAGGTTTGAGGGATTAGTCTCTAGAGTTGCACGTAGTGGATACCCATTATATATAAAAATGTGAATATAAAAACTTAACTCATAATTAAAGAGAAAAGAAGACTACATATATAATTAGAAAGTGAAACACGTACGTAAGTATCATGCAGAGTTTGATTTAAAACTAAACACCAATTTAAGTATGCTTCTAATACTTGTTGATGCGAAATTATCTAAATAAAGAATAAAATACCAATTTGGACATGTAAATTATGTTTTAGATTCTAAAGTACCCCAAAACACACGGCTTAGAATCACTTTGTCAACATCGCAATTTGGACATGAATTTTTTCCATCAAACAGATTATTAAGGAATGAACATTATGATTTGAACATCTAAATTTTTTTTCGACCCTTAAGTTCCCAAAATACACCGCCAATATCGCACTTTTACGTTATTTTGTGACTTAACTTATTATTTTTTACTAAATCGGGTTATTTACGAAGAAACTTCTAGTATTTGAAGAGTTAAAAAAATTCTCGAATTCTAAAGTCCCCCCAAAACACATCACAGAATATTTCACGTTACACGCTCTACAAAATAATTTTATCCCCATCATGTACACCAAAACATAAAAGAAGAACATTGGGTGTGACAAAAACTCATGGAAGGAGATAATCTCACAAGCTTCAAGAACCGAATACTGCGTGGTCACCAACTTCCCAATGTAGATTAGTCATTGGTAAAGCCGATAAAAACTTCACACCACGGACGTTGTAAAAAAAAAAAAAAGACAAACTAAAAATAAAAGTCCAAGTGAACAAAAATTGGAAGCTGGAAAAAAAATCTTTCCCTCCCAAATTGTGCGGCAATGCCAAGTAATATAAAAACTTAACCTATAATTAAAGAGAAAAGAAGACAACATAATTAGAAAGTGAAACACGACGTAGGTATCATGCGCAGAGTTTGGTTTAAAACTAAACACCAATTTAAGTATGCTTCAATACTTGTTGGTGAGAAATTATCTAAATAAAGAAGAATTATACCAATTTGGGCATGTAATTTTTTCTAGATTCTAAAGTACCCTAAAACACACAACCTAGAATCACACTTTATGTATTTTGTCATGAATATTTTTTCCATCAAACAGATTATTGAGGAACGAACTTTGCGTATTTGAACATCAAAATTTTTTCTGGACCATTAAGTTCCCCAAAATACACTGTCAACACGTATTTTGTCACAAACTTATTATTTTTTATCAAACCGGTTATTTACGAAGAAACGCTCTATTATTTGAAGAGTTAAAAAAAATTCTGAATCCTAAAGTACCCTAAAACACACTGCCTAACATTTCACGTTATGCGTTTTGCTACAAAATAATTTTGTCCCATTAAGTACACCAAAACACACTCTTTAGAATCTCACTTTACTTATTTTCTTATGAAATTAAATCTTTTTTTAATCGAAAATTGTCATATTTAAACATGTAAATTTTTTCGAGATTGTAAAGTACCTATTAAAATATAAAAAAGAAAAAATACAAAACCTTAAAATATAAAAGAAGAACCTTGGGTGTGACAAAAACTCTGATAGGGGGAGATAACCACACAAACCGACAAAGCCAAGTACTCGTGGCTACTGGCCCGGTGTAGATTTGTCATCGATAAAGCTGGTGAAAATCAGACACTAATAATACAGAATGTAAAAAGTAAAAGAAAAAAAACAAAGAAAAATCAAGAAAAAAAAACAAAAGCCAATTGAACAAAAAAATTGGAAGTGGCACAAAAAATTATTCCCATGACATTGGCAAGCCTATGCCAAGCCGCATAAGGTATTAGATATAGTCAAATAACTGTGAATAAAAATTAAATTATAACTATAAATTTAATAAACTTCACCCAATTGATTATTGAAGAATAAACATCACATATTAAAATATCTTAAATTTTGGGATCGCAATGTACTCTTTAAAATAAAAAGAGGGTCCCTTTAACCATTTGGTCATAGGTTCGATCACTAATCGATACGTATGAAAAAACATTTGTAGAGAGAGCTCAACCCCTTAAATGGATCTCTCGATACCTCAAATAGATTAGTCTCCACAATCACTTGGAGGATACATTAATTTACAAAAAAATATAAAAAAAGACAAAACATTAAAATATAAAAGATAAAAAGAGAAAAAGGAACAAAAACAAAAAAAAAAAAAAAAAAAGACAAAACAAAAAGAAAAAAAAAAAAAACCAAAATTAAAAACAGCATTGGCGCGCAAGGTCATGCAAGCCGCATATATAAAAGTAGATTTTGATTCAAAAGTGTTTTTGGAGTGGCATCATTGACTGCTTTAAATTGACTTATTAGGTTTACCTATTGTTTGGCACTAAACTCGGAATATACTTGCATCCGAGTACAAGTTGTAGTGCTTCGAGAATGTTAAAGATGGACTTTGATCGATGAAGATGGGCCTTGATGGTCCGAGGTAGCTTGCCTTCAACATTTGGTGGGTGTACCTGCAAACACTCTGATGCTTAAGTCAGCAAGGGAATTTGAGAGGTGAGTATGGAATGAGAACGTACCTGAAACTGAAGGGGTGCACCTCTATTTATAGACAAAGGGGCCACACCTGAAGCGTCGGATGCAGACGTTTTAATCCTGACCGTTGGATATGAGCAAAGCAGTGATAGGATGTAGCAGGCGCGGGTTGTTTCGAACGTGGATTGGGGCCGTGCCCAACCTTATGGGGTTTTGGCTCAGTCCGGAACAGTGGCCTCCCAAGTCGAGTTCAGACTACGGGGGATGAGCTCGGCTTGATTAGTTTCTGTCGATGTCCTTTGTTGGACATTTTGGACTCAGAGGAGTTTACTTTCATTCTTTCGGGTCTGTGGTGGATCTGAGACCTTCGTTGGTTCCTTAGAGGTCGATTCTCTGGGCCGTTGTATGTTTTTGACCTACAAAGTTTGACAGAGCATTTAAGCTCGGAATCAAGTAAATCTTGACCGAGCACTTAAGCTCTGAGTCAATTAAGTCTTCGAGAATAGCTCTGAGCCAAGAAGGGGAGAAGCTCACTGTGGACTTCTTCCTGGCCGCGAATCGAACATTTAAGCTCGTAGTTTGGGAGAAGGAAAGTGCTCAAGGAGAGCAGGGTCGAAGTCACCGTGGACTTCTTTCCTCCGCCTTTGTCTTGACATTCAAGGCAAGCCAAAGAGGAGGTGGTCCGCGCCTCTCGGTCTTTGTCTTGACATTTAAGGCAAGCCAAAGAGAAGGCCGGGTTCACGCGAGCGAAAGTCTTCGTGAGTCGTTGTGGACTCGCTTTCGCACTCGCGGATCGAGCATTCAAGCTCTGAGTCAAGAAGGGTAGTCCTCGAAAGCCTCGCCTCATACCGCTATCCGTCAGTGGCCAACTTGGTGTTGGATTCGGCGAGAGGGCATTGTCGCAAGTCGAAAAGCCGTGTCGCTGTATCTTGTATATCAAGAGATAAAATGGTTTGAAAAGGTGATTTCATTCAATATCGTGAATAGTTTGATTTGTTACATTGGGTGGATAAATGGATAATCACCGTAATATATTCCGAAGCCACCGCATTCCACGCTCGGGATCGGCTTTTTGGAGAGAGTTTCCAATTTATAAGCTCCTTCACGGCCTTGGATACCACACAGCAGGGCCTTCCCGTTTGGTGTAAGTTTACCTTTCTGGAGTTCTTGTTCCCAACATCGACAAGCCCGAGCACAAGGTCTCCTAGGTTGAATTCACTGATGATGACCTTCCGATCAGAAAGCAAAGGCGCGATTCGTGCCTTGACCACGCCTTCACCAATTGTACTTTATCTCGAACCCTGGACTAGGTCGAAGTTCTTCTCTTGTGGCTCGTTGTTCTCTTCCTTGCAGAGAGGATACAGAGTCCTCCATGTGGATTCTCCGACTTCCACGGAATGACGGCTTTGGTGCCGTATGTTAACCGGGCGGGTGTTTCTCCAAGTGGTAGAATGTGGCATTGTCCGATATGCCCACAGTGACATATGGCGCTTCATCGAGTCATGCTCCTTTGGCCCCCTTTAACCTCTTCTTCGCCCTTTGAGCATCACCATGTTGGTCGCCTCGGCCGCCCATTAGTTGAGGGTGTTCAACGGACGTGAAATGTTGTTTGATGTTCAGATCTGTCAACATCTTTCAGAACCCTTTGTCGGCGAATTGTGTGTCGTTGTCCGTGATTACGACGACTGGTATACCAAACCTGGCTAGGATGTTCTTTTTGACAAACTTGATGCAATTCTTGGCAGTTATCTGTGTGAGTGGTTCTGCCTCGATCCACTTAGTGAAGTAGTCGACTGCTACAATGAGATACTTGACCACACCTCGCCACCGCAAAGGTCCGAGTAGATCTTTTTCGCCATTGAGATAATGGCCATGGTGCCGACAAAGAAGTGAGTTCACCTTGGGGCATTATGCACGCCGGCGCATGCGCTGGCAAGTGTCGATTTCACCAAAGTCGGGCAAAGATCTTTACTATGGTCACCGTAATATCCCCCCCGAGGGCTTTCTTGGCTAATGCCCGAGCTCCCAAGTGTTGTCCACAAATTCCTTCATGGATTTCTGCGAGTACATACTCTGGCTCCTCCCCTTCCACACATTTCAACAAAGGGGAGGAAAAACCTCGTTTGACCAGCTTACCGTCAACTACGAAAAAAGATGCGGCTCTTCGACAAACTGCGATGGCTTTTTTAACGCTTCGGATGGTTCGATGCCAAACTCAATTTAATCCTTGATGGGTTGTACTCATCCTTCATCCTCAGTTATTGCGTGAATATCAGACATCGAGAGTGGTGTGAGGTAGACGCTGGGTTTCGTCAAGTTTTCTTAGATGATGCTTCGAAGGTTTCCCGTTGGTTTTGTGCTCGCCAACCTCACTAGGACGTCAGCTCGGGCATTTTCGGACCGAGGTACATGTTTCAATTCTACTTGTTCAAATCAAGGAGCAGCTCCCGCACTCGAGCCTGTATCGTAGGATGGGGTCTTTTGCCACAAATTCTTCTTTGACTTGGGATACCACAAGTAGCGAGCCTGTTTAGCTCAAGATCTTCACCCCGAAGTCCAGGGCTAATTTCAGATCAACATTGCATGCTTCATATTTTGCTTGATTGTTTGAGGTTATGAACGAAAAACTGAGTGAGACCTCGATCATCAGCCCTACAGTATTTTCCAGTATGAGTCCGACCCCACCGCTTTCGAATTTGAAGATCCGTCGACGGAGTTTCCATAGCAAAGAGACCAAGTTGGTGGGCGCTCGGTGTCATTTCAGCCACAAAGTCAGCTAATACCTAAGCTTTGAGAGCGCACTCAGCTTCATACTTAATCCCGAACTCGCATAATTCGACAAATTTACTTAATGATTCTACCTCGAGATCGGGTCGATGCAATACTTGGCGATAGGTTGGTCCGACTCACGACGATTTAATGTGCCATTTAAGTATGGTCTCAAATTCTCCTAGTCGCTATGACCGGGGCGGTGCATACTTTTTCTATTCTCTCGTATCCGGACTTGGCCTCTTTAATACTTTGCCGACGAAGTACATCGCCTTTTGGTAGTCTTCGCCAATCAAGATCGCATTGACAGCTTCTCGCCATGGCGAGGTAAAGGTAGAGAGTTTCTCCTTCGACTGGGTTTTAGTAATATCGAGGTTTTGAAAGTATCTCGCTGAGCTCGGCCAGTATGCGTTTTCACACTCGCGCCCATTTGAATTCGACCCCGCTTTAAAATTGGAAGAAAGGCAGTTGGACTGGTTTATCGCTTGCAGACGAACCTAGAAAGAGCAACAATCATACCTATCAATTTATGCACCTCCTTCTTCGTGTTTGGGGACCCATGTCTGGCCACGACTCAGATTTGTCAGATTGTCCTCGATTCCTATCTCGGTGAGGCGTAAACCGAGGAATTTTCCTACTCGACGCCAAAGTACGCTTTTAGGATTGAACCGAGGTCGCTTTTTCCCGGCCTCAAGAAAGATTTCTTGGAGGTCGGGCCGATGCCCCTTGTCCGCCTTTACTTTTAACGATCATATCATTGAGATAGACTTCACGACTATTTGGAACTGGACTCGCTATTGTAGAAGCAAATGGTCTATGTTCAACTATGTCTCATATGTCAGTATCTTGAGATTCAAGGAACAATTTCATTTGACCTTTCCAATAGTAGTAATATTCACCATTGAACCTAGGTGGCCTGTTTGATGAAGCACCTTCTAATAGGAAGGCAACAGAATTTGGTTTGGCCATGACTTCTTCCAAGATTTTCCTCTCACACCGCTGAGTGTGCTCAACCTGCAGACCGAGCTCGATGCAAATTGAAGTCAATAAGTTGTCACAAGGAAAGGGGTTGGAATTGTGACACTTTTAAAATTCACTTCAAAACAAGGTAACTATATTCACAAGTATGACTATATGTTAAGATAGTTAATGTACTTAGTTAAGAAGAGTGAGATCTATTTTCTTAACTATGACAAAGTAAGATGTGAAGGTTTGAATAAAACCGCCTTTCTCAACTATGTAAGTAAGTTGAGAATGGTCAAGAGATTCCTTTCTCCAAACTCACTATTACTTGTTTGAGTGCAACATGATTCAAGGCCCGAGAGTATGTGTTCTAGTATATTGTTATATTAACTACTACCTCAAAAGAAAAAAATAGTTACTAGCAAGTTAATTTGGAAGATGAGAAGGTTGAAAACAATGTCATTAGTTACAACAAATATTAGCAGAGAAGCGGTCAAATGTTGACTTCTCGGTTTTCATAAACCAACTCCAAGAGGAGTGTTTTGTTTCATTGTGTAAAACAACTTAGGAAAGCCAGAAATGATGTATAGTGGTTCACCCAAACCAAGTGGCTACATCCACTCCTCACTCCTTGTGTGTGTTTCCATTATTTTCCAAATAGTTTACAACTTCACAACCAATCCTAGGCTTAAAGTTCTTGTGGTAGTTTTCTTCACACATATCTACCTATTGTTATCACACCCAACACAATTCTTCCGATCTATTAGGAGCTTTCTCTAATAGAAGTAACTCACTTCTCAAGTCCTACAACAATACATGCTACTTGAGAAGGTCCCCTGTGTGTGTTCTGCTTGATATATGGGTTGTGGGATTTCTAGAGCTTGATTGATACAAGGCATTTCAATTTACAATACAATACAAGCAAAATAACATACTCAGAGATTGAATGAATCCCTTCAATTGTAAGACAAATTGAGTATGGATGAGAGAAAACTTTGATACTTGAGAAGCTTGGAAGATTTGAGCTCAATGCACTCTCACACCGACATTAGCGATGCCCAAATGCGTTTATTTATTGATAAATATGTGTGTAATATCCTCCGATTAATAGGAAAGAGTCGCTGGCAAAGTATTATAGCCTTTGGGAGGCTCTATGTCTTCAGACACCAGATTTCGCTTTTCTGCAGAAGACAACAATATACAGCTATATTTATGGAGATGATGCTTCACAATTTGATGCTTCTCAAGTTGTTGCTTCTTAAGATGATATTTGTTATGTAGACATGAAATGACTCTCCTCATCTTGACCTTTCTCATCATAACTCTTTTGATCTTGATTCTTCTCTTGTCATGATGCTTCTCAACTCGACTCTTCTCAACTTGACATTTCTTTATCATAACCCTTCTGAGCTTGACTCTTCTCATGTCATGATGCTTCTCTTTATGATACTTCTCATCTCTATCATTCTGAGGATACCTCTTATTATTGATTTCGTCTTGATACTTCTGAGTTGACTCTTCTCATCACTCTTCTCATGTTTACACAGATTAAGATAAGTCTTCTCATGATGATCTTTCTCAAGTTTATCCAATTGGTCTTGATCCTTTGATTGTCTCATGAGACACCTTTTTCTTTGCATATTATGTGTAACATTGTTATAAGTCTTTTCAATTATGATGCTTCTCATAAGCATATATCTTCTTCGAGACTTGGTTGATTTATCTCGTTCTTTGTCTTACATCAAGAAGAAACATTAGTAGCTTATATTGAATCGTATAACTTGAGCTTCTAATTTGAAGTTTATTAATCATTAAAACTAACTAGGATTTTGCCCCAACAGTGTTTTTCTGTTCGCTATGTATGTTGTAATCTCCTCTCCGGAGGTCCTCTTTTTTCTCTTTGGATTTTTTTTCACATTAAATTTTGACCTTGAGAGGTTTTAATGAGGTCATTTGTATTGTTTGGGTTGGAGTTCTCTTGTACTCCCATCAATATATACTTTTGCCTTTCAAAATATATTTTCCTCATCAAAAGAAAATTAATTAAGGAGAACCTAAACCTCTCCAACCTATTAAATACATACTATGCTTGCTATGTTCCATAAGATGAATTCAAGATACATCATTTTATTTAAACCAATGTATCATCTACGCATAATCATGAGACTAATCCTTCGGTGATCTGAGATTCACTTGTTTCGACCTCTCCAAACAAACGTTTTTCTATACGCACGTAAAGATTCATCTCTCGCCGTGATCACGGCCGTGATAGATCATTTTACTTATACAGGAGCCCGGCAAGAGTACATATATAGATATACTATTTATCAAAAGACAATAGTCCTATCGATTAATAATTATGCATCGTTGTATGTCAAGCAATGCCCGTTACGTTTCTCTTTCAAATTTTAAATTCTAAATCCCCTCCTACCCACGGCTCGTGTCACTTGCTATTGAAAATGACTTGTTATTGATAAGATAAGATTTTTGAGTGTAAAGGTTATTATTATTATTATTATTATTATTATTATTATTATTATTATTTGATGAATGGCTGATAACAAAACTGAAGACAATATATTTTTATATTATGTGTTTGAGATGAACCAAATAATGATAGAATATAATATAAATAATATAAAATGAAAATTAATCATGTGAGAAAAATATGTTAATTTTTAAAAATACTTTTTTTTTCATAATATGAATTTATAACTTCAAATATGTATTCCTCAATTTTTTCAATTTTTTATATTTCTTAGAAGTAATATTAAATATTTTTATTTTAACTATTTATTTTTGTTTTTATATTAATTCACTATTTTTATTTTAAATATTTTTACATTGTATAATATTTTGAATTACTTTTTTGATACATTTTTTTTTATTTTGTATTATATAAAATAACACAATTATCCGTTGTAAGAAATACAAATAATTTTTAAAATTATCCATGTCAGAAATATAGTTTTTGTATAAGAAAGTGTGAGTTAAAGGGTTTTATCACATTTTTGTCCTTCTATTTTTTTGACTAATTGTGTTCTTCTAAATTTAAAAATCCCTGATTTTAATATTTTTAATTCATTTTCATTTAATTTGGTCCTCACACTTTTGATCGGAAAGACTTGAATTTTTGCACCATTGATCTCTCACTTTCTCAAAATCCACAATATAATTAAGGGTATTCAAAGTAAAATCAAGTAAGTAGAACGGACACACAAAAATAAGAAACATGAGGATGAAACTCTTCAAAAATAAAATAAGAGATCAAAATTATAGGTGAAAAAATAGAGACTAAAGTTACAATTAAAGTCTTTAGAATACATTTATGCATACAAAACTTGCAAGTTACAATTGAAAGTATATTTTATAACAAGAAGGTGTAATCCTTATCAATTGGTATGATGAAATATTTTAATTAATTAATCTTAACATCAAGATTAAATTACCACACGGACCAACAAAGTCAAAGACTGCACTACCAAATTTCCTATTGTTGATTAATATCGGCAAAGTTCACTTAAAATTACGCACAAAAACATGGTAACAAAAGAAATTAACTTCTTTCACATTTTATATTCTCACTTTATATGGAATATAAATTTATACTTTCTATTTTATTTTCTTTGTGATCAAAGTCGGTAAGTCAATAATTGAGTCCCAAAATGGGAATTCAAGAATTTATACAATTCAAAAGGATATGGGGCCCACTCAATCAATATGGCATTTAATATACAAAATCATCAAGAATTACGGGGGTTTTATTTTATTATTTATTTGGAGACCTATAATAATATCATAGGTATACAAATCTTCAAATTTACGTAGGTTATTTTGGTCAAAGTAAATGCTGCAAGATGATGGAGATAAAAACCTACGCAATTGGAAATGGTGGGGTGTATTAGTAATTGCGATTGAGCTGCAAGTTAGGTCGACATCATAAGAAAAAGACCCACTCATTCTTTTCTTATATTTTATATTAGTTCTGAACATAGAGATCCTTTAAACGTACGTGCGTTATCATAATAACTTAATAAGTAGACTCAATTATCAAATTTCTTGATAGAATGAAAAATTGCTAACCCAAAATAACGAGGATGTGTCCTGTACCTTGCCTTAACTCTCGCCAGACTAAGTTAGCAGTTGGTAGGATTCCCGTCCGAAGCCGGGTGTTAGAGTCTACCTGTGTATGACTCGTGAAACCACTATGACACCCTAACGCTGCCCAAGATAAGAGGATTTCAGAGTGAATTAGGGAATGAATTGTGTACCTTTTTCTGCAGGATGGACCCGTATGTATAAACATCTGGTCTACCTTGGATCGTTGGATCGTTTGGGTGCATCCCCTCACCGGTGACCAGCAGGCATGGATAGTAGATAGTGGTTGCTCGTGATATTGAGTAGCTATGGATGTCAACCTGTGGGTGGGTCGATCCAGGCCCAATGTCGGAGTTGGGCCTCCCGCACAAAACCAAACAATATGCAATCTTTTCAAGATATCATTATAATTTGTTTTAGGAAAATGCTAAGATGAACCTCGTTGTTTGGTGATCCACGAGATTGATATTTGAAAAATGGTTTGAAAATCTATCAAAAATAACCCCGCTAAGTAGAAGTTCATGGTCTTCCATTTCATCATAAGTGCAACGGCGACCTAATGAGTAGTATTATGATAAAAACAATGAGAGATGAATATGTGTGCCTCAAAATTCAATTGAAATTCATTTTCTTTGGTGTTTTGTCGAAATATGTTAAAAGTCCTACATCGAATGTGATATGGCCTGAAAATAAGTTTGTTAGTGGGAGGCATCTCTTACGCCATTTTCGAAAGGTTGAGTTAGACTCAACCCAAATTCTAAGATGGTACAAAAGTCAATCTAATATCTACTAGACTACCCGCTATCGGGCCACTCAGGTCACACTCATTTTGTCCCGTCATGAACGTGAGGGAGTGTGTTAAGAGTCTGACATCACATGTGATATGATCTGAAAATGAGTTTATAAAAAGGAGGCATCCTTAAGAGTCTCCACTACAAAACTCTTCAATTGACACAAAACTAGATTTTTGCTGGATATTTCATTTCCAATTATCAGAGCTCATTAACACATGCACAACCTACTCACACAGGCATGGTGCATGTTGCTCTAATGGCAAGTAAACCTTATCGCGGTTTGTAATAAAGTGGACCATAATCAAGTTCCAATAGTCGAACCCGAGGGGAATATTGTTAAGTTCTAAACTACTCAAATTTCTTAGCTATCTGCGTGGATCTAAATTTTTTTTTTTATTAAAACAATAACAAGAGAATGATAAAATATAAAATTTGAAATCAATAGAGCAAAGCCTAGGGTTGTAACATCCTAATTTTCATGTTTTGTGTTAATAACAAGTTAGGAACCCATTTTCAGTGCATATATATTTTAAGAGCTTAGAAATATCCTTAAATATGGAATAGTAGGTGAAAAGTTCAAGATATTAGGGATTTAGAAATTCAGTAATCGCTAAGCTAGCGAGCATCAGCCGCAAAGCTAGCACTGCTTTGTTACCAACTTCTGATAGAAAGAGAACGTGGTAGCACACAGTGAAGCCATGTTAGGCATGAATCGCTCAGCTAGCAACATTTGTTGAGCAAATTCCTTCTAAAGAACTTACTATAAACCTAAAACTAATACACGAATTGTTGAAGTACCTAATTCTAAATGTGATAAAGAGTAAATTTGAGTGAATCAAATGATTTCAGACATATTGTGTGTGCAAGTGAATACTGCGAATTCAATCAAGATAAATGCAAGAGAGTAAAGGAAAGGGAATACACCAGAAATGATAACCCAGTTAAGAGAAATCTTTCTCCTACATCTGGGGGTCTGAATCTGAGCCAAATCCATTATTGAATCTTGGGTTATAGAGTGTTAGCAGTGATTACAATATTCACTCAATCCTCACGGTGTTTCACTCGTATCTGTATCTCTCTCTTTTCACTCTAGTTTACACGATGATGGTATTACTGTGATGATCTGCAAGATGCACGATTATCAACCATTTATAGCAGAGCTAAAACCTCAAAGCAGTTGCAACAAAATTAACAGCTTCAATAGAAGTAGTTGAACGAATAACTGAAGAGAAGAGAGAGAGTGAACTTGAGAAGCAACAGAGAGCTTGGGCTTGCACAGAAGAAAGTCTTCAATAGAACAGCCCACAAACCAAAAGTAACCAGCACAGTGCTAAATAGACCAACCCAATTAATGATTTAACCACAATCAACAAATCTCCACCTTGGTTAAAGCATCCAAAAGAACATAAGTGGAACACTAGCTCAAAAAAAGAACCAGAATATCAGCTTAACTGATATCAACACCAAGAAAGTCAAGACAGTGTCTAAACTTGCTTACAGTCACAGGTTTGGTTAGCATATCCGCAGGGTTATCACTAGTGTGAACCTTCACAACCTCTACATTTCCCTTTTCTACAATGTCCCTAATGAACTGGAACCTAACATCTATATGTTTGGTTCTCTCATGGTGCATTTGATTTTTACTCAAGTGAATAACACTTTGGTTATCGCAAGAGATGCACTCTAAACTGTCACAAATGCCCAATTCACCAACAAGACCTTGTATCCAAAATCCTTCCTTAATAGCTTCAGTTAGGGCCACATATTCGGCCTCAGTAGTAGATAAGGCAACAATGTGTTGGAGAATTGACTTCCAGCTAAAGTGTTGCCAAATACAGTAAAAACATACCCTAATAATGACCTTCTTTTGTCTAGATCATTAGCATAGTCTGAGTCAACGAAGCCTTCAACACACCTAGCTGATTCTTCCCCTTTAGAGTACACTAAACCAACATCAGAAGTTCCTTTAAGGTACATGAGCACCCATTTAATAGCCTGCTAGTGTTCTTTTCCTACATTACCTATGAATCTGCTTATTACACTCATAGCTTGAGCTATGTCAGGTCTGTAGCAAATCATAGAATACATGATACTGCCAATAGCATTAGTGCGCATACAGAATTGCCTTCATGTAATCTTTATCTTCCTTGCAGTTAGGAGCTTGAGCAGAGGAGAGCTTGAAGTGTGGTGCTAGAGGCAATGAAGTAGCCTTAGCATCACAAATGTTGAAACTTTTGATCACCTTACCCAAATAATTCCTTTGAGATATAACCAGTTTATTCTTTTCTCTGTTTCTTGTAATTTCCATACCAAGGATCTTCTTAGCAGACCCCAAATCCTTCATATCAAACTCCTTATTGAGTTCCCCTTTGAGTCTAACTATGGATGCCATGTCTTTGCTAGCTAGCAATATGTCATCCACATATAGAAGTAGATAGATATAACGGTCTTGAGAGATGCATTTGTAATAAATGCAGCAGTCAAATTTGCTTCTTATGTAGTTGTTTTTCACCATAAATGAGTCAAACTTGAGGTACTGCTGTCTTGGTGATTGTTTGAGACCATATAGAGATTTCTTGAGATGACATACCCAATCTTCCTTACAAGTTGCTTCAAAACCATCGGGTTGTGAATGTTTTCTTTTAAGTCTCCATGGAGAAATGCTATTTTCATGTCCATTTGCTCCCCACCACTCACTTAAAAAAAAGTAAATTAGTAATAAACTAAGCTACTAAAGCACGTGACAACCATAATTAAAAACAAGTATTTGCCTTTTCGGCTAACTGATTGCGACGTGCAGAGCAAGTTGAGGCGCTACCATTTCTATTTTTTTTGTGTTACCTTGCTTGCTTGAGGTTGAGGTTGCAGTAAAGTAGCAGAAATTAGCTCCTCCACTATCTCACATTCTCACGGTTACTTCTTACATGGATAGTGCTATAGTATTTTTTTTCAAATCTTTCATCTGTTTTTTTTTTTCTTTTTCAAATCATAGTATTTTTTTTATAGATTAGCAGGCCTAAGAAGGGGTTAGCTTGATGAATTATTTTGCCTTCTTAGTTACATTGACTAACTTACTAGGAAGTTAAGTATTGCATTGAAAAAAAAATGATAAAAAATATTGGCTTCTTTTGGCACCCCTCGGATAAAAATCCTGGCTCCGCCCCTGATGATGTGCCACAATGGAAAAGATGATTCTGATAGATGAATATTTGACTACAGGTGAGAATACCTCACTGTAATCTAACCCTTGTTTTTGTGTGAATCCCTTTGCAACCAACTTAGCTTTGAATCTAGGTTCTTCAACCCCAGGTATACCTTCATTTTTCTTGAAGATCCACTTGCTTCCAACAATTCTAGCTCCCTTTGGTTTTGGAACTAGATCCCAAGTGCAGTTTTTGCCTAGAGAATTTATTTCCTCAATCATGGCTAACAATCACTTGTCACCGTTCTTGTGATTGATAGCCTCTTTGTAATTCATTGGTTCATTGTAGATGATTTCTCAACAGCAGTAGTAGAGCACATCTCGCTAATTCTTCATACTTGTATCTTTGAGTTGGTTTGATAATCCTTCTTTTCTCGCTCTCTAACCAAATTGTAGTCATTTTGATCCCAAAGTGTCTTCACCATCGTTGTTTCTCAATCTCGTGTTCATTATCCAAGTAGCAGCTTCTTGAACTCTCATTGTAAATGGCTTAAGTTGAATCATGCTCCACCTCGAGCTCAAAGCTTTCTAACTCTTGTTTGTCATTGGCTTGTTCTTGAGCATTTCGATTAACTTGAACATATTAGCTTCTTGGAAGTTAACATCACGACTTATGATGTATTTCTTGTCCTCTTGGCTCCATATTTTGTAACCTTTGACACTGCAGCAGGTAGCCAACGAAATATCCTTTCCTAGCCCTAGGAACTAGTTTCCTCATTAACATGATAATAAGCCACACACCCAAATACCCTTAAGTGATCATAGTTTGGTAACCTACCTAGCCACACTTCTTGAGGGGTTTTCAAATTTATGCCAATTGAGGAGCTTAGATTTATTAAGTAGCATGTTGTAGTAGTATCTTCACTCCAAAACTTTATAGGCATGCCGGCATTAGAGAGAAGGCATCTCCTTCTCTCTAATATGGTTCTATTCATTCTTTCAGCAAGACCATTTTGTTGTGGTGTGTGCCTAAAAGTTCTATGTCTTACTATACCATGTTCCTTACAATAGTTATTATATAGTTCATTACAATATTCTAAACCATTGTCAGTTCTTAGCACTTTAATTTTCCTACCAGATTTATTTTCTACCATGGATTTCCATTCCTTGAATGATTTAAGGGCCTCATCTTTGGTTTTTAGCGAAAATATCCATACCTTCCTACTAAAGTCATCAAGGAAAGTAATGAAATACATGTTGCCCCTAGAGTAGGGACTCTGGCTGGCCCTCAGATGTCACTGTGAACATAATCAAGTAGCCCCTTTGTGTTGTGATGCCCTGTGTTGAATCTGACCTTGTGCATTTTACCATAGATGCAGTGTTCACAGAAAGGAAGCCCTCCAATCTTGTCATTTCCCAACACACCAAGTTTCCCTAGAACTTGCATACCCTTGGCACTCACATGTCCAAGCCTTTGATGCCATAACTTTGCTCTGTTTGAACTTGCACCTTCATCTGAGTTTGAAGTAGCAACTCCAACATCACCTATGATTGTTGAACCCTTTAGAATGTAAATTCCATGATATCTGCATTCTCTCATTACCACAAGGACCCTTGACCACCTTCACATTTCCATCCTCTCCCTTGAAAGAGTAGCCACCACCAGAAGCATACCAAGAGAAATCAAATTTCTTTTACTCTGTGCACATATTTGACTTCTGGTAGAATCTTGATGGTGCCATCATCCATTCTCGAGTCTTACGTAACCAACCCCTTCAACCTTGCATACTGTGTGTCATTGTTTATAACAACTTGCCCTCCACTAATTTTCCTATAACCAATCAATGCTTGTTTGATGTCATGTGGAATGTGCACCAAAGATCTAACACCCAATGGTCCTTACTAACACTTGAAGATGCCATTAGGACTTACACATTGCAATAACTCCTAACCTCACTGCTAGCAGTCATGTGAATGGTAAATTCAGTGTCAATGATCCAAGTATCTTTCTTGATGGAACTTGTATCATTGAGTTCTGTGGCAATCAGAACTTCACCCTCCTTATAACACCCCAAATCTACCCGTTCGTTTTATTAAAAATCAGAGTGCGGAAATTTAAATTTAACATGCAATGGAGTGTCACATTCGACGTTTAAAATCCAAACAGTGCGAAATCAAATAAAACGTGGAAACACTTCGTTTAAGTCTACACCACCAAAATTGACAGACATTTCAAAAATCCACAACTTCAGTTTCAATTCAAATAATACAATAAAACAACTAATAAAACAATGTTCATCCCCTCCCCGAGTGTTACGTATCAGAGACGACACCGACTCAGCTGGTGAAGGTAGACAAACCTTCACTCACTATCACCTGCACGTTACCCACATAGGGGTAACATTCAAACAGAAGGGGTGAGTCTCTAACAGTATAAAAGCATGTATGATAAGCAGTATACTAGAGTTCAGGCAACTATAATACCACACCATCACACAACAACAACGTTAACAACAACATTATTACACGTCAACAACATTATACAACAACATCGTAAATGTCCATCACCCAAAAGAAGTCATCAATGTAATGAATGGGGGAAATGAAATGCAAACCCACACCGACGGGCATATGCATGTGGTACCAATCATCGTAAATAGCCTTTGTGGCTTCATCATCAACGTTGAGCAAAGCTCTATGGCCGAAGCCTACAACAACGTAATATGCATTATGCCATGCATGAGACACCATGAACAACTCACCGAACCAAACAACAATCACAGTCAACATCAAACCGGCAACATTAAACAGTCAACATCGTTATTTGGTCAAAGACCCATCGTGAACAGCAACATCAAACAAACAACAACGACAATGGTCATACATCATAACACAACGTCATCTACCTCAACTTTTTGGTCATATTAGACCCAACAACAACATCATCAACATGTGGTCATATTGACCCAACAACATCATCATCAACATGTGGTCATATTCGACCCAACAACATCATCATCAATTAATTATTCATATTTGACACAACGAAACATCACGGCACCAAGGCAAAGACTATGTGGCGCCTTAGTGGCAACACCAAAGAACACGGCACACGAGCATTAGCGCTGCAGCAAAGAACGCAACAGCAACACAGATAATCGGCAAAGACACATTTGGCGCAGATAAAGAAACACAACACGCGACAGCGCCAAACCGCACCTAAATCGGGCGCTCGCCGCAACTCGCGCTTCCCATCGGGCGCAACACGACACAACTTGGCACCAGGCAGCAACACAGTTGCACACCGGCGCCACAAACCACACAATCGGGCACAGCAAAGCACCACGCTTGCACACCGCACCACAAACCACACAACTTGGCGCCAGTAAAGAACACGATTACTGCACACCCGCGCCACAAATAGTAGTAACTTGGCGGCTAGGCATCAACACAGTTGCACACCGGCGCCACAAACAACACACAAACTGGCGCCAGGCAGCAACACTGTTGCACACCAGCGCCAAACAACACATAAAATGGCGCCTGGTGGCAACACAGGCACCACCGGCAGCCACACAGCACAAGTGCTGAATTTCTACAGCAGTGCACCTACTTCGGCGAATTAATTAAAATAGCAAACGACATCGGAATTCAACAAAAGACCACTCATTGGAAAGCTCTCTGAGTGTAGTTTCTACCTATGATTTTAGTTTTTCAAAATAAGTATCCAGTTGGTACAGTTTTGCAAAACACTACACTGAGGTACCAAAATCGGACAGAACTCTTTACCCAACTTGCAACCAAATTTTATTTCTCATTTCTTAATGAAATTTTGTGAAACCAGTGCCTATTTCGTGGAGAATTAAGTCTACTTTTCAATGAAACCAGAATCATTCAAAACGGAGTTAAATTGAGAACACAAAACCTGCAAAAACCGAACCTACTCACTGTTTGATTCCAGAAATTTGACCTAACTTTGGAGACTCATAACTTGAGCTACACGACTCTAAATTGAACGAAACCAGTGCCAAAACGACCGGCCTTAAGTCTATTTTCAAAAAAAATCAGCCACATAATTTTTAGATCAACCAAACAGTACCAGTTTCAGAAGGACCGAAACAGTGTCCAGAAACGCACAAAAACCATAAGCAAGTAAAACTCATCATGATCAATCACCAAAACCAATTATAATCATTTCAAATACAATCAAAATCATCAAATAGCATATAAAATATAGTCAAATCGCAACCTAGGACCTAACATGCACTCTAGACACCACTTACGCATTTTATCAAACATCTAATGTGCATCTATTCACCATCAATTCATTCTTAAATCAATAACACCAAAACGAAATCAAACACCACATATATACATGCAAAAATCATTCAATCATATTATCAAACACATCACATGCATTATAGTCCCTAATCTCCCACATACACCCCATCATACAACCCATTATAATATTAGAACCCACCCTTACCTTGGAATTTGTAGAATGGGTACTCTTCCACGAAGCTCTAATGAAAACCACCGCAACTAGCTTCCTCTCCTTCTCCTTCTCTTCTCCCTTGCGCCGTTTTTCTTCTCTCTAGCGCTCCCTCTCTCTTTTTCTTTCTTTCTTTCTCTTTTGCTCTCTAAATGAGCAATTGGCTCTAACCCTAGTGCTTATATCATTGGGCTCTTGGGTCACGGGCCTCTTTTTACTACTTACTTAATTACTACACACCACCTCTTTCTACCACTTACTTAATTACTAGACACCACCTTTTCCAACCACTTACTTAATTACTAAACACCACCTTTTTCTACCACTTACTTAATTATTAAACACCACTCCTTATTTAAATCAAATACCCTATTATTATTATTTTAATATAACCAACCAATATAACACCTAAATAAATTAATTAAATAAATACTTGAATTATTTTGGGGCGTTACACTCATAGTAGCACTCAGATGCTATTGAAACACTACCTTCATCATCAGTGTCATTCTTCTTTTTACATTTCCATTTTGGTTTATCCTTCTTGAAATGACCTTCCTTCTTGCAAATGAAACATTTGTTGTCCTTCTTGTTCTTGTCTTGTTGACCTTGCTTATTCTTCTTCTTTCCTTTCTTTTCAAACTTTCCCTTCACAAATAGATTTTCACTATTTTTTTCTTCCTTTGCTTCAGACCTTCTTTTCAACTCTTTAGAGACTAGTGC
Organism: Oxytropis ochrocephala; assembly: GCA_020916435.1. Classification (NCBI taxonomy): domain Eukaryota; kingdom Viridiplantae; phylum Streptophyta; class Magnoliopsida; order Fabales; family Fabaceae; genus Oxytropis; species Oxytropis ochrocephala. The sequence goes on from CM037095.1 coordinate 52,895,580, forward strand.
AGATTACACTGCATCAAGAGTTAGAGATTCCTTGCCATAGAGCAGAGCATTGGAGAGATGTTCATACGTCTTTGGTAAAGAATTGACTAAGAGAAGAGCTTTGTCTTCATCATCAACCTTGACATCAATGTTTTCATGGTGAAGGATGATTTTATGAAATTCATCAATATGTTCTTCCACCGATTTCCCAGCTTGTATCTTGAATGTATACCTCCTTTGCTTCAAATAGAGATGATTAGCAATCGATTTTGTCATGTAAAGATCCTCCAATTTCTTCCAAATAGCTGTAGCTAAAGTTTCCTTAACAACTTCCCTGAGTGGCTTATCCCCGAGGCTCAAGATTAGAGCACCGTGTGCTTTCTCAAGACCTCCAGCCTTCTCCTCTGCAGTCCATTTCGATGGAAGACCAGTTTCCCCCAATGGGGCACCCGCAAGACCTTGTTGACCTAGCATTGCTTTCATCTTGATGCGCCATAGCCCAAAGTCATTCTTGCCGTTGAATTTCTCAACTTCGAACTTGGTGGAAACCATCTTTCGCGATTTGAAACTCCCCGATGCTACTGATACCAATTTGTTGAGAAAATTCCTTCTAAAGAACTTACTATAAACCTAAAAAGAATACACGAACTATTATAGTACCTAATTCTAAATGTGAAAAAGAGTAAATTTGAGTGAATCAAATGATTCCAGAAAGATTGTGTGTGCAATTGAATACTGCGAATTCAATCAAGATAAATGCAAGAATTAAAATGAGAGTAAAGGAAAGGGAATACACCATAAATGATAACCCAGTTCAGAGAAATCTTTCTTCTACATCTGGGGGTCTGAATCCGAGCCAAATCCACTATTGAATCTTGGGTTATAGAGTGTTAGCAGTAATTACAATATTCACTCAATCCTCACGGTGTTTCACTCGTATCTGTATCTGTCTCTTTTCACTCTAGTTTACACGATAATGGTATTACTGTGATGATCTGCAAGATGCACGATCATCAACCATTTATAGCAGAGCTAGAACCTCATAGCAGTTGCAGCAGAATTAACAGCTTCAACAGAAGTAGTTGATCGAATAACTGAAGAGAAGAGAGAGAGCGAACTTGAGAAGCAACACAGAGCTTGGGCTTGCACAGAAGAAACTTGTAACACTCTAAATGATTTAATTAAGCAATTGATTAAATTATTTAAAGTGTTGCACTATTTAATTATATTAAGTTATAATATAGTGTTTAATAATATAGTATTTTATTTAATTGAAGGGAGTAGTATTGGAAATACCGGAACTGCAAGGATTGGCCCAGGAGCCCAAGCCCAATGACTTAGGCTCCTAGGGATTGTGCATTTCGCACCAAAGGGAGAAAAGAAAGAAAAAAACGAAAGAAAGGAGAGAAGAGAGAAGAGAACGTCGCACCAAGGGAGGAGAAGAGAAAGAGCTTGATCGCAAGGGAGAAAGGGAAGAGGAAAAGCTCCATTGTTCTTTGTGGTTTTGGTTGTGACTCAAGAAAGAAGGTTTTCTACTGTTAATTTGAGGTAAGGGAGTCTCACTCTATAATAGGGGGATAATGGGTTGTATGTAGATCATAGGTTATTGTTTGGTTTTATTTGATCATTGTGTGATTGTTTGAATCGTTGGAATTGACAAATTGCATGATAAAATTGATTTAGGGCTTTATGTTAGGGTTTATGATTTGTGATTTCGTGATTTGTGATGTAATTGATGATTGAACATGCAATTGATTGATAGAATATGAAATTAGGAGGATTAGAATAATTATGGAGTGAATTGATTTAAGGGAATTTGGGAATTTGGGATTTTGGGGTTTGGGGGCGCCAAATTGCAAGGAATAAGGCGCCCTGTAATCGCATTCACGGCCGTTATGTGTCCGTGTGCGGTGTGTGTTCGCCAGGCGCCAAGTTGCCGGAAAATGGCGCCCGCAATCGCTTGTTGTGTGGTCGTGGGTGTGTGCGGTGGGCGGGCGCCAAAATGTCGCCCTGTGGTGCCCAAAATGGCGCCGTGTCCCGTAGCTTGATGGATCGGGTGTGTGTGTAGCCGTCGGGCGCCAATCATGCTGAATATGGCGCCGTGCATCGCTCATGTGCACATACGGGTGGTTTGAGTGAAACTTAGAGTTCGAGCATATTTTACTGCGTGCCATCTTTTGCGCTTGCTCGCCCAAAATCAATTTTAAACATTTTGGCTCGAGTAGTTTTATGTTAGCATGTGTCATTTGAGAGATGTCCTAGTGGGTATTTTTGTGGCGCTATATGTGTGCTTTATGGGGTGGTTTCCGAGTGAAACTTAGAGTTTCGAGCATATTTTACCGTGCCATCTTTTTGTAGCTTGCTCGCCCAAAATCAATTTTAAACATTTTGGCTCGAGTAGTTTTCTTTTGCATGTGCTTTGTGTGTCTTTGTGCCAAGCGCAGTGGCACCTGTGCACGCCAGTGGCGCCCGATCAAAGCGCTCGTGTTCGAGACAGTGTCTCAGTTTGTGTCTTAGTTTGTGTCTAAGACTGTGTTGCCCAGGGGGGCGCCAGATTGCTAGGAAAATGGCGCCCGCTGGCCTGGGTTGCCTGTGGGCGCTAAGTTGCCGAAGTTTTAGGCGCCTAGTCTTTGGTTGTGCAGGTGGCGCGAGAATGTGGGAAAAATGGCGCTAGTCCGCCTTGTGTCTAGTGTGTGTCTTTGTTTTAGTCCTTAGGTGACAGTTTGGTCCCTAGGTGACTGTTTGGTCCTAAGGGTGTGGTTTTGGTCCCTAGGTGCCCGTTTGGTCCAAAGGGTGTCAATTTGGTCCCTATGTGTTGAATTGGTCCTAAAGGGTGTTTTAGGTCCGTGAGTGGGGTTTAGTCCCCTAGTTGAGATTAGTCCTTGGGACTTGGTTGTGTTGAGTAGAGACTGAGGTGATTGATGATGCCATGGGGGCATGAGCCATGGGGGCTAGAGCCATGGGGGCTATAAATGAGATTCATAAATGAGGTGAGAAATAATATGTGAATTGTGATATTGTAAATATGCTTGTGATTGTGTTCATGGAGTCTCATGCATACATTCGGCTGCGGTCGCGACGTTTATAAATTGATTGTGAGGCCATGAGGGCTAGGCCATGGGGGCCAGAGTCATGAGGGCTCAATTTGATAATGATACTGCCATGGGGGCAAATGGTACCACATGCATGACCACATTGCATACATCCTCATAAACGCATAAGTGCTATTGTGTAAAGAATGGTTTGGTTTGTGTGCTGTAAACTGTGCCTGTGTGATGCTATGATTGTATATATATTGCTTATTATCACCTTCATTATATAGTTCGAGACTCACCCTTTCTCGTTGTTGTTTACCACGTGTAGTCATGAGTGAGGGCTTGCTACCTTCATCTGTTCCCGAGTCTGTCCCGCTCGACACGTAGCACCTGGGGATGGGACATAGACTCTAGTTTGATTTGTTTTGCTCATCGTTGAGTTTTCATCTTTGTCATACTATGTATTATTGAGACTTGATGATTATTCCTTTGACATGTAGTTATTATTCATTGCGTGATATGAGATAGATTCCACGCGCTTTATGGTGTTACGATTTGATTATATTTATGAGTTGAATTGACTGTTTGAGAATTTGTAAGAGATAAGTGTAACATTCCATTTGAGAAAATAAATTTTCATATACTCTGATTTTGATTTAAATTACCGGGTAGAAATGGGGTGTTACATTAGTGGTATCAGAGCAAAAGTTCGGTCTATCAGGCCAAGTGTGTCTGTCATCATATTGTGTATGACAATTAGGTGTCTTAATTTAGTTCTCAAATGGTTGTTTATGCTGCAGTGCTAGGTTGAGATGGCCAGAAGAGTTGATGCTGCTCTTGCTGAGGCTTTGCAAGCCATAGCGCAGGTTATGGGGACTCAGCAGAATACTGAGACCCGTAGTCTGGCTACTTTCCAGAGGGAGAACCCTCCTACCTTCAATGGGAGGTACAACCCAGATGGTGCGCTGGCTTGGCTAAAGGAGATTGAGAGGATCTTTCGGGTGATTAGCTGCAATGATGAGCAGAAAGTCAGGTATGGTACGCACACTCTATCTAAGGAGGCTGATGACTGGTGGTTGGAGACCAGTGAGAGGTTAGAGGCTGCCCATGAGGAGGTTACTTGGGCTATGTTCAAGAGGGAATTCCTGAGGAAGTACTTTCCGAGGATGTCGAGAGGAAGAAAGAGATGGAGTTTCTTGAGCTGAAGCAGGGTAGTATGACTGTCACAGAGTATGCTGCTAAGTTCACTGAGCTGGCCAAGTTCTATCCACACTACTCTGAGGTTGGTTCTGAATTCTCAAAGTGCATTAAATTTGAGAATGGGTTGAGAGCTGATATCAAGCAGGCTATAGGGTATCAGAAGATCAGAGTGTTTGCTGACTTGGTTGACTGCTGCAGGATCTATGAGGATGACAACAATGCCCGTGCTAGAGATATGAGAGACTGGAGGGTAAGTTTCGCAGCGAGGGTAAACCATACGAGGTGTCCGCTAGTAAGGGTAAACAAAGGTACTTTGGTGGTAGTAGGTGCGGAGGCAAAAAGCCAAGTGGGGAGATCCTCCTGCTGATATTGTATGTTTCAAGTGTGGCAAGCCGGGTCACAAGAGTTTTGATTGTAAGTCTGGGGGAAAGATATGTTTCCGTTGTGGTAAGGATGGTCACATGGCATCCGATTGTGATCGCAAGGAAGCAGTGTGTTTCAATTGTGGAGAAGCTGGTCACTTTAGCTCCAAGTGCACTAAACCAAAGAAGGAGAGGTCCATTGGGAGAGTTTTTGCATTGGCAGGTTCAGAGGGACCCAATGAGATTAGAGGTACTTGCTTTATCTATGGTACACCTTTAGTTGCTATTGTTGACACGGGTGCTACGCACTCTTTTATTGCATCGCATCTTTGAAAAGTTGAATTTAGTCTTGTCTACTATGGAGATGGGGATGGTTATCGACACTCCAGCTAAGGGTTCGGTAACTACTTCTCTAATGTGTGCTAGGTGTCCTCTGTCAGTCTTCGGCAGAGATTTTCTGGTTGACCTTATCTGTTTACCATTGGGTGGGTTGGATGTGATTCTGGGTATGGACTGGTTAGTAGATAACCATGTACACATCAACTGTTTCAACAAGTCTGTGAGTTTCCTTCCTCCGTAAGAGGAAGAGTACATTTCTTTGTCTCACGATCAATTGCGTGAGGTAATGAAAGAGGGTGGTCAGCTGTTTGCTTTGATGGCCTCTATGTCTGCTGAGAACCAAGCTGTGGTTGATGGGTTGCAGGTGGTGTGTGAGTTCCCTGAAGTATTCCCTGATGAGATTCCTAGTGTGCCACCAGAGAGGGAAGTTGAGTTTGGGATTGAGCTTGTGCTCAGTACTAGGCACGTGTTCATGGCACCGCGTCTCAGGATGTCGGCCGAGTTGTCCGAATCAAGAAGCAGTTGGAAGAGTTACTTGAGAAGAAGTTTGTGAGGCCTAGTGTGTCACCATGGGGAGCTCAGTTTTGTTGGTTAAGAAGAAGGATGGGAGTATGCGTCTGTGTGTGGATTACAGGCAACTGGAACAAGGTAACTATCAAGAATAAGTATCCTCTCCCGAGGATTGATGATCTGATGGACCGCTGGTGGGTGCCAAGGATTTTAGCAAGATTGACTTGAGGTCAGGTTATCATCAGATAAAAGTGAAAGATGAGGACATCCGTAAGAAGCGGCGTCGTGAGCGAGGTATGGGCACTATGAGTACTCCGTAATGCCGTTTGGTGTCACTAATGCACCAGGGGTGTTTATGGAGTACATGAACCGAATCTTCCATAGCTACTTGGATCGGTTTGTGGTTGTTTTTATTGATGATATTCTGGTGTACTCTAAGTCTGAGGAGGAGCATGCAGGGCACTTGAGATTGGTGCTAGAGGTCCCGAAAGAGAAGAAGCTTTATGCTAAGTTGTCCAAATGTGAGTTACGTCGCGCGTGAGGTAAGCTTCTTGGGTCACATTATCTCACGGTGTTGGTATAGCCGTGGACCCAGCCAAGGTTGATGCAAGTGTTGCAGTGGGAGAGCCCAAAGTCTGTGGCGTGAGATCGAGTTTCTTAAGTTTTGGGGTTGGTTACTACAGGAGGTTTATTGAAGGGTTCTCTAAGCTAGCCCTTCCGTTGACCCAATTGACTGTAAAGGAAGAGCCTTTGTGTGGGATGCAAAATGTGAAGAGAGATTCCAAGAGTTGAAGAGACGGTTGACAACATCTCCGGTGTTAGTGTTACTGTGCTAGGATCAACCTTTTGTTGTATCTTCGTGATGCTTCCAAGATGGGTTTGGGAGGTGTATTGATGCGAGGATGGGAAGGTAGTTGCTTATGCGCCCGCATGATTGAGGACACATGAGAAGAACTACCCGACTCATGATTTGGAGTTAGGTCGTTATTGTTTTTGTGCTTAAGATTTGGAGGCACTATTTGTATGGTACCGAGTTCGAGGTGTTCGGTGATCACAAGAGTCCGAGGTATCCGTTTGACCGAAAGAGTGAATATGAGGTAGAGGCGTTGGTTAGATTTCTTGAAGGATTATGATTTGGATTGAACTATCACCCCGCAGAAAGCTAATGTCGTGGCTGATGCTTTAAGTCGGAAAACTTTACATATGTCAGCTATGATGGTGAGGGAATTGGAATTGATTGAGCAATTCCGTGATCTGAGTCTAGTTTGTGAAGTGACACCCCAGAGTGTCAGATTGGGTATGCTGAGGATTGGGAATGACTTCTTGGTTAGTGTCAGAGACGCCCAGAAGTTGGATGTGAAGCTGGTTGACTTATTGGTAGCTGGTGATCAGGCTGTGGATGGGGATTACAGGCTGGATTCCCAGGGTGTGTTGAGATTCAGGGACAGAATCTGTGTTCCTGATGATGCAGAGTTGAAGAAAATGATACTTGAAGAGAGCCATAGGAGCAAGCTAAGTATTCATCTAGGTGCTACGAAAATGTATCATGATCTGAAGAAATTGTTTTGGTGGCCTGGTATGAAGAGGGATGTAGCACAATTTGTATATACATGTTTGACTTGCCAGAAGTCAAAGATTGAGTACCAAAAGCCTGAAGGGCTGATGCAACCTTTAGAGATTCCAGAATGGAAATGGGACAGCATTTCCATGGACTTTGTATTTGGGTTGCAAACACCGTGAGAGGTCACTATCCGGGTGATTGTGGATAGGTTGACCAAGTTCGCCATTTTATTCCTATCAACATCACCTATCCGGTGCCGAAGTTGGCTAAGATTTATATTCAGGTGGTAGTGAAACTGCATGGGGTTCCGAAGAGTATTGTGTCAGATAGAGACCCGAGGTTTACATCTGAGTTTTGGGGGAGCTTGCAAGAGGCATTAGGGTCTAGATTGCGGTTGAGTTCAGCTTATCATCCCAGCATCGATGGGATGCATGCAGAGAGAACCGCCGATCCTTGGAGGATCTTTTGAGAGCTTGTGTGCTAGAGCAGGGAGGTGCGTGGGATACACATCTTCCACTGATTGAGTTTACTTATAATAACAGCTACCATTCGAGTATAGGGATGGCTCCTTTTGAGGCACTGTATGGGCGGAGGTGGAGGACTCCTTTGTGTTGGCATGAGTCCGGTGAGAGTGTTGTTCTTGGACCGGAGCTGGTTAGGGAGACTACAGAGAAGGTGAAGATGATCAGAGAGAAAATGAAAGAGTCTCAGAGTCGGCAGAAAAGTTACCATGATAGGAGGAGGAAAGACTTGGAGTTTCATGCTGGTGAGCATGTATTCTTGAGAGTCACGCCTATGACTGGTGTTGGGCGTGCACTGAAAGCAAAGAAGTTGACTCCTCGGTTTATTGGACCGTACCAAATCACTGAGAGGGTGGGAAAGGTTGCTTATAGGGTGGCTTTGCCGCCCAATCTTTCGAACTTGCACGACGTGTTCCACGTGTCACAGCTTCGGAAGTATATTCCAGACCCGTCTCATGTGATTCACATGGATGATGTGGAGGTGCGTGAGAACCTCATTGTGGAGACTATGCCAGTGAGGATTGATGATAGAGAAGTGAAGGTGTTGAGAGGGAAAGACATTGCCTTAGTCAAGGTAGTGTGGTTGGGAGCTACTGGTGAGAGCATGACTTGGGAGCTGGAGAGCAGGATGCGGGAGTCGTATCCGAAGCTTTTTGACTCAGGTATGAATTTCGAGGACGAAATTTCCTAAGTGGGGGAGAGTTGTAACACCCTAAATGATTTAATTAAGCAATTGATTAAATTATTTAAAGTGTTGCACTATTTAATTATATTAAGTTATAATATAGTGTTTAATAATATAGTATTTTATTTAATTGAAGGAGTAGTATTGGAAATCTGGGCTGCAAGGATTGGCCAGAGCCCAAGCCCAATGACTTAGGCTCCTAGGGATTGTGCATTTCGCACCAAAGGGAGAAAAGAAAGAAAAAAATGAAAGAAAGGAGAGAAGAGAGAAGAGAAGCAGGCGCACAAAGGAGGAGAGAAGAGAAAGAGCTTGATCGCAAGGGAGAAAGGGAAGAGGAAAAGCTCCATTATTTCTTTGTGGTTTTGGTGGTGACTCAAGAAAGAAGGTTTTCTACTAAGTTAATTTGAGGTGTGGGAGTCTCACTCTATAATAGGGGATAATGGGTTGTATGTAGATCATAGGTTATTGTTTGGTGTTATTTGATCATTGTGTGATTGTTTGAATCGTTGGAATTGACAAATTGCATGATAAAATCGATTTAGGGCTTTATGTTAGGGTTTATGATTTGTGATTTCGTGATTTGTGATGTAATTGATGATTGAACATGCAATTGATTGATAGAATATGAAATTAGGAGGATTAGAATAATTATGGAGTGAATTGATTTAAGGAATTTGGGGAATTTGGGATTTTTGGGGTTTGGGGCGCCAAATTGCTAGGAATAAGGCGCCACGGTAATCGCTTCACGTCTTTGGTTATGTGTGTCCGTGTGCAGGTGTGTTATGCCAGGGCGCCAAGTTGCTGGGAAAATGGCGCCCTGTGCACTATTTGTGTGGCTGTGGGTGTGTGCGGGGCGGGCGCCAAAAATGTCGCCCCTGTGGTGCCCAGAATGGCGCTGTGTCACCTAGAGCTTGATGGATCGGGTGTGTGTGTGTCTTGTCTGGGCGCCAATCATTGAATATGGCGCCACGTGCACTTGCTCATGTGCACATACTGGGGTGGTTTGAGTGAAACTTAGAGTTTCGAGCATATTTTATAGTGCCATCTTTTGCAGTTGCCTGCCCAAAATCAATTTTAAACATTTTGGCTCGAGTAGTTTTATGTTAGCATGTGTCATTTGAGAGATGTCCTAGTGGGTATTGCTGTGGCGCTATATGTGTGCGCCTATGGGGTGGTTTGAGTGAAACTTAGAGTTCGAGCATATTTTACCGTGCCATCTTTTGCGCTTGCTCGCCCAAAATCAATTTTAAACATTTTGGCTCGAGTAGTTTTCTTTTGCATGTCTTTGTGTGTCTTGTGCCAAGTGTGGCGCGCCAAAAGTCTTTGCAGGCGCCATCCAAAGCGCTCGTATGTCTGAGCAGTGTCTCGGTTTGTGTCTTAGTTTTTGTGTCTAAGACTATATTGTTGCCCAGCGCCAGATTGCTAGGAAAATGGCGTCCGATGCATTTGGGGTTGCCACGGGGCGCCAAGTTCTTTGAGTTTTAGGCGCCTAGTCTTTGTGTTGTGCAGGTGGCGCTGAGAATGTGGGAAAAATGGCGCCTAGTCTTTGCCTTGTGTCTAGGTGTGTCTTTGTTTTGGTCCTTAGGTGTGTGATTTGGTCCCTAGGTGACCTGCTTAGTCCTAAGGGTGTGGTTTTGGTCCCTAGGTGCCCGTTTGGTCCAAAGGGTGTCAATTTGGTCCCTAGGTGTTGAATTGGTCCTAAAGCGGTGTTTTAGGTCCGTGAGTGGGGTTTAGTCCCCTAGTTGAGATTAGTCCTTGGCACTTGGTTGTGTTGATTAGAGACTGAGGTGATTGATGATGCCATGGGGCATGCGCCATGGGGGCTAGAGCCATGGGGGCTATAAATGAGATTCATAAATGAGGTGAGAAATAATATGTGAATTGTGATATTGTAAATATGCTTGTGATTGTGTTCATGGAGTCTCATGCATACATTCGGCTGCGGTCGCGGCGTTTATAAATTGATTGTGAGGCCATGAGGGCCAGGCCATGGGGGCGAGTCATGAGGCTCAATTTGATAATGATATCGCCATGGGGCAAATGGTACCACATGCATGACCACATTGCATACATCCTCATAAACGCATAAGTGCTATTGTGTAAAGAATGGTTTGGTTTGTGTGTTGTAAACTTTGCCTGTGTGATGCTATGATTGTATATATATTGCTTATTATCACCTTTATTATATAGTTCGAGACTCACCCTTTCTGTTGTTGTTTACCACAGGTAGTCATGAGTGAGGGCTTGCTACCTTCACTGTTCCCCGAGTCGGTGCGCTCTCGATCACGTAGCACCTGGGGATGGGACATAGACTCTAGTTTGATTTGTTTTGCTCATCGTTGAGTTTTCATACTGTCATACTATGTATTATTGAGACTTGATGATTATTCCTTTGACATGTAGTTATTATTCCGCTGCTTGATATGAGATAGGATTCCACGCGTTTTATGGTGTTACGTATTAGATTATAGTTATTATTCTGTTGCATTAGCTATGTTCCTTTCAGTCACTTTCTTCAGAGTTTCATTACAAGCTTCCTATGTCTAGGCTTGCTAAATAAGTTCACTCTTGTATTCTTAAAGTACCCACAGTATCACCTTATGGACTATACTATCCTATGTCTAGGACTTAGCATGGTTTTCACAAAGTTTCCTTTATGTAAAACACTCACCCATATTTAGTTCTTGAGTTCTTAATTGTAAACCATGTCTTCTTTTACAAATCTACTTATTCTAAGTTATCAACTGCAAATAAGTGTTGAAAGTATTATCAAGTGTTGGTACCTAGGCTTTGGAGAAGCTCTTCTACTGTGGGGGTACTTAAATTTGTCCCGAGATCATCTTGTTGCTATTTGGTGCTCGGAATCCGGGCACCAGTTGTGGAGGTCCGAGCGTGCCCACGTCGGGTGGGGGGGGGGGGTACTGCAAAACACTCCGACGCTCAAGTCAGAATATATCCGAGTATATGCAGACAGACAAGATAAGCATGCAGAGAATGAAAAGAGAGAGAGAGGAGGCTCAGAGAGAGCGATGTAGAGGGGCGGACTTCTATTTATAGGAAAAGGAGGCGTACCGTAGCTGTAACACCCAAAATAATTTAATTAACTATTTAATTGAATCATTTAAGTGTTGCATTAATATTGCATATTAAAATATTAATATATTGTTATATTTTTAAAATGAAGGAAATGGTGTCGGTAATTCCGGGGTGGTAAGGGATGGCCCAAGAGCCCAAGCCCATTGACTTAGGCTCCTAGGCGCTAGGGTTGATGCACTTTCGCATCAATTGAGAAAAAAAAAGAAAAAAAGAAGAGAACTTGCGAAGGGAGAAGGGAGAATAGAAGAAGAAAAATCGACGCCCAAGGGAGAGAAAGAAGGGTCCGGTCGTGAGCAAGGAAGGAAGAGGAAGAAGGAGTCTTTGTTGCTGTGGTTACTTTGGTGCTTCGTAGAAATCACTTCATCTTCGAAAAACTTAAGGTAAGGGTGGGTTTTACCTTATAATGAGGTCTATAATGAGATGTATGTAGATTGTAGGATTCATATTGATCTCTATTTGATGTTATTGTTGTTTTTGATGTATGATTGAATGTGTGATGAAATTATGCTCTCTATGTGGTTGTTGAGAAGTGTGTGAATCATGAGAAGTGTGTAAGAATTGTAATGCATGCGAATTGTTTATTAAAACGTGTATATGAGGGTGTTAGAATAAATATGAGGTGTTTTGAAAATGTTGTTGATGATTGAGTATAAGAAAATTTGGAGAAAATTGATTAAGGGGACCATAGGCGACCTAGGGCGCCAAATGCTAGGAAGAATGGCGCCCCTTTGTGTCCCTGCGTGTGTGATGCTGCCTTGGGCGCCAATGGCTGCCCAAAATGGCGCCTGTGTGCGCCTTGTGTCTAGGCAAGGGCGCCTAGTGAGGCGACGTGTTGCTGGGTGTGTGTGCGTGTGTGCTGGGCGCCAATGTGGCTGCCCCAGGGCGCCTAGTGAGGCGCCATGTTGCTGTGTGCGTGTTGTTGTGCGTGTGTGATGGGCGCCAATGTGGCTGCCCCAGGGCGCCTAGTGAGGCGCCAATTTGCTGTGTGAGTGTGTGTGCGTTTGTAGGCGCCAATGTGGCTGCCCCAGGGCGCCTAGTGTGCGCCCGTGGCTGTGTGTGTGTGTGTGGTGCTGCACAGGGCGCCAAGTGGTTGCCCTGGCGCGCCCATGTTGGTGCTTCAGGTATTCTGTCTTTGGCGCGATTTGGCTACCAGGCGCTCGAGTGCGAGATCGCGTGTCTCGATTTATGTCTTAGTTTGTGTCTGCAAGTCTTTGTGTTGCGTTTCGGGCGCCAATGTTGCCTGATTTGGCGCTGTGTGGTGGTCATCTTTGCCGCCATCGGCGCGATTTCTCTTGTTTTGGGCGCCGATGTGGTGTGTTGCCACCGGGCGCCGATTTTACTGCATTTTGGCGCTATTCTTTGCTGTTTGTGTCTTGTGTGTTGTTTTGGTGTTGTGGGCTGATGATGGCACAATTTTATGTTGCCAATGTTGTTAAATGACGATGGGTCTATTGACCAAATTAAAGTGACGATGCTATTGATGAGGGGCGTAAAGCCAAAGTGACGATGATGTTAGGAACGATATTGATGTTGTGGAAAATTATAATTTGTTGGTTGTTCATGAAGTCACATGCATACATGTGCATATTATGACGATGTAAGGCTGCGGTCTCGAGCTAGTGACGATGAATAAGGCTCAAAGTGACGATGTGCCCAAGTGGCAAAAATAAGGGACGATGATGGTACCACATGCATGCTTGCATTTCATACATTCATTCTCATAATCACTACAAGAAAATCGGTGATTTGCCACGGACAATTCCGTGGCAAACGCACAAATTCCCGTCGCAAATTTGCATTTGCCACGGACGTTCTGACGACGCCAAAAATGGTGGCAAAACGCTGTCGCATAAGCGCTTTGCCACGGGATTGTCCGTGGCAAATGCGTCCGCGGCAAAGCCGTCGCAATTCCGTGGCAAACTTCCGTGGCAAAGCCGTCGCAAATTTCGCCGCAAGCCGCAAAGCAAAGCGTGGCAAATAATTTTGAATTTGTTTTTAAATTCCGTGGCAAAGCCGTCGCAAATCTCACACAAAGCCGTGGCAAAGCCGTGGCAAATAATTTTGAATTTGTTTTAAATTTCGCCGCAAATTGTGCAAAATTCGTGGCAAACACAATAACTTTCAAAAAACTCCGTGGCAAATTCCGTCGCTATGCAAAAAATAATAATTTAATACTAATTCTCTACCTATTCAATCCATACTCTCCAATACAATAATATGCGCAATACTTCCCGCCAATTCAATTCGGACTCCAAAACTACATTGGACTACAATAACTCACGTACATTGTCATTCATATTTGCAATACTTCCGCCAATTCAATCCACCAATTCAAACATACATAAACTACACTAATGTTAAAAGTGTCAAACATACAAAATATCAAATACCAAAACATATCATTAATGTTCAAAGTGTCAATCCAAAACACAAACTTAGTTAAACATAAACTAGACTAATATTAAAAGTGTCAAACATACCAAATATCAAAATATATCAAAACATACCACTAGTTTATGTCAAACATACATAAACTACACTAAGGTCCAAATAAACTCAAAAATGAAGCATCTTCAACTCCAACTCTTCAACTCCAACTCGAACAATATACCTAACAAAACAAAAACAATAATGATTACTAATTAATTCATAAAACTAAGAAAATTTGCACCTTAATTAAAACATAAATTACCTAGATGTCGTCAATAACCCTCCCATAGGCGGTCTCCATGATCTCCAGCGTCTCCATCATCCGCATCATCGTTCTCGCCCTGCTTTGGCGGGCTGGTCCCGCTCGCGGTACGCCAATCAGTGGAGGTCTTTGGAATCCCGAATGGTTAAATACGTATTCAAGTAGTTGTTCTTTGTCGCGCTTATTTGCTCCTCGCCGTCGCGCGCAAATTGTCGTGACATTTCTTGGATGATCCTACGGGCCTCGGAGAGCAGGCTTGCGCTCGTCGAAGCTTCGAGTCGTGGTCAACTATGCCTCCCTGTCCCATAGACACGACTCTTATAGGGCCTCCAAAGACTTGCTCCCACAACAATCGCCTGACTTAGCCAACTCAACGGGGTCTCATCGGTATGTCCGATTGAGATAACGATCATTTGAAACTCCTCCTATCAAATGCACAAGTTATAATTATAGTCAAAATAAATGAGATATTATATCGTGCACATTCATAATAACATAGACGACATTCATAAAGTTCTTTGGTTAATAAAAATATACCATGTCGATGCAATTTGAACATTTTATGAGAACATGTTTCATGTGGATCTCGATGAAATTCAGTCAAAAAAATTGGTTCCAACTTAAGATGAGAAATGAGAAAAGTAAATTCGATTAACTTTAATATAGGCTCCGATTGGACTGATCGAGAAGAGAAATATGGTTCAAGCATAATTACGGGAACCTTGCCATGTTCTTTGACTTTGAATAGCTTCCAAAAACGTATCATATATGAAAGGTGAAGTTTATGTTCATATTAGTTTTAGCTTGGTTTGTGATTTGAAACACTTATAAATGAGCAATAAATGTGAAAGTCCTCAAAAGAACATGAAGCAAATTAACAGTACTTCAAAAAGGAGTTTATCTAAAAAAAAACAGAACATCAAAAAGGAAAAGGATAAATGTAAAGATTCAAGAACATATATATATATATATATATATATATATAGAGAGAGAGAGAGCTAAATCTGAAATCTGTTACCAATTTCTCAAAATGATCTATATTCTTCTTAATGGTGGAACCTCAAGTTGATCTATATCTACCAAAAGATATGCATAGCTAAAAAATCCAGTTCTACATTCTATAATTCGTGGAAGGTAGAGTCAACTATAAGATGAATCTATTGTTTATACAGCATTTAGTCCATATTCAACATTCAAAGAGGATGAGGTTCGTAACTGCGGACCAAAACTAATAGACAGAGAAACCCAACAGTATATGTCCTGGTAGTTTGAAATTTGAATTGATCTAAATATATTCAGAAACCAAAAAGAATATAATCAGTAAAAAAGCAAAAATCAGCACTTATATCAGTGAAATTCATCAAAGTGATCACAACTCCATATATAAGAGATTAGAGTCACTCAATCACGCTGCATTACTTAGTGGATCCAATACGCGCAATCAGAACTTGAAACCAAATTGCATAACAACCCACTAACATGTGAACCAAAAATGAGAAAAGTAAATTCAGTTAACTTTAATATAGGCTCCGATTGACTGACTGAAACACTTATAAATGAGCAATAAATGTGAAAGTCCTCAAAAGAACATGAAGCAAATTAACAGTACTTCAAAAAGGAGTTTATCTAAAAAAAAAACAGAACATCAAAAAGGAAAAGGATAAATGTAAAGATTCAAGCTAAAACAGAACATCAAAAAACAGAACATCAAAAAGGAAAAGGAAAAGGAGTTTTTCTAATTCCATTTAGTACAATTAAACAAATCTTAACAGAGGCTTCATTAATTACCACAAACCAATTAAACATGAAATAGAATCAGTCATTAGTGCATTTACAATTCTGTACGCAACCTAACATATACTTGCAGTAGAAAACCTGCATATATCAAACCCTAATTAAACAGAGATGATGGATAAGAATTTGTAATATAATTAAGCAGAGGGGTACATTCATCATAATCCACTAATGCATGCATTCTCAGAAAGAGTGCAGAAATCGCACTGAAAACATTGGAATACTATGCATGCATTCTCAGAATATCATCACAAAAAAACAATCTAAGAAAATCATCAAAGTTCAATGACTCAACAATCCATTGCATTAGGAACCAAACGAAGTCAAGACTCAAGACATTAAGACAGACATCATCCCAACACAATAGATTATTATATTCAAGCTTCTTTATACCTGAGTAATGCGAGCGCGGTCCTCTACATACTCGCCTGTGCCCTTCCTAATGTGAGTGTGGCGATGAAGCTCTTCTACATGTGGCTTCCTCCCTATCTTCTTGGTCTATAATTAATAACTTAAGTTTGTAAATGGTAAATTATAAGTAATCATATTGCATAAGGAAAACATAAGTTTATAAATATACCAATCTCTTTGAAGCCTGCAACATAGAGATAGAACCTTGAGTGTGCAAGCTTCCACCCTTTTCTGATGCCCTGTTCTTCTTATTCCGCTCACACGTATCTTTGAATTTTGGATCATTCCAGATGTGGTTTCTTAGGTGATTATAGACTCCATCCCCCATCCAAGTAGGTTGGCCCCTCCCTATGCGGACACGTCTGAGCATATCACGGAGTCGATCAGCACATCTCCTATGAAAAAGATTCTCAGCGCGGCCTCACGAGATTTATGCCAAGTAACTCTCTTACGCATTGTGAAAACATGTACAAAACAAATGTTACATCAAATAAAATAACTTCACAAATTCTTAAAAAAAATGACAAACATTGTGATGTGTTAAAATGTACACTTACTCTAAAAGCGTTAAAAAAATGGTCTCGCTCATCCTTATTAAGATCTGACCAACTAGTCCATGGATAGTGGTATAACTCGCGAATAGTCATCGAATAGCATTTGCGGTGGCCTTGAAGGAAGAAACTGCGAAGTTAAAACAATTGAAACGATTATGTCACATTATATATAACAAAACAATCAATCAAACAAAGTTGTAAAAAACTTGACATACCCTCCACCCTCAACCTCGATGACTACCCGATCGCCGACTAACATAATCTCATCCTCATCATCACCCCCTCAACATCGGATATCAAATCATCACCCCCTCAACATCATGCATCGGTCACCATCGGTATCGCATCATCTCCGGTGAAAGTCGCTCTGTCGGAGATGGCAAAGAGGTCGAGAGTAAGCACAAAGATCGGGTGAAGGGTAGGAGTAGTATCGCATGAAAACTGGTGTAGGAATCATGCGATATTGAGGACTCGTGATAGTGGGGAGTCACTCGTGGAGATGCACTACGACCATGTACCTCTGCCGGGAGATGGAGTGGGTGAGGAGTAACTCGTGGCGAGGAACTAGAGCCAATATGGAAAGACCTAACTCCAGTCTGCTCAGAAAGACCTAACTCTGAGGTCCGCTCTAAGGACCTAACTCCGCAGGTCTGCTTTGTAAAGACCTAACTCTAGAGGAGTGCTGCTGTAAGGACCCTACTCTGCAGGTCCGCTCTAAGGACCTAACTCTGCAGGTCTTGAGTCCGTGTCGGAGGATTTAGCAATGATCTCACTCTACCGCATGTCTTTGGGTGTGTACGTGTAGGGGGTAGATGTGGTAGGCATCTCTCGAATAGTCGGTCGTGTTCTCAACGTGTATCACCCTTTTCTTGCGACGAGGACAACTATAGACTTCCCACTACGATCGTGGGGTGGTCTAGGTGGCGACGAATCACCTCCACACGATGCCATCTTTGTAGAGGAAATGAAACATAAGCACAAATAAACAATTTAAAAACATAAAATTTACATCTAAAATAATTCATTAAACAATTCACACACAATTCAAGTTGTTTGGATACATTCATTACAAAGTGGTTCAAGTTGTTTGGATACATTCATTCACACACAATTCAAAGACAAACATGAATTAAAAGCGGTTCAAGTTGTTTGGATACAACAATTCACACAATTCAAACACAAACCGATTATATATATCTAATCTTACGCCATTCTTCATCTTCTTCATCGTCTTCATCTTCTACATCAACTACAACCTCATGTGAGTCCTCTTCTTCCAAGTTGTTTGGATCCACTTCTTCACCATTGCTTTCCAAATCACGTAAGTTAGAAATTTGTTCAACTTCATTAACTTCATTTACAAGTGACATATCATCCACGCACGATAGGAACATCTTCCACTAGATCATCTATTTCAACGCGACTCCTAGGCTTTGTCTTGATTGCGACACACCAACCTCGCTTGTCTCTTGAGTTGATGGATAAGGAACATAGTACACTTGTCTCACATTCTCTCGCCATTATAAACGGATCAAATTTGGATATTTTTTGTCCATTCGTATGTCCACTCTATTATACTTTGGATCCAATTTGGTACCTATATAGGATGTGGATCAAACCAATCACAATAAAACAACACTACGGTTTTTAGCGTAGTCTAACTCATTGAATCGTAGTTCATAAATGTGTTTGATTACACCGTAATAATCATCTTCACCTCCTTCATTGACCCCTTTTACATAGACTCATTTGTTAATTGTTGCTTTGTTTTTCGTCCGAGAGTGGGTATGAAACTTGTAGCCATTCACGAAAAATGTGTGATACTCTTTCACTTTTGTATAAGGACCATCGGATAAATTTCTCAAGTGTTGATTGATTGGAGTTGGTTCCTCGAGAGTAAACCTATGTACATGACATACAAACAAGTTATTTCGTAAGGAACACATGATTAAGGTTGAGGAACAACTAACTCAACACTTACTTTTTTTGAAACCATAATTGAAAATGTTCATATATATGAGCGGATGCCCGATCAACTCTTACGTCTTCCGACAAACAAGAATGACTGATCAAATTAGATGATACGCACTAAATGAGATGACGGATATGAACAATTAATTGAATGAAAATATTGATATACATACTCAATGTATGGTTTAACTTCAATGCAATTGTTCAACACATGAACATGAGCCGACTTATACTCGCATCCGTTAACCAATGAATCGACTCCTTCCCGAATGGCGACAGATTGGCGAAGACCGATAACATTAATGGGTGTCTAACACAATCATTTTGCAAATCATATCTTTCATTTCTCAAAGTGAAGTTGGTGAAATAATGTGAGCAAAAGTGGGTTATTTCGCGGTGTAGGTATGATGCACAAATCGATCCTTCAACTCTCGCCTTGTTTTTCACCGATCGTTTAGAATCACCCATGAATCTATAAAACAACTTGATTAGATGGAAAATTATACTCACCGCAAATGGGAAAAAATGAATATGTTCTTAAAATGATACCTTTCAAATGGATACATCCACTGCATTGAACCAGGTCCACAAGTCTTGCTTCATATGCTAGATGAGCGGGGAGATGCTCCATAGAATCAAAGAAACCAGGTGGAAATACTCTCTCCATCTTACATAGAATGAATGAAATGTTTTGTTCCATCCTAACAAGGTCAACATCTCTTAAAGATGCAGAACACAAATCCTTAAAAATTGACTCACTTGGTTAAGCGGATTTAGAACATGTGCCGGTAAAGAACTAAACGCAATAGGGAGTAAACATTCCATAAATACATGACAATCATGGCTTTTCATCCCATTCATTTTTCTCTTATTCACATCAACACATCTTGCCAAATTAGAAGAATATCCATCTGGGAATTTCAATTCTTTTATCCACTGATAAACTGAATTTGTTTGCTCGATTGTTAATGAGTAACACGCTTTGGGTTTGAGCATCTTTCCATTAGCTTGTGGCTTCAAATTTAAGTCTTTTCGATTGCGATGAAAGAGCAACATCCAATCTCGCCTTATCATTGTCCTTTGTTTTGCCCTTTATGTTCATCACTGTGTTAAATATATTGTCAAAAAAATTCTTCTCTATGTGCATCACATCAAGATTGTGCCTCAATAAATTATCTTTCCAATATGGGAGATCCCAAAAGATACTCCTCTTTGTCCAATTATGTGTTTGTCCATATCCATGAAATCGAGAAACAAGGGGATCATCTGTGATTTTGGGCAAATCTCTAACTCTATCCCAACCCGGCCTGGAGTCAATCGTGGAGGCGGCTCATCATTTTCAACTTCCTTCTTCTTAAATGCATTCTTGTTCCTTCTAAATGCATTATCATGTGGTAAAACCTACGATGCGAGTCAAACCAAGAACTCTTACCCCGTGTTTCAAGGTAAATGCCTTTGTATGCTCCATACAATGTGGACATGCTAATTTACCATGAGTTTGCCAACTGGACAACATGCCATAAGCGGGGAAATCATTAATGGTCCACATCAAAGCGGCTCTCATCATAAAATTCTCCTTCCGTGCGTAATCGTAAGTCGAGACACCATTCCACAACCTCTTCAAATCATCAATTAGTGGTTCTAAATAGATGTCAATGCTCGCTTTTGGATTTTACGGGCGGTATCGACAAGTCAAAAACATGTAAGGTTTAGTCATACACATCTCGGGGAAGGTTATGCGGCGTAACAATAACGGGCGGCAAGAATATGGCGGCCGATGCTTGGGTATATGGGGTAAAACCATCGGAGCATAACCCTAGTAAATGCGTTGCGGGGATCCATTTGCAAACTCGAGTTGTACCCGATCAAAGTGTTTCCACGCTTCCCCATCGGAGACGGATGCCGCAACACACCAAAGACATCTATTCTCAAAATGCCACGTCATTTTTTCCCGCAATGTTCTCGGATGCAAACATTCTCTCGCAACCTTGGAGTTATTGGTAAGTAGAACATTGACTTCACAGAATTGGTTTATTCTTACTACTAGTCCCAATTTTGCGTGCATGATACCTCGGCGCATTACAAAATTTGCATTCAAGTAGCGCAGACATCATTTTTCCCAAACTCATTGTCATAATACAACATGTGACCTTCCTGACAACAATCAATCCTTCTAGCTTCCAATCCCAACTTAGAAACTAACCTCTTAGCCTCGTAAAAATTCTTTGGCAAATTTTCATTCATAGGTGTCACCCAGACATCATATCACATATCAAGTCCATTCCCACCTCGGATGTATTACTCGATGATTTGAGAGCTAAAAGCTTCAGACAAATCGATAACTTTGAGTTAGATGACCCTTCAAACAATGGTTTGTTTGCATCTAACAACATGATTATAAAATCTCTGTGCTTGCTCATTGGAAGCTCTTCCATGTTATCATATTGTTGCTCCTCGAATGACACATTCACCCCAAGACCGTCACAAACCATATTCTCGCATCAAGTTGATTTGTTCACCACATCCTATCTCCACAGAATTACTTGAAGCACCCATGCAATTTTCGCCAACCAGCGGGACGACATCAAACCCTTTCTCACCATTACTCGTCCAAATCCAATAATTAGGCCTAAACCCAACTCTCTTCAAGTGATCAATGACCTCCGTTGGATTCCTAATCTTTCCACATTCGCATTTGGACGCACGGACGCCGAATCCCCCTTCAACTCTAAATTGTTCTTGTGTCATTGCAAAAGAATAAACTCCCACACGCCATCTACAAAAGATCGTTTCAAACCCGCTCTTTTAGGAAACAACCTATCATACATCCAAAGGCGGTGCGAAGGAGGAAATTCCATTACGCACATTTAAACGATGGATGCCCATCGAGAGAGAGTGAGGCTTGATACATTTCATATCATATTACATTTAAGCGATGGGTTAATTAGTGCATGATATGAGATTGATATGGCATTTTTAGTATTAAAATGTTTGGTTGCTTTGGTAACTATGTGCAAATGCACGTACCTTATTAAACCTGACCTAGCACCATCTTATTTATATATATGAACATTAATGGAGTGCTTTCCGGTGTGAATTTTGTAGCTAGTGACATTATATATTATTGCCTTTTCTACTTGTTCTAAAGTTATAAGTATATCGATCTAATCCTAAATTTAAAAGTGTGTTATTATATTACTAAAAGTGATAAAGAGAAGCTATCATGGATCCATCATTAGCTGAAAAGTTAAAGCATTAATTACTCAACAATGTTATTTGGTCGAATGAATAGTCAATTACTTGTACATTTTGTTTTTTCTCTTTTTCTTCCTATCTTTATCTTTAATTGCTGTAAGTCTGCAACACTCAGTGGGAATAGTCGTTCTTCATTTTATTATTATAGGGATTCAAACTGAAATTAGGCAATATATTTTGGTCAAATTCCGACAATTCTCGAAAGAGCCAAGCGGCTAGCACGGGTTTTTCAGAAAGATAATTATAACATAACATAACATAACCTGCCTATTCAACAAAAAGCGAGATCGACAGAACTTATATTGCCACCAAGAACACCACAACCCAAGAATGCTCCCTATAACCTGAATCACTTACAAGACTTGGTCTCCAATTCACACGAATCTGAATCACTTGCTCTGTAACCTGAATGCAAACAAAATAAAAATCAACCAGAACATATAAAACCAAATTCATTGATTGAACACAAAAAGAAGCACTACTACTACTGGTTGTTTTTGCTTACATTCCAAACTGAATTTCGACTTCTTGATGCTTTACTAATCCAAGCATGTCCCTATAAACAAAGTTTGTCACACATTCTTTATCGAGAAACCACAACTTTTCCAAAGAGAGAACTTCATTCCCAAATCCCACCCAATTGAGCAAAATTCAAAACAAAAAGATAATAACTAGAACAAAAAAAGATCAATTCCAAATCCCACCCAATTGAGCAAGATAATGACTTTACTCAAACATACTGTAGAGCCTACTGTACTGTACCTAAATAGCGCGTAAATAACAGTGAACACAGGCTGCGTAAATAGCGCGTTTTATGCCTTATAAGACAAAGTCATTGGAGGGTTAGTCAATAATAGGCTATAAAAGAAGAAACAAAAGAATTTTCCTTTGTTGAATAATTTTCTTAACACTTTCAGATAACACTGAATCAAATAGCATAATACTGTGTAAAAGTTACATCGACTTGTCGTGATAAGATGTTCACAGCAGGATAATATAGACGTTCATAGAAAAGTGGAGAACATGAAACTGCACATAGATGCAAACAAAAATAAAAGTGTCGTAGGTTAATATAGACGTTCATATAGTTAAATCACAAGCCCAGCTTACCCATCATACCTAAAGCAATATCCTTCTCCACATCCTCCACTAAGAGTCATGAAAGTTCATACTTCAGATTGACAATATCAATCTGTTCTAAGAGTTTAAATTTAAACTCGTATCAAACTTGTATTCTTGATAAGAGACTTGTAATCTAAACCACGCAAGACTTAAATGCAACAATTCAAATTCCATGTAATCGATTGGGAATAGGGTTACAAATAAATAATGTAAAATATAACAAGTAATCACTTCAGTCAACAAACACCCTTCAATCATGTCCAAATTTCAACGAAAATGAGACAATTTTTCCTACAATTTTGTGGCTAATAGCTCATAGCACAACACCTTAAACCCCAAAACCAAAACAACATACATAGTAAAAGCGACACCAAATATAAAATTTACAATGTTTTGTGATAGGTAAACCAAACCAAACCGGATAAATGCAGGCTTTTACGCTAAATGTACTTAGTAAATACACACTAAACACCTTTTTCACACAAGGATAGATAAACACTAGGTTATGTTACGATTGCTTAGTACAAAAACCGGATAACACATTTATTTACGTAATAAAACCCAAATAAAGAAAGCAATTTGGGATTTAGGGTTTTACAATGCAAAACATTTGGGATTTAGGGTTTTACAATGCAAAATCGAATTGGGATTCAAAAACTTACCTAGGCGTCGCGAACGGAGGACAACGGAGGCGAAAGAGGACGGCGGCGAATGGAGCGGAACCAATGAGGAACGATTGAGGAAGCCGCTGGGAGAGGGAGAAAGAGAGGGCGCGAAGGAGATGATGGATGTGGCTGTATGGAAGCCTTATCGTCGGAGGAGGGAGGTGGAGGACGGAGGAGGGCGGTGGAGGACGGAGGAGGGAGGCAACATGGGAGGAGGTCGTGGGACGGAGGAGGTCGTGGGACGGAGGGAAAACAAAGTGAAAACAGATTCTGAGGTTTCATTTAACAAAGTCGTGGTTTTATTTTGGGCTTTAATGTTTGCGACGGGTTTGCCACCACGTGTCCGTCGCAAATTAGCGACGGCTATCAATCTCCGTGGCAAATTGAGCAAGATCTTTGGCGCCTCGTCTATAAAAGCCTTTTCGTCGCAAATCCGTCGCAATTTAGCGACGGACAACCCTCCGTGGCAAATTTTTGTGGCAATGCAAGCTTATTCTTGTAGTGAATTGATAATTTTTATGCTGGTTGATATATGACGTATATATAGGTGGCTGATGTAAAATGTTGACGTGACTGTAGTGACTGCTGTATATATATAAATATGTTATTATAGTTGTTATAAATAAATATTGAAAGTTGTTGTATATATATATATATATATATATATATATATATATATATATATATATATATATATATATATGATGATCTTTGTGATTGGTATAGTTACGTGATCTAACATAACGCTTTTTTGTTTTCTTTGAACTGTTTTCCTTTTATTCCATTGCGTGATGACGAAGTAACTTGTTATGTGAACTAAACTATTTATTCTTTTGAGGTTTCGCCTACTTGTTATGTGCCACGTTTCATGTCTTAAGTTATAAGTGAATTTGTTACCAAACGATGACGTGTTTGAAGTAAATCACTACTGTGAGATCTAGTAGATGGGGGCGTTTTTTTATCCATGGGGGCGCTTTGAGCGCTCTTTGAGCGTGTGTTGGCTATTCACTCCAACAATGGGTAGCGCTTCCTAAAAAGCGCCACCCATTGCAAAACACGTCCTCCCAGATACGCAGCGCTTTTTAGAAAGCGCTGAATATATCCAAAGCGTCCTCCCAAATACTTAGCGCTTTTTAAAAAGCGCTGAATATATCCAAAGCGTTCTCCCAGATACTAAGCGCTTTTTAAAAAGCGCTGAATATTACCCCTTATACGCAGCGCTTCATTAAAAGCGCTGAATATTGCCTATTTGTGTTACTAAATACCCAGCGCTTTATTAAAAGCGCTGAATATTGCCTATTTGTGTTACTAAATACCCAGCGCTTCATCAAAAGCGCTGAATATTGTCTAAATTTTTTTTTAAATTTTTTTCTGTTTTGTGTGTTTTCCTTTTTATATTTACAAATTACCTGTACAGCCAATCCAATCCAATACATAACAGAATCAAATTGCTAAGAGGAACCCAAATTACATATAACAGAAACAAATTACATAAGAGGAACCAAAACAAAATAGCTAAGAAGTTTCATTATCTAATTCATATGTATCCAAAACAAGCTATCAAGTTACAATATTATGAATCAAAAACTAGCTAGGCTAACTTATATGTATCCAAATGAAACTTTAAAAAAAACGGGAGACATAACTGCACCATTCTCCCCTAAGCTCAGCAATCTGCTCAACAGAGTATGTGTGGCTTTGACAATCTCTAAAATACTGAAATTATATAAATAAATAAAATTAGAATTGAAATGGTTAAATATTGGAAAGAACCACTATTAAATCGAAATCATATAAAAATATATTATAAGTAGATACCTGACTGGGGATAGTCGTTTTCTTTTGGGTAATAATATCCTTCATATATTTCATGACGTAATACCCACAATCAATGTTATTCAATTGTTTAGGACACTACAAAACATAAGATTAGTTAATTGTTAAATTGAGTTGAATATAGTTTTTTGACAAAATAATGTAATGTATAAGTTAGAAACTTACAATTATTGGTAACCATTTGACCGTTAATTTATCCACTCCCCAATATGTCCTTAAACCGCTGAATAGAATGTCATATAACTATATTAATAACAATATATACATATATAAGTAAAAGTAAGAAATGCAGAATGACACAAAATAAACACACTGTTAAAAAGCTCCACAAACCTGTGTGGTTTTTGTAATGATTTTGAAGTGAGTCAAGGTAATACACGGTTTTTTCCTAGGATTAATTGCATACAAAACCCAATGTCTCCTACAAAATAAATTTAGGAATAAGTAATTGACTACTATTAAAAAAATGCATGTTATATAAGAATTAATGAGTAAAAATTCTTACCCTAGATTAACTTAGGTGCTAGAAGTAAGACATCATCACTTCTATTTTGAGCTTCAATGAAGCGGTCATTGACATAAGTTTGAGCAATGACTGGTTTTGTTCCACAAGTGATTGATAATTTGGCGGTGGGAAGAACTTGATGAAAGGTTGTACTTTAGGACACAAGAACAAATATCTATGTGTATGCATTGGAAGGGACCACAATGTCCTAAATACAAGTACCTACATTTAGATATATAAATATATATATATATATATATATATATAAATTAAATTAACGATATAATAAAATTAAATCGACAATGTCAAATAATAAATTACATAGTACCTGACATATATATTCATAACAATACCGGTTGCCTCATTCGCATCACATACAACACGGATATCCTCACGTCCGACTATATGAGGCAAGCCGGCTCCAAAAATTTCTTCATCAAAATTTATGATAAGCAATTTGTCTTTCATCATGTATTTCTCAGATGCTGCGTCGGCCTCACCAATCTTCATATAAGCTTCAATGGAAGAGGAAGAGGCGAGGCCGAGACACAATTGGAGAAGGGAGGATGAGTCACTTGGCGAGAAGAGGAGGGTTGATCGGTCACTTTTGGAGAGAGAGGCGGTGTGAAACTTCTACATAAGGGGTGGTGAGACACTTTTGTAGAAGGGTGGATCGAGACACTTTCTTGCCAATAGATATTTCCTTGCCAACACTTTTCAAAGGAGACATTTTCTTGCTTGGTAGACACTTTCTTAGATTTTTCATTTTGGCGCATCTATGTTTAAACAAAAATAATTACTTAGTTAGCACAAATTATATGACAAAAACTATAATTAGTTAGTTACAAATATATTGTCACTTACAACGACAAGAGGCGGATGGCCATGCCACAAAGGTACCAAGCTTGCTTGTGACACCGTCAATATATCAATCTTGTCAATCGGAACAAGCAATGGTGCATCCTCCTAAATGGTACCGCAACTCGACTCTAACATGATTTGGAGGTAGGGGTAAATTGTGCATCAAGGACCCAATTCGTTACATGTGTAGCCAATTGCAACCATTTCATGTGGGTTTGAGATATACAATTCACACTCACACTCATTGTTGTCCTAAATCAATTATAAACCACAAAATAATAAAGACATTATTTGATGTTATATATATATATATATATATATATATATATATATATATATATATATATATATATATATATATATATATATATATATGTACAATAAATCAATTATAAACCACAAAATAATAAAAACAATTAATACCTTAGTTGACGGCATGGTGCGGCTATCTCTCGTACCTTTGCTATGTGTAGTGAGGGTTGGTCTTTGGTGGCATAACATGGCCATAAAGCGATCGCATATCATTAAGGTGAGCTTGCAAACTTTCATACAATGCCATCATCTTTCTCGGTGGTGGGCGGTCATGATTCTCATCATAGACTTTCTGTTTTGGTCCAAAGTACTCGGTTGGTGCTACTCCAAATCCAAAGCACCCTCATGCGACCGAGTATTCTTCTTTACCTAAGGCACGTGTAAGGATTTCTTTTTTTTGAGCAATCGGTGAGCTCTCCCTGTGACCTTGATCGTGATATGGCTTCCCTGATTCACAAAACAAAAGTATAATACATTATAAAAATCATAAAAGTTACAATTAAAATCGGTGAGCTTGAATTTAGGAAATACTTACAATTATTTCCGACACCTCCTTAGTTTTAGGATCAACAATCTCCTTTTCTTTGTTTAGTCGAGCCTCTACCCACAAAACATGTCGCTCAACACCTTCTTTAGTAGGATCTTTCCCACTCTCCACCAACTATATTTAAATTTACCAAATATTAAGAAATTTATAAAAAGTTTCATGAAACTAAAAAAATCAAGCTTATTGTGCCTTACCAATCTCTCTTCAATATGTTGATATGGAGTAGCACCACCTCTATAAGGATACTCATGACCCGAGAAGCACACTTTCGATTCTGTTCACTTGCTTTCTATTAAGAGAGATAAGTATACATTAATGTATAATAGATAATTGTCAAATATATTTTGTGTTATAACTTAATAGATAGTAGCACTAACCAAGAATTTTGGATCTTGATCGTCTCTAACAAATGTGTGCCAATCCTCCTCTGAAATAAACTCACTATATATTGGTGGAGGATTCCAATTGATGTTTCCATTATCATCTTTCAGCCAAGTTTTTGTTAATGTCGTTCGAAATTTTTATGTAACTTTAAGCTTCCTTCATTATCAGTCCTTTTTAGAATCATCCACATCAAAATATTTACTCGCTTATGCACATTAAATGAAAATCATATAAATAAATTTATATATATATATATATATATATATATATATATATATATATATATATATATGGGACTACAAAATTACTAAATAAGATAACCAAAAGATCTAAAATTATATACTGTATTGTTACCCACAACTCATGTTTTTGTTTCTCCAAAGCGGGATTTTTGTGTGAACCCAAGTAGTGATTGTTATTGGTATCATTTGTTTTACCTTACTACCAAGGAAAGTAATCAAATGAGTGTTGTTTTCTCCAATTGGCGGACCTTAACATTCCATTGGACTGCATTATGTAAATAGTAAATTAGATCACAAACAATTAAAACTTAGTATTGAATGAAGTTAATTAGCAATTAATTAGTATCTTACACTTAATTTTTCTTTTCCTTTACTTAACCGGTTGATGATATCCTTTTTTCTTGTCATTCCACGAGGAGCACGCTTTACGATATAGTTTGTAACATCATGATCATCGCCTCTCACGGTGTCATGCCCACTATCACTATGATACGCCATCTTACCCGCAATAAAACATAATCATTGTTTGTTATATTTATCCATTTAAAAACATCCAACAAAAAAATAAATAGTCGAGTCAAAGAAGATGAAAATAAGATCCATGTCTATAAAATAACATCTATGTCGGTTACCTTTTCCTTTTCTTGATACAATTTTTTTGCAATTCGCTCATTGGTACTTTGTTTTTTGTGAATCGTAATTCCATCAGTATGATCCTTTCTAACATACACAACATCCTCTCTATAAGTACTTTCCTCTTCTAGTGATGTCCCCAAGAAAGGGTCGTCCTCGATACCATCATCATTGGTTTCTTGATCATAAATGTAATTCACTAATTTTTTTGTGTCGATAAAACAATAGACCAATTGATATCAATTGGATCGGTGACATAAAACACTTGTTGAGCTTGGGATGCCAAAATAAAAGGCTCATCTTTATATCCCAACTTCTTGAAATTCACCCGCATGAACCCCGACTCATCAATCAGAAACCATTATTATTGTCAACCCACTTACATTGGAACACGGACTCACGAAACATGGTGTAATCCAACTCCCATATTTGTTCAATGACCCCGAAGTATGACATATTCGGCGTATCACGGGATTTTGTCTTTGGCACTTGATGTATGCATAGCTTGAGCAACAAGAGTCACCCCACTATTTTGCATTTTACTCACGATCATCATGGGTTTTTGTATAGAGCGTGTAGCAGATTAATTAGATAGTGGTGTAAGAGAAAACATGCATATTTGGACCTTTTGCTAACCATCTCAATCTTTTTGAAATCGAAGTAGGATTCATAACAAACTCGAAATCAATGTGGTCTTTTAACCACACTATGAAACTCCGATTGTGTTCCTTTGTTAACCAAACTTCACTCTTATATGGGTAATCACTCTTAAGTATGTCCATGTGCTTGGCAACATATGAATCAACCTCACTATCATTGTGCAAAACATATAAGTGTGCTTGATGTAGTTCTTCCCTTGACACCATAACTATTTTATATCCCGACATCCCTTTAGTAATGCTTCTAAGTGGCGAGACCTTGGAAGTCCCATGAGAATATTCAAGACTAGATAGATGGCGGTGCGAGAACTCAATGACTTCTTCAACTATGTAGCGCTCAACAATACAACCTCTCAGTCGTGATCGGTTTTCACATATCCTTTTAATATCTTCATGTAACGCTCAAGCGGATACATCCATCTCATGTAACATGGGCCACACAATTGTGTCTCTCTAATCAAATGAAGCTGTTAGGCGAATCATTATGTCAAAAAATGAAGGTGGGAAATACATCTCAAGCTCACACAAAGTGATGATAATTTCTCTTTGCAATGATGGCAACTTTCTAGGGTCAATCACTCTACTACAAATCGCCTTAAAGAAGTAACAAAGTTTGGTTAGCGTCTGGCGCACTTTCTTAGGCAAAATGGATCGTATACCAATTGGGAGCAAATTCTCCATTAGAACATGACAATCATGGGACTTTAAAGACTTTAACTTAAGGTCTTTCATGGATACAAGGTTTGTAACATTTGAAGAATACCCCTCTGGAACTTTTACTCCATGAAGAAACTTACAAAACACGGTCTTCTCCTTTTTAGATAGAGTATGAAGTGCAGGAGGTAGATATGTATGCGTGTACCCTTCTTTATCGGACCCATTCTGGTCTCGACCCCATACTAAGCAAGTCCAACCTCGAGTTGATGGTATCTTTAGTCTTTCTGGCATATTGAGTAAGGTACCAATGACACTTTCAAAGACATTTTTTCAACATGCATCACATCAATGAAGTGTCTTACATATAATGACTTCGGTATGGCAAGTCAAAGAAAATCGACTTTTTCTTCCACCCCGTTTGGCAACCTCTCCTGCAAATGGCTTCCCAAATTTAATGTTCAAATCTTTCACCTTTTCAAGCAGTTGTTCACCGTCAAAGCCGTAGGAGCTTTACGGGTTTCGGTATTCCATTGAATGCCTTTTTCAAGCGATCGATCTTGATGAGTAGATGGCAAAAATCTCGATGACGGGGTAGATATTCTTCCTACCATGTTCCAACCACATCCAATCGGTGTTATCTTCACATAGGGCATGCACTGCGACCTTTCAGATCTGTGTACCGGATAGATTGCGTATCTTTGGAAAGTCATTAATTATGCCAAAAATCATAGCCCTCAAGTTGAAACTTTCTTCTACGAACCCATCATACACCTCTACTCCTTTCTCCCACATTAGCTTCAAGTCTTCAATTAAAGGAGCCAAGTATACATCAATATCATTTTCGGATGCTTGGGCCCAGAAATTAACAAAGACAACATCATATATTTGCGTTTCATGCAAAGCCATGGAGAGTAAGTTATAAATCGCTAATATCACGGGCCATGTCTTTGTGGGAGCTACTCACGAATACCGTGCGGGTTAAAACCATCGCAGACAATGCAAGTCGTAGGTTTCTTGGATCCAACCGAAATCGGGATAATCAATATCAAATTTTTCCATTGCGGAGAATCTGTAGGGTGTCGTAACATGCCATCTTTAATCCTTTCATCCTCATGCCATGTCAAGTGTTTTGCATCTTGAACTACGGTACATACGTCTAAATCGAGGAATTATGGGAAAATACCACAACACACCTTTTTGGAGCAGAATCTTTCTTTTTATACGCGATGCATTACATTTAGGACACGACTTTAAAAATGCATGTTCATTCAGAAATAGAATGCAATCATTGGGACAAGCGTGTATCTTCTCATAGTTCAAGCCAATGGACCCTAACATTTGTTTTGCATCATACGTCCGAGAAGGAGCACATTATCCTTGGCAACATTTCTTTCAATAGTGTGAGTAATTCGGTAAAGCTCTTATCCAGTCCATCCGTGGGAAGTTTTCAAGTTATACAACTTTATCACGACCAATAATTTTGTGAATTCAGTACAACCCTCATACAAGCTGGCGTCTCTGCATCCGTTATCAACTTCTCAAACATTTGAGGGCGGTCATTAAGATCGTCTTCAAAAGCCTTTGCCATCTCTTCAAATTCATCCCCAACAAGCGTAGGTATTTCGATGTCAACCGGTGCACATCTCTCGATACTATTACCCATATTCGAAGATTCAACTCTTTCCTCACCATGCATTATCCAACAAGTGTAAGTTTGATCAATTCCATTACCCTTTAAATGTCCCCCCAACAAATCTGCATTAAGCGATTTTACATAGCAACAACGTAAGCGAGGACATATCATATTACTAGATCTCCTAAGCGTTGAGCAAATACTGATTCACAAAATAATCCACTCCATCTCTATATTCCTTGGGCGGACGATTGTGGACATCCACTTTCTATCCATAATGTCCCAATATCTATAATAAATTCGGATAAGAGAATTTACAATTTTATTGAAGCTAAGACATATTCAATCAACTAGCTAGTAGTTTCAACTAAACAAATCAAAGACTTTGATGTCTTCTATATAGTCATTAATTCTTCATATAAAATAAACAAAAGAACAAAAAAAAGTACGAACAAGTGGAAGCAACAACGACAAATATCCAACCGGTGTGAACTCGAACTAGAGCGAACTCTCGAACCAAGACAAACTCGAACAACGATCGCGAAGCTCAGACAAAAAAACTCCCAAAACCTAACAAACAATTCGCATATTCGATTTAGGCATATTTGATTTTACTAATATAGATGACACACACTTTGCTTAAAAAAAATCTATCCTTTGAGAATCAAAATCTCAACAAAACCAAGCAACAAACACATATCAACTAATTTCTCTCCTATCAAACACATTCAACTAATTTTACACATATCAAACACATACAAATACATTCAACATATTCCTCTCTTATCAAATATTTTTTTCACACATTCAACATATTCCAATCAAACTACATATTCATCTCCAACCTAACAAAAAACCTAAAAACAAAAAACAAAATAGAGAACTAACCTTTGAGAGAAGATGAGGACAAGCAATGAGGACTATGGGTGCTAGAGAGGATTGAGACAAGCAATGTGGGTTTTGGGGTTATTGTGGGTTTGGGGGTTTGTGGGTTTGGGGGTTTGTGGGTGGTGCTAGAGAGAGCGAGAGTGAGAGGAGAGTTGAGAGAGGAAGAGCTAATGAGAGTGAGGAGAGAGAGAGAGCAGTGAGAGAGAGGCGTGGCGAGAGAGAGAGAGGTTTGTGGGTTTTTCTTTGAGAGTGAGAGGCGAGAGAACGTCTGCGAGAGAGAGAGAGAGGAGAAGAGAAAGCGCGAAGGGAAATGTAAATAAGAGAGAAAGCGAGCGGGCAAATAAAAAAATTAAACCAATACTCAGCGTTTCTAAAAGCTATTTGAAATATCAAAAACAGCGTGTGTTATGGGCAGCGTTTGTGTGTAAAAGCATTTGAGTATTTCTGGCGTGATGGGTAGCGTTTGGTGTAAAAAGCTGAGTATGTGTAGAGAAGCGCATGTGAGATGCGCATAGCGTTTGGAAAGAAAGCGAGTATATGGTGAGAAGCATGTGAGATGCGTGGCGTTTTAAAAAAGCGGCTGGTTATATGGTGAGAAGCATGTGAGATGCGTAGCGTTTTTAAAGAAAGCGCTGGGTAAGGCTCACGCGTTCTACGCGATGGGCAGCGTTTTTAAAAATCTTTAGTTATAAAGCGCCTTTTTAAACAAATGCGGCGTAGTGAATGTAGCATTCCGTTTGGATGAATTGAAAAAAATTTTTAAACTCGATATTTTTATTATAAATTGCGGGTAGAAATGGGGTATTCTGATGGCCGTCGGATCGGGCGGAAGGATCTGGCCGTCGGCCTGCTTTGAAGCGATGAAGGCGAGATGGGCCCGAAGTGTTGGGCGGCCCGATGCTCCTTTGGGCGCTGCGGCCGGGTCGAGCAGTGGCCCCCAGTCGGGGGCAGCGTGAAGCTTCGGCCTCGGCTTAAGTTGCCTTTTGCCTTTCTTTGAGCCACATGTCACATGGAGATTGAGTGCGCAGAGATTCGTTGTTCGGATTTGTTCGAGGACTCTGTCGGAGGAAGTTGAATCGGGCGTGACTATCGAATGGCGCCTGCGTGTAGGCGTGAAGAGCGAGCATATAAAAGGAGAGAGGGGAGAGGTTCCCATCATTTGCAATTTTGCGAACGCTTTCTTAGAGAGAGAAAGAGCACAGAATTCTTGAGAGGGGAAGTCCCAGGCCACCGTACGAGTTCATCCCCGCCGTGCGAGTTCAAGCTCTAGTCGTACCAGGTCCGAGTCACTCGGCGAGTTCACTTCCCTGCATACAGGTTAGTTCCGTGTAACCGTGTAACTTTATTCTATCAATACTTTTAGAGATTAGTACCTGTAGAATATCGTAGGGTAGTTGAGCAGAAGCGATCTCTATTTGGGAAGATTTTGAACCGAGGCATGTAAATAGCAAGTCAGAGGGAGAGTGATGTCGCGGCGTGCCTCCTGTGCGAGATAGTGCGGACGAAGAGTGAAGACGAGAAAAAGCTGCGTGCTGCCGGGAAAACCGGTTCGAGAGAGGCGGATGGCCACGATGTTGGCATCGTGGGTTCCGATCGATCCTGCTCAAAACAACTTACCACAACATGTCGACGAAGTTAAGCTTTTCAGTGCCTAAGTCAGGTTGGGAGAGGCCGCCGACCCCGAGTTTCGAGGATGACAACGAAGCAACATCTCGCCTTGCTGCTGCCGAGGTAGTCATGGAGAGCCACTCCGGGGCTTCGAGAATGTTTATGATTGGGTATCGGCCAGAGATTTGCAAGCTTTTCTGCTTGCGAAAATTAGACAAACTGCAGAGTATTATGAAAGATATTACCTGGACTCACTCGGGGGCGAGAAATGGAGGATCACCTTGGTGCTGGGGGTTCCGGTATGTAGCGAGCATTGCTACATTGGACATTTCTTCTATGGAGCGGCCCCTTGAAGCCATGAGTGTCAGGTTGCCGCGAACTCTTTCCAACAACAGTCTTTGAGATACGAGGCGCGCCGTCGCGATTGATGCCGAACTCACTGGGGCTTCTTGAGAGGATTGAATTAACAATGAAGTACCTTGAAAGGAGGCCGAGTGCTAAGGTATTCTTTTGCCCTTTTACAGTTACTCGGAAAGCGGAGTCTTGCGCGGGAGGCACGAGATACGAGCATATCGGTTTAAGAACAACCGGACCGATCATATTTCTTACCGTGACGACTCTGGCAGGAACTTCAAAGAAAACTACTTTTTCGTGCAAGCGGTGAACGAGTGGCCAAGAAATCTATAGCGAGATGGCGGGAGGAGCTCTCTTTGAAACCTCATTTTCCATTGGTGGGCCGAGCTCATTCTATACCAAAGGAGGACACGTCATTACTAACTCGACTATTATGTTGGTAGAGTAGCTTAGATGAATATGATAAGGAGTCACTCTCAGTGATAGATGAGTGGGGCAAGAAATTGGCCAGAAGCGAGAATGTGAAGGTGAATTGTGGCGCAATGTTTGATGCCTTGGCTAAGTCTAAGCAGGAGTTGCACAATTACTTTGAGAAAAGTAGAGCTTGTATTTACATCTTTATATTTCCTTGTTGCTGGTAGACCGGGCTAATACTAATGCCGAATTCTTTTCGCTTCTCTGTTTTGCAGATAAAATGGACGATCTGGATACATTTTTTGCTGAGACCGAGCTGGATACAAACGTCGGATCGGGCGGAAGGATCCTAGCCATCGGCCCTGCTGAAGCGATGAAGGGCAGATGGACCGAAGTGTTGGGCCGGCCCAATGCTCACTGCGGCGCTGTAGCCCGGGTCGGAACATCAAGCAAGAACTAAAGTGCACACATTACATACATACATCAAACTTACATAAAAACTCATTAAATGGTTAGAACTTTCCAACTAAGAGAGATTTAGCTCAACATAGACATTGCAAGGTATATATAGACTGAATAGATCATGTTTATATAATTGAAATCATAAAAGAGAGACAGCAAGATAGATATTACATGAGTTGAAGCTCTTTGCATGAATTCTCCTAGCAATGCAGTTATATCACTACTCAGCACTTAGTAAAAACTACTAAATCGAAGTAAGGATGATTTGTCAATTCCTTCCTTTCCTTCTTACAAAATAGAAACTAACTATGTCTATTGAAATTTTGATCTAACTTATGGATTGTGATATATCTCCAAGTGAAGAAGTGAGCTCCTTTTGTAGATGAAGTAAACTAGAGGTGCAACCATGTTTACTTTTCAGAAGTTGTTTCACAAGTTGAGGCATTCACTAAAGTGTGTAGGGAGGTCCAATGAGAAATGAGCATGTTCACTCAAGTGTGTACAGTCACTATACCACTCAAGTTGTAGGCGCGGAAATATAAAGTTGCTCTTTCTTTTGGAGACCAATTAAGCATGAGGTCATCAATGCAAGTGGATGTGCAAGTGGATGGCTTCACTCTCTAAGCAATGCAGATGCAATGCAGGAGCATTGTGTTAATCCAGTGAAGTAGCATTTGTAGTGCAGGAATAATGCAGGAGCATTGATGCAGAAACATCTGTAAGCTGCACTGAACAAACTAATCAAACATACCACAATATATCCAAAATGGCCTATTAACAACTTTAACCATGTTAAACACTCAAGTTATCACATAAAATACTATATAAACTCCTTATCTTTGCTTGAAAGAGAGCAATTTACTAAGTTTAAACGTATGAATAACTCTATATAAAATAGAGTTATCAATTGGATCGTTTTATTGCGGATTAGGATCTTTGCACCAAAGCAGCTTAGGAGCTCACTTCCTTTCTCCTTCTTCTTCAAATCAGTAGGTAAGGTTCCTACTGATTCTCTCAATTGTCTTATGGTTCTTAGTAAGCTCTATGGCTGTAGCTTTGTATAATCCTCCATATCATAAAAGAAATATTAGTGTCGTAGTGTAAAACTGTATGTCTAGAAAACTTCTAGTGCACTATTTTCAGTCTACAGTCACTATACCAAAATACAATAAAATTCATTAGCCTTTTTGGATTTTGAAAGATTCACTTTATTGTTAGAATATTTGGGACCTAAGTACGGTTGCTGCGGGAATGGTGGTGAAGACGTTGCTGGTTGTTGATTGTGATTACTATTCTACAAGTTGGGAAAAGATACCATATTCACGGGACTATTAACATAAAGTATTAATTTAAATATGTGTAGAGTGACCTAAGCTCTACTTAGTAAAAAGTAAGCGATACCTAAAGATCATTTGACTACTCCTCAGAGTAAGGTTGAGTGAAGTTTAGGCTGTCAAGGACTGATTAACACGTGGGAAAGTTCTATATTGTGATTTAATTGAGTGTGTGATTGATTTTATTGATTGCTTGAGATATTTCTATTGAAATTGATTGTGTTTCTGTTTTGTTTGCTTTGATTGTTTAAATGTTAGGAAATGCTTGTGCTGTTATCCATTGAATTGCTAAAATGTCTTATTCATTGAAACCAAATGGATCTAGAAACAATGAACCTAAATTAACTTTGAAGATAACAAATATCATATGAGAAAAATGATACTCTAACGTGTTTTCTAAGCGTGCAGGAATCACTCAATTTTTATTAAAAACATTCGTTAAGGAGTATGAGAAGACAAAGTTTCAAGATTATCGTTGGAAAACTTGTCATATGTCAAGAATAAGACAACATCCAATACTTCTCAACACATGAACCTTGTTCCAGATTTCAAAGTAGCACAACTACCAGAGTGCATGAGTTCAGTGCAAGGCATCTGGAAAAACAAGCATTTGTTTAGTTCGTGCTACTCAACCCAAGTTTCTAATTCCACTCACTTCACCTGAAAATAAAATGTCATTTATTAAGGATATATTAAACGATTATATTAGTTTGACGAATCAAAGGGACAATAGAGAAATAATTAGAAAGAATATCTCACAAAAAGACAACATTTTCTAAGCCGAAGTCTCAAACCCGGTGCATACTACACATCAAACGGTGATAACAGAGTATGAAAAATCAGAAAAAGTGTACGACCTCGTGATGACCTCCTTGTTGTAGAAATTGGCCATTAGCTTGATTTTCAATATAGATTCTAGTTAACACTTAAATTTTTGTATTTTTGGTATAAAATGGATGAAAAAGGGGGTAAGGGATATGATGAATTTCGTGGTTTATGTTATGATGAATTTAGGAACAAGTTTAAAACAAAACAAAACAAGAGAAGAAAATGGATGTTTAGGGGTTTGAGTGACTTACTTCATCTTTCGTTTCTTTAGGGGTGCCACCTTGGTCTAATCCAATACAAATATAAGCCTATGAGGGTGAGGACCACCACAAGAAACATGGTTTCTTGATAAGATCGGATAATGGTTCAATTCAAAACCAAAGAGCAAAAGCTCTCAATTTCACACAAAGTGACTTTTGACTAAAACTCTTGTTATTCACTCATCTACCCTTGGTGCTTACGTACTTTTCAGAATGCTTGCAGGTACACACCCCAGCGACCCTAACCTCAGAGGATAATTCTAAGCCCTGATCATCCAGACCTCAGGCGACCCTAAGAACAATTATCCCTAATCCAAATCCAGCTACCTACCTCAAGTACGAACATAATACAATATAATAATTTGCACAGTTTAGTTTGGTTGCGGGAAAGAAATCGTCATCTGAAACAAACCGATAGACAAAAATTAAAGGACTAAAAGTACGTAAACATTTTAGAAATTACTAGTAGGATCCCTGCAGGGACTGCCCCGAATGGGGGCCCGTGAGCAAAGAATTTTTTCCCCGTGGGGATGGGGACGGGGGAGAAAATCCCCCCGCAGGAAAAGTGGGATGGGGATAGGGATCTTATCCCACCTATATGAGACCCTATCTAGAATATTTTACATAATATTCTTAATATATATATATATATATATATATATATATATATATATATATATATATATATATATATATATATATATATATTATAAGTAATTAATTTTTAGTTTTTTTATACGTGTTTTTAATATAAAAGAAATACTCAATTTTATATTTTTATATTAAAATGTTAAACTTTAGGGGCGGGGATGGGAGAAAGCGTGCAGCGGAGTAATGAGATGGGGACGAGAGACAATTTGGGAGGCGGGGACGGGGAGCGGGGGAGTACTCCCCGCACTCTGCCCCGCCCCATTGCATGTTTTCCCTAATTACACCTATGCCTGTTATGATTTAAAACTCAATTTGTAATTAATGGGAATAGCAATTCATTTATTTATATTAATTAAAATTTGAACAATTGTCTATTCAATGTCCAAAATTGTCAATCATTCTCTTAAACTTAGAGTGGCAAAAAGAAAGAAAGTGTTGTCATACATTCTCTCATCCATTTTACGGTCATCCCAAATTACATTTTACAAAATACTTTTATTAAGTACAAAAAAAATTGTAATGATAAAAAAACTGAAAAGAATACGAAGAGATGTGAAAAAAAATACCAAGAGTCGCTTCCAATGAACACAAATATAATAAAAAACACATAAACAACTTGATTCATTTCATTTCCATTCCAGTTCCGTTCATCATGGCAAAAGCTCTCATTCAAGTCCTCCTTCACGAAATTTACCAACAACTTCCTCACCATGAGAAGTTCACCACTAGGAATTTCTTCTTCACTCATTTTTTCTAAGAACTCAAGCAATAAACATAGTAAACAACACTAGGAATTGCTTGAACAAAGGTCCAATTCAAACCTTGCTCTGGGTACCAAATGATGGCCTCCTTGTTGTAGAAATTGTCTATTAGTTGATTTTCAATATGGATTCTAGTTGACACTTAAATTTTGTATTTTTGGTATAAAATGGATGAAAAATGGGAAAATGAATGTGATGAATTACGTGGTTTAGGAACGGGGTTAAAACAAAACAAAAGAAGAGAAGAAAATGGATGTTTGGGTTAGGGGCGTCACCTTGGTCTAATCCAAGACAATGATAATCCAATTAGGGTGAGGACTACCACAAGAAACGTAGTTTCTTAATAAGATTGGATAATGGATCAATCCACAACCAAAGAGCAAAAGCAATCAATTTCACACAAAGTGACTTTTGACTAAAATTCTTGTTAATCCATTCAGCTACCCTACACTCCCTATTTGTAGTAAGTGGAGTGCTTGTTGCTACAAAGAAAGAAGACCAAAAGTTATTACAAGTTCCTAGCTATGGAATTCAAAATATCCTAGTTGGAATCCTAAACTAGTGTAATAAAATAAATTACAAGCAATTCAAGACTAGGAGCAGTTGCAAAAACACAACTTAATCAAAATTGCACTCCATAATGCGCCAATAATGAGGTGTTGTAACTCCTTGGTTTTGATTGTCATTCAAGTCCGATAACTCCTTGTAACTCTTTGGCTTTGATTATCATTCAAGTCTTGTAACTCCTTGGCTTTGAAGAAACAATTATTGACTCCTTCATCACATATGGAACATGTGCATACTTCACAACTTGAAGCGGATTAAACACACTTAAAACAATAAATACTTAGTGCCATGTTTCCAAATATATCCATTGGTGGTCACACGCACTTTTATTCAATTAAAATAAAATTAAAATTGGACACCAAACCCACGGTAGGGTGTCATCATTCTCTCCTTTTTCCAGAGAATTCGACCTTGAATTTCTTACTCCAGTACCTTCAGGGTCAAACATAAGTCTATATAATCCATCAAATGTAATTTTCACAATAGGGAAATTTCCAAGTCCATTGGTAGGGTTTGAGTGACTTACTTCATCTTTCGTTTCTTGGTCATAATTAGTTCTACCAAACTCACAATTTTTTTCCACTCATCAAGAGTAGTATCCTTCATTCACTTTGTTCCCTTTATGTCATAAAACAGAAATGTTAGGCAATTGAATAATATTAAATAAATCCCAACATTTGACCATACAAACCAATTTAGAAGAAGATATTAGTATAGTAGTATGCCGTGACTTCCAAATATTTTTCTCTTTCAATTCAATGGAAGCATTGCATTGTTCTTTTGGAAGCATTCTGCATTTGTCTGCTTGTAAGCTTTTTCATTTTGAATGTCATCCACAACCTTCTTGATAACGAAACCATCAAAACCAGAAAAAATTTTAGGATTATAACAAGTTTCAATAGTAACATTTTTATCCTCTAATTCTTTTTCATTCATTTCCTCTTTTTTCCACTCTCTATTTCTTTTTCTTTTTTCTTTTTCTTTTTCTTTTTCTTTTTCCTTTTTATTTTCACATTTTTCGCTCGATTCTATTTGATCATTTCTTGCCTCACTTGGACTCAGAGAAACCAGTTTGATCCTTTTACCATGATGTACAGAAGAATATTTGTTGTTATGTGATAACTCTATTTTATATAGAGTTATTCATACAATTAAACTTAGGTTATTGCTTTTTTTCAAGTAAATTAATATGTAAATATAGTTTATTAATAAAGAAACAACATTTTAAGGATTCAAATGGATTAGGACAATGAATTAGGAAAATGCATATGTCTTGCTAGGTTTGATGTTTTGTTCAGTGCAGCTACTTCAGGTGTACCCACACTGCCTGCACTAGAAGTGCCTACAGTGCCTACATCTGCTAAACCAACACTTTGCACCAAAACATCCAAGGGCCAATTTGATACTTCAACACTTGATATGTGACGTCATGCCTAGTCATATAGAGTAGATCCACTTGCTTATTTCGGCATTAGTATTGTACTTCAACCTTGGAAGCTCATGCAAAAGATCTCTCCTTTGTGTAATCTCTATCCTTTTGAGTTCTTTTGTTATATTACTCATTTGATTATGCTCTTTGCAGATTCTTTCTATTATATTATGAGTAATATGAGCTAAATTCCTTTAGTTGAGATGTTGTAGCCTTCTAATGAACTTCTAAGTAAGTAAATGTGATTTATGTAGTTTGTGCATTTTAACTCTTGTGTAATACTTATTTCAAAGCTTATTCTGAACTTGATCACTTTAGAATAGGTAGACTTGTAGTAGACATGGGTTACATTTAAGAAATCAAGAGTTAATAAGAATGATTGTAACAACCTCTTTGTTAGACTAGCTTTAATAAGGAATTGATTGTTAAAACCGTGTTAAGTCCTAGACATAGAATAACATAGTTCTTAGGGTGCTACAGTGGATGCTTAAGAGAATGGAGTGAACCCATTTAGCATGCCTAGACATAGGAAGCTTGTAATAAAACTCTGAAGAAATTGAGTGAAAGGCACATACTATTGCAAAGCTGCATCCAGTGTACCTACACTGAATTCTCCACTAAAACTCTTAGAAGTGATTTACTTGGTGAAAACATCTCAACTATTTTATATCTTTGATTCCTTACACACATCTATTGTTTATATTGTTTTTATTCACCTTGTACACTCCAACCAACTGTGAATAGTGTAGACACACTAAGTGTACACTCTAAACTCTACAAAGCTTTACATAATCCCTGTGGGTTCAACCTTTTCTTATCATTATATTACATAGCTTTCCATACCAAGTTTTTGGCGCTGTTGTCGGGGATTATAGTAAAATTTTGTTGTTTAGATTGTTAATTTAGTGTTTATTTTGTTACTATTGGTACTCTGTTTTCTGTGCAGAAACACTCAGTGCAGACACACCTAGTGCTGATGCACTAGCATATGCCCATAAATAGAACACCAGAATTTGATTGTGATCTAGAAATTGAAAGAAGATTTAGGAGATTGCTAAGACAACAAAGAGAAAGACAAAGCTGCAGAATTATGTCTCACCACAGTGAGGAAGCCTCAGTGAGAGGAGGACCTAACTTACAACAACAACAACAACCTGAAGGTGAAGAAGATCACAAGCAACAATTCATTCAAATAGGACCAATAGGTATGATAAATGATAGGGATAGGCCTATGAGGGACT
Source organism: Oxytropis ochrocephala (assembly GCA_020916435.1). Classification (NCBI taxonomy): domain Eukaryota; kingdom Viridiplantae; phylum Streptophyta; class Magnoliopsida; order Fabales; family Fabaceae; genus Oxytropis; species Oxytropis ochrocephala. The sequence continues at coordinate 52,938,398 of CM037095.1, forward strand.
ATGCCCAATATGATCAGCAACATATACAAACTAGTATTGCTAGACCTCGTATTGATGCTGTCCATTTTGAATTTAAACCTATGATGTTTCAAATGTTGCAAACAATTGGTCAATTTGGTGGATCTCCACATGAGGATCCCCATGAGCATTTAAAGCAATCATAGAAGTTTGTAGTAACTTTATCATTCCTGGTATTAGTGAAGATGCATTTAGACTTAAGTTATTTCCATATTCATTGAAAGATAGAGGCTAAATCATGGTTAAACTCTTTGAAGCCCAATTCTAATCATACATGGAATGAACTGGCTGAGAAATTCTAAGGCAAATACTTTCCTCCAATTAAAAATGCTACGATGAGACATGATATTACATCTTTTAGGCAAAAAGAATTTGAATCATTGTTTGAAGCATGGGAAAGATGGAAAGAGGTTTTAAGAAAATGTCCACATCATGGTTTACCTGTCATTATACAAATGGAAGCTTTTTATAATGGTGCTTGATGCATCAGCTGGTGGTGTTCTTTTGAATATGTCTTATAATGAAGCATGTGATCTCATTGATAAAATTGCTACAAATAGTTCTTGTTTGGCCTTGAGAGGGTGAGTGCCCAAAGAAAACTTACGGGGTACATGAAATTAATGGCATATCAGCCTATCTGCTCAAGTAGCCTCCTTAACCAACTTGATTAAGCGATTGCACTAGTGCACCTACATCAAGTGTAGCCACACCTAAAGAAAACAACTGCGGCTATAGAGCAAGCCCCTCGGGTATGAAGAGTGTCCTAGCAACCCTGTCTCTACATCGATTATGTAGGTTACAATAGAAATAACAACCACTTACTCTAATACCAACAATCCATGATGGAAGAACCACCAAAATTTTAGGTGGAACAATTCCAATGCACTGCACCAAAGTGCACAAGTGCACTGCTACACCACCTCACGGATTCCAACCTCAAAACCAACAAAGACCAAACCCACCTGCCAATGATAATTCTCTAGAAGGATTGCTTAGATCATTCATTTGTGAAACTAGAACTGCTAGGCAAGCCCAAGATGCATCAATTAAGAACCTAGAGAACCAAGTGGGGCAATTAGCAACTGCTTTGTATCAAAGATCAACAGTTACTTTACCTTCAAACACAGAAGCTTCAACCTCACAAAGGATAGGTAAGGAACAAGTCAAAGCAATCTCTTTGAGAAGTGGCAAGGATTTAACAGAATCATATGAGATGGAAAGTGCGGATAAGGGAGAAAAAAATAAAAATGAAAAATTTCTCAAGATGCAACAGCACCTGATGCATCTGCATCTCATGAAGTTTCAACTCCAAGGTTAGTTCCTGAATACCCTCCTCCTCCTTTTCCTCAAAGATTGAAAAAAGCACATAAGGAGAAGGAATTCAGTAAGTTTTTAGATGATTTAAAACAATTGCATATCAATGTTCCCTTGATTGAAGCACTTCAACAAATGCCTAACTATGCTAAGTTCATGAAAGATGTGCTCTCTAAAAAGAAAAGACTAGGGAATTTGAAAGCTGCATTGCTATGTCAAAAGAATGTAGTATGATCTTGCAAAATAAAATTCCAAGGAAACTAAAAGATCCAAGTAGTTTTACAATTCCTTTTTCAATAGGCAAATTCTATACAGGTAGAGCATTGTGTGATTTAGGTGCAAGCATCAACTTGATGCCTAAGTCCATTTTCACAAAGCTAGGAATTGGAAATGCTAAGTCTACCACTTTGACATTGTCTCTTGCAGATAGATCAATAGCATATCTAGAAGGAATCATTGAGGATATTTTAGTACAGGTTGACAAATTTGTGTTTCTGCAAATTTGTGTACACATCATACTTTGAAGACCATTCTTGCAGCGAGGGAAGAGTGAGGTTCAATGTATTGAATTCTTTGAAGTATTCCACGAGAGGAGAGTGAAGAGTGTTCAGCAATTTCTCTTGACCATTTGGGGAGAAGCAATTCCAAAGCGGTATGATCACCTTGCAAGTGCACTAGCTTTGATGCGGCTAAGGTATGGGCTAGAACTTATGAATCTCTTAATTTAGAATATCCCGATCTTAAAAGAAGTTACCTTCTATAGAACAACCTCCTAATCTAGAATTAAAGGAATTGCCTAAACACTTGAAATATTTTTTCTAGGTGAAGATAATGAACTTCTGTAATCATAACCACGATCTATCACTAGAACAAGAGCTAGATTTAATTAACACCTTGAAAAGACATAAAAAGCTATAGGTTGGCAAATGGCGGATATTAAAGGGATTAGCCCCTCCATATGCATGCATATGATAATTTTAGAAGAAAGTTCTAAAAATAGCCTGAGAAGGGCAAAGAAGATTAAATCCCATCATCAAAGAGGTTGTTAAGAAAGAAATAGTAAAATGGCTGAATCTGGGTATTATCTACCCTATTTCAGATAGTTCATGGGTTAGTCGTGTGCAATGTGTACCTAAGAAGGGGGGAGTAACAGTAATAGCTAATGAGAACAATGAATTAATTCCTATAAGAACTGTAACAAGGTGGAGAATTTGTATGGATTATGGAAAACTCAATAAGGCCACCAAGAAAGATCATTCCCTTTACCCTTTATAGATCAAATGTTAGATAGGTTAGCATGAAAGGAGTTCTATTGCTTCTTAGATGGTTATTCAGGATACAATCAAATAGCAATTGAACCTAAGGATCAACAGAAAACTACCTTTACTTGTCCCTATGGCACCTTTGCATTTAGAAGGATGCCTTTTGGACTTTGTAATGCACCTGCTACCTTTCAAAGATGCATGATGTCAATCTTTTCTGACTTCATTGAGCAATCAATGGATGTCTTCATGGATGATTTTTCTATTTTTGGAGAAACATTTCCATTGTGTGTATCAAACTTAGAAAAAATTCTCCAAAGATGTGAAGACACTAATTTAGTGCTCAATTGGGAAAAATGTCATTTCATGATAAAAGAAGACATTGTGCTTGGTCATGAAATATCTAAAAAAGGTCTTGAAGTGGATAGGGCCAAAATTGAGGTAATTGAGAAACTACCACCTCCATCAACAATAAAAGGGATTAGAAGTTTTTTAGGTCATGCAGGTTTCTATAGGAGATTTATCAAAGACTTTTCAAAAATTTCAAAACCATTGTGTATGCTTTTGTAACATGATGTGCCTTTTAATTTTGATTAATCTTGTAAGCTTTTCAAAAACTTAAAAAGGCATTGGTGACAACATCAGTAGTTGTAACTCCAGATTGGAGTAAGCCTTTTGAACTTATGTTTGATGCTAGTGACTTTGCAGTAGGAGCAGTCCTAGGGCAAAGATATAACAAGGTTTTCATTCTATATACTATGCTAGAAAAACACTAATTGAAGCTCAAATGAACTACACTGTAACAGAGAAAGAGTAATTAGCAGTGGTTTTTGCTTTTGAAAAATTTAGATCATATTTGGTTGGCACTAAAATGATTGTATATCTGAGATCATTCGCTATCAAGTATTTGATTTCAAAAAGATGCAAAACCAAGGCTAATAAGATGGGTTCTCCTCCTTCAAGAATTTGATCTTGAAATTAGAGATAAGAAGGGGTGGAGAACCAAGTGGTTGATCATCTCTCTAGACTTGAAAGTGAAAAAATGCAGTACAAGTTGAAGAAATCAAGGAAAATTTCCCTGTGAGAAATTACTAGCAATTACCTTGAATGCAACTAGTGTTTGCACCACTCAGTGTAGCTACACCTCATACATCAGCACCTTGGTATGCAGATATAGTGAACTTCCTTGTAAGCAAAATTGTACCAAGTGACATGAACTACCAACAGAAAAGGAGATTCTTCTATATAGTAAAACAATACTATTGGGATGATCCTTATCTTTACAAGATGTGTCCAGATCAAATCATGAGAAAATGCATCCCTGAGGAGGAACAACAAGCAGTGCTTATGCATTGTCATGTTGCACCTTATGGAGGGCACTTTGGAAGCCAAAGAACAGCAGCTAAGGTACTTCAATCAGGTTATTTATGGCCTACTCTATTTAAATATGCTTATTATATGGTCAAAACCTATGATAAATGTCAAAGAAGTGGTAACATATCAGATAGACATGAAATGCCTAGGACTAATATTCTAGAAATAGAACTCTTTGATGTTTGGGGCATGGATTTCAGGGGTCCTTTTCCACCTTCTTTTGGCAATGAGTACATCTTAGTATTTTGTAGACTATGTGTCCAAATGGGTTGAGGCTGTAGCACTCCCAAATAATGATGCCAAATCAGTTAGTAAATTTCTTCAAAGAAACACTTTTTCAATATTTGGAACCCCAAGAGCAATCATCAATGATGAAGGCTCACATTTTTGCAATAAACTCATTGAAAATCTTCTTGCAAAATATGGGATAAAACATAAGATTACTCTTGCCTATCACCTACAAACTAGTGGACAAAATTTGAACTTTCAAATAGGAAATAAAAATAATGCTTGAGAAAATGGTTGGACCAAATAGGAAAGATTGGTCCTTACACTTAGATGAAGCATTATGGGCATATAAATTTGCATTTAAAACTCCATTAGGTATGTCCCCATATAGGTTAGTTTATGGCAAAGCATGTCATCTCCCTTTGAATTAGAGAACAAGTCATATTGGGCTATTAAAAAGCTAAATTTTGATCTCAAAAAGGCAGGTGAACAAAGGTTTTTAGAGCTTAATGAATTAGAGGAACTTAGGCAATTCTCTTATGGGAATGCGAGAGATTTATAAAGCAAAAACCAAAGAATGGCATGAGAAAAATCCAAAGGAAAGAGCTTAAAGAAGGAGGAATGATTTTGTTGTACAACTCTAGGTTGAAATTGTTCCCTAGAAAATTAAGATCAAGATGGTTAGGACCATTCCAGTTAGTCAAATTTTACCCTCATGGTGCAGTTGATCTATATGATGCAGCCACTGATACCACTTTCAAAGTTAATGGCCAAAGAGTAAAAATGTACTATGGAGAGCAAGAGGTGGGAGATAAGGTCACCACTCATTTTGAAAATCTCTAATGCAAAGAGATAGTCAGGCTGTAAGACTTTTAAAACAAACGCTTGAGGGAGGCAACCCATCATTTTATATAATTAAAGCTAATATTTTGTGCAATTTTATGTTTTGAGTGTTTTGTAGGAAAACAGGATAACAGTGCAGCCAATGTAGCTACACTTGGTGTACATACACCTGATGTAGCAACACTGCCAACACCAGCGTTCCTACCTCAGCGTTGTGAAGTTAAGACTTGGTTGAAAAAAATTCAATTGCCAGCTCATCAGATTAGTGGAAAGCGTGATTAGGGGCTAGAGTAATGCGTTGTTAAGCCTAAACACCACATGTGTCACCATGCATGTTACTCTTCTCCACCTAACGGCTAGTTTTCAACTAACTTCTCCACTAACTCCTTCATTATTTCATAAAACCGCTCACATTCTCACAAAGTACCTTTCTCACTTTCTCTTGCGAAACCGATCAAATTCACAAAATACTCACCTTCAACCTCTCACCAAATCAATCAAAACTCTAAATTTCAAAGATCAACAATGGCGAAAAAGCAATCAGCAACCAAAACCCCTGGGAAAGCTTCTGGTGCAAGAACACCAACTCAATCAAAGAAATCAAAAGCACCTGCATCAATGATTGTGATCACGGGAAGCGAGCATTTCGGAACATGAAGTTTCTACGAGCGTGGTTTCAACTTTGCAAAGGCACATCAGTCCTCCTATCCACTTTGTCAACAATCTACACTTTGGGAAATATTTGTGCAACAAAGAGCCTACTACTTGGAACAACTAGTTCGTGAATTTTACTCGAGGAATTTAGAACACAAGAGGAGGTACCATTTTCTATTCCATAGTGCGAGGTAAGAAAGTATTCTTTCATCTGCTAGGATCAACAAGCACTTTGATTTAACTTATCATGGTGATGCTTTTGAGGAAAAATTAGAAACATATGGAAAGAAACAAATGACAGAGATTAAGGATAGGGTAGCGGTAGAAGAGGGCTCGATGGGAAAAATTCTCAAACACGAGTTTAAGCTTAGAAGTGGTGATTTAATCCCTGAATTAGGAAACTGGCACTTGTTTGTTGATGCATCAATTCTCCCCACCTCACACACATCCACATTATCTAAGGAAAGATTGATCCTCATAGATGCAATCTTAACTAAAGATAATGTTGACATAGGAAAATTGATCACTAGGGAAATTTTAGATTGTCAAACTAAGGGCTCTAGATTTCTAAATTTTCCTTGTTTGATTACTGATCTATGCTAAAAGCAAGGAGTTATTGCTACTGAGATAGAGAAAAAACAAAGAAAGACACCACCTAGTGGTTTATCTGCAGAAGTAAAGGAAAGAATAAGGTCTATAAGAATTAGAAATACTGTAGAGCAGGAAGTGCAGGAACACTTAATGCAGAAACTCCAGGCAGTGTGGAAATTTCAGAAAGAACAGCATGAATGGTTGCAATTGAAATTGGATGACCCTGAGGCACAACTAGAGACACCAATTTTTCCTAATTGGGTAATTGATGCTGAGGAGGAAGAAGAGAAAGAGGTAGAAGAAGAAGAAGTGGCGATAGAGAAGGAAAAGAGAACAAAGAGGAAGAGAGACACTAAAAAGGAAAAGAAAGGTAAGAAACCAAGAGTGGAGGAAGATGATTCTGAGTCAATGGAGGAAAGTGAAGATGAAGGTAATGGAAGTGACAACATGGAGGCAAGTGCAGGTAGAAATATGAGATCAGAAATAAATCAACTGATCAACCTCAACCACAATCACCCCCATCACAACAACAATTCAATATCCCTTCACCACCACCACAAAAATCCCCCACCACTAACCAATCACCCATTCATTCATCACCACAGACTCAAAAATCACCAACACCTCCACCAATCACTGAGTCATCACCACCACAAAAACAACCCACCCCTCCACCAGAAATAAATCTACAAATAGAAACAACAACCCAATCCACAAGAGAAGCCACCCCATTCCCATTCCAATCTCAACAAGAAAAATCTCCCACCCCTACCACGGAACCAATTATTGAGCCAACTAACCCTATTGTTGAAAAAGATAATTTGCAGGTAATCAATGAAGAGCCTGAGGAGGAAGGAGGCCAACAAAGTTCTGAGCATGAGGATCAAGGATAACCTGTAAAAGAAGCCGTTGGTGTGCCCACACCAAGTGCAGAAGCAGCAAAGAAGCAGTCCAAGGTGATGTCAACCAGCCCTACAGCAACAATCCATGCAGTATTGAAGGCTTTGGATGAGAAGAAGGAGAAGTTGGGATATACTATGAGACCAACTCCAACAAAAGGAATGTGGACAATAGAGAAAGAAAAACCAACAAAAGAAGTCAAAGAGGCTGAGAAGGAGGCAGAATAACAGCCAGAGCAAGTTGTGCAGCAACCGGAACAAACTCCAGTGCAGAGTAGTGTACCTGCATCTGAAGTACCTGCACAAGCTACACCTGAAGTTCCTACACAAGCTGCATCTCAAGCTGCAGAAATGCCTGATGCAATTGTGGATGCTGCTGTCACTACCACCAAAGTCAAGCCAAAGAAGATGAGAACCAAGCATGTTGCTATCAGGGCCAGTCCCAGATTCAAGAAGAAAGAGTAAAAGGAACTTTTTAATGTTGTTTCAGTATTATAATATGCTTAAGTATTTTATTATAAGTTTTAAGTACTATGTGTTAAGTTTTAAGTCATGTTTTAAGTACTTTTGAGTAATCTCCCCACTTTTGGAAACTCTGTTTACTCAACTTAGAGTAGTGAGGACACTGTTCATATTTAAGTTGGGGAATAGTGATGTGTTTTGAATTAAGTATTAAGCACTATGTTTTGCATTCAGTACTGATATAGGACAAAGTATATGTTATGTGTTTAAATATGTGTTCAATAGTATCATGTGAAAATGTGTTTAAGTAAGTTATTATAGTAATGTGTTAGTATTATATGAATATGAAGTATTAGTATTTTAGATGTACTTAACAAAGCATGTGATAGCATGATAAATTGTTTTCACAGTGGTAAAATTAAGTACATCATGTGTGTTAGACTTAAATAATTATGAAGCATGATCAATTCATATTGTTTTTCTCATTTGATACACTTTGAAAATAACCAATTCATATTGCTTAAAACACACACTCCAGAAAAAAAAGATGTATTGCATCATAAGTGTGTTTTAAAAGAACCATGCTTCATAATTATTTGCACTCACTGCATTGCATCAACAAAATGCAAACACCAAAATAGAAATAAGGCAATTGGCTCAACAAGTTTGAAACACCAAAGCCCTTTGTTGTGCTTAAGAGTCCCCCAAATCTTGAAGAAATTGTTAGTCTCGGCTATATTTTGAAAAATCTCTAAGGGTGACCAAAAGTGTTCCACATTTTTCAAAAGCTAAAGAAAAACATTTTATTTAGTTATGGAACCAATTGAGACTCAATGGGACACACACTCACACAAATGAGTTTTATAACTCTGAATGTTGTAAGAAAGCAAAGGCACAGAAAAATTCCTGAAAAATGAGGCTCATAAAAGTATACACTTCAAACACTCTTTTTGAAAAGTATGAGTTGAGATGTCTTCATTATTATAGTTTCTTTTGCCGTTGCTTGAGGACAAGCAACAAATTAAGTTTGGGGGTGTGATAACTCTATTTATATAGAGTTATTCATACAATTAAACTTAGGTTATTGCTTATTTTCAAGTAAATTAATATGTAAATATAGCTTATTAATAAAGAAACAACATTTTAAGGATTCAAATGGATTAGGACAATGAATTAGGCAAGATGCATATGTCTTGTTAGGTTTGATGTTTTGATCAGTGCACCTACTTCAGGTGTACCCACACTGCCTGCACTAGAAGTGCATACACTGCCTACACCTGCTAAACCAGCACTTTGCACCAAAACATCCAAGGACCAATTTGATACTTCAACACTTGATATGTGACGTCATGCCTAGTCATATGGAGCAGATCCACTTGCTTATTTCGGCGACTTCAAGTGGAGGATTGCTTTAAGGGAGCCATTCATTTAAGGCCATATGGCACTTCACCATTGGACCACCCCATGTGATAAGATGTAAAGACCAACTTGCTCATAGAAGATCAGAAGATTAACCATGGTTCTGCGATCTCGATTACAAATTAGCGCCAAAGGAAACCTCCAAGGAGGAAAGCTCACTTGCCTATAAATAGAGACCATATCTTCACTTGAAGATGATCCTTCATCAAGTTCTTAAAGGATCACTTAGTTTTCTTTATTTGTAATTTAGTTTTAGTTTTTATTTAAGTTTACGAAGAGATGGAAGGTAAGGAAGTGTTAAACAACCACTCCGTCACTTCTACTTGGAAGAAACTTGTGTAAGGCACTAGTATTGTACTTCAACTTTGGAAGCTCATGCAAAAGATCTCTTCTTTGTGTAATCTCTATCCTTTTCAGTTCTTTTGTTATATTAGTCATTTGATTATGCTCTTTGCTTGATTCTTTCTATTATATTATGAGTAATATGAGCTAAATTCCTTTAGTTGAGATGTTGTAGCCTTGTAATGAATTTCTAAGTAAGTAAATGTGATTTATGTAGTTTGTGCATTTTAACTCTTGTTTAATACTTCTTTCAAAACTTATTCAGAACTTTGATCACTTTAGAATAGGTAGACTTTGTAGCATGGACATGGGTTACATTTAAGAAATCAAGAGTTAATAAGAATGAGTGTTTGTAACAACATCTTTGTTAAAATAGCTTTAATAAGGAATTGATTGTTAAAAGCTAGTGTTAAGTCCTAGACATAGGATAACATAGTTCTTAGGGTGATACGGTGGATGCTTAAGAGACAGGAGTGAACCTATTTAGCATGCCTAGACATAGGAAGCTTGTAATGAAACTACGAAGAAAGTGTCGAAAGGCACATCTTTATTGCTGTTGCATCCAATGTACCTACACACCTTGCATACTCCACTAAAACTCTTAGAAGTGATTTACTTGGTGAAAACATCTCAACTATTTTATATCAACGATTCCTTACACACATCTATTGTTTATATTGTTTTTATTCACCTTGTACACTCCAACCAAGCTGTGAATAGTGTAGACACACTAAGTGTACACTCTAAACTCTACAAAGCTTTACATAATCCTGTGGGTTCAACCTTTTCTTATCATTATATTACTTGTGTGACTATGTATACTTGCATACTATTTTCCACACCACTATGCCCTTCATGACTAGCCCTCTTATCAAATTGCCAAGGCCTCCTTAACAATACATGACTAGCCTCCATAGGCACCACATAACACATGACTAAATCCTCATACCTACCCATTGTAAAACACACCTCAACTTGTTAATTCATAATCATTTCAACACTATCATTAAGTTGTTTGAGTTTGTAAGGCTTAGGGTGAGTTTTAGTTACCAAATGAAGTTTAGAAACTAAGCGTGTACTAGCAAAATTAGTAAAATCCATCAATAATTAGATAACATACCATTTATTGAACTAAACATCTTGTTTGAAAGATATTCTCTCTTTGAGTTGTATCCTCCTCACTCACGAAATTTCCCGACTACCTTCTCACCATGAGAAGTTCACCACTAGGAATTTCATCTTCACTCATTTTTCTCTAAGAAGTCAAGCAATAAACATAGTAAAAAAACCTAGAATTGCTTGAACAAAGGTCCAATTCAAACCTTGCTCTGATTACCAAATGATGGCCTCCTTGTTGTAGAAATTGGCCAATAGCTTGATTTTCAATATAGATTCTGGTTGACACTTAGGTTTGGTATAAAATGAATGTGGTGAATTTTGTGGTTTATATGATGATGAATTTAGGAACAGGTTTAAAATAAGAGAATAAAATGGATGTTTAGATTAGGGGCACCACCTTGGTCTAATCCAAGACAAGGATAAGACTATGAGGGTAAGGACCACCACAAGAAACCTGTTTTCTTGATAAGATCAAATAATGGTTCAATCCAAAACCAAAGAGCAAAAGCTCTCAATTTCATACAAAGTGACTTTTGACTAAAATTCTTGTTATTCCATTCAACTACCTTACACCCCCTTTGTAGTAAGTGGAGTGCTTGTTGTTACAAAGAAGGAAGACCAAAAGTTATTACAAGTTTGTAGCTATGAAATTCAAAATATGCTAGTTGGAATCCTAAGCTAATGTAATAAAGTCATTTACAAGCAATCCAAGACTAGGAACAGTTACAAAAACACCACTTAATTAAAATTACACTCCATAATGCCCCAATAATGAGGTGTTATAACTCATTGGTTTTGATTGTCATTCAAGTCCTGTAACTCCTTGTAACTCTTTGGTTTTGATTATCATTCAAGTCTTGTAACTCCTTGGCTTTGAGGAAACAATTATTGATTCCTTCATCACATATGGAATATGTGCATACTTCACCACTTGAAGCGGATTCAACACACTAAAAACAATAAATACTCAGTGCATTGTTTCCAAATATATCAAGTGGTCACATGCACTTTCATTCTCTGCTTTTTCGAGAGAATTCGACCTTGAGTTGCTTACTCCAATACCTCCAAGGTCAAACATAAGTCTATAGAACCCATCAAATGCAACTTTCACAATAAGGAAATTTCTAAATCAATATAAAATTAAGATGTTCCAAATAAACATAAAATCAATAGGGAAATTTTTGAATCAATATAATCTAATCTGAAATGTTATAACATAATCCAAATATAATTAAAAATATTCCAACTCAAAATCAACAATAACATAATCCAAGTCAATAGGGGGATGAACAGGATGATCACACTTCTTCTCATCAGACGACTCAGACGCCTCTGGCCTCAAGCTCCTATAGTACTTAAACAACCTCTCCTGCTGACGTGTATTCCTCAAGTAGTTTGCTTGCATATCTGTGATAGTCGATCCTTCTACCTTTGCGCTTTCGGCCTCCATCTTCTCTATCGTGCACTGAAATTTTGCTCTGTCTCAACTAAAGCACGAGGAGGTCGACTACTAGAGGGACCGCTGGTGTCAAAGTGATCATCTCCAAAGTTCACAAGTGGAGCCAAGGGCCCCGCACCATACAGGTGACTCGTATTCTTCCCACCTACTGCCTTCTCCCAGTTGTGGTTTGCTAAGGCTATGATCTTGGCGGGGAGTGGACCAAGTTAGTCGGGTTCGGCTCACTGTGTCCGGATCAAACATCATCTCAGCATGTTTTTCCTATTTTGCATAACCACAAAACATAAGCATAATTAGAACTCCATTTAAGAAAATAACATTACACAATAGAAATCAAGTTGTATATTTACCTGAGTCTTTGCGCGCTCCTCAACATACTCTTTGTTATCCTTCCGCACATGAGTGGCTCTGTGCAGCTTAGGAAAAGTGAGAGGGCGTCCAGCCTTCTTAGTTTGTAAAAATGAAACAAATTCTCAAATATTGGTCACTATTCGCCCTACCTAAACTAAAATAACACAAATTTTTAAAATATCTTACCAGTCTCATAGCATGTTGAGGTTGGTTGATGGAGTTGAGGCAGTGAAGCGAGCCACCCTTTTCTGAATCCCTTTCTTCTTGCATTTTTCAGCTTTCTCTTTGAACTCCTCAGTTGCCCAATGCTCATTGTATTTTTTCCAGACTTCTTCACTCATATACTTTGGGCATTCATCTTTACACGGCAATTTGTAGAGCCATGCTAATAATTGCTTGGACATTCTAATCCAAAAATCCTCCAAACCACCTCATCATATTACAGCAGCCAAGTCACTTTGGTTTGTATTAAACAAAATCAAAATATGTATTTTTAAATATATTAAACATTAAACAATACATTATAATTAACAACATAGATAATGACATAATTGATACTTACTATAAACAACTTCAAACACTTATTCTTTTGCTCCTTAGTGAGGGATTTCAACTTCTCATGATAATCTTGAAAATAAAATTTCTTAATGACATGAGTGATCGCTCGTGAAGCAGTCGTCGATTTAACAAACCCACATAGTGAAATTGTTGCATAATTAACAAGCATATATACGCATCAAACAATGAATTTAAATTAAAAAAAAAGGAAAACAATACTTATGCATCGGGGTCAGCATCATCATGTACATCATCCTGTACGGGCTGAGAATGCACCTCGGGTGTAGGCATAGATAACCCGATCGGTGTACTCATATACCCAGGATGTTGTAGAGGTGGGCCCATAGGATGCGGTAGAGGTTGGCCCATATGTTGCTGTAGAGGTGGGCCCATATATCCGGTTGGTGTGGCCATAAGATCTTTGATGTGGGCCCATAAAATACCCATAGGATGCTAATGTGTGGCCATAGGATGATGATGTGCCAGATGGATTTATAGGATACAAATTAGAACCGGTGGGAGAATCACCACGCGGTGGGGCAACTGGAGCGGAATGTGAAGTCACAACTCCTCCAGCAGCAATGGTGGTCTGGGGCAGCATCGTATACCTATCACTGGGTACCTCATGTTTTCGATTACGCCTCCTCGCCTATTGTATCCTTTTCCCCTTATCTCTCGGTTGGTCAGAACCTCCTCCTGGATCCATATCTATGAAAAATGAAACACATAATTATATATATATATATATATATATATATATATATATATATATTAAATTAGATGAACAAGCAACTAGATTTAGGGATTTAAAGACAAAACACATAATTATATATATAAATTTAAAGACCACAATAACAATAATGATAAATGAAATGTGATATATATTAATAATTAAAATTTGATGAACAAACAACTAGATCCATGGGATTAATACTAATCAAACTAATCAAATTCTTCATATTTTTCATCTTCTATGTCTTTAGTCTCTTCTTCATCTTGTTCATCTTCTTCATATTCTCCAATTTCTTCTTCTAATACTGGTTGAACTTCTTCAAGATGAAGTCGATCTTCACATAAGGTATCAATTGGTTCAACTTCAATTACCTCATTGACACCTGGCATTTCATCCACTTGATAAGGAACCTCATCCCTCACATCAGTGGCTTCAATGTGACCCCGTGGTTTTGTCTTAATTGCAACACACCATCCTCTGCGAGTTGATGGGTATGAAACATAATACACTTGTCTCAAATTTTTAGGCATGATAAAAGGATCATAAAGCTTATACCTCTTATCCATTCGAATGTCCACGGTATTACATTTTCGATTCAATTTCGTTCCCCTAACCGATGGTTCAAATCAACTGCAATAAAACAAAACTAATCTCTTTTCATAGTCTAAATACATGTATTCAAGTTCATATATGTGTTTGATGACACCATAGTAGTCATCTTCACCTCCTCATGTTTCCCCTTTAACATATACACCACTATTAATTGTTTGTTTTCCCTCACTCCATGATTGAGTGTACAATTTTTAACCGTTAACGAGGTACGTTTGCCACTCACTAACTTCACGTAAAGGACCATTAGCTAAGTTCCTCAAGTGTTGGATTAGGAGAGTTGGTTTCGCTTCATAAACCTAAGTAATCACATATGGAAAAAATAAGTCATGTCTCAACTTTCATGAAATCACATATGTTAGACATTAAAGCATTAATTTTTGGCAAAAATACAGCTGGGGTCCTTTAAGTTATTTATTTGTAACAAGTTGTTTTTTCATATCATTTAGGTCCTTTAAGTTATTTATCGGTTTCACCGTTTCCCTTTCCATCCATTTTCGTCTAACACTGTCAAAAAAGGCTTATTTGGCAATTAAGTGATGACTTGTAAAAAAAAATTAATCCATGTCATTTTTATTTAAATTATTAAAATAATTAATCCATGTCACCTCTTGCTTCTTCTTCTTCTTCCTTCTTCGTTTTCCTTCTTCCTCCTCCAACTCTTGAGTTTGCCGCTGTAAATACGATAGATCTGAAAAAAATTGGTTTGTTGGAAATAATTGAAGATGAGTTTGAGAAAAATCGAAAATACGAGTGTCCAATTTAGGGTTTATAATTATCCCCAATTTTGTTGCATTTCTTCTAGATCTATTGCAGGAAATTTGAACAAAAATCAAGGACCAAATCTGAACGAAAATGATACTCAAATATGAACGAAAATAAAACTCAACTCACTGCATGCGAATCTAATCAAAAAAATTGTTTCAAATTTGAACACACCCAACGAATCTAGGTTTTGATTTTAAACATACCCAAAATAACAGAAACTTGGATTTTAAACACACCCAAAATATCAGGAATCTAACATTTCTACTAATAATATCATGAATTTTGGGTAATGAACTAGAAGGTATGGTTCAGTTATCAATTTTAAACTGGGCTTTGTTGCCCTTCTTGATGCTTATTTTAGGAATATGATTTTTGTAGATTGTACTTTTTCACTCAAACCGATGAGATGATGATCTTTGTCATGCAAGAGAGGCGATAATGGAAGCATAGAGGCGAGGTGATTGTGAGTTGATTCGATTAGTGCTTTGATTTGGGGTTGAAGATAGTTAATTTCTGGGTTTGGGAGTTGAAGATGGGTTGGAGGTTGAAGATGAAGATGCCACGTAGGACTCTGTTAGGGACACATCACCTGCTTTATGGCGACACATCGGCCTCGTTTGTGACAAGCTGGATTTTTTCTAACGGAAGTTCAAAAAAGCTGACGATGTAAGCGTTAGCTAACTTAAAGGACTAAGTTGAGTGCGAAAAAAAAAACATAAAGGACCAACTTGTTACAAAAAAATAACTTAAAGGACCCTAATGTAATTTTGCCTTAATTTTATTTACTTACTCTATCCTTAAACCACAACTAAAATCTTCATGTATATGAATAGAAGATTCTTCAACGCGTATACCCTCAACTTGTAAGAATGCACTGAAAATGAATTATCCATACTCTTTAGAATGAAAATTGATTAATGCATGATTTAACTTCATGCCT
The DNA here is from genome assembly GCA_020916435.1 of Oxytropis ochrocephala. NCBI lineage: Eukaryota > Viridiplantae > Streptophyta > Magnoliopsida > Fabales > Fabaceae > Oxytropis > Oxytropis ochrocephala. The sequence goes on from CM037095.1 coordinate 52,954,341, forward strand.
CTAAAGGTCTATATATTGAAAACCTAATTGAAGCATACTTACACAAGATATGGTTTAACTTCAGTGCAATTGATCAAGACATGAGCATGTGCTGATCTCCACTCCTTATCAGGTAACCACTGAGTTGACTTCTTTCCCGAGGAGCGACCAGGTTTGTTAAACACAAATAAAGTGAGTGGGTGCCTATCTTCTTCAACCTCTATTTCGTTTCTATTATTTGTTGACAACATATAGTTGTTTAAATAATGAGAACAGAAATAAATTGTTTACGGTGCAAGTAAGCTGCGCAGATCAATCATTCAACTCTAGCTTTATTCTTCACCAGTCGTTTATAATCGCCCATTAATCTAAACATATGTAGGAAGCAGAGTTAACTAAACAAATAGTCGTACTAAATATGAAATTTAATTAAAATGTTGAAATTGATAATTACCTCTCAAATGGATACATCCACCTATAATGAACTGATCCACCAAGCATTGCTTCATATGCAAGGTGAACCGGGAGATGCTCCTTGGAATCAAAGAAACCAGGAGGAAGTATTCTCTCCAACTTACAGTAAGTGGTTCTAAAACACACTTTGGCAATGAGTTAAAAGCAATTGGAAGTAAACACTCCATGAGTGCATGACAATCATGACTTTTCATCCCATAAATCTTCCCGTTGTTCACATCTGCACATCATGCAAGATTAGAAGAACAACCATCTGACATCCTCAATCCTTTCAACCATTGACAAACATCTTTCGCTTCTTCGGGTGTTAGACAACAATTGGCTTTGTTATTGTCTTTGGTTCTATCTTTCACATTCATCACAGTGTACCATATGTTGTCAAATAAATTCTTCTCAGTGTGCATAACATCGAGATTGTGTCTCAATAGATTATCTTTCCAATGGGAGATTCCAAAATGTTCTTATTTTTGTCCAGTTATGCCCCTGTCCATATCCATCCACTCAGGAGAGCACACCTACCTCCGTGAATTGTGGCAAATTCATAACTCTACTCCAGATTTCATCTGATGTCAACAAATACAGTGGGACATTTGTTTCAACTATCCCTTTCTTGAATGCCCCCGTGTTCTTTCTAAATACATGATCAGGCGGTAATAATCTACGATGCGAGTCAAACTAAGAACTCTTTCCCCTGTACTTCAGCGTAAACGTTTTTGTGTGTTCCAAGCAGTGGGGGCATGCTAATTTACCAAGAGTCCCCCAACCAGACAACATACCATAAGCCGTGAAGTCGTTAATTGTCCACATCAATGCCGCTCTCATCAAAAAATTCTTCCTTTTTCTTTGTATCATATGTCCAAACACCCCTCAACAATCTCTTGAGATCATCAATTATAGGTTCCAAAAAGATATCAATTTTAGCTTTTGGATTGGATGGACCAAGTATCAAACAAGTCAAAAACATAAACGGTTTAGTCATGCACTTCTCAGGAGGAATATTGTAAGGGGTAACAATGACGGGCCGTGAGGGAATAGAGGCAACGCCGATGCTTGGATGTATGGCCGGGCCATCGAGCACAAGCCAAGTCAAACATTTCGTGGGTCTGAAGGCAAAATTTGAATGCACTCGATCAAAGAGTTTCCACGCCTCACCATCAAATGGAAGGCGTAAATGTCTGAGGTATGCCTATTCTCATAATGCCACGTCATTTTTTTTTGCAAATTCAGCCGATGCAAACATTCTTTGCAACCTTAGAACTATAGGCAAATAGAACATCGACTTTACAGGAATGGGTTTATAGTTACGTTTTTCTCCTTTACGAACATGATACCTCGGCTTTCCAAAGAATCTGCACGCTTGTAGCGCCGCATTGGTTTTATCAAATTTGTTATCGTAAAACAACATGTGTGCCCATCCTCACAATAGTCAATCTTCTTATATTCCAATCCCAACTTTGAAACTAACATTTTTTTCTTCATAATAACTTGTTGGAAAATTATCCTTATTAGGTGTCCCGTTCAACATCATTTAATCACAAAATTTAAACCCAACCCAGAAATATTGCTCATGGACTTGAGAGCTAAAAGTGTCACACACATAGATAAATTTGACTCTGGTGAGCCTACAAACAACGGTGTCTTGGCCTCTTTTAACACGCAATAAAATCTTTGTGTTTCTTCATTTGGAGCTTCATCATGATCCCCATACTGAGGCTCATCTGGTACATTCACCCCAAAACCATCACAAATCATGCTTTCCATCGACTGAAATTTTTCATTAGATGGACCATGAAAACTATAACTGCTTCAAGCCCCTAAGTCAAAATTTGGAAGTTGTTCTCCATGGTCCTCCCAAGTAAAATAATTAGGTTTAAACCTGTTACGATACAAGTGCTCCCTGATTTCATCATCAGTACTACTAGGTACACCGTCGCAATTAAGGCATAGACATCTAACCTCCCCCCTTCCTTTTTAGCCATATCATGTTGACACGCTACCCTAATAAACTCTTCAACCCCATTTACAAAAGTTTCTTTCAAAAAAGATCTTCCCGGATATAACCGATCATACACCCAACCACAATTAAATGGATTCCAATTCATCTACACACATTTAAAAAAACGCGTTAGATTCCCATAACATTCTAACCATATAACATATCAAGTTAGTGGCATTGATATTATCTCGGTGGAGATGATTTGAGCGAATATGAAGTCGGGGATAGCACAAAACCTTTTTCATCCAAGTAGTGAAGGAAGCTATTTGAACTCCCAACCTTACCATTGTTAGTATTCTCTACTTAATTATCTCAATGGAGAAGATTTGAGCTAAATATGAGGGTGGTGAGACAACTCCTCACCCTTTTCCATCAACTACACACAATAACAACATCTAATATAGTCATCTAACCTAGGGTTAAGTCAAACATCAAAGCAACAATTTAACACAATTTCAATTTCAAAATTAACGTACTCTTGTCAACAATTATCAATTCTGATTTAACAAACATACACTTCTCAATTAACATCTTCAAAAACATACACTTTTCATACATTATTCAAAATAATATCAATCCTAAAGTCTAATATCAATTGAATCAATTTCTAAACAATTTCTAAAGAAATTTCAATCAAATTTCTAAACAAAAATCATATTTCAATCAAATTCCAATCAAATTTCAATCAAATTCCTAAACACTAATATCAATTTCTAAAGAAAAATTATTCCTAAACACTAATATCAATATCAATCCTAAAATCAAATCAATCCTAAAAATAAAAATAAAAATAAAAAATAAAAACTAATCGTTTTGAGTCAAGAATCCAACGGTCTTGTGGCGGTCTAGTGACGATGCGCACTCCGGTGCAGTGATGAGAAACAAATTGTGGCTGTGGGTGAGGGAAGAGAGAAAAACCATTATAGAGAGGTAGAGAGAAGGTTCGGAGAAGAGAGAGAGAGAAGAGTGAGAAAAAACAAACCTTGGTGATGGTGGTGGAGGTGGTGGTGGCGTGGACGGTGTGGTGGTAGTGGCGAAAATGGAGAGATATGGATGGTGGTGATGTGGGTTTTGTAATAAGGAAGAGGAGTGAAATGAGTGAGAGAAGAGAAAAGATGAAGAAGAGAAGTGTTTATTGATTGACACTTAACTTAACGTTAGCGACGGATACAATAGCGACGGATATTCAATTTAGCGAGGGATTTTGGGCCCACCAGTCAAAATGGAAAGAACGGTCAGAAGGTGCAGTAATTAGCGAGGGATTTATTAAATTTTAAGACGGGTTTTGTGCCCACCAGTGTGACAGATTTGGTTAATGTTAGCGAGGGATTTTGAAAAAGCAAACATAGTGCGTAACATCTGTCATATATTATAGCGAGGTATTTTAATTGTTAGCGACGGATTTTAGTTTTTTTTATTTAAAAAATATGGCGCCTCTTTAGCACGGCTATGCCTGTCGGTAATTCCCTCGCTATTGTTTCCTTAGCGGCGGACAATGATTTCCCTCGCTAATTTTCGTCGCTTATCCTACGTTTTTTGTAGTGATATTCTAGTACCTCCAGGGTCAAACATAAGTCTATAGAACCCATCAAATGTAACATTCACAATAGGGAAATTTCCAAGTCCATTGGTAGGTTTGAGTGACTTACTTCCTCTTCCGTTTCTTGGACATAATTAGTTTTACCAAACTCACAATTTTTTCCACTCATGAAGAGTAGTCTCCTTCATTAACTTTGTTCTTTTTCAATTCAATGGAACCCTTGCATTGTTCTTTTGGAAACATTCTACATTTGTCTCCTTGCAATGTTTTTCATGTGGAATGCCATCCACAACTTTCTTGATAACAAAATCATCAAAACTGGAAAAAATGTTAGGATTATAAAAATTTCAATAATAATATTTTTATCCTCTATTTATTTTTCATTCATTTCCTCTTTTTTTCCACTCTCTATTTCTTTTTCTTTTCACATTTTCTCTCTATTCTATTTGATCATCTCTTGCCTCACTTGGACTCGGAGGAACAAGTATGATCCTTTACCATGATGTACAAAAGAATATTTGTTGGTATGCCCTTCATAACTAGCCCTCTTATCAACTCGCCAAGGCCCCTCCCTAACAATACATGACTAGCCTCCATAGGCAACACACAACACATCATTACATCCTCATACCTACCAATTGTAAAGCACACCTCAACTTGTTCATTCAGAATTATTTCAACACTATCATTAAGTCATTGGAGTTTGTAAGGCTTAGGGTGAGGTTTAGTTACCAAAATGAAGTGTAGAAACTAAACGCGTGCTAGCAATTAGTAAAACTTCATCCATCAATAATTAGGGAACATACATTTCCTTGCACTACATATCTTGTTTGAAAGATATTCTCTCTTTCAGTTGTATCCTCCTCCTTCATGAAATTTCCCGACAACCTCCTCACCATGAGAAGTTCACCACTAGTAATTTCATCTTCACTCATTTTTTTCTAAGAAGTCAAACAATAAACATAGTAAACATGACCTGGAATTACTTGAACAAATTAAGGCCCAATTCAAACATTGCTCTGATTACCAAAGGATGGCCTCCTTGTTGTAGAAATTGGCATTAGCTTGATTTCAATATAGATTCTGGTTGGCACTTGAGTTTTTGTATTTACGGTATAAAATGGATGAAAAATGGGGAAAGGGATGTGATGAATTTGGTGGTTTATGTGATGATGAATTTAGGAACGGGTTCAAAACAAAAAAAAAAAGAGAAGAAAATGGTGTTTAGGTTAGGGGCACCACTTGAAGTGGATTAAACACACCAAAAACAATAAATACTTAGTGTCTTGTTTCCAAATATATCTATTGGTGACATGCACTTTATTCAATTAAAATAAAATTAAAAATGGACATCATACCCATGGTAGGTTGTCATCACATGACTTCACTTGATGTGGTTGTCTCTCAATGAGAAACCCTCAACAGATAGATTTGCATCTCTGATGAAGGAATCAACATCTAGAATTCATATGTATCTATAAAAGGCATATAAAAAATTTGGAGAAAGTTGACGAGACTATTTCAAATCAAGATATACAAGCTATTCAGCATCGTTCAAACACTCCAACAAAAACACTTATGCACCGGGAAGGAAAATATTCATTGAAGTAACGACACAAGTACCCTTCCTGACTCCGAGCTTAAATGCTTAGTCACGGGACGCGGAATAAGTCCACAGCGACTTCAAGACCTTAGCCTCGCGCAAACCGGCCTCATCTTCGAGCACTTGCCTTCTCCCAAACTTGAGCTTCGATGTTGATTCGGGACCGAGGAAGAAGTCAACAGCGGCTTCGACCCTTCTTGACTTCGAGCTTAAATGCTCAGTTAAGATTTATTTGACTCCGAGCTTAAATGCTCAATCAAGATTTACTTGACTCCAAGCTTAAATGCTCAGTCAAGCTTTCGTAAAGACCCACAGCGGTCCCGAAATCAACCCCCGAGAATCCATTGGAGGTCCAAGGTTACTAATAAATCCAAAAAGACGAGGGGAATTCGAGTCATCCGACAAAACGACATCAGCGAAAGATACTCAAGCCGAGCTCATCCCCTGTGGTCCGACCTCGACTTGGGGGGCCACTGTTCCAGACTGGGCTCAAAGCCCAATTTGTCAAAAAAGGAATCACCGCCTAACACTGGGCCAACACTACAAGAAAAACTGAAAATCCAAGACAAAACTTTCTGGCGGATTTTAATCCCCCAGAAACTTTCCGGCGGATTTTTGACATTTGTGGGGGATTTAATCCGCCAGAAACGTTTTGGCGGATTTTTGACATTTGTGGGGGAATTTTGACATTTCCGGCGGATTGTAAAGTTTCGGACAAAAAAAAAATCCGCCACAAAGGACAGGAAATCCGCCGCAACGGACACAGTGAAAATGGGTGGGAACTTTAAATTTTGAAATCCGCCGAAACGGACATGAAATCCGCCGCAACGGACACAACCTTTTTATCCGATTTCTTCCATTCTTTCTACAAATATTCACTCATTCTCAACACTCTCAAATTTCTTCACTCATTCTCAACTCTTCTCTTAACTTCTCTCAAATTTCTTCACTCATTCTCAACTCTTCTCTTAACTTCTCTCAAATTTATTCACTCATTCTTTTCTCAACTCTTCTCTTAACTTCTCTCAAATTTCTTCACTCAAATTTCTCAACTCTTCTCTTAACTTCTCTCAAATTTCTTCACTCATTCTCAAATTTCTTCACTCAAATTTCTCAACTCTTCTCTTAACTTCTCTCAAATTTATTCACTCATTCTCAACTCTTCTCTTAACTTCTCTCAAATTTATTCACTCAAATTTCTCAACTCTTCTCTTAACTTCTCAACTCATTCTCAACTCCTCTCACTCAAAAAACGCGTTTGTGGAAATTTAATTTTTTTGAAAAAAACGCGCGCATTTTTGGCGGAATTTCTTTTTTAAAAAAACATTTCAGCGGAATTGGTGTCTTTGCGCTGGGTTGTTGTGCTTAAAAAAAAAAATTTGCGCGGAATTGGTGTCGTTTTATGCGATTTGGATTGTGCTTAAAAAAAATAATTTAGCGGCGGAAAAATCCGCCAAAAAGGACAGGAAATCCGCTGCAAAATTCCGCCGCAAATGACCTTAAATCCGCCGGAAATTACCGGCGGAAATTCCGCCGAAAATACGTTGCGACCAGCCTTTTACCAGCGGAAAAAACCGCCGAAAATACGCGTATTTGCGGCGGAATTGGGTGTTTTTTGGCAGAAAAATCCGCCAAAAAAACCTGTTTTTCTTGTAGTGCAAGCCCAATGTAGTTAGACGATCAACCTCGGACCATCCGAGGCCAATCTTCAACCATCCGAGGTCAACCTTCAACCTTCAGGAAGCATAACACCTTGTACCTCAGGTTCAATCATTTGCCGAACTCTAGGTACCGAACAGGTATGTTTGAGAGGAGACTTTTTTTAAAATTAATCTATATTTTAAATATATATTTTAATCTATATTGTAATATATTTTAATCTATACTTTGGGAGTGGATGGGAGATGGGGCTTTGGAAAAATTAATTTATATTTTAATATATGTTTGAAATTTTAAGAAAAAAATTAAAAGAATGACATGATACATAGCAATATAAGATTTTTAATCAGATTTTAAAATATTTTATAACTTTCTCAATTTATGATTTAAAAATATGCCTCCCCCTTTAGCAACAACAACAACACCCCACATTCTCAACTCAAATTTCTCCACTCAAATTTCTCAACTCTTCTCTTAACTTCTCTCAAATTTATTCACTCATTCTCAACTCTTCTCTTAACTTCTCTCAAATTTATTCACTCAAATTTCTCAACTCTTCTCTTAACTTCTCAACTCATTCTCAACTCCTCTCACTCAAAAAACGCGTTTGTGGAAATTTAATTTTTTTGAAAAAAACGCGCGCATTTTTGGCGGAATTTCTTTTTTTTTTTTAAAAAAAAACATTTCTGGCGGAATTGGTGTCTTTTTTGTGGTTGTTGTGCTTAAAAAAAAATTTGCGGCGGAATTGGTGTCGTTTTGCGTGATTTGGTATGTGCTTAAAAAAATAATTTAGCGGCGGAAAAATCCGCCAAAAAGGACAGGAAATCCGCTGCAAAATTCCGCCGCAAATGACCTTAAATCCGCCGGAAATTACCGGCGGAAATTCCGCCGAAAATACGTTGCGACCAGCCTTTTACCAGCGGAAAAAACCGCCGAAAATACGCGTATTTGCGGCGGAATTGGGTGTTTTTTGGCAGAAAAATCCGCCAAGAAAACCTGTTTTTCTTGTAGTGCAAGCCCAATGTAGTTAGACGATCAACCTCGGACCATCCGAGGCCAATCTTCAACCATCCGAGGTCAACCTTCAACCTCCAGGAAGCATAACACCTTGTACCTCAGGTTCAATCATTTGCCGAACTCTAGGTACCGAACAGGTATGTTTGAGAGGAGACTTTTTTTAAAATTAATCTATATTTTAAATATATATTTTAATCTATATTGTAATATATTTTGTTCCTGGGTGTATTAGCAAATACGAGGACTGCCAACAGCAATTGGACCTGCGGCCCAGCCCATCTCGATCGGCCCATACACGGCGCTTGGAGCGCAATTCTCGCCGGCGAAATCTTCGCATAACGGTCGGACCTCACACGATATATATCGCCATTCGCACATGGCATCGGGGGCGTTCTCTAACCTTGTGCTATCCGCGGCGACCTCTCACTAGATCGTCGGAGTGTCTTTGCGAGTACCACCCGAGGTGCTCAGCAGCGTGAAGCGGGGCCGGTCCTTTCAACCCTCTCAACGGCCGGCCCATTAGGCGAAGCAACAAACACTTCAACTCTTCATTGGTCAAGGTACGATCAATTGGCGACCACGATGGGAGGCCCGCGCGCTATCCTACCCTCTTATGGCTCCACGCGACCGCCCCGCACGGGCCGCTCGACTCAATCCTCCGGCGAGGCGAGAACCAGCGGCAGCGACCGGGCGTGGCTGCGATCTGATCCACGAATCTCGAGGACTTCCACGACAAGAGCCTTGATGCACAACTGGCCGTGGACCGGTCATCCAGCCAGATCCATCCGTCCGTTCACGGAGACTTGCGAGCCGATTGAAGCGGGCATCCAGAACCTCTGCGCACCATGTTACTCAAGCCGTTTTGCAGATCTTGCAAAACAAGAATCAGTGATCGCGAGCCGAGATGCACTCATCTCCCGGTATGAAAGGGGTTGATTCGGCGCGCGGCGTGCGCGAAGGCGGAGAACCTTCACTAAATTGCCGCCAATGGCAAACACGAAGACACCGCTCCCCTCCTCGAAGGAGCATTTCACGCAGAGAGAGCACTACTCATCGTTCTCGGCGGAAGAAGAAGCGAGCGCGCCGGTCGCCCCGGCGCAGAACGCAGCGTGACGCGGCGTTCGATGTCCGATGACTATGAAGATTCTAGCTACCGCGATCGACACGGTCGCTCGCCGCCCCGATACTCATCTAACGAGTCATCCGGTCACGTCGGTCGAGAAGCGGATCTTGGGATTTCGTGAAGAGCTGGAAGAGTGCGAAATGGAAGAATTAGGGGCGTTTCGCATCGGCCTAGGAGGGCCAAAGCGGCGACCGAAGGCCTCCTCGGCTTCCGCCAACGGCCCATCCGGAGGATTCTATGGAATGCCGGCAGCGAGGCATGCCTCGCAATGCAACCCTTTGGGTCGAACGGCATTCGAGAATGAACATGGCCCGTTCTCCGGGAGATCGGGCGTTATAAGATTAGAGAGATCTCCGCAAGCGCCCAATCTCAACAAGTTTGACGACCGAGGTGATCCGGACAAGCATCTCCGTTACTTCAATAATTCACTGCGCTCTGAGGAATTGGGACCGACCATGAAATGCGGGCTTTTTCCCGGTCGTTGGGCCGGCCGAGCATTGGAATGGTGGGAGTCTTTGCGCCCAATACCATCTCCTCGTGGGACGACACGATTAGAATATTCTTGTCTCACTACTGCGCAAACCGCCAATACCGGTATGAAGAATACTTGGACTCTGTTGTTCAAGGAGATAATGAGACGTTGAGACGAGTACATCGGCCAGGTTTAACTGCGAGGTCGAGTCTGCATTGCGTGACTTGTCGACAAGGACAAGTTGAAATATACGAAGCGTGGTATCCGACCGAGGACCACGGTTCGTTGAAGAGTTTACATTGAATCATTTACAAGATCTCGGTCACTTCTTAACAAGGGCTACGCGTCCACATGCGGTATGAAGAAACTCGGCAAAGAAGAAAGGCCGTCGCGCGCACGACCTAAAGAAGAAAGCAACAAAGCCGGCCAAAGGGCATGAAGGTCGCGCGACAATCGGCCCGACTTTCGAGACAAAAAGTTTGATCATCGCACTCGACTCAACACCTCCATTGCGCGCGATTTACGAGTGTCGAATAATGAGTTTGTGGGAGTTAAGCGGCTGAACCACTCGTGCTCAAGAAGGGGGCACGGCCAGACCAAAAGATATTGCCGTTACCACAAGAGCAAGGGTCATGATACTAACGTTCGCATGGCCTCGAGGATGATATTGAAGAGCTTATTCGAGAAAGGCAAGTTGGGAAAGTATGTGAGGAGGGAGGAAGGCGGCCGACCTCAAGAGAGCGGAAGAAGGCGATCCCGGCGACGGAGGGAAGAAGGCGCTCTAGTCGTTCAAGCGTCCAAGAGAAAGCCCGGTGCGAAGATCGAGGAGCCCCGCGGTCGGAGAGGTCGCAGCGTTGCTATGGTCATCCACGGTGGCAACCGCCGGGACCGTAGAGAATCAAAGAAAGCCACCAAAAAGAAGTGGGGACGAGCTCACGATGGTCGGTTCAACATCAACGATCCCACCGGTCTCGAGCAGACCCCCATCTCATTTGGAGACGGCGACACGCCGCGATGGCGAGCCAAACAATTATGTTCCGTTGTGTAATCGAGGCGATCATGGCCCATCACGAAGTTCAAAGAATCTCGAGTCGACCCGGGGGTAGCTCGGCCGACATCATGTTTGAAGGCTTAATTGACAAGATCAAGGTTGGCCGGAGCGAGATAATTCCCGAGCCGAGCCAACACCCTTGACGGGCTTCAATGGAGCGGTCACCTACCCATTGGGAACGATCGAACTCATGGTCACATTTGGTGGCGACACCGGAGATAGCACTTTATGCAGGGGCCGGTCCGCACGGCGTTCCTCGTACTCCCCCTCAAATCATGCTATCGATTGCATCATTGGTAGGCCGACCACAGGCAAGCTAGAAGCCGTGGTATCAACGATACACACGAAGATGAAATTACTGACCAGGGCGACCGGTGTAGTTACCTGGCGGGCCGACCTCGAGGCTGCAAGACGAAGCCACGACTGCATACCAAACAAATTTGTGATGAGGTAGACCTTGGCCCAAATGTTGAAGCAGCGGTGATGGCCATCAAGTCAATGCCACCGATCCGGATGCTCGGTGCCACGTTTGAATGTAATGAACAATTTGAGTGTAACGAATGACCGACCTATGAATTAAGCGGTGCAGCGCTCTTTTTCCCGGGTTTTTACAGAGGCGACCTTTAGAAACATGGTGTTCTTTACTTTCTCGCAAGAATGTATGACCGGTCGCTTCAAGCGCGCATGGCGAAGGAAGCGATCGAAGATTATCGGCTTGGTCAAACATAAGCGGATCGCCGGCGATCTAGGACCGAGCGACCATCGAAATGGTCCCAATCGGCGCCATCGAAATGGCCCGGCGGTCGGAAGGACCCACGAGCAGTAGGCCCGAGCGGTCTACAATCGAGATCATCGAAATGATCCCGGCCGGTTGCCATCGAAATGGCCCGACAACCTTAGATCGTCGAAGCGATCCAAATCGAAGGCCGTCGAAGCGGTCCAACCGAAAGTGCCATCGAAATGGCCCGAGGCGGTTAAAACGCCAAACCTTAGATCGTCAAACGATGCGAATCGAGCGACCGTCGAATCGGTCCCAACCGAAGCGCCATCGAAAATGGCGACAACGCGCTAGGTCGTCGAAACGATCTACATCGAGCGCCATCGAAAATGGCCCAAAGGTTAAGTAATAACCCATCGCGGTGGGCGTCGAAAACGATCTACCATAAATGCCATCGAAAGGGCACGATTGAAGGTCACCGAAGCGATCAAGGCCGTTGGGACATTAACTTATCAAAGAATGGATGCTTTCGAAATAAGCACGAATGACGCACGAAACGACCTTAAAGCTCAAAGACTTAGAAAAATAAACATACAAGGCGCACAAAGAAAGCGACCAAACAGCGCTATTGAAGTAGTGCGAAAGCGGCCACCGAAAGCGGCCCACAAGTCCAAAATGAATAAGGCGAACAAGTGCAAGAAATGCACGCAGACAAATGATATAAATTTAAAAGGCGTAATTAAAAGCAAATAAAGATTGTCATTACAAATATGGGGCCTTGGCGGCCGAGCGACCACAATTGAAGAAGCGCACGACGGCGCGAAAAATTGTCGAGCAGAAGGCAAGTTACAAAGTTACACCGCTCGCAGGGCTTCAAAAGAGAATGGTGGCGGGCGGCGAATGGCGTTGCCTTGCTCGTCATATTCGCAGCAACATGATCTTATTGTTGTCAACATAATGCGTGGGCTTGATCATCTTGTCATCAAAGTTGACTGCGGTCGGTATTCAATACCCGCTTTTGCCCGAGAGCATTGTAAAGCGCTCAATTGCAGCCTCACGGCCCGGCACAGGCCACCTTCCGGATCGTTCCTCCGGCTCGGCCACCGCCGGTCGCCCGAGCGACCTCCTCTTGGCGCAGACATCAAGGTCGGCCTTCAAAGTAGAGACACGAGAAGCAAGCTCCTTGTTCCGCTTTGCCGGCTTGGCGGTCTTCCTCCCCGTTTGGGCCTCCTTCTTATTTGGAGGAGCTTGTCATACTTTAAGCTGCGCCTCGGCTAAAGCCTTGTCCTTTCTGCAAAAGTCGGTCGAAGGATTTATTAGTCGCTCGAACAAAGGTAAATGAAAAGTACAAGACTAAGAAGATAAAATTACCATCGATTCGGCCACCGGCTCGGCCATGACTTTATCGACCCCATACAGAGAGAAAGCGCGAGCGCCATGGGTTTTTCGCCGATCATTGCTCCGGATCGGCCGCACCCAAGCTTCGAGGTGAATGATGGGAACCTCCTCCGTTGCGGGCGGGCGGGACCGACGATCCACGCTTGGCGTTTGGGTGAGCGATCGGCATTGGGAGGAGGCCAGGAGCTGCCGCCGACGCTTCTTCCCTTGGCTCTTAGGGGTGTGAGGACTTTGGAGGAAGGTTGGGATTACCCCGACCCAGAAGCGCCAGGTCCTTAGCCCCTCCCCGAGCTTGGGGCCAGGCGGCGGTTCCGGCTTTGCGGCCATCCTTCTCGCAAAATAACGAGCCATGAGTTAAAAGAAAAGAGAAAGTCAACAACGAGAATATAGGGACGAAAAAGTTCAAAAGCGAACCAATCTCGGCCTCCGGTTCTTGGCTCGTGACAAGACAGTGGGGTCGGACGGTATGTCGCCCCTTAGGATGCGGACGCATCATGCTCGCTGGCGCCTTAATCATCTCCAAAGACTCTGTGTCGGCCTCCCGAGATCTTTGTGAGTAAATGTAATCGCCCGGCCTCTGAAGAAGTGGGCCTTCCACATGATCGGGAAGAATGGGGACCGAGCATCCCATCCATTTGGATCTCGAAATGGCCATACCGGCCTCCTTAGTTGGAACGACCCGAGTAGTGGCCTCTCCGGCCGCGCCGAGCGACTCTTGGAAAGCCTTGAAGAATCGGTGATGAGTCTTACGCATTTTGAAGGAGACTGCTCCCTCTTCTCTTTGTTTGCCTTCTCCCGAGCCATTTCACCTCAAAGAGAGTGAAGAAAAGCATGATCGACACCGCCGACCAAGTTTGGTTAGTAGGACTTCAAAGGTTTTGAGAACGCCCACGCGTTCGGGTGGAGGCGAGAAGGGCGACCCGATATGACGCAGGCGTCACGTTGGAACTCGGTGAAAGGTGGAACGACCTTCATTTTTCGACCACGATCCGGTACATGGTGAATTTGAACCGGGAGTAGGTGGCAATATCTTGGCCGTCTTTCATGCCTCTCACTCTCGTACTGGCGAAGCGAGTGGCGAAATAACTTGGAATGTCGCAAGGCGTAGTGATCGGCCGTCAAGATACTCTCTGTGCGCCCGAAGAGTGTCGGATACCCAAGACATATCGAAGGGTCTCGGGCTATGTCGGTGAACATCGGCCACTTCTCCATTCGACCTCCGCCGTTGTTGGCCTCACGGCACGAGAAACTAGCGGCGGTGGGCGATCTCTTCATTAGCCTCTTCATCTCGGCCGTCTCGGCTTCGGGCATAACCTCGTCCTCGACACGGGCGGCTCTCGGTTCTCCTCATCATCATCTAGGTCGATTACCTCGACATACTCATCTTGTTCGTGGCGGGCCATCGGCCGATGGTGGTGTAGGGTTACTCGGACCGAGCGGTAGAGTGAGTGAGCGTAAGAGTGGGAGCTAGAGTTGGTGCTACTCGTAGAAATACCGCTCGAAGAATCGGCATTTTTGTCACCCGAAGACGACTTAGAGTCCGCCGTGGCGTTGGGCTCGCCGGCCTCGACATATATGTGGCGAAGGACTGGGCGGTTTTTCCGAATCTGGGCGATTAACTTTGTCCGTGGCATACACAAACACTGTGATAAAGGGATCGAGTCGGTCGATCGAGTAAAGCACTCATGAGAGGGGCGAGTGGCCATCCTCGACACGACACCCCTATCACGAGGCGTGGAAAAGCACGAAGCACTTTAAAGAAAAAGCTCAAGTTTAAAAGAGTAAAGGAGAGGTCGATTCGTACCTTAGCGGATGTTGAAGATCGGTCGCGAATAGGCGAAAGCGACCGAATGCAAGTCGGCGGCGGGCGAGTGGTCGTTAGCGAGCAAATCTTGAAAGTGTGAGAAATGAACTCATCCGGCGGGTATTTATAGTGAAGACCCATGGCGCGAAGGGACCAGGGAGGCGAAGCGTCGCAACGTTTCATCTTTCGCCAATGGTTGTCTCCGGACAACCTCGGAAACACCAAACGTCACGTCTTAAAATGTCGGGAAAGACCAACCGTCGCGGCACCCGCCGATGTTTGTGGCGGTCGACACACCGCCCGTGGAAAAAGCAAACGGCGCGTCCATTTCATCGAGGGAACTTCACTCACGGGGCATCGATTCAAGCCTCGGCCGCTCTTAGCGACCTAGGCTCGGGGGCAACTGTTCACGGGTGTATTAGCAAATACGAGGATCGCCAGCAGCAATTGGACTGCGGCCGACCCATCTCGATCGGCCCATACACGCTGCGCTTGGGCGCGCATTCTCGCCGGCCGAAATCTTCGTGATAACGGTCGGACCTCACACGGTATATATACGCCATTCGCACATGGCATCGGGGACGTTCTCTAACCTTGTGCTATCTGCGAGCGGCGACCTCTCACTAGATCGTCTGAGTGTCTTTGCGAGTACCACCCGAGGTGCTCAACGCGTGAAGCGGGGCCGGTCCTTTCAACCCTCTCAACGGCCAGGCCCATTAGGCGAAGCAACAAACACTTCAACTCTTCGTTGGTCAAGGTACGATCATATTTTAATCTATACTTTGGGAGTGGATGGGAGATGGGGCTTTGGAAAAATTAATTTATATTTTAATATATGTTTGAAATTTTAAGAAAAAAATTAAAAGAATGACATGATACATAGCAATATAAGATTTTTAATCAGATTTTAAAATATTTTATAACTTTCTCAATTTATGATTTAAAAATATGCCTCCCCTTTAGCAACAACAACAACACCCCACAACCCCCCCCCCCCCCTCCTCCTCCCAAACATACCATTATAATTGTCATCATTATTTGAAGAGTTTTGTCATATAATTCCAAAATGCCAATTAATTTGAATGATAAATTCCCATTACATTCCTTGAAACTGATTATGTGTATATAGGTATTTCTGCCTCTCTCATCTCCTTTGTTCATTGAACATAAACAGAACCGAATATCTGATTGGCTGGCTATAATTAATGATGAATAATATATCATCATATCATACCATATATATATATACCCTTTTCTTTTTTCTTTTTTTATAATAAAATAATAAAGAGAATCGTTCAGTTTTTATTTTCTCAACAGTAAGTTGCTTATGCACATTACATGTCTTGCAATACATGAAATAAGATTTCACCAGTTAAGTTCTATACATATAATATGCCTTCTTTGCTTAGCTGGCATGGGACATATGCCTTACAGAACTTCTCACCTAGCTGGAGAGAGAAGAGAGAAGAGAGAAGAGAGAAGAGAGAGAGAGAGAGAGAGAGAGTATCATATGTCGACTATTTTGGTATTTTACACTACAGCCTAAGAGATACTCACAGCCACAACTGTAATTTTCTCTCTCATAACAATTTTTTTCTTTCTGCGCACGCCAGGTATTGTATTCGTAATTGTATTTTAATATATTATATTATATCATATAGTTGGGTAGGGTATAGATAATCTGAAGCAGCATACTATATATGGAATAAAATAATTGGATGCAATCACATAATATAACGGCATTGACAGCTTATTCTAGAAAGATTTTTATTTTATTTTATATAAACAAATCGCCAACGAACAGATTGAATAATACATGCATTATGATTTTTATTGTATGATTTTTTTTTATCTCGCTATGGGTAGGAGACAATTGGCGACAAAATTTTTCCTTAAGAAATATAACGTTGCTGCATTATATATTAAAATTGAATTCGAACCCAAAATCTTGATTAAGTGGAAAGATAACAAAACCATCTCATTCAAACGTTCTTGGTACATGCAATATGATTTAAAGTTTAACCGGTATGCACTATTGACTAAAATATTTTCTGTTATAAGAATTTATGATACGCGTGATTTTCAAAATGATAATAATAAACTCAATTATATATCATTATCACGTGTCAATTTCTAATTAGTTATTAATGTAAAAATACTTACACTATGGTGCATATTGTTTATATCTTTTCTTCTAGTATTTTTTTTGTCGAGATCAGAGTTTCAATCACGAACAGCGGTGATTAATTCTTCTCATTTGGATTGGAGACATTTTGAAGCATGTGGGACAAATTGGCCAGGGTGTTTTCTTCAATGTGTGAAATAAAGCATATTCAATTCATATCAATCTAATTATAATACAGAAAAATCGGTGCATAAACCACATGCATGGATACAAATAAATGAATTATGTTTAGTGGAAAAAGAATAAAAAAATGAAAGCAATGGACAAGGTTATTTGGAAAACCACAGAAAAAGCATGGTATAACCCATACCAATAGACAATACTTTAGGTATAGATTTGACGTCTTGTACGTATTTCAACTATTAATTATACTATTAATTAATTCTATAAATTGTCTTTTTATTTTAAAAGCAAAGAATCATTTTATTATATTGAATGATTGGAAGTAGCTCAATTTAGCTAACTACATAGGTTCAAGTGTATAATTTGGGTACTATATATTTGATTGCAATAATTCTTTTTATATATACCTTTCTATATGAATCTAATAATAAGAGGACTCATATATAATGAAAATCTAAATACTATATTATTGACTTAATAAGTAATTTTAAAAATTAGTTTTTTAATAAAAAAGCTAATAAAAACTAAACTTCAAAAATATTTATTAATTCAATAATATATAGTAAAAAAAATATATCAAATTTCATGCAAATTGCAAAGGGCTGCAACTTGCTACTTGAATATTATACAGGAAACTTTTAAAAGAGATCAATATGAACGGAGTTTGAATTTATTGTACTACTTTCATTTCATGACAAGCGCCGTACTGTTATATTACATTACAAAAGTTAAAATCAAGTGGCATATTGTTAATTACAAAAGTTAAAATAAATAGGGTTTAATTGGTGTATACTGTTGTTGTAAAATGTTTTACACCATCAACCATTAAAGATACAGAGTATGGGTAATTTGTAAGGTAGTTAACGTAAAATCAAATTTTTTATGACGTGTTGTTTTGAGATTAATCGATGTCATAAAAAATCTTGTACATGCATTGTATATAAGTTAAATCTAAATAAATATTGACCAACAAAAAAGTTGAAATCATTATTATTTTATGTTTTCAATTTAATGTTTATTTTAATTTAATGAGGATTTTTTGTTGACAAAATCATGATTAATAAGGATAGTTTTATAAAATTTCTATACTCTTTAATTTATTATTTATTTATCTATGATTGAACCAAATGATTAATAAATAAAATAAAATAAATAAAAAGTATTATATTCTAGAAAAAAGTTATTTCAAACGTACGGTTCATTCCAATTCAATCGACTTCAAAATAATTTAATTGGACTGCAATCAAATTGAGGTTAAATCAACACTAAACTTACTAATTCTCGATTTAACCGATTGAACCGACAGATCAAATTCTCACGATACTGATTTCTACACTAAAGGTAGAAATGGAAAATACTGGCTTGAAGGCATGAGAAGCATGAAGAAGGAACAAACCCACATCATTTTTTATTTCTAATAACAAAATTTCGAAAGTTTAAAACAAATAGGGTTTAACTGGTGTATACTGTTGTTGTAAAGTTTTTTACACCATCAACCATTAAAAATACAGGCTATGGGTAATTTTTACGGTAGTGAAGATAAAATCAAACCTTTTTATGACGTGTTGTTTTGAGATTGGTCGATGTCGTAAAAAATCTTGTACAACGGCATTGTATATAAGTTAAATCCAAACAAAAATATTGACCAACAAAAAAGTTAAAATCATTATTATTTTATGATTTCAATTTAATGTTTATTTTAATGTTTACCTAATAGTGCATATATATTAGTCACAGAACATTATACTTCATTGTATAATTACAATCATGATTAGTACGTAAGGATAGTTTTATAAAATTGCTGTACTCTTTAATTTATTATTTATTTATGCCATTTTTTCATTTTAACCGATGTATTTAACATCGGAAGTTCAACTAACTAGACCTCCAAATTATGGTTCAATTCGCGCGCTTAGCTATGATTAAATCGAATGACTAATAAATAAAATAAAAATAAAAAGTGTTATGGAGTAAAAGTATTCTTGTTATTTACACCCCATCTCTCAAAAACAAAGTTATTGGGCTACCAAACACACCAAGGCCCAAGTCCATTCATCAATGGCTCACAATGCACCTCCTAAATAGACGGTTCAGATCCCTTCACTCAAGCTCTCTTTGACTCTATAAATATAGCATTTATGACAAATGTGAAGGTACGCAATTATTACACGCTAAGACTTGCAATTAACTCTTCAACACCCGACTTTAGCATCGGAGTGACTTTGCAGGTACACCCCACCTCGGATCGGATCATCCACATCGGACGGGACTATTATTGATCAAGCCTTATCTCCTACCTACTATCTAGAATCGACTGACCCATAGACACGATACAGAACATTGGCGACCGCAGTGGGAGTAACTTGAACTTAATTACTTTCACCTTCTTTTCTGATCAGTAATGGCCCCTCAATTGAGGTCTGGTCTACGTCTGGCAAGTGTCATTGAGCCGGTTGAACCTCGGCCAGTTCACACTCAACCCCGTCTAGGGGGAACTCTTGAAGGGGTAGCAGTGACCCAACCTTTCTCAGATCGGAATGCGTTTCATGGAAGCTCGGCCAGATCCCGACTTCCACCACCTCTTGCAATCCTTCCGGTTCCAGGTACAACAACTAGTCCAGATACTCGCTCAACATAATGCGACTGAGCAGGCTCGGAGTCTCCGTATTTCCGAATTAGAGGCCGAGATTGCTGGGTATCAAGCTAGGAATATCCCAGATAGGAATTCCCCGGAACAATACATTCCCCCACCATGACCTTCTAGGACCATTCCCAAAGGCCCCAGGTAAAATCAAATATTTGATTGTGGCGGTATACTACTTTACCAAATGGATTGAGGCCAAACTGTTATCCGTCTTGAGTGCGAGAAACTGTATTTCTTTCTTCAGAAAGGATATTATAACCAAGTTCGGGTTTCCCGAGGTTGTAATAACGGATAACGGAACTCAATTTGCGGATAAAGGTTTCAGGAAATTAATGTCAGATCTGAAGATCAAACATCGTTTTACCTCGGTAGAACATCCTAAAACTAATGGCCAGGCGGAATCAGCAAACTAAGTGATTCTCAACGGTTTAAATAAGAGGTTGGACGATGCTAAGGGAAACTGGGTTGAAGAACTCCCTTATGTCTTATGGGCATACTGTAACTACACACTAAAAGCTCATGGAGAAACACCGTTCTGACTCTCTTATGGAAGTGAAGCAGTTATTCCGGTAGAAATTGGAGAATTAACTTGGAGGACTTCAAACCCAAAATCACCTGAAGATAATAATCGAGCTTTGAGAGAAGAGCTTGACCTTGTGGATAAAATACGAGGTCACGCATCCATTAAAGAATCATTGATAAAGCAAAGGGTGGAAAATCGTTGCGATCAGAAAGTCGTCCCAAGAGATTTCGACGTTGGTGATCTAGTTCTGAGAAGGGTCGACGTTGGATTAAAAAACGCATCACAGGGTAAATTGGCCCCGATTTGGGAAGGCCCATATCGTGTCATTCTCAAAACCGGAAATGGAGCTTTTGAGCTAGAAACACTGAAAGGAAAGGCGATTCCAAGAACATGGAACGCCACTAAATTCAAGAAATATTACAGTTAAAACCCGAGGACAAAGTATGACGCTCAGCTTATGAGTTAATTTATGAAGCTTTATGAAAGTAGGCCTTCCGACCTTATGAGTTGGATCTCTTATTAATAGACTTAGCTTTTTCAAAGCATTCTATTCCGACATTTCGTGTTAATAGACTTAGCTTTTTCAAGGCATTCTATTCCGACATTATGAGTTGGATCTCTTATTAATAGACTTAGCTTTTTCAAAGCATTCTATTCCGACATTTCGTGTTAATAGACTTAGCTTTTTCAAGGCATTCTATTCTGACATTATGAGTTGGATCTCTTATTAATAGACTTAGCGTTTTTCAAAGCATTCTATTCCGACATTTCGTATTAATAGACTTAGTTTTTTCAAAGCATTCTATTCCGACATTTCGTGTTGATAGACTTAGCTTTTTCAAAGCATTCTATTCTGACATTTCGTGTTAATAGACTTAGCTTTTTCAAGGCATTCTATTCCGACATTATGAGTTGGATCTCTTATTAATAGACTTAGCTTTTTCAAAACATTCTATTCTGACATTTCGTGTTGATAGACTTAGCTTTTTTCAAAGCATTCTATTCCGACATTTCGTATTAATAGACTTAGCTTTTTCAAAGCATTCTATTCCGACATTTCGTGTTGATAGACTTAACTTTTTCAAAGCATTCTATTCCGGAATTTCGTGTTGATAGACTTAACTTTTTCAAAGCATTCTATTCCGACATTTCGTGTTGATAGACTTAACTTTTTCAAAGCATTATATTCCGACATTATGAGTTGGATCTCTTATTAATAGACTTAGCTTTCAAAGCATTCTATTCCGACATTTCGTGTTGATAGACTTAGCTTTTTCAAAGCATTCTATTCCGACATTTCGTGTTAATAGACTTAGCTTTTTCAAAGCATTCTATTCCGACATTTCGTGTTAATAGACTTAGCTTTTTCAAAGCATTCTATTCCGACATTTCATGTTAAATCACTTATTCCAACGCTAATTGTTTGATAGTCTTTTTTCTAGACTAATCTTTTTCAAAACTTTGACGTCGTAGAAAACAGAAATCAAACATGGGGGCGAGATAGACCCCAAGTTGTCTCGCCCGGAAACTTTCGATCCTGAGTTAAAACACGTTTTGGTGACTAAAGCAACATACAACTTGTTGAACCGATTCCAAAGGAATCTTGATAAAGAAAGGTTATAAAGGCGAAATAGTTATATTTTACAGACCATCCCGGATGAGGACGGGTCCATAAGTTCAAAAAGGTGGAAAATTACATAGATCCAAACAAAGAAAAACTAATTATCGGTTGGAGGCGCATAGATAACCCTTGACACTTGGTCGGTATTTGGATCAAACTCAACAATGTGACCGTCATGAGCGGAATACTCCGGTTTAAAAATGCTAGGATCGCAACAAAGTCGAGTATAACCACAACGACTTGATCGAGGCATTGTTGAAAGCTTCAACAATGTCGCCCTCTCCGAAGTTTAAGCGCTTCTTTCTTAGCGACCATGGCGGCATCCCTTTGCTTTGAGTTAAGTGTTTGATCCGAATTTGAAGATCGGAAGAAGAGGAATCTCCTTGAGCGACTTTAAGTTGGCGAGTTGTTTGTCCGATCTTGTAGGGCTTGGCATCTTTTTGGCTTGTTCTTGGGCCGAATTCAGCTCCTTTTCCAAATTTTTCCGCTTACCTTCCTCCTCCTTTTTCTCCTGCTTGAGCTTCTCAATCTCCTTTTTGGCTTTTTCCAACTCACTCAAAGTCGGCTCCAAGGTTTTCTGGACCTCTACAAGTTTCGTTTCAGCATCTGCAAGAGAGAAATTAAAAGCATGAGAAGTGACAAAGTCAAAATATGCTTGAAAGGATGAGATAAAGTGACAAAGTTATCTTACCTTTGATCCTAAGATCGGAATCCTTTTTCTGATCTTCAACAAGATCAGTCATCCGAGATAAAACAGAAAGGGAAATTCTAAAGGGATCTTTCTTGAAATCCTCAGCTTTAACATTCATGAACTCTTTTGGCTTGTGCTTGTTTTTCCGATGTTGATGATCGGAACGATCACTCACCTCAATAACCCTCTTTCCCGTATCGTGTGTCCCGGACTTTGGGAGAAGGCTCTTATCAGCTATATTTGTTCTCCTTTTCCTCTTAAAGGGTTGTTCATCTTCATCACCATAGAGATAGGTCGGGCGTTGGTAGTTTTGATGGCCGGAGTTTGAGAAGTCGGTTTATTGCTTGGATCGCCAATTTCCCCAACAGCAAGATTGGCATCAGCATCGGCAAGGCCCTTTAGGGCTGTCATTTTGTTTCTTGGAGCCATCTCGTCTATAAAGAATAAATAAAACAAATACAAGTTAAAATTCAGCAAAGATAAAAGGACATATTCAAGAAAACAAAAGTACCCTACCCAGAACCCTAGCTACAGTCTCGAATTTAAGAGATTCAACCAACGACTTGGTTTCAAAACCCCACTGATTCGGCTTAGTGGGATTGTTTGTGACGATCCTATTAGCTATGTACTTCAGCATATGCAAAGTTTTTCGACGGTTTTTAGTTGATTAGCTTCCACGGAGTATCTCTTAGTGGTACAGTTGAAGTGGCAAAGATTCCATCCAAGAGGAAACTTTGTGGTCAAAACTATGTCTTAATCCTCATTATAAGTTCCAACTCGGTCCATGGCTTCAGACATCACGAGTTCGACCCAGAAAAACTTGTTTTTCCACGTATTATTCAAACTGTCGGTATATGGACGAAAGACCTTGACCCCTTTCCTGGATCGGAGACTAACGTGTTCTTGACGGCCGGGTTTGCCACTACTGTCTTATTTCCTCCTGCTAACCTCAAACATATGGAAGAAGAGTTGGAGAGAGACAGGCCGCTCCAAGTGGATACATACGAGCTCAAAAGCACGCACAAAGGCCCAGGCATTTGGATGAGGTTGAGAAGGGGCGAGTTCCAGTCTCGCCAGAACGGGTTGCTGAAAGCAGGTAAAAGGAGGTCGAATCTTCATATGGGCCAAAGTGGTCCAATAAATCACAAATCTTAAGAGATGTCGGATAGGTGGCCACATGCTCACCAGCTCCCATCCCGTAGGTCCGCCATCGAGAAGGGTCTTTCCAATAAATTCTCTTGGCATGTTTGCTGATATCAACCTCAGAAGTAAATACCGAGCTCGTTTCGAAGGGTTTCGGATACCAAGAGTATTCTTGAGGAGTACATGAGTGGAGGTTCAACGGGAAGGTCCACATTGTTGCATCCGAGTCGGCATACCCATATAAAAACTCAAAACTTCCGCTAGCTTCCTCTTTTTACCATCGATTTCCATCCCGAATCGTCTCGGATGAGATATCTTCTTGATTACCGGTAGCTCTTCCCATCGTGGAAGCGCGATGAGACTCGCCATCGAGATTTTCTTTCTATCACTTTCTTTAGGTCCAGTTGTTGTTCTTCGTGAATCTCGGGGTTGTCCACTTCTTCATTTTCCCGCGAGTGAGAATCAGTTGCTGATTTCGCTGCCATTAATTTCCCGATATCAGGATGACGAGCTTGAGCTTGATCTATCAATCTAAGGGTCTTGGCACGGGTAGTTTGCTTGGTCTCGCCGCTCTCTAACTGCAGGAATGGAGAGAAGGTCGGGTAACCGGCATGATGGTTTCGCCGGGATCGAAGCCGACTGACAACCCCACCTTGACGGGATATGGACAGGCTGGGGGCACGATCCCAGCCCGAAGAAAATAAAAGAGAAAGGAAAGATTCTAAAAAGGAAAAGTTTAAAGAAAAGTTTCTATCCTCGAAAGAAGCCTTTGTCAAATCTGGAAGAACTCGGATCTTATTGGAACCTCCAGGTCGGGTCTCAGAGCAATCGATTTGTTAAAAGCGTAAAAAGGAGCTCTCCTCACCCCTATTTATAGTAAATTTGGGAAGGCCAAAGAGTTTCGTGTTGGACGACGCATCCAATCAATGAACAGTTAAAGACATCGCATAGAAATCGAAGCGTTATCATTATGAAACGCCTCGAGCGCCTCAGCGGCCACATCATTCGAATCAAGTCATTTATTGTTTTTCTGAAAAATCTTTACACAAACCATATCAAGTCCCGAAACCTACAAATTTCGAGAATTGAAAGATCGTCTAAAACGCCCACCAAGATCGGAATGAACAGACAGATTCAAACATCTTAATCTCGGTAGTTTGAATAGGAATCAAGTTTAAATCACCTCGTTCAGGCGACCCGACTTGGGGGGCAACTGTAATGGAGTAAAACTATTATTGTTATTTACACCCCCTCTCTCAAAAACAAAGTTATTGGGCTACCAAACACACCAAGGCCCAAGTCCATTCATCAATGACTCACAATGCACCTCCTAAATAGACGGTCCAAATTCTTTCACTCAACACTTTTGACTCTATAAATATAGCATTTATGACTAATGTGAAGGTATGCATTTATTACACACTAAGACTTGCAATTAGCTCTCCAACACCTGACTTTAGCATCGGAGTGACTTTGCAGGTACACCCCACCTCGGATCGGATCATCCACATCGGACGTGACTATTATTGATCAAACCTTATCTCTTACCTATTGTTTAGGATCGACTGACCCATAGACACAGTATAGAACAAAAAGTATTATACTTTTGGAAAATAAAATACTTCAAACGGTTCATTCTAGATTCAATCGATAGTTCAAAGCAATTTAATCGGACTGCAATCCAATTGAGGTTAAATCAACACTAAACTTACTAATTCTCGATTTAACCAGTTGAACCGACCGACCAAATTCTCACAATACTCGATTTAACCGATTGAATCGGGCGATCAAATTCTCAAATACTGATTTCAATACTATAGGTAGAAATTCAAAATGCTGGCTTGAAGGCATGAGAAGCATGAAAAAGGAACAAACCCACGTCATTTTTTATTTCTAATAACAAAATTTCCTAAAAAATACAAAAAATAAAATGAGTACTAACCGACCCTGCAGACAGGGAGTTACTGAAAATAGGAAAAAGAAAATGAGAGTGGTTGTCATTTTTTGCACTTGTTGAGATGTAGAAATCAAAAAAAAAAAAAAACACATTCAAGAGCATATGCACTCATTAAATACATAACAATTTGTGGATCTAGCTAACTTTATAATTAAATAAATTACAAAAACTATATATGAAATTTTATTTTTACATATATGTAGACAAAAGGTTTACTTCACATGGGGGTTATGCATGTGATGTGAATGTACACTTACATCTTTTGTCTACCATGTGAATTAACCCTTTGATTTTTCTGTCACCAGCTAAGCAATCCACCAAGTTGATTCTCTTTTTTTTTTGTCCCCCTCTTCATTTCTCTACTCTTACCCTCTCTCTCTCTCTCTAACACGCTTTCTCTCTCTAATATTCTTATCCAAGTTATATTACAAAATAATACACGCCACAATCCTAATGACTAAAAATAGGGGAATTTAGGTTTCAACATTAAAGGAATTTATCTAAATTGTGTTACTTTTTATTTTTGCAATTTATTTATGTTCAAATTATTGTTGCAAGTTGGAGGAAAAAGTCACAATGCATTAAAAATACCAATATGCTACAATTATTCTTAACTTTTTATCAAAAAAATGTTACACTTGCCTCTTTTCATTTTTTTCCTTATGATAAGCTTTACAATGATTCATCATATGGTATTGAGCCTCTTTATTAAGCAAGAAAAATTATATGAGTTTTAATCAATTGAGTTTTTTCTCCATATAATTTTTTGGGTTAAATTATTTTTTGACCGCCATAAAATTTGAAAAATTTATTTTCAGTCCTTATTAAAAATTTTACTCATTTTTAGTCCTCAAATTTTCCTCTGTCAATATTTTTGTCCCTCATGACTTTTAATAGCGCTTAGAAATATTGCTATTAAAAGGTCCAAAAAAGTGCTATTAAAACTCATGAGGGGCTAAAAGAATTGGCGGGAGAAATGTGCAGACTAAAAGTGAGAAAATATTTTTATAGGGACTTTTTAAAAAAAGGAAAATTGTGGAATGGGGAAATTTTATTAATCAAAGTGGCACTAATGGCCATTTTCTCAAGAACTTTCGGGATCTGAGTTAAAGCTCTTACCATCTGAAATTACAAAGTATATATAGAGACTACAAATAAAAATTTTCAAAATTTTATAGGGACCAAAACATATTTAACCCGAATTTTTTAAGAATTTAATGATAACATTGGTTTATATAGAAGCTTCCTAAGTGGAGTATTCAACTTCCTTTCTATTTATTCATTTATGCTTAAGAAATCTTGATTTGGCATATAATGTTACCTTTAAAGCATGTACCATGAAGTAAACAACTAAGAAAACATGGTAGTGGAGAGTAAATTGCAAGAAATGATAACCATGTGCAAAAGATTACTAGTAAGTACTTTTTAATAATAACTTATCATTTCTTTCACTTATAAAAAAACAACCGTAAAAAAAGTTCTATTATAGTGGAATAAAGAAGCATGTGCACACATCATCATAAGGTAATAAACAAAAACCTTAGCAATCCCAAGGATAATTAATTTGACATTATTATTATCATCATTATTAATTAATAGCCACAATTACCAAAGTAAGTTAGGAGATTGTCATTTTGCCTAACCTAATAAAGATTTTTATTTTGGTCTGTGCCAACCCTAATTAATCAAGATAGAGAGAGAGAGAGAGAGAGTGTGTGTGTGTGTGTGTGACAATAAATGGGCCAGAGTGTGGGCCCTAAGAAAGAAAGCACTCAAAGCCCATATTGAGAAAAGAAAGGTGGAGAGGACCCATGTGCCCATAAAACAACTAAGGGAAAAAAATAAAGTAAGAGTGCTACGTAACAAAACTACATATTCCTCTTGTGTCCATTTCTTGCTCTTTTCATTTTTCATTTTTCATTTTTCATTTTAATTTATTTAATAATTTTAAACTCCCATGTTCCTTTTTTTTTAACTTTTTTTTTTAACCCATATCCATTTCTATGATGTAAGACTTATATGGATAATTGGATAAGCTTGAAGGGCTTGAATGCCAATGAGTTCTACGCAAGTTTCATCACTAACTAATTACTCTCTCTCACTTTTATAGGGATATAACAACATACAAGTGGATACGTAATCTACATCTGTCAATTTTGGCTCAGTTCAAATAGCCGACTCGATTTGCTCCGATTTATAAGTTGGACTTCAATATTTAAATGATAGCCTAATGTTGTGTTTGTTTCACGGTCAGATTGTTCTTAGCGCATGTCTAGACCGAATACCTATGGTACCTTTCACGTCCACGGTGAAGATAACGTGGAACCGAGACATGGAGTAAAAATAATTGGGCCAATTTGGTTGGCCCACTAAGCCATATTAAACCTATTATGCATTCTTTTAGAAAATTCATATATACTTGTTAAAAAGTCGAACTTGACCCATTGCAGTTCAACCTATGTTTATAGGTTGCGCGGGGCCACAGAATACTTGAGATGAATTTATAGATTGGCTTGACTTGATTTTGCAATTTGGCATGATGGGCTAGACCGAACGACCCAATTTGACCCTAATTTGACCCAATTTGACTCTACTTTTGAGTCTGGCCTCCTCATTGCCATTTTTTATTTGCCAAATCTTCTTAATCATCCAACGAAAATGGATCTACCAGTGGAAAAACTCTCGAGCTTTTTCAAGTGGTTAAATCCCATCTTTAAATATACTCTCTCTCATTTTTTTCAATAGAGGATTTAGACTCCATTCGAGAGAAAAATCATTGGAGAAAATCTCTACCCTTCCAAACGAACCGTAAAGGAAAATAAACTATCAATTATCTCAAAGTCAAACAAGGATAAAGATGAACAGTTCTCAAACTCTTGAGCTCATATACACAATAAAAACAAAAAATAAAAGGCATATAAAAGAAAAATAAATAAATGATGAAAGTTGAAACAAAAGATAAATTAGAAAGCAACAAAAAAAAGAGGGTGTCACAGTTTTTAAGCCACGTCTATCTATAACTTTATTAGTCTGCCGTCATGCTTTATTTAATTTTATATCTTGAGTGTTTCTTTTTCTTCACTGTTTCGCATTATTTAATTTTAGTTTATATATAATATATAGATAGAGATAGAAAAGAGAAGAGGGTAAGTTGAAAATGTCTACATCTATGGAACTTCAATGGATTCCAATAATCTGGCGTCAGTGACATTTAATATCATATCATTTAGAGGAAAGTTCAAAATTCCTATCTTAGGCAAAAAAAGGTAGACACTATATGTGGCGATTAGAGCTTCTTGAACAATGATATTGGAATATTCATTTAGTCTAAACCTTATGATATCTTTTTTTTAAAAAACATAGTTTGAGTTAACAATAAGGATGATTAGAAGGACATACCTTGAGAATTTTATATTAATAATTAATTATTTAGCGTATAGATAATTGCATAATGTGGTTTAGTGATACTCTTAGTTGTTTGGTTCAAACATTTTTTTATGTTTAGGTCAAACTTGAACTAACCTGATCCAATTCATAGTTGTTTGGTTCGAACAATTAATTTTTAAAAAAAAATCGTGAACCCAAACTAATTCATACTAAGTATAGTAGATTTCACTTTGCAATTTTAGAATCATAAGTTGTTATTTACTTAGACTTTTTATCTTAATAATTTATGATTAAATTGTAAAATTTAATATTATATGGATTAGAAGACTATCAACGTGTTTCAACTTGATTTGGTGTAATTTCTAAATTCTATAAAAAAATTTGGCTATTTAGAAGTGTTGGAATATTACAAAAGAAGTGTAGCTTTTTGTATTTTAGAAAACTAACATTTTAGTGCATTCCCAGTGAGCCCAACCCGAACCAACCCATCCAATATCAGATTGGTTTAGTTTGATTTTTGGAGGAAAAAAACGTAAAATTTGAACCAATCCAAAACGAGTAATTGTAATTGGTTGAGCAGTGGATTTAGACAAATCTAATCCAAACCGACCCGTAAACATCCCTACATGTTAAGGAATAAGTCCTACATGGTTTCTTTTTTTTTCCGATAATTAGTAATTTATTAATAGTTCCGGCAAAAGGATAGTAGTGGCAACTTTCCCACCTTTTAGGAAGGGATATTTAAGGTCACCACACTATATCATTTTGTTTGGTTCGTAGACAGAGAGACAAACACTACTCGTAAACTCACACACAAAGTGAAAATTCAAAGTTCGAACCTGGATAACAACGAAAATATCTAGCCTAACAACGTCAGTTTTGTCAAGTGTTATGCTACTATGGCTTTGTAGAGAATTTACGAGAGATAGGTCACTATAACTCATAGTAGAAAACAATGAGCACGCAGCTGTGAATCACAAAAGCTTCACAGTAGTAATGTATTGCCTTCTACCTGGCCACGTGAACATGACTCTGTTTGGAATCGTCTACATATATTTTTGGATCACTGTTGAGATCTATGTTCCTTGGCTAATGTAATTTCTCCATTGTTAACACAATAGAGATCAATTGGGTTAACAAAGCTATGAACATACCTTTGATGAACTAACTCGTATAAAAGAGGAGATAAATGTGAAAATTTGGAGTAATAGAGGTTGGTGTATGGGATTCTAAAAGCGAAAAAGGAAGAGGAAAGAAGAGGTGGGTGTATATGAGTCTCTAGGGAGGTGTGTTAAAAAATGTGGAGTGTCAATAGTGACTCTAATTTTCTTAGGCCTATGTTTCGTACAACCCCCTCTACTCACTAGAACCGCCTTTTTGGTGTGAAAAGACCAAAAGCCCTTACTGAAATTTGATTTTTATTTTTTTTAAAGATAATGGAAGGTTCGGCGCACGGTTGATCGCCCCAGTTCGCATCTGGAAGCGCCGAACTTGTCAATCAATTGCAGACACCCCAAATTGACCCAAATTCAAATTTGACCAGGTTCGATCAAGTGAAGGGCGAACCTGATCGACCAAGCGTGCGCCGAACTGTGGCCACCGTCCAGTTTGGCACCCAAAATTCAAATTTTTTGGAAATTGTGTCCAACGGTTATAATTTTAACGGTTCTGATCGTTTTAAATCAACGATTAAATCAACAGCTCACGTTCGATCACACCTATTATAGATAAGTGCAACAAGTCATACAAACCAAAAAAGTCAAAAAAATAATTCGTGCAATGAATAAATCGAATCGTTAAAAATCAGTTAAAATTAAACAACTTAGCCATACTAGTGTTAGTCAAGAATAAATCGAATTGTTAAAAATCCGTTAAAATTAAACAACTAGTGTTAGCCATACTAGTGTTAGCTAAAAATAAATCGAATCGTTAAAAATCAATTAAAATTAAACAATTCAATATTCAACAACAATCAGTGAGGTTCGGCCCTGCCAAGTGCGAACCGGTTCAGCGCATGCATGGTCAAACCACAATTAACAGGTTCGGCACACGCTTGGCCGAACCGTACTTAATGTTTTAAATTCAGGGGTATTTTGAAAATAAAAAGTGGTATGGGGGTTCTAGTGAGTAACTAGGGATTGTACGAAGGATGAGTCTTTTCTTAAACTAGTATGATCCAATGACATGGTTGTTCACGACAACAATAGTCACATCTGACTCTGTTTTTTTTTTCTAATGACCAAAAAAAAACTGTATTTTTTCTTGGCCCAAGAGTAATGGTTTCATACTTTTTATACTTTTATACTTTAACTTGATCTACATGACCAAAAAAAAATACTTTAATCTTTGTTCCTGGGTGTATCAAAGAAATACGAAGCGCCTAACAAAGAATCGGGCTGCGGCCCGACCAACTCGATCGGCCCCAAACACGCCGCTTGGGAGCGCATTCTCGCCGTGAAAATCTCGCTAACGGTCGGCCCTCTGCAGTATATATACGCCATTCGCATATGGCATCAGCACGTTCTCTAACCTTGTGCTATCCGCGGCGACCTCTCACTAGATCGTCGGAGTGTCTTTGCAGTACCACCCGAGGTGCTCAACGCGTGAAGCCGGGACCTGGTCCTTTCACCCAATCAACGGCCGCCCATCCGGCGAACAACAACTTCAACTCTTCATTGGTCAAGGTACGATCAATTGGCGACCACGATGGGAGGGCGTGCGCTATCCTACCTCATTCATGGCTCCACGCGGCCGCCCCGGACGCGGGCCACTTTCGACTCAATCCTCGGGCAAAATCGCAGCCAGACCACTCGAGGCGTGGTGGCATCTGATCCACGAGTCTCGAGGACTTCGCGACAAGAACCGCCGGTGCACAACGGTCGCGGACCTATCCTCCAACAGATTCAACCGCCTGCGTTCCTAGAGACTTGCCGCCCGAGCCGATGAAGCGGGCATTCAGAACCTCTGCGGACCATGTCACTCAGCCGTTTTGCAGATCTGCAAAACAAAAATCAGTGATCGCAGACGAGACGCGCTCATCTCTCGTCTGACGAAAGAGGTCGATTCGGCGCCGCGTGCGGAGAGGCGGAGAACCTTCTGCTCGCCGCCGACCGGCGCGAAGACACCGCTCCCCTCCTCGAAGGAGCATTTCTCGCCGAGAGAGCACTACTCATCGCTTCTCCGGCAAGAAGAAAGCGAGCAGGCACGCGGTCGCCCCAGCGAGGAACAGCGTGAGACGCCGTTCAATGTCCTATGATTATGAAGATTCTAGCTACCGTCCTGACACCGGTCGCTCACCCACGAGGTACTCCTCCAATGAGTCGTCCGGGTCACGTCGGTCGAGGAGTAGATCTTGGGATTCTCGAGAAGATTTGGAAGAATTAGAGGCGTTCGCATCGGCCAAGGAGAGGCCAAAGCGGCGACGAAGGCCTCCTCAACTTCCACCAACCGCCCATCCGAGGATTTTATGGAATGCCGGAACGCGAGGTATGCCTCGCAATGCAACCCCTTTGGGTCGAGCGGCATTGAGCGAACACGGCCCGTTCTCCGGGAGATCGGGCGTTACAAAATTCGAGAGATCTCCGCAAGCCGCCTGATCTCAACAAGTTTGGCCGAGGGGATCGCACAAACATCTCCGTTACTTCAATAATTACTATTGTTATAGGAATTGGGGACCGACCATGAAATGCGAGCTTTTCCCGCCATCCTTTGGGCGGCCGAGCATTGGAATGGTGGGAGTCTCTGCGACCCAATTCCATCTCCTCATGGGACGACTGATCGAGAATATTCTTGTCTCACTACACCGCCAACCGCCGCCAATATCGGACGAAGAATACCGGATTACATTTGTTCGAGCGACAATGAGGCCGAGACGAAGATATCGGCCGGTTTAACATCGAAGGTCGAGTCCGTTCGTGACTTGTCGACAAGGACAAGTTAAAATATCTCAAGCGTGGTATTCGGCCAGGACCATCGGTTCGTAGAAGAATTCACTCTTAACCATTACCAAGATCTCGGCTACTTAACGACAAGGGCTAACGTCCACATGGCGTATGAAGAAACTCGGCAAAGAAGAAAGGCCGTCCGCACGACCTAAAGAAGAAAACAATAAGCGGCCAAAAGGCACGAAGGTCGCCGCGACAATCGGCCCGACTTTCGAGATAAGAAGTTCGATCATCGCACTCGGCTAAACACCTCTATTGCATGGATCTATAGCGAGTGCAAAACAATGAATTTGTGGGAGTAAAGCGGCCCGATCCACTCGCGTGCTCAAGAGGGGGCACGACCGACTAAAAGATCTGCCGTTACCACGAGAGCAGCGGTCATGATACTAACGATCGTATGGCCTCAAAGATGATATTGAAGAGCTCATTCGAGAAAGGAAAGTTGGGAAAGTATGTGAGGTCGGAGGAAGGCGACCGACCTCAAGAGAAACAAAGAAACCGATCCCGGCGGAGGAAAAGGCGCTCTAGTTGTTTCAAACGTCCAAGAAAAAGACCGGTCGGAAGATCGAGAAGCCCCACGATCCAGAGGTCGCAACGTTGCTATGGTCATTCACGGTGGCAACCCGTTGGACCGTAGAGAATCAAATAAAGCCACCAAAAGAAAGTGGGGACGAGCTCACGATGGTCGGTTCAACATCAACGATCCCACCGGTCTCGAAAGCAGACCCCATCTCTTTTGGAGATAGCGACTGCACTGCGATGGCGAGCCAAACGATTATGTTCCGTTGGTAATCAGGGCAGTTATGGCCAATACTGAAGTTCAAAGAATCCTGGTCGACCAGGGTAGCTCGGTGATAACTCATATTTATATGAGTTATTTATACTCACTCACGAATAAATCATGCAAGTTCTCTAGCAATACAAGGTTTAATTAATTAGTTTTATAATGATTTACGAGTTTTAAGTGAATAAGAGTTTAAATAGATAAATCACGTGCATTAAGGCACCAAGTGGTGCCTCGAGAGCGTTTTGATGCTTTTTGTGCTTGTGCGGGAAATTCGATCTTTGAACGTTACCACGTCCTCACCACGTCTACCAAAGTGCAGCAGAGCAAGGGTGAAAGATCTTAATTTTGGCGCGCTAAGCAATGATAGTCAAAGATATAAAAGTCAGAAGATCTTCTATTCCCCATAAGCTGACACGCAGAAACACTGTAGCGTTGAACAGTGTCAGGGAGAAGATAGGAAAGCAGGCTTGGTAGGTGAGTAAGTGACATCAGCACGCGTAAGCAAGGTGGCTATTTAATGAAGGCTCAGCTCTCTCTCAAGGCATCACCAACCACGACCACGATCATCATCTCTTCCATTCATCTTCATTACACCACCATCCCCCCATTAAACTCAGAATTAGTTTTGTAAAGAAGATCTGGAAACAGACTTCTGTATTTTACTAGTCTGAACTTAGTTTTATTTTTACGCTTTATTGTAAAGCTCGGGCGTTGTAACGTCTATACATACGATACATCTTTGAAGAGCTACTTAGTTGCATCTTGTGCACTTAGTTTCTTCTCTGTAATGTATGGTATTTGGATTCTAAATCCACTTCATTCTGTAAAGATGCTCAACATGAGCTAAGCACTTTGTAGTTGAGTTGTTGTTTTGCTTATAATGAATTTCTAGTCAAATGTTATAAAGTATTGGTGTGCATGTTTTAAATCTTTGTGTGAAAATATTTCCAAACTTGTTTTGAGGTTGGCCTCTTAAAATAGGTAGATTCATAGGTACAGACATGGTCTATGAAAAGAAATCAAAGATTTATATGAGCGAACGATGCACCAAAGACATTTAGGCATTTTTATCTAAGTCTAGACATAGAACGGATAAATAGTTCATAGAACATTCTTTGTGGGTGCTTAAAATACGAGAGTGGGCCTATTTAGAACCTAGACATAGGACCTCTTATACTTGAAACTCGGCGTTTTGTCTTTGAAAAGCATAGCTCTTTTGCAACGTTGCTCAAGCGTGGCCACGTCTATACAATATAGCATTTTATGCGTTATAACGTGTAGGCGTTGTAACGTCGACTAGAAAGGATTTATTTTGCATACAACAACTCACTCACCTCTCATCCATACTCACAACCAACAATTGTTTACTTGCTTTAATCACATCTTTAGCTTTAAAAACAACTCTTATTGCCGATTTGTTACTTGATTCTCTTGTGCTTTGATCTTGAACTTTGAAAAGCAAACCAATCCTCGTGGGAACGATCTCTTACTTAAATCCACTTTATTACTTATACGATGTGTATACTTGCACTCTAATTGCGAAAAATCATATCATTCACGGGTGTATTAGCAAAATACGAGAGGCCAAGCAGCAATTGGACTGCGGCCCGGCCCATCTCGACGGCCCAAACACGCCGCTTGAGCGCATTCTCGCCGGCGAAATCTTCGCATAACGGTCGGACCTCACAAAGATATATATCGCCATTCGCACATGGCATCGTGCACGTTCTCTAACCTTGTGCTATCCGCGGCGACCTCTCACTAGATCGTCGAGTGTCTTTGCGAGTACCACCCGAGGTGCTCAACGCGTGAAGCCGGGCCCGGTCCTATCAACTCTCTCAACGACGGCCCATCGGCGAAGCAACAAACACTTCAACACTTCATTGGTCAAGGTACGATCAATTGGCGACCACGGTGGGAGGCCCGTGCGCTATCCTACCTCTCTTATGGCTCCACGCGGCCGCCCTGCACGCGGGCCACTTCTCGACTCAATCCTCCGGCGAGAATCCGCCAGCAGAGACCGGAAGCGCGTGGCGATTCTGAGTCCACGAATCTCGAGGACTTCCACGACAAGAACCTTCATGCACAACGGGCCGTGGACCCGGTCCTCAGCCAGATCCATCCGGCCGTTCACGGAGACCTACCGCCCGAGCCGATTGAAGCGGGCATCCGAGAACCTCTCGCAGGACCATGTTACTCAAGCGTTTTGCGAGATCTTGCAAAACAAGAATCAAGTGATCGCAGATCGAGATGCACTCATCTCCCGGTATGAAAGAGGTTGATTCGGCCGCGCGCGCGCGAAGACGGAGAGAACCTTCACCGCGCCGGCCGCGCGAAGACACCGCTCCCTCCTCGTTGGAGCATTTCGCGCCGAGAAGAGCACTACTCATCATTCTCCGGCGGAAGAAGCGGAGACACGCAGTCGCCCCGGCAGAGCGCGTAGACGCCGCTCAATGTCCGATGACTATGAAGATTCCGGGCCTACCGCCCCGACACGGTCGCCGCCCACGAATACTCCTCACAATAATAAGTCGTCCGGGTCACGCGTCGATCGAAGCGGATCTTGGGATTTCGTGAAGAAGTGGAAGCGGTACGAAATGGAAGAATTAGGGCGTTTCGCATCGGCCTAGAGAGGCCAAAGCGAAGCGGCCCGTAAGGCCTCCTCGGCTCTACCGCCAACGGCCCATCCGGAGGATTCTATGGAATGCCGGCAACGCGAGGCATGCCTCGCAATGCAACCCTTTGGGTCGAGCGGCATTCGAGCGAACACGCCCGTTCTCGAGGAGATCAGCGTTATAAGATTCCGAGAGATCTCGCAAGCCGCCCAACCTCAACAAGTTTGACGGCCGAGGTGATCCGGACAAGCATCTCGTTACTTCAATAATTCCGCCGCTACGAGGAATTGGGACCGACCATGAAATGCGGGCTTTTTCCCCGTCGTTGGGCGGCCGAGCATTGGAATGGTGGGAGTTTTTGCGCCCAATACCATCTCCTCGTGGGACGACTGATTAGAATATTCTTGTCTCACTACACCGCAAACCGCCAATACCGTCTGGGTATGAAGAATACTTGGACTCTGTTGTTCAAGGAGATAATGAGACGTTGAGACGAGTACATCGACCGGTTTAACGCCTGGCCGAAGTTCGTGCGTGACTTGTCGATAAGGACAAGTTGAAATATCTCGAGCGTGGTATTCGGCCGAGGACCCGGTTCGTAGAAGAATTCACCACGAATCATTACCAAGATCTCGGTCACTTCTTAACGAGGCTAACGTCCACATGCGGTATGAAGAAACAGCGGCAAAGAAGAAGCGCCGTCCGTCGCGCGACCCAAAGAAGAAAGCGAAGTAAAGCGGCCAAAGGGCATGAAGGTCGCCGCGACAATCGGCGACTTTCGAGATAAGGCGTTCGATCATCGCGACTCGCTAAACGCCTCTATTGCACGATCTATAGCGAGTGCCAAAACAATGAATTTGTGGGGGTAAAGCGGCCCGATCCACTCGTGCTAGAGAAGGGGCACGACCGACTAAAAGATCTGCCGTTACCACAAAAGCAAGTGGTCATGATACTAACGATTGTGTGGCCTCAAAGATGATATTGAAGAGCTCATTGAGAAAGGAAAGTTGGGAAAGTATGTGAGGTAGGAGGAAGGCGACCGACCTCGAAGAGAGAGAGAAAGAAGTCGATCCGACAGAGGGAGGCTCTAGTTGTGTTTCGAGCGTCAAGAGAAAGACCGGTCGAGGAAGATCGAGGAGCCCCGCGGTCGAGAGGTCGCAACGTTGCTATGGTCATCCACGGTGGCAACCGCGGGGACCGTAGAGAATCAAAGAAAGCCACCAAAAAGAAGTGGGGCGAGCTCACGATGGTCGGTTCAACATCAACGACCCCACCGGTCTCGAAACGACCCCCATCTCATTTGGGAAACGACACGCACGATGGCGAGCCAAACCATTATGTTCCGTTGGTAATCGTGGCGATCATGGCAATCACGAAGTTCAAAGAATCTGAGTCGACCCGGGGTAGCTCGGCCCGACATCATGTTTGAAGGCTTAATTGACAAGATCAAGGTTGGCCGGAGCGAGATAATTCCCAGCCGAGCCAACGCCTCGACGGGCTTCAATGGAGCGGTCACCTACCCATCGGGAACGATCGAACTCATGGTCACATTTGGTGGCGACACCGAGATAGCACTTTGTACAGATTCGGTCCGCACGGCGTTCCTCGTACTCCCCTCAAATCATGCTATCGATTGCATCATTGGTAGGCCGACCGGGCAAGCTAGAGGCGCGTGGTATCAACGATACACACGAAGATGAAATTCTACAAAGAGGGCGACCGGTAGTCACCACTGGCGCCGACGCGAGGTCGCAAGAGCGGAAGCCACGACTGTATCAGACAAATTTGTGATGAGGTAGACCTTGGCCCAAATGTTGAAGCACTTTGGTGATGGCCATCAAGTCAATGCCAGCGATCCGGATGCTCGGTGCCACGTTTGAATGTAATGAACAATTTGAGTGTAATGAATGACCCGACCTATGAATGAAAGGTGCAGCGCTCTTTTCCCAATCGGGTTTTCTACGAGGCTCGACCTTTAGAAACATGGTGTTCTTTACTTTCGCAAGAATGTATGGCCGGCCGCTCAAGATCGCGCGCAGCAAAGGAGCGATCGAAGATTATCAACTTGGTCAAACATAAGCGGATCGCCGAAGTGATCTAAACCGAGCGACCATCGAAATGGTCCCAATCGAGCGCCATCGAAATGGCCCCGGTCGGAAGGACCCCTGGCAGAGTAGAGCCGAGCGGTCTACAATCGGCGATCATCGAAATGATCCCAACGGTTGCCATCGAAATGGCCCGACAACCTCGGATCGTCGAACGATCCAAATCGAGTGGCCGTCGAAGCGGTCCCAACCGAAAGTGCGTCGAAATGGCCCCGAGGTTAAAACCCGCAAACCTTTGATCGTCGAAGCGATTCGAATCGGCGGCCGTCGAAGCGGTCCCAACCGAGCGCCATCGAAAATGGCCCAACAACGGTGAGCGTCGAAAGCGATCTACTTAAATGCCATCGAAGGGCACGATTGAAGGTCGCCGGCGACCCTAGGCCGTTGGAATACTAACTTGTCAAAGAATGGATGCTTAGAAATAAGCGCGAATGACGACCGAACGGCCTTAAAGTTCAAAGACTTAGAGAAAAATAAACATACAAGGCGCGCAAAGAAAAGCGACCAAAAGCGAACGCTATCGGCAGTAGAAGAAGCGGCCGCACGAAGCGCCCACAAGTTCAAAACGAGTAAAGGCGAATAAAAGCAAGAAATACGCAGACATAGCAATATAAATTCGAAATGGCGTAATTGAAAGCAAATAAATATTGTCATTACAAATAGGGACGCCACGTGCCGAAGCGCCCACGAATAAAAGAAGCGCACGAAGGCGAAATATTGTCGGGCGAAGGCAAGTTACAAAATTACACCGCTCGTGGCGGGCTTCAAAAGAGAATGGTGGCGGGCGAATGACGCGTTGTTCCCGCTCGTCATATTCTCGCAGCAACATGATCTTATTATTTTCAACATAGTGCGTGGGCTTGATCATCTTGTCATCGAAATTGATCTGCGGTCGGTATTCAACACCCGCGCTGGCAAGAGCGTTGTAAAATTGCTCGATCGCAGCCTCTGGCCGGCCTTGGCCACCACGAATCTTCGCTGCGGCTCGGCATTTACGGCCTCGGCACAGCGCTCTCCTTCTCGGCGGATCAAGGTCGGTTTTCAAAGTGTTCACTGGCCGCAAGAAGCTCCTTGTTCCTCTTTGTGACTGGCGGTCATCCTCCCCCGTTTGAGGCCTCCTTCTTCGATTTGGAGGAGCTTGTCGTATTTTCTGCTGCGCCTCAACCAAAGCCTTGCCCTTCCTGCGGTGGTCGAAGGTTGGTTAGTCGGTCGAATAAAGGTAAGATAGAAATTACAAGACTAAGAAAGTAAAATTACCATCGAGTTCGGCCACCGGCTCGGCCATGACTTTATCGACCCCATGGAGAGAAGCGCGAGAGCGCCACGGCGGCTTCGCCGGTACTCTCTCGGATCGCCGCACTCAAGCTTTGAGTGGATGATGGGAACCTCCTCCGTTGCGGGGCGGGACCGAACGTCACGCTTTAGCCCGCTTGGGTGAGCGATCGAAGGCGGGAGGAGGCATCGAGGAGGCTCGCCGGCCCGCTTCTTCCCTCGCCCCCAGGGGTGTGGGGACTTTGGAGGAAGGTTCAGGATTATCCCCGGCCGAGAAGAACCGTGTCCCCGAGCCCTCGCCGGGCTTCGGGGCCAGAGCGGCGAGTTCGGTTTTTGCGGGACATCCTTACGCAAAATAACGAGCCATGGATTAGAATAACATATTGACAAGGCCTACTGGCAAGAATATAAAGAAAAAGCTCCAAAGGCGGACCAATCTCGGCCTCCGGGTTTCGCGCCGACAAGGCGAAGAATTCGGCAAGGTATGTCGCCTTTAGGATCAGGCGCATCATGCCGCCTTGACCCTTTAATCATCTCCAAAGATTCAGTCGGCCTCCCCGGATCGTTGTGAGTAAATGTAATCGCCGGCCTCCTGAAGAAGTGGGCCGTTCCACATGATTGGGAAGAATGGGGACCAAGCATCCCATCTGGGTGGATCTCGAAATGGCCATCCAGGCCTCCTTGGTTGGAACGACCCGAGTAGTGGCCCTCCGCATCGCACCGAGGCGACTCTTGGAAAGCCTTGAAGAATCGATGATGAGTCTTCGCATTTTGAAGGAGACACGCTCCTCTTCTCTTTGTTTGCTTTCTCCCCGAGCCGGTGAGCTCAAAGAGAGTGAAGAAGAGCATGATCGACACCGGCCGACCAAGCTTGGTTAGCAAGACTTGAGAGGTTTTGAGAAGCGCCCATGCGTTCGGATGGGGCGAGAGAGGCGACCCCAATATGGCGCAGGGCGTCCGTTGGAACTCGGTGAAAGGAGGAATGATCTTCATTTTTTCGACCACGATCCCGTTACATGGTGAATTTGAGCCGGGAGTAAGTGGCAATATCTTGGCCGTCTTTCATACCCCCTCACTCTCACTGGTGAGTCGGCGAAATAACGCTCAATGTCGGGCAAGGCATAATGATCGACCGTCGGCGATACTCGCATGCGCCGAAGAGTGTCGGAGACCCAAGACATATCGAAGGATCTCGGGCTATATCCGGTGAACATCGCCGCTTCTTCTTCGTTCGACCCTCGCCGTTGTTGGCCTCTGGCACGAGAAGCTAGCGTGGTGGGACGATCCATTCATCAGCCGCTTCACCTCGGCCGTCTCCGGCATCAGGCATAGCCTCGTCCTCGACCTGGACGGCTCTCGGTTCCTCATCATCATCCAGGTCGATCACCTCGACATACTCATCTTGTTCAGAGCCGGGGGCATCGACCGACGGTGGCGTAGAGTTGCTCGACCGAACGGTAGAGTGAGCGGAAGAGTGGGAGCTAGAGTTGGTGCTGCTCGTAGAAGTACTGCTCGAAGAATCAGCATTTTTGTCATCCGAAGACGACTTAGAGTCCGCCTCAGGGGCATTGGGCTCGCCCGGCCTCGACATATATGTGGCGAAGGACTGGGGCGGTTTTCCGGGAATACGGGCAGTTAATTTTGTCCGTGGCATACCACAAACACACTGTGATAAAGGGATCGAGTCGATCGATCGGCGAAGCACTCATGAGAGGGGCGGTGGCCATCCTCGACGACACCCCTATCACGAGGCGTGGAAAAGCACGAAATACTTTAAAGAAAAACTCAAGTTTAAAAGAGTAAAAGGAGCGGTCGACTCGTACCTTAAGCGGTGTTGAAGATCGGTCGCGAG
The DNA here is from genome assembly GCA_020916435.1 of Oxytropis ochrocephala. NCBI lineage: Eukaryota > Viridiplantae > Streptophyta > Magnoliopsida > Fabales > Fabaceae > Oxytropis > Oxytropis ochrocephala. Next base: position 52,996,024 of record CM037095.1, read on the forward strand.
CAAGCGTAAGCGACTACAGATGCGAGCCGGCGGCGACGAATCGGTCATTGTGAGCAAATCGAGGAAAGTGTGAGATATGAACTCGTGCGAAGGGGTATTTATAGTGAAGACCCATGGCGCGAAGGGGACCGGGAGAGGCGAAGCGTCGTAACGTTTCACCTTTCGCCAATGGTTGTCTCGGACCACCTCGGAAACACCAAACGTCACGTCTTAAATGTCGGGAAAGACCAACCGTCGCGGCGGCGATGCCGATGGTTGACGAGCGACGACACGCCTCGTAGAAAAAGCAAGCGGCCGCGTCCGTTTCATCAAGAGAACTTCACTCCTGGGGCATCGATTCAAGCCTCACCGCTCTTAAGCGACCCAGGCTCGGGGGGGCAATCTGTTCTGGGTGTATTAGCAAAATACGAGGATCGCCAGCAAAGAATTGGACTGCGGCCCGGCCCATCTCGATCGGCCCAAACACGCCGCTTGGAGCGCAATTCTCGCCGCCGAAATCTTCGTGATAACGGTCGGACCACGCGATATATATCGCCATTCGCACATGGCATCAGCACGTTCTCTAACCTTGTGCTATCCGCGGCGACCTCTCACTAGATCGTCGGAGTGTCTTTGCAGGTACCACCCGAGGTGCTCAACGCGTGAAGCCAGGACCGGTCCTATCAACTCTCTCAACGACCGGCCCATCAGACGAAGCAACAAACACTTCAACACTTCATTGGTCAAGGTACGATCACATACTATTACACAAACGCAACACTCGGCCGACATCATGTTTGAAGGCTTGATTGACAGGATCAAGGTTGATCGGAGCGAGATAATTCCCCAGGCCGAGCCTACTCCCCTAACGGGCTTCAATGGAGCGATCACCTACCCGTTAGGGACAATCGAACTCATGGTCACATTTGGTGACGACACTGGAGATAGCACTTTGTACAGGACGGTCCGCACGACGTTCCTCGTACTCCCCCTCAAATCATGCTATCAGTGTATCATTGGTAGGCCGACCCTGGGCAAGCTAGAGGCTGTGGCATCAACAGTACATCTGAAGATGAAATTCTACAGCAAAGACGACCAGGTAGTTACCCGGCGGCCTACTGAAGCGGTAAAGAAGCGGTGTGCCACGATGCAGTATCAACAAATTTGCGATGAGGTAGACCTTGGCCCAAATGTTGAAGCACCGGTGAAGGCCATCAAGTCAATGTCATCGACCGGATGCTCGGTATGATCCGCATAAATGACCAGCAGGATAACGATGATGACTTAGCCCGAGAGTGAAAAAACAAAGTTGAAAAGGCGAGAACCTCATGGAGAGTTAATAGATGTGCGGTTGGGAGACGACCCAACAAAGGTAGTCAAGCTCTGACCGACCTACCTGCGAGCAAGTGAAGCAAGACCTTGTGCAATGTTTGGGAGACTATCGCGACACATTCGCATGGCGGGCATCGACATGCCCGCATTCCTATCGAAGTAACGCCATCAACTTTCGATCGATGAAGGGTCGCAAGCCGGTCGCTCAAAGAAGGCGTGCTCGAGCGAGGAAAAATCTCAAGCCGCTGCAAAGGCCGTTGAGGACCTCATAAAGGCCAATTTCATTGAAGAGCTCAAGTACACGACCTGGCTATCCAATGTCGTGTTGGTCAAAAAGAAGAATGGCAAATGGAGAATGTGTGTAGACTACACTGACTTAAATAAGGCATGCCCGAAGGATGCCTTCCCCGTGCCCAACATTGACAAGCTCGTCGATGGGGCCTCGGGCTACAAACTATTGTCCTTTTTGGGACGCTTACTCGAGGATACAATCGAGATCACGATGTATCCCCGATCGACACAAAGCGACCTTCATGACGGATCGGGAAATTTTCAAGATACAAGGTGATGCCTTTCGGCTAAAAACGCTGGAGGCGACCTACCGGTGGATGATGAACAAAATTTTCAAGAGGCGGTCGGTCGAATCTCGAGGTGTACTTATGCGACATGATCATCAAAAGCGTGGACCGACCCGGATCATGTGAGCGACCTCGGGGAAATATTTGAAGAAGCTAGGAAGAACTCACTCGGATGAATCACGAGAAGTGTACCTTTGGGGTGAGGGTAAGACAGATTTTGGGCTTCCACCGATGAAAAGAGGATAAAGCAAAACCGAGAAGTGCGAGCGATCGCCGATATGAGGCCGCCCACGACTAAAAAAGAAATACAACGGTGAATGGCATGGTGGCCGCTCTGTCGAGTTCATTCCCAAAGCGGCCCGCAAAGTCGCCAGCATCGTTTAAACTCCTCAAGAAAGATGTAGATTTTGAATGGACCGACCAATGCCGGCGTGCATTGGGTGAATTGAAACAAGCTTTGACCAACCCGCCAATTATGACCAAGCCGCTGCGAGGCGAGACAGCATGTACCTATACTTGGCTATAACGGAAGAAGTCTGAAAGCTGTGTTGGTGGTCGAGAATGCGATCTGAAACAAAATCGGTTTACTTCATTAGCAAAGTGTTGCAGGGCCCGAGTGAGTACCGAGAAAAATAGAAGTTTGCTCTTGCACTCTCGATTGCCGCTCGAAGGTTGAGACCCTACTTTGTGGCCCACCAGTCGTGGTAAGGACCGTCACCAATCGAGCAAGTCCTTCATCGGCGGACCTGGCGGGGACGAATGATAAAGTGGGCGGTGGAGCTTAGTGAGTTTGGCATTAAATTTGAATCGGATCGGCCGCAGTGAAAAGCGCGGTGTTGGCGGGGATTGTAGTAATTTTCATTGTTCAAAGTATTAAAACACAAGTTGAAGGAATTTTCTTTGTGTTGTTTCTTTGTTTCGTGTTTGAGCAGTAGAAGCGTTAAACAGTATGCTTAGTTCCAACTCAAGCTCTAGTTCAACTAAACCAAGGGTGAATCGAACTCGAGTTTGATCCGGAACACGAAAGAACTTTCGCACAACTAAGGAGACAACAAAGGTTAAGAAGAAGCAAAGCAACAACAAGAACAACACCCAACCATGTGCGAACATAACACTGGTTCTAGAGGTGGACATACACCAAGAGGAGTCGAGGACAAGGTCTTGGACCACAAACTCATACAGAGACAATAGTTGTTGATGATGAACACTACCAAAGGCAAGAACTCATCAATGCGGGACCACAAGATATGGTCAATAGCGAGGATAGGCCTATGCGTGATTATGCCGTGCTCAATCCTCGCTCATTTACAAGCAGCATTGCAAGACCCAACCTTCATCTTTGGTCACTTTGAGTTCAAGCCCATGATGTTCCAAATGCCGCAAAGCAGCAGCCAATTTGGAGGTTTCCTGAAGATCCATATTCTCACCGAGGCAATTTACGGATGTGTGCGGCAACTTTATCATCCACAGAGTCTCGGAGGATGCATTTAGATTGAAACTCTTCCCATACTCACTCAAGGATAAGGCTAAAAATTGGTTTGAATTCCTTGGAGCCAAATTCAATTCATACTTGGGATGAGCTAGCGAGAGAAGTTTACGGCCAAATATTTCCCTCCCAACAAGAATGCTAAGCTAAGAAATGATATCACTTCCTTCAAACAAAGGAAGGGGAATCATTATTTGAAGCTTGGGAGAGGTGGAAGGAATTACTAAGAATGTGCCTCACCATGGCATTCTGTGGTGATCCAAATGGAGACGTTCTATAATGGCCTAGATCAACCTACAAGGTTGATACTTGATGCTTCATCAGGTGGTGTCATTCTAAACATGTCCTTTTCTGAGGCATGCAAGCTCATTGATGAAATAGCCACCCATAACTCTCATTGGCCATCAGATAGATTTACTCTTGGAAAGAAGGCAGGTGTGCATGAGATAAGTGAAGTAACTGCTCTTTCTGCTCAAGTGGCTACCCTGACCAACATGATCAAAACTTTGAGTACTTCAAACGTGGCCGCGTCGAGAAGCGGTATTGCGTGATTGAACCTACCCAGTTTGGTGGAGTAGTGTGTGTTTATTGTGAAGAAGGGCATGTGTATGAGGAGTGTCCCTACAACCCTCAATCTGTAAACTTTGTCTCTCAGAACAAAGGAAATGGTCCCTACTCCAACTCCTACAATTCAAATTGGAGAAATCATCCAAATTTTAGTTGGAGAAACAACAATGCACTGAATACCAACAACAATGCTCCTGCAATACCTCCAGGATTCCCTCCTCAACAACAACAGAGGCAGTACGTGCAGAATAACAACAATAGTAGCTTGGAAGCCATGATGAAGAACTTCATAAGTGATTGCAAGACAACCCTTCAAACTCATGAGTCTTCAATCAAAACTCTGGAAAATCAAATTGGACAGATAGCTTCAATATTACTCACTCGAAAGCGCGAATGGATCTCTTCCTTCTACAATGAAACACCATCATCATCAACCCCTAATGGTAATAATGGGGTAAATGGTCGAGTAAATGCAATTTCTTTAAGAAGTGGTACTGAATATCACGAACCAACTATGCTGTGGAAGAAGAATTACGGGGAGAAGCAAAAAGAAGTACGAGAGAAAGAGAAAAGAAAGGGAAAGAAGCAAGCACAAGTGGTGTGAAGGATACTCGGGCGTTACAACGTCTAATTTTGAACCAGAATCAAGCGTACCTAGGCTTGTACACGAGTATCCTCTCCACCATACCCTCAAAGATTGAAGAAGGCCCGTGAAGATAAGCGATCAAAGCAAGTTCATGGAAATGTTAAAGCGATTACACATCAACCTTCCTTTGGTTGAAGCTTTACAAACAGATGCCAAATTATGCCAAGTTCTTGAAAGACATCATCACCAAAAGGAGAAGACTAGGGAGTTTGAAAGCGTTGCTTTAGCAGAAGAATGTAGTTTAATTATGCGAGAATAAACTTCCTAGAAAACTCATGGATCTGGCGGCTTTACTATACCATGCTCCATTGGAGATTTTTACATTGGCAAGGCTTTATGTGACTTGGGAGCAAGTATCAACTTGATGCCCAAGTCCATTTATGACAAACTTGGTATAGGAACCGCCGGCCTACCTCTTTAAGCTTAACTTTAGGTGATAAAAAGTAGAGTTTATCACGAGGGCATACTAGAAGATGTTTTGATTAAGGTTGACAAGTTTGTGTTTCGGTGGATTTTGTTATTTTAGATTTTGATGCGAGATAAAGAAGTTCCCATCATTCAGGAAGACCCTTCTTAGCTACTTTGGAAGGACAATCATTGATGTGCGAAAGGAGAATTAATCATGAGAGTCAATGATCAAGAAGTCAAGTTCAACGTCCTCAATGCACTCAAATATCCAGATCCAAACACAGAGGGAATGTTCGTATGTGGTTGCCATTGATCATATGGTTGAAACAATTCAACAAGGATAATGATCATTTGGAGAAAATTTTGGGCGACAATGAAATACAAGAATTATTAGCCAGAAGAAGTTGTTCCTCTAGGCGTCGTAGCGTGCATTGCGACGCGTGGCCACGTCCGAGCTCCCCGCACAAAGACATGGACAAAGAGGTATGAATCTTTAGGGCAAGAGGAGTCAAATCGAAGAAGAATGTGCCTCCATTAAAGAGTCACCTACTTTGCAATTAAAGGTGTTACGATCATTTAAAGTCACGTCTTCTTAGGGAAAATGATTCCCTGCCCGTGATCATTTCTTCCAAGCTCACCCAAGAGCGGGAAAATGATCTCATTAATACCCTGAAGAGACATAAAAAGGCAATTGGTTGGCAAATGGCAGACATCAAAGGTATCAGTCCCACAATCTGTATGCATAGAATTGTCCTGGAGGAGAATGCCAAGAATAGCATTGAAGGACAGAGGAGACTGAACCCCATAATGAAGGAGGTGGTAAACAAAGAAATCATCAAGTGGTTGGATGCGAGGAATCATTTACCCTATTAGTGATGACTCTGGGTAAGTCGATTCGGTGTGTACCCAAAAAGGAGGAGTTACTGTGGTAACGAATGAGAAAAATGAGCTAATTCCAACAAGGACGGTAACAGGTTGGAGGATATGCATGGATTACAGAAAGTTAAACAAAGCAACTAAGAAGGATCATTTCCCTCTTCCATTCATTGATCAAATGCTAGAGCGGGCTCGCGAGCAAAGATTTCTCTCGCTTCCTTGATGGTTATTCAAGCTACAACCGGATAGCTATAGCTTTGAAGATCAAGAAAAGACAACATTCACTTGTCCCTATGGTACCTTTGCTTCGAGAAGGATGCCATTTGGGATGCAATGCTCCGCAACATTTCAAAGGTGCATGATGGCCTTATTTTACGATTTTATTGAGAATTCCATGGAGGTTTTTATGGACGATTTCTCGATCTATGGAGATTCATACAAAGGATGTCGGATAATTTAGAAGGAGTTACGATAAGGTGTGAAGAAACCAATCTAGTACTCAATTGGGAAAATGCCATTTCATGGTACAAGAAGGAATAGTGTTGGGGCACAGAATATCAAAGAAAGGGTTAGAGGTGGACAGAGCAAAGATTGATGTTATTGACAAGCTACCTCCACCCACAACTATCAAAGGAGTCGAAGTTTCTTAGGACATGCGGGGGTTTCTGAGAAGATTCATCAAGGATTTCTCAAAGATTTCAAAACCCTTGTGTGCATGTTGTTGCGCGTGACCACGTCTTCAATTTTGATGAGCAATGTCATGAAGCTTTCAACAAACTGAAGACTGCCTTGGTGACTGCTCCAGTAATAGTCACTCCAGATTGGTCCAAGCCATTTGAGTTGATGTGTGATGCAAGTGATTATGCAAGTGAAATTTGTATTGGGGCAAAGGTATGGAAAAAATTTTCATTCTATTTATTATGCCAAGAAACCTTAGATGATGCCCAATTGAATTATCTGCGGATAGTGAAAAAGAACTCTTTGGTCGTTGTGTTTGCATTTGATAAGTTTAGATCATACTTAGTGGGTGCAAAAGTTATTGTTTTCATCGATCATTCGACCATTAAGTACTTAATTTCTAAAAAGATGCAAAGCCAAGACTTATTAGATGGGTTCTCCTCCTCCAAGAATTTGACTTGGAAATTCATGACAAAAAGGGGGTGGAGAACCAAGTTCTTGATCATCTTTCTAGGCTTGAGAATGTTGATGCAGTGCTGGTGAAAAGGATATACAAGAAAAATTTCACGATGAGAGACTATTGTTAGTAGCCTCGATGGTGAAGGCGTGCCACGTCTATGACACTTCGTCAAGCGTCATAACGTCACGATACTCTTTGCGCCATGGTATCTCGACATAGTTAACTTCCTTGTTAGCAAGATTGTGCCTATAGGATTCAACTATCGCCAGAAGAAGAGGTTCTTCCACACTATAAAGCACTATTTCAGGATGAACCATATTTGTACAAATTGTGTCGGATCGGTTACTAAGAAGGTGCCTAGTCGAAGAAGAGCAACTCCATGTGCTACAACAATGTCATTCAAAGACACCTTATGGTGGACATTTTGGAGGTACTAGAAACATTTGCAAATGTCCTACAATCAAAGCTACTATTGGCCAACATTATTCGAGAGATGCACATGAAATTTGGTTAGGAGATGTGACAAGTGCCAAAGAACAGAAATATATCAAGCAAGCGGGGAGATGCCACTCACAAACATTACGGAAGTTGAATTGTTTGATGTATGGGAATGGATTTCATGGGACCATTTCCTATGTCCCATGGAAATCTCTACATTCTCGTAGCGATGGATTACGTGTCAAAGTGGGTTGAAGCGGTGGCATTACCAAACAATGAAGCTAAATCGGTTAGCAAGTTCCGAAAAAGAATATATTCACAAGGTTTGGTACTCCAAGGGCCATAATCGATGATGAAGGCTCTCATTTCTCGCAATAAGTTAATTGAGAACCTCCCGGCTAAGTATGGAGTGAAACACAGAATTGCTCTGACCTATCACCCCCAAACCAAAGTGGCGGCAGAAATATCCACCGAGAGATCAAAAGAATACTTGAAAAGATGGTTGGTCCCAACGAGAAAGGAGTGGTCATTACACTTGGATGATGCACTTTGGGCTCTGAGCAAAGATACAAAACACCATTGGGCATGTCTCCTTACAAGCTAGTTTATGGTAAGGCTTGTCACCTACCAATTGAGCTCCAAAGACAAGGCTTATTGGGCAATAAAACAATTAAATCTAGATCATGCAAAGGCTGGTGAGGCAAGATTGTTACAATTGAATGAGCTAGAAGAGTTTAGACACCATGCCTATGAGAGCTCAGCAATGTATAAAGAAAAGACCAAGAAGTGGCATGATCAAAGAATCCAAAGAGAGAGCTAGCGAAGAAGGACAAAGCGGTGTTGCTATTCAATTCAAGGCTTAAGTTGTTTCAGGAAAATTGAAGTCAAGATGGTCGAGTCCATTCAAATTAATGAAGATCTATCCTCATGGTCTTTGTGGATTTATTTGATGAAAAGACAAACACCATATTCAAAGTTAATGGCCAACGTGTGAAACAATATCATGGAGAGCATGTGGAAAGGGATAAGATCCAAATGTCCTTCAACAATTCTTGAATGAAAGAAACAAAAGTCTGGCTGAAGACTCTTAAAGCAAGCGCTCTTGGGAGGCAACCCAATGATTTTTAATTAACAAATTTTTGTGTCTTTTTAATTTTTGTTTTGCAGGAATAAGTGTTGAAAGAAATGTGGAAGTGAAAGGTGGTAGACGTCGTAACGTCTCAGTATTCACTAGACGTGGGCACGTCTGGGCAGTCAGGGCAGATTTAAATTAAGTCAAAGGCGTAAGTGATGACATGTCAGAAATGATTTCCCTCTGAGCACGAACGTGGTAACTGACCACGACGTCATCTCCCTTCCCTAACTTGTCTAATCAACGGTTACTTTTCTCCATTACTCCACTCTTCCATTTCTCAACTCCCATAACCACTTCCCCATAAAATCTAACCATTCACCATAAACCCACCACACCGCAACCTCTTTCTTCTCCTTATCTCTCGAAACCAAAACCTCCCCTTTCTTTCTCGGAAAACCTAAATTTCGTAAATCCCCATTCCCTTCCAAGCAATTTTACGCGCAATTACCATGACAAAAGTGAAGCAATCGGCTACCAAATCCTGCAGGAAAGGCAAGCATCTTTGAATCGAGTTCATCCTCGCCCCCATCCACTGAAACACCTAACCCATCCAAGAAAAAGCCCTACTTCACGAAAGGGGCTTTAGTCAAGAAAGCCCCAATCCCGATTTTCTCGCAACCGTCGCGGCGTTGCAAGGGTGGCGAAGTTCGTAGTGCATGAAGGAATACATTGCTACTCGGTTCACGATTTCTACTGAGGAATCGTTGAGAGGCTGAAGGAGAGCCGTCCATTGTATCAAAGGTAACGAGGTGAGGAAGTAAAGTTTGGAGTGAGAGTCATCAATGACTATTTTGGGTTGGGGGTACTATGGCAAAAGTTGTGGAGACCAAACAAAAGAATTATGGTCTGGGTGAAATGGATGCTATTAAGGAGAGGATATGTGTTGAAGGTGCTGTCTGGGAGAGGAGTGGAGAGCACGGTAGTGAATTCAAAATCATGAAGAGGTACCTATGTGATGAAGCCAACACTTGGTTTCATTTCATAAGGCATTGCTTAATCCCTACCTCTCACACATCCTGGGTAGACAAAGAGAGGTGATTGTGATTGATGCAATCATGTCAAGAGACAAAGTGGAGGTTGGAAAGCTGATCAACCGTGAGCTCAACAAATGGAAGAATAGGAAGGATGGTTATTTGTATTTCCTGTATGATTACCGACTTGTGTATGGAGGCGGGAGTAGAGATTGAAGCTTGAGAGCTTAGGGAGGCGGCCTCAAGGCCCCTTTTCAACAAAGTTTAAACCTAGGGTGAAGATCGCAGGAGGCGCAAGTTCTGTTGATACAGACGTTGCAACGTCTGGAAGAGAGGCAGAACTCCCTGGCCAAATTTGTCAAGGAACAATTTGAGTGGCAAAAGAAGGTATTTGCCGAAGTGTCTAAAGGAAAGAAGGCAATTGAAGAGCCTGTGTTTAGAAATTTGGATTGGATGCGAGAAGAAGATGAGGATGATGTCCCCCCTGCCTACAATACAAAGAAGAAGTGGTGTGAAGAAGGAAAGGGCCAAGCGAGCAAGAAGCCCACCAAAAGGCAAAGCCCAAAGAAAGAAACAAAAGAAGGTAAGTAGTGAAGAAGATTTTAATTCGATGATTTGGATGATATTTCGATTTTGATGCGAGAGGAATCTAAGAAAGCAAGCATGGAAGTAATTAGTGAGGAAGAAGAGGAGGAAAGCCACGAGGAGAAAGGGAGTTCAAGTGAGAAGAGGCGTGAGTGAATCCCCACCAAATCAAACAAACAAAGAGCAAACCCAAACAAAATCCAGCGGCTAGCCCCAAACCACCATCCCCACAAGCCACACAACCACCACCTTCACCAAAAGAAACTTCCACCCATGACCAAAACACACCAAAGACCCCACAATCCAAAGCTCAAGACCAACCAATACCACAACCACCCCCACCCCAACACGAACCTCAAAACAACCTCACCCTAGAAACCGGACGTGGCGGCGTGCGAGCCAACAAACACAGAAAGCAACCGAGTCCCAACCCATTAGCCCACCCAAGAAGACACGAGTGAAAAGTGCACTCACATACAACCCCTTTGGAAGGAAGAAAAGACAAGAGCTAGCAGCCGAGTCAAAACAAGCTCAAAGGAGTGAAGAAAAAGAGGAAGTTGTAGCCCCCACAACAATAAGGCCAAAGCTTCCCGTGAAGAGAAAAGCTCAAGGTGCCGCAGAGGAAACTCACATCGCTACTAGTGCGGCATTTGTTGCCACTAGTGTTTTCGAACGACCCTCTCCCGCTATTGTGAAGAATTGCCTACTGCACGTCGTAACGTTTCTTTGAAAAAAGAGGTTTGCATGACCAAACTTGCGTAAATGCAAGTCAATAATGAAAGAAAGCGCCATGGAGAGAGTAAGGCAAAGAAGCAATGGAGGAGGCCACTTCGGAACCGCAGAGCACTGTTGAAGCAAGCCCAGGGACGATTCTTTGGAATTGGAGGATCATCCACAGACGTGGCAACGTCTAAAGAGCCAGAGGTGGAAAAAGCCGAGGTGATCCCCAACGATCCAATGCAATTTAACCCCGCTGATTTGGCAATGAGGATGTGGGAGGAAGCTAAGAAGAGGGTTGTCAGTGCGTCAAGTGTTGTTTGATGCAAGTGTGGGAGCCAGTCAAAAGAGAAAGAGTGCGATGAGACAACAACAACTACCACAACCGAGCAAGGAGGAGTAAAGGTCAAGAAAGAGAAGAAGGAAAAGAAGAAAGGTGAAGGTCAGGCAGGAGTATCCACCATTTAATTTCAATAGTAGTTGTAGTTTTTATTCTTTTGTTCTTAGTTTTAATTTTAGTTGAAGTTTCACTAGTTTTATTTCATGTTCTGAATGAGACCCCCCTTTAAAAAAAAATAAATAAATAAATAAATAATAACACACAGAAATCATGCTGTTTATCTTTGAGCAGTGGGGACACTGCTCAACTTTAAGTGTGGGGGGGGGATCTCAATGTTTTAAGTTTGTTCTGTGTGTACATGTAATCAAATGCAAAAGCAATTTCTGTTCTTACTCTGTCAAGCATGAAAATAATTCTCTTTGGGCTAAAGACAGTGAAAATGTGTGTGTGAGTAGCCTATGCATGATTAGATGAAAAGAATTGATTGCTGCTCCTACACAAGCTCTGTTTTTAAGAAAGAATTTAGCTAGCTAGGGAATATTTTTGTGCTAAAGTTAGTTTTGGTGAACTATGGTGAAAGTAAAACTTGATTAAAAACCTAGAATAGCGATGAGAAGCTAAGTTTTGGGGGTGAATCAAGTCGCATACTACTAAATTTGGGTGCAAAGACTATAGGATGGTTAAGTGCGGTGTAGTGTGAGTGCAACGTTGTAACGTCTACCCGTAACGTTATAACGTCTGCCGTGTGTGTTGTGTAGTGTGTTCAGACGTTGCAACGTCTCACCCATAAACGTGGTAACGTCTATTCCCAAAAATACCAAAAAGAGTGTGTTGTTACAAATAAGTGGAAAATCCACATGTATGCTATGTTCCATGTAATACCCTGAAACAAATACTGAAGCACTCCAATCCAAAAAAAAAAAAAAAAAAAAAGAAGAAGAAAAACTCCAAAATGGAGCAAATAAAGGAGAGTTGCTCAAGAATGAGGGGTTCTGAGTCTTTGCGTGTGTGAGTCAATAAATTAGTTGCACTAACCTAGTCCTAGCACCCAATTAAGACCCTTTGTCATGCTCTAAATGAATCCCTATTTCTTATGTGAAAGTGTTAGCCTATTCTCTGTTTTGAAAGATGTTTTACTGTCACCATTTGGAAACCACTCTCTCAATAGCTAAGGTAGTTTCGAACTAGCTAGAGGAAGAATTATCTGAGAGGTCACACACTCACTTTGAGCTTTAATGAATCTGGAATTTAATTATGCATTAGTACGTGAGTGTGTGAAGAAATAGCCCTCGAGAGTGAATTTTGATCTGTTGGTTGAGCGAGAACAGTAACCTCGCTAGTGTAGTTGATTTCATGTAGTTGTTTTTGTTGTCTTGATTGCTTGAGGACAAGCAATGATTTAAGTTTGGGGGTGTGATAACTCATATTTATATGAGTTATTTATACTCACTCACGAATAAATCATGCAAGTTCTCTAGCAATACAAGGTTTAATTAATTAGTTTTATAATGATTTACGAGTTTTAAGTGAATAAGAGTTTAAATAGATAAATCAGTGCATTAAGGCACCAAGTGGTGCCCTCGAGAGCGTTTTGATGCTTTTTGTGCTTGTGCGGGAAATTCGATCTTTGAACGTTACCACGTCCCCTCACCACGTCTACCAAAGTGCAAAGCAGAGCAAGGGTGAAAGATCTTAATTTTTTTGGCGCTAAGCAATGATAGTCAAAGATATAAAAGTCGGAAGATCTTCTATTCCCCATAAGTCGACACGCGAAACACCGTAGCGTTGAGCGATTGTCGGGGAGAAGATAGGAAAGCAGGCTTGGTAGGTGAGTAAGTGACATCAAAGACGCGTAAGCAAGGTGGCTATTTAATGAAGGCTCACTTTCTCTCTCAAGGCATCACCAACCACGACCACGATCATCATCTCTTCCATTCATCTTCATTACACCACCATCCCCATTAAACTCGAATTAGTTTTGTAAAGAAGATCCGGAAGCAGGACTTACGTATTTTTTATCGTCCGAACTTAGTTTTATTTTTACGCTTTATTGTAAAGCTCGGACGTTGTAACGTCTATACGAGCGATACATCTTTGAAAGAGCTACTTAGTTGCATCTTGTGCACTTAGTTTTTCTTCTCAGTAATGTATGGTATTTGGATTCTAAATCCACTTCATTCTCAGAAAGATGCTCAACATGAGCTAAGCACTTTGTAGTTGAGTTGTTGTTTTGCTTATAATGAATTTCTAGTCAAATGTTATAAAGTATTGGTGTGCATGTTTTAAATCTTTGTGTGAAAATATTTCCAAACTTGTTTTGAGGTTGGCCTCTTAAAATAGGTAGATTCATAGAAGTCTGGACATGGTCATGAAAAGAAATCAAAGATTTATATGAGCGAACGATGCACTAAAGACATTTAGGCATTTTTATCTAAGTCTAGACATAGAACGGATAAATAGTTCATAGAACATTCTTTGTGGGTGCTTAAAATACGTGAGTGGGCCTATTTAGAACCTAGACATAGGACCTCTTATACTTGAAACTCGGCGTTTTGTCTTTGAAAAACATAGCTCTTTTTGCAGCGTTCAAAGCGTGGCCACGTCTATACAATATAGCATTTATGCGTTATAACGTGTAGGCGTTGTAACGTCGACTAGAAAGGATTTATTTTGCATACAACAACTCAGCTCACCTCTCATCCATACTCACAACCAACAATTGTTTACTTGCTTTAATCACATCTTTAGCTTTAAAAACAACTCTTATTGCCGATTTGTTACTTGATTCTCTTGTGCTTTGATCTTGAACTTTGAAAAGCAAACCAATCCTCGTGGGAACGATCTCTTACTTAAATCCACTTTATTACTTGTCGATGTGTATACTTGCACTCTAATTGCGAAAAATCATACTATTACACAAACGCAACACTCGGCCGACATCATGTTTGAAGGCTTGATTGACAGGATCAAGGTTGATCGGGCGAGATAATTCCCAGCCGAGCCTACTCCCTAACGGGCTTCAATGGAGCGATCACCTACCCGTTAGGGACAATCGAACTCATGGTCACATTTGGTGGCGACATCGAGATAGCACTTTTGCGGGGGACGGTCCGCGCGACGACGTTCCTCGTGACTCCCCCTCAAATCATGCTATCGATTGTATCATTGGTAGGCCGACCACGGGCAAGCTAGAGGTCGTGGCATCAACAAAGTACATCCGAAGATGAAATTCTACTGAAGAAAGCGACGACTGTGTAGTTTACCTGGCGGCCTACAGAGGCAAAGAAGCGGTGCCACGATGCATGACCAGATCAACAAATTTGCGATGAGGTAGACCTTGGCCCAAATGTTGAAGAAACTTTGGTGAAGGCCATCAAGTCAATGTCAGCGATCCGGATGCTCGGTATGATCCGCATAAATGACCAGAGGATAACGATGATGACTTAGCCCGAGAGTGAAAAAGCAAGTTGAAAAGGCGAGAACCTCATGGAGAGTTAATAGATGTGCGGTTGGGAGGCGACCCAACAAAGGTAGTCAAGCTCGGTAATGACCTACCGAGCAAGTGAAGCAAGACCTTGTGCAATGTTTGGGAGACTATGCCGACTGCTCGCATGGCGGGCATCGGACATGCCGGCATTCCTATCGGTAGTAACGCCATCAACTTTCGATCGATGGCGGTCGGCCGGTCGCTTCAAAGAAGGCGTGCTCGAGCGAGGAAAAATCTCAAGCCGCTGAAAGCGCCGTTGAGGACCTCATAAAGACCAATTTCATTGAAGAGCTCAACACGACACGGCTATCCAATGTCGTGTTGGTCAAAAAGAAGAATGGCAAATGGAGAATGTGTGTAGACTACATCGACTTAAATAAGGCATGCCCGAAGGATGCCTTCCCGTGCCCAACATTGACAAGTCGGGTCGATGGGGCCTCGCTACAAACTATTGTCCTTTTTGGACGCTTACTCGAGATACAATCAGATCACGATGTATCCCCGATCGACACAAGCGGCCTTCATGATGATCGGGAAATTTTCAATACAAGGTGATGCCTTTCGGCTAAAAACGCTGGAGGCGACTACGGCGGATGATGAACAAAATTTTCAAGAGGCGGTCGGTCGAATCTCGAGGTGTACTTATGCGACATGATCATCAAAAGCGTGGACCGACCCGGATCATGTGGCGACCTCGTGGAAATATTTGAAGAAGCTAGGAAGAACTCACTCGGATGAATCACGAGAAGTGTACCTTGGGGTGAGAAATTGGCAGATTTTGGGCTTCCACCGGTGAAAGAGGATGAAGCAAACCACGAGAAGTGCGTGGCGATCGCCGATATGAGGCCGCCCACGACTAAAAAGAAATACAACGGTGAATGGCATGGTGGCGCTCTGTCGAGTTCATTCCCAAAGCGGCCCGCAAGTCGCCGCCCGCTATTTAAACTCCTCAAGAAAGATGTAGATTTTGAATGGACCGACCAATGCCAGCGTGCATTGGGTGAATTGAAGCAAGCTTTGACCAACCCGCCAATTATGACCAAGCCGCTGCCGGGCGAGGCATTGTACCTATACTTGGCTATAACGGAAGAAGTCTGAAATGTGTGTTGGTCGAGAATGCGATCCGAAACAAAATCCGGTTTACTTCATTAGCAAAGTGTTGCAAGGGCCCGAGCTGAGGTACCAGAAAATAGAGAAGTTTGCTCTTGCACTCCTGATTGCTGCTCGAAGGTTGAGACCCTACTTTGTGGCCCACCGTGTCGCAGAAGGACCGATCACCAATCAGCAAGTCCTTCATCGGCCGGACTTTGGCGGGACGAATGATAAAGTGGGCGGTGGAGCTTAGTGAGTTTGGCATTAAATTTGAATCGGATCGCCGCAAAAGCGCGGTGTTGGCCGACTTTATAGTTGAAATGACTCTACCCCGGAAGATCGGTGAAACGACCTATATCTTTGCGTAGATGGGTCGTCTAATAGCAAAGGAAGTGGAGTAGGCCTAATACTAGAAAATTCGAAGGCCTACCGTGGAGGTGTCCTTGACTTTCGCTTTCCATACATCGAACAATCGTGCCGAATATGAGGCGTGCATAGCCGGCTGCTGCTCGCCAGGACTTCAATGTCGGCCGGGTTGAACCCGATCGAGACTCGCTTGCTTGTTGGCTCGCAGATCAAAGAACTATATGATGCGAAGGACGGCGTCTTTGAAGAATTACCTAGCGAGTAAAGAGCTTCTCAGCGATTCGGCCGGTGAAGTGACTCACGTGCCTCGGACCGAAAATGTTCGAGCAGATATACTATCAAAGCTGGCAAGTACCAAGACTCCGGGAAATCACAGAAGTTTGATTCAGGAGACTCTAAATCGGCCGAGCGTTTCAACCAAGCCAAGTCAGTCGTTGGCCGTTCCGTGTGTCAACACGGATTCAGATTGGATCGCCCCTATCATGAGATACATTGTTGAAGCGGGAAGAAGCGAAAGCGATCAGAAGCAAGCTAAGTTGGTCGGGCTCGGGCGACCAAGTATTCGGTTATTGAAGGAAGTCGCATGCAGAAGAGGATTCTCCTCTCCATTGTTAAGGTGTCTTCACGTCGGTCGAATCAGACCATGTCTTTGAGGACATTCATGGAGGTATTTGTGGAAGTCACCGGGCGCTCGTTCCATAGCTAAGAAGGCCCTCGGGGCGGCTATTATTGGCCGACCATGGACGAGGATGCGAAGCTCGTTTGAAGTGCAAGAAATGCCAAATACATGCGATGTCCACATTGCACCTTCCACGAGTTGCAAAGTCTTGTCTCACCTTGGCCGTTTGCTTGGTGGGGCATGGATTTGCTAGGCCCGTTCCACTGCTCCGGGCCGGTTCAAATTCTTGATCGTGGCGGTAGATTATTTCACAAAGTGGGTCGGGTAGAGCCTCTTCGCAACCATCACCCTCGGCAAAAGTAAGCAAATTTTTAGGCGGTGTGTGTTGGCGTTTTGGGATCCTCAAAGAACTAATAAGCGACAAGCGGCACCAGTTCCACGAGACAAAGGTTCGAGAGAAATGTTGGCGACTTGGGAGTAAGCGGCGTTTTACTTTGGTCGAGCACCTCATACAAGCGGTGGTAGGCGGCCAGCGAGTTATCTGCGTGGGTTAAAGCGAAGACTTCGATGAAGCGAAAGGAACTAGGTCGAAGAGCTACGATCCGTTCTTTGGGCCTCTGGGACGACCCTCATTCAACGGCCGGGAATCCCCATTCGAGATCGGTATATGGAATCGATGATGTGATACCCATAGAAATGGGCGGCGGGTGGAGAACCTCAAATCCCCTACGGTGGTTGACAACGGCCCGGGCTATTCGAGAAGAGTTGGACCTAATTGAAGAGGCTGCACCTGGCGTCGCGAGAGAGCAATTGATCAGCGGAAGGTCGCGGCCGGATACAATACTCGCGTGCAAAGAGAGACTTCACGGTCGGTCGGCTCGTTCTAAGGCGGCCGGCGTAGGAAACAAGAATGCACGCCGCGAGGAAACTCGCACCAAATTGGGAAGGTCCATACGGGGTCATCAACAAGGCTGGAAAGGGGCTTACGAGTGGAAACCATGGATGGGGCGACTATCCCCCGAACATGGAATGCGAGAGAAACTCGAGAAAATATTACGTTTGAATATAATGAACAATTTGAATGTAATGAGCAGCCGACCTATAAATGAAAAGCGGTGCAGCGCTCTTTTTCCCATCGGGTTTTTTACGAGGCGACCTTTAGAAATATGATGTGTTCTTTACTTTCTCGTAAGAATGTATGGCCGGTCGCGCAAGATTTCCGTGGCAAATGAGCGATCGAAGATTATCAACTTGATCGGATCGTCGAAACGATCTACCTCGAAAGCCATCGAAATGGCGAGGGTTAGATAACGCGAACCTCGGTCGTCGAAACGATGCATGGCGTGTCTTGCGCAGAGGCGGCACAAACAACGATCACCGAAGTTGGCTCGAGCAGCGCCATCGAAAATGGCCCGAGGGTTAAGTTATAACCCATCGCAATAGGGCGTCGAAATGACCTACCTCGAGAGATCATCGAAATGATCCCAACCGGTGCCATCAAAATGGCCCAATCGAGTGCCATCGAAATGGCCTAAGGGCTAAGTAATAACCCACAAGCGTCGGGCCGTCAAAGCGACCGCATTGAACGCCACCGAAGTTGGCCAAAAAAGAAGGTCACCAAGTTGACCCAATCGAATGCCATCGGAATGGCCCAATCAAGTGTAGAGGCGAGCGCACCGTTTATCGGATAAGAAATGCCGAGCGACCTAAGTCTAAAGTTCGTAAGCTTTGAAAAATAGATGCGAAAGCATGATCGATTCAAGAAACAAACAAATTAAATGAAAAGAAATTGTCATTACAAACACGGGGCCTTGGTCGGCCAGCGCCCATTAATTGAAAAAGCGCACGGCGGGAAAATTGTTGTGCCGAAGGCAAAGTGAACAATTACAAGATAAACACCGCTCATGAGCGGGCTTGAGGCTGAGAAGAGGATGGTGGCGGGCGGACGACATTTCCATGTTCGTCTTTTTGCTCGCAAAGCATAATCTTGTTCTCCACGACGTAATGGCGGGATTTACCATCTTCTCATCAAAATTGATGCTCAAGTGCGGATTCAATGCCCGCTTTGCGAGAGCATTGTAGAATTGTTCGACCATTGCCTCCTACCGGCTGAGCCACCATTTGGATCTTCGCGCCCACTCGGCATTCTCGGCCTCAACACTGGCCTTATACTTATCAAGCGTCAACGTCGTTCTTGGACTCGTCAACTTGCCCACCGAGCTCCTTATTCCTCTTGGCAAGCTTGGCAGGTCCTCCTCCGCCCCGTGAAGAGCTTCTTTCTTGGCCTTGGCAAGCTTGTCGTACTTCACTGCGGCTCGGCCCAAAGCCTCTTAGCGGCACGAGCCCCCTAAAGCGAGAGATCCTCCGGTATTAGTCGGTCGATCTAAGACAAAAGAAATAGCAATTTGAAAAAGTAAAGTACCTTCACCTTGGCCCCAGCTCGGTCATGATCTTATCTATCCCCAAGCGAGAAAAAGCACTGGACCTCCATCGGCTTTTTCACGAACCACTCGAGCTCGACCGCATCTACGCGCTCAGAGAGAGAATAGGGAGGTCGGCCTTGGCGGAATCCATGTTCCGGTCGTCGAGCCTTATCGCAGCGGAGCGATCGTCGATGCGAGGCGGCCGGACGGTGGCTTCTTCTTTTGGCCGCAGGAGTGGGGGCACCTTGGAGGGCGATTGAGGGGACATCTCGGCCGAGAGTCCTTCCCACTTCTTGGCCCCCGGGATAAGCGGGCTTGAGCAGACTCGAGCACCTCCCGATTTTACCTGGCCATTCTTTACGCAAAATAACGAGTTATGAGTTAGAAGAAAAATTGACAAAAAATATAGAAGCAAAGTTCAAAAGCAAACCGATCTCGGCCTCCGGATCACGGCCTCGAGCAAGACAAAGGGGCGGCATGGTATGTCGCCCCTTGGGGATCCAGGCGCATCATGCTCGCTAACGACTTGATCATTTCGAGGATTCAGTCGGCGGCCGCGCCAAGTCCTTGGCGGTGTAAATGTAATCCCGGGCCGCTGCGAAGTGAGCCTCGTTCACATGATGGGAAGTAAGGGGCCCGAGCATTCCGTCGGTTGAACCTCCGTCACGGCCTTACCGGCCTCCTCGGTGGGAGCGATCCAAAAATCTTGACTTCTCCGGAGCCGCTCCCAAGATTCTGGTATGCTTTGAAGAAGCCGGTGATGAGTCTTACGCATCTTAAAGGAGACTGCTCCTCTTCTCCTTGTTAGCCTTCTCCCGAGCACTCACCAAAGAGGGTAAAGAAACGGCATGATCGACCGCCGACCCAGCTTAGTCAAGAGGACTTGAAAGTTTTGAAGCGCCCATGCGTTAGGGTGGAGTTGTGAAAGGCGACCCCGATGTGACTTGGGGCGTCACGTTGAAATTCGATAAAAGGAGGGTGATATTCATCCTCTCGAACACGAGCCGATACATCGTGAACTTGAAGTTGGGAGAATAAGTTGCAATATCTTCGCGTCGCCCATACCTCTCACCTCCGGCCGGTGAATCGTCGAGGCGGCTCCGCGGTCGGGCAAAGCAGCGTGGCCGGCGGTAATGGCGCTCTATGAGGCGAAGAGTTTCCGATACCCAAGACATGTCGGATACATCTCGGCCACTCGATAAAGCTTACGGCCGACCCTTCATTCGACCTCCGATGTTTACCTCGACGAGAGCTGCGTGGTCGCGGTGAACCACTTCTTCCTCGTGGATTTCTTGATTCGGCCACCGCGCCGGCCTCTACCATCTCTTCGTCGCGGCCGGGGCGACACTCTGAACTTCATCATCATCAATGATAACCACCCGACGTCTTCTTCCTCTCCACCCGCTCGAAAGCGATGTCCTCGGCGGTGGAGTGTTGCTGCACGCCGCTCTCGAGAATGGGCGGACCTTGAACGAGAGCTCTTTGGTGGTCGATCCTCGGCCGGAAGAATGGGAACTTCGAGCCCGTCTTCGCTCAAGAAGCGCTTGAAGAACTAGAACCTTTGTCGCCGAAGGCGACTTAGACTCGCTTTCGTGGGGTTGGGCTCGCCCGACCTCGACATGTGTGTAGCAAAGGATTGCGGTGGTTTTAAGGGAATACGGCGGTCGATTTCGTCAGTGGCATGCAAGAACACACTGTGATAAAGGGCTCAAGTCGGTCGATCGAGCGAGAATACTCGTGAGAGAGGCGGTTTGGCCATCCCCGACCGACGACCCTATCACGAGGCGTGGAAAAGCACAAAGTACTTTCAAGTAAAAACTCAAATTTAAAAAGTAAAAGTATAGATCGACCCATACCTTGAGCGGATGTTGTGAATCGGTCGCGAATAAGCGTAAGTAACAGCGGATGCAAGTCGGCAGTAGATGAGTCGGTCGTTGGCAGAGCAATTCTTGAAAGCGTGAGAAATGAACTCAACTGAAGGGCTATTGATAGTACGGACCCATGACGCGAAGGGGACCGGGAGGCGGCGTCGCAGCGCTTTCGTCTTCTCGCGATGGTTGTCTCGACAACCTCGGGAACACCAAACGGCATGTCTGGAATGTCTGTGAAGACCAACCGTCGCGTCAGCACGGCCGATGGTTGGCGAGCGGTCGACACCGTCCTATCAAGAAAGCAAACGGCCGCGTCCGTTTCATCAAAATAACCTCACTCCTGGGGGCATCGATTCAAGCCTCAGCCCGCTCTTAAGCGACCTAGGCTTGGGGGCAATTGTTTCGGGTGTATCGGCCAAATACTGAGCGCCAGCGGCAAGCGGGCTGCGGCCCACCCAACTCGATCGGCCCGAACATGCGCTTGGAGCGCAATTCTCGCCGCCGAAAATCTCGCTAACGGTCGGCCTCTGCGATATATATCGCCATTCGCATATGGCATCAGTGCGTTCTCTAACCTTGTGCTATATCGCGGCGACCCTCTCACTAGATCGTCGAGTGTCTTTGCAGTACCACCCGAGGTGCTCAACCAGCGTGAAGCGGGGACCGGTCCTTTCACCCAATCAACGACCGACCCATCTGACAGAACAACAACTTCAACTCTTCATTGGTCAAGGTACGATCAATCTTGATCTCCGACCAAAGAAAAAATGTTGATCATTGGTCATTAAATTTAATTATTAGTATTTAGTCTTCCATTTTTTCTTTATGATGATTAGAGCCTAACCAATAATATAAACCACATTCATCAAGAACCAAATTCTGTATTTTTCCTAACAATTAGAAAGAACTAGATAGAGATATAAACACCCAATTTTTTTATTATTTTTTAACAAAATTGGGTTTTTACATCTCTATCTATCTATAAAAGTTTTGTCAAAAAAAAATCTATCTATAAAAGTATAAATTGGACACCTTTGATGGTCTGCCACTTCAATGACAAATTTAGTGAGTTCAATCTTTGACACCACCCTCATTCTTTTAGAAAAGAGTGGAATTTCAGCGCAATGAAATATTGAATGAGAACGTATTTGGTTGATTCTATTAACAAGGATGGGCATGACAAATATACTCCTTCCATATCAAATATAATAAACAAAATAGTAAAATCATCTAGACCTAGAAAATGCATCGAATATGTTGACTTGATTTTGCTATCGGCGTGCAGTATTTTCAGACTTTGATAATGACAAATCTACGTCGGAGAACTTAGCCGGTCATGTGTACCTCTGACTTTGCCTGTCCATATGGTTTTCCTCTTTCGATAGAGCTTTTGTCACACCCAAGACTCGAACTTGAGACATTGAGATGAGATCTGAACCTAATTACCACTCGTACAAGACTTTATTGGTATACTGACTTCATTTTTTTTGTTACAAAAAGTTTAAGTAATGGGCTCCGGAGACTCCCCAGGGTCAGAGCAGACCTCAAGGCTCTTTCAGATCTTATAGAGGTACTTACAGATCACCGACCAAAGAGGTCCTCACGCTGGCAACGAGAGTTGAACTCACGCAGTTGTGGGGAATGAGCCGACTCCTTACTAACTAAGCGAACCTTCATTGGCATATGTTGACTTCATTTAATATTAACACTCAAAATAAATTAAGTTGTTGGCCGAGGAATACAAGGATAAAATGGGGCCGAGGCAGCCATAACGACACATAGGCAGAGGTAATACTTTCGAGCCCCGAAGGAATGAAAAGGAATCACCGAGGTACATCGAGACTCGGTTGGAGGGTACCTAGACCACAGGGTGACTCGGCAAAGACACCAACGACTAAAGGCCGAGAGTGAGATGTGGCCAAGGGAAGTTGTGGCCGAGGCGAGGAATACTTGTTTGGAGCGCAAGTATTCAATGCACGTGGACATGTAACGTTGGAGCGGTTAAGATCAATGAAGAGAAGAGGTTGTGGAAATAGGAGTCTTTAGGGTTTACCTCACTAACTAACTCGTAGTAGTGAGGTCGTGGTGAAGACTCGAGTTTCTAAGGACTAGATTAATTGTAACCGTTGATCTTGGTTAATCCAATAGTGGGCAGTTGTAGGCTAGGATAGTGGCCAACGAAGACTCTTGTGAGTGTGTGTGTGTGTGTGTGTAGTAGCACTTGTACATTTCAAACACACATCAATCAATCAAATTACAATTTTTCTCGCATTACTTTATCTTTACTGCATTTTCTTTATGTTTTCTTAGTTAATAGCTAATCCACACCACACGTCCCTCTCATACCCAACCTAACACACTCTTTGGAGGAGTTAGGGAACACATAGTTGAAGAACGAAGTTCGTTCATCAACGAAATCACTTGAAGAATAGAGGAATCACAAACTGTCCAAACCCTTGGCCGATTCCCCAGCAAGAACCAAAGTGTTTGATGACAACAGATACAAATATAATTTTTTAATTTTTAATTACTCTTAATATTAGTTACTCTTAATTTAAACTTAATTTCTTATAATATTCTCTTTCCTAATTGGAGTGTAAATGAAACTTAACATTTAAATTTAATACAAAGGGGAAGGAGGGACAATGCTTAGCATAAGAGTATTCTTTATTTTTATGGATTTGGTTTGGAGGGACAATGCTTAGCATAAGAGTATTTAAATTTGGTAAGATGTATCAGTATCTTTAGTTCACTAGATGCATCAAAAATATATCTGAAAAGTGTCGAGCCCTTTAAAAAAATAGGTTGCATAACATTTTAAAGGAAGAAGACGGTAAACCCTAAACCCTAAACTTAGTAGTTTAATGTCTTAGGATTTAGAGTTTAGGGTTTAAGGTCACTAAGAGCTATAGAACAAAAGGAAGAAGATCCCTTTTGCTCCTTAGTTCTTTTAGAAGAAGAAATAAATTTTTACCTAAGAAGAACGGTAAACCCTAAACCCCAAATCCATAACATTTTTACCTAATTTTCTCTTTAAAGTATATGGGCTGCATAACATTTTAAAGGAAGAAGAACGGTACTCTTTGTGATTTTAAGAGAGAGAAGGTTTGCTAGGTTGTTTTAAAGCAATTTGGTTTACTAGGTATTAGCCGTTGGGTTATTAGCAAAGCTTGGTGAAATTTCCGTTGTGTTATGTTGTTGGCTACTTCTTATTGGTTTGATTTAGTACTTTGGATAATACATGTTTGGGCTATGCTTTCTCCGTTGGATTATTGTTAAGCTTATCCTGAATGTTAAAGTTTCTTTCGTCTTCTTCATCATAAATGTATGAATCTATATGTGTTTATGGTATTTGTACTACTCCTGTTTATTATATCCATCCTTCATTTTCTACTTATTGAGTCAAAAGAGCAAAAGAGCAACTAAAAGAGTTAAAGAGTAAATTAGGTAAAAATTTCTTTCTTCTTCTAGATCGAGTCTAAAGAGCTAAAGAGCATTCAAGATCATAATAGTAGTTTAATGTCTCAGTTTTTCAGTCCTTATATTATATCACAGTCCTTTACAATATTTCAAATCATCTATAGAGTTTTATCAGTTAGTTTCAAATATTCTTTTCAGTTGTTTAGGTCTTCTTTTTCTAGCTTCTTTTTCTGATTTCTGTCCTCTAGTCTTTGTCTTCATCTATGGCAGAACCTCATTCCATGGAAATCCCTGAAGATGAAAGGGATCTTGTTACTGAAAGTACTCTCTTAGAGCACTTCTAGGTCAAGGTATTAAACAAAAAAGCCATCAAAAATATCATGTTCAAAACTTGGGAAGAGTATAAGAAGTTATACATAACTGAAATGGGAAACAACAAATTCCTATTTACTTTTCCTTCTGTTGATAATGGAGAGGAAGTCCTTAGAAAGGCTCCCTGGTTTGTGATGAATAACTTGATAAGTTTATAACGTTGGGAAGAAGTAAAAGCTTTTGCTGATATAGATTTCTCTAAGGTTATGTTTTGGAGTCAAATCCATGGGCTTCCTTGGGAGGATGTTAATCATTAAAATGCCCCTATTTTGCTAAATAGAGTGGGTAGAGTGATTGAGGTGGATGACCTATTCAAGTCTGGTTCTAGATCTACACATTTTATCTGAGCAAAAGTAGCAATTGATGTTAATAAACCCCTTTGGTTTGGTTGTTGGATTCAAAGGCTAGGAAATACCAGAAAATGGGTCCATTTTAAATATGAGAGATTACAGGGAATTTGTTTTAAAGGTGGGAGGTTTGGTCATGATCAAAGAAATTGTGAAGTTCCTACTATCATGACAGCTGATAATAAGACATTTCCTAAATATGGACCTTTTATTTATGCCTCTAAACCTAAAGTTTTCCATGCAGGTTACCTGTATCAGCAAGGTAGACAATCTCAGAATGAAGTTGGATCTTCAAGTAATACTTCTGCTCCCAATGACTCTAGAGAGCCTGCAAATGTTCAAAAGGAACAACATCAACAACATGAATCAAAAAGTCCACCTCCATCAAACTTTTCTAATCAAATAGATAGCGGTATCAGTATCCCTCCCCAGGTTCATGAGCAAGGTAACTCTACTACTAGCTTAAATACTCAATATAATTCTGATAATCATCAAACTAAAGTGCCTGGAAAGATTAGAAGATTGCCCTGTAAGGATTATGAGTTACCTAAATTTGATTATCCTCCTCCCTACTATGTGGAATTTCCTTTGGAGGATAAGGAAATTGATGATTCTAGCACACACAGTCTTTCGGAGAAAGTTGAAGAAGCTCTTAGTGCAGAGCTTCGAACTAGGTTAAATATCAAAGAAATAGAGATCCTTCTCCTCTATGCTTAACTAATGGTGAAGAGTGTGATGATGCTGAAAATATGTGTAAGAAAGCAAGAGTGGTGGCAGTTATTGATGGATACATTTATGTGGAAACTCGTGAAAAGACTGAGGAGGCGGGTCTATCCATGCCCCCTACTGTCAAATGACTTGCATCATTTGGAATTGTCGAGGGTTGGCAGCTACCTCGATAAACAGGGAGCTTATTGATCTTATTAAAGGTCATAAGCCTGCCATATTATGCCTTATGGAAACCAGCGCCCATAAAGAGATAGTGGAAAGAGCTAGAAGGAAATCTAGGTTTCAAAACTCGTTTTGTGTTGAATTTATTGGCACTTCAGGAGGTGTTTGCCTTTTTTGGAGTGATTATTATGAGATTCAAGTTTTAGATTCATGTTCTAATTATATTCATACTGCTGTGAAAGAAAGAAGAAGTGGGTTTATGTTTGTCTTCACCTTTGTGTATGGGAATCCTACCTTTGCTGCTAGGAGGAGTCTTTGGAAAAAAAATAGCTAGATTTGAACCTATTCATGAAGGTGCTTGGTGTTGTGCTGGAGATTTTAATGAGATGACCTCTGATCTTGATAAAGATGGTGCTCATCCTGTGGAACCTATTCGTATGAGGTTGTTTAAAGAGTTTCTTAGTGATTCTAATCTGATAGATTTAAAGTTACAAGGAAACAGATTTACTTGGATTAGTAATCCTAGGAATGGAGATGTTACTAGACAAAAAATAGACAGAGTTGGCATTCCAGTACATTCAAGAATGCTGCAAAAGAAATTCATGTTTTAAAGCAACGACTTAAAATTGCCTTAAACTCTCCTCCTAACATGGTTAATTGGGCTGATGTTACTCATCTTAGAAGCAGAATTGACAACCCATGGCATCAAGAAGAACACTACTGGGGTCAGAGATCTAGGATTAAATGGCTTAATTATGGTGAAAAGAATACCAAATTCTTCCATGCTTCAACTATTCAAAGGAGGGACAGAAATAAGCTGCTAAGAATTACAGATGGAAATGGTGTTTGGCTTGAAGGTCAATCTGAAGTTAAGAGGGGTATTTATAATTTCTATAATGATCTCTATACTGATGAAACTCCTTCTTGCATAGACTCTTGCCTTAGGGTGGTTCCTAAATGTGTTGATGATTCTATCAACAACTCTTTAACTTGCCCAGTTAATTTCAATGAAGTTAAAGCTGCTGCGTTTGAGCTTGGACCTTTCAAGGCTCCTGGCCCAGATGGATTTAATGGGTTATTCTTCCAAAAAAATTGGGAGATAGTTAAGGATGATGTTTTTAACTCGGTTAATCAGTTTTTCTTAGATGGGTGGAGAGGATGTTAACTTTACCAATGTAGCTCTTATTCCTAAGGTTCACCATCCTGAGTCTATTTCACAGCTTAGACCAATTAGTTGTTGCACTTTTATTTATAAAGTCATAGCTAAAATCTTTGTGTCTAGGTTGAAACCATTTCTTTGCCATTATTACTCCTCATGAGGTTGGGGGAAAATGATTCAAGACAATCTAATCATTGCTCATGAGGCTTTTCATTTTCTAAAGAAAAAAAATGGGAAAAGGGGTAGAGGTATAGCTTTGAAATTAGATATGAATAAAGCCTATGATAGAGTAAACTGGTTATTTCTCAAAAGAGTCTTATTGGCTTATGGTTTTTCTATGTCTTGGGTCAATTCTGTCTTAATGTTGGTCTCTTCAGTGTCTTATTCTTGCCAGGTTAATGGTTTTGCCTCTAAAAGAGTCTTTCCTAAAAGAGGATTGAGGCAAGGAGATCCTCTTTCTCCCTATTTGTTTATTCTAGTGTTTGATGTTTTGTCTAGGATGATTTCTGATGCTTGTCAAAATAAGTCTCTTCATGGTATTAATCTTGCAAAAGCTGCTCCTACTCTTTCTCATCTGTTTTTTTTTGCAGATGATGCAATTTTATTCACTAGGGATTCTCAAGAAGATGTCTTTCAAGTCATTAATATTCTAAACACTTTCACTAAAGCTTCTGGTCATAAAATCAATCTAAGTAAATCAAGTAATATTTGTGGTTATAAAGTGGATCCTGATACTAAGATAGCTATAGCTAGAATCACTAATATTCCTTTATGGGATCATCCTGGGAAATATCTTGGTATTCCTGCTGAATGGGGAGGTTCTAAAGTACTTGAGTTAGCTTGGCTGAAAGATAGAATGTTAACTAAGATGGAAGGTTGGAAAGGTAACCTTATAAACCAAGTAGGGAAGGAAGTGTTGATTAAGTCAGTGGTACAAGCTATTCCTACCTACATTATGTCTATTCTTCAACTTCCAAAGACTTTTTGTGCTTCTTTAACTTCTGCCGTGGCTAGATTCTGGTGGCAAAACTCTGCTAGTATTAGAGGAATTCATTGGAGGAAATTTGAGGAATTGTGTTCCCCTAAGTTACTTGGTGGGCTTGGTTTCAAAGATTTTCAGAATATGAATACTTCTATGCTCTCTAAGCAAGTGTGGAAGATGATTAATGATCCTTCTTCTTATAGGGCTACCACTTTGAAGGCTATCTATTTTCCTCAGTGTGAGTTTAAACATGCAGTTGTTGGTAGGAATGTGTCTTGGGTTTGGAGAAGTTTGATTCTTGGTAGATCTTTGATTTTTAAAGAAGCAATGTGGGATATTGGTCCTGGTGCTAGAGTTAAATTTCAGATGATATATGGACTGCCTCTGGTGAAAGAGCTATCCTATTACCAAATGCTTCTGTCTCTATGGTTGGGGATCTTATGGATAACTCTCAAGAATGGGATCTAGATAAGCTTAAAAGGAATCTTATTCCTAAGTCTGCTATTGAAGTTCTTAAAACTCCCAAATCTAGAATCTCTCCTTCTGATCATCTGGTTTGGCCTCATTCTAAAGATGGAAATTATTCAGTGAAGTCTGGATACAGAGTCTTGAAACCATCTCAACCTAATTTGAATGCGTCTACTTCTCTTGGGATTCCTAGTGATGTATGGAAGATTATTTGGAGTGCTAATGTCCCTGCCAAAATGAAGCACTTCTTATGGAAGGCCTCTCACAATTACCTTCCTACTAAAGAGGCTCTTTACAAGAAGAAAATTTCTTCTACTCCAAAGTGTCCTTTCTGTAGAGATAATCATGAAACTATAGAACACTTACTTCTACTATGTCCTTGGACTCAGCCTCTATGGTTTGGACTTCAAATTGTCCCTACTCCATCTCCTGTTGGGTTGACTACTTTCTCTATCTAGTTCATGGATAAGTATAGGTCTTTTCAACAAGATTCTAATCAAATCTTAACCAAGCTAATTTTTACTATGTGGAATATTTGGAAATTAAGAAATGAATCTTTCTTCAATAACAAGCTTCCTAATCCTTTGGAGGCTCTATATATGATCAAATCTCTTTGGTATGAATTTATCAACTCTGTGAATTCTTCTACTACCAGTGATACTAGTTCTCAACTCAACCCCCCCCCCCCCCAATCATAGTGGTCCAATCAAGTTGAAGCCACCTTCAGGTCAAACTTCTGAAATTAATTGTGATGCTGCTTTTGACAAAGCAACATGCACAGGTGTTATTGCTATGATTTGCAGAAATAATAGAGGAACAATACTTACTGCTAGTCACAAAAGAGTTTTTGCAAACTCTTCCCTGGTGGCTGAAGTTTGTGGGATCCGTGAAGCTATGTCTATTACTTTCTCTCTTAGCCTTAATCATGCAATCATTGAGTCTGATAACCTCCAAATTGTCACCTTGTGCAAAAATGATAAATCACATCCTGAAATTAGTGGTATCCTTAATGATATAAGAGAGTACAGAAAGTTGATAGTTGGGTGTTCGATTACCTGGACGAGACGAGAAGGAAACAAGCTTGCTAATGCTTGTGCATCTTTAGCTGCAAAAGGTAGATTGCAAACTAACTGGACTTCAAGACCTCCTGATGTTCTGCGAAGGATTGTTCGTGATGATTGTTTGAAGTAAATCGATGCTGCCTTGGTATATAGTTGAAGAATCTCTGCTGATTTTTGTGATCACCATTGTTGAACTGGTTGGAATCATAAGAAATGCTTCCTTTTTGTTCGATTGTTGGTGACGATCAATGATTGTTGTTGGGTGATTTGAGTGTGGCTAGGGTTTTCTCTATTTGGGGCTTTGCGAATAGTGGATTCTTTTGATTTGCTGTTGTTTAGTTTTTATCGGTATATTCGTTCTGTTTTTTTTTGGGCCGGTTTGTTTTTGGACCCGTTTATTTTTCTTTGCCTGCTCTAGTTGGGTCTGTTGCTTTATGTTTGAACCTTGGTTTTTATGGTTGCATCCTAAAGTGATTCCATGGTTTGTTTGGAACTTTTTGGGACAACTTGGCACAATGTTTGTTGTATTTGGTTGGGGCCTTGTCCATATCTATGGTAATCAGTACAATTTGACCAAAAAAAAAACAACGGGTTTTTTAATTCATGCACCATAAATTTGACCACATACCCCTATATTTTAGAGGGTTGCCATTTTTACCCCCCATTTTCTCACCAAAATCTATTCACCCCTAATTTTACACTCCAAATTCCCGGTATTAAATAGTTAGTTTTGAAAATTCCAAAACTAAAATATTCATTCTAGAAATTCCAAAATTTGAAAAATCTAGAATGCACTGTGTACAGGAAGTTTCAAAGTTTTTTTTGGAAGTGCAAACATTGTAATTTCTGGATTTTTCAAATTTTGAAATTTCTGCAATGTATATTTCTTTTAGCCGCGAAATCTATTTTTCACGGTCGTGGCTAAGTTTTCAGAAATTTAAAATGCGAAAAACCGAAATAAAAATTAGTTACAAATTTTTTCTTTTTGACAAAATGAGCTACAAAAAATTTAAATGTTAAAATTTCAGAAATAGAAATTTCAACAAATGAAATTTCTGGGACTAATTTTTACTCAGATCTTTGAAAATTTTACCTTTTACTGGATTTTTTTGAGAAAAATTTATAATAGTCTTAAAATTAAAAGATATTCATCATAAATAATTAAGAAAATTCTTCAAATAATTTGCATTCTTTTATAATAGTCTTAAAATTAAAAATATATTAATCATAAATATTATCTTATTCTTGTTTACAAAATTACTTTCTCAATTATGATGAAAGATTTCTATAGCTTTCTTTCTACTCTGCTTCCCCCAAAACCCTCATCTCGCCTCCCCTCTAAACTTCCAAACATGTCCTAAACGAACTGGTGTATTGGACCCATAATGTTCAATACAAAGTAATTGTGGCTCCTCTATGAGCAATGCAGAGCTCTCAAATTTTCAGTATTTCAATTTTCTTCGCACAACAATAAATAACTTTATAATAAAAATCACATTGATAATACCACAGAAAAACTATGACAAGTTATGCTTTCACTGAACAAGTCTTTTAGAATAAATGAAAAATACAATAAACTATTAAAGTACAAAGGTGGAGGATAAATAATTCTCTTTAGAAAATGGAGAAAATAAATGAAACAACAAAGAAAAAAAGCAGCTTAGTAGGCCAAATCCAAGCACTTGGGAGAATGAAAAGTGATTTTGAAGACATCAAATTGTTTTTGACATGTTTAGATGTTATTGAGTAAAATTGATTTTGCCTCCAAAATTGATTCTAACAGAAAGTTAGGATATATAGGTTTTGCTGCTAAAGAACTTTATCTAAGTTCTGGTATTTCTACATCAGAGAATTTCTAGGATCTCTTTGACTTTCTACATTGGATTTGACATCTAAACCAGATAACAGGAATATTTGATGATCAGCTTCATGGCTTCGATTGAAGTTGTTCTGGATTTAAACTCAGCTCGACTAATGAGCTAATGGAGCGCCATCACAGGTCGGGCTAAATTTGAGGGCTTCCATGACGAGCCTCACACCGTTTATTTACTATATAAACGAACTGATTCCCTAAAAGTAAAGTATGATTTCACTCTACCCAAACAGTCGCATCGATTAGCGACTAACTTAAGCGTCAAAGTTCCTTGCAAGTGGCCATCACCACCGTCTTTCACCTAAGTTTAGAGCACCACTGCGTCCTCCTTCATTCATGACCACACGCCGTTTGGAAAAGAACTAAAGAGGAAAAAATTATGCAGCTATATATGCAATCTGTACTACCACAGTTTTACTGATTTTGATAGAAACAAAGAATCTAAACTATTGTCTAGCTTTTCTCTGTTGATGTCTATTTCATTCTTGTTTGTTTTTTCTTCACTCTTTTCTATCATTCTTTCCCTTTATATTCTTCTATGAAGTACCAACACAGACACGAATACCAGACACGACGCGGACACCAGTTTTAATTTGAAAAAAATTGAAAAATACAAGTAACTAAAATGTCGATATCAGTACCAGACATGATACATGTCTGACACCGAACACGTCTTCAACCGGAAGTATCGGTGCTACATAGGTATTTTTCATCTCTTACTTTTAAATGAACTTCTTTCATCAAAAACAGAGAAATATAAAGCTGCTAGATAAAGGTCAGGACAGACAACATATAATATTCAAAATTTGATACTCCAAAATGAAAAATTAAAGAGGTTCCAATCACTCATTCAATATATATGAAACTGAACTTCAATAAAAATCAATCATTAATCTCTATAAACCACCCACAAGAATTTTCAAATTATCAAAATCTAATCATCACTAGGGGTTCTTAAATCTCTTCTAAGTTTCCCCATCAAAACTGTATGTAACTAAATAAACCACAGCTTACCAAAGACATAATCAAAATTAAATTAAAAATAAGAGCAACATTACATTTTATGTCATTGCCAAACCTTGCAAAACAGCCAACTTAGTTAAAGCCAGGGCCCATTTCCTTTCGCTTTAGTTCCAAAGCGCATCGTTCATTCTCGAGCTTCATTCTTTCGTTCTCCAGCTTCAGCTTCTCCAACTCCCGGTCTTTTTTCTTACTAAACTTCTGCCACTTGAATCTTTGTTTCTCCAATTCCAGCATATCAACCTGAATTTGTAGCTTCTGTTCTTCTAACTGAATCGACCGAGACTCAATCCATTGCTTCTGTAACCAAGCCGCTCTCATGTTTTCCGGTATAGCTCGATTTCCATCGGATTGAACCATCTGTCCATGAGAAGAATTTCCAAAAGTATTAGCATCTTCTTGGCCTTGACATTGTTTCTGTTTTTCATAGATCCCCCAAATTCATAGTAGTAGCATAATTCTCTTCAAACTCATCATGATCATCGGTTTCCATATCGTGATCGTCTTCATCGTGATCGTCGTGATAGGATCTTCTCACATCATCGTTATCATGATCATCTCTATTTCGAAGAGCTATCTGAAGTGATTGTTGCAATGCAGGATCATGAGGTAAATGTAATCTATTACCATTATGATAAGAACACATCTCTTCATAAAAAAGGTGTTTCGAGTTTAGTATTTTTCGAACATCGTCTTTTTCTTTCTCCGAAAGATAATCAATTACATCCAACAAAGCAGGATTCTCAACAACTTGACAAGAAGTTCCTCTCCCAAGCATATCATTAAGTCTTTTATACCTTTTATTCAAATCATTGAATTTATCCTCACATTGCTGAGGTGAAACATGATGACCTCTTTCAGCCATAACTTTTGAAACCGATTTCCACTTACCCTTTTTCTGCAAAACAGCGAATTTTCTTCTTCCGCTACCGCCTTCAGAAGTCCCGTCCTCACCGATATAAGAAACAGCCGTTATCAGAAGCTTAACCATCTTATCAGTCCACTTCACTCGTTGCCAAGGCGTCCCTTTTTTCCCTCGACCCACTTCTTGATGACCATCACCACCTTCCTCAGCAAAACTCGGCTCATCTTCCTCACTCACCGAGTTCTTGTTTCTATCACCGTGATTAAACTCGGTCACTGACCTAGTCTGATCAGAACTCTGTAAGGTTCCCATTGTAAGAGGAAAACCGTCATGAATTGATGAATGCACTGAAGATCCTTGACATGGATGAGTTTGATGTTGGTTCATCGTATGCGGATGTTGCAGCGCTTGACGATGAATCCGCGTCGATCCAGGTAAATCAAAACCACTAAAAGAAGCTCCACCTTGAATTATACCTCCTTGTGACAAATTCCCTTCCATTTCCTCTCACCAATAAACAACAAATCTACTCAATAAATTAAATTCTCACACAAACCCTTTTCTACTCAATCTTCCAATAACTTATTCAATCACACTGATTATCCCTCAAAAATTAGATCTTCAAGCAAAATTATGAACCCTTCTTCAAAACCCCATTTCACAAACCATCATTCTCAATCAACAAAATTCACAATCACAATCCAAAAGAGGGACCCACAAAACCCAAATGCTCATAAACAAAAAACAAATGTTCAACAAAGTTTCACAACAACAAAAATCAAACAAAAAAGAACAACGCCTTTCAGAAACTCACAGTGAAGAAGCTTTAAACATAGCTTACTTATCTGATCAAAATCTGCAGAGAATCTCAGATACCCAGAAGCAAAGATTGGAACTTTATCATGAAATCAAGGCGAGAGAAACCAGAGACATCCTCTTCTATAACTCAGGAAAAGTGAAAAAGAAGAGAAAACGAGTGAAGCACTAAAAGACAAAGAAGGGTTTGGGATGAGCAAGCGAGTTTTCAACTATACTATGAAAGAACCTTAACTGGTTCAATGAACGATACTATGGTGTGGGCCAATAGAATAATTTATTATTTTTGTTGAGTAATAATAATAAGAAGTGTACATTAATTAATTAATTAAAAATATCTAGTTGTCATGTAATAAATCTTTCTTAGGTGCTTTTCTGTAGTATTTAATGATCACATTATGTGCTCATTTGACAGTCATATTAAATTACATTAATTCAATTATGTAATAATTATTTAATTATTAGAAATGTAATACTGTGTAAGTAATGTACACTCCTTGTTATTAAGTTATCTAATAATTATTAGCCAATTAAATAAAAGGTGGTTTGGCATTTTCCTTAATAAATTTTATTTTGACCAAAAAAAAAGTAATTATCTCTTTATGGAAAAAGAAATGTTTTATTTAATTACCTAATAATTAATAGAAAAGAAATGATTTAAATTAACTCTCTGCAGTAAAGGTATTTTACATGCGTAATTGCGGTAACTAATCTAAAGTCGGATATATGAGCACAATGGATGACAAAGTTTCCCCTTAAGAGTTTTAATGTTGTTGCATCCTTAGGGTTGGTTAAGCTAGAAGAGACTTGAACCACATTGAGCAAATAACAAGGTTCAATGTGGTACTTAAGTCATGAGGCTCTCCCACCTATTAAACTAGTCTTTTGGGTTTGGCTCTCCTCATGGCTTAGGTCCTAGCAGTTGGTGCTTTCATTGAGAATTGGCTGCGAAAAGGGCAATCTATAGGTTGGGTTAAGTTACTGCACAGAATAAAGATAGGTGAGTGAAGCCGCCAATAAGAAAAAGGTTTCCACCAGCTAGTAAAAGTCGTCGTGGACGTCATTACTAAAAGGGCGCGACGATATTAGGAGTCCCACATTGAGCAAATAACAAGGCTCAATATGGTACTTAAGTCGTGAGACTCTCCCACCTATTAGACTAATCTTTTAGGTTGAGTTCTCCTCATGCACTTAAGTCCTAACACGACTCATCTCATCCCAACACTATTGGGTTAAATTTAATACATTAAACAATAATAGACTAAAAATAATATAATATTCATTATTTTACAACACTGAAAATGAAACATTGCTTAATATGTCATAAACCGACATATAATAGAAAAATAATATATTAAATATGGCATAATACTATTTTAATATTCAATATTAAAAAAATATTACAATATAAGTACTCTGATAATAAATTAATGTACACATTTAATTTAATTGGTTAAATTATTATTTTTTTGATACAGATAGAGCAAAGAAAAGAAAAAGAAAGAAAACAGGAAAAATTAGATGTGCAGGAAGTCTACACGGTTGCATCGGTGAGGTGTGGAAGGAAGCGAAGCTCTTTGGGGTCGTCGAGCGCTTGATCAAGGAGCGGTACCAACAGCACCAAGTTTAGCCATAAAGTCCGCACAAGCGTTACCCTCTCTCAAAGTATGGAGGAGATCAACCTGCCAATTCCGATGCAGTAAATCCTTGACTTCCTGGACAATGGGAGTGTACCGAAACCACACATTCAAAGGTTGAGATATAAGGTGCAGGACATTCTGAGAGTCAGAGTAGCACACCAGCGACCGGTATCCTCTCTCCCACGCATAGGTGAGACCATGGTATAAGGCGAGAAGTTCCGCGTGGAGATTATTAGAGTAGCCAATAGAACCCGTAAATCCACCGAGGCAAGTACCATCACTAGCTTGACCATACCCGGATTACCCATACTGCTTCCATCCACGTTGAGGATCGTTGCATCAACTCTGGAAGGATGCCAAGAGACGTAACGAGACCCTGTACTGGTGGATGATACACTAGAAAAACACTTCAACATTAATATCGCCAAATTACGGATGATCATTAGAAGAGCATAAGGGTGTAGCGGCCAGAAAAATCCGAGGAAAAGATTCTTGAAGTTCGAAAGAAGCCGCCACCAAATTTTAGTTTAAGGGCAAATTCGGAAAATCCTTTTAATTTTAGGATAATGCAAGTTTAAAGGTTCGGAGTCGTTATGCGTGGGGAAGGTATTAGCACCCACGACATCCTTCGTCTAATTATTTATGGTTTATTAATATTTACCCTTTTTATTTATAGTGAAAAGACTTAATTAAATTTTTAATTTTTAGTGCTTGACAAGAGTGGACTCTTGCTCCTACGTACCTCGGATGCAATGGAGGAATCAAAGCTACGTAGTTCTTCCCGAAAAAGGTTTGTTGGTTGGTGTTTTTTTAGTGTAGGGGTCCTAGGACTCCTACCAGGCTATCTGACTCTTGATTCTGGGGATGACTAACTTGATTGTACAAACCGACTTAGTCTCCTACTTTTTGAAAGTATTTTTGAGGTTTTTTGAAAGAAGTTTGTTTGATGTGAGGTGAGTTGGTTTTAGAATAGGTATTCTAGAACTCTGAAACTGTCTAACTCATTAGTTCTAGAACATTTGACTAACAGGTTGTACAACCGACTTAGTCCCCTATTTTTAGGAAAAGTGATTTATTTATTTACTTATAAGTTTTTAGGATTCTTGGTATCTGACTCATTGGTCCTAGGATGATGACTCTTAGGTTGTACAACCGACTTAGTCTTTATTTGATTTTGAAGAAATAAACTAATTTGTGCATAAAAAAAAAAAGACAAAAGCGATAATTAGTAAAGACTAGGCTAAAATAAATAAATAAATAACTATATACATAAATAAATATGAATAGATATATAAATAAACAATAAATAAATAAATAGATTATATTATAAATAAATGATAAATAAATATGTACATAAAAATAAACAAAATAAATACAAAACTAACTTTGGACTCGACAGTGCGAGGCAGGAATGAGCAATTTGACCAGGTCAATCACTTAACAGGACTCTATCTGGTCCATTTTGACCCCCTAAGACCGCTGGAACCGCTTTGAGAATCGAAAAGCCGACTCAAAACGTCGAATGATCAAAGAGCGGGTTTTTAGTGAAATGAGCCGCGAACGCTTTGACCTAAAAAGATCACTTAACCCGCCAATGATCCCCCTCTAATCTTCACCTCTCAACCCCCTTTTATATCCAATTTCTAGGAGCTCTTGTTTCTTGTGAGCAATGTGGGACTAAAACAAAGTAGAGAAAGCAATTCCCCTTTAAAACACAATTCCGTTTTTCTCAAACACATCACCGTAAAATTGCGATTCTGGATTCGTTAACCGTTGGATCGTCTTTCTTTTTTGACAGTAGGTTCGTGAGACATATATCTACGCTTTCACCGCTCGGATCGTTGAAACGAGGTCTGATGAGAGAGAAATTGCCTTCGCAATAGCTGCAGTTTTTGGTCCGTTTTTCTCAAACCTCTCATCGTAAAAGTGCGATTCCGGATTCGTTAACCGTCGGATCGTCTTCATTTTTTGACAGTAGGTTCGTGAGACATATTCTCCACTTTCACCGTTCGGATCGTTGAAAAGAGGTCCGAGGAGAGAGAAATTGCCTTCGCAATAGAGCTGCAGATTTGGGTATTTCATCTTTTTGTTCTTATTTTGTAAGCTCTTATGCTTTGATTCATTTGCTTTTTCAATTACTCAAAGAGGGTCAAAAGGAAATAACATGTGGGATGATTGACCAAGAATCAAATCATGCATCTTTATATTAATTGTGGTTGATATGCACAAACTACTTATCTTTTAAAACGTTTGTTGCACATACACTACTTAATAAAATAAAAATATTACAATGATATAAGAACTCGGACAAAATTGGGGTATAACAGCTGCCCCTCTTTATTTATATTTTACAAAAATTTTTTTAAGTAGAAATAGAAATAAAGATAGAATAGACGTCAATTTTGTCCGTTTAGAGGGGAAATAGAGGGTTTGAGAATAAACAGGGAGCGGTTAACACTTGGCGTATTAACCGCGAACAAAATGAAGGATCGCTCGGGAATTGAAGGAGCACTAAGGCTCGGAAGCCCACTCGAGTGCGAAGGAGCACTAAGGCTCTGAAGGACCAGCAAGTGCGAAGGAGCACTAAGGCTCTGAAGGACCACTGCAGGTCCGGGAATTTTGCTAGGCCTTATTTGAAGGACCATCGTAGTGCGAAGGAGCGCAACTAGCTACGGTACTAGTTAAGCGGTGCGAGGGGTCCTTTATATTCGAAGCGGCCATGATGGGTCAAGATCAGGTCTAGAAGCGATATGTTGACCATGAAGGGCGTCCAGCGTGTCTTGGCCGACACAACTAGTGCGAAGGACCACGCGAAGTGCGAAGGTCCGGGCTCGACTCGACGTTGCGACACTGGGCCACTTAGGGCTTTGAAGGGCGTAGTGCTCTGAAGGACCACTCGAGTGCGAGGATCAACTTGGTGATCCGTGATATGATATGAGATTAACGGCAAAGCGTTGATATTAGAGGAACAAAACATGGGAGCGACAACTTATCGTGTTTATCGGGCACACCTAACAAATGCATCTTCCCGAGGAGAGAGAAGCTTTCTTCCTTTGACAATGCAATTAATGGTGCACGCCAGACGTGCAATGATTGGTATCGGTGGAATGATTTTTCTTTTTTTTTTTTTTTTTTTGCTTGTTACGTAATAAATGCATGAAATGCAAATGTGAATATGATGCAAATGAAATGATTGAATGCTAATGCCATGGTGCATGCATGATGCGATGATATGATATGATATGAGTGATTGGGTGCAAAACATTTTTTTGTAATGATAAGATCGCGAGACTTTGGATGCGAGAAGCATGGGTGAATATTGATCATTCTTTGGAAAAATTAGTTTTGATTCAAATTCGGCATTCTCAAGGTCATTATCTACTGAGACAACGATATGCAAAAGTACTTGACCGTATTTGCAAGCTCGCTTATTTTCCTTCCATTATGATGCCCTTGATGATCGAAATTTATGTCCACAAAGTTACCTAAGTGAATTTTTATCATCACATGATCAACTTGTGTTCTCTCTCTCGAAGCTTTGTTTAGTAAAGACATATGTTAGTGCAAGTATGAATGAGTCAGTTAACTTGGGGTTCTAAAGGCCTAGGGTGAGGATATTTGTGGCACATGAAGGGGTGAATGAGTGAGTGGTCTTTGTCAAGGTCATCAAAGGTAGGTTTTCCCAAGCCAAGAAATGTAGGATCGCCTTGATTTAGATTTGATGACGGTGAGTGAATAACTTGCCCCTGTCTAGTGGTGACAAGCTAGGGGTGTAGAAGATGATGAGCCCTGGGAATGCATTGGCTTTGGAATGAAAGGCGGAAAGCAAGAGACTTTGTCTCGACCCATAGAGTTTAGCGTTGCCCATTTATGGTAAGGACAAGATTTCCCCGGCTAGAGTAGCGGCGTTTTAGGGTAATGAGTTGAGAAATTGCCCGGTATTGTTTTGTGGATATGAATATGACAAGGGATGAGGTGAGTGTAGGCGGATTTCTCCAAGTAAAGGGTGAAGGGATTGCCCCACTTGGTAATGGGATTTCAAATGGTCTTTTAGTGACGTTGTGAAAGGTGTGAGTTAGGGCTATGGGTTTTTGAGTTGGTGCTGGTATGTATGTTTTATTTGGGTGTGGTGTGGGATGGACGTTGGACACATTTCCCCAAGCTTAAGTGGAACAAATGGTGAAAGGATTTCCCCACTTTGGGATCTAGGTGACGATCCTCGCATAAACCTTTTGGTTATCTTTAGAATGACTCTCGGACTATGATAGTCTTGAGTTTGCTATGATGAAAGCGCACTTGGTGATCGCTAACCCTTGCCTTTATATCAATGGAACTTGAATGAACCTTTGGAGTGCAAGCCTTTTTTGATTTCTTTATTTTGAGTTTTTTTTAGATACATTTTTTTTGAGCAAACATATTGTAAATAAATAAACTTATTTGTCCTAAGATTAAAACTTTGAGAAAACAAAAGCAATCGGTCATTGATCGGAATGAACTCTGAGGTTGTAATGCGTGGCCGATGGTTTAGTGATTTATGAGGAAATGATAATTGGGCTCAAAGTGGTGTTTGGGGATTGATGGGACGAATGATTTTTTATTGAGCGGTATGATTTGGCTAATGGTTAATGGTTTGTGAAAGAATGGGTTATTAGGCTCAATGAAGTGTTTGATGATTGATGGGACAAATGATTTGGTGATGTAATTTGGCTAATGGGTGATGATTTATGAAGGAAATGGTTGTTAGGCTCAAAGGAGTGTTTGAGGTTTTATTGAGACAGTAATTGATGTGTCTCATGGTAGGATGGACTTGTTTAAGATTGTAATGTGGCTAAGGGTTTATGGAGGTAGGATATTGAGGCCAAAAGAAGTGTTTGAGGTTTATTTTAGACAATGATCTCTTTATGCTTTAATAGTGTGAAGCAACGACTCACGACTTGTACTACTTTTGTCTTTGTTTTTCTAATTTGTTTTTTTGGGATTTTTAATCCACTTTTTGACTTCACTCTTTTGTGCTTTTTGTTTCTTTTTTTGGTGAGTGGTGATAAAAGTGATGCACCATTTTTGATCTTTGAATCGATCCTTGTCTAGGGTGAGTGAAAGATTTTTAGGATTTTTGGCTTAAGGTGGGTGGTAAAGGATTTTTGAGGATATGGAAAGATGGTTCAACTTCATTTCAAATCATGATTGCTTGTTTTCTCAAAAAATAATTTAAAGACAATAATTTACTTATTTTATATACTTGCTCTTTTTCTTTATTTCTCCTTTTTGTGTGCCCTAATTTTTGCTTAGGCCGCTCTTACGAGTTTTCAACCTAACTGGGCTTTTTGATTTTTTTGTAAAGGACTTGCACCAAGGGAATACAATGTTGACAAGGTATTTTGGAGATCACAAATTTGCCCCAATTTGAGGGTCTCAAGTGTTAT
This sequence comes from Oxytropis ochrocephala, assembly GCA_020916435.1. NCBI lineage: Eukaryota > Viridiplantae > Streptophyta > Magnoliopsida > Fabales > Fabaceae > Oxytropis > Oxytropis ochrocephala. Next base: position 53,037,415 of record CM037095.1, read on the forward strand.
TTCAATAGTGAGAACAAACCAAAAAGTCGACTAGTTAGGGAGTATGTACTTTATGGTGGTCGTGGTGGGATAAGACTTGGGACGGGGATGATGACAATGTAGGGACATTAAGCGACTCAAACAAGAATGAAGACACATGTGACACACAAATCACTACACGAATGCTTCATAGAGAGTTAACATCAGTTTTAACATGAAAGAAATTTTTGGTGGACCATTTCGTTCATTCATCATGGGGTGGATGAAATGCAACGCTTTGTTGAAAAAAAGTGTGAGCAGTTTGTTAATTGAAAAAATTGAGTGCCTTGAAACACCTTGAGCTCACAACTAAGTATGGCTAAATTTCCCAAAGAAGAATGATTTATTTCTCATAAGCGCCTCATCTCTCATCAAAGTTTTTTTTTGGAATAAGAATTATGTTCACTTTTTGATGCATGATGTAAGTATGTGAATGAATGAATGTACATGAAATGAGAATGCGAATGAATGAAATGCGCATGATATGAGAATGAGAGTGAATGAATATGAAAGTGTGGTTTATCTATCACGTCAGGGAATTATAAGCTTTTTATTTGGAGAGTAAAGTACAAAGTTTGATTTTGACTTTAGCATGCATGGCTTCTCTCCAAAATAAAGTTTTTAACTCCCTAGCGGTCATAAAATGCATGCAACATAAGATGTTTATTTATTTATTTTTGTAGTGCAAAGAAAAGAAAAATGCATGTGGTATATTTTCTAAAAATGTAGTAAATAATGGTTTTGGTTATTTTTTTTTTTTGATAAAAGGCGGTATGCATAAATATTTGTTTGAATGCAAGAGTATGAAGCTCCTTTGTGACCCTAAAAATGTATCTTACGGAGTGGGTCTAAGGTTTCTTTTATAGTGCCTCACAAGGGTAGTTCTAAAGAATCCTACACAAGGTTCCTAGAGCCAAGGACCCTGATCAAGAATACTAACCCCAACAATAGGCAAGCTATTAGAAGGGATAGCATCCTCAAAAGGAATCAAACTCTAGGTGAGATTTTTGTGACCACCCAACGAGGCGCACGTCCATGAGCCATCACTACACAATCTCGTTTTAACTTAGGTTTGCACTCAAGTCCGGGTAGAGGATCTTTCTCACAGTGTGTGTGATGTGTAGAGTGCGGTGTGTGTAGGATCGGTTTAAAATAAACCCAAAGTGCAAACAAAACAAACATTCATACAAATATCGTCTTCTATCCTATGGTTTATATATCACATAAAAATAAAACATGCAAAAATAAATAAATAAATAAATAAATAAAGGAAGGGTAAAAATTAAATCCTACAACTAATTAGACTAGGTTTTGACTCTCTAAAGCGTTAAGTCCCCGATGAAGTCGCGGTATGGCGACAAAAATCCGAGGAAAGGATTCTTGAAGTTCGAAAGGAAGCGCCACCAAATTTTTAGTTTAAGGGCAAATTCGGCAAATCCTTTTAGTTTTAGGATAAGACAAGTTTAAAGGTTCGGGAGTCGTTATGCGTGAGGAAGGTATTAGCACCCCACGACATCCTTCGTCTAATTATTTATGGTTTATTAATATTTACCCTTTTTATTTATAGTGAAAAGACTTAATTAAATTTTTAATTTTTAGTGCTTGACAAGAGTGGACTCTTGCTCCTACGATACCTCGGATGCAATGGAGGAATCAAAGCTACGTAGTTCTTCCCGAAAAAGGTTTGTTGGTTGGTGTTTTTTTTGTAGTGTAGGGTCCTAGGACTCCTTGAAGCTATCTGACTCATCGATTCTAGGACGATGACTAACTCGATTGTACAAGTGACTTAGTCCCTACTTTTTGAAAGTATTTTTGAGGTTTTTTGAAAGAAGTTTGTTTGATGTGAGGTGAGTTGGTTTTAGAATAGGTATTCTAGAACTCCCGAACTGTCTAACTCATTAGTTTAGAACACGACTAACTTGGGATTGTACAATGAGCTTAGTCCCTATTTTTAGGAAAAGTGATTTATTTATTTACTTATAAGTTTTTAGGATTCTTGGTATGCAATTTCATTGGTCTAGGATAATGACTAACTTAGGTTGTACAAACCGAACTTAGTCTTTTATTTGATTTTGAAGAAATAAACTAATTTTTGCATAAAAAAAAAGACAAAAGCGATAATTAGTAAAGACTAGGCTAAAATAAATAAATAACTATATACATAAATAAATATGAATAGATATATAAATAAACAATAAATAAATAAATAGATTATATTATAAATAAATGATAAATAAATATGTACATAAAAATAAACAAAATAAATACAAAACTAACTTTGGACTCGGCCAGTCTTAGAGCCGAAGGAATGAGCAATCGACCGGGTCTATCACGAACCAGGACTCCTATCGGTCCATTTTGACCCCAGAAGATCGCTGGAACCGCTTTGAGAATCGAAAAGCCGACTCAAAACGTCGAATGATCAAAGAGCGGGTTTTTAGTGAAATGAGCATGACGCTTTGACCTAAAAAGATCACTTAACCCGCCAATGATCCCCCTCTAATCTTCACCTCTCAACCCCTTTTATATCCAATTGCTAGGGAGCTCTTGTTTCTTGTGAGCAATGTGTGACTAAAACAAGGTAGAAAGCAATTCCCCTTTAAAACACAATTCCGTTTTTCTCAAACACATCACCGTAAAATTGCGATTCTGGATTCGTTAACCGTTGGATCGTCTTTCTTTTTGACAGTAGGTTCGTGAGACATATATCTACGCTTTCACCGTCTGGATCGTTGAAACGAGGTCTGATGAGAGAGAAATTGCCTTCGCAATAGCTGCAGTTTTTGGTCCGTTTTTCTCAAACCTCTCATCGTAAAAGTGCGATTTCGGATTCGTTAACCGTCGGATCGTCTTCATTTTTTGACAGTAGGTTCGTGAGACATATATCTCCACTTTCACCGTTCGGATCGTCGAAAAGAGGTCCGGGGAGAGAGAAATTGCCTTCGCAATAGAGCTGCAGATTTGGGTATTTCATCTTTTTGTTCTTATTTTGTAAGCTCTTATGCTTTGCTTCACTTGCTTTTTCAATTACTCAAAGAGGGTCAAAAGGAAATAACATGTGAGATGATTGACCAAGAATCAAATCATGCATCTTTATATTAATTGTGGTTGATATGCACAAACTACTTATCTTTTACTTGAGTACATAGAAACGTTTGTTGCACATACACTACTTAATAAAATAAAAATATTACAATGATATAAGAACTCGGACAAAATTGGGGTATAACAAGGGGGAGTCGTTTCAGCAGCGATAACAGCAGAATTGCGTGCCTTCCAAAGACACCAAACAGCAGCGAGAAACATATGGGGATTGTAGCCATGCGCGCCAGATTTGAGCCAAGTCATCGGGTCCTCCGTTGTGAAGAAAGCTACCGAATCAAAACTAAGGGCCAACCAAGCTGGTTTTGCATGAGAGTAGTCTCTTAAGCAGTGAAGGGCAGTTTCAGCTGAGGCACCACACCGCTGGCAGGTCGACGAAGGAAGCATGCCACGGTGGTGTAACATTACAGCTGTAGGAATAGCATGATGTGAGGCAGTCCACACAAGAAGCTTAATTTTCTCCGGGCCCAGCAGACTCCAGATCCGCAAGAATTGGTTAAATTATTTGATTCAATTCATCAATTTAATTAAAAAAAAAAAATTCTCCGGGCCCAGCAGACTCCAAATCCGCAAGGATTAGAAGACTAATAATGGATTTGAGTTTGACTTTGTGTAACTTTTAAATTCTAGAATTTTTTGGCTATTTAGAAGTGTTGGAATATTACAAAAAAAATTAAAGTTCTTGATCACATTTTAGCGCATGACACATGAGCCCAAACGGACCAATCCGTCTAATATCAGCTCATCTAACGAGGTGGCTGATGTCGAGTCCACTTGAAAGGATGGTGTCATTCCTGAAGGTGAAGTTGGCAATGACAAGGTCCAGGGTGGCCCGACTCAGGTCGTCGTGAGAGATGGATACAGATGGATTTCCACCGAAGCCGTGTCAAATTAGTTCTTGTTGGGCGCGGATCCGATGTTTCCCACTTTCAGTATATCGGCGAATCGACCAAGAATTGCTAGTGAAAAGGGTCCTGAAGATCACACCATTTGCCATTCTCCGACGATTTAACATTCTTTGTTTATCACGGTGATACTTGAGAAAATGAAGGTCCGACCTACCTTTTACGAGTTCCAAAGCGATTGTTGAGGTATCGAAACTCGCTCTACCCAACTTCACCGCTAACGGATGGGGCTTTCGGAAAGCCTTCGAGATCATTATGAGCGCCCTCGCAAGGTCGTGTTGGTTGAAGGTATTCTTTATCATTTTGAAGGGGTACAAATCTTTGGAGCGGGGCGCGATAATACTTGCCAAGCGGCACGCCTTCGCGGAAATACTCAAACCCCTCGTGGCGGAGTGCGTGTGGCTCACAGACAATGGGGAACTTGTAGAATTTGGATAATGTCCTTCTCATCCCAGTGGCCAATTGCTCACCGCGGCCAGAGTGTTTGTGAGGCGGCGTAGATAAACCTATGCTTAAACTCCTTCATTGAATCGGTGAAGGGCCTAAATAGGTTGTACTTACGATTGTACCACTGAATTAAGAAGATAGACACACCGATTTTAATTGCAGTCGATTTTGAGTCCTTTATGAATTACAAGTCGACTTTGGGAATCTTACATTGCCTTTGTTTTCATAGATGTCATAGTTTGTTGTGTGTTTGTACGTATTGACCCTTCCCTATTTCTTTGGCGAGATAAGATGATTGCAAGCGAGCTTTGCCGACTTCATGACCTCACCGGCGAAGATGGCGACTTGCAGACTTGCAGATCCTTCTCCCTCCCCCGCTCCAAGACTCGGTTCTGAGTACGACTCGAGTGCGCCTCAACCTCGTCCTCGAAAGAAGGTTTTCGTGAGAAGATGGCAAGCATTGAGCTTCCCTCCAGCTGTCTCCTCCCGACCCAGAAGAGAGGCCGACCAAGAAAGCGAGCATTGATCCAAAAGATAAGTTCCTCGCGAGAGATTCCTCTAAGTCGGCCTAGAAAAAAGCGAGAGTCACCGAGGGCTCCTCCGGGCTTACCTTCGCCAATCTAAGCTAGAAAGAGTTTGAGGCTGCATGAAGGTGGGAAAGCTTGGTTCAGACTTCATGAAGAAGTGGAAGGGCGAGTTGGTAGAGCGTGAAGTAGGTACTCTTGTTCAAGCTAAGATTTTATGGTTGGAGGAGAATTACAAGATAAGAAGGATAAACTTTCTTTGTTGTCGTGATATTCATCTTTAAGACACGCAAGAGAGAGGCGGGACCAAGCTCGGTTGGATAGGGATGAAGCCCTTTGAGAAGTTGAAGGCCCTTGCAATGCCGAGCAAAAATTAGAGTTCTGAGGAAATCGTTAAGCGATTTTGAGACTATGAGAGGTCGCCAGAGGCGATGTTTCCGGGTTAGAGAGGAGAGTTGAAGAGCTGGGGACCGTCAACTAGTCCCTTATGGCCTGAGTCAATGACCTAGAGGATCGGAAGAAGAAACTAGAGGCCGACCTGCACCTAACTCAGGACCAAAAGGAAAGGGATGAAACCAAGTCTGCTATCAGGGATACTACTAAGCGCAACCTCAAACTGGCGAAGGACACCTTTCAGATTCCCTCGATCAGGTTAACTATCTCCATCACGGGATCGAGATTGACTTTGGAGAAGGTGAAGACGTTGCATGACGTCAGGGATGGGAAAATAATCAAGTTTCATGTTAACCGGGTTGACTTCGATATCATCGCCCCAACACCTTCTCCATAATTAATATTTTGTAATGCTTTTTGTAATAGCAGCCACGGCTTCGTCCGGGGTCGTCCTCTTTAATGTATCCGGTTTACATTATTTTGTTTTAATTACAACTCACTTTTTATCTGGAATGTTCGCACATTGAATTTTTATATCAAGGTAGTGTGATTGCTTCATTTTACTATGGGTTTCGCTTTGTGCTCTGCGCGTATAATTCTTTTTATTAAGTCAGAATCGTTATGGTCGGACGACCGACCCTCCTTTGATCCGGTTTACCAAGAACTTGACTCGGATCTAACTCACCTCAAGGAAGGGCTACTAATTTCAAAGTCGCAAGAGTGTGTGGGTCTAGGGACCGACCTTGGCCTATAGGGAATTCTGCAAACGATCGTAGCGTCGACCTCATGCTGCATTTTGCCGACTGGATTGTTACTTAAGGGATCCACCCCAATGTCCGTCCCCAAGTTAGATCACTTGCCAGCATCGGGGTCACAGACACTTAGTGGGGGTACAATGAGCTATGCAAGCAAGATATTGAAGTCAATATAGGTCAAGACATTTGTTTTATTCATCACAACGTGTTCATGAAACATTCAAATTACAAAGCTTAACTATAGTACTTCTTCAATTTTGCTGCGTTCTAAGTGTAACACCCCAATTCTATGTATGAATCAAGTACACAATTGCCAATCGGACAAAGATAGTGAAATTCCAAGCGAATGGTTCACGTTTGAAGATGAAACATCTGTACTGTACGTAGTAAACCAATTAACAATTGATGAATACCTGCAGAGTGCAGGTGCAGGTGTAACATTGAATGTAGGTTGTGAACACAAAGATGGATGGATCAGCTGCAGCATGAGACAGGCGAGGAGTTAGATGACGTGGAGTTACTAATCCATGAAGCGGTGCTTGATGTTGAGAAGTTGGCATATCTTCCAAAAGCCTTCTAATTTTGGAACGTGATGCAGTAACAGTAGACTGTTTGAGTCATTATAAAGACTCTTAATCACTTTAATTATTCAGTAATGCAAATGAAAGATATGTATTTTCGATTGTACCTGACGGATCATTTGTCGGTGTCTTCTTTGGGGGTCCACGTGGCCGGCGGTTAGTTACTGATTTTAACAAACAAATACACTATTACTACAATTAATTTTTCATTTAACTTTGTGGAGACAGAATTTTAATATCTTGTCTTGAGTTGGTATTACCTTGATTAGCCTCAAAGAGAGGAGCACCATTTGGTTTGATAGTGTTTTCGTCACCTGCACGAACGATTTGTAAAATTACAAACTTGTTCCCGATGCATAAATTTATGAAATTATAATAATATCACGAAAACAATAACAACTAAATTTTAGTTCCAAATTAATCGTGATGTATAACATTGAAATTCCTTTAAAATACATGTGATTGTTATTGTGGCATTGAATTGTTGAGTATCATCACATAGAGCATGAACCACTTCATTTGTGGGAGTTTCATTGGCATCTAACCCTTCTATAAAATTGTAATTTGAACTAACTCTATGCAGATTAACCTGGATTAAGTCATTTGCGACTTTGGTGGCAGGGTTGCAAAGTATTTTCTGGTGTAAAACTATCACCGTTGTCCACCGTTACCTTCATGTTTTCGTGGCTTCCGTGTGTGGTACCAGCCCAAGAATTAAAAAGCAAGCATTTTGGGTCATCTATTGTGTCCCTTCCACTAAAGGCTATTAAACAAGAAAAGTAGACTTTGAGGAACCTACTGGAAGTCATCCTTTGTTTACTTTTGCGAATCACATTTGAACTTTATGTTTACTTCTAAATATTTAATTTCAATTATGCTTTAACTTTTGGGAATTATGTTACTGAACTTGGGTTATCCCAATTACGTTTTGAATCGAAGGTTTAATGATCGTATTCTGTCACACTACACACTCAGCGGCAATTTGATGATTTTCGATACATTTACAGGTTCATACAATTTCTAATTGGTTTAATGTTTTTTTTATATATAGCTAAAGATTATTGGCACAACATATACTATCAAAGAGAATTGTTTTATCAAATAGATTTCAAAAAGATTATTGGCAAACAATTATCTAGAGATTTTGCTGCAGCAATGAAGGCAACAATATTTTCACAGAGATAAAACAACAAGGGCACGTGTGCAGTTATGTCCTGAGCGCCAAGTGTTCAAATTCAATCGGCAGTTACTGTACATGCTAATGTGCTGTCTCACCTATCTATCCACGTGTCAGGTTGCATGGGACCCCACTAAGACCTATATCAGTCACATCAAACCCGCTTATCTCACCAAAACCCACTAAATTTCACATTAACTAGTCGGATACCCGTGTCTTCGCACGGGACTGGTTTGGTGCCACTCATATACTACAAAACACATGTATAAAGTTGCGATTAATGTTGAGTTCTTATTTTAGGAGTTAAGGTTAGAATCCTTTTATACGCATTTACTATGGAACAGATGCATAAAGGAGCGTTTAATTTTGAGTACTTATTTTAGGTGTATAGGTTAGAATCCTTTTATATAGCGCTCTAAGTTTCTGTGAAATTAACGTGTGGATGTCGAGTCTCATATGTATGTTATATAGTGGTATATAAATTATTCTCATTTGGTTATCTAAAGATTCTTATAGTTTAGCTGAAAGTATAAAAAATAGTAGCTAATGGCTAGAGTTTTTACGTTGTGTATGCATGGTATTTACAGATTATCAATTGAATGCACTATTGTGTGCGATTGGATAGGAATCAACTGTATAAAATTTAAAAAGGGCACAGATTTGCCTATGAGAGAGTTCTTAGCTATGAGAGATTTTGGAAAACCTCTTTGTAGACCACATTTATAGTCTTGTTGCTTGCCTTCTTATGTCCGTCATGTATCAGAATTTTTAACCCTTTTTTGCTTTGAACTCTTGATAGTGCTACATATATATAGTTGGCCATGACTGAAGCCTGCTCGAGGTAAGTATAGTCCCACACTTGCTAAAGATTGACCTTGTGACTTATTGATTGTCATGGCATATGAGACAATCATTGGAAATTGTCTTCGTATGAGTTTAAATGGCCAAGGTGATTCAGAAGGAGACATTGACATTCGAGGAATACCAAATACATTGCCTATATTCTTTCCAGTCATCACTTTAGCTTCAATGATATGCTTTGCTAGTCTTGTCACAATCATTCTTGTCCCATTGCACAATACTTCTGATTGGTCTATATTTCTCATTAGCATGATTGGTGTTCCAACCTTTAATATTATTATGTGGTTTGGCAATCACGATGTTCTAAGTGTATTTAGGAACTTAGGTGCTACAAGTTGAAGTTATGGGTTTTCAAGCATTTCAGCTTTGTCAATTGAGTCAGAGCTCAGATATTCTCTTTCTTCTCCTACAAATAAGATATTAATTTCTAAGTAAAGGCACTTAAAATATAGTTGCATGATGATGTGTGTGAGTGTGTCAGTGGGTGTTTTGTTGTCTATGTTTGTGTTTTAAAACATATAATTAGAAGAATGAGTTATGGATTTACACGGAACCATGGTAAGAACATATTCGTTTATTTCATCGACAATTTCAATTGTTGATGCCAAGATAGCTCTAGATTGTAAAAACTCCTCATTCAAGTATTGATAAATTAAGTTTGGATATGTAATTTGAACTATAGCCTCAATAGGGTCAATAAAATCAAAAATAAGAAAGGATTCAGGAATTTCAATTTCTGCGTACCCATCATTTGGCTCTGACAATTTTCTGTCACCCACATTTAATATCCATTGAGAAAATTCCTTTAGTTCTGAGGCATCTGTGTTGTTTGATCCTTGTTGTAGGCGCATATTTTTGGTTAAGGTTAATACTTCACAGAATTCCCTTAGGTAAGAAAAATTAATTGTTGCGTTAGGAATTTTAGAACGGCTTCCGTTGGGTATAACTGGGAGTATTTGTCTGAGTCTCCACCCAAAATAATTACCTTCCCTCCAAATGGAGAATCTCCATAAGGTGAATCACTCATAATGTCTCTGAGTGTTTTATCTAATGCCTCAAAACAAAACCTACTTGTCATTGGAGCTTCATCCCATATTATTAATTTTGTTTGTTTTAATAGCTCAGCAAGTTCACTTCCTTTCTAAATATTGCATGTAGAGTTATCTACAGATGGAACTGGGATTGCAAAGAAGAAGAAGAAGAAGAAGAAGAAGAAGAATAATTAGAAGAAGAAGAAGAAGAAGAAGAAGAAGAAGAAGAAGAAGAAGAAGAAGAAGAAGAAGAAGAAGAAGAAGAAGAAGAAGAAGAAGAAGAAGAAGAAGAAGAAGAAGAAGATGGAAGCTGAGAGAGTGAAAAAATGAGGAGCAGGCGAACTGAAAGAGGAAGAAGACGTGGGTTGAAATAAAACGTGGAATAAGTAGTTTAGAATGTGAAGCCGTTTTAAGATTTCAAAAAGTAGTAGTTAATAGGAGTTAATGAATGAGTTATTTGAGGAGTTATTATAGGAGAATTAAGAGGATTTACGGTTACTATTAGTGAGTTATGTGTGGGAGAAGCGGGAAAGAGAATGAAGGAAAAGTTTACACGTGCGGTTTTTAGTTTAGGAAATGTAGTGACTTTTATTAGATTGTTAATTGAATTGAAGACTGAATGATGTGTTCGAAGAAGGATACCTGAAGATGGAACCTGAGAGAGTGAAAAAATGAGGAGCAGGCGAACTGAAAGAGGAAGAAGACGTGGGTTGAAATAAAACGTGGAATGAGTAGTTTAGAATGTGAAGCCGTTTTAAGATTTCAAAAAGTAGTAGTTAATAGGAGTTAATGAATGAGTTATTTGAGGTGTTATTATAGGAGAATTAAGAAGACTGAATGATGTGTTCGAAGAAGGATACTTGAAGATGGAACCTGAGAGAGTGAAAAAATGAGGAGCAGGCGAACTAAAAGAGGAAGAAGACGTGGGTTGAAATAAAACGTGTAATGAGTAGTTTAGAATGTGAAGTCGTTTTAAGATTTCAAAAAGTAGTAGTTAATAGGAGTTAATGAATGAGTTATTTGAGGAGTTATTATAGGAGAATGAAGATGATTTACGGTTACTATTAGTGAGTTATGTGTGGGAGAAGTGGGAAAGAGAATGAAGGAAAAGTTTACACGTGTGGTTTTTAGTTAAGGAAATGTAGTGACTTTTATTAGATTGTTAATTGAATTGAAGACTGAATGATGTGTTTGAAGAAGGATACCTGAAGATGGAACCTGAGAGAGTGAGAAAATGAGGAGCAGGCAAACTGAAAGAGGAAGAAGACGTGGATTGAAATAAAACGTGAATGAGTAGTTTAGAATGTGAAGCCGTTTTAAGATTTCAAGAAGTAGTAGTTAATAGGAGTTAATGAATGAGTTATTTGAGGAGTTATTATAGGAGAATTAAGAGGATTTACGGTTACTATTAGTGAGTTATGTGTGGGAGAAGCGGGAAAGAGAATGAAGGAAAAGTTTACACGTGTGGTTTTTAGTTAAGGAAATGTAGTGACTTTTATTAGATTGTTAATTGAAGACTGAATGATGTGTTCGAAGAAGGATACCTGAAGATGGAACCTGAGAGAGTGAAAAAATGAGGAGCAGGCGAACTGAAAGAGGAAGAAGACGTGGGTTGAAATAAAACGTGGAATGAGTAGTTTAGAATGTGAATCCGTTTTAAGATTTCAAAAAGTAGTAGTTAATAGGAGTTAATGAATGAGTTATTTGAGGAGTTATTATAGGAGAATTAAGAGGATTTACGGTTACTATTAGTGAGTTATGTGTGGGAGAAGCGGGAAAGAGAATGAAGGAAAAGTTTACACGTGTGGTTTTTAGTTAAGGAAATGTAGTGACTTTTATTAGATTGTTAATTGAAGACTGAATGATGTGTTCGAAGAAGGATACCTGAAGATGGAACCTGAGAGAGTGAAAAATTGAGGAGCAGGCGAACTGAAAGAGGAAGAAGACGTGGGTTGAAATAAAACGTGAATGAGTAGTTTAGAATGTGAAGCCGTTTTAAGATTTCAAGAAGTAGTAGTTAATAGGAGTTAATGAATGAGTTATTTGAGGAGTTATTATAGGAGAATTAAGAAGACCGAATGATGTGTTCGAAGAAGGATACCTAAAGATGGAACATGAGAGAGTGAAAAAATGAGGAGCAGGCGAACTGAAAGAGGAAGAAGACGTGGGTTGAAATAAAACGTGGAATGAATAGTTTAGAATGTGAAGCCGTTTTAAGATTTCAAAAAGTAGTAGTTAATAGTAGTTAATGAATGAGTTATTTGAAGAGTTATTATAGGATAATTAAGAGGATTTACAGTTACTTTAGTGAGTTATGTGTGGGAGAAGTGGGAAAGAGAATGAATGAAAAGTTTACACGTGTGGTTTTTAGTTAAGGAAATGTAGTGACTTTTATTACATTGTTAATTGAAGACTGAAATAAGTGTTCGAAGAAGGATACCTGAAGATGGAACCTGAGAGAGTGAAAAAATGAGGAGCAGGCGAACTGAAAGAGGAAGAAGACGTGGGTTGAAATAAAACGTGGAATGAGTAGTTTAGAATGTGAATCCGTTTTAAGATTTCAAAAAGTAGTAGTTAATAGGAGTTAATGAATGAGTTATTTGAGGAGTTATTATAGGAGAATTAAGAGGATTTACGGTTACTATTAGTGAGTTATGTGTGGGAGAAGCGGGAAAGAGAATGAAGGAAAAGTTTACACGTGTGGTTTTTAGTTAAGGAAATGTAGTGACTTTTATTAGATTGTTAATTGAAGACTGAATGATGTGTTCGAAGAAGGATACCTGAAGATGGAACCTGAGAGAGTGAAAAAATGAGGAGCAGGCGAACTGAAAGAGGAAGAAGATGTGGGTTGAAATAAAACGTGAATGAGTAGTTTAGAATGTGAAGCCGTTTTAAGATTTCAAAAAGTAATAGTTAATAGGAGTTAATGAATGAGTTATTTGAGGAGTTATTATAGGAGAATTAAGAAGACCGAATGATGTGTTCGAAGAAGGATACCTAAAGATGGAACATGAGAGAGTGAAAAAATGAGGAGCAGGCGAACTGAAAGAGGAAGAAGACGTGGGTTGAAATAAAACGTGGAATGAGTAGTTTAGAATTTGAAGCCGTTTTAAGATTTCAAAAAGTAGTAGTTAATAGGAGTTAATGAATGAGTTATTTGAGGAGTTATTATAGGAGAATTAAGAGGATTTACGTTACTATTAGTGAGTTATGTGTGGGAGAAGCGGGAAAGAGAATGAAGGAAAAGTTTGCACATGTGATTTTTAGTTAAGGAAATGTAGTGACTTTTATTAGATTGTTAATTGACTCCACACTTCAAAAACTAACGCCCTTCTTTGACCATTAATCCCAAACATTTAACCCTCTCATCACATCTTAACACCCATTTCGACCATACCTTTCATCTTTAACATCTTGCAAATTTCCTGAAACCATAATCCTCACACTAACCACTCAAAAATCAATCATGGCAAAGAAGAAAGTTGCTGCAAAAGCCTCAGGCAAGCATGCTAATGTCGGTGCTGTAGCATCACCTAAGAAGGCAACCAGAGGAGCAACAACCAAAGCCACAACATCTGCACCAATAGAGACAAAGAAGAATATTATCTAGAGAAATCTTAAATTGTAAAAACAAAAATGCTGGATATTTGTTTTTCCCTTGTTTGATCATCAATCTATGCATTACTGCTGGAGTTCCAATCGAAAGAGGAGAAGAAAGAAAAATCCCTTCAGGTGCCTTGGTTGCAGAGATTAAAGGAAAAACTGTCAAAGCTGCTGCATCTGAAACTACATTGATGCCACAATAATTCATGTTCAAACAACAGGCAGTGTGGAAGTTCATAAAAGAACAATTTTAATGGCAGAAGGAGGTATTCAATCAAATGTAGGTGCAAGGTTTCAAATTGCGGTTGCGGCTATTGCGGTCGCTGCGATGCGTATTGCGATTGATGCGGTGTGAAATAATTTTATATTTGCACAAATTTTAAAAAAAAATGCTATTATAATTGTAATTCTTTATATATCTTTTATGTATAGTTTTTTTTTATAAACTTTCATTCATTTTTAAGACATTAGATCATTAATTGTAGTCGAATGAACATGATCTAAATAAAAATAATTCTAAATTCTATTATTTAAGCAAATATAAGCATCGACAAGAACTTCATAGTATATAATATATAATATATAATATATAGTACAAACCAAGTCACAAATGGTCTTAATTTAAACGGGAACTAGAGTTAAATTGAGATTACACTTCATACAATCCGATTGTAAAAAGCAACGTCATATTGTCACCACCAGCTAGAGATGTGTTTTCACTGCAAAAAAATGATAAAAGCCGTAATTAATATCTTAAAGTTTAAACAATATAAAATTCAAATGTTTTAAAAATATAACTTATATGATATTTATACTCAAAAGTATACTTACATGATAGGTGCTACCACATGGTGGAATGACGCGGAGGATCATAATCTCTACTTTCACTTTGACTATCATCTTGTGTAGCTTCTTGCCCAAAGATATAACCATAAAATCCACTACTTGATTGTTGATGATAAGGATCTTCATAATTCATTGATTGTTGGGAGTATGATGAAGCTTCATCACTTGCATATGGATTATATGGGTTGAAAGAAGGATAATAATAAACAGGTGGATAAGATACTTGACTGCTTTGAGAAGAATCACCACCAATCCCAAAGTCAAGTGAAACCTTTTGTTTTCTTTTTCCTTTTTTTCTAGACTTTGAGCTTTCTCTTCTTCCACTAGGTAGTGAACTATTAGAAGGAGTCATGTCAGTCAAGCTCCTATAAAGTCTATTTGGTGATTCTGAATATGGATCATTTTGAGTTTACTCATCAACTTCTTCTTCATCCCCTCTACCCTCACCATCACCATCACCTTCTCCGGCTTCTTCATTAACCCCCCCATCACCACTATTATTACTTGGCGGACTTAAACCGTCAGCAGTTCCATTAGAATCAGCATTATCATCAAGAACTACAACATCATATTCATCATCTGTATCCAATATAGGCAACCATTTAGAATTTTGTACTCCATCCAATAATGGACCTTCTCTCTCTTCCATCCATGGAGATAATGGATCATCTTCTTGAAATATATAGTCAAGATTAATAGGATTAAAACTTTCTTCAATTTCTTGTTGACTATTTCTCTTTTGATCCCTCATTCTCAACTTCATGATGTTATTACTTTAAAATTACATGATGAAGTTATAATTATAAAATAAATTTACATACCAGCTGAATGAAGATCAGAATGCATGTATCTCCAACGCTTGTCAATCATCTCGTTATAGGTGGAATGGTAACGAGAGTTTTGTTGAATTGCTTGTTTAGCGCGATCAATTGCTTCATATAAAAATCCAATTGTTGGTTTCTCGTCACCATCGACCAACCTCAAAACTTTGACAATAGGCTCAAACACTTTCAATATATCTCTAGCCTTACTCCGAATTCCTTATTCAAAACAATTTTCTTTGCATCTAATCCTTGTCCATTTTGTCTTTAGCAAATTTTGTTTTGCAAACTCTTGATTTGAACATTTTTCTAAACCTTCTTTTTGCTTCACACTCGCACAGGAGCTTCCACCTTGTTCATAGATATTTCCATGCCCTCCTATTTCCCGTCTGAATCGTTGCCTATGTTCCCATGTGTGGTTTGATCTAATACTTTCTTGTGTAGCAAGTCTTATTTGGTCATCAAAAAGATCATCTATGTCTTCTTCATCTTCTCCTCTCGAACGTGCTTCAAACTCATCTTTTCTTTTCTTAGAAACATTTTTCTTTGCGTTCCCATCAAGTAAGAGTTTCATCATATTTTCCCTCACCATAGTATTCACTCTAGTACAACCTGCGACTTGTCCTTTCATGTGTGCTTGATGTTGCTTAAGCCTAGTAATTCCACCTTTTAATATTTTGTGACAAAGTAAGCATTCAACGTTATTCCGATTTCCACCTACCGGCTTTCCAAAATGCCATCCAATATCATCACTTGGAGCATTCTCTAATCTTTCCGTTGGAAATGGTTCTTCACTTGTTAGTAATTACTCTCAATTGTTTTTTTTTACCAAATTAGTAGTCATTAATAAAAAAATAAAAATGTTGCTGGCCAATGGCCAACCACTACGGCCCACACATGAAATGATCCACAACTTGTGGTAAAAAAAACACTAAACAAAAGTCACAAATTTTGAGAAAAAAAATAAATAAAACAAAAGTCACAAATCCACAACATTTCTCAACCACACACACACTAACAGATCACAAGCACAAATGAAAAACCCACGACACACACACATAAGCATTCAAAATCAAGTCAAAATACACAAGTCATAACCCACACACCAATGAGTAGCAACGGAATCAGAAGAAAAAACCAGATCAGAAGAGAAATATTACCTGAAAGTGAGCCGTGGAGTCTTTAAGAAGAGAGGAAAGGAAAGTAGAGGAGAGGAAGGAAGGTAGATCATCAGATGTAAATCTGATTTTTCTTCTAAATGAGTAAAGTTGGAAGAGAAAGAATAGTAAAAGGTAAAAGAATCTCCTTTTCAGTCTGTGAAATTTGATTCTCTGCTTTTACAGGCTACTAAGTACAATAGAGAGTACTATTTAAAGCTGATGTGGTTAAAACGAGGTGTTGCGGTGCTGTTGCGATTCCGTTGCGGTTACGTTGCGGAAAAATAGGGGATTGGAGATCACAACGCAATTGCGGTGGGATGCCGTTGCGACCACTCCCGCAACCGCAATATTGCGGCCGCAACACCTGTTGCGGTCGCAATTTGAAACCTTGCGTAGGTGCACCCCATGTGGAAACTCCACAATTATGTTTTGTGATGATGCAGGTTTAGTATGTTTTTACTAATTGTGTTGTTTTCCCCAAAATGTTTTCTAAAAACAAACACATGTCAAAAATAGGAGTCTTTTTAATTTTTTGGGTAAATTAAATAGAAGCATGATCAGCTAGCTACATTGTTTTTTGAGTTGAAATGCTTAAGTCTAGAACAGTGCCATGTTTTGAACAAATAATCCAGCATTATGAATACCCTTACACTACAACCCTGAGCTTAATCCCATTTTTAGCAAAATCCCATAAGTTTGAGGGTGCCGTTTTGTTAAAAACAAAAATAAAAACAATAGAAGTTACAAGTTGCTAAGTAGGGAGGCCTCTTCTTGGAGACACCATTGAGGTTTCAGTTTCAGTCAAAAGGAAATTGTAACATTAATAAATAAATAAAGGGTGCACTTGCTAAGTAGGGAGGCCTCTTTGTGGAGACACCATTGGGGTTTCAGTCAAAAATTAAATAGAAGACTTCCACCATAAATAAAAATCAAAACAAAATAGTAAAATTGCTGTAGCATAAAATTGCTATGCTCCAGCAATATCAAATATAAATGCTGCAGCATCTTGACACCTCCCAGTATCACAGATGATTTAAATGTAAGTGCCTTCCTTTTTGTTCAACTTCCTTTTTGTACAACCTAAAATGTAAGTGCCTTCCTTCGTGTTCAACTTTCCAAGCCACTTGCTCCACTTGCTCACCTGCTTGCTTATGCCTAGTTACTTTTTAGGTTGTAATTTTTTCCTTTTTAGGGACACTTGTCTTAATATAATAGGATCCTTTTGTAGTTGTTTGAATGATGTAATTAAATCACATCAAGGGGATGAATGGGGACATTTCTTCTCATTTAAGCAAGCTTCAAATTGGAGGAAGTTCAGCCCTTCTCTCAACTCACCTTCGGCTAACTTGTGCTGGATGATGGAAGCAAATCTAATCAAAGTCCAATAGAGCCAAAGTGGATGAATATGGACATTTTCTCACACTCATGGAAGTTCCAAGTTGAAGAAACACTCACTTTTTGAAACCTGTAAATACTCCTCCACTCCTCATTTGCAAGGGAGACCAGAATACACTCAAAAAAAAACATCTTAGAACTGGTTTCGAAGGAGAGGGAAGGAATTGACGCCTTCTTTCCTCAATTTCATCAACTACAAGGAATGTTATGAGCAATGTTGTAGCATTTGCCTTGTAATTTCTTGCTATTTTAACATGAATACCTTTTCAGTAATGTTGAGCATGAGCTAAACGCTTTTGTTAAGAGTCCCACATCGGATGGGATATGGCCTGAAAAAGAGTTTATAAGTGGGTGGCATCCCTCACCTTACAAGCCGGTTTTGTGGGGTTGAGTTAGGCCTAAACCACATTCTAAGATGATATCAGAGCCTATCATAGATCTATCGGGCCACCTACCATTAAAAAAAAAAAAAGACACGCTACAAGCCCAAAAATAAAAATAAAAAGGTGCTGCGCGTGAGGGGGTGTATTAGGGAAAATCCCAAGTCCCACATTGACTAGTGATAAGGTCTCTAGAGGGTTTATAATGAAGAGGCAACCCTCACCTTACAAGCCGGTTTTGTGGGGTTGAGTTAGGCCCAAACCACATTCTAAGATGGTATCAGAGCCTATCCTAGATCCTTCGGGCCACCCACCATTATTATCCACGCACCAAGCCCAATAGTGCTGGGCGTGAGGGGGTGTATTGGGAAAAACCCAAGTCCCACATTGACTAGAGATATGGTCTCAAAAGAGTTTATAAGTGTGAGGCATCCCTCACCTTACAAGCCGGTTTTGTGGGGTTGAGTTAGGCCTAAACCACATTCTAAGAGCTTTTGTAGTTGGGATGCATTAAGCTTGATAATGAAGTTGTGATATGTTTTGTGTTATATGTGATGTGTGCATTTTAGTCTTGTTTGATAATTCTTTCATATTCATCTTTAGACTTGATGACCTAGATATGAATATGCAAACTATTAATCCAGACATGGTTTATAATTGGAACTCAAGAACTAATATGGGTAAGTGTTTTTGTCATTGGAACTTGATATGAGTATACTTGATAAATTCCATGCTAAGTCCTAGACATAGGATAACATAGTCGTAGGGTGATACTGTGGGAGCTTAAGAGACATGAGTGAACTTATTTAAGGCGCATAAATGTTAAACCTTGTAATGAAGCTTTTAAGAAAAGTGACTGAAAAACATGTTACTATTGCTACAACATCCAATGCTACAACATCAAATATAACACATTGCTACAACAATGGATTTGTTAAGTGAAAATCATTCCAACTACTCTTCTCATCATATTTCCAAAATCCAACTTTAATTTCTTGTTTATTTTCTGTTTGCATCCCCCCTTTGTTGTTTAATTGGTTACCTTCCACTTGGTTGCTGTTATAATTAAACTTGCAAATTAATCCAATCTCTATGTGTTCGACACTCTATTTACTCTATATTACTTGTTGCGATTGTGTATATTTGCACAACATCAAACACAACAGTAAGCATGTACATTACAAGGTTATAATTATATACTCAAGAATTTCAACAAACAATCTATGTGCATATTTTCATCGGTCGTGATGTGTGTCTATTTCGGTGAGCATTTCAATAAACAATATCTAATGATAAAATACCAAATAATGTCAAATTTACACAACTACCACTCTTTGGAAAGCTTTAGAAGTCTAGTTTATGAATATATATATATATATATATATATATATATATATATATATATATATATATATATATATATATACTAGTATGTACACTGCGTACAAAGACGCGGGAATACATTTTATGTGAAAATAGCGTCATTGAGTGGTTAATTGTGTCGTTAACATGATTTGTGGTTGCCGTCTTTAGTCGTTTTCATGTGATGCACGCGCGTTTTTGAAAAAATGAGCGTCTTTACTCCCACTTTAGAATATAATAGGGTAATGAAATTCGTGTGGTTTAAAAAGTCGCTAATTGTATATACATTCAGAATTATTATAGACAACATAGAACATACAAATGACAATCTGCGTTGTCCAAAGGTCAAATTTTATACTTTGTCAACAAATATAAAGGGACAATATTGAAATAAAAGCTGAAATATAGTTTACTTATATCTAAGTCATTAGAAAATTAGGAGGTCCAATATTAGACAAAAACACAGACAGGGATCAAATCTCCATATTGTGTGAAATACTGGGAAATAGGTTATATAGTAGACTATTGTATTTTCACACGAAGATGATATAAATAATTCATGTAAATAAAACTCATTTAGGAAATAGGTTATATAGTAGACTATTGTTGAAATAAAACTCAAAATATAGTTTATTTATATCTAAGTTTTTGGAAAAATATGGGAGCAAATATTGGACAACAACACATATAGGGATCAAATCTCCTATTGTGTGAAATAACGGGAAATATAGTTCATTAGTAAACTATCTCATTAATTAAATATAGATCTAAGAACTCAGGAGTGCGTATATGCGTTTCTGAAACCCACGCCCCTTCCAACACATCAAACACGATTGGGAGCTATATCCAACCCACCATGTGGATAGCACAGGGCTGACGGGCGCTACGAAATAGACTCGCGATACAACTCCCAATCATGTTCATTGAAATATTGACGTACATATTGAAACAACTTTAGAATAATAGTAATCTAATATTATAGACAATAGTTCAAATTTGCAAGATATGCCAAGTCTAACTAACAGTCCATATGATCTCTTGGATTCAAAATTTACCTCTCGATGTCATTCGGAAAATTGTATAGTCGGTGACAAAAGCAAGATGCATACATAGCCTATTGACCATGATGCCATTTCGTCCGTTGTCGCGCGTGCAATGTTAGTCGGTATTTTAAAGAGATAATTCCCAAACCAAGTACTGTGAGTGCGAGGATCTTCAACATTGAGAAGCAGTGTTGATAAAAAAGTGTAAATGGTCAATTTGTCAATTAAGGCAACACTTTAAAGAACAATGTACAAACTTTGTGAGCTACTTTGTGTAAAATGTTGGTCTAAGAATTAGCTCAAAAAATAAATAAAAAACCGATATATTTTCAAGCATGTTGAGTGCAACGCGATAACACTTGAATGATGACTATATACAAACCAAATATGGAAGAAATAGGGGGAAGAACAGAATATGAAATACCCGTTCCATTTACAAATATAACATTCTTATCAAAAGTCACGTGTCACGTGTAAAATACTTGTAGCAAAATTTCCAAATGGATTCTGGTATAGTCTTTCTTGTCAAAAACCGGAAAAAACAAACGACAAAAAAGTTAAGAAGTAAAGAAACCAAAATTTTTATTTTTATAAAATCAACACATAAACTGGAATGACCCAAGAAACCATCTTTCAAAAACTATAGATTCAAATAACTATTGCAGGATCTGAAAATCTTAACAAAGCAAAGTAAATCGCCAGAAAATTGAAAACAAAATACGTGAAGAGGAGAAGTTACTCTGGGGATAGCAAACAGAATAAGTTCATCAAGTTGGAACCTCAACCCAATAGCCGCCTTAGAGGCCAAATTAATGAACATGTTATGTAGCTATGCCTATGGCTATGTACCATATGATTACTAAATTAATGTAACAGAGTTAACTTATAGCATTGAGTTTATGAATAGTTGAATATATGAAGAAAAAAATACAAAACTTGTTTCTATCATTCAACCATTGATATCTAACTCTCAATCCCCAATTCAATGCTGCAGCATGTTGTGAGAGTACCCAATGCAGCCATTGACATCGACCTACATTGAAAATCATATTAATAAGAAATAAGAAAAGCATATGCAATTAGAGATAGTAAAAGGACGATGAAGAGATTTGATTGAATCACTGTGAACAATTAGGCAGACATCAAATTGATAGTATCCTGTCTATAATTCATTTTTTTCTAAACGCAGATCTAGAGTCTGTGACCATGTGTGCAATTAAGTTGAATATGGATGAAGTGTGAAAGACATTGAATTTCTTTCCCTTGTGTTCCTTCTTGCTGTCAAAGGTGCAATCAAATATGTTTAAGCATTTAAATTTGCTGAATCTAATTGTAATTCCCAATGTTATTCTTCACTGTTAAGTACAACTTTGTATACTCCATGCTTAGCTCATTATTTAAATTTGTTATGCATCCTTTGGTTTTCATTAATAACAAAAAAGAGGTTGAAGAAAAAGACCAAACTTTAATAACAAAAAGTCACATTTTGGTGTGAGCATTTCAACTCTTCAATGCAAATAGAAATAAATAACACAAATATGCAGCTTCACAAATTGGTACATATTAGTCAATTGAAGCCAGAAACAAACCATGATTAAAACATCGAATCAAACAAAGAACATATCCCGTGAACCTCCCCGTCGGAGCTTCTCGTTGTCGCTTCAGTTCTTGCTCTCTCTGCTGTCACTTGAAACTACAGGCAACTAATTTAGTATTTAGTTTAGTTATATTGAAAACACTAACACCTTTGTAAACAATAGGCAACCGATTTTGAAGTGCATAAATTCAATAAGAATTTTCATTGTTCTTTAGGCAGGCTTTTTTTTTATATTATAAGGGTTTGTAACCTTATACATCAGCTCAATAGAAAGAAAGCCAAAAATCTCATAAAAAGCAAAAAATCTCCATAACTCTAAAATCTTAAAAGTTAATGCATCAGGTAAATGAAAGTCAATTTCCCTATGACCAAATTTACCAGAAAAAGAAAAATAATCAAACATAAAAAGGATCTCATCTAACACAACACAACACCAAATGCCTTAATAGCAAGGGTTCAGTAACCAAGCAAATTGAATTAGGACATGGGGAAAAACTGAAATTCTAAAAGTTTAGGAATTAAGGGAACCTGGAGGATTTGTTTTTTTTTTTCCGCAGTGATGGAGAAGGTGGTTGAGCGATTTGTTACATCCAGTTAATTCTCTACCTATGATTCAATACACAGATAACAAACTAAAAAATAGAAAAATGCTTACGTGACCAAATAATCATGTTTGGCCTCTCTTTTCATATACTTGCGTTTTTTAAATCCTTATTTTTGCTGCACATATTGAAATATAAAAGTAGAAGTATATTTTTTATATTACATCTGATATGGTTTATTCTCCATAATCAAGTTCGATAGCACAATTCGTGGAAATGTGTTGGAATTTTGTTACATCCTCAATATAATTGGTAAACAACGAATTAATTAGCAATAAAAGTAATATGTGGGTTGTCCACAATCAAAATGTCATAATGGGTGATTAATCTGGTAATTAAAATGGCTATCAAATTCTTTAATGTCTGATTGACGGTTTTAATGCTAATTAAGGGCTGTGCTATCTTGTCTAATGTTAATTACACAGCAACAGCCGAAATCCAAAGGGTTGTAAGCCGTTGATTGGTTCGACCAACGGACACCGTTGATAGTGCTGCTCAAAAAAACGATCCAACAACCGTGATTTTTTCCGTGCTTGCGTGGCTTTTTTTAGTGCCTGCGTGGCTTTTTTTAGTGCCTGCGTGGCTTTATAGCGAGGTGACGTGGCTTTTTTGAAAAACTCTCATTTAAATATAATAAAGATATATATATTATGCAAGGTAAACATCCAATTAGTATAGTTTATTAAAAGAAGACACAAAGATACAAAAAACAGGACAAAACCTCTTATTCAACTTGTAACCAAGGTAGACAAGTTCGTAATCCTACTTAGGAACGGTGATGGGTCATAGGTTCGTAAAGCACGGGATCGTAGCACGAAACGTAGGAACGGTGAAATTGTCAACTAATAAATATATGCATATTAAAACATATGAATAGAGATAAAAACTATAAATAAATGAAAAAAATCACAATAACTTTTATTTATATATAAATAAATATATTTATATAAATATAAATAATACAATATTTAACAAAAAAATAAGCTAAAGCAAAAAAACAATACAGAAATACTAAGCTAGAGTAGCAAGAGTAGTATATGTATGAAATAGGAAAAAAGAAAAGGTAAAGAAACAGTGAATGGTCAAAAAAAGAAAAGGTAGAAAATGACAAAACTTAATAATGCAACACAGCTGTAAAGTGGAGGCAGTGATTGGTCAAAAACAAACAGTGCAGGCAGCTACTTAATGCTGAAACGGTGAAACGTGATACAACTGTAAAATGCAAGTCATTTGTGTTTAAAAAACAAGGGCACAATAGTAATTCTCTGCGAAATTACTATTCCTTCATCTTCTACACGATGCAAAACACCATTCTCTGCAATTTCGACCCGAAAAAGAACTTAAAAACCCGTTGTCGCAGGAGCGACCCGACCCACCGCTCCCAACCGCTCCTTGTCGCTCCTAACCGCTCATACGTCCCTAAACGCTCCAACGGCCGCTCCTATCGTTCCTGATGCATTTGCGCTTTTGACTAGGTACAGGAGCGTTTCTCCCCCATGAGTTCGTAGGAGCGACCGCTCCTACCGCTCCTGTAACGAACTTGACTACCTTGCTTGTAACCCAATTTTATCCATCAATTCTTAACCAAATGCAGTAGATCATGTGTCCAACTTGAAGGTAATTGAGTCTAGTTTCTAAAAAACATGAATCATGTCGAACTAACTTCTTTGGAAATCACAACGATTCTAAAGCCTTTTGCTTGAGACCTTGTAGCAACAACTTTCTCTCCTTCCCTTCCTTCTCCTTTTTTCTCACGTATTCTCATGTCTCCCTTTCATTCTCTCTCTCTTTTTTCTTTTCTCTTTTTTTCTTCTAGTAAAGGGTATTCATTGTTCAACTGCAGTAAAAGTGAGAGAGAAATGTGCTCGTGTTCCTATTGGTTAGAGTTGTGTAGGAGTCAAGTGGATTGGAAGAATAATGTGTTAATTTTGGTTTATTGCTAAAAGGTCACTCCATGATCTAGTTTATGCTAATGTTACTAAATTTTAATTTATTCTCTCACAATCTTATCTCCTAATAAACTTTGAAATGGAGGTCGAATATATTCTAACAATTCAATTTAGTATAATCAATCAAGTTAAACAATGTGTAGAACTCAAATTAAGAAATGTGGGGCGTTACAAATAATAAGTGATTTGCACAAGATATAGGAGTAGAAAGACATGCTAACGATAAGTAAAATATGAATCACAATATGTGCAAACCTAGTAAAATACTAGAGAATAACGCTACCAACAAAAGAAGGTATGGAAAACGAAGAGTTCTCGTAAATTTGTTGTACTCTAAAACTCACATAAGCATTAATTTAGAAGGAAACATAATCATCGATGATACTATAGAAAAAACAATAAGCATAAAGGAGTCACAAATGTATGAAGAGACCTGCAAACAAAAGGTCATTAATAGGGTGCAAATATACACATTGCTTCCAAATGATACCACAACAAAATCGGTATCTTGTTTTACATTCGAAAGATGGTATTGCCTTTCTCTGCATTAGCTGAAGCATTCAAACTAAAATCTAGATAGGTAGACCTTTAGACTTTAGATTGTTATCTGAAATGTACCATTGAGTTGTCCCTGGAATATCAATTTCTAGATCGAAGGCATTGTTCTACATTTTGAGAGCGTGATAATTCTCTGTTGAATGCAAGACAATGTCATAAATACAGAAGTTACCTTTCTGAGGACAATTCTACGATGCATTTCAGATAACAATCTAAAATATCAAGATCACTAATCGAGATTGTAGATCAAATGTTTGAGGTAATACGTAGAAAGACAATACCATCCTCCAAATGTACAACAAAACAGTGATTTTATTGTGGTGTCAGTTGGAAGCAATGTTTGTATGTGCGTAGCGATTATTGACCAATTATTCGGGAGTCCCTTCTTACATTTTTGACTTTTTTTATGCTTATTGCCTTATTTATATGATGATTATGTTTCCTTCTAAATTTTGGGTTAAGTAAATTTTGGACCATATTTATGCAATGATCTTGCTGTCTTATATTACAAAAAAATTATAGGACTTCTTGATTTGTCATACCTTGTTTTGTTGGTAGGGTTATTCCGATATTCACCTAGAATTGTACATGAGTAAACTTCTTCTTAATGTTGTGTGTGGTTCATATTTTACTTATCAATAGCATGTCTATCTACTCCTATATGTAACATCAAATATAGTAATCAATTTGCAAAGTTTGAAATTTTTTAAAATTCAATAGGTTAAACGATATGTATAAGAACAGTGGAGAATAAAATTATAAATTGCACTCAATAAAAAGGAAAAAAAAAACTCTCAAAAAAATGGTTTGAACAACATTAGAGCTCTAAAAAACACAACACACACAATTAGTTTCTTTAAAAGGAATTTAGTGCAAACTAAAGAAAATGCTGAGAAGCATATATAAGTCATTATAAGGATAATAAACTGACAATGGATAAAAAATTAAAACGTTTTATTATATAATGGATATTAATGCTATTTGTTGCATAATAGAGAAACCACTGAAATTATAAGTGATGAAACGCTTGAATTAAAAATATAACAACACATGTTAGCAATAAAAAATTAACGTAAAATTTTAGCGAAAAAAGTCAGTATAACTCAAATTGGTATAAAAAATTTTGACTACAAAAGATATTCATTTATTCAAATAAATCGAATCCATTGAAAACAACTTAAGTTCAACTTCATTAAAATTGGGAAAAAATGAATTTTGCAACAAACTTAAAACACCCAGGTTGTACAATTAAACGATAAAATGCCAACAAATGCGAGAAATCAAAGTGACAACAATTTATACTCGTGTCTTGGATCTATAACGTTGACACCGAAGCCATTGATTTAATCAAGAGAAAGCAACATCAAACAAACACTACAACAAGATGAGAAACTAAACAACATTGAATCAAGACGACAATCAAAATAACGTTGCACTCAGACGATGAAATCAAGAAAAAATACAAAAGAAAAGTTGTTATCAAAATGTGAACAAATAAATTAATATAAAATTAATTTAGTTGAATAATTTGTTAAAAACATTCAGGATAAACAAATTTAAACCCAAGAGCACTTGGATGAGATGGTAAGGGTCTCTTCTAGCTTAACCAAGGTCCGGGATCGAATCCAGCCTTTGGCATGCTGATGAGGACATAGAGCACCAAGATGCCATTCAAAGCTTAGGAGGTCCAATGA
This sequence comes from Oxytropis ochrocephala, assembly GCA_020916435.1. Taxonomy (NCBI): domain Eukaryota; kingdom Viridiplantae; phylum Streptophyta; class Magnoliopsida; order Fabales; family Fabaceae; genus Oxytropis; species Oxytropis ochrocephala. Next base: position 53,064,219 of record CM037095.1, read on the forward strand.
CTAGGGCAAGGTCAAAGAGAGTCAAGAAGACTTAGTCCAATTCACGACGAAGGCCATTGCAAAAGAGGGCAAAGATGTAATTGCACTAAAACGCATGCTTGTCATACAAGCTATGGAGGAGGCGCAATTTCCATGACAAAGGCACCCAAGTTGTTTCATTTTAATTAAATAAAAAGTGCATGTGACCAATTGATTTAGTTGGGACCAAGACACTAAGTTATTTCATTTCAAGTTATTTTTTTCTTTTTTTGGGTGTGTTTAATCCACTTCAAGTGGTGTGTTATTTTTGAAAATTGATGGAGTCAACAAACTTGCTAATCAAGCAAACTTGCTCATCAAGGAAGACAATCAAAGGAAACGGATTACAAGATCTATATCATTTATGGCACATCAAAGACAATCAAAACAAAGAGGAAATGCAAGATCCTAATCATTAATGGTGCGATCAATGCCCAAATCAACTAGGATATTTTCTTGTAATTGTTTTGACTAGTATTCTTGAAATTTTCTAATACCCTTATTATAAATAGGGAGTGCAAATGTCAATGAAAAGCAACAAAGACTTTATCAAAGATTTTGAGTTCATACTCTTTGGTTCTGGATTGGACCAGTTTATTCGATCTTATCAAGAAATCTATTTCTTGTGGTGATAAATCACACTCATAGGCTTATCCTTGTCTTGGATTAGACCAAGGTGGCGCCCCTAACCTAAACACCATCTTCTTCACAAATTCAACAACCCAAAACATTCTTCTCGTTAGTCTTAAATCTGTTCTTAAATTCCCCATCCCAAAATTCACCAAATTCTTCATACCTCTTTCCCCATCATTTACCCTTTTTATATCCAAAAACACAAATTATAAGTTACAACCAGAATCTATATTGAAAATCAAAAGAATGGCCAGTTCCACAACAAGGAGGCCATCATGTGGTATCAGAGCAAGGTTCTTGTTTGTTCAACCAATTTCAGGGTTAGTCTCTAAACTCCAACTAAAAACTAAACCACATCCCAAACCATATAAGCTTCAATGGCTTGTCAATGATATTAAAATGATTGTTGATAAGCTAGTAGAAATTTCTTGGTTTATATATGTTTTTCGTCCCTTGCAAATATAATTTATTTTTAAATTAGTCCCTCGCAATTTTTTTTTAAATAAATCTCTGCAAAATAACTTTTTTAAATAAGTCCCAAAAAAAGTTTAATTTTAAATTATTCATTTTGGTCCCCTGCAAAAAGTTCTTTTATTTAAAATAGCCCTTCCAAAATTAAAATTATTCATTTTGCGGGGGACGAAAATGAATATTCACTTTGTATTTGCATGGACCAAAATGAATAATATTAAATTTTGCAAGGGCTAGTTTAATAGAAATTTTTTTGCAGGACCAAAATGAATAATTTTAAATTTTGTAAGGACTATTTTAAAAAAATAATTTTGCAGGGACTAAAATGGATATTCGCCATATTTGTAGGGACCAAAAGGATATTGAAACCAAATTTCTTTTTCAATTGGTAAATATGAGGATGCGGCTGTTTGTGATGTAGTTCCTATGGAGGCTAGTCATGTCTTGTTGGGAAGGCCTTGGCAATTTGACAAAAGGATCACCCATGATGGGCGTACTAACAAGTACTCCTTGGTTCATCATGAAAAATGAATTGTATTGGCTCCTTTGAGTTCAAGTGAGGTGAGGGCTGATCAAAAAGAATTGAGAGAAAAATGTGAAAGGAAAGAGAAAAATAAAAAGAAAAAGAAGAAAAGATCGCCAAAGAAAAAGAGAGAAAAAAGAGTGATAAAAAAAAGATTGATGAAAAAAAGAAAGAAAGTTTGATGGCGACAAAAGGAGAGGTTAAAAATGTTATTTTTGCAAACCAGCCCCTATATTTGCTTTTTAGCAAAGAGGTGGCCTTGTTGGAAAATTTACCTAACACTCTAGAATTGCCAAGTTGCATAAATTCTCTTTTGCAGGAATTTGAAGAGTTGTTTCCTAAGGAAATACTAAGTGGGCTTCCGTCGTTAAGAGGGATTGAACACCACATTGATCTCATCCCAGGGGCTGCATTGCCTAATAGGCCAGCCTACAGGAGAAATTCCCGACAAGAGATACAAATGCAAGTGGTTGAATTGGTAAGTAAAGGTTGGGTAAGAGAAAGTGTAAGTCCATGTGTTGTCCCTGTTATTTTAGTTCCTAAGAAAGATGGTAGTTGGAGAATGTGCACTGATTGTAGGGCTGTTAATAATATCACTATTAAGTATAGGCATCCAATACCTAGGTTAGATGACTTGCTTGATGAACTGTTTGGTGCATGCTTGTTTTCGAAAATTGATTTGAAAAGTGTATACCATCAAATTAGGATTAGGGAAGGGGATGAATGGAAAACTGCTTTCAAAACTAAATATGGTTTATATGAGTGGTTAGTTATGCCTTTTGGATTAACTAATGCATCCAGCACTTTCATGAGATTAATGAACCATGTTTTGAGGGATTTTTTGGGAAAATTTGTTGTTGTATATTTTGATGATATCTTGATATATAGCAAAAATTTGGAGGACCATTGCACTCATCTAAAGGCTGTTTTAAATGTGTTACGAAAAGAAAGTTTGTACGCAAACTTGGAAAAATGTGTATTTTGCACGGATCAAGTTATTTTTCTAGGTTTTGTAATAAGCTCTCAAGGAGTACAGGTGGATGAAGCAAAGGTGAAGGCAATCAAAGAGTGGCCAACTCCCAAAAGTGCAACTGAGGTAAGAAGTTTTCATGGTTTAGCAAGTTTCTATAGGAGGTTTGTCAAGGACTTTAGTACTATTGCGGCTCCTCTTAATGAAATTGTTAAAAAAGAAATTGGTTTTAAATGGGGTGAGAAACAAGAACAGGCATTTTCTAACCTTAAGGAAAAGCTCACCCAAGCACCAATTCTAGCTTTGCCTAACTTTTCAAAGTCTTTTGAAATTGAGTGTGATTCTTCTAATGTTGGAATTGGGGTTGTTTTGATGCAAGAAGGACACCTGCTTATTTTAGTGAGAAATTAAAAGGGGCTGCCCTAAATTTCTCAACTTATGATAAGGAATTGTATGCCTTAGTAAGGGCGTTGCAAACATGGAAACATTACTTGCTGCCCAAAGATTTTGTCATTCATAGTGATCATGAGTCCTTGAAGTATCTCAAAGGACAAGGTAAGTTGAACAAGAGGCATGCCAAATGAGTTAAATTTTGAGTAAAAATTTAGAGACGTGTCTCTCTAGTTCTCTGAGCCGTTCTTAGAGCTTATCGGTTTGCCGTGGCGCTCATCCCGACTTATCAACCGGAACCTCCATGAGCGGTTGTGGCGTCTTCCGACTTATCGATCGGTCTTCCATCCCCGATCGTGGTGTCTCCATCACTACCACCTTCATGACTCCCGAAATAGTCACCGACTACTCTTTATGTGATTAAGCACAAGAAGGGTAAAGCCAATGTTGTGGTCGATGTAATCATCACGGAGGTACGCATTACTCTCTACCCTTGAAACTAAATTTTTTGGCCTTGAGCACATTAAGGATTTGTATGACCATGATCTTGATTTTTCTGTCAAATATGTTGAATGTGTGCATGCTGCCCATAATGGATTTTTTAGGCACAATGATTATTTATTTAAAGAAAAAAGGTTGTGTGTGCCAAAAGGATCCATTAGAGAGGCTTAATGGGACATTTTGGTGTCCCTAAAACTTTGGAATTTTTGAAAGAACATTTTTATTGGCCTCACGTGAAAGTTGATGTGCAAAATATTGTGAAAGATGCATTGTTTGCAAAAAGGCCAAATCCAAAGTTATGCCCCATGGTTTGTATACTCCACTACTTGTTCCTGAATATCCTTGGATTGACCTTTCCATGGACTTTGTCTTAGGTTTACCTAGAACAAAGAACTGGAAAGATTCTATTTTTGTTGTTGTGGACAGGTTCTCAAAGATGGCACATTTCATTCCATGCAAAAAGGTGGATGATGCTTGCTGATGAATCCCCATCACATGATGGTTTAGTATGAAAAAGAGGATTTTATGTGAAGATTTTAATGAATGTAGGGAAAATGGCAACACGAAAAGAGTAAATTGTGCTAGTTGAAATTGATTTGCTTTGCAAAGTGTTTACGCTTGGTTTTGTGGTGTTTTTGTGCCCCAGGACTAGGTGAAAGGAAGAACGAAGAAATGCAAGCAAACGGACGAAAAAGTGCCAAGGAATGAGCTTGCGCTGAAGTGGCGCTGGAGGCGCCAGTGAGGCGCCAAAGGAGTGCAGGAAATAACAAGTCCCTGCCCATTCGCGCTCCACTCTCGCATGAGGCGCCAGCGAGGCGCGAGTTACTGTAGCGTCCTCCAATCAGTTGCGCTTAAGTGGTGCCGAGGCGCGCAACAGGCGCAAGTCATTGAAAACACGATAAAACACGCAAAAGCTGCGTTTTTTTGAGGATCTTCTCACTTTTGGACGAATTGGAACCCTAGCACACCAGAGAGAATTCGTTGCAGCTGCTGACCATCGAAGAATCAAGCCTTGGGAACAAGAATTGAGACTTCGAATGTCATCATCATCATCGTTATTATCTTGTAATTCCCTCTTTCCCTTATCTTTGATCATGTGTAACTAAACCCTTATGTTGGGGATGAATAGATTTTGATAGAGCACGATGTTTAAATTTGGTTCTTAATCGTGTTAAGTTGTTTTCTCTCGTATTTTGTGGATTGAAATTCAGTTTTAAGTTGTTTACAATTGGAAAATTGTGGAATTATCCTTATTCAATGATTTAATGGAAATTGTTATTGTTGAATGGTAGAATTTCAATTAGGCAATTCGTAGCTTAGGAATATTCCTCGAATTGTTGTATGTGGTGAACTCTATTGTTTAAGGCTTGTAGGTAATTAGGATCACCTAAGGAATCGGGGTTTTAATAATCTATAAAGGACTAGTTACCTAAGGAATTAGGACTTAGTTAATATAACGAGTTTGGTAGCAAAATATAGAGAGAGGTATCCTTGACGTTACGCCAGTTATATTGTGCGAAATCAAAAGACGTTCATCCCTAGCACCCATTCTCATCATAGTTCGTCAACGTGTTCTTAGTTTCAATTTATTTAAAAACTCAAAAAATAATTTATTGCTTTTTACTTTGAAAGTCTGCATAGCTCAACCATTTCAACCAAACCCTTTCAAATCGGTTCTCTTAGCAATTGTTAACGTGATTAGTAAATTAGTTCGATCCTTGAGGGCGATATCCCGGCATTTTACGGTTTTATTACTTGCACGATTTGGTACACTTGCCAAATTACTAACAAGTTTTTGGCGCCGTTGCCGGGGATCGAAATTAATTTACTAATTAATTCAAGGCAATCGTTCGAACCCGTACATATTTACATTTACTTTAGTTTTATTTCGTTTATTTTTGTTTATTGTATATATATCACACGGTTTGCTTTGACACTTGTCCAAGTTGTAGTTTTCTCGGTGCATGCGCGAGTGTTGATCCTAAAGATCTACTTTTCGATCGGAAATTGAGAAAACCGCTAGAGCTAATAGAAAGGAAGCAAGGTTAAGGAAGCAAAGAGCAACAATAGGAGAATCTTCGTGCAACAAAGCGTGGATCAAATCATGGGAGAAAATCCACCACCGCTCGCACTCTTAGCGACTTTGGGAGCAGGAACCAAGCGCCCAAGCTTACACCTTCCAACTGTGGGGTGTGTAGCATTTGAGATCAAGTCTTGGATCCTCACCGCTTGAAATCGAACAATTCTCTGGGTATGATGTCAAGATCCAAATCAACACTTATTTCAATTCTATGAAATTTGTGGGTCCACAAATCTCGGGAGTGATCGACCAGAGAAAAAGTTGCGTCTCTTTCCATATTCTTTGTTGGTAGAGCTAAGGATTGGCTAAACACTATCCCAAAGCAGAACTGTTAACAATTGGGGTGATCTAGAGAGCAAGTACTTAGAAAGATTTTTCCAATTTCTAAGTTCATCAAGAAGCGGGCTGAAATATCAAATTTTGAGCAAGGAGATGGTGAGTCGCTTTATGATGCTTGGGAAAGGTTCAAACTGTTATTAAAAAGATGTCCAGGCATGGTATTGATGATTTTCTTGATTGCAAACTTTTCTGTCATGGTTTTGCGACCTCAAACAAGGATGATGTTAGATGCCTCTATTTGGAGGATCTTTGGGAACTAAAAGCTGCAGAGGAAGCAAGGCAGTTAATGGAGCATATGGCCTCTAATGAGTACAAAATTCAAAATGATAGGGTGCCACAGTGAAGAAAGGGATGTTAGAGTTGGATTCTAATAGTCTTTGTGTTGGCTCAACAAAAGGTAATGTCACTCCAAATTGAAGCTCTTTACTAAGCGCCTAGTCGCTACTCCGCTGTGGGGATCTCAAACCCCTGCGACAGTTCAAGCAAAGACACCGTGGTGCATGTAATTATTGTGGCGAGAAATGCTCATGAAGGTATTTGTGCAACTCATGGAGATAACAGTGAGCAGGTTAATTATATGGGCAACTTTCGGAAGCAAGGTGGGAACCCCTATTCTAACACCTACAATCACGGGTGGCGAGAATCATCCCACTTCTCTTGGAAGAATAATGATACCGCAGGTCACATCAAGAAACAACCTAGTCAAGAACAAAGAAAGCCATCTCCTATGGAGGAAGCGTTGACACGCTTTATGCAAATGACAAAGACAACCTTTCAATCTCAAGACCAAGCTATGAAGAGAATATGGAAAAGAATCATGAAGCCTCCATAAAGAATCTAGAGACTCAAATTGGGCGATTATCAAAGCAAACTTCTTCGGATCATCTAATGATGGTTTCTCGCCTAATACCGTTGACAACCCTAGGAATAAAAGCGCTAAGGCTATCTCTCTAAGAAGTGGTCGGGAGTTGCCGACTCCTGTGGTGAATTGTGAAAAGAAGGTGTCAGTTGAAAATGAAAGAAAAGAGTTGAGTGAAAAGAATGAAAATGAAAAAAATGGAGGAGTCGAAAATGAGTTGAGTAAGGAAAGTGAAGAAGGTGTGAAGTCTAACCCTAATGAAAACAATTTGTTCTTTGATGTGCATGTACAAGAGAAACTCAAGACACCTCCTCCTCAAGTGAAGCTGCTATATCCTCATGCTAGCAAGAAACATCAAAAAGATGAGCAGTTTTCTAAGTTCATGGAGGTTTTTAAGCGGCTACAAATCAATATACCCTTCGCAGAAGCTCTAGAACAGATGCCCATATATGCTAAATTCATGAAGGAGCTTTTGACAAAGAAGAGGAAATTTAAAGAGGACGAAACAGTGGCTTTGAATGAGGAGTGCAGTGCTATAATCCAGAGGAAGCTCCCTCAGAAAATGAAAGATCCGGGAAACTTCACCATTCCATGTGCATTGGCGACATAGCCATTGGCAAAGCTCTTTGTGATCCGGGGGCGTATTAATCTTATGCCATTGTCTATCTTTGAAGAGATCGGGTGGTGGTGAGGTGAAACCCACTAGAATGTCTCTCGACACTCATTGATCGATCGATAAAATATCCTTATGGAGTGTTGGAAGATGTTCAGTCGAGTTGATAAATTCCTATTTAGGTAGACTTTGTGATACTTGACATGGAGGAAGATGCAGAGGTACCACTTATCCTGGGTAGACCATTTTTAGCCACGGGGACGAGCTTTGATTGATGTGCAACAAGGGAAGGCGATCTTGAGGTTCCAAGATGAGAAGATTACTTTTAATGTTTTTGAAGCTATGCGCCATCCCGATGACAAAGGACAAGTGTTTTAGGGTGGATATGATTGATAACTCTGTGAAAGAGACCTTTAGGCAGGAAGTACCATCTCTCCATTGGAGGATGTAATTGTGAATTCTATTGAAGAAGCGGATGAGAACTTGGGAAGTGAGATAGAAGCGTATTATGCAATTTGAAGCTTCTCGGTAGAAAGAGTTTTCAAGAAAAAAAGAAGAGCTAGATAGGGGAGATTCGAGAAAAGATTCCTGAATTGAAACAACTTCCCTCTCATTTGAAATATGTTTTCCTGGCGGATGATGATCTTCATCCAGCTATCATTAGTAGTTCCTTGACTAGATTGGAAGAAGAGAAGTTAATGAGGTTGCAAGTTTATGAATCTTCAAAGTTGTACAAGCAAAAAGTCAAAACATACAATGACAAGAAGATCCAAAAAAAAAAGAGAATTCAAGCCAGGAGCAATCGAATTGGAGGAACCTTCCTCAAAAAGAAGTTGGATGGTCAACGGGAAGAGGTGGAAGCCATACCTTGGCGAAGTGGTGAAAAGAGAGAAGCTGGCCTTGGTTGCGCCGTTACATCCTCCAATTTTAAGCGACCCTTAAAATTCGAGGTAACGTCAAGCTAGTGACGTTAAAGAAGCGCTTCATGGGAGGCAACCCATGTGAGGTAGTGTTCTATCTCTTCTCCTTTATTTCCTTGTCTAGTATTATTTGATTGTGAACTTTGATGTTTTCTTTCAATTAGTTTCCGTTATGCGATTTTATTTTTGTTTTGCTTTGGTTTTTGTAAATAGGCTTTCCCCTAAATCAATCAGTGAGGACAACTGCTTTGTGTTTAAGTGGGGAGGACCTATCGTCGATGATCGTGAATAAAATGCAATCATATGGTGAATTTCTGCTTAAATTTCTTTTTTTTTTTAATAAAGGACAGTTGAGCAAACTTAGTGATGATTCGGGAGAACTGAGCGAATAATACCCCTGTGGTGATCAAACTAGTACAATCTTGCTTCCACACATAAAACACTAACCCGTGGAACTTAGTGATCCTAGAAATGTTGGTAGCTAAGCTGGTTGTTGGTGGACCATGGGAATTGCAAAATTTTTACTAAAAATTTAGGGTAGTTGTAGAAGCTAAGTTGGGGGTGCATCAATTGTACTAAGGCTGGGCATGAGGATTGTAGAAAGATCAGTGCATTGTGTGTGTGCAGCACTGGAGCGTCTACCCATAACGCTATAGTGTATGCCGTGTCGTGTGTGTTAATGTGTGTGTGCAGCACTGTGGCGTCTACCCGTAACGCTATAGTGTATGCCGTGTGTGTCGGGGTGCGTGTGTGCAGCACTGTGGCGTCTACCCGTAACGCTAAAGTGTATGCCGTGTTGTGTTGTTTAGAATGAAAATGGCTGCAATGTCCCAAAGCAAATGTGGTTCAAATCCAAACACCAATGTAAGGAAAGGGGTTGCAGCCCAAAAACAAATGTGTGTGGTTGTGTGCGTGTGGAATGTGTGTGGTAAGAGTTAGTGCAATTTGGTCTAATCTGAAATGCCTATTTAAGACCATTTGTTGTGCTTGAAGCCCCTTGAACCTTATGTGGAAACGTTAATCTACCCTATATTTTGAACTATCTTTGGCATTCTCGGAAGGAAACCCTCTAGTTTTAGGTGAATACATTTTGAAACTAGCTATGGACCAACTGAGTTAAGTGTCACACACACACTAATTGAGCAAGATTATGCTAGTAAGAGTACCACGTGTGGGCTGGAAATTGAGTGACCAGTCTGAAAGTCGCTGCTCAACTTGTCTTTTGCTTGTTCGGATTGTCTTGTTTAGAAAGGGATTCACCATTGATTGCATGTTGATATTGTCTTGTCTTTGCCTTGTCTTGTCTTTGCTTGAGGACAAGCAAATGTCCAAGTTGGGGGTTGTGATGAATCCCCATCACATGATGGTTTAGTATGAAAAAGAGGATTTTATGTGAAGATTTTAATGAATGTAGGGAAAATGGTAACACGAAAAGAGTAAATTGTGCTAGTTGAAATTGATTTGCTTTGCAGTGTTTACGCTTGGTTTTTGTGGTGTTTTTGAGCCCCAGGACTAGGTGAAAGGAAGAACGAAGAAATGCAAGCAAACGGACGAAAAAGTGCCAAGGAATGAGCTTGCGCTGAAGTGGCGCTGAGGCGCCGATGAGGCGCCAAAGAGTGCAGAAATAACAAGTCCCCGCCCATTCGCGCCCACTCGCACGAGGCGCCGCCGAGGCGCGAGTTCTCGAGCGTCCTCCAATCGATTGCGCTTAAGCGCCGAGGCGCCAACGAGGCGCAAGTCGCTGGAAAACACGATAAACACGCAAAAGCTGCGTTTTTTTGAGAATCTTCTCACTTTTGGACAATTGGAACCCTAGCACACGAGAGAGAATTCGTTGCATTTGCGACCATCGAAGAATCAAGCCTTGGGAACAAGAATTGAGACTTGAATGTCATCATCATCATCGTTATTATCTTGTAATTCCTCTTTCCCTTATCTTTGATCATGTGTAACTAAACCCTTATGTTGGGGATGAATAGATTTTGATAGAGCACGATGTTTAATTTTGGTTCTTAAGCGTGTTAAGTTGTTTTCTCTCGTATTTTGTGGATTGAAATTCGGTTTTAAGTTGTTTACAATTGGAAAATTGTGGAATTATCCTTATTCAATGATTTAATGGAAATTGTTATTGTTGAATGTTAGAATTTCAATTAAGGCAATTCGTAGCTTAGGAATATTCCTCGAATTGTTGTATGTGGTGAACTCTATTGTTTAAGGCTTGTAGGTAATTAGGATCACCTAAGGAATCGGGGTTTTAATAATCTATAAAGGACTAGTTACCTAAGGAATTAGGACTTAGTTAATATAACGAGTTCGGTAGCAAAAATAGAGAGAGGTATCCTTGACGTTACGCCGATTATATTGTGCGAAATCAAAAGACGTTCATCCCTAGCACCCATTCTCATCATAGTTCGTCAACGTGTTCTTAGTTTCAATTTATTTAAAAACTCAAAAAAATAATTTATTGCTTTACCTTTGAGCTGCATAGCTCAACCATTTCAACCAAACCCTTTCAAATCGGTTCTCTTAGCAATTGTTAACGTGATTAGTAAATTAGTTCGATCCTTGAGGACGATATCCCGGTACTTACCGGTTTTATTACTTGCACGATTTGGTACACTTGCCAAATTACTAACACTTGCCACATTGCTGATTTGTTTTTCAAAGAAGTGGTGCGCCTACATGGCCTACCAAAGAGCATAGTGTCCGATCGAGACAGTAAAGTTCTAAGCCACTTCTGGAGAACTTTGTGGGGGTAAGGTGGGAACTAAGTTACTATACTCTACAACTTGTCATCCCCAAACTGATGGGAAAACTGAGGTAGTAAACCGAACTCTCTCTACCCTTTTAAGGGCTGTGCTGTCAAAGAATTTGAAAATGTGGGAAACATGGCTGCCACATGTTGAGTTTGCTTATAATAGGGCTGTCCATAGTACCACAAATCACTCCCCATTTTAGATTGTGTATTGTTATAATCCTTTAACTCCTCTCGATCTTTTACCTTTACCTGACACGTCTCTCTTGAAGCATAAGGATGGCAAAGCCAAAGCTGAATTTGTCAAAGGCTTGCAGGAGAAAATCAAACTGCAAATTGAAAAGAAAAATGAAAGCTATGCCAAAAGTGCCAATAAAGGGCGCAAACAAGTTACTTTTGAACTCGGAGATTGGGTTTGGATTCATATGAGGAAAGAAAGGTTTCCATCACAAAGGAAGTCTAAATTAATGCCTATGGGAGATGGCACTTTTCAAGTGATTGCCAAAGTCAATGATAATGCTTATAAAGTTGACCTCCCTGGTAATTATGATGTTAGTGCCACTTTCAATGTTGCCGACTTGTCTCCTTTTGATGTAGGTGATGAAGATTTCAATTCGAGGTCGAATTCTCCTCAAGAGGAGGGAATAATGAGGACATAGAGCACCAAGATGCCATTAAAAGCTTAGGAGGTCCAATGACTAGGGCAAGGTCAAAGAGAGTCCAAGAAGGCTTAGTCCAATTCATGACGAAGGTCATTGCAAAAGAGGGCAAAGATGTAATTGCACCAAAACCCATGCTTGTCATACAAGCTATGGAGGAGGCGCAATTTCTATGATAAAGGCACCCAAGTTGTTTCCTTTTAATTAAATAAAAAGTGCATTAGACCAATTGATTTATTTGGGACCAAGGCACTAAGTTATTTCATTTCAAGTTATTTTTTTTCTTTTTTTGGTGTGTTTAATCCACTTCAAGTGGTGTGTTATTTTTGAAAATTGATGGAGTCAACAAACTTGCTAATCAAGCAAACTTGCTCATCAAGGAAGGCGGTCAAAGGAAAAGGGATTACAAGATCTTATCAAGAAATCCTTTTCTTGTGGTGATCCTCACACTCATAGGCTTATCCTTGTCTTGGATTAGACCAAGGTGGCGCTCCTAACCTAAACACCATCTTCTTCACAAATTCAACAACCCAAAACATTTTTCTCGTTTGTCTTAAATCTGTTCTTAAATTCCCCATCCCAAAATTCACCAATTTCTTCATACCTCTTTCCCCATTATTTACCCTTTTTATATCCAAAAACACAAATTATAAGTTACAACCAGAATCTATATTGAAAATCAAAAGAATGGCCAGTTTCCACAACAAGGAGGCCATCACATGCAGCACTGTTAAATCTCTTGAGGGAGAGCTTTGCCGCCAATTGTGGTCCTACCCGGCTCAAGGGATTAGTCTCTGCAGTTGCGCGCAGAGGATACCTAGTTTATACAAAAAAAAAAGAATAAAAAAATTTAAAATAAACTTTAAATCATTAAATAAATTAATTTTTAAAATTACACATTAAAGTAATTAATTTAATTTACAACTTTTGATATAATATAAAAATATGACCAAATGCCCTTGAAATTGGAGTTTGTTGATTTTTATGCAGACTGTTCTTTCCAGAATGCGAAGTTGGCAGAGTTAGGTTTGTGGAACAACAATCTTTAAGTTTGGAAGTGTTCGGACTAGGCCGAGGCCCATCCCTTCAACGAGCGTACCAAGGCGACATAGCGTGGACCAGGCACACTGATAACTCTATTTTATATAGAGTTATTCATGCATTTAAACTTAGATAATTGCTTAAATTCAAGTAAATTAAAGTGTTAAATATAGTTTTATGAATAAAGAACAACATTCAAAGTATCAAAGAGGGTTAAAGCAAAGAACTAAGCATTTTGCATATATCTTAGTATGTTTGATGTATTTGTTCAGTGCAGCTGCAGTATGTGCACCAACACCAGAATCAGCACCTGGTGTACCTGCACCAGATTAACACAGTGTACCTACACTTGATGCTCCTGCACCTCCTGCACGAAGACAAATTGAGCGACATTGGAAGCTCAAACTTCACCAAAGCTTTATCACCTCTATGACATCATGCTTAGTCATGGATCACATGGAGACGCATGCCCACTTGCAAAAGGAGGTGCCTACCATAGCCCACAATAGAAGACCACTTTTTTATGGGACATTGTTGTGCGAAAAGTTGTTGTGCAAAAGTACACAATCGCAACAAGTATTATAGTGATGAAAGTAAAGATCGTCTCCACAGGGATTGATGTTAATTTTAGAGTTTAACTTACACTTACACTAGTGAAACAAGTAGCAAAGTTTGTTTAGTCACAAGTAACAGTAAAAAGGAGTGTTTGAATAGAACAATTAAAAGAGTAGTTCAAATATGAGAGAGATAAGTTGGACTGCTCGTTGCTAAGTAAATCCCCAAAAGTGATGCGTTAAACGTCACACACTATAGCGTCAAGCGCTATCGCATTTGATATTGTGCTTTTCAGTCACTAACGATAGACAAGACTCCTATGTCTAGGTTCTAAATAAGTTCACCCTTGTATAATAAAGAACCCACAGCTTTTGCCCTATGACCTATTGTTTTTCTATGTCTAGAATAAGCAAACGTTGTTTAAATGTCTTCAAACAACCTTACATTCATATCAATCCTTGAGTTCTATTCATGGACCATTTCTGCACCCATGAATGTACTCATTTTAAGTGGCCAACCCTAAAACAAGTTTGAAAGAAGTAAAATGTAAAGATTGAATCCCCATCACATGATGTTTTTCACTGCGAAAAAGGGGGATTTTACTTGATAATTTGATGAATGAATGGAAATTGTTAGGAGAAAATTAATGAGTTGCTCTATTTGAGATTTAATTGCCTTGCAGTGTTTATGCTGGGTTTTGTGGTGTTTTTGTGCCCAGGGACTAGCTGGAAGAAAAGAACGAAGAAATGCAAGCGAGCAGAATCAAAAAAATGCAAGAAGAGAGCATTCAGCCCAACCGCGCTGCAGTGGCGCTAGGAGCGCGAGTCGCGCGCGGATGGGCAGGAGCAGCGACCGCAGTGGGCGCGGGAGCGAGTCGCGCGCGGATTGGCAGGAGCAGGCACGCTGAGTGGCGCGTAAGTGGCGCTGGGAGCGCGAGTCGCGCGCCAAATACCGGAAAACACCAGCAGAGATGCGTTTTTGGGGACCTTTTGACGAATTGGAAGCCCTAGCACACGGAAGAGAGCTCCTACCTCCTGAATGCTACTGAGGAATCAACACTTGGGAACAAGGATTGACGATTCAGATGCCTTCATTCCATCTTTCATCTCGTAATTATTCTCTTTCTTCTACTTTAATCATGTGGAACTAAATCCCCTTGTTAGTGATGATTGCACTTTGATGTAAAACTGTGGTTATTGATTTAATCTAGTACTTTTATCGTTTTCTCTTTTCGTTTGTGGATCGAATTTCTATTCTTCAGATGTTTATATTTGGAAAAATATAGAATAATATTTGTTTCAATAATTTAAATGGAAATTTGGTTATTGAATAGCTTGAAATTCGATTCCTTCAATTTCGTCGCTTAGGGATAATCGCCGATTTGCTGTATGTGTATGAATTCTCCTTGTTTAATGCTTGTTATGATTATTAGCACCTAAGGGATTAGGGATTTTATGAATTAACAAAGGCTAATCACCTAAGGGATTAGGGTTTAGTAAAAGAGTGAATTCTATAGCGAACGATAGAGAGGAATTATCTTTTAAAGAGTAAATCAATGACCATAGTGGAAATCGAAGGGCCTTCATCCCTAGCATCTTCTCATCGCATATCTTTCATCGTGTTCATCATTCTCTTATTATAAAAAAAATCCAAAAATATTTTATTGCTTTGCTTCGAGCTTGATAGCTCAACAATTATCAAACCAAAACCCCCTTTAAACTTGGTTCCTATTAGTAGCTGTTATCGTTTTTAGTAAAATAACTTCGATCCTTGAGGACGATATCCCGGTACTTACCGGTTTTATTACTTGCACGATTCGGTACACTTGCCGAAAAGTTAACAAGTTTTTGGCGCCGTTGTCGGGGATCAGAATTAATTTACTAATTATTTCGAAGGCAACTGCTAATTCGAACCCGTACATAGATTTATTTCATTTTTAATTTTTCATTATTTTTATTTCTAACACCTGTTGCTTTGACGCTTGTCTTAGTTTCCTGTTGTTTTTCAGTGCATGCGTGGAACAGTAGATCCTAAAGATTCACTCTTCATTCCTGAGATCGAAAAAACAGCAAAAGCAAATCGGAGGGAAGCAAGGTTAAGAAAGCAGAGAGAGAAATAAGTAACAACCGGAGAGACTCCTGTGCAACCTACAGTAACTCAAGTCATGGGAGAAAATCCACCTGCTCGTACTCTTGGTGATTTTGGTAGAAGAAACCAAGGTGTCCAAGCTTACACCTTCCAACCTGTGGGAGTTGTAGCATTCGAGATCAAGTCTTCGATCCTCAATGCCTTGAAATCTGAACAATTCTTCAGATTACGATGTGAAGATCCAAACCAGCACCTATTTCAGTTCTATGAAATTTGTGGGTCCACTAATCCTGCGGGAGTAACTGAAGACCAGAAAAAGTTGCGTATATTTCCATATACTTTGACTGGCAGGGCTAAAGATTGGATCAATACTATTCCAGCAGGAACTATCACCACCTGGGCTGATCTAGAGAGAAAGATTCTTTCCAATTTCTAAGTTTATCAAGAAGCGGGCTGAAATTTCAAACTTTGAGCAGGGAGATGCTGAGTCTCTTTATGATGCGTGGGAAAGATTCAAATTGTTGACTTTGTGCAATTGCAAACATTCTGTCATGGTTTGCGACCTCAAACAAGAATGATGTTAGATGCCTCAGCTGGAGGATCTTTGGGTACTAAAACTGCAGAGGAAGCAAGACAGTTAGTAGAGCATATGGCCTCTAATGAATACAAAATTCAGAATGATAGAGGGGCACCAACAACGAAGAAAGGGATGTTAGAATTGGACTCTAATAGTGTTGTATTGGCTCAACAAAAGGTAATGTCACTTCAGATTGAAGCCCTCACTAAACAGTTAGCTGCTGCTTTGCTAAGTGGATCTCAAAATTCTGCAACCGTTCAAGCAGTGCAAACAGGGGCATGTAACTTTTGTGGCAGAAACACTCATGAAGGTGACTGTGCTACTCATGGAGATAGCAGTGAGCAGGTTAATTACATGGGAAACTTTCAGAAGCAAGGTGGGAACCCGTATTCTAACACCTACAATCCTGGGTGGAAGAATCATCCCAACTTCTCTTGGAAAAATAATGATACCGCAGGTTCAAACCAACAGCAGCAATCTCAAGCACCTCCTCAACAACAAAGACAATCTTCTCAATTGGAGGATGCTTTAACTCAATTCATGCAAATGACCAAAACCACTTTTCAATCACAAGAGCAAACAATGAAGCATATGGAGAAAAATCATGAAGCATCCATAAAGAACTTAGAGACTCAAATTGGGCAATTATCAAAGCAGCTTGCTGAATCATCTAGTAGTGGATTCTCCGCTACCACTGTTGATAACCCAAAGAATGAAACTGCTAAGGCTATTTCACTAAAAAGTGGTCGGGAGTTGAAAACACTTGTGGTGACTTGTGAGAAGAAGGTGGAAGTAGAAAATGAAAAAAATGAGTTGAGTGAAAAAAATGAAAATGAAAAAATTGGGGAAGTTGAAGATGAGTTGAGTGAAAAAAATAAGGGAGGTGTGAAGTCTAACCTTGATGAAAATAATGTGTTCTTTGATGTGCAGGTACAAGAGAAACCCAAAGCACCCTCTCCTCAAGTGAAGCTGCCATATCCTCATGCTAGCAAGAAAAATCAAAAAGATGAGTAGTTTTCAAAGTTCATGGAGATTTTCAAGCGACTTCAAATTAATATCCCATTCGCAGAAGCTCTAGAACAGATGCCCATCTATGTCAAGTTCATGAAGGAGCTCTTGACAAAGAAGAGGAAATTCAAAGAGGATTAAATAGTGGCTTTGACTGAAGAGTGCAGTGCCATAATTCAAAGGAAGCTTCCTCATAAAATGAAAGATCCGGGAAACTTCACCATTCCGTGTGCAATTGGCGACATAGCCATTGGCAAAGCTCTCTGTGATCTGGGGGCCAGTATTAATCTTATGCCATTGTCTATGCTGAAGAGACTTGGTGGTGGTGAGGTGAAACCGACTAGAATGTCTCTGACACTTGCTGATCGATCAGTAAAATATCCTTATGGAGTGTTGGAAGATGTTCTGGTCAGAGTTGATAAATTCCTATCTCCGGTAGATTTTGTGATACTTGACATGGAGGAAGATGCAGAGGTACCACTTATCCTGGGTAGACCATTTTTAGCCACAGGGCGAGCTTTGACTGATGTGCAACAAGGGAAGCTGATCTTAAGATTCCAGGATGAGAAGATCACTTTTAATGTTTTTGAAGCTATGCGCCATCCTGATGACAAAGGACAGTGTTTTAGGGTGGATGTACTTGATAATTCTGTGAAAGAGACCTTTAGACAGGAAGTACCATCTCCTCCATTGGAGAATGTAATTGTAAACTCTATTGAAGAAGCAGAAGAGAATCTGGGGAGTGAGATAGAAGATTGTATTTTGTAGTTTGAAGCTTCTCAGATAGAAAATGTGTCAAAGAAAAAAGAAGAGCTAGATAGGGGGGAGAGTCCCGAGAAAAAGATTCCTGAATTGAAGCAACTCCCCTCTCATCTAAAGTATGTTTTCCTTGCAAATGATGATCTTCATCCTGCTATCATTAGCAGCTCTCTGACCAAATTGGAAGAGGAGAAGCTGATGAGGGTACTAAGAAGCAACAAAAATGCGTTGGGTTGGACTATCTCAGACCTCAAGGGGATAAGTCCAGCTTTTTGCATGCACAAAATCAAACTGGAGGAAGAATTCAAACCTGTGATCCAACCTCAGCAGAGATTAAATCCTACAATGAAAGAGGTGGTGCGTAAGGAAGTTTTAAAGCTCTTAGCGGCCGGCATGATTTATCCTATCTCAGATAGCTCATGGGTGAGTCTGGTTCATGTGGTCCCTAAGAAGGGTGGTATGACGGTAGTGAAGAATGACAAGAATGAGTTGATTTCGACTCAAACTGTTACGGGTTGGAGAATGTGTATAGACTACCGGAGGTTAAACCAGGCAACCAGGAAGGACCACTTCCCTTTGCCATTCATGGATCGATCTTTGGAGAGGTTTGGTGGACAAGCGTTCTATTGCTACGGATGGATACTGCGGGTATAACCGGATAGCGATGAGACCCGAAGACCAAGAGAAGACAGCTTTTTCACGTGTCCCCCGGTGTGTTCGCATATCGGAGGATGCCTTCGGGTTGTGCAATGCTCCAAATGACTTTTCAAAGGTGCATGCTTTCTATTTTCTCTGATATGATGGAAAATGCAATTGAGGTATTTATGGACGATTTTTCTGTTTTTGGTTCTACTTATGATTCTTGCTTGGCTAACCTTGATGCGGTTTTAAAACAATGCACTGAAACCAATTTAGTTTTGAATTGGGAGAAGTGTCACTTTATGGTCAAGGAAGGTATTGTGCTTGGCCATAAAATTTCTGCAAAAGGCATTGAGGTTGACCAAGCGAAAATCGAAGTGATAGAAAAGTACCTCCTCCTCTAAATGTAAAAGGAGTGAGAAGTTTTTTAGGACATGCCGGTTTTTATCGACGTTTCATAAAAGACTTCTCCAAGATTGCAAAACCATTATGCAATCTACTTGTTAAGGAGGCTGAATTTGTGTTTGATAAGGATTGTCTGTGTGCTTTTAACATCTTGAAGGAGAAACTCATCTCTGCTCCAGTCATAGTAGCCCCAAATTGGGGTATTCCATTTGAGCTTATGTGTGACGCTAGTGACTATGCAGTGGGTGCTGTATTGGGGCAGAGATCAGAGAAGTTCTTCCATGCTATATACTATGCTAGCAAGGTTTTAAACGACAACCAAGTGAATTATGCAACAACTGAAAAAGAATTGCTAGCCATAGTATTTGCACTGGAAAAATTTCGTTCCTATTTGGTTGGATCAAGAGTAGTTGTTTTTACTGACCATGCAGCAATAAAATATCTGCTAACCAAGGGCGAGTCTAAGCCTCGACTCCTTAGATGGATCTTGCTTTTGCAGGAATTTGACTTGGAAGTTAAGGACAAAAAGGGGAGCGAGAATGTGGTAGCAGATCATCTTTTAAGGTTGGAAAACAAAGAAGTGACTGCTTGTGAAAAGGAAATCCTGGAAGAGTTCCCGGATGAAAAGTTATTTGCCATTGTGGAAAGACCGTGGTTTGCCGACATTGCAAATTATAAGGCAGCTGGAAAGGTCCCGGAAGATTTCACATGGCAACAGAAGAAGAAGTTCCTCCGAGATTCCCAACATTACGTTTGGGATGATCCGTATCTTTACAAAGTTGGAGCTGATGGAATCTTGAGAAGATGTGTGTCTGGGGCTGAAAGTACAAGCATTCTATGGCATTGCCATGACTCCCCATGTGGAGGGCACTACAATGGGGAACGCACAATTGCTAAGGTTCTCCAATCCGATTTTTATTGGCCATCCCTCTTCAAGGATGCACATAATTACGTGAGAAGCTGTGACAAATGCCAGAGGACTGGCAATATTTCACGTAGGGGGGAGATGCCATTAAACCCCATTCTTGAAGTTGAAGTGTTTGACTTCTGGGGCATTGATTTTATGGGACCATTCTCACCATCTTACAATTGTGAATACATCTTAGTGGCAGTTGACTATGTCTCCAAGTGGGTTGAAGCCATTGCCACTGCTAAGAGTGATTCCCAAACTGTGGTTAAATTCATAAAGAAGAACATCTTCTCTAGATTCGGTGTGCCAAGAGTCCTAATCAGTGATGGGGGTAGCCACTTTTCTAACACCCAACTCAACAATGTTCTCTCCAAATATGCCTTATCATCCTCAGAGCAATGGTCAAGCAGAAGTCTCAAACAGAGAGATTAAGAGGATCTTGGAAAGGACAGTTGGAAGCTCAAGAAAGGATTGGTCGTTGAAGGTAGATGATGCGCTTTGGGCATATAGAACAGCCTATAAGACACCTTTAGGCATGTTCCCGTACCAATTGGTTTATGGTAAAGCTTGCCATTTACCGGTTGAACTTGAGCACAAAGCGTATTGGGCACTAAAGTTTTTGAATTTTGCCACTTCAGCCTGTGGGGAAAAGAGGATCCTACAGCTACACAGACTTGATGAGATGCGTCTGCAGGCATATGAGAATAATCATATTTACAAGTAGAGAATGAAGGCATACCATGACAAAAATATCTCACGGAAAGAGTTTCATCCTGGACAGCAAGTGCTGTTGTTTAATTCGAGACTCAAGCTATTTCCAGGAAAACTGAAATCCAAGTGGTCAGGGCCTTTTGTTGTCAAAGAAGTGATTCCTTATGGAGCAATTGAAGTGGAGGAACCTGAGTCAAAAAGATCGTTCAAAGTTAATGGGCAGAGGTTGAAGCCGTACTTGGGCGAAGTGGTAGAGAGAAAAGCTGGAATTGGTTTTAAGCGACCCTTAAAACCGGAGGTAACGTCAAGCTAGTGACGTTAAAGAAGCGCTTTTTGGGAGGCAACCCAATTTTCTCAACCCTTATCTTTTTAATTTTTCGCATTATCTTTCCTAGAGTAGGTACCTTAGGATGCATTTTAGTCACAATCATTTTGGTTTGCAAGTTAAAAATGGTTTAGTCACAATACGACGTTTTTGCGCGTATCCAGCAGTGTGCACATTAGCTGCGGCCAATTGGCGCGCCTCTTGCGCGTAACTCGCGCGTATCCAACAGTGTGCACATTAGCTGCGGCCAATTGGCGCGCCTCTTGCGCGTAACTCGCGCGCGTCGCGCGTGAGCACAGGGCATTGCTCTGTCGGGTTCGCTGGCTATTTGTCGCGCGCCGCGCGCGAGTCTTGGTTTTAATCCTTCGCTGCACACACCTTCACGCGTGAAATCTCTCCCAAGTAGGGGTTTTCCAATTTTCTGCATCTAAGGAGCAATTTGTGTTGGGGTTTTGTGAATTTGTTCCCACTTTCCTTCATCTACAACATCAATCAAGTAAGTAATTCCTTCTCCTCTTCAAATCTTTCAAGATTCATCAAATTTCTTCAATGGTAAAAATTCAAAAATTGGATGATGATATTGTTAGAGGTTGTTGAATGCATGTTGTTTTGTTGATTCACCTGATTAGGAACTGTTAAAAAACCAAGTTTGGGGTTGATTAGGTAGTTGTAAGTGGTTGTTTATGTATTAAGTGGGTATGCACCCCATGAGTTTGATGAAATGCTTGAACTACAATTTCATGAACAACAACTTTACAATTGTCAACAAACTTGTCATTGCAAATTGTTTTAAATTTGGTCATGTGAACTCAACATTGTTTTGAGGAAAATGTTTTTGAGGAAAGGGAGTTATATAATGGCTAATGGTGCACTAACCATAACCAATTTTGTGTGGAATTTATGTTGATGTGAACAGGTAATGGCTGAAAAAGGAAGGAAGAGGAAGTCTGTTGGTTGTGCTTCATCATCTCGCTCTCAACCCGTGTACAATTCTGACATGTTTAGGTCACTGGGATGTGAAAAGTTCCATGAGTCAATTGACATGGTCGACCCCAAGTTTGTTAAAGAAAAAGCCCTTCTCCTTGCTCCGGGTGATTTCGAAGAGATTAAGGAAAATATTAGCGGACGAAGATGGGAGCAATATGTGAATTATCCGAAGGAGGCGAGCAAGGCTCTTGTCTTTGAGTTCTTCTCTAATGTCTCTTCGAAGCCTGCAGTTGATGGGACAGTGGTGTTTCCGGAGTCGACAAGCTATGTTCGGGGTCATGTGGTCCCCTTTGATGCGAAAATGATCAATAGACTGTTTGGGATAGAGGCGGGGCCGCTTTTGGATTGCATGTTCAGAACTAAACTCAGCAGGATAAATGTAAAGACTAACCCAGGGCGAGCGGCTGAGATTAGCCAAGCACTGTGTAAACCTGGTATGGATTGGGTTAGAAATAGCTTTGGGGAGCCGCAGAAGATCCTTGTTAGCTCTCTCACTTTTGATTTGCTAGAGGTTGGCGGCCTTTCATCCTTGCCACCATCCTCCCAAGTTCTAACCAATCTGAGCTGAATATCGACAGGGCAACCCTAGCTTCTTGTATCATTAGAGGAGAGCCTGTCAACTTAGGGGCAGTTCTTGAGAAAGAAATTCAGATATTTGCCAATTTCAAGGATGGGGCTTTGCTAAGCTATTGGAGGCATGCTAGCCTCATTGCATTGTTGTGTGAAAAAGCTGGGGTAGTAGCCGACGCAGATGAAGTCACTATTTAACCGGCTGCTACAATTACGGGGACTTGGATTCGCTCTAGGCCAGGACTTGAGCATCCGGGTCAAAGAGAGGGACCGCAGCAGGAGCAGCCAGATGAGCAAGGACCAACCTTTACCATTGATGACTTTCTGGTTGGGCCATCTACAGAAGATTTTCAGAATCTTCAGGCAAGAATGGATGTGCTGGCAGTTAACCAGGAGCGGATGGAAGCAAACCAGCAGCGGATGGAAGTTGGGATGAGAAACATGTACAGAGCCATGTGCATGCTGCATAGTGGAGCGCAAATGGATCCTGATGCTGACATATTTCAGGCGCCTCCGCCGGGCTCTGGACGCGGTTGAGTAATCTACTCACCGCCAGGTTACTTTTTCTCTGTCCCTTCTTTTCTGCTTTAATTGATTGTGTATTTTAATGTTTTCCTTAGGTTAGTTGTCGTTTTGAATTTTGTTTTTGTTTTTGCCTTAGTCTTTGTAAATAGGTCTTCCCCTAAATCAATCAGTGAGGACACTGGTGTGTTTAAGTGGGGGGAGGACCTATCGTCAGTTTCATGAATAGAATGCAATCATATGGTGAATTCCCTGTTTAAATTTTTTTTTATAAAGGACAGTTGAGCAAACTTTTTGATGATTCGGTGAGAATGGAGCGAATAATACCCCTGTGGTGATCAAATTAGCGCATTCTTGCTTCCACACATAAAACACTAACCTGTGGAACTTAGTGATCCTAGAAATGTTGGTAGCTAAGCTAGTTGTTGGTTGACCATGGGAGTCGCAAAATTTTTATTAAAAATGTAGGGTAGTTGTATAAGCTAAGTTGGAGGTGCATCAGTTGTACTAAGGCTGGGCATGAGGATTGTAGAAAGATCAGTGCATTGTGTGTGTATGTGCAGCACTGTAGCGTCTACCCGTAACGCTATAGTGTATGTCGTGTCGTGTGTTAATGCGTGTGTGCGAAGATCGCGTCCACCCATGCGGTATAGTGTATGTGGTGTGTGTCGTGTGTGTGTGTAAAGATTTGTAGCGTCTACCCGTAACGCTGGAGTGTATGCCGTGTTGTGTAGTTTAAACTAACAATTGCTGCAATGTCTCGAAGCACATGTTGATCAAATCCAAATGCCAATGTAATAAAAGTGGTTGCAGCCCAAAAAAATAAATTGGTGTAGTTGAAATGCGTGAGTTATAATAGTTAGTGCACTGGTCGAATCTACAATGTCCATTTAAGACCCTTTGTTGTGCTTGAAGCCCCCGATCAGTTTGTGAACACGTGAATCTACCCTATGTTTTGAACCATCTTTTGCACTCTCGGAAGAAAACCCTCTAGTCTTAGGTAAATGCATTTTGAAACTAGCTAATCTCCAACTGAGTCAAGTGTCACACACGCACTATTGAGCAAGTTTATGCTAGTGTACCACGTGTGGGTTGGAAATTGAGTGGCCGGTCTGAAAGTTGTTGCTCAACTTGTCCTTTGGATGTTCGTGATTGTCTTGTTTTGTAAGGGATTCATAATTGATTGCATGTTATCTGATGTTGACAATGTTTTGTTTTTGTCTGGTCTTGTCATTGCTTGAGGACAAGCAAATGTCCAAGTTGGGGGTTGTGATGAATCCCCATCACATGATGTTTTTCACTGCGAAAAAGGGGGATTTTACTTGATAATTTGATGAATGAATGGAAATTGTTAATGAGTTGCTCTATTTGAGATTTAATTGCCTTGCAGCGTTTATGCTGGGTTTTGTGGTGTTTTTGTGCCCAGGGACTAGGTGGAAGAAAAGAACGAAGAAATGCAAGCGAGCAGAATCAAAAAAATGCAAGAAGAGCATTCACCCCAACCGCTGCGTGATGGCTGGCTGGGAGCACGAGTCGCGCGCGGATGGGCAGGAGCAGGCGCGCTGCAGTGGCGCTGGGAGCGCGAGTCGCGCGCGGATTGGCAGGAGCAGACACGCTGAGTGGCGCGTAAGTGGCGCTGGGAGCGCGAGTCGCGCGCCAAATACCGGAAAACACGTCAAAACAGCATCAGAGATGCGTTTTTGGGGACCTTTTGACGAATTGGAAGCCCTAGCACACGGAAGAGAGCACCTACCTCCTGACGGCTACTGAGGAATGAACACTTGGGAACAAGGATTGACGATTCAGATGCCTTCATTCCATCTTTCATCTTGTAATTATTCGCTTTCTTCTACTTTAATCATGTGGAACCAAATCCCCTTGTTAGGAATGATTTCACTTTGATGTAAAACTGTGGTTATTGATTTAATCTAGTACTTTTATCGTTTTCTCTTTTCGTTTGTGGATCGAATTTCTATTCTTCAGATGTTTATATTTGGAAAAATATAGAATAATATTTGTTTCAATAATTTAAATGGAAATTTGGTTATTGAATAGCTTGAAATTCGATTCCTTCAATTTCGTCGCTTAGGGATAATCGCCGATTTGCTGTATGTGTATGAATTCTCGTCGTTTAATGCTTGTTATGATTATTAGCACCTAAGAGATTAGGGATTTTATGAATTAACAAAGACTAATCACCTAAGGGATTAGGGTTTAGTAAAAGAGTGAATTCTATAGCGAACGATAGAGAGGAATTATCTTTTAAAGAATAAATCAATGACCATAGTGGAAATCGAAGGGCCTTCATCCCTAGCATCTTCTCATCGCATATCTTTCATCGTGTTCATCATTCTCTTATTATAAAAAAAATCCAAAAATATTTTATTGCTTTGGTTTGAGCTTGATAGCTCAACAATTATCAAACCAAAACCCCCTTTAAACTTGGTTCCTATTAGTAGCTGTTAACGTTTTTAGTAAAATAACTTCGATCCTTGAGGACGATATCCCGGTACTTACCGGTTTTATTACTTGCACGATTCGGTACACTTGCCGAAAAGTTAAACGCTAACAAACACATTAAATTTTTCACAGGGGCACCCGATGTGCCAAATCAGCAGCAAAACAGTATCTAGCCCTTCTCTATCTAAAACTAGCATAATATGGTAAATAAGACACTAATGTTTTGAGAACTCACTTTAATTTAAAGAATAAAGGCATAAATAACTCATATAAATTTGAGTTATCAGACATGTGGCACTTCATTATTGGACCACACCATGTGATTTCATGTGACAATCAACTTGCTTGATGGGAGGTCTGAAAAGTAACCTTGGTTAGCAGATCTTGGTCAAGCTTTGTCTCCAAGCAAACCCTCTCATGAAGGAAAGCTCAAAGCCTATATAAAGACCCTCACTTCTCACTTGAAGAATCATCCCTCAAATCCAATTCACTTCTCACTTCATATCATATCTTGAATTTCAATTTCATAGAGTAGTTTAGGTTAGTTAGCTTTATTTTCTCTTGTAAGGAGGTTGTAAGAAAGCAAGGGAGAAATTGACGACTTCTTCCTTTACTTCAACAACAACCAAGTGGAGTAGTGCACCCACATCACTTGGCAACTTCATGCAAAGAAAACTACAACCGTGTAACTTCTATCTTATTGTTTCCTTTTGTTATTTCAATTATACGAATATGCCTTGTTCTATTTATATAAGCATTGTGATGTCTAGCATGAACTAAACTGTTTTGGTTGAGATGTTCTAATCTTATAATGATCTTTTAAGTAAGTTATTGTGTTCATATGTGATGTTTGCATTTTAGTTCTTGTGTGATAACTCTTTCATATTCATCTTTAGAATTGGCCAACAAAGTGAATGTAAATCATAAATACAGACATGGTTTATGATTAGAACTCAAGAACTAATAGGGATAAGTGTTTAATAAAGGAAACTTTGTTAACTACATGCTAAAACCTAGACATAGGATAGCATAGTCCTTAGGATGATGCAAATACAAGAGTGAACTTATTTAGCAACTTGGATCATTGTTAGGAGTCAAGAGAGGAATTGACAACTCTTTTTTTTACTGCAAAAAGCAAAGATCATAAGATCTTGTAATAAAACTCTAAAGAAAGTGACCGAAAGGCACATACTGATGCAGCTGCATCCAATGTATCTACACCACATAAAAAACACAAAACTCTTAAAAGTGACTTATTTGGTGAAGACATCTCAACTATCACTCTCCACTGATTCCTTACATCTTTTTATTGCTTATTTACATTATGTTTGTTTATCAACATCACCTATTTGTGAGTAGGATAGTGGTTACTTTTCACTAGTGAACTATTGATTCTAAACTTGTAAATTAATCCAATCTTCATGGGAACGATACTCTACTTTCACTTTATTACTTGATACGATTGTGTATACTTGCACATTTGTGTGTATATCAAGCGCACCAAGTTTTTGGCGTCGTTGTCGGAGATTGCCATTAATTTTATAGTTTAGATTAGTAGTAAATTAGTGAACATTTTACTTTGTTTCTTTTCTTGTGTTTAGCATTTTTTTTGCATAGGTCTAGTTAGACCCTGAGATAGGAGACTTAGAAGGTTGAAGAGCATTCAAAGACAACAAAGAAACAGAAGCAGTTGAAGATTCACAATGTCTGAACATGGTACTGGCAGAGGACCTATAACAGATTTTTCTATATCATTGCATAATTCAGAAAATAATTACAGACAACAATTCATCAACATGGGAGCAACAAGTATGTTTAATAATAGAGATAGGCCAATGAGAAATTATACTATGTTTGATCCTCAAACCATGCAACCTTGCATAGTTAGGCCTAAAATCTCTGCAACACATTTTGAATTCAAACCTATTATGTTCCAAATGCTTCAAACAATATGCCAATTTAGTGGTTCTCCTCATGAGGATCCTTATTTGCACTTAAAACAATTTTTAGAAGTGTGTAGCAATTTCATCATTCCTGGTGTTAGTGAAGATGCTTTTAAATTGAAATTATTTCCATATTCCTTGAAGGATAGGGCTAAGGCTTGGTTGAACTCTCTAAAGCCTAACTCTATCACTACTTGGAATGAGATGGCTCAAATTTTTTTAGCAAAATATTTTCCACCTATCAAAAATGCCAGGATGAGAAGTGAAATCACCACTTTTAAACAAAAAGAATTTGAGTCATTGTTTGAAGCATGGGAAAGATGGAAAGAATTGTTGAGAAAATGTCCTTACCATAGAATTCCTGTTATTATTCAAATGGAGACATTTTATAATGGTTTGGAACCACAAACCAGACTCATGCTTGATTCCTCATTTGGTGGGGTATTATTGAATTTATCATATAATGAAGTTTGTGAGCTTATAGAAAATATTGCAACCAACAGCTACCAATGGCCCACAGTAAGGGTAACTGCTCAAAAGAAAGTAGCTAAGGTTCATGAAATTAGTGAAATAGCAGCACTATCAGCTCAAGTAGCCTCACTTACCAACATGATCAAAAATCTCAACCCTACCAATGCACCTGCATCTATTGCAGCAGCATCAACAAAAACCAGAGCAGCTGCACTTGAACAAGTCCCTGTAGGAACAACTAGTTGTGTATATTGTGGAGGAGGACACTTGTATGAAGAATGTCCCAACAACACTATTTCTATTAACTATGCAGGGTACAACCAAAATAACAACCCTTACCCAAACACCTACAATCCAGATTGGAACAATCACCCAGATTTCTGGTGGGGGAGTAACAATGTTGCTGCACCCAATGCAGCTGCACCACCTACTCCACCACGATTCCCTTCTCAACATGTCCAAAGACCATTTGTACCAGAAATGGAAAACTCCTTGGAATCTCTAATGAAAGCATTTATGAGTGAAACAAGAGAATTTATGAGTGATATGAAAACCTCAATCCAAACTCATGGTGCTGCCATCAGAAACTTAGAGAATCAGGTTGGACAATTAGCCACTACTCTTTACCAAAAACCAAATACTTTAATTTTACAAAACCATGGGAAAGAGTATGTCAATGCTATATCTTTGAGAAGTGGAAAAGATTTGAATGAGCATTATGATACAGAAGGTGAGGGTAAGGAAGAAAAAGAAAAAAATGAAAAAATGAAAAAAAAATAAAAAAGAAAAAAGTTTGCAAGATGCAGAAGCACCTCATGCACCTGCATCTCAAGAAGTTCAAATGTCAAGGGTAATTCCAGAGTATCCTCCTCCTCTTTTTCCACAAAGGTTGAGGAGGGATCATGAAGAAAAACAACTTAGCAATTGCCTTTAAGTAATGAAGCAACTACACTCTAAGAAGAGTGAGGGAGGAAGAAATGAATCAGAAAAAGAAGAGAGTGTTAAGGAGATTGAGCCTGAACCAGGCCCTAGAGCAGTCCTCAACAAACAAACAACTCTCTCACCTCAACCCCCACCTCATAAAAATCCAACCCCACAATCTGCCTCCCAATCAGCCACCACCACACCAAACAAAACACCACCCAACCAGCCTATATTGCCACCCTCACCACCAAAATACACCAGAGATATTCAAGGTACTGCTAAGAACCACAAACCAGAAACCATCCACCAAACACCTAAACTAGAACCACAAGTTAAAGGGATACAAGTTCTATTGTCCAACTCAAAGCTTAAAGTACTCCCAGAAAAGCTCAATTCTAAGCAGTCAAGACCTTTTAAATTTGTGAGAGTGTATCCTAATGGGGTAGTGGAATTGTTTGATGAAGCCACTAGTTGCACATTTAAAGTAAATGGCAAAAGGGTGAAGCAGTATTATGGAGCACATGTGGAGAGAGACAAAGTCACCACACATTTACCAAAACTCTAACATGAGGCCTAGTCTAGCTAAAGATTATAAATTAAGCGCTACTGGGAGGCAACCCAGATTTTTAACACTAATTATGTTTTGTGTGTTTTTGTTTTTACTTTTGTAGGTATGCATGAATGGTATTGTGCAAATGTTGTCAATTATGTAGAATTTTGATGCAGTAGCACCTTGTGCAGCTGCATTAGTAGCTGATATCTGCCACAAGACTTAGTCAGGCTGAAGACTCTTAAATCAAGCGCTTGTGGGAGGCAACCCATGATTTTGAAGTATTAATTATGTTAGTTTTAATTTGTGCTTTGAAGTGTTTTGTATGAAAGCAGGTTAAGAGATTTCCCAGTGCAGCTGCACTGCCTGCACCTGCACTATCAAAATTTCAGTGCTCCTGCATCAAACTCCACAACACACTTGGGTGAAAATTTAAATGCTGAGAAGAATGTTGCAGAGCAACCTAATGCAACTGCATCCACCACTAATGCACCTAAAGCAAGTGCAACTGGTGCAGGTGCATCCAAACCTAAGGAGCCCAAAAAGGTTAAGAAAGAAAAAGTGAAGCATGCAGCAGTAAGATCCAGCACCAGATTGAAGGGAGGCCAAAAGAAAGAGTAAAATCTAAATGATGTTTATGTTTATCTATTTTGTTTCAAAGTACTTTGTTTAAATTACTACAATTATCCCACATGTATGAAACCCCTTCCCCTTTTTTGCTGAATAACTTCTATTTTGAACTCCAATTAAAGAGCAGTGAGGACACTTCTCACTCTTAAGTTGGGGGGGGGGGGAGAACTTTATGCTATGCATGTGCTAGTAATAATGTGTGTTTTATGTGTTTGTTATATGTGTTAAATGTTTAATGTTTGTTTTAGTACAAGTTATTTGTAGTTATGTGAGTAGTTTTAATATGTTTGTTGATGTACTTAAGAAAGCTTCTTTTGAAGTAAGTTAAACTGTTTGCAAAATGAGTCTAATTTTCAATAACAGTAAGTTGAGTACATCAAACTTGTTTTTAAGGCAAAGATTTCATTGATTTTGAAGCATGTTCAACTTGAATTCTTTGTGTTTTAAAACTTAGGAAAATGTGTGTTCATGAACTAATTTTCAATGAGGAAAGAAAGAAAAAGAAAAAGAACTTTGTTTTTCCAAAATAACGATTGTTATTATCACTTCAACACAAGCAAAGCCGATTTTTGAAAGGAACCTTGCTATTTGAAAAATTATCTGATGCAAGAGGGATTTTTAGAAAGCTAAGGTCAAAAACAAAGTTTACTAAAAATGTAGAAGAGCATAAGAATTAAGTTTGGGGGAGTTTTTATGAATACTAAGGCAAAGTATGAAAAACTTAGAGTGGTCAATGCAATAGGTTACCAAAAAGTCACTACAAAAGTGTTCAAATTGTTGTAAAAAGCTATACTTGCCTGAGTCATTAAACTGAACCTGTCCCATAAGTGCATTTGGTTTGAAAAATAAAAAGAAAAAATATTCAAAAAGAAAAGAGAGAAAAGAATAACAAACCAAGGAAAAAAGTATGCATGAGGAGGGCAGTATATGCTACAAGTCATGAAATGTAGTATCAAGTGCAACTGCACCAGTACACAAAGTCAATGCTTCTGCTGTAATACCCAAAGTAATTTAATTAATTATTTGATTAAATTATTTAAGTGTTGCATTATTATAGTTAAATTAAATTATTAATATAGTCTTTTATTTTAATTGAAGGGAGTAGTAATCAGTAAATCCGGGATGGTAAAGAATGGCCCAAGAGCCCAAGCCCATTGACTTAGGCTCCTAGGCGCTAGGGTTAATGCATTTCGCATCATTTGAGGAAAAGAAAGAAAAGAAAGAAAGTTGCGAAGAGAAGGGAGAAGAGAGAAGAAGAAATCGGCGCAAGGAAAGAGGAAAGGAGGGAGAGTTGTTGCTGTGGTTACTCCGGTGTTCACGTAGAGGGAACGTCATCTCCGTTGTACTCAAGGTAAGGGTGGGTCTTGAATTATAATAAGGGATATAATGGGTTGTATGTTAGGGTTAGGATCTTTATAGCATTGATTATGTTTTTGAGGTGTTCTTGATGATAAAATTGTGTTTTTCAATGATTATTGAATGAATGCGTGTTGTTGGTGTGTGTGGTTAAGGTTTGATTATGGAAGAATTCAAGAAAAATTCGATTAAGGGGACCCTAGGCACCCTAGGGCGCCAAATGCTAGGGAAAATGGCGCCCCACTGTGCGTTGTTGTACTGGGCGCCAATGGCTGCCCAAAATGGCGCCTGTGTGCGCCTGGTGTTTAGGCAAGGGCGCCATGTGCTGTGTGTGTTGTTGTGTCTAGGTGTAGGGCGCCAAAATGTGGCTGCCCATGCGCTGTGTTCTTGAGTGTCCAGGCGCGGCGCACAGTAAGGCGCGCCATGTGTCTTGTGTGTATTCTTTGTGCCCAGTGCGGGCGCCAAAATGTGGCTGCCCATGCAACTGTGTTCTTTGGTGTCTCAGCACGTGGCGCCAATGTAGCCTGCAGGCGCTGATGAGCGCCAAGTTGCATGTTCTTTGGGTTGTGTTCTTTGTGCGTGGGGTCTTTGGCGCCAATGTAGGCTGCCAGGCGCTAGTGAGCGCCAGTTCTTTGTGTGAATGGGTGTGTGCGTGTGTGGGGGTGCCAATATGGCTGCCCCAGGGTTCCTAGTGTGCGCCCATGGCTGTGTGGGTGTGTGTTGTGCTGCCCAGGGCGCCAAGTGGTTGCCCTGGCGCGCTATGTTCTTTGATTGTGTTTATCTTTGGCGCCAGATTTGGCTGCCTGTGGTGCTCGTGTGTGTGCGCTGAGTGCGGGGGTATGTCTCGATTTGTGTCTTAGTTTGTGTCTAGGTGATGTGTTGCATTTCTGGGCGCCAGTGTTGCCTGATTTAGCGCGCCGGGTGGGGGTGTGTTGCCACAGCGCGCGAATCTTCTTTGTTTTGGCGCTGTGTGTGGTGTGTTGCCACTGGGCGCCAGATTCCTGTTGTTTTGGCGCTTGTGTGGCTGTGTTGCCGGGCGCGCGATTTCTTCTTTGTTTGGCTTTGAGTGGTGTGTTGCCACTGGCGCCGATTTTAGCGCCTAGTGCCGCTGCTTTTTGTGTGCAGTGTCTTTTTTTAGTCCTTTTCGTGCGAGATTACTCCTTTAGTGTTGTTTTAGTCCTTGTGGCAAACTTCCTATGACGAAGTTGATGATGTATGATTAAATGATGAAGCTGATGATGTATGATTTGATGATGATGTTGATGTCGTATGATTGAGTGACGATGTTGTTGACGTATGACTAAATGACGATGTTGATGAAGCTGTGCATATGTTGTATTACTATATTGTTGACTGTTTCCGATAAGTTGCTCTTGAAGTCGCATGCATTACATGTGCATAATTATTGACGATGTGAGGCTTCGGCCTTTGAGCTAACGACGATGAATAAGGCTCAATTAACGACGATGTTCCCAATTGGCAAAAAAATTAACGACGATGAATGGTACCACATGCATACTTGCATTTCAAACATTCATTCTCATAAATGATAATTAATATGCTGGGGATATATGACGTGACTGTAGTGACTGATGTTTGTACATAAATAGGTTATTTTAGTTGTTATAAATAAATATTGAAAGTTGTATGTATATATGTATGAAGCTGTGATTGGTATAGTTCTGCTATCTAATATACTACTTATTATAGCCTTTATTATGCGGTTTGAGACTCACTCCTTATGTTGTTTATTACCACAGGTAACCATGAGTGAAGGCTTGTTTTCCTTCACATTCTGAGTCTGTCTGATGCTCTGATACGTGACACCCAGGGGATGGGCGTTAGATTTCTAGTTGTTTAGTTTGCTTAGCTGTGGAACCATTATTTGAGATTATTATGTTATTGCTGAGACTGTGGTTTATTTTTCTGAGATTTAGTTTTATTCCGCTGCGTGATGTATAATTTTCCAGTGCGTGAATTGAAATAATATAGTTTTGAGGATTCCATCCCACATGATTGGTGTTACGTATTATTTTGACTTATAAGGTGATTTGTTTTATTTTGTCGTTGTTTTGGATGAAGTAAATGTAGCATCATGTTTGATTGAATTGAAAAATGATTTTTAAACTCTGATATTTTTGATTTAAATTGCCAGGTAGAAATGGGGTGTTACATCTGCACTTCACAAAATTCCAGTGCTTCTGCACCTAGGTGCATCTGCACCAAAAGAACCACAAAAAATAAAATAGTGCATTGACTCAACAGTTTTGAAATACTCAATCAAAGCCCTTTGTTGTGCTTAGAGCCCCCCAAATCTTGAGGATATTGTGAGTCTAGTCTATGTTTTGAAAGTCCTTTTGTTTTGACCAAACGTGATCTAAATTTTTCAAAGGCTAGGAGAAACTTTTTACTTAGTCTTGGAACTGATTGAATCTCAGCGGACACACACACACACAAATGAGTTTTAATAACTCTGGATGTTTTGGAAATCAAAGGCACAAAGACAAAATGTTTTGAGAAAAGAGGTTCATGAAAAATCCATTATTTTGAAAAATCTCTTTGAAAAGAAGTGAGCTGAACTGTTCTTTTTAGTTATGAAAATCTTATTTGTGTTTTCTTTTTGTCGTTGCTTGAGGACAAACAACAATTTAAGTTTGGGAGTGTGATAACTCTATTTTATATAGAGTTATTCATACATTTAAACTTAGATAATTGCTTAAATTCAAGTAAATTAAAGTGTTAAATATAGTTTTATGAATAAAGAACAACATTCAAAGTATCAAAGAGGGTTAAAGATAAGAACTAAGCATTTTGCATATATCTTGGTATGTTTGATGTATTTGTTCAGTGCAGCTGCAGTATGTGCACCAGCACCAGAATCAATACCTGGTGTACCTGCACTAGATTAACACAATGTACCTACACTTGATGCTCCTGTACCTCCTGCACGAAGACAAATTGAGCGACATTGGAAGCACCTCAAACTTCACCAAAGCTTTATCACCTCCATGACATCATGATTAGTCATGGATCACATGGAGACACATGCCCAATCCTAAACATCACAGGTCGGCTCAAACCGACGTCAGGGCCCAAGAAGCGACCCCAAAGGCGAAGACCGAATCAACAGTCCAGATCGACGCGCTGCATCCGACGACTCACAGACGGGTTCGATGTCTATAAATAGGCGTGTACTTCCTTGAAATAAGGTACGTTCTCATTCATTCCTCACCTCACCACTTCTGTTTGCTGACTTAAGCATCAGAGTGCTTGAAGGTACCAGCACCGCGCGACCTTGACCTCGGAGGACCAATCCCAGCTCGGGCCACCGTCGACCTTGCCGAGCCACCACATTCAATTACCCCTGGGGAGGATCTTCAAGCCGACCCTGGTACGAACATTGGCGACCATAGTGGGTGTACATTACTTGCTCTCAAAATCCTTTCCTCCATGGAACGCCAAAGACACCGCTCCATCCGAGGCAGGATGCTGCCTCGGAATACGACGACAGTTCTACAACAACTCGCTCCACTTAAAATGGTTGTCACCGGTGGTCAATCTGTCACCACCGACGAGACACGACGAATGTTGAAGCACAAATGGCAAGAGATAGTCGGCCTCACCTCTGACTCTTCCTCTATGTATGCTCCCTCAAGACCCCCTTTGTCGTTCTCCGATTAGGACCTCTTGAGCGGGAAGCACAGCGTCCCCTTGATCATCTCAGCAACCATTCTAGACACTTAGGTCAAACAAGTACTTGTGGACCAGGGAAGCTCAGCTAATATTATGTTCCAAGACCTTCTCCCCCAAACTAATATAGACTTAACCGAACTGAGCCCATATCTGGGAACAGACTTATCCGGCCTGGGCGAGAACAAGACGCGATTATTGGGTTACCTTGAATTGATAGTGACTTATGGCCGGCAAAAACTATCTCGGACGATCAAGACCTAATTCTTGATCCTGCCTCTTACCTCCCCCTATCAGGGCATTGTGGGAAGACCGACTCAGAGCAGACTCGGTGTTGTCGCATCCACATTACATCTGAAGATGAAATTTTATTCGTTGACTTACGAGGTCATAACTCTAATCTGCCGACCTCGAGGCAACAGAGAGGTTACATTACCTATCCATTAAAGCAGCATGAAAAAGCCACCAGCAGCAACCCGAGCCATCCCTCTTGGGTAACGAAGTCAACTTGCCCGACGTCGACGCAAGATATGACCCTAATAGCTCTGAGGATGAAGACGATGATCAACTAGAAAGAGAACTCAAGAAGAAAATCAAACGACCCGAGCCTCATGGGGAGTTCCTCGAAGTCCCATTAGTCGATGACCCTACAAAGACAGTGAAGTTAGGGGCTGACCTTACTGGCAGAGTGAGGGAAAGTCTGACTGCATGCCTACGCCAAAACGCCGATTTGTTCGCATGGTCGGCCGCTGATATGCTGGACATCCCATCTGAGGTAGCTTCTCACCATCTTTCAGTAAATGTCGAGGCTAAATACGTTGCCTAGCGAAGAAGAGTCCAGAGCGGGGAGAAGGCCGAGGTCGCCTCGAAAGCCGTGGCCGACCTAATCTCTACGGGATTTGTGAAGGAGGTCAAGTACACAACGTGCTAGTAAAAAAGAACAATGGTAAGTGGACAATGCATTCCCTGTTCCCAGCGTCGACAGGCTAGTGGACAATGCATTAGGTTTCCGTCTCTTATCCTTTTTAGACGCCTACTCTGGCTATAACCAGATCGCCTTGAATCCACCAGACCACGAGAAAATAGAGTTCATGACAGACAGGGGCAACTACTGCTACAAGGTCATGCCTTTTGGCCTCAAGAACGTAAGAGCCACCTATCAACGGATGATGAACAAAGTATTTCAGAACCAAATCGACAGAGTCGTCGAAGTTTATCTAGACGACATGATCGTGAAGAGAAAAATTGATGAGGGCCACCTAGCCGACCTCACTGAGATATTTGCCGAAGGTAGGAAGAACAACCTCAGGTTCGATCCCGAGAAATGCACCTTTGGAGTTCGAGCCGGAAAGTTCCTCGGATTCTGCCTGACAGAGAGGGGGGATCGAGGCCAATCCCGATCCTGCCTGTAACACCCCAATTCTACCGGTTTAATTTATTCAATATCAGAGTGCGGAATTTAGACTAAAACATGCATTGGAGTGCCACATTTTCCGTTCAACCAAAATAAACTACATATAAACATTTGCGGAAGCACGTCAAAACACATAGAATCATTTAACACCACCAAAACTCGACTAATGTCAAAATTCGACTAACACTTTAGAATTCGACTAACATGTCAAAACTTCATATCTTCACGTTCAAAACAAAATCGTGTAACAAAACAATTAAATCAACTTAGAGTACAATCCCCTCCCCGAGTGTTACGTATCAGAGACGACACCGACTCAGCTAGTGAAGAACCTTCGCCTTCACTCTTGACTACCTGCACGTTACCGCATAGGGGTAACATTCAAACAGAAGGGGTGAGATATCGAACCACATAAAGGCATAAATGAAAGACATGTACACATATTGGTTCAGACATTACACGACTACCACAATAACAAGTAATTCACAGTTTATCGATAAAATCATCACACAATTATGCGGTATGTGACTCGGACTATGCATATGCATGTGGTACCATTTGGAGCAGAGCTCCCATCACCAAATCATCACCAATGCCCGAAACAGGGGCTAATAGGGAAGAACCCTCATCACTAATTTTAGACACTAGGCCTTCATCACCAATTTTTCATATTCAAGACGCAAGTGCATGTGACACCATGGGACTGACCAAAATCATATTCATTCGACAATAATGCACAACAATCAGACACACATCACCTTTCCAATATTGGCCATTAATAGAGGCATTCAAATTTCACATCATCACCTGAAATTCATCACCTTTCACAACAATGCAATTATGCTTGCATATACATCACCTTTGGTTACGACACCATCATATCATGAAACAACAGTACAGGGCAACAGTACGACATCGTCATATCACAACATCATCAAGTATATTCATTAGCATCACCTTTGATTACAACATCATCATTTATCCATTCAAAATTATCAGCACATAGATTCGACACATATAAGCAATTTATCAAACACTTCATGTGCATAAAACGGGCAATACAACACCGATAGCCTAGGATACCCGAACCCCACATACAAATCCCTCATATACACCGTTATAAGGTCAGAACCCCACCCTTACCTGGGATTATAGATGCAACTCTTTCTCCTAACGAAGCTCTTCGATTCCCCAACTACGGCAACTCTCCTTAGATTGTAGGTTGAGAAGGTTCACTTTCGTTCTCGCCTCTCTGGGTTTCTAACTCAGGAACTGCTCTCCTATCGAAGCCCTCTACGATACGAAGAGAACACAACAAACCGCGTAAAAAACGGAGCTCTAGAGACGAAGTTATGCTCAAAGGAGTGAAAACGGCTAAAAGTGGCCTAATCTGCGCAGAAACGCAGTATATACTGCAGACTGGCGCGCGACGCGCCACTCACGCGCATTATCCGCGCATTCAGACAGAAACCCACTGGGATCCGGCGACCAGGATGCGCGCACGCGCAGGCGCCGCGCCAACTTACAGAAGCTCTTGCGGGCAGCTTTCCAATTCCCACGTCGCACTTTCTCCAACTGCTCCGAGCCAGACCACTTTCACTAAGGCAATCTCTTTTCCCCTAAGGACCTTCGTCTCCCGATCTTCGATTCGCACAGGCATCGTCTCCACAGTGAGATTATCCTGTACTTGCACGTCATCCATTTGAATTATATTAGATGGGTCTGAAATATACTTCCGAAGTTGAGACACGTGAAATACATCATGCAAATTCGAAAGATTAGGCGGTAAGGCCACTCTGGAAGCTACGCTCCCAACTCTTTCTATGATCTGATACGAACCAATGAATCGAGGAGTAAGCTTCTTAGATTTCAAAGCACGCCCAACACCGGTCATAGGTGTAACTCTCAAGAACACATGATCACCCGCTTGAAATTCCAAATCCTTTCTTCGCTTATCATGATAACTCTTCTGCCTACTTTGTGAAGCTTTCATCTTCTCTCGAATCAACTTCACCTTCTTAGTGGTCTCTCGAACAACCTCAGGTCCAAGCACTACACTCTCTCCAGATTCTTGCCAGCACAAAGGGGTTCTACACCTTCGACCATACAACGCTTCGAAAGGTGCCATCCCAATACTGGAATGGTAACTGTTGTTATAGGTAAAAACTCTATCAACGAGAGATGGGCATCCCACGACCTCCTTGTTCCAGGACACACGCCCTCAACAAATCCTCCAACGATTGAATAGTTCTCTCTATCTGACCATCCGTCTGAGGGTGATACGCTGAACTCAGTCTTAACTTAGAACCCAACGCCTCTTGCAAACTCTTCCAGAATTCAGAAGTAAATCTAGGATCTCTATCCGACACGATACACAGAGGAACACCATGCAGCTTCACAATCCTTTGGATATAAATTTCAGCCAACTTCGGTACCGGATACGTGATACTAATAGGTATAAAGTTAGCCGACTTCGTCAGCCTATCAACAATCACCCAAATCGCATCATGACCTCTCACAGTATTAGGCAGCCCCCTCACAAAGTCCATCAAAATACTATCCCATTTCCATTCTGGAATCTCTAAAGGTTACATCAACCCCGCAGGCTTCTGATGTTCAACTTTTGACTTCTGACAAGTTAAACATGCATACACAAATTGCGCTACATCGCGCTTCATCCCAGGCCACCAAAACAAATTCTTCAAGTCTTGATACATTTTCGTAGCTCCTGGATGAATACTCAACTTACTCCTATGACTCTCTTCAAGAATCGCCTTCTTCATCTCTGCATCCTCAGGAATACAAATTCTATTACGGAACCTCAACACACCTTGCGCATCCAACTTAAAACCATTATCCTCAGATTGATCGATTCCACTCATCAAATCCACCAGCTTAACATCCAACTTCTGAGCTTCTCTGATACT
Source organism: Oxytropis ochrocephala (assembly GCA_020916435.1). Taxonomy (NCBI): domain Eukaryota; kingdom Viridiplantae; phylum Streptophyta; class Magnoliopsida; order Fabales; family Fabaceae; genus Oxytropis; species Oxytropis ochrocephala. Next base: position 53,103,412 of record CM037095.1, read on the forward strand.
GTCCAAAAAGTCATTATTAATCTTTAACATCCCCAATCTAACACTTTGCGGAGTCACTTCGCAAACCAAACTCATATCTCTGATCTATTCAATTAGCTCCAACTCCTTAACCATCATTGCCGACATATGCAACGTCTTTCGGCTAAAAGCATCAGCCACAACGTTAGCCTTTCCTGGATGATAATTCAAACTGAAGTCATAGTCTTTCAGCAACTCCAACCACCTCCGCTGTCTCATATTCAGCTCCTTCTGATCAAATAAATATTGCAAGCCTTTATGGTCGCTAAACACTTCAAATCTAGAACCATAAAGATAATGCCTCCAAATTTTCAGCGCAAAAACAACTGCAGCAAGTTCTAAATCGTGCGTAGGATAATTCTTCTCATGAGTCCTCAACTGCCTCGACGCATAAGCAACTACCTTACCATTCTGCATAAGTACGCCTCCCAAACCCATCTTGGAAGCATCACAATACACCACAAATGAGTCTCCCGGATTAGGCAACGTCAGAATAGGAGACGTCGTCAATCTCTTCTTCAACTCGGTGAAACTCTCTTCGCAACGGTCATCCCATATAAAGGCTCTACCTTTGCAAGTTAGCTGGGTTAGAGGAAGCGCTAACTTAGAAAAACCTTCAATGAATCTTCTGTAGTAACCAGCTAATCCCAAAAAGCTTCTAATCTCAGTAGCCGACTTCAGAGTCTCCCATTGCAATACATCATCAACTTTAGATGGATCCACCGCAATGCCGCTACCAGAAATAACGTGACCAAGAAAACTTACCTCCTTAAGCCAAAATTCGCACTTAGACAGCTTTGCATATAACTTCTTGTCTCTTAAGACTTCCAACACCAATCTCAAGTGCTTCGCATGCTCTCCTTCTAAAGTCTCTTAGAGTAAATCAGAATGTGATCCAAGTAATGATGAAAGATAGGGTTCATGTACTCCATGAATACGCCCGGCGCATTAGTAACACCGAAAGGCATCACCGAATACTCATAGTGCCCGTAACGAGTCCTAAAAGTTGTCTTCTGAACATCCTCATCCTTCACCTTAATCTGATGGTAGCCTGACCTCAAATCAATCTTACTAAACACTTGAGAACCCACCAATTGATCCATCAAATCGTCTATCCTTGGAAGTGGATACTTATTCTTAATCGTCACTTTGTTCAACTGCCTATAATCAACACAGAGCCTCATACTCCCATCCTTCTTCTTTATCAACAACACTGGAGCTCCCCACGGTGATACACTCGGCCTCACGAACTTCTTTTCAAGCAGATCCTCAAGTTGCTTCAATTCGGACAACTCAGATGCTGACATCCTGTAAGGTGCCATAGAAACAGGTCTGGTACCAGGTACAAGATCAATAGCAAATTCGACTTCCCTCTCGGGTGGCACATCGGGGATCTCATCAGAGAAAACTTCAGGAAATTCACGCACCACCTGCAACTCATCAATTATGGCTTGGTTCTCAACAGATAGCGACGCCATCAGTGAGAACAACTGAACTTCTTCCCGCATTAATTTCCATGAATCGACCAAAGAGCAAGAAGCGGCTTCTTCCTCTCTTGGAGAAGAGAAACTCACAGACTTGCTATGACAATTAATGTAAACATAGTTATCCACTAACCAGTCCATCCCCAAGATCACATCTAATCCACTTAATGGCAAACAAATCAAATCAACAACGAAATCTTTGCCGAAAATCGACACAGGACACTTAGAACACATAAGAGAAGTAGTCACCGACCCCGACCCCTTAGCTGGAGTATCGACAACCATCTCCCTCATCATAGAAGACAATACAAGACCCAAACTTTCAACACATTTAGCATCAATGAAACAATGAGTAGCACTAGTATCAACAATAGCAATTAGGGGGGTACTATTGATGAAACATGTACCTCTAAATTCGTTAGCTGTCTGCGTCCCTGCCAGAGCGAATACTCTTCCACTGGTCCTCTCTTTCTTTGGCTTCTGACATTGATTACTCATGTGCCCCTCCTCACCACAATTGTAACAGACCACATCCTTATGCGTGCACTCAGTTGATTCGTGCCCAGATTTACCACAACGGTAACATTCTTCGACTCAGTCTTGCACACATTACTCTTGTGACCAGGTCGGCCACATTTGAAACATACAATACCAGCAGGAGCGTCTCCCCCACTAGTCCTCCTACCCTCAGCAACTTTCTGTTTACCTTTACCAAATGGGGCATCATACGGCTTACCACGAGTCTGATGCTTGCTCCTTTTCTCATTGATGATCTTATAGTGAGCATTGTTGTCTTCTTCATAGATTCTGCAACTGTCAATCAAATCAGAAAAGACACAGATTTTCTGATATCCAATTGCCTTCTTGATCTCAGGTCGCAGCCCATTCTCAAATTTGATGCATTTTGAGAATTCAGCAGTTGCTTCACTATAGTGCGGATAAAACTTGGCTAACTCTACAAACTTAGCAGCACACTCCGTGACTGACAGGTTTCCCTGCTTCAGCTCAAGAAACTCAATTTCCTCTTTACCCCGAACATCTTCAGGATAATACTTCCTCATGAACTCCCTACGGAACACATCCCAAGTGATCTCCTCACCTGCAGCTCTCAATCTCTGACTAGCGTCCAGCCACCAGTCATCAGCCTCTTCTGACAGCATATGAGTACCATAACGAACCTTCTGCGCTGGAGTGCAGTCCATCACACGAAAGATTCTCTCCATCTCCTTCAGCCACGCCAAAGCTCCATCAGGATTATACCTGCCTTTGAAGGTAGGTGGATTCTCCCTTTGAAAAGTTGCCAAACTACGAGACCCAGCATTCTACCATGGGTTTCACTATGTCAGCCAATTGTTGGGACTTGGGACACTTGGTACATGATACCGTGTATCCCCATATCGATTTGTTGTCGAATGAACGAAGTAGTCATCACCACGGGCTCCTCAAAGTCATGGGGAGAACTTTTGTTCGAATCGGCGGTAATGTTGCGTTCGTGTGGTATTCGCAACTATAGTGCAAGTATACACGTCGTACAAGTAATAAAGTGGATAAAAGTAAGAGATCGTTCCCACGAGGATTGGTTTGCTTCCAAAGTTCAAGTTTCAAAACACAAGAGAATCAAGTAACAAATCGACACTAAGAGTTGGTTTTAATGCTAAGAATATAAATAAGCAAGTAAACAAGTGTTGGTTGTGAATATGGATGAGAGTGAGTTGGATTGTTGCATGCAAGTAAATCCTTTCTAGTCAGACGTTATAACGTTTACACGTTATTACGTACAAATGTTATTTTGTATAGACGTTATAACGTTTGAACGTATGTTGTAAAAAGTCGCGTGCTTTTCGGTCCACAAAACGTCGAGCTTCAAGTATAAGAGGTCCTATGTCTAGGTTCTAAATAGGCCCACTCTCGTATTTTAAGTACCCACAAAGAAAGTCCTATGAACTATTATTCGTTCTATGCCTAGACTTAGATAAAAATGCCTAAATGTCTTTAGTGCACCTTTTCGTTCATATAAATCTTTGAGTTCTTTTCATAGACCATGTCTGAACCTATGAATCTACCTATTTTAAGAGGCCAACCTCAAAACAAGTTTGGAAATATTATCATGCAAAGATTTAAAACATATAAGCGTCAATACTTCATAACATTTAACTAGAAATTCATTACATGCAAAACAACAACCCAACTACAAAATGTTTAGCTCATGCTGAGCATCTTTACAGAATGATAAGGACTTGAAATCCAAATACCATACATAAAAGAAAAGAAACTAAGTGCAAAAGATACACCTAAGTAACTCTTCAGCATGTACGATATAGAGACGTTACAACGTCTGAGCCTCACAGTAGAGGTTTGCGAAGAAAATAAAAATGGAAGTTGAGAAAAGTAAAATGAAGAAGTATGTGTCCAGAACTTCTTTAAGATGCTTTCTCTGAAATGGAGGAAGATAGATGGTGCAGGGATGAACTGAAGTCGTGTGAGGGAGTGAGTGTATGAGCGTGTGTCCTTTGAGAGAGTTGAGTCTTCATTAAATAGCCAATCTTGCTCACGTGTTGCTGATGTCACTTGCCTACCTACCAAGCCTGTTTTCTCTTCTGACTAACACTGTACAGTGCTACAGTGCGTCATCCTTGTCAGCACATAGGGAATAGAAGATCTTCTGACTTTTTATATCTTTGACCACCATTGCTAGCGCGCCAAAACTGAGATCTTTCACTCTTGCTCTGCTGCTCTTTTGTAGACGTGGTCACGTTCAGCTCTTTTACTGCACAAGCACAAGAAACATCAAAACGCTCTCAAAGGCACCACTTGGTGCCAAAATGCACAGATTTAGAAGTTTAACCTCTAACTAACTAAGAAACTAGAAACTATCATAAAACTAATTAAACTAACCTTGTATTGCTAGAGAACTTGCATGATTTATTCTTGAGTGAGTATAAATAACTCATATAAATATGAGTTATCAGGTAACTGCCGGTGGGGTTGTCCCCCAAGCACCCACTGGCTCTGTGTCCTTTGCTTTAGTAGCAGTGGCCTTTTTTGACGCCGATGTTGGCTCCATACTTAGGTTCCTGCAGCAGCGTAAGTGCATACACCAACAATAATCCAGTCCAGGCGAATCAAAGGTGATCGTCTATTCACCGTGTCTATCCCACCGGGTGTGTAAATTTTTTGTTGTCGTCAAACTCTTTAAGTCCTAGCCGTGTGATCGGCCAGAGGTTTGGACAAGTTTTGATTTCTCGTTTCTTCAAGCAATTGCGCCGAAGAGGGAACTCTGCTCCTCGACCGTGGGTATCCTGACTCCTCTAGAAAGGGTCGGGTTGGGTGGATGGGACGCGAGGGTTGGATTATTCTACTGGCTAATGCATGAAAATAAACATAAATAAAAGTGCGGCAAAAGACGATAATGAATGAATCAATTTGGGTTGTATTGATTGATGTGTGTTCTGTACAATTGCACTCTACCCTATATATATATATATATATATATATATATATATATATATATATATATATATATATATACATACATACATACATACATACATACATACATACATACATAGGCCCTCGTCGGCCACTTTCCTAGCCAACATTTTCCTACCGTTGGATCTACTAAGATCAACGCTTCTCATTGCCCCCGAGCCCTAAAGAAGCAGAGCCACTACCCACAATCTCCACTAGCACGGTTAGTGGGGTAAAACTCTTTGCGCCATTTCTTCACAGCTTCGCTCCTTCACTTGATCTTCGGTTAGTCCCACGTTCTGATCACGTGCTTCCCTCGTGCCTTCCAACACTACAAGAATAAACTGGATTTGCCACAAACTTTTGCCACAAACTGATTCCGTCACTAATTTGCGACGGACTTGCGACGGATTTGCCACGGAATCTGTCGTGAAAAAAGCCTTAGTAAGTTTGGTAAGGATTTGCCACGGACGTTGATAATTTGCCACGGGCGTTGATAATTTGCCACGGACAGTCCGTCGCAACGCCGTGGCAAACGTTTCAATAGAGATTTAAGTAAAAGGATCTCCTCGATCCTTTCTTTCACTCTCACAACGCCTCTCACTCTCACGCCTCTCACTCTCACAACGCCTCTCACTCTCACGCCTCTCACTCTCACCGCCACCACGCGCGCTCCCCGCACCGCACCGCCACCACCGCGCCTCCTCAACCTCCACTGCACCGCCACCACCGCGCCTCCCTCAACCTCCACTGCACCGCCACCACCGTGCCTCCCTCAACCTCCACTGCACCACCACTCTCACTCTCAACCTCCAAATCGAAACCCTAGCTTCCAAATTGATCGGTTCCTCTCAAGGTGAAATCAAGCACCTTCACTCACAACGCTTCTCCCTCTCTTACTCAAGGTTCATTCTCTCTCTCTCTCTCTCTCGTTCTCTCTCTCTTTCTCTCTTGGTTCGTTCTCTCCACTTCAACGAGTGAGTGTGTATTTCTTTCTCTCTTTCTATCGCCAAATGCAAATGCCATTCATTCAATGATTGTTGAAAAATGCGAGAATTAGGGTTTCAAGAACAACGAAGATCATCGTGAGACGAGCGAGGTGTTCAAGAAGAAATGGCGGCGATACAAGTCCCGATTCTCGTAATCTTCACTCTCGAATCTAACTTGAGTCTCTTGTTTCGAGTTCTAAATGAATTTTGTGATTTTTGTTCTTGTTTGCGGCATTTGGCAGAAGCGGTGATTCGCATAAGTGCATTTGGTTAATGCAATTGAGTTTTGACAAACTAAGTTGGAAGTTTATATGGAATTGGAAATTCATTTGCTGTTGATATTTTTGTTTCTTCCATATTTAAAGAATAATTAATAATTAAATAAAAGCAATGGGATTATCCCTTTCCTCCTCATGTTTATTTTTATGCTCCCCTTTTTCTCCTTTTAAATTCTTTCTCCATTTTTGTTACGTTTGTGAGATCGCAGAGGGAAACCGGAGATGGATAGTTTTTTCGACCACTGTAGATATTAGTCCAATAGTGGTGGTGTGGCCCTGTGAGCCGAGTTGAATGGTCTTCTTCACTCTGTTTGTTGAGTAGATTATCTGCGTTTATAGTGGGTTTTTGTCTTTTCTATATTTCTTCTTCAAGATTATGCAGACACAGTCTGACATATAATGCTTACAAGAGCAAGCTCACTTAAAACATTATTGAGTACACTTGATTTTGTTGATAGACTAATATCACATTTTTTTCTTCAAAGATTTGCAAGTGATTTGAGTATGATACATGGACATGCATGCTCCTTGGAATTCAAACAGAACTTTCGGTGATAATGCTAGATCTTAACATGGTAATATTCTTGCTCTTGATTTGCACATGTTCATCGCCTATATGTCAAATTTGTTTTGACTTGAAGCTATGGTTTCAACTGTTTTGCAAGATCTTGGGCATGGCGCAAGGATTAAATCTTATTTTTGGGTGGGACTTGTTCACTTGTGTCTTTTTAACTCGCCATCGTCTTTGTTTTCCATATACTTCTTCTCTGTCCTCCTTGTAAGTATCATTCTTCACTTATTCGCCATTCCCTGTTGATCAACACTGCATTTAATCTATTGCCTTTTCCCGGGACATTGAGAAGGCAAAACTCTAGGCCGCTTTGTGGCGGGATTTGTATTGCTTTCTTTTATACTTGGACTACTCATCAATCAATCGAGAAATTCCACTTTCGATGAATGGGATACTAATAAAGTTGAGTGGGGAGAGTGCATTTATGCTAATGAGTCTTCTAGGAGCAACTCTTATGCCTCACAATTTTTACCTTCATTCTTCTATGGTACAGGTATTATTTCCTCCCATTCTCAATTTTTTTACGAATATGTAGTAATATGTCCAGTATCTCTGCCGCCATGCCGCGAAGGCAATATCTTTTATGTGCTTGTGGATGTATTTGTACCTCATGTGTTGCTTGTACTTATGGATGAAATGTCCGCTTCTTGCAATAAATTAGCGAGGCTTGCACGACAATTTCCGTCTTTGTTGGAATTTATTTGTAGTGATCCCCGTGATCAAGTTGAGAAGGATTCTCAACACTCACCGCCATTGATATCCTCTTTTTCTATAAAGCTAAACTTTGTAGTCACTTATTATTCTAAGTTGGTTGTGTAATCGTGTCGTAAATTTTGTATTGTGAGTGGTTCTCTCGACTTTGTGTCTCTTCGCTACATTGTCGGATCAACGCTTTATCTAATTAAATCGTTTATTTGCTGACTTGCATATATGAGTGGTCAAACCAAAACATGGTTAGGGTTCTCCCACCTTGGAAGCTATTTAATACAAGTACATTGTAGTGTCCTTCTGGTTGTCTCATGTATGGTTTAATTAAGTGCATGTTTTGTCCAAGTAGCTGTAAGTTATAGTTATGCTTGCAATTTCCTTGTACATTAAGGGAAATTTTACTAGCACTTTATACATGAAATTATACTAGCAATTTCCCACCTTGGAAGCTATTCAATGCTTTATCAAAAGAGATAAATCTAACTTAACATACCACCTATTCCTTTGTCTGAGCCCTGGTAAACTTTCTTTTCATACATGAAGTTATCCCATGGGTTTAAATGGGTTTTAGTTCGGATGCTTCGGAATTTGTGTTGTAGATTGTTTTAATGTAATGTTTCAAAATTCAAAGAGTTCAGGTTGTTGAACTCACCGATTATATGAAGATTTGTGCATATGTTTATTGTGTCCACTTTGTGTTTTGATGTTTGTGTGGATATTTGATTTGAGATCTTCATGGGATGACACTTTTGATAGTGTGGCGACTTGCAATCAAGCAATTCTCGATATTAGAGGAGTGTGGCGACTTGTCATTCTTGGTTTCTTAGCGAGAAAACCATCCCGAGCCTTGGGCAAGATACTTACTCCATTTTTGTCCCTTCATTGTAGCATCTTTGCAGCAGTAGTTGATGAAAAGTTATACATTGTTGGTGGGAGTCGTAATGGTCGACATTTATCTGATATTCAGGTATATTGATTCATACAGCCAATCCTACTTCTTTTCCTTTATGAGCTATATTTCTAGGATATTCAACTTGCACAGTATTTCTTCTTAAGATCTATTAGGCATTTGTGCGTAAGCTCATCATGTTGAAATACTATGTTCCTTAAATCATAGCTGCAGATTTTTCCCTTTAATATGAAGGATCCAAATATCACAGTTCAAATTATGCATGAAATATAAATGCTTGGTTGAATATTTATCCCTTGTAATAATATTCTCTATTTATTAACCTTACCGAGTCATGACAATCAATTCTGGTTACTGCAGGACAATGCATCAACTACGTGTTTTCTGCTTCATTGCCAAAAATTTATTGAGTTAGTTCGGGTATATTTCTTTCAATACTTCAGAACTATTGGAATCTGTCTGCCCTATTTTGTTGTTCGGCAACATTACTATATCTTCAATTATAGTTATTTTTCCTTTTTATTTTCATTTGATATTAGTAAAAATATGGATTTGGGCTGGTCTTTGAGTTATTAGTTAAGCTTGGTTATTAGTTATTTTTCCTTTTTATTAAAATTTTTCTTTATGATCTAGTTTTGATTAGAACCTGTGTGATAGTGATATATTGAATCATTTTAAGTATTTTAACCTTTCGCATGTGATATTTAGGTGGAGCAGCCTTTGGAGGAGGTTGTCAAATATGGAAGAATGAAATTGTCAAGTTTTTTTGAATTGCCTGTCTTTCGAGATTTAGTTCAGTGAGTTTTCATCGATAATTAAAGTTATTCTTGATTCACTAGTATCCTTTCACGATTTCAAATTTCCAAGGGTGTATAGTAATCTGTTGGTTGAAGTGATAATCATTATAATCTTACTGTCTTCATTTGTATAATTAAGACTCTTCACTGTCTTCTATTTTGCAGATATGTTAAAGATGGTAAACCTTTCTGGCTGTTGTCTCAAATTTTGACACTCGGTTGAGACCTCTTCTGCGGGCATTAAACTGTGATAATTGGTTTGATGCAGTAGCTGTATCGGCTGAGGTCCGTAAATTGCTCATTTTTGTTTTCCGCATTTTGTTTTATCAGTTTGTGTTTACTACAGGTTCTCCATTTCTTCCCCTCTCATCCATTGATGCATGTAACTTATTGTATTCATGTTATTCACAATGGAGAGTATCATCACTGCAAGAAAAACACTTGCAAAGGAAATGATGGAAATAAATCTAAGTCATTTACTCATTTTTGTCTGCAAGGTTCCCCATTTCTTCCCCTCTCATCCATTGATGCATTGGCATATTGGTTGTCACATATATGTTGTTAACCAAAGGTTCTGTTATCCTATAATTTTCCTTTTTTTTTTACACCATAATTGATTTATGAACTCCTCACATTCAATGTGTATATTGGATGATTGATTTGACTTTTTTAATTAGGTTGAAGCAGAGAAGCCAAATCCAACTATATTTCTTAAAGCGTGTGAGCTATTGGATGTAAAACCCGAGGATGCTGTTCATGTTGGGGATGATCGTAGAAGTGATGTTCACTCTTTCAAAGAGGTATGTTGGCATCTTCATCTCGTTTTGGTACGTTAAAGAAATTTTACCCGAGACTTTAAAGCGCGGGCAGAATTAGGTGATAATACAAATATACAATATCCTCCCCAAAACGGTTCTTCTGTAGGTACCACCCAAAATCAGGGGTTTGTGTTGGTGCGGATTTGATTCCCAGTTGTGATAGAGTACACAGAATTTTGGTCATGACTGACCAATTTTTAATAACCATTTATAGCTTTATAATATATCAATGGTTATTAGAAGTTAGTCTATCATGTGCCAAAACTCATGGCCATGGCATACCCTCCCTTGATTTCTCCATATGTCATTTTCTCCTTCCCTTGAGATCCCAAATTCCCAATTGAGGTCTCCTTAGTTAGTTACCCAAAAATTAAGAATCCTCACAGATAGTAAAGGAAAACCGAAAGGCTGTCCTCTAGACAAGAAACTCAAGTCTGGAACTTCTCAAGTTAGCCACAAGCAAAGTAATACCTTAAGTGGCTGATATCACGTTACAAAAATGAATACCTTATGTGGATGAACTGTTCTGCTATCTTGTTTATGATTTCTAAAGATAAAAATTTTATTTCATGAGTTTTAATGAGGCCTCTATAGATGACTTGAATGTTTTGAATTTTGATTATGCAGGTAGCACAGAGGATTGGGGTCCAGGTTTGAAAAATGATCTCTATGTAATAAGTTCAAGAATGGTATGCATATAAATATATTTGTAATCCATAGGCTCTAGGGAGCGACACACTTGGAGCCTATGTGATCTCCATGGCCTCAAATGTATGACTAGCTGCTTCTTTTAGATAGATATGTAATTATTCTAGTAACTAATAAAGAGTGAATGACTCAGTCACATTCATTGTGATAGATAGATATGTAATTATTCTAATTACAATATAAATAGAAGGGATGTGTTATAAATAGAAGGGATGTGTGCTCTGTTTACATTCACAGTAATTACGCAAAATTACACTTGCTAACTGCATGTTTACCTGTAGATTGAAAGATAACTCAATTTGTGAAGAAGTTGGAGTAGTAGGAAACTACTGCTCCATTTATTTTTTTAATTTTTTTTTAAAAATTTGCGACGGATTTGCCACGGATTTGCGACGAAAATTTGCCACGGATTTGCGACGGAAAAATTTGCCACGGATTTGCGACGGAAAAATTTGCCACGGATTTGCGACGGAAAAATTTGCGACGGAGAATTCCGTGGCAAATCGTTTGCGACGAGCGTTTTTGCCACCAATTTTTGTCCGTGGCAAATCCGTGGCAAATGTTGTTTTGCCACGGAAATTTGTGCATTTGCCACTGAAATGTCTGTGGCAAATCAGCGATTTTCTTGTAGTGCAAGCAAAGTCTGCCTTACCTCGGCCACTTATTCGTTCGGCTACCTCTTGCCCCTCGGGAAGTCCTATGGACTCGGGCATCCAACCTATCGAGGCAGAGGCACTCTATAGGCTGAGGCTTAACTCTCCCTCGGCCCAGCTCATTGCTCCTCGGCGAGGGCCGAGTGAGAGGAAAAGGGAAACTAGGGCACCGAGGTGTACCACTAGACAGAATCACGAGGGGAATTACCAATGGATCAAACTCAGAAGAGCCCCTCGGAGCAAGTGAGTTAACAACGGCTATTGTGTATATAAATTAAATCCATGAAATAATTTGTACTTTTTTATGGGTTTGAATGAAATTTTTAATTTTGACTACTCTGGGATGTTTCTGGGACACAACTGAAATATTTCTGAAATGTTAAGACAGAGTTTGAGTGGGGTTGACTCGTTTTTAGATGTTATTCTTATGGTTTTGCGTTTTGATTTTCAGCAGAAATCTTAAAATTCTTGAATCTGAATGTGTATGTGATTGTAGGATCTGAGAATGTTTGGGAAGGAGAAGGGGTGGTGTCCCTACTTTTTGGCACGGCATATGGTGCAGTTTGAATCTTACTGTTTTATCCATAAAGTTAGTGTAATGAACCTATCATCTAGGAGAAGCCCAAAGAAGAGCAAATCCGCCCAAGGGCCAAAACAAATAAAAGAGAATTGGGTATATTTGAAAGGAAGTGAAATCAAAAGGGGATGGAATGAAATAAGTGATACTCTCCTCTCTCTCTCTCTCTCTCTCTCTCTCTCTCTCTCTCTCTCTCTCTCTCTCTCTCTCTCTCTCTCTCTCTCTCTCTCTCTCTCTCTCTCTCTCTCTCTCTCTCTCTCTCTCTCTCTCTCTCTCTCTCTCTCTCTCTCTCTCCTAACTGTCTTCTTCCCCTCTCTTCTTCTGGGAATGTTCTGGTTCAATTTCCCCTCATACCGCACAGTTATATCTCATAGTTATACTTGTAATTCAAACATTGTAACTGGATTCCAATTTAATACTTGAAGTGAATCAACATAGTTACTTTTACATTTCTGTGTTCAATTTGCAATTGCTTAATTGCTTATAGTTAGTTCTATGTTATGCGAGTGAGAATTATATATTTTCTATCTCATGTAATTTTATCTTCTAGTATATTTTTCTAATTTTTCTTCTTGAATGACATTTCAGCTTCAGTTGTTTCAGTTGTTCCAGATGGGAAAGGTTGCAGAAGGTTTAGATTTTGATCGATATTATGGCCGTCTAGTAATCATGTTTGGTGTTCCTTTTCAATACTCTTTGAAAACAGTAAACAAAAAGCAAAGTGAATTTAAGGTGGCATTTTTTGTAATCAAAGTGAAAACAGAAAATGAAATCAGATGATAGATATAGAAACCATCATCTCTTTAGTTTAGTTGCAAATAATGTTTTATGATTTCTTTTGTATTTTCACAAATAATTACATTTGTTTCCTAATTTCAAATGTTTGTAAACTTAGAAAACCTCCTTCTTCTTGAATTCTTTTTTCTATGTGCACATGTTGGTATATCCTTGAAGTCATGAGATACATATGTTGGTATCATATGTTGCTCTCATTCTCACAGTGATATAGTGCATCAATAACGAGGGAGATAAGAGCCCGTTTATTTACGGATTGTTTTTTTAAAAATCACTTTTTAAAAAAAATAATCACTTTTTAAAAAAATAATCACTTATGATGACATGTTGTGTGTTTAAGCCATATGATTCTTAAAAAATGAAAAATTGAAAATAATCTAAAGCTCGCTTCATATGTTCATTTTTGAGTAGCTTCTCATGAAAAAAGCAGTTTTTAAGAATGATTTTTTTAAAATAAGCGATTCTCAATATGTTACACAAACACAAAACAACTTCTCATTTTCTTAAAAATCTCTAAAAACTAATCTCTAAATTATTTAACAACAAAATCACTTATATTTTAATCTGTAACAAACGGGCCCTTAAATATTTTTGAATGGTTACTCTAGGGTGGCTTTTGTAGGTTAGTATCTTTTTTTGAATGGTTACTCTGGATTCCATTATGTAACTCATAAGTTTTGTTTATAAAATCATTTAATGATGATTTATGATGGAAGTCTTTTCTTTCTTATAATCAGTTGCTACCAATCATGGACAGTGTTGTTCTTGCCTTGTTTTAAATATTAGGTTATTGAGTCTTTGGTTTAAGGTGGCCCTATCAAGGACAATGTTGTTCTTGCCTTGGTTTAAATATAAGGTTGATGAGCCATTGGTTTAAGTTGATCTCTATTAAGTAAATGGATCCAATTCAACTAGAGGTGGTAAAATGGGTACTTGGCCAGCATTATTGGGCTGGCATGAACCAAACTGGGAGTTTGCTTTTCCCACACCCCCTCCTACTCAAAACACACCCCGTAAGGGTGGGAAAAGACCAAAAGGTCAGGAAAAAGGTCTTTTTTTTTGAAGAAATTTCACGTGTTCGAACACTGGGCTTCAAACAAAGCCGTTCGAGTGTGTTAAAATGTGAGTTACACCTCTTGGGCGTTTTTTCACCTGTTTGAAAAGGGTCTCGCGAACGTATTCGCATGAGGGTATGCGAACACCTATTCGAATGGTGTTGCTCGAACCAGTGTTGCAGAATGACATACTATGTTTGGTTATGGTTGTTTAGTTTGTTGCTTATGGTTGTTTCTAACCTTTCATTTCCTGTTAATTTTTTGTAATGACAATAAATTTGCGCAATTTAAGTAGACGAAATAGAAAAACGACTTAAATATAAAACGTAAAGGGAATATCCATATAAAAAAACCGAATGAAACAAAGTACTGAAATTATACAAAACATCCAAATAAATATCCCCCTAATACATGATCCTACTGGTTGTTGCGCCCCCTCCTATTATACACATTGCGGAACCTCCTCCTAAACCTACGGAAATGGTTGAGCAGCCTCTTGATGCGCTCAAAGACGCTCCTGGTTGGCTCTGGGACATTATCATTGATGGTCTCATCCATCTCATCAACCAAATCCAGCAGCTCCGGTAGCATCTGTCAAGCAAATAACATAACATTATTATTAAAATAAGTAGAAGATTAAGAAACTAATAACTGCAATTTACATAAAAAAACACGTACCACACTGGTATCAGACTCATCCGCAAGCTCTACATAATGTTGAGGGAAGAGAAAGGGATGTGAGACCCTGGAAAACCATGGGAAGTAGCTTTGCACCGTGTTTGAGGAGTACGGCACCCAGGGAGGCCCCCGCGCCACCAAATAGTCCTCGAAGTGTGTCCACCTCTCATCACACTCCGCTACAGTAGACGGCCCGAGTAGCAGGTCTGGGGTCCTCTGGAATGTGTTGTACCTGCCCGAACTGTCTGAGCACTCGATCTGGCAAAGGGCGCACTATGAAGCCACCACTCCGGCTGAATCCTCTGAACCTGGCCAGCTCCTCAAAGGGTCTCTTCTGCCTATGGGCTATGTAGAGGTCCCAGGTCACCTCCTCACAGTCTAGCCGGTCAAGGCATAATCTGATGGTCGGTGACTTGATGGCCCCAGGGCCATCATTGCACAACCATTTCTTTGCCTGTGGCATACTCTCATGATATTTTGGGTCCGCCACCCAAGATAAAAAATTTGCACTCTGGAAGTGCTCATAAATCCAAGCCTGTAATGAACATATCATTGGTTGATTATAAATCTGTAAGTAAACCTAAAGCAAACTTCAAAATAAAGAGTATGTTTTATACCTGCAGTAGAGCAAGATGACCAACAATCTTCTTCGTCCTCTTTCTTGTAGCATCCTTTAGTTGATCATATAGATGGGCAAGGGGTAACGCCCCCCTAGCAGTAGTCTCCAACAGCAGCGAAATCAATAAGCATACCAAGGTAGCCGAGCTTAACCTTGTTGCCTGACTTATCTGCGAACAATGTGCAACCCAGAAGATAGAGCATATAGGCCCTAGTAGAATGCTCCCACCTCTGCTCAGTTATGGCTGGGTGGTAAACCTTATCCCTCAACCATACTAGACCAACAGACAACCTCGCGCAGCATGATGCGGTCGGCGACATCTTGGGGGTGGCCCCAAATAGTCGATCAAGATCTGTTTCTCCCGATCTTGTGTCGATTAGGCATGTCATAGAAGCGGCGATGATGGGGATGTCGCGGCACCGGGATACATCCTCAAGGGTTATGCTCATCTCACAGACAGGAAGGTGGAATGATGATGTATCCGGCTGCCAACTCTCTATGAATGCGTTTAGCAGCCCCTTGTGAGTAATTGGAAAACCAAGTCCTATCAGAGGGACCAACCCTGAAGCGTTCAGAGTCTCCCTGATCCTAGCATGGACCACAAGGTTAACAGGTCCATGTGGAATCATAGTTATATCGGGCCGAACCTGCATTGACAAATGGCACAATAAGCCAAGATGTTCAACAAAATAAGAAATAAAATTGACAGCACGCTATTATATAACAATCACTTACCCGGCCAGCGTAGAAATCTGTCAGAATATGTGCCCCGTATGTGGGCAAGATCGAACCATCTTGCGGTGCACCGGGGAATGGGAATGTAGCCCTAGGAGCAGCAGGAGGCTCCTGAGGCTCAATAGCCTCCTCCTGTTGAGCATCAGCCTGCTCCTCACGCACACCAGCCTCCTCCTCCTCCTCATGTGCACCAGCACGTTGATGTCTAGATGATGAAGGAAGATCAGCAGAAGGGCCGGCCAGCTCATATAACAGAAATTGAGCATCACGCTCAATGTCCCGACCAATATCCTCAACCGAAGGCGGGGGGAGGGACGTCTAACCTGCCCCTACCCCGGGAAGTATCAGCAGCTTGTTCCTTCCTTTTGCAGTTTGAAATTGTAGGAGGTGGCCTACCAGCTCGCTCGGATGGTTGTTGGGAAGAATTACCGCCACGGTGCCTAACCATATCTGAAACAACAATTAAACCAGTTAATCACTAATTAAGAGAACCAATTAAAAAAGTTAATCTCTAAAACCAGCCAAATAACATAAATAGTACTGTCAGACACCAGTTCGAACAGCCTCATTCGCACCTGTACGAACAACCTCATTCGAACAAGCCAGTTTTATAGGCCAGCACACGCAGGTTCGCACGGCCTCATTAGAATGGTGTTCGCATGACCTCATTCGAACACCTTCGTTTTCACGTGTTCGCATGAGGTCATTCGAACGCAGCAGATACCCAGAAAAAAAACCCAAATGCAAAGAATGAGAAGAAGCTTACCTAGATGAAAATGGAACGAATAGAGAGAGTGAGAGGCCGCGAACAAAACCCAACAACTCTTGATTTAGTTGGTGGAGAAGATTGAGTGAGAGATTGTGTGAGTTGGGAGAAGTTGAGTGAGAGGGAGAGTGAGAGATAGGGTTCGGTTGGGGGTGGGAAAAGTGAGAGGAGTGAGGGAGTGAAGGGGTGTGAGGGTTAGTGGGGAGGTTTTTGTTTTTTGAATTTTTGAAATTGGGGGTAATTTGGGGTTTTTAAGATTGAAGGGGTGTGAAAGAGTAGGAGGGAGTGTGAGAAAAGCAATACCCCCGAACTGTAGGCATTATCGGGTTGAGCCAAAAAAGACTCGGTAAATTTGGCTTTAAAAATGGTTGTTTTTTTTAGACCCCCACCACTTCCCCATATACCCCCCACGAGCCCTGTGAAAAGACCAAAATACCCTTAACAAATCTAAAAATTCCAAAAAATAATACAGGGGTCGTATATACAACCACCCAAATCGTATATACGCACCGTATATACCATTTGGGGGTGTATATACGATGGCTAAATTATAGGGTCGTATATACACCCCCCAAACGGTATATACGATGGTGTTTATACCATTTGGGGGGTGTATATACGATGAGTTATTTTAGGGGTCGTATACACATACGACCCCTATTATGTTTTTTTTTGTAGTCAAATAAAAATTAATTAAATTATTTAAAAAATTAAAATTATATATTTTTAATAAAGATAAATTAGAGATGAATAATTTAGGCCTAAAAATAGGTTTAGTGTGTAGTTCGTTAACTGATGACGATGTTATACGTCGAACGAATAATTTAGGCTAAAAAATTGATTTTCGGGCAACCTACTCTGATCGTAATGAAACCACAACCATTAAATCCGAAAAAAATCAAGAATCCCAAATTCCATCGTTTACTATTTTTTATTAATTTTTTTAATTTTTCATAGTCTCCAAAAAATCCAAAAAAAATTGCATAGCCTTATTTTGATTTTGTTAGATTTTTAGTAGTGTTTTTAAAAAAACTTAGATTAGTTTTGACTCTTTAACGAATTTTTAGTAGCCTTTTTATGACATTTTTTTAAAAAAATTAAAACAAATTAAAAAAAATAAAAAAGCCATCGTATATACGTTTTGAGTACGTATATACGATTGGACATAAAATAGCCATCATATATACGTACTCAAAACGTATATACGATTGGAATTCTGATTTAAAAAAAATACATTTCAATAAGGGTATTTTGGGGTTTTAGTGGTATGTGGGGCTATGAAGGAAGGGGGTGGGGGTAAACAAAAACCCTTTAAAAATAGGGTAATTCACCAATCACCCCCACTTCATTTCCAACCAAACCCCTAAACCTCATTAGTTCATATTAAATACCTATAAAACCCTTATCTCATTCCCTAACCCACGCACACCCCACTCTTCCAAAACACACTCAAACAATCCACCCCACTACCCATAGTGAACCATCAAATCCCATCCACTGGCTCACCGAAGCGAGATTGTTGCGCCATGATGACACCATACCACTGTCTCTCCACAACCATCGTGAGTCCACTTGATCCACTTGCGCTGCAAGTAATATAGTGCTTTTTGGAAACTTAGTTTTCGAAACACCAATTTGTGAAACTAAGTGCAATATTGAGTTTCAATTTACTTCTAATGTACATGTCTTTAATTTTAGTTTCTCGAAGTGTAGTTCAGTTATGCATTTGAAAAGTAGGCATCCGAAAAGTAGGCATCCGAAAACTCAGTTAACTGGATGAGTAATTGAATTACACTTCCAGAATCTTAATTTCTAGATGTTGAAACCAAGAAAAAAAATAAGTCTAAAGTCTTTCGGAAACTATGTTTTTCGAAAGTATTTAAACTTGTTATGTTGAAGGTGATGCGGTCTTGTACATGGTTCGGTGGGGTTTGACAATTAGATCTTTGGTGTTGCGGTGTAGGTTCTAGTGCGGTGATTGTGGGGTTGGGTTACAAGATTTGGGGTACGGTGGGGTGGTGGATGGTGAAGTGTGGAATGCGAGGGGTGTGTGTGGGTCGGGGAAGACATAAAGATAAAGACAAATTTGGTATTTTAAGCTGAATTAATGGGTTGAGGGCGTGTGGGGTAATGAAATGGGACTTAATTCCTAATTTCATTGTTGAGGAGATTTTTAGGAATAAGTTAGGTATGCCTAGTTATAGGTTTTGCTGATTTCTTTCTCGGGGTTAGTATTTTCCTTTTTGATGAATTGAGTTTCCTTTTTGCTTTCTATTTTTGGCGTGCTGCAAATGATTGTTAATGGTTTTGGTGCTAACTTGGTTGGGACATGGGACACTATAGTTATGCTTTTGCATGTCATTATTGATATTCTCAGAACTAGTTTCTTTTTAATAGAAGTACTTTTAAATCTTATTGGTTATATTGTTATTTTTGTTTATGGGTATTGGTCGAGTCTCACCATGTTTCTTTGTTTCCATTTTCTTTTCTTTCTTTTTTTTATCAATAAAATTTACGCTTATGATCTTGTTAATGTGGATGATACATTATTCAAAGAGTTGATTGATTTATCAAAGATGAACCCAAGAATCAATTGATTACGTTAAGAAATAGACTTTTTCTATTAGTTATGAGTTTCTTAACTACTTTAAAGAACACCGAGTTAGTTGATAGTGGAATAAACTATAACTAAGAAACCATAAATAAAATAAAGGTAAAGAAATGCGATAAAGATAAATGGGCATGATAAAAAGTTTTTGATTGATATTTCGTATTTATAGAGAAAATATGGACTGCACCCCTTTCTACCACATTCTAAGCAACAAACTAAATGACGACTAATTGACTAACCAGATAGAGTCCCACTAGCCACATTTTAATTCTTCAGGTGCACGACATGGTTCTATTTTTTGAATGGTGTGAGAGATACCGGCTCCAACAACTACTTTTCTTGTTAGGTTTATCCAACATAGCTTGCTTTGAAACTTAGAGCTTGAAGATACTTCTTCATTTTCTTCAAACACTTTTGCATCATACCTTGGCTTTGAATATCTTCAAGCCCATTACTCTGGCTCATCACTCCATTAGCCCAATAAACTTGGTCCAAGTGACAATTCTTAGCATTTAGCTAGTCAATTGACAACACTTCACTCAAATAACCTTGGTGTTGGTGGTGATGCTATGGCTTGAGTCCACCCTTCTGCGATTGAGTGGAATATTTCTTGAACGGAGTCGATCCGATGGTTGAAGACAACCGTTGTGATACCTCCAAACTCGTCTCTCGCACGATTCCAAAGGTGAGAGGCCAATCGTTGTTCAAGTCTTGCTGACTGTTGTTGCTTTTGATATCATTGCAAAACTAAGAGAACCAAGTCATGATAGTGAACAATGAAGGAATGTCATTACCTTTTAGCCGGAACCATACATTAGCGACACGATGGCAGTCACGGAAACTTTGAAGAAGTGATTCCTCGACAATCGCACAAACAAGGCACAATGGATTAGTGGTCGGATCTTCGACGCGCATGTTCAACGTTCGTCATGAATCCTTCATGGACCACTTTCCACAAGAGTAACCAGAACCGTTTAGGGCCAGACCATTTTCAAATGCTTCTGAATATGGCGCTGTAAGGGGTAGATTTAGTTGAAAATCGCCCATCCAAGGATTCATTCTAGAAATATTCATCCTCCCCATTCTGCCCAATAGTAGGAGCAATGTAGGTAATGCTATTTAAGATCGCAGGATCCATATTCGTCTAACACAACAACTCCATTGTTTATCATATTCAATTAACAGTTATTTTTTTGCGTGTTAAAAAAACATTTAACAAGTTCGTTTAAGGTTTTTCAGTTAAAAACTAAACTTTTCAATTCTTATCTAGCTTTCTAAATTTTATTAGCTTGTTTATTATTTCTACTACCTTCCTTTTTCCATGAAGTGTAATTTTATTGCTAAAGTAAAGTGACCCAGAAAGATGTAATGAACATTTGAATAAGGATATTTTTTTGGTTACTGAATAAAGGATATTGTAATAACGGATAGGTCCAGTCTAACTTATATGGAAACTCAAGGAGGTATATATATATATATATATATATATATATATATATATATATATATATATATATATATATATATAACAACTGTAGGAAACGTTAAGTGCATGTTTGGAGAGTAAAAACTGCTTTTGAGAGAGGTAAACGTGAAATTGATATTAGGTGGGAGATTTATAAAACTCTACAAAATATTATTTCCAAACATAAATTAATTTGTTAATTAATCTAATGTTGTTTATCCATTAATAAATTCTATAACCCTGACAAGAACATTAACAAGTTTTATTAACATATACATGACCATGTAAACAAGTTTTCTTATAGGCACTTGTTAGGCCAACACACGAATGCTATCACACTTTAGATCCTCTCCTTCCATTCTTCATCTCGAGGACAAAGATGATGATTAAAAAATAGAGAGAAAAGACGAGATAAAGTGAGATTAAGAGAGAAATAGAGGGGATTGAGGAAATGAAGAAAGAGAATAAAGGAGAGGATCAAATTCCATGCATTCCATGTTCCTCTTATTTACCCTCTGCAGCATAAAGAGCTTTGATTTCCTCTATATCATCATAGCTACCAAGGAATATGGGAGATCGCTCATGCAACTTTGTTGGAACCAAATCAAGTGCCTGATGAGTTACATAGAAGATTTATCAGTTCATTTCACCATATGATCCCTTCATACTTTAAAACTATACAACTATGGAAATAATTCAGGATGTTTCAAAAAACAGGATTTATGTTTTATTAACCAATATTCTAAAGATATTCATTATTAGCAACACATTTTTTTTATCCTTGATTAATGAATTAGAACATTTGTCAAAAAAATAAAAATACATTACCCTTTCCTTGCCCGTGAAAGCTTGTCCTCCTGCTTGTTCCATCAAGAATGACATTGGGAAGACTTCATAGAGTACACTGAACAAAAAAAAATTATATTATGCCATCAATTTTATAAAATTCAGACATAGGAAAAATTATATAATCTTGGACATTCCCGTCGGAACAAAAGTAAATAAAAATGAGTTGTACACTTGTATTATTTGAACATCAATTTGTGACACAAAAAATTGACATCAATTTCATTATATTAAGCCATCACTGTTTTGAATGTTATTAACCATGACTTTTAAGTGTTCAAATATATATATATATATATATATATATATATATATATATATATATATATATATATATATATATATATATATATATATATATATATATATATATATATATGTAGTAGATAATATTCGAAAACATAAAAATTGTGGTTAATAAAATTCAGTTGATGGTTAATGATTGATTTGAAACAACTAGATTTATCTATTAACCAAATGCTACATTTTATTACCCATGTATGTGAACTGCATTAACCAGCAAAATTGTTGTCGCAATTTGATGTTCAAATAACATTTCTCAACAAAGTAATAGTGCTGAGGATGAATTTGACATACCGAAGTTTTCCATTTGGACTCTTTTTGTCAGCTGGGTACAAAAATGTACCTCCATAAAGCAATGTACGGTGAACATCAGCTACCATGCTGTTGATTTACAGAATGCAAAGAAAGATGAGGATAATTTACAACTCTCGGTGGTCTCATATATTCAGGTGCAGAAGAAGTTCATGAGTATAATAATATAAAAGAAAGATGAATCCAATTCAACAAAATAATGTATAACAAACACTCTTTAGTTGGTTCCTCCCTGAGCATGCTATGCATGCAGTTCTGAACATATATCAAGGGAAAATTGATCCATCAAATTTTTCAAAAGTCAGAACACTAAACTTATCGTTTTTGTATTTGTTGAATCAGAAGCAATAAGAAAATCATAGAAAGCCACAGAATGTTAATGGCAATTACAAGGTAAAAGATATTGGTCACGTCACGCACAAGTTAATTTCATCGTGCCGATTAACTAAACCAACTATGAAGAGGACAAAAACAAGGGCAGTAAGAAAATAAGAATCCGTGATACCTTCCAATATATCTTAGAGACTTTGGCGATCCACCATCTGTTGGATATTTGCATTTCTCCACGTAACTGAACAGAAGTGAAAAATAATGAATTAGAATGTCATCAAAATTTGCACTTTAGAGTGCTTGAAAACATCCTAACATTACTGAATTCATACATACGAGGCAGTAGGAGCATCCCAGTTCTTAGCATTTCCTTCATTCACTGAATAAATCTTGCCTTTCTTGGGGATCTGCATGGAGAATCACACACCAAAAACTAAGATAGGCCTCAAGCAAGGTACAGATTGCATGGACATACATGATACATGTCCTTATACTCATATATGAATAATACACTAGTTTTTCATTAGAAAAAAGGTAAACATCAAGAGAGAACAGAGCACAAGAGGTCAACAAAAACAGTGTCCGGTTTGATGATTAAAAGTCAATGATATCTAAACATGCCTTTTGTTTTGGATATCTCTGGATACATTACATAACATAAATCCCAAGTCCAAAGAGATTAAAAAGGAAAGTCTATTTCAGACAAAGAAAAAAGAGAAAGAGGATGAGGAAGAAGAAACTTGTGTCTTCATACGTGTTGTGTTAAGATATTAAATATGTAATAAAAATATGTAATAAAGAGTACCTAAAGTAGTTAAGAGTTGTTAGGGAAGTTTGTTTAGGAGAAACCTGAGTTAGTTAATGGGAAGTTACATCCCTCTCATCTATAAATAGGAATTAGGAGTATTTTGTGAAGATTATCTCCTAGTAAAGCCTGATCCATCTAATTTGAACAAAAACAAATGGGTAAACAACCATTTTGGTCTTTGAATGTGAGGCGCTGTCATTATAGTCCTTGAACATATCGAAATCACAAAAACATTCCCGAATTATCTTTTGTTAGTCGGTTTGGTTCTCAAATATATTTTTTGTTGGTCATTTAGTTCCTAATATTATGAACAAAAGAGACACTTAGGGACGTGTTTGCAATTTTGATACAGTCAGGATTATAATGACAGCGCCTTACACATTCAGGGACCAAAAAGCTGAGCAGGCAAGAAAGCATTTCATGACAGTGATCCTTAAAGTGAGTAGAGTAATACCTTAATGTCAGGGTGAGTTAGGATGAACTCACCAAGAGATGGGTCAAGGGTGAAACCATTAACACCACTTCCGGTGCTTATCACAAGCTGTAAATCAGCACATCCCATATTGTAATAAGAGATCAAAAAGTTGTACCTAATTAAATCAAGTATCTGAAGCAATAAAAAAAGGATACAAATAGATAAGTATTATACCGTGCAAGAGCTTCCGTACATACAATAACCAGCTGCTAACATGTTCTTCCCAGGTAGCAGGACATCTTCTAAGGTTGGTTCGTGGACATCTTTCAACATATAAATCCCAAAAATCTGCAACATGCTCAATTGATAACCACATTATACAGTTTGTTCTACAAACAAAAACAGCGACGACAAACTGAAAGAAAGATAGGAGAGGGATCATACTGTGCCAATGGAAACACCGCAATCGATGTTAGAGGAACCATCCAGCGGATCAAAAACAACACAATACCTGAATCATCAAAAGTAAAAGTTCAAAATGACAGACAAGACTCATATATCAAAAATAAACTTTATCCTAGAAGGTTTTAAACTGTGGACATCATGTCACAGTTCTTGATTATGAACTTATTGACAAATGCCACTGATGCTGGTGCAATTGCAGCAATTGGGGCCGCCATGTGAAACCTCGAAACTTTAATGACGTGGCCACAATTGTAGATGCATATTGCAATTCAAAACCTTGATTGCAACAGAGTCCAATGGCCAGAAAGTAACTGCTACACAATTGCGACCGCAATTTAAAACCTTCTTCCAGACAACAGGGAACAAATTAACACTACTAGACAATAGAGAGAGCGATTAACTTTCCACGCAAAGAAGGCTCCACAAATATTGCATCCTCGTCTTCTTCAGAAACCAAGACGCACTGTTCAAACATCATACCATCACTAAAAGCCAGTAACCTCAGTTCTTTAATACACAGCCAAGATAATTAATTAAAAAAAAAAAAATCATATAACCACTCACTGTTCTGCCACTGCTTTTCAAAGCCTTGATGAAAACCTCATTGGAAAGAACATCCAGTTTCTTCTGCTCTTCACCCTTCACTCCAAACATAAATAAAGGAAAAATAAAAATTGACATCAAAAACCAAGTGTGTGTTTCATTTTATGGTACACATTGTGAAAATTGATTTTGCCTTGTATCAAATGTGATTTGGTAAAATATGATTTTACTTCCAAATCTTAGTCTGATTAAAAGCGATAAAAAGTTCATTTTGAGTTAAAAATATATACACAAATCAAACAAACATAGATCACTTCAACTACAAACATAAGCCACTTCACTTCAAACTTGATTTTTAAGCAAATCGATCATAAAAATATAAATCATTTCGCACCAAAATCAAAATTTAATCGAATCAATCTTACAAAAGCGAATAAAATTTATTCAAAATCAAACACTTGTTTGAACACATGGATATTTTTCCTTTCACTTTAAATATTTAGAAAATATATAAATGTGACCATGTTCTTCTTTTTGTCTGCTATTCTAAATAAGATGACATTTCTATATCTATCTATATTTAAAGTAAAAGCAATAAATAAAGAAAATTAGAGACATGCACTGAGAATATAAATCAGTTTCACACTGACATGACATCAAATGAGAGCCACAATTTATGTTATTCCTGAGACATTTGTTTATGAAATACTTGCCTGAACATTAGTCTCTCCAGCAAGTCCAATGAGTTTAGCAAGACCAGCCTGCACACATAACCAAATCTCATAATATATATCATCAACTTTACATTATTGTATCATAATATCAAAACAGCATAATTTTAAGCTTCATTCGTAATAATAACAGCATATTGATGTTAAACTATCACTATTAATTAATTAATTAATGTCACAAAGTGCATAAAACACCTTTTTTTAAACTCATCAAATATCAACTAAACTTCATTAACCATAATTTTGAAGACAATATTCTGTTGTTCAAACTAAACATGGTTAATAACGGAAATGGATTCCCTCTGTCAAATTTAACCGCAGCCACAATCCCAGCCATACAATAATGATCCGACATTTTGAAGTTAAATCATAACCACAAGATCTTTATCCTATGACCAGTATTCACTGACTGCAGTGACCGCACTATATCTTAACAGCAGGGGATCAAAGTCTGTCAATAACATTCAAAATTAAATTGTGTTTGTTTAATGAACTTCCGTTGATGATTAATGAGTTAACACACATTTGTTTATCTATTAATCAAATGCAACAACATTTCCTTTATATTTCTCCTCTTTTAGTTGATGATTAACTAGTCGAGAATTCTCTCCAATGATATTATTGTAAAGTGAAATCTCAACCATCAATTAAAAAGTATAGAGAGAAATTTTAATACACTAAAAGGTTATAAGGGATAATGAACGATTTAGATTAAACACTTGACACTCTTACGTGAAATCTTCAACGGAGAGAATTTATTCCTAGTCGATATCTATTAACAAAACACTTCAATAAACACATATTTGAAGTGCAATAATCATAGATAGTATTTTGACGTCGATATTTATTTATAGTAACAACAAAATCATGAAATTGAGAAACGAAACGGAATGAGATTAGAAGAAGAAGAAAAGGACCTTATTAACGGCAGAGCAAACGAACTTGCAACCAAGAACAATGTGACTAAGCAAAATAGTGAAATCGCCGCGAGATTCTGGATGTTTGGATTGCTCGTTCAACACGAATCGCGTTATCGTCATCAAATCCGTGCGTTGTGCATCTGCGCTGTGGTCCATTTTGCTCTTTTCTCTTTTCTTCTCCAATTCAAGAATCTAAACTCAGATATCTGATTCCGTGCATGGGCTCGCTTATATTACTAATATTTATATTTATTTTTTTTAATAATAAAGAAGAATTTTAAGGATACAGAGAGAGAGAGAAAGAAAGAGAGGGTCCACTGTGAGTGATGGGAGGAGAAGGGGAAAGGGATGGGGCTATCTACTGGGTCTGATGACACGTGGCGGTTATAGAATGAATGACTTCATTCGTGGCTGTTGCGCCGGATAACGATTTTCGTCTTTCTCTCCTTTCCCCCTTTCGTTTCCTACACAATAGATTGGATTCATTGGATATGGTATATTGCTTGCGGTTCCATTTCAGTTTTCTTGTGGAACTAAACCGTTGCAGCTTTTTCCTATTCCTTAGATATTTTTTTGTGTGGATTTATTTAATTATTATTATACTTTGATAGTACTCTTAAAGATATTTTATAATGTTAACCAATCTAATATCGATATTTCATTTGTCTTAAATTGTTTTTGTTGTTTTAACAAAATCACTTTGTCTTAAATTAATTCTTGTTTTAGATTTTCCATGAAATTTTTAATATTCTTTTTCACTTATACCCCTACTCATTATGGCAACTTTTTATATCCAATAAAATATTCACATTTATCTATATAGAGATAAAGAGTTAAATGGTAAATTTTAGACAACATTTTTTAAAAAAATTAGACTCCTAATCATTTTTCTAAAAAGAATTGTGCACAAAACTTTAAGCTAAAACAAAAGTGGGATGGAGGCAGGGTCGTCCATGAGCCAGATTACCTCGTGATACCGCAAAGGGCCCAAGTTCAATAACGTTTTTTAAGGGGCCCAAGAAAATTATTTGCGTATCTGCTACATATTTATAATAATATATGTGACAAATTAATAACAAAGTGGTATGTAGTTTGGTGGTAATTCAGCGGTAATGGTTTCTTTTTGTGAGTAAATGGGCACGAGTTCAACACTCGGTGGTGATATTTTATTCTTTTAAATTAATATTTTGAAAATTGATTTGAAATGCAAAAACCAGGATTCGAATCCATTACCATTTTACAAAACATTTAAGACTAGATACCACTAAGCTACAAATAACATACTTAAAAATATTGGCAAATATTGCTCTATATTATCTCTTATTTCATTATAAGCATACTTTTTTCACCGTACCAATCAATGGCCATTGTATTCTTTCTTTTTTTAATATATTATATATTAAAATATATTCTTTTTCTTATAAAGAGAAATTCAGTGTATAAATTTCAATCAGTTTTATTTTAGTAAATTAAATTTTACGTGTATGAAATTCGTAAGTCCTTAAAATTCGAAAATTTTTATTCGAGTCTGAGTCAATGGTCGTGTAGGGCCCAATTTTTAAAATTTGAACAGGGCCTCCGAATTGTTTGGGACCACCCTGAATGGAGGAAGGCATTAATATTGGTGTTCACTCTTGCTTGATATCCTGGAGGAAATAGTAAGATTCCACAGTGTGGTTTGTTTTTCCACAATGAGAACAAAGCCTATTACCACTTTGATTCCAAGGTGTACCTCCTCCTATTCCACGATATTGAACATTACTACTATTGACTGCATTGGCCTGACTAACAGTATTAGTGTTCTTGTTATGATGACATCAAGATCGGTGGTGACAGGTGCATTAAAGTGGCGTTCTTGCTGAACAACAATTGAAAAAGCCTTTGCAATAACAAGAAACGAATCCATCATAATTTGGGATTTTACATGCGAGTATTTTTCATTCAAACCTTTCAAAAACCCAATAGTATATTCCTGATCCCAAAATGTAAGCATAGACTTTAAAGCACCACAAGAGCATTGAATAGTACACTTACAGGAAGGCAATGGCTTGAAGTTCTCCAATTTATCCCAAAGAGACTTGAGTTCTATGTAGTACTCTGGAACATCATGATTTCCTTGTGAAATTCGACACATATCTTCTTCGAGATCAGCGATGCGAAACATGACACCTTGATCGATGTGAAACACGTTGCCTTGTTGGCGGAGACAGAGCGTTTGATCCACGAAAGCACCATGGAATTACATCGATTCCATTGGTTGTAAAGTGAATCTGTTCTTCTTGGAATCTTGAAAGTTCCATCAATGAAGGAAATCTTATTCTTAGATATCCGACTCATGCGCATGGAACGAATCCATGGTTGGAAATTTTTTGTGCCTTCTAGCACTAGTGTGACTAGTGTATGAAACAGGGCCAATGTAACAGTACCTCTAATGCCAATGCAAGATATAGAACAATACAGAATATGGGAATCCTCAATTAGAGGTCTTCACTTTATTGATCAAGATTGAATTATACAATTGATTCAAGTTCTAGTTCTTCAAGAATGAGGAAGAACCGATCTGTAGGTAGTTCTGGAAGGGAGTATCTAACAGATAGAAGTATAGCAGAGAGAGAGGAAAGACTTAGAGAGAGAGTTATTACAACAATTCCTTCCCTTCTCTATTACACATTTAGACTATTTATAGTTATGAGTATAGTCTCTCAGCTTCACACTAACTACTCGATCCCTTTGACTCCTTCTACTTTGTTCCTTACTAGCTGACTTTGGTTGCATAACAATACCATCCCCTATAGCAGCAATCTTGTCCTCAAGATTGAAATGAGGGTACTGTTGTTTTAATTCAGCTATGTCTTCCCATGTGGTCGCCGCTTTCATCTCCATCCTCCCTGCATAATGAGTGCTTGAGGTACTTCCAAATTCCCCTTTGAGAATTTTCCGAGTTTTTAGAACAGTTTGTGGTCCAAAAACAGGTCCCAGTTCACTAGTGGTTAAAGGTAGAGGTAAGTATGGTGCTGTGTCCTCTCCTTTAAACAGCTTCAATTGGGAAATGTGAAAAACAGGATGTATTTTAGCTGTTGTTGGCAGCTTCAGTTTGTATGCCACTGCACCAATTCTTTCTATTATCTCAAATGGGCCAAAATACCTCATAGAGAGCTTGTTGTTCCTCCTCAGTGCTACTGAATGTTGCCTGTATGGTTGTAGTTTTACTAATACCAAATCACCCAGTTTGAATTCTAGTTCCACTCTGTGTTTATCAGCTTGTGCTTTCATTCTCTGTTGAGCCTTGTTGATTGTTTTTCAATTCTTTGCCAAATAGCTTCTCTGCCACCTATCGGTGAGGTGGCTTCGTATTTTCTCCTCTGTCATTGGTTGTCTTACCAAACCAGTGGTTCTCGCCATATAACGCTTGAAACGGTGTCATTCCAATGCTATTTTGATAAGCGAGTTGTACCAATATTCTCGCTTGTGCTAGCAACTTATACCATCCTTTAGGATTGTCAAAGGTAAAGCATCGCAAATACATTTTCGGACATTTATTTAGAGCTTACGATTGCCCATCACCGTGGGTGGTAGCCGAGCTCATTGCTAGTGTTGTTCTTGTAGCTTGAATAGATGCTTCCAAAACGAACTCGTGAACACTTTGTCTCTATCGGATACTATAGATTTTGGAATGCCATGTAACCTTACAATGTGATTCATAAATGCTTCAAACTACACTCTTACTAGTGTAATCAGATTACGTGCCACAAAATGGGCATACTTTGTTAATCTATCGATGACTACAAGTATCACCGTGAAGCCGGTGAACTCGGTAGTCTGTTATAAAATCCATTGCCACCTCCTCCCATACTTTGTTAGGTATAGGTAGCGGTTGTAATAATCCGGTAGGAGCGAAATTTCGATCTTTGCTTGTTGACATATCCAACAATTCTCGCACATACTCTTTACCGAATTTCTTTTAATCACGGCGAAGAAAATTGAGCATTGATTCTAGCTATGGTTCGTGCCACACACCTGCATGTCCACCACATGGCTGAATTATGATATTCCCTTAGTATTTGTTGAATCAATTGGCTGTCTTTAGGTACCACTAATCTATTCTTCCAATATAGCGCTTGTTGCTTTACAAAGTATAATGAGATTCAAAGATCTGTCCATCTGTTGAAAACGATTCGCATAATTTTTCTCAGAAAGCGAGATTTTGACGCACTTCTTTTCTCAGGTCTTGTATGAATTGTGATTGAGGTTCAGTCCATGCCATACAGAAACTTACGGACAAAGCATCCACGCCACATTCTCTTTTCAGTCTATATTCAATTGAGAAATCATACCCCAAAAACTTATGGAGCCAAGCTTGTTGCTCCGGGTGTTTGAAGGATCGATCCAACAAGCTCCTCAAGCTTTTTTGATCTGTCTTGATGACAAATTTGTGTCCAAGGAGGTAATGTCGAAACTTTGCTATAGCTTCAGTGATTGCATATAATTCTCTAGTGTATGCAGACTGTTTCTGCATTCGAGGCACTAACTTCTTTGAAAAGTATGCAATAGGGTGAGCATTTTGACTAAGCACACGCCTCCTACACCAATGCCCGATGCATCGGTTTCCAATGTAAAAGGTTGTTCAAAATTAGGTAGCCCAAGAACCGGTCTTTGCAAATAATTGATTGTTTCAAACTCGTAAATGCATTTTTCGATTGCTCGCACTCATTTGAAGCGATCTTTCTTTAATAGATCAGTCAAGAGGTCCTGCTATGTTTGCATAATCCTTAATAAACCCTCTCAGTAGTATCCCGTGAGCCCCAAAAATCCTCTAACTTGTTTCACATTCCCTGGTCTTGGCCATTCTTGTACAGCTTTGATCTTGTCTTTGTCCATTGCTACTCCTTTTCCAGATACCCTATGACCCAAGTAATCCACCTCCCTTAATCCAAACGAACACTTAGATAATCTGGCATAGAGTTTGTGTTCCTGCAATGTTTGTAAAACCAGTTCTAAGTGAATCAAATGAGTCATCCATGATTTCTTTGTACACTAAGATATCGTCAAAGAACACAAGGACAAATTTCCTAAGTTCTTTTTGGAAAATGTGATTCATTAAACTCTGGAAGGTTGCTGGTGCGTTTGTTAATCCAAATGGCATGACAAGCCATTCATAATGGCCATGGTGAGTTCTAAACGCTGATTTGTATCTATCTTCGTTGCAAAGAAGATTTGATGATAGCCCGATCTAAGATCTAGCTTAGAAAAGTATTGAGCTCCAAACAACTCATCAAGCGGTTCATCAACGGTGGGCATAGGAATGTATCCTTCACGGTGATTGCATTTAGTGCCCCGTAATGCAGTGCAGAATCTCCATTTGCCATCTTTCTTTTCACCAATACAATTGGAGAAGAAAAAGGGCTAGTACTCGGTTGAATAATTCCTTGTTCCAACATTTCTTGGACCATCAATTCTATTTGTTCTTTTTGACTACGGGGTATCTATAAGGTTTGACCTTTATTGGCTTAGTTCCTCCACTAGATTGATTCGTGATTGTGGTTCTGGATGGAGGTAGGCCTATAGGATTCTCAAATCTTGGGTGCATGCGTATGTAGCAAAATAGCCAACTCGGAGTTCTATGTCGATGAGGTAACTCTGTTAAGACATCTATATAGCGATTCTTGGTTCAATTCTTTGAAGCGCGTGAAGCACTCGATATTGCAAAGCGGTGCTATGCATTCTTCTCGAGTTGATGGAACTGGGCCTCTGCTGGTTGGTTCTTCTTGTCACCCATCGGTGTAATAAACTTGTTGTTGTGAAAGAATTTCATGACAGAGAGAGCATAGTCTACTACATGTGGTCCCGATGTTGCTAACCAAGTAGAGCCTAATACCAAGTCCGCTTCCGCGCAATCGGTAACAAATAAACCGGTATGGATAAGACTTGTTCTTGTACCATGACACGAAGGTTTTCAATCCATCCTTTCGTTTGCATATATTCTCCATTTCCTATCAAGACTTTGAAACTAGGTAGTGGCTCAATAGGTAATTTCAAACATTGAGCTATCCTAGGTTGTAGAAAATTCTCTCGTGCTTCCTCCATCAAGTAAAACTGCGGGTATATCGCCCATTCGCTCGAGAACCGTATAGTTCCTGCTCCTATACCCCCTTTCATTGCATTTAATGACAAATGGTGATCTTCCCCTGTATCAGTTTGTGAAGTTAACACAGCCAGTTGATCTGTCTCTGTTGTAATTTCATCATCTTCTTCAGTCAATTGTAACACCATGAATTTATGCTTGTTCGGGCATTTATGTGTGTGTGAAAACTTATCATCACAAAAATAGCACAGTCCTTTATCTCTTCTTAACTGAATTTCTGCAGTTAGATCATGTTCTTGATGGCCAAACTTCTAGGTTTCATGTTTGGTGTAGGCAATAGAGGAGGTAGTGTATTCTTGTTTCCATTGCTAGTGTCCCCTTTATTACCTGCAGTGGTTGTTTTTGCACTATTCCAATTCACAGCATTGTTTGTACCAGCAGTTTTTGTTCCCACATTCAGCAATTTGTTGGTATTACTAGCAGTATATTTATGTTCAAACAACTTAGCCAATCCTAACGCTTCTAATCAAATTAGTAGGTTCTAAAGATCTAACATCACGTTTAATATCTTCTTGCGAGCCACTAATAAAAGCAGTCCAAGATTGCCTCAGTGTTAATCCTTCCGATCTATTAGCTAATGCTGTAAAGGCTAAGTAGTATTCAGAAATCGTACCAGTTTGTGTTAGTTTGAACAATTTTACTCGTGGACAGTCAAATGGTGATGGCCCAAAATCTTTCTCCAATGCCTGTGTAAAAGATCGCCAATCTTGAAATTGTTCGTTTCTTTGCATCATCTGATACCAAGGAACGATATCGTGATCCAAGTGTACAGCTGCAATGGTCAATCTTTCGCCGTCGGGTGTCTTGTGGTAATCAAAGAACTGCTCCGCTTTGAAGATCCACCCAAGAACATTATTCCCATCAAACCGCGGAAAGTCCACTTCACTTGACGATTTGAAATGCCCCGATTATGATTTGAGTTCGGTATGCTATGGGAGGATTCAATATCTGTGGATCAAGGTTTGTGCGATGCAGCAATTGTGTAATTGCATCACTCAATTTGTCGATTTTCGCATCATTTGCCCCAATCATCTGTTGCATTGCCGTCATCTGTGTTTGTACTTCATTGAATTTCGCCGTAGATTCGTCGGCGTTGCGCTTCACCTCCGCCGCCAATTCTTTGAAACGAGTGTTTTCCGCCATAGCACGATGAAAGCACCAATGAAACAGGGCCAATGTAACAGTACCTCTAATGCCAATGCAAGATATAGAACAATACAGAATATGGGAATCCTCAATTAGAGGTCTTCACTTTATTGATCAAGATTGAATTATACAATTGATTCAAGTTCTAGTTCTTCAAGAATGAGGAAGAACCGATTCAGAAGGTAGTTACAGAAGGGGAGTATCTAACAGATAGAAGTATAGCAGGAGAGAGGGAAAGACTTAGAGAGAGAGTTATTACAACAATTCCTTCCCTTCTCTATTACACATTTAGACTATTTATAGTTATGAGTATAGTCTCTCAGCTTCACACTAACTACTCGATCCCTTTGACTCCTTCTACTTTGTTCCTTACTAGCTGACTTTGGTTGCATAACATGTAATTGTTGGAGTTTCGTTGGGATGAAGATAATAGGGATTACCGTTGTTCGTGGCAAAATCAACATACAAAACGGTTCTCAGGTTCATCATCGTCTCACTTCAATTTCTGGTTAGGTGAGGAATGGTTTCTGTGATCGAATTCGAAAAAAACGCAGGTCACGAAACGGCGAAGTTGCGATCTCTTGAAAAGGAAAGGGGAATCACAAGAAATTAGGTTTTCAACCTATTTGTGAGTTACAATTAGAATTAAAATCAACGAAAAAGGAAATTGATGAAAGGAAAATGAATAAATTTGAAGAGGAAATTTGTGAGGAAGAAGCAAGAACGCAAGAGACGCGGAAAAATGGTGGAACTGTGCAAGGAACAATAGCTCAAAAGGAGAGCTCTGATACCATCTTAGAATCTGAACCCTGAAGCGAAATAAACCACATCTTGATACTGAAGTGCAGAAATGAATTGAATGAATAATATTAACTGTATAGTTACACAAGTTAGCTTATATACATCTAACTAATCTTAACAAACTATTAACCATACATCTAACTAATTAGTAACTATACATGCCAACCGAACTAGCTATTTAACTAGAGGGAAAATGACTATTAACTAGAGTTAGTGATATATGTACTCCTAATATTCTCGGCCAATTACATTTTTTACTTTGTTTTTTAAAGATAAAACAATTCAAAGACTAGGATTTACTACTAACTGTATTTAATGGTTCGGGCATAGGTGACTTCACTGATTGGATGAGTCGGTGACTATATCGTTGTAGTTTATTTTTGGTATTCCTTACATTTTTTTTTTGTTCTTTAGATTATATAGGGCAATTTTGGATGCTGGCTATCCTAAATCGTGTTGTGGATTGATCGAACCAGGCCAAACGTATGGATTACTGGAGGGCCCTTTCTTCCTGCACTCCCCCTTTCCACTTCTAACACTTCTTCACACACTCGATTAGATATCGAGTGGCAAAACCAAGTTTCAAATAAGAGTTTGAAAGATTTTTCTTTTCTCTCTCCCTCTCACTCATATTTACAAGTGAAAGCTTTAAAATATACAATGAAAATGCTTTTTGAAATAATGAGGAGATTGGTTCTTTTGGCTCATCTCTTTGGTTTCTCTTGATTTTCACAATATGTGCAAAGAGTAGTTTTCGGGTCTTTTCCAAATTGCTTTGCTCTTGCTAATGGTACTTGCTGCTACTTTATTCAGAGAAACGATTGTGATTGAGCTAAAAATAGCACCATTGTGACTAGAGCCAACTTGAATACAACCATTGTGACGGGTTTGGATCCTCTCCATCTGGAGAGAAAATGGACATGTCCATTTTATTCCCTACGCATGCGGCACGTGCCTTTAAGATGATCCTATGGTTGAGAATAAAAGTTGGAAAATAACAATTAAAAATTGGGAAAACCCAAAAACAAGTTATGCAGAAACCCAAGACTCAACTTCTCCTACCTTCACCCAACGCAACCCCAGGCGTGTCTCAACCTTTACCACTACCGCCCACAGTAGACCACTGTGTTTGCTACCACGCCCCAACAGCCCCTACTCTTTTCATGGTTATCTTCTCTATTGTTGTAGTATTGAGTTACAAAACGTTTATTGGCCTTTGTGGGTGCTCATGCTGCGACACTAAAACACTCTTCACTTTTTAATATTACAAACAACCTTCAATCTATAAAGTATATAAAATTAGACGACTTGTTGGTAGTCTCCAGTTGCATAATTCAAATGCAAAATCCAACTATATACATATAATATAACCTTTTAAATGGATGGGGTGTTGAATCTTGTGTTTCTGTCTAACCTATTTTTGGGTTAATAGATTCAGAAATATTATAAATGTGAATATGTTTTTGATTGTTTTGGAATAGAGCATGGTGCACTATTTATATAATAACCTGACCTTTCATATTTTAAGACTGATCTTTCATATTCCACTAAGACATAACTAAATATTAAGTCTAGGCTAGTGCTGGACTTTCAAATCCTAGTGTTGGCCTTTCATATTCCAATAAGATATAACTGAATATTTAGTCTAGGCTAGTGCTGGTCTTTCATATCCTAGGATTGACCTTTTGTGTTCTCTATTACTCCCCCCACAAACTCGGTGGTGTTTGACACTCTGAGTTTGTCTCTAAGAAAACAAAACTGAGGACGAGCCAAAGGTTTAGTGAGAATATCTGGAATTTGAAACTATGTAGGAACATGTTCAACTATCAACAATTTTTTGAGTACTTTTTCCCTGACAAAGAATATGTCTAAATCCATATGCTTTGTCCTTGAATGTAACACATGGTTGTGGCTAAGTGCAACTGCACTCTGATTATCACAATAGTTGACAAGAGTAGGAATAGGCAAACACAATTCTTGAAGTAAGGATTATGTCTAAATCCATATGCTTTGTCCTTGAATGCAACACATGGTTGTGGCTAAGTGCAACTGCACTCTGATTATCACAATAGTTGACAAGAGTAGGAATAGGCAAACACAATTCTTGAAGTAAGAATTGAACCCATGGAATTTCAGAAGCACCAAGAGCAAGGTTGCGATATTCTACTTCAGCAGAGATTTGGCAACAAGAGTTTGCTTTTTAGACCACCAAGAGATGAGGTTAGGTCCCAAAAATACATAAGCACTAGAAGTTGAGAGCCTTCCATCCTTATCTGATGCCCAATCATCATCACAGTAGGTCCTGAGATGAATAGGAGCAATAGAACTAGCTGGTTTAAACACCAAGCCATAGTCACTTGTACCTTTAAGATACCTTAGAATTCTCTATACGGCAGACCAATGAGAAACCAGAGGTTGAGACATAAATTGGCACACCTTATTCACAAAGTATCCTAGCTCAGGTCTAGTGATTGTAACATATTGTAGAGCACCTACAATGCTCCTGTAAAGTGCTGGATCTTCAAAGAAATCAGCACCAGCTTTAGAGAGTTTAACTGCAGCAGGTAGGGGTGTATTGTAATACCTTTGCAGCCATCCATCTCAACTCATTGTAGGAGATCTCTCACATATTTTCCTTGAGACAACAGCAAATTACCATTTGACAGTGTGCTTAACCTCATTTCCAAGAGAATAATCTAGATCACCCTACTGTTTGAGAGAAAAAACACTGTCCAGTTTGGTAATGAGTTGCTGAATCATAGTAGTTGAGGAACTAGTAAGTATAATATCATCTACATAGATAAGCATGTAGATGCAGCTACGATGAATATGAGCAAAGAAGGATCACACGTGCACTGCTAAAAACCAAAACTAAACAATATTTTGGTGAGTCTATCATACTAGGCCCTTGGGGCTTGTTTTAACCATTAATTGCCTTGTTAAGTTTACAAACCAGAGAGGCATCACTGGAGATACAACCAGGGGGCTGTGTCATGTATACATCCTGATCAAGATAGCCATTAAAGCATAGTTCATATCAGCTTACTAAAGAGGCCAATTGTTTGTGAGAGCAATGGTAAGAACAATTCTCACAGTGATGGGCTTAACAAATGGTGAGAAGGTTTCAGTGTCATCACACCCATATTTTTAAAGGTAACCTTTAGCTACAAACCTTGCCTTGTATTTGTTCACAGAGCCATCAGGGTTCTCTTTGACACGAAAAATCCATTTACACCCTACAATAGTCTTTCCGGTGGGTAGTGAAGTTAGAGTCCAAGTGTTGTTTGCCAAAAGAGCATTATACTCATTTTCCATTGCTTGAGTCCACTGAGGTGAGTTAAGGGCTTGTTTGACAGTGGTAGGTTTTGTGGTGGTTAGAAGCAGCGTAGGAAACTGATGGGGTCTAGGATTTCCAATTTTGGAATGGGTCATCATATGATGGTGATTAATAGGAGAAGGTGGTGAGGAGCTTGGAGTAGGGGAATTGGGAACAATTGTGTTGGATGTTGTAGATGGTAGAGAGGTGGAGTTGTGACTATCTGTGAGGTGAGTGGGGCTTTGGTGAGATGGAACAGGTGAGTATAGTTGAGGTGTGGTAGTTGGGATTGGGCTAGTGGATGGTGTAGATGACATAGGAGCAAAAGACACAGCTCCAAAAGGAGAGGTGAATGGTATGGAGGATGGTCAGGGTTAAACCGTGAAGGTAGTTTGGGATAGTTAAAGGGAAATACAGACTCATTGAACAACACACCGTTAGAGATAAATAGCCTGCCAGATGCATCAAGGCATTTGTAGCCTTTATGTGAGGGTGAATAGCCAATAAAAGTACACTCTGAGGACCTAAAGTGTAGTTTATCATTGTTGTAGAATCTAAGTAATGGAAAATAAGCACAACCAAACACTTTAAGAAAAACATAGTTTGGTGGTGTGTTAAACAAGATTTGAACATGAATTAGACTAGTGTGAGGTAGGCAACCTATTAATTAGATAAAATGTAATATGGAATGCATGGTCTCAAAAATGATAGGGAAGAGAAGCTTGAGACAACAAGGACAAACCCTTTTCATTAATATCTCTATGCTTCCTTTCAACAACCCTGTTCTGATGGTGAGTGTGGGGGAAAATAAGTTTGTGGACAATGCCTAGATAGGCTAGGAACAGTTTGAAAGGTCTAAACTCACCCCCAATCTGTTTGTATGGTCTTAAGCTTAGTGTTTAATTTCAACTCAACCAGACTAATAAACTCCTTAAATTTAGACAATGTTTCATCCTTTGTTTTTAGAAAATATATCCATGTATGATGATTGAAGGCATCAATAAAGGATGCATAGTACTTATACCCCATAGAATACACCAAGAATAAATCACGCAAGTTCTCTAGAAATACAAGGTTAATTAATTAGTTTTATGGTAATTTCTTAGTTCTCAGTAAATAAGAGGTTAATCTGTGCATTTTGGCACCAAGTGGTGCCCTTGAGAGCGTTTTGATACTTCTTGTGCTTGTGCAGGAAAAATAGTGCTGAACGTTACCACGTCCCTCACCACGTCTATAGAAGGCAGAAGACACACACACATTCAAAGCCATTCATACATTGCACTTCATCTCCATCCCTCCACCATCCTTCCATTTATTTTTCAGAGATAGTTTTGTAAAGAAGATCTGGAAACAGACTTCTGTATTTTGCTTTTCTGAATTTTTATCACTCATTGCTGTGAGGCTCAGACGTTGTAACGTCTCTACAGCGTACATGCTGAGAAGTTACTTAGGTGTATCTTTTGCACTTAGTTTCTTTTCTTTTATGTATGGTATTTGGATTACTCCTTATCATTCTGTAAAGATGCTCAACATGAGCTAAACACTTTGTAGTTGAGTTGTTGTTTTGTTGTAATGAATTTTTAGTTAATGTTATGAAGTATTGACGTTTGCATGTTTTAAATCTTTGCATAAAAATATTTCCAAACTTGTTTTGAGGTTGGCCTCTTAAAATAGGTAGATTCATAGGTTCAGACATGGTCTATGAAAAGAACTCAAAGATTATATGAATGAACAATGTACTAAAGACATTTAGGCATCTTTATCTAAGTCTAGACATAGAATGGATAATAGTTCGTAGAACATTGCTGTGGGTGCTTAAAATACAGGAGTGAGCCTATTTAGAACCTAGACATAGGACCTCTTATACTTGAAACTCTGACGTTTTGTGCTGAAAAGCATAGCTCTTTTTCAACAGCGTTCAAACGTGGCCACGTCTATACAAAATAACATTTGTACGTTATAACGTGTAAACGTTATAACGTCTGACTAGAAAGGATTTACTTACACAACAACTCAACTCATCTCTCATCCATAATCACAACCAACATTTGTTTACTTGCTTTATTCACATTCTTAGCATTAAAACCAACTCTTATTGCCGATTTGTTATTTGATTCTCTTGTGTTTTGAAGCCTTGAACTCTTGAAAGTAACCCAATCCTCGTGGGAACGATCTCGTACTTAACACCACTTTATTACTTGTACGACGTGTATACTTGCACTATATTTGCGAATACCACACGAACGCAACATGGACCTATAACAGATTTTTCTGGATCATTGCATAATTCAGAAAATAACTATAGACAACAATTCATCAACATGGGAGCAACAAGTATGTTTAATGATAGTGATAGGCCAATGAGAAATTATATTATGTTTGATCCTAAAGCCATGCAAACTAATATAGTTAGGCCTGGAATCTCTTCAACACATTTTGAATTCAAACCTATTATGTTCCAAATGCTTCAAACAATAGGTCAATTTAGTGGTTCTCCTCATGAGGATCCTTATTTGCACTTAAAACAATTTTTAGAAGTGTGTAGCAATTTCATCATTCCTGGTGTTAGTGAAGATGCTTTTAAATTGAAATTATTTCCATATTCCTTGAAGGATAGAGCCAAGGCTTGGTTGAACTCTCTAGAGCCTAACTCTATCACTACTTGGAATGAGATGGCTCAAAAGGTTTTAGCAAAACATTTTCCACCTATCAAAAATGTCAGGATGAGAAGTGAAATCACCATTTTTAATCAAAAAGAATTTGAGTCATTGTTTGAAGCATGGGAAAGATGGAAAGAATTGTTGAGAAAATGCCATTACCATGGAATTCCTGTTATTATTCAAATGGAAACATTCTACAATGGTTTAGAACCTCAAACCAGAATAATGCTTGATGCATCATCTGGAGGAGTGTTGTTAAATCTATCTTATAATGAGGCTTGTGACTTGATTGAAAGAATTGTATCAAATAGCTCTAGTTGGCCTACTGAGAGGGTGAGTGCCCAAAAGAAAACATCAGGGGTACATGAGATTAGTGAAGTATCAGCCGTATCTGCTTAAGTAGCCTCTCTAGCAAACATGATAAAAAGCCTCACTTCTACCAAATTGCACTGCACTATGAGCACAATCAAGAAGAACCATAGAACAAGCACCTCCAGCAACAGTTAGTTGTTTATATTGTTGGGGAGGTCACTTGTATGAAGAATGTCCCAACTACCCTATTTCTGTTAACTATGCAGGGTACAACCAAAATAACAACCCTTACCCAAACACCTACAATACAGATTGGAACAATTACCCAGATTTCTGGCGGGGGAGTAACAATGTTGCTGCACCAAATGCAGCTGCACCATCTACTCCACCAGAATTCCCTTCTCAACAAGTCCAAAGACCATTTGCACCAGAAATGGAAAACTCCTCGAAATCTCTAATGACAGCATTTATGAATGAAACAAGAGAATTTATGAGTGATATAAATACCTCTATCCAAACTCATGGTGCTGCCATCAGAAACTTAGAGAATCAGGTTGGACAATTAGCAACTACTCTTTACCAAAGACCAAATGGATCATTACAATCCACCACAGAAGCTTTAACTTCACAAAACCATGGGAAAGAGCATGTCAATGCTATATCTTTGAGAAGTGGAAATGATCTGAATGAGCATTATGATATCGAAGGTGAGGGTAAGAAAATAAAAAGAAAAAAAAATTAGCTATGCAGGAGCATCCATTGCACCTACTTCAGTCTCAAGCAATGCAGGAGCATCCATTGCTCCAGCGTCCAATGCCGCACCAATGCTATCACCTATGTTTGTCCAAGAGTACCCTCCTCCTCCTTTTCCTCAAAGGATGAAGAAGGCTCATGAAGATAAACAAATTTTAGAGGTGCTGAAACAACTCCACATCATTGAGAGCTCTAAGGAAAGTTAGGGAGGAACCGTATACTTGCGGCCTAAATTGACTACTTGAAAATGACAAATTGATTTTTTTTAAAGAGAACTATACTAAGCCATTATAATCTAAGAATTTAATATATCTATTGTTAATACGACAAATAATAATTATAATAATACAACTATTACTTAATAATACTCATAAATATTTTAAATTAGTTCCATGTTATTATTGTTTTTAAATATGAGTTAATATATTAAAGAGTGAATATTAATGGGATTGAAAATTACCAATTTCGGTTGAATCTAAAAGAAAAGAGGGAAATTCAATTGTAGGTTAATTTTTGAAAAGTGATGAATGTATTTGAATTTTCAATTCAACATGAATGTGATTTATTTTAAGGTATTTTGAAGAACTATGTTCCCAATCGGACCAACTGGTATACAAAAACATCATTCAATTGGAAGAGAAGGAATCCACTTATCATGTCAACTGACCGGCTATCGAGCTCACATATCTTGTAATGGCCATAATAGCCATAATACTCATTTAATGTCAATAATTACTCATTGTTCTATAAATATCTTACTTAGAAATTCCATTTCACTTTTTCATACTAGTAGGATACCTGTACATACGCAGGGGTGATGTCATGTTATTTTTATGAATGGACTTAAATATTATTTAAATAATCTAAACATTACCTCATGAAAATAAAGACAAATTTAAAGTAGATAAATTGAAACATACACGCTTTAAAATCCAATCATATACATGACAACAATTTAAATTGATATTGTTTTTTTGCTTTACGATTCATTATACATAATAAACTGCTCCAACATATGTTCCCATAATGTGCAATTTGTCCTATGATTAGAAGAGTCAACCCATTATAAAAAAAGCATTATATGAAAATCCAAATTCAACACATGTTTATAGACATAAATGAAAATACTTTATGTCTAAATATAACAACGAAATATGTGTTTCATCCCTGATTATGAATTTTGAATTTCAAAAAACTATCATTAATATCATATTATGTCAAATCCATATCAATTTTGAATTTCAAAAAAAATATCATGAGTGTATGTGATTTTCCTCCTATAAATCTTATGTACTTCAAGTATTTATTTCTCTTCTTCCTATTTTATAAGGCAACCAAATAAAGGAAAATGGTATATTCTCTTACTTTTCTTTCCTTTCATTTCTTTTCTCTTGGTTTGCATTGATAGATGTAATGTGAGGGAAAATTCGTGTGTATTATTGAGAGTGTAATTCACACTATATAGTGTTTACAAATACAAGAGAGAAAGCTGTTAAACTGTTAGCTTCAGATCAAACCGAATGCTAACTGAAAAACTAACTAAGCTAACTAACTCAACTACTTCAACTAATTACATTTATTCATAACATTTCCCTCCCTTAAACTGAGTGTACACAACAGACAACTCAGTTTACATCAGCTGAGCTCAACATCCCTAGAGCATTCCTTAGTTGAACAAACATTGCTAAGCTCAAGGGTTTTGTCATCAGATCTGCTAATTGTTCTTTGGTTCCACAGTGTTGCAGCTGTATGCTTCCTTCCTTAACCAAATCTCGCAAGAAGTAGTATCTCACTTCCATGTGCTTTGTTCTACCATGCATGATAGGATTTTTGCTCAGTTTAATGGTTGAAACATTATCACATAGCAGAACAGTTGCTCCTTCTTGTGTTTCCTCCAGCTCACCCAGAATTTTCCTCATCCACATTGCTTGACATGCACAACTCGTGGCTGCAACAAACTCAGCCTCTGTAACACCCCCTTTTTCTTAATACTAATTTCACAAGTAAAAATCAGAGTTTTCAAAAATATTTTTCCACGCACCTCGAAGAGAGTGCTACATTTAATAAAACTTCATCAAAATGATATTTAAAATTCAAACGCATCTAGTGCGTGAAATATAATTCATATCCAATGGGACGAACCCTCAAAACCTGTTTAGAGTTTACCATTATCCAGAAATGGTTTCACAGCACAGCGGAAACAAAACAAGTTCAATATGCGCAGTACATAATCCAAATCAGTTCAAGTACATAATATAAAATAACTACACTACGATCCCGCCCCGGGTGTCACTTAATCAGAGCTGACTCGAAGACTCAAGAAGGCATGGCACCTTCACTCAGAATCACCTGTTTGTCGCCACGAGAGCAGGCAACATAAAAATGCTAGGGTGAGTCTCTTTACATAAATAATAACAAGTAAGATAAGCATTATATTAGGAAAACATCTAGCAATAGCAATCCATAGCAATTAAGGCATTTACCATTCAATTAGAGTGCCAACAAACAACAATAATGAATTAATTAAGCATCAACAAGAATTCTACGAATGTATGAGTATATGCATGTATGCAATATGCATGTGGATCCATAACCACCTCAATAACCCCGTCGGGCACCCACCGCTTTTGGCCGAAGCCACATCACCGCTTTTGGCCGAAGCCACATCACCGCTTTTGGCCGAAGCCACATCACCGCTTTTGGCCGAAGCCACATCACCGCTTTTGGCCGAAGCCACATCACCGCTTTTATATGCATATGATTTATGTGACACCATGACAATGCATCACCACACAATAAATTTATCACATCAATTATCAACTCACCTCTTTGGCCGAAGCCCACATCAATTATTAACCCACCACTTTGGCCGAAGCCCACATCAATTATTAACCCACCACTTTGGCCGAAGCCCACATCAATTATTAACCACCACTTTATCATTTTCTCACCACCACACCTCATTTACTAAATTAAATCCCACCTAAGGACCAAACCACCCCATAAGGACATTTTCCACACCTAAGGACCATTTTGACTCACCAAGGATTAATTTAGTACTTAGGGACTATTTTGGAAATCAAGGGACTATTTTTG
Source organism: Oxytropis ochrocephala (assembly GCA_020916435.1). Classification (NCBI taxonomy): domain Eukaryota; kingdom Viridiplantae; phylum Streptophyta; class Magnoliopsida; order Fabales; family Fabaceae; genus Oxytropis; species Oxytropis ochrocephala. The sequence goes on from CM037095.1 coordinate 53,148,014, forward strand.
AAAATCAGGCTAAGACATCACTTAGAGGCTAAGTTGGCACTTAGGGACTAAAATAACACTTAGACACTTTTTGGACACCAATAGGACTAAACGGTCACCTAGGGACTAGACAGTCACATAGGGACCAAAACAACATATTAAAAGGACCAATAGTGCACAAGGGCCAAAATGACATTTTTGGGAACTAAAAAGTTCAGAGGGACCAAAACAATATTTTTGACACTTTGGGCAACATTGGCAACCCCCGCACAAAGTGCTGGATTTCTAAGCATTACTCCTACTTCGGCAAATTATTTAAAATAGCAAACGACATCGAAAAATTACAAAAGACCACTCATTGGAAAGCCCTCTGAGTGTAGTTTCAACCTATGTTTTTAGTTTTTCAAAATAAGTGTCCAGTTGGTACAGTTTTTCAAAACACTACACTGAGGTACCAAATTCGGACAGAACGTTTTACCCAACTTGCAACCAAATTTTCTTTCCCATTTCTTAATGAAATTCAGTGAAATCAGTGCCTATTTCGTAGAGAATTAAGTCTATTTTTCAATGAAATAAGAATCATTCAAAACGGAGTTCAATTGAGCACACAAAACCTGCAAAAACTGAACCTACTCCCAGTTTGACTCTAGAAAATTGACCCGACTTTGGAGACTCATAACTGGAGCTACACAGCTCCGAATTTAACGAAACCAGTGCCAAAACGACCGGCTTTAAGTATATTTTCAAAAACAATTAGCTACGTAATTTTTGGACCAACCAAACAGTATCAGTTTGAGAAAACCGAAACAGTACTCAGAAAAACACACAAAAACCATAAACAAGTGAAACTCATCATCAACCCCCAATAAAATCAACAACACTTAAACAACATTTAATCCAACAATACATGAGCATCAATTTAATTTCCACAACACTTAGACACCATTTAATCAACACATTCTCATATATCTTTACATTGAAGCATTTAATCAAACATATGACATGCATATTCAACAACACATTTATTTCCAACATCAATCATCATGGTATCACCAAATTAAATACAAATACAACAACAAACATAGATTTAACACAAAACTCAACCAATCAAATCATCCTAGGGCTATTCCACACACAATGCATATCATACAACTTATTATATATGTAAAGTAGAGCCCCCTAACCTCAAAATTGAAGAACCCAAGTACTCTCTCCTTCAACAACACAAAAACCACCAAAATAGCTTCCCCAATATTTTGAGCTCCAAAACCCCATCCATGGCAAAAGGAAAATGGGAAGGAATTAGTGTAGGAAACTTACACTAGATGATAAAGGAAGAAAAATGGGAAAGGTTGGTACTAAAATCACTTACCCAAAGCAAACAAATGAATTTTCCTCCTTCCCCCTTGTTTGTGCAGCTGCGCAGCCCCTATGCTCCCTCTCCCTCTCTATTTTCTTCTCTTTGTTGCAAAAATGAGAAGGGAAAAACCTACCCCTAAGTTTAATGCCTTGCATTTGGGCCTATTTAGTGGGCTTGGGCCCTTTATTTACACCCTCTAGCTACTTCAACCACTCCCTATTTTAATTAATTACCCACTCCCTTATTTACTACCCAACACCTCTTAGTCATATTAAATACTCTATTTTTAATATAACTAATCACTATAACACCTTATATTTATTTTAATATACACAACTAGAATATTACTTAATTAAATTAATCAAATACTCACTTAATTAAATTGGTTAATTAATCACTTAATTAAATTAGTTAAATAATCACCTAATTAATTTTGGGGCGTTACAGCCTCTGTTGATGACAATGTGACAATTGGTTGCTTCTTACTTGCCCAAGCAACAACACCTCCAGCAAGTTTAAACAGATACCCTGATGTACTTTTACGGTCAAACAAGTCACCAGCATAGTCTGAATCGGTATATGAGATCAACTCCTTGGTCCCTCCCTTCATATACATGATTCCAAGATCCTTAGTGCCTTGAAGGTATCTAAGAATTCTCTTTGCAGCTGCCATATGAACTTCTGTAGGTCTAGACATAAACCTACTGATGAGACTCACAGAGTACATCAAATCAGGACGAGTTGTTGTGATGTATATGAGGCTGCCAACAATTTTCTTAAATTCTGTTTCATCAGTTTCTACTTCAGGATCTTGTTGAGTGAATTGTTGTCCTGGCACCATCGGGTTCTTTACAGCATTACAATCTTTCATATCAAACTTCTCAATAATTTCCAAAGCATACTTCCTTTGGTGAATGAAGATTCCTTTGGATAATTGGTGTACTTCAATTCCCAAAAAAAACCTCATTTTCCCCAAGTCAGTCATGTCAAATGTGCTTTTCATGGAGTCCTTGAAACTTAGTATCATAGCCTCACTGTTGCTAGTATATATAAGGTCATCTACATATATACTTACAATCAAGATGTTACCTCCTTCACCATGTTTCAGAAACAGAGTTTGCTCATTCTTGCTCCTTTGAAAGCCTTCTGATATAAAGAATTCTTCAATTCTGCTAAACCATGCCCGAGGGGCTTGTTTCAATCCATACAAAGCCTTTTGTAACTTGTACACCATGTGTTCACTACCCTTTTTGATGTATCCCTGTGGTTGATCAACATACACATCTTCAAGCAATTTCCCATGGAGAGATGCTGACTTTACATCAAGTCGATATACTGCACTCAATTTCTCTCTGCAAAGAACAACAATAATCATTCTTATAGTATCCATTACGCTCCACAGAGCAAACACTTCATTGTAATCAATGCCTTGCTTTTGGGAGTAGCCTCTTGCCACTAGTCTTGCCTTGAGCTTATCTATTTCTCCATTCTCCTTTAGTTTTGTTTTGAAGATCCACTTCACACCTATTTTCTTTGCACCAGCAGGTAGGTTAGTGAGCTCCCATGTACCATTCTTTTCAATAGATTTGATTTCTGAGTCCATTGCCTGTCTCCATTTCTCATCTCTGGCAGCTTCTTCATAAGTTTCTGGATCTGAGTGTTCTAGCACAAGATTGGCTATAGCATCATCGAGGTCATCCCCTGTAACAAAATTATTAAGCCAGGCAGGAGGATTTCTTTCCCTGGTATTAATCTCATCAGTTCTACTAGTGTTCTGCTCTGCAGAGGCATTCCTTTCATTAGAACTTTCTGCAGTTAACCCATCAGTACTCACTTCATCCCTTGGCTGGCTCTTATCATCTTCCTCATCACTATCAACATGTATCTCACCCCAATCCAGATTCATCTGCACCTCTTCCTGATCACTGTCTTCCCAATTCCAATGAGCATTTTCTTCAAATTTCACATCTTTACTTATGATAATTCTTTTAGCTAGAGGATCATATAGTCTATACCCTTTGGATTCATCACTTATTCCAAGAAGTACACATCTATGGCTCTTATCATCAAGTTTAGTTCTCTTTACATTAGGAATATGAACATGACACACACATCCAAACACCCTAAAATGTTCTATAGTGGGCCTCACTCCACTCCACACCTCTTCTGGAGTTTTATTCTCTAAAGCAACAGTAGGAGCTCTATTAAGCACATACACAGACCACCTCACAGCTTCTGCCCAAAATCGTTTAGGTAGCTTTTTATCCAGTAGAACCGACCTAGTCATGTTCATTATAGTTCTATTCTTTCTCTCCACAACTCCATTTTGTTGTGGAGTGTAAGGGGTAGTCAATTGTCTCCTTATTCCTTCTTTCTTACAGAACTCATTAAACTCCATGGATGTAAATTCACCTCCCCTATCAGTTCTAAGGCATTTTACAGCTAAACCAGTCTCTTTTTCTACACATGCTTTAAAAGATTTAAACTGAATAAATGCTTCTAGCTTCTCTGCAATAAAATACACCCAAGCCTTTCTACTATAGTCATCTATGAAGCATATATAATACCTTTTTAAGCTGCTGGATGAAGGGGAAATAGGTCCACATATGTCTGCATATATCAGTTCCAGCTTCTCCTTGGCTCTCCACTGACTTGCCTTTGGAATTGCTGATCTCTGTTGCTTCCCACCCATGCATTCTCTGTACATACATCCACGTGGCGAGATCAAACTTTGGTAATTTCTCTCACCATTTCTTTTTCTTTCAACTGTTTCAAGCTTGTATTGCTGATATGTCCATATCTACAATGCCATAACCTCCCATTCTCTTCTTCTGTTATCTGCAGGCAGTTATCTCTCTTTACATCAACCTCAGTAGACATGATGAACATTCTGTTAGTCTTCATTCCACATTGAATTATGAGTCCCTTTTCTGGATGATAAATCTTGCACATGCACGATCCACCTTCAAATTGTATTGTCAAACCCTTCTTTATCAATTGTCCAATACTCAAGAGATTGTTCTTGAGATCAGGGACATAGTATACATCCTTGATCACATGAACAACTCCTTTGAAGTTGAACTTCACATCACCCTTCCCTTTAACTTCCAACCTAGAATTGTTTCCAAGTTTGACAAACTTCTTGTAATTTCCATCAAATCTACAAAACCATGTTCTCTCCCCACACATGTGGTTCGAGCACCCAGAATCAAGGAACCATTGACTCTTCTCTTGACTATCTTTCTCTTCATTTCTGGCCATGAGTGATTGCTCTTCTTCAATCACGGCCATTAATGCCATCTCATCACTGCTATCTGAATGTTCTTCATTCTTCTTTGCCATCAACCTAGTTGATTCATCAGTGATTTCTTGCTCTTCTACTGCCATCAAGACCATATCTTAATATCCATCTTGTTCCACGTAATTCACTTCCTTGTCCCACTCGGGACATTCATTCTTGTAATGTACAAGTTTCTTACACTTGAAGCATTCCACAGTAGCACGTGGTTGGGGTTGTATCCTCCCCCTTCCTCTACCACGACCTCCTCTACCTCTCCCTCTACCTCCATTTTCTTCAACTACCGTCTTCAGAACATGTTCTTCTTCTTTTACTTTCTTGAATTTTTGTTCATGAACGAGTAATGAACTGTGTATCTCATCCACAGTCATGTTTTCAGTATCATGAGATTCTTCTATGGAAACTACAATATAATTCCATTTTTCTGTCATCGATCTCAGAATTTTTTCAACTATAACTCCATCTTGCAAATTCTCTCCATAGTTTCTCATCTTATTTGCAATACACATTATTCTAGAAACATAGTCTGTGATGGACTCACCTTGCTTCATTTCTGTTCCTTCCCAATCCTTCCTCAGACCTTGAAGAACAGATTTCCTTACACGAGCAGTTCCTGAGTACTTCTTCTTCATACTCTCCCATATCTTCTTTGAAGTTTCTTTATCCAAGATTGTCTCCAAGATAGCCCGGTCAATCGATTGGAAGAGGTAATTCTTTACCTTGAGGTCCTTTAGCTTCAATTCATCGAGACTCTTTTTCTCTGATTCTGTTAGGGTTGTTGATTTCCCCAATTCACCAAATCCATCTTCAATTAGGTTCCAATACTCCTTGGAACGCAAATAATTCTCCATCAGCATGCTCCAATGGTCATAGTGACCATTGAAGAGTGGAATTGATGGTTGAGCGTAGAGTCCTTCATTTGCTTTTCCTTTCTCGTTGTTCGCCATTGATACAGTTTCAAGAATGATCGTAAATCGCTTCTCAGGCCCCGGTGAGGAGCTCTGATGCCAAAATGATAGATGTAATGTGAGGGAAAATTCGTGTGTATTATTGAGAGTGTAATTCACACTATATAGTGTTTACAAATACAAGAGAGAAAGCTGTTAAACTGTTAGCTTCAGATCAAACCGAATGCTAACTGAAAAACTAACTAAGCTAACTAACTCAACTACTTCAACTAATTACATTTATTCATAACATGCATGGCCTATCAAACACACCATTAAAAATCTTGAATTTTACATACATTTATCATAAAGTTATTAAAGTTATTAGTATATGCTCCCGTCTAAGGAGTGTGCTATTATTTATTTACTCTCTAAATGTGCAATATGCATAACTACTACTCTCTTTGGGCCCGATCTTTGGTACTTTTGGTCTTTCAATTTTGTTCCGAAACAATGGTAATTTTAAAAATCCAATGTACAATTCTCCCAATTTTCATATATATACCATTTATGTTTTTGAGTCTTTTAGACTCCCAAAGTATGACTTCATTGTCTCAAGACTCTTTTATTTTGATTTAAATTATCACAAGACAACTATATATAAAGGGGGTATTTCAGTATTTAGCCAAGACAAATTAATGATACCTTAATATGTGTGTAACAAACTAATAGTACAAAAGATTAGAAACGGAGGGAGTAGCATGGGTTTGGCACTATGGTATACAAATATTTTGATAAACTGCATATGTTATATATTATGTAAATACTATGTGCTTTTTATAAATACAAATATAAATACTATGTGTAAGTTCTTTAATATGTAAGTGTGGTTAATATTTTTTTAATCTTATTTAAAAAGGGTGTTTTTAGGGTGAGGGGTCAATTAAGTATCTCATTGGTAAATCACTAAAATTTACAATAGGATATACTCTAATATTTCATGAATGATTGACATTTAATACTGATCGAATCAATCTTGACTGTTCATAGTATTTTACACAAAATCCAACGGTCAATTTTACTGGTTTACCCGTGAGGGACAAAAAAAAAGTTTCCTTAAGAAGTTTATGTCACTAATTATTTTAGATACAAATTTAAATAGAACACTTTGATACTCTCTAGTTTTGTTGGGTCCAACATCCAATCACTTAATGACATAACATTTTTTTTTAATAATTGATTAGTTTAAAATAAATTTAAATCCTAAGTAAATTTTGCCTAGAGGTCTCGATACCCAATAAAATTCAAGGATATCAGAAAATAATTATCTTAAATATAATAATCATACATACAAATTGTATATAAAGAAATAAAATATCAAAGAGAAAATTAATTTGGATACCATTGAAAATTAAGTTATTAAATAAGTCAAATATAATAATCAATCAAGATATCTTAATAATTACTACGTATATTTTGTGTTTTTATATAATGTTTTATCCCATGGGTGAGAGAGAGGAACAGACCATTACAACCAGCAAAATCCCATGCTTTTAATTCATGATTAACACTAAGTTATAACTAAGCATCAGCTTTTTTTTGGCAAAATTACACCAGAAGTCCTTTAAGTTTTTTTTCGTAATACTAATGTCCTTTAAGTTACATAATGTGTACACCGTTAGTCCTTTTCCATTTTTTGTTATAAAAACCCAATTCACACTAACAGAGCTGACGTGGTCGTGACAGAGACTACCTATCATATATCTTGTAAGAATTTGGTCCTTTAAGACTACTGTCATGTAACAATTTGGAACTTTAAACTTAAATTTTTAAAAAATATATAGTTTATCTTATTTTTCATTTAAGTTGAAAGGATCAAATCATACATGTGGTAGTCTTAAATGACAAAATTGTTACAAAACAAATGACATGTAGGCTCACACAGCACATCACTCTGTATATGCGAATTGGCCTTTTTTGTAATTGAAAATGAAAAAAGGACTAACGGTATACATATTATGTAACATAAAGGACTTGAGTGGTACGAAAAAAACTTAAAGGATCAACTTGTTACAATTAAATAACTTGAAGGACCACTAGTGTAATTTTGCCGCTTTTTTTCGTGCCACTTCTTAACAAAATCCAAATATTGTATTTATTTTTAAATTCTAATAACTCAATATACATATATAATTTTTTTTATATTAACTATTAATACACGATTGTAAACATCCAAAATAAATAAAGACAATACTTTAAACACACACATATATTTATATACGTACAAATTTATTAATTTAATACTTTAAAATTAAACTAGAAAAAGAATATATATACCCGTGCAGCGCACCGGTCATACATACTTGTGTGTATATATATATATATATATATATATATATATCAACGTAGTTATCCCTGGCTTTGGATTACATCACTAAACCAAGTGTTTAGTGATGGTAACTAAATTGTTTGTAACATTTGGATCTCTCATTTAATTTCCAATATTGAGATCCAACGGTTGTTTTTCAAAAGGTTATATATGTACTTTCATCCATAAAATTATATTAAGTAGTTTATTTTTAAAAAAAATCAATTAGCACCGTTCCATAATGAATGCAATTATTTTCGGGATATAATTTGGTATTAGCCTTTAATGCGTTGATGATATAACCGTTCATTATATTATGGCATGCGTTTTTCCTCAACTTGATTTGGTCCAAAAACATTCAGAATATACAAATGATTAAAAATAATTCCTTTTAAACCAAATTCCCTTAACTATAGTATTTTAATAAAGCCTAATAATGAGCCAATTTAATTTTAAACTTCTTCCTTCTAAACTTTTTTGTTTCTCGTTAATTTTCTTTCTTCCTTCCTCCTTCTTCCTTCTTCCTTCAAAACGTAAATCTTATTTTAATCCATCTCTCCGTCTTTGCGAATTTTACATCTGTTATCTTTCTATATATTAAAAAAAACAACAGGGTAGACACTAATAAGGGATCCGCGTTTTTTGGATACGCCGATAATGGCTCAAACCGGCAGTGATGAACATGATCAGACCAACGTTAGCTTTACACAGTTACTCGCTCGTAAGTCTCCTCACTCTCGTATTTCGCATTGACCATGCACAATGACTAACTATTAGCTTTTATTCTCTTGACGATGCAGGATTTAGTAACATACCTGAAAATAGGCATACTGATCATGAGCAAATTGACAGCGTTGTTCCAGGTGTTCAATTTATGTTTTTTCTGGATATTAGTTAATTTAACCTGGAATTATAGTTTTCTATATTATGGAGCGTAGTTTATTTCACAGAAGAATAAATCTGTGATTATTGGTCAAGATGCTCAATTTTCATTTGATTGTATTGTTCCAAGTTCATCTTTAGGATTTATTATATTCTTGTTTAATAGACGTCACTAACCAGGACACTCTAAACCCATGGATAGTATCAATCTAGACAAGTTTTGCTATGTTGTGGTTAGTGTACCTAGTGAAAGCCCAAAAGATAATATATACTCATGATTACATGTCGCCTTTTTCCATATTAAATACGCATGCTATTTTGTATTAAATTTCCACTTAATAATAATCAACCGCTGCTTGTATCCACTTGTCGTTGCAGAATTTAGTAACATATGTGACGATGATATAACACACGATAATCAGGGTCACGATAAGGAGCAATCCGACGTCATTGGAACAGGTGCTCATTTTTTCTTTGATTTGCATCTTATGTCGTGATTATAGTTTACTATATTTTTGGTATCAAGAGCGTATCTAACCAGAAGGGTGGATTTTCGTGGCTACTAACGAACTAGCCACAGTGTGCGTTGTTGTGGTTAGTTCATTATCGGATTAGTGATACAAGAGTGTTTAAGTTACAGTCCAGTATTGCCAGGTCCAGTATCGAAGATTGTTTTACCCATCGGATGGATCTATTTATTGTCATTAATTTTTTTCTATCGTTGTGTGTATACGGTTTCTGGTCGGAAATGCTTATAACAGTTAACTTTTCAAACTGCTTCCAGGTATAGATGTGGTTGATACCGATGATATAAACGACGATAATTTGCAAAGAGATACTAACGTGGGTCGTGTTGACGACGAAATCCATGATGTTGTGGTTGCAGGTTCGCGACTCTTCTCTATACCCTAGTTTAGTTATTTTGGCTATATTCTCTTGTTGGTTATTCATTATTTTTACTTTGTATGCCAGGGGTCACTCCTAACCCTGCGGATGTTACGTATTGGAAACGTCTGGTGTTCTCCACAGAGTCCGATGCAAGTGAGTTCTAAGCTCATATGCCAATTCAATGGGGTTTTCAATCAGGAAGTCCCATGTGTATCGTGATACTAAGGGAAAGACCACAGACTTCCCGTTCTATTTGACTATGATGTGCCATAAAGAAGGTTTTAAGAGGCGAAAAAGACAACCCATCTACTTCTTCGCAAAAACGGAGTGACACCGTGACAGGTGCTCGGCTTCAATCAAGTTAAGGATGAATGTTGAAAAGCGAGGTTACGTTATTACAAAGTGGGTGATTCCCATAATCACCCACTAATAGAGGTCGACAAGAGACACTTTCTACCATCTAATAGATCCATCACTTTAACAAAGAGGCACTTATTATTGAAAATAACTTGGCATCCGGGATTTCGCAAGGGCTACATTTGACACAATGGCTCTCTGGCCTCACGGTGGGGTTAAGAATCTTGGGTTTCTTCGCACCGATTTGAAGAATCATGTGCAGGTTACCAAGGCGAAGGCATTACAACCTGGGGAGGCTATTGTCCTGCATTCATGGTTCAGACAACAGGCATATGAGAGGCATGGGTTCTTCTACGACATTCAAGTTGATGAGGACCGTGCAACTGTTCAATATTGCAGGCTGATCTCGTCATGCGTGCGTCCGACTACGCCATTTTTGGTGATTTTGTTAGCTTTGACACAACTTATCGAACAAACAAAAACTATAGGCCCTGCAGACGTTGCTTCCTACTTGTTTATTATATTTTTGAGGTACACCCCTTTTTTTCATCCTTTTATTCTCTAGTCAAATTTACTAACCCTTAATATATGTTTTGGCGGTTAGGAAAGATTTTTAATAAGAATTATGTTTGGTCTTTCTTTGGATTATAAGAATTGGTTCGGACTAATTCTCTTTGCCACATTTTTAGGTATTTTTGTTGGATTTAACCATCACAAAGGAACGTGCGTGTTTGGTGGCGCGTTGTTGTATGATGAAAGCTGCGGCTACATTCAATTGGTTGTTCGAGACATTCTGAAATGCATGAATGGAAAGAACCCGAGACAATTATGATGAGATCAAGCACCTGCCATCTTTGCGCGGTGTTTGCGAGGTTTTCCTGGATGTCTTCCATGCTCTATGTTCCTTGCACATCAAGCAAAATGCCACTAAGAAACTGGGGGCTAGGGCAACTGCTGCATTTTTCGATGAATTCAAGCATCTTATAAAACATGTTGACAATGAGGAGCAGTTTGAATACTCTTGGAACATGATTAGCCAATGCTTCAGCAATGCACATGTTTCTGACATGAACTGGTTAAAGTTTATTTACACTAGCAGGAAGCAGTGGTCTTCCGCTTGGGTGAAGAATTCATTCACTGCTGGGAAGAACACCACTTAACTTAGTGAGCAATTCAATGCATTTGCTCGCTTCTATCTGAAGACCGAACACTCAATCGTTCAATTGTTACATAGGTTCCAAGATCTCATCGACGATCTGCGCCATAATGAGCTGAGCTCTGATTTTAAAATGCAGCACACCATCGTTGACAATAGGTTCCCCAATAGTAGGTTGATGTGTCACGCGGCTGAATTGTTTACTCCTTCCATTTTTGAAGTAATCCGTAAGGAGTTTGACGCCCCGAGCATACACAATCTCGGTAAACATACACCTTTACTTTAATGGATTTTTTTCCCTTGTCATTATAATATATTTTTGTGACCGTGTTATTTTCTTTGCTTGTATATTTACATTGCAGCATATGCCAGACCTTAAACCGGACTCCACATATGACATACATGTCGAGAGATGGGATAAACAGTTTCACGGAGAGGGGCGAACAATTGGTAGAAACCGAATCTGTTGAATTGGTTTTGGGCAAAGGTTATGTTAAGTGCAGCTGTCGTTTTTGGGAGAACTGGGGATTAATATGTCGGCACACACTGAGAGTCTTGACTGCTTATGGTGCGTTGCGCCAAGCTTTTTTTCATTGCATCCCTCCTGGATATATTAAAAAAAGATGGTGCAGGGATTATAAGAAGTCTATTGGTAGTGATGTCACTTAGCTACATCAAACCAAGCCTCTTGCAAATTATGGGGAGGTACCAATACATTAGTAATATAGTTGCCGGAGTGGTTCACGGATATGCTATAACGAGGCTGCATTTAATGTTTTTATACGACATGTTAATGATGGAGTCACGGAGGCTGAGCGGTGGATGCAGTTGATGCCTAAAACGACTGAACCTTCGCGTGCATCATGTTCATCTTTTCCAGGTACTTTTTGGGCTTTCTATTTGTATTTCTTTAATTTTTTAAGTCCCATAAAGGGTTTGCTTATTATTGTGATTCCTTACGTATGTTGTGGTTGTTGGATATGGCAGTAGAATATGAACAAGGTGATTTCCCAGCTACAAGGATAAAATTACGCCAAAACCCATGTAAGAGCAAGGTCAGGTTGATGTCTGATTCGGAGAAAAGACAGTTGATCAAGAAACAAAAACGAAAGCATGCGATGGAACTGGAGAAGAGGCGTGATAGTTAGGTGTTTTATGTCACCATGTGGAAAAACGGTGTCTCATATTAGTTATATTTTTTTAAAGCTCAAGGAAAAGTGTTTAACGTTCTTCGTTATCAACTTTATCGCCATCTCGCTTGTTATTAGAACCTTCTATGACATAATTTTCATTTATATTTAATTCGGCAGATTGGTTGCCAAAACTGTTGTCTCTATTAACATCTTACTTATGTTATGATGAACCTTGAGGAGAAAGTTTATTAGATTCTTGCTTATCAACTTTTCGATGTGTAAACATTTTCGCCTTAATGACATTGATATATACATAACCGTTGTCCACTGAATATATGGTTTATAGGCAACTATAAAACGTCTATAACAAGTGGTATCGTTACCTCTAAATTTAACTGGTACACAAATTAACAATGCGCTTGTAATTTGTTGCCAAACCTGCTGAATATATTTACGAACCACACTACAACGAAATGTTGGGTACATATGCTTATAATCCAGAACCAATGCTTATAATCCAGAAAAGACAAAACATAATTCTTATTAAGGGTCAACGAAACGGTGGTTACCGAGAATAACCACCACATGCGTTGGAGTTGGATAGCCAAACATGCTGAATATACTTACTAACCATACTCATAGCGAAATGGTGTTACACACACATTAACCATATCATGCGTTGAAGTTGGTTAGATAGTTGTTACTTACTCTACGAAACAGCTCTATAGCAACAATCATGCACACTGGCAATTACAAACATTTATATATATATATATATATATATATATATATAAGAACACCTGCTTTACCAATTTAATTCAAAATCATATAAAGGTTCAAGATGTGTCACGATCATAGAGTCGATATCTATGTTGAACTATTAAGCAAGTGAAATTATATTAATCCCGTGGAAATATGGTCCAAAACCAAAAAAGACGTATACACAGTTTTGCTTCAAAAAACAAACTAAGTAGACTACTTCATACGCCTTTTCACAGTAGATTTGTGTGCACTTCCATTAGCCAAAATATCTTTTTCCAATTGTGCACAGAATCTGTTTGCCTCAAACTGGATAGCCCCCTGCAGTAAGTTGGACGGGTGGTTCATGATTCCACAACACAGTGATATGCGGTTTATCATATTGGAAATCTTCTTTTCTTTTGGTTTAGATATTTCCCACGTACTGAAAGACTCAAGTTCATGTTCGTTCCCATTCCATTCTTTGAGAAACACCATGGTGAAGACACCACAGCTCGCGCTATCTTGTTGTGCTGGCATTTTTGGTTCATACCACCCAAACTCTTCCCATTGATATGGGCAACGCTTGTTTATGATGTTGTATCGTTCAGCAACAAAACTTCTTGCCTCATTCATCAATCTATCGCCCATAGACTCGAACTCAGAAAATGTCCCACTTTTGTTCTTTCTTGTGAAGTCAGCATGGCTCGACAGAAATTCATACCGCCCCATCTTTAAGTTTAGCACGTATGTCACGAAGTGCTTTCTAGCAATAGCTGGCATAAGTATCTGCGATATAGGTAAGAAAATGAATTACAATGAATTCACATATAATGCATTCTTTTTAATAATATTTGCTAAATAAATACTTAAAAAAACTAATGACAACTTACGTATTCAAGTCCTGTGATATCCAGCTGCTGTAAGAATTTGTCGAATATGCTGTGCTTTTTATTGAATGCGTCAGCCGCCAATCGCTGGTCTCGGTGATCCACACGATTAACACGTGACACTTCGCCCAAGGTCGCTATCTGTGTTTGGGAATTCTAAGCAAGGAAACAAGTCATCAAAGTGTTAAAGCTGCACTCCTAAATACAACAAACATCATAGGTCTATAGGAGTCCTCAAGACTAAGTTAAGTTATAATTGTTAACGTAAAAACATGCTTGCCTTATGACTAGGTTCCCAACCTATAAACACACTCTGAATTCATAATTTATAGACATTACGTAAATCAATTGTACACAAAAAGATGTCTATAAAACAAATTCGAAGAAAATGAGGTGACATACTTACCGAGGCTCTTGTTGTCAATACAAGCCTTTTAATCTTTCCCCTCCGATCGAGATTCAAGATGTTAGTCCAAGTATCTATGACAAGGTCGTCTACCCATTCAGATCCCGCAACGTCCACAATTCTGTCTCCTAAGGTTGAACCGTTCATCCAATTGGGCGGTACATATTTTGTAATCGCAAAATATATGAGAGTAAATATGTACATAAAAAACTAGTATATATATATATATATATATATATATATATATATATATATATATATATATATATATATATATATATAAGGTGGCCAAAACAATCACAATGGATATATATATATATATATATATATATATATATATATATATATATATTTATTTGCGTCAATATATGGAGTAAGTGTTTGCACGTAATAGGCACATATGCATCACATAAATATTGTTAATTAGCCTACCCATTGGAATAAGCGCATTTGGTTAACTACCTTCTAACCACGTATGTAACATTATTGTAATTGTGAACCATCACCGAGCATTGATTCTATTGGTTAATGTGTATCTTTGAGTTTGCATTAAGTATAAGTAAACTTACTATGGTTGGTCCGTGACCGGATATATGTGACAAGGTTCTTTTCCTTCACTAATCTTTCTTTGTCCGAGCAACGTGGTCATCATACGGGCTCTGCAAGTATCTTGATGGCTTTGCGATCCTCTTTCTCTTGCGGATGTACTTTTCCGGGCTGCTCACATCCTTCTTATCTTCTTGAACATCCACCGAGCATCAGTCCTTAACGGTTTAGCCCTGAAATCAACAAGTTAGTTTGTTCTCGTAAATAACACCATGATATATAAAATCAAAGTGCCGCTTAAATCCACGGGGGGTAATAATTATTACTCTGTTGTCTGGACTCGCAACTTCAAGTTCGGAGAATCCCCATAGATATCGCTCATGTTGGCTTCGACATACTCCATACTTTCTTTAATGATTGTACTAGGACTGACAACGTGATGTTCAAAATCTTCGGCTAGATTCCTCTTAACATCCGGAGGAGTTTCGGTCAAGCTGGAAAAGTTCATATAAGTAAACAACATCAAGTTTATTTGAACACGGAAAGTTTCGTGTTTAGTTAAAGTGCCCTTATATAAATCGTTGCAATGTTTTCACTTACAGATTAAAACTTGGAGGTGTGTAGTCCACATTGACACGCTTGTTAACTGGAGCATTGGATTGTTTCTCACCCCTAGATTGATTAAATAATAAAATTACACTCAGTTATATGTCATTTAATTTATGTTATTAATAAGATAACTGGTGCCTCTACTAACTTATGGTGTCAATTCAAATTTAATAAATACCTCGATTCGTCGATAGGGACGTCAGTGGCAACCTTCCGTCCGACCGTAGGAGGAGTAAGACTGTCATTTAAGATGAAATTAGATAATTACAAAATCATGCATAATGGCATTGTTAAGCGAAATCTAACAGTATTAGAGAATCAAAAAACAACCACCCAGAATATCAAGATTATATCATCATAGCTAGTATGGGGGTAGTAAAGTTCCGAAACTTGCGCACTTACAGGTTAAAACTTGGCATCTTTGTGGTCTACTTTGTCATGTTTGTTTGTTTTGAAACCCCCGTTGTCTTCCCCTATTTGTGTCATGAATCAATATAAAGTCGGTCAGCTACGTACATTATAGTAAATGATGACACACTATATTAAACTTGTACCTATCACTGTTGTCAGGCCCATCCGTAGCAACTACTGGAGAAACATATACTACTAATTGCGACCCCACATCATTTGTGTTTCCCACATCAGGTATCGCCCCGTTATCATCATTACTATGACCATCGTTCCACTTCTTTGGTGTTGGATCATTATCTTCTTCACCAAACGATGTTACAGAATCATTGTCACTCTCGTATGTTTCTTCGGTGCTTTCATCACCTGACTCCACTAGACCTCCCACTCAGCTTCCTTCACATGTTGTTTCCTTCGCCCTTTCAGTCAATATAACAATGCATTCCTTAAATTGCTCAAGATGGTACTCACAAAATTTCAAGTTCAATGTGACCTGCATCAACATACATACATACTCATTTTTATTATTACGTGGCAACATATTTGACACATTTTGGTAGCTACCCATATTCATGCATTCGTGTGGTGTCAGCTGGTACCAACCATGTTCAAACTTTTTATAGGTTAGGCATTTATAACCAAGAATCTTAAGGTTTCTGGTTGTTTTGTATCACATAGTTTTATACAAAAAAATATAGTGTAGTGTATATCATCATCTTGGGGCAATACTTAGTGCTTGTAAAATTATATCAATGAAATTACACAAATGCGATGAAATTGGCAGTCGAATATATCATCATCTCATGGTCATTTTCATATTCACTTAAACATACAAAGAAAAAATTGCAACACAAATTGGCTATCTGTAACCATACTCCCCTGACCAAATTTCATTACAGACATCATCACGTTCACATGAAAGTGATCATCGAGAAAGAAACAAACAAAACACCTATAAATATAATATGTTTATACACAGGGTCAAGCACCTATAAATATAAACAAACAAAGAAACAAAACAACCTATAAATATAATATGTGTATACATGAATGTAAAGAACTAATTTTCGCAAAAGAAATCGTACCAAAGCAGTCAAGCACACACGACGTATGAAACAGCAGAGCGGTGGTTAGAGATATGTGTTTATAACAGTTTTTAGATTCTCGTTTGTTTGTAGCCAAAACATTTAAAAAGTTTTGTGTGATAAATATGGATACCTTTGAAGTTTCACACGCTTTTTGGATCGAGCGGTATGAGTGAGTGAGATAGAAGAACCGGAATTGTTACTGGGACTTAGCACATATCCAGCCGTTATCCTCTACCAAAACCACGCAGTCCTGTGCACCTCTTCCAATTTTTAACTCCCTCATGGTGTCCCAATTTTTCAAAGTGTTGGAGGAGTGCATGAACCTCTGGAATAGGGACTATTCTGACCCAATCTCTCTAAGTAGTGTATCTGAAACAATTTCAATAAATAATACGTAATTATGAATAAGCATATTGTTAAACAACTGGCAAGAAACATGGAACAATGAATACACTATAATCAGTTAACTAACCATGAAGAAGTGTAGGTCGGATTTAGGATATTTGTAACCCTTTGTGCCGCCCCGCAGGTGGTTCAAAACATAGTTCGACCATTGGTATTTAGACACCATACTAAGGTCTTTCAATACGTCGGCGTATTTCAAAGACACGCCCTCAATGTGATCTGGACATAGCAGGCAACCTAGTATGTATAGGAGTACACCCTTGCACCAAGCCTCGTCGCTTTGCACCGTTGATATAGCCGCCTCAAGTTTTTTCTCAGGAACACGATCGATATTTGGGACTGCAGTTTCTAGCCCAAGCTCTCTACGTAACTTCACAATCGAACCCTTCTTGCACTTACATTGTAATGGTTTGACGGGTATCCCATCGTTCGGAAGACAATAAACCCGTTGCACGTCTTCCAACACTATTGGTAGTGCTTCATATTTGCTCAGACGCAGCTGACTTTGTTCAGGTTCAAAGTTTTCAGACACCCATTTTACAAACTCCCCGGGAATCCGGATCCACTTAGATAAAAGCAATAGGGATCCAAACCCGGTTGACTGCAGCAATTCTTTCCGAGTTCCTTCAATTCCATTCAGCATATTGAAGACCTTCTTTGGTTTACACTTATGTCTAAACCTTGGAGCATTAGCCTTCTCACCACTCCCACGCTCCTTTTTCTTTCCTCTAGCCATCGCCCCTGAAAGTAAGATGAACCAGAGTACGCATTAGCTACTAACTGATAACAATAATAATGAAAAACTGTGGTTATTCTCAGGTCTAGACATAACAAGTATAAGAGTTGGCTATTTTTTTTATAGCCATAGCAATGAGGATGATTGGTCATTCTACGGTCTAGCCATAGCAAGAATAGGAGTTGGCTAGATATTCTCTAGCCATAACAATGACGTAGGTTGGTTATTCACTATCTATGTGTAAAACAATGGTAACAGTTGGATAATCTCTGTCTAACATTAATATGTCTCATATACTGGAAACCCATGGACTAAACAATGGAAACAGAAACAGTAAACAATTAAAGTTTAGGGTCCAACTTCATAAAAAGCACCAACTATAAATGTCAATTTTATTTTGAAATCACGAAATCATAAAATCAAAGAGGCACATAACCATTATTAAGTCATGACAAGGATATAGGCTGGTTATTCAACATGGCACCATAAACATGTTTAAAGTTGGATATTCTCTGTCTAACCAGGATATGGCTCATTCTTGTCTAACCGGGATATGATTAAATTCTATCTAGCCATAACAAGGATATAGGTTGGCTATTGGTTAATCTAGCCATAACTATGGTTAAAGTTGGATAATATCAGTCTAACCAAAATATGTTCATTCCTGGCTACCAATGTAGTAAACAAATATAGACAGAGATCACAAACTCAAAAAAAGCACAAAAACTTGGTTAAACCATAACCTAATGTCCCTTTGGTGATTTCTGAAATCATAATGAAATGTAATTTGATTTGCTGAAATCAAAATCCAAGATAACCCAGAAAATGAAAATCTTACACAGATTTAACGTTTTATCGCGGTCCGCGTTCGTTCCTCTTTCTGAGCGACGTCGTTCCAACTTCTTCGTTCGTTCTTCTTCGTCCTTCCTTATCAACGACGTGTCTTCTTCAACCTTGTGGTGATGGGTTGCAGCGATGGTGATTGTTTCGTCGTCGTTCCCCTTTCGCTGGATTTCACGGCGTTTATCGCGATTCCTGTTCTTTCGTTTTCTTCGTCGCGTCGTCTTCCTTTTCTTATCAGAGATGGTGATTGTTTCGTCGTCGTTCCCTTTCCTTATCAACGTCGCGTCGTCTTCCTTTTCTATCGCGATGGTGATGGTTGTCTTGGTTGCAATAATGGTGCGGTGATGGTTTTCTGGGTTTCAATGTGGTTATCGCGGTGATGGTTTTCTGGGTTTCAATGTGTTTATCGCGGTGATGGTTTTCTGGGTTTCAATGTGTTTATCGCAGTGATGGTTTGATGCGTTTCTTTTTCTGGGTTGCAGCGTCGGGTTTGGTGATTTCAGCCGTTTCATTATTTAATTGCATCCCATTTAGTTTTATCAATTTCCTATTTTTGGGGCACTTTTTCAGCCTAGTTTTTTTTTAAGGATTCCATATTTAATGCATAATAAGTAGGATATAAAAATTAAATTGAATTATTAAGTTTGTAATTTTATTAATTTCTAGTAGACAATATTACCCTTTTAGTGATGGTCACTACATAGACTATGTAGTTACCTAAACTAGACTCGTTATCCCTGTATTTTTTTATATATCAGTGCAGTTATCGCGTGTTTTCTTAATGTATCAGTGCAGTTATCTCATAGTTTCAATTGATTGTTTAATTTGATTAGTAGATTATAGTAAATAGTAAAAGATAGATAGTATATTATCAATAAGAAATATTTATCTCGTACTTTTTTATATATGACTGACAATTATTTGTCATTTTTTAGGTATTAGTCACATATATTTGTCACATGTGTTTTAAGGTGATAACTTTTTCCAAAAAGGTTATAGTTTTTTTCCTTAGTGTTCGGAAGTAGACCGACTCTGGGGTACGTGTTGATGTAGACCGACTCTGGGGTACGTGTTGATGTGCTTCGAGGTAATGATCATAAGCTTCTGGTGGTTGAAGATTGAGTCCGGATAGTTGAAGATGAGCCTCGATCAGCCCGAGGTAGTTTGCTTGAGCACGTCCAGAGGGGGATACCTGCAAGACACTCTGATACTTAAGTCAATACCGGAAAGTAAAAAAAGGTAAGCAATGAATGAGAGAATAATGAGAATGTACCTTTGATTGGAGGGTTGGACCTTTATTTATAGACGAAGGTGTCGTACCTGAGGCATTGGATACGGGCGGTGAGATCCTGACCGTTGAAGGTGGATACATGATTGTGGAGCGCGCCTTGGGCTGTTTTCAATGCTGGATTGGGCTTGGCCCAAGTCCCGTGGGGTTTTGGCCCAGACCGTAACAGTGGCCCCCCAAGTCGAGCTCGGTAGAAGCGTGAGGTCGACCTCGGCTTGAGTAGTCTATTGCCTTTGAAGAGGAAGCATTAATTGCAGTGCCACGTGTCAACTTGTGAGTGGAGGGACAGAGATGTGACGTTTGGAGAGATCGAGGTGACGCTTCGTGTAACACCCCGTTTCTAACCGGTAAATTTATAATAAATATATTTTGGTGGTGTTCGATTGACAAGGGGTATTTGTGGATTATTAGGCCATTCACCAACTGATTTTTCTGTCACGTGACGTCATGGGGATGGTTGTTTTGATCTTACACCAATTGGATAGGGTATTCATTATGGAACTCAATGACCTGTAGATCTAAACTTCTAACTATATTGTTTTGAACACCTCCTTGTGTTAAAAAATAAAATGTTGTCTTTTATGCTGAAATGGTTGGTTATTGCAGTGCGGTGGAGATCCTCTTATCAACACTTCTTTCAAGCTGGATTTGCAAAGTTCACAAAATAAAGGATTAGAGGATCTCCACCACGGTGCAATAACCAACCATTTTAGCATAATGATGTGAGCCCACATGCATGTCTAGCCTAACTAACCATTGAGCTTGAATGAAGGTCACAAAGATAAAAACTTAAAAAGACCAATTTTTTAGATCCTAATCTTATAGATCTATTTTAGATCTCATCACATAAGGACAATATTTTATCTTTTAAATGAAGGAAATGTTAGAAACAATACACACTTCAAGGTTGGATTCTTCGGTTACAAATCACACTTCTCTATATCCAACAAAAGGACAAAAAATATCTAAGATAATGTTAAGGAAGTTGAATAATTTAAGATAACTAAAGATCGGGAGATATGGATGAAAGCAGTATGATGCAGTTCCTAAACATTGTTGTATTTGAACAAAAATGTTACAAGACCCTTCCCTTTTAATTTGTGCTATCCACCATATAAATTATTGGAACCTGCAAGATCAGGAACACATGCACTATATGCAATTCTCAAGCCTGGACCTGAGACAACCGAGCAAAAGACATGACAAGATAAAGGTACATAAAAATTCATGTAATTTAACTCCTATGCAGCAAAACATAGGACCTCGAGGGTAAATTATTATGTATTTGTATGATTGATTTATGACAATAAATCACATTTTAAGGTCGGTCTGCAATTATTATCTATTGCATACTTGATGTAGTACTATGCATTTATTCTTTAATTAATATTATTCTATTATATCTTAGTGGAATATGAAAGGCCAACACTAGGATATGAAAGGCCAGCACTAGCCTAAACTTAATATTCAATTATATCTTAGTGGAATATGAAAGGTCAACACTAGGATATGAAAGGCCGACACTAGCCTAGACTTAATATTCAGTTATCTTAGTGGAATATGAAAGGTCGGCTTCTTGAATATATAGAGCACCATGCTCTATTTCAAAACAATCAAAAACAAATTCACATTTTTCATATTTTTGAATCTATTATGGTATCAGAGCATTTTTCGCAACCACTGTGGCTTCGTATATTCTGCATCTTTGTCTTCCGCTTCGAGCTCATCGTGTGTCTCTCATGGCGTCTCTGTCGTCACTGACACTAGCATCGAATACTCCTTTCGCTAATTTCAACTACAAATTTACTGAAAAACTAGATGATAAGAACTATATATCAAGTGTGGGTACAACAAGTAGAACTGATGCTCCAAGCACACTGTCTTCACCATTATTGTGTTGCTCCGCAAATTCCTGCCCAGTACTTGTCCGAAGCATATCGTCTTGCTGATAACGTGAATATGGGTTCACTGCATGGGTGGTGCAAGATCAATTGCTCCTCTCGTGGCTTCAATCGCCGATTTCCGCCTCGCTTCTCCCTAGCGTCATCAGCTGCCATCACATGTGGCAGCTTTGGGATTGGATTCACCAGAATTTCCACTCTAAAGTCATGGTGCAAGCATGAGTTGTGAACACTCAAGAAATGTACAAACAATGTTACTAAATTTCTCAACTAAACCAAAGCGATCTTTGATTCTCTATTGTCAATCGGTGAATCGGTTACTACGACTGAGAAGTTGGATATTATTCTTGAAGGATTACTTTTAGAATACGAATCTCTAGTTACACTCATTAACAGTAAGTTTGATTGGTTCGATCTTGATGAGATCAAAGCATTATTGCTTGCGCATGAATAGCGAGTCAACAAACAGAAAATTGTTGAAGAAGTTGCTTCTCTAAATGCAACTCAAGCAACGTCTTCAAGCAACCAGAATGTTACTCCTCAAGCAAATTACACTGATGACACTTCGTCAAAGGACAATTCTAAGTCTGAGAATCCTGATTCTGGTCATAGCTTTTACGGTACTGGACGTGGTGGCTGTGGCCATTTTGGCCATGGTTGTTGTCGTGGCTTTGGTCTTGGAAATGTTCAGTGCCAAGTCTGCTATAGGTATGGTCATGATGCATCCATGTGTTACCATCGCATCAATGCTCAGTACGCTCCTTAAGGTCAGTACCATGCTGCTCTTGCTTATGGTAACTATGGTAATCCCTATGGCAATCTCTATCATTCTGTAAGACCTGCTGCTGCTGCAAATTACATTGCTAATGCTACATCTGAACCACGACAACTTGTTGCTTGGACCATGCTTGTGCCTTTAGGTCTTCTTGCCTTGGTTCCTCAAGCTATGTTCACCAATGCTACTAACCTTATTGTGTCTGTTCCTTTCTTTGATACAGGTGCCACAAGCAATGTGAGTTTCGGGCCAGCACCTAACAACACTGGAGTGCCGCCCCTCCTCACCTAGAAAATGTCTTTCTAGGAAATGGCCAAGGTTTGTGTGTTCATTCCATTAGCTCTAAGTTCTTTCCATCTTCTATAAATCCCAAAATTCAATTACATCTCAAAGATATTCTACATGTTCCTTCAATCACTAAAGACCTAATTAGTGTTCACAAATTTACTTATGATAATAATCATTATTTCCAAATTCACCCATTCCACTATGCTGTAAAATAACAGGTTGACAATGCTCCTCTCCCTCAAGGTCCAGTAGTTGCTAGTGTCCTATATCCTTTAGACAGTACCAGTTTCAAGTCTGTTTCATCCCTCAATAATATTTCCCCTCCCATAGTGAGGAACACTGTATCACAACACACACTCACTCTACAGTCTCTTTGGCATAATCGACTGCGACATCCTAGTTATGTTACTCTAAATATTGTTTTAAAGTTGTGTAACCTCACTGCTATTCCACG
Organism: Oxytropis ochrocephala; assembly: GCA_020916435.1. Classification (NCBI taxonomy): domain Eukaryota; kingdom Viridiplantae; phylum Streptophyta; class Magnoliopsida; order Fabales; family Fabaceae; genus Oxytropis; species Oxytropis ochrocephala. Next base: position 53,171,697 of record CM037095.1, read on the forward strand.
AAATAATATTGACTTTTGTGTTGCTTGTTGCATGGGAAAGTCTCATAGGTTTGTGGTTTGTGGGGTCCAGCACCAATGGTGTCTTCTATGGGGTTGTTGTCGTCAAACTCATAGGTCCTAGCCGTGGTGTCGGCTAGAGGTTTGGACAGTCTTTGATTCCTCGTTCTTCAAGCAATTACGTCGAGGAGGGAACTCTGATTGTCGACTGTGGTTTTCCTGACTCCTCAAGAAAGGGTTAGGCAAGGTGAGAATAGGACGCGAGTGTTGGATTACTACAGCTAATGCATAAAGTAACGATAAATAAAGTGGTATAAAATGTGATAAAGGAAGATAAATGAAATAAATTTAGAGTTTGATTGATTGATGTGTTTCTTTTACATTCTACTCTATTGCTATATATATACACAGGCCCTCGTCGGCCACTACGCTAGCCAACATTTGCCCGTCGTCGGATTGATCTATGATCAACGACTCTCATCGCTTCATAGGCCCTCAACACGGTTAGTGGGGTGAGTGCTTGTTGTTCCACGTTCTCCGGCCTCGCTCTTCCGCTTGAACTTCAACCGCTCCCAAGTTCTATCTTTGCGTCACGTTTTACCTTCCAAGTAAGGCCCATCCTTCCTCGGCTACGTGGTGGCTCGGCTGTTCTAGCCTCCCTTAGGTAACGATTTTAGGCAATCCAAGCCACCTCGGCCTTGGCCCTCTATAGGGTGTGGCGATTACTTTCCCTCGACTTAGTTCATTAGTCCTCAGGCGTAGCCCTCCCTTGGGGGTTCTGACTTTCTGTATGCCCCGAGGCCCATCTTTTTGACTTCACTCTTTTCTGGCAAATACCCTTTTGGGCCTCATTGAGTGGCTTGCCTTTGTATTGTGACTCTTTCCTTCCCTTAGTCCTCGGCCTACGAATTATTTACTTTTGGGTGTTAACATGGGTATATTGTGATTTGTGGGGTCCAGAACCACTTTGAATGAGTATAAATAACTCATATAAATATGAGTTATCACACCCCCAAACTTAAATCATTGCTTGTCCTCAAGCAATCAAGACAAAACACACAACTAACAGATATACATGAAATCAACTGCACTAACAGGTTATGTTCTACTCAGCCAACAGATTAAAAATTCATTCTCAAGGGGCTAATTTTCCACACACTCACACACCAATACACAATTAGATTCCAGATTGATTATAGCTCAAAGTGGGTGTGTGCTTCTCTGTATTAATTCCTCCTCTAGCTAGTTCAGAAACTACTTTAGCCTATGAAAGAGTGGTTTCCAAATGGTGACAGCAAAACATTTTTCAAAACAAGGAAGAGGCTAACACTTTCACATAAGAAATGGGGGTTCATCTGAAGCATGACAAAGGGTCTTATTTGGGTGCTAGGACTAGGTTAGTGCAACTAAATTTACTGACTCACACACGCAAAAGACTGTAAACCCCTCATTACTGAACAACTCTTTTTTATTTGCTCCATTTTGGAGTTCTGTTTTCTCTTTTTTTTTTTTTAATTGCTCAGCATATGTTTCGGGGTATTACAGTAAACACAGAATACATGTGGATTTTCCACTTATTTGTAACAACACACTCTCTTTTTGGTCTTTTTGGGAGTAGACGTTACAACGTTTATGGGTGAGACGTTGTAACGTTTGAACACACAACACAACTCACACGGCATACGTTATAACCTTACGGGTAGACGTTACAACGTTGCACTCACACTACACCTGCACTTAACCAACCTATAGTCTTTGCACCCAGCCTTTGTATAACCTGATTTACCCCCAAACTTAGCTTCTACTGCTATTCTAGATTTTTAGTCAAGTTTTACTCTCACCATAGTTCACCAAAACTAGCTTCAGCACAAAATATTCCCTAGCTAACTAGATTCTTTCTTAAACAGAGTTTGTGTGGGAGCAGCAATCAATTCCTTTCATCTAATCATGCATTGGCTACTCACACATACATATTTTCACTAACTTTAGCCTAAAGAGAATTATTTTTACTGCTTGACAGGGTAAAAACACAAACTGCTTTTGCATTTGATTTCATGTACAAAACAGAACAAAAATTTTAAAAACATCTAGATTCTCCCCCCCACACTTAAGGTTGAGCAGTGTCCTCACTACTCAATGAAGAAAATCTTTTTTTTTTAGGAGTATAGGGGGAATTAATCAAACAGATCATAGAACATAAACTACTAAAACTAAAACTAAAACTAAAAATTAAAACTACAAACTACTGTTAAAATTAAAGGGGTACTTACTTGTTTTTGACACTGGACTGAGCCTTCCGCTGCATGCGGTGGGGATTCCTGACTGACCTTTGGTGCATGGAAATCACATACACTTGTGTGCAAGTATACACTGTCCAAAAACAAGTAGTAAAAAGATCGAACCCACAGAGATTGAAAAACTCACTTTTAAAATAATATAAAGTAATAAAGTGTAAAGTCACTAAGTAACAAAATAATTTTGGATTTTGTTTGATGATCACAACTAAGTTAGAAAGCAAAGTAAAAAAATGTTGATAGTGTAAAAGAGAAAAGCTAGTTGAAATGTCTTCATCAAGTAATTTACTTATAAGTGTATGATGCAGTATGTGATGCAGCTGCACTGAATGCTGTTGCATTAGCTATGTGCCTTTCGGTCACTTTCTTCAGAGTATCATTGCTAGCTCTTATGATCCTTGTTCTATGCAGTAAAGAAAGGGGTGTTAGTGCCAATCTTGCCTCCTAACAATTATCCAATTTGCTTAAGTGAATTCACTCTTGTATTTTAAGTACCCACAATTATCCTATAGACTATACTATCCTATGTCTAGGACTTAGCATGGTTTTCACAAAGTTTTCTTTATGTAAAACACTCACCCATATTAGTTCTTGAGTTCTTAATTGTAAGCCATTTCTGGTCATTTACAAATCTACTTATTCTAAGTGATCAAGTTCAAAATAAGTTTTGAAAAGATTATCAAGCAAGAACTAAAGTACAAACATACATACATACATCATACTTACTTAAAAGCTCATTAAATGATTAGAACATTCCAACTAAGAAAGGTTTAGCTAACAAGAGACATTGCAAGATATATATAAACTGAATAGACCATATTTATATATATAGAAATCACAAAAGAGAAACAACAAGAGTAAAGTTACAAATGTTGAAAACCTTTGTATGAAATCTTCTAGCAATGCACTAGCATTACTCCTTAGCACTATACAAACACTATGAAAATGAGTTAAGGAGGAATTATGAATTCCTTCCTCTTCCTCTAAAAATATAAAAACTAACTATGTATATTGAAATTTTGATCTAACTTATGGATTGTGATATATTTCCAAATGAAGATGTGAGGTCCTTTTATAGCCTTCAAGTGAGGTGCTTCCTTCCTTCATGTTGAAGTTATCTTGAGTGGATCATAGCTGTAGTTGCTTTCCAGAGCTTTATCCATGTTGAAATCTTTGACTAATGACATAGGGCGGTTCATTGATGTGTGAACATGTGTCCCTATGTTGGTGACTCTTCAAAGCTATGCCTATAGCTATGTGTGAATGGTAGGCGCCTACTATACAAGGTTGGATGGCATCAGAGAACCAAGCAGGAGGTCATCACTTTGCATGTGGGTGCATATGAAACAGGCTGCTTATTCACGAAATAGTGCAGTTTTGATGCAGGATCAGTGCAGGAGCATTGATGCAGTTAGCATTGAGACTGCACTAAACAAAAACATCAAACATACCACAATATATCCAAAATGGCCTAATAATAACTATAACCATTCAAATCACTCAATATATCATATATCACATAAAATACTATATAAACTCTTTATTATTACTTGAAAGAGAGCAAATACTAAGTTTAAACATATGAAATACTCTATATAAAATAGAGTTATCACACCCCCAAACTTAAACCATTGCTTGCCCGCAAGTAATGACAAAGACAAACTATAAAAACTAAAATTCTAGAAGATAAATCAGCTTGATTTTTGGATTTTTATGAGGAGTTCCCTATGAACTTCATTTTTCAACAATCTTTCTTGTGCCTTTATTTCTTCAAAACTACCAAATCTATTCATACTCTTTTGTGTGTGTGTGAACCCACTGAGTTTGAGATTGGTTCCAAGACTAAGTGAAAAATTTCCTCCTAGCCTTTGAAAGGATTGGTTCATCTTTGGTCACACCAAAATATTTTTCAAAAGAGAGATTTAGACTCACAAAATTTTCTCAAGTGTTGGGGAGTTCTAATATCAAAAGGGCTTGGTTGAATCTTTCAAAGCTTATGAGCCAATGCATTTTTCTATTTTTTTGTGTGGATCTTTTGAGCAGATGCAATACTTCTTTGAAGTGTTTTGTGCATTGATTTTTTTCTGCATTTTGCTTTTTACTTGAAGGCGATTTACATTGATGCAAACAGACCGATAATGCTTTTCTTTTTCTAGCTCATATTACCTTCCTCACTGACCTCCAGATGCAAATGCACTTTGGCACAGGTCTTTGACCTCCAGATGCATATATTTTTTCTTTGCACTTTGGCACGAGTTGATTTTTGAACTATCCTCCGGATACATTTATTCTGCATGGCACAGTCTTTGACCTCAGATGCATTCATGTACTTAAGCACGGTATAGTTTCAAAAGATTCAGGATATGGCTTTGTCCACATTTTTGTATTCTTTTTTCTACATTGTTTACTCTTTACACTTTTGAAATTCAGCCTTTGTTTTCATAAAACACCCCCAAACTTAATTCTTTAAGCTCTTCTTTCTTTTTAGTAAAGCTTTGTTTTGACCTAAGCTTACCAAAAATTCCCCTTGCATCAGATTGATCTTTAAATAGCAAGGTTCTTTTCACAAACTCAGTTTTGAAGTGTTGAAGTAAAAATAATTTTGGTTTTTCTGAGAAATAAGGCTTCTTTTTCTCTTTTTCATCATAAAAATTCCATCCATAGGGCTTTCACCATATTTTTGAAAAACTGATCTTTTCTACTAAAATATTTAGATACTACTTTGTTAAGTACATCTAATATTTAAACAAACTAAAAACTACTTAAAACATATATATTTACTATATAAAACATATTAATTAAACACACAACATATTAGATAGAAATAAACATAATTAAACATAACATGCAAATCCCCCAAACTTAAGGGGTTGCAAAGGTGCTCTCACTTTGCAAATTTGTTGAAATACGAATCATTTGTTCAAAATAGGGAGAGAGATTAGTACAACCAGGAAATAGTCGAGATAGAAACAAAACAAGTTTATAGCGGTTTATGTGAAAACTTGTAAAGTGATACTCATTTCTTTGCTTCACTCCCCGATTCGGTGCTTTGCTGCTTGGAGGAGTGTGTTTCACCTTCTCGCTTCTTCTCTTTGGGCTTGCTTGGAGTTTCTTCTGCAGTGCGAGATGCACCTCCTACTACAGTGTAGTTGCGGGAATTTGTTGGAATTGATGCAGTGCATCAGTCTTCGCTCGTGATCGATTTCTTTCTTTTTGGTGTTAATTTTGCCTGCCTTCCTGCAGGTTGCTTGAAGAACTTCTGAGTGTTGTGCAATGCTTCCCTCTTATGTTTAGCCATTTGTTCCAGAACCAATTTGATTGTTGCCTCATCATGCATAGTTGTTGCTGTTGTGATGTGAAGAAGAAGTGATCTGAGAAACATCACTCTGCATCTCAACAGTTTGAGCAACAGTCTCCTGTGCAGATGATTCTTCTCCTTTATCTCCTTTGTTGAGTCTTTCTTCTTCTCTTTCCTGCAAAATCTCTTTCTCAAGAGCAGAAATAACATTAGTAGTAATGTTGCTTGGGTTAGAAGGTCTTGTTTGTTGTTGTTGGCATATGGGGGTTGGTTCTTACGTGTGAGTTGTTTTCGTGGTTCATTTCTTGGAGAGGGTGGTGGAGGGTTGTTTGTGGTGGTGATTGTGATAGGACTGGTGGATCATTGAGGAGGGTAATGGTGATTTTGGGATAGAGGATGATTCTTGGTTTGGTGAAATGATGGGTGTTTTGGCAATTGGTGAAGTGATAGGGGTTTCTTCTTTGTGCTTGTGGTGTTTGTTTGGCATATTTACGCCTAGCTATTTCTTCTAGGATTACACCCCTAGCTTGCTCTTCCTCCTCTTCATCAACTTCCTCATCACTCTTTTCTTCTTCTTCAACTTCCTCTATTTCTTCATCCATTTCCTTCTCTAATTCCTCATTCTTAGATTCTGTATCATACATTTCTTCCACAACAGGCTCTATTACAACCTTCTTCTTTCCTTTTGATTGCTTCCTAGTCACCTTCTTCTTAGTGCTAGGTTCCTCTACCTTCTCCTTACCTTTTCCTTCTTCTTCTACCTCTTTCTCCTCTTCTTCTTCTCCTTCAGATCTTAGTACCCAACTTAGGAATTCAGGGGCATTCACTTGGCCCACAAGATCAAAGATCTTGTCAAAGACCAATTGAAGCCAGTCATGTTGATCATTTTGAAATTTCCAGACATCCCTCTGCTTCTGCATGTAATGCTCTTGCATTGCAGTGCAGGCCTCTCACATTTCTCAACTTTCTCCTTCACTTCAAAGACTCAAATTACTGTGGGAAATTTCCTTTGTTCATTAGCGACTATAGGGACACCTTCTTTCATGCATAATTCAGTTATAAGACAAGGGAAAAACAGAAATCCCTTTGATTTTGTTGAGCATGCAAGAATTTCCCTAGCTATCAATCTGCCTATGTCTACATTTCCCTCAGAGAGAATTGTATCTAGCAAGATCAATCTCTCTTTGGTCATAGCATATGTATGTGATGTAGGCAGAATTGAAGTGGCTATGAACAAATGCCAATTACCTAATGCATTTATCAAATAATTGCTTCTAAGCTTAATCTCATTAGGTGTAAATTTTCCCCACATGACCCACGGTATAGCAATCCTATTCCTCAATTCTTCCATTTCTTTCTTAAAAGACTTGGCCACTTTATTTTCAAATTCATTCCCATTATACTCAAACATATAATGTTCATTCAATTTCTTGGCATGAAAGTGTACAAGTTTACCTCTCACCATGGAAGTGTAGGAATGTTCGCTCCTTCTTGTGGTGTGATTCAAAGATAGAACTCTTTCACTATGTCTTCAATGTAGCCTCCTCTTGGTAGCACGAAGTGGTCCCAATTGAGATTTGCCACCGCTGTTGACATGAATGATGGGCTAGCCTTCTTCAAATCATACCCTCTCGGGCAATAGATGCATGTTCGAGAGATGAACATTGTCATCATTTCTTCTTTGATTGATTCCTTGGCTTTGCCTTTCTTGATTGATGATGATGATGCATGCATGACCTTCTTTTCTTTACGAGGAGTTACGCCCGCTTGCACGATGATTTTCGTGTTTGATTGCTTTTTCACCATTGTAATTGCTTTGAATTTCTAGGTTTTTGATTGCTTGTGTGATTGAGAAAAAATTGGAGATGAAAATGTGAAGAGTGGTTTGTGTTTCAGATGAGAGAAATTTGTGAGATTTTGCAAATGAAGGGGTAACGGTAACAACAAAAGGCTTTATGTTTCAGGAAGAGGGAAGTTAGTGGATTTATTAGGTAGCCGTTAGCATTGCGTGCTGCGCATGCATCATGCCAAGTGTCTTGCTTTGGCTACCAATGTGTCATTAATCTTGCTTAACCTTCCTTTAACCTTCCTGAAGCCTTATGATTCACACTTAACCAATTTTCTAACTCATCAAGCTCTATCATTCTCTTTTTACCTGCCTTGTTCAAATTGAAATTGAGCTTCTTGATAGCCCAATAAGATTTGTTTTCCAATTCTACAGGTAAATGGCATGCTTTTCCATAGACTAATTTGTAAGGGGACATTCCTAAGGGTGTTTTGAATGCTGTTCTATATGCCCATAAAGCATCATCCAAATGTAAAGACCAATCTTTCCTATTTGGACTAACCATTTTTTCTAGCATTCTCTTAATTTCCTATTTGGATATTCTTGCTTGTCCACTAGTTTGAGGATGGTATGTTGTAGCTATCTTATGCTTAACTCCATACTTAGCTAGAAGGTTTTCTATGATCTTATTGCAAAAGTGTGAACCTTCATCATTAATGATAGCTCTAGGAGTTCCAAATCTAGTGAATATATTTCTTTGTAGAAACTTACTCACTGATTTAGCATCATTATTAGGTAATGCTACGCCTCTACCCATTTGGACACATAATCAACAGCTACTAAGATATATAAATTGCCAAAAGAGGGTGGAAAAGGTCCCATGAAATCCATGCCCCAAACATCAAATAATTCTATTTCTAAAATATTTGTTCTAGGCATTTCATGCTTATCGTAAATATTTCTCGCTCTTTGACATTTATCACGAGATTTGACCATAAAATAAGCATCTTTAAATAAAGTAGGCCAAAAATAACCTGATCATGTAATACCTTAGTCATTGTTCTAGTGCTTCCAAAGTGTCCTCCATAAGGTGCAGAATGGCAATGCATAATAATCGCTTGTTGCTCCTCTTCGTATGCATTTCCTCATTAATTGATCGGGCACATCTTGTAAAGGAATGGATCATCCCAATAGTATTGTTTAACCATGTGGAAGAATTTTTCCTTTGTTGATATGTCATACTCATCGGTACTACTTTGCTTGCAAGGAAATTTACAATATCGGCAAACCATGGTGCAGTGCATTTGATGCTCTGCATTGCTTATAGCAAATGCGTTTCATGTTTTGCATTGATTTGTGATTGCCAATAGTTTCTCATCCGAAAGCTTTCCTTGATTTCTTCTCTTTGTGTACCAAGTGATTCTCCTTCAATCCTTGATAAATGGTCCGCTACTTGGTTTTCTACTCCTTTTTGTCTCTAATTTCAAGATCAAATTCTTGTAGGAGTAAAATCCACCTTATTAGCCTTGGTTTTGCATCCTTCTTTGAAATTAGATACTTAATGACAGAGTGATCAGTATAGACAATAATCTTAGTGCCAACTAAGTATGATTTGAATTTTTCAAATGCAAATACCACAGCTAATAATTCCTTTTTCTCAGAATCGTAGTAGTTCACTGAGCTTCAATTAATGTCTTGCTAGCATAATATATGGAATGAAAGACCTTATCATACCTTTGCCCTAGGATCGCTCCTACTGCAAAGTCACTAGCATCACACATTAATTCAAATGGCCTACTCCAACTGGAGTTACTATAATTGGTCTTTGTCACCAATGCCTTTCTAAGCTTGTCAAAAGCTTCTATACAAGATTCATCAAAGTTGAATTCTACATCATGTTGCGAACATACATAATGGTTTTGAGATTTTGAAAAATCTTTGATAAACCTTCTATAAAAACCAGCATGGCCTAAGAAGCTCCTGATACCTTTAGCTGTATTTGGTGGTGGTAGATTCTCAATGACATCAACTTTAGCTTTTGTAGCGACCGAAAAATCCGGGAAAGGATTCTTCGAAAGGTACTTTAGGAAGCCGCCACCGAAATTCTAGTTTAAGGGCAAATTCGGAAAATCCCTTTAAGTTTTAGGACGAGGCATTGTTAGGGTTCGGGAGTCGTTATGTGTGGGGAAGGTATTAGCACCCCACGACATCCATTGTCTAATTAATTTAAGATTTATCTAATTATTATTACCCTTTTATTTGTAGAAAAATGACTTATTTAGATTTTTGTTTTTTAGTGCTTGACAAGAGTTGAGTCTTGCTCCTACGTACCTCCGGATGCAATGAAGGAATCAAAGCCACGTAGTTCTTCCTGAAAAAGTTTGTGGGTTGGTGTTTTTTAATGTAGGGGTCCTAGGATTCCTTGAACTGTACAGCTCACTAATTCCTAGGACGCTGGCTAACCCGATTGTACAACCGGCTTAGCCCCCTACTTTTTGAAAATAATTTTAGAGTTTTTGAAAGAAAGTGGTTTGGTGTGAGGTGGGTTCGTTTTAGAATAGGTATTCTAGAACTCCCGAACTGCATGCACTCATTAGTTCTAGAACGACTAACCCGATCAGACAAATTAGACTTAATCCCCTATTTTTAGGAAAATGGTTTATTCGTATTTATTAAGTTTGTAGGGTTACTGAACTGTACAGCTCATTGGCCCTAAAATAATGACAAACCCGATTGTACAACCGACTTAGCCGTTTATTTTTTAGAAAGAATAGTTTATTCGTTAGGTTTGTAGGGTTACCGAATCTGCATGACTCATTGGTCCTAAAACAATGACTAAACTTGGTTGTACAACCGATTTAGCCGCTTATTTAATTTTGCAGAAAAATTATTTATATTATTATTGGAAAAGAATTAAAAAAATGAAACAGGGGGTGAACATAGTAAATTGGGGTTTTATTAGTCGCAGGGGTCTGTATAAATAATAAGGGGTGCAAAAAATGAAAGCCCAGTTCGCATAGGGGGAGCCCAGAATGCGGAACTGGGCTTGAGTGAGGGAGGGGGTGAGCATGAATCCGCGTGGTGTGCTTAGCAATCAGACAATTAAAATAAAACTAAAATAAAACTTGAAATAGGGAGACACTATATAAGCTAATTAGGGTTAGGTTTAACCTAGAAAACTCATCTCTCTCCTTCCCCCTTCCAGCGGCGCCGCTGCGCACCAAGAGAGAGAGAGTCTGGCCGGCGAAAATTGTGCCGTTTTCTACGGCGAGAGAGAGAGAAAGAGAACGTCATGGATCGGTGAGAGAGAGAGAGAGGACGAGAACGGCGTGGATCGGTGAGAGAGAGAGAAGACGACGGTTGGGGTTGGTTTTGGGGGTGGTTGCGACGGTGAAGGAGGCGGTTTCGTTCCAGCTTGGGAAGGGATGCTTCGTGGTGGAGGTGGCGCCGGCAGTGATGTCTCACGGCGGCTGAGGGTGTTTTTTGCATCAGGTTCATTTTTTTTTGCGTTTTTTAGTTTCTGGTCCTATTCTCTTCGGTTTAACTCTCCTCTCTGTTCACACCGATGCTCATCTCTAAAAAAGAAAAAATTTTGGCCACACAACAGCGTTTGGTTCTTAACGGATGCTAACTTAAACCTAAATTCGTCTTTTGTCCTTAATCTTCACTGTGTTTCTTTAATTTTCAGACCCATGGGTTATTTTGATATGTTCTGATTCTGTTTTATAACTAAAAAACAATATGGTTTGAAGATTGCAGCTTGAATTTGATCCCTTTCAAAAAACAATTCACGTTCATCCCATAACTACTTAGAACATATGTTTTTATATCTAAAAAAAAGGACAGTACTAACCTGTTTTTCGATTACTCTGAGAGAAAGAAAACGAGTTCTATACTGATGTTGTTAGTGGTCTACTGCTGCTATTTTGCTGTGTTTCTGGTTCTTCCCTTTTTTTTTTTTCACCACTCAGATCTCAAAAAAAGCAGTGTTTGTGTGATTAGGGTTTTAGTGTAAAACCCTAATCTGTTTTTTGGTGATTTTTATCTCGAAATTCCTCTCTGTACTGCTGCTGTTGACTGCTTTTTATATTGAAATTCTAGGTTTAGTAATTAATGATTTTGAACAAAGCTTTTGCTTTTTCGAGTTTGGAGTGGAGCGTAATGTGCCCAGCTTACTTGGAGATCATTCTTTGGAACCCAGCATTTATTTGTTCTTGCCTTTTATCATTTATTTTTTTGTATTTTCGGATTTATTTATTTTTGTATATTTTGTGTTATTGTTTTTTTGTATTTTTTGGACATTTGGACATTTGAACACTTCTAGTTTGTAACAAAAGTTAAATAGATTTTTTTTTGACATTTTTGGATTATATAACACTTTTAAATTGTAAGTTAAACTAAATAGAATTTTGACTTATTATGCTTAAATAAATTAAATAAGAATAAAAATAATAATAAGAAAAAGGAGTCCGGCCAAATACAAAGACGAGAACGGACCGGACTTGACAACTGCGCTACGACTAGACCGAAAAATAGAAGAAATGGGCACGCTTAAGAAAATTAACTCAGAATCGCATTCTTAAGTCTGAGTTTAAGCCAACTTTTGAAAAAAATGAATTTTGGTAGACTTGTTCACGTACGACTAAACTTGAATACAGATATTAAATCGAAGAACGCACGAAAAGATCGATCATTCGCGTGCGTGCCTAATTTAAATAACGGTATTTCGGGTTAGTTGAATGTAGTGACTGGAACTGGCTTGAGTTGGTAAATGAGACTCTACACTAATAATTCTTGTAATCATGCGACTCCGAACAAATAAACAAGAATACGGACAAAATTGGGGTATAACAGCTTTGTCTACCTCTAGACCTTTATTTGATATTCTATGTCCTAGCACTATGCCTTCTTGTACCATGAAATGACACTTTTCCCAGTTTAAGACTAAATTTGTTTCCTCACATCTCTTGAGAATTTGTTCCAAATTTGCTAAACAAACTTGAAATGTTTCTCCAAAGATAGAGAAATCATCCATGAATACTTCCATTGATTGCTCAATGAAATCTGAGAATATAGACATCATGCATCTTTGGAATGTAGCAGGTGCATTACATAAGCCAAATGGCATCCTTCTAAAGGCAAAGGTTCCATAAGGGCATGTAAAGGTGGTTTTATGTCGATCCTTAGGCTCAATGGCTATTTGATTGTAGCTCGAATAGCCATCTAGGAAACAATAAAATTCTTTCCCGCTAATCTATCTAACATTTGGTCTATGAATGGTAAAGGAAAGTGATCCTTTTTGGTAGCTTTGTTGAGTTTTTCGTAATCCATACTGATTCTCCACCTGATGTGATTCTAGTTGGTATCAACTCATTCTTTTCATTGGCTATTACTGTCACACCCCCTTTCTTTGGTACACATTGGACAGGACTTACCCAAGCACTGTCTGATATGGGGTATATGATTCCAGCATCTAGCCACTTAATGATTTCCTTTTTCACAACCTCTTTCATAATAGGATTTAGTCTTCTTTGACTCTCTATGCTGTTTTTGGAATTTTCTTCCAAAATGACTCTATGCATGCATATAGAAGGACTAATTCCTTTGATATCTGCCATTTGCCAACCTATAGCTTTGGTATGCTTCTTTAGAGTACTAATGAGATCACTCTCCTGTTTTGATGTTAAATCAGAAGCAATGATAACAGGTAAAGTCTCATTTGTTCCTAAGAATGCATACTTAAGGTGTTCAGGCAGTATCTTCAATTCTAACTTAGGAGGTTGTTCTATTGAGGGTAAGTTCTTCTTGAGAATTGGATCCTCAAGGTTGAGTGGTTCATAAGTCCTAGCCCATACTTCCTTACAAGAGTTTTCTATTGGTAGATTCTCTTTTTCTAGTATTTCATCATCTAGCAATGCAGCTGCATCTAATGCATCTGCATTGGCTAAGTTGATCATCCGCTTGTAAAATTGTTTCTCTACCAATTGATCTAGAGAGAATAAGGATGAACACTCTTCTGTATCCTCTGCAGGATACTTCATAGCATTCATTACATTGAATTTTATCTCTTGATCATTCACTCTCATAGTGAGTTCACCTTTCTGTACATCAATTATGGTTTTACCAGTTGCTAAAAATGGTCTACCTAGGATAATAGGTACTTCCTTATCTACATCAAAGTCAAGGATAACAAAATCTACAGGGAATATGAATTTGTCTACCTTAACTAGGATGTCTTCTATGATACCTTCAGGATAGGCTATTGATCTATCTGCTAATTGAAGTGTCACAGTGGTTGGTTTTGCATTTCCTATTTCTAACTGGTCAAAAATAGATTTAGGCATCAAGTTGATGCTTGCACCTAAATCACATAAAGCTTTACCAAAGATAGGATTTTCCTATAGAAAATGGAATTGTAAAACTACTGGATCCTTCAATTTCCTAGGAATCTTATTTTGCATAAGCAAACTACAATCTTCTCACATAGCAATCTGTTTCAAACTCACCTAATCTTCTTCTCTTAGTAAGCACATCCTTCATAAATTTTGCATAATTTGGCATTTGTTGGAGGGCTTCTACTAAAGGGAACATTGATGTGTAATTGTTTTAGTACCTCTAAGAATTTACCAAACCGCTTCTCCTCATGTGCTTTTTTTAGGTCTTTGAGGATAAGGAGGAGGAGGGTATTCTGTGTACTAACTTAGGTAGTGGACTTTGAACTTCTTGTGATGCAGAGCACTAGATGCTTCGCATTGGTTTCTTTTGATTTTTGGCTTTTTCTCCCTTTTCTACACTTTCCTTCTCGCTTAACTCTACAAGAACCTTACCACTTCTTAATGAAATAGCCTTAACTGCTCTTTTCCTTTGGTTTGGGAAGGAGTAGCTTTCAGATTTGAAGGTAAGGCACCTTGTGGCCTTTGATCTGAGTTGTGGCTAATTGACCAACTTGATTCTCTAAGTTCTTAATGGAAGCATCTTGGGTTTGTCTAGCAGTTCTAGATTCACCTATGAATGCTTTAAGCATGGATTCTAGAGGATTCTCAGTGGTAGGTTGAGAGTTTCTTTGGTTATTTTGAGTGGGAATCCGGTGGATTGGTTGGTGTAGTTGGAGCGATTCTAGGTGCAAAGCACTATTGTTGCTCCATCTAAAATTTGGGTGATCTTTCCAACCAGATTATAAGTGTTGGAATAAGGGTTGTTATTCCTATTATAACCTACATAATTTACAGAGATAGGGTTGCTAGAACACTCCTCATACAAGTGACCTCCTCCACAGTACACACAACTAGGTGTGCCTGGAGGTACTTGTTTCATCACAGAATAAGAAAGCTACGGTGATGCATCCGCATTAGATGCGAGAGCATTGCCGTAGTGAAGTTTTTCATCAAATTAGCTAGAGTGGCAACTTGAGCAGATAGGGCAGATATATCATTGATTTCATGTACCCCTGATGGTTTCTTTTGGGCACTTACCCTCTCAGTAGGCCAACTAGAGCTATTAGCTGCTATTCTATCAATTAATTCACATGCTTCATTGAGGTTCTAAACCATTATAAAATGTTTCCATTTGAATAATAACAGGTAAACCATGATGAGGACATTTTCTCAAAAGTTCCTTCCATCTTTCCCATGCTTCAAATAAAGACTCAAACTCTTTTTGTCTAAAAGATGTAATATCATTTCTTAACCTGGCATTTTTGATAGGTGGGAAATATTTTCCTAAAAATTTTTCAGCCATTTCATTCCATGAATGGATAGAGTTAGGCTCTAAAGAATTTAGCCAAGCCTTAGCTCTATCTTTTAAAGAATAAGGAAATAACCTTAATCTAAATGCATTTTCACTAACACCAGGTAAAATAAAATTACTACATACTTCTAGAAATTGCCTTAAATGCAAATGAGGATCTTCACGAGGAGATCCTCCAAATTGACCAATAGTTTGAAGCATTTGAAACATCATAGGTTTAAATTCAAAATGCATGGCATCAATATGAGGTCTATTTATACTAGTTTGCATATTTTGATGATCAAATCGAGCATAATCCTCATAGGTCTATCTCTATCATTAATCATACCTATGTGATCCATGTGGATGAGATTTTCCTATGAACTTCTTCTTGGTAGCAGTACGTCAGGAACCAGGGGGCCTCCTCTCACCGAGTGTGGCCTTGAGCTTTGTTCTTCACTGAATGACATGTTGCAAGCTTGTTGATTTTGCTTCTGGAGTCTTAGCAATCTCCTGAATTTTCTTTCTATTTCTGGATCTAAGCTATATTCTGGTGTTCTGTTTCTCGGGTTCTCACACATATACTAAGTACCATGTAATCGTTGTTGATGTAAACTCTAAAGACCAGAATTTATATACAACACTAAATTACTATATATCAGAATTTTAAAAAGAATTTACTTCAATCCCCGGCAATGGCGCCAAAAACTTGGTGCATGGAAATCACATACACTTGTGTGCAAGTATACACTGTCCAAAAACAAGTAGTAAAAAAGATCGAACCCACAGAGATTGAAAAACTCACTTTTAAAATAATATAAAGTAATAAAGTGTAAAGTCACTAAGTAACAAAATAATTTTGGATTTTGTTTGATGATCACAACTAAGTTAGAAAGCAAAGTAAAAAAATGTTGATAGTGTAAAAGAGAAAAGCTAGTTGGAATGTCTTCATCAAGTAATTTACTTATAAGTGTATGATGCAAAGATGTGATGCAACGTTTGATTGAATCTTTGTTGCATTAGCTATGTGCCTTTCGGTCACTTTCTTGAGTATCATTACCAACTCTTATGATCCTTGTTCTATGCAAGAAAGAAAGGGTGTTAGTGCCAATCTTGCCTCCTAACAATTATCCAATTTGCTTAAGTGAATTCACTCTTGTATTTTAAGTACCCACAATTATCCTATAGACTATACTATCCTATGTCTAGGACTTAGCATGGTTTTCACAAAGTTTTCTTTATGTAAAACACTCACCCATATTAGTTCTTGAGTTCTTAATTGTAAGCCATTTCCGGTCATTTACAAATCTACTTATTCTAAGTGATCAAGTTCAAAATAAGTTTTGAAAAGATTATCAAGCAAGAACTAAAGTACAAACATACATACATACATCATACTTACTTAAAAGCTCATTAAATGATTAGAACATTCCAACTAAGAAAGGTTTAGCTAACAAGAGACATTGCAAGATATATATAAACTGAATAGACCATATTTATATATATAGAAATCACAAAAGAGAAACAACAAGAGTAAAGTTACAAATGTTGAAAACCTTGTATGAAATCTTCTAGCAATGCACTAGCATTACTCCTTAGCACTATACAAACACTATGAAAATGAGTTAAGGAGGAATTATGAATTCCTTCCTCTTCCTCTAAAAATATAAAAACTAACTATGTATATTGAAATTTTGATCTAACTTATGGATTGTGATATATTTCCAAATGAAGATGTGAGGTCCTTTTATATCCTTCAAGTGAGGTGTTTCCTTCCTTCATGTTGAAGTTATCTTGAGTGGATCATAGCTGTAGTTGCTTTCCAGAGCTTTATCCATGTTGAAATCTTTGACTAATGACATAGGGCGGTTCATTGATGTGTGAACATGTGTCCCTATGTTGGTGACTCTTCAAAGCTATGCCTATAGCTATGTGTGAATGGTAGCGCCTACTATACAAGGTTGGATGGCATCGAGAGAACCAAGAGGAGGTCATCACTTTGCATGTGGGTGCATATGAAACAGTCGCTTATTCACGAAGTAGTGCGGTTTTGATGCGAGGATCGGTCTGCGAGAGCATTGATGTAGTTAGCATTGAGATCGCATCGAACAAAAACATCAAACATACCACAATATATCCAAAATGGCCTAATAATAACTATAACCATTCAAATCACTCAATATATCATATATCACATAAAATACTATATAAACTCTTTATTATTACTTGAAAGAGAGCAAATACTAAGTTTAAACATATGAAATACTCTATATAAAATAGAGTTATCAACCTTCTCCTTTTTTTCTTTTCCTTCTTCTCCTTCTTCACTCTCACTCCTCCTTGCTCAGTTGTGGTAGTTGTTGCTGTTTCTTCAGATCCTTTCTCACCCACACTAGCACTTGCAGCACTTGAGGCTTCAGCAATCCTCTTTTTGGCTTCCTCCCACATCTTCATTGCTAATTCAGCAGGGTTTACATTGATTGCTTCGTTAGGTTCATCCGGGCTTTTTCCACCTGCTCGGCTCTTTAGACGTTGCCACGCCCGATGATGATCCTCCAATGTCAAGAACTTTAACTCGGGCTTGCTTCAAAAGGTTCTCTGCTAGTTTCTGAGTGGCCTCTTCCATTGCTTACGCCTTATCTTTTCCAAAGCGACTTCACGTTCATTCAGAACTTGCATTTCGCAAGTTTAGCCGCGACCTCTTGTTCGCCAGACGTTACAACGCCTCGTAGGCGTTTCTTCGGCAATAGCGGGGAAGGGCTTCGCAGAACCACCGCAAAGAACAAATGTTGCACTAGTAGCGAGAGCGTGCTTTCCAAGCACTTTCACCTTTTCTCTTCACAGGAAGCTTTTGCCTCAATGTTGTGGGGGCTTCCACTTGCTCTTTCTCTCCACTTACGTGGGCTTCTTTTGACTCAAAGACTAGCTCTTGCCTCTTCTTTCTTCCAAAGGGGTTATATTTGAGTGCACTTTTCACTCGTGTTTTCTTGGGTGGGGAAATGGGTTGGGAATGCAGGTTGCTTCTGTGTTGGTTTGCCTCGCACGCCGCCACGCCCTGGTTCCTGCACTTCGGGGTGATGGTTGCTTTTCGTGTTCGGGTTGGGGTGGGGTGGTTGTGGGATTGGTTGATCTTGTGCTTTGGATTGTGGAGTCTTGGGGTGTTTTGGTCATGGGTGGATGGTTGTTGTGGTGAAGGTGGTGGTTGTGTGGCTTGTGGGGGTGGTGATTTAGGGCTAGCTGTTTTGGATTTGGCTGGTTCTTGGATTGTTTGGTTTGTTGGGATTCACTTATAGTCTTCTCACTCGAACTTCCTTTTTCCTCGTGGCTCTCCTCTTCTTCCTCCTCACTAATTATCTCCATGCTCACCTTTCTTGATTCATCCGCATCAACATCGAAATATCATCTAAATCAAGAGAGTTAAATTCTTCTTCACTACTTACCTTCTTTTGCTTCTTTGCTGGGCTCTTTCTTTTTGGTGGGCTTCTTGCTCTTTTGGCCCTTTCTTTCTTCACGGCTCTTCTTTGGATTGTTGATAGGGGAACATCATCTTCATTCTCTTCTGCATCCAATCAGCAACACAGCTCCTCAATTACTTTCTTTCCTTTGGACACTTGGGCAAACACCTTCTTTTGCCATTCAAATTGCTCCTCGACAAACTTTGCCAAGGTGTTCGCCTCTCCTCCAGACGTTGCAACGTCTGCGCATCTACGAGCTTGAAGTTCCCGCAGTTTTCACCCTAGGCTTGAATTTTGTTGAGAAGGGCCTGAGGTCGTTCCTTAGTTAAGCTTCGATCTCTACCCCACCTCCATACACGATCAAGTAATCATGCATGGGAAATACAAGTACCCATCCTTCCTATTTTTCCACTTGTTGAGCTCACGGTTGATCAACTTACCAACTTCAACCTTGTCCTTTGACATGATTGCATCAATCACAATCGTCTCTCTTTATCTACCCAGGAGGTGTGGGAGGTGGGAATTAGGCAATGCCTTATGAAATGAAACCAAGTATTGGCTTCATCACATAGGTACCTCTTCATGATTTTGAACTCACTCCCATGCTCACCACTTCGCTCCCGCACAGCGCCTTCTACACATCCTCGTCCTGATTGCTTCCATTTCAGCTAGTCCATAGGTCTTTTGCTTGGTTTCCACTGCCTTTCCATAATACCCTAGCCCAAAATAATCATTGATCACTCTGACACCAAACTTCACTTCTTCTCCTCGCACCCTTGATACGATGGAAGGCTCTCCTTCTGGTCTCTCCACGATTCCTTTGTAGAAATCGTGCACCAAAGTAGCAATATACTCTTTTCTGTGCACAACGAATTTTTGCCAACCCAACGCCGCGACGGTTGCAAGACAATCAGGATTGGGGCTTTCTTGACTAAAGCCCCTTTCTGGAAGTAGGGCTTTCTTTTTGGAAGGGTTAGGCATTTCTGGGATTGGGGCTGAAGATAAACTTAGGTCAGTGTTTTTGCCTTTTCCAGAGGATTTGGCTGCAGATTGCTTGACTTTTGTCATGTTTGTAGCGAAGGAATTGCTTGGAGGGGACTAAGGGATTTTGGAAATTTTAGGTTTTCTGAGGAAGAGAGGGAAGATTGTTGTTTCAGAGAGAGAGAGAGATTAGAGAGAGGTTGCAGGAGGTGGGATAATGGTGAATGGTTAGATTTTTATGGGGAAGTGGTTATGGGGAGTTGAGAAATGGTAGAGTGGAGTAATGGAGAAAAGTAACCGTTGATTAGACAAGTTGAGGAAGGGAGGTGACGTCGTGGTCGGGATTACCACGCTCGAGTTGCAGCAGAGGAAATCATTTCGACACGCCATCACTTACGCCCCCGACTTAATTTTTAAATGCGCTTCACCGCAGACGTGCCCACGTCTAGTGTATACTAAGACGTTACGACGTCTACCACATCTTACTTCCTCTCCTTTTCAACCTTTATTCCTGCAAAACAAAAAATTAAAAGGACACAAAAAAATTTGTTGGTTAATCAAAAATCATTGGGTTGCCTCCCAAGAGCGCTTGCTTTAAGAGTCTTCAGCCAGACTTTGGTCTCTTTCATTCAAGAATTGTTGAAGGACAATTGGATCTTGTCCCTTTCCACATGCTCTCCATGATACTGCTTCACACGTTGGCCATTTACCTTGAACATGGTGTTGGTCTTTTCATCAAATAAGTCCACAGCTCCATGAGGATATATTTTCATTAATTTGAAAGGACCTGACCACCTTGATTTTAACTTTCCTGGGAACAACTTTAGCCTTGAATTGAATAATAAAGACTTGGCCGTCCTACGCGATTCTCTTCTTTGGATTCTTTGGTCATGCCATTTCTTGGTCTTTTCCTTGTATATTGCTGAGTTTTCATAAGCATGGTGTCTGAACTCTTCTAGCTCATTTAATTGTAACAACCTTGCCTCTCCAGCCTTTGCATGATCCAAGTTTAATTGCTTCAATGCCCAATAAGCCTTATGTTGGAGCTCAATTGGTAGGTGACAAGCTTTGCCATAGACTATCTTGTAAGGAGACATGCCCAATGGTGTTTTGTATGTTGTTCTGTAAGCCCACAATGCATCATCTAAGTGTAATGACCATTCCTTTCTGTTGGGACCAACCATTTTCTCCAGTATTCTTTTGATTTCTCTGTTTGTTATCTCTGCTTGCCACTGGTTTGTGGGTGGTAAGGCGTAGCAATTTCGTGTTTCACTCCATACTTAGCCAAGAGGTTCTCAATTAACTTATTGCAGAAATGAGAGCCTTCATCACTGATTATGGCTCTTGGAGTACCAAATCTTGTGAATATATTCTTTTTAAGGAACTTGCTATTTGGCTTCATTGTTGGGTAATGCTACTGCTTCAACCCATTTTGACACGTAATCCACAGCTACCAGAATGTATAGATTCCCATGAGACATAGGAAATGGTCCCATGAAATCCATTCCCATACATCAAACAATTCAACTTCCGAATGTTTGTGAGTGGCATCTCCCGCTTGCTTGATATATTACCTGTCCTTTGGCACTTATCACATCTCTTGACTAGCTCATGTGCATCCCTGAATAGAGTAGGCCAATAGTAGCCTGATTGTAGGACCTTTGCAACTATTCTGGTACCTCCAAAATGTCCACCATAAGGTGCTGAATGACATTGTTGCAGCACATGGAGTTGTTCTTCCTCAGCTAGGCACCTTCTTAGTAACCGATCCGGACACAATTTGTACAAGTATGGCTCATCCGGAAATATTGCTTTATAGTGTGGAAGAACCTCTTCTTCGTTGGTAGTTGAATCCTACAGGCACAATCTTGCTAACAAGAAAATTAACTATGTCAGCATACCATGGTGCAGTAGTATCAGACGTTATAACGTTTGACGAAGATGTCATAGACGTGGTAACGTCTTCAACTACATCGTGGCTACCGATAACGATCTCTCATCAGAAATTTTTCTTTTATCTCTTCTTCACCTGCACTGCATCAACATTCTCAAGCCTAGAAAGATGATCAAGAACTTGGTTTCTCCACCCCTTTTATCGCGAATTTCCAAGTCAAATTCTTGGAGGAGGAGAACCCATCTAATAAGCCTTGGCTTTGCATATTTTTAGCAATTAAGTACTTAATGGCTGAATGATCGATATAAACAACAACTTTTGCACCAACTAAGTAAGATCTAAACTTGTCAAAAGCAAATACAATAAACCAAAAGTTCTTTTTCATCACACAAGATAATTTAAGCGGGCATCATCTAAGGTTTTGATGGCATAATAAATAGAATGAAAATTTTTTCCATACCTTTGCCCCAATACAGCTCCTACAGCATAATCACTTGCATCATACATCAACTCAAATGGCTTAGACCAATCTGGAGTGACTATTACCGGAGCAGTCACCAAGGCAGTCTTCAGTTTGTTGAAAGCTTCATGACATTGTTCATCAAAATTGAAGACGTTGTCACGTTGCAATAACAGACACATGGGTTTTGTAATTTTTGAGAAGTCCTTGATAAATCTTCTGTAAAACACTGCATGTCCTAAGAAACTTCTGACTCCTTTGATAGTTGTTGGTGGAGGTAGCTTGTCAATAACATCTATCTTTGCTCTGTCTACCTCTAACCCTTTCTTTGATATTCTATGCCTTGTATGAATCTCCATAGACTGAGAAATCGTCCATAAAAACTTCCATGGAATTCTCAATGAAATCAGAAAATAAGGCCATCATGCACCTTTGAAATGTTGCAGGAGCATTGCACAGCCCAAATGACATCCTTCTGAAAGCAAAGGTACCATAGGGACAAGTGAATGTTGTCTTTTCTTGATCTTCAGGTGCTATGGCTATCTGATTGTAGCCTGAATAACCATCAAGAAAACAATAGAAATCCTTGCCTGCGAGCCTGTCTAGCATCTGGTCAATGAATGGAAGAGGGAAATGATCCTTCTTAGTTGCTTTGTTTAGCTTCCTATAATCCATGCATAGCCTCCAGCCTGTTACTGTCCTTGTTGGAATTAACTCATTCTTGTCATTTGTTACCACAGTAACTCCACCTTTCTTTGGTACACACCATCATCGACTTACCCAGAGCTATCACTAATAGGGTAAATGATTCCCGCATCCAACCATTTGATAATCTCCTTCTTAACCACCTCCTTCATTATTGGGTTCAATCTCTCTCGCCTTCAATGCTATTCTTGGCATTTTCCTCCAACACAATTCTGTGCATACAGATTGTGGGATGATACTTTGATGTCCGCCATTTGCCAACCAATTGCCTTTTATGTCTCTTGAGGTAGTAATGAGATCATTTTCTGCTCTTGGGTGAGCTTGGAAGAAATGATCACAGTAGGGAATCATTTTCCCTAAAAAGACATACTTTAAATGCTCGTGTAACACCTTGAGTTCCAAGGTAGGTGGCTCTTTGATGGAAGGCACATTCTTCTTAAGATTTGATTCCTCTTGCCCTAAAGATTCGTACCTCTTTGTCCATGACTTTGGTGCGGGGGCTCGGGACGTGGCCACGCTCGCAATGCACGTTACAACGTCAGAGGAACAACTTCTTCTCGCTAAAAACTCTTGCACTTCTTCATTGCCCATTATCTTCTCCAAATGATCATTATCTTTGTTGAACCGCTTTTGAACCATATGATCGATGGCAACCACATAAGAACATTCCTCTCGTGTTTGGATCGGATATTTGAGTGCATTGAGGACGTTGAACTTGACTTCTTGGTCATTGACCCTCATAATCAATTCTCCTTTTCGCACATCAATGATTGTCCTTCCAAAGAGCTAAGAATGGTCTCCCAGAATGATTGGAACTTCTTTATCTCGCATCAAAATCTAAAATAACAAAATCCACCGGAAACACAAACTTGTCAACTTTAATCAAAACATCTTCTAATATGCCCTCGTGGTAAACTCTACTTTTGTCACCAAAGTTAAGCTTAAAGAAGTAGTGCAGCGCAGTTCCTATACCAAGTTTGTCATAAATGGACTTGGGCATCAAGTTGATACTTGCTCCCAAGTCACACAAAGCTTTTCCAATGTAAAAATCTCCAATGGAGCATGGTATAGTGAAACTGCCAGGATCCTTGAGTTTTCTAGGAAGTTTATTCTGCATAATTAAACTACATTCCTCAGTTAAAGCAACAGTTTCAAACTCCCCTAGCCTTCTCCTTTTGGTGATGATGTCTTTTAGGAACTTGGCATAGTTAGGCATCTGTTGTAAAGCTTCAACCAAAGGAAGGTTGATGTGTAGCTGCTTTAACATCTCCATGAACTTCTTTGAACCGCTTATCTTCATGAGTTTTCTTCAATCTTTGAGGGTATGGTGGAGGAGGATACTTAGGTACAAGCCTAGGCACAGTCTTGATTCCTGGTTCAAAACTAGACGTTGTAACGTCTGGCTTAGACATCACAATGTCTGGAGTATCTTTCACACCAGTTGAGCTTGCTTCTTTCCCTTTCTTTTTCTCTTTCTCTGGCACTTCTTTCACCTTCTCTGGTACTTCTTCCTCCACAGGCATAGTTGGTTCAGGATATTCAGTACCACTTCTTAAAGAAATTGCATTTACCTGTCCATTCACCCCATTATTACCATTAGGGTTGGATGATGATGGTGTTTCTGTTGTAGAAGGGAGAGATCTATTCTGTCTTTGAGTGAGAGCTGAAGCTATCTGCCCAATTTGATTTTCCAAAGTTTTGATTGAATACTCATGAGTTTGCAGAGTTGTCTTACAATCACTTATGAAGCTCTTCATCATTGCTTCCAAGTTGCTATTGTTGTTATTCTGCACATACTGCCTCTGTTGTTGTTGAGGAGGAAATCCTGGAGGTATTGCAGGAGCATTATTGTGTTGTTGTTGCATTGTTGTTTCTCCAACTAAAATTTGGATGATTTCTCCAATTTGAATTGTAAGAGTTGGAATAGGGACCATTTCCTTTGTTCTGAGATACAAAGTTTACAGATTGAGGGTTGTAGGGACACTTCTCATACACATGCCCTTCTTCACAATAAACGCATACTACTCCCCCAGAGTGGGTAGGTTCTATCACGCAGCTAGCCGCTTCTCGACGCGTGGCCACGTTTGGTGTACTCAAAGTTTTGATCATGTTGGTCAAGGTAGCCACTTGAGCAGAAAGAGCAGTCACTTCACTTATTTCATGAACACCTGCCTTCTTTCCAAGAGTGAATCTATCAGATGGCCAATGAGAGTTATGGGTGGCTATGTCATCAATAAGCTTGCATGCCTCAGAAAAGGACATATTCAGAATGACACCACCTGATGAAGCATCAAGTATCAACCTAGTAGGCTGATCTAGACCATTATAGAAAGTCTCCATTTGGATCACCACAGGAATGCCATGGTGTGGGCACATTCTCAGTAATTCCTTCCACCTCTCCCAAGCTTCAAATAATGATTCCCCTTCCCTTTGTTTGAAGGAAGTGATATCATTTCTCAACTTAGCATTTTTGTTGGGAGGGAAATACTTTGCAAGGAACTTCTCTGCGAGCTCATCCCAAGTGTGAATTGAATTTGGTTCCAAGGAGTTCAACCAATTTTTGGCCTTATCCTTGAGTGAGTATGGGAAGAGCTTTAATCTAAAAGCATCCTCCGAGACTCTGTGGATGATAAAGTTTCGCACACATCCAGTAAATTGCCTGTGTGTGCATATGGATCTTCGGGGAAACCTCCAAATTGCCCCTGCAGATTTGCGCATTTGGTACATCCTTGGCTTGAACTCAAAGTGACCAAAGATGAAGGGTTGGTCTTGCAATGCCTGTTTGTAAATGAGCAGGGTTGAGCACGCGCATAGTCACGCATAGGCCGATCCCCCGCTATTGACCATGTCTTGTGGTCCTGCATTGATTAGTTTGCCTTTGCGGTGTTCATCATCAACAACTATTGTCTCTGTATGAGTTTGCGGTCCACGACCATGTCCTCTACCTCCTCTTGGGGTATGTCCACCTCTAGAACCAAAGTGTTATGATCGGACATGGTTGGGTGTTGTTTCTTTGTTGTTGTTGCCTTCTTCTTAACCTTTGTTGTCTCCTTAGTTGCCTCGAAAGTTCTTTCGAGTTCGGATCAAACTCGGTGTAGATTCACTTCTTGGTTGATTGAACTAGAGCTTAAGTTGGAACTAAGCATACGTTGTAACGTCTACTGCTCAAGCACGAAACAACAAACAACACAAGAAAATTCTTTCAACTTGTGTTTTAATACTTTTGAACAATAAAAGTTACTACAATCCCTAAAGAACGGCGCGCCAAAAACTTGTTGCGCTCGTGTGGTATTCGCAAATATAGTGCAAGTATACACGCTGCATACAAGTAATAAAGTGGTGTTAAATGCGAGATCGTTCCCACGAGGATTGGGTTACTTTCAAGAGTTCAAGGCTTCAAAACACAAGAGAATCAAGTAACAAATCGGCAATAAGAGTTGGTTTTAATGCTAAGAATGTGAATAAAGCAAGTAAACAAATGTTGGTTGTGATTATGGATGAGAGATGAGTTGAGTTGTTGTATGTAAGTAAATCCTTTCTACTCAGACGTTATAATGTTTACACGTTATAACATACAAATGTTATTTTGTATAGACGTGGCCACGTTTGAACGCTGTTGCAAAAGAGCTATGCTTTTCAGCACAAAACGTCAGAGTTTCAAGTATAAGAGGTCCTATGTCTAGGTTCTAAATAGGCCCACTCCTGTATTTTAAGCACCCACAACAATGTTCTACGAACTATTATCCATTCTATGTCTAGACTTAGATAAAGATGCCTAAATGTCTTTAGTACATTGTTCATTCATATAAATCTTTGAGTTCTTTTCATAGACCATGTCTGAACCTATGAATCTACCTATTTTAAGAGGCCAACCTCAAAACAAGTTTGGAAATATTTTTATGCAAAGATTTAAAACATGCAAACGTCAATACTTCATAACATTAACTAAAAATTCATTACAACAAAACAACAACTCAACTACAAATTGTTTAGCTCATGTTGAGCATCTTTACAGAATGATAAGGAGTAATCCAAATACCATACATAAAAGAAAAGAAACTAAGTGCAAAAGATACACCTAAGTAACTTCTCAGCATGTACGCTGTAGAGACGTTATTACGTCTGAGCCTCACAACAGTGAGTGATAAAAATTCAGAAAAGCAAAATACAGAAGTCTGTTTCCAGATCTTCTTTACAAAACTATCTGTGAAAAATAAATGGAAGGATGGTGGAGGGATGGAGATGAAGTGCAATGTATGAATGGCTTTGAATGTGCGTGTGTATCGTGCCTTGAGAGAGAGCTGAGTCTTCAATAAATAGCCTCCTTGCTCACGTGTTCTTTGATGTCACTTGCCCACCTACCAGTGTCTGCTTTCTCTCTTCGCGCGACGACATTCGCTCGCTACGATTGTATCTGCGTGTCACTCATGGGAATAGAAGATCTTCGACTTTTTATATCTTTGACCATCATTACTAGCGCCAAAATTGAGATCTTTCACCCTTGCTCTGCTGCTTTTCTATAGGCGTGGTGAGGACGTGGTAACGTTCAAAGACTATTTTTTCCCGCACAAGCACAAGAAGTATCAAAACGCTCTCTCGCGGCACCACTTGGTGCCAAAATGCACAGATTAACCTCTTATTTATCGAGAACTAAGAAATTACCATAAAACTAATTAATTAACCTTGTATTGCTAGAGAACTTGCGTGATTTATTCTTTGAATGAGTATAAATAACTCATATAAATATGAGTTATCAGTCCCCTGCAAGTACCATGTTCAGACATTGTGCATTTACAACTGCTTCTGTTTCTTTGTTATCTTTGAATGCTCATCAACCTTCTAAGTGTCCTTTCTATCTCAGGGTCTAATTGAAAAAATGCTATACACAAGAAAAGAAACAATGTAAAATGTTCACTAATTAACTACAAATCTAAACTATAGAATTAATGGCAATCCCCGAAAACGACGCCAAAAACTTGGTGTGTGTTTGATATACACACAAATGTGCAAGTATACACAATCGTATCAAGTAATAAGATGAAAGTAGAGTATCGTTCCCACGAGGATTGGATTAATTTACAAGTTTAGAATCAATAGTTTACTAGTGAAGGGTAACCATTATCCTACTCACAAATAGGTGATGTTGATAAACAAATAGAATGTAATTAAGCAATTAAAAGATGTAAGAAATCAGTGGAAAATGATAGTTGAGATGTCTTCACCAAATAAGTCACTTTTAAAAGTTTTGTGTTTTTATGTGGTGCATGTGCACTGGATGCAGCTGCATCATTATGTATTTTTCAGTCACTTTCTTTAGAGTTTCATTACAAGATCTTATGATCTTTGCTTTTTGCAGTAAAGAAAAGAGTTGTCAATTCCTCTCTTGCCTCCTAACAATGATCCAAGTTGCTAAATAAGTTCAGTATTGTAATTGCATCATCCTAAGGACTATGCTATCCTATGTCTAGGTTTTAGCATGTAATTAACAAAGTTTCCTCTATTAAATACTTGTCCCTATTAGTTCTTGAGTTCTATTCATAAACCATGTCCGTGTTTATGATTTGCATTCCCTTTTAGTTGGCCAATTATAAAGATGAATATGAAAGAGTTATCATACAAGAACTAAAATGCAAACATCACATATGAACACAATAACTTACTTAAAAGATCATTAAAAGGCTACAACATCTCAACTAATGGAATTTAGCTCATATTACTCATTATTATATAATAGAGAGAATCTATAAGGAGTATGATAAAATGAGTAATATTACAAAAGAACTCAAATAGATAGAGATTACTCAAGTAGGAGATCTTTTGCATGAGATTCCAAGTTGAAGTATTACACCAATTCCTTGCATAAGTTTCCTCCAAGTAGAAGTGAAGGAAGAAGGCGTCAAATTCTTCCTTACCTTCTTACAATTTAGAAACTAAAATAAAAACTAAACCTAAATTACAAATATAAGGAAGATATGTGATCCTTAGATGCTTGGATCCTTGGATGATCTTCAAGTGAGGAGAAGTGGTCCTTTATATAGGCAATAAGCTTTCCTTCTATGGAGGGTTTGCTTGGGAGACAAGATTTAACCAAGATCAGCTGACAATAGTTACTTTGCAGACCTCCCATCAAGCAAGTTGCTCTTCACATGAAGTTCACATGGGGTGATCCAATAAAGAAGTGCCACATGTCCTTGAGTGAGTGACCTTCCCAACTTGTCTCCAATAGTAGGTGGCCGAAATATGAAAGTGGGTCTGCTCCCCATGACTAAGCATGACGTCACATGTCAAGTGTTGAAGCATCAAATTGGACCTTGGATGTTTTGGTACATAGTGCTGGTATAGCAGGTGTAGGCAGTGTAGGCACACCTAGTGCAAGCAGTGTAGGTACACCTGAAGCAGCTGCACTGAACAAAATATCAAACATACCAAGACATATGCATTTTGCTTAAGTCATTATTCTAATCCATTTGAATCATTGAAATGTTGTTTCTTTACTTATAAGCTATATTTATATATTAATTTACTTGAAAATAGGCAATAATCCAAGTTTAATTGTATGAATAATTCTATATAAAATAGAGTTATCACCTCCTTCATATGATGATGGCTCCTCGTCTCGATGAATCCCTTAACATTCCAAAGAGACCATAGAGAACTCCTTGAAATCAAACATGATAAACTATTTGGAAGATGGAAGACCTGCACGAGACAATTCAAGTATATTTGGTGGCATCTTTCCCACCATGCCGACTTCTTCAACTCCAATCACACCTATATGAAAATCCATATAAGATGACTCTGCATTTTCTGTGGTTGTACCATTGTCTGGAGGTTCTTCATTGTCTATTGTTGGACTAATTTGAACCAAACACCTTAAGGTTAATCGCGATTTTTATGCTCATTGGCACATGACTTACGTTGTGGCTATCCCCCACGTGGCTTTGAACCCAGAATAAAAGTCCCATCCACATTGTGCACAACATCAGTTCGCGCGCCATGGTCATTTACTTTGACTTTGACCAAATTTAGAAAAGAATCCATCAGTTTGAATTTTTGATTCAAGATGAATTTTGCAAAATCCTTAAGTCAATCTTATTAATTGTAGTATTTTTTTGATAGCTTTTTATCAACTTATCGCGATCTTTTATATTTCACGAAATCTTTGAATGGTTATGGCTATCGCTCGTGATTTGTTTCGTTTTTGAATAGGAACGACATGCTGAAAATTCTCCCTCTCATATTGAATTTGAGATGTCAAGTTTTCTTCTTCTTTATTTCTGTCTTTAATTGAGGAAGACAGAAATTTGATTTTTTTTCTACCAGTCTCTTTCATTCCTTTCTTATCACATCCTTAATTGCTAATTCAACGACAAGAATATTATCATACGTCCCCGTGATCTTCTTTCCTTTTACATCTCTAGGGTTAGGGTTTGCATGGGGTGGATCCCCATGCATGGCATCATTATTCACCATCAGCTTGTCACAAACCCTCAATGTACACAATACTTTCCCTTTCAATGTAGGGCTACATGTCTACCATTATTTTTTGTCCAGATCAATTTCAATGGGTAATGTAGGGAAATGAATTCCATTACCCATTTTTTGCACTGCTAGATAGAGGTAAAACAACATCCACATACCCTCCTACATCACATTGGCCTGGTCTAATACGAGGAAAAAACTTCACAGAATAATACCATGGCCAATGTGTATTATTTTGAACCCACCAGAGAGCTTCCACATTTATTTAGACAATCCCGCACCGTGTAAAAGCTTAGCATCATTCCAAACAGTTGCACTATGAGCACTTCTTTCCATGGCTCCCAAAGATTTTTAGAAAACTCTCTCAATGTAGCACTTACGTTTCAATCTATCCCCGTCCTCATTTGAAAAAATTCCTCTTTGTCAAATTTGTGTTCTTTATACTCGAAATCTATGCCCTATTCCCCAATAGCTTCTCTCTTAATAATAACTTTGGTTGTTTATTTAGTGGTTTGATGGAGGTTGAGTGGGATTGCATTGGTTGTTTTCTTTTACATACCCTAGTTGAGGATTCACTTTCAAAATATTTTCAAAACAACAAAACACAAATGATAAATTCATAAGTTACACTATATTTTTTTTTATAAATAGAATTCATCCTATATAATTTCTTCTAGATATATAATATAACTAATTAGTAAAATAAATGACTAAGTACTTTTTAAAATTTGGTCAAAAAAAGTATTCTCTCTCTCTCTCTCTATATATATATACTATTTAATAAGAAAATATAATTGGGAGATAATAATATAAGGGAGTACCTTATGGTCTCTTTTGTATTAGAGCGTATATTACTTTTGCTGAGATGATTACCAATACTACGCACACACACTAACTCATAGAAAAACAGGGAGGACTAATAAAAGATCAAATATAACATGTAGTTGGTTGTTTTATTTTTAGTTTATTAAAGGACAATAAATGAGAGAAAATCTAAAATGTTAAATTATAAACTCACACATTTCATGTAGCATCTTAAGAAAACTATCAACTTGTAAATTAATTTTGTTTATCAAATATCTCTCATTTGCTTAAACAAACCTATACGCTAGTTCAATAAACTTTAAGTTCAGTTGTTGAACATACCATACAATTTATACCAAAATTAGTGACCCTAACATAAAATTTCTACCAAAATTAATAAATATCTCACAATTAGAAAAAATCATAATGATTAGATGGAACTTGTGTCTTCCATGAAAAAAAATTAACAAACAACCTTGAAGACTTATACAAAAATTAACTTTAAGAACCCCAAAAATGTGGTGACTGGCGAGATCTTATGAAAGTGGTTGCTTATTTGTAGATATAAAATAGCACTACAAAAATTTTGACCTATTCCCATACAAAAACTACCCTCGATCATTCCTCCCGTGCAGTGTGCACGACATATAATACACAATTTTTCAGTGGGTAAATGAATAACCTACCACATAGTACCTTTACCCACAATTTTTAGACTATCACAATATCTTTTATCTATTGCGTATACCATTAACCACGACTGTTGACTCTCCCCAAAAACATCTGTGGGGATAGGTATTTTTTTGACAAGGGAGATAGATCTTCAATAAACAAATTTTAATTTTTGTGTAGTGCTTTGAAAACTTTATGACATTTGGAGTGATTCTTCAAACATTTGCATCCATATGAAAGCTACCCCACCTATTTTTTGAAAGACTTTAATGAAATTGTTTTCAATGGAGTTATATATGCTGTATGAGCAATAGAATAATGAATTCAATGTTTAATACATAAAGAAAAAAGACAATTTTTCTTCATATTCATTCATTTCTAATTAAAAATATTACAATCTCAAAGGTGGTTGTTGGATAAGGTATATTGTGTGAATGGATCAAAATTTGTGATGGAAGCTCAACAGTACTACTGAACAAAACAAGCATAATACCCACAACCTCGTAAAGAAGGTGTCACTTATTTATGAATCTCAAATGGTGATTACTCTCATATCAACTGCGTTTTTGTTGGGTATGATACCCAACATCCAATTACTCAATGATATATATATATATATATATATATATATATATATATATATATATATATATATATATATATATATATATATATATATATATATCATTAATTTTATATTTAAGCATTTTAAAAAAGTTTAATATTAAAATATATTTGTTGGGTATGACTACAAGTATCATACCCAACAAAACTCAATATGTATCATAGAATTGATCTCCATCTAAAAATAAGCTCCTAATTTTATGACGAGCTTAATTATATTGGCTAATTAAGGCAATCTTCGTAGAGAATGCATTTGACTTCCATAATGACTCCATAACAAAAAGAAAATATATAACACAATAATATTATGTGTCAATGAAAATTTTGTGGTAGACTTTTCTTTGTTTTGGAAAGCAAATTGAACAAAAAGTAGCAATGCTGACACTGAGTGGCAAGACAACACATTTAAGATTTTCAACTACAATAAATATTGATGAGGAATACTTGCAATATTAAGCAAGGGAATCCTTTAGTCGAATTGATAGTCAAGTCAAAGCTTATCATATGGGATAAACCTCTAATGATTCGTAAGCACCGCTTTGAAGTTGTTGACATGATCTTTAGAAACATCTTCCAAATCTCTAATGCTAACAATTTGAAAATTTCTTTTGGAGGTTTTAATCTTAGATGGTGATTTCAAAGAAATTCTTAATATCATTTTGAAGGGAACAAGATGAGATGTTCGGATAGAGATCCTCTCATTCCAACCATCGATACATCTCCCTCCATCCTCTCTATCTCTCTCTAAATTCCACTCTCTCTCATCAGTAAAAAATTATAAATGATGATGAGAGAAAGTAAAGTTAAAAGAGAGAGAGAGATAGAGAAGAAGGAGGGAGATGTAGGAGAGGGAGAAGGAGAGGATCCAAAGTGGAGAAGTTCTTCACGCTATCATTAATTCATGACATCTTTAGCAGTTTTGTCAAGTCTTGACATCAACTAAATATATAGGCTCCAAATTGGGTCTTCATGTTCTGATATCAATGGAATGAAGGAGTTCTCAAATTAGACACATACTATTGAAAATGGAAGTATTAGAGAAAGCATTGATGATGATGATGATGATGATGACATTCAAATACTAAATGATATGCTAATAAGTAATTTCATTGAACCCTTTGGTTATATTATTCACAATAGTTATCCATCATTATTGGAAAATATGAATGATCCTTCAATTTTTATTATAGTAAGGAGTTTTTAGCAGCTATGAATGATATTTTTAACCCCTTGAAAAGTTATATTATATCATGGATTTGGTAACGTGAAAACTTAACTTTTTATATCCACTGTTCTCTAAGTGAAAATGTTAACGTCCGACTTCAGACTCCTAAATTTCATAACACTATTACTTCTTCGGACTTACAAGTCACGAGTTAAAACCCAATATTGGTGATCTGATAGTTTCATTGAGGAATACTGATCAATCTTCGAGATTATGCAATGGTACTCAGCATATAATTCATCGAATGCAAAATTATGTACTTGAGGAAAATGTTATCTTAGGTATAATATTTGCTCACAATACTTATCAATTCAGTTTTTATTATAATATGGAGTTTTTAGCACCTATGAATGATATTGTTAACCCCTTGAATAGTTATATTATATAATGAATTCGGTAACGTGAAAACTTAACTTTTTATATCCATTGTTCTCAAAGTGAAAATGTTGACATCCGACTTCACACTCCTAAATTTCGTAACACTATTACTTCTTCGGACTTACAAGTCGCGAGTTAAAACCCGAGATCGGTGATCTGATAGTGTCGTTGAGGAATATTAATAAAATTATCTCGTAGAGCAGACCACATGTAGCCTAAACACTCTTCGCCTGCTTACAAGCAAAGAAGACATTCATTTTCCGGATTCTTATAATAATATTTTTATAGCTTGTACAATGTAGTTGAAATTACCAACATAACTAGCATCGAAGGATTCTTATAAGTAGTTTCAATAACATTTACTACCCATTACTTTCTCGAACAAAATCACCAACAAATTACGAGTTACCATCCACTACGATCATGACAACCACCTCCATTGATTAGTTTCATATATAATCTCAACCCTTGAATTTATTTATTAATAAAAATAAAGTAAAAATGTAAGTAAGTGAGATAGATAGAAATGATGATGGCACATAATCACCATCCCAAAATTACCATTGGAGGGAACTTGAGGCAAAAAAAAAAATTCCTAAAAAACAAAAATTATTTCATTACACATTTCCATGAACGGAAAAACAGAAACGTTTTCCTCTCTCTGCATTAATGGGAGAAGAAAAACACCAACTCCAGTCGCGAAAGACAGAATCTGCAACAATAAAAACATGCAACCTGTAAATTATCGAAAATACCCTCATCTTCTTCCTCAATACGTTAACTTCACACCACTACGCAGTGCTTCCAACTAAGGGTTCACATAGTCAATTCACCAAACTTGTCTTTACAAAAAGCACCACCGCGGATTCTTCTCCAAAACGACACCGTTTCATGATTTTCATCTCACTCTTTCTCCGCCACCGGTGACCGGCACAACCGAGCACCGTTACTTTCCATTTCTTCCCTCACGCTTTAATCTGTTACCATAATTGCCCCTCCTCGTGCTTTAAATTCCAAGTTGTGCCATAACCGTTACGCAATTTCGATTTTCTAACTCTTTGAAAAGCGAAACCCTTCGATTTTGATCGTTAGGGTTTCAACATTTGGTTTGTGATTTCGAAGTTTGTTTGTCGTCGGAAATGGCGGATCATGATGATGAGGAATTGCAAATGGCGATTCGGTTGAGCATGCAGCAGTCGTCGCCGGAGCCGAAGAGGAGCAAGCCGAGGGATGATGAAATGGTTTCGGGAATGTCGGAGGAGTCGCCGGAGAGTAAGAGCCGGCGGTTGCAGCGGGAAATAATGGCTGCTGCTGCTGAGAAGCGGATGATGGCGGTGGGGTTGACGGACACAGGCAGTGTCAATGTTGTGATGAGAGAGAAGGAAGAGGTGGAAGGTGGAAGCTTGGTGAGTAAGGAGCTGTCTTTGGAAGAAGCTAATGAGTTGTTCGTTGTGGTTTTTGGCTATGAGGTCTTGAAGGGGATTCTTGCACAGTGGTGCAATCAGGGAATAAGGTATTTTCTGTTCCTTTTCTTTGTTGTTGTTGTTTGGGATAATTCATTTTCTGTTCATTATTTGTTTCTTCAAAATTGATCCATGGACACCTAAAACCCCTCAACATCTAGAGAGACAAAGAAATAATGATATGATAGATGTGATAGGAAGAAAGAAATCGAGAGAAAGTGAGATGTTGGATGAGTGTTTTGGATTTTGGGGTGTCAAAAAATTAATGTTTCTTTCAATTATTAGCATTTTTTT
This sequence comes from Oxytropis ochrocephala, assembly GCA_020916435.1. Taxonomy (NCBI): domain Eukaryota; kingdom Viridiplantae; phylum Streptophyta; class Magnoliopsida; order Fabales; family Fabaceae; genus Oxytropis; species Oxytropis ochrocephala. Next base: position 53,207,234 of record CM037095.1, read on the forward strand.
TATAAATAAATAAAAAATGGTGGCAAGTGCCACTCCGCTCCGGGGGGTCAGCCAGTTAAGGGAAAAGAACTCTGTCCGTTCCATTTCCCAGGATCGAACACTCGATCACTTGGTTAAAATGCGAAACCCCGAACCATAACGCCAACAAGCAATGGTTATTAGCATTTTTGACGTATTTAATTTATGTAGCTAATTGGCGTTTTAGTCATTGGCTTGGAATTTCTTAAATTGTTTTTGTTATGATTGTGTTAGCTTCCACGGATCGAATATTGGTTCACTTGGTTAAAGATCGAAGCCCCAAACCGCCACGCCAACAATCAGAGATGAGTACTTTCTGCCGGGATCGAACCAAGTATTGGTGGTTGAAAGTTAACTTTCAAACCACCCAACAACTAGGGAAACCAGCGCCAACAAACAATGATTATTTTTGGCTTTTTCGACATATTGAATTTATGTAGTTAATTGGCGTTTTAGTCATTGGCTTGGAATTTTTTAAATTGTTTTTGTTTATATTGTGTTTGCCTCCACGGATCGAACACTCATTCACTTGGTTAAAGATCGAAGCCCCAAACCACCACGCCAACAAGCAAGGGTTATTATTAGCAATGTCGACATATGGGATTTATGTAGTTAATTTGCTTGGAATTTTTAAATTGTCACGATTGTGTCAGTACTAGATTGTTCTTACAGCTATAAGGAATAAGGATTGACATAAAACTAAATGTTGGGTAATAAAGAACCAACAAGTTACTGTCACAGAGAAGCTAGTGTTACTATGGATAAGCAATAACTAGTCAAGCATTATAAAAAAAAAATTGGAGTAGCACCTATTGTAGAAAATTTGGTACAATTTTTGTCTTGGGAGATTTGAGTGTGCATGGAATAGAATTGGAGAAGCAGTAGTAAGAAGGGTAGATCAATAGGCAGTCCAATAATTGTTAGAGAAAAAGGAGACCTAGGAAAGCTCTAAACCAGACCATTAGAAAGGATTTGGAATTAAATGGTTTGTCATTAGGCATAATTCATGATAGGATATTATGGTGTCATTGAATTCATGTAGCTGATGCCACTTAGTGGGAAATGACTTAGGTCCTTGCTGCAAGTTGCTGCAATTGTTGTTGATACTCTCCATCTGTGAGAATATGTTAATCTGGCTGTAGCATATGTGCTTTGATGGCATACTTTAGCAATTGTTGATGATCGCATGAATCAGGCTATGGATACATTCCTTGAATCCTTGTTTATTTGTGAGTGGGGTATGAGCTCAATCTAAATTGTTACTGATGTGATCATGAAAGCTTATGACTTGGCGGCTCTATCATCACCTATGGCAAACCTGGCTATCCTATCATTTGAAATTGATTCAACGTCTTATTTGATTTCATTTTGATTCTTGTTTTAATTATTTTCTGCTTTTAAACATCATTGAATGGAATCTATTGGGTCAATGACATAGTGAAAAAGATGATAATTATTATGTAATGGAACAAAATCATAGGTATGGTACTGATCTGTTATTGGTTCAGCCCCTTTTTGAGTCTTCTAGAACCCTCCTTGAGTCCCTTCGAAATGCTTTTCTCAGTATTTAAAATGTTGACTCATCTATTGCAACCATTTAATCCTTGAAACTCTTATGTTGAATTTTTCTATTAGCTTTCTTCTGGACTCCTACATACGCAACCCAAGAGTTTGAATCTTCTCAGGTACTTGTGTTAAGTAGAAGAGAGAATGGCGCATACAATAAAATGATAAATGCAATAAATATTATTATTTTTGGCAGGTGTCACACTCTCTCCTACTTGACACAACAAATACTTGAGAAGAGTTGAACGCGTATCCAAGACTCTTTGCTGGACAATTAAGCTTTCGGTGGCTATGACTCTACTTCTCTTGTTTCCTTATAACATGTTTAGGCTATTGTAAAATCAAGAACTATAAAAATATCTAGGAAATTTAACCTCTGCATTTGCTTCTTGGATACTAAACCCCCATGCACACCATCGCAACCTCCAAACTCCTCCCAACATGACCATTTTGATCACCTCCGGGCAAATTTGTTCTCCTAATGTTATTTCTTGAGCTAAACCTGCTGAATCCTCCCAAACCTTGTGATACTTGCTATATGCATCGATAATATTAGAAATGTCATGTTGCACTATAATCTCAGAGCTATGCTCCTATCTCCTAACCATTAGATATCCTCAACTTCATTTGCCTAGTAGTTATATGTAATTATGCGGACACATTTCTAGATCCTTGCTTGCCAATGCACCAAAGCTTGAAACCTATGCCCAGAGGCGGATCTTGGTAGGAGCCGGGGGATGCCACGGTACCCCCCAATTTTTTAAAAATTTACTATATATAAATATATTTTATACATAATATTTGGTTATATATATTTAAACGAACAGGAATGTCTAAGTATCTCAGTTGGTGCGATGGTTAGGCAGGTTGCTTGCTAGCACTAGAAACGTGGTTCGAATCTCCCGGCCTATATTTTGTTTATTTTCATTCATTTTGTATGTTTTTGTTAAAATTAAAACAAAAAAATGCTCCTACGAAGTGTTGAACTGCGAACAATAATGTTATTGTACATAAATTTTACCTCTGAACCAAATGAAACAATTTATAACAAATAGTAAAATATATTTTATATATTCATTATTATTGTGGTACCCCCCAATTTTTTTTCCAAGATCCGCCACTGCCTATGCCTAATATCTTACCTTCTGTCCTACTCAAGTGGGTTCTTGTGGGCACGTCAAATTAATCCTACTCCTGATCATGGTGCTACTATTTTTGTTCAATGTCCAAAGTGAATGTTACTCTTTCTACTTGCTTCTTCACCCACACTTGTTGACAATGATGTGGGAACCTTGTTTGTTTTCCACTACATACAAGTGTTGATGTAGCAGCACTTGCTTCCTTTTCATTGAATTTTGAGGCCTACAACACATAACTAATGCAGTTTTACTCATTGATGTATTAATTTATGAATTAGTTTCATTCTCTGAAAATAGCTGACACTTTTAATGTTATAAACACATATATTCACTTCATCTGCATGTTATGTTTTTGAACTCGTCACCCTTTTCTAAAGGGTTTTGGAATACATGTTTCTTACACATCTAACTCTAATGTTTGTTGTCTTGTTTTTATTGGTAACACTGAAACATTTCTATAGGTTTAGCTGTGATCCAGAAACATCCTTGGGCCTAGTGCAGCATGAAAGTGGGCCATGTGGCGTTTTGGCAGCTTTACAAGTAATGTCCTTTCAGCTGTGGTTTTGAACTTGAAGAATGATGTTTTTATTTATTTAAAACTGAATCATTTATTTAGATCAACTGCTATGAACATCGAATTTTCATTTGACATCTGATGTAGTTCTGAAATCTAAACAAGTAATGCACCAATTTGTCAGCAGTAGTCAGTCCCATTACAGACTTTGAGTCTAAGATTGGTGCATTACTTGTTTTTTCAGAACTACATCAGATGTCAAAATCTAAACAAGTCCCTTTATTTCTTGGAGGATGAATTTGTATCTTGCTTAAATTGTAAAAAGTCTAAGATTGCCACAATTTTTCTGGTATTGCCCGACTTTGAGTCTTTGTTTTTTCAGCATTTTGAAACCCTAAAACTTTATCTATTTTGATAGATCCATGTAGTTAGATTATTAGGTTAGAACTAAGTTAATGAAGCTAATAAGTCAAGTTTGAACTATTTTAGCCGCAAAGTATGATGGGTATTACTCTTTTCATGTTTCACTTTATTTTCGAATGCACTCAAATCTATTTGGAAAAATGGGAGAGGAGCTTTAAATGAATTCAAAATACCACAGTTACATATGATTTTTATGTTCTAGCTTGATGGGGATTGTTGATTATAAGTTATAACTATTGGGATTTGGACATCATTAAATAGATAGCTAATTCCATGTAGCTTTGGAACCTTACCATTCTAGGAAATATTTCAGTTAATTTTTTCTTGTAAATAGGTGAATGTATTTATTTCTGAATGTGTATATAAGTTTCTTATGCCGAGTTCATTGCTGAACATACTCTTCCAATTTTTCTGTTTTCAAGTAATATGTTTATTTGCTGAATAAAATATTAGTATTTTGTAGATTGTTTGTTTCTGTGTGAGCATTTGTTGAGCTGTGTGCATTTATTATTATGTTGTTCGTTCTATTTTGTTTATTTCTTCTGCTGGAAAAGAACATAAACTCTAAAAACTTGTTTTTATTTTATGCTGTTGTTGCTTATGTTTTTCCTTTAATTTTTTAGGCATTTGTGCTCAAGTACATTCTTTTCTTTCGTAATGAGTTGAAAGATGTATTAAGCACACCTCAGAACCAGGATCTGAGCACTAAGTTTAGAAGTCAAACAGTCTCATCAAATAATTTTTCTTCACTCGCGGAAGGTGTAAAAGTAAGGTGATTAACTTTTCCCTGCGCTGGGTAAATACATGATTATAGTGTTCTAGTTCTTATGATTTGTATGTTAATAATCTGTCTTCCTTGCAGATCTTGAGGATGGATATTGATTGCTCATTGTTATGCTTTTGATTCTGCTTAATGCCCTTTTTGACTATATGACATGATACTTCAGTAAAATTTTATCTGTCTGCATAAATGATTTTCAATCTGTATTTTGATTCCTTAGTTAATCCATTCCTTTTCCTTCCATGTAGTAGTTATTAAAATAACAACTGTAAGTTGATTCATGACCTACTCCATTAATCAAAGTCAAAACATAATAAAGGGACCTACTCTATTTATCAATTGATAGGATCGTAAGTAAATGAAGGGTAAGGGAATAAAGTGTAAGGGGAGGAAAATGAGAGTTTATTGTAACCACTTGATGAGGTGGCAAAATGGAGGGAAAATGTGAGCAATTGGAGGGAAAATGTGAGCATTAGTGGAGTCCTATAAATAGTAGTGGGAGGGAAATTAGAAGGAAAAACGAAGAATTGAGAATAGACCTAGGGTCTTTGGGAGAGATTAGGCCTCTATAGTGCCTTAGGTTACTTTTATCTTCATTTTCTCTTGTATTTTCAGTTTATCACCATTAATACATAGTTATTATGTTTGATTGAGTCATGAGAAATTCTAGATCCTATCATCAATTTATTGTTATTGTATCGATTTGACAAACTGTCTTTCGCTAAAGCCCTATTCTGGTATCATGTTTCCTTATAGCTGGTAATTGACATAATGTTGTTTATAGAGATATGACACAATTATAGGATTGTTCTCTTTTCCTTATGTATGCCTTCTTGGTTGATGCCTTTTCAGTTTCTTTTTTTTTGACAAAACCTTTTCAGTATCGTTGAGGCCTTTCATCCCGAACTATATAGTGCATGACTATGTTTTGAAAATTCTTGGCAAAATTATTTTCAATTTAGAAACGATTAACCATGCAATCTTTATATTGGTTTAGTGAGCCATTCCTCATTAACTGTTCCCAATTATAATTATTTTACTGAAATTTCCTAAATTGTAAATCTCGTTCACTCTAACCATGAATTATTAAAATGGCTAATAGCTGGTGCATCGGCCTGTTGACCAAACATATAACACATTAATCTGTAATGTGTGCAAATAAGTTTTGTTTTTGTTGTATTTCATTTTCATTCGTTTACCACCGTGATTTGAATTGGTTATATGTTACAGGTCCCTCTATATGCTTCATGGCACTTTAATGTTGCCAGATACATTCTTTCATGGTTATGCACATGTTTTTCCTGTGTCTTATTTTTGTTAATATTTTTGTGATCTTTGGCCAGTGCCCTCATAAGAAGCATGGGTGAGATATTATTTATGTGTGGAAATAATGAAAGGGCTGTGATTGCAACTCTGAGCATTCTAGGGGATGATATTCAGCATTCTGAAGAAGTTTCAAAGGATGAGGTAGGTAGTTTGAATGTTTTGCTGATACCAGTGATGTATGCAACATGTTTGCAACAGATGGAATTGAAACAATAATGTTGTTATCAGTGTCTTCTGTGGTTCTGCTTTCTTATATTTATTCACCAAGAATTGATTATCCAATGAACAGGTTATTACAAAAGCTCTTGAAGGTCTTTCTATTGAATCAGCCTTGGATCTGCAAAAAATTCTTAGAGTTGAAACATACACATCGCAAGCAAGTGCATTCAAGAGGCTTGAAGAAATGATTCCCTTATTCCAAAGTCGTATGGGGGCATTGCTTTTCTTGATCTCTGCTTTACTTTCTCGTGGACTGGTATGCTTTTCTCACTACAATGATTGTCTTGAGAGTCACTTGAATCTGAATATTTTTCATTCAATCAGGTTGTACAAGTATTTATATACTGAGAGGTATAGTCTAAATAGGACTGTGATTTTATCATGTTCCCTAATAATGATGTAAAGATATAAGCAATAATAACTAACATATCTCAACATTTCTCCTTAAGGTGGAGCTTATGCATCCATCTTATCACTATGTAAGTTATTGATAGGTCAATTGTGTTAGGCATATCAAATCTAACTAATTGATCGTTAGTCAGTTATAAGTGATGGTTGCAGGGGTATAAATATAATCCTATATGATGCAGTGTATCCTAGCTAAATCAGAAGACCTACTTTTCGAATCGTGTATTGTATCTTTTTATGAATATTTAGATACATGGTCATTAAAAATATTATATTTTTAAGTAAGAATAAGTAGCAGAAATAAAGAAAACATTTGCTAATATATCATATATTAACTTCAAAATAATTTAAGATACACCTAATAAATAAATAAAAATTAAAAACATATTTCAAACCCATAAAAAATAATCTTCTTTTTAGGTTTTAAAAATATAATATTAATATACTCTCTAAAACCACAACTTAAAACAAAACATGAAAAACGTATTATAGTAAGTATGCTGAGCAATTTGTCACCTTAAGAACCTTCTATATTTTGCGATTCAATTGATTCAGCATGATATGCCACGATTTATCCACGTTCCATAACAAATTTCAGTTCATCCTACAGTTAGTGTCGCCAACTCCAAATTCCACACAATATCACGATGCGTACTACAGGTATAAATCGCTTTACCACTAGGCGGGCTTTTAATTAGTCGATATGTCCATCTAGGCCCACTTCAGCATTAATTAGCCACGTGCAACCAGCAATAGGTTTTCCAGGAGGAAGTGGGACAAGCTCTTCCAGGAGGAAGTGGGACAAGCTCTCATGTATGGTTAGAGTCTAAAGCTTATATCTGATCAATCATAGATTCATAGCCTGTATCCATCCTCGATGGGATAGTGCTTCTTGAATAGTGTTAGGAATAGAGGCCAATGAAAGTGCAGAAACAAAAGCGCAATTGGTGGGAGATAAATGATGGTATGACAAGAAAATATAAGTGGGATGAGGTTTTGGGTAGAATGTTTACCTTTGCAGATGGAATGGGCAACTCAACAAAAGCAGGGACAAAAGCTGAAGCACGTGGTCCAAAAACGATGTGCAGATGGAGAATAATACTGAAACCGTTTTGAACAGTAGAGTACCTACTAAAGAAGACACACTTAGCAGCCTAAGGAGGTAAGAAAGATCATCAAGAAAGCATGTGAGGCAAACACTCAAAGGAGGACAACACACAAGAGGTTTTTCAAATACAAGAGAGTGAGGAACCTCATAATCGAATACTGGGGATGGCATGTTGTTTATCCGATAACAGGCTATTAGAGAGTACCTACTAAGGAAGACACACTTAACAGCCTAAGGAGACAAGAAAAATCATCAAGAAAGCATGTGAGGCAAACACCGAAAGGAGGACAACACACAAGAGGTTTTTCAAATACAAGAGAGTGAGGAACCTCATAATCGAATACTGGGGATGGCATGTTGTTTATCCGATAACAGGCTATTAGAGAGTAGCCCCCCCCCCCCCCCCCTTCCCATTTTTATTAAAGGTGCATGAACATTGATTAATAAGGTTCGAGTTGTATCAACTAGATGACAGTGTTTTCATTCAACGATGCCATGAAGGAGTTGAATGATACAGAAAAGTACTCTTCGGCATTATCACTTTCCAAAATTCAGATTGTTTTGCAAGTTTGGTCTTAATCTGAGCAGAAGGTTTGAAAGGCGCCAAATAATTCTTACCGGTCCTTCAACAAAGTGATCCAAGTGTGCTTTGAGAAATCATCAATGAAAGTGACATAATGCTTGTATCCTAAAATGTTATTGGCACTATTAGGAAAAGACACCCTAAAATATTTGGCAAGCTGTCATGATTAGTATGGACTCAAGATGTCATGGATGAGAAACCAACACCGTCATCTTATCGAGACTTTGATAACCTAAACAACGAGGAATGTCTGTCCCGTACTCCGGTCATGTATAAAGAAGTCAGAAGTGAATGTGATGGAACAATTGAAAGAGCGGGTATGTTGACCAATTGAAATTAAATTAAAAAGGCAAGTGGGTACAAGGAAGACCAAGTTCAGAGACCATGAGAGAGGTGAAGCTTGATCAATGCTTGTACCTTCAAACCACTAGCACTTGTGACCTAGTGAGGTGTTTTATGAGGTAGTAGATTAGAGATAAGAGAGGTTACTTGTTCTATGATCATTTGGCTGCTCCACTTTATAATTATGTTTCTACTTTATAACTGCTCCACTAGGAGTATTCAAGTTAGACTGAATTATATGTTTAGTTTATGAATAGAGGGAGCTAAGGAATGTGAGTTATTCTGGAGAAGATATTGTATGAAAGCCCTATGAAGTTGTTTTGTGACAAGTCAGCTTCAACATTGTTCATAATTTCGTTCAACATGACAAGACAAAACACATTGAGATAGACCGACACTTTAATGAAAAGTTAAATGGTAGATTGGTAGCAACTAAGTACATTCCTTCTGGGTACTAAGTGGCTGTTGTATAACAAAGGGCTTGCCAGCGTAATGTCTCAGTTTACTGACTTGCAAGCTCTGGATAATCTATATCTATTAACCAGCTAGAGGGTGGAGTATTGTAAATTAGTTGTTATTTGTAATTACTAGCCATCATCAGGCCTATTAGGTTCAGTTAGTCCTAGCCTGTCTTTATAATAAGGATTAGTGAATGTAGTTACACACGATTGGATTAATACTGAGGATATTTTACTACTGTTTGTATGTTTGTTTAGCTTGTGGTTTCAAAAGGCAGCCGTCCTTCCATATCAATTTTTAAGCCTATCTTGTGAGGGAGGTTCTGTTTGTTCAAAGCTGTGTAATAGCAATGGAGCCCAAGTTTCAAGTCTTCATGATATTTACGAACTTCAATGTTTTTCTCTTTGATTTTAAGAAATAAACGGGCATCATTTCATATACTCCTTGCACGCTGGTGAACACAAAGACACCCAATTGTCATTAATGCACAGGAGTAATTGTTATTTTGCATTGGTTATTATTGTCTGAAATGGCTCATCTGGTGTATGCAATCTTGCTTTTATCCAGGACTTGATTCAAACAGACAGGGATGATCCTAGCCTACCTCTTGTTACTGCTCCTTTCGGACATGCATCCCAGGTAAATACTCAGAGCCACAGATAATTGAAAAATGCTGCTGTGCTTTTAATTGCTGTTCGTTTTAACTTCTCTGCCAAAACTTATTTGAGCCTTTTCCTTTTCCTTGAATATTGCGTTGCAGGAAGTTGTAAACTTACTTCTCTGTGGACAGGCTGTGCCTAATGTATTTGATGGGAGGATGGATTTAGGTGGAGGAATGTTTTTGAAAGGTGTATCCCATAATGTGGAAGTTGGGTTTCTCACACTACTAGAATCCCTGAATTTCTGCAAGGTTGGTCAGTATTTAAAATGCCCAAACTGGCCTATATGGGTTGTTGGCAGTGAATCCCATTACACAGTATTGTTTTCTCTGGACACCAGAGTTCAAAACGAAAATGAACTTGAACAAAGGGAATCACAGATTCGCAAAGTGTTTGATGCTCAAGACCAGAGTGGAGGTGGTGGTTTCATTAGTGTAGAAGGGTTCCACCATGTTCTAAGAGAAGCAAATGTGAATCTTCCTCAAGATAAGCTTGACCACCTTTGCAGTACAGGCTTCATTGTATGGAGTGAGTTCTGGCAAGTCATTTTGGATCTAGACAAGAGCTTAGGAGGCCTGAAAGATTCATCAGGACTTATGGGGAAGAAAGTTTTTGATCTTTACCATTTTAATGGGATTGCTAAATCAGATCTGAATGGAAGTCAAACATGTTCTTCTGGGGTTGAAAGTCCACTACAAAGACCTAGACTCACACAATTGAGAGTTTCAGTTCCTCCAAGGTGGGCGCCGGAGGAATTTATGACAGATGTGACAGTTTCTTCTGCTTGAGTGGAATCGAATCTTCTGCTAAGGACGCTGAAGTATCTAAACCGGAGCCTTCTCAACATGCACCTTTGGTAGACTGCATAAGGGCGCGCTGGCCCCGTGCTATCTGCAGCTGGTCTGGGGATCCTCCTAGTATAGTCTGAGAGACTTGGAGTGATTTGTTGTGATTTTGATGTTGTAACTTATGGCACATAATGGGGGTCAGGAATCAGAATTTTCTCCAGTATGTGCATAACTGTTTTATAATGTGGAGTAATTTATCATTCAATATTCTCTTTGGTTTTGACATGTCATTCAAAAGGTTAGAGGGAAGATTGGTGTTTTAGACTTGTTAAGCCGACTTGTAAATCCATTCTGATGTGTATTATTTATTGTGCTGGGGATTATTCTGAATAGGGGGAAATTGAATATTTATATTTATAATAATATCATCATACCATCTGTTGTTGAACATTATCTCCTTTTATTAATAATTATCTTTTTGCCTTGTTTTAACAGTACTATTTGACAAACAATCAAACATCATAAAACAAGGTTTGTATGTTTGTGAAAAAAGGCTGGCATGTGAGTGTTGTGTTGTTTGATTCCTCTGGGTAAGGTAGTCAAGTTCGTAATTCTAGGTAGGAATGGTGAGAGGTCATAAGTTCGTAAAGTACGAGTTTGTAGCACGAAACATAGAGCATATGATTAGAGGATAATTGTCTCAATGAAGTGAACCAAGTGCTAAAAGAAATATTTGTATTAAGTTTCTCATATAAATAAAGCAAAGAATGTTTTTGTAGGAACTTTATTTTGTCATCTAGTACATATGACTAGGGAGTTAGAAGAGAAAGAAGAGAGCATTGCAGGTTTGAACATACGCTCTTAAGTATACACAACACTTACATGTATTTTACCACTTGACTATGTCTCTCGAGCATTGCAGTACGAACAGAACATATGTTATAACTTAGGCTCTTGCTTTTCCCACACCCTACTACTCTACAAACACACCCAGTAAGGGTGTGAAAAAGCCAAAAGACCTATTTTTTTCAGAAATTTTCACCTGTTCGAATACGGGCCTTCGAATAGGTTCGAACGAGGCCATTCGAGTGTGTTAAATATGGACAGACACCCCTTGGGCGTTTTTTCACCTGTTTGAATAGGGTCATGCGAGCGAGTTGAATCTTTGTCATGCGAGCGAGTTCGAATCTTTGTCATGCGAACAGTTCGAATCTTTGTCATGCGAACATGTTCGAATGATGATGTTGAGCAGTCTTCGCAGATCTTCTGCGGCATTACAGGTATTTGACGCCTCAGATTCCACCGACAGTTTTAATCAACGGTTTACAATCAGTCAAATGTGTCAGATAAAGGAGTGGATGTCAATCCCTTTGGAAAATGTGCCTGAACGGATAGAATTTAAACGGCTCAGATTTGTGATCTAAAAATGAAATCAACGGCTGACATTTCACCATGCCTATTATAAAAGGGGGTTCACATCCTCAAATCTTCTTCACCAAACCCTAATCTGCTTCTTCACCAAACTCTGAACCTGCTTCTTCACCAAAATCCTCATATCTCCTAAAATGGAATGGCAATTGTGCTCAACCCAGTACTCAAACGACAAATTCCTAACGGCCATTCACCACCATGGGACTGTCACCACCGACGAACATGGTGCTGTGTTTCGTTGTCCTAACCATGTCTTCTGCAGGATGAGTAAGGACATCACCTTCGCCCAACTGAAGGAAAAGGCTGAGAGGAAGATTCGTCCAGAGGGAGCGTGGCGTAAAGACGTGGAGCGTATACGTTTCAAAAAGTTCAATTGTAGAGATGATGGGGTATCCATTATTCGATCATGGAGATCCAAAGCGGCGGCGGCGTCCGCGCAATGATGGAACATCTAGCTAACGTTAGATGGGGCGACAAATCTTAGAGTCATGCGTGGACACGAGACGCACTCCAGAAGAAGTCATTCATCTTCTTCAACAAAGACCACCCTCACCACAACAACCCATACTTACGCACACCTGTAAAGTTGACTATCAGATGACTGTCCAGTCCAGGCTCCAAGCTGGTGTGTTGCTTCATGGTCGTGAAACTAAACATTTTGAGCTTAAGAACAACATTACCTTTGCGCGAATTGAAAAGAAAACTAATAGAAAATGTGGAACTAGATGGTGTGGAGCAAGAAATTAAAAGTATCGAATGTCAATCCCCTACATCTGTAGCATGACCCCACGTAATCGTATTCGGATGTGCCCCAAGCCTATCAAGAAAGACAAAGACGTTCGTGAAATGTTTGAGAAACATGAGAGCTTCCAAGGTTTTATTGAACCTTATCTTGCAATTTGTGTTTTTCATTTCTGTTCTTATCCAATATTAAATTTTGTTCGACTTTTTAATTTTACCGTAATTATTACCGTAATGACAATAAATTTGCGCCAACGTAAAGGGAATTTCAAATTAAAAAACCAAATGAAACAAAGTAGTTAAATTATACAAACAATCCAAACATATATCCCCCTATGACATATCCTACTGGGTGTTGCGCCCCCTCCTCCTCTCATACACATTGCCAAACCTCCTCCTAAACCCACGGAAGGGGTTGAGCAGCCTCTTGATGCGTTGAAATATGCTCCTCACTGGCTCTGGGACATTATCATCGATGGTCCCATCCATGTCATCAACCAAATCCAGCAGCTCTGGTAGCATCTGTCAACCAAATAACATAACATTATTATTTAAATAAATAGAAGATTAAGAAACATTATCAATGCAATTAACATAAAAGACACGTAACACACTGACATCAGGCTCATCTGCAAGCTGTACATAATGCTCAGGGAAGAGAAAGGGATGTGAGACCCTAGAGTACCATGGAAAGTAGCCTGACACCGTGTTTGAGGAGTACGGCACTGCAGGAGGCCCCCGCGCCACCAAGTGGTCCTCGAAGCGTGTCCACCTCTCATCACACTCGGATAGGAGTGCAGGACGTCCCCTAGTAGCGACTACGGGATCCTCCGGAATCTGCTGGACCTGCCCAAACTGTCTGAGCACTCGATCTGGCAAGTGGCGCATCATGCAGCCACCACTCCGAATGAACCCTCTAAAGGCCTCCTCCTCATGATGCCTAGATGATGAAGGCCTAGAAGATGAAGGCCTAGCAGATGAAGGCCTAACAGATGAAGGCCTAGCAGATGAAGGGTCGGCCAACTCATAGGCCGGAAATTGAGCATCACGCCCAATATCCTCGGGAAGTGGGGGAGGAGGAACATCAACCCTACCCCTACCCCTAGCACGACCCTTAGCTCGGGAGGGTTCACCGGCTTCTTCCCTCCTTTTGCGGTTTGAAACCGCAGGAGGTGGCCGACCAACTCGCTCGGATGGTTCAGCTGCATGACCACCTCTGCTCCTCACCATATCTGAAACAACAATCAACAGAACCAATTAAACCAAATTAACAGAACCAAACACAAAAAGGCTGACAAACTCTACTGTCAAACGACTGTTCGAACGACAACATGCGAACGTGTTCGCACAACCCCGTTCGAACAAGTCAGTTTCAGTTTCCAAATTACAACGGTTCGAATGAGGTCGTTCGAATGGTGTTCGCACGACCTCATTCGAACACCTTCGTTTTCATGTGTTCGAATGACATCGTTCGAACAATTCATCGTTTCAGAAAAAAAAAAACCCAAATGCAGCGTAGGGGGAGAGGCATACCTTGATGAAAATGGAACGATTAGAGAGTGTGAGAGGAGGCGAAAATAACCCAGCAACTCTTGAGAGTGTTGGTGGAGAAGATTGAGTGAGAGATTGGGTGAGATTGAGTGAGTTGGGAGAAGGTGAGTGAGAGGGAGAGTGAATGTTAGGGTTCGAAGGAGGGGAGTGAAGGGAGGGGAGAGTGAGAAGGGGGGGGGGGTGTGGGTTTTTTAGTTTTTTTTAATTGGGGGTAATTTTGGAATTTAAATTTTGATGGGGTGTGATAAGTAGGAGGGGGTGTGGGAAAAGTAATTCCCATAACTTAAGATAGCCTCCAATGAAGCCAACTTATTAAGGCTATTGCTTTTCCCACACCCCCTCCTACTCAAAACACACCCCACAAGGGTGTGAAAATACCAAAAGGCCAGCCAAAACCTCTTTTTTTCACGAAATTTCACTGTTCGAATACGGGCCTTGAGCAGTTCGAATGACATCGCTCGAGTGTGTTAAATTTTGACTTCACACTCTCTTTGGGCGTTTTCACTGTTCGCATGACCTTGTTGAACCCGTTCGAACGACATCGCTCGAAAGTGTGTTAAATATTGACTTCACACCCCTTTTGTGCGTAATTTCACTGTTCGAACGAGGTCATTCGAACGTGTTCGAACAAGGTTGTTGAAGCGATCTTTAAACACGTCCTCTCACAGCGTTTCACGCGAGGTTATTTTGGAATAAAATTTGTTAAAGGGTGTGAAAGAGTAGTAGGAGGGGTGTGGGAAAAGTAAAAGCCCTTATTAATCACCTCATTTTCGTAGCCCTTACTTTCGTTTGCCACTTCCTCCTCTCTTTTTATATCCCATCATCTAGTTTGTCAAAGTAATGCTATTATCAAATATTGAAATGCCATAAATTTCTAGCTGTAACATACCTTTTTTAAGGATAAATCCGTAGTGAAGTTTTCAATTACAGATTCATAAAATAATGAAAAAACGAATTACAGATTTACCTTTAACTTTAGTAAATCCAAATGGAAAAAAATTTCACAGCTCCTCTTTGAATCTGGTAAAAGTGAGAGGAATAAAATGGGAATGAATGAATTAGGTGGGGGTATAAGTGCCAACTGGTGGGTGTAAAATGGGAATGAACTAGATACATTAACTTGCGTTAATCAATTTTTGCTCATAAATAAAAGAGATCGGAGAGAGTACTTAAGTAATGAGATATTTTAATAATTTTAGCAATTTACTAACAGGTACGGATACCATTACATCTGTCGATGTAATCATTTACTAGCGGTTTGAAATCAGAGGAGGACCTATGTAACATCCCTACTTTCGTTAATTTCAAATTAAGAAATTAACGAGTGATTTATTACTTGAATAGGTAATAAATCAAGTCACGGATGTGAGGTTGTCGCGGAAGCAATTTATAATTGCTTGAGTATATAATTTAAATACATAATTGAGTGGAAATTAGAACACTAGGGGTATTTTAGTCTTTATACCACTCACACTAAATGAAATCCAAGACCCAAAAATATCTAAACACTCTCTCATTCCTCACTTAAGTGAATAAAGAAAAGGTAAAGTTAGAGAGAGAGAGAGAGAGAGAGAGAGAGAGAACACGGCACAAGAAAGAAGAAAGAAAAAGAAGAAAGAAGAAAGAAGAAAGAAGAAAGAAAAAGGAAACCGTGAGAAGGAGAGAGAAAGAAGAGAAGAATGGGTAAGGAGGAAGAAGAGGAAAAATGGGGTTTTAAACTCATCAAAACACAATTCTTCCTTCACCAAAAATGATCTCCTCGTCATCCTCTTCGATTTGGTACCAAAATCATCATCATCAACTCACACTCTCTCACTTTGCCATTTTTGAATTTAAGTGGAAAATGGAGGTTTTGTTGTTCAAGCTCAAAGGAAAGCTTTGAATGGAATTTGGGAGCGAGTTTAAGGTGGATTGCGCAAATATTGAGGTCCAATTTGGGGTTTGTGAAGAATGAAAAGGTTAGGGTTCAAATTGGGATTATGTGTGAATAGTGAATTGAAGCTTGAAGGCGATGAATAGTGATTTCATGGAGGTTTTGTGATTTATTGTAGGTTCAAAGGATTGGGGCGGATTCGATTGTCGCCGGGCGTAAAGTTTATGCGAGGAACGATCGTGCGGTTATGTAGATTAAGCTTATGGGTTTCGACTTCCGGAGTTATTCGGTTTGAGTTCGAGGATACGGGGATTGTTCGTGTGTTTTCTCGTTCGTGAGCACATTCCGACATTTCGGTATTTCGTGATTTTCATTACGAGAGGTGAGTTTTACTCACGTTTAGGGAATTTTAAAATGTTGTTTATGTTATGTTTGAACGGTTTTCGAAATTTGGAGTTTCGAGAATTTTAGAGTCAAAAACGCTATTTTACGAAAATGACGCGTGTTTGAAAATTTAAAACGAAACCATAATGCTTTGATTTTTGAATTGTTATGTTTGGACTGAATATATGTGTGTTGTAGCTGTGCGTGGTTGAATCGGATTGAAATACAGTTTGGGATCAATCGGAGAACGAAACGGAACGAAATTGGGCATTGAGTTGAGAAGTTCCTATGTTCCCAATTCCCGATGTTTCGTTTCGACGCTCCGTTCGGCTTCAAACTTCTTTTAAATCCTTTTCCTAACCACCCATAGCGTATATGGTTGATAATGTTTGTTTTGTCTGTGGTTTTAAAGTTGTTTGGTGTAATTCGGTTGAATTCTCAAATCTTTTGGAAAACCGTAAATTTTGTATATGTGTGGGAATTAATGATTTTTGAACAAATTGATGTCTGGACTGGTTTTACAGGTGATTATTGTATTTTGGGATGTCCATATTTCAGAGGAAACTCTGCCGAAATTTTGTTGGCAATTTTTATGCAAATTCAAAGTGGTTTTGAAATAACGGTTAATGATTTGAATATTTCGAAAAAACGGAAAATCTAGATTACGTGTGGGAACCAAAAGTTTTATAACTCAACTGTTTGCTGGACGGATTTTCATGAGCGTGTGCGTATAATAATATGTTATCGCAACATATTATGCATTGAGTTATGTTTCGTGATATATGAGTTATATCGAGTATAGGAGCCCAATGCGGGTGTGATATATAAATTATATCTAGTATAGGAGCCCAATGCGGGTGTGATATATATATTATATCAGTCGGGGTGACGACCACTGTTTTTGTTAGCATGCTAGGTGAGGAAGTCATGAGCCCTTGACCTAGGCCCCATTTCATATATTTATCTTTGCTTTTAGGATTTGCGCTCCTATTAGCTATGGGGTTCACTCGAGCTTGCGGAGTTGGTGATGTGCTAAAACTTTTAAATGTGTATATTGTGATTTTGTCACTCGAGCTTCTTTAGGTTGTTGGTGACATGTCACAAGTGATTAATAAAGAGGATAGTGCATAGCCATCAAGAATTGGGCTATGAACTATAGATAAGTAATTTAAGTTGTACATAGTCATCAAGAATCGGACTATGAACTCTTATGTAATTCATTTATCGGATTACACATGATTGATTGTTTATTGTAATTCTTTTTGAATTACTAATTATGGTTTTATAAATGGACCGAGTGATAGGTAAGGGTCACGGTAAGACTCATCGAGACAAGTTGTCTCACCCTACAAATGTTGTTGTTTTTCAGAGTAACTTGAGGAAAGAAGATCCTTTATGACACGAGTGGATGGAGTGCTCGAGAAGGAAATGGAAGACGTAGTTCTTCTATTATTAGTTATGTTTTTTTCCTGTTATCTTTGTATTCGATTTATATAACTTGAATTTATTCTAAGTTATGTATCGCTTCCGCTATTCTTGTAAAGATTGTAAAATCTAAGCAGAAATGTATCTCGATGTATGCTAAATAGGTACACTTTAGTATTTCTACTAGATAGAAATATGAGGTGTTACATTTTGGTATCAGAGAGCGATTCGACCTCGTCGGACGTAGAGACCTTGTGGTCAAAAGGTTAGATCGAGTCGACTTAGTGACTTAGACAATTAAATGTCGAACCTCAAAGTATATTACGTGAAGTATTGAGTCGAGGATCCACTCAATGTTTCATGTGAGTTAATCGAGAATGATGACAATTATTTGCCTCGGCCGAAAAATGTCCAAACCCTAAACCATAGGAATTTCGCCTTCTCGGTTTATCGAGCACGCGTGAAGCGCAGGGAAGGGCTACATATAATGTTCTGAAGTAAGCAATGGGCAGTCAAGTTGGTTCGAGGAAATTAAGGGCGACTGTTCAGTCAATGAACTCGGTGCAATTGTAGAATTGCAGTGGAAGTTATTGTAGGTCCTACAGGGAACTACAATTAAGCAAAGCCTTGAGGCAGTAATAATGGGGGACCTTAACGGACGCCATGCTGGTAGTTAACTGCTGACGTGGCGTCTTAAGTGTCAGGGCTGACTTGGAATTCATTAAATGATGTGGCAAATGGGGGACCAAATTGAAACTAAAAGAAAACATAGGGGACCAAATTGACACAAACTCAAAACTGAAAAATAAAATTAACAAACATAAAAAACACAAAAACAAAAATTAGAAAACTACACTTCTGAATTAACAAAAACTAAATTAAATTAACATAAACTAAATTTGTTCATCTTCTTCCCTGGAACTAGAAAAAAAGAGCAAAAAAATATTCAAGCTTCTACCATGAAGAACAAAAAACTCTTCAAGCTTCTACCATGAACAAATATGGAGATGCATCTTCAAGCTTCGAAATCCAGAAATGAAGCCATAAACGAATCTGCAAACGAAGAACAAATAAGCCATAAATGAATCGAAATCCAGAAATGAAGAAGCCATAAACGAATCGAAACCTAGAAACAAATCAAAACCCAAATATGTGTTTTCGTTTCCAAATCAAATCTGCATTTTTTAAACCCAAAACGAAATTGCGATTCCGAATCGAAAACCCCCAATCCCTAAACCTTCACATTCGTTTTGATTATATGGTTTTTAAACCCAAAACGAAATTGTTCAACATAAACAAGGATTCAATTGATCTAATAGACATGTTCACAAAAAAAAACAAGAACTCTGGAAGATGAATATATGGTTTTCAGATCTGGAATTATGAATCTGGTTTCAGATATGTAATATATATTGTTTTTTGGCATAACATACCAACAACAGCGTGTGGCTCAGTGGTAAATGAGAGTGTTTTCAATGTATAGGTCACGAGTTCAAGTCCTAAGTTTGGCAAAAATTCTATTAATTTTAGTAACACACTATCCTCCATTATGCAATGTCAGTGTGCCACGTGGCAACCATCCATTGGTTGCTGACGTGGCATGCCAGTGCCACGTGGAAGTGGTGACATGAGATGACATGTCACCTCCGTTTGCCACATAACCTTTTTTTAATGAGAAAGTTAACAGAGAGGACCAAAATGACACAAAAATTGAAGATGAAGAACCAAAGCGGGAAAAAAAGATAAATGACCAAAATGAAATTTAAGTCAAAGATAAAGGACCAAAAGAGTAATTTAGCCTTTTATTTATTATGTTAGTCTCTCTAATTTGAATCTGTTATGTATTTTGTGAATATGTTGATTCTCTTAGTGTTACTTAATTTGTATTTAAGAACTTATTAGTGTTATTTAATTTGTGTTGCTCTAGTGCAACACAAGTTGTGAAATTAAAGTGTTATTTTTATTATATTTTTAGTGATGTGTGTGTTTCAAAATTTTTGTAACCCCTAACCTAAGGTCTTGGATGCGCCATTTGTTAAAATATCTCATTTATTTTACTCACGACAGTGAGTTAAACCGCCCACCTATGAAACCCCGATACTCCAAAATAGGCCGCGTACATCGTGTCCGATACGTATTTGATACCAATACATGTCGGACACTTAGGATACTTACGGATACGTATCACGGGAGTATCTGTAACTTATGTTTATTTTTAAATCAAAATAAGATCGGATACTTACCGAATACTTCTTTGGATACTTACCGATCACGTATCTTGTGAGTATCCTAGAATTGATATTTATTTTTAAATCAAAAAACGATCAGATACTTATTCTTTTATCTATTCTTTAAAGAGAAAAAAATGGATCCAAAAAGGACACAAGATTTGGTTTATGTGCATACTAGTATTCATTATTGGTGCGCAGTTTCCACTGACTTTGCCGATGACTAATCTACGCCTGTGGAACCCGGCCGACCTCAGTACTACTCGCCTTTGCCGGCCCGTGTGGTTCTCTCCTCCCAATAGAGTTTTTGTCACATCAAAGATTCGAACCCGAGACCTTGGGGTGGAATCCGAGTCCAGTTACTACTCAGACCAACCCTTGTTAGTACTATGCTTACTTATTTTTATCACAAGTATATTTATGTTTTATATTTTAAAATTTTAATTTAATTTTTTATTGAAATATCCCTGCCGGATCGTATCTTCATTTTCAAAATTTACCCGTATCCACATATCGTGTCGTATCGTATCCCGTATTCGGGCTTCATTGCTGCCCACTCTATACCCATTGTTGTGGATTTTATCCGCAAATATGCACATGGTTGAGTTATTTATTGGGTGTTGCTTTTCCCATGCCCCCTCCTACTCAAAACACACCCCATAAGGGTGTGAAATGACCAAAAGACCAGCCAAAACGTCTTTTTTTTTAAAGAAATTTCACGTGTTCGAACACGGGCCTTCGAACCCGTTCGAACGAGATCGTTCGCGTGAGTTAAATATTGACTTCACACCCTCTTGTGCGTAATTTCACCTGTTCGAATGAGGTCATTCGAACAGGTTCGCATAACATTGTTCGAACCCGTTCGAACGACATCGTTCGCGTGAGTTAAATATTGACTTCACACCCTCTTGTGAATAATTTCACCTGTTCGAACAAAGTCATTCAAACATGTTCGAACAAGGTCGTTCGAACCGTCGTTAAACACGCGTCCAAATAAGCGTTTCACGCGAGGTTATTTTGGAATAAAATTTGTTAAGGTGTGTGAAAGAGTAAGAGGGAGAGAGAGAAAAGCAAAACCCTATTTATTCATCTCTAAGGGGGACTCGATTGACGCCGTTAGAATAATGGAATCAAAGTCACTACACATTTACAATACTTAAAGACAAAAGGTTCTCTTGACCAAAAAAAAAAAGACAAAAGGTTCAGTTAAATCTAAAACAAAAAGTTCAATTAAATTAAATATAATAATAATAATAAAAATGACAACATATTCTGTATGGTGTCATCTCTACTGTCCCACCCCATAAATCCCATTTTAGACAAAAATACTCTTGAATTCAACAAAGCTTTTAGAAATATACGTAAATTTGGTAAATTCGGGGGTGTTGTGAGGAAAAAATTCCCAAATTTACTTCACAGATAGGTAAATTTCGTTAAGCAAAATGCTAACCAAATTTACCTATCTGTGAGATAAATCCAGGAATCATTTTTTCTCCCAAATTTATTTATAAGTGAGGTAAATCTAGGAATCATTTTTCTTCCCAAATTTATCTATAAGTTTGCTAATCGAATTTACCTACATGTGAGGTAAATACGAAAATTTTTAATTTTTTTTTAAAAATGAAGGGTATTTGTGGAATATAAGCGTTTATGGGATGAGAGAGAGGATGTGGGGGTAAAAAAATCCCATCCTACTTTCTTTGAAACAACTAAATAGCATAAAATGCCATAAATGATTCTATTTTTGTCATCTCTAGTCTCGTCCTACACTCCTTGATACAACTAAATAGCATAACTATATATATATATATATATATATATATATATATATATATATATATATATATATATATATATATATATATATATATATATATATATTAAATTCTAAAGAACTATATATAGTAACATGCTAAAAACCCATCTTTTCCAAAAGGACCTCCTCACTAAAAAATTACATGTCCTAAATTACAATTTAATTATTTGGAACTTTAACTACAAATTAAAACCGCGACCGTTGGTCTAGTAGCTTAATCTTCTCTAGGACATGGGGACTTGACATTTGGTGTTCTCAAGTTCAATTCTTTGCAGATGACAAACTCGGTATTGGCCAATAAAATTTAATCCAAAAACACGAATGAGAGATTACTTTTGTTAAAAGCGTTGAGATATACTTAAATAACAAAAAAAAAAAAAAGAACTCCAATTAACATCAAACAACTTCACATGCAAGCAATTTAACATGATCGGTTCTTAGACATGTTTTATGCTTATCATTCTCTTCTTTTCTCTTTTCTTAAAGCTTTAAAAGAAAGTGATATAAGTTTGACCCATTAATGAAAATTTCCCATTCTTGAAGTCTTTTGTCCATATAAATATCCTAGTCATTTAAAAAATTCTTCTATAAACAACAAGTAATACCAAAAAACTTCCTAGTTCTTGTTATCTTGTTAGAAATTACTATCAATTTTCTCCATTTGTACAAAAGTCCAAACATTTTTATCTTTCTTTGAGTCCCTATTTTCCCTATCCATCACCAAAGCCCAATGATTAAAATTTAACTATATTTATCAAATAAAAAAATCCAAACAAAATCAATTATCATAGATTAATAGATTCAAATTTAGCTATATTTATTTATCAAAGGTAAAAAAACTCCAAACTTTATTTAATTATCATATTATATAGATTAATTAATAACATTCATATGTATACAAATTACAAAGGGCTTAAAAACACCTTATAATAAAAACCCTCTTTTTTATACTAATTACCAAATTACAAGAACTAAATATTCCTTCAAGTACTCATGAAAGCATAATTAACATATTGTTACATAAAAACACACTAAAATCTATATACTAAAAACCTGCATGCTTTTTTCTTTCTCTACCTTCTCTGCCCTGGACTGAAGCGTCATCTCGTAACCCTAAATTTTCATTATAAAAAAATTACTAAAGTCCACTTGTGCCAATCAACTTGGTTAATCCAAAAGTAATAGACATAGCCATCCAACCTCCAAACAAAACTCTTAAAATAGACCTAAACAAAGGAGCTTTACCCAACTTAGCTCCTAACCAACCAAAAACAACCAAAGCAAAGCTCACAGCAGCTACAACAACTCCAACTCTAACCTTATAATTTCCAATAAAAAATGCAGCAAGCAATGGAACCATTGCACCAATAGAAAAAGCTAAAGCAGAAGCTGCAGCAGCTTGTAAAGGATTTGGCAAACTCTCATTCTCATCATCAACATGATCAACATCTTCATGTTCATGTTCTCTACCTCTTTCTTTCTCTCTCTTCATTTGAGCAACTTCTATGTCTAATTGTGAATAAACAGAAACAAATTCACCAATTGCCATGCTACAAGCACCAGCAACTAATCCAGCAAAACCTGTTAAAATCATTGCTTTAATATCTTGTTTAACTGCTCCTATACCCATCATAAGAGAAGCTGTTGAAACTAAACCATCATTAGCTCCTAAAACAGCAGCTCTTAACCATTGAGATCTTTTGGAGTAATTAATGTTGTCTTTTGTTGTTTCAACTTCTAAGGTTGTTGGTTGTAACTCAAGATCATTATTATTATGTATATGGTTTGGAATAATTGGAAGAACAAATTTGGCTTGTTGTGTTTGATTAGATGCCATGAGATAGAGTGAAATGATAATAACAAGAAGAGATGAACAAGAAATGAGTATAGAAGAAATGGGTATGTGGAGGAAGTGTGGAGGACACAAGTTTCCAAAGGGTATTTATGGATGAAAATCTTCTATGTTGGATGCAAAAGTGGGGTAACACCACTAACTAAATAACAAACAAAGGGTATTTTATTCATAAATAGTGTTTATAAAGAAATTTTTGATTGGTTTTTAAAGTATATAGTAAAATTTGATTCACTTTTTAAAGTTTGCATGAAAAAGTGGGGAATGATTTAAAGGAAGTCTACTCAAATTGTAACAAAGTATATATATTGAACCAAGTGTACTTTGGAGGATTTTCTTGGGCAATTTTATCTTCTGAATTTTTTGGAGCCTCCCCTATTATTAATTTAGAAAATAGAACACTTATAAAGAGCGTGAGTCTTGGCGCGACGGTAAAATTACTATCTTGTTAACTGGAAGTCACGAGTTCAAATCTTGTAACAATCTCTTTACTTGCGGAGGACTCAGACTCCACCTGATAGGAGTTTCGTGTACTAGACTACACACACTACAAAATAAATTTGCACTTAGCTTTATAAAAAATGTATTTTGTCCAGAAAAAATAATTTGCATCTAAACTCCTAATTTTGCACCCATTCTACAATATATCATGCTCGCACAATTACTAACATCAAATCCTCTCACTCGATCCCATATGCATAGAGAATAATTATGAGTTGTGTATTTTAAATATATTAAACTTTTATTTTTCTTATATTTTTAGTGATATGTGTTTTTTTTTAAAAAAATTGACCCCTGAGAGGTTGCTATTATTTTTGCTTATATTTAACATGCACATTCTACACTTTATAATACAAAGACTAAAACTTGGGGTATATATGCAAACTAATAAGAGGAAAAATCGTGTTTCACCTCTTAGCGATAGGTTCCCTAGGTTATTTTTAGTAGTCGCAGATCACAATGCTTTAGTTAGTTCTTGTGGTAGGTTGACCAATGAGATTTGGATTTGGACCATCCCTTCGAGGCGTCAGCTTGCTTGGGAGGAGGACCTCCTTGGCGAGCTTCTCTTGTCTTTAGCACCTGTGTCTCTTTCACCAGGGCTAGATATTTGGGTATGGGCACCGCTCTCTTCTGGATTGTTCTCTGTATCTTTTGTGTACCACTCTCTCTTAGTCTTTGTCTGTTTTGAGGCTCTCCGATCAGTAGCTTGATTATAAACATGGTTTGGAAGAGTTTTCCTCCCTCCAAGGTTGTTGCTTTTTCTTGGAAGCTTCTCTTGGATAGAGTACTTACTCAGTTAGCAGAGGGGTGAATACGGATATTACTGCGACTACTTGTATTTTGTGTCGAGGTACCCTTGAGTCTGCTCTCCATCTCTTCTACATTTGTAGGTTTGCTTCTGCTCTGGTATGCTATTATCAGTTGGCTGGGTTTTGATTTTGTGATGCAGCAGGACATTTCATCTCTATTCCTCCAGTTCATTCATATGGGGGTCATGTGAGATGAAGACGAGGTTTGATGCTCATTTGACATACTGTTCTTTGGGTCATCTGGGACCTGAGGAAAAATTGCATGTTTTCGGGAGGTACTCCTGACCTTGGGAGATGTTATGACCAGATTTTGCTGCTTTCCTGGAGATGGTTCTAGACTAGGGATAATTCTCCTTACTGTTTATTTTATGAATGGTTTGTAGACCCTTTGGATTGTATTTTTAGGAGGTAGTTTTGTCCTTTGTTTTTTCTTCCTTATTCGGAGGTGGTTCTTCATTTGTATATGGGTGAGTACCCCTTGTGCTCGACTATTATATAATATATTATGTTTACCTTTTAAAAAAAAGGAAAAAAAAATCTAACAAACCAACTGTGTAAAGCAGTTAGGAGTCTCACAGTATGGGATATGTCAATTTTCTGAAAGTTGGAAAAGAAGCAAAAACACTGTTTTCCCATGTTTGTGAGACCAATGACAACCAGTTAATCAAAACTAAAGATATTGAAAACAGTATATTTAGCAGACAAACTCTAATCATGTTGCATGAAAAACCTTTATTAAATGCAACATCAAAGCTTTTATTCATAAAAATAAAGCTCATTTTCTTTTATAAAGTTCTAAATTACATATGCAAAGACTGTTGATTAGATAAAAAGCTTCAGCACTAACCAATGATATATCATTGAATCAATGAGTCCTAGACGCAATTAAACTAAGGATAAGAGGACTTAATTATTTGAACAATTGAATGTATTGGAACATATTTTTAGTATATTATTATATATTATATTGTTACATGCATAATATTTTTTATCCTAAGAAGTAGTATTGAAACATGATTTTAAGGTTAATCATAAGTACAAGATGACTCATATAAGAACAAAAGGTATTGATAACACATATGGCATATGCAAAGGATTTCTAATTACATGCCAAAATAAGAGTCAAAGTGTATCATGAGGTATATATCTTGTTTTCTTTTCAGGCAAGATACAGGGAATGGTACAAAGAATTTTAGTGTTACACATTTTGAAACATTGCAATTCATGCGATTTTCTGACTTCTAGTTAAATCTAATGTAACGGCTGTGTACTCTAGGCTTCTAGTTGACTTCTAGTTGAAATGCAATTCATGTGATTTACTAACTTCTATTTGAATGGAAGGAAGTGACATGTTCTACTTTGGGCTATATGAGAAAATAGAAAATGAGAGTATTTTCTCAAATTGTATTACTGATCCTCTAAGATCTCATTTTCAATTAGATTTGGGGCTCATTTCGATAGGCTTATTTAGGCTTATCTACAAGCATAAGTACTTGTGAGATTGTTTGGGAAAACTTATAGAAACAACTTATAATGAGGCCCCTTGGGTCTTTTTTCATGGGGTTTTGCCCATAGGAGTTTTAATGAGCACTCTCAGATCTATACTTTGGTTGGGGTGCCCGTTTGCATCCCTTTAATAAAAATTTTGCTTATAAAAAAAACAACTTATAACATGTTCATAAGCTATTTTAGTATAATTTCCATAAGCTGCCCAAGATAGCTTATGAACAACTTATGCATATGCTCTTATATGATAATCCGTTTATGCCATAAGCGCTTAATTGAGCTATTTTTCCATACAATCCCTTTATTCATTGGAGTAGCTTCTGACTGTCACCTTTCATCTTCTCTCTATCGATATTGTTTACTACGATAGTCTTTCGTCTTTTTATTAGCAATATTAAAATAAATACATATTTTAAGAAATAAAAATAGAAAATATAGTAAAAAGACTCTTAGATTTTAGGTCTAACTCAACCCTAGAAAATCAATTTAACAAATAAGAAGTATTATTTATTTATAAACTCTTTTCAAATTTTGTATCCAGTAAATATAGTTCTCAGGTCTTCCCAATAAAGCACACCGACCTATACAAATCATTTTTTGTGTACTTGTGTGAAAAAAACTAGTGAGACTAGTGATCGTCTTTTCTTGCATTGTGAGATTGCTTCTAGATTTTGCCATTGGCCAGGGGATCTTCTTCATGTATCCATTGATGTTAGTAACATTGATTAAATACTTAGCATTTGTGAAAAAACTTGGAGCTATCAGATTCAAGATATATATGATTATCTGTCATTGCTCACATTATTTGACTTATTTGGTATATCAGAAATCAGACTCACTTCAATAATATCTCAATCCCCTTTGCTAGAGCCTTTCATCTTATATTTGTCTTTGTAGGGTTAATTCCATCATCGAGTTTCAACTTTTAAAGTATTTCTCAAGTAATAGTTCATCCTCCAAAGGCTACTTCTATTTTTAAAGTCAATTGGCATAAGCATTTGTGTGGTTGGGTTAAATGAAACTCGATGAGGCTTCACGTGGTAATCTTAGTTCTGCGACTTATGGTGGTTTGTTCTCACACTCGAGTGAGACAATCATGAGTTGTTTCTTGAGTTATGTGGGCATTGCTACGTCTCTTTTCAAGTAGAGATCTTGGTGTTACAAAATTGATCGAAGTTGCTTTTGAAAGGGGGTGGTGTAAGATTTGAATAGAATTTGGTTCTACTCTTTATTGGCACTTATAAGTCCTGTAGTTTGGTTACTTTGAAGCCTAGAAAGCAGATGATTGCATCACTATAACGAACACGATGAATTTTATTATTTGTTACATCTAATGAGAAAGAAATTTTTTTGTGAGATAAGCTAGCTAATTATGGCTTTACTATAGACCTAAGTGGTGGGATTTATTACATAATTTTGTTTTAGACCTACCCACCACTAATAAAGCCATAAATAGTTAGCTTATCTCGCACAAAAATTTCTTACATATTGCCATTTGGTATTTTGCACAGTTTTAGACCTAACAATTTTCAAGCTAGCTATAAATCCCACCACTAGACTATAGCCATAAATACCAAATCCTAACAGTTTTAGACCTAACATTGAAAGATGTGCAGATAAGTTAGCTAATAATGAAGTGGCCTACGTCTTCCCTTCATTGAAAATTGTTAGGTCTTCAGTATTACTATTTCCTTTCTATGACAATTTATTTTCTTGTCAATAGTATTAGTCTAGTCCCTCTAAGAACTGTCTTCTGTACTAACTCTAATTTTTTTTCTTTATCTTTTTAATGAAAATGAAAATATGAGAAATATTATTTTTCCTTCTAAATGATTTTTATTAAGGAGGATTTGCATTTGAAGATTTTAGCGAGCTCCCCCTCCATTTCTTTGCAAAAAGGAAAGAACTTTTAATTTGTAAACGATGATGCTGATATATATGCAACTATATTATTTTTCTTCTTTCGGAAACTAATCTGGTACGATATATTTTAGTTCCATTTTGGATCAACAATAACTGCATTTGTCATTATGTGCGTAGAATTTCAGCAACCACGACACAAATGCAATTCCACACGTAAATTTTCATATCAAATTTATTTTAATAATAATTCGAATGGATATGGCATTTAGTATTCATCAGATTAAGAACCCGTTTGTTACGGGTTATTTTTTAAAATAATTATTTTTTTAAAAAATAATAATCACTTATGATGATATGTTGTCTGTTTGTTAAATATTCTTAAAAAAATAGAAAGCTGAAAATAATCTAAAAATTGTTTCATATGAGAAGTTGTTTCAAAGTAATTTTCTCTGCTTGAAAATCGATTTTTAAGAATGATTTTTTTAAAATAAGTGATTTTCAGTATGTTACACAAACACAAAACAACTTCTCATTATCTTAAAAATATCTAAAAACTAATCTCTAAATTATTTAACAACAAAATCACTTACTTTTTAATCCGTAACAAACTAGCCGTAACACTATAGAGTAAAGACTCATTATTTACGATGAAGCTCCCACTGAGTGGTGGGTAGTCCATAATCCACTTCAATAATATTATAAAGCAATGTCACGTAAAGTTATAACATAAAGTTAACTTTTTTTTATAAAACAAAAATGATCACTAACAATATCCAAAAAGTAGTTAATGAGTAATCACTATTTAACTTTGCATCAAAAAAGTACATTCACTATTATCGGTAGGGCCTAGTTTGACCGGCAAATGTAAAAATTATTAGACTGAATCTCATATCCTGTGTTTGAGTTCGGGACCTCGCACTTACGTGTGTGAGTTTACTATACTAGAATTGTAAATAAACAACACACCTTTTAGACCTGTTTTCTTTAAAGCACTGCTTAAAAGAAAACACAGATCCCTTTTAACAGTACTTTGTTTGAAAGCGCTACTAAAAACAAAAACACTGACCACTTTAGCAACGCTACTTAAAACTAAAACACGAAATTCATTTAGCAGCGCTTCTGTTAAAATGCTGCCTATTAATTTATGAATATGTAACACTTTTTTTAAAGGAAGCGCTACCTATTTGTTTTAAATTTTTTAACTCCGCTTAACATTTCTCATTCCGCACTCTCAGCCTAGCTAAACAATATCCTCTCATTCTCTTCCCTTTCTATCGCTCACATAAACCTTTTACTCCTTTGTGATTGTGAGCTTACAGACCTTTATGGGAAGAGGAAATCTGCCCAACCAGTGAAGATTGAAAACCTAACCGATAGGGTTTCAACCTACCTCCTTCGATGGTTGTCGCTGTGTTTCGATCGAACCCTTCCGATTACAAAGAAAAAACGATCATGGCACCGAGGTACTTTGCTTTCAACTACATGCAAGCCGGTAATTCTCCACGCTCACCCTTCACGAACTTCACCTCCTTCAAACCCCTCTCATTCATTCATATGTTTGAATATTTCTAAAAATGGTGTAATCCAATGTAATATTTCTAAATTGTAAGACCATTTTAGCAACTTGTAGCTTATAACACCCAAATTCTCCCTCCCTATCATTATCATTTCTATTTAAAATAAGTTATATTAAATTTAACCATTAAAAAGAGTACCAAACCCGAATGTTGATTTTTTTAAATAAAAAAAGGAAAAGGAATAAGAAGCGTTGCCAAAGACTGAGTGATATCCAAGTGAATTGGCAGTGCTTCCGCTCAAAGCGTAGATGATACATGACTTTCAGCAGCGCTTGTAAGCGCTGCTGTTTTGTACTGTTCCTTTAGCAGCACACTGACATCCCGCACTTCAAAGCGCTGTCAAAGGCCAAAAACAAGCATTTCTAAAGGTTTTTTTTTCTGTTGAGGAGGTTTCTAATGATACTTACCACTCCGTCTACGGACAAAAAAATATATAATCACCATTTAATTCTTTGGGTTTGAGTTGAATAAATGTATATATGTATGTGTATGTGGGAATCTAATTAAGAAGTGAGAATTGTTAAGATGGATGGTACAATCATTTGTTGATAATCATAATATTTGTTGTCCATTCATGGGAATGGATTTCCTCAAGAAATTTTTACAAAAGAAATTAGAGAACTTTTATCTCCCATTATTCAAGAAGAAAGAAATGAAAAATTACTGTAGATCCATTTTTTTTAAATATGAATGGTGGGAGATCACACTTTTACTTAAATATTGTATAGTCGTGTTAAATTATCTCATAATAGTATATTCTCACACTCACACCCATAGTCCACAAAAGGTTTTGTGAAATGTTAAGAAAGATTAACTAATGGTTAGTTTTATTGAATCTTGTTCCAGATACAAACTCAACTCGACTAATCGGCTGCCATTACAGACCGCCCCAAATTTGAGGGCTTTTATGACAAGCGCATACCACTGCTATATAATTCAATTGATAACCTAAAAGAAAGGTACGTGTGCCCTATTTTGGGGAAAGTTGCGCAAATTAACTCACATGCCCAAAAATCTTGATGGAGTGCACATAAATACACTGCAAAATTATAAAGAGAACACACAAATATTTATGTGGTTCAGAACCTCTTGCCTACGTTCACTCTGTACGTGAATACCTCAACATAATAAATTAATGATCACCAACGACTTGTAACCCAACAAACATGTGTATCTCCCTACAATACTCTGACTTTTAGAGTTACAAGGACTGATTACACTCACATCTCACACAATAAATGATCATTAACACTCTCCTCTCACTACGACATAGTTGGAGATCCTTCAGATATTTACATGATCACCAAGGATCGAGATGCCTTAGCTCTCCAAATGGAGATGTTTCACTCTCCATATGATCACTCAAAGATTATAGATACATCATTCACCTTATGAAATATCTCTCAATTTCCTATACATTTGTACTTAGTGTGAAATTGTGATTGCTTTCCCAACACCCTACACACTCCCCTTGATTTGTCGCTAACTTGGACGTCACAGTGTCTTGCAAGAAGCCGCCGCCGCCGCTGTCTTCCTCCAGAGCTTGGACCACCCTCACGAGATACATGATCTTGAGCTCAATTTGGAACAAGTATACTGCGCATCAATAACACGGTAAAAGAATATACAATTTTAACAAGCCTTTTAATGCTCATAACCTAATTTAACTCGACAAACATAAGTAAATGAATAAAGAATACGAAAAGGACTCGAAGGCTAAGTTAGAAATTAGTGGATTGCTGAAAAGGATAGCACAAAGTGCTTTGAGATAAAAAAAGTAAGAGTGGGAAAATTAGGTAATTAAATTAATTGAAAGGAGTGTGCATCCCACACGAACACCACCAACTTCAATCAGAAATATGAACAGAATTTTCATTGTTTTTGCAATCCAACATACTTCCATTATTTTTAGTCACCAACTTGGTTCATGGATGAGGGAGAGAATTCAACAAGGTCCACAAACTTTTGTCTCATTAAAGCTTAATAGTTTTAAAGTAATCCACTCTAGTATAGTTTAATTTTTAAAAAACAAAAAATAGTAAAGGAGGTTGTAATGTTTTTATATATAATGACATCCATTCGCATATAGCGTAGTTAAGTTGAGTTCTTCTTTGTCAAGAAAAAAAGTTGATTTGCTTTCAGGAATTTAAGAATTATATATATATATATATATATATATATATATATATATATATATATATATATATATATATATATATATATAAAGAAAATGAGTCTTGAAATGTATTAGTCCACACGATATTTTCTTGAATTATTTGTTCAAAAATTATATTAACCTTAAAATGAGTCTTTGATTCCTCTTTCTTCAAGCAATTGCGCCGAGGAGAGAACTCTGTTCCTCGACTATGAGTTTCCTGACTCCTCTAGAAAGGGTCGGGCAATGTGAGAATGGGACACGAGTGTTGGATTATACTACGACTAATGCATAAAGTAAAGATAAAAGTGCGATAAAGGAATTGAAATAAACGTAGAGTTTGATTGATTGATGTGTGTCATTTACATCTACTCTATTGCTATATATACACAGGCCCTCGTCGGCCACTATGCTAGCCAACACTTGCTCGTCGTCGGATTGATCTAAGATTAACGACTCTCATTGCTTCATAGGCCTTCAACGAGGGCTAAGTAACTACCCACGATCCCCACTGACGCAGTTAGTGGGGTAAGTGCTCGTTGTTCCACGTTCTCCAGCCTTGCTCTTCCGCATGAACTTCAACCGTTCCCACGACCGCATGGTGGCTCGGCTGCCCTATCCCTCCTTAGGTTATGGCTTAGGCAACCCGAGACACCTCAACCTTGGCACTCTATTGGCTAGGGCAATTACTTTCCCTCTGCTTGGCTCATTGGCCCTCGAGCGTAGCCCTCCCTCGGGGGGTTTTGTCTTTCAGTATGCCCTGAGGACCTTCTTTCGTCTTCACTCTTTTTCTGGAAAATATCCTTTTTTGAGCTTGTCGAGTGGCTTGCCTTCATACCATAATTCCCTTTTTTTCTCTCTTAGCCCTCGGCCTACGACCTACTCATTTTTGGGTGTTAACAATTGCCCCCCTTTTTGTGCTGTCGTGCGGCCTCGAGGACGTGATTGACGGCACGAAAACCCCTTGAAATGACTTGAAGTGACGGTTAGAGGAGACATAACTGCTGCTACGTGACACTTTCCATGAAGCGCGAATTGAAGCAACTGCACGATGGTTCCCAAGGACACGCCGGTTGAGATCTCGCCTAAGGCTATAAACAACCCTCATCATTATCCCCGCATGGTTACTTTCTCCTCTCGCAACCCCACACATCGTTTCATTTTCCCCTTCCTATGAACCGATGCTTTCTTTGTTCTAGCGTTGTACTCCCCTCTTTCTGCTATGCCTCCAAACTCTGACTCCCAGAATGCAGATCACAACTACGGTGAAGATGATGGTTCGCTGAATCTTCTTCTATCTCCCGGGAGTTCTTCTCTTGATGCTACCCTGCAAGGTGTTCCGGTTTCCTTGGCCGAGGACGGAGCCACTTGATTTTCTGCCTCTAAGATCCGCAAAGGCCCTTATGCATTGGTGCCTAACCTTGGAACCCTTGGTGGCTTGCCCCTTTCCCAGAATTGGTTTACGACGATAGAGAGTGGGGGTTGGCTGATCCTACCAACAGGTATCGCTGCTGGTTAAAACGTCTCTGCACCTCTGAGAGGAGTATCTGGAAACGGCGGCACTTCCGGCTCTTCAAGAGAAAATCCTTTACCGGCCCTGACTTTTCATGTTGTATTTCAAGGTTTGTCCGTGAACAACGGGTCTACACGCCCCCTTGGTGAGCCAGGGGAGGATTGCGGCAGCTTCCTTCCGGCTAGCTTGCCAATAAGTGCATGCGGCTTGACGGGTCTTATTATCTTCTAGAAGGGAATGGTTTTTGTAACGGGGGATTAAGGGTCTTTAAATTCATATCTGTTTTCCACTAGAACGCTGGTGTGTGGCGAGCCATCTTGACATTATTTTTTACTGTTCTTAAAGCCATCTTTCTACCCCTCGCATACTTTCCCATAGTGTAGGATAATATACTTTGAGGTACTTGCCATTAATCTTCGTTTTTCAAATTCTTCTCCGTCTAGAGTGATTAGATGATATGCGCCACTGTGGTATACTTCGCTAACGATGTATGGCCGTCCTAATTTGGGGACCACTTACCCAATTGGGGGTCCTTCCTCCCTAGTGGCAGAATGGCCTTCCATACGAGGTCACCTTCAACAAACTTCTTTGGTTTGACGTGTTTGTTGTAGGCTCAGGCCATTTTAGCCTTGTTCATTTCTATCCTGTTGAGGGCAGCCAGCTTGTCGTCGTCCACCGAGTCCAGCTCCATCAACATGGCTTGTTGGTACTCATCCATACTAAGGGAGTGTTGTCGCGCTACTCTCAATGAGGCTACACTGATTTCTAATGGTAGCACGACATCCTGCCCGTAGTCCAAACGATAAGGAGTCACCCCTGTGGCCGTAGACTTAGAATTTCTCATAGCCCACAGGACATCATTAAGGGTCTCGTGTGTAGCGAAGATGGGTGCTTTGGGTTCTCTCCCGCGTGAGTGGGTGTTGTCTCCTCCGACGTGCATCAGAACTTTGGTGAGATCGGAGGTGATGTGCAGCTTGTATTCTTTGCTGGGTAGATCTTCTCCTATTCTGTTTGAGGAATTGGCATGCAAAGTGTGGTCGCTTTCTGCTCATGGCTTCAATTTGATGACATCGGTGTAGTATTGAAGTGCTTGATGTGAAGATTTCAGAGTGGATCACTTTCTTTGCCGAATTAGGGTTGGTTAAACTTTGGGTGGTGGAGAGCATTTGTTCGTTTGTTGCCTTTTCTTCGCAAGTTGTTGTTGAGATGTTGTGTTTGTTTAATGTGTGTTTAGAATAGTGGGTCGGGTTGACCCGTTCCCTCGTGTTTTACTATTGTTGTCTGTTTCGGCCGGGTTGGGCCGGTTGATGTTGTAATTGACTTTACATGTTGGTAGGGCTTCGCCCTTTTCATTTTAGTAATGAAATCCAATTATTGAGTGACCCAAAAAAAAAGTAGAACGGTGTGTTAATAGTAATTTGTGATATAAAGTCAGTGTTTACATTATTTTTGCATGTTATAATGACACCGAATATGATAAATGATAATGAGAATTATGAACCAAAATTTATCAGGGACTATTAAGAAGACAATGATTGGTAAATGAAAAGACATACTGAAATAAAATTAAACTCGCTTTGAAAAGGAAATAGAGAATTTGTCTTGTAGTCTGTACACTTGAAGATGTGAAGCTAGTTGGATACTAATCAGTTTGAGTGCAAAAAGAAAATAAGAATGTTGACCTAATGAGATATAAATTTGATTTGGTCAAGAGTATTGCACAAACCTAACATTGATTTTTATAAAAGCAAGCAAATTTTACTTATTAATTAGCCAAGTAGCATATGAAGAACTCAATTTACTATATATAATGAATACGTTTAGAGCTTTTTTATATGGTTCACTATAAAAAAACACGGGGATTAGCGAGAGACACATCTGTCGCTAACAGACCCAATTCCCTCGCTAATGTCCATTTGCGAGGGAATTAGCGAGGGACATATCGGTCGCTAATATCCTCCTCGCTAATTCCCTTTAGCGAGGGAAATTGTGTCAGTCGCTAATTAGCTAGGGACTATTCCGTGGCTAATTCCCTCGCTAAGTCTGACAACACGCTTCCCAAATCTGACTAGCACGCTTTTCAATCTGAGTTTATTATTATTATTATTATTATTATTATTATTATTATTATTATTATTATTATTATTATTATTATTATTATTATTATTATTATTACTACTGTTGTTATTACTATTATTATTATTAGTATTATTATTATTATAACCAAACACTCCAGAGAGAGAGAGAGAGGAGTGAGAGTGGTGGTGGTGTGGTGGTGGTGGTGGTGGTGTCGTAGAGAGTGAAGGAGAAGGAAAAGAGTAAGGGAGAAAGAGAGTGAGATCTATGTGGTGGTGGTGGTTGTGTGGTGGTGGTCGCAGAGAGAGAAGGAGAACAGTAAGGGAGAAAGAGAGTGAGATCTATGTGGTGGTGGTGGTGGTGTGGTGGTGGTGTGGAAGAAAGAGAGAGCTATGTGTTGGTGGTGTGAAAGAAAGAAAGGGTGAAGCTCGTAGAGATGAGGATAGTGGAGTGAAAAAGAAGAAGAAGAGAGTGGTGGTGGTGGTGGTGGTGGTGGTGGTGGTGGTGGTGTGGTGGTGGAAGAGAAGAAAAGAGAAGAAAAGAGTGGAAGAGAAGAAGAGAGAAGAAGAGAGTGGAAGAGAAGAAGAGAGAAGAAGAGAGTAAATGAGAGAGTGTGTTTGGTTCAGATATTTATTATAAAAAAATATGACAGTTTGCGACGGATTTAGCGAGGGATTGTCCCTCGCTAATCCCTCGCTTTCCAAGCCCACACCGCCAAGCGGCCGAATCTCGCAAAGTGTCTTTGTCAATGTCTACCAATTAGCGAGGGACCTGCTCTTTCTGTCGCTAAGTGCCTTGAAAAAAATGTGCAGCTCAGTTTGAAATTGGCGCCTTGCATTTAGCGACTGATATTTTGTCGCTAATTGCCACATGTCCGTCGCTAATTGCCACTTTTGCGATGACTCTTTTTCCCTCGCAAAGTCCCTCGCCAATTTTTGCTTTTGCGAGGGATTTAATTTTCCCTCGCAAAGTCTCTCGCTAATTCCTTATTTTTTTGTAGTGGTTCACTTGATAGTGACATTTTAAACCAGCTCTTTAAAAGATTTAATTTGCTTGAGACATAACTGAAGCTCTTGAGAAGAATATTCAATCGATATAGTGAATATTTATTAAAGAAAGGATATAAATTTTTTCATTAAACCTTCCTAAACCCATACTGTGAGAACTTTATAATAATAATAATAATAATAATAATAATAATAATAATAATAATAATAATAATAATTATTATTATTATTATTATTATTATTATTAT
The DNA here is from genome assembly GCA_020916435.1 of Oxytropis ochrocephala. Classification (NCBI taxonomy): domain Eukaryota; kingdom Viridiplantae; phylum Streptophyta; class Magnoliopsida; order Fabales; family Fabaceae; genus Oxytropis; species Oxytropis ochrocephala. Next base: position 53,244,123 of record CM037095.1, read on the forward strand.
TATTATTATTATTATTATTATTATTATTATCATCATCATCATCGAATGAGTGCAATAACCGCAGCAAATGGTAAACAACCTGGTTCTTGTCTAGTATAATATAGAATTGACTAAATAGATCATTCCATAACATTTTGTTGGATAAGGTCAAATATGATCTGTTCTGCATGTTGGAAGAGTTTTATACAGTGTCTGCTTGATTGTTGGCCACTCTGAGAGACAAAGATAACTAGCAAGCAAGGAATCCTATGAAATATGCATTTTATGGCCAAACAATTCAATTGTTTCAAATGTGGTGAGTGAGATGGGATGGAAGTAATTAATCTATGTTTTGGTTTTTATTGCAAATCAAATCTTGTTGTTTTATAACTTGATATGTCTTTGAGTAAAAAAAAGAAGGTAAAATTGTGCCTGTGTTCTTCTAAGTTTATTTAAAATTTTGAATTAATCTTTTGAGTTTTTTTTCATCTAAATCCTTTACGTTTCACATTTGTCCTCTCTATTTTGGTTTATATTTAATATTGGTCATTTATGTTTTTGTTTCTATTTTAAATGGAACTGAAAAACATAAATGACCAATTTGAAATATGGAGGAACAACTTAAAACATAAAAGACTTAAAGGATGAATCTAGAAATTTAAAAAAACTTAGAGAACCTCGAGAACAATTTTGCCAAAAAACGAAAAAACTTTGTATGTCCTCCATCAAATAGTTAAAAATTGAGCTGAGAATAGTCAAGGGATGTGAATTGTACTGGCTGTAGATCTCGGTTGAACTGAGGGCCAAGATGCTCACCAAGCTGAGAACCTAGCTCGCTCCGAGCCGTTGTCGAGATGGTTGAGAGATGAGTGGTGAAATGATGGTCAAGATGATCCTGCTCGTGTTGTTCAGGCAAGGGGTGGTTCCTGCACACACTCTGATTTTTAACTCAGCATTAGGGGTGGGAATAGGCCAGGCCGCCTAACAGGGGCCTACGGCCCAGCCTACAACAGGTCGGACCAGGCCAGGCTTTTTTTGAAAATAGATAAGGCCAATGCTTTTTCAAAAGCCTATTTAGCTAAATAGGCCAGGCCATAGGCCATCGAAAAAGCCTTTTGGGCCTATCAGGCCGGCCTATTTAAATAAATCTAACTAATTTTTTATTACTAATATTATTTTGTATTGCATTTGATACTTTGTGTTATGTCATAACTTCACTAACATTTTTTGTTAGTTTAAACATATTAACCTACATCAATTTTTGACATTGTTGAAGTTATTATTATAAAATAGAATTTAAATAGGATGTCATATAAGATATTTTCCTAAAAGGTTTTGTTAGATCTCAATTAGAACTTAATCTCATTGACCTATTAGTTTGTTAGTCTATTTAAATGACTTATGCCATTGAAATGTTGTTGACCTTCTTAAGAAAATAGTCAAATAGGCTTTTAAACAGGCTTTCAAGCCTTGTCAGGCTTTCGTAAAGGCCGGGCCAAAGGCAAGAAACTCGACCTCCACGACAAAGCCACAAAGCCGAGCTTAGGCCTAACATTTTCAATGTAGGCTAGGCCCAGGCCAAGCAAAGCCTAGCTCGGCCCAGCCTATTCCCACCCCTACTCAGCATAGGGAATAGGTGATGTGAGGTAATAATTGTGTACCTGTAGCATTGATGGAAGTGCGTATTTATAGGTAGAAGCATTAATGAGGCGAATGGAACCCCATCCGTTGGATGTAGGGTTTTAATCCCCACTGTCCATGAGTCTGTGGATGAAGACATTCCTGCGGCCCATTACTTTTCATACCGCCCAACAGGCTGCTTCCCTTGGGATCTTATCTGATATAGAACAATTTCCCCCAAGCTAGGGTGGTCCTGTAAGGAAGACCTCAACTTGAAGCTTAGCATTTTTTCGGGACATGGACGGGGTAGACCGTGTTCGATTGGCGCCTTGGTACGAGCTTAGCGTCGCTTCTTCAGTTCCCCACATGTGAGGGCTTATCTTCATGCATAGGTTCCTTTTTTTGAGAGTGTGTGCTCTTTTCTAGGAGTTTGTGCACATGTCAAATTTGCGTTGAGGGTAGAGTGAAAACTATCATTCTTGACAGTTCTGTATAGATAAGAGGAAGCATTTGTACTTTGAAGCTTGAGTTCAGTCCACCTTAGCTCTATCGAGGTCTATATGAAATTCCTGGATTAGCATAGGTGGCTCGGAGAGCGTCGCTTTGAGCTGAGTGAGTGTGTGCTCGCATTCCTCGTTCCACTCAAACTCGATCCCTTTCTTTAATAGCTTGAAGAAAGGTGTGGATTGTTTCACCGCCTGAGACACAAATCTGGATAGGGCCGCGATCATTCCTACGAGCTTTTGAACGTATACTTGTCGAGATTGGCCTCAATTTCTCGCTCGGTGAGATAGAAGTCGAGAAACTTTCCCGCTTTGACTCCAAATGTGCATTTTTCAAGATTGAGCCTCATATTGTGTTTTCGCACCTCTTCGAATACTTCTACTAGGTCATTCACATGATCTGCGTTATCTTTGGTTTTGACTATCATGTTGTCCATATAGACTTCTAACATTCTTCCGATCTGGGACTTGAAAATTTTTTCGTCATTCTTTGATAGGTGGCGCCCGCATTCTTCAATGCGAAGGCATCACTTTCAGAGTGATGATAGTTTTCTTCTGAGTCATGAAGGCGATTTTCTCTTGGTCGGGGAGATACATTGAAATTTGGTTGTAGCTTTGAATAGGCATCTATTGAAGGAAAGGAGTCGGAATCCAGATGAATTATCAACCAACTTGACTACATTCGAGAGAGGGAATGGGTCCTCCATTTCCCGTTGGCCTTCTTGACGAGTACTACGTTTCACAACCAAGTGGTATATTTAACCTCCTTCACTAAGTCGGCTCAGATAAGGTCCTCTACCGCCTTTGACGTCACCTCGACCTTTTCGTCGTATTGAGATCTTCTACGCTATGCTACCCAATTTTCCTTTGGGTTGAGGGTGAGATGGTGTCAACCGATGTCTAGGGAAATTCTGGGCATGTCGGTGACGCTCCATGCGAATAGATCGGTGTAGTTTCTGAGGCATTCGAAATGTGCTGCCTTTAATTCCTTAGACAAATTAGGCCCAATCATGATGATCTTCTCGGGATGCTCTCTGATTTGCACGGGTACGAACTAACCGTCGGGCTCGGGCCTCGTGATTCTTCTTCGTCACCTGAGTTATTTGGTTAGTATCGTGCATTTAGGTCGGCCAAGTTGACCTTGGTACTGAAGTCGTACGAGGCCCGCTTCTAAGTAGCAAGATTGTGCTACTCGTTTATCGACCTCTAAGGTCACAACTTTGTCTTTGTCGAAATAGAATTTCAACTTCAAATGGATTGTAGAGGTGACGGCTTCCAGCTATCCGAGTGTCGATCTCCCTATAATGCAGTCGCAGACCACCAGGCATGGTGATGCCAAGAAGTGGACGTCGACCGATCAACATAGTGGATTTTTTCCAAAGGTTACTGTCAAGCGGGTACATCCGATGGGAGTCATCGGAACTCCCCTTGATAGGGTTCAAGGTCCCTTCTCGAGATTTCCAATGTAGTGAGCAATTTGAGGGATAAGACGTCATGTGAACTTTCTTGGTCTACGAGAATTCTATGGATTAAACGGATGGGCATAGTAGCCTGATTTATGATGGGAAAGAGGACATTGGGTTTCCCCTGGATGAGCTCTTCATCGCCAAAGGTTAGGGGCGGTCGGATATTGGCAAGCTCCTCTTTGGTTAGTGTCGAGGTTTAGCTGGTCAAGGCTAACATCATTACCCGAGTTGGTAGAAACTCTGCGAATTGACTCGGGTTGAGCAGTAGGTAAGAGCGTTGAGCTCCCACTGTGGTCTCTAATGAACTATACTAGCTGCAGATCTCGGTCAAGATGAGGGCCGAGATGCTCACAAAGCTGAGAAGCTAGCTCACTTTGAGTCATTGCCGAGATGGTTGTGAGATGTGTGCTTAAATGATGATTGAGATGATCCTGCTCGCATTGATCTGGCGAGGCGGATGGTACCTGCACAAACTCTGATGCTTAAGTCAGCATAGAAAATAAGTGATGTGAGGTAATAAATGCATACCTATAGCATTGATGGAAGTGCACATTTATAGCCAGAAGCATTAGTGAGGCGAATGGAACCCCCTCCGTTGGATGTAGGGTTTTAATCCCCATCGTCCATAGGTTTGTGGATGAAGACATTCTTGTGGCCCAACAGATTGCTAACCTTGGGATCTTATCCGATCCGGAACAATATGATTTTGAAATGTTAGACTCAGATTGTGGTTATACTTGTGTTTAAGGTAAAGCAAACTAAAATTCTGTGACTAATTTGTAGTGTGGGCATGCTCAGAAACTCACCACCCCCCTCCCCAACAATCCCTTTTGATATATCACATGCTCACAACAGGAAAACCAAACAAGCAAAAAACCTATTATCAAACACTACATAAATCAGTTAAAGAATTATAGTTTTCTTTACTTTTTTTTTTGTTTTTGACAAAAAGGGTAAAGAAAACTATTATTCTTTGACCGATTTATGTAGAGTTTGATTAGTATAACCACAATCTGTGTCTAACATTTCAAAATCATCCATTGATTATTCTCAACTCAACTTTTAGTTTTTCAGCGGCGTAGATATTAAGTTTTGTTGGGCAAAGTTGTGCTTATGTCCTATAAATTTATTTAAAATTCTAGATTCGTCCTTTAAATCATTTATATTTCCATTTATGTTTCAAATTGTTCCTCCATGTTTCTGTTTATGTTTTCAATTTAAAATAGAAGGAGAAACATAAATGATCAATTTAAAACATAAATGAAAACATAGACGACAGATGTGACATAATGAACTTAAAAAAAACTCATTCAAGTGTGGGATAAAGATGTTGTCATTCACGAGGGGGTTATAACTTATAACTTATAACTTATAAGGTATTTCTCAAAAGATTTTTGAGGTTGATAGGGTGTGCCCTAGCCTCGATGGTCTAAAGTTTCCTTCTCTCTCTCGAGGCAGAGAAAACATTCCCAAATAAATATATAGACTCATGATGGGAGTGCCCACTCCAAAATCTATAAAAGCTTTGAAACTGAAGAAAGGTCTTCAAGGTACCAAAGCAAAACGAAAAATTTAATGCTGCTCAAATTCTTTTATTTTACACGTGCTATCTCACCCTTTAAATCCAGCTTCATATATCTACTACCTGAGTTATGAGGCGTATTTAAGAACTTATGTACAGGCAATAGCAATGAATAACAAAAATAATGGCCAATTAAAAAGTAATTATATCTCAATATTTCAAAAAAGAAATCAATGTTATCTTACAATATCCAAAAGCTTCTTTTGTTATACACGTGATGAACAAAGGACTACCAGTATGTTACCACCAAGTCGGTAACTAATTAGAAACGTCCATATATCTACATGCAAATAGGAAACACCTGTGATATATAATATGTATAACTCTTCTTTTAGCTGCTCTCAGAATTTTTGCTTCCACAAAAGGATGGCTACAAATCGAAGTAAGCCATGGAGAAAGACTTGAATGACCAAGACATTAGGCCACAAAGAATATGAAGATCATCAGGAAAAGTATCAAAATGGCAAATATCTTGATTAGAAGCCACCTATTTGATGATATTCTGTTGAGATTCCTTAATAAAGAACTGTGAGCTCCTTCAACATTTGCCAATGACTCATCCATGTTGTCATCAATCCTGCCCGTGTCAATTACATATTTAATGCAAACTTCTAAACCATGTAACAAGTAGCAACAATGAAGCACCGACATAGACACAAACATCGAACACGCGTTACGACACTAACATCAATACGGATACACTAATAATAATTTTGAAAAAACGGAAGTGATTGATTGTAGCGCAGCGGTGCCATGTTTCGTTTTGGTGTACGACATCGCACGTGTCAAACACCGCACGCGCCTTTAATATAATGTTTCAGTGCTACATATTAGCTTCACATGCAATGACATTATGTGATTCAACTTTCTAATATACACCAATATCTTAATTAAGAGGAGGAAAGAGTATTGCACTACAACAATCTGAAACTTTTTGTGTCAAATATTCAAGTAATCAAGTAAACAATAGAAAAACCTGATAGCTAGCTCCCCTTGATGAGCAACCATTGTAGCCAAATGTGAAAAGATTCCACTAAGTTCTGTGATAGTAGATTCCACATTGTGCAGCGCAGTTGCCCGACTTTTGAGCAAAACTTTCTTGCCGGGAACGACCTGTTGTACTAAAGACATTTCCATTTGCTGGGATGGAGTGTTGTCCACAGCTGGCCTTCGTCTGTATCAACAATGACAGCAAATTTACCACACGTGGTAGTTTAAGTTAACAAAATATGCACATCCTAAACATAGATAGAATTTAAGCAATTTATACACAAAAAGCATCACATCTCAACTCAACTCCCTAAGGATAAAAATTTACCAGAGCATTCATAGGCTTGGTTAGGAGAGATGTGACTAGCTACAAACTGAATGATTTGAGGATTCGGAAGACAGCAAGTGAAATAATAAGCATTATGGTACAGGTTTATGACTATTTATATGGAAGATGTATCAGACTGAATTGTGCTTATTTAGTTGCATCAGTTATTGACAGCTGTAATAGAATTGCATTTTGTTATCAACTGCTTCAGGTTTAGCTAGCTATCTAAACACGACAGTAGTGCCGAGAGTTCGTGAATAACAACTCTGTACAGTTAACCATGCAGTAAACTGAGCTACTCTCATACATAAAGTATGCCAAACTAAAAAGGTAAAATTACCAGACATATTAGCACAGGCCACAGGGCAGACTAGAATTGATGAACTAATGTTAAGAATTACTTAAGGGGCGAAGGATGCTCGGACTGGGTTCCCATTATTTGAGCAGGCTTTGAGCTACTTTTCAACTCATCGGAGTTGGGTTTATGCACCTTGTTGAGCTGTGTTGGTTAAGTGCAACTTGCAACAATGAATTAGTTCATGTTATCTAGTTTGTGACTTCATTCATGCAGGGAACTATGGGGTTAAGAGTCGGCATATCTTTGGATACATGTTGCCTTTCCGACAGTTAATGAAAGTCACGGCAATCTTTTGCATCCAACCAGAAGCTTAGTTTCGTGGCTTCTCGCCTTCTCTTATATCACGGTGAAACAGATGCTGGACTTGAGTTTAACATGCCAAATGCAGATCAAAACAGATGCTCGATACAACATAGTCCATCTCTTTGCAGATGGGTTCACACGTTGGGATGTTAGATCGATACATGGTATCAAGTGCTACAACTCGTGGTTAATGTTTTTGTGCTACGGAGTATCAAACAGCTGTTGTGTTTCGGGGTTTTAAAAACACTACAATTTTGGTCAAAAAAACTACAATTATCATTTTGGGCATCTGAATTTAATGATTTTTGCACTTCAAAGACTTATCATTCAGCTGTTACATTTTGGGCTTTTTAAAAAAAAAAAAATATTGAACCATTATATCATTTTGAGCATGTTTGGGGAAGAATAACCATTAAGTTGAAGACTCGTCTAGTTGTTGAAGACTCGTCTAGTTGTCCTCAAGCTCACATATTAATTACGCTATATAGAATTGTTAAGGGGACAATTTGATCGTATAGCTTAAAAATTGAATTGAAACAAACCTTAGTTGATTGCTTGCTGGAACTCCATTTGATGGTAATCTGCATGAAATATAAGATAAATATAAATCATTTTTCAGGAATTAAACTTCAGAGGCCTATCATTTTTAACATAAATAAATATAAATATAAGATGTCTAAATCCAGTATTATTATTTATAAAACATACAATAAGAGGATCTTCATAACTAACAATTTTTTAAAGAGACGGTTATAAATAAATAAATAAGTTACAAATTTACAAAGCCAAACTACGTTATAATTTATAAGTAAAGTATTGTTGTCAAATAGGAAACAGTAATTAGCCATGTCATAGTTCATAGTAGGCTCCTACTTTAAGTGACATAACAGGCACATGTATAATGCCAAAACATAAGATTGTCGCACTCCAAAGATGCAACAAATTTGTTAGAGGTAGAAAAGAACAGGGGGAATATAAAATAATTAAGAAGTTAAGGAATTTTGACAAAGTTTCACAAGGATTTTCAGATATTTATTGAAGCAGCTTACTAATTTAAAACTCACTATTTTAGAAGATTAAAGTAAAGTTAGATCTTCTATTCAGAGCCGGTGGCCTTGGATTCTTTGGGAGTCATTTATCAAGTCCGAGATTGAAATTTTTCAGCAAGAAGAACAAGGATGACCTATCAACATATGAAATATATATGACCAGCTTCTCTGAAATGACTATCGGACAGTCTATTGTCAAGTGTATTACTTCACTGATTAAAATAAAGTATCAAAGTCAAAACTCAAGCTTTTTCTTTCTGGTACAAGAATTACAGCTTTAGTATGTCATTGTTTGTGTTAGGACAGAAATGAAGTTTTGAAAGCTAGGAGTCGGAAAATGAAATCAAAAATAAAGTTTGACTGGATAATACATGAGTCCCCACACAGAACTTAGATCTGTCAGTAGCCAAAATATGACAATAGTATTAAAGAATAAGAAGGCTTGAAATATTCAAATTTGCATACATCGACAGCTAACCCCGACTCGCTACAGAAGCATAATACAAAGTAACAACCACAATAGCCACTTGAGCCACTTGTCATGTTGGCAAATTGTGCCAGATTCCATCATGGAATTTGGGAAGGAATATTCACATCATAGTATAGTAACAAAGTTGACCTTCACTTGACAATATAATTACTAACCCTGATGTTTGTTGCAAATTCTCAGTCTGAAATGCATTTGTTGAATTTGACCAGGGTGCAGGCTCAGTGGCTGGCTTTGGCTGCTGATGCTGGAAAGGGTTCTCTCTTGATACAGTCTGGGAAAATATCTGCTTCCTACTCTCATGAGCCTTGATATTCTACGGTACATACATGCACAACATTTGAAGCAAATTCATGACATCCATAAAAGATTGAGGAAATATACAATTTGGTCTTCATAGATGTTTAGTAGGTCGCTTTTGTCCTGAAACTCTCTCTCAATAAACATTGGTATTCTATTGGTACGATTAACTTCTTAACAAGTCAAGATATTTTTTCACACAAAATGGACATAAAAAATCAACAAGAAAATGGATAGTTAATGCACTTCAAATACATATTTAATTATGTTCAGTGGATGATTAATGAATATAACGTGTCAAAACTCATTAAGCAACCACAAATTTAAACGCGATTAACAACAATTGTCAGTTGATCCAATCTACATGTAATTGAACACTTGGAAATTGTGCCAAATCACGTCCAAAGTCATGATTAATTATATCTTGGGAATGGTTGTTATATCCATCGACCACTTAAATTACATATTTGAACTTCGCTAAGTAATCATTTTGTTGTCGATTTTTGTGTCAAAATATCATAACTTCATAAAAACAGAAACTTTCAAGCAATAAAACACTTTGTAGCACCAACTCTCCTGGTTGAAGACGTGTGTGGAACCGACACAAATACTTCAATCACGTGTATTTTTCAAATTTAAACCGGTGTCTGTGTGTCCGTGTCATGTCCTTTGTCGGTGTCAGTGCTTAGATAAAACAACACAAATAACATTCTTCACGACCAAGTTATATATATTCACTCTAAGAAAATAAAAAAAATTAAGTTTTTGATTAACAGACCTCTGTCCTAGTAGTCAAAACATCTTGAAGATGCTTTGTAGCCCCCATGAGCCTGTTCTTCAAGTCATCACAAACAGCAGTAGAATGCACAACCCTATCTTCCGAGTAATGTCCATCATCCAGATCCATTTTCTGAATCGATTGCAAATCCAAAACAGCCGAATTCAACGCCGTTATATCATTCTTAATCAACGCCGTTAACTCTTGTATTTCCATAATCGGATCATTAAACATCGACGATTTCTTCGCCACTGTAACCTATCACAAATCATTATCAAAAAAATTCAATTGAAAAAAATATATATATGATTCGTGGAATTTGCTTACGCTTAGCGAGTCTTGCTATTTTCTGTGAGGTTTCGTGGATTCCTAAACCGATTCGTGAGGCTTTTCTGTTGAATTCGGATCTTGAATAGGAAGCTTGAGACGTAGACGGAGCATTTTCTGGTGGATTTTGCGGTGGCGCCGTGGTTCCTCCTCCGACGGAAATTTTCTTTAGAGTCTCCGATAGTGACCGGAACTCTGACGTACGGTCACGGTAAGTGGAAGCCATTGCAAAGAGAGTTTGAATTCTGAGATCTTACGACACCAAAAGCAAGTGTTTCAGTTTCACTGAACTAACTAAAATCAAAATGGGTCCCAATATTGTGCCAACTCATCAGTCACATGTACGTATGTATTGTAGCACCAGCTGTCAATGGGCCGGGTTTGGGCCGGCCTGCCCAGGCCCATCGGGCCAAACGATGTATATGGGCAGGGTCGGGCCATCCCAATATTCGGATGGGCACAGAAATGGGCGCCTGCTCTCGCTAACACCAAATTTCATGTGAAGATACAAGGCGCCCAACGCCAAGACAAGCGCACACCAACGCCACAAATCATTGATTTTTTAAAATTTTGTATAAATCAAAATTTAATTTCCAACCACTATGCTCTAACTTCAAACACAAACGTTGAACTTCAGATATCAAGTTCATTTCATATATATGAAAAAAGGTGGAAAGTTGATATCTTCGTGATTAAATTCTCATGATATTACCGACTAAAATTTGAGTTACCAAATCTTATTCGCTTTGCCTCTAATTTATTTGTTTCTTGAGTGTGATTCATTAGGATTAGGATTAGGATTAGATTAGGATGTTGATTGCCTTTATACCAAATTGGTATTTTTTTGAAATAGGACAATTTCAATAGAGAAGAAAAACAAAGGCATCTCGAACGCTTATGGATCGGCAGATTTGGTGGTGGTGTTTTTTTGAGTCGAACCGCTTCAAGAATTTATGAATGGAGTTGCGAGCGGTTTGAGAGAGAAGGCGAACGACGATCCATTAAGCTCCAAAATTGAAGGCGTGGAATAAATAATTGACTTCATCATATTTTGATTGGATAATGAAAAAAAGCATGTATAACACTTGTCATATTTTAAAATAAAAACAAAACAAAAAAAACAAACGGAGTTACCCATGAGCCCATGGTACGCCGCCCAATAATAACACCATCGCCAATCGGGCCGCCAAAAACATACCGATTGATTTTGGGCTATTATTTTTAGAGCCCAAGCCCGCCAAAAAAGTCGGGCCATTGGGCTGGCCCATTGGGCCGGGCCCAAATTGACAGCTGCACCACACTCTTGTGTTGAGAATTCGAGTCAATTTTAGCGTCAAAAAACAAGTTGGTTTGATGGATAGAAAAGTTTAGAAAATAACTTAGGGTTTTTTTTTTTTTTTTTACCCCACCCCATCCCCATATACCCCCACCCACACCGAAAACTCCAAAATACCCTTCTGAAAACGTTTTTTTTTAAAAAAAATTTGGTCAATCATATATACACCTGGGGGTATATATACGACCCTATTTTTTGCCCATCGTATATACACCCTCAAAGTCAGATATACGACGATTGGCACACTCACCTTAATCGTATATACGCTTGGGGGTGTATATACGATGGGCAAGAAAAAATAGGGTCGTATATATACCCCAGGTGTATATACGATCCCTATGGTATTTTTTTAATTTTAAGTCAAATAAAAATTAATTAAGTCCTGAAAATAGGTTTTCTGTGTAGTTCGTTAAAACGTGACGATGTTATACGTCGAACGAATAATTTAGGCTAAAAAATCGGTTTTCGGGCAACATACTTCGATCGTAATGAAACCACGGTAATTAAATCCGAAAAAAATCAAGAATCAAGACTCCCCTAAAGGAACTTCTTATGGGACTACGACCTCAAAATTCCAAATTCCATCGTTTATTATTTTTTACGATTTTTTTTAATTTTTCATAGTCTCCAAAAAATCTAAAAAATTTTGTATAGCCTTATTTTGGTTTTGTTAGATTTTTAGTGGTGTTTTTATAATTTTTTAGAGTAGTTTTGACTATTTAACGAATTTTTAGTAGCCTTTTAGTAATAAAAATTAAAACAAATTATTAAAAAAAATAAAAAACCCATCGTATATACCCCTTTGAGTACTATATACAATTGGACATAAAATAACCATCGTATATAGGTACTCAAAGGAGTATAGACGATTTATTTATTTATTTTTAAAAAAATTATTTTTCAAAGGGCATTTTGGGATTTAAAATTGGGTGGGGGGTATATGGGGATGGGGTGGGGGTATAGAAAACACAAGCCATAACTTAGTTATCTTCACCTGACTCAATAGTTGGTGGGCTAGATTGACTAGTTTTTTTGTGTCTTTTCTTAAAAAAATGGGTTTCATTCGTTAAACTTAGAACGATATTTTATTAGGATGTTTTTTTTATACCCCCACCCCATCCCCTCCCACCCCCACCCTTTTACGTTATTCCGAAATTACCCCTAGCATAATTTCACAATTTTGACTTGCATGGAATTCTCTCTGATTAGGACCCACTTTATCTGTCATCGTATATACGTCCATGGAAGGTATATACGATTGCATTAAATAATGAACGTTGACCTGGAAAAGTGTGCATCGTATATATGTCCTTCAAGACATATATACGATTGCATTATTAAATGCTTCGTTGACTACCCATCGTATATAGGGTAGATACGAGGGTTTCGAAGATCTAATCGTATATACGTCTGGGGCCACGATATATCGATGTTAAAATTTACCCATCGTATATATATGGTTGACGAGGTATATACGATTGGTTTTTTTGTTTTGGCTCAAAGCAGATATTTTGTTTTGTACGAACAGATATAGAACCTGTCTCATGAGATGCCGACTCTCGGTTTGGTCGCTTTTGATATTGATACTACAATGGCGTTCACGACGGATCTGCGATATATTTTTCACTCAAGTTTTTGTTTCCGAAGTTTGATTATTATTTTAACCAATTACTTAAGTACGTAACATTTATGTATTTATTTGTAGGTATTTTCTACACGTGAGGCTGTGGAGGAGTGGGTCAAAGCTGTTGGTAGAAGTATCAGTGTAGTTGTTATTAAAGTGAGATCAGACAAAGCAGGAAAGAGGGGGAGTCGAGATAAGATTGATTTTGACTGTAAGAAGCAAGACGAGTTTACTAATGATTCAAGGGTTTTCGGTTCTAAAAGGAGAAGTTGTCCTTTTAGATTGAAAGCTACTTGCACTGTTCGCCGTGAGGGTTGGTGTGTGACGGTTAAATGTAGTAGACACACACACAAGTTGCTTAAACTTCCATTGGTACTAATGCATTTGGGCGTCTGTCTAAGGCGCAAAAGGATCTGATTAATGAGCATGCGGATTTTGATGTTGGTTCGAAAGCTACTATTACTGCTTTGAAGAAGCTAGATCCGGAGAATGTGACTACTCTTCGTCAAGCTTATAGGCGGCCACAAACACAGGTCTACAAAGAGGGTCCTAGAACGGACATTCGGGAGGTATTGAGATTGATTGCATCACATAATTATCTATGTTGGAGTAGAAAGATTCCGGGTCCGATGTCGTCAGTGATATCATGTGGGCTCATCCCACTTCTATAAAGTTACTCAAAGTTGTTTCCGAAAGTTCTCATTCTTGTCTCAACCTACAAGACCAAAGTGCAGATATAACTTGCCTCTTCTACTGATTGTTGGAGTCACAAACATTGAGATAAGTTTCCATGTTGCATTTGCGTATATTGGGCAAGAGCTGGCTATTCATTTTTCTTGGGTATTGCAGCAGTTGCGAGGTATATGTGACTTGCATTCTATTCATCCTCGGGTTTTCTGATGCATGACGAGAGATCTCTGTTGTATGTCTGCTATTGTGGTTTTTAAAGCGATCGGGGTTGGACTTGATATGAGTGAGGATTCTTGACCTCCGATTAGGCAAGATTTAATTCAGAAACTAAAGAAAGGGAAGCAATGTATTCAACCATGTTTGGGGCGTAATGCATCGTTAGAGCTTCAGAAAGCTTTAACTATTGAATCATACGGACGTCAGCCGCCATCGAAGTGGTTTGATTTGCCAGAGATGGGGTATATGGTTGCAACCAAGTATATGTTGCACTGGTTCAGTTTTCTTTGAATATGAGTTTTACTTATCTGCCTTTGAGAGGTACTTATGGTTCATCTAAGTTTAAAATCATATCTGTTATGAACAAGGAAAATCTACACTGGTTGCATCTTTCGATCTCTCCCATCCGCTCGTTGCCTCCTATTGCCCCATGATGGTACCAAAGACTACTCATCGAGTCGACTTCATGGTTGCATCCGTATGCCGGTCGTTTTACCCTCTGGCAGTCTATGTGTCCTTCAGTGCATCGTTCCACTCCCGGTGATGCACCTAGATGTGTCGATTTAGCCGATGATTCTATTGACGACTTATAGATTCGCACCTTTTTTGTATTACACGTGTATCTATTACTATATCGCGTTTTTGTAATTACACGCGTTTATTTTATCCAACATGTCTACACTGTTGATGTTAATCAAATCACGAGGCTTCAAATTAAAACCGTTGATGAAATCACAACCGTTAACAAATAATAAGCCCATCGTATATACCCTTTTGGTGGGACATATATACGATGTGCATTTTTAACGCATCGTATATATGTTCATTGTGCGTATATACGATTGACTTAAAACGCATCAATCGTATATACGTAACATGAACATATATACGATGCCTAAAGATTGCAAATCGTATATATGTCCCAAAAGATATATATACGATTAGTGTAACTTTGTCAAAAAAAAAAAGATTTTTTGAAGGGCATTTTGGGAATACACTATTATGTGGGGGTATATGGAAACTTTGTGGGGGTACAAAAAAAAACCCTCTTTTGTTTTGTCAATTGATGTATAATTCCATTCAAATGGGTAAGGCCCATACCATACAAACATAGAGAGTGACCCAACTCGAACACTAAGGGTCTAGACCGAAGTGACTAAATTACAAGGTGAACCGGTCTAAAAGGAAAGAAGCCCACCCAATACGAAGGAAAGACACTAACTCCTTACACTAGAATAGCAAAAATCCCAACCACCCCAAAACAGTAAACACAAAAACAAACCTTAATTGGGTAAAGCATTTAATAATGGAAGAGAGAGAGACGAAAAACACATACAAGCACACAACTAATTAGTTGAAACCTCTTGCGATTTAGATCTTCTTCCAAACCCATGTGAACGATGGTGTTGCAAAGAAGACTCAAAGCAATCCAAGGTCCCTGCATACCGCTCTACGCAGAGATGATGGTAGATCGAGGCTCCAATTCCCTATGAGGCCACCATTGAAGCATAACGACGCAAGTTCATGAGCCACGGTGTTCCCTTCTCTACTTGTCCAAGTAACACCCTCATATTTCTATCTAGTAGAAATACTAAAAGTGCACTTTAATGGCATACATCAGAAAGTATAAAAATTCCTCATCTCGGATATTGATTTGACCAAAAACTCTCGAATCCAAATCAAAGAGTCGTAACATAATATAGTTCAAAGTTCAGTATCCCAAAACAAGACAACAGCGGAAACGATTACATAACTCAAATACAAATTCAAGTTATAAATCGAATACAAAGATACTAGGGAAAACCATAACTATTAATAGCCGAACTACGTCTTCCATTTCCTTCTCGAGCACGCCCTCCACTCGAGCCATAAATGATCTTCTTTCCCTGTTTCTCTGTAAAACAACAACATTTGTAGGGTGAGATAACAAATCTCAGTGAGTCTTACCGTGACCCCTTACCTATCACTCGGTCCATTTATAAAACCATAATTAGTAATTCAAAAAGAATTACAATATACAATCAATCATGTGTAATGCAATAAATGAATTACATAAGAGTTCATAGTCTGATTCTTGATGACTATGTACAACTTAAATTACTTATCTATAGTTCATAGCCCAATTCTTGATGGCTATGCACTATCCTCTTTATTAATCACTTGTGACATGTGACCAACAACCTAAAGAAGCTTGAGTGACAAAATCACAATATACACATTTAAAAGTTTTATCAATTCTAGCACATCACCAACAACACATAAGGAAGCATGGGTGAACCCCAACATAGCCAATAAGTGTACAACTCTTAAAGGCGGATAGCTTTAATTTTAACATGGGGGCCTAGGACCAGGGCGCATGACTTCTCTCTCCTAGTATGCTAAACGCATGGAGGTCGTCACCTCAATTCGATATTTCTTATATATCGCACCCGCATTGGGCTCCTATTCTCGATATAATTTATATATCAAAACATACTTCAATCTATGATATGTTATAATACTATACTAGAACAATCAAGAACCTATATCACGGTCCAAGCATCACTTTATAGTCAAAAGTTTGATTCCCACACGTATACTAGATTTGTCGGTTTTTCAAGAGATTTGTAAATTCAACCAAAACAAATCAAACCACATTCAAAACATAGCAATATCATCCATATATAATATAAGTGGTTAGGAAAAGGATTTGAAAGAAGTTTGAAGTCGAACGGAGCGTTGAAACGAAACATCGAATTTGGGGACATAAGGAACTTCTCAACTTTGGGCCCAATTTCCGTTCCGTTTCGTTCTCCGATCGATCCCAAACTGTGTTTCGCTCCAATTTCAACCACAACAGACAATATGTATATATAGGGGATGTATAAGGTGAGAGGAGAGTTTATTATGAGAGATGAGAGGAGTAAATCTGGACCCTATAACACTACATGGGTGGTTGTGATTAGAAAGTGGGTAGTTATCACGTTGACTTTTTTCTTTGATCTCAACCATTCTTGATTTGATCTATAGTCATGATTGGTTCCTCTCACCCTCTCATCATAAAAGTCCTCTCATAATATACGTTTCTCTGTATATATATATATATATATATATATATATATATATATATATATATATATATATATATATATATATATATATATATATATATATATATATATATATATATTCGATCAAAAGAAGCAAAAGCGATGCGATTTCGTTCTAAATTTCAAATACACGGGATTTTCGTAAGTAAAATATTGATTTTGACTCGAAATTCACGAAACTTGAAATTTGAAAACCAACTCAAACCAATCACACAAAGCAAAATTCAAAAGCCCTAAACGTGAGTAAAACTCACACAAAACCGAAACTTCTTGAAGTTCAAACGATTCTGAAAAACTCACGAACTCATCCCGAACTCGTTCAACAGCTTCTACACCGAATGTATTCTGGACAACATCTCTGTGCAGTTTTTGAATGAGCATAACTTATTCAATTTCTAACCAAAACCATCCAAACCAGTGCCTAATGTGTAGATAATGTTGTCTAGTTTCCAATGGTTCAAGTCCCACACCGATATGACAAGTATTCAGAGAGTTATGGGTAAAACAATGTGGCTGGTGCAAAATCGTTCTTTGTTACAAAAGTGAAACTTGTAACTAATTGTTCTCTCTCAATACACAGTCAAATCAAGTGATTCTTGTGCCTATTTCGAAAGACTTTTTGTCTACTTTCCAACGAAACAAGAATTATTTAAAACGGAGTTCAATTGAGAACTCAAGACCTGAAAAAACTGAACCTATACACGGTTTAATTTCAGAAATTTGACATAACTTGAGACACTCATAACTTGAGCTACACAACTCCAAATTTAACGAAACCAGTGCCAAAACGACCGGCGTGAAGTCTATTTTCAAAAACAATCAGAAACATAATTTTTGGATTAACCAAAAAGTCCCAGTTCTAAGGAAACCGTAGCTGTGTCCAGATTTTCTAAAACAGCGAGTTCGAGACCAAATTGTGTTTTTCGCGACTCAAAATTTACGAAACGCGAGCAATTTCGACAACCACAGAAATCAATCAGTCAACACAACATAAAACAAAACCCTAAGCGAGTAAAACTCACCTATCGTGATGAAAATCACAAAACTCTACGAAGTTCGAACGACCCGAACACTGAATACGCTTCGAATTCGTTCCAAAAGCTCCAAAACCGAAAACCAGCAGCTCTTACACTCTCCACTACTGCCCAACAACCCAAACAGCTCCCCAATCAAGCTTTGAATTCCAAGGACCTCAATCTAACTTCAAGTGTGTTAAAACTCCATTTGAGATGCTTGAAAGCTTCAAAATCCATGAATGGTGAATTTTAAAAGAGATGGAATGAGAGGTTGAAAGTGGTATCAAAAGAAAGAGAATGAAAAATGGAGTGGAATAGTGGAAGATGATGGTGATCTCCCTTCTTATTCCTCTCTAGGTTTTCCCTTTTCTTTCTTTCTTCTCTCTTCCATTTCTCTCGGCCTCACTCTTTCTCTCTCTCTCTCTATTTCTCTTTCCTTTCTTTCTCTGCCGTGTGCTCTCTCTCTTTCTATATCTCTTTCTTTTGTTTTTCTTTCTTTATTCACACAAGTGAGGGATGAGAGAGTGTTTGGATATTTTTGGGTCTTGGATCTCATTTAGTGTGAGTGGTATAAAGACTAAAATACCCCTAGTATTCTAATTTCCACTCAATTATGTATTTTAAATTATATACTCTAGCAATTATAAATTGCTTTCGTGACAACCTAATATTCGTGACTTGATTTATTACCTACTCGAGTAATAAATCACTCGTTAATTTCTTAATTCGAAATTAACGAAATTAGGGATGTTACAATCACCCCAACTTGGGAATTTTGTCCTCAAAATTGAATAAACATACCTCAAGAGAACAAATACGAATATCTAGTCCGCATATCGTCCTCTCATTCACACACACCACTTTAACAATACACTCGAGGACTGAGTTTCTTCGCCAGCAATGCTCTACCGGTACCAATGGTTGATGAAACTTTTACCATATAGGATCACCAGATTCAAACTCTAATGATCTTCTCCTTAGGTCAGCATAATCCCTTTTTGCTGACCCTAAGCTATCACCAAGTCTCACTATATACACAATAGTTGTTAATTCCTAATCATGAGTCGGATAATTCTCCTCATGAGGCTTTTCTTACATAGATGCATCGGTTACCACTTGTTGATGCAACATCATAACCTGTCCTAAACCTTTCCTAGGTGTCACTGTATATTTGAAATCCCAGAGACGGTTCCGAAAGAATTAGGATACGAACAAAAGTCAATCTCTTTTACAACTCTAGAGGAAACGCTCTTCTTAATCGAAATCTCTTTCAAACGGCTGTCCTGTACAATTTAACCGAATGAGTGAAAGAACTACTGCCACTTCTGGCTAGTATATTACAATTCCCAGATACTCCACTACAGACATCCCAAATATCACACTTCAAAGGTTTAGCATACCACTTCTTCTCTCGGAGTACATTCAGAACAATGTGGAGATGCTGATCATGATCCGCAATGGTCTTAGTGTACACCAAGATGTATTCAGTGAAAATTTCAATAACTAATCCAAGTACAGGTGGAAAACTCAGTTCATGTAATCCATGAATAACTCTGGAGCATTAGTTAGACCGAAAGGCATCACTACTCCCTTGTAATGTCCATATCTAGTATGGAAAGCTATCTTCGGAATAACTAAAGCCCTAACCTTTAATTAAAGATAACCCGACCTTAGACCAATCTTTGAAAACACTGCTGCACCTCGAAGCTGATTAAGCAAATCACTTATTCTTGGCAAGGATACTTATTCCTAATATTGACTTTACTCAACTGGAGATAATCCATACACGACCTCCTGCTCCCATCTTTCTTTTCAACAAGTAACACAGGAGCACCCCAACTTGTATGGCGGGGAACATCACCTTTCGGTTTTATTTGGTACAGTACTATTAGAACTTCGGGTTAAACTCTGTCACTACAGTGTTCATAACTGACTCACAAGTGGGTAAAGGTTATGTAAAGGTTTCTTGAAAAGTTTGAATATGAAATAATTTTCATACTTACCCATAGGAGTTTATTTCTTCGCTATCCCGAAATACTAATAATACGTATCTTCACCTCGCGACTCAGTCTTTGAATTCAATTACTAAATTCGGATGGTCTCACGCAGATGTAAGGCTTTTCAGAACCTATAAGTCAACCGACTATTCTTTTGAACTGAGTCTACTATTCATTCACTTAAATATGAGAAGATCTAAACAATAAAGATCTCTCGCTTGATACATAACAGCTTTCCTAGTTAAGTAAGACTTACTAGAAAATTCTAAACTTTGTTCCATCATGTTGTATTGTTGACTATTCTAGGCGGAGCGTGCATATTTGGATTAATCACGAGTTGAGCTAATTATTATAACATCAAAGAAATAATCGAAATAGAAGGATTCTTCCACGGAATCAAACGGGAACAAGATAATGCTTCCAGCGTTGATTCCGAGAACAATTCTCACTATTTTACTCATTCCTTTAGTCCCACAACCCTCCAAACTCCACAATTCTCCAAACATAACCATAACTCCTAGAGTTACCATTTGGTAAGGAATGTGTCTTGACCAACTTTGAGTAAGGCCTTTAACACTCCGTTAATTCAACCTTCCTATAGGACAATACCACTTCCCATACTTTAAGTAATTGGAAGTTTTACTCTTGTGGCATAATGATGAAATGGTTTATAGTTATTGGTTTTTTGAAACTCTACAGACTGCTGGAAGGCTACAGTTACTAACAACCATTTCCATGAATAGACCCTTTTGACAAGTACAATGATTATCATTATAAACCGGGTTCTAAGAATCTATTCTTAATGACTGGAAGTCCTTGTCCAACTCTCCGGACCTCTAATGGGTATATGGCCAATAAACACTTTAAGGCTTAACAACTTAGAGTAAGGCAGAAGTACATTTCAGAATACCATTGAACAATTAGTTCAAATCCTTCTCAGATGTGTAGACATTTTCGTTAGCTTTCCAACGCATCCCGGAACATAAAAATCGGAGTTCCGAATTAAAAATTATAATTAAAACTAGTCGGAGAACTGATGAAAATTTCTCACAGACCAAAATTGGCTTGCTCATAATCCCAAGGTAATAATAAGGTTATTTCGGTTACCATAACCTACTAATCTCATCTTGAATGGAACTTGGTTCAGAAACCGTAATCGGGAACTGACTCCAGCAACATTTGGTTTTGTAGCCAATACTGAAATTGCACTACAGCTTACTAGATCGGATTCATGGCATTTCGAAATGTGGCTTTGAGGAAAAGAACCTGATCAATACTTGCAGTTATCTAAAAGAATGTCTCTAACTGCGACATAAGCTGGGGTTTACTCTAACCATAAGGTAAGGTTATCGTAAAACCGTATTTATTTGAATCGATAGACCGACTAATCAATGGTCGGGATTTGGGTTTCAATTAATCTTAACGAGATCTTACGATCATCGACTTTATTATCGCCCAAAGGCTTTGTTTAATGTAGTTATTTGTAGAACCTACAATAGCTTCCTTCGCAATTCTACAATTGCATCGAGTTCATTGACTGAACAGTCGCCCTTAAGTTCCTCGAACCAACTTGGCTGCCCATTGCTTGCTTCAGAACACCATCTGTAGCCCTCTGCTTTCGCTACATGCTCTGGTAAACCGAGAAGGCCAGAATTCCTATGGTTTAGGATTTGGACATTTTCGAGGCTGAGGCAAATAATTGTCATCATTCTCAGTAACTCATATGAAACATTGAGTGGATCCTGACTCAATACTTCACATAATATACTGAAAGGTTCTGACATTTAATTGTCTAAGTCCCTAACTGACTCTATCTAACCTCTTGACCAAAAGGTCTCTATGTCCGACTAGGCCGAACTGCTCTAATACCAAAATGTAACACCCTCATATTTCTATCTAGTAGAAATACTAAAGTGTACCTAATGGCATACATCAGAGTATAAAAATTCCTGTCTCAGATATTGATTTGACCAAAAACTCTCGAATCCAAATCAAAGAGTCGTAACATAATATAGTTCAAAGTTCAATATCCCAAAACAAGACAACAGCGGAAACGATTACATAACTCAAATACAAATTCAAGTTATAAATCGAATACAAAGATACAAGGGAAAACCATAACTATTAATAGTCGAACTACGTCTTCCATTTCCTTCTCGAGCATGCCCTCCACTCGAGCCATAAATGATCTTCTTTCCCTGTTTCTCTGTAAAACAACAACATTTGTAGGGTGAGATAACAAATCTCAGCGAGTCTTACCGTGACCCCTTACCTATCACTCGGTCCATTTATAAAACCATAATTAGTAATTCAAAAAGAATTACAATATACAATCAATCATGTGTAATCCAATAAATGAATTACATAAGAGTTCATAGTCCGATTCTTGATGACTATGTACAACTTAAATTACGTATCTATAGTTCATAGCCCAATTCTTGATGGCTATGCACTATCCTCTTTATTAATCACTTGTGACATGTGACCAACAACCTAAAGAAGCTTGAGTGACAAAATCACTATATACACATTTAAAAGTTTTATCAATTCTAGCACATCACCAACAACACATAAGGAAGCATGGGTGAACCCCAACATAGCCAATAAGTGTACAACTCTTAAAGACGGATAGCTTTAATTTTAACATGGGGGCCTAGGACCAGGGCGCATGACTTCCCTCTCCTAGTATGCTAAACGCATGGAAGTCGTCACCTCAATTCGATATTTCTTATATATCGCACCCGCATTGGGCTCCTATACTCGATATAATTTATATATCAAAACATACTTCAATCTATGATATGTTATAATACCATACTAGAACAATCAAGAACCTATACTCGATATAATACCATACTAGAAATTTTGATACATGTTCAAAGTGGTTTTGAATTAAACAGTTAATGTTACGAATATTTCGTAAAACTTAGTATACGTGTGAGGACATATGTTTTGGAAAGTGAATTGAACAAAATGTTCTATTTCCTAATTTATAATTGACTCGGGATGATTATGTTCCTCTAAACCGGTCCACGTTTCACGATATATAAGAAATATCGAATTGAGGTGACGACCTCCATGCGTTTAGTATACTAGGAGAGGGAAGTCATGCGCCCGGTCTTAGCCCCCATGTTAAAATTAAAGCTATCCGCCTTTAAGAGTTGTACACTTATTGGCTATGTTGGGGTTCACCCATGCTTCCTTATGTGTTGTTGGTGATGTGCTAAAACTTTTAAATGTGTATATTGTGATTTTGTCACTCGAGCTTCTTTAGGTTGTTGGTGACAAGTCACAAGTAATTGATTATATATTGTAATTCTTTTTGAATTACTAATTATGGTTTTATAAATGGACCGAGTGATAGGTAAGGGGTCACGGTAAGACTCACTGAGATTTGTTATCTCACCCTACAAATGTTGTTGTTTTTCAGAGAAACAGGGAAAGAAGATCCTTTATGGCACGAGTGGATGGCGTGCTCGAGAAGGAAATGGAAGACGTAGTTCTTCTATTATTAGTTATGGTTTTCCCTTGTATCTTTGTATTCGATTTATAACTTGAATTTGTATTTGAGTTATGTAATCGTTTCCGCTGTTGTCTTGTTTTGGGATATTGAACTTCTGACTATATTATGTTTACGACTCTTTGATTTGGATTCGAGAGTTTTTGGTCAAATCAATATCTGAAACGGGAATTTTTATACGCTTTGGTATTAGGTACGCTTTGGTATTTCTACTTGATAGAAATATGAGGGTGTTACAATCTTGGTAGACTAATATGTAGACAGATTGGTGTGTGTAAGGACAAGGGTGTGGAGAATCTATTTCTCTTGTGTTTGATTACTAATTTGTGCATTGCTGAAGAGGTTGAGGTTGACAAAGCAAAGGAAAGGAGATTTCCTCAAGGGGCCTTCTCCATTGATCTCAATCCTAAATAGAAACCTGTTACTGGAGCCAATTGACAGTTCAATACTATAGCATATGAGGCAGCAACAGGTTGTCTGGAGATTTTTGAAGGAGAAGTTTGAATGGGAAAAGAAGCTGTATGATGTAATTTCAAAGGCAAAACACATGTTGAAGCCCCTAAATTCCCTAATTGGGTCTTGGAAGGAAGTTTGGAAGAAGTTGCAACTGAGAAGCAAGTTGAAGTTCAAAGAAAGAAACCAACCGAAGTTGTGCAAAAGAAGAATGAGTCCAAGCAGAAGAAGAAGGTGACAGTAGAAGAAGAGGAACTAATAAACTCTGGCGAGTTGTACAACCTTAGTGAAAGTGAGGAAGAAGCACTGAGGGAAGCTGTGAAAGAGATGGAGAAGGAAAGTGAAGAAGAGGAGGAAACCACAGAGGAAGGAGAGGAAAGTGAAGAATATGAGGAAGTACAAGTAGACCCAATTCCTAGACCTAAAGAAACTGTGCAGCCACAAAACTCACCCCTCACAAACCCCTCCCCACCAAATAACTCAACCATCATTCCTGAAACACCTCAATCACCAACCCAATCAAACATCCCCTCCACCATAAATACCCCACCAATTCCCACTACTCCACCACCTACCAAAGTCTCACAACCAGAACCCACCCAAGCAAATCTACTTACAGAACCCATCCCACCAGCACAAAATTAACCCCAAGTTACTGAAAAACCATAACAACCACTACATCAGCAAGAAGAAATTCCACAAAAAGATGCTATAGCGGTTGATGTTGTATCATCCACTGAAGATTCTAGTGTGATAACATCTGCTGTCACACCTTCAAAGAGGAAGAGATCCACATTGGAGACCAACATGAGCCTAGAAGAAAGACTTGTGGGTCCTCAAAAGAGCAACAAGATCAAGGATCCGAAAGACAAGACAAAGAAGTTGAACTACAGCAGCCTAATGTTGCAGCATTTGAAGAAGCAGCCAATGTTGTAGAGCCTGATGCTACAACATCTCAAGTTCAAATTATAGTTGCTGAAACAGTGGAGGAAGCCACAAATAAGCTTGTTGTTGATGCCCTAGCAGCCTTGAATTTTACTGAAATGGCTGCCAAGTTGAAGAAGGAAAAAGAGGTTGTTGAAGCTGCAGCATCCAATACTGCAACAATCAATGCTGAAGAAGAAAAAGAGGAACCAAAGAAAAATAAGCAGAAGAACACTGTCAAAAAAACCAAACCAGCACCAAGTAGGGTCAGTAGCAAGCTCAAATCAAGGGTCTCAAAGAAGTAACTCTAACCCTCTGTGTTTAGAGTGTGTGTGTTTTTATTGCTTTCAATAAACCCCGTTGGATGTTGTAGCATCAGTCCTTGCATCCATCCGTAGTGTAGAATTTTTAAAGTTTGTTTTGTTAGTTTTGTTTCATGTTATAGGCTTTCCCCTTTTAGTTATGCATGCGCAGTGAGGCCACTGCTTAGTTTTAAGTTGGATGAGGTTCTTATGTCCTTATGTCAATTGTTTAACTGCCTATTAATTGAAATGAAAAGTAATGTTTTGTGTCATGTTGTGAACATTGTTGAATGAAAAAGCATGATCAGTTACAATTTCTAACTTCTCAAGTAATATCTTTCTGAGCTAAGTTTAATGATGATTACGTGTTATGTTTAGAGTAGTCTTGTTTGATCAAATGACTAGTTTTATTGCTGCTTTTACACACAAACTCTAGGCTTAGCAAGGAACTTAGTGAGCTAGGGATGATCTGATGTTGAAGTTAGTCATGGTTAACCAAGGTTTAGTCAAAATTCTATTAAAAATTGAGAGTAGCTTTTGAAGCTAAGTTTTGGGGTGCATCAGTTATATTAAGACTAGGTATGAAAATTATAGGAAGGTCAGTCCAATAGGCTCACAAATTGCTACAAATGTAATGTTAAGGATCATGTGTATTGTAAAAAGCTACAATGACCTGAAATAGAAGTTATGATTTGCTCCAAAAAAATGCGTTTAAAAAAAAAGAGAAAATAATAAAAATAAAAGAAATACGCAAAATGGGGATCAGCGACGAGCGTATTGTAGCTAAATTTGTTCATCAAGTCACCAATGTTATAACATCGCTTGCAACAACATTGAGAAACACAAAATCAATAGTTAGTGCACTGGCCAAGAATCTGAAATGCCTAATCAAGCCCTATTCTTTGAAGCCCCTCAAGTCTTATGTGAAATCGTTAGTCTAGCCTCCTTTTTGAAAAATTTGTTGACTAGATCAAAAGAAGGTCACTCTCTCCAAGGCTAAGTGAAATTCTGAAACTAACTAGGAACTAAGCCGAGTCTAGTAGTGACACACTCACAAATCGGTAGTAATAAAGCTGGATGTTGTGAAAAACAATGATGTGTGTGTGTTGAGTGTGAATTTGAAAATTTTAGCTCAAAAAATCTTATTTCAAAATCTGTTTAATTAAGAGATGCAACTGACCATGTTCTTCTATTCTACAACATTACAAGACAGATTGATACAAAAGCTTTTGAGTAGTATATATTGTATGCTATATATTTATTTCCTTTTGTATTTTTCTGTTATATGAACATGGTTTACACTCTAGTTTATGTTATCTTGTTGATGCTCACCATGAGCTAGACACTTTTGTACTTGGGATGTTTGTAACTTTGTAATGATTTTCTAATGTTTTTAATGTTGATCATTAGCCTCCGAAAAACAAGTAATAGAAGAAGGTTAACAACATCATCTTCCTCCTAACCCTAAACACTCATGCAAGGCCCAACCCAATTCCTCTCTCTCACCCATTCCTGAACCAGCAAAGAAGAAGAAGAGGAAATCAATTGACAAGAAGAATCGTTCTTCATCCAATGCAAAGCAAACAGAGGGAGAACTAGTATTGTGTTTTCTATTGTGTTTTCTTTTATATTAATTATTTTCTTTCTATGGTGTTTTTTTGTTTTCTATGACATGTATGCTTTGTGAGCTATCTTTGTTTGTTTCCTATGTATATGTATCTATCGTGCTTTGCTTCTATTGGGGTTTTAATCTACACTTAATTTACTCAGTCTTAATTAAAAATGAAATTTTGGTACTGAAACCCTAATTTAAAAAAAGAAAAACACTTTACAATTTGCTCATGTTTGTAATTTAATTAGGACACACACCGGAGTTTGGATTTGCTACAGAACCCACAAGTTATTGCATTCTTAGTTAATAGTTAGAGTATGAAAATATTTGTTGGATTTATCAAACTTACATATATCTTCGGGATTTAATTTTGAAAGTAATAAAATCATTAATAATTTTGGGCATGTCAAAGTGATACATGTCATTATTCTAAAGAAGGAGAACCTGAAGAACGAAAGGCAAGAAGACTTACTAGCTAGGAGTCATTGTTAATGGAAGTCCAAATTCTTTAGTGAAAAAATCTCAGTCATTTTTTATTTTCATATATTAACTTTATTTTGTAACACACAAATCCTACTAAGTTTATTTTGTAATGTGAACAGCACGTTTCTTCAATAAGGAAGGATGAGTGCAAGTTGGCCTACTATCTTACTTCAAGCTACTACCTATGGTTTTTTTTGTAACACATAAACCCTACTAGGTTATTGTTTCGTTTCCTATGGCGTTTGTGAAAAGAGAAAATCTTATGATGATGAGGAAGATCGGGACGATGATCTCCCAATTAGTGTAAGGTATAAGAAGAAGGCTACTACCACCACTCCAAATAACGATAATATTCATTCACATTCCACCTTTTCATTATAAATTAAATTAATTAATTTTAAGTACTAAGTAAAGTGATCCTACATTTAGATTAGCAATATTGAAATATGTAGGAAATCAATATATGAATATTAATTACTTTGTCTCTTTCTACTATCACAAATAATCAACTCATTCATGGTAGATATTTGCAGCTTGGAAAGGGGGTCATAGCAGACCTATCAATTGATCTCGAAATAAAGTTTGCAAATGAATGCATCAATCAAATGAAGGTTTTTGTTTTTTCAATTCTATTTTAATTATGAAACATTTCATCTTTATGATAAACTTGTTTACTAGTTATTAATATGTTGAATATGATTGCAGGATCAAGAAGTTGGTACGGATGCTAATGATCGACATATTGTCAAAAAAACACTCAAAGGCAACCATACATTACATATTGTATTGAAGATTAGAGAAGAGGAAAAGACGGATGATGAAGAGACTCAAATCACGACTACCAAATCAAATGACACTAACAGTATGTGTAACACCCCATTTCTACCCGGCAATTTATATTAAAAATCAGAGTTTAAAAATTCTTTTCCACATGGAGTGCTACACTCTATTCAGCTCAAAACAACACAATTATAACACAAATGCTTTATTAAGCAAATATAATACGCAACACCATCATAGGATGGAATATCTCATTACTTTAATAAATAATTCCACGCACCATAATTAATAAACATTACGCAAATGGAAAGCGAAACATAGTCTCAGATGGACAACAATAATCTCAAATACAACGTGGAAATATTAAAGACATAGTTCAATAGTCAACAGAGAGAAAATGACTAGAAATCCTAAACCCATCCCCTAGGTGCTACGTATCAGAGTAGACCGACTCGGGGAAGTGAAGGGACTAGGCCTTTACTCATGGCTACCTGTGGTAAACAACAACAAAAAGGGTGAGTCTCGAACTATATAATAAAAGTGATAATAAGCAGTATAATAGCTTCATAGAAGTCAATCAATCACAGTCATTGCACAACAATCACATTCACTTTCAAATTCATGTATGAGGATGAATGCAATGTAGATGCATTCATGCATGTGGTACCATTTGCCCCCATGGCAGTATCATCAACAAATTGATTCCCATGACTCTGGCCCCCATGGCCTCATCAGCACAATATAACGTCGCGACCGCAGCCGAATGTATGCATGAGACTCTATGAACATGCCACAATCACACTCCACAATATAACAGTTAATACATTATTTCTCAAATCATTATTAATATCATACATATATAGCCCCCATGGCTCTAGCCCTCATGGCTCATGCCCCCATGGCATCATCAATCACCTCAGTCACTAACTCAACACAATCAAGTCCCAAGGACTAATCACAACTAGAGGACTAAACCTCACTCAGGGACCAAATTAACACCTTTTGGACCAAACTGGCACCTAGGGACCAAAACAACACCTAGGGACCAAAACCACACTCCTAGGACCAATCTGTCACCTAGGGACCAAAACAACACCCTTAGGACCAAACTGTCACCTAGGGACCAAACTGTCACCTAGGGACCAAAACAGCACCCACTTAGACACAAGGCAGCACTAGACGCCATTTTCCCCACAATCTGGCGCCCCCTTGTGCAACACAGCACTAGGCGCCAAAAACTCAACAACTTGGCGCCCCCTGTGGCAACACAGCCACTGGGCGCCACTTTTCTAGCAATCTGGCGCCCCCCTGGGCAGCACAGTCTTAGATACAAACTAAGATACACAAATCGAGACACGATCTCGAACACAGCGCATGCCTGGCGCCTGGCAAGCACTTTTGGCGCCCGCCTGCACACGTGCAGCAGCAACACAGCGGCGCAGGCGGCCATTTGGCGCCCTGTCCGCGCCAAATGCACCCACCCACACGCAACACACATTCTCGGGCGCCACCTGGCGCCATGGGCAGCCAAAATGGCGCCCACCACTTAGACACCCACGCACACACACACCTAGGCGCCACCACAGGCGCCACAGGGCAGCCATTTGGCGCCCTGCACTTGGCACAAGCACACCAGCGCATTGGCGGCCGCACTTTTGGCGCCCGCACCTAGACACACAAGACACACCGCACATGAGCGAGTGGCACAGCGCCATTCGGGCGCCTGGGCAGCATTTGGCGCCACATCATCGGCACACGCACACAAAGCACACAAAGCAAGACATCTGGCGCCATTTTCCTAGCAACTTGGCGCCCGGCGGTGACACTGCACACGCACACACCCACGAACAAGATAAACCAGCGCCATTTCCCGGCAATGTGGCGCCCTGGCAAGTGATATTCTCGCACAAAAACACAACCCAAAGACATGAGCGAGAACTCAGCGCGCCTCTACCGGCAATGTGGCGCCCGGGCATCACGATCAGCCTCGCACGGTGACATCGGCGCCATTTCTCTAGGAAATTGGCGCCCGATCGATGGGCAACAACGCACAAAACTCACCACACCACACGTGAAGCGATTATACGGGCGCCATTTCCCTAGCACATTGGCGCCCCAAACCCCAAAATCCCAATTTCCTCAAATTCTCTTAAAACAACTCATCATATAACCATTCTAGCACTTCCAATTTCATAAATTAACAAACAATTGCGTCCAATCATCAATTACATCAAAATCACGAAATCATATATTATAAAACCCTAACCTAAGCCCTAAATCAATTTTATCATGCAATTCATCAAATTCACCCAACAACAACTCAATTAACAATCAAATAACACCTAATCAAGACTCTATGGCTCCTATACAACCTATTATATCCTCTATTATAGAGTGAGACTCCCCTTACCTTAATTTAACCGTAGAATTTCCTTCTCTTTGAGTCACGTGCAAAAACCACAGCAACAAGAGTCTTCTTCTCCTCTCCTTGCTTGGTGCGAAGCTCTTCTCTCTTCTCTAGGGCTCTTGCGCGCCATTCTCTTCTCTCTTTTCGTTTTCTTTCTTTCTTTGGTGAATGGTGCGAAATGCATCACTCCAAGGAGCCTAAGTCATTGGGCTTGGGCTCCTGGGCCAATACATGCAGTTCCGGTATTCCCAATACCACTCCCTTCAATCAAATCAAATAAAATACTATTTATAAAACATTATTTTATAACTTAATATAATTAAAATAGTGCAACACGTTAAATAATTTAATCCATTACTTGATTAATACATTTAGGGTGTTACAGTATGTAATTACTTAATTAGCTTCTATTGTTTTTTCTTTTTGTAATAATTATTTTCTTTGTGACTTATTGTTTGTTTTCTATGGTTTTTTTTGTTTTCTTTGACATGTAGGCTTTGTGAGCTATATTATTTGTTTAAGTACAATATTGTTTGTTTTCCTATGTATATGAAGGGTTTTTGATTTTTTCAATTATATTTTAATTATGAAACATTTAATTTTTATGATGAACTTGTTTACAAGTTATTAATATGTTGAATATGATTGCAAGATCAAGAAGTTATTACGGAGGCTAATCATCAACCTATGTAATTCATGTTCTTAAATTCATATCCTAGTGCTTTTGTTATCGAACTTTTATCCAAACTTTGTTATTCGAGAATGCAATTTTTAATTATTGGATATGTATGAGTGTGAGATAGTGCTTTTTCTGCAACACAAGTATATATTTGCTTCATTCTGATTATATATGTTACGGGTTTGATTCTATGCAAGTTGATAATACAACAGAATTGTGATATTCTGGAACTTATTGTGTCTTATTGTTATTTTTAATATGTTTGTTCAATGTTACATCAAGTGATAATACAACATCAGCGTGCCTGCATAAGCAAGAGAGAGAAAGCATAATTGACAACTTGGCGCTCCCACCTTTATGTCCACTCAGCGCAACCCTATTGGCTAGCCTAGCTGGCGCAATCACCAACCAAGACACTTTATAGGGCCACTTGTCATCTCGCAAGTGGAGGCTACTTTTGGTTGGTGGCAAGTCATGTCACAACTTTTTGAAGAGAAGTGGCCAACATATTATAAAGTATCTTCACCTCTAAAGAAAAGCTTCCATTTTCCACAATTCAGTACACCTTCACTCCACACTTGTAAGTAATCCTACATTTACATTAGCAATATTGAAATATGAAGCAAATTAATATATGAATATTAATTACTTTGTCTCTTTCTACTATCACAGATAATCAACCCATTCATGGTAGATGTTTGCAGCATGAAAAAGGGGTCATAACAGACCTATCAATTGATCTCACAATAATGTTTGCAAATGAGGGCAATAACCAAATGAAGGTTTTTAGTTTTTTTAATTCTATTTTAATAATGAAATATTTCATCTTTAAAAGAAAAAAGGAAAATCAGATTTAAGGTAAAATATGCACCCCCGTTAGCACTCCCATTGACACTCTCATTTTCACTCTCGTTGCCACACTCTCGTTGCCACGCATTTACTTTTTATGCAATTCTTAGTGATTAAATTGATTTTGATTTTAATACTTTTATTAAAGAGATTATAGTAAATTTTAAATGGAGCAAAAATGAAGAAAAAGGAAAATGAGATTTAAGGTAAAAAATGCACTCCCGTAGGCGCTCCCGTTGGCACTCTGATTGCCGCTCCCGTTGCCATTGTTGATCTCAAGCCAGTCTCTCGTTGCCTCTCCTGTTGCCACGTGCTTACTCCTTTTTTTATATGGTTTAATATTAATTTAATCTTATTTATTTAATGATAAAAAAATATTTTGTCAGTTTTGGTAGTGGTTAATGTTCTTTTTACAGTTCTTAGTGGTTAAATTATTTGAGTTTAATAGTTTTAATAGAGATTATAGTAAATAGTAAATTTTAGGTTATTTAATTATTGAGTAAAATATTAATTTAATAATTTAATTTATTGAAAAATAATAATTAGAAACATTAGTTAGAAGTAAGTACTTTCTTACCATGGAAGTGGTTAAATTGATTAATTTTATTGAGTTGATTATAAAAATAGCTTCTAAATTTTATATTTTAGAATAAATAAAAGCTTATTGCAATGTTGTCTTTTAGTGGCCAAATGACCATTTAACCCTAATATTCTAACTTATAGAAGGAGGATAGTTTAATAAATTTGGTGGATGGTTGATTGCTACTTTTTATATTAGATATGAAGGGTTTTTGTGTTTTTATAATTCTATTATAAATATGAAACATTTCATTTTTATGATGAACTTGTTTACTAGTTATTTGTATGTTGAATATGATTGCAAGATCAAGAAGTTGTTACGGAGGCTAATGATCAACATATGTAATTCATGTTCTTAAATTCATATCCTAGTGCTTTTGTTAGTCGAACTTTTATCCAAACTTTGTTATTCGAGAATGCGATTTTTAATTATTGGATATGTATGAGTGTTAAATAGTGTTTTTGCTGCAACTCAAGTATTGATATGCTTCATTCTGATTTTATATGTTATGGGTTTGATTCTATGCAAGTTGATAATACAGGAGAATTATGATACACTTTACAATTTAAAAAAAGAAAAACACTTTACAATTTGCTCATGTTTGTAGTTTAATTAGGACACACACCGGAGTTTGGATTTGCTACAGAACCTATTGCAGTCTTAGTTAATAGTTAGAGTATGAAAATATTTGTTGGATTTATCAAACTTACATATCTTCTAGGATTTAATTTTGAAAGTAATAAAATCATTAATAATTTTGGGCATGTCAAAGTGATACATGTCATTATTATAAAGAAGGAGAACCTGAAGAATGAAAGGCAAGAAGACTTACTAGCTAGGAGTCATTGTTAATGGAAGTCCAAATTCTTTAGTGAAAAAATCTCAGTCATTTTTTATTTTCATATATTAACTTTATTTTGTAACACACAAATCCTACTAAGTTTATTTTGTAATGTGAACAACACGTTTCTTCAATAAGGAAGGATGAGTGCAAGTTGGCCTACTATCTTACTTCAAGCTACTACCTATGGTTTTTTTTTTGTAACACATAAACCCTACTAGGTTATTGTTTCGTTTCCTATGGCGTTTGTGAGCTATTGTTTGATTTGTACTTATTTTACTCATTATTAGTTAAAATTGAAATTTAGACTGTTTAAAAATAATAATCTTCTTCTTCATCATTTAAGTGCCTTTTTGTTTTGGAGAGCTCTTAAATATATGTTATATATTTTAGAATGTCATATTTTATATTTGTGTTTTTTTTGACGTATTCAATTCATTCATTGTTTTTTTTGATAAGATCTCTAAGTTTCTTATTTTGTTTATTTTTTTTCTTTATAGAATAATTGGTCACTCCATGTAGTTCAACATTAGCTGAGAAGAGAAAATCTTATGATGATGAGGAAGATCGGGACGATGATCTCCCAATTAGTGTAAGGTATAAGAAGAAGGCTACTACCACCACTCCAAATAACGATAATATTCATTCACATTCCACCTTTTCATTAAGAATTAAATTAATTAATTTTAAGTACTAAGTAAAGTGATCCTACATTTAGATTAGCAATATTGAAATATGTAGCAAATCAATATATGAATATTAATTACTTCGTCTCTTTCTACTATCACAAATAATCAACTCATTCATGGTAGATATTTGCGGCTTGGAAAGGGGTCATAGCGGACCTATCAATTGATCTCGCAATAAAGTTTGCAAATGAAGGCATCAATCAAATGAAGGTTTTTTGTTTTTTTCAATTCTATTTTCATTATGAAACATTTCATCTTTATGATAAACTTGTTTACTAGTTATTAATATGTTGAATATGATTGTAGGATCAAGAAGTTGTTACGGATGCTAATGATCGACATATTGTCAAAAAAAACACTCAAAGGCAACCATACATTACATTTTGTATTGAAGATTAGAGATGAGGAAAAGGCAGATGATGAAGAGACTCCGTACGACTACCAAACCAAATGACACTAACAGTATGTAATTACTTAATTAGCTTCTATTGTGTTTTCTTTTTGTAATAATTATTTGCTTTGTGACTTATTGTTTGTTTTCTATGGTTTTTTTTGCTTTCTTTGACATGTAGGCTTTGTAAGCTATATTATTTGTTTAAGGACAATATTGTTTGTTTTCCTATGTATATGAAGGGTTTTTGTTTTTTTCAATTTTATTTTAATTATGAAACATTTAATTTTTATGATGAACTTGTTTACTAGTTATTAATATGTTGAATATGATTGCAAGATCAAGAAGTTGTTACGAAGGCTAATGATCAACATATGTAATTCATGTTCTTAAATTCATATCCCAGTGCTTTTGTTATTCGAACTTTTATCCAAACTTTGTTATTCGAGAATGCGATTTTTAATTATTGGATATGTATGAGTGTGAGATAGTGCTTTTTCTGCAACACAAGTATATATTTGCTTCATTCTGATTATATATGTTACGGGTTTGATTCTATGCAAGTTGATAATACAACAGAATTGTGATATTCTGGAACTTATGGTGTCTTATTGTTATTTTTAATATGTTTCTTCAATTTTACAGCAAGTGATAATACAACATCAGCGTGTCTGCATAAGCAAGAGAGAGAAAGCATAATTGACAACTTGGCGCTCCCACCTTTATGTCCACTCAGCACAACCCTATTGGCTAGCCTAGTTGGCACAATGACCAACCAAGACACTTTATAGGGCCACTTGTCATCTCGCAAGTGGAGGCTACTTTTGGTTGGTGGCAAGTCATGTCACAACTTTTTGAAGAGAAGTGGTCAACATATTATAAAGTATCTCCACCTCTAAGAAAACACAAGCTTCCATTTTCCACAATTCACTACACCTTCACTCCACACTTGTAAGTAATCCTACATTAACATTAACAATATTGAAATATGAAGCAAATTAATATATGAATATTAATTACTTCGTGTCTTTCTACTATCACAGATAATCAACCCATTCATGGTAGATGTTTGCAGCATGAAAAAGGGGTCATAGCAGACCTATCAATTGATCTCACAATAAAGTTGGCAAATGAAGGCAATAACCAAATGAAGGTTTTTAGTTTTTTTCAATTCTATTTTAATAATGAAACATTTCATCTTTATGATGAACTTGTTTACTAGTTATTAATATGTTAAATATGATTGCAGGATCCAGATATTGTTACGGAGGCTAATGATCAACATATTGTCAAAAAAACATTAAGAGGCAACCACACATTAGATTTTGAATTGAAGATCAGAAATGAGGAAAAGGCAGATGGCAAAGAGACTCCATACGACTACCAAACTAATTGACACTAACAGTATTGTTACCTCAAAATTCCGACAAGGGCATTAAATTAAGCTTTAAATGGTATTGACTGCACATTTAATAGTATTACGTGTGGTCGCAGTCAATGTTCAAGTCAATGTACCATAAATTCGACAAGAAAGTTGTGCAAGTCTCGACAATGCAAGCAAACTTCGGCGGACTTGGTTCTTCAAGCTACGAAACAATGTCGAAACCTTCGGCAGAGAGGCCCAAATGTTCGACAAAGCGGGTCCAATACTTTCGCCAAATCCTTCGACAACAAGTCTGGTCGAAGCGCAAGGAGCAAAGCAGATTAGTGGGCGGTTATTTCCTGGTTTTTAGGAAGTAGTTATCGTGCTTGCCCACGATTGTATCTGAGAGTATAAATACTCCCTTGTAATAGGAAAACGGGATCACCACATTTTACAAAAACTCTGAGAAACTCAACTTCCAAGTCAAAGCGAAACAAGAGTGAATCAGATCACATTGTACGTGTCGGTGGACCAACTTCTTCTTTCTATCATTTTAATGCAATTTTTACTTGTTTTTACGTTTGTTGCACTTCTTGCTTTTATTCTGCTTTCAAACTATCTCTTCCTACTATTTTCTTGTTCTTACGCACGCTAAAAGACACAAAACTTAAAGGCAATTGTCAAAGAGATTTTCTAGTTTGATCTCACAGTCTTAATGTTGAAAACTAGTGATTGTTTGCTAAAAACACCAGCGAACAAATTGGCACGCCCGGTGGGACCTTTGCCAGTTATTTTGTGTCGTTTCTGTTGAGTGTATAAACTTGTATGCACTTGAGGAGTGGTAGAATGGTACGTACCAATTCTAACAACGCCTCTAGTTCTAACCCTGTGATATCACAAGGGCAAGGAACAACGGTAGATTCTGCCAATGTCAGCGGTGGGAATGTTGCGGGGACTACGCCCCAGTGACATCAATAACCGTTCCCACGATGTCAATGACCAATGTTGGTTCGACATCGTCTATGGCCTTGCCACAAAGCGTAGGACTTCCTTCTAGTCCTTATGTGGCAACAGGGAATAGTTTGGAAACACGTTTCCAAAATATGAGTCTACCACCATACCCTTTTGGGGTATATGGCATGCCTACTGGAATGCCACATGTGTCGACCTTTTCTCCTTCACACGTATCTTCTGAGGGTATACTTGGTCGAAATCCTACTGCATTAACCAATGCGTCCTTGTTGGCGTTAAGACAACAAGTGGACGAAAGCAATCATGATATGGTTAATATGCTGACTCAACAAATTGGTACCGTGTTCAATCCTTTGATTCAGAACACAAATACCAGTTATCAGATGTTAGCAGACCAAATGGGTAGGATTGCAGATTTCTTTGGGGCTCCTACGGGAAACAATAGGCAGTTACCAAATTGCGGGAACAACATGCCTAACACCCCACAGAGATCAGTGACTGTCGAAGCCCAGGCGGTTATGGGCGAACAACAAATGGGAAATCACATCCCTGAGGTAGTTATGGTGAATCGAAACCAAAACGCTGATGAAGTTGTTCGACAAGTGCAACGAAATAACGTTTGTGCTCAAGACAACATAGCCACTTTGGTCGAAACCATAATGGCGCAAAATGGCCTTAACATAGGTTTGCATAGGCCTAATTTCATATCACCTTTTGTGTGAATACGTGTTGCGCATGCACTGCCAAGAGGTTGGAAAATCCCTAAATTTACTAAGTTTGGGGTGATACCAATGAATCCTTTGTCGAACACATTGCCCGTTACATGACTGAGGCAGGAGACATAGCTCAAAATGAGAGTTTGAAAATGAAGTATTTTCCAAATTCTCTAACTAAAAATGCCTTTACGTGGTTTACCACTTTACCCCCTGGTTCCATATATACATGGGGGCAATTAGAAAAGGCTTTTCATGAGCAATTCTACATGGGCCAGTCGAAGATTAGCCTTAAAGAATTGGCCAGTGTTCGACGTAAAGTACCTGAGGCTATTGATGATTATTTGAATAGATTCAGGTTACTGAAGGCAAGGTGTTTTACACAAGTGCCTGAACATGAGCTTGTCGAAATGGCTGCAGGTGGCCTTGACTATTCAATTCGAAAGAAATTGGATACGTCTCATTTGAGAGACATGGCCCAACTAGCCGATAGAGTTCGACAAGTCGAAAGGCTTAAAGAGGAAAAGGCTAGAGTGAATAAGTACAATAAAAAGAAAACTCGGGGTTTTCACAAGAAAGAAAAGATAGCCTATGTAGGCGAACAATTCGACTTCGCATTCGGTGATGTCGAACTGAGGAAATAGACGTGGTGAACTTAAGCCCTGGTCCTCCTTATGCTTGTAAATTATTAAGGCCTCGCAAATGGGAATAATCTGTAGAGCCTAAGAATGATAGATTTGTGCCTAAAACGTACACTTTTGATGTTACTAAATGTGATGAGATCTTCGATTTGCTAGTGAGTGATGGCCAAATAATAGTGCCAAATGGTTCGAAAGTTCCTCCTCTCGAGCAGAGGAAGAAAAAGGGTTATTGTAAGTTTCATAATTTTTTGGGACATATAACCGACCGTTGTGTACTTTTCAGGACATGGTTCAGAAGCGATCGAAGAAGGAAGGCTCAAATTTGGAGATAAAAAGAATAAAGCACCGATGCAAATTGATGTTGACCCACTCCATCAAGTGGAAGCGATGTATGCGAGAACCAATTGAGATGAGTATCAATATGGTAGACGCAAAAATGGTGGATTCTCCAAAGTCTACCAAACCCCGCTGAAAAAATCAAAAGTGTTGTGTAAAAGAGTAATCTTTGTGCAACACGTTACTCAAGAAGAATATGAGGAGAAGATGCATACCTGTGTACCCCAAGGCCGAGGAAGATTTGATAGACTTCTGAACCGGTGCAAACCGAGCTACGAGGTCATGTTATGTCCAAGGTGCGATGTTGTGTTTGATAAAGAAGGCTAAGAGTGTCGAATGTTTGTGAAGTTCGACAACCCCTAAAGAGGAAATGGCCAGATAAGAGGCCAAATTTCACTTCAAAAGAGGGGACCTTCCTTACAAGGTAAAGAATTCGAGCAAGGCTTCGACAAGCAAGCCGCAGTTTGCTGGTAAGGGTGTAGCCAAGAAGGAGTTTGTGCTATCTGCCTCTGCCAAACCATTTTTTCCAAGAGCAGATCCATCCAATGAGAAGTGGATACATTTGGATGCGCGAGACACTATAAGTCTTTGCTCGCCAATTTTGAACGGTCAAGCCAATCACGGTGAGGCCTCAAAGTATAATTATAAAAACAATTATAAAGGAAGAATCCCATGACGAAGACCCAATGGCGTCGTTACCAGCGCTCGAAAAAGAAGGCAACACTGGTTGCTAACGAGAAAACGCCAAAAACGGTTAAGGGTGTGACTCCTAAAACCGTGGGGAACACAAAGATAAGTATAGGTGCTGCCAATCAAGTGAGGGTTGGAAATAAGGCTAAAGGGAAATCTATTGTGATAGAGGAACCAAGAAGGCCTGCTATGGAGAGGATTTTCCCTCCATTAACATCTATAAAAAAGAAAAGCGCTTCATTCGACATGGATGAAGATGTTACTTCGATTTCGACGACTACGAGGCTAGCTTCGACGTCATCTGCAACGTGGTGTCCATTCTGCCTAGTGAGTATGATGCTGTTACAGTCCCAAACGACGTCGAAGAAGACTTCATTGGGGATATGGCTAACCACAAGCCAGTATGCTACTATGTCATGAACAATGGCTGCGTGGAAGAACAGATGGCCACTTTCGAGAGGCCAGACGAGGGCATGCAACACCATCTGAAGCCTTTGTACGTCCAAGCAAAAGTTAATGGCGTAGGTATCAATAAGATCTTGGTCGATGGAGGCTCTTTGTTAACTTAATGCCTCGAGCCATCTTTGAAGACAATATGTTGTTTGATACAGACCTTAGACCTCATAATATTATGTTAACCAATTATGAGGGAAAATCGCCTGATCGTTGGGGGTTTTGCCGAAGTGGAAGTGGTGGTAGGGCGTCGGAAGAACCACCACGTTCTTTGTCATAGCTTCAAAAGCAAGCTACAATCTACTCCTTGGGAGGAGTGGATACATGGCGTAGAGCTGTTCCTCAAGCTTACACGAGAAATTGGTAATGTGGAGGGATGATGGTCTGGTGGAGTACGTCGAAGCAGACCAAAGTTATTTCCTTGCTGACGTAAATAACGTCACCAGGGAGAATTTCGAGAAACAAATGGCGAACATTGCGCCATGTTCATCTTCTAGCCAAGCATATATCTCTTCAGATAATGTGCTTTCCTCCATTCACCTATACCCAACACATGGTTTTGTGTGGGAAAGAGAGGAAATAGAAGGTGCAAATGTCTATCCCGATGGTGTGCTACCTCCAGCGAGGATGGGACACCGACTCTTAGAAGGTTTAGATGTCGATTACCGGTAGCGTGGGATAAATTACGGCCTATATGGCGAAACTAAATAAAGCGGCTTTGGAAGCCGAAATAAGTCAACAAACGATGGATGTCGAAGCCATGCCTTCATCTGAAGAAAATGGTGAAGTCATAAATGACAAACTGGATTGCATTTATGACGACGAACCATTGGGTTTTGAAAAAGACCCTAGAGATTCTACAAAGCGCATGCAAGCTCAAGATCCAGTCGAAGAGGTGGATTTGGGAAATGGCTTGATCAAAAGGCCAACATATATTAGTGCACATCTTGATGCTGCCTTCAGAACCCAAGTTATTTCACTTCTGCAGGAGTTCAAAGATTGTTTTGCTTGGGAGTACAGCGAAATGCCCGGGTTGAGTCGAGAAGTGGTGGAATTACAAATACCCATTCGACCAGGGAAGAAACCAGTGAAGCAAACGCCAAGAAGATTTGCTCCTCAGATATTGGCTAAGATCAAGGAAGAAATAGAAAGGCTGTTCAAAAGCAAATTCATCAGAACTGCCAGGTATGTTGATTGGTTAGCTAATATAGTTCCAGTAATGAAGAAAAATGGAAAACTTAGAGTTTGCGTAGACTTTAGGGATCTAAATAATGCAACACCTAAAGATGAATACGCTATGCCCGTAGCAGAAATGCTAATAGATTCGGCAGCAGGATTTGATTACCTCAGTTTGCTAGATGGCTACTCAGGGTATAATCAAATCTTTATTGCCGAAGAGGATGTGTCGAAAACAGCTTTTCGATGTCCAGGGGCATTAGGTGTTTATGAATGGGTGGTCATGCCCTTTGGTTTAAAAAATGCTGGTGCCACTTATCAAAGGGCAATGAATTCTATGTTTCACGATTTTATTGATGATTTTATGCAAGTATACATAGATGATGTGGTGGTTAAGTCATCCTCAGAAAGTGGTCATTTAGACCATCTTCGACGTTCTTTTGAACGAATGAGGAAATATGGATTGAAAATGAATCCAACCAAATGTGCTTTCTGTGTAC
Organism: Oxytropis ochrocephala; assembly: GCA_020916435.1. Taxonomy (NCBI): domain Eukaryota; kingdom Viridiplantae; phylum Streptophyta; class Magnoliopsida; order Fabales; family Fabaceae; genus Oxytropis; species Oxytropis ochrocephala. Next base: position 53,285,515 of record CM037095.1, read on the forward strand.
GTGCGGTGAATTCTTGGGTTTTGTAGTACACAAGAAAGGCATAGAGATCAACGAAAATAAGACTAAAGCAATTATGGAAACGAAGGCTCCTTCGACCAAGAAAGAACTCCAGTCACTACTAGGAAAAATTAATTTCCTTCGAAGATTCATCTCAAATCTAAGTGGCAAAACACAAGTTTTTTCGCCATTACTGAGATTGAAGAAAGAAGATGAATTCAAGTGGGAGCAGGTTCACCAAGATGCTTTCGACGCAATCAAGTCTTATTTGGTCAAGCCACCAATTTTATTGCCTGTTATTGGAAACAAATTGCTAAAATTGTATATAGCAGCTTCCGATAACACAATAGGTAGCATGTTAGCGCAAGAGGATGATAGTGGTGTCGAAAGACCCATTTATTACCTTAGTAGGGTTTTGATCGATGCTGAAACTAGGTATAGTCCAATTGAGAAACTGTGCCTTTGCTTGTATTTTTCTTGTACAAAATTGAAGCAATATATAAAATCGTGAGATGTTTATGTTTATTCGCATTTTGATGTTATTAAACATATGTTGTCAAAACCAATGTTGCATAGTCGAATTGGCAAATGGGCTTTAGCTTTGCTAGAGTACAACTTAACTTACCAACCCCTTAAATCAATTAAAGGACAAGTGGTTCTTGATTTTATAGTAGACCATTACATTTGTCGAATGTGAAATATATTCGTTAGACATACGTCCTTGGAGATTATACTTGATGGCTCGAGCCATAAAAATGGAGCAGTATTGGAATTTTGATTATCTCGCTTGAGAAAATACTCCAACGAAGTATAAATTTAAAATTCGAGACTCTTGCTCAAATAATGAAGTGAATATGAGGCTTTAATAGTAGGCTTTAAAATTTTACTCGAATTGGGGGCAAGTTATGTCGAAATAAAAGGTGATTCTCAACTAGTGGTCAAACAACTGACAAAAGAATACAAATGTATTAATGAACACCTTATTAAATATTTCGTTATTGCCAATACTTTGCTAAAAAGGTTTACATTCGTTCACCTAGAACATCTACCACGAATTGAAAACCACGTGGCAAATGAACCGCACAAATTGCTTAGGTTACAAAGTATCGAAGCCTGACCTAGAAGAGTTAATTGAGATAAAAGATAAACTAATCTCGAAGACTCTCTCTATAATACTCCTTCGACGGCATTGTCAACACCAAAAATTGGGGGCAATAAATACAAATGAAAACGCTGGCGTCGAAAAACGTCACATTTTTGACGATATTGACTTGGCAGAAATTTTTGCTATTGACAATATGGTTGATGATGATTGGCGAAAACCCATTGTAGAGTATTTACAAAATCCTACAGGGAACACTAATAAAAAAGTAAAATACAGAGCTCTAAGCTATGTGTTAATTGGAAACGAATTGTACAAACAAACTCACGGAAGGGTACTACTAAAATGTCTTAGTGAAAACGAGGCATATTTGGCAGTTTCTGATACACATAGTGGAGCATGTGGCTCACATCAAGTAGGCCACAAAATGAAATGGTTGTTATTTCGACAAGGAATGTATTGGCCAACTATGCTAAAAGACTGTATAGAATTTGCCAAAGGTTGCCAAGAATGCCAAAAACATGCTGGAATACAACATGTGCCTGCAAATGAGTTGCATTCTATAGTGAAACCTTGGCCGTTCAGGGGTTGGGCTTTAGATGTGATTGGAGAAATAAAACCAACCTCGTCGAAAGGCCACAGATACATTCTAGTAGGGATTGATTACTTTACTAAATGGGTAGAGGCAATACCTTTAGCCAATGTAGATCAAGAAGCGATGATAAGGTTTATTCAAAATCATATCATTTATAGATATGGAATTCAGAAACCATTACTACGGACCAAGGTGCTTTATTTTCACTGGTCGAAAAATGGTAGATTTCGCTGCTGAAATTGGTTTCAAGTTATTGACTTCGACACCATACTACGCACAAGCCAATGGTCAAGTAGAGGCTGCCAATAAAATCATTATTAACTTGATTAAAAAGCACGTTGGACGTAAGCCTAGAAGTTGGCACAGTTCTCTTGACCAAGTGTTATGGGCTTGTCGAACTTCACCTAAAGAGTCTATAAACACCACTCCCTACAAAGTTAACATTTGGGCATGATGCGGTGTTACCGTCGAGATTTGTTTACAATCAACAAGGATTCGAAACAATGTGAAATTCCTTTTGATCATTATTGGAATATGATGATTGATGAATTAGTTGATTTGGACGAAGAGAGGTCGTTAGCTTTAGAGATGCTTATTCAACGAGAAAGAAAGAGTAGCTAAAGCCTACAATAAAAAGGTTAAGTTAAAAACCTTTGAGGAAGGGAGTTAGTGTGGAAAGTCCTATTACCTATGGATAAAAAGATAGAGTTTTAGGCAAATGGTCACGGGGTGGGAAGGCCCATTTCGCGTGTTGCGATGCTTTTCGAATGGCGCTTATGAAGTCGAAGAGCTAGGTGACGAAAATAGAATCTTTAGAATAAATGGAAAGTATTTAAAACGATACAAGCCAACGTTAACTGAGATAAAGATTGAGCAATTATAAGTAAACGAAAGTTGTTCATAAATGGCAATGTATAAAGAAATTGTTAAAGTTACTGACCATTTTTAGAATGCTAAACTATTACAGTCTCGAGAAGTTCGACAAGGTAGCCTTATGCCTCTCCATAATGCTAACACCGAGAGAAATAGAGGTGTCGAGAAAGTCTGACTCTTTGTCGAAGTCGGCGAGAATAGCTTGATGCTTGTCAATCTTCTCCAAGTGCTCTATAGCTGCCAATGCTTTGGTGGTTTTGGTGGACGAAGAAGTAGCACTCATGCGTTCGACGATCGAGCCCGCCGATGCTCTGCGTTTGTGAGTTTGAGTTGGAGTGTGTTTATCTCCTCGTCAATACTGCGCATCTCCGCATCCCATTCGGCGATTGCTTTCTCATCTTTAGGCTGCTTGGGTTTTGAGAGCCTCGATGTCGTCTTGATCGGCCTTAAGAGAGGCAAGTTCTACTCGCAGAGTTGAGCCTCTTGAACCTTGCGCTTGGAGGTGGTCGGCCGTTGGTTGATTAAAAGAGAAAGTTGCTCAAAAATAGGGCCAAATTCCATGAAGAAGCGAGAGGGCGTTTTGAGGAGGGTCCAATTTGGTGATCTTGTGAATGAGGATTTTACCTCAAGATACAGATGGGTCATTCTCAATGGTTGCCACCAAGTCCCCTTCTAACACCTTCGTCTTGGTGACGAAAGCAAGCTTTCGACCGTCTCTTGATTGATAGAACTTAGAGAGTTGTTCGAGGAACTGCAAATCAAGCTTTGTGAGGGGGATGTTATCATCACTTTCAGTGTCCTGCAAAAAGAATTTGGGTTATGACAAGAAAGTGAATGACAAAAGGAAGAGAAATTTCGATGGATTAACAAGGCAAGAGTATAGTACCTCATCTTCGGAAGGACCATTCTCTTTTTAGCTTTGAGTGCTTGAGGGGATTTTGCACAGGTTGTTTTCTAGAAAGAAGGTTTTCGACATAAGTGAAAGTCGTAATCAAAAATAACTTGAAGCGAATAAATGGCGACATACCTTCTTTAGGACAATGTCTGGAGTAGATCTCGCGACCACTGTTTTCTTGGTTGCTGGAGGAGATTTTGCCGTGGTAGCCTTGGTTGCTTTGATCTTCAGCTTGGGGGAGTTGACTGACGTCGAAAACATTGATAAGCAAATAGAAATAAAACTAAGTTACAGATGTTCAAGACTCAGAAAGATTTGGGTATCAAGAAGTAAATACCTGGGTTGTTTGAAGGGAAGGCTACCACCAATTTCTTCATAATATTTTCTCGCAAAGGTGTCACTAGCCTCTCAAAGCACAGTGAGTGGTGTAGTAATCACCCACCATTCATGAAATTTCTTGGTGCATGAGAATCTGGGGTTGAATTTGAGAGGTTGAGAAATTCAAGGCCCTATAGTGGAATTTCTTGAAGGCTTGTTTGTAGAAGTCGCCTTCGCTTTCGGATTCGAAAATTCTCGCCTATGAAAACACACCGCGCAGTCGAATCGACAAAGGCCAAACCGTCTGCGCGAATAACTTGGGAAGTATTTCTTAATTCGAAGCTATTTTTAGTTTTGCTGGGGGTAAGTCCGGTAGAAAGAATAGCGGGGAGAGAGGTAGGTTTGCAGATTTGGGTAATCTCCTCGACTTGTTCGATGTGAGAAGAAGAAGGAAATGGTTGCCGAAACCAAGTTGGACCGAAAGGCCTTTGCCAAAAAGGGAGCCATGGAGTCTACTAAACTTGTGCACTTCGGGAACATGTCGAAGTGAATTTGAAAGACTCTTACGGAGGAATATTTATCCGCTTGGTTTCAACTGGGCTAGTCGAATCCCTTCGGATCCTCCTAGACTTTAAGGTTGGTTGAGCGAGACTTAGGGATATACTGAGACCTAGTCGAGACTCAAAAGTGGCTAGCGACCACAATTGCAATAGCCACAATGGGCAGAGGCCAAGAACTTGTTGGTGGGTTCGTCTTCTTTCGGTTCTAGAACAAAGCATTATCAAGCTCACGATAGAGAGAACCCAACAACGGTTTGGCAAGACTAATGTTTTCTTTCTCGTGGAGTTTGGTCGCCGAGTGGAATATAGGTTTTAGAAACCTAGAGTGAAGCAGTACAGAAAACAAAAAGGGATAACCAAAGGGTTAAGAAGGCTACGTGTTCTTTAGCGAACACAATCGTGGTCGGTGTCACGATTGTGGTGTTCGTGATGTAAGGAGCAAAAGTGGCATTGTTGAAAGTGAACGGGTATTCATAATCGGGATTAGCAGGTCAAAAGTCTCACCTGGGGTTTTAGACTGTGATGGCAAGCAACATCTAGTAAAGTGGGAGTCGGCATGCCACATCTCAAGTGGAGGCTATGAGTGGCACGAGTCCCAAAAGCGCATAGCGACCAATATCAAGGTTTGTCATACTTAGGCCCATACCTAGACAAGCTGGATAAGGTCAAAAATACCTTGTTTTTTCCGGATGTCGGCCTTTTTAGCCTCTACCTTGTCGAGCCGGTCTATGTAAATCTGTTGGTCGAGCCTAGGAGAGCAGACCTAAAAACCACGGAAGGACTATTCAGAAATTCTAAATGAAAAGGGTCTTAGTGAAAATTGCGGGTTGAAGGCAGCGTGGATCGGGGAAAATTTGAAACCGGTGTTTTCTAACGAGGATATCGGGAAGAGGACCTAGATATGCATGAGTATAAACCCTAGCAGAGGAATCAATACAGGTTTGCCATTGAAGCTGCTCGATTGTCGTGAATGTCGGGCTCATCAACGAAGCCATCAAGGGTTTTAGGTCATTGGGTTCGGCGTTCTTCGTTGAACATTCAAAGCAGCTGCAGATGAGGAAGCCATGAGAGATAAAAAGCAAATGCGAGACGAAATTCAAGCGTAGATTGAAGGAAAGGAATGAAAGTTTGAAACTTTAGTGATTTTGGGGATTTTTGCAAAACGCAGAGAATGAAGAATGCGAGAGAGACTTCACAAAAGTTCAAAGCGAGTAAAGAGGAATATGAAGGGTTGTAGCCGTTTATATATGTTGGGAAGCTACGATTATTGGCACGTTCGCCATAACTCGCACGCGTTCGCGACGTTTGGGAGGCGTGATGGCCCACCAACTATGCGGCGTGTGCCAATAAGGCGGTTCGTTTTACTGTGCAAGTAATGATGGTTGTCCTTTCGACCACCGTTGAAATGCAAAAGCGGTAGAAATGACCATTGCACAATATTCAAAAATGCCGTTTCTTCCTCCATTCCTTATTCCGTCGAAAAAGCATTTTTGGGGGCAATCTGTTACCTCAAAATTCGGACAAGGGCATTAAATTAAGCTTTAAATGGTATTGATTGCACATTTAATAGTATTACGTGGGTCGCAGTCAATGTTCAAGTCAATGTACCATAAATTCGACAGTAAAGTTGTGCAAGTGCTGACAATGCAAGCAAACTTCGACAGACTTGGTTCTTCAAGCTACGAAACAATGTCAGAAACCTTCGACAGGAGAGGGCTCATATGTTCGACAAAACTGGGTCCAATACTTCGCCAAATCCTTCGACAACAAGCTGGTCGAAGCGCAAGGAGCAGCAGTTAGTGGGCGGTTATTTCCCTGGTTTTTAGGAAGTAGTTATCGTGCTTGCCCACGATTGTATCTGAGAGTATAAATACTCCCTTGTAATAGGAAAACGGGGTCACCACATTTTACAAAAACTCTGAGAAACTCAACTTCCAAGTCAAAGCGAAACAAGAGTGAATCAGATCACATTGTACGTGTCGGTGGACCAACTTCTTCTTTCTATCATTTTAATGCAATTTTTACTTGTTTTTACGTTTGTTGCACTTCTTGCTTTTATTCTGCTTTCAAACTATCTCTTCCTACTATTTTCTTGTTCTTACGCACGCTAAAAGACACAAAACTTAAAGGCAATTGTCAAAGAGATTTTCTAGTTTGATCTCACAGTCTTAATGTTGAAAACTAGTGATTGTTTGCTAAAAACACCAGCGAACAAGTATGTAATTATTTAATTAGCTTCTATTGTGTTTTCTTTTGGTAATAATTATTAGCTTTGTGACCTATTGTTTGTTTTCTATGGTGTTTTTTTATTATTTCTTTGACATGTATGCTTTGTGAGCTATATTGTTTGTTTAAGGACAATATTGTTTGTTTTCCTATGTATATGAAGGGTTTTTGTTTTTTTTTTCAATTCTATTTTAATAATGAAACATTTCATTCTTATAATGAACTTGTTTAATAGTTATTAAAATGTTGAATTACTTAATTACCTAAGAGTATGTAATTACTTAATTACCTTATATTGTGTTTTCTTTTTGTAATAATTATTAGCTTTGTGACTTAATATTGAATTATGTAGCAAATCAATATATGAATAGTAATTACTTCGTCTCTTTCTACTATCATAGATAATCAACCCATTCTTGGTAGATGTTTGCAGCATGAAAAAGGGGTCATAGCAGACCTATCAATTGATCTCACAATAAATTTGACAAATGAAGGCAATAACAATATGAAGGTTTTTAGTTTTTTTCAATTCTATTTAAATAATGAAACATTTCATCTTTATGATGAACTTGTTTACTAGTTATTAATATGTTAAATATGATTGCAGGATCAAGATATTGTTACGGAGGCTAATGATCAACATATTGTCAAAAAAACATTAAGAGGCAACCACACATTAGATTTTGAATTGAAGATCAGAAATGAGGAAAAGGCAGATGGCAAAGAGACTCCATACGACTACCAAACTAATTGACACTAACAGTATGTAATTATTTAATTAGCTTCTATTGTGTTTTCTTTTTGTAATAATTATTAGCTTTGTAACCTATTGGTTGTTTTCTATGGTGTTTTTTTTTATTTCTTTGACATGTATGCTTTGTGAGCTATATTGTTTGTTTAAGGACAATATTGTTTGTTTTCCTATGTATATGAAGGGTTTTTGTTTTTTTTTCAATTCTATTTTAATTATGAAACATTTCATTCTTATAAAGAACTTGTTTAATAGTTATTAATATGTTGAATATGATTGCAAGATAAAGAAGTTGTTACGGAGGCTAATGATCAACATATGTAATTCATGTTCTTAAATTCATATCCCAGTGCTTTTGTTATTCGAACATTTATCCAAACTTTGTAATTCCAGAATGCGATTTTTAATTATTGGATATGTATGAGTGTCAGATAGTGCTTTTGCTACAACACAAGTATAGATTTGCTTCATTCAGATTATATATGTTATGGGTTTGATTCTATGCAAATTTATAATACAACATAATTGTGATATTCTGTAACTTATGGTGTCTTCTTGTTATTTTTAATATTTTGTTCAATGTTACAGAAAGTGATAATACAACATCAGCGTGCCTGCATCAGCAAGAGAGAGAAAGTAGAATTAACAACTTGGCGCTCCCACCTTTATGTCCACTCAGCGAAACCCTATTGGCTAGCTTAGTTGACGCAACGACCAACCGAGACACTTTATAGGGCCACTTGTCATCTCGTAAGTGGAGGCTACTTTTGGTTGGTGGCAAGTCATGTAACAACTATTTGAAATGAAGTGGGCAACATATTATAAAGTATCTTCACCTCTAAGAAAACACAAGCTTCCATTTTCCACAAATTCACTACACCTTTACTCCACACTTGTAAGTAATCTTACATTTAGATTAGCAATATTGAAATATGTAGCAAATCAATATATGAATATTAATTACTTTGTCTCTTTCTACTATCACGGATAATCAACCCATTCATGGTAGATATTTGCAAACATGGAAATGGGGTCATAGCGAGACCTATCAATTGATCTTGAAATAAAGTTTGCAAATGAAGGCATCAATCAAATGAAGATTTTTTGTTTTTTTTCAATTCTATTTTAATTATGAAACATTTCATCTTTAAGATGAACTTGTTTACTAGTTGTTAATATGTTGAATATGATTGCAGGATCAAGAAGTCGTTACGGAGGCTAATGATCAACATTTTGTCAAAATAACACTCAAAGGCAACCACACATTACATTTTGAATTGAAGATCGAAATGACGAAAAGAAGATGATGAAGAGACTTCATACGACTACCAAACCAAATGACACTAACAAAGTATGTAATTACTTAATTACCTTATATTGTGTTTTATTTTTGTAATAATTATTAGCTTTGTGACTTAATATTGAGTTATGTAGCAAATCAATATATGAATAGTAATTACTTCGTCTTTTTACTATCAAAGATAATCAACCCATTCATGGTACATGTTTGCAACATGAAAAAGGGTCATAGCAGATATATCAATTCATCTCACAATAAAGTTGGCAAATGAAGGCAATAACCAAATGAAGGTTTTAGTTTTTTCAATTCTATTTTAATAATGAAACATTTCATCTTTATGATGAACTTGTTTACTAGTTATTAATATGTTAAATATGATTGCGGATCAAGATATTGTTACGGAGGCTAATAATCAACATATTGTCAAAAAAAAAACATTAAGAGGCAACCACACATTAGATTTTGAATTGAAGATCGAAATGAGGAAAAGCGGATGGCAAAGAGACTCCATACGACTACCAAACTAATTGACACACTAACAAGTATGTAATTATTTAATTAGCTTCTATTTTGTTTTCTTTTTGTAATAATTATTAGCTTTGTAACCTATTGGTTGTTTTCTATGGTGTTTTTTTTATTTCTTTGACATGTATGCTTTGTGAGCTATATTGTTTGTTTAAGGACAATATTGTTTGTGTAACACCCCTTATCCTTAATCAATTCGGTCTACTAAATTAAAATCGAGTTTCAAAATTCCACTCCAAAGGAGTGCTACATTTGGTGATTAAAAGGAAAACAGAAAACCAATTAAGTTCAAAGCAGTTCACTGACATTACACAAGCATGCGGTCATGCGCATCACCACGCACAAAAGTGGTCTCGACCCATCATGTAAGGCACCTCGCCGGTAACACAACAAGTCATATTACATAGTAATAGTTACATAAATATGATAGTTTTAGTTCCAAAAGACTATCTAACAAAATATACACAAGATCAAGATAAAGAGTACAAAATAATCTACTCGGCCCCAACCCGGTGTTACACGACTGAGCGGACTCAACCAACATCAACTAGGCACGGCTTTATCACTCATGAGTACCTGCAAGTTGCCACGAGAGCAGACAACAATAAGCAGCTAGGGTGAGTCTCTTAACACAACTAATATAATGTGAAGAAAGCTTAAGGATAGAGATAGCACTAAAAACAACACCTCGGTTCAAAGAATTCTGAGTCACTCACCGATAGTCCACATAAACACAACAATTATCAACCCGCTCAAACACAACAATTCATGTAATGTATACATGTATGCAACCCATCCACAGGGCATTATGCAATGAGGTACCTCCACCGTCGTTATTTAGCCCGTCGGCATCTCCGTCGTTAACTCCATCGTTATTTGATATGGAGACCGAAGTCCTACCATATCCGAGGCCGAGACCTCCTCCGTCGTAATATGCACATGAACATGTGACTTCATGACAAATACAATCACACACAAATCAATCATAACATATGTGAGTGTTTACACCGTCTTTCACCGTCGTTACTCCGTCGTTCTACTCCGTCGTTACTCCGTCGCTCACACTGACGTCTACACCACCTAGACATCATCACAGTGCTAAGGTCGACCCTACAACACCGGTAGAATCACCTTAGGACCTACAACCGACCTCTCAGTCACCTCGGCAATCCATGGTGGACTACTTGTCACACCGAGGACCACAATGACACTTAGGGACCAAAATGTCACCTAAGGACCAAAATGGACTTAATCGCTCCCTTGCTTATGCACATTGGTGCTAAAGTAACACCCTCAGTAGCGTCCCACAATGTGTTAGACAACATTGGCGCCTAACCTCACCTCGGCACACTATATGTGTACCTCGGCTAACCACGCAACATTACCTCGGCACACTATGTGTGTACCTCGGCTAACCACACTCACACCCTCAATTCGCAGCGCTCACGATTCACGCACTTCCTTACACCAAAATCATCTAAGTCATGGAAAATCACTTCTCGGTATTCCCTGGTTCAGTTTCACTTATTCTTAGGCACTGGGCGTTTCACCTCGGTGACGCTACCTCACGAGGACCTCTACACACCTCGGTAACCTAAGGCGAGACACCTACACGCCGGTTTATGCGTCCCTACTTCTCGTTAATGGTGTTTAGACACGTACTCTCCCTCAAACTCACCAACAGACTTTCAACACTAAGACACTCTAGGCGTTGACAACCCTCAACTCGTTCTTCCCTCACTCTAAGCTGAAGGGGAATTCGGTTTACGCGCGTAATAAAGCGCTTAACCCCCATTTTACTTCTTTTACTCTGTTTCTCTACTTAGACTCAACATGCAACTCGTTTCTCAGCTCACCACACTCATGTATACTCGGATTACTAACTCCTTCGCTCTGATCCTCTCCTTAACTCTACATGCAAGCTCATTTCTCCACACTACACCGATCACACTCTTGATACCTCACCATGCAAAGCTCTCCTCGTACCACACAGAACAGAGAGAGTTACACTCCTCTCTTTCCAAACGATCCACCGTCGTATCTCACCAACAATCACAGCAAAGAGAAAAACACAACAAAACATGTCATGTACAGCACATAAAACACACATGCAAAGTGATCAGAACATACTCACACCGAAACACGATCAAACACAAGACATTACAAGTATTAAAAGGACCCCCTAACCTTAACAACTTGAGAAGATTGAGAACCCTTCACTCTCCAAGTAACTACAGCAACAAGCTCTCCTCTCCACTTGAACTCTCCACGCTCAGTTCTCTTCCTTCTCTCTAAGTTTCACTTCTCTCTCTTTCTAAATTTGGTAACTTAACTGATTTTGGAACATGAATGGGAATGTTCCCTACGGAGGTACCATTTAACATGTCCTTAAAGGACTTAAATGGGGCCTTGGCCTTATTAGGCTGTGGGCTTTCTACTACCCACACACCCTTTCCCTATTTAAACATTTTCCTAAAATAGCAACATATGCTTAACACTCACTTAAAGAATTACTTGACTTAAAAATTAAAATGTTATAAACCCTTAATAACTCAACTAAGTTAATTAATTGAATTATTTTGGGGTGTTACAGTTTGTTTTCCTATGTATATGAAGGGTTTTTGTTTTTTTTTCAATTCTATTTTAAATATGAAACATTTCATTCTTATAATGAACTTGTTTAATAGTTATTAATATGTTGAATATGATTGCAAGATAAAGAAGTTGTTACGGAGGCTAATGATCAACATATGTAATTCATGTTCTTAAATTCATATCCCAGTGCTTTTGTTATTCGAACATTTATCCAAACTTTGTTATTCGAGAATGCGATTTTTAATTATTGGATATGTATGAGTGTCAGATAGTGCTTTTGCTACAACACAAGTATAGATTTGCTTTATTCAGATTATATATGTTATGGGTTTGATTCTATGCAAATTTATAATACAGCATAATTGTGATATTCTGTAACTTATGGTGTCTTCTTGTTATTTTTAATATTTTGTTCAATGTTACAGCAAGTGATAATACAACATCAGCGTGCCTGCATCAGCAAGAGAGAGAAAGCAGAATTAACAACTTGGCGCTCCCACCTTTATGTCCACTCAGCGAAACCCTATTGGCTAGCTTAGTTGTATAACGACCAACCGAGACACTTTATAGGGCCACTTGTCATCTCGCAAGTGGAGGCTACTTTTGGTTGGTGGCAAGTAATGTAACAACTATTTGAAATGAAGTGGGCAACATATTATAAAGTATCTTCACCTCTAAGAAAACACAAGCTTCCATTTTCCACAAATTCACTACACCTTTACTCCACACTTGTAAGTAATCTTACATTTAGATTAGCAATATTGAAATATGTAGCAAATCAATATATGAATATTAATTACTTTGTCTCTTTCTACTATCACAGATAATCAACCCATTCATGGTAGATATTTGCAGCATGGAAAGGGGGTCATAGCAGACCTATCAATTGATCTTGCAATAAAGTTTGCAAATGAAGGCATCAATCAAATGAAAATTTTTTGTTTTTTCAATTCTATTTTAATTATGAAACATTTCATCTTTAAGATGAACTTGTTTACTAGTTGTTAATATGTTGAATGTGATTGCAGGATCAAGAAGTTGTTACGGAGACTAATGATCAACATATTGTCAAAAAAACACTCAAGGGCAACCACACATTACATTTTGAATTGAAGATCAGAAATGAGGAAAAAGAAGATGATGAAGAGACTCCATACGACTACCAAACCAAATGACACTAAGAGTATGTAATTACTTAATTACCTTATATTGTGTTTTCTTTTTGTAATAATTATTAGCTTTGTGACTTAATATTGAATTATGTAGCAAATCAATATATGAATAGTAATTACTTCGCCTCTTTCTACTATCATAGATAATCAACCCATTCATGGTAGATGTTTGCAGCATGAAAAAGGGGTCATAGCAGACCTATCAATTGATCTCACAATAAATTTGACAAATGAAGGCAATAACAATATTAAGGTTTTTAGTTTTTTTCAATTCTATTTAAATAATGAAACATTTCATCTTTAAGATGATCTTGTTTACTAGTTGTTAATATGTTGAATATGATTGCAGGATCAAGAAGTTGTTACGGAGACTAATGATCAACATATTGTCAAAAAAACACTCAAAGGCAACCACACATTACATTTTGAATTGAAGATCAGAAATGACGAAAAAGAAGATGATGAAGAGACTCCATACGACTACCAAACCAAATGACACTAACAGTATGTAATTACTTAATTACCTTATATTGTGTTTTCTTTTTGTAATAATTATTAGCTTTATGACTTAATATTGAGTTATGTAGCAAATCAATATATGAATAGTAATTACTTAGTCTCTTTCTACTATCACAGATAATCAACCCATTCATGGTAGATGTGTGCAGCATGAAAAAGGGGTCATAGCAGACCTATCAATTGATCTCACAATAAAGTTGGCAAATGAAGACAATAACCAAATGAAGGTTTTTAGTTTTTTTCAATTCTATTTTAATAATGAAACATTTCATCTTTATGATGAACTTGTTTACTAGTTGTTAATATGTTAAATATGATTGCAGGATCAAGATATTGTTACGGAGGCTAATGATCAACATATAGTCAAAAAAACATTAAGAGGCAACCACACATTAGATTTTGAATTGGAGATCAGAAATGAGGAAAAGGCAGATGGCAAAGAGACTCCATACGACTACCAAACTAATTGACACTAACAATATGTAATTATTTAATTAGCTTCTATTGTGTTTTCTTTTTGTAATAATTATTAGCTTTGTGACCTATTGGTTGTTTTCTATGGTGTTTTTTTTATTTCTTTGACATGTATGCTTTGTGAGCTATATTGTTTGTTTAAGGACAATATTGTTAGTTTTCCTATGTATATGAAGGGTTTTTTTTTTTTTCAATTCTATTTTAATTATGAAACATTTCATTCTTATAATGAACTTGTTTAATAGTTATTAATATGTTGAATATGATTGCAAGATAAAGAAGTTGTTACGGAGGCTAATGATCAACATATGTAATTCATGTTCTTAAATTCATATCCTAGTGCTTTTGTTATTCGAACATTTATCCAAACTTTGTTATTCGAGAATGCGATTTTTAATTATTGGATATGTATGAGTGTCAGATAGTGCTTTTGCTACAACACAAGTATAGATTTGCTTCATTCAGATTATATATGTTATGGGTTTGATTCTATGCAAATTTATAATACAACATAATTGTGATATTCTGTAACTTATGGTGTCTTCTTGTTATTTTTAATATTTTGTTCAATGTTACAGCAAGTGATAATACAACATCAGCGTGCTGCATCAAAGAAGAGAGAGAAAGCAGAATTAACAACTTGGCGCTCCCACCTTTATGTCCACTCAGCGAAACCCTATTGGCAAGCTTAGTTAACGCAACGACCAACCAAGACACTTTATAGGGCCACTTGTCATCTCGCAAGTGGAGGCTACTTTTGGTTGGTGGCAAGTCATGTAACAACTATTTGAAGTGAAGTAGGCAATATATTATAAAGTATCTTCACCTCTAAGAAAACACAAGCTTCCATTTTCCTCAAATTCACTACACATTTACTCCACACTTGTAAGTAATCTTACATTTAGATTAGTAATATTGAAATATGTTGCAAATCAATATATGAATATTAATTACTTTGTCTCTTTCTACTATCACAGATAATCAACCCATTCATGGTAGATATTTGCAGCATGGAAAGGGGGTCATAGCAGACCTATCAATTGATCTTGCAATAAAGTTTGCAAATGAAGGCATCAATCAAATGGAGATTTTTTGTTTTTTTCAATTCTATTTTAATTATGAAACATTTCATCTTTAAGATGAACTTGTTTACTAGTTGTTAATATGTTGAATATGATTGCAGGATCAAGAAGTCGTTACGGAGGCTAATGATCAACATATTGTCAAAAAAACACTCAAAGGCAACCACACATTACATTTTGAATTGAAGATCAGAAATGAGGAAAAAGAAGATGATGAAGAGACTCCATACGACTACCAAACCAAATGACACTAACAGTATGTAATTACTTAATTACCTTATATTGTGTTTTATTTTTGTAATAATTATTAGCTTTGTGACTTAATATTGAGTTATGTAGCAAATCAATATATGAATAGTAATTACTTCGTCTCTTTTTACTATCACAGATAATCAACCCATTCATGGTACATGTTTGCAGCATGAAAAAGGGGTCATAGCAGACCTATCAATTGATCTCACAATAAAGTTGGCAAATGAAGGCAATAACCAAATGAAGGTTTTTAGTTTTTTTCAATTCTATTTTAATAATGAAACATTTCATCTTTATGATGAACTTGTTTACTAGTTGTTAATATGTTAAATATGATTGCAGGATCAAGATATTGTTACGGAGGCTAATAATCAACATATTGTCAAAAAAACATTAAGAGGCAACCACACATTAGATTTTGAATTGAAGATCAGAAATGAGGAAAAGGCAGATGGCAAAGAGACTCCATACGACTACCAAACTAATTGACACTAACAGTATGTAATTATTTAATTAGCTTCTATTTTGTTTTCTTTTTGTAATAATTATTAGCTTTGTAACCTATTGGTTGTTTTCTATGGTGTTTTTTTTTATTTCTTTGACATGTATGCTTTGTGAACTATATTGTTTGTTTAAGGACAATATTGTTTGTTTTCCTATGTATATGAAGGGTTTTTGTTTTTTTTCAATTCTATTTTAAATATGAAACATTTCATTCTTATAATGAACTTGTTTAATAGTTATTAATATGTTGAATATGATTGCAAGATAAAGAAGTTGTTACGGAGGCTAATGATCAACATATGTAATTCATGTTCTTAAATTCATATCTCGATTGCTTTTGTTATTGAACATTTATCCAAAGTTTGTTATTCGAGAATGCGATTTTTAATTATTGGATATGTATGAGTGTCGGCGATTGCTTTTGCTACAACACAAGTATAGATTTGCTTCATTGATTATATATGTTATTAGTTTGATTCTATGCAAGTTTATAATACAAACATAATTGTGATATTCGTAACTTATGGTGTCTTCTTGTTATTTTTAATATTTTGTTCAATGTTACAGCAAGTGATAATACAACATTAGCGTGCCTGCATCAGCAAGAGAGAGAAAGTAGAATTAACAACTTGGCGCTCCCACCTTTATGTCCACTCAGCGAAACCCTATTGGCTAGCTTAGTTGACGCAACGACCAACCGAGACACTTTATAGGGCCACTTGTCATCTCGCAAGTGGAGGCTACTTTTGGTTGGTGGCAAGTCATGTAACAACTATTTGAAATGAAGTGGGCAACATATTATAAAGTATCTTCACCTCTAAGAAAACACAAGCTTCCATTTTCCACAAATTCACTACACCTTTACTCCACACTTGTAAGTAATCTTACATTTAGATTAGCAATATTGAAATATGTAGCAAATCAATATATGAATATTAATTACTTTGTCTCTTTCTACTATCACAGATAATCAACCCATTCATGTTAGATATTTGCAGCATGGAAAGGGGGTCATAGCAGACCTATCAATTGATCTTGCAATAAAGTTTGCAAATGAAGGCATCAATCAAATGAAGATTTTTTGTTTTTTTCAATTCTATTTTAATTATGAAACTTTTCATCTTTAAGATGAACTTGTTTACTAGTTTTTAATATGTTGAATATGATTGCGGGATCAAGAAGTTGTTACGGAGGCTAATGATCAACATATTGTCAAAAAAACACTCAAAGGCAACCACACATTACATTTTGAATTGAAGATCAGAAATGAGGAAAAAGAAGATGATGAAGAGACTCCATACGACTACCAAACCAAATGACACTAACAGTATGTAATTACTTAATTACCTTATATTGTGTTTTCTTTTTGTAATAATTATTAGCTTTGTGACTTAATATTGAGTTATGTAGCAAATCAATATATGAATAGTAATTACTTAGTCTCTTTCTACTATCACAGATAATCAACCCATTCATGGTAGATGTGTGCAGCATGAAAAAGGGGTCATAGCAGACCTATCAATTGATCTCACAATAAAGTTGGTAAATGAAGGAAATAACCAAATGAAGGTTTTTAGTTTTTTTCAATTCTATTTTAATAATGAAACATTTCATCTTTATGATGAACTTGTTTACTAGTTGTTAATATGTTAAATATGATTGCAGGATCAAGATATTGTTACGGAGGCTAATGATCAACATATTGTCAAAAAAACATTAAGAGGCAACCACACATTAGATTTTGAATTGAAGATCAGAAATGAAAGACAGATGGCAAAGAGACTCCATACGACTACCAAACTAATTGACACTAACAATATGTAATTATTTAATTAGCTTCTATTGTGTTTTCTTTTTGTAATAATTATTAGCTTTGTGACCTATTGGTTGTTTTCTATGGTGTTTTTTTTTTATTTCTTTGACATGTATGCTTTGTGAGCTATATTGTTTGTTTAAGGACAATATTGTTTGTTTTCCTATGTATATGAAGGGTTTTTGTTTTTTTTTTTCAATTCTATTTTAATTATGAAACATCTCATTCTTATAATGAACTTGTTTAATAGTTATTAATATGTTGAATATGATTGCAAGATAAAGAAGTTGATACGGAGGCTAATGATCAACATATGTAATTCATGTTCTTAAATTCATATCCCAGTGCTTTTGTTATTCGAACATTTATCCAAACTTTGTTATTCGAGAATGCGATTTTTAATTATTGGATATGTATGAGTGTCAGATAGTGCTTTTGCTACAACACAAGTATAGATTTGCTTCATTCAGATTATATATGTTATGGGTTTGATTCTATACAAGTTTATAATACAGCATAATTGTGATATTCTGTAACTTATGGTGTCTTCTTGTTATTTTTAATATTTTGTTCAATGTTACAGCAAGTGATAATACAACATCAGCGTGCTGCATCAGCAAGAGAGAGCGAATTAACAACTTGGCGCTCCCACCTTTATGTCCACTCAGCGAAACCCTATTGGCAAGCTTAGTTGACGCAACGACCAACCAAGACACTTTATAGGGCCACTTGTCATATCGCAAATGGAGACTACTTTTGGTTGGTGGCAAGTCATGTAACAACTATTTGAAGTGAAGTAGGCAACATATTATAAAGTATCTTCACCTCTAAGAAAACACAAGCTTCCATTTTCCACAAATTCACTACACATTTACTCCACACTTGTAAGTAATCTTACATTTAGATTAGCAATATTGAAATATGTAGCAAATCAATATATGAATATTAATTACTTTGTCTCTTTCTACTTTCACAGATAATCAACCCATTCATGGTAGATATTTGCAGCATGGAAAGGGGGTCATAGCAGACCTATCAATTGATCTTGCAATAAATTTTGCAAATGAAGGCATCAATCAAATGAAGATTTTTTGTTTTTTTCAATTCTATTTTAATTATGAAACTTTTCATCTTTAAGACGAACTTGTTTACTAGTTTTTAATATGTTGAATATGATTGCGGGATCAAGAAGTTGTTACGGAGGCTAATGATCAACATATTGTCAAAAAAACACTCAAAGGCAACCACACATTACATTTTGAATTGAAGATCAGAAATGACGAAAAAGAAGATGATGAAGAGACTCCATACGACTACCAAACCAAATGACACTAATAGTATGTAATTACTTAATTACCTTATATTGTGTTTTATTTTTGTAATAATTATTAGCTTTGTGACTTAATATTGAGTTATGTAGCAAATCAATATATGAATAGTAATTACTTAGTCTCTTTCTACTATCACAGATAATCAACCCATTCATGGTAGATGTGTGCAGCATGAAAAAGGGTCATAGCAGACCTATCAATTGATCTCACAATAAAGTTGGCAAATGAAGGCAATAACCAAATGAATGTTTTTAGTTTTTTTCAATTCTATTTTAATAATGAAACATTTCATCTTTATGATGAACTTGTTTACTAGTTGTTAATATGTTAAATATGATTGCAGGATCAAGATATTGTTACGGAGGCTAATGATCAACATATTGTCAAAAAAACATTAAGAGGCAACCACACATTAGATTTTGAATTGAAGATCATAAATGAGGAAAAGGCAGATGGCAAAGAGACTCCATACGACTACCAAACTAATTGACACTAACAGTATGTAATTATTTAATTAGCTTCTATTTTGTTTTCTTTTGTAATAATTATTAGCTTTGTGACCTATTGTTTGTTTTCTATGGTGTTTTTTATTTATTTCTTTGACATGTATGCTTTGTGAGCTATATTGACAATATTGTTTGTTTTCCTATGTATATGAAGGGTTTTTGTTTTTTTCAATTCTATTTTAATTATGAAACATTTCATTCTTATAATGAACTTGTTTAATAGTTATTAATATGTTGAATATGATTGCAAGATAAAGAAGTTGTTACGGAGGCTAATGATCAACATATGTAATTCATGTTCTTAAATTCATATCCCAGTGCTTTTGTTATTCGAACATTTATCCAAACTTTGTTATTCGAGAATGCAATTTTTAATTATTGGATATGTATGAGTGTCAGATAGTGCTTTTGCTACAACACAAGTATAGATTTGCTTCATTCAGATTATATATGTTATGGGTTTGATTCTATGCAAGTTTATAATACAGCATAATTGTGATATTCTGTAACTTATGGTGTCTTCTTGTTATTTTTAATATTTTGTTCAATGTTACAGCAAGTGATAATACAACATCAGCGTGCCTGCATCAGCAAGAGAGAGAAAGCAGAATTAACAACTTGGCGCTCCCACCTTTATGTCCACTCAGCGAAACCCTATTGGCAAGCTTAGTTGACGCAACGACCAACCAAGACACTTTATAGGGCCACTTGTCATCTCGCAAGTGGAGGCTACTTTTGGTTGGTGGCAAGTCATGTAAC
This sequence comes from Oxytropis ochrocephala, assembly GCA_020916435.1. Lineage (NCBI taxonomy): Eukaryota > Viridiplantae > Streptophyta > Magnoliopsida > Fabales > Fabaceae > Oxytropis > Oxytropis ochrocephala. The sequence continues at coordinate 53,305,664 of CM037095.1, forward strand.
AACTATTTGAAGTGAAGTAGGCAACATATTATAAAGTATCTTCACCTCTAAGAAAACACAAGCTTCCATTTTCCACAAATTCACTACACATTTACTCCACACTTGTAAGTAATCTTACATTTAGATTAGCAATATTGAAATATGTTGCAAATCAATATATGAATATTAATTACTTTGTCTCTTTCTACTTTCACAGATAATCAACCCATTCATGGTAGATATTTGCGGCATGGAAAGGGGTCATACAGACCTATCAATTGATCTTGCAATAAAGTTTGCAAATGAAGGCATCAATCAAATGAAGATTTTTTGTTTTTTTCAATTCTATTTTAATTATGAAACATTTCATCTTTAAGATGAACTTGTTTACTAGTTGTTAATATGTTGAATATGATTGCGGGATCAAGAAGTTGTTACGGAGGCTAATGATCAACATATTGTCAAAAAAACACTCAAAGGCAACCACACATTACATTTTGAATTGAAGATCAGAAATGAGGAAAAAGAAGATGATGAAGAGACTCCATACGACTACCAAACCAAATGACACTAACAGTATGTAATTACTTAATTACCTTATATTGTGTTTTATTTTTGTAATAATTATTAGCATTGTGACTTAATATTGAGTTATGTAGCAAATCAATATATGAATAGTAATTACTTCATCTCTTTTTACTATCACAGATAATCAACCCATTCATGGTAGATGTTTGCAGCATGAAAAATGAGTCACAGCAGACCTATCAATTTATCTCACAATAAAGTTGGCAAATGAAGGCAATAACCAAATGAAGGTTTTTAGTTTTTTTCAATTCTATTTTAATAATGAAACATTTCATCTTTATGATGAACTTGTTTACTAGTTATTAATATGTTAAATATGATTGCAGGATCAAGATATTGTTACGGAGGCTAATGATCAACATATTGTCAAAAAAACATTAAGAGGCAACCACACATTAGATTTTGAATTGAAGATCAGAAATGAGGAAAAGGCAGATGGCAAAGAGACTCCATACGACTACCAAACTAATTAACACTAACAGTATGTAATTATTTAATTAGCTTCTATTTTGTTTTCTTTTTGTAATAATTATTAGCTTTGTGACCTATTGTTTGTTTTCTATGGTGTTTTTTATTTATTTCTTTGACATGTATGCTTTGTGAGCTATATTGTTTGTTTAAGGACAATATTGTTTGTTTTCCTATGTATATGAAGGGTTTTTGTTTTTTTTCAATTCTATTTTAAATATGAAACATTTCATTCTTATAATGAACTTGTTTAATAGTTATTAATATGTTGAATATGATTGCAAGATAAAGAAGTTGTTACGGAGGCTAATGATCAACATATGTAATTCATGTTCTTAAATTCATATCCCAGTGCTTTTGTTATTCGAACATTTATCCAAACTTTGTTATTCGAGAATGCAATTTTTAATTATTGGATATGTATGAGTGTCAGATAGTGCTTTTGCTACAACACAAGTATAGATTTGCTTCATTCAGATTATATATGTTATGGGTTTGATTCTATGCAAGTTTATAATACAGCATAATTGTGATATTCTTTAACTTATGGTGTCTTCTTGTTATTTTTAATATTTTGTTCAATGTTACACAAGTGATAATACAACATCGTGCTCGCATCATCGAAGAGAGAGAGAAAGCAGAATTAACAACTTGGCGCTCCCACCTTTATGTCCACTCAGCGAAACCCTATTGGCTAGCTTAGTTGACGCAACGACCAACCGAGACACTTTATAGGGCCACTTGTCATCTCGCAAGTGGAGGCTACTTTTGGTTGGTGGCAAGTCATGTAACAACTATTTGAAGTGAAGTGGGCAACATATTATAAAGTATCTCACTACAAATGATTTAAGGATTTGCGGCGTTTATTTTGGGCATTGGTAGCGTTTTAAAACGCTAGAGAAGCTGGCGCTACGGATGCGTACACCACATTAGTAGCGTTTTAAAAAATGCTAGCCATTGACCCAGCGTGTTTTGGTCATACGTAGCGTTTTATAAAAAACGCTAGCCATTGACCCAGCGCCTTTTTACAATTCCTAGCTAGCGTTTTCTGTAAAACGCTAGGGATCCTCTAGCGCATTTTTACAATTCCTAGCGTTTCAGAAAGCGCTAGGGATCCTCTAGCGCATTTTACAATTCCTAGCGTTTTCTTTAAAACGCTAGGGATCCTCTAGTGCATTTTGTCCATACCTAGCGTTTTCTACAAAACGCTAGGGATCTCTAGTGCATTTTGTTTATACTTAGCGTTTTCTATAAAACGCTAGGGATCTTCTAGTGCATTTTGTCTATAGCTAGCGTTTTTCAATAAAACGCTAGGTATTGAATGAATTTTTAATTTCATTTCTAGCGTTTTCTCTATAAACGCTACCTATTGACTGATTTTTTTAAAATATTTTTTATTTTTGTTTATTCTCCATTTTAATTACAACCTATAAATTCATTCCCTTCCAAATAAAATTCATCAAATATCATTCCAATCCAATATCATTCCAACAAAATTCAGTCAACAAAATTCATCAAATATTCCAATCCAATATCATTCTAAGAAGTACTTACAACATAATATATATCCAAATCATATATACAACATAACTAACTTACATTATGAAACTCAAAACTTGCTACACAAAGCTAGAAACAAAACGGCACCACTCCCCCCTTACTGTTGTAAGTTGTTCATCAGAGTAATGCTGGATGTGATTACAGTGGGGAAAATACTGAAAAATAAAATGAATTAAAATTAGAATTAAAATGGTTATTAAATGTGAGTAAGTATTATAATATCAATATAAAAAGAAATCTAAGTAGTTACCTTGATTGGGATTACTACTCACATTGCGAGTGATAATCTCTCTCATATACCTCATAGTGTAGTACCCACAATCATTATTATTTGGTTGTTAGGACACTACAAAGCAAAAGATTAGTTAATTAATTGTCACATTTTTATGACCAAAAATTCAATTAAAATTATAAGAATATTGATAAAAAACTTATAGTTATGGGTATCCATTTTGTTTTACTCGTAGAGTATCCCCAATATTGTTTCAAAACACTGTAACGTCATACATATATATATATATATATATATAATGTTAAGTTAAACAAAATACATATATTAAATTATACAAAATGAGAGGGTTACACATACACACCTGTCAACTATATGTACGAAGTCTACGTAGACTTTGTAATGGCCTTGAAGTGAATCCAGATAGTAGACAACATTTCTCTTAGGGTTTATTGCAAAGAGTACCCAATGTTCCCTGCAAGTAAATGAATCACGAATGAGTACACATTTACACTATAATACAATCCTCAAAATAAATAACCAAGTGAGAGAAGACTAAATTTCTCACCTTATATTGAGTGGTGCCAAAAATAAAGATTCGTGATCAAAATGCTTGGCATCCCTGAAGCGTGAAAGGATATAACTTTCAATTTGACTCTTCCTATCCATAATATCCTCTGGTTTACCTTGATCCCACACAATTATACACTCTGGGCACAAGAACAAAAACTTTTGTGTCCGTTGCGAAGGGACTAGAAACTCATTGTACAAAAACCTATAAATAATATATATACAACTTTCAGATCCTCATATATATACTCTAATATATACTCTAATATATAAAACTATTGTGTACAAATAATTTAATACATACCTCATATATACTCTAATAATAGTCACAGTAGCCCATTCCATGTCATATACAGCTTTCAGATCCTCAACATTGAGAATCATATCCTGTTCCACTCCCACAATTTGATCGGTCGGTAACATAATAATGTCATCGGGCTTCATTTTTTGAGTGACGTGGACCTTTACATAAGTGATGAACTCCTCGAATTCATCATTGGAGATTTAACAACATGTTGGACTGGCTGTATTTCCTTTCATTTAATAGAAGGAGATGGTCGGGACACTTTGGTATTGTCGGTGGAAGGGGAAGGTTGGGACACTTTAATAGAAGGAGACGGTCGAGACACTTGGGGTACCTAGTATATATTAAAAAAATGATTAATTAGGTAGTTAACACACATTATATATAACAATGAGTCATTAACTTATTAACAAAAATATTGTCACTTACAACGACAAGTTGTGAGGCCATGCCACAAAAGTACTAAGTGCTTGATCCACAGTAAATATATCCGCACTAACAATTGGAACAGGCAATGGTGCACCCCTCAATTGAATAGTCTACTCTAACTCTCAAATGGTTTTCAGGCATGGGTAAATTGTGCATTGTGGCACTCAATTGGTTACATAACATGCCCACTGCAACCTTTCGATGTGAGTTTGCAATATATAGCTCACATTCACAGTTATCCTAAATCAATTATAAAGAAAAATAAATATACATAATAATTTGATCAAATACATATGTACAAAAAACAGGTCGAGTAATAATAAATACCTGTGTTGAAGGGATGGTGCAGCTATCTCGTGCGCTATGTTGGGCAGGTGAGGGTGCAACAGGTAATATAGGTGCAGCAGGGGGTGGTGCAGTAGGGGATGGTGCACCAATGGATTGTGCCAAGAGCTGCTTATACATCTGTCTCTCTTCAATTAATACAACAACATTCTTGGATAGCTCGTCATATTGTGCCGCCATCACTTTACATTGCCCGCACCCCCTGCTATGGCTCTTTGGCCCAAACACAGTCGTAGGAGGAATGCCATATCCATAACCTCTTATACGACCCTTATACTCTTCCCTTCCCAAGGCACGAGCAAGGACATCTTGTTTACCAGAGCAATCTGTTAAATCACCTTGTGATACAGATTGTGGTATGTTTTGCTTATGCACAAACATAAGTATATAATCAGACACAAATTCCAACTTGCTAGGAATCATACAATTAAAATTACAATACTTGAATTTTGGAATACTTACAATTTTGTCCTTGACCTCCTTAGTTTTCGGATCCACAATGTCACCATCTTTGTTTTGTCGGGCCTCTAACCAGACAGTACAACGATCAAGGGATTCTTGAGTTGGATCTTTCCCCTCTTGCAGTAACTATTTAAGTTTAATAATTGTTAATCAACTGTAAATTAAAAGATTCATTAAATCATAATAAGTTAAACTAATTGTGTCTTACCAATCTTTCTTCGAGAATTTGATATCCACTAGAACCTCCTCTATAAGGGTACTCGGGATTAGAAGCTCTTTCTTTATTCGCTTTGCTCTTTTTCTATTTAAAAAGATAAGTATACATTAATGAATGATATCTAGTTGTCAAATATATATATATATATATATATATATATATATATATATATATATATATAACTTAAATAATTAATATACTAACCAAGAAATCCGGATCTGTAGTGCGTATATGTACAAATTTGCTCCAATCCTCCTTACTTATAATTAGGAATACAATCTTTGGAGGCTCTGTCCCGATGGTCCCATCAGGAAGTATCAGATACTTTTTTCCTACATCAGTTCTATAAGCCCGATGCAACCTTCCAGCTTCCTTGAGTATCCAACCTCTTCGGGCATCATCCACATCAAAGTGTTTCTACTTATACATAAAAATAGATTAAATAAATATAACTAAAAAAATCACTAAATAAGATTATTAAAGAGGTTTAAAATTATATACCTGTATTAAGGACCAGAAATCATCTTTCAGTTTAGGCAAAACTCTATTATCTTTCTCATTCCAACTTTTAATCGAAATTGGAAACATTTGCTTCACCTTAGTACCAATAAAACTAATCAAATTTGTGTCGTTCTCTCCAATAGGCAAACCGTTAACACTCCATCTGACCTGCATTAATTAAATCATTAAATAATTAGATAACTTTGAAAGGTAGAGAACAACATTAATAATTAGTAATTAATTTGATCAGCGGTCGTACGCGGGTCAAAATAATGAAAAGTGTAAAATATAGTAACAAGGTAAGTTAACCTTGGTCGTCTCACAAGGAATTCTAAAACTAAGATTACCAAAATCAAGAACGATCAAATAACAATAAAAGGGGGTTTTGTGGAAAACAAATTCAGTTTATAAAGAAAATCAATTCACGAGAGCAATCAATTCACCGGTTTTGGGGTGTGCTTCTTGGATTCATCATAGGTTCAAAAGGATAACGTCTCTAATGATTTCTGAATCTTGATTGGTATAAACTAACTAAAACAAGCGTCAATTAGTTTATGAGAATTCACTGTTTTAAAGCAAGCGTCAAAACAGAGTGTTCAATCGATTACGAAAGTGGACAAGCGCCGCTTAAAGCATAACCATTATCATAACAAAATCCATACCAATCCTCTCTATCAATTTCTATTTAAATCAAATAATTTAAGCAATCAAATAATTCAAATAATCAAAAGGTACGAAACATATTGCATACAAGCAAGCGCGCGTACACAAGCGAATCGCGTTTTGCAAAAACTGAATACGAGTAAATCAAGCGTAACATGAAAATCAGAAATTGCAACAATTAAGAGTGAAACGAAATTGATAGAGATGAATTCAGAAACTAAGACAAAATAATGTAAACATTCAAGCACCGAACCTCAAAATCCGTTAACAGCGACACCCTTTCACCGATGAATCGATCTAGGGGGTTAAGCTTCCATGGAGGTTAGGGCATAAAACATAAAATTGAAAGTAGGAATGAGTAAGATCCACCAAACGGCTGCTGACCAGCCAGATCTATAAAGGAAAAACGAAAACCCTAAGTTCCTAAATGGGTTACTAGGTAAAAAGCCCGATAACAAACCAATATTTGGCCCAAAACCCGGTTTACACTGTACTGCTTCTGTATTTTGCAGTTTTGACCTTCAATACTTCAGAATTTGGTTTCGGGCTCAACAGAAGAATTGTAGCTCTGTTCCTTATCTTTCCAACGCATACTTGCACGTCTCAATCGAATAAACGTAGCAAAAGTTATGGCCTGCAGAGTAGACAGAGATCAATATTAAAAATAAGAATTAAGCAATAAATTGCTATACTGCTCCAATAGAAACGTGCTAAGACTTAAAAATTAGGTACAGAGAACAATTAAAATCACCAAGTGAAAAGCTATAACGAGTGCATTAGAATGCACTGATCAAATTCCCCCACACTTAAGCTTTTGCACTCCGGGCAAAACACAAAAAAACAAGACATAAAAGCAAAACATGAATTCCCAATGAACCCCATGAATGCAAAGTCATAAGTGAGATGCTTTTCCTAGGATTCAAGGAGAATTACATTCAGAGATAGCACTTAATTGCAATCAAGGTAAAAAAAAAGAGGATAGAGCACCAACGAGTGAATCATAAGTGATGAGTCCTCACAGGATTTATATAACTAATGCTCTCAATCACTCAAGTGTCTAGGCTTGTGTTTACTCTCATATATATAATAAGCACATCAATGAAAGTTAGCACTACCATATGCTTGACAAACTTCTAACTTCCACACTTAAGAACACATGCACATAAGATCAAAAGGTCTTTATAAGGGTTGTGATGGGGCCAAGGTCAAGGTGGAATAATCCTAAGGGGGAACTAAGCTAAAAAGAATCAAATAGGACAAAGAAGCAATGAAAATCAATTGTAAGGTGAGCATGAGAGGGTCCAATTTGAACAAGATATGACAAACTTCTCTATTTTGAGACTTCTCTCCATAACTCTCTTCATACAACAGTCACTCTCCTTGGTACAAAAACAAAAATAAAAAGATATATACACTTTTTTTTCCTTCTTTTTGGTTTTTTTTTCTTTTTCTTTTTTCTTTTCTTTTTTTTTCTTTTTTTTCCTTTTTCATTTTGAGGAGTATTTTTCTATACAAATGTACTTGCCAAACTTTCCTTTGAAAACCCAAGAATCAACCCAAGTGAGAACCACAATTACACAATTTGGACACCCCCACACTTATGGATATGACAATTTTCAAATCAAAGCTCCTTCACCCTCTAAGATTGGGTAATATCATAGTTTTTCTCTTTTAGGCTTGTAATGAGCTATAAAACAAAGAATGGAATAAAAAGGCTCAAAGGGGCTTACACAAAGGGATAAATTCAGGGTAGGCTTATTTGGCTAGTAGCTAAGAAAAAGCAGAATTGCCTAGATCATTTCAAGCGTGCATGTGAAAAAGCGTTTCAACGGGGAATCAAGTCAAGTTCTAGAGTAACTAACAAACATGAGTGAGTCACACACAAGAAAGGAGAGAATGGAAAAATGTAGTCCATCCATAAAAGGCTCAATTCTCACAAGGGACAATGACTATCACAGATGATGCAGTATTTAGTGCTCATACCCAACTTATTATACCAAGAGCAACAAGAAATCAATCAAATCATGCCAAATCACCCATGGTCCTAGAATAGTCAAAATCACTCACAACTTGTACAAACTAAGAACTCGTGGAAAAACATGCTAAAATAACAATTTTTTTTTTTTTTTTAAAACAAGGAAAACAGAAAAACAAACCAAAAAATAAAAGAAAAATAAAAACTCCTAAGCTACTAAAAGACACTCCCCACACACTTAAGTCATACATTGTCCTCAATGAAAACACTAAGCATAAAATAAGAGTAAGGAGGAGGGACTCCCTGGTCAATTTGCAGTGTAGGTGGGATTTTCCGATGAGAGTTCTTCTATGGTTGCATCTTCTGTAGCGGAACTCTCATGGAATAACTTGAGACGCTTTCTGTCGACTTTGAAAACTTTGTTTGTCGCCTCACTTTTCATTTCCACTACACCATGAGGAAAAACATTAGTAATAACAAAAGGACCAATCCAATTGGATCGATGTTTCCCAACCATAATTTTCAGGCGGGGTCTGAACCATAAAACTCTATGCCCAATATAGAACTCCTTTTTGGCAATCATCATATCATGTTTAGCTTTCCACACTTTCTTGGCAGGAATGCCCACCAAGGTTAACCCAATGTTGCTCCTATGTTTCCTTAGGATTGGAGGCTTCTCTTCCTGTTCAAATTTAAGACCAGCTACATTAGTAACAATAAGCTTCCCACTCCCCTCTGAATATGCATGATTAACTTTTCTAGGGAGTGGTTCAAGCTCTAAAATAATGGGCTGCTCAATGGCAGCAACGGTAGCTACATCCACAACATCAGCTATAGGAGGTGTGTCAACCTGTAAAGTATCAACCAAAACATCAAACAATTCAATTTTACAAAGGGAATGCTCTTCCATGGGGTGTTTCTTCCTCCATGTCTAGAATGTAAAAATCTGCAGGAAAAATCAAATCATTAACTTTAACAAGAACATCCTCAACTAGTCCAGCAGGTCGAGCATTGCTTCTATTTGCTAGCTGGATGGTAACACTTGTTTCCTGCAAAGGTCCAAGAGCAAGAGAGTTAAAAATAGATGTGGGCATTACATTGATTGAAGCTCCAAGATCTAACATGGCATCATCAAACTGAATGTTGCCTATGGTGCATGACATGGAGAAAGTTCCCGGATCCTTGCATTTCCGGGGCATGGGCAACATGAGGGCAGAAACATTATACCCCGCGTTGACTTTTTCAATTCCTTTTAGTCTTCTCTTTCTCTTGTGTGTGCACAACTCCTTTAGAAATCTAGCATATTTTGGAATCTGCTTAATTGCCTCAAGAAGGGGAATATTGACTTCCACCTTCCTAAAAGTATCCAAGATCTCCTCATCCCTTTCCGCCTCAATTTGTTTTTAGTCATCACGCTTTGCTCTTTGAGGGAAAGGAGTGGTGGTATGTACTCTTCATCATCAACGAGAGGTTGAGTGCTTTTCTATTTTTCAAAAGCAATGATTTGAGACACCTTTGGAGTGTCACGACCTTTCCAGATCTCAAAGTAATAACACTAACATTGGGGTTGGTGCATTTGGATTGACTACTGACTGAGCCAAGAAATGGTGGTTTGACCCCGGGCTTGCATCGATTAATTGTGGTAACCATTTGTCCCATTTGTGTCCGCAAATTCTGAATTGAAGCATCTGTTCTTTGTTGAAATTGGAGATTTCAGGCAGCCATCCGCTTAACTAGATCCTCCAATGAAGGTTCGGGAACTCGGGCATTGTTGTTGTCTGTTGGATTTCCCCATCTCGAGTTTGGGTGGTTTCTCCGGTTCGGGTGGTACTGTTGGATGACAAGTCAACATTGGCTTGAGGTTAAATATATTAAGTTGCATATGCTTGAGGAGTATCAACATTGGGATCCTCTTGCGGCGTAGGACAAGAATCGTGGGGTGCTCAGTAGTGGTGCAAATACCACAAACATTTGATGTCGACTGTTGCCAATTTTTTTACCAAAATTGTGAGTTCATCCAACTTTGTTTTTCTAAGCTCTTATGATCGTAGCTTTGTATCTCATTTACTCCTCTAGTTAGAATTGTAGAGTTGCTTCTAGTTGTGAATTGTTGGGAGTTAATGGACATATTCTCTATTAAAGCTCTTGCATCTGCTGGGGTCTTATCTACAAGTGCACCTCCACTAGCAGCATCCATAATATTTCTGTCCATGGGCAATAAACCCTCGAAGAAATATTGGATGAGTAGTTGTTCAGAAATTTGATGATGAGGCGGGTTGCACACAATTTCTTAAATCTCTCCCAAATATTCATGTAAAGACTCGGTGGAGTTTTGCACGATACCACATATCTCTCTTTTACGATTGAGGCGACTCTGGATGCAGGAAAGAACTTCTCTAGGAACAACTTTTTCAAGTCATTCCAATTTTCAACAGAACCTGGTTGGAGGTAATACAACCAATCTTTGGCTGCATCTTGGAGTGAGAAGGGGAATGTGCAACACCCTAAATGATTTAATTAAGTAATTGATTAAATTATTTAAAGTGTTGCACCAATTTTAATTATATTAAATTATAATGTAGTATTTTATTTAATTGAAGGGAGTGGTATTGGAAATACCGGGACTGCAAATATTGGCCCAAGAGCCCAAGCCCAATGACTTAGGCTCCTAGGATTGGTGCAATTCGCACCATTTGCCAAAGAAAGAAAGAAAACGAAAGAGAGGAGAGAAAGGAGAAGAGGAACGGCGCACCCTAGGGCGAAAAGAGAGAGTTTTGCATCTCAACAAGGGAGAAGGAAGGAGAAGAAGCTCTGTTGCTGTGGTTTTGTAGGTGACTCTGCGAGAAGGACTTTTCTACGGTTAATTTAAGGTAAGGGGAGTCTCACTCTATAATAGAGAGTATGATAGGTCGTATATAGATCATAGGGTCCTTATTGGTATTCGTTGATGATGAATTTGATGGTTGTATGCTTGTTTTGATGAATTTGAATTTGAATAGAGCATGAATTCGATTTAGGGCTTAATGTTAGGGTTTCATGATCTTGATTTCGTTTTGATGCATGAATTGATGTTTAAAATATTAAATTGACTGGTATTAGAATGATTATAGGGTGTGTTTGAATTGTATTTGATGATTGGATTTAGGAGAGTTTGTGAATTTGGGATTTTTGGGAACCCTAGGTGTATAGGCGCCAAGTTGCTAGGAAAATGGCGCCACTTTGCTTTATGCTTGATGAGTGTGTGTGTGAGTTTGTTTCATCGCCGGGCGCCAAATGTTCTTTGAAATGGCGCCACGCGGCCTTCGTTCATGTCTTTGGGTTGTGTGTGTGTGCAGGATTGTCACTGCCTAGGCGCCAAGTTGCTGGAATTATGGCGCCTCGCACCGCTTTGTCTGTGGTGTGGTGTGGGTGTGTGCGTGGATCGGGCGCCAAGTTGCCGAGAATGGCGCTGTGTCTTGAATGTGAGCTGTGTGTGCTGTGTCTAGGTGCAGGGTGCCAAATGTGGCTGCCCAATGCGCCTGGTTGTGCTTGGTGCAAGTGCAGGGCGCCAAATGGCTGCCCTATGGCGCCTGTTGTGGCGCCTAGGTGGGTGTGTGCGTGGGTGTTCGAGTCTTTGGGCGCCATTTTGGCCGCCATGGTGCCTAGGGTGGCGCCGCAGTGTGGCAGGGTGTGTGTGTGCATGTGGCGCAAAGACAGGCGCCAAATGGCCGCCTGTTGCGCTGTGTTGCCGCTGTGTCGAGCAGGCGCCAGTGTCTTTGCCCATGGCGCTGGGAATGCGCTGTGTGTCGAGATCGTGTCTCGGATTTGTGTCTTAGTTTGTGTCAGGTCTGTCTTTGCCCGTGGGGCGAGAATCTTTGTGAAAATGGCGCTGGTTGTGCTTGGTGCAAGTGCGTGGCGCCAAATGGCTGCTACTATGGCGCTGTTGTGGCGCTAGGTGGGTGTGTGTGCGTGGGTGTCTCGAGTCTTTGGCGCCATTTTGGCTTGTAACATCCTGCATCGCTTCGGAATCGCCGATCGCCCCACGAACCAACACGAGTCTTTTCGGCATGCTTTGTCCTCACTTGCATGCTTTGGGAAAACTTCAGAAGGTCACCCATCCCACTACTACTCCAAGCCAAGCACGCTTAACTATGGAGTTCTTATGGGATGGGCTCCAAAAAAAGAAGATGCACCTTGTTGGTATAGGTAGTCCAAATCAATTCTTTTAAGCCTTCCTTCAACTGCATGCAGTCCCATACCGCGCACGACCTCGGGATCCCCTCATTCCGGCAGTGCGTATTCGGTTCATTCACGCGCCCGCTTCGCTTGAAGCCGCCAGAGCGCTCTTTGCCATGCCACCTTTTTGGGCACCGGCGATCACTCCCGCCTCGTCACCCCGGATGTCACATGCCCACTGGCTTCCGCTTGGTTCGCCCCCGAACCACACCGCATCGAGAGGTGTCACGCGCTCGATACCATTTGTAACATCCGGCATCGCCGGAATCGCCGATCGCCCCACGAACCAACACGAGTCTTTTTCAAAGATGCTTTGTCCTCACTTGCATGCTTTGGAAAAACTTTCAGAAGGTCACCCATCCCACTACTACTCCAAGCCAAGCACGCTTAACTATGGAGTTCTTATGGGATGGGCTCGAAAAAAGAAGATGCACCTTGTTGGTATAGGTAGTCCAAATAAATTCTTTTAAGCCTTCCTTCAATCATGCATATCCCCATACCGCACCTCGGGATCCCCTCATTCCGGTGCGTATTCGGTTCATTCACGCGCCTTCGCTTTGAAGGCGCCAGGAGCCGCTCTTTGCCATGCCACCTTTTTGGGCACCGGCGATCACTCCCCGCCCTCGTCAGCCCCGGATGTCACATGGCTGCCCATGGCGCCTAGGGTGGCGCCAGAATTGTGGCAAGGGTGTGTGTGTGCATGTGGCGCAAAGACAGGCGCCAAATGGTTGCCCCGTTTGCGCTCGTGTTCTTGCTGTGTCTAGGCGGGCGCCAGTGTGCTTTGCCCATGGCGCTGGGAATGCGCTTCGTGTTCGAGAGCGTGTCTCAGTTTGTGTCTTAGTTTGTGTCTAGGTCTGTCGCCGCCCGCGGCGCGCGAATGTTGTGAAAATGGCGCTGTGTGTTTGTGTGCCTGGGTATAAAGTTCTTGAAGTTTTTGGCGCTAGTCTTTGTGTTGCCTGCGGGCGCCGCCAGGGGGAAAATGGCGCCTGGTGCTGCCTTGTGTCAAAGTGTGTGTTGTTTTGGTCCCTAGGTGACCGTTTGGTCCTAAGGGTGTTGTTTTGGTCCCTAGGTGACCGTTTGGTCCTAAGGGTGTTGTTTTGGTCCCTAGGTGACAGTTTGGTCCTAAGGGTGTTGTTTTGGTCCCTAGGTGACAGTTTGGTCCTAAGGGTGTTGTTTTGGACCCTAGGTGACAGTTTGGTCCTAGGTGTGTTGTTTTAGTCCCTAAGTGCTATTTTGGTCCTAAGTGTTGTTTAGGTCATTGAGTGAGGATTTAGTCCTCTAGTTGTGATTAGTCCTTGGGACATGATTGATGATGCCATGGGGGCATGAGCCATGGGGGCTAAACTGTTGATGATGCCATGGGGGCATGAGCCATGGGGGCTAAAATTGAAATTAACAATGAGGTGAGAAATGATGTTGATGATGTGTAATTGTGTGTGGCATGTTCATGGAGTCTCATGCATGCATTCGGCTGCGGTCGCGACGTTTATATTGTGATGATGAGGCCATGGGGGCCAGAGTCATGTGGACTCAATTTATTGATGATGATGCCATGGGGGCAAATGGTACCACATGCATGATCGCAGATTGCATTGACCGCATTCATTCTCATAAAAGCATGAGTGTTGTTGATTGATAATTGTTATGATTAGTTGTGCTGTATAACTGTGCCTGTTTGATGATGTGATTGTATATACTGCTTATTATGGTCTTTATTATGTGGTTTGAGACTCACCCCTTTCTGTTGTTGTTTACCACAGGTAGCCATGAGTGAAGGCTTACTCCCTTCACTTTCCCTGAGTCGGTCTGCTCTGATACGTAGCACCTAGGGGATGGGTTTTAGGATTCTAGTCGTTTACTCTTTGTTGAATATTGAACTATTTTATTTGATATTTCCACGTTGTATTTGAGATTGTGTTGTCCATCTGAGACTATATTCTATTTCCGCTGCGTAATGTTTATTTTTCTGGTGCGTGGAATTATTTAATAAAGTGTTGAGAAATTCCATCCTGTGATTGGTGTTGCGTATTATATTGTTGAAATAAAGTATTTGTGTTATAATTGTTATTGTTTGTGCTGAATTAAGTGTAGCACTCCATTTGGAAATAAATTTTTATTATAAATTGCCGGGTAGAAATGGGGTGTTACATTAGTGGTATCAGAGCAAAAGTTCGGTCTGTCCGGCCAAGACTGACTGTCATAGTGTTTATGACAACTAGGTACTGTTAGGCTGGTTCTGAATTCTCAAAGTGTATCAAATTTGAGAATGGGTTGGTGGCATCAAGCAAGCCATTGGGTACCGTAAGATCAGGTTTTCTTGATTTGGTTGATAATTTGTAGGATCTATGAGGAGGATAGTAATGCTCGCTCCAGAGTCATGAGAGATCAGAGGGGTAAGTTCCAGAATCGGGGTAAACCATATGAGGTGTCTGCTGATAAAGGTAAAAAGAGGTATGCTGGTGGTAGTAGGTCTGCTGATGGGAAGAAGTCTGCTGAGGGCAAGAAGCCAAGTGGGGGAGATGCTCCCGCTCACATTGTGTGTTTCAAGTGTGGCCAGCTGGGTCACAAGAGCTTTGATTGCAAAACTGGGGGAAGAATGTGCTTCCGTTGAGGGAAGTAGAGTTTGGGATTGATCTTGTGTCTGGTACTAGGCCTGTGTCTATGGCACCGTACCGGATGTCAGCTTCTGAGTTATCTGAATTGAAGAAGCAGCTAGAAGAGCTTCTTGAGAAGAAATTTGTGAGGCCTAGTGTGTCACCATGGGGAGCTCCAGTTTTGTCAGTGAAGAAGAAGGATGGGAGTATGCGCCTTTGTGTGGAATATAGGCAACTGAACAAAGTGACTATCAAAAATAAGTATCCTCTTCTGAGAATTGATGATCTGATGGACCAGCTGGTAGGTGCTAAGGTGTTTAGCAAGATTGATTTGAGGTCAGGTTATCACCAGATCAAAGTGAAAGATGAAGATATTCAGAAAACAACATTCAGGACTAAATATGGGCATTATGAATACTCTGTAATGCCATTTGGTGTCACCAATGCACCAGGGGTGTTTATGGAGTATATGAACCGTATCTTCCATAGTTACTTGGATCGGTTTGTGGTAGTCTTTATAGATGACATTCTGGTGTACTCTAAGTCTGAGGAGGAGCACGCAGAGCACTTGAGGTTGGTGCTTGAGGTGTTGAAAGAGAAGAAATTATATGGTGAGCTGTCAAAGTGTGAGTTCTGGCTGAATGAGGTAAGCTTATTGGGTCACATTATTTCTGGTGATGGTATAGCTGTGGACCCAGCCAAGGTTGATGCAGTGTTGCAGTGGGAGAGCCCAAAGTCAGTGACTGAAATCAGAAGCTTCTTGGGGTTGGCTGGTTACTACAGGAGGTTCATTGAGGGTTTCTCTAAGCTAGCCCTTTCGTTGACTCAATTGACGTGTAAGGGAAAAGCATTTGTATGGGATGCTAAGTGTGAAGAAAGCTTCAATGAGTTGAAGAGGAGGTTGACAACATCTCCAGTGTTAGTGTTGCCTGTGCCGGATCAACCATTTGTTGTGTATTGTGATGCTTCCAAGATGGGTTTGGGAGGTGTGTTGATGCGGGATGGGAAGGTAGTAGCTTATGCGTCCAGACAGTTGAGGACACATGAGAAGAACAATCCTACTCATGATTTGGAGTTGGCTGCAATTGTGTTTGTGCTGAAGATCTGGAGGCATTATTTGTATGGTACTAGATTTGAGGTGTTCAGTGACCACAAGAGTTTGAGGTACCTATTTGACCAGAAGGAGCTGAATATGAGGCAGAGACGTTGGTTAGAGCTGCTGAAGGACTATGATTTCGGCTTGAACTATCATCCAGGCAAAGCTAATGTCGTGGCTGATGCTTTAAGTCGGAAGACCTTGCATATGTCAGCAATGACGGTCAAAGAGTTGGAGTTGATTGAGCAATTCCGTGATATGAGTCTGGTTTGTGAAGTAACACCGCAGAATGTTAGATTGGGTATGCTGAAGATTGGTAATGATTTCTTGGCTAGTATCCGAGACGCCCAGAGGTTAGTTGTGAAGCTTGTTGACTTGTTAGTTGCAGGTGATCAAGCTGTGGATGGGGATTTTAGGTTGGATTCCCAGGGTGTGTTGAGATTCAGGGACAGGATCTGTGTTCCTGATGATGCTGATATGAAGAGAATGATACTTGAGGAGAGCCATAGGAGCAAGCTGAGTATTCATCCAGGGGCTACCAAAATGTATCATGACTTGAAGAAGTTGTTCTGGTGGTCTGGTATGAAGAAGGACATAGCACAGTTTGTATATGCCTGTTTGACTTGCCAGAAGTCAAAGATTGAGCACCAGAAGCCTGCAGGGTTGATGCAACCATTAGAGGTTCCGGAATGGAAATGGGATAGTATTTCCATGGATTTTGTGACTGGGTTGCCAAACACTGTGAGGGGATTTGACTCTATTTGGGTGATTGTGGATAGGTTGACTAAGTCTGCTCATTTCATTCCTATCAACATCACTTATCCAGTGTCGAGGTTGGCTGAGATTTACATTTAGGTCATTGTGAAGCTGCATGGTGTCCCGAAGAGTATTGTATCTGATAGAGACCCTAGGTTTACTTCTGACTTTTGGAGGAGCTTGCAGGAGGCATTGGGGTCTAGATTGAGGCTGAGTTCAACTTATCATCCTCCGAACGATGGGACGACGGAGAGAACCATTCAGTCCTTGGAGGATTTATTGAGATCATGTGTGCTAGAGCAGGGAGGTGCGTGGGATACACATCTTCCATTGATTGAGTTCACTTACAACAACAGCTACCATTCGAGTATAAGGATGGCTCCTTTTGAGGCACTGTATGGGCGGTGGTGTAGGACTCCTTTGTGTTGGCATGAGTCTGGTGAGAGTGTTGTTCTTGGACCTGAGGTCGTTCGGGAAACCACAGAGAAGGTAAAAATGATCAGGGAGAAAATGAAAGAGTCTCAGAGTCGGCAGAAAAGCTATCATGATAGGAGGAGGAAAGACTTGGAATTTCAGGCTGGTGAGCATGTTTTCTTGAGGGTCACGCCTATGACTGGTATTGGGCGTGCACTGAAAGCAAAGAAGTTGACTACGAGATTTATTGGACCGTACCAGATCACTGAGAGGGTTGGAAAGGTTGCTTATAGGGTGGCTCTGCCACCTAATCTTTCGAACTTGCACGACGTGTTCCACGTGTCACATCTTCGGAAGTACATTCCAGACCCGTCTCATGTGATTCACATGGATGATGTGGAGGTACCTGAGAACCTCACTGTGGAGACTATGCCAGTGAGGATTGAGGATAGAGAGGTGAAGGTGCTGAGAGGGAAGGACATTGCCTTAGTCAAGGTAGTGTGGTTGGGAGCTGCGGGTGAGAGTATGACTTGGGAGCTGGAGAGCAGGATGCGGGAGTCTTATCCAGAGCTATTTGACTCAGGTATGAATTTTGAAGACGAAATTTCCTAAGTGGGGGAGAGTTGTAACACCCTAAATGATTTAATTAAGTAATTGATTAAATTATTTAAAGTGTTGCACCAATTTTAATTATATTAAATTATAATGTAGTATTTTATTTAATTGAAGGGAGTGGTATTGGAAATAGGGGGATCGCAAATATTGGCCCAAGAGCCCAAGCCCAATGACTTAGGCTCTAGGATTGGTGCATTCGCACCATTTGCCAAAGAAAGAAAGAAAGCGAAAGAGAGAGGAGAGAAAGGAGAAGATGATGAGCGCACACCCTAGGGAGAAAGAGAGAGTTTTGCATCGCAACAAGGGAGAAGGAAGGAGAAGAAGCTCTGTTGCTGTGGTTTTGTAGGTGACTCTGCGAGAAGGACTTTTCTACGGTTAATTTAAGGTAAGGGGAGTCTCACTCTATAATAGAGAGTATGATAGGTCGTATATAGATCATAGGGTCCTTATTGGTATTCGTTGATGATGAATTTGATGGTTGTATGTTTGTTTTGATGAATTTGAATTTGAATAGAGCATGAAATCGATTTAGGGCTTAATGTTAGGGTTTCATGATCTTGATTTCGTTTTGATGCGTGAATTGATGTTTAAAATATTAAATTGACGGTATTAGAATGATTATAGGGTGTGTTTGAATTGTATTTGATGATTGGATTTAGGAGAGTTTGTGAATTTGGGATTTTTGGGAACCTTAGGTGTATAGGGCGCCAAGTTGCTAGGAAAATGGCGCCTTTGCACCGTTATGTGATGAGTGTGTGCGAGTTTGTTCATCGCCGAGGCGCCAAATGTTCTTTGAAATGGCGCCTGCAATGCCTTTATTCATGTCTTTGGGTTGTGTGTGTGTGCAGGATTGTCACTGCCTGGGCGCCAAGTTGCTGGAATTATGGCGCCTGCAATGCCTTGTCTGTGATGTGTGTGTGGTGTGTGCGATGATCGGGCGCCAAGTCTTTGCCCATAATGGCGCCGTGTGTGTCTTTGAATGTGAAAGTGTGTGTCTTTGTGTGCAGGTGCGTGGTGCCAAATGTGGCTGCCAATGCGCTGGTTGTGCTTGGTGCAAGTGCGGGCGCCAATGGTGCCTATGGCGCTGTTGTGGCGCCTAGGTGGGTGTGTGCGTGGGTGTCTCGAGTGCCGACGCCATTTTGGCGCCCATGGCGCTAGGGTGGTGCAGTAAGTGTGGCAAGTGTGTGTGTGTGTGCATGTGGCGCGGCAGACAGTGGCGCCAAATGGCCGCGCTGCGCGCTGTGTTGCCGCTGTGTGTCAGGCAGCGGCGCCACCAGTGTCTTTGCCCATGGCGCTGAGAATGCGCTTCGTGTTCGAGAGGCGTGTCTCGATTTGTGTCTTAGTTTGTGTCTCAGGTTCATGCTTTGCCGGGCACGAATCTTTGTGAAAATGGCGCTGTGTGGTCAGAGGCCTGTGCGGGCGCCAAGTTCTTGAAGTTTTTGGCGCTAGTCTTTGTGTTTGCACAAGGCGCGCTGGGCCAGGGGAAAATGGCGCTGAGTGCCGCTGTGTCAAAGTGTGTGTTGTTTTGGTCCCTAGGTGACAGTTTGGTCCTAAAGGTGTTGTTTTGGTCCCTAGGTGATAGTTTGGTCCTAAGGGTGTTGTTTTGGTCCCTAGGTGACAGTTTGGTCCTAAGGGTGTTGTTTTGGACCCTAGGTGACAGTTTGGTCCTAGGTGTGTTGTTTTAGTCCCTAAGTGCTATTTTGGTCCTAAGTGTTGTTTAGGTCATTGAGTGAGGATTTAGTCCTCTAGTTGTGATTAGTCCTTGGGACATGATTGATGATGCCATGGGGGCATGAGCCATGGGGGCTAAACTGTTGATGATGCCATGGGGGCATGAGCCATGGGGGCTAAAATTGAAATTAACAATGAGGTGAGAAATGATGTTGATGATGTGTAATTGTGTGTGGCATGTTCATGGAGTCTCATGCATACATTCTAATTTGCGATCGCGACGTTTATATTGTGATGATGAGGCCATGGGGCCGAGTCATGTGGACTCAATTTATTGATGATGATGCCATGGGGCAAATGGTACCACATGCATGATCGCATTTGCACTGCATTCATTCTCATAAAAGCATGAGTGTTGTTGATTGATAATTGTTATGATTAGTTGTGCTGTATAACTGTGCCTGTTTGATGCTGTGATTGTATATACTGCTTATTATGGTCTTTATTATGTGGTTTGAGACTCACCCCTTTCTGTTGTTGTTTACCACAGGTGGCCATGAGTGAAGACTTACTCCCTTCACTTTCCCCGAGTCGGTCTGCTCTGATACGTAGCACCTAGGGGATGGGTTTTAGGATTCTAGTCGTTTACTCTTTGTTGACTATTGAACTATTTTATTTGATATTTCCACGTTGTATTTGAGATTGTGTTGTCCATTTGAGACTAAATTCTATTTCCGCTGCGTAATGTTTATTTTTCTGGTGCGTGGAATTATTTAATAAAGTGTTGAGAAATTTCATCCTGTGATTGGTTTTGCGTATTATATTATTGAAATAAAGTATTTGTGTTATAATTGTTATTGTTTTTGCTGAATTAAGTGTAGCACTCCATTTGGAAATAAATTTTTATAACTCTGATTTTTATTATAAATTGCCGGGTAGAAATGGGGTGTTACAGAAGGCTCTCAATTTTATGTGCTCTTCTGGAATTCCTTGGGGTTTCATGGTTGAGCACACAATGTGGAACTCCTTGAGATGTTTATGAGGATCCTCACCTGCAAGACCATTAAACTTTGGCAACAAGTGTATTAAACCAGATTTCAATTCAAAAGGAACAGCAACATCAAGATAATTAATACATAGAGCATTGTAAGTAACATCAGGTGCAGCAAGTTCCCTAAGAGTTCTACCAGCCATGTTAACAGAACCAAGATCAGAATCAAGTTCAAAGAGATTATGGCTAAAGATGTTATCACAATCACTACCACTATTCTATATATGTTCCCAAAGTCTATGATGCAATGTTCTCTCAATTTAGTGGTCAAAGGGATGCAAGTTAATGATGATTAGACTGGTCATGCACCATATGCAGCAAAAAGTGAGAAAATACAATAATTCTAGAAATACCAACTATGTCCTAAAGCTAAAATGGATGCAGAAAATAAAAAACGAATCAAATCTGATCTAAAAAATTTAAAATCACTGCTAAAAATCTAATTAAATCAAAAGAGGGATATGCAAATTTTTTTGGATTTTTTCGGAGATATGAAAATTTAAAACAATTAATTAAAAATAGAAAACTATGAATTTGCGATTTGAGCCCGTTTTCCCTTAGTAAAACTAAGGAGTCCCGATCCTCCACTTTTTTTGATTTTTCTGCGAGATCGTTCAAAACCGCTTTTTTCCACCTACAATTCCTACAAATCAACGAGCCTCAACGCCTTACTACCGTAATAAGACACGAAATACAGCAAGAACAAAACTAAAATGTTAGTAATGTTAGTGGAGTCACGAAGTTGGAAATCTCTAATTAGAGATCCTCACAATCATGGCGCCAATTTGATCGTGATCGATGCGCGGGTCAAAATAATGAAAATTGTAAAATATAGTAACAAGGTAAGTTAACCTTGGTCGTGTCTCACAAGGACCTCTAAAACTAAGATTACCAAAATCAAGAACGATCAAATAACAATAAAAGGGGGTTTTGTGGAAAACAAATTCAGTTTATAAAGAAAATCAATTCACGAGAGCAATCAATTCACCGGTTTTGGGGTGTGCTTTTGGATTCATCATAGGTTCAAAAGGATAACGTCTCTAATGATTTCTGAATCTTGATTGGTATAAACTAACTAAAACAAGCGTCAATTAGTTTATGAGAATTCACTGTTTTAAAGCAAGCGTCAAAACAGAGTGTTCAATCGGTTACGAAAGTGGACAAGCGTCGCTTAAAGCATAACCATTATCATAACAAAATCCATATCAATCCTCTCTATCAATTTCTATTTAAATCAAATAATTTAAGCAATCAAATAATTCAAATAATCAAAAGGTACGAAACATATTGCATACAAGCAAGCGCGTCCACAAACGAATCGCGTTTTGCAAAAACTGAATACGAGTAAATCAAGCGTAACACGAAAATCAGAAATTGCAACAATTAAGAGTGAAACGAAATTGATAGAGATGAATTCAGAAACTAAGACAAAATAATGTTAAACATTCAAGCACCGAACCTCAAAATTCGTTAACAGCGACACCCTTTCACCGATGAATCGATCTAGGGGGTTAGGCTTCCATGGAGGTTAGGGCATAAAACATAAAATTGAAAGTAGGAATGAGTAAGATCCACCAAACGGCTGCTGACCAGCCAGATCTATAAAGGAAAAACGAAAACCCTAAGTTCCTAAACGGGTTACTAGGTAAAAAGCCCGATAACAAACCAATATTTGGCCCAAAACCCGGTTTAAACTGTACTGCTTCTGTATTTTGCAGTTTTGACCTTCAATACTTCAGAATTTGGTTTCGGGCTCAACAGAAGAATTGTAGCTCTGTTCCTTATCTTTCCAACGCATACTTGCACGTCTCAATCGAATAAACGTAGCAAAAGTTATGGCCTGCAGAGTAGACAGAGGTCAATATGCAATAAAAATAAGAATTAAGCAATAAATTGCTATACTGCTCCAATAAGACCCAAAGTCTAGAAACGTGCTAAGACTTAAAAATTAGGTACAGAGAACAATTAAAATCACCAAGTGAAAAGCTATAACGAGTTGCATTAGAATGCACTGATCATTAACTTACAGAATATTTCTCGTGTCCTTTACTTATCCGATGGATGATATTCTTTTTCGCTGTCATTCCACGGGGAGTGAACTTCTTTGTGTTTCTATGACCACCCCCATCACCACCCTCATGACTACTCTCATGATCACTAAGTGATGCCATCTGACTTGCAATGACCCAAATGAAATAGACTCAGTGAGTTTTAGCTTTCTAATTGTTTAGAACCAACAAACACTTAACAAAATATAGAACAAGCATACGCCTCACCTATAAATACATATATAAACATAATCTGAAACAATGCTTATAAATGTAGCTATTGGAAGTTACTAGTAGCTATATAAATGTTACTAGTAGCTATATAAATGTTATGAAAAACAATGCTTGCTAGCTACGGAAATTGCAAATGAAGCAACTTTCTGAAAAGCAAAACAAGAACCTCTCCTCTTTTCTCCTCTAAAATTCTTTTGGTCTATTAACATTCTTACAGGGTCCCTATACTCACTATTTTGGAGCATATCATACCAATCAAAAATAATGAACATGTACAGACTAGAAACATTTTGATATATAGGACTTTGGAGCATTATTGATATATTTTTAAAAAAGAAACTCCATACCTGAGAAATCTAGTCACACAACTCTAGTAGAAAATGCACCACACAAGTAATCTGAATCCCTTTCAACCTGGAATATTAAAAATAGTGAAACAGTCACAAAGCAAGTAAAAAGCATGGGCAGTTCCAAGTTTCATAGACTCAATCAAATAGTCATTGCAGTGAGAGAGAGGTGGAGAGTGAGTGCAGAAATACCTTTTGAAAGGGAGAGAGAGTGCAGAAAAAGGAGACAAATGGGAGGGAGCTGCGTGGTAAGATAGCACCAACGAGAGAGAGGGAGAGCTGGTACGTTTGGGGTTTCCTGGGTCGCGCGTTGCTGGGTTGTTCGCAAGGGAGAGAGAGTTCGCAAGGGATGAACGAAGAGGTGGAGGTTTTGGGGTTGTTCGCAAGGGAGAGAGAGTTCGCAAGGAGAGAGAGAGTTTGCAAGGGATGAACGAAGAGGTTATGCAGGTTTTCACTGAGGAGGAGTTTGGTAGGTAGATGAAGAGACGTACTTGCTGCGTGAGTTTGTGTGAGAGAGAGCGCCTTGTGAAAATTATAATAACAATGCCTAGCGCTTTCCGCAAAAATGCTAGGAAGCCTAGGAATTATAATTACAATTCCTAGCGTCAGAAACGCTAGGGATCCTATAGCGCCTTTTACAATTCCTAGCGTTTCAGAAACGCTAGGGATCCTCTAGCGCCTTTTACAATTCCTAGCGTTTCAGAAACGCTAGGGATCTCTAGCGCGCTTTTTACAATTCCTAGCGTTTTCAGAAACGCTAGGTATTGAATGATTTTTTTTAATTTCATTTCTAGCGTTTTCTCCTTAAAACGCTATGTATTGACTGATTTTTTTTAATTTCATTTGTAGCGTTTTTTTTTAAAACGCTACCTATTGACTGATTTTTTTTAATTTCGTTTGTAGCGTTTTTTTTACAACCTATAAATTCATTCCCTTCCAACAAAATTCATCAAATATCATTCCAACAAAATTCAGCCAATATCATTACAATCCAATATAGATACACACATATGTACATATCACCAAAAGACCATATTAAACTAACAAGTACTTACAACATAATTAATATATATCCAAATTAAAGCTAGAAACATAACGGCACAACCCTCATGACTACTGTCTTGACCACTCTCATGATCACTAAGTGATGCCATCTGACCTGCAATATAACATAATCCATGTTATTGTTAAATTTACAAAAACAATATAATTATCTATTAATAAAAAATAACGAGATATCATTAAGTCTATATTACCTTTTCCTTTTCCTAGATAAAATTTTGTTTGCAATTCGCGTCTTGGTATTTTTTTCCGACGAATAGTAATTCCATCATTATGATCTTTTCTAAATTATACAACATCCTCTATAGAAGTATTTTCCCCTATTATTGGTTCTGATGTTCTGAAGAAAGGGTCGTCCTCAATGTAACACCTCTTTTCTACCCTTAATTTACGCGTCATTATCAGAGTAATTTCTTTTTCAAAAATACAGATTTAATCGATAGAAAAGAAGTGCCACGTCGTCATTTATAAAACTCCTCATGTCATAAAATTTAAACCTCAAAAATAATCTCGTCGCAGCGGAAATAACAATAGCTCACTAAACAACGCTCAAACACGTCTCACATCATTAACATAATCATAAAACAGTTAATTAATAAACTAACAACTTCAACTACGCCCCTAGGTGCTACGGTATCCAGAGAGCGACTCTAAGACTTCCCAACAGCCTAGACAAGGAAAGCGGTAGTTCCTTCCTTCGCGATCACCTGCAGCGTTGCCACGATAGAGCAACATTCCAAGCAGAAGGGGTGAGAATTACAGATAAACATAATCAAATATATAATCAGAGGAAATAGGCATAGGCAATTACACAACATTAACATCATCACTACATTGCAATCACGCAACACCAGCTCCAATCACGCATAACAACAACGATTACGATCATGATTATGCATGGAGATGCAACCCCCACCAGGGCATATGCATGATGGTACCGTATCCTCTTTAAAAACCACTCAAGGCATATCTTCATCATAGAAGAAAAACCACTCAAGGCATAACATCATCAATATTAGTCATAGTATGCACATGCCATGAGACTCTATAACACATGTGCAACTCAATCAACACTCACTCGGAGTACTCATCATCATCATCATAAAAGAAATAACCACTCAAGGCATGTCATCATAAAAGAAATAACCACTCAAGGCATGTCATCATAAAAGAAATAACCACTCAAGGCATGTCATCATAAAAGACTCGTAGAGTGTATTCCTTCGCAAATCATCACAATCATTATACATCATCACCATAATTATACTCATAGAGTTTACACATCATCAATCATCACGAATCATAATACATCATCATCGAGCAATTACTCATAGAGTACATTCTTCGCAAAAACATCGTTGTTCGTATTACATCATCATAACACACATATCCTCATCATCATTCAATACGTATATATATATATACTTCATTTGTCTTTTAGATTAGGGTGTTATAAAATAGTGCACTGATTGACTATGGGATTACTCAGGTAACTGATACTACTTGCAACAGGCGTTGGCCACCTTTGCAAGACTCTCAGTGATGCCCTTGTAAATACACCAGCGAAGGAAATTCTGGCCTTAGTGGTAAACCACAGTCTAGCCATAGTCAATTAGTGTACTAATAGTATAGCATTTCATAACAATTCACTTATATAAACATAGTATCACAATTTTCATAAAACCACACCATTTACTCAGTAGATACAGAAACAATAAACATTTTGTTTTTCCTTAAAAGTAGAATATTCAGTTAGGCCTCTGAATAAGCTTTCCAACGCATCTTAGAACACCTCAATCGGGTTCCCGGTTCTCAAGATATGAATTTTTCAAAAACGTGAAGAAACAGTGATCGAATATGAAAGCAAGTAATTGATTATTGACTCTACCTTTTGAAAGCAAGTAATCGATTATGGACCCTATAACTTGGAAGCAAGCAATCGATTCTTGGCTCCATATTTGAAAGTAGGAAATCGATTTGGACTCTATATTTGAAAGCAAGCAATCGATTCTTGGCTCCATATTTGAAAGTAGGAAATCGATTTGGACTCTATATTTGAAAGCAAGCAATCGATTCTTGGCTCCATATTTGAAAGTAGGAAATCGATTTGGACTCTATATTTGAAAGCAAGCAATCGATTCCTCTATAATTTGAAAGCA
The DNA here is from genome assembly GCA_020916435.1 of Oxytropis ochrocephala. Lineage (NCBI taxonomy): Eukaryota > Viridiplantae > Streptophyta > Magnoliopsida > Fabales > Fabaceae > Oxytropis > Oxytropis ochrocephala. The sequence continues at coordinate 53,332,216 of CM037095.1, forward strand.
AGCAATCGATTCCTTCTATATGTTTTAAAAGCAAGCAATCGATTCCTTCTATATGTTTTAAAAGCAAGCAATCGATTCCTTCTATATGTTTTAAAAGCAAGCAATCGATTCCTAAGACACACACAGCAGCAACCTTACGCTTTACAACAAAACACACAGCAATCATGCATTACAAACATCATCAAAATTCATCAACATCATCCAGGTTCATCACCTACTCAATCATCTCAAAAACAATCAAGATCATCAATTGATATCATCACACACTCAATCATCTCAAAACAATCAAAATCATCAAATCACATCACAAAGAACATCAAAATTCACCAAACAACATCAATAATTCATCAAATCACATTACAATGACCTCAAAACCCCACAACCCACCACATACCCAATTATGTTAAACCAAACGCTCACACCCTTACCTCTTAAACGTAAGCTCGTAGAAGACGATTGAAGACAACGCGTCTGAAACCACGACAACACAAACGAACTCGACTTCCCCTTTCTTTTCCTTCTCTTTGCGCAGTGTCTCTCTCTCTTCTTTCTTCTCCCTCCTCTTCGTTTCCTTCTCCCTCTCCCCAGTAGTGCCCTTCTTCTCTCTCTCTCTCTAGGTTTTCCTTCTTTTCTTTTTTTGTGCATTGAGACCAAACCTAAACCCTAGGCATTCTTCTCTTGGGCCGGGCACATTGGGCCCTTTTACACCTCCTTTTATTGTTTCCATACTCCTTCTTTACTACCCACCACTCATCACTTAAATCAAACACTCCATTATTATTTTAACGTAATTAACCACTGTAACACCTAACTAACTTAATTAAATAAATACCCGAATTATTTTTGGGCGTTACAGTCAATTCAAATACACTACTAATACAGCTACACCAGGACTACAGTTACACCAAGAATACAGTTACACCAAGAATTATAGTTACACCAAGAATACAGTTACACCAAGAATTATAGTTTCACCAAGAATTATAGTTACACCAAGAATTATGAAGACACAATCAATCACCAGAACATGTATGCAATGTATGAGATGCAACCCAAAACTCCACTGGGCATATGCATGTGGATCCATCACCAAAATTGCCTTGAGGGCATTCACCAAACACCAAAATATTTTAAGAGGCCGAGGCCTATTCACCAAAAATGCATATGATTATGCGACACCATGACTATGCACCAGAAACACCAAATCACCAAAATAATGCAATAGCATGCTCACCAATAGCCTTGTGGGCTCACCAACACCAAAGGAAAGGTCATAGACCCCAACTCACCAATATTTATTCACCAATAATACACCACACCACAAATAGAAATTCTATAGGGACTAAAAGATCACCAAGACTAATTCTACACCAAAGGACTAAAGTCAACACCAGGGACTAAACCCACACCTAAGGACCAAAATAACATTTTTGGGGACTAAAAAGTTCAGAGGGACCAAAACAGTATTTTTGACACTTTGGGTAACATTGGCAACACCCGCACAAAGTGCTGGATTCCTACAGCAGTACTCCTACTTCGGCGAATTATTTAAAATAGAAAGCGACATCGAAAAATTACAAAAGACCACTCATTGGAAAGCCCTCTGAGTGTAGTTTCTACCTATGATTTTAGTTTTTCAAAATAAGTGTCCAGTTGGTACAGTTTTTCAAAACACTACACTGAGGTACCAAAATCGGACAGAACGCTTTACCCAACTTGCAACCAAATTTTCTTTCTCATTTCTTAATGAAACTCAGTGAAATCAGTGCCTATTTCGTAGATAATTAAGTCTATTTTTCAATGAAGTAAGAATCACTCAAAACGGAGTTCAATTGATCACACAAAACCTGCAAAAACTGAACCTACTCCCAGTTTGACTCCAGAAATTTGACCTAACTTTAGAGACTCATAACTTGAGCTACACAACTCCGAATTGAACGAAACCAGTGCCAAAACGACCGGCCTTAAGTCTATTTTCAAAAACAATTAGCCACACAATTTTGGATCAACCAAACAGTACCAGTTGAGAAAAACCGAAACAGTGTCCAGAAAACACACAAAACCATAAACAAGGAAAGCTCATCATCAACATACACACTCCTACTCAACTCTAATTCAAACAATCTATCAAACACCTAACAAGCACCAATATTGCTCCTATTCAATTATATCAATTTAACAACCAATCATCTCCATATTAATTAACACCTATTACACATCATATTGCATTAAATTCATGTTATAACACCTTAATATCAACAATCAATACAATAACCTTTCAATTCAATCACATATAAAATCAAACAATCACCCAATCACTCAAATACTTCATGAATCAATTTTAAACAACTACTCCTAACACCTAATCCCTATGATTTCATGGTTTATAAATTATTAACTATGAAAGAGAGCCCCCATACCTTTTAAAATTGAAGAAGAAGACCAAAGCTCTCAAGAACACCTCCTAGACACCAACAATCCACGTTTTTCTTCTTCCTTCTTGGTTCTTCACGCAATCTCTCCCTCTCTCAAGCCCTAGCCGTCACACTCTTCTCACTCTCCTCTCCTTTCTAATTTTTGATCTTTTGCTTCTAATGAGGGTTTCTCCTAAGACCCTAATGTTTTTATTAATTGGGTTTGGGCCACTTAACTCCAATGGGCCCTAATTGCACCTCCTAATTACTTTCTCATATCCCTCCCTATTTAACTAAAACACTCCCCATTTATTTACTACACCCCACTCCTTATTTAAATGAGCATCAACACTCTAACCCTTTTTTAATTTGATTTTTAATTCCCAATCATATGCTACTTTTCCTCCTACTTTTCCTCCTACTTTTCCTCCCTCCTATAACCACTTTGTTTTCCCTAGAAACTTGCTTTTAATAATAACAATAATAATATTAATAATAATAATAATAATAATAATAATAATAATCATCATCATCTTATATAAGTATTTATAACATCAATTTTAGTCCTTCTCAACATGGTCCACTACCCTATCAAATCAACTCCAAATAATTTCTAATAAAATTTGGGGCGTTACACTTCCTACATGACGAGACCTTGGCAGTCCCACAGAATATTCAAGACTAGATAGATAGCCCGTGCAAAACTCAATAGCCTCTTCAACTATGTAGCGCTCAACAATACAACCCTCAGGTCGTGATCGATTTTTCACATATCCTTTTAATATCTTCATGTAACGCTCAAACGGATACATCCATCTCATGTAACATGGGCCACACAATTGTGTCTCTCTAACCAGATGAACTATTAGATGAATCATTATGTCAAAAAAGGAAGGTGGGAAATACATCTCAAGCTCACACAAAGTGATGATAATTTCTCTTTGCAATGTTGGCAACTTTCGTGGTCAATCACTCTACTACAAAGAAGAAACAAAGTTTGGTTAAGGTCTGACGCACTTTCTTAGGCAAAATGGATCGTATACCAATGGGTAGCAAATGCTCCATGAGAACATGACAATCGTGGGACTTTAGAGACTTTAACTTGAGGTCTTTAATCGATACAAGAGTCGCCACATTTGAAGAGTATCCCTCTGGAACTTTAACTCCATGAAGAAACTCACAAAAGACAGTCTTCTCCTTTCTAGATAGAGTATGAGCTGCCGGAGGTAGATTTGTCACGTGTACCCTTCTTTCTGGGACCCAATTCTGGTCTCAAACCCATACTAACCAAATCCAACCTTGAGTTGATGGTATCTTTAGTCTTACCCGGCATATTGAGTAAGGTACCAATGACACTTTCAAGACATTCTTTTCAACATGCATCACATCAATGAAATGTCTTACATATAATGACTTCCAAAGATGGCAACTCAAAGAAAATAGACTTTTTCTTCCACCCCGTTTGGCAAGCTCTCTCCGCAAAAGGCTTCCCAAATTTAATGTTCAAATCTTCCACCTTTTCAAATACATGTTCGCGAGTCAAAGGCGGGGAGCTCTACGTTTTCAGTATTCCCATCAAATGCCTTTCTCCACAATCGATAGTGATGAGTTGATGGCAAAAATCTACGATGACCAAGATAGATATTCTTCTTACCATGTTCCAACCACATCCAATCTGTGTTATCTTCATATATAGGGCATGCACATGCGCCCTTTGTTCTGCATCTGGATAGATGCCGTAGTATCACGGGAAAGTCGTTAATTGTGCCAAAGATCATAGCCCTCGTGGTGAAACTTTCTTCTCTAAACCCATCATACACCTCTACCCCGTCTCCCACATTTGCTTCAAGTCTTCAATTAAAGGAGCCAAGTATACATCAATATCATTTCACGGTTGTTTGGGCCTAAATTAACAAAGACAAAGATCATATATTTTGCGTTTCATGCAAAGCCACGCAGTAAGTTATAAATCGCCAAAATCACGGGCCATGTATCGTGGTAGCTACTCGATACCGTGCGGGTTAAATCCATCGCCAGACAATGCAAGGCATAGGTTTCTCGGGTCATCCCGAAATTAGGATACTCAATATTAATTTTTTCCATTGCGGAGAATCTGCAGGGTGTCGTAGCATACCATCTTTAATCCTTTCATCCTCATGCCATGCCAAGTGTTTTGCATCTTCGAACTACGATACATGCGCCTAAATCGAGGAATTATAGGAAAATACGATAAACTCCGATTTAGTGCATTTTTAGTGATATTTTGAGTCACTTTTAGAGCAATTATTATCAATTGTATAAGTTACTAACTTAATTTGCTCTTTGTTTTCTTGAAAGAAAGAAAATATGAAAAAGAATAAAAACTCAACTTAATACCACTCAAATAAATAAATAAATATATATATATATATATATATATATATATATATATATATAAAAGGAATGAAGTTGCAGCCAATTAAAAAAAGGGGTGTGGAAACAAGACCAAACCCAATTGAAGAGTCCAGCCCATGAATTGAATTGAAGGAGCACGGAACCCTAGGCATCAATTTTAAAAGGTGCATTGCAGCTTGAATGAGGGAAGATTATTATTGAGATATAAAAAGAGCTGCAACGTGAGAAGAAAAAAAGAAAAACACCTGACGGCACACACACTGTCGAACACAGAGAGGAATAGTGCTTTCACCAAAATAAAAAGGATTGGCACGCATCCAGGAGGGAGATCTGACGCGAGAAGGAAAAAAGGGACTGCACAACAGTAGCAGCGCTAGAGCTTTTGCAGTGCGTTTTGGCCAGTGAGAGAGGCTTTGGGAGAAAAAATACGAGATTGAATACATGAGGATCGAATTCTCTCAATCTCGGGTTATTTTTATATTACGTAATTCATGACTTTAAATTTTATTCCAATGTTCTTGAACATTATGGATAGCTAAATCATTTTCTAGGGTGTTAGGTGGATCTTGCTTGATTAGAGACATTTTTATGTTTTAATTTATGATTTGAATTCCTAGTTTTATTTCAATTAATATTATCCTATTGTTTTTATCACATAATTAGGATTGACAATCCTTTGCATGTTAATAATCAATTAGTTGACAATGATCGCACTTCAACAACTAGTTGGTGGACCTATAGGATAATTGAGACTATAATTAATGAATGACCAAACTTTAATTTAGTCTTCCAATCATTCAACCTTTTTGTACTTTATGCTTTTCTTAAATTTAAATTCTAGCATGACTAAACTAGGATTAATTTAGGGAAAAGAATATTAACCGCGCATGACCAAACGGGTTAATACCTTTAGTAAAGGGATTGGTAATTGAAGTTTATCAACTCCCCCACACTAAAATTTAAATTCTAGCATGACCAACACCTTTTCTGGAGCAGACTCTTTCGTCTTATACCGCGGTGCATTACATTTAGGACACGACTTTAACAACGCATGTTCATTCCGAAATAAAATGCAATCATTCTGACAAGCGTGTATCTTCTCATAGTTCAAGCCAATAGACCCCAACATTTGCTTTGCATCATACGTCCGAGAAGGAAGCCCATTATCATTCGGCAACATTTCTTTCAGAAGTGCGAGTAAATCGGTAAAGCTCTTATCCGTCCATCCGTGACGAGTTTTCAAGTTATACAACTTGATCACGACCAATAATTTTGTAAATTCAAGTACAACCCGCATACAATGGTGTCTCTCTGCATCGCTTATCAACTTCTCAAACATTTCGGGACAATCATTAAGATCCTCTTCAACCACCTTTGTCATCTCTTCAAATTCGTTCGCATCAAATGAATGTGTTCCAATTGTCAACCGTGGCGCATATCTCTTAGTAATATCATTCATATTTGAAGATTCACCTTTTTCTCACCGTGCATTATCCAACAAGTGTAACTTTGATCAATTCCATTCGCCTTTAAATGTCGTGCCAACTCCTCTGCGAAGAATCGATTTTACATAACAACACCTTAAACAAGGACATTTCATACCACTAGAAGTCCCTAAACGCTCAACAAAGACAGTCACAAAATAATCCACTCAGTGCATACTCCTTGGGACAGACGATTGGCGGACATCCAATTTCTATCCATAATTTCCAAATATTTATAATAAAATCACGAGAAGAGAACTTTAACATATGACCCATCAAGCAATTCGAATATAATGAAGAATCAATTCATATAAAAAAAAACAAACAAAATTTCCTCTTTTAAAATTTTTTCAATTCCACTCCTTATTTTCCCAAGCTATATCTATCTCATATTCTATTTCTATTCTCTCGGTCCTTTGGTCAAGACAAAGGAACCATAGTGTTACCTCAAAATTTCGACAAGGGCATTAAATTAAGCTTTAAATGGTATTGACTGCACATTTAATAGTATTCGTGAGTGCAAGTCAATGTTCAAGTCAATGTACCATAAATTCGACGAAAAAGTTGTACAAAGTCGTCGACAACGCAAGCAAACTTCGGCAGACTTGGTTCTTCAAGCTACGAAACAATGTCGAAACCTTCGGCGGAGAGAGGCCCAATTGTTCGACAAAGTTGGGTCCAATACTTCGCCAAATCCTTCGACAACAAGTCTGGTCGAGGCGCAAGGAGCATCAGTTAGTGGGCGGTTATTTCCCTGGTTTTTAGGAAGTAGTTATCGTGCTTGCCCACGATTGTATCTGAGAGTATAAATACTCCCTTGTAATAGGAAAACGGGGTCACCACATCTTTACAAAAACTCTGTGAAACTCAACTTCCAAGTCAAAGCGAAACAAGAGTGAATCAGATCATATTGTACGTGTCGGTGGACCACCTCCTTCTTTCTATCATTTTAATGCAATTTTTATTTGTTTTTACGTTTGTTGCTTCTCTTGCTTTTATTCTGCTTTCAAACTATCTCTTCCTTGTTTTCTCGTTCTTACGCACGCTAAAAGACACAAAACTTAAAGGCAATTGTCAAAGAGATTTTCTAGTTTGATCTCACAGTCTTAATATTGAAAACTAGTGATTGTTTGCTAAAAACACCAGCGAACAAATTGGCACGCCCGGTGGGACCTTTGCCAGTTATTTTGTGTCGTTTCTGTTAAGTGTATAAACTTGTATGCACTTGAGGAGTGGTAGGATGGTACGCACCAATTCTAACAACGCCTCTAGTTTCGATACCTCGTGATATCACAAGTGCAAGGAACAACGGTGAGATTCTCGCCAATGTCAGCGGTGGGAATGTTGCAGGGACTACGGCCCCAGTGACATCAGTAACCGTTCCCACGATGTCAATGACCAATGTTGGTTCGACATCGTCTATGGCTTTGCCACAAAGCGTAGGACTTCCTTCTAGTCCTTATGTGGCAACAGGGAATAGTTTGGAAACACGTTTCCAAAATATGAGTCTACCACCATACCCTTTTGGGGTATATGGCATGCCTACTGGAATGCCACATGTGTCGACCTTTTCTCCTTCACACGCGTTTCTTCCGAGGGTATACTTGGTCGAAATCCTCGCAGATTAACCAATGCGTCCTTGTTGGCGTTAAGACAACAAGTGGACGAAAGCAATCATGATATGGTTAATATGCTGACTCAACAAATTGGTACCGTGTTCAATCCTTTGATTCAGAACACAAATACCAGTTATCAGATGTTAGCAGACCAAATGGGTAGGATTGCGATTTCTTTCAGGGCTCTCTACGGGAAATAATAGGCGATTACCAAATTGCGGGAATAACATGCCTAACACCCCACGAGATCGATCCATCGCCGAAGCCAAAGCGGTTATGGGCGAACAACAAATGGGAAATCACATCCCCGAGGTAGTTATGGTAAATCGAAACCAAAACGCGATGAAGTTGTTCGACAAGTGCAACGAAATAACGTTTGTGCTCAAGACAACATAGCCACTTTGGTCGAAACCATAATGGCGCAAAATGGCCTTAACATAGGTTTACATAGGCCTAATTTCATATCACCTTTGTGTGAATACGTACTGCATGAGAATTGCCAAGATTTGGAAAATCCCTAAATTCACTAAGTTTGGGGTGACACCAATGAGTCCATTGTCGAACATATTGCCGGTACACATGATCGAGGCGGGAGACATAGCTCAAAATGAGAGTTTGAAAATGAAGTATTTTCCAAATTCTCTAACTAAAAATGCCTTTACGTGGTTTACCACTCTACCCATCGGTTCCATATATACATGGGGAAATTAGAAAAGGCTTTTCATGAGCAATTCTACATGGGCGATCGAAGATTAGCCTTAAAGAATTGGCGGTGTTCGACGTAAAGTACGAGGCTATTGATGATTATTTGAATAGATTTGAGTTATCAAGGCAAGGTGTTTTACACAAGTGCTCGAACATGAGCTTGTCGAAATGGTCGCAGTGGCCTTGACTATTCAATTCGAAAGAAATTGGATACGTCTCATCCGAGAGACATGGCCCAACTAGCGAGATAGAGTTCGACAAGTCGAAAGGCTTAAAGAGGAAAAGGCTAGAGTGAATAAATACAATAAAAAGAAAACTCGGTGGGTTTTCACAAAAAGAAAAGATAGCCTATGTAGATGAACAATTCGACTTTGCATTTAGCGATGTCGAATCGAGAGAAATAGACGTGGTACGAGCTTAAGCACTGGTCCTCCCTATGCTTGTAAATTATTAAGGCCTGCAAATGGGAATAATCTGTAGAGCCTAAGAATGATAGATTTGTGCCTAAAAGCGTACACCTTTGATGTTACTAAATGTGACGAGATCTTTGATTTGCTAGTGACTCGATGGCCAAAAATAATAGTGCCAAATGGCTCGAAAGTTCCTCTCTCGAGCGAGAGGAAGAAAAAGGGTTATTGTAAGTTTCATAATTTTTGGGACATACAACCGACTGTTGTGTACTTTTCGAGGACATGGTTGTAAAGCGATCGAAGAAGGAAGGCTCAAATTTGGAGATAAAAAGAATAAAGCACCGATGCAAATTGATGCCGACCCACTCCATCAAGTGGAGGCGATGTATGCTGAGAACCAATCGAGATGAGTATCAATATGGTAGACGCAAAAATGGTGGATTCTCCAAAGTCTACCAAACCTCCTGCTGAAAAAATCAAAAGTGTTGTGCAAAAGAGTGATCGTTGTGCAACACGTTACTCAGGAGGAATATGAGGAGAGGGTACAATCTGTGTACCCCAAGGTGAGAAGATTTGATAGACTTCGAACCAGGTGTAAATTGAGCTCGAGGTCATGTTATGTCCAAGGTGCGAGGTCTTGTGTTTGATAAAGAAGCGGCTAAAAGTGTCGAATCTTTGTGAAGTTCGACAACCCTTAAAGAGGAAATGGCCAGATAAGAGGCCAAATTTCAGCTTCAAGAGAGGGGACCTTCCTTACAAGGTAAAGAATTCGAGCAAGGCTTCGACAAGCAAGCCGTAGTTTGCTGGTAAGGGTGTAGCCAAGAAGGAGTTTGTGCTATCTGCCTCTGCCAAACCATTTTTTCCAAGAGCAGATCCATCCAATGAGAAGTGGATACATGCTGGATGTAGACACTACAAGAATGCTGCTCAACAGGTTGGAACGGCCAAGCCAATTGATAAACTCCAATTTAATGCATTTTTAGAGATACTTTTTGGATACTTTTAGAGCAATTACTGTCTATTATATAAATTACTAACTTAATTTGCTCTATATTTTGTAGAGAAGAAGAAAATACAAAAATAGAATAAAAGCATAAGTTATAGCCAATTAGAACTTAAAAAATATATATATATATATATATATATATATATATATATATTTTTATTTTTATTTTTATTTTTATATGTGTATTATATGGAGGAATGGAAAGACGTGAATCACGTGATCAACAAGAAAGAAAGGAAAAGAAAGGATGACACGAAACCCTATGCGCTTGGAGGATAAATAAGAGCATGGCACAACAATACCAAGAGAGAGCATATAGTATAAAGATGGCAAGACAACAACACTGACGGAACATAGGAGAGAAATTGGAAGGTTTGGGTACCGTTTTTGACACTTTGTGAGAGAGCTCAAGCGGGGGAGAAGGAGATTGAAGACAAAGATTAAGACTTTCACTATTTTTAGGGTTATTCTTATCTTTGTAATTTCATGAACCTATTTCTATTTTATTGTTCTTAATTATTATGGATACCTAAGTCCTCTTCTAGGGTCTTAGGTAGATCTTGCATGTTGAGAGACCTTTTTATGTTCTAATTTCTAGTTTGAATTCCTGTTTTTATTTTAATTGATATTGTCCTATCGTTTTTATCACATGATTAGGATTAGCTACCCTTTGCATGTTTATAATCAATTAGTTGATCAGCGACCGTACTGCAATTAGTTGGTGGACCTATAGGATAATTAGGGCTATAATTAGGGCATGACAAAACCATAATTTAGTCTTCCAATCATTCAACCTTTTTGCTCTTTATGCTTTTCCTGAATTTAAATTCTTGCATGACCAAGCGGGGGTTAATTTAGGAAAAATAATATTAATCGCGAATGACCAAACGGATTAATAGTATTAGTAAAGGGATTGGTAATTAAATAAAATAAGGGAATTCAGGTAGAATTAGACATAGGGGAATCGAAGCTTGCAAGTGAAACCGTGACTCTAGGTCTCTCACCATTTAGTAAATCTAGCATTTTAATTATCGTTATTTATTTCTTTTTATTTTAGTTTCTACATCACTCAAACTATTTGTTTCGTCTAAACAATATATAATCTTGACTAGTTTAGTACTTGTTAATTAATCCCTGTGGACACGATAATCTTTTATACTACTACACGAAAAGAGTACACTTGCTCTAAGTGTGTCTTTGACGCAACAAGTTTTTGGCGCCGTTGTTGGGATTAATTTAGCAATATTAAGCGAAAAGATTTTTATTGCTTTAGACATTTTTTTTTTGTGTGCTTTAGTTTTTAATTTAGTTTTTTTATTTATCTTATTAAAAAGTTAAAAAAAAAATTGCTAATACTTTCCAAAGAGATTGTTGCAGTTCACCTGTTTTGCAGATAAAAGTCTAAATCATGGTTAAGACCCTTGGAGATTATATTAGAGAGGCAGAGGCTCAAAGAAATTTAGAGAACTCATATTGGTATGTGGCTCAGTGCCAAATCCCAATTTATCCTCCTCCTTATGACCCTTATTTGGATTATTGTGATGACTATGAGCCACCTCCTTATTCCTCCCACTGGGATAATTATGAGCCACTACAAGTGCAAAGGCAAGAGGAGGAGATACCATACACCAATGATGTATTGGAGCGGATACATGCAAAGTTTGACCGCATGGAGGGCCAAATTGGAGTCATAAACGGTCATATCTCAAATATCATTGCTTTATTATCTCAAGAGGCCCAAGAAACTCATTCACAAACTGAGCAATACAAAGATAATATTCTTAGGAGTGATGAAGAGTTCTCCGTGGAAGATAATATAGAGGAAGAATCTCTCGAGAAAGATGAAGAGACTCCTACTGAAGGGAGTCAAATAAAAATAATAGCTCCTACTAAAGGGAGTTATATTGAAATAAAAGATGATACTGATGAGAATGCTTGTGAGGAGAATGAAAAAGATCCATTGGTTCATGAGTTCAAGGAAGAGGAGAAAGCCCCATTGGTTCATGAGTTGGAGGAAGAGGAGAAAGCCCCAATTTTTGGGCAAGTTGTTTTAACCATTGGTGATCTTTGTAATTGAGGTTAATAAGGGAAAGGTAACTTTACGGAGTGGTAAAGAAGATGATGTTATTAAAACTTTAAATTCCAACAAATATTTATCTTCTTTAACCTCTCCTTATTTTGATGATGTGGTTGAAACTAACATTGTTAGTGATTTAAAGATGCAGGACCTTTCGGAAAAAATTCTTATTTTGCAGGATCCTAGCATAGTGGTGGATGAAGATAAAACAAGAATTTCACAATCCTTTGAATTTCAACCACCACATGGAAAAAGAAAAAACAATGCCAATCACATGGTTAGAAAACTAAGAAGATGCACTGCGTTAGATGTAAATTTTGCTCTTGGAGAGCCACCTGATTGAGCACCAACTATCGTCAGGCTCATGACGTTAAACAAGCGCTTCGCGGGAGGCAACCTGTGTTTTATTTTCAGTTATTTTTGTTTTCTTTTTGTTTTCTTTTGTTTTTAGGAACAAGCTCCAACTACAAGCTCTCTCAGGGAAGTCACTCTTACTCTCTCTCTCTCATTTATTTATTTTTGTGTCAATCTAATATTTTGCATTGAGGACCATGCTTCATGCTAGTGTGGGGGAGGATATTATATGTTGTTACTTGATCTCTATTAATGCATATACCCACTACATATGTTGATAGCATTTTTTCTAGCTTGTTTTGCATGAACTATGCTTAAATTGAAAAAAAATAGAGATTATGCCTTTAGGGGATCCCATAATTAATTTACTTGACAGACTTGTGCTTAATTGTAACTGTGAGGATGCCCTAAGGAAGCTGATAATTAGCATTTGTCTCTCTTGAGTACTTTTTGTGAACTAGCTTCTAAATGTGAGATCTGAGCCTTTATAAGGGGATTGCTACTAAATCATAAATTTTTACCCCTTTTCTTTCTATGAGTGTGTTTCCCAATTTGCTACATTCTAGAATTTGTCTTTTGACCATTTCAAGGCGAAAAATGATTTGCATCATGTAAAAAGATTTGGGGAATTTAGGTATTTTTCTAGCCACAGAGTTGCTTGTTGAATGTATCCCTTAGTTGCCCCCTTTGAGCCTAATTGTTATAATTTTTGTTCTTTGGTACCCAGATATATTTTTCTTTTTTTCTTCTTTTGGTAACCATTTGGAATTAAATGTGGAGCAACTATTGAAAATTACAATTTCGTCCTACATTTTAGTTGTTTATATTGTCAGGACTGGAATTTCGTCCTATGCTTTAGTTGTCTATCTTGTTAGGATGAATAAAACAAAAGGAGTGAATCATGTGCTTACAAGAATACTTTTTTACAAAGGAAACAAAATAGAAGTTGTCATGTACTTACCTTTTCCTCCTAAGAAAAAAAAATAGAAAGAGAATTTTAAAAAAAAAAGAAAAAAAAAGAAAAAAAGAAAACAAGAAAGGAGGAAAAGGCACATCAAAAGAATGAAAGAGCCAAAGGGCAAATCCAAATCAAAAATAGAAAATGTCTACTCAAGAGAAAAGACAAATCAAATAGAGCAAACCCAATAGAAGAAGAGTGAAGAATGAAAGTGAAATTAATTTGGAGTTTGGACAAAAACTGTAAAATAGATAGGAGCTCCATATTTGGTTTCAATGGTTACTGTTTGCTTCTTGTTTTTTCTTTTAGCCCTTTGATTATCTCCCTCTTCTTATTTCCTACCTTGCATGAATTCACCCTGGCCCCATTACAACCCATGAAAACCCCATCTTTTGCATGCATGTGAACTATTTAGTGGAGATTTGGTCAAATTACAAGCATATGGTAATGTGCATTTTGTGGAAACTTGAGTGTATATTTTCACTAGTCCCTAAACACTTAGAGAGATTGTGAGCGAGTGCCATTGTTCACAGAAATGTAATCTTCAGGGACTTGAGCCTCTAATTGGGCAACCTTTTGACACCTCATATGTTCTATACTATATATTGGCTGTCATTGTGCTTCTAATTTTGGATTCCTTATTTGGCTATCTCTATTATTTATCTGAAAAAAATTATTGAGCCAGGAAATTTGCTTGAGGACAAGCAAAAGTTAAGTGTGGGGGAGTTGATAAACTCCAATTTAATGCATTTTTAGAGATACTTTTTGGATACTTTTAGAGCAATTACTGTCTATTATATAAATTACTAACTTAATTTGCTCTATATTTTGTAGAGAAGAAGAAAATACAAAAATAGAATAAAAGCATAAGTTATAGCCAATTAGAACTTAAAAAAATATATATATATATATATATATATATATATATATATATATTTTTATTTTTATTTTTATTTTTTATATGTGTATTATATGGAGGAATGGAAAGACGTGAATCACGTGATCAACAAGAAAGAAAGGAAAAGAAAGGATGACACAGAACCCTATGCGCTTGGAGGATAAATAAGAGCATGGCACAACAATACCAAGAGAGCCGCATATAGTATACAGTAGCCGCACAACAACACCTGACGGAACATAGGAGAGAAATTGGAAGGTTTGGGTACCGTTTTTGACACTGTGAGAGAGCTCTGAAGCAGGAGAAGGAGATTGAAGACAAAGATTAAGACTTTCACTATTTCCGGGTTATTCTTATCTTTGTAATTTCATGAACCTATTTCTATTTTATTGTTCTTAATTATTATGGATACCTAAGTCCTCTTCTAGGGTCTTAGGTAGATCTTGCATGTTGAGAGACCTTTTTATGTTCTAATTTCTAGTTTGAATTCCTGTTTTTATTTTAATTGATATTGTCCTATCGTTTTTATCACATGATTAGGATTAGCTACCCTTTGCATGTTTATAATCAATTAGTTGATCAGCGACCGTACTGCAATTAGTTGGTGGACCTATAGGATAATTAGGGCTATAATTAGGGCATGACAAAACCATAATTTAGTCTTCCAATCATTCAACCTTTTTGCTCTTTATGCTTTTCCTGAATTTAAATTCTTGCATGACCAAGCGGGGTTAATTTAGGAAAAATAATATTAATCATGAATGACCAAAACGGATTAATAGTATTAGTAAAGGGATTGGTAATTAAATAAAATAAGGGAATTCAGGTAGAATTAGACATAGGGGAATCGAAGCTTGCAAGTGAAACCGTGACTCTAGGTCTCTCACCATTTAGTAAATCTAGCATTTTAATTATCGTTATTTATTTCTTTTTATTTTAGTTTCTACATCACTCAAACTATTTGTTTCGTCTAAACAATATATAATCTTGACTAGTTTAGTACTTGTTAATTAATCCCTGTGGACACGATAATCTTTTATACTACTTCTGCGAAAGAGTACACTTGCTCTAAGTGTGTCTTTGACGCAACACCAATCACAGGTGAGGCCTCAAAATATAATTATAAAAACAATTATAAAGGGAAGAATCCCATGACGAAGACCCAATGGCGTCGTTACGGCCTTTCGAAAAGAAGGCAACACTGGTTGCTAACGAGCAAACGCCAAAAACGGTTAAGGGTGTGACTCCTAAAACCGTGGGAAATACAAAGATAAGTATAGGTGCTGCCAATCAAGTGAGGGTTGGAAATAAGGCTAAAGGGAAATCTATTGTGATAGAGGAACCAAGAAGGCCTGCTATGGAGAGGATTTTTCCTCCATTAACATCTTTAAAGAAGAAAAGTGCTTCATTCGACATGGATGAAGATGTTACTTCAGATTTCGACGACTCTGAGGCTAGCTTCGACGTCATCTGCAACGTGGTGTCCATTCTGCCGAGTGAGTACGATGCTGTTACAGTCCCAAACGACGTCGAAGAAGACTTCATTGGGGATATGGCTAACCACAAGCCAGTATGCTACTATGTCATGAACAATGGCTGCGTGGAAGAACAGATGGCCACTTTCGAGAGGCCAGACGAGGGCATGCAACACCATCTGAAGCCCTTGTACGTCCAAGCCAAAGTTAATGGCGTAGGCATTAATAAGATACTGGTCGATGGAGGGGCTGCTGTTAACTTAATGCCTCAGGCCATGCTGAAGACAATAGGGCTGTTTGATACAGACCTTAGACCTCATAACATTATGTTAACCAATTATGAGGGGAAATCTGGCCGGTCGTTGGGGGCTGTCGAAGTGGAAGTGGTGGTAGGAACTGTCAGAAGAACCACCACGTTCTTTGTCATAGCATCAAAAGCAAGCTACAATCTACTCCTTGGGAGAGAGTGGATACATGGCGTAGGAGCTGTTCCCTCAAGCCTACACCAGAAATTGGTAATGTGGAGGGATGATGGTCTGGTGGAGTACGTCGAAGCAGACCAAAGTTATTTCCTTGCTGACGTAAATAATGTCACCAGGGAGAATTTTGAGAAGCAAATGGCGAATATTGCGCCATGTTCATCTTCTAGCCAAGCATATATCTCTTCAGATAATGTGCTTTCCTCCATTCACTTATACCCAACACATGGTTTTGTGTGGGAAAGAGAGGAAATAGAAGGTGCAAATGTCTATCCTGATGGTGTGCTACCTCCAACAGGATGGGACACTGACTCTTAGAAGGTTTAGATGTCAGTACCCAGTGCTTGGGATAGAATTACGGCTTACATGGCCGAAAATAAAATAAAAACGGCTTTGGAAGCCGAGTTAAATCAACAAACAATGGCTGTCGAAGCCACAACTTCATCTGAAGAAAATGGTGAAGTCATAAATGACAAGCTGGATTGCATTTATGATGACGAACCATTGGGTTTTGAAAAAGACCCTAGAGATTCTACAAAGCGCATGCAAGCTCAAGATCCAGTCGAAGAGGTGGATTTGGGAGATGGCTTGATCAAAAGGCCAACATATATTAGTGCACATCTTGATGCTGCCTTCAGAACCCAAGTTATTTCACTTCTGCAGGAGTTCAAAGATTGCTTTGCTTGGGAGTACAGCGAAATGCCCGGTTTGAGTCGAGAAGTGGTGGAATTACAAATACCCATTCGACCAGGGAAGAAACCAGTGAAGCAAACGCCAAGAAGATTTGCTCCTCAGATATTGGCTAAGATCAAGGAAGAAATAGAAAGGCTGTTCAAAAGCAAATTCATCGAAGCGCCAGTACGTTGATTGGTTAGCTAATATAGTTCCGAAGAATGAAGAAAAATGGAAAACTTAG
The DNA here is from genome assembly GCA_020916435.1 of Oxytropis ochrocephala. Taxonomy (NCBI): domain Eukaryota; kingdom Viridiplantae; phylum Streptophyta; class Magnoliopsida; order Fabales; family Fabaceae; genus Oxytropis; species Oxytropis ochrocephala. The sequence continues at coordinate 53,349,402 of CM037095.1, forward strand.
AGTTTGCGTGAGACTTTAGGGATCTAAATAATGCAACACCTAAAGATGAATACGCTATGCCCGTAATGTAAATGCTAATAGATTCGGTGAACAGGATTTGATTACCTCGGTTGCTAGACGGCTACTCGGGGGTATAATCAAATCTTTATTGCCGAAGAGGATGTGTCAAAACAGACTTTTCGATGTCGGGGGCATTAGGTGTTTATGAATGGGTGGTCATGCCTTTTGGTTTAAAAATGCTGGTGCCACTTATCAAAGGGCAATGAATTCTATGTTTCACGATTTTATTGATGATTTTATGCAAGTATACATAGATGATGTGGTGGTTAAGTCATCCTCGTAAAGTGGTCACTTAGACCATCTTCGACGTTCTTTTGAACGAATGAGGAAATATTGATTGAAAATGAATCCAACCAAATGTGCTTTACGTATGCGTGCGGTGAATTCTTGGGTTTTGTAGTACACAAGAAAGGCATAGAGATCAACGAAAATAAGACTAAAGCAATCATGGAAACGAAGGCTCCTTCGACCAAGAAAGAACTTGATCCTTTGCTAGGGAAAATTAATTTCCTTCAAGATTCATCTCAAATCTAAGTGGCAAACACAAGTTTTTTCGCCATTATCGAGATTGAAGAAAGAAGATGAATTCAAGTGGGAGCGAGTTCACCAAGATGCTTTCGACGCAATCAAGTCTTATTTGGTCAAGCCACCAATTTTATTACTCGTTATTGGAAACAAGTTGCTAAAATTGTATATAAGACTTCCGATAACACAATAGGTAGCATGCTAGCGCAAGAGGATGATAGTGGTGTCGAAAGACCCATTTATTACCTTAGTAGGGTTTTGATTGATCTTTGAAACTAGGTATAGTCCAATAGAGAAAGCGTGCCTTTGCTTGTATTTTTCTTGTACAAAATTGAAGCAATATATAAAATCGCAGATGTTTATGTTTATTCGCATTTTGATGTTATTAAACATATGTTGTCAAAACCAATGTTGCATAGTCGAATTGGCAAATGGGCTTTAGCTTTGCTAGAGTACAAATTAACTTACCAACCCCTCAAATCAATTAAAGGACAAGTGGTTGCTGATTTTATAGTAGACCATTCTCATTGTCGAATGTGAAATACATTCATTAGACATACGTCCTTGGAGGCTATACGCCGATGGCTCAAGCCATAAGAATGGAGCGAGCATTGGAATTTTGATTATCTCTCGAGAAAATACTCCAACGAAGTATAAATTTAAAATTCGAGATTCTTGCTCAAATAATGAAGTGAATATGAGGCTTTAATAGTAGGCCTTAAAATTTTACTCGAATTGGGGGCAAGTTATGTCGAAATAAAAGGTGATTCTCAACTAGTGGTCAAACAATTGACAAAAGAATACAAATGTATTAATGAACACCTTATTAAATATTTCGTTATTGCCAATACTTTGCTAAAAAGGTTTACATTCGTTCACCTAGAACATTTACCACGAATTGAAAATCACATGGCAAATGAAAGGCACAAATTGCCTCGGTTACAAAGTATCGAAGCAAAGCCTAGAAGAGTTAATTGAGATAAAAGATAAATTAATCTCAGAAGACTCTCTCTATAATACTCCTTCGACGTTATTGTCAACACCAAAAATTGGGGGGGCAATAAATACAAATGAAGTCTTGGCGTCGAAAAAGCGTCACATTTTTGACGATATCAACTTGGCGAGAAATTTTTGCTATTGACAATATGGTTGATGATGATTGGCGAAAACCCATTGTAGAGTATTTGCAAAATCCTACGAGGAACACTAATAAAAAGTAAAGTACAGAGCTCTAAGCTATGTGTTAATTGGAAACGAATTGTACAAACAAACTCCTGAAGGGGTACTACTAAAATGTCTTAGTGAAAACGAGGCATATTTGGCAGTTTCTGATACACATAGTGGAGCATGTGGCTCACATCAAGTAGGCCACAAAATGAAATGGTTGTTATTTCGACAAGGAATGTATTGGCCAACTATGCTAAAAGATTGTATAGAATTTGCCAAAGGTTGCCAAGAATGCCAAAAACATGCTGGGATACAACACGGGCCTGCAAATGAGTTGCATTCTATAGTGAAACCTTGGCCATTCAGAGGTTGGGCTTTAGATGTGATTGGAGAAATAAAACCAACTTCGTCGAAAGGCCACAGATACATTCTAGTAGGGATTGATTACTTTACTAAATGGGTAGAGGCAATACCTTTAGCCAATGTAGATCAAGAGGCAAAGTGATAAGGTTTATTCAAAATCATATCATTTATAGATATGGAATTCAGAAACCATTACTACGGACAAGATCGCTTTCATCGGTCGAAAAATGGTAGATTTATTTCTTTGAAATTGGTTTCAAGTTATTGACTTCGACACCATACTACGCACAAGCCAATGGTCAAGTAGAGGCTGCCAATAAAATCATTATTAACTTGATTAAAAAGCACGTTGGACGTAAGCCTAGAAGTTGTACGATTCTCTTGACCAAGTGTTATGGGCTTGTCGAACTTCACCTAAAGAGTCTATAAACACCACTCCCTACAAAGTTAACATTTGGGCATGATGCGGTGTTACCGTCGAGATTTGTTTACAATCAACAAGGATTCGAAACAATGTGAAATCCCTTTTGATCATTATTGGAATATGATGATTGATGAATTAGTTGATTTAGGCGAAGAGAGGTTGTTAGCTTTAGAGATGCTTATTCGACAGAAAGAAAGAGTAGCTAAAGCCTACAATAAAAATGTTAAGTTAAAAACCTTTGAGGAAGGGGAGTTAGTGTGGAAAGTCCTATTACCTATGGATAAAAAAGATAGAGTTTTAGGCAAATGGTCACCAGGGTGGGAAGGCCCATTTCGCGTGTTGCGATGCTTTTCGAATGACGCTTATGAAGTCGAAGAGCTAGGTGACGAAAATAGAATCTTTAGAATAAATGGCAAGTATTTAAAACGATACAAGCCAACGTTAACTGAGATAAAAATTGAGCAATTATAAGTAAACGAAAATTGTTCATAAATGGCAATGTATAAAGAAATTGTTAAAGTTACACAACCATTTTTAGAATGCTAAACTATTACAGTCTCAGAAATTCGACAAGGTAGCCTTATGCCTCTCCATAATGCTAACACTCAAAGAAATAGAGGTGTCGAGAAGGTACACTCTTTTGTCGAGGTCGGCGAGAATAGCTTGATGCTTGTCAATCTTCTCCAAGTGCTCAATAGCGCCAATGCTTTGGTGGTTTTGTGGACGAAGAAGCGAAGACTCATGCGTTCGACGATCGAGCCCCTCTTCTCGATGCTCTGCGTTTGGCGGTTTAAGTTGGAGTGTCTTTATCTCCTCGTCAATACGCGCAATCCGCATCCCATTCGGCGATTCTTTGTCTCATCATTAGTCGCTTGGGTTTCGAGAACCTCGATATCGTCTTGATCGGCCTTAAGAGAGGCGAGTTCTACCTCACGCGAGTTGAGTCTCTTGAACCTTGCGCTTGGAGGTGGTCGACCGTTGGTTGATTAGAAGGAAAGTTGCTCAAAAATAGGGCCAAATTCCATGAAGAACGAAAGGACGTTTTGAGGAGGGTCCAATTTGGTGATCTTGTGAATGAGGTTTTTACCTCAAGATACATGGATGAGTCATTTTCAATGGTCGCCACCAAGTCCCCTTCTAACACCTTCGTCTTCAACCGCAAAGCAAAGCTTTCGACCGCCTCTCTCTGATTGATAGAACTTAGAGAGTTGTTCGAGGAATCGCAAATCAAGCGGCTCGACGAGCTCTTAAGACTCAACATGATCTTCAAGGTCGCCAAAGGATTTGTCTTCTTTAGCTCAGCCAATTCTTGATCGCTAACAATATTTGTTGGATGACTCTTTGGCAGAAGCACTTTGATCTGCAGGGTCCCCCACTCTAGGTGCCTCTTGTTCTTGACCGATCATATCCGTTTTTTTTTCAAAAAATTTGGAAATCAAGAAAAAAATGTTTCTCTTCAGGTATTTCGACAGAGATACCCACTACTTCTGGTCCTTCAGTTGTTAGGAGCAGACCTAAAAACCCTGGAAGGACTATTCAGAAATTCTAAATGAAAAGGGGTCTTAGTGAAAATTCTGGGTTGAAGACAGGCATGACTGGGGAAAATTTCAGAAACCTCAGTGTTTTCTAACAGGATATCAGGAAGAGGACCTAGATATGCATGAGTATAAACCCTAGTAGAGGGAATCAATACCTGGGTTTGCCATTGAACTGCTCGACTGTCGTGAATGTCAGGCTCATCAACGAAGCCATCAAGGGTTTTAGGTCTGTTGGGTTCGTCGTTCTTCGTTGAACATTCAGCAGCAGATGAGGAAGCCATGAGAGATAAAGAGCAAATGCGAGACGAAATTCAAGCGTAGGTTGAAGGAAGGGAATGAAAGTTTGAAACTTTAGTGATTTTGGGGATTTTTGCAAGACGCAGAGAATGAAGAATGCAGAAAGACTTCACAAAAGTTCAAACTGAGTAAAGAGGAATACGAAGGGTTGTAGCCGTTTATATATGTTGGGAAGCTACAGTTATTGGCACGTTCGCCATAACTCGCACGTTCGCGACGTTTGAGAGACGTGATGGCCCACCAACTATGCAACGCGTGTGCCAATAAGGCGGTTCGCTTTACTGTGCAAGTAATGATGGTTGTCTTTTCGACCACGGTTGAAATGCAAGAGGCGGTAGAAATGACCATTGCGATATTCAAAAATGCCTTTCCTTCCTCCATTCCTTATTAAAATCGAAAAAGCATTTTTGGGGGCAATCATTACCTCAAAATTCCGACAAGGGCATTAAATTAAACTTTAAATGGTATTGATTGCACATTTAATAGTATTACGTGAGTGCGCAGTCAATGTTCAAGTCAATGTACCATAAATTCGACAGTAAAGTTGTACAAGTGCTGACAACGCAAGCAAACTTCGACAGACTTGGTTCTTCAAGCTACGAAACAATGTCAGAAACCTTCGACAGGAGAGGGCCCAATTGTTCGACAAAGTTGGGTCCAATACTTCGCCAAATCCTTCGACAACAAGCTGGTCGAGGCGCAAGGAGCATCAGTTAGTGGGCGGTTATTTCCCTGGTTTTTAGGAAGTAGTTATCGTGCTTGCCCACGATTGTATCTGAGAGTATAAATACTCCCTTGTAATAGGAAAACGGGGTCACCACATCTTTACAAAAACTCTGTGAAACTCAACTTCCAAGTCAAAGCGAAACAAGAGTGAATCAGATCATATTGTACGTGTCGGTGGACCACCTCCTTCTTTCTATCATTTTAATGCAATTTTTATTTGTTTTTACGTTTGTTGCTTCTCTTGCTTTTATTCTGCTTTCAAACTATCTCTTCCTCTTGTTTTTACGCTTTCTTACACGCTAAAAGACACAAAACTTAAAGGCAATTGTCAAAGAGATTTTCTAGTTTGATCTCATGGTCTTAATATTGAAAACTAGTGATTGTTTGCTAAAAACACCAGCGAACACATAGTCTAGTCTTCCAAATAATGAACTTAATTTATGTGTAACAAGAAGAGGTTAGTGGTAAAAAAAAAAGTGTGCACAAGTGACAAAACTAATATATTTCTAAACTAGAACCCACAATTAATATCTAACAAATTTCCTAATTGTAATTTACAAGAAAAAATTGCAACAAGAGACTATTGTAATTAGAGAAAGGAACGAAATAAAGGAACCCGAAAGCAGAGAGGAGAGAAAATTCACCGATGTTGTGCGAGTGAGAGGCGAGAAAGATGATGTTCAAAGTGAGAGAGATGATATTCGTTGAGAGAGATGATGTTAATTTGCGTTAGGGTGTTAGGGTTTTGCGTTTACGGGTGAGTGATTTTTGCGTTTACGGGTGAGAGTGTTTTTTGAGAGAGGAAGTAGCTCAATGGGAAGCGAAAAAAATTATTTAACCATACCTAGCGTTTTCTAAAAAACGCTAGGAATCTATCTAGCGTGTTTTTTAAATACCTAGCGTTTTGAATAAAAGCGCTAGGGATCTGTCTAGAGTGTTTACTAAATACCTAGCGCTTTATAAAAAACGCTAGGGATCTATCTAGCGTGTTTTCTAATTGGCTAGCGTTTTGAATAAAAGCGCTAGGGATCTGTCTAGCGTGTTTTCTAAATACCTAGTGCTTTCTAAAAAACGCTAGGGATCTATCTAGCGTGTTTTCTAATTGGCTAGCGTTTTGAATAAAAGCGCTAGGGATCTGTCTAGCGTGTTTTCTAATTGGCTAGCGTTTTGAGTAAAAACGCTAGGGATCTGTCTAGCGTGTTACCTAATGGGTAGCGTTTTACTTTAAAACACTACTAATGGTGTAGCGTGTTATTAAAATGGGTAGCATTTTTTTATAAACGCTACTAAAGGTGGCGATCTCTTTTTACAATTATGGCGTAGTGTCTTCACCTCTAAGAAAACACAAGCTTCCATTTTCCACAAATTCACTACACCTTTACTCCACACTTGTAAGTAATCTTACATTTAGATTAGCAATATTGAAATATGTAGCAAATCTATATATGAATATTAATTACTTTGTCTCTTTCTACTATCACAGATAATCAATCCATTCATGGTAGATATTTGCAGCATGGAAATGGGGTCATATAGCAGACCTATCAATTGATCTTGCAATAAAGTTTGCAAATAAAGGCATCAATCAAATGAAGATTTTTTGTTTTTTTCAATTCTATTTTAATTATGAAACATTTCATCTTTAAGATGAACTTGTTTACTAGTTGTTAATATGTTGAATATGATTGCAGGATTAAGAAGTTGTTACGGAGGCTAATGATCAACATATTGTCAAAAAACATTAAGAGGCAACCACACATTAGATTTTGAATTGAAGATCAGAAATGAGGAAAAGGCAGATGGCAAAGAGACTCCATATGACTACCAAACTAATTGACACTAACAGTATGTAATTATTTAATTAGCTTCTATTGTGTTTTCTTTTTGTAATAATTATTAGCTTTGTGACCTATTGTTTGTTTTTTATGGTGTTTTTTATTTATTTCTTTGACATGTATACTTTGTGAGCTATATTGTTTGTTTAATGACAATATTGTTTGTTTTCCTATGTATATGAAGGGTTTTTGTTTTTTTTCAATTCTATTTTAATTATGAAACATTTCATTCTTATAATGAACTTGTTTAATAGTTATTAATATGTTGAATATGATTGCAAGATAAAGAAGTTGTTACGGAGGCTTATGATCAACATATGTAATTCATGTTCTTAAATTCATATCCCAGTGCTTTTGTTATTCGAACATTTATCCAAACTTTGTTATTCGAGAATGCGATTTTTAATTATTGTCAAAAAAAACACCCAAAGGCAACCACACATTACATTTTGAATTGGAGATCAGAAATGAGGAAAAAGAAGACGATGAAGAGACTCCATACGACTACCAAACCAAATGACACTAACAGTATGTAATTACTTAATTAGCTTATATTGTGTTTTCTTTTTGTAATAATTATTAGCTTTGTGACTTAATATTGAATTATGTAGCAAATCAATATATGAATAGTAATTACTTCGTCTCTTTCTACTATCATAGATAATCAACATATTCATGGTAGATATTTGCGGCATGGAAAGGGGTCATAGCAGACCTATGAATTGATCTCGCAATAAAGTTTGCAAATGAGGGCAACAATAATGAAGATTTTTGTTTTTTCAATTCTTTTTAATTATGAAACATTTCATCTTTATGATAAACTTGTTTACTAGTTATTAATATGTTGAATATGATTGCAGGATCAAGAAGTTGTTACGGAGGCTAATGATCAACATATTGTCAAAAAAACACTCAAAGGCAACCACAATTTACATTTTGAATTGAAGACCAGAAATGAGGAAAATGAAGATGATGAAGATTATCCATACGACTACCAAACCAAATGACACTAATAGTATGTAATTACATAATTAGCTTCTATTGTGTTTTCTTTTTGTAATAATTATTAGACTTATTGTTTGTTTTCTGTGGTGTTTTTTTTTTGCTTTCTTTGACATGTTTGCTTTGTGAGCTATATTGTTTGTTTAAGGACAACATTGTTTGTTTTCCTATGTATATAAAGAGTTTTTGTTTTTTTCAATTCTATTTTAATTATTAAACATTTCATTTTTATGATTAACTTGTTTACTAGTTATTAATATGTTGAATACAACTGCAAGATTAAGAAGTTGTTGCGAAGGCTAATGATCAACATATGTGATTCATGTTCTCAAATTCATATCCTAGTGCTTTTATTATACGAACTTTTATCCAAACTTTGTTTTTCGAAAATGCGATTTTTAATTATTGGATATTTATGAGTGTGACATAGTGTTTTTGCTACAACAAAAGTATAGATTTGCTTCATTCCAATTATATATGTTATGGGTTTGATTCTATGCAAGTTGATAATACAGTAGAATTGTGATATTCTGGAACTTATGGTTTCTTCTTGTTATTTTTAATATATTTGTTTAATGTTACAGCAAATGATAATACAACACTAGCATGTCTGCATCGGCAAGAAAGAGAAAACAAAATTGACAAATTGGCGCTCCCACCTTTATGTCCACTCAGCGCAACCCTATTGGCTAGCCTAGCTAACGCAAAGACCAACCAACACACTTTATAGGGTCACTTGTCATCTCGCAAGCGGAGGCTACTTTTGGTTGGTGGCAAGTCATGTCACAACGTTTTGAAGAGAAGTGGGCAACATATTATAAAGTATCTTCACCTCCAAGAAAACACAAGCTTCCATTTTTTCAATATGTTGAATATGATTGCAGGATCAAGAAGTTGTTACGAAAGCTAATGATCAACATATTGTCAAAAAAACACTCAAAGGCAACCACACATTACATTTTGAATTGAAGACCAAAAATGAGGAAAAGGTAGGTGATGAAGAGACTCCATACGACTACCAAACCAAATGACACTAACAGTATGTAATTACTTAATTAACTTCTATTGTGTTTTCTTTTTGTAATAATTATTTGCTTTGTGACCTATAGTTTGTTTTCTAAGGTATTTTTTTTATGCTTTCTTTGACATGTTTGCTTTGGGAGCTATATTGTTTGTTTAAAGACAATATTGTTTGTTTTCCTATGTATATGAAGGGCTTTTGTTTTTTTCAATTCTATTTTAATTTTGAAACATTTCATTTTAATGATGAACTTGTTTACTAGTTATTAATATGTTGAATATGATTGCAAGATCAAGAAGTTGTTATGTAGGCTAATGATCAACATATGTAATTCATGTTCCTAAATTCATTTTTATGATGAACTTTGTTATTCGAGAATGCGATTTTTAATTATTGGATATGTATGAGTGTGAGATAGTGTTTTTGCTGCAACACAAGTATAGATTTGCTTCATTCTGATTATATATGTTATGGGTTTGATTCTATGCAAGTTGATAATACAGCAGAATTGTGATATTCTGGAACTTTTGGTGTATTCTTCTTATTTTTAATATGTTTGTTCAATGTTACAGCAAGTGATAATACAACATCAGCGTGCCTGCATCGGCAAGAGAGAGAAAGCGGAATTAACAACTTGGTGCTCCCCCTTTATGTCCACTCAGCGCAAACCTATTGGCTAGCCTAGCTGACGCAACGACCAACCAAGACACTTTATAGGGCCACTTATCATCTCGCAAGTGGAGGCTACTATTGGTTGGTCGCAAGTCATGTCACAACTTTTTGAAGATAAGTGGACAACATATTATAAAGTATCTTCACCTCTAAGAAAACACAAGCTTCCAATTTTCACAATTCACTACACCTTCACTCCACACTTGTAAGTGATACTACATTTACATTAGCAATATTGAAATATGTAGCAAATCAATATATGAATATTAATTACTTCGTCTCTTTCTACTATCACAGATAATCAACTCATTCATGGTAGATATTTTCAGCATGGAAAGGGGGTCATAGCAGATCTATTACTCGATCTCACAATAAAGTTTGCAAATGAGGGCATCAATCAAAAGAAGGTTTTTTGTTTTTTTCAATTCTATTTTAAATGTGAAACATTTCATCTTTATGTAAACTTGTTTTGTAACATCCTAAAATTTTTTCGCGTCTTAAACGCTAATAATACATATCATTACATATCAGAGTATACCAGAGTAGCGGAAATATAACTTACAACTTGTATCAAGTCAAGTTATACAATACATTACAAAGAAACAAAAAACAGAATAACATAAGCATCAATGCTCCATATCCATCCTCCACACAAGCATCAACTACCCGTGCTTCTTGACTTTTCTCTTATCTTGTTTCTCTGTAAAAATAACCACATATGATAGGGTGAGACAACTTGTCTCAGTGAGCTTTACCGTGACCCCTAGCCACACTCATGAGCCAATGTTAACATAAACATAGCAAGTTAGTACTTACCGAATATTTTGGCAATTCAATTATATAAATTGCGGAATCACATGGTAATCCAAGAATGAATTACAATAAAGTTTTATCAATTCTAGCACATCACCAACAACGCATAAGGAAGCATGGGTGAACCCCAACATAGCCAATAAGTATACAACTCTTAAAGGCGGATAGCTTTAATTTTAACATGGGGGCCTAGGACCAGGGCGCATGACTTCCCTCTCCTAGTGTACTAAACGCATGGAGGTCGTCACCTCAGTTCGATATTTCTTATATATCGTGAAACGTGGACCGATTTAGGTGAACATAATCATCCCGAGCCAATTATAAATTAAGAAATGGAACATTTTGTTCAATTCACTTTCCAAAACATATGTCCTCACACGAGACTCTAAGTTTTACGGTTTTTCGAAATATTCATAACATTAACCGCTTAATTCAAAACCACTTTAGATATGTATCAAAAAGTTCTAACCAAAATTCGGCAGAGCTTCCTCTGAAATATGGACATCCCAAAATAATACATTTACCTGTATAACCAGTCCATACATCAATTTTGTTCAAAAATCATTAATTCCCGCACATATACAAAATTTACGGTTTTCCAAAAGATTTGTAAATTCAACTAACACAAACCAAACCACATTCAAAACATAGCAATATCATCCATATATAATATAGGTGGTTAGGAAAAGGATTTGAAAGAAGTTTGAAGTCGAGGAGAGCGTCGAAAACGAAACATCGAATTTGGGGACATAAGGAACTTCTCAACTTTGTGCCCAAATTCCGCCTCCGCTTTCGTTCTCCGATCGAACCCAAACTATGTTTCAATCCAAATTCAACCACAACAGATAAATATATATATATATATATATATATATATATATATATATATATATATTCAAATCAAAGACCACAAATTCAAAGCAAGCAAACAATATGATTTCGTTCTAAATTTCAAACCCACGGGATTTTCGTAAAATATTGTTTTTGACTCGTAAATTCACGAAACACAAGATTTTGAAAACTCTCCAAATGTAACACACAAACAATATTTAAATTCCCTAAACGTGAGTAAAACTCACCTATCGTGATGAATATCACGAAATACCGAAACTTTGTGACGTTCAACTGTTCCAAACAACACGAACTTAACCCAAACTTAGATCTAACACCTCCAAATCCGAAATCAACAGCCCCTATGTCTTCAATCGGTTCCAATCTCTAATTTTTCTCCATTTGAGCTTCAAGCTTCAACAATGGTAAAACGAAAACGAGTAGAAATTAGGGGATAAAAATTACACTATTAGAAAGAGGAGGAAAAATGGAAGAGAACGGTACCAAAAGCCCCTTACCAAGTGAAGAATTGAGGGAGATCTTCCCTCTTCTTTCTCCTTCTCCTTCGTCACCTTCTCCTCTCTTTCTCTCGGTCTCACGTTCTCTCTCTCTGTTTCTCTTTCTCTGTTTCTCACTTTCTCTCTCTTTCCTTTTATTTCTTTTATTTCTTTTCTTCTTTCTTTGACTTTTCTTACTTCTTTCTTTTCTTTTCTTATTTCTTCTCTGATCTTATTTCTTTCTTTTCTTCTTTGACTTTTCAACAATGTTGTGGGTCAAGGGTCTAATTGGGTGGAAAAGACCTAATTACCCTTGGCTCACAAATCCCACTATTCCTATTTTTACCCCAAAATTCTCATACTTAATTCACCCAATTTAATCAATAAAGCTATTTAATCCTATAATTTAACGATACTCCTTAATTTCGAGACACACTCATATCCAAAATGTATCTTATTATTTACTTGAATAATAAAACATTCGATAATTACTTAATTCGAGATTATAGAAATTAGGGATGTTACATGTTTACTAGTTATTAATATGTTGAATATGATTGTAGGATCAAGAAGTTGTTACAAAGGCTAATGATCAACATATTGTCAAAAAAAACACTCAAAGGCAACCACACATTACATTTGAATTGAAGATCAGAATGACACTAACAGAATGTAATTACTTAATTAGCTTCTATTGTGTTTTCTTTTTGTAATAATTATTTGTTTTGTGACCTATTGTTTGTTTTGTATGGCGTTTTTTTTGCTTTCTTTGACATGTATGCTTTGTGAGCTATAATGTTTGTTTAAGGACAATATTGTTTGTTTTCCTATGTATTAGTATTTTACCCGTGCATACGCACGGGTGATGCTGTATTTGTTATAATTTTCTATGAAATTATAAATACGTTGAAAGTTGCAATATAACTGTTAAGATATGTTGTAAATAGTAGTTTTATATATATCAGGCCTAGGCCCGTTAGGTTTACTCTATTTAAACTCATTAGTGCTTGTACTCATTACACACAATATACAGTTAATAAAACGGAACTACAGTCGTTTTGTAGTCGCAGACGTAGGCACAGATTGGCCGAACTGCGTTATCAATGTCTTGTTTAGTCATTTCAACATGGTATCTAGAGCCTACAGTCAATAGGTCTTAGAAAACCCTAGTCGTCTTGTCCTAAAGTCATGTGACCCACTGTTTTGAGCAAAAGTCCATCTTCCACGTCTGATCTTGCTACACCACCACCACCATCAGCCTCGCCATCAAATTCCGACCAACCCCTTAAAATTTCACCGCCGTCCACCGCCGCACGCGCCGCCACCATTCCGGTCACCTTCCGGCGCGTGTAGGCCACGTGCCGCCTTCCTATGCTCAGTTTTTCACGCCGTTTGCACCATTCTGCTCGGAATTCAAAGATCTACCTGTTCTGCTAGTTTTTGGTCAGTGGGTTTCACGTTTCAGGTGCCTTCTCTCTATTTATTTGGATTTTGGTTGAGTTGGTGCTTGTTTGTGGTTCATTGTTGCTGGTTATTTCTCTCTATTGGTTTATTTCTTCTTTTCTTTGGTTTATCTTATCATCATCAACTATTATAGCTCTTGAAAAAAAAATTGCAGGTCCTCGGGTAAGACTCTTGTGTCTTATGTTTTCTCCAGTAATCCTCTATAACAACGGAGAAGCTCAATGGTGATAATTATTTGAATTGGTCGGCATCTGTCGAAATGTGGTTTAAGGGGCAAAATCTTTCAGACCACCTTACCAAGAATTCTTCAGATATTAATAAAGATCTGCGTCAAGATCGGGAACAAGCGCATCATCAATTAGTCTCTCTTACGTGGCAAGCTATTGAACCTCTCTGTTGGTCCACTATCGCTCATACACCACTTGTTATGATATTTGGCGTAAGGCTAAGAACGTGTATTCTAATGATATTCAGCGCCTTTATGGTGTTATTCATAGTTTAGCCACCCTTCAAATGATGAGAAGACAACATCATGACATATGCAAACAAAGCTCGATCACCAGAACGAGTTCAAGCTCCTAGTGATCGACATCGACTCAAAGAAAATGCTCATAAAACTAGACAATGTTTGCATGATCTATGTCCTTCATGGCCTTCATCAAAAGTATGAGTCCGTCCGAGCAACATTCTTTCTCGCATCGGATATTCCCTCCATAGAGGATCTTATCGGACGCCTTATACGCCTTCCTAGTCTAGAAGGATCCGGAAGCAATGGATCTCAAACTAACATAGAATCATCCGCTCTTGTTTCAAACTTTGCAGTCGTGGGGACGCGGTGGTGGTCGTGGGGTGGTCGAGGAGGTCGTGTTGGAGGGCGCCCTCGGTGCACTTATTGTAAGAGACTTGGTCATCACGAAGACAAGTGCTATTCCCTTCATGGCTATCCCGAGAAACGATAAATGTGACTCAAACTTAATGATTACGAACAGAGAAACAAGAAACAAAATGTTGTTTCGATGAGGAGTATAAGGCATTCTGCGGTATAAGACTTCCTGAGCTTCTTCATCGCCAAGAATGCTTGCTCATTCCGTAATTCTGATCTGTTTCTCTCAATCATCACCTGTTGACTCCTGGATTATGGACACTGGAGCTTCCGATTGTGTGGCTGGTAATCCATCTCTTTTATCCAAAATATCCCAACCTAACACCCCACATTATATTACTGTTGCCGACGGATCAAAAGTTAAAGCTAGTGGCATTGGTGAAGCCACTCCTCTTCCATCATTACCTCTTGACAATGTTCTTCTTGTACCCAATTGCCCATTTAATTTAATTTCAGTTAGTCGTCTGACTCGACGTCTTAAATGTTCTGTACGTTTTGATGATGATTATTTTGTTATACATGACCGGAGTACGCAGCGGACGATTGGTACAGGATATGAGTCACGTGGACTTTACTACCTCCAGTCTACCCAACCTTCATCTACACTTGCCTCCACTTCTACTACAGAGTCTCCTAGTCTTCTTCATCGTCGGTTAGGTCATCCAAGTCTCAAGAAGTTCAAAGTTATGGTTCCTCATTTGTCTCACCTGCAGTCATTAGATTGTGAGTCTTGTCAGCTTGGGAAACATGTTTGTTCCTCCTTCCCTAGCAGAGACTCGTTCACAAGCTCGTTCTCCTTTGATGTTGTTCACTCAGATGTATGGGGACCAAGTCGAGTCACTTCAGTAGTAGGACATAGATATTTTGTCACTTTTATTGACGAGTTTTCTAGATGTACGTGGATCTACCTACTTAAGGATAGATCTGAACTTCTTGGTGTTTTTCAAAATTTCTTCAAAGAAATCAAAAATCAATTTGGTTGTTCTATTCGTACTTTACGCAGTGACAATGCAAAAGAGTATTTTTCTGCATCATTTAATTCTTTTATGGTTGAAAATGGTGTCATACATCAATCATCTTGTCCCCATACCCCACAACAAAATGGTATTGCTGAACGTAAGAACCGTCATATAATTGAAACAGCACGCACTTTGCTTATTCATGCTAATGTTCCTTTGAAGTTTTGGGGGGATGCTGTCCTCACTGCAGGGCACTTGATTAATAGAATGCCATCCTCTGCTATCCAAAATAGGGTTCCTCATTCCATATTGTTCCCCGACGAACCCTTGTTCCGTATCTCTCCTCGAGTCTTCGGATCAACTTGTTTTATTCATGATCTTACTCCAGGACTTGATAAGTTGTCTGCTCGTGCAGTTAAGTGTGTCTTCCTTGGTTATTCAAGAGTTCAAAAAGGGTATCGATGCTACTGTCCCTCCACACATCGCTTCTATATGTCTGCTGATGTCACCTTCTTTGAAGATGCACCCTTCTTTGCATCTCCCATTGAGTCTGAGTCTGTCTCTCAATTATTACCTATTCCTGATCTTGTCCCGGTAGTTCCATTTACACCCATCATTGATCAGATAGATCACCCTTCTCCTACGGAACCTCCTAGTCCTCCTGGTCCTCCTCCCTTGCAAACTTATCAGCGTCGTGCTCGTCTCCCTCCTATCGAGTCACCTCCTACAGAAGATCCTAGTGACTCATCTCCTGCACCGATTTCCTCTCCTACTCCGGATCCGCCTACCGAGTCAGACGACCCTCCTGTTGCCCTGCGTAAAGGTACCGTTCCACTCGTAACCCTCATCCTATTTATAATTTCCTCAGTTATCACCGCTTATCACCTTCACATTATACATTTGTGTCTGCTATTTCTTCTATCACCATTCCTAAATCCACGCAGGAAGCTCTTTCTCATTCAGGTTGGCGACAGGCTATGATTGATGAGATGTGACCTTAGACTCTAACCAGACATGGACTCTTGTGCCACCTCCTCCTGGTAAATCTATTGTTGGGTGTCGTTGGGTTTATACTGTCAAAGTTGGTCCAGACGGAGGTATTGATCGTCTGAAAGCCCGCCTCGTGGCTAAGGGCTATACTCAGGTTTTTGGTCTTGATTACAGTGATACTTTTTCACCGGTGGCTAAAATGGCTTTTGTTCGTCTATTCCTTTCTATGGCTGCAATGCGACATTGGCCATTGTATCAACTTGACATCAAGAATGCTTTTCTCCACGGAGATCTAGAAGAATAAGTTTATCTAGAGCAACCACCTGGTTTCGTTGCTCGTGGAGTGTCGTGGGTATGTCCATCGACTTCACAAAGCTTTGTATGGTCTTAAACAATTCCTCGAGCATGGTTTGGGAGATTCAGCAGGTGTCATTCAAGACTATGGCATGATTCGGAGTGAAGCTGATCACTCGGTTTTTATAAGTTCTCTCTCACAAATGTATTTATCTGGTTGTCTATGTCGATGATATTGTCATTACAGGTGATGATCATGATGGGATTGCAGGACTTAAACAACATCTAGTCCATCACTTTCAGGTCAAAGATCTTGGGAAGTTACGATACTTTCTTGGCATTGAAGTAGCTCATTCTAAGGCGAGGATTGCTATTTCTCGAGAGAAAGTATGCTTTGGATATCTTAGAAGAAGCAGGCATGCTAGATTGCAAGCCAATTGACTCTCCTATGGATCCTAATGTCAAGATTCTCACCGGATCGTGGGGAGTCCTTTTCGATCCAGGGAAGGTATAGGAGGCTAGTTGGGAAGTTGAATTACTTGACCATGACGAGGCCAGATATTTCATACGCTGTTAGTGTGTTGAGTCAATTCCTAAATTCCCCTTGTGACAGTCATTGGGATGCCGTGGTTAGAATCCTGAGGTACATCAAAGGAGCTCCTGGAAAAGGACTTGTTTACACGGATAGAGGTGATTCAAATGTTGTTGCTTACAGAGATCTTGACATTTGGTTGTTCCTTTGATAGAAGGTCCACATCCGGGTATTGTGTTCTTATTGGTGGAAATCTAATTTCATGGAAAAGTAAAAAGCAAAATATTGTTGCCAGATCTAGCGGCTGAGGTGAATATCGAGCTATGGCACTTACCACTCAGGAGCTCACATGGCTGAAACATCTTCTTCAAGAGTTGCGCTTTTGTAAAATAGGCACTATGAGTCTCATTTGTGATAATCAAGCAAATTTCTACATATTGCGCCCAATCCGAGTCTTTCATGAGCGAACCAAACACATTGAAATTGATTGTCATTTTGTTCGTGAGAAGATTGTGTCCGTGACATTGCTACTTCATTTGTTGGTTCTAATGATCAATTGGCGTACATCTTCACAAAAGCTCTTGGGGACCCAGGATAACATACATATTGTTGCGCGAAAAATCCGGTTTGGGTTTCTCGATGTACAACGTGGAAAAATTATGAAGCCGCCACCAATATTTTAATTTTAAGACCAAAACATTGAAAAAGGTCTTTTGGAATAAGGCGGATGGTCTTTGAAAACTAGAGATATGGGTTGGGAATTCGGTTCACGTGCGGGGAAGGTGTTAGCACACTCGCGCGTCCTCTCTCATCGAGAGGAACCTTTAATTAAGTGTGTGGTTTTGAGTGTTGATTTGGAAAATACTTAAATTTGCCTCTTTATTGAAAAAGGAATGGGAAGACTTAATGAAAATTTTTATTTTTGGCGCTTGACGCGAGTTGGCCTCTCGCTCCTACGTATCTCCATGCGATGGAGAATTCAAAGCTACGTAGTTCTTGTTTGTCTGAAAAAGGTTTTTGTTTTTAATCTTTTTTAGAGTTTTTCGCAAAGGGGTTGAGCGGTTGCGGTGACCAAACAACAACGGTTTAGAGTGGTCATACTACTAACTCTTTTGAAAATGAAATTATCATTAATGACCAAACTAAGACGGCGCGAGTGACCATTAATGATAATTGGTTTTGTTTTAGGTTTTTTATTTTTATGCAAAGAGGTTTTTGAAATGGAGATTGTCACTAACGAGTAACAACTCATGCAAGTTATAAATGCATACTCACAAAAATCCGAGAACAAGCATACCAATTCGAGCCAATTAATCAAATCCTTTGTGATTCCAATCAAATTCTAAATTGCAATTGTGTGTGTGTGGAATGGGATGAGAATTGTTACTAACGAATAACAATCTCTTGTGATAGCACATGTTCTTGTAATGAAGGCTATTACTACGAGTAATCCTTCATTATATGCTTGTGGAAATCCTATAATGAGAGTCACCACTAACGAGTAGCAATCTCATGTAAGAAGCAAAGTATTGGAAGAGAGAATGCACACAATCAACTTGAGAACATGACGGACATCATAAAAATTTAATGCAATGTGACTAGAGGTATAGAATGATCTAGGTTGCATGAATAAGTAAGCAAGAAACAAAATGCATGATCGAGGCGATCTTATTTAGGTGCGTGCCGCAATAGGAGTGAGGTTCGCGATGACCAAACAACAACGATTTAGAGCGGTCACACTACTAACTCTTTTGAAAATGAAATTATCATTAACAACCAAGCGGCAAGCGGCACGAGTGATCATTAATGATAATCGGTTTTGCTCTTGAATCGAGTGTTCGCGATGACCAAACAACAACGGTTTAGAGTGGTCGCACTACTAACTCTTTTGAAAATGAAATTATCATTAACAACCAAACGGCAACGGCGCGAGTGATCATTAATGATAATCGGTTTTGCTTTTGAATCGAGTGTTCGCGACGACCAAACAACAACGGTTTAGAGTGGCGCACTACTAACTCTTTATGAAATCATCATTATCAACCAAACGGCAACGGCGCGGGTGATCAATAATGACAATTGGTTTTATTTAGGTTGGAATGTTCGTGAAGACCAAACAACAACGGTTTGGAGTGGTCCCACTAATGACCCATTTGAAAACTAAAGTTATTACTAACGATCAAACGAGTAAAACCCAGAGGGACCATTAGCAATAAATTATATTTTTTGACGAGAGTTTGGTTATTCAAAAGGAGTTGTTTGAAAAGGTACATAGCAAAAGTGAGAGTTGTAATTAGTTGCAGGGGTTGTATCATTAAATAGGAGATGTAAAAAATACAAGCCCGATTCGCATTTGAAATGGAGCTGCGAATGGGCCTAAGTGATGGGATGTGCACATGAATTGTGGGGTGTTAATATTAAGCAGATTAATAAACACAGAGGGGATTACATAACCAAAAGGAGAGGGTGTAATTATTAAATTGATTAAAAACAAACAAACAAAACAAGGGGAGGAGGCGTTGAAATAGGGGTGTGGCGATATAAATCGGCTTATTATTATGTTAATAAAAACATTAAAAGATAATAGACAAACTAAATGAAACAAAACCTATTCTCTTCACTTCATCTTCCCAATGCCGCTCCCTCCCTGTTTTGAAGAGAGAGAGAGAGAGAGAGAGAGAGAGAGAGAGAGAGGCGTGGTCGGAGGAGGTGGGACCGCTCGTTCCCGGTTGGTTTTGTGCGCTTGCCGGAGGTCGCGGAGGAGGAAGAAGGATGGCGTCACGGCGTCTGCTGGAGGTCACGGCGGCGGAGGGGGCTGTTCTATCCGGGAATGGTGGTGGTGAGGGAGAACGGTGGGCTGGTTGTTAGTGTTTTGGGGTGTGGGTTTCGTGGGTTGTTGGTGTGGTGGTTTTGGGATTGTTGTAGAGTAGTGGTGGTTGTTGTATGGTGATGGGAGTGGTGGTTATGGTGGTTTTGAACCTTGGAGTTTTAGTGGTGAGTGAGATGAGCTTTTGATGATGGTGTTTAGAGTGGCTCTATCTTTCTATGTTCTCTGCTTTTTTTCTCCCCTTCCTCTATATTCTCTAACTTTTCCTCTATTTTTCTTCTCCTTTTGCTTCTCAAAGCATCCTTACCCTCTCCTCACCCTTTTTCAATCCTTGTTTTTTTGTTTCTTCCACCCCTTTTATTGTGTGTGTTTGTGTTTTTTTGTGTTTGTTTGTTTTGTGTGTTTGTGTGTTTGTGTTTGTTTCTGTGTTTGTGTTTCTCGTTTTCTATTTTCCTCCCCTTTTTTACTATCTGTGTATTGCTATTTATATTGGGTCTTTGGTGTGGTGTAGGTGTGGTATTGAGCGGGGATTATAGCCATTTGGGGACAAGGTGGTTGTGGTTGCGGTGATACATAGTGGAGCAAAGCAAGGGTGGAGCGATGGATCGCCAAGATGGTGAGATGTTTTTGCCAAAAATGATAACCAACCAAAGGGACAATGAGAAGGCAAATTGAGCTTGAGCTCAAAATGCATCTGTTATCGTAACAATGAAACAACAAGGACGCAACCCTTCTTTTTTTGTTTGACTTCTTTTTTTTTATTTTATTATTATTATTTTTATGTGAAAAATGTAATTGTATTATTTTAAATAAATAAAAGAAAATAAGTTCAAACAAGCCAATTACTTGATTACTTTTTATAGATGACTACTAGTTAACCAATAATAATGAAACAAGTAATAGTAACACTAAATTGTTAACTTTCGCACAATTAAATGACTCTCGCACGGCAAACACGCACTTAGTTAGCGGTTTAATTTGCACTATGAGGATAAACATGCGCGCTTAAATCGACACTCGCGCCTAAATGGGCACGCATCTAAATAGGCACGCGCACACAACAATACTTAAGTGGTATAAGTTCATTAGAGCATTTACGCGGTCAAGAATAGTGCACCTACACAACGAGACATATATTTTGAAGTTTTCTGAAAACGAGAAAAATACTTATTAAAATTTGGTATTTACAAAAATACAATTTTATTTGATTTTCAACTAGTCGGACAAAATTGGGGTATGACAGCTGCCCCTCTTTATTTGGATTTTATCAAGAAATATGAATTGGTCGAGACATATTTCGAAGATAAAATAGAAATAAAGAATTCAGAAATTATACCAATTTTGTCCGCTTGAGGAAACCCCGATTTTTTTTTTTTTTTTTGAATGGGTGTCAGCCTTCGGCCAACAAAAGCAGAGAATAAGCTTGGTGCCAGCCCTCAGTAAGCTAGCGAAAGCGATAAAGAAAGCGGCAAATCAATTGGTGCTAGCCTCATGCAATGGCGCAGAAATAGATCGGTGCTAGCCTCGGGCAAAAAAAGCGAGGAATAAAGCGAAGAAAGAAAGATCAAGAAAGCGATAAAGAAGGTACTGCGGCTCTCGATGGCCGTCATCGCAGGAAATAAATTGGGAAAAGCGGTAAATTGGGAATTCGGAGGTTGCCTAAAACCTTCTAACGGACTCTTGTCGAGTCCGAGCTCTGGGGTGGCCTTTTCGAGCGGCCGATCAATATCAGGTCCGGAACTGATTTGATCAAAGGATTTACGTTATGCCTTAGGCTGACACAACTAATCCGAAGGACTTAACGAAGTCTGATGGATCCATCGCGTGCTCGTACACGATGTTGTGATCTGTGGAAGGAGTTCACTAACTCTGTGGGAGTTCACTAACTCTGGGTTGATGGAGTTTACGAACTCTGGATTGATGGAGTTTACGAACTCTGGGTTGATGGAGTTTACGAACTCTGGATTGATGGAGTTTACGAACTCTGGGTTGATGGAGTTAACGAACTCCGTGTCAAGGTGATTTTCTAAAAATGAGATTTTGGGACTTCGTCCGTAGTAGCTTTTCTCTTGGATGGTGCATGCGCTTGGGTATTTGGATGCACATGAATGCAATGATTGATTTTGGTGAGATGTTTTTCTGTTTTGTCTATACCGATGAATGCTTGGTTTGCTAGAAAGAAAGCGTAAATGAACACTTGGCGTCTTTGATGCGAAAATAGTAAATGTACACTTGGCGTCTTTGATGGGAAAAGGTAAATGGGCACTTGGCGTGCTGATGGGAAAACGTAAATGGGCACTTGGCGTGCTGATGGGAAAACGGCAAATGGGCACTTGGCGTGTTGTTAATGAATCACTTGGGACCCGAGGGCATTTGAACTCCAAACTGAAGGAGCGACTGGGAATGAGATTTTGAGACTAACAAGTCTAGGATGACTGACTTGAGACTTAGATTGAAGACTGACACTTGAAGTGCTGATTCTTGGAACTAGGCATGAGGATTAACATCTTGTGTTCGTCCGCATTTTGCTTAGCAATGCAATGAATGACACATGTAATGCAAACATATGCCCTGATTGATGTCTTGAATATTATGGAATGCTTTTGTTCTTTTGTATTTGCTTCTTCTTTGTAGTTTATGGAATGCAAATATCAACATAATGCTTTGATGTTTGAATGCAAGTGTATGCGGTGATTGATGCTTTGATGTTTGAATGCAAGTGTATGCGGTGATTGATGCTTTGATGAATGGAATGCTCCTGTTCTAACTTCTGTTTGTTTCTTTTTTGTTTTTCTATGAAATGCAAACATTAATATGATGCAATGCTCTGATGTTTGATGCAATGATTTTTGCTCTTTTTCTTTTATGGAAATGCTAACATTAATATGATGCCAATGCAATGAAAAGATTTCTGCCTTTTCTTCTTTACTATTTTCCTCTATGAAATGCAGGTATGAATATGGTACAAATGACGTGGAACGTTTCTTTTTCTTTTTGCTATGTTGTGAATGCAAAAAATGTGAAGATGCAAATGTAATGCTTTGATGCATATGCCATAATGAATAGATTGAAATGCCTAGATGCATGAGGTAAACATTTTTGTGATGATGAGATGTGAGACTTTGGATGCAAGGAATTGAAATTTGGTATTTACAAAAATACAATTTTATTTGATTTTCAACTAGTCGGACAAAATTGGGGTATGACACATATGTGACAAGCTGGATGCCTACAATCTATACGCTCCAGCTTGAGGGGGAGTGTTAAGATATGTTGTAAATAGTAGTTTTATATGTATCAGGCCTAGGCCCGTTAGGTTTACTCTATTTAAACTCATTAGTGCTTGTTGTAACACCCTTTTCTACCCCTTAATTTCCAACGTCATTATCGTGAGTATTACACTGTTCAAAAATATCATTTAAGTAGTAGAAAAGAATGTTACGTCTTCATTAAATTAAACTCATCGTATGCACCATTAAGTTCGTGCAACAATGCATACATCATAAAATTAAAACTTCAAAATCATTGCATCACAGCGGACTAAATATTGACTCACTAGTCCACTCAAACACGTCTCATAATCCTCAAATACACCTCATACGCTTAAGTAATATAACATCAAATTCCAAAATGCGCCCCTAGGTGCTACGGTATCGAGAGCGAGCGACACAACCGGACTCCCGACAACCAACAAGAAGGCAGCTAGACCTTCACTCGCGATTACCTGCAGCGTTGCCACAATAGAGCAACATTCCAAGCAGAAGGAGTGAGAATTTCAATAAAACATAATCAGATACATAATAGAGAAATGAGAGCAGGCAATCACATAGCATCATCAACATCACCAATTCACGGTCACATAACAACAACTCCAATCGCAACAACAACAACTCACAGTTATGATTATGTATGAAAATGCAACCCACACGCGGGCATATGCATGATGGTACCATATCATCTTTAAAAACCACTCAAGGCATATCTTCATCATAGAAGAAAAACCACTCAAGGCATAACATCATCAATATTAGTCATAGTATGCACATGCCATGAGACTCTATAATAACATGTGCAACTCAATCAACACTCACTCGAGTACTCATCATCATCATCATAAAAGAAATAACCACTCAAGGCATGTCATCATAAAACACTCGTAGAGTGTATTAAATCATTCACATCACAATCTTAAATAACACATCATCAAAATCACTCATAGTATGAACCGACACATTCTTCAACATCATATAGTCACGTCATCATAAGCATATATATACATTACGGTTATCTTTTAGCTTTGAGGATTATAAAATAGTAAACTGATTGACTATGGGATTACTCAGGTAACTGGTACTGCTTGCAAGAGGCATTGGCCACATTTGCAAGGTTCTCAGTGATGCCCTTGTAAATACACGATTGAAAGAAATTTCGACCTTAGTGGTAAACCACGGTCTAGCCATAGTCAAGGAGTACACTAGTAGTATAACCTCTCACAAAGAATTCAATTATATAAACATAACAATCACATTTTCATAAACAGCACCTTTTACTTAATAAATACAGCAACAATAAACGGTTTATTTTGCCTTAAAAATAGAATATTCAGTTAGGCCTCTAAATAAGCTTTCCAACGCATCTTAGAACACCTCAATCGGGTTCCCGGTTCGAAAGATATCCAATTTTTCAAAAACAGTACAACACTTTATGTTTAAACAAACAGCAACAGTACTTTATTTCTTAGGAAAACAGCAACAACACTTGATTTTTTTTTTTAAGAAATACAGCAACTCATATTTCACTTAAAAAAAACAGCAACAACATATGATTTTTCAAAGGAAGACAGCAGCTCCTATTTCAATAGAAAGCGACAATAAATACCTAATTTTCAAAGGAAAACAGCAGCTCCTATTTTAATTAAAAAAAACAGCAACAACACGTAATTTTCAAAGGAAAACATCAGCTCCTATTTTAATTAAAAAAAACGCAACAGCACATGATTTTCAAAGGAAAACAGCAGCTCATATTTCACCACATCCCTGAAATCGATTCCAACCCCTTCAACTCACCCAATTCGAATTTCAATCCATTAACAACATCAATAATCATTGAATCACCTCACAATAACATCAAAATTCATCAAACAACATCAATAATTCATCAACAACATCAATAATCATCAAATCACATTACAATGACATCAAAACCCCACAAACCCACCACATACCCAATTATGTTAAACCGAAACGCTCACCCTTACCTTATAGCCGTAAGCTCCGAATTGCGAAGAACGAGTCACCAACAAAACCCCACGAACGATCCTCGCGAATTCTTCCTCTCTCTCTCTTGCGATCTCCTCTTCTCGTAGTTACCGAACACCACTCCCTGGTTTAACGATCTCGTTCCATACAATGGACTTATATAGGACTTCAACACGGCAATCCGCACCACGAACGAGTCCAAAAGACAACTGATGAGAGCTTAATGATCAAACCCACCAACAAATAAGGCTACCCTTGAAACTCTTTGAGCCAGCAATAAATATGTGTTGCACCCCAAACTAGTACCGTTCGGGAACAAGTAAAGAGAGTGAGACCTTTAACCATCCATATGTGTGAGGTTAGTAAAAAGATACCGGACAAAGGCTTAAATTGGCTAATGCGAAGGAAAGTGAGCGGACATCTAAAACACTAAACTCAAATAAGTCCGATGGTATTGTATTATCGGAGGCGACAACTAAAGTTGATTAACGAATCACACAAAGAGTGGAGCGTGATTAAGCCTTCGCATGAAAGTCTAATATTAAAATAACGAAACATAAGATGGCAATCAAATGATAAGGATTCACACCTTTTGGCATATATCGCACGTGGGGTCCAACACTAAGAATTGGGAAATGTCAATGACACATAAAAAGGCAACAAATGAAAAGAAACTAGACGTTAATACTTGATACTCATAATCATGGGGAAAGATATGGGGGTAGCTCAAGGAATGAAATCCACGCAGGTACACTTGCATTGGAAAGATGGAAGACACACAATTTGCGTATTTGGGGTTTAGAATCTGCTGGTGACTTCACGAGGGCAAGAAGAAAGCGGAATTACTATGTGTTTAGGTTAATCATATAAGGGAATTGGGTATTGCACCATATAGAGTCTTGGGTCGCTAAAGATAAAATTTGTTTATATTACAACACAAGGCCCATTTTTCTAGCGATGCCTTTTTTCATGAGGCCACCCCAGCCCACTCCCCCGTTTCACGCCACGACTCACTAAATTAACTAAAATACCATATTATATCAATAATTTAATATAATGAAACCAACGTAATACCTAAATAATTTAATCAAATAATTAATTAAATTATTTGGGCGTTACAACTCTCCCCCGCTTAGAATTTTTCGTCCTCGAAAACATACCAGAGTCCTACACCTCTGCCCATACAATGCCTCAAACGGCGCCATCCCGATACTGGAATGATAACTGTTGTTGTAGGTAAACTCGATCAATGGAAGATGAGTGTCCACGCACCTCCCAGCTCTAGAACACAAGACCTCAACAGATCTTCCAACGACAGAATCGTCCTCTCTGTCTGACCATCAGTTTTAGGATGATAAGCTGAACTCAACCTCAATTCCGAACCCAATTCCTTCTGCTGACTACTCCAAGAGTCCGAAGTGAACCTTGGATCCCTATCCGACACAGTGCACAAAGCAACGCCATGCAGCTTCACAATCACCTGAATACAGGTTTCTGCCAACCTCGACACCGGAAACTTAATACCGATAGAAATAAAATGAGCAGACTTCGTCAATCTGTCCACAACCACCCAAATCGAATTGTGCCCTCTCACCGTATTGGGTAACCCAGTCACAAAATCCATGGAGAAACTATCCCACTTCCACTCTGGAACATTCAACGGTTGCATCAACCCAGCAGGCTTCTGATGCTCCACCTTTGACTTCTGACAAGTCAAACACGCGTACACAAACTTAGCGACGTCACGCTTCAAACTAAGCCACCAAAACAACTTTTTCAGATCCTGATGCATTTTCGTAGCTCCCGGATGAATACTCAACTTGCTTCTATGACCCTCTTCCAGAATTGCCTTCTTCATCTCTTCGTCATCCAGAATACAGATTCTTCCACGGTACCTCAACACACTCTGTGCATCCAACTCATAGTCCTTATCCGCTGATTAGCCAATCCCAACCATCAAATCAACTAACTTGACGTCCAATTTCTGGGCTACTCAGATACTAGACATGAACTCATTGTCGACTTTCAGCATTCCCAACTTGATACTCTGAGGCGACACTTCGCAGACCAAACTCATATCTACGAAATTTGCTCAATCGGTTCGGTTCTCTAACCATCATCTTGCGAGCATATGCGAAGTCTTTCCGCTTAATGCATCTGCAACCACATTAGCCCTCTGGGATGATAATTCAAAGCAAGTCGTAATCCTTCAACAACTCCAACCACCTACTGCGCCTCATATTCAGCTCCTTACGATCAAGCAGAATCGCAAACCCTTATGATCATTGAATACCTCAAACCTCGAACCATACGGGTAATGCCTCCAAATCTTCAATGCGAACACAATCGCAAAGAAGCTCCAAATCATGAGTAGGGTAGTTCTTCTCATGAGTCCTCAACTGTCGGACGCATAAGCAACCACCTTACCATTCCCATCTTGGAAGCATCACAAGTTACACAACAAAAGGCTCCACCGGATTAGGCAGCGTTAACACGGAGGCGTCGTCAACCCTCTTCTTCAACTCATTGAAGCTCTTCACACCGATCATCCCACACAAATGCCTTACCTTTGCAAGTCAACCGGAGTCAGCGGCAACGCCAACTTAGAAACCCTCTATAAACCTCCCTGTAGTAACTCCGCCAAACCCGAAAACTTCTAATCTCGATCACGACCGGAGACCCCCCCGCGCAACACAAAGATCAACCTTTGATGGATCCACAGCAATTCCATCACCAGAGATGATATGACCTACGAAACTTACTTCTTTCAGCCAGAATTCACACTTAGATAGTTTCGCATACAGTTCCTCTCTTTCAAAACTTCCAATACCAATCTCAGATGTTCTGCATGCTCTTCTTCTGACTTCGAATACATCAAAATATCGTCGATAAATACCACCACGAACCGATCCAAATACTCATGAAAGATACGGTTCATGTATTCCATGAATACTCCCGGCGCATTGGTCACACCGAAAGACATCACGTAATACTCATGATGATGCGTGTATCGCGTCCCGAACGCGATCTTACGAATATCCTCATCTTTAACTCTTATCGATGGTAACCCGAGCCTCAAGTCTATCTTCTTTGAACACTTGCGCACCCACCAACCGATCCATCAAATCTCAATTCTCGGAAGTGGATACTTATTCTTGATTGTCACTTTATTCAGCTCGTAGATAGTCTACACACAATCTCATGCTACCATCCTTCTTCTTCACCAACAACACTTTGGAGCTCCCCACGCCGACATACTCGGTCCTACAAACTTCTTCTCAGCGGATCCTCAAGCCGCTTCTTCACCGCCAACTCAACCGCATGGACATCCTATACGATGCCATAGACACAGTGTCCGGTACCTGCACTGCAGTCAATGGGGAACTCTACCTGTCGCTCCGGTGGTACATCCGGAATCTCATCAGGGAACACTTAAGAAAAATCTCGTACCACATGCAACTCGTCAATCTTTGCCTGACTCTCCGCGGACAATGACGCAATCAACGAAAAACAATCGAACCTCTTCCTCAATACTCTTTCTTAGCCGACCAAAGAGTAACAACTGCATTCCTCTTCAGGAGAAGAGAAACTCACACTTAAAACATACCGCACTAGCAGCAGCATCTCCCCCATTTGGCTTCTTGCCACCAGCATTCCTCCGATTACCTCTACCGGCTGGAACCTCATACGGTTTTCCGCGACTCGGATAACTCTTCTGCTTCTCCCTCATGAAATGTCGCCAAGCTGCGCGACCCAGCATCACCAGCACCTTGTGGGTTCTCCACAACTTAAGCCATAGCCTGCATAACAGCAGCAAGTGCAGTATCGCTCCGTCCTGCCATTTCTACACTGAAACAAAACCTATAACCATAAACGAGTAACAACACTCCAGTGTTACTCTACTCGACGACTCGACGACTCGGCCGGACAGACCGAACTGCTCTGATACCACTAATGTAACACCCATTTTCTACCCCTTAATTTCCAACGTCATTATCAGAGTATTACACTGTTCAAAAATATCATTTAAGTAGTAGAAAAGAATGTTACGTCTTCATTAAATTAAACTCATCGTATGCACCATTAAGTTCGTGCAACAATGCATACATCATAAAATTAAAACTTCAAAATCATTTCATCACAGCGGACTAAATATTGACTCACTAGTCCACTCAAACACGTCTCATAATCCTCAAATACACCTCATACAGTTAAGTAATATAACATCAAATTCCAAAAATGCGCCCCCTAGGTGCTACGGTATCGTAGAGCGACACAACCGGACTCCCGACAACCAACAAGAAAGCGGCTAGACCTTCACTCGCGATTACTGCGGCGTTGCCACAATAGAGCAACATTCCAAGCGGAAGGGTGAGAATTTCAATAAAACATAATCGGATACATATAATAGAGAAATGAGAGAGGACAATCACATAGCATCATCAACATCACCAATTCACGGTCACACAACAACGGCTCAATCGCAACAACAACAACTCACGATTATGATTATGTATGAAAATGCAACCCACACGCGGGCATATGCATGATGGTACCATATCATCTTTAAAAACCACTCAAGGCATATCTTCATCATAGAAGAAAAACCACTCAAGGCATAACATCATCAATATTAGTCATAGTATGCACATGCCATGAGACTCTATAACACATGTGCAACTCAATCAACACTCACTCGAGTACTCATCATCATCATCATAAAAGAAATAACCACTCAAGGCATGTCATCATAAAACACTTTCGTAGAGTGTATTAAATCATTCACATCACAATCTTAAATAACACATCATCAAAATCACTCATAGTATGAACCGACACATTCTTCAACATCATATAGTCACGTCATCATAAGCATATATATACATTACGGTTATCTTTTAGCTTTGAGGATTATAAAATAGTAAACTGATTGACTATGGGATTACTCAGTAATCTGCATCGCTTATAAGAGGCATTGGCCACATTTGCAAGGTTCTCAGTGATGCCCTTGTAAATACACCAGTGAAAGAAATTCTGACCTTAGTGGTAAACCACAGTCTAGCCATAGTCAAGGAGTACACTAGTAGTATAACCTCTCACAGCAATTCAATTATATAAACATAACAATCACATTTTCATAAACAGCACCTTTTACTTAATAAATACAGCAACAATAAACGGTTTATTTTGCCTTAAAAATAGAATATTCAGTTAGGCCTCTAAATAAGCTTTCCAACGCATCTTAGAACACCTCAATCGGGTTCCCGGTTCGAAAGATATCCAATTTTTCAAAAACAGTACAACACTTTATGTTTAAACAAACAGCAACAGTACTTTATTTCTTAGGAAAACAGCAACAACACTTGATTTTTTTTTTTAAGAAATACAGCAACTCATATTTCACTTAAAAAAAACAGCAACAACATATGATTTTTCAAAGGAAGACAAAGAGCTCCTATTTCAATAGAAAACAAAGAATAATACTTAATTTTCAAAGGAAAACAACAGCTCCTATTTTAATTAAAAAAAAAACAGCAACAACACGTAATTTTCAAAGGAAAACATCAGCTCCTATTTTAATTAAAAAAAACGCAACAGCACATGATTTTCAAAGGAAAACAGCAGCTCATATTTCACCACATCCCTGAAATCGATTCCAACCCCTTCAACTCACCCAATTCGAATTTCAATCCATTAACAACATCAATAATCATTGAATCACCTCACAATAACATCAAAATTCATCAAACAACATCAATAATTCATCAACAACATCAATAATCATCAAATCACATTACAATGACATCAAAACCCCACAAACCCACCACATACCCAATTATGTTAAACCGAAACGCTCACCCTTACCTTATAGCCGTAAGCTCCGAATTGCGAAGAACGAGTCACCAACAAAACCCCACGAACGATCCTCGCGAATTCTTCCTCTCTCTCTTGCGATCTCCTCTTCTCGTAGTTACCGAACACCACTCCCTGGTTTAACGATCTCGCACAATCTGGACTTATATAGGACTCAAACACGGCAATCCGCACCACGAACGAGTCCAAAAGACAAGCGATGAGAGCTTAATGATCAAACCCACCAACAAATAAGGCTACCCTTGAAACTCTTTGAGCCAGCAATAAATATGTGTTGCACCCCAAACTAGTACCGTTCGGGAACAAGTAAAGAGAGTGAGACCTTTAACCATCCATATGTGTGAGGTTAGTAAAAGATACTAGGACAAAGGCTTAAATTGGCTAATGCGAAGGAAAGTGACGGACATCTAAAACACTAAACTCAAATAAGTCCGATGGTATTGTATTATCGGAGACGACAACTAAAGTTGATTAACGAATCACACAAAGAGTGGAGCGTGATTAAGCCCTTTGCATGAAAGTCTAATATTAAAATAACGAAACATAAGATGGCAATCAAATGATAAGGATTCACACCTTTTGGCATATATATCGCACGTGGGGTCCAACACTAAGAATTGGGAAATGTCAATGACACATAAAAAGGCAACAAATGAAAAGAAACTAGACGTTAATACTTGATACTCATAATCATGGGGAAAGATATGGGGTAGCTCAAGGAATGAAATCCACGCAGGTACACTTGCATTGGAAAGATGGAAGACACACAATTTGCGTATTTGGGGTTTAGAAATCGGTGACTTCACGAGGGCAAGAAGAAAACGGAATTACTATGTGTTTAGGTTAATCATATAAGAGGAATTGGGTATTGCACCATATAGAGTCTTGGGTGCTAAAGATAAAATTTGTTTATATTACAACACAAGGCCCATTTTTCTAGCGATGCCTTTTTTCATGAGGCCACTCCCACCACTCCTTCGTTTCACATACGACTCCTTAAATTAACTAAAATACCATATTATATCAATAATTTAATATAATGAAACCAACGTAATACCTAAATAATTTAATCAAATAATTAATTAAATTATTTGGGCGTTACACTTGTACTCATTACACACAATATCTGATTAATAAAAGCGGAACTACTGGTATTGCTCAGAGTCGCAGACGTAGGCACAGATTGGCCGAACTGCGTTATCAATGTCTTATTTAGTCATTTCAACAATAACAAAAGAAAAAAGGAAAATCAGATTTAAGGTAAAATATGCACCCCCGTTGGCACTCCCATTGGCCCTCCCATCGGCGCTTTCATTGCCTCTCCGTTGGCCCTCTCATTGACACTCTCATTGGCACTCTCGTTGCCACTCTCGTTGCCACGCGTTTCCTTTTTATGCAATTCTTAGTGATTAAATTGATTTTAATACTTTTATTAAAGAGATTATAGTAAATAGTAAATTTTAAATGGAGCAAAAATGAAGAAAAAGGAAAATAAGATTTAAGGTAAAAAATGCACTCCCGTAGGCGCTCCCGTTGGCACTCTGATTGACAGCTAGCAATACCCTATTCAGTATTAATTAAGAGGACACTTTGTTAGTAGCACAATCATCAACATGATGGTTCCTTCACTATTCTCAATTTTAATTAATTAGATTGTTGTATGCTTTTTAATTCATATAATAATATTAATTATGATCTCGACAAAGAGGATAAAGCATGCGCCTTTTGCTCTTTCGAGGTTCTAGAATAAGTTGCATGTTTAACCAAACAGGTTGCCATAGTTCCATGTTATAAATCAAATGATTTTTTGAAAAAAGGGTTGTTGATCTCAAGCCAGTCTCTTGTTGCCTCTCATGTTGCCACGTGCTTACTCCTTTTTTATATGGTTTAATATTAATTTTATTTTATTTATTTAATGATAAAAAAATATTTTGTCAGTTTTGGTAATGGTTAATGTTCTTTTTACAATTCTTAGTGGTTAAATTATTTGAGTTTAATAGTTTTAAAAGAGATTATAGTAAATAGTAAATTTTAGGTTATTTAATTATTGAGTAAAATATTGTCAAAAAAACATTAAGAGTCAACCACACATTAGATTTTGAATGAAAGATCAGAAATGAGGAAAAGGCAGATGACGAAGAGACTCCATACGACTACCAAACTAATTGACACTAACATTATGTAATTATTTAATTAGCTTCTATTGTGTTTTCTTTTTGTAATAATTATTAGCTTTGTGACCTATTGTTTGTTTTCTATGGTGTTTTTTTTTATTTCTTTGACATGTATGCTTTCTGAGCTATATTGTTTGTTTAAGGACAATATTGTTTGTTTTCCTATGTATATGAAGGGTTTTGTTTTTTTCAATTCTATTTTAATTATGAAACATTTCATTCTTATAATGAACTTGTTTAATAGTTATTAATATGTTGAATATGATTGTAAGTTAAAGAAGTTATTACGGAGGCTAATGATCAACATATGTAATTCATGTTCTTAAATTCATATCTCGAGTGCTTTTGTTATTCAAACATTTATCCAAACTTTGTTATTCGAGAATGCGATTTTTAATTATTGGATATGTATGAGTGTCAGATAGTGCTTTTGCTACAACACAAGTATAGATTTGCTTCATTCAGATTATATATATTATGGGTTTGATTCTATGCAAGTTTATAATACATCATAATTGTGATATTCTGTAACTTATGGTGTCTTCGTGTTATTTTTAATATTTTTTTCAATGTTACAGCAAGTGATAATACAACATCAGCGTGCCTGCATCAGCAAGAGGGAGAAAGCAGAATTAACAACTTGGCGCTCCCACCTTTATGTCCA
Source organism: Oxytropis ochrocephala (assembly GCA_020916435.1). Classification (NCBI taxonomy): domain Eukaryota; kingdom Viridiplantae; phylum Streptophyta; class Magnoliopsida; order Fabales; family Fabaceae; genus Oxytropis; species Oxytropis ochrocephala. The sequence continues at coordinate 53,383,092 of CM037095.1, forward strand.
CTCAGCGAAACCCTATTGGCTAGCTTAGCTGACGCAACGACCAACCAAGACACTTTATAGGGCCACTTGTCATCTCGCAAGTGGAGGCTACTTTTTGTTGGTGGCAAGTCATGTAACAACTATTTGAAGTGAAGTGGGCAACATATTATAAAGTATCTTCACCTCTAAGAAAACACAAGCTTCCATTTTCCACAAATTCACTACACATTTACTCCACACTTGTAAGTAATCTTACATTTAGATTAGCAATATTGAAATATGTAGCAAATCAATATATGAATATTAATTACTTTGTCTCTTTCTACTATCACATATAATCAACCCATTCATGGTAGACATTTGCAGCATGGAAAGGGGGTCATAGAAGACCTATCAATTGATCTTGCAATAAAGTTTGCAAATGAAGGCATCAATCAAATGAAGATTTTTTGTTTTTTTCAATTCTATTTTAATTATGAAACATTTCATCTTTAAGATGAACTTGTTTACTAGTTGCTAATATGTTGAATATGATTGCAGGATCAAGAAGTTGTTACGGAGGCTAATGATCAACATATTGTCAAAAAAACACTCAAAGGCAACCACACATTACATTTTGAATTGAAGATCAAAAATGAGAAAAAAGAAGATGATGAAGAGACTCCATACGACTACCAAACCAAATATGACACTAACAGTATGTAATTACTTAATTAGCTTATATTGTGTTTTCTTTTTGTAATAATTATTAGCTTTGTGACCTATTGTTTGTTTTATGTGGTGTTTTTTTTGATTTCTTTGACATGTTTGCTTTGTGAACTATATTGTTTGTTTAAGGACAACATTGTTTGTTTTCTTATGTATATAAAGAGTTTTTGTTTTTTCAATTCTATTTTAATTATGAAACATTTCATTTTTATGATGAAGTTGTTTACTAGTTATTAATATGTTGAATATGATTGCAAGATCAAGAAGTTGTTGCGGAGGCTAATGATCAACATATGTAATTCATGTTCTTAAATTCATATCCTAGTGCTTTTGTTATACGAACTTTTATCCAAACTTTGTTATTTGAGAATGCGATTTTTAATTATTGGATATTTATGAGTGTGACATAGTGTTTTTGCTACAACAAAAGTATAGATTTGCTTCATTCCAATTATATATGTTATGAGTTTGATTCTATGCAAGTTGATAATACAGTAGAATTGTGATATTCTAGAACTTATGGTGTCTTCTTGTTATTTTTAATATGTTTGTTTAATGTTACAGCAAGTGATAATATAACATCAGCATGCCTGCATCAGCAAGAGAGAGAAAGCAAAATTGGCAACTTGGCGCTCCCACCTTTATGTCCACTCAGCGCAACCCTATTGGCTAGCTTAGCTGTCACAACGACCAACCAAGACACTTTATATGGCCACTTGTCATCTCGCAAGTGGAGCCTACTTTTGGTTGGTGGCAACTCATGTCATAACTTTTTGAAGAGAAGTGGCCAAGATATTATAAAGTATCTTCACTTCTAAGAAAACACAAGCTTCTATTTTCCACAATTCACTACACCTTCACTACACACTTAATATTGAAATATGTAGCAAATCAATATATGAATAGTAATTACTTCGTCTATTTCTACTATCACAGATAATCAACTTATTCATGGTAGATATTTGCAGCATAGAAAGGGGGTCATAGCAGACCTATGAATTGATCTCGCAATAAAGTTTTCAAATGAGGGAAACAATCAAATGAAGATTTTTTGGTTTTTTCAATTCTTTTTAATTATTAAACATTTCATCTTTATGATAAACTTGTTTACTAGTTATTAATATGTTGAATATGATTGCAGGATCAAGAAGTTGTTACGGAGGCTAATGATCAACATATTGTCAAAAAAACTCTCAAAGGCAACCACCCATTACATTTTGAATTGAAGACCAAAAATGAGGAAAAGGTAGGTGATGAAGAGACTCCATACGACTACCAAACCAAATGACACTAACAGTATGTAATTACTTAATTAACTTCTATTGTGTTTTCTTTTTGTAATAATTATTTGCTTTGTGACCTATAGTTTGTTTTCTAAGGTATTTTTTTTTTGCTTTCTTTGACATGTTTGCTTTGGGAGCTATATTATTTGCTTAAAGACAATATTGTTTGTTTTCCTATGTATATGAAGGGCTTTTGTTTTTTTCAATTCTATTTTAATTTTGAAACATCTCATTTTAATGATGAACTTGTTTACTAGTTATTAATATGTTGAATATGATTGCATGATCAAGAAGTTGTTATGTAGGCTAATGATCAACATATGTAATTCATGTTCCTAAATTCATTTTTATGATGAACTTTGTTATTCGAGAATGCGATTTTTAATTATTGGATATGTATGAGTGTGAGATAGTGTTTTTGCTGCATCACAAGTATAACAATACCCTATTCAGTATTATTAATTAAGAGGACACTTTGTTAGTAACACAATCATCTACATGATGGTTCCTTCACTATTTTCAATTTTAATTAATTAGATTGCTATATACTTTTTAATTCATATAATAATATTAATTATGATCTCGACAAAGAGAATAAAGCATGCGCCTTTTGCTCTTTCGAGGTTCTAGCATAAGTTGCATGCTTAACCAAACTAGCTGCCATAGTTTCATGTTATAAATAAAAGGATTTTTTTTAAAAAATGGTTGTTGATCTCAAGCCGATCTCTCGTTGCCTCTTACATTTGCCACGCTTACTCCTTTTTATATGGTTTAATATTAATTTAATCTTATTTATTTAATGATAAAAAAATATTTTGTCAGTTTTGGTAGTGGTTAATGTTCTTTTTACAATTCTTAGTGGTTAAATTATTTGAGTTTAATAGTTTTAATAGAGATTATAGTAAATAGTAAATTTTAGGTTATTTAATTATTGAGTAAAATATTGATTTAATAATTTAATTTATTGAAAAATAATAATTAGAAACATTAGTTACAAGTAAGTACTTTCTTACCATGGAAGTGGTTAAATTGATTAATTTTAGTAGTTTGATTTGATTATAAAAATAGTTTCTAAATTTTATTTTTTAGAATAAATAAAAGCTTATTGCAATGTTGTCTTTTATTGGCCAAATGACCATTTAACCCTAATATTCTAATTTATAGAAGGAGGATAGTTTAATAAATTTGGTGGAGGGTTGATTATTACTTTTTATAGTAGATATGAAGGGTTTTTGTTTTTTTTCAATTCTATTATAATTATGAAACATTTAATTTTTATGATGAACTTGTTTACTAGTAATTAATATGTTGAATATGATTGCAAGATCAAGAAGTTGTTACGGAGGCTAATGATCAACATATGTAATTCATGTTCTTAAATTCAATCCTAGTGCTTTTGTTATTCGAACTTTTATCCAAACTTTGTTATGCGAGAATGTGATTTTTAATTATTAGATATGTATGAGTGTGAGATAGTGCTTTTGTTGCAACACAAGTATAGATTTGCTTCATTCCGATTATATATGTTATGGGTTTGATTCTATTCAAGTTGAAAATAATACAGAAGAATTGTGATATTCTGGAACTTGTTGTGTCTTCTTGTTATTTTTAATATTTTTGTTCAATGTTACAGCAAGTGATAATACAACACCAGCGTGCCTGCATCGGCAAGAAAGAGAAAACAAAATTGACAACTTGTAGTGTCTCTTTCTACTATCACAGATAATCAACCCATTCATGGTAGATATTTGAAGCATGAAAAGGGGGTCATAGTAGACCAATCAGTTGATCTCGCAATAAAGTTTGCAAATGAGGGCATTAATCAAATGAAGGTTTTTTGTTTTTTTCAATTCTATTTTAATTATGAAACATTTCATCTTTATGATGAACTTGTTTACTAGTTATTAATATGTTGAATATGATTGCAGGATCAATAAGTTGTTACAGAGGCTAATGATCAACATATATTGTCAAAAAAACACTCAAAAGCAACCACATTACATTTTGAATTGAAGATCAGAAATACTCCATACGACTACCAAACTAAATGACACTAACAGTATGTAATTACTTAATTAGCATCTATTGTGTTTTCTTTTTGTAATAATTATTTGTTTTGTGACCTATTTGTTTTCTATGGCATTTTTTTTTTGCTTTCTTTGACATGTTTGCTTTGTGAGCTATAGTATTTGTTTAAGGAAAATATTGTTTGTTTTCCTATGTACTAGTATTTTACCCGTGCATACGCACGAGTGATGTTGTATTTGTTATAATTTTCTATGAAATTATAAATACGTTGAAAGTTGCAATATAATAAAAGAAAAAAGGAAAATCAGATTTAAGGTAAAATATGCACCCCCGTTGGCACTCCCGTTGGCACTCCCATTGGCCCTCCCATCGGCGCTTTCGTTACCTCTCCGTTGGCCCTCCCATTGACACTCTCATTGGCACTCTCGTTGCCACTCTCGTTGCCACGCGTTTACTTTTTATGCAATTCTTAGTGATTAAATTGATTTTGATTTTAATACTTTTATTAAAGAGATTATAGTAAATAGTAAATTTTAAATGGAGCAAAAATGAAGAAAAAGGAAAATGAGATTTAAGGTAAAAAATGCACTCCCGTTGGCACTCTGATTGCCGCTCCCGTTGCCATTGTTGATCTCAAGCCAGTCTCTCGTTGCCTCTCCTGTTGCCATGTGCTTACTACTTTTTTTATATGGTTTAATATTAATTTAATCTTATTTATTTAATGATAAAAAAATATTTTGTCAGTTTTGGTAATGGTTAATGTTCTTTTTACAATTCTTAGTGGTTACATTATTTGAGTTTAATAGTTTTAATAGAGATTATAGTAAATAGTAAATTTTAGGTTATTTAATTATTGAGTAAAATATTAATTTAATAATTTAATTTATTGAAAAATAATAATTAGAAACATTAGTTAGAAGTAAGTACTTTCTTACCATGGAAGTGGTTAAATTGATTAATTTTAGTAGTTTGAGTTGATTATAAAAATAGCTTCTAAATTTTATTTTTTAGAATAAATAAAAGCTTATTGCAATATTGTCTTTTAGTGGCTAAATGACCATTTAACCCTAATATTCTCTAACTTATAGAAGGAGGATAGTTTAATAAATTTGGTGGAGGGTTGATTGTTACTTTTTATAGTAGACATGAAGGGTTTTTTATTTTATTTTTCAATTCTATTATAATTATGAAACATTTCATTTTTATGATGAACTTGTTTACTAGTTATTAGTATGTTGAATATGATTGCAAGATCAAGAAGTTGTTACGGAGGCTAAAGATCAACATATGTAATTCATGTTCTTAAATTCATATCTCAGTGCTTTTGTTAGTCGAACTTTTATCCAAACTTTCTTATTCGAGAATGCGATTTTTAATTATTAGATATGTATAAGTGTGAAATAGTACTTTTGCTGCAACTCAAGTATTGATATGCTTCATTCTGATTTTATATGTTATGAGTTTGATTCTATGCAAGTTGATAATACAGCAGAATTATGATATTTTGGAACTTATGGTGTCTTCTTTTTATTTTTAATATGTTTGTTCAATGTTACAGCAAGTGATAATACAACATCAGGATGCCTGCATCGGCAAGAGAGAGAAAGCAGAATTGACAACTTGGCGCTCACACCTTTATGTCCACTCAGCGCAACCCTATTGGCTAGCCTAGCTGACACAACGACCAACCAAGACACTTTATAGGGTCACTTGTCATCTCGCAAGTGGAGGCTAATTTTGGTTGGTGGCAAGTCATGTCACAACTTTTTGAAGAGAAGTGGGCAACAAATAAATTCTCTTCACCTCTAAGAAAACACAAGCTTCCAATTTCCACAATTCATTACACCTTCACTCCACACTTGTAAGTGATCCTACATTTACATAAGCAATATTGAAATATGTAGCAAATCAATATATGAAAATTTTAGGTTATTTAATAATTTAATTTATTGAAAAATAATATTTTTTAAACTTTAGTTAGAAGTTGGTAGTGGTTAAATTGATTAATTTTAGTAGTTTGAGTTGATTATAAAAATAGTTACTAAAATTTATTTTTAGAATAAATAAAAGCTTATTGTAATGTTCTCTTTTAGTGGCCAAATGACCATTTAACCCTAATATTCTAACTTATAGAAGGAGGATAGATTAATAAATTTGGTAGAGGGTTGATTGCTACTTTTTATAGTAGATATGAAGGGTTTTTGTTTTTTTCAATTCTATTTTAATTATGAAACATTTCATTTTTATGATAAACTTGTTTACTACTTACTAATATGTTAAATATGATTGCAAGATCAAGAAGTTGTTACGGAGGCTAATGATCAACATATGTAATTCATGTTCTTAAATTCATATTCCAATGATTTTGTTATTGAACATTTATCCAAACTTTCTTATTCGAGAATGCGATTTTTAATTATTGGATATGTATGAGTGTGAAATAGTGTTTTTCTTTGCAACTCAAGTATTGATTTGCTTCATTCCGATTATATATGTTATGGGTTTGATTCTATGCAAGTTGATAATACTGTTGAATTATGATATTTTGGAACTTATGGTGTCTTCTTTTTATTTTTAATATGTTTGTTCAATGTTACAACAAGTGATAATACAACATCGGGATGCTGCATCGGCAAGAGAGAGAGAAAGGAACTGACAACTTGGCGCTCCCACCTTTATGTCCACTCAACAGTGCAACCCTATTGGCTAGCCTAGCTGACGCAAAGACCAACCAAGACACTTTATAGGGTCACTTGTCATCTCGCAAGTGGAGGCTAATTTTGGTTGGTGGCAAGTCATGTCACAACTTTTTGAAGAGAAGTGGGCAACAAATAAATTATCTTCACCTCTACGAAAAACACAAGCTTACAATTTCCACAATTCATTACACCTTCACTCCACACTTGTAAGTGATCCTACATTTACATAAGCAATATTGAAATATGTAGCAAATCAATATATGAAAATTTTAGGTTATTTAATAATTTAATTTATTGAAAAATAATAATTTGAAACTTTAGTTAGAAGTAAAGAATTTTTTACCATGGTAGTGGTTAAATTGATTAATTTTAGTAGTTGAGTTGATTATAAAAATAGTTACTAAAATTTATTTTTTAGAATAAATAAAAGCTTATTGTAATGTTGTCTTTTAGTGGCCAAATGACCATTTAATCCTAATATTCTAACTTATAGAAGGAGGATAGATTAATAAATTTGGTAGAGGGTTGATTGCTACTTTTTATAGTAGATATGAAGGGTTTTTGTTTTTTTCAATTCTATTTTAATTATGAAACATTTCATTTTTATGATAAACTTGTTTACTAGTTACTAATATGTTAAATATGATTGCAAGATCAAGAAGTTGTTACGGAGGCTAATGATCAACATATGTAATTCATGTTCTTAAATTCATATTCTAGTGCTTTTGTTATTCGAACTTTTATCCAAACTTTATTATTCGAGAATGCGATTTTTAATTATTGGATATGTATGAGTGTGAAATAGTGTTTTTGCTGCAACTCAAGTATTGATTTGCTTCATTCCGATTATATATGTAATGGGTTGATTCTATGCAAGTTGATAATACAGCAGAATTGTCATATTCCTGGAACTTATGGTGTCTTCTTGTTATTTTTAATATGTTTGTTCAATATTACGTCAAGTGATAATACAACATCGTGATGTCGCATCAAAGAAGAGAGAGAGAGAGCAAAATTGACAACTTGGCCCTCCCACCTTTATGTCCACTCAGCGCAGCCCTATTGGCTAGTCTAGCTGACGCAACGACCAACCAAGACACTTTATAGGGCCACTTGTCATCTCGCAAGTAGAGGCTACTTTTGGTTGGTGGCAAGTCATGTCACAACTTTTTGATGAGAAGTGGGCAACATATTGTAAAGTATCTTCACCCCTAAGAAAACACAAGCTTCCATTTTCCACAATTCACTACACCTTCACTCCACACTTGCTGGTTCTGATAGAGAGAGTTTTTGACACACTCTTCTCTCCATTTTTATCGCGAAGGCAGGTTCCATCTTCAACACTTCAATGTTGTGAAGCGATGCTACAGCATCACAAGATAAATTGATGCAAAAGCTTTTGAGTAGTATATCTTCTATGCTATATATTTATTTCCTTTTGTATTTTTTGTGATATGAACATGGTTAACACCCTATTTTATGTTATCTTGTTGATGCTCATCATGAGCTAAACACTTTTGTAGTTGGGATGCTTATAACTTTGTAATGATTTTCTAATGTTTTTAATGTGAGATTTTGATGTATGCATTTTAATCATTGTATGATACTTCTTTCAAACTTATTTTGGGATTGGCCAACTAAAATAAGTACATTCATAAATGCAGACATGGTTTATGATTAGAACTCAATGATTAATGTGGATGAGAGATTAATAAAGGAAACTTTGTTAATCCATGAATAAACCTAGACATAGGAAAGTGTAGGCCATAAGGTGAGACTGTGGGTACTTCATATACAAAGTGAACTTATTTAAATGCTTAGACATAAGACTTGTATTGAAACTAACGTAAGTGACTGAAAGGTACACATCACATGCTACAGCATCCAATGCTATAACATCAGGTATTACATTATTATGTTTTGAAGGATTTACATTGTGAAAGGCATTCCAACTATTTTTTTACCTTGAAACTCCACAACATCTTTACTTGTTTTCTTACTGTTATTCACATATATTTGGTTACAACATGCTATTGTTACTTTGTTTAACTCTAAAATTATTACAAATCCATGTGAGTACGATCCTTACTTTTCACTACATTACTGGTTGCGATTGTGTATACTTACACATCATCTTTTCGCACAACAGGTACCCATAAAATCAAACATCAAAAAACAACCACTACATTAAGTGCAGATCATTAATTTGTTATGACTCTTATGCGAGCGTGCAGCGGAAGCATCAAATAATTCACAAGTTATACAATTATGGTTCATAATAATTTTGTGAGAAAATTAACATTTAAGAGAATCACAAAATTCTGTAACCTAATGCTCTGATACCACATGTAAGTTGCAATTTTCATAGGGTTCATATGCAAGAAAACTGCATAAATAAGATCTTAGAATCTATGATTCTCACATAGGAAGAAACACTAACCTTTGTCGATGACAAATGCAATTCTACAATTCTTCAATTCTTGAAATAACTTGAATAGCCATGAAACTCTTTTCTATCTCCTTCTCTTTCTTTCTTATGACCCTCTTTATTGATGGAGTGGTTGAATCATACTATTTTAGGTTGAGACAGAGAAATGTTTAATTTCCTACAATATATATATATATATATATATATATATATATATATATATATATATATATATATATATAGTTTCCATCAAATAATATATCACTTCATCAAATAATGTATACATCTTCATTAAAATGACTTCTCTAACCATCATGTTCCTTCATTTAAACATCAACCAATATGTCGTTTCAATTAATTACTAAACCAAAATATACATTTATCAAACATGAGACATAGTATTTTTTACATTGAACTCTTCACCAATCTCCTCCATCACCTTTTTTGGTTTAATGATCAACTTTGGAGTAATCACAATTCCTTCTTCACCACCTTGCTTCTCAATCTGATAAGTTGATTCATCTTTGTTTCACTTATATGAACTCAGCAAAAACAAAAACAAAGATTCAATTAGTTATATATAAAGATCTCAAGATGTAGAGACAATAATAGGAAATTCTTGCAATTAATTAGTTTGTTCCTTTTTTATCTCCTTTCTTGTAGCAAGATTTTCTGCTACTCTTTCAGCCTTGTCTTCACTGAAAGCTTGAAGCTGAAAAGAAATATTACATTTTATGTAAGTACAAATCTAGGTTTGCAAGGCACTCCTCATAATCTAATTCATTAAATAGAATTTTACCTAAGTTTCCTGTTGGTATACTCAAGGAGCTTATCTATAAGTCCCACGGAAGCACTATATAAAGTAGTGACATACAATAAAAAAGATCTGGGAAAAGACATCACTCATTAATTCACCCTTGTGCCTCTGCTAACGTTAGCCCTAGCCAGAGATTGGAAGAAGAGTTCCAATTCTTCAAAAGACGGCCTTCTCATCATGTTTGGTGGATTTGGTTTCACTGGCTCTCTCTTCTTTTTTGGTGTAGTTGTGCACTTCAAAGGCATATATGTATTTTATTCCATAGCTAAGTTGGTGTCTTGCACTCTTCATCAGTCTCCTCCATCACCTTTTTGGTGGAATGATCAGCTTTGAAGTCATCACAATTCCTTCTTTACCACCTTGCTTCTCAATCTCATAATAAGTTGATCCATCAATCATCTTAGTTTCCCTTGCACAAGTTAAGCAAAAACTAAACAAAATTTGTCAATTAGCTATATATAAAGATCTTCAAAAGTAGAGAAAATAATCAAAAGTTTTTGCAATTGATTAATTGTAGCAAGATATTCTGCTACTCTTTCAGTCTTTTCTTCATTGGAAGATTAAAGCTGGAAACAAGGATTAGATGCCATGTGAGTACAAATCTAGGTTTGCAAGAAAAGAACTTCTCAAGTCCTATTTAAGGAATTTGATTATAAAGAGCGTCTTTCTTGCCAACCTAGATTTGTACTCACATGGCATCTAATCCTTCTTTTCAATTTCAAGCTTCTAATGAAGAAAAGACTGAAAAAGTAGTAGCAAATCTTCCTACAAGTAAGGAAATAAGAAAAAGGTACAACTTAGTTAATTGCAAAAAATTTCAATTTTTTTCTCTACTTTTAAAGATCATAACATATATAGCTAATTGACAACTTCTTTTTTTTTTTTTTGCATAATTTACGAAAGTGATACAAAGATGACTAATGGATCAACTAATCATGAGATTGAGAATCAAGGTGGTGAAGAAGGAATTATGATGATTCCAAAGCTAATCATTCCACCAAAAAAGGTTATGGAGGAGATTGATGAAGAGTGCAAGACACCAACTTGGCCATGGAATAAAATACTTGTACCTTTGAACTACTCACCTACACAAAAAAGGAAGAGAGAGCCAGTGATACCAAATCCACCAAACATTATGAGAAGGCCATATTTTGAAGACTTTGGACCTCTTCCAATTTTTGGCTAGGGATGATGTTAGAAGAAGCACAAGAGAGAATTAATGAATTAAATGATCATACAACTCTATGATGAATAATTAAAGAGTTGTTAATGACTACAACTATTGTGAGAGTTTGTATAACAAAGGGAAACAAAGAAGTGTTGTCTTATCCCTGGCTTTTTTTTATTGTATTTCACTACTTCAGATAGTGTTTCCTTAGAGACTTATAAATAAGCTCCTTGAGTACCAATCGGAACCTGGGATAAAATCCTATTTGAGGAATTAGATTATGAGGAGTGCCTTTCTTGCCAACCTAGATTTGTACTCACATGGCATCTAATCCCTCTTTTCAGTTTCAAGATTCCAGTGAAGAAAAGGCTGAAAGAGAAGCAAAAATCTTCCTACAAGAAAGGATATCAAAAAATGTACAAATAAATTAATTGTAAAAACTTTCAATTATTTTCTCTACCTTGAAGATCTTTATATTTAGCTAATTCCCAACTTTTTTTTTGTTTTTGCTTAAATTATGCAAGTGAAACAAGGATGACTAGTGGATCAGCTCATCATGAGATTCAAAATCGAGGTGGTAAAGAATGAATTGTGATAACTCCAAACCTGATCATTCCACCAAAAAAGGTGATAGAGAAGATTGATGAAGAGTGCAAGACACAAACTTGGCCATGGAATAAAATACCTATATACCTTTGAAGTGCCCATCTGCACCAAAAGGAAAAGACACAACATCAATCGTTTCCATTTGATTAATCCTGTAATCGTAATCGATAAATCAAGTTGTGTTTCCTCTCTTATGGATCTGGTATAGCCAAAACAACACAATTTAAAAGGGTAATAGAAGCCAACAAAAGATATAGATGTAGTAAAGGGCATATTATGATGAATGACCTAGAATTAATCATGCATATGGTATCGATCTAACTAGAATAAAGTCAAAAATAATGTATTCCTCCTCAAAATATCATCATAATCAAATTAATAATACAACTATATATGTGTGAGCATTTCATAGATAGTTAAAGGCCATTTTTGTAACTCTCTGCAATAGAAATTAATGGAAGTAGAGAGAAAGGGAAAGGCTAGGAAAGGGGGAGATATGTATACAAAGAGAGGGAGGGAGGGAGAAGAAAAGAAATACTCTTTTAATTTCAAGGAAAGCTTATTTGGTCTATGCAAGTTTTACGAAAATGATGACTCGACCACACATTTATATGAAGATAACCGAGAAGGAGTTAGGGTTAGGTTAAGTTTTCACCCTTAATATTTATATTTAATAAATAAAAATATATTAGAATATATTAAGTCAATTATTTCAAAAAGAAGAAAAATTAAAATTACTCAAATCTATTAAAACAATGAGGCCCTATATTATAACCATATATGTGTCTCAAATTATCTTAATCTTAAAACCCTTATGGTTGTAATGGATATAAGCAACCTAAGGCATATGGTTTAGCGCCAAAACCAACTTCTCTTATTAAGAATAAAAAAAATTAGGCAAAATTACACCGGAGGACCTTTAAGTTATTTATTTGTAACAAGTTAGACCTTTAAGTTTTTTTTGTAACAAAGAGGCCCTTTTAGTGATTTTCCTAGCTTATATATTTTGATGTTATATATGTTACTTTATATATTGTGATTACTCTAGCTTATGTATTTTGATGCAACCAATCATATTTTGGTGTATTTTGATGTAATCGACGAAATGAAATTTTACTAAAAGGGTCAATGGTGTCAACGTTAGGTAACTTAAAGGGTCTATTTGTTACAAAAAAAAACTTAAAAGCCCAAAACATTACAAATAAATAACTTAAAGATCCTCTGGTGTAATTTTGCCAAAAAATTAAAGTGTACAGTTGGCTTAATATGGTTGAAATGTGAGTGGTTTTTGTTTTTCTTATTTTTATTTGATATGTTGAATGAGTATTTGAGAGTAATGATAAAAGATGCAAGGTAACTTTCTCATATTACAAAATAATAATAATAATAATAACAATAATAATAATAATAATTGACATTTGCATGCTATGATAATGCCAAAGCACATATAATTGGTGGTTGGAGGTTTGAAATCACTGCCTAAGATAGAACCTACATATGCAGCCAATTTTCCAATGCAATGCAACATGCTCTTTGTACGTGGTATCTCATTGCTATAAATAAATAGTGGTGTGATAGTTGCCTATATCACTTCTTCCAGAATCAAAATACAGAAAGTTGAAACCCAAAGGGTGAGGTTCATGAGACTCTGCATCATTATTTCATTACTTTATTCCAATTCATATTTATAAAATATATATTGGGTCTTTGCAGTCCTTTTCAGTTGACTTATAATAGTGTTGTCACTATTTATTTGTACGTAGTTTCTGTTTTTTCCTTGAATAAATACTTACACAATTTTTATGAGGCATCTAAATGAATCCGATTGTTAAACAAGAGCCTCATATGGGCTATACAATGGTGCCATCAAATAATGATGTCTACTACATGGGAATTTGTTCTTGATGAAGTGAGTTCAACAATTTTTTTATGTTCTATTTTCTGTTTGATCAATAATGATGGTGGTGATTTTTTTTAAATATAACAAGGATCTTGCAAGACTTCCTACATATATTGATCCTTAGTGGAAACGTGTTCTATTAGCAAGTAGCCATAATTACTCAGATTGTGGCATTGGCAGCAGGTTTATAGGATAGCCATTGTATATACCTGTTAACACCCAAAAATGAGTAGGTCGTAGGTCGAGGACTAAGAGAGGAAAAAAGAGAATTATGGCATGAAGGCAAGCCACTCGACAAGGTCAAAAAGGGTATTGGCCAGAGAAAAGAGTGAAGATAAAGGAAGGTCCTCGGGGCATACTGAAAGACAAAACCCCCGAGGGAGGGCTACGCCCGAGGGCCAATGAGCCAAGCCGAGGGAAAGTAATTGCCCCAGCCTATAGAGTGCCAAGGTCGAGGTGGCTCGGGTTGCCTAAGCCATTACCTAAGGAGGGCTAGGGCAGCGGAGCCACCATAAGGTCGAGGCAAGGCAGGAATTACTTGGAAGGCAGAACGTGGCGCGAAGATAGAATGAACATGGGAACGGTTGAAGTTCAAGCGGAAGAGCGAAGCCGGAGAACGTGGAGCAACGAGCACTTACCCCACAAACCGCGCCAGTGGGGATCGTGGGTAGTTACTTAGCCTCCTTGAGGGCCTATGAGAGCCGTTGATTTTAGATCAATCCGACGACGGTCAATGTTGGCTAGCATAGTGGCCGACGAGGGCCTATGTGTGTGTGTGTGTGTGTGTGTATATATATATATATATATACATATATATATATAGTAGAATGTAAAGGACACACATCAATCAATCTAACTCTACGTTTATTTTAATTTATCTTTCTTTATCGCATTTTTTATCTTTACTTTATGCATTAGTCGTAGTATAATCCAACACTCGTGTCTCATTCTCACCTTGCCTGGCCGTTTCTAGAGGAGTCAGGAAACGCATAGCCGAGGAGCAGAGTTCCCTCCTCGGCGCAATTGCTTGAAGAACGAGGAATCAAAGACTGTACCCAAACCTCTGGCTGACACCACGGCTAGGACCTAGAGTTTGACGACAACAATACCCAATAGCATGAATTGGTTGTGGTGTGGAAATATACCTATATTCTTGCACCAATCCACGGGAGATTATTTCCAGGGAATAAAATATAGTCCACGCAACTCAGCTCAAATCTAAAATTGATGCATAGAGTAAAAGTCGTACAAATTTGTCACTCAATAGAAAGCGTAAAAATACATAAGCTCCTTCAGTAACAACCAACAACTAAAGTAAAAATTGACTTATACAATTATATAACTGATAATAAAATAAGAGTGAAAACTAATAGTAGGTCTATGTAACTGGAGGGTTTATCCACGTGTATCTGAAATAAATGAGCAAACAGAGTGAGATTAAGAAATCTCAGTAAACTGGCACATGCATAAATCATAAATACTAAAGAATATACCGTAATATCCAAAATACATAAGTACTCATCTAAATAAATGAGAAGTCCGAATAGTCTGAGTAATCTAATAATCTGACTAATATAAGTGTGGTAAACTCTAATAAAAACTCAACCTCAAGGTCATGCATAACCAATAGAGAGTGTAACAGAGGTTTTTATCTTAAGACCCAAATTTAAGTTCCCCTAAATCTGTTTTCCCACTACTCTCAATGCTATCAAAGTAGCGACATAAATGTTTATCACCTAAGAATTTACCAGCAAGCTCCAACGTCAATACCGCATAAACACTTCCCGGCATGAGCGTCCTACATTTGATATTAAGGCTTATTCTCGTATTCATAATAATACTAAATTCTCTTAAATATTCTAATCGAAAAACCTAATGAAAGGGTAATTTGAAGGGGACACAATTTGGTTTAAGAAATCCAAACATACGATGTGAAGAGTAGTAAGAAAACAGAGAAATTGAGAATTTTTAGGTTAATTCTAGCTAGACTGAGATTGGTCTCATTTGGACCAAAGTATAGGTCAAAAACACAGTAAAAGTCTCATTCGACCAAAGATGGTCTCGCTAGGAAAGACCTTTGCTTCAGCAAAATGATCAATTTAACATTCAAACATACATTTCAAATTCAATTCAACACAAACTAACATGATATAAATATAAATTGTAACACAATATCTAGTAAATTATCCAAAGGATTCTAAGAATCCAATGCCACAAACAATTTCCTAACATGCTCACAACTTGTTTCAATTTCAGAACAATTAAATTTAGTGATATCAAACAATTGGGTCTTTTGGGTGCACTTGAGCAAACAATCGAGTTTATCTTTAAGTTATTTAGACAATCAAAAGAAAATTGAAAGTAGGAGAAGGTGAACCCAAACTCTACTTTGTTAAGTTTTCAACCAGCAATCCTCTCCTTTCAGCTCTTACTAACCACGAAATTGAAGCTCACAACCCCTTCTCTAATTTCAATTTCAAGATAGATAGCTCCTTTACACCAACCAACTTGAGCAAGCCTCAATTTATTGAAAAATAAGACATGCAAGCCTCAAGTTGTGTTTTATAAAATTGTGTGAGTTTATTGCGTGTTGTGATTGAGGATTTGTGATCGGTCTTTGGTGTAGTGAAAGGGATGATTCGGACCTGCAGATTTCTTTGTTAGTGCAGGATCGTTTGATCCACGCTAGCGATGCAATGACAGTGAGGCCAAGTCCGACCGATCTTTGGTGTTGTTTCCGGTCCGCCGATGATGGTCTTGATGGAGCGGGACTATTTTTGATAGCGGCAATATTGTTTGGCAAGCAACTTTGGAGCAACAACAATCAAAGTCAAAAGTGCTAATTTTCGGATGGAGGTTATGCTAAACAAGATTGCAACCCGAGACGCTTTATTTCGTAGAGGTATATTGCATAATCAAGTGGATAAATGTTGTGTTTATTGTTTTGAAGAGGATGAGACAACACTTCATTTGTTCTTTCGGTGCTGAGTGACAAGATTGATATGGCAACAAATTTTCTTCTGAATGGGGGTGTCTTTTGATGATGTTGGTGATGTGAAGACTCATTTTTTGGCCTTCGGAAAATTAACAAGAGGAAAGAAGTCAAGAGGAATAAGGCAACTCATTTGGTTGGCGGTCGTATGGAATATTTGGTTGATGAGGAACAATATTGTGTTTAACGGGGAGGTTGCTTCGGTTCCAAAGGTGATTTCCGCTATCAAGGATAGTGTCTGGGGCTGGTTTAAAGCTAGGAAGGGAAAAGATTGTAGGCTCGGGTGGTCAGATTGGTACAATTGACCCTTGGGGTGTTTTGCCTCATTGTAATTTTTATGAATATTATTCTCAATATGTAACAAATGAGGGGGAGAAACAGTGGGGAATTTCGTCTCTTTCTCACTGTTGTGCGGTTTTGCACGAAGTACTCTTTTTCCTACCTGAGTCTTTTTCCCAATGGGTTTTGACTTAGGGAGGTTTTGAGGAGGCCCTCCCCCTTTCCTTTATTACATTGTAAGGGTTGGGCACCCCTTGTGCTCCCTTCAATAAATTACTTGCTTATCTTGCAATTCAATCTAGTATTTTCTTCTAATAAAATTCGAATATCCTAAATTCTTTCCTAAATGACATTTCTCTTATGAGAGTTAATGTCCATAATACTCTCAATTAGAGTCTAATTTGCCTCTCTTTGAAACACTTTATCATAGGTGATTACTTTTTAATCATCTTTAGCTTATTCCATATATCAATTAATCTTCTAAGTCTCATACTTTCTATTCTTAATCTAATAGATAGATCTTTGGGGTGTTAAACCAAACTCCTCTACAATGTTTTCACAATAGTACTGTTGCTCTCCTCCATAGGGCCTAAGCATAAAAACAATATTCAACAACCTACAAATATGGGGAGATAATAAATTTTGACACCCTATTAATCAATGTATATAGATGGTTGAAGTCACTATATTAAACCATTATTGCATCGATAACATTAATTAACATTGAATTACTAACTTGATTATCTTATCAAGTTAAAACATACAATTTTACCAATTCCGTGTGTGTTTAATCTAAAACTTAAGTAAGAAGTTTAGATTAAACACACACGGTTCTTGCAAATAGTAAAAATGTTATCTTCTCTCTCCTCAAACCTAATCTTTTTTAGCTTCACCCCATCATGTTCCCTTCCCCTATCTTATTTCCTTTGTCTTGTCTTAACTGTCCTTCCATTTGTGTCTTGTCCTCTATCTTATTTTTTTCCTAAGTCCTAGAACTGGTTAGTGGGAGGTCTATAAAGTAGTGAGATGAACCAAATAGTAGCAGTGTAAACGGATAAAAAAATTAAGAAAAAGAAGAAAAGTATTTAAAAAGACTATACATTAATGGAGAAAATGAGATGAAAGTGGTTCAAGTTCTATAGTCTGCTCTTTCTTCCGGTAACTTGTTAGGTCCTAGTTTGGCTTACCTTGGTGTCCTCTTCCCTTTCTGGGTTTTCACCTTTGTTCCTATACACCATCTGCTTGGCTTGGAGGTGTCAGAGGGAGTTTGAGTATCATGGTTGCGAAAGAGTTTAGAAAAGATTTGATTGAGGTTCCAAGGCATGATCGTCGGTTGGGATAAATTGTTCATGAGTAAAGATTATGGAGGAATGAGATTTCAAAATTTATGTGTTTAATGTGGTCCTGTTGGGGAAACAAGGTTGGCGTCTAATGTCTCAACAGGATTCCCTTGTCCGCAAAATGTACAAAGCCAAGTATTTCCCAAACAAAGTTTTTCTAGGCTCCGTGTGGGGGGTAATATATGATATGTGTGGTACAACATTTGTGAAGCTAAGGAGGTGTTGAAAGTAGGTTTGAGACGACATTAGAGACGAAATTCCTAATTTTGACCAACACTCAATAGCCTTATTACACATAAATAGCATGTGATGAGTTGTATCTCAGTTGCTTCTCACATGCTTTGAAGTTATATCTCAGTTGGACAATGAGAAGCAAATTGGTTTTGCTATGACAATTTGGAGTCTGTGGAGATGTCAAAATTTAAGAATGTAGGAAGGCTAAGATGAAGATGCGAATAACATAATTTGGTGAGGATCATCCCTGTATTTTGACTGGTATTAAGCACGTCTCCCTTCCACCATCCAGCAGAAGCGTCCACCAGCTGGTTCAGAATGGGCGAAACCTCCCACGGGGTTGGTTAAATGCAACATTGATGTAATGAAGAATGAAGCCCAAGTCAATGAGTCAAATGAGAGCACCATGGTGAGCAAATAGGACACATATGTGCCAGGTCATGAGGCGCCAAATGCCGAGGGAAGACGCATCAGCAATAGGGCACGTAACCAGACTTGAAGGGTTCATGCTTAAGTTGTGGGAATGGAAAGAAATGTGTATTGATGATTCTGTTGAGATTTGATTCTCTCTCTCTCCACCTGTACTCACTCTCTTCTATCTGAACATTCTCTTGCTTCTCTCATTGTACTGAACTTGAACTATTTCCCATTTGAATATCAATAAAGTCAGTACTTACATTCCAATTGTAGGGTGTTAATTACTTGATATATTACATTGGTTCTTTCATCACCTCCTGCAATGGCAGAAAACACTCGATTCAAGGAAATCAACGATTTGCGTTTTATCATAGAAACTGTGGAGAAAAACCATGTCGAGCTACAAACAGCTATGAAACACTAGGAGATCGAGAACCAACAGAAATTTGAGTGCATGGAGCTTGCAATTCTAAGCTCGGAGGCAAATTTTGCTAAGATTATGGCAGTGTTCAACGAGATGCAGAAGGACCCAATAATGAACTCGGCGATGACCAATGGCTCATCACTGAAGCTGAAATCACCACAAATGCATTCACCTCAGAATTCCAAGTCAGCTTTTCAAGTAAGATCTATTAAATTGGATTTCCCTCACTTTGGTGGTAGTAATGTTGTTGGTTGGATTTTTAAGGATGAATAGTTTTTCGATTACTATGGTACTCCAGATGCAGAACGAATTACCATTGCATCAGTACATTTGGATCAAGACATTGTTCCTTGATTTCAAATGATGCAGAAGGTTAATGTGTTTCAGTCTTGGAATGAATTTACGAAAGCGTTAGAAACATAATTTGGTCCATCATCGTTTGACTGTCCTCGTTTTAAGTTGTTTAAGTTGATTCAATCTAACACTGTGGCTGAATACTATCTAGAATTTACTACATTGCCTAATCTGAGGGTGTGGCTAGTGAAGCATTAGTTGACTGTTTTATTGGTGGCTTAACCGATGACATTCGTAGGGATGTGAAATCTCTGTCACCACCATCCTTGGTGAAAGTTATGGCACTTGCCAAGCTATTTAAGGAGAAATACCAAAACCAACCCAGAACTCGAAACACCACCTTTAACCAGAAACATAACCTTACCTTACCTTTGAGCCCCAACAGTCCAAATTCACTCACCCAAACACCAAGCCAGAAAGCCAGATATAGCTTCTCGGACAACCAGGCCAAACACATTACCTCCCTTACTACCAAAAGCTACTACCAAGCCATTCAACAACAACCTCAGAACCCAGCAACTTAAAAACATGTCACCAACAGAGATTCAACTGAGGAGAGTTAAGGGGTTAAGCTATTTTTGTGATGAGAAGTTTTCTTATACACATAAATGTGCCAACAAACACCAAATCTTGATGTTACAGATGGATGATGAAGATGATACAACCACCATAAATTTTGAACCACCTGACCCAAACACTAGCCAAAACCAAGACAATTCTCCTCCTAGTGAACACCATTTGTCCCTCGATGCGATGAAAGGTGGTACAGGAACAAGTACCATAAGATTTGCTGGCACAATTGGACACATTCCAGTGCAAATTTTGCTTGATGGTGGGAGTTCTGAGAGTTTCCTTCAGCCAAGGATAACTCAATTCCTCAAACTTCCGGTTGCACCAGTCCCAAGTTTCAGAGTGCAAATTGGAAATGGACAATATATGAAGATTGAAGGGCATGTCTCTGAGTTATGTGTGCAGGTTCAAGATCAAGAGTTGCAACTTCTTGTACACCTTTTGCTAGTGGTAGGAGCTGACTTTATATTGGGATCTACATGGCTCGCCACATTGGGTCCTTATGTAGCTGACTATGCTGCCTCAAGCATCAAATTTCTGCATAAAGGGAATTTTATCACCTTGCTGGGTGACAAAACCTTACAACCAACTCAAGCACATTTTCATCAATTGATAAGAATGTACAATACTAATGCTATCTCAGTGGGTTAAATGCAACATTGATGCTTTCTTTTCACAAGCCTATAACAAAGTGGGTGTTTATATGTGTCTTTGGGGTAGTTTGGTGTCTTCCCAGGTGCCAGAACGCAATGGATCGAACCTTTAACAAACGTGAATCGTGGAGAAGCTTATGGTCATTACTTTGTTATGCAGTGGATGAAGGATGTGGGTTTTTGTATGGATGTCAAACTAGTTGTTGGTGCTTTTAATTCAAATAGGACTACGTTACCTGTGTTTGGTAGTATTATAAAGAAATGTAAGTCCTCTTTTAGTTGTTTTTGTAACAACTCTGCGTATGAGATTTCTTTAGGAAGAATGATAATCTGGCTGCTCATTCATTTGTAAAGGTGGCTATTTTGTTAGCTATTATTCCTCAAGACTTTGATGTATTCCAGCAAGTATTGTTTCTTTATTCTTTTTTTTGTTACAAAAATTTTAAGGTAAAGGGATGACGACTTGAGGTCTAAGACAGAGAAAACTTTGAAATTTCTTTTGAGTGACTTATCGAAGAATTACATTTTTTTTTACATGCTTCCACTGCAATCAACCCCTTACCCTAAAAAATTACATTACCTCCTAAAAATGCTCCATCCAAACATACATGTAGGGTTTGTTTGTGTTATTCTTAATTAAATGAATTATTATTTTTTGATGTAAAAATAACAATTTAGTTGATCATATATATATATATATATATATATATATATATAGAAATGCTAATAAGAAATCTACAAACTCAATTAGTCATTTGGATTTATTATTGGCCATTGATGTCAAATATCTAATCTAATCCAAATATCAAGTCTCAACAACATTGATGCTCTTCAAACACTTATGTCAAGACACATTCCTCAACATTCGGTAGCCAAAAAGTCAAATTTCCATGACCTTTCCCACACTTGTTCTTTCTCACTAGAGTAACACACAACAACTCAACCACCTCAACTATACTTTATCACCACAACCACTTCCAAAACCCCACACACAAAAAAAAAAAAAAAAACCTTCGCGTGTTATTATTTATTCTTTTTCGATGGACTCAAAGTTCATCGGAAAGTCACCGGCGACATTTGACCTAGAACAGATGCCGGAGCGTGGCTCCCACCACCGAAGGTCTCACTCCGATACTTCTTTCCGTTTCGTCTCCAATTTCGACGAGCTTCTTCTCTTCGATCCTTCCGACCTAGACATCTCGAACCTCCCTCTCCCGTCTCCTGTTGCCGGCGGAGGATCATCCGGAGAATTTCCGATGGCAATTGATTCTGATGAGTCTGGTGGAAGGTCTAGGGTGGCGAGTCAATCTGCCGGACACTTTCGGAGCTTGTCAGTGGATTCTGACTTCTTTGACGGTGTAGGGTTTGGTGGCTCCGGTGAGGAGAAAATTGAAGGGAAGGGAAGAGTGATTCGTCATAGGCATAGTAATTCTATGGATGGTTCGTCGTCGTTTGAGGCTGAATCGTCGATGGTGATGATTGATGGTGTTAAGAAAGCTATGCCACCTGAGAAACTTGCTGAACTTGCTCTTATGGATCCTAAGAGAGCTAAAAGGTTCGTAATTATCATCATCATCATCATAAGCTATTTCACTTCTTTGTATATTATTTTTTGATTTTGATAAATATTAATTTTGAAAGGAATAAAGTGAAACTTGTGTCCTACATTTTCTCCACTTTTTTAGGGTTTCTTTTCTCAAAAATATTGTTTTTAGTGTGATTAAATTGTATTTGTGGTTGGTCCTAAGTTTAAGGGGTTAGATTGCTGGATGTTAATCCTAAACAACTTATTATGTTGTTAGCTATTTCCATAATTTCTCCCAAATAATCTTACAAGTGCTTATGTGAGTAGATTAGTCCTAATAAGTCAATCCAAACAGCTATTGTAATCTAGTCATAAATTTTTTCTAAGTCAATCCAAACTAATATGCTTACAATATTTTGCTATGGAGTGTTTATAGTCCTTGTTGAGGGCCCGTTATTTTGCTTTGACGGCCCAATATTGGATGTCAGTGCACGCCCTTTAAACCCTATGAATATGCTTTATCATGGTTTTTTAATAATGAATACGCCAAATTTGGTTTGGTGTTCTGATGTTGGTTTAAAATGTTATGTATTATGTATGTTACAGGATACTTGCTAATAGGCAATCTGCTGCGCGATCAAAGGAGAGGAAAACTCGTTATACAAGTGAGTTGGAGAGGAAGGTGCAGACGCTTCAAACTGAAGCAACTAACCTCTCTGCACAGCTTACCAGTCTTCAGGTATGTTCTCTCCTTTTTCATTTTGCCATTTTGAATTGCGGCTTTAGGTGAGTAAACAAGTATTTGTTGGTTATGAATTGTGCGGTCACAGCTATTTTATGGAACCCACATAATAATATTAAGGGTCTTTTCTTAAAAGAAAAATGTGATTTGTAATTTGTAAGCATTTTATGTTTCGTGAAATGAAAAGAAAGGTGGAGTTAGTTTCTCAGCGATTAAGCAAGGTCTCAGATTCAGATTTGAGCTTTGTGGATGGAAGGATAGAGGTGTCCAGTTAAGTTACTTTGCCGAAATTAGTCATCAATAAAGTCTGTGGATATATCACTCCTATCTCGGTCCCTGGTTGTTGGCTTATTTCAGATTATATTTTGAGAAATATTAGTATAGATGAGATAACATTTTGAGAAACCAACTGATTTATTGCTGAAATTCTGAAAAATAGGGAAAATCCCCTTGGTATAGATACACAAACTTTGAGGGTTTGCATCTCGCAAATTTCCTAAGATGCCAATTACTCAATTAACAAGATGCCTTACTCTCTAAAGCTCTTCCCGTATTTATAGACAAGATGCCTTAGCTAACTTAGTCTAACTAACTCACTCCTAACATAACAAAGGCGCATATCTAACACATTTTTTCTAGTTAACATCTTTGTAAATATCCTCTTTGAGGTATTTATACTAGTGGTAACTGGTAAGGGCAGGTTTAGCTAATGCATGATTATAGAATTAAACTTCCTTGTGGGATCCTAGTTCTTTAGTTTTGTCGTCCTCTACTGTCATTAAACATCGTTGCTTCTTTCTACATAATCAGAGTGATTTCGTTTTGATTCCCAAGCAAGTTATTTTGTGAGCTCTGCCAATTGCATGTCTTTTTGAACCAGACTTTACATAGTGGTCTCAGGTCAGGATAAAAGTAGGGATTTTCTAGTTAAGTTGGTAAACATAAAATCCATCCAATCTCCTTTTCCTTGATTCAACTATATAATTGTACTTGTGATAATTTGGTTTTTGATGCTGCCAAGGTGCAATGTGCCTAGTTTTCAAAAATAAAAACGAATATATGTACCAAGTGATTGTAATGGAAGCTAGATACATATATTTAAAGAAACACTTGGATGAATGAAATGCTCGCTGCATAAATTAATCACAGCATCTTGTAATAAGGATTTATGTGCATCTGTATAACGTTGTACTGCTGCAAGACTTCAGTGGTGCATACCTGTATTTGCAAAACTTGTTTTTTCGGTTGAGTTCGCGTATACATTATAATATGCCAATTTTGCGATTTTGTGAGGAGTAATGATGGCAAGTTTTTTTGAGTATATACTGTTGGAGTTCCGCATTCGATAGTGATATGACCTCAATAGTAGTTAAGGGGGAAATCCTCAGTCCACAAGTTAGCTTTTGGGGTTGACTTAGGCCAAAACCCAAATTCTTAGATATAGTACTGAATGCAATGATCTTTTTACATTGGTTGGAGAGAAATGCATAGTTCCATATAATTTCCAGAATTTTGGGATACAGTGGTTTTACCAGCTCCTCTGAATTGTTTGATTACTGACTATAATAGAGAGGGTTTTCATTATTGGCAATGAGAGAGGTTGACATGCATTGCTCCGTTGACCTTATTTTGTTTACATTTTTCTGTACTAGGATATCTTATCCTCGTCTCTTAAGAATTTCTTTTGGTAAAGAGAAAAAAAAGTCGAAACCATGAGTCCATGACTGTTCCTACTCAATACCAAAGCATTTAAGGAAAGTAACTTACAAGTTACAATGTACTTACACAGGAAAATTTGAGTAATAGAAGCTGTAATTATCCAGGCATGTAATGTAACACATCATGGTCCCTTTAGTTTATTGCATTTGACTACTATAAGGTATTACGATCAATAGTCAAGTAAGAAGTTACAGATTCAAAACTTAATTGGTGTCTTTGAATGTGATTTGGATGGATGAGTTGTCTGGTCCCCACCACCCCAAATCATACATCAAGCTCTTTTGATCTTAAAAATTCATGCTGAATTCTGTCACACTTTTCTGACAATGTGGCTTTACTCTTTAGTATTTTTAGTTGGATTGAATTTGTTTATGTTTGACATAGTGAGCAAAAGAAGAAAAAGGAAAAAACTTATCAATATCTCATATTATGCAGAGAGACACCACAGATATGACTGTTCAGAATAAGGAGCTCAAAATAAAGTTAGATGCTTTGGAACAACAAGCACGACTTAGAGAAGGTATGCCTCATTTCATATCTATCTATGCCTGAAAAAGTCGACTTTTTCTTCCTCGTTTATCACAAATCAGATTGAATAGCTCAAAAAAAAGGCCGAATAATTGGGTAATCCTATATATATATATATATATATATATATATATATATATATATATATATATATATAAGCTAGGATATATTGACACCGGATGTCGAACTTAGTGACTTACACTAATTAATAACTTCGCGTGTAAAATGTAATTTATCAATCCAGCCGTTGAATAATGTTATATTATCTTTGTGATGTATTGCAAATCAAAAGTTAATTGACAATCCATTGCACTATGTTATTTCAATAGCTAATATGGTATTTAGTGGATAAGTAAATGTGTGTTATTAGATTAGATAACACACCTACGAGTATCAAATTTTTTTTGAAATTTGAAATACATGATTACAAAGATAATATTACGTTATTCATGGTTAGATTGATAAATTTCATTTTTTATGCGAAATTATTAATTTGTGTAAGTCACTAAGTTTGACACCTGGTGTCAGTATATCCGGACTCTCTCTCTCTAGAAAAATATTGCTTATCAATTAGACCACTTGCAGTCATACTTTTGTTTGTTTTTTAATTTTTGACCACTTAAATATGAACATGGCTACACTTTGTGATTGCAGATCTCAATGAGGCATTGAAGGAAGAACTGCAGCGCCTTAGGGCGCAAAAGAATCGGTTGACTGCTGCCAATGGTAATCCTTCTTATAATGGGATGTTCTCCCAGTTTGCTTCCCAATTAACAATGCAACATGAGATAAGTAATCCTCCACAACAGCAGGCGTCGCAGCCTGGCGTGCCTCCTCCTCGTTCCGATCATCCTTTCAATGGTCTCGGCCGCTCTAACTTCATGGACTTCAATCACCAGAAGTAACTCATAACAGAAGCAGTAAATGATTGGTTACAGAATATACTCATCACAAGTAACATGTTGTGTATATATGTATATGTATGTATTACAAATTAGGCTTGTGAAGAGTATCATCATTGTTCTTATTCCTGTTTTGTTATATGTCTTCTACAATTTAACATAGATATGTATCATTTAATGTACTTTGGTGAACTCATAGTTAACATAAAGATGTAAGAAGAACAAGTTGATGATAGATGGTGAATGCATTTTATTGTGTAACTTCTGAAATTACATCAGGTTGTAAATGTTAGAAGTTGAAAGCAGAAAATAGCCTCTTGTTATGCCTTAACATTATGAGTTAACAACTAAATTTGGTGACAATATGAAGGAATTTTCCAATTTGATGAAATTTTTAAGATTGAATTTTATGATTTTCATTAAAGACAAAAATAAAGTAAAATGCATAAATTTGATTGCTTATTAAAATGCATTAATTTGATTGTCCATTTCTGATATTCAAATAACTGGATTGTTGCAATTACCAACTAGTGTAACTAAAAAGCAGGAAAGATTTATTTATTATTTATATTAACAAGATTTCATAAAACCATCCACAAGTTATGAATATTCATAACAGTTCTAGTGATTTTTTTCAGCATATAAAAATAGTAAGTAGGCTTTTAAACGAAAAATGTACAATGTAATTTCAATTTTTTTATAAAATTCAAATAAACGGATAATGTATTGATCTTAATTTTTTTTTATTTGTAGTCAATTTAAAAAATGTCCACATTAATTTGATTATGTCTTAAAATTGAATTAATGGTTTTTTTCAGTATAGATTGCAACATTTCTATCTCATGCTTTTGACCAAATAAAATCCTAATTTCGGATTAGACAAGCCAGACTCTTACACAAGGACGGCAAATAGAACCTCTGTTTGTTTCAAATATGTATAAATAAACTTACCAATCAAAAAGCCAACGAAGGTTGACTTAGTTAGTAAGGAGTTGGCTCACACCCCGCAAGAGTGTGGATTTAACTCTCGCTGCTAGCCCTAACCCTAACCCTAAGTACCTCTGTAATAAGCGAATGATCTGCAAGTACTTCTGTAAACACCCTCGTGAGCCTTCGGTGCCCAATGCACCTAAATTATTTATATTAGAAAAAAACTTACCAATCAATATGATGACACTAACAAGAACAAAGAAATATTTTGTATTTATCACCATAATAATATCCATTTGATTTCGTTACTTTCATAGTATCATAACATTGGCCTGCACTTTATTCCAACTATAAACATATAAATAAATATAATATCTCAATTACATATGTCCTAAACACAAGGTGCTTAAGATATAGAAAAGTGCTTATTTAATCAACTACTAGTGCTATTTTCTGGAAGTAGCAACTTAGAATGGAGCTAATCAATATGTTACTTTCTTTGATCCTTTCATTGTTAGTGTTATCAATTCTCTTTGTTAATGTATCTAACTCGTTCTCCTAAAGAAATGGAAGGCATTCCAGGCAACCTAGGTTGGCCTATTGTTGGTGAGACTTTGTAACCAACATCAAAATTATCAACTTTGTGTAAATTTTAGGGTTAAAAAATATGTTTCTCGTCTCTATAGAGTTTGAGGGTTTTTTTTTAGTTCCTCAAAATTCTTTTACCTATTTTTGGTCCTCAGTTATTATATATCAATTTTAGTCTCTTGTGACTTTTAGTAGCGCTTCATAGCTTTTTATAGCGCTTTTTTGGAAATTTTACAGCGCTTCTAAATGTTATTAAAAATGTTGAAGTGCTATTGAAAGTTATGTAGGACTTAAATTGATAAAAAAAACTTGGAGGACCAAAACTAGGTGAAAAGTTTTTGGAAGACTAAAACCAAAAAACCCAAATTCTATAGGAACCAAAAGGGTATGAATTATCCACCTTGAGGGCAGGAAAAGATACATGCATTTGTCTCTATCTCTCTTTCATTTTCCCACTATATTTTTTTATATTTTCTCTCCTCTTTTATGCCTGAAATCACCTAAAGTTAGGTGTATTTTTTGGCCATCAAAGTAGAAAATCTATTTCCGAACCAAAAACATATTTAACCCTAAATTATATGCGACCCCAATCTAAGTAACGACATCATGAATTTTTATGTCTATGGTAGTCTAGTGTGACAACAATGTAACTACAATTGAGATTCTATCAGCTGTATTCAACTGTAATTCTCTACAATATCAAAGATCACGTCTGCAATCACAATTTTAAATCTTGATGAAAAATGCCAAAGAATTCCAAAATTTTGTTTATGATTATTTTAATTTGATTGCAGATATGGAAAGGTATTCAAGAGCTTTGTATTAGGGAGGTTCACAGTCTTCATGACAGGAAGAGAAGCAAGCAAGATGTTGTTAACTGGGAAAGATGGAATTGTGAGTTTAAACTTATTTTACACAGGCCAACAAAGTTCTAGGTCCCACCAGTTTGTTGCAAGCACATAAAAGACTTAGAAGACTAATTGCTGAACCTTTATCAATACTCAAGCTATGGTAACATTGGATCAATGGCAAAGAAAGAAAGTCTTCATTCTTGAAGAAGCTGTAGAAATGAAAATCTATTTCCATGTTTTGATGATACAAAAGGAATGAGTTAAGTTTTCTAAAACTTATTATGATTTAACAAGTTTCAATCAAGTGTGTAAAAGAACAGGAAATAAGTATCAATAGCAATAATCTTGGCTCTACAAATAAACTAAGTGTTTTTCAAAGATCAATTGTGCCAAAAGAAGGTTACCTAGAGAAGGTTACTTTAAAGAAGGTTGGTTATAGAAGGTTACCTCAAAAGAAGGTTGACTAAAGAAGCTTAAAAGCAAAAGTAACTTTCTACAGAAGGTTGACTGAAAGTCAAACAGAAGGTTGACTAAAAGTCAACACAAGGTTGACCAATAGTCAACAGAAAGTTTGATTGAAGTCAAAAGAAGGTTGACCTATTCTAGAATATGTTAAAGAAGGTTGAGTGTTCAAGAAGGTTAAAAGAAGATTAAAGATCTCAAGCTTCTGTTTTCTGGGAAACAAATTTATATCTGAGTCTATGATTCAAATGCGCATCAAAAATATATTCAAGGAATAGAAATGTTGTAAAATAATTATCCTAGGAAAGAGGAACTCCTTGATTATGTTTGTAACTCAAAAAGCATGTTTGTTCATGTTTAAGAAGTTTGATTAGCTTCAAATATAAATATGTAAACTATTATGCAGTACATGAACAGGGCATGAAATGACATAAAAACAAGCTGTCATGACAGACAAAGCACATAAGGTTGCTTGTGAAGGATGAAAGGCTAACACTAAAGCACAAAAGACATCATTGTCTATCTACAAGCCTACAACAATTTCCAACGGCTATCTTCAGCATTCCAACGGTCATATTCAAGGACTCAAGTCTATATACTTGCTAATCTTCACAAATTACAGATTATGAGATTAAATTGGAGCCTTCACAGATCAAGCATCTCAAAGTAATCCAACCTTCTCATCCACACTCAAAGCTACTACAAGTTCAGAATTGGGAAATATTATCTTGAGTGTGTGTTTGCTTGTTATGCTATTAGAAGTACACTGTATTTATCCATCAACAAGCTCCTAAATCATCCCAAACCCAAACCCCTTATTGTAAGGAATACTGTGTAAGTTTCTCAACAAACTACCTAGTGAGAGGTGAGTGTTGTTGGTGATTCTACTTGGAAAGAATACCTTTAGGAAACTAGAAGAGAGTTTTCTAGTAGGTTGAGACAGCTTGGTGAAGCTGTGAAAGTTAGCACTTGTCTTTTGTGTGTGATCAAAGGAGAGTGGAAGTGAAAGTCTTTAGCAGTTGAAGCTAAAGCAAGTGTAAAATCTATTTGGAGAATAGTGGAAACTCTCACGTGGACGTGGGGAGAGGAGTAGTCATAGTTTGGTGAACCTCTATAACTCTACTGTGTCATTATCTGCTTTTCTTGTTATTTGTTTACACCCATCTCAGTTTTCAGACAATACAGAAGGTTAAATACATCAACCTTCTGTAATCAGAATCTTAACCTTAAATGATTTTTACCTTTATCATTGTTTGAAAACAACACTCTTTCAATAAGGAAAAGACATCTAAAATCATCAAAGTTAATTATCTTTCACTACTGTCAAATTTACTTGTTGTTTGTGGAACGAACATTCAACCTTCTTATATCCAAGTTATCTTGAGAAACATTTAAGAAGGTTGCAGGAATTAATTTTAAAAAGTCACACAATTCAATCCCCCCCCCCTTTCTTGTGCAACTTAGTCACTTGAAGCTTCTACAGTTAAGTGCCACTACTAATATATATATATATATATATATATATATATATATATATATATATATATATATATATATATATCAATGGGTTAAATGTGTTTTTGTTGTCTATAAAATTTGGGATTTTTGATTTTGGACATTCAAAAACTTTTCATTTACTTTTGGTCCCCAAGTTTTTTTTTCCATTAGATTTAGTCTCATGAATTTTAGGACCCGTTTGTTAATTGAATAAAAACTAAATGATTTTGGATGTTAAATAATTTAGAGATTAGTTTATAGAGATTTTTTAAAAAAGCGAATATTGTTATGTGTTCATGTAACAAAATGAAAATAATTAAAAAAAATCATTTTATGAAATATGATTTTTATGAGAAGCTATTCAAAACAACTTCTCATTTTAATTGGTTTTTAGATTATTTGTAGATTCTAATTTTTTCAAAAAACTATAACAAATAGATGTAATAATAGTTTTTTTTTTATAAAAGTGATTATTCTTCAAAAAAAATCTTCATAACTTTTAATTATGTTTTTTTTGACATTTTATAGCGCTATTAAAAATCATGAATCGCTAATACATGTCACGAAGGACTAAAATCGCTAATACATGTCACGAAGGACTAAAACTGATGAGACAAAAACTTGGGAAACCAAAAGTAGGTGAAAATTTTGAGGGACTAAAATCAAATATTCCAAATTTTATAGGGACCAAAATATATTTATAGCAAAATTCTCAAGTTTGTACATTTTATTGAATGCTAACTTAGTCATTTGAACATTATTACAGTTTACATTGAAAGTGATTGGACACATGATCATGAGCTTAGAGCCAACTGGGGATGAACAAGAAAAATTTAGATCAAATTTTAAGATTATTTCTTCCTCATTTGCTTCTTTGCCTTTTAAACTTCCAGGGACAGCTTTTCATCGTGGTATCAAGGTAACAAAAGCAATTCAATTTGACTAAGAATCAATACTAATCTCATATATTTTCCACATTCATATGATACTTGTGTTTTTCTTTAATGATATGATACTTTTGGTATTCCTAATAAAGTTTAGGTTATAAATATAAGCAGAAATGCTATTTAAACAAAATAGCATACAAAAATACCATACAAAAATATTATACTATACTATTTCCATGTACTGATACGGTGGGGCCTATTTTTATAAAAAAAAAAAATTGTAGTTAGCAAGAGAGAGAGAAAAGGCAAGACAGAGGGAGAAAACGCGAGAGAGAGCTGAAGAAGAAAAGCGCGAGAGAGAGCTGAAGAAGAAAAGCGCGAGGGAGGAAATTGAAGC
This sequence comes from Oxytropis ochrocephala, assembly GCA_020916435.1. Taxonomy (NCBI): domain Eukaryota; kingdom Viridiplantae; phylum Streptophyta; class Magnoliopsida; order Fabales; family Fabaceae; genus Oxytropis; species Oxytropis ochrocephala. The sequence continues at coordinate 53,414,999 of CM037095.1, forward strand.
TTGAAGGTTGAAGAAAACCATGGAGAAAACGCAAGAGAGAGTGAAAAGGGGTTTAAGCTTCAAGCTTGAAGGTTGAAGAAACCGATCGGAAACGCGAGACAGAGAGGAAACGGGTTCAAAGCTTGAAGGTTGGAGCTTGGAGAAAACGATCGAAAACGCTGTGATACGCAAGAGAGGTTCCTTCTTCTTCTTCTTCTTCGCACAACGTTCTTCTCTCTGGTCACAGGTATGGAGCTTTCTCCTTCTCTATTCTTCATTGTTTCCTTGAAAAATCTAAATTGATTGAGGGCTTTTGCAACCAAATGTGTACTCTTGTTTTTTCTTTGTAAACAGATTTTGTTTTAGGGTTCAATTTGGGTAAAAATGATGGTTGAATTTTTGAGGACTGTTGATAGAGAATTTGGGTTATTGTTACTGTTTATTGAGAAATTTGTGTTGATGCAAGACTTATTTGAGTGATTGTAGAAACCGGAAATATCTGAAATTGTAGAAATTTGTGTTGATGTGTTTATGGAGGACCAATTTGAGTGAATTAATAAGTTTGTGCAGCCCTTGTATGTTAAAATCTGTTTTCCTCCTCCTTGTTTTTGTTATTTGATTTATTGTTAGCACTGTTCTTCAATTTGTTTTAATTCTTCGGTTCGTTTTCATTGTCTCTTTGATTTCGTTTTGGATTTCCCTTATATCGATTTAAAATTTATGCTTTGTTTTGAAATTAGGAATTGGGAATTAGGGTGATTTCAGTTTTTACTTATTTTGTTTGTGTTAGCGTATGTTTGGTTTGGCTGTGGGTTTGGCTAGAATTGGTTTTGAGAGGACCTTTCGTGGAATCTCTTATTTTGCATTGTGTTTGGGTTTCTTTACGAAAACCAATTCTAACTTGTAGAATCGATTCGAAGTGAAGATAGGAATCGTAGCTTTGACGGCATAACGAAATCAATTCTTCAATGATTATTGTTTGACAGTTAGTTTTGAGTTATTAATATTTGTAAATTATATATAGTTTTATATTAAAATTAAAAAAAGTAAAAGCGCTCATCTTGTGTTTGTTCTTGTCTCTCTATAAGCGGTGAAAAGAAGGAAGGTAGGGACACGACCTCCGGCTCCACCTCCAATCTTTTTCCTAAACGCAGAGCGAAAGAAAAAAAGCACACACAGTGAGTAAATCCCCACCACCGCTTGCGCCGCCGCCGATTGAGTGCACCAATACTGATGAGTAAAATTCGTTTTCCTCCTCCTCCTTGTTTTGATTTGTGTTTTTAATCTTCTTGATTCGTTTTTATTCGTATGTTCGTTCTTTGATTGATTTTGGATTTCCACTTATCTCTATTTCTATTTCCAAGGTTTTGTGTCATTTTGAAAATAGGAATTTGGAATTAGGGTGATTTAAATTTTGAGGGTTTGTAATCTGGTTATGTTTGTCTTAATAATTGCTTATCCTTATGTTTGTAATATGGTTTTGGTTTGGTTTGATATAAATCGCACATAGGATGCTATAAATCTATGGTTCATAGGATGGTTAATCTTGTCCTACAAGATTTCATATTAAGCTTGAAAATGTGTAAGGAAAAGAAGGAAAAATTATAGAAGTAAATAGTGTGAGTATTATTAGTTAATAGTAAATATAATGTGTATTGATAAGCTGATATTGAAAAAATTTATTTGATAATGAGGTTGTGTAGTGATTGAACTATTAAATATTGTTGGCTTTAATATTGCAGTGTTGGTGTACCACTTAGGCTTTGAGAAACATGGATAGTGCTACAACATTCATGGAGGGTGGTAGTGCGGATGATGAAGATATAATAGTTAACGATCGTAACTATGATGATGAGCGTTGGAAGCTTTGAAATTGGGATGTGTTTTGCTTCATTAGATGAGGGGAAATCATATTACGGTGAGTATGCGCTAAGAAAAGGTTTTGGATGGAAAATAAGAACATCATTAAAGGGAGATGATGGGGAAATTAACTATATAATTGTTGCATGCTCGAGAGCGGGGTCTAGTGCAAATATGTCAAAAATTCCATGTTCATTGAAAACACTTCCGACTAAGGTGAACAATTGTCCTGCCAGGATAGCTTTCAAGTTACAATCGGATGGGACATGGGAAGTCAGAAAATTTGAATCTGTTCATACTCACGAGATGAGCCCCACGAAGGCAAGGTTGTTTAGGTCTAATAAGAAACTAAATCTGCACGTGAAGAGAACAATCCAAATCAATGATGAAGCGGGAGTGAGGATTAACAAAACATTCCAATCTATTGTTACAGATGCGGGAGGGCATGAAAAAGTACCATTTTGTGAAAAGGACGTGAGGAATTATGTCAACAAGGAAAGGCGTTCAATTGGAAAAGGAGGTGATGGGAAGGCATTGATTAGTTACTTTTATGAAATGAAGGATCAAAATTCAAATTTCTTCTATGATCTTGATTTGGATGAGGGTTTTCATGTGAAGAATGTCTTTTGGGCCGATGCAAGAAGTAGAGCTGCTTATGAATATTTTGGAGATGTGGTGACATTTGATACAACATTTCTAGTCAATAAATATGATATGCCTTTTGCTGCGATTGTAGGTGTTAATCACCATGGACAATCAACATTACTTGGGTGTGGCCTAGTTTCCAGTGAAGACGAAGACTCATTTGTGTGGTTTTTTGAAGCATGGCTTCGTTGCATGCTAGGAAAGGCCCCCTTGGGTATTGTCACAGACCAATGCAAGGCTATGAAAAATGCCATTGAGATAGTCTTCCCTACTACTCGTCATAGGTGGTGTTTATGGCATATAATGAAAAAAATACCAGAAAAACTCAATGGGTATGGGGAATATAACAAGATAAAGGCAGCCATGAAAGAAGCAGTGTATGATACTTACACCGTAGTTGATTTTGAAGATAAGTGGTGTTCGTTCATAGAAACATTTGAGCTTCAAGACAATGATTGGTTAAGTGGGTTGTATAAGGAGCGAGAAAGATGGGTTCCGACGTTGTTAAGGAAAAGCTTTTGGCGGGCATGTCAACCACACAGCGTAGTGAGAGCATACATGCTTTCTTTGATGGATATATCAATTCTACAACAAGTCTTGCTCGGTTTGTTAAGCAATATGCCAATGCTCTCGAAATAAAGCGAGAAAAAGAATTTGAAGCGGATTTTAAATCGATGGATACAATAATACCTTGTGGGTCAACCTCGTCCATTGAAATGCACGGTCCAATGTGCTTACACACCTGATAAATTTAAGGAGGTCCAAACTGAATTTAGATGTAAAATGAATTGTGTTCCGTCGTTGGAATCATTGGAGGTTGCATTGCTACTTATAATGTGTTGGAGGAATTGTTGGTTGGAGGTAGACCAAAAGAACGCTACTTTAAAGTTGTGTTCAATGTGGGCAACCATGATGTCGAGTGTGAATGCTCGCTGTTTGAGTTTAGAGGAATTTTGTGTCGCCATGTACTATGTGTCTGCGCTAAGGAGAGGGTTTCAAACGTCGCGGAGAAGTATGTTTTGTCGCGATGGAAGAAAAATGTTAAAAGGAAGCATGCTTATATTAAGATAAATTATGGTGTGAAGGAGTTGAAACCACAGATGGAGAGGTTTGAAAAACTCTCAAAGCATTTTTACGAGGTTGCTGAAGTAGCGGCGGAGTCTGAGTATGGCACAGAAGCATTGCATAAGATGTTGGATCAATTAAGTTCTGAATTGCCAAACTTTGATCCTTCAATGGACAATGTTAAAGGTCTTTTGAATGAGGAGTCAATACCAATTTACGCTCCTATATGTCATGATCCATTGAAGGTAAAGCGTAAAAGGTCGTCCCCCGACCAAAAGAAAAATATCTACTGTTGAGAAAGTTGTTAAAAAGTCACGGAAGAAACAAACCAAGCGAGGTGATGACCAAAACATTACGAAGGTCAGTGCTATTTCCTTACTAATTTTGAATTTATCGTGAAACACCGCATGACACACATGTTAATGTTATTTCTTTAATGTGTAGGCGGACAATGTTTGCGTGGCTGATGATGAAATCAATAGGGAAATTTCTGTTGAATCAACTGTTGAGGTTATGACTGGTGGAGATGTGATGGATGCTACTACTTTGGTTCGTGTCCACTATAAGATTTTATTAAATCTGTAGAGTTTTTTAATTTCGTATTTGTTGATGGATTAATTTGATCCGTCCGACAAATCCCGGAATATATATTTAGATAATTGTTGAGGTGAAATAATAACTATATATGATAAAATTGTAGAATTATTTGTAGAGTCATTGTGATTGATTCAAGCAATACGACAACTGGAGTTGTTCAATGCAAAGACTATGGAAAAGTTTGTAGCACATGATGATATCTATTTCAACAAATGATATGGTTTTAAGTTGTGCATTTTGATGAATTTAATGAAATTAGTTATTCGCCAATCGTGTCTAAACTATGTTACATATATTTAACTCATTTAATATCTCCTCTATACAGTCAGCGAGTGTATATGTCAGTACAGATGCTGGAGGGTCAGAATTCATGTCAAACTGTTGGGCTTCTCAATGTCCAACCGTTCAAGAACCATCTAATTTCGGATTAGGCAACTCTCATATTCATTCTTCACAGGCATGTGATTTGAATGTGTGTGAAGTTCGTGTACATATTTATAATTTTCATTTGCTAAAGAAATGGTTTTTAATAGGTTGGAGGTCAAATTTCATTCATGGAACTTTTGTCAAACGTGGCAATAGACGTCTCGGGATTGTCACAATTGTCTACAAATCGTTGACATTTTAGGTGGAAGAATATCAGGGGGATATTAAGTTTTATATAACTTTTTGTTGTAACTAAACATGTATGAATTTTTTGATTTGTATAGGAGTATATGATGAAGTACACATATATGGTGTAAATGCCTCATAGTTTGTGTCAACGGCACAAAGTTAATTTTTTGCTACACGTTGTTTAGACATCGTGTAACCTCTAAGGTTTAGGGAAAACCCTTGACCCACATTTTGTTGTAACTAAGCATGTATCTAGTTTTTAATTTGTGTTGGTGTAAATGCATCAACTTTATGTATATGGGGTAAATGCCTCACAGTTTATGTAATTGAACAACTTTGTCAAATTTGACAATCTCTCTACCTTACAGGTTAGCGAAGTATTTGCAAATACTAGGGAAATTGTGTAAGGAGGGTGGAATCATTTTTTTAATTTTAAAATTTAATTGCATATGTGTATTTCATTGTGGTTTCATTAATCTGTGTCAACCCACTTACTTTGGGAACTATATGAAGTCATTGGAGAGGTTGATAACAAAATAAATGAAGTCATTGGAGAGGTTGATAACAAAATAAATTAGAAACAAAATAATTTGGAAATAGAATAATTTGTATTCTGGAGTAACTGCCTTAAGGAGTTTTATTCCATTAATAAATCGTTTAGGATTACGGGTGGCAATTGTACGAACTAACTCAAACAGAGTTAAAAAGGGAATAACAAGCTTTAGTTACTTCACTTTAGGTATTTACAACTTCTAAACATGAGTCATCCAGTAGGTAGGTACCACATGCATGTGAATAACAAGGTTGGTGTATTCGTTTAGAAAGTTGGTTAATTGAGGTGGTTCTTTGGCTATCTGGTGCAAAGGGAGGATTTACATCTCCCAAGACATCAATTTCAACTTTAGTTACTTCACTTTAGGTATTTACAACTTCTAAACATGAGTCATCCAGTAGGTAGGTACAACATCCATGTGAATAACAAGCTTGGTGTATTCGTTTAGAAAGTTGGTTAATTGAGGTGGTTCTTTGGCTATCTGGTGCAAAGGGAGGATTTACATCTCCCAAGACATCAATTTCAACTTTAGTTACTTCACTTTAGGTATTTACAACTTCTAAACATGAGTCATCCAGTAGGTAGGTACCACATGCATGTGAATAACAAGCTTGGTGTATTCGTTTAGAAAGTTGGTTAATTGAGGTGGTTCTTTGGCTATGTGGTGCAAAGGGAGGATTTACATCTCCCAAGACATCAATTTCAACTTTAGTTACTTCACTTTAGGTATTTACAACTTCTAAACATGAGTCATCCAGTAGGTAGGTACCACATTCATGTGAATAACAAGCTTGGTGTATTCGTTTAGAAAGTTGGTTAATTGAGGTGGTTCTTTGGCTATCTGGTGCAAATGGAGGATTTACATCTCCCAAGACATCAATTTCAACTTTAGTTACTTCACTTTAGGTATTTACAACTTCTAAACATGAGTCATCCAGTAGGTAGGTACCACATGCATGTGAATAACAAGGTTGGTGTATTCGTTTAGAAAGTTGGTTAATTGAGGTGGTTCTTTGGCTATCTGGTGCGAAGGGAGGATTTACATCTCCCAAGACATCAATTTCAACTTTAGTTACTTCACTTTAGGTATTTACAACTTCTAAACATGAGTCATCCAGTAGGTAGGTACCACATCCATGTGAATAACAAGCTTGGTGTATTCGTTTAGAAAGTTGGTTAATTGAGGTGGTTCTTTGGCTATCTGGTGCAAATGGAGGATTTACATCTCCCAAGACATCAATTTCAACTTTAGTTACTTCACTTTAGGTATTTACAACTTCTAAACATGAGTCATCCAGTAGGTAGGTACCACATGCATGTGAATAACAAGGTTGGTGTATTCGTTTAGAAAGTTGGTTAATTGAGGTGGTTCTTTGGCTATCTGGTGCAAAGGGAGGATTTACATCTCCCAAGACATCAATTTCAACTTTAGTTACTTCACTTTAGGTATTTACAACTTCTAAACATGAGTCATCCAGTAGGTAGGTACCACATGCATGTGAATAACAAGGTTGGTGTATTCGTTTAGAAAGTTGGTTAATTGAGGTGGTTCTTTGGCTATTCGGTGCAAAGGGAGGATTTACATCTCCCAAGACATCAATTTCAACTTTAGTTACTTCACTTTAGGTATTTACAACTTCTAAACATGAGTCATCCAGTAGGTAGGTACCACATGCATGTGAATAACAAGCTTGGTGTATTCGTTTAGAAAGTTGGTTAATTGAGGTGGTTCTTTGGCTATCTGGTGCAAATGGAGGATTTACATCTCCCAAGACATCAATTTCAACTTTAGTTACTTCACTTTAGGTATTTACAACTTCTAAACATGAGTCATCCAGTAGGTAGGTACCACATGCATGTGAATAACAAGGTTGGTGTATTCGTTTAGAAAGTTGGTTAATTGAGGTGGTTCTTTGGCTATCTGGTGCAAAGGGAGGATTTACATCTCCCAAGACATCAATTTCAACTTTAGTTACTTCACTTTAGGTATTTACAACTTCTAAACATGAGTCATCAAAGAGGTAGGTACCACATCCATGTGAATAACAAGCTTGGTGTATTCGTTTAGAAAGTTGGTTAATTGAGGTGGTTCTTTGGCTATCTGGTGCAAAGGGAGGATTTACATCTCCCAAGACATCAATTTCAACTTTAGTTACTTCACTTTAGGTATTTACAACTTCTAAACATGAGTCATCCAGTAGGTAGGTACCACATGCATGTGAATAACAAGCTTGGTGTATTCGTTTAGAAAGTTGGTTAATTGAGGTGGTTCTTTGGCTATGTGGTGCAAAGGGAGGATTTACATCTCCCAAGACATCAATTTCAACTTTAGTTACTTCACTTTAGGTATTTACAACTTCTAAACATGAGTCATCCAGTAGGTAGGTACCACATCCATGTGAATAACAAACTTGGTGTATTCGTTTAGAAAGTTGGTTAATTGAGGTGGTTCTTTGGCTATCTGGTGCAAATGGAGGATTTACATCTCCCAAGACATCAATTTCAACTTTAGTTACTTCACTTTAGGTATTTACAACTTCTAAACATGAGTCATCCAGTAGGTAGGTACCACATGCATGTGAATAACAAGGTTGGTGTATTCGTTTAGAAAGTTGGTTAATTGAGGTGGTTCTTTGGCTATTCAGTGCGAAGGGAGGATTTACATCTCCCAAGACATCAATTTCAACTTTAGTTACTTCACTTTAGGTATTTACAACTTCTAAACATGAGTCATCCAGTAGGTAGGTACCACATCCATGTGAATAACAAGCTTGGTGTATTCGTTTAGAAAGTTGGTTAATTGAGGTGGTTCTTTGGCTATCGTGCAAATGGAGGATTTACATCTCCCAAGACATCAATTTCAACTTTAGTTACTTCACTTTAGGTATTTACAACTTCTAAACATGAGTCATCCAGTAGGTAGGTACCACATGCATGTGAATAACAAGGTTGGTGTATTCGTTTAGAAAGTTGGTTAATTGAGGTGGTTCTTTGGCTATCTGGTGCAAAGGGAGGATTTACATCTCCCAAGACATCAATTTTAACTTTAGTTACTTCACTTTAGGTATTTACAACTTCTAAACATGAGTCATCCAGTAGGTAGGTACCACATGCATGTGAATAACAAGGTTGGTGTATTCGTTTAGAAAGTTGGTTAATTGAGGTGGTTCTTTGGCTATCTCTGCAGTGCAAAGGAGGATTTACATCTCCCAAGACATCAATTTCAACTTTAGTTACTTCACTTTAGGTATTTACAACTTCTAAACATGAGTCATCCAGTAGGTAGGTACCACATGCATGTGAATAACAAGCTTGGTGTATTCGTTTAGAAAGTTGGTTAATTGAGGTGGTTCTTTGGCTATCTGGTGCAAATGGAGGATTTACATCTCCCAAGACATCAATTTCAACTTTAGTTACTTCACTTTAGGTATTTACAACTTCTAAACATGAGTCATCCAGTAGGTAGGTACCACATGCATGTGAATAACAAGGTTGGTGTATTCGTTTAGAAAGTTGGTTAATTGAGGTGGTTCTTTGGCTGCTCAAAAGTGCGAAGGGAGGATTTACATCTCCCAAGACATCAATTTCAACTTTAGTTACTTCACTTTAGGTATTTACAACTTCTAAACACGAGTCATCCAGTAGGTAGGTACCACATCCATGTGAATAACAAGCTTGGTGTATTCGTTTAGAAAGTTGGTTAATTGAGGTGGTTCTTTGGCTATCTGGTGCAAATGGAGGATTTACATCTCCCAAGACATCAATTTCAACTTTAGTTACTTCACTTTAGGTATTTACAACTTCTAAACATGAGTCATCCAGTAGGTAGGTACCACATGCATGTGAATAACAAGGTTGGTGTATTCGTTTAGAAAGTTGGTTAATTGAGGTGGTTCTTTGGCTATCTGGTGCAAAGGGAATAACAAGCTTGGTGTATGATTTCAATCCGTTGCTCGATTTTTTATGACACTTGTTTATTATTACTATCCGTTGCTCGATTTTTTTTGACACGTGGACATATTTTTTATCGTCCATTCAATTTCTTTGACACTTGTTTATTATTACTATCCGTTGCTCGATTTTTTTTGACACGCGGACATATTTTTTATCGTCATCTCAATTTCTTTGACACTTGTTTATTATTACTATCCGTTGCTCGATTTTTTTTGACACGTGGACATATTTTTTATCGTCCATTCAATTTCTTTGACACTTGTTTATTATTACTATCTGTTGCTCAATTTCTTTGACACTTGTTTATTATTTCTATCCGTTGCCCCAAATAACAAATATACGATTCGTGTCAAAAAGTGTAAAAAAAACAGATTTTTTTACAAGGGTATTTTGGGAATATACTACTGGATGGGGGTATATGGGGAAGGGAAGGGTGAGGTACAAAAAAACCTTTTTAATTTTTTGGTAGGTTGGGCTACGGCTTTATGGGTAGTGATTATTTGACCCGTTTTTACAGTTACGGTGAGTTTGAAGCTTCATCTTCATCTGTTTCCACCATTCTCACTTCAACCGTCATGGCGCTTTCATCGCCTCCACCATTCTCACTTCCATGATTCACGTTCATCGAGTTCCCGCTCTCAGATTCACGATTGTCGATGAAACACCCTCCGATTCATGAGTCACGCTCTCACACAGATTCACCGATTCTTCTTCACGATTATTCTCACCGTAAACTCGCATTCTCACTTCGCGCTTTCTTTGTCTCCCATTCTCACGATTCTTCACTGTAAGTATCTCTCCTTCATTTCTAGTATTGATTGGTATTTTTGGGTATTTGGGTGTTCTTTATTCTTCATCTGAATGAGTTTTATGGTTTTGGGTATTTGGTTTAGTGTAATTCCTTCTCATAAAGTGTAATTTATTGTTTGAAGCTCCATTGTTGTTCTGTTGGTGTTGATCACCTAAGGTAATGCTATGTGCAATTTGCACTTGATTCTAAATTCCGCTAACAATTAGTATTCGATTACGTTAATAAACAAACTATTGCTATGTTACGAACCTCTCTTGTAATTACGCTAATAATTAGTATTACTTAATTAGTTTCTCAATGATTTCTATGAAAAATAATCACTAGTTGTTACATAGTTTTATCAGAAGATGCTTCTGAGTTACTACTTATTACTGTTATACATGATCCTAAAAAGATGGATCCATCCTAAATGAACATCGATTATTGATCATGTCAATTGGCATTTATTTTTGGTCAATTAATCTTGCGACTCTTCAAATTACGGAATAATGTCAGTAGCTCTTCAAATTACGGAATGGTGAGTAATATAGTTTGGAAGTTTATGAAATCATATCTAATTGTTGGCATATACCATCATGTTGATGATCTTTTTTTTCTAGGTGCGGGTGCGACATATGTGTAGAACAAAATATATCGGCAAAGTAAATCAAAATCTTACGACTCTTCAAAAGGAAAGGATTCAAAATACCCCCTTTCAAATGGTTAATTTATTTGCACGAAAAGTTTAACATATCTGAAATTTTATTGCAAGAATTAGCTAGACGTTGGGATGAAAAAAGAGGGGGGTTTAGAATACAGAATAGGATAGTTGGTTTTAGTCCACTAGATGTGTGTTATGCTGTAGGACTTGGTATAGTTGGGGAAGAAGTGCCTTTCGATAATGACTTGAGTTCATATACGCTAACTTTACTTGAAGGAAGAAAAATTAGTTGCACCGCTATTTATGAAAAACTAACTACCCTATCGCGATGAGCACATTGACGATTTTTGCGATGTATTTACTCCTTGCAATGGAAGAGTTTTACTTCCCAACACATGCAGAGATTTTAGTTGTAAATGCATTAAGTTGTTAGACAACTTAGATGCCCTTGGGACATTTAATTGGGGACTTCTTTGTATATGAATTTTTGGGCAAATACTTGACCAAAGTTGCTTAAAAACTCTTGAAGAATCAAATAGCAGTAAATGTTTGTATCTTAATGGGTGTGTTGTTGTGTTGCAGGTATGCTTTTTATGTGTTGTTAGTGATGTATTTTTACCAATTTATTGATTTTTGCCCAACTTTGTTAACTTTCAAACGTGGACACTATAGGTTTGGGGAATTGAGCGTGTGTGGCCAAAACCGCAAGATGAGTCAAAGAGTTCAAATGTTGTTTTCGCGATGTTTCAAGTGGCATGATTTTTGCCTTGATCGGAAACAAGTTGTGGCCTCATTTAAGAAAAACCAGGTAACCAACCATAATTGATTGTTGGTTATTTTGTATAAACCATATTGATGGCTTTAAACTAACAATGTTGATTTTTGGTTATTATTTGTAGGTTTTTCACGAGTTGAATTCAACACCAGAAGAGCTTGAAATTTTTGAAGTTAGACAAGGTTTAAATGAGACATGTTCTGGATTTCCGACTTCACGAAAGGTGTCAAGTGAAAATAAGGACCAAACTCACGTGAATCAACAACTGCTGGCTGAGCACAAGCTACTAGAAGATAGACTATCTAAACTTGAAAGGGAATTTAATGAGATGAAGAGGCTACCTCAAGCAGAAAGGGAACAACTACAACTTAAGATACATGAACTTCAAAGACAATTAGAAGAAGCAAAACAATCATACCCTTTTGAAGGGTATTCTACTGAACCATTTCATGAAGCAGAAGTTAATGAGGAACTAGATCACGAGACACAAGTACATCATAATGGCCATGAACAGTCAAACATGCAAACTCGACGAAGGAATCATCCAAGAAAGGTAAAAGATAGTGCAGCAATTCGAACACTTTATGAGACTTACGGTCTGAGAAAGGAGACGAAGACTAAGATGAAGTTAGACATAATGTAGCACTCTAAATTCTGTTTTTGGAACCATTTAGGCAATCATATCTCTATAGTTATTTCTTGTTAACTTGGTTCTATTTTGATAGTTTTCGGATTTTGGCTTATGTTTGATTGTGGTATGAAGGTGCATACCAATATGATGGAATTAGCCATTTTGTTTTTGTTGAAGATGTAACAATTGTTAAAGAACAGGTTCTATTATTATCTAGCACCGTGGCAATGATGTTGTATTGCGTAGCAAAATAGTACTGTTTATATATTTAGATCAAAAATGAAACTTATTCACATTCTAGTACAGGTTACAAATAGTAACAAAAAACGTCAAAGACAACAACATTTATTTTTCAACTTAATTTTTATAACATGAATGGAAACATAACTTTTGTTGTTACAACCAGAAGGCCCTAAATGAGAGTTATCATTCGTCAGATAAGTCGCCATTTGTTAGGTAGTCGGGGTAATGCTGCAAATCTTGGTTAAAATTGTTAATTCGGATTTGCATCTGGTTATTTTCGTGTCGAACCATGTTAACCGCCTTCTCTAGAGACTCATCGTCTTCTATAATCACTTCAACTGATTTTTGCTTTGGTGCCTTCAGGTAGCATTGCCTTAGCTCTTGTCTCAACCTTGTAGACTCCTCCAAACGGTATTCCCATTCTCTGCGATACTCACTCATGTTTAAACCGTATCGGTGTCTGGGGCACAAACTATATTGAAACATGTTTCGCTCTAGTACCCACAATCGACCCATACTTTCTAGTATTTCGTGTGGCCTGTATCTTGTTCCAATTATATTTGAATAAAAGGAAAATTCAAACCAACTCATTCCCATATCTGATATTAACAAAATAATAACAACACAAGGTATGAACAAAATGACCAACCTATATGTTTCTTTCTCAAGGGGCCTAACCTCAAAAGGAAATGAAACCAAGTAGCAGTTAGGTGAGGGTAATTTATAGTGGATGTTACGTTGCCCATGTGAATACAGAAGTGGGTCCCAAAAGAAACTAGGCATTTGTTGGTAAACTTTGAATGAAAAGTTGGTTAATTGTATGACGCCTTAGGTGAAACAGTCTTGCCTACTCAAATGATGGGAGAAGACCAAAGTCCCTTGCAAATTCTTTGATATTTCAAAGTATCCTCATCGCTATCATATTCGTTCCCCATGTGATTAAACAGTCATATTATCACAATATTTTTGGAGAATCTCTGGTTGGTGAATTTGAAATAAAACTTGGTTAATTACTCTAACTCGTTGGTGTAAAGCCTTGCCTATTGAAATGATGAGACCAGACCAAAGTCCCTTGCAACTTTATTCAATTTCATTATCCTACTGCTATGAGATTCGTTACCCATGTGATAACACAGTTATATTCTCAAATATTTTTGGACAAACTCTGGTTGGTGAATTTGAAAGAAAAGTTGGTTAATTGTTGTAGTTGTTTGGTGTAACGTCTTGGATACTGAAAAGATGGGACAAGACCAAAGTCTCTTGCAATATCCTGATATTTCAGATCCTATTTACTCATATTCGTTCCCCATGTGATTATACAGTCATATTGTGAAAAACTTTGTGACACTCCAGTTGGTGAATTTCAAAGAAAAGTTGGTTAATTAGTTAAAAACCTTGGTTAAAAGTGTTGGGTAATCAAGAGATGGGACAATACAAAAGTCCCCTGCAAATTTATAAAATTTCAGTATCCTACTGCTATGAGATTCGTTACCCATGTGATAACACAGTTAGTTATATTCTGAAATATTTTTGGACAGACTTTGGTTGGTGAATTTGAAATAAAACTTGGTTAATTACTCTAACTCGTTGGTGTAAATCCTTGCCTACTGAAATGATGGGACAAGACCAAAGTCCCTTGCAACTTTATAAAATTTCATTATCCTACTGCTATGAGATTCGTTACCCATGTGATAACACAGTTATATTCTCAAATATTTTTGGACAAACTCTGGTTGGTGAATTTGAAAGAAAAGTTGGTTAATTGTTGTAGTTGTTTGGTGTAACGTCTTGGCTACTGAAAAGATGGGACAAGACCAAAGTCTCTTGCAATATCCTGATATTTCAGATCCTATTTACTCATATTCGTTCCCCATGTGATTATACAGTCATATTGTGAAAAACTTTGTGACACTTCAGTTGGTGAATTTCAAAGAAAAGTTGGTTAATTAGTTAAAAACCTTGGTTAAAAGTGTTGGGTAATCAAGAGATGGGACAATACAAAAGTCCCCCTGCAAATTTATAAAATTTGAGATATCCTCTTTGCTATGAGATTAGTTACCCATGTGATAACACGATTAGTTATATTCGAAATATTTTTGGGACAGACTTGGGTTGGTGAATTTGAAATAAAACTTGGTTAATTACTCTAACTCGTTGGTGTAAATCCTTGCTCTTTGAAATGATGGGACAAGACCAAAGTCCCTTGCAAATTCTTGATATTTGGTATATACGCTATCATATTCGTTCCACATGTGATTAAGCGATCATATTATCACAATATTTTTGGACAAAGTGGTTGGTGAAATCAAGTAAAACTTGGTTAATTAGCTAAAGCAGGTTGGTGTAATGTGATGACTACTCTCATGATAGGACAAATGCAATGTCCTTTGGCCTTTGATGAAATATCAGTATCCTTGCACAGTGTTATTCGTTCCCTATTTACTCATATTCCTGACCCCATGTGATAACACAGTTATATTCTGAAATATTTTTGGAGAAACACTGGTTGGTGAATTTTAAATAAAACTTGGTTAATTACTCTAACTCGTTGGTGTAAAGTTTTGTTACATAGATATTTCTATTAAATATTTTGAAAAATTGGGTTGGTAATTATCTAAGTAAACCTGGTTACTTGCTTTTACGATTTGGTAAAACCACTTATCTAAGTAAACCTATGGTTTTTGCCTATATATAGGGAAGTAATAAAACTTGAAGGCACCAACATAATATCACAAGTAGTAGTTATTCCATATTTCGTTTAACAGTTTCATCAAATTTGTTACACAATGAATGAGTATAAAGACCTACTTCTTCCATTAGATTGGTGTTATGAGGAAGAAGACCAGTCTAATACACTCGCAGTAAAAAAGGCAATTAAGAAGGAATGGCGCCTTGAATTCGAGTCAACTTCTCTTCAACGAGACCTATGAAGCTGGGCGCCAATTCCAAATTTACAAGCTGTGGAGATGTGGCAAAATGCAAAGCATCAAGTTGTTAAAATGCAGGAAGCCTTAAATCGGCTTAGAATTGAGAACAACATTATGGCAATACGGAGAGTACGATATGGGATGATTCAGGTAGGAAAAACATTTTTAAAAGCAAATGGTCATAGTATGTCTCAAGGAAGAAGAAGAAAACATACTTCTTGTGAGCGAGTACTTATCGAATCCCGATGAAGAGTGAATTTATCGTTTGTTCTCATGTGGATCAAATAAGTGTATGTCATCTTCCAGTAGCTCATTTAACTTCCTTACTATTTAGTTGTTATGTTTCTTATGTACGTTGTATTGTGTCGTAAGGAAAAAAATGTTATTTAACATTTACTCCACACTTATTAAACATAGTTATTTTTACTATTTTCTTAATTAATGATGATTCATGTTTATGTTTCTCAAATTTAAAAACATTTTGACACTGCCAACTTCAAAAACTTCAAATTTAATAAAAAACAAACACAAAAAATTCATTCAAAATAGTAAACTAATAGGCTGCCATTCACTTACTTCCAATATAATAAAAAAACACAAAATAAATTCATTCAAAAGAGTAAACTAATACTGTTGACATTCTTTGTGGTTGCAGAAACAACTCCATTATCTCCTCTCTGAGACCTCCTAACGGGTGGGTCACTCGTATGAGCCAATGTTGAAATTTGGAGCGGGGAGGTAGTGATGTGTGAATACAAAGGTCGGTTGGGAAGTGACCATAATTGTGTGAGAGTGCTTGACATAATATTGTCGACATCCCTAGTTGTCGGCCACGTCATCGTTGACCACCAACACCTTCCTTGTCCATCATATCGAGGAGAAGCGATGCGTTATAGTCGTAATCATGCGTTCACCAAGCCTCGATTTACGGTGAATCTTGTCCTTCGTGTCTTCAAAAGAAATACCATCTTGAAGCCTAAAGCGGTTGGGTGGGTTTGCCTCAAAATGTACAAACTTTACTCCATCCCTTGTATTAATTATACCACACCGTAGTATATATAAGAGAGGGGCGATCGAGGTGGCCATGGCAATAACTCATTTTCACGCTCAATATCAATACGCCTAGCAAATTTAGCACTCAACTCTATTGGACGATTCGGCTGGAGAACCTATCATAAATAGTCAACATCCATTTGTATATCACCATCGAGTATTGATGATCATGGGTATATATTCCACACTCCCATATGGCTGGCTTTGGGCGTCGATAGAAGATTTGGCGCAAAATCGTGAGTCGTCTCCACCCTTTGCTTCAATTTTGTTCTTCAGTTCTTCAAGCGTCATGTCATTCTTGATCCTTATGGACTTCATTTTATGACTCTGAAACTCTACTCCATTAATCATTTCTGTATGTTCGCCATCATAATATACAATGGCCAACTTTGTGTTAGGTTGATATTGTGTTACACGAGAGAGGGCATATCACCAAACCAAATGTATATCAACTAAGGTTATGAAGTTGTGTGTGTTTGCCAATACATGAGTTCATTATCCTAGTATTTATAGCTGTGTGAATTGAAGCTCCCCTCACATGGGACAAAAAACCACAATGTTATATAGAGATATATTTTTAGAAAAAAATCAACAAAAACCAACTTACAACACCAATTTACCAAGTTTTTTAGACTATTAACCAAGTGATCAATTAACCAAAATTTTTAACGCTAAAAGCGTTGAAAATATACGTGGGCTAATAGTGTAAAGAACTTCCTTATTTGGTGTTGTAAGTTGGTTTATGTCGATTTTTATGTAAAAACCTATGTCCAAATAACATTTTTCGACAATAAATAACTCCAATGGGTCTCTCGTTTAATTTTATAATATATTCTACATTACAAACTTTGACAAACAAATAACCATATTTTTTTAACAATAATGTTTAGAGTATTTTACAACATAAATTAACTTGAATTTTTAGAGTATTTTACTAACCTGCTTTTTCACAGTTTTCCAGCCATTGAAACTTGGTTAATTGATCACTTGGTTAATGACCTAAAAAACTTAATTAATTGATGTTGTAAGTTGTTTTTTGTCTATTTTTGTGTAAATTTTTTTGTCCAAATAACATGGTTAGTAACCAACCGACGTTACTCAAAAAGGTTCTAGAATCTGAATGTCTATTTACATGGGACACAAATTGAGGTAACTTTCACCCCAAATATATGACAACTTACCACACAACATTGGTATTGTCCTATCATTTGAGTACACTAAACTGTTGTTCAATATAGCCAAACAAATAACCTACTTTTTTTAACATTATAACCAACACACTTTGCAATTAAATATTTAGGGAATATCACTATGTATTGATATAGGACACCAATTAAATATTTAGCAAATTCTAAAACCTCATATATTACAACTTAGGAAATAACATTCGTATTTTACAACTTCATTTTAGTATCCAACAGCTTTCACCAGTGTAGGCACACAAATAACAAAATATTTTAACATAATAACTAACGCTATATAGTTAGCAAAATGCATAATCATCATTTTATTCCAATCAACTAACATTTTCAAACGCAAAACCTATAAATTAAAATATGATAACATTGACATCCGTACAACAATGTCATCAGTCCTACATAACACAAAAGCTACTCACATAACTTAGAACACTACATAACTTAGAACACTACAAACTCATAAACAACAAATGTTCAGAATTCTTCAATAAAGTCCATGTACATAATCCTTGCGAGAAGTCAAAAGATGGCAACATAATACACAATACATCCCACCATGCCAAAGCCTACACATACATCAAATCTGACGGTACTCTCGCGTCTGCTAATACCTTTTTTTTACATTCATTTCTTTCATCAAGTACCCATTTCCAGACAAAGTCTTTACGAAATTGAAGTATATCGACCTAATAAATGGAAAATTTCTTAATACATACTGTGATAAAAACAAGAATTAACTAATTGAAATACAAAATAGAATAACTTATAATTTACCTTTGAGTAGTTTGGCATTGTGTTTTCACCATTCCACACTTGCAAGTACTTTAAAACATATATTCCACAATCATGTTGTATTCACGGACAAGATGCATTAAATTAAAAAACTTTAATATAATTAAATGAATTTAACCACATGAATAGAACATACGGTATGTCATATGACTTACTTATTTTCTTGTTTGCATATTTTCACAAACAATCTCCAAAGAGTTGTTAATAATATCCCTTTCATTCATGAAACACAAAGAACTCTTCAAAGCGGGTGCATTTGCACAATACAATTTTAAAATTACGAAACTATATCGAAAAGCCCTTGAAAGACATAAAAATGGAGCGGTGAAAGACTATACCATTGCAATATCAAGCAACGACCAATCGTCATTCCTCATGTTTACGCAATGAGTCCAACACATACATCTTCCTTTTCGTGGAATTATAACGTAGCACACCCAATGATCCTTAAACAAGGCTGGTGCAAAAATCTAAAACATTTATAAAATTTAATTAGCTAATTATGATAATACTAATATGTCTATACAATTTCTAACAACTCCATCAAAATACTTACCATATTGCAAGATCTTAATAGATCTTTGGGGCTTCCCATTAAATCATGATATTGAAAAAAATCTCTGAAACACCACCTTTTTTGGGTCCCATTTCGGAAACATGCTAACTCACCAACCACTGATGCCTGCATTATATAATAAGTAGGGTTACGACAACTACTTACTGACCTAAAATTTATTAAATGCAATTGCTTCAATAAAAACAAATTTTTAAATTTCCTCACAGCAAAGAATGGATTAAATAGGAAACGGGTTATAACACAATTTCTTTCAAATTGTTCCTCCATCATCATCTGGCAAGCAAATACCAACACCTGAAAATAATATTTGCATATAATTAATAATTTCATATCACCAATAAAAACATTAAATTCATTGTAAACTTAGATTCGATAAAAAGTTTTAGTAATGACCATGTTTTCCACCCAAGTCGATGGTCCCATGCTTTCAAGATTTACTCTGTTAAGATACTGATGACCAATTGAAACCAAAGTACTGCATCAATTAGAAGAAACATTGTCAATAAATGTACTCATTGCCATTTTAAAATTCACAAACAAATTTAAACATACTCGTTTCCCGTCCCCGTTGACCGTGTCATTCGGCGGACGCAATATCGATACAAATTTTCCAAATCTTTATTGTTTTTCTTTTCTTTTTGTGTTGTTCTCACAGGTCCTACTTTAACTGCACACGGGGGTTCTGGGACCTTCATACTTGTATCAATATCATTATTTGTTGACGGCCTTTCAACATCAACTTTTTGAACAACTTTCATTTCATCCTCCATCATAGAAATCCTAATCCCAATTTCCTTTTGTTTGTGTGATATTGATTCATCATTTATATTTAAATGTTCAACAACCTAATCACACCAATATTAAATCATTATAAATTTAAAACTATCATTATTGATAATTTTAAAAAATAAAAACAAAGTCAACCTTAAATCAAATACTTTCATTTATATATCTAGAGATACTAAATGAAGTTTTCTAACCTTTTTTGGATCAAAAATCTTTGAAACTATACACTTTCCTGACCCTACATCAATCCAATCTAAAAAACGAGGAAAGTTCATCATTCTTGAAGTAGGCCGCAATGATAGGTGGTCAGCTGTCCAACTCTACATCACCACAATATATCACCGTATACATCAATATTAAATTGAATAGTCAGAAATAATAATAATAAACACCTAACTTTATATTTTGTTTTGCAATTAAACATGAATTATAATCAATATAACATATTTCTACTGTAGTAATCTTTGCATGACCTCAATATGCAGTGCCTCTTTGTTCTTGCCTTCATTTAAACGAGGAGCAACACGTTCAAGGCTACTAACTAAAAACCTATAAACCTCACAACCCCAATTGTATTTAAAAAGCAAACCTAAATTATCTAATAGGCTAAATGGTAGGGTATGGACAGCTTTGGTTGTTTGGGGAAAGTAAAAGGTTTTGAAAGCAAGTAGAATGTAAAGCCTACAAAAATCATCTACATCATCATCCTGGGTCAACTCTTTCATTTGATCAACTATGCTTGACACTGTAATAACCCCCCCTTTGAACAATTGTTTAACTCTAGAGTTATTCCCATCATCAAAGTAAACAGGATCTCCAATAATTGGAAGCCCCAACCCTAGAGATACATCTAACGTCGTGAAAGAAATTATTCTATTCCCAACTCGCACACCTTTACTATGAATATCCCACCTACTTAATAACTCCCTCATTAACACACCACTAATTTTCAGTCTCTCCTTAAGATCAATCAAGCATTTGAAAGGTGTGTTTATAACGTTTCTTACGTAATGGACTCAAAGATTCATTTATGTCGACTAAAACTTGTGTTTCCACACAGTGCCTCAATCGTTTCTGTAAATAAATCATTTAATATTCAATAACAACATAACATAACATAAAACTATCCTAAATCACTAACTTATGTCAAATTCATTTATAAAATATGCAATTATGGGAAAACAAACTTACTCCCATTACATTAGCCTCATCACTCGTATTGTTCTTCCCTTTCAACTTTTCCATTATGTATATCTACTTTTTCTCTGTTCAATTAAATAAACAACATATGAAATTCACTTTAACTTAATTTACCATTGTTTTAAATAAACTCTCATCTAACCGATTTCAAAATAATAAGATACCTAACTCATTTTAATTCATTTCCACATTTAAGGCATTACCACTAATGGTCAAATTATTAAGCTAACATACATATATCATTATCAATACATTACAATTCAAGACATGACACAATATAAACACATGCGATATAAAAGTATATTAATAGGACAAAGTATATCAATATAATGAGGAAACATTCTTTAAACCATTCAAACTAACGGAAGATGAACTAATTACCAATACACTATCCTCCTAAGCGGTGAGACTACTACTAGGTAGCTTTGTACCATGGCAAACAAAGTGACAACATACTGTAACTGAACCAGTTACTGACTTGCATGAAAATCTGAATAAACATTCCAATTCGAAAAACTTAAGTTTCAAGCCGATGTGAGCTTTCAAGGGTACAAATATACATGATTTAAAGTTGTATAGCTCAATTTATGAAATAATCAGCAAAAACTGTTAAATTCCCAAGGATTGGATTGAAGACAAAGGGAACTAACTAACCCTAACCACAAATTGAAGAACATATATAAGAGCAATCAAGAAAAATACCATCCATCATTTTAAGGCAAACCTACAATTCTCTGCTGAAATTGAAAAAATATCCTTAGAATACATGTATTGGAAAGTGCATTTAGCATGAAAACCAACCTTACTAGTGTAGTATTCTTTTCGCCTGAGAATTGAAAAAACAACTTCCCAACGCATAATTTTCAATTCAACGAAGCTCTATCCTATTAGCTTGATTTTGGAAGACCAAAATCTAAATTTAATTTTTCGAGTAGAAGGATACCAGCGATACAAAATTGGTTTGGTGTGGTGTGCGTGGTAAAAAAACCATGCAGACCACACCATAGCATTTTCAAATACCGTTCGGGTGTCTTGGTTTTCAAAAAAAAAAAGCGGTTTGCATATATAACCCAAAGATATACAACGATTCAGCACATAATCCGGTAGATTCTTTGCAAAAAAGGCGGTTTCATCGTTTCTAAAAACTAGTTTTCTCGACAAAAAAAGCAGTTTACCATATGATAACTCATATTTATATGAGTTATTTATACTTATTCAAAGATAAATCATGCAAGTTCTCTAGCAATTGTAGGTTGATTCTATTAGTTTTCTGTTAGTTTATTGTTTCTTAGTTAGCTAGGGGCTAAATTACGAGTTCGTGCATTTTGGCACCAATTGGTGCCTTTGTGAGCATTTTGATGCTTTTTGTGCTTGTGTGCAGAAATTTAGAGCCGAACGTCGCAACGTCCCTCACCACGTCTGGAGCAAGGGCAGCAGAGCAAGAGTGAAATATCTCAGTTATGGCGCACTAGCAATGATGGTTAAAGATTCAGAAAGTCAGAAGATCTTCTATTCCCCATGTGCTGACAAGGATGACGACTTTGTAAGCACCGCATCTGATGTCGGTTCGAAGTGCGTGAGCAGGCTTGGTAGGTGGGCAAATGACATCGCAACATGTGACCCATTTGGCTATTTAATGGAAGACTTGTCTCTCTCTAGATATGCATACACACACCTGCATCATACCAGTCCACACCTCCATCATCTACCTTCCTCCATTGTTCAGAAAGAGTTCTCAAAACGAAGTTCTGGACACAGACTTCGGTTTTTGAACTCTACTCAACTCCATTTCCGATCATAACCACTCTTTGTGAAGCTCGAGGCGTTGTAACGTCTCTACTGCATCGCATGCAGAAAGTTACTTAGGTGTATCTTTTGCACTCAGTTTCTTTTGATTATGTATGGTATTTTAACTTCTTATCTTTCGTAGAGATGCTCAAAGCATGAGCTAAACATTTTGTAGTTGGGTTGTTGTTTTGCATGTAATGAATTTCTAGTTAAATGTTATGAAGTATTGACGCTTACATGTTTTAAATCTTTGCATGATAATATTTCCAAACTTGTTTTGAGGTGATCACTTAAAATAGGTAGATTCATAGAGTACAGGACATGGTCTATGAAAAGAACTCAAAGATTTATATGAGCGAAAAGGTGCACTAAAGACATTTAGGCATTTTTATCTAAGTCTAGACATAGAAAGGATAAATAGTTCATAGAACATTCTTTGTGGGTGCTTAAAATACGAGGAGTGGGCCTATTTAGAACCTAGACATAGGACCTCTTATACTTGAAACTCGGCGTTTTGTCTTTGAAAAGCATAGCTCTTTTACTGTGCGTTCAAGCGTGGCCACGTCTATCTGAGAATAGCATTTATGCGTAATAACGTGTAAGCGTTATAACGTCGACTAGAGAGGAATTACTTGCATGCAACAACCCAACTCATTCTCATCCATATTCACAACCACTATCTTATTTACTTGTTTTATTTATGTTCCTAGTTTTAACACCAACTTTTAGTGCCGATTTGTTACTTGTTTCACTTGTGTTTTAAGACTTGAACTTTGAAAGTACAATCAATCCTCGTGGGAGCGATCTCTTACTTATATCCACTCTATTACTTGTACGAGCGTGTATACTTGCACTAAATTTGCGAATACCACACTATTTTACACGCAAACAAGTTTTTGGCGCCGTTCTTGGGATTGTAGTAACTTTTATTGTTCAAAAGTATTAAAACACAAGTTGAAAGAATTTTCTTGTGTTGTTTGTTGTTTTCGTGTTTGAGCAGTAGTAGGCGCTACAACAGTATGCTTAGTTCAATTCAAGCTCTAGTTCAACTGAACTAGGAGTGAATTTGCATTGTGTTTTATGTCCGTAGTGTGTTTTCTTTGTTGTTATTATTATTATTGTTTGTGTTGAGTGATTTGAAAAAAAAAAAATATATATATATATATATATATATATATATTCCACTTTATGCCATGGACCATTGGAGTTCTTACTCTATGCAAGAATTGAATGCTCAACAACAATATTTCAATTATGATTTCCATGAGAGTGAATATGAAAGGGTCATTATGAGGAAAATTCCATGCCCATATTTGCCCAAAATATGGATTATGGAATGGGAAATGTTATGTATGAGCAAGATTCATATTCTCAAGCTCAAACAGTAGGATTATATGAGAACAACTCGAATTCAAAGAACTCTTAACTCATTCCATTGAATATATGAAGGTGCATCGTGACAACTTTGAAGCTTCATGTAAGAATGTAGAGGCTCACATTAAGGCGATTATGGAGCATCTAAAAGAAAAGAGTTGTATTGAAGATGTGGTTGAGCAAAGAGGAAGAAAAAGAAAGTGTAGAATATGAGCGTGAATGTGGTCATTTGGAAATAGTGGAAGAAAAACAAAAATATTGTGTAGTTGTAGAAAAGAAAAATTCAAAAACAAGTGACAAGGAAGAAAATCCAAGGTTGAGGTATGAAAAGAGTCATGTGACAATTGAGATTCAACCTTTGGTAATTGAAGAAAATAATCCCCATAAAATGAACGTCAATTTTTTCAAGTGAGGAGAATTCCTACCCCAAATGTTTATTGGTTGATGCATGGGAACACTTGCTTCCATATGCCAAATACATGGGATTTCGACCAAAAAGAGAAAGCGGAAGGATGATGTCTTCTTCTTGTCCTATTATCCACCCTAACTTGGGTTTTGAATTCCAAGTCTGGTGAAGACTCTTAAAGCAAGCGCTCTTGGGAGGCAACCCAATGATTTTTGATTAACCAACACTTTTTGTGTCTTTTAATTTTTGTTTTGTAGGAATGAAGGTGAAGAAAGGAGAAAGTAAAGGTGGTAGGCGTTATAACGTCTCAAGTATACACTAGGCGTTGGCACGTGCATTTGTGCAGGCAAGGTTTAAATGAAAAAGAAGAAGGAAAAGAAAAAGACAACCGCTCAAGCAAGAATCCCCACTACTAAGCGAGTGGAAGCATCGGTCGTACTCGAACAAGTAATTTAGCCCTATTTTTAGTAGTAGAATAGTTGTAGTTTTCATTTACGTAGAAATAAATAAGCGCCCAGCGTGATAACGTCTGTTTCAATGTTGGATAGTTAATAGTCGATAATTTGTTTGTTTGTGTCTGTTTAAATGTTCCTCTCCCATTTAAAAAAAAAAAAAAAAAAAAAAAAAAAGCTTTTATCATTAAGCGGTGAGGACACGCTTAACTCTAAGTGTGGGGAGAATTCCGGTGTTCTAAGTTTTTGTTTACTGTTTTGTACAAGCATGAAATCAAATGAAAAATCGCTTTGTGTTCTCACTCTATTAAGCATTGAAAATAATTCTCTTTGGGCTAAATCTAGTGATGAATGTGTATGTGTGAGTAGGCGATGCATGCTTAGATGAATAGAATTGATTCTTTGCTCCCACACAAACTCGTTTTGAGGAAAAACCTAGTTAGCTAGGGAATATTTTATCTTTGAAGCTAGTTTTGGTTGACTATGGTGATTGTAAAACTTGATTAAAAAGCGAGAGTAGCGAGAGAAGCTAAGTTTGGGGGTGAATCAAGTTGTACTAAGGTGGGTGCAAAGATGCGCAGGATGGTTAGTGCGGTGTAGTGTGAGTGCAACGTTGTAACGCGTCTACCCGTAACGTTATAACATTATCCGCGTGTGTGTTGTGTTTTGTGTTTCAAGCGTTATAACGTCCCACCTATAGGCGTTGTAACGTCTACTCCAAAAAGACCAAAAAGAGTGTGTTGTTGTAAATAAGTGGAAAATCCACAAGTGCTTTGTGTTTTCTTTGCAATACCACAAACAAATCTTTGGGCAACCCAATATATGAAGTAAAAAAAAAAAAAAAAAAAATAAAAAAAAAAAAAGAATTCCAAGTGGAATGAAGGAAGGAAGCTGCTTTCAAGAATGAGGGGTTGCGAGTCATTTGCGTGTGTGAGTCGGAAAAATAGTTGCACTAACCTAGTCCTAGCACCCAATTAAGACCCTTTGTCATGCTTCAAATAAACCCCCATTTCTTATGTGAAAATGTTAGCCTATTCTCTGTTTTGAAAGATGTTTTGCTCTCACCAAATGGAAACCACTCTTTCATAAATTTGGAATAGCTTCGAACCTAGCTAGGAATGGAATTAATGCAGAGGTCACCCACTCACTTTGGGCGATAATGAATCTAGAATTTAATTGTGCATTGGTGCGTGAGTGTGTAGAGAATTAGCCCGCGAGAATAATTTTTGATCAAATGATTGAGTAGAATGCAACTTTCTTTGGTGTAGTTGATTTCATGCATGCATTGTTAATTTTGTTTTGTCTTGATTGCTTGAGGACAAGCAATGATTTAAGTTTGGGGGTGTGATAACTCATATTTATATGAGTTATTTATACTTATTCAAAGATAAATCATGCAAGTTCTCTAGCAATTGTAGGTTGATTCTATTAGTTTTTCTGTTAGTTTATTGTTTCTTAGTTAGCTAGGGGCTAAATTACGAGTTCTGTGCATTTTGGCACCAATTGGTGCCTTTGTGAGCATTTTGATGCTTTTTGTGCTTGTGCAGAAATTTAGAGCCGAACGTCGCAACGCCCTCACCACGTCCCGAGCAAGGGCAGCAGAGCAAGAGTGAAATATCTCGATTATGGCGCACTAGCAATGATGGTTAAAGATTGAGAAAGTCGAAGATCTTCTATTCCCCGTGTCTTGACAAGGATGACGACCGTAGCACCGCATCTGATGTCGGATTCGTAAGTGTGAGCGAGGCTTGGTAGGTGGGCAAATGACATCGCAACATGTGACCCATTTGGCTATTTAATGGAAGACTTGTCTCTCTCTAGATATGCATACACACACCGCATCATACCAGTCCACACCTCCATCATCTACCTTCCTCCATTGTTCGAAAGAGTTCTCAAAACGAAGTTCGGACACTGAACTTCGTTTTTGAACTCTACTCAACTCCATTTCGGTCATAACCACTACATTGTGAAGCTCGGGACGTTGTAACGTCTCTCTGTGCATCGCATGCAGAAAGTTACTTAGGTGTATCTTTTGCACTCAGTTTCTTTTTCGATTATGTATGGTATTTTAACTTCTTATCTTTCGTAGAGATGCTCAGCATGAGCTAAACATTTTGTAGTTGGGTTGTTGTTTTGCATGTAATGAATTTCTAGTTAAATGTTATGAAGTATTGACGCTTACATGTTTTAAATCTTTGCATGATAATATTTCCAAACTTGTTTTGAGACTGATCACTTAAAATAGGTAGATTCATAGGTACAGTGACATGGTCTATGAAAAGAACTCAAAGATTTATATGAACGAAAAGGTGCACTAAAGACATTTAGGCATTTTTATCTAAGTCTAGACATAGAAAGGATAAATAGTTCATAGAACATTGCTGTGGGTGCTTAAAATACAGGAGTGGGCCTATTTAGAACCTAGACATAGGACCTCTTATACTTGAAACTCTGACGTTTTGTGCTGAAAAGCATAGCTCTTTTACAGCTGCGTTCAAGCGTGGCCACGTCTATCTGAGAATAGCATTTGTGCGTAATAGCGTGTAAGCGTTATAACGTCGACTAGAGAGGAATTACTTGCATGCAACAACCCAACTCATTCTCATCCATATTCACAACCACTATCTTATTTACTTGTTTTATTTATGTTCCTAGTTTTAACACCAACTTTTAGTGCCGATTTGTTACTTGTTTCACTTGTGTTTTAAGACTTGAACTTTGAAAGTACAATCAATCCTCGTGGGAACGATCTCTTACTTATATCCACTGCCAAAAAACGGTTTACCATTTCTTCAACTTAAAGTAGACTGATATAAAAGTATAATAATAGGACAAAGTATATCAATATAATGAGGAAACATTCTTTAAACCATTCCAAGTATAAACCATTTAAGCATTACTATGTATTTACTTTTTAGTGATTATTTGACAAAATCTGCTCTGAAGTGACATTAAATAAGTGATTGGTAAAAATAACTCTTCTAACTCTATAAGCATCTAAGACTACAAAAACATATATCAATTAATAGATAGCACAAAATTAGTCAAGTATAAACTTAGAGCTTAAGAAAAGGTATAAGCTATTTAGTAAGTGTTGTGTATATTTGATAGCCAGTTCTGCAAACATTGAAAACCAGCCCTTAAGTTTCTCAAGAAAACGTTGATTACTTATACAAAGCACCGGGTAAGAAACAAAATGTAATTTCACCAAACCAAAAATTGCAACCAGAAAATCCATTTAAAAAGAAAGCCAAAATCTTCACAAAAGGTCGTATCAACTCACATTGGGATGTAATCGGCATACTTGTGGAATGATTTCAACAACCAAATCTACTCCCTTCCGAAAAACCAAAGCGAAGAGTATAAAGAAGAAGCGGCGAGCTAGCTAGACAGACGCATAAAGCGAGAGAGCGTAATTGGAAACCGTGAAAATCGATTGGGATTTGGGGATTTAGGGTTTTAAAGACTGAAAGAGTGAAGAGTATAGTAGCGATTAGGAATTTGCACTAACCATGTAAAACACGAATTAAATTAAACCGATCCTCATAATAGCGGCCGCTATCACCGCTAGTCACCCCTTTTGTACCGCTATTTGCGGCCGCTTTCACCCCTTTTGCAAACGCGCCCCAAACAACAAATAACGGAACACAAGGTCAAATTCCGCTCCACTAAACCGCTATAGCGCACTATATCGCCGCTATTCAATACCTAGACTAAAACATGGTTTATGGCAATATATTTTATTGGCTTCATCAAATCAAAGTGGAATTCATGCATTGGAACAAGGAACTTCAATACAGACATGTACTTTATTCTACAAACTTGGAGTTTACTAGTTTACACACAAAACAAAATGAATATCAAATTAACCTTCATCAACATAAGTCTCGTCAATTTAGACAACTAAATTAAAATAAGAATTTCAATGTCAATTGTCACTATTTCGTAAGATTTTACTTTCATTGAATAAGGATATATATATACAACTTGCTAACCCTCCTATCAGAGTATTGCATGAACAGAACCTAACAACCTTAAGTGAAGAAACTAAGCTAAAATTAGAATCACAAATGCTATCTACATAATGAATGTGTAAACATAAAGAATGTATAATCTATAATACAAAATCTAACAGCAATCATAAATTATCCCCCATTTTAACTTTAAGGTTTTGAATCAATTTAGGGATTTCAGTGAAACAATCAGGAATAGTAATCTAACAGCAATCATAAATTTTCCCCAATTTTAAGTTTAGGGTTTTCAATCAATTTAGAGTTTTCAATGAAACAATGAGGAATAGAGAAGGAGAAAGCTCCATACCTGTGACCAGAGAGAAGAACCTTGTGCGAAGAAGAAGAAGAAGGAACCTCTCTTGCGTATCACAGCGTTTTTTCGGTCGTTTTCTCCAACCTCCAACCTTCAAGCTTTGAACCCGTTTCCTCTCTGTCTCGCGTTTCCGATCGTCTTCTTCAACCTTCAAGCTTCAAGCTTCAACCCCTTTTCACTATCTCTTGCGTTTACTCTCGTTTTCTACAAGCTCCGATCTTCAACCTTCAACCCGTTTCCTCTCTCTCTCTCGCGTTTGAAAACGAAGCTCTGAACCTCTCTCTCGCGTTTGAAAACGAACTGCTTCAGCTCTCTCTCGCGTTTTCTCACTCTCGCGTTTTCTCCCTCTGTCTCGCGTTTTCTCTCTGTTTTGCAAACTGAATTTATTTTTTTAAAAAAATTGGCCCCACCGTATGCGTACATGTATATGGTATTTTTGTATGGTATTTTGTACAATTATTTGTTGGAATAGCATTATTGAAATATAAGTTTAGTCTCTAGATACGAGTTTTGATTTTAGTCTTTGTAAATTTGTTTTTTTCCTTTTTATCCCTACAATTTTCAACACTGTTACCTTTAGTCCCTCAAGTGTTTTTTGTGTTTTAAAAAAATGATGTACGTAGCTTCTTTCAATTACGTAGCTAGGGACTAAAATGAAAAATTTGCTATACTTGCAGTGACTATATAAAATGAAAATTTCTATATTTACCGGGAATAAAAAAAAGCTACATTTATTTATTTAAGCACACAAGTAAAAAACACTTTAAAGACTAAAAGTGATGATTTTAGAATTTGCACGTACATAAATAAAAATTACTATATTTGCATGGACTAAAATGATATCTAAGCTGATAATAATATTGGCAACTGAACTTTCTTTTTCTCTAATGCATTATGTGCAGGCTAGGGATAGAATGTATGAAATGTTGGATTCAAAAATTTCTAAAAGAAGAAGTGGCAAAGAACTCCAACAAGATTTCTTAGAATCCCTAGTTATATGAACATAGCAAGAAATCAAATGAAAAAGAAGATGAAAATAAACTGACTAACAAACAATTTAGTCCTTGAAATTTTACAAAAGTTCAATTTGATCCCTAATTTTTACAATATATCAACTTAGTCTCTGACTTTTGAAAAAGTGTTTTAATTTAGTTCCTTTTTGCAAAACTGAGGGTCTAAATTGATATAATGAAGAGACTAAATTGAAAAACTTTTGCAAAAGTCAAGAATTGAATTGATATATTGTAAATGTCAGGAACCAAATTGAATTTTTGTGAGAAAGATTGAGCTATTAGCTTTTTTTTGATAAGCATTGAGCTAAATTGATCTCTGACATTTACAATTTATCAACTTAGTCTCTGAGTTTAATTTTTTTTTTTAATTCAATCCCTTTTTGTAAAATAGAGAGACTAAATTGACATAATGGAGAGACTAAATTGAAAAACTTTTGCAAAAGTCATGGACTAATTTGATATATTGTTAATATCAAGGACTATATTAAATTTTTGTGAAATTTCAGGGACTAAATTGACTAACATCTCAATCTTTAATTTTCTTTCTTTGGTTCAAATATTTTAATATGTAGTTTCATAATGTTTAATTTGTAGGAGGAACATATACAAATTATTGGCAATAGAAAGAGTGGAAATGATCTTACTTGGTCTGAAGTTAATAACATGCCTTACACAGCCAAAGTGAGAGAGCATCAATATTAATTTGTTTTTAAGTAACTTCTAATTTTCACAGCTCACCAAATTTAATTACATGTGTCATTTGAGTTTCAGGTGATTAGTGAAACACTTAGAAGAGCTACTTTCAAGAAAAGCATCTCAAGATTTTGAAATTGATGGTAAAACAATAAAAAAAAATCTGCCAATTCAATGCATATATTATTTGTGGATGTATCTTTTTCTCTGGATCTTCTAGTTTTTAAGGGTGTGTTCGGTAAAAGAGAAATAAAAGAGAAAGAAAGATTAACCAAATAATAGAAAGTCACTTTCTCTTTTGTTTTTTGCTCTTCCCTCTTTCTCTTCTACCAAACACACTCGAAGGGTGTGTTTGATAGAAGATAGAGAGAGAAAGGGAGGAGAGAAAGAGAAAAGAGAGAGATACTTTCTATTGTTTGATTTAAGAGAGAAATATGATAGAAAGAAAAGAAGAGGATTAGTTTAATACTATTTTATACTTAGGGCGTGTTTGGTAGAAGAGAAAGAGGGAAGAGAGAAAGACATAATAGAGAGTGACAAACAATATAAAGTCACTCTCTCTTCTCTCTTTCTCTCTTTCCTCTATCTTTTTCCAAACACACCCTAAGAGTCGTTCAGCTCACCAACTAAGCTACTACTCCAGATATTTGTGCAAGTGTATGTGTGTCTCAATGAAAGAGTTGTGTTTTGTCACCACTGTTGATTGTATTGGCAATTTCAGCAACATAAAAACACCGACTAAACCTGAATGTGATTGTCAGATCCTTTGTGCTCTATATTTATTTGTAATTTCGTCTAAGTTGACAAAAAATTGAGAATTGTGGTTTTATGAGATATAAATTTGACGTTGAATTTGTAGGATACAAAATCAAGAAAGGTTGGTCTGTGAATCTAGATGTTGTTTCTATACACCATGACCCACAAGTTTTTCCAGATCCTGAGAAGTTTAATCCTTCTAGATTTGATGTAAGTTGCTTCTTGTCAACAAACTACTCCTAATTAAAATTATTATTTTAATGGAACTAAAAATTGATGATTTAAATTATTATTTTCAATAAATAAAATGCAGGAACATTTGAGGCCATTTAGCTTTCTTGGATTTGGTAGTGGACCACGTATGTGTCCTGGAATGAACCTGGCTAAGCTTGAAATATGTGTCTTCATTCATTGATGAGGATAATTTAACAAAGATTTATATCCTCATCAATGAAATTATATTGTCATGTGCTTTATATCCTCATCAATGAATAATTGCATTACCTTTTTTCATTGAAATTTCAATAGTCATTCACCAAGGCGTAAATGCTCGGTAATGAATATGATTCCTTTGGCTAGACTTTATACAGGCCGGTGAAGTCGGTACACATCCTCCACTACTCATTTCTCTTTTTCACTAGGACCTCGTTAGACAACCAAGTAGGGTACTTGGTCTCCTTCATGATCATGCTTTTAATAGCTTGTTTGTTTCTTCCTGAACTGCTTGTCGCTTTTCACCTGCCATCTTTCTGTTTTTTGAGATATTGGGCGAGCTCTGAGCTCCTTGGCCAATGTGTGGCAGGCGACCTCGATGTCAATTTTGGGCATCTCCTCTAGCCCCCAAGTGAATAGATCAGAGTTTTCTGTTGGGATTTGGAACAAAGCTCGTTCTTCGTCCTCAGGCAGTTGTGTTTCAATTTTCACCTTCTTCCTAGGGACAACAACTTCAATTTGTTTAATATCGTCGAATAGGATAGTCAGTGCTCAATATCTCCTTGGGGGTCAAACTCTAACATTGCACAACAATCATGTTTTAATTCTGAGGGGGCTCCCTCTTTTCCTAGCTGGAGTTTTTTCCTCAGGCTGTTGCCAGAGCATTGCCTTGCTTTTTGTTGGTCGACATAAGTGTGGCTATCTAACCATATTTTAATGGAAATTTCATAGCCAAATGGGGTGTAAAGATTATTGCTCCAAATGCATTAATGATAGGCATTTCGACGATTGAGTTATAGACACTGTCTGTCATGGAGCTGGATTGTAGGGGTGAGAACATGAGCTTCGACTATTTTTATCCCCATGTCAGCTCGGAAGGTTATCAACACGTCGAAATAGCCGATGACTCGTGCAAAGGCTCCGAAGAAGCCGATCGAGTTCCCATTGTAGGGTTTGATGATCGAACTGGGAAACTTGAATTGGTCAAAAGCTCTTCTGTAAATCATATTCCGTCGAGCTTCCTTGGTCGATGAGGGCTCACCGTATTGAGAAGTTGGCGAGTTCTACTATAACTACCATATGATCGTCTTGATTTCATTCTATTCCTCAGTAGTCCCTTTTGGTGAAGGTTATTGGAGAGATAGATTCAGCTATGGGGGTGACAAAGTTAACCGACTTTGCAGCTTAGAGGTATTGCATTCTACTCCTGTTGGATTTGCCTCCTCCGGCAAATCCCCTTGCAATCAAATTGACCTTTTTTTGCTGGTGGGGGGTATCCTCCGAAGGAGATCCCGATCCTTGTCATCGGTTGTTCCGAGCAGGAGATCTACCTCTTTACCCACCTCTATTGTTGTTGTTGTTGTTGTTGTTATTGTTGTTGTCGTTGTTGTTGTTTTGTCTTTATATGGTTCTCATATTCCTCCTCTATCCACATAAGTTTTGAAGTGTTCAACTCAAATTAATTTTTTGATTTTGTACTTAAGAGTTTGGCACTCGTCAATGGTGTGGTTGTATACTCAGTGGTACTCGGAATATTTTCCACGGTCTGCTTCTAGTGGGGATTCTTCCTGCGAATGAAGATCTATCAGATTAGGATAGTGGGCTACTTGGAATACCCTTCCAACAGTTAAGGAATGAAGTGTCCCTTAGACATTTTTCCATCCCGAGCACCCTTTTCATCTTTCTTGGCAGGAGGGTTGTAAGCATGGGCTTTTCCTTTGTCATTTTTGGTTGGTCCATAGGTCTTAGCTACTACAAGCTCTTCCATGTTAATATAACCCACTTCTCGACGCTGGAGTTCATTCAGAGTGCCTGGTTCTCTCGCGAGTAAATCTGAGAACAACCTGGGTTTTAGGTCAGTGACCATTGAATGGAGGACTATTGTGAGGTTAAAGTTCTTGATCTATGCGATCTCAATATTGAACTGGTCCATGAAGGTAGTTAAGCTTTCATTGGATCTTTGTTGTAATACCAGTAATCTCATGGTGCTCTTTGCCATAGCTTGGCTAGTGGCGAAACGAGCGTTGAACTGCTTAGTAAGCTCCCTGTAAGAATGAATAGATCATTCTGGTAGATTAGAGAACCACACTAAGGTTGATTTATGGAGAAGAGAGATGAGTGCTTTGTATTTAAGTCCCTTTGAGGACTAGAGGAACGTCATTCTCAAGTTGAAGAGGGTGAGGTGCTCCTCGGGGTTTGTCTTCCCATCATAGGGTTTAATGATAGGGGATTCTAGTGCCAGGGATCCAAGAAGAAAAAGGGTGTAGAGGGGATCCTG
Organism: Oxytropis ochrocephala; assembly: GCA_020916435.1. Lineage (NCBI taxonomy): Eukaryota > Viridiplantae > Streptophyta > Magnoliopsida > Fabales > Fabaceae > Oxytropis > Oxytropis ochrocephala. The sequence continues at coordinate 53,449,422 of CM037095.1, forward strand.
ACCTGGGTGATCAGCTCCACCCGTGCCTCCTGTGTACTCTTCGGCCCCAATGTTTATGTCTCCTTTTGGGAAACTACTAGAGCGACCTGTCGAGGATTGGCTCTCAGTGTAGATGATGCCCGAGCAATTGTTAGAAGTATTGTCATAGGAATAACTCAAACTAGGTGACCGAGCTCTGCGCCTCTTCTCTCTTCTGTGCTTACTTCTGGACCTCCTTAGTTCTGCAGGAGGAAGACCTTTTGAGAGGCTCTTGGTGTAGCGGATGGTCGACCTGTTGATGGAACTACTGTCGAAGGAATAAGTCTGATTTGGTGACCGAGCTCTACGAAACTTGCCTCAACCTACACGTTTTGGATTGATGGATTATGAGGTGGTTTCCTGAGGAGGGTTCGGTGGTAAGTTCACAGAAAGATTTTGAGATGCTGTCGGTGGAGTGTTTGGTAAGTTTGGAGGTGGATTGTTTCTTTTTGGAAGAGGGTTCCTTTTCAAAGGAGAGGATCTAACATACTGTTTCTTGTAGCGACCATGATAATGGCGACGAATAAAGATTCCTAAGGTTTGGGAATGGTAAATTTTGTGATGGAATTTGAACAACATTGACTCTCCTTTGCATGCGGCGGGTGACGTTTTCAAGTCTCCACCCGGGAGGTGTCACTGAAAAAACACTCTGATGCCCAAGTTAGTTTAGGGCTTAAGGATAATAAGATAGGAGAGTATGTGAGTTTTTTGGTTAGAACGACGTTACCAAACCTGGGGTTGAAAAGCCCTATTTATAAATGAGTGATTTAATCGAATCTGAGCGAAGTACTCTCCGCTAATTTAGGAGGGCATGTCCTATAATCGCGGAATCGCAAACGTTACGTGATCTTTGGATCTAATCTTTGCTGCAATTATGGGGAGCACGTGTTAAATGCTCCTTATTTGAGTGGTCAAGATAAGGATTAGGTCAAATCTATGCTGAAAGTTCAGAGCTCGGTTCCAAGATAGTCTACTCAGTCTTGCTCAAGATGTCGATTCCTACACTTAGCATATTTTATACTGCGTTGTATGTTGGCACGAATAACACCCTTCAGAGAGAGCTCATATCCTTTACCATCGTACTGGTGGTCGGCTCAGGCTAACATCGAGAATTCAACATGGACCTCTCCGTAGTGCTCAGCGGCACAAGTCAGAACCATAACAAGTCATATAAACTTTGGATTTTAAAAAAAAAATACACTTTGGTTTTCACACCTCTAAAATATGAAGGCATTGTTTTTGCCATCATTCTAAATATTAAAGTCAAAAGGAAAGTGATTATTATTATTATTATTATAAATATAATAATGATAGAAATTAGGAGGGATTCAAGTATTAAACTATCCAAAATTCCAAATAGAAGTTGTCACCGAAAATAAAAAAAAGAAACTATTCCAAATATAAGTCGACAAGTCAAAACAAAAACCACACCTTCAAAAACTCCAACGCATAACGACGGTGACCACCACCACCACCACCACCACAAACGCCGCCACAATGGAATCATCAGAAGAAGAGGAAACAGAAACACCGATCTACCATCTCCCACAAGACACACTTCACCAGATCTTCTCATCTCTTCCACTTCGCGATATCATAATCTCACGCACCCTCTCTAAATTCTTCTTACACCTCCTCTCAACTCATTCTTTCCTCCACCTTCTCTCCACTACTCTCCCTCCTCTTAACCTCCTCGCTCTCCGCCACCATAACCACCACCACAACAGCCACCACCTCCACCTCTTTGACCCTAACCTCAAAACCTGGCTTCACTTCCCTCTCAACTTTCTCCCTTTCCGTTCCCCTCTCCCTGTCGCTTCCTCTCATGGGCTTATCTACCTTTGGGCCGAGCCCAATAACGTCCCAAGCCCAACAACATCATCACAAACTTCTAAATCACTCATCGCTTGTAATCCTTTAACTCGTCAATTCCGTGTTCTACCTCATCTTGGTTCTGCTTGGTGTCGACACGGTGCCGTTTTAGTTGATCAAGGAAATAGAGTCTTAGTTTTAACTGAACTCGCCGCTCTTTATTTCCCCGGCCGCCGTAACGATAATAACCGTCACGACGGCGGTGGCGGTTGGCTTAAATTCTCTTCAAATCTACCTTCTAAACCGCGAAGTCCTGTTCTTATTAACGATTCGGCTTACACGCTTTGCGATGTTGGATCGCCGTGGAGGAGTCAGTGGAAGCTTTTCTCTTGCCGGTTTGGCTCCGGTAGGGGTTCGGCGACGGCGCAGACGTGGTTGCGGCTTGAGAGGAGTGAGTGGGGAGATGTTTTTGATATATTGAAACGGCCGAGACTTGTACGTGGTGAAGGGAATAGGATTTTGATGATCGGAGGGTTAAAATCGTCGTTTTCGTTGAATTCGCCGTGTTCGACGATTTTGATATTAAGGCTTGATCTTGAGAGTATGGAGTGGGATGAAGCTGGGAGAATGCCATTGGAGATGTTTAAGTGTTTTCAAGAGGCTGGGAAGTTTAAGGTGTTTGGTGGTGGTGATAGGGTTTGTTTTTCGGCGAAGAGGATCGCGAGATTGGCGCTTTGGGATCGTGGTGCTGCTGTGAAAGGAGAAGTGTGGAGGTGGATTGATAATGTTCCTGGAAATTGTGATGGGCTTTACCGTGGATTTGTCTTTGAAGGTAGACTTGATGCATTGCCTTGAAGTTGAAGGTTCATAATTGGACTTTGGTAATGGTATGTTATGTTATTTCATTATTTGATATTTAATATTGTTTGTGATTTTGTGCTGTTTTTGATGTATTGATGAGTAGCTCAATTGTGAACTATGTTGTAATTGTTTTGTATTATTAGATTTTGAATGCAATAATAAAGGAGTTTGCAAAGCAACATTTAGTTGCTATATATAGATTCTTTGGTATTATGTTGTTCTTTCTTTATAATGTATTGTTTCCCTATACCCTCCCTTAAAAGCTAGCTATCAAGGGGGGAGAACCAAGCCACTTAAATACTCCATCGAGCATCCCATACTACCCGATGTGGGACTTGAGCACCCCATAATATCCAAGTCCCTATCATAGCACCGCCCCTGAGAGCCGACGTCCTCGGCGGCTGCACTCCACGACACTTTACTCGGTGGCACTTCACTCAACTTTGTTGGTCAGAACCCTCCACCGGTTAGAACCCTTCGTGGGTAGCCTTCTCCAAGACGCCGACAACCAGCTCTGATACCAATTGATAAGTATCTAAGCACTTGGGGAACCCTCCCTTAAAAGCTAGCTATCAAGGGGGGAGAACCAAGCCACTTAAATACTCCATCGAGCATCCCATACTACCCGATGTGGGACTTGAGCACCCCATAATACCCAAGTCCCTATCAGAATTCAAGGTTGAAACAATATAGACTACAATAGAACTGCCGACTGTTTAGCTAGAAATAGTTTCAATTTGGATTGTAATTTTATGTTTTATGACTTTGCCCCTCAGTTTATCCACTCGCTTCTGCTTGAGGATAAAGAGGGTTTTTTGGCTTTGTAGTCTTTTGCCGGTTTAGTGGGGTTTCTAACCCCTGTTTTCTCAAAAAAAAAAGGTTCAAACAGTATCGGAATTGGACATAATGGCGTTTGAAATAACTTAGTTGTAAACATTTGTTTATTGTATCCTCAATGAATGTTTTTAATTGAGCAAGGGTGTAGATGTATAGGGTCGTTCGCAGTTTCAAGGATGTAAGGTCATTTGATTTGCATGTATGCTTCTGCAGTGAAGAGTTGATGGGGGCATGGGGTTCTGGTACTGGTCCAGAGGTAATGTAGCCATGGATAAAAAGAGGTGATTTTTTTTGTTAGAGGAAGGGATTGTATGGCTAGGTAGGCTGAGTAAGCCCAATTTCATATAGATTGAAGAAATGTAGTGATTTTATTTGGTAATCAAGTGAAATTAGTATGATTGATCTATATGTGCTTGTGAGCGGTGTTTTAAAACCCAGTTCGGACGAGCTGGTCCGACCTAATCAAGTTAAAGTTACATGATGAGTATAGCTGTTGTAAACTGTTAGGCCTGCTATTGTGAAGGTTTACACAAGAAAGGGAAAGAAGGGACACGTGACAATGGGGATGAAAGGATTGGAGGGGAATAACTTAATGGACAGGTGGCAGTGTGTGAGTGGAGAGGTGGTGAAGTTAAGGGGGTTATAGAGAGAATAAGGAGAGGAGGAAAAAGGTATGCTGGTTGATAGTTAGTTTTGTGTAGTCTGAGTAAGAGTGGGTTATTCTTCTCAGCAGGTGGTGATACGGTTCCCTTTTGTAAGGAGTTTCATCTCCATTCCATTTGTTATCTTATTATCAATCAAGAGAAATTCTCACTTAGTCTTCATTGCTGAGTGGTTCATTGTTCTATTATGCTGTCAAGTTATTACTGCCTAAGTAGTCAATCCCGGAAAGCGGAGTGGTGCGGCCGACCCCAAAAACACTAAAGCGCTTTAGCGGGTAGCGAGCCGCTATTTTGACCTCCAAAATGCAATATACATACTTAATCGTAGGGAACATATATTTTTTTTTGACAAACGTAGGGAACATATATAAATACTCTAAAAATAAAGACTCCTCCAAAACAAAAGTATCGTAATAAACCCCCTTAATAATATAGAGGAGAGGAGCGTGGGGCGTGGGATTAGGATTTAGGAGAGTGGGGTGTGGGATTAGGAAATAGTGTACAGAATGTAACACTGAGTTATAAGTTATAACAGTAAATAAGTAAAAATAAAATAAAATCTCGGGTAAATAACAAAATAAGAGGAAAGTTTATAAAAAAAGATAAAAAAACAATAAGAGGAAACGATAATTGATTTGTTTTTTAAAAAATAAACAAAAATTGATTTGTTTTAAATAAAAAGTAGGAAACGAAACTGATTTGTTTCAAAAGAAATAGAAAAAGAAATCTAAAAAGAAGCGAGAAAACAGATTTTTCAATTTAAAAAAAACGAAAACTGAAAAACAGTAAATGGAGCGAATAAATAGGGAAAGAAATTAAGAGGAGCGAATAAATAGGGAAACAAACTCAGAACTGAACGGTCCCAGCAAAAAGCGGGCGATTTCCACCGCTAGCACCGCTTTTGCGCCGCTAAATAGCGGACGCTTCAACCGCTTCCTTAATTCTGCTCCGACCCAGGTTATCGCAGAGCGCTCATGTTAAATCCGCTCTGCTAAACCGCTATCGCAGCGCTATAGCGCGCTTTTAACTACCTAGATTACTGCTTAGTTCCTAACATAAACTTAATGAAGTAAAAAAGTAAAACAGTAAGAATTTTTCTAGTTTTCTTTGATCTAATGTATTTCACTTAAAGTTTGCTTCAAACCTTAAAGCTGAATGCTGGATATGGATTGAACAACATTCCTTGCAGTAGAGGCTTGAATTGGGTTTTGTATCTTTGAAAATCTGATGTAGGATACTAGAATGTGCGGAAAAATTTCAACTCTAGTTAGTTTTTGTCATTTGCTACTAATGTGCAGTAGAAGGTCCATAAGTCATTTATATAGCTTATCTTATGCAGGTTTACTGTTTAGGCAAAAGAAAATTCTTCATTATGGTGCAGTAGTTGCCTCAAATTTATATCTAGATGTTAATTTGAGCGCTTAACATTTGATAGTGCTTTGGATCAAGGGGAGAAAATGGGCTACACTTTTGATTGTTGAAAGTTTAGGAAGAAAGAAGAGTGTGTTTTGAGGAGATTTAAGGGATAGTGGTAATTGCTTGAGGTGGAGGGGTGAGAAAGAAGTCTCTGACAAGGTCTCTGCAAGTTGTGGAATATTTTCTCTCAATTTTATCCTTTTCTTAATTAAGCTCTCTAAAATAGCTTATTGAGCAAATACTTAATTAAGTTGTTCATTTGAATGCATCAATAGTATCTCCATAAGCTCTCTCAATTAGTCTCACAGTCACAAGTGTTTTAGGTCAGTAGATAAATTCAAATAAGTCAATTTAAACAACATTCTAAAAGTAATTTGTGATATGCTAATAAATTATTGTATTGTTTATTTCAAATAAACTCTTCATAAAAACTCATGAATAAATACTTAATTAAGCTCTCTAAAATAGCTTACTGAGCAAATACTTAATTAAGTTGTTCATTTGAACGCATCCTTAGTATTTGACTGAGCTCTGACCTTTGAAAACAAAGGTTCAAAGGTCAGCATAATTTCATAGCACAGAACTGGTTGTATACTTGATGTTTGCTAAATTATGTTGGGTCCTTCATATCCAAACTTGCTTCTGTGTCAAAATTGTCATCTTTATTCTAAATAAATTGATTTCTATCATCATGTCATGTCATCTAAATGAAAATAACTAAGTTTCATAGAGCCATATTTCCTAGTTGAAGGGGTAAGAAAGTAGGACAAGAACATGAGCTGGAAGTGGGAGGAATACTAGTAAGATTAAGAGGAGTTACTATACTCCTCACTCATATTCAAACCCTGAAGCTGGATATCCCTTAATTTTTTATTTATTTTGTAAGAAAAATATTATTTGCATGCTTTGTTATTAAATTTAAATTCATTAGGAGTCTTGAGAAGATATCCTAGTGGTAAAACACAAATGTTATGTGAACATTAGGAGCAGGGTTCGAACTCACTATGCTCCACTTTCCCTCTCTTCATCCCTACACTCCGACTGTTTATTCTAAGGACAAAAAAGTTCATTAAGAGATGTATAGTTACTGTTCTTATATAATGATCATGGTATTTTTTATTTTAAAAAAAAAACAGAGAGAATCATGATGCGGTTCTCACCTAACATTAGTGAAGAAGTTTATGGCAGGACGTCATTTTTTAGTATCCAAAGGTAGCTGTGTGATGCGTGTATAACTTTATTTATATAGAGAGTTGGTTTAGAAATTGCACTGTAGTGTGAAAATAGGGCCCGATTATTATTATTATTATTATTATTATTATTATTATTATTATTATTATTATTATTATTATTATTATTATTATTATTATTATTATTATTATTATTATTATTATGCAGTACGTAGCTTGAAAAGAAGAGTGAAGGGGGTTGATGTAGAATCTGTTTCTCTTCTGTTGCATATAGCTCATATCTTTGATAATATTCTGAGGATGTTATGATAATCTACTTCAACAGTAATTGTTTCGTATCTGTATTATATAGGCTTGAGTAAGTGAAGGGGATTGATGTAGAATCAGCATATTTCTGATAGCCATTTCCACAATGCACCTTCCTACAAGCTTGCTTTATGGGCCATTCAGTAAATTCATTAACTCGCCCAACTTTGTTTGGATAGAGTTTGGGGGCAAGGAGAAGTTTCGTGTCCCTATTAAGAATAAACAGAACATTTACAATTTGTGGAATTCATTCTATCTCTCTTCCCCATGTGCCCGCCATATTGACCCATGAATTGACCAATATGTTGTTCCACGATCAACTGGCCATATTCTTCTAAGAAGGTGCTGAAATCCAGAGTCTTAAAACCTTGACGAATTGACCTAATCGAGATATGGTTTCCTATACATTTCTTGTCTAAGCTGCACACTGAAGTATCTTTTAATGATCTTAACTATGAGATTTAGATAAGTTATCTTAGGACCTCTAGATTTGTTCTCACACACAACATCGATTGATGTATCAACATTGGTTTCTTAAAATTATTTGATTGTTCTAAGAAAGAACTCTGTTCTTAGTTGTGGTTCCTTAACAACTCCATAAAGGATTGAGAATGCATACGTGAACATTAATCCTGTCCCAACAGAATTCTACATTGTTTATTTATTATTGTCTAAAATTGCTCCTAACCGCCATGGTCTCCAAAAATCAATAGTTACAAGTGGCTAACAAGTGTAGTGAACTAACTAATACTAGAAATTGACTAATGGAGAACCTCTCCACTAACCACGTTTCCTAATGCACACGTTCTTTACTTGCTTCTACTCTTAAGCAAAAACACCTATCCTAATTTTAGGGTTGGAAGAAATTTTTCAATTTATTTCCGTTATTCCACATACATTATTCCTTCTTAAACTTACCCAAATTCATGCCATTCGGTTAAACAATTGACAATTACTATTAGTTAGCTAACTAAAATGCGGTTAACAATACAAAATGTTGCATTGGTTAAACTATTTGATCTTCTTCAAAGGTATTGACGTCCTAAAATTCGTTTTTCTTTATTGCGGGTAGTATTGATACCACAATATGTCTCGATCTTTGCTACGAGTAAGCGCACAAAGGACCTTGATTTGACCATTTTGCACGCATTTTGGTCGATGTGGATTTGGTAGGTCGTTTGAGGATCAAATTTTAGCGAGAATGGATCACTTTGTGCTCCTTATTGGTATTCTTTGCGAGGGTCTTCCCGCTTTTTATAATAGTTGTCCGACGATTGAGCAAGTTCATTCCAATTGTAAACATGCCACTCAAAATTACAAGAAAGTTGTTATTCTTTGAAGTTGTTAATCAAACTATCTTTGGTTTCTAAGTATGTCCCCAAAAGTGTGGTTGGTAATAAAGATTCTGTGAAAGACTATTGCCTAGTGTGGAAGGTTGGGAAAATTCTTCTTCAAATGTTAAAGTCATTGAGTTAGAAGTGAACCTACTATTTACTCATCCTGCAGAAGACATGGTTAGGACAACGAAACACAACACCATGTTCATCGGTGGTGACAGTCCCATGGTGATGAAGAAAGTAGTTAGGAATTTGTCGTTTAGTCTTGGGTTGAGCACAATTGTCATTCCATTTTAGGAGATCTGAGGATTTTGGTGAAGAAGCAGATTAGGGTTTGGGGAAGAGGCAGATTAGGGTTTGGGGAAGAAGATCTGAGGATGTGAACCCCCTTTTATAATAGGCATGGTGAAATGTCAGCCGTTGATTTCATTTTTAGATCACAAATCTTAGCCGTTTAAATTTTATCCGTTCGGACACATTTTCAAAAGGATTGACATCCACTCCTTTATCTCGACACATTTGATGATTGTAAGCGATTGATTAAAAGCGTCGGTGGAATCGAGACGCCCAATACCGTCATTCTGCGCAAAGACTTGTTGAACAACATCATTCGAACATGTTCGCATGACCCCATTCGAACGTGTTCGCATGACCCTATTCGAACAGGTGAAAAAACTACCAAGGGGTGTCTGTCCATATTTAACACACTCGAACGACCTCGTTCGAACCTCGCTCAAGCGGCCGTGTTCGAACGGTGAAAATTTCATAAAAAAATAGGTTTCGCACAGTCTTTTGGTCTTTTCACACCCTTGGGGGTGTGTGTTTGAAATAGGAGGGGGTGTGGGAAAAGCAAGCGCCTCTGCGATTACTTTTAACATCCCCTATTTATATGGCTATTGCTTTTCCCACACCCCCTCCTACTCTTTCTCACCCCTTAACAAATTTTATTCCAAAAATAACCTCGTGTGAAACATATTTAAAGACTGTTCGAACGACCTTGTTCGAACACGTTCGAATGACCTCGTTGAACGGTGAAATTACGCACAAAAAGGTGTGAAGTCAATATTTAACACACTCGAGCGATGTCATTCGAACTCGTTCGAACAAGGTCATCTGAACTCGTTCGCATGACCTCATGCGCAACAGTGAAAACGCCCAAAGAGAGTGTGAAGTCAAAATTTAACACACTCGAGCGATGTCATTCGAACTCGTTCAAGGCCCGTGTTGAACAGTGAAATTTCGTGAAAAGAGGTTTTAGTGGTGGCCTTTTGGTCTTTTTTCACACGCTGTGGGGTGTGTTTTGAGTAGGAGGGTGTGGAAAAGCAATAGCCATTTATATATAGGTAGCGAGTTACTAACTTTGTAATTGGGTTTGGTTTAAAAAATGAAGGAGTGCTTTCCCCACACCCCTACTTATTTATTCACACCCCATAATAATTTTATTTCCAAAATTACCCCCTTTAAAAAAAAACAAAATAACCCACACCCCTCCCCTCCCTTCTCTCTCACTCTCCTCCTCGTCTCTCATTCCCTCCCTCCTTCAACCCTAAACCCTCTTTCTTTCTCACTCACCTCTCTCTCAACTCACTCAATCTCACCCAATCTCTCACTCAATCTTTCCACCAACACTCTCAAGAGTTCTTTGGGTTATTTTCACACCCTCGCGTCTCTAATCGTTCCATTTTCTTCAAGGTATGCCTCTCCCCTACGCTCCATTCGGTTTTTTTTTTCAAACGCAGAATTGTTGAGTGAGTCCATCGAACACGCGTGAAAGCGAAGGTGTTCGAATGAGGTTGTCGCGAACACCGTTCGAGCAACCTCATTCAACCGTTGTATTTTGTAAATCAAACCGAGTTGTTCGAGGGTGGTTGTGCGAACGAGTTCGCGACGTAGCTTCGAGCGATCGTTTGTGATGAACTTTCTCACCGATTCTGTTTGGTTATGTTAATTTGATTGAATCGGTTACGTTGATTGTTGTTTGAGATATGGTGAGGAGTAGAGGTGGTCATGCAAATTGAACCTTCGAGGAAGCCGGTCGGCCACCTCCTACGGTTTCAAAGCGAAAAGGAGGAAGAAGCCGGTGAACCCTCCCGAGCTAGGGGTCGTGCGGGGTAGGGTAGGGTTGATGTTCCTCCTCCCCACTTCCAGAGGATATGGGGCGGGATATTGGCGTGATGCTCAATTTAGGCGTATGAGTTGGCAGGCCCTTCATCCGCTAGGCCTTCGCCTGCGCTACAGCCTTCATCTGCTGCAGCCTTCATCTTACAGGCCTTCATCTTCAGGCATCATGAGGAGGAGGTGATGAGCCTCGTGAGAGAGGAGGTTGCCGAGCCTCGTGAGGTCTTCTTTGTTAAGGCGACATTCCCATTTCTGGTGGACAGAAGATGGTTCTGTCTTGCCCACATCACGGGCACATATCCTCACCGATTTTTATTACGGCGGGTAAGTTATTATTTTATAGTTGAGTGTTGTAAATTTGTTTATTAAGTTGTTGAATGTTTTGGCTTATTGTGTCTTTTACGAATGCAGTGCGGCGGATTCTGACCCAATCCCACATGGACTGTTACATGACGGTGTGTTTCATGTGCGATTAGGGACACTGACAGCCCGAGGTTGGTTCCTTGGTTGGGCTTCGCTTCCCATTTCTCCACAAGTGGTTGAGCGCATTCATGTAGCGTTGGCGGCCGGATGACATCATCATTCCACCTTCACGTGGGTGAGATGAGCATCACCTTGATGATGTATCCCGGTGCGCGCACATCCCCATTCTTGGCGGTTCATGACATGCGCCGATGGACTTCATGGCGGGAGCGGTGCTTTGGTTGAGTTTTGGGTGCGACAGGAGGATGCATTTGCCTGGACTTTTCGCCGTGGGTCATCTGTTGGGCTTGTATGGTCGAGGATGGGTCTACCACCCGACCATAGCCGAGGCGGTGGGACCATCTTTGCTAGGGCCTACATGTTTGTATCTTTTAGGTTGCACCTTGTTTGCCGACAAGTCGTGCAACAAGGTTAAGCTTGGCTACCTTGGTATCTTTGATGGATTTGGAGGCGATTGGAGACTATTCTTTGGGGCCATGGCCCCGCCCATCTCTATGATCGGTGAAGGATGCTACTGAGGAAGAAGACCAAGAAGATTCTTTGGTCATCTTCCTTTACTTGAGTATGAAACATATTCTTTACTTTTAAGTTTGCTTTAGTGTTACTTTGGATTAATAATCAACCAATGATATGTTGATTCTGAGGCTTGATCTTTGAGCACTTCCAGAGTGCGAACTTTTCCTCTTGGGTGGAGCACCCGAGTATGATGAGAGTACCCACGGACGAAGAAATGGTTGTGCGATGATGTCCCCGGGGCATCAAGTCACATACCATCAGTTATGCCTAGGCCAGGCTTACACCGTGAGAGAGTGACACAGGACCCCTACACGGCCCATGGCGGTGAGACTTTTTGAGGCGGCCGAGTTCGAGAGGTTCATTTGGAGTGGTGGGTGCATGATGCGTCACTTGCGGATCGAGTGCTCGAGCGGTTTGGCGAGTCCAAAGACATTCGGAGGATCCCGGACCTCTACCAGGCCGTGCAGTACTCTCACCGAGTGTGATGAGAGGTGGACTCGGTTTGAGGACCACGCGGTGGCGCGGGCCTCCACGTGTGCCGTACTCGTCAAAACACGGTCTCGGGCTACTTTCCATGGTACTCACAGGGTCTCACATCCCTTTCTCTTCCCCGAGCATTATCAGACTTGCGAGATGAGCACGATGTCGGCGTGATGTACGTGTCTTTTATGTTAATTGCATGATAATGTTTCTTAATATTCTATTTATTTAAGTAATAATGTTATGTTATCGGTTGTGATGCTACTAGAGTGATTGATTTGGTTGATGACATTGATGGGGCCATCGATGATCATGTCCCGAGCGGTCAGACCATGTTTCAAACAAGATCAAGAGGTCGCTCAAACCCTTCCAGTGGGTTTAGGAGGAGGTTTGGGAATGTGTATGAGAGGAGGAGGCGCAACACCCAGTGAGGATATGTCTTAGGAGGATATTTGTTTACTTTTTTGTATAATTTAACAACTTTGTTTCATTTGGTTTTTAATTTGAAATTCCTTTTACGTTGGCGCAAATTTATTGTCATTACGGTAACAATTACGGTAAAATAAAAAAGTTGAGCGAGAGATTTAATATTGGATAAGAAATGTAAATTAAAAACACAAATTGCAAAAATACAAGGATAGGAAATTTAAAAGCGAAGCAGCGGAAAACAAAATACAATTTAGTTCTACTACGGATTTCTTAGAAATGATTCTCGTGTTTCAACGAACAATTCGAGATAAGGTTCAATGAAACCTTGGAATTCTTCATGTTTCTCAAACATTTGTAACGTCTTCGTCATTCTTGATAGGCTTAAGGCACTTCCGAATACGACACGTGGGTTCCAAATTGGCGGCGTAGGGGATTCACATTCGATTTTTAATTTCTTCTTTGAACACCATCTAGTTTCACATTTTTTATCGGTTTTCTTTCAATTCTGCGAATGTGATGTTGTTCTTAAGCATGAAATTTTTAGTTCTTGATTCACGACTATGAATCAGCGGACTGTAATGGTCGCCCCGATGCACTGTTAGTCATCTCATACTCAACTTTACGAGTGCGTAAGTATGGGTTGTTGTGGTGCGGGTGGTGGTGGTTGAAGAAGATGCATCACCTCTTACGCAGTTCGTATTGTGTCCACGTACAACTCTAAGATCTCCGCCCCATCGGGCGTTAGCTAGATGTTCCATCATTGCGCGGACGTCGTCGTCATTTCGGATCTCCATGGTGAAATCTTTGGGCGGTCCCATCATCTCTACAATTGAACTTTTTGAAAGCGTATACGCTCCACGTCTTTACGCCGCGCTCCTGCGGGCGAATCTTCCTCTCGGCCTTTTCCTTCCGGTTGGCGAAGGTGATGTCCTTACTCATCCTGCAGAAGACATGGTTAGGACAACGAAACACAACACCATGTTCGTCGGTGGTGGTGCGATCCCATTGTGGTGAAGCGGTGTTAGGAATTTGTCGTTGAGTCTTGGGTTGAGCACAATTGCCATTCCATTTCAAGTGGGTTGGAAGAAGGAGAGAGAAGGTTTTGGTGAAGAAGCGGTGGGTTGGGAAGAAGCGATTAGGGTTTGGTGAAGAAGGTCCGAGGATGTGAACCCCTTTTATAATAGGCGTGGTGAAATGTCGGTAGTTGATTTCATTTTTAGATCACAAATCGAGCCGTTTAAATTCTATCCGATTCGAGCACAATTTCCAAAGGATTTACATCCACTCATTTATCGACACATTTGGTGATTGTAAACCGTTGATTAAGCGTCGCCGGTGGAATCGAGGCGTCCAATACCGCTATATCTTTGCAAATTTCTGCGAGAGCACTTGTTCGAACAACATAATTCGACCATGTTCGCATGACCACCATCGAACTGTTCGTATGACCTATTCGAACAGTGAAAAACGCCGCGGGTGTGTCTGTCCATATTTAACACACTCGAGCGGTCTCGTTCGAACACATTCAAGCCCCGTGTTGAGCAGTGAAAATTTCGAAAAAAAAATAGGTCTTTTGGTCTTTTCACACCCTTATGGGGTGTGTTTAGAGTAGGAGGGGGTGTGGGAAAAGCAACAGCCAAAATGAAAGTGGGCTTGACCCAATGGCTTAAGCCTCAAATCCAGACCCGATTCCCTGGCACTCCCTCCAGCCGCAACCTTCTTCTCTTCCCTTTCTCTATCGCGTACGAGAGAGAGAAACACTCCCTCCCATACCTGTCGCACCTCCGCCGCGGTTGCTTCCCAGTCCGGCGCCGGCGGCGGTTCTTCCAACGGCGTGTTATCCTCAACACCGCTCCACTCCTCTTTCTCATTTGTCCCTTCCGGCTTCGATTTCTTCCCCGCTTCCAGCTCACATTTCACTGTCGCGAGAGAGAGATACCTTCGGAACTGAAGTAACAAGTCTTCTTGTAGCCGTTACCACAAGAGGACTGCTTCAATCATAAATGGATGCCGACAATGGTTCAAAGAAAGCGGACCTTGAGAACACGCTCATGCAACTGGATTCCAATGAATCTACCAGCACTCAAGTACTTGCTCTAACACTTCGCTCTTTATGATTTTTCCCCTGTTTGTTTTAGAAAATGAAAATGGAAACTGAATCTACTGCTTAATAGGGGAGTTCACTGTTTTTTCTTTCTTTCCAATGATGTGAATTTAATCTGAAAATTTGAATAGTGGAGTCTTTTGTGATGATTTCTGGTTTTGTTTTGAAGGCAAAAGACTTAGAAAAAGATGAGCTCTCAGAGACGATGAACAAACTACACATTGAAGGATCGTCGTCTGGGAATGGATCGGCTACCTTTAAAAGAAAACCTGTCATCGTTATTGTTGTAGGAATGGCAGGTGATTGCATTTACTTGACATTTGAGTCAATTCATCTTAGTTTTCTATTTTTCAAAAATATATATATATATAATTTTGCTTTATGAATTAAGACTTGGAATAAACCTCATTTGTGTTCAGGGAGTGGGAAAACAACACTCATGCATAGGTTGGTTTGCCATACACACATGTCAGACATCAATGGTTATGTGATGAATCTCGACCCGGCTGTCATGACACTCCCATATGCTGCTAATATCGATATAAGAGACACTGTTAAGTACAAAGAAGTGATGAAGCAGTTCAACCTTGGACCTAATGGTGGAATCTTGACTTCGCTTAACTTGTTTGCTACCAAGTTTGATGAGGTGAAGCTTGCTCATTAATCTCTGAATCTTTTCTGCAACTACCGGTTACATATTGATTGCACTTTGAAATAAGTTTAAGGTCACATTTGCTTTCAATGGGCGATCTTATTTATATCATTAATAATAATGGTAATATGATCCACCCCACCTTGATCACTTTTATTTTTGATGGCAGGAGCTTAATTTCTTTGAGCTTGTTTGAATTTATGTTTTGGTTTTATATTTCCCAATTAAGCTATTGGTTTACTGTTTGAAATAAATAATGTGTATACTATTAGTGTCTCATTCATAGGTTTCTTATTTGTACGTAGTTTGAGTTTTACAATTGTTACCTGATATGTTTTGTTCATATCGTCAACACTACTATGCAATTTAACTAATGTTTATGCTCCTAGATCTATCTCAGGTAATTTCTCTTATTGAGAAACGGGCAGAAGCTGATCAACTTGACTATGTTCTTGTCGATACCCCTGGTCAGATTGAGATATTCACCTGGTCTGCTTCTGGTGCTATCATCACAGAAGCTTTTGCCTCCACATTTCCGACTGTAATTGCCTATGTAGTTGATACACCTCGTTCAGAAAATCCCACCACTTTCATGAGCAACATGCTTTATGCTTGTAGTATCCTCTATAAGACAAAGTTACCTCTCATCTTGACTTTCAACAAAGTTGATGTTGCACAACATCAATTTGCCTTAGAGGTATTGTTGACTTTCAACGTATTTTATTGTCCTTAGTTTCAATTATCTATGATGTGTCGTCGTGTGATTAATTGCATGTAATTTTTTAAAAAAATGATAGGACGTGTTGATATGCCAGCTCACTAACAACAGCAATTGAGGTTAACTCGTAAAATGTATTTTGATGGTTTTAGCTTGGATTTGGTTTAAACTACTACAAAATGTTGTTGGCTTTTATGTAGTTTTTTGTACTGTAAGTGAGAATTTAGTTTTCTTTAGGCCCAATTACCTATGATACATTGTTGAGATTAGTTATACTTGTAAGTTTAAAAAATGATAGGACATAATTAGTATGAAATAATGAAATTTTGGCTGTATCTGTAATGAGAAATCTTCTAAAGCTGCCAAATCTCGAAAGATAAAAAACTCAAGTTGACGACATTTGTTGTCCTACGAAGTAGGAGTTGGACTTGATTTTTTTTGTGTATGAAAGATTTATCACTTATGCATAGTGAACCAGTTTTCTTTAAGTTCAGGGTTTATTGTCTCAGGCCTTTGCAACTTTGAAATGAATCTTTTTGTTCCTGCTATGAACATTATCATGAGTAATGACTGCTATGTTTGCAGCCCTAGTTCCCTGCCAATTATCTGTCGGTTTCGTTTTTATCCATTTTGTCTGTTGTTCGATTTTTACAGATGGCACTGAATTTATTTTGAATTATTCCTTTTTTGAATTCGTTGTGTATCTAGTGGATGAAGGATTTTGAGGCATTCCAAGCAGCAGCCAGTTCAGATCACTCGTACACATCATCTTTAACTCAGAGCCTTGCTCTGGTGTTAGATGAATTCTACAATAACTTGAGATCAGCTGGAGTTTCTGCAGTTTCTGGTGCAGGGATTGATGACTTGTTCAAAGCTGTTGAAGCCAGTGCTGAGGAATACATGGAAAACTACAAGTATTATTGAGCTTTACAGATTGTTTATTTTGTTAGCTTTTACCATTATATCACTATTGATTTTGCATATAACGTAAGCCTTATGTTTGGAATTGCTAAGCAATTAACTTTGTTCTATTATGAAATATTTAGGGCCGATCTTGACAAAAGACGTGCAGAGAAGCAGCGATTAGAGGAAGACCGCAGGAAAGAGAGCATGGATAAACTGAGGAAGGACATGGAGAAATCTGGAGGAGAAACTGTAGTCTTGAACACTGGTTTGAAAGACAGACAAAAAGGTAAAAGCGAGATGGATGAGGAAGATGAGGATGAAGAGGATGAGGAAATGGATGATGATGATGATGATGATGATGATGATGATGATGATGAGGGGATATATACCGATGACGAGGATGCTATAGATGAGGACGACGATGAAGAGGTTGATAAGTTTGCCTTCTGATGTGATTTCATCAACATTTGGATTGTGCATCAGAACTAGACTCTTTGTATATATAGGACCTTGATTTCATTTGGCACTTGTATACGATGGCATTTTATTTCATAGATTTTGTCAGCATTGTTTGCTGAAGGCTTTTCTCCGTTGATGCTTTTTACACTAACTTAATAGATAACTATCTTGATTTTGGTGCAACTTGTTTATGGACTAATGTTAATTATGATGACTATTTTTAAGCACTATACATAAATTAAGTAACTAGAAACGGCCCAAGAGATGTATTTTTATTAGGAGTTGTTATGTCTTTCAAAAAGAAAAACCGGCACTCTCTTTTGGAGTATTTAGCTTTGAAGACTCTAGTCACTATATAATCATTGTTGGTACTCAGCCGTCAACATTGCATAGTCAAGTTAATTTTAAAAATCATTGTTCTTAAGATCAATCAAAGTAAGACATAGTAATGTTTGATAAAATCGGTAATATTAATTTTAGACTCCAATCCGTGAAATTTCTTTCTCAAAACACTAGTTGTCTCTCACTCTTCTCTTCTGTCTTTTTATCTAAATAAGTGGTTGTCATGTAGATACGGTTTCTATTGCGTCATTTTTCAAGATTTTGTCGACTGCTGTGGGCGGTGTTTTTGATTTTCCGTCTTGTTGCGGTGTTTTTGATTTCTCGTATTGTTGCGGTGTTTGTTTGATTCAGAACGATACATCAACTTCGACGTATTGCAGATTTAACCAATAACTAGTTCTTCAAATTTACTTTTATTTTGTCACACTTGTAGGTACTTTACCGTTTTATGCTATTAACTTGGGTGCTGAGACTTTGTTTACAGATACATCCTTTTGATTTTAGCAATACTGAGTTTGTATTATCATCAATATAGTCTATTAATTTGAATAAATGAATATAATTTTTAATAAAAAAACCCATAATGTTAAATTTCTCATATTGAATCTAACAAAATATTAATAATATACGCATCAGAGGGACGTAAACAACAATAGGGACGTAAACAACATTCATCGGAGGGGATGTATAGTTATATTTAAGAACATCATCGACTTACAATTTGTTTTCTTTGAGAAATTCGATATTGAAGGATGAAACAATTTACCATTTAATTTCACGTGCAAACATAAACTTTTTTTTCTCGACTATAAAGTACCAAAAACACATTTGTTTAGCATCACACTTTACGTATATAGCGACGAATATATTTTGATCTTTCTATCAAACTGATTATTGAAAAAAAAACTTTGCGTATTTGAACAGGTTAGTTTTTTTTGGACTCTAAAGTACCCCAAAACACACTGCTTAGTATCACACATTAAATATTTTGTTATAGAATTATTATTATTTTTCACGAAAACAGTTATTGAAGAACGAACTTCACGTATTTAGACATCTAAAATTTTGTATGGACTCTCAAGTACCCAAAACACACTGTTTAGCACACACTTTGTGTATTTCTTGACAAAATTATTTTTCTTTTCACGAAACCGATTATTGAGGAACGAACTTCGCGTATTTTAACAGTTAAATTTTTCTAGACTCTAAAGTACCCAAAACACACTACTTAGCACCCTTTTTAAATTCCCTCATCTCTTTAAAAAACAGAAATACTACTATCATTATATTATATTTGATGTCTACAACTATCAGAACGGTATTAATAGTTTCGCGGGATGCAAATAGCAACTTTTTGACCTAAAAAGACATGCGGATATACATGATCTGAATGCGACCCAATGTTCTGCACAAAAGGACTAAATCCCATTATCTCCCTCATTTTCGTTTGTTAAACTTAGGGAATATCATAATAATTAAAAATTATAATTGAATCAACAAAAAGTCAAAGAGTATCAGCAAACTAAACAAAAGTGTCATTGGACTAACAGTTTGTAAAATATATAATTTAATAATTGTGAATAAAAATTATATAACTATAAATTAACATGATACACGTTCATCAAATATAAATCTAAAAAAGATAAAAACATAAACACTAATTTAAGCATACTTCTAGTGTTTTTTGTTACGAAATGACCAAAATAAAGATGGCAACACAAATAGAAACGCTACACATGAGTTTCCTGCAAAACCACCACCTATACAAAGTTAAAGACAATATGAATGATGTTTTATTGTAAATGTGGTTGAAGTTACCATGAATAAAAATTAAATAAAATAAGAAGATTATAAAATTAAAATTAAAAATGAACATTAACAAAGACATTGAAACTGAACATCCATAGTTAATAAGAAAAAAATTAAGTGTAAAATTTTAATAACATTTTTGAAGCAAAAATTTTAATAACATATTCCATATTAATAAAGTGTGAATATAAAAATTTATGTTTTGAACTTGAATACATGTTAAAATACTAAAAAAATCATTATTTCAATACTAAAACTAAGACCGGACACTAACTCATCCTAAAGGTCCGATCTTAGTTCGACTCGGAAAACATTGACTTTGTTTGGATCTAAGGGAGGATTAAGTTTAAAAAATGACTATAAAGAAATTTAAACGTGTGTGTATCATGCAGAGTTGAATTTAAACTACCAATAAAATATAAGCAACTATACAGAGTTGAAAGAAGATGATAGGGTTCTACGATAAACGTGTCTATTATTTCTATGCGTACTAAGAGCATCCTCAATGGAGAAACCCTCAACTGAGTTCTTAAATGGGTCCCACATGTACACATCATTTATTTATATTTTTTTTAATATAGTACTTCTATAAGAACTTCATCTCTCCAATCTAGATGTTCAACAAAGTTTACTAAATGGGTCTCATTAGTAGTAACTTCAAAAAAGAAGACAACAACATATTTTATTGAAAAGTAAAAGTAAAAGAGGAGAAAATGACTTCCTATTCAAGAACTAAATCCCCAATAGGACATAGGTACTCATCTTTCTTCTCCACAATGGAGGTACCTATTAAAGCCCACTTCTTAAGAGATAAGAAGTCCCCATTGTAGATACTCTAAATAATAATAGTACAGTAATTTTTTTTTAAAAAAAGTTGATTCCCATGTTTGGTGCATTTACCTTTGTAACTTGAAAGACTAAAAGTTCCCACTTGAGAATTGTGCAAGTTTAATTTGGCGAGACTCTTAAAATTAATCGGAGTTGAATGAATTTTTGGATTAGTAAAAATTAAAAAGCTTCTAGAGACTTCCAAGCTCTTCACTTTGCCTCACCCACTTTCCCTCACTTGGCTTCACCCACTTTCTCTTAGGTTGCCTCATTCATTTTTCTGAAACACATTTCATTTCACCAACTTTTTCATTTTCCTATTCATCTCTCGACCCACACACCCATTCTATTTCCATCTTTCCATTTCTTCTCTAATTTCTTCTCAACCTTTCCTTTCACAATCCTCCACTCTTGTTTCATTTCACAACACCCTTCCCTTTTATCTCTCAACCATTCAAGTACAACTTCAGATGCTTGTATGTTCTCTGAATCTCATCTCTAGAGGTTTCTCCTACCTGCACCCACTTCATGCATGTCCGTCCGAGCTTAGATGTAGATTTTTCTAGTTTTTTATTTATTTCTTTTCTTCTAATTTTTTGTATATTGAATCTGAAATAGTTGTATAATACACACAATCTGTATCTGGATCTACATCCGAATCTTTTATTTCTAGTAAGGAAACCAGTGAAGGATGGGATGGGGGTAGTGTGTTCAAAAAATTTCTATTTTGTTGAGGGTACTGTGGCATCTTCATGCTCTTGGGAAGCTTCGCTACTGCTCACCGTAACCGTAAACCCTTCTTCCAAATCTGCTCTTCCACATCGCTCTTGTCTTATGCCTTCAAGTACGATTTTCCCATTGCTGTAATGTGTCCATGGAAGCCATCCCCAACACTTCTCTTCTCCCCTTCTACGGATCTCATCAAATCCCTAACATGCAGACCTTTAAATGGTGTGCTCTAGATTTTTTTGTTGTATTTCCAATCTTCAATTCTTGTTATTTTAATATATTTTTTTAGTTTCTGTAATTTTTTAGTAACGTTCTAGGTGTAATTTTTTTATTATATTTGCATCTATGTAATTTTTTGTTAATTGTTATGAGTTTGAAATTGTGGACTTTAATTTGAAAAGGAATCGTGAATTTTATGTGAAGATTTGATAATTAAAAATTTTTGTCAAAAAAGAAAAGAAAAGAAAAAAAATAGCCAATTCAATACGTCAGCAAGGTACTGTAGAACACGTCACGTGGGCCTACCACACGAATAGTGAGAACGAAAAATCCAGTGTAACTGGATGTAGTTGTTGGATAAAAAGCGCTTGCAGGCACCAAATTTCGATTAAGATATTAGATAAGATGAAAACTTAAACTATTATTTATGTTTGTCTGTAACTCACTTTCAGTCACTTTTTTTTATATAAATTCAAATTGAGTTAATTAGGATTACCCATAGCTACGTTGTACACATCGGAGTACAATGTTCTCCTTTTTATTCTTATTTTAACCATTAGATTATATATTATATTTCACTTAAACTTAAATTTTAAATTATATTATAAAGGGTACAATTGGAAATTGGAAAACTTAGATGCCAAAAAAGGGTATCCGGCCCCTTTTTATATATGTACATAGCAGTAAAGATTTCCAAATGTTAAAGGGAATCCCCTTTTGGCGTTGGCTTTTGCATTCACGACTCTACCAAATCCTTTGTTAAGGTCAAATCGATGTGGTTCAAAGGAAAACCAAGTCAGCTTGAAGCTTAAACGTTTGGTCTTTTATAAGTAGTTCAATGGTCGAAATAGGAGAGATACTCTCAAATGGCTATAGAGCTAGATTGTAAATGGTGGTGGAAGGAATGCAGAACGAGCATCATCTAAAGTCCAAACAATGAATTTGGTACTTTGCTCACTAGAAGATTAGTAGACTTCAATATAAATTTTATTAATTAAGAGACGATCAAACTAAGTTGCTCATTGCCTAACAATTGTGTCTAGGTCTTATGCTAGTTCTAATGAGTTTAATTTTATTTCACATTGTATTACGTTCCAATTTTGAAATGATCTCAACTTCACGAATTTATCATTAAATAGACAACCCAAAAGAAGTCTCACATTACAATCAACTTATTCAAAATTTCCTATCACTACAAAATTAATATGCCTTATTAACTAAAACTAATAGCAATAGCAAGTAAGTATAACCTTAAGAGCAAAGGGAGCGAGAACAAAGGGAAAATTTAAAAGATAAAAACGGTATTGATGACTAATAGATAAATTAAAAGAAAAAGAATTGTGCCAACATCAATTATTAATGTTTCGGTGCATAACAAAAATAAGAGAAAGACATGCAAAATCAATAATACGAAAACACAACTAGTCCTATAGTGCTCAAATGGAAAGCATAACTGTTGGATTGCCTCATTAATGCTTCTCCACTTCCTTATCTGAGATCACACGACATTTTATTTAGTCCTTCAAATTTTTGATTTCACCTTGTAAAAAGCTTGTTGAGCAGCAAACAACTCATTCAGTTTCAAATTTGCAAGTTTACACTACCTTAATTTGTTTTTATATCTTTCCTTCCATTCCCTTAGTCTAGAGGTCAAGTCCATATTTGTTTTTGACAAATTTTCTATATCAGAATGCAACTCATCTTTCTCCAAAGAGAACTTTGCCCACGCATCAACCATTTCATCCTTCAATTTTTGCACTTCAAGCTCAAGGTTAGTTTCATTAGCTTTATACCATGTAATTCTTTCTTCTAGATCTTGAATATGTTTTCTCCCTGAATCAAACTCACATTCAAATTTAGCCACACATTCTTCAGCCACTTTAAATTGACCTTGTAATTCACAAGTCTCGTATAACTTACTCCCAAGTTCCTTTGTGTATCTTTCAATTTCATTACTTGTTATCTTGTACCTTTCAACTTCATTACTTGTTATCTTGAGTTGTTCATTTGCCACCTCTAGCAGTTCCTCAAACTTTGTAATCTTGAACAAATAATCTTGAACAAGAATTTCCAATTCAACTTTTTGTTTTTGCAACTCCAGTACCTGTCTTTTTTCATATTCAAGATCATCATCTTTCAGTTTTAATTCTTTTTGCACAACATCAAGCTCATCTTCACGTTGCTCAAGATAACTCTCTTTGTGTTTCAATTCTTTCTGCACATGATCAAATTGACCCTCACATTGCTCAATTTGAATCTTCAACTTGATAACCTCTTTTTCTGAGTGCTCAAGTTTATAATTGGAAACTCTTAGTTCTTCTTCTTTTTCGATGAACTTTTTGAGCAGCTCATCATAACTTCCATATTGATTTTGTTGTTCCAGATCAAAATAGTCTTCTTTCAGCTCCAGGAGTCCCTCACCATCAACATTCACTACCAAACTTTCATAAAGGATTGCAGACGAAATAACAGATTTAGGTACTAAATCCCAAGATGATAAGGAATGTGAACTATCCTCCTTCATAGAAGCCACAAAGGTATCACAATCCCAATCAGTATATGGAGTTACCGATAGACACTCTTGGTCACAACCTACATCAAACTTGCCAGTGTTCTCCATCTGAGGAGATAAGGGAAAATTTTGCTATAAGAAACTACAAGTAAAATAAAAAATATAAAAGCAACTTTCCATTTCTAATTATTATACAACCAACAAGAGACAACTCATTCAAATTATAGAAATTCAATGTATATAGTATGTATATATGTATGACCCATCGTCTCTTTTTTCTCATCATTTTCATAACATGTGAAGTCAATCTAAAATAGTATCATGAAATCATGAAATTAAAACAATTTAAAATCTAGCTCTTTGCTACAATTTAGATTGATAATAGCTGAAAAAATAATAATAAGTACAGTTTATATATATATATATATATATATATATATATATATATATATATATATATATATATATATATATATATATATATATATATATATAATCTCGTATTTTGAGTAAGTGGGAAAGATTAAGATCAGGGCATTACAATTAATTTCTCGTGTGAGTGAGTGAGTGTTTGCAACTTATATGGGTACTTTGAGTTAAAAAAACTTATATGTGTATTCACAAGCATTGAGTCAAAAAAAAAATGTTTAATATTTAATAACGATTTTTTCTTTGACAAAATTTAATAATGCTACATAGAACAAGCATAATGGATAACTCAATATCTGATTCAAGAGTAACAAGCTACAACAAATTTAAGGATGCTTAGCCGTATCTGATTTTTTTTTTGACACAACTTAGCCGTATCTGATATGTTAATTAAATTTAAATTACAAATTCAAAAGTAGTTTGTTACAAAAAAAAATAACGGCTATATTTGTAAGTACACTTTGAAAATACAAATTTAAAGGTAGTTTGTTACAAAACTTAATACGATTTAGTTATTCATCCACCGATGCACATTCTAGCTAGGCTTAACACCCTAACGGCGTGGAACTTATGAACGGTGATTTGTGCGGCATAAATTTTTTTTTGAACGGTAAAATTAGGTATTATATATAGATATGATGTGTATTAAGGAATACAAAACTTGTACACAATAGGATTCTCTCCGTCAAAGGATTTGTGCAGCATAATGCTTCACATAATTTACAAGCTTCTTCGTGTATTTATATTTATATTTATATATACATACAACAATGAAAGACGAAAGCAATATTAATTAAGGGAAAGAAATTATGTGAAGCAAATTGGACTGTAAAAAAGTTTTAATAACTAACTCTCATTCAATAACGAAGGGAAAAATAATTATGGTAACTGGGAAGAATTAACGACAACATTAATGTACAATGAATCTTGATATACAGAGAAAAAGCAAATAGTAATATTTCAAGCGAAGAATCAGAGAGAAGTAAAAATGAAAAATAGATGAAATTGTAAAAGCAGAAGAGAAGATATTGTTAGGATATGGTGTTCAGTGTTCACTAACCTGAGCACAACGAAGGAAAAGAGAAGAAAGGCACTATATGGATGAGATGAAAAGGATGCGAACTAAGGAATAAGAGTGGTTGTGAAACTAAAGTGTTCTCTCACATATTTAGGGTTTCGGGGTAATATATACTCCTCTAGTCCTACTTATAAGGAAGAAATAACAGTTTTAAGTTCATTGCTTCTTTGATTTATCTAATTTATATTATAGGTCAGATTAGATAGATATTTTTTTGGTATACAAGTTTTTCAATTAATCTAAAACTCTAAATTTATTTCTTATAAAATAGGACTAAAGTAGTATATCTGGAAGGTTGATTAACTTAATTAATTTTATTCATTTTTTAAATTAAAACTTTTCAAAATTAAATCAGTTATTAAAAAACTACATTTATTTACCAAAAGCTCCCTATAGGTCGGCCGCGCGAGGCTAGACGGGGGCACCGAATCAAGCCTCGAATAGGCTGCACTAGGTCGCTCCCTGTAGGTCGACCCCGCGAGGCTAGACAGGGGGCAATGAATCAAGCCTCGAATAGGCTGCGCTAGGTCGCTCCCTGTAGATCGGCCGCACGAGGCTAGACAGGGGGCAACGAATCAAGCCTCGAATAGGCTGCGCTAGGTCGCTCCTTGAAGGTCGGCCGCGCATGACTCCACGGGGGCATCAAATCAAGCCTTAGCCCGCCCACAGGCGACCCAGGCTTGGGGGCAACTGTTTTGGAGTGGGCCAACGGCCCAACAGAGCACTTTATCCTGAAGTGGGCCAACAACCCAACGTAGCACTTTAGGCCCAACATGGCCCAAGCACAGATGTGGGGCGCCACCCTCACTAGCAGTATAAATACACTGATCAGCCACAATATCAGGTACGTGACTACACCTTGTGACCCTTCCCGATTACACACTGCTAACTTGATCGTCTGAGTGTTATTGCAGGTACCACCCGCGTGCGGCAAGACCCGATTCGGCCCAGTCCTCGGCGGCCGGCTAACTTTCAAGACCACGGTCCTCAGCGACCAGGCTAACTTAAGACCCTATTCCTCAATGACTGGGCTAACTCGAGACCTTGGTCCTCGCCAGCCATCAGCGACCAGGCCAGATCACCAGAACTTCAACACTTATTGATCAAGGTACGATCGATTGGAGACCACAGTGGGAGAGCCCGAGCGCTATCCTACCGACAAAGCATGCCTCCATGCCAACGACCAGCCACGCGTGGCTCATCCAGGCAACAACTATCGGCTCCGGCCGACCAACATCAGGGACCCCCCGAAGGTGTCCTTGTGACCATTCAGGAATCTGAAGAAAACTGCCATCATCGCTCGCCCTCTCATAATTACGACCATGCTTGTTGAGCGACCTAAGATGTTGGACGGCCTAAAGAGCCGGGACGATCCAAAGACGCTACCTAAGATTGGTCGCACCCCTGAGGACGAGTTCAATTCGAATCGAACTTGGTAAATTGTCCAAAGGCGCTTCAACGAATTTGAGCACAAATGAAGCGGCCTAAGATTGGTTGCACCCCTGAGGACGAGTTCAATCCGAGTCAGACTTGGTAAACTGTCCAAAGGTGCTTCAACGAACTTGAGCACAATCGAAGCAACCTAAGAATGGTTGCACCCCCAAGGGCGAGTTCGATCCGAGTCGAGACTTGGTAAACTGCCCAAGGGGTAGGGCCGAGACCCGAGCAGTTAAAAACGATCAAGCGAATAAAGGCACCACTCCGAGTGGGGCAACCACACCTCAGGCAAGAGGGGGCGACCAGTGATGGCCAAAAGAAAAGTCCCCGGCCGAGAGGAGAAAAATAAAGAGGAGGCAAGGCACCCAACACGGGGTGCCCACTCACGTGTGCGTAACACGCTCCAAGTTTAAAGAGGTCGCCCAAAGTGGGGCGCCTAAGGCCATACGCATGCGTAACACGCTCCAAGTGTAAAGAGGTCGCCCAAGAGGGCGCCCAACGCGTGCGTAACACGCTCAAGTTTAAAGAGGTCGCCCAAGTGGGGGTGACCAACGCGTACGTAACACGCACACCTAAGCGGTCGCCCAGGAGGGGCACCTAGCGTGTGAGGAACACGACAAACACCCAAGCGGTCACCCAAGGCGAAGCGGATAAGGCAAAACAACAAACACTCGCAAGCAAAGCGATTGAACTGTGTGCTTAGGCACGAACGCCCGTCCTTCGAGAGGATGAGTCATAGAAGAGGAGAAGTGTGGTAAGATGCCCAAGGGGAAGGGCTAAGACCTGACCAGTTAAGAATTAAAACGACCACAAAGTGTGGAAGAAGAATCTCGCTCTTAGTCTACAGGCCATAACGTTGGTTGTGATGAACCAAATGAAACATACGGAAGAAGAATATCGCTCTTAGTCTGCGCTAGGTCGCTCCCTATAGGTCAACCGCGAGGCTAGACAGGTGGCAATGAATCAAGCCTCGAATACGCTGCGGTAGTTCGCTCCCTGTAGGTCGGCCGCGCGAGGCTCGTTAAGGGGCAACGAATCAAGCCTCGAATAGGCTGCGCTAGGTCGCTCCCTGTAGGTCGGCCGCGTGAGGCTAGACAGGGGGAAACGAATCAAGCCTCGAATAGGCTGCGCTAGGTTGCTCCTTGCAGGTCGGCCGCACATGACTCCACGGGGGCAACAAATCAAGCCTTAGCCCGCCCACAGGCGACCCAGGCTTGGGGGGCAACTGTTCTGGAGTGGGCCAACCGCCCAACAGAGCAATTTATCCTGAAGTGGGCCAACAGTCCAACGTAGCGCATCAGGCCCAACATGGCCTAAGCACAGACGTGGGGCGCCACCCTCACTAGTAGTATAAATATACTGATCAGCCACAATATCAGGTACGTGATTACACCTTGTGACCCAGCCCGATTACACACTGCTGACATGATCCTCGGAGTGTCATTGTAGGTACCACCCGCGTGCGGCCAAGACCCTGGTTCTAGGCAGGTCCTCAACGACCGGGATAACTCAAGACCCTGGTCCTCAGTGACCGAGCTAACTTAAGACCCTAGTCCTCAACGACCAGGCTAACTGGAGAACCTGGTCCTCGCCAGCCATCAGCGACCAGGCCAGATCATCAGAACTTCAACACTTATTGATCAAGCTCGCTCCACAAGCGGCCTGGGCTTGGGGGGCAACTGTTCCGGAGTGTGCTAGTAAGCCCAACAGAGCAGCCCAGTGCTAAATGGGCCACGGCCCAATTCGCTCAGGGAGGCCCAATAAGGCCCAGGCGTTCAGCCTTGGGGTGCAATTCTCGCGCCCGGTCGTTGCGCATTATTCGGCCAGGGCGCCACACTCATGCAGAGCATAAATACCCCATTCCTCGAGGGTATCAAGTACGTTGATCTACCCTTGTGATCCTGGCCGTTGCACACCACTGACTTGAGCATCAGAGTGTCTTTGTAGGTACCACCCGCGTGCGGCCAAGACCCCGGTCCGGCCAGCTCCTCAGCGACCGGGCCAGCAACAGTAACAACAACTTCACTTCTATTGTTCAGGTACGATCAGTTCTAGAGCTTCCAAAATGTCCTCCATAAGGTGCAACATGGCAATGCAGTAGCACTGCTTGTTGCTCCTCTTCAGGAATGCATTTCCTCATTAATTGATCAGGGCACATCTTGTAAAGGAATGGATCATCCCAATAGTATTGTTTAACTATATGGAAAAATCTTCTCCTTTGTTGATATGTCATGTTCACTGGTACCACCTTACTTGCAAGGAAATTTACAATATCATCATACCACGGTGCAGATGCATTTGATGCTCCTGCATTGCCTATAGCTAATGCAGTTGCACTACGTGCGTTGACTGGGATTGCCAAAAATTTCTCATCTAGGAAGCTTTCCTTGATTTTTCCTCTTGTGCACCTAGTGATTCACCTTCAATCCTTGACAAATGGTCTGCTACTTGATTTTCTACTCCTTTTTTGTCTCTGATTTCAAGGTCAAACTCTTGAAGGAGTAGAATCCACCTTATCAGTCTTGGCTTTGCATCTTTCTTTGAAATCAAATACTTAATGGCAGAATGGTCAGTATAAACAATCACTTTAGTGCTAACTAAGTAAGATCTAAACTTTTCAAATGCAAATACCACAACTAATAATTCTTTTTCTGTGACTGTATAGTTCACCTGGGCTTCAATTATAGTTCACCTAACCTTGTCATACCTTTTCCCCAGGACTGCTCCTACTGCAAAGTCACTAGCATCACACATTAGTTCAAATGGCCTGCTCCAATCAGGTGTTACTATCACTGGTGCTGTCACCAGTGCCTTTATAAGCTTTTGAAAAGCTTCCATACAAGAATAATCAAAGTTAAATGGCACATAATGTTGCAAAAGCATACACAATGGTTTTGAAATTTTTGAAAAATCTCCTATAGAAACCAACATGGCCTAACAAGCTCCTAATACCTTTGACTGTTGTTGGTGGTGGCAATTTATCAGGCTTTATCTACCTCTAGACCTTTCTTTGATACTCTATATCCCAACAAAATGCCCTCTTATACCATGAAATGGCACTTTTCCCAGTTCAACACTAAATTTGTTTCCTCACATCTTTTAAGAATTTGTTCCAAATTTTCTAAACAAACTTGAAATGTTTCTCCAAAGACAGAGAAATCATCCATGAACACTTCCATTGATTGCTCTATGACGTCTGAGAATATTGACATCATGCATCTTTGGAATGTCGCAAGAGCATTACACAATCCAAATGGCATCCTCCTAAAGGCAAAGGTTCCATAAGGGCATGTAAAAGTAGTTTTATGTTGATCCTTAGGCTCAATAGCTATTTGATTGTATCCTGAGTAGCCATCTAGGAAGAAATAAAACTCTTTCCCTGCTAATCTATCTAGCATTTGGTCTGTGAATGGTAAAGGAAATGATCCTTTTTGGTAGCCTTATTGAGTTTTCTGTAATCCATACATATCCTTCAACTCATTCTTTTCATTAGCTACTACTGTCACACCCCATTTCTTTGGTACACATTGGACATGGCTTACCCATGCACTGTCTGATATGGGGTATATGATGCCAACATCTAGCCACTTAATGATTTCCTTTTTTACAACTTCTTTCATAATAGGGTTTAGTCTCCTTTGACTCTCTATGCTTTCTTAGAATTTTCTTCTAAGATGATTCTGTGCATACATATGGAAGGACTAATTCCCTTGCTATCTGCCATTTGCCAACCTATTGCTTTGGTGTGCTTCTTTAAGGTGTTAATGAGGTCAGTCTCTTGTTCTGATGTTAAATCAGAAGCAATGATAATAGGTAGAGTCTCATTTTCTCCTAAAAAGGCATATTTAAGATGGTTAGGCAATTCTTTCAATTCTAGCTTAGGAGGTTGTTCTATGGAGGGTGAATTCTTCTTGAGGGTTGGATCCTCAAGATTGATTGGTTCATAAGTTCTAGCCCACACTTCCTTATAAGAGTTTTCTATTGGTAAATCTTCTTTTTCTAGCAATTCCTCATCTAGTAATGCAGGTACATCAAGGGCATCTGCATTGGCCAAATGATCATACTGTTTGTAAAATTGTTTTTCTACTAATTGATCTAGAGAAATTATGGATGAACACTGTAACACCCCAAAGTAATTCAATTAGTTATTTAATTGGGTTATTTAAGGTTTACAACATTATTAATTAAGCTAAGTGATCAATGTAGAGTGTTTATTTTATTAGAGGCGTTTAAGTAAAGAGAAAGGTGAGATTAGAGGCCCACGAGTGATTAAGAGGCCTGATGTCTCCTTGAAACCCCATACGCATGGCTTAAAGAGAGTGGCCAGTAGGATGAGAATTTCATTTCAAAGCAAAATATCAAGAAAGGTAAAGGGAAAGTAAGAGAGGAAAGGTAGGTGGAATAGTGCTTCTAGAGAGAAGGAGGAGAAGCTGGGCGTGGAAGAGCTGGAATTGTGGAAGAAGAGCATTTGCGTGAGTCGATCATTGTGTTGAAGTGTCGAGAGTGATCTTACGCAACTAGTTGAGGTAAAGGGCTCTCTTTCACTTATAATTTTGAGTATATGATGAGTGTTGTGTGTGAATGGACTTAGAGTTGTTTCTCGAGTTGCGTTTTGTGTTTAATGAATGTTTTAGTTGTGTTTACTTCACTTTGGTGAAGATTGTGATGGTTGTTGGTGAGTTGGTTGGGTGAGAAACCAAGGGGAGGAAAATGGGGCGAGGATACTCTCGGTCCCAGTGAGTATTGTGGGAGTAAAGAGCGTTTTTAAGTTTAATCTTAGGGAGAAGTACCCAAAGGAAGGAAGAGGAAGGTTAAAGCGCATGAGGCGTAGAGAAACCGAGGTGTAGTTGCACTCGAGTAGGCTAATCTGTGAAGAACGTAAGTGTCACAACGTAAGTTGTAAGTTTGGAAGAGGACGAGGTGAGTGGTGCAAAGATAGACGATGGTGCGTAAGGGTAGTTAAGACCCAATGTGAGTGTCGACTTGTGGTTGCCGAGGTGTAGCATAGGTATACCGAGGTGATTACGAGGAGTATGGAGTGTATTTATACACATGAGTGTAGTAGTCACGAAGCGAGGTTGTCGAGATGGTATGGCAACCGAGGTGAATAAATAGAGGCTTGTTCCTAAGTGAACCGAGATGGGTGATGTAGAGGTGAGGAGGATAGTAATCCTAAGTGTAGTAACCAAGGTGAGGCGCAAGGACGCCATTGAAAGTGAAGTGCGTACCCAAGTGTAGGTATAGCCAGAGGTAATTAATGATGAGCCGAGGTAGTGTAAACCCGGTGAGTCATTATTGAGGTGGAGTAAGTATGGTAGTTGTGGTATATGTGTAGATACCGAGATGATTTATGGTGCGAGAGAGGAGGCTTAGTGCCGTGTGCCGAGTTGAGTTGTGTGTGTGCCGAGTTGCGGGAGAGTGTGCCGAGTTCTTTGTTGAAGCCACGATTCTTGCGCAAGGCGTTGCGTGCCAGCGCAAGCCGGGAGTCTTGTTTGGGGTTGAGAACGTTTAAGTGTTTGAAATGGAGTAGTCCGTTTGGTCCCTAGGTGACATTGTGGTCCTCAGTGACATTTTAGTCCACTATGTTTAGTACGAGGGTGATGAGGTTAGCTTTTGAGCTAGAATTGGAGGTGTATTGAGTGTTGAGTTGGTCGGTAGCTATAGAGCTATGACCGAGGTGTTAGAGTGCCGAGATGAAACATAAGCTTAGGGGTGAGAGGTGCCTAAGTGTAGAGTGACGAGGTGATGCGGTTAAGAGTGGGATACCCAGTATGGGGCTACCGAGGTGAGTATTGGTGAGGTGGCAAGATGAGATAACGTTATGGCGTTAGTATAGCGTGCTTAAGTGCAGTCCGAGGTGCCCCGTGGAGTGTGCCGAGGAGTCTTTGAGTGGAGTGTGCCGAGGTGCTGTGAGCTCGCCGAGGTGATTATTTTGATGCGAGCAGCGTAGTTCTTTGTCGAGGCGCCTTTGTGGGTGACATTTAGTGTCAACTTTGTTTAAGGAGTCGAGTTGGTGTAGTCGGTTTAGTCCCTAAGTGACGTTTTAGTCCTAGGCGACGTGAGGTCCTTTTTAGTGACCGAGTTGTAGTGATGGAGTGATTCACTACCTAAGGAGTGGAGGTGCCACTGTGAGTTGGTCGATAGCCTTAGAGCTATTGAGGTTGTCAAGAGAAATAGGCAGCGTGTGGTGACGAGTGTAATGCCGGTGAATTTAGCGGACGGACATAGGCTTTGGCCTCGCCATTGTAGACTCGGTCTCAATGACATTGGAGATGGTGTGTATTTCACGAAGAGATGGTTGATTTTGAGTGATGCATTGTTCATAGAGTCTCATGAATCATATGCATCGATGATGATATAGACTTCGGTCTCGATATGATAGACTTGATCCGATTATCACTGCGACGTACATACCTTTATGGTTTAAAAGAGATGGATCCTCATGCATTATACCGGAGTTTGGGTTGCGTTATACCACTGGAGTTTGGGTTGCATTTCATTCCATGCATAACTCGTGTGAATTATGATGTAGTTCTTTGTTATGGTGAGTTGTTTATGAGTTGAGTTGATGGTGAGTTGTTTATGTCTTTGAATTGTATTTGAGTTGTTTTGACTTGTTAAGTTGTATACATTACATGAGCCGAGGTGTTTTAGTGCATTCTTAGCATTATATTTATCATAAACCTCTATTATATGTGTGTTTAGAGACTCACCCTCTTTGCTTTTGTGTTGCTTCTCATGTCGGCAACTGCGCGGTGATAGCTTCATGAAGGTTCTTCCTTCTTACGTTGAGTTGTGGCATATGCTCGGTAGTGTGACATGGGGGCCGAAGTAGGATAGTAGTTGTTGTTGTTTTGTTTTCAAATTTGTTGAATTGTAACATATTGATTTTTAAATAAAAGCGTGTTTTATTTCCGCTGTGTATAAACTTGATAGTTTGGTTTGGTTTCTTAAAGTGAAATGTAATGCTCCCTTGAGAGTGAGGTTCTTGAAAACTCTGATTTTAATTAATTAATGAGTAGAATATAAGGGGGTGTTACATTAGTGGTATCAGAGCAGTTCGGTCTGTCCGGCCAAGTTGTCCAGTCGTAGAGTTTCAGAGTCCCTTGTCGATCTTCGACAGAGACTTTGTTGTAGAATTTGTTTGGTTATTTGCAACTGTGGATGGTCTCATTGAGATAGGTGTAATTAGATTATATGACTGATGGATGTAGTATTGCTTGTAGTTGTTTGTGACTGTTGTTTGTGACATTGAGGTATGTGTAATTAGAGGGGTTTTAACGACGTCAAAAGAGTGGGAGTCGTGGACGACGCCGCACTCTAGCTGCGTTAAAAATTCTCGAGTTGTGTAATTTTGAAAAGACGTAGTTTTGTGACTTTAAGTAATTGGTTGAGTGAGTAGGAGGGGTGATCACCCCAAATACTCATCCCCGATGAAAGAGGCGACAATAACTAACTCGTGGTTATTATAAAATTTTGAAAATGTATTAATTTCAACTTGAATAATTGAGTGGTGAGTGTAAGCTTGTTTAACTCTTAATGTATAGATAATTAGGTGTCTTAGAAGAATAAGATGCGGAGATGAGGAGGGCATTATCGTAGCTTGAACATAGGATGAAGTAAGAGATGAGCATTAGTACTTTAAGTAATTGATATAGTGTAGCTCCATGACGGTAGATTAATGGTGTTGGGATAATGGAGTGATTTGTGGAGACCTTGAGAATAGAGTTTCGGTATAAGGTAAGAGCGTTGTAGGTAGAAGTGTGGTGTCATTTGTAGCCATCAACCAAAAGTGAAATGGGAGAGTGAGAGGCGAATAAATGTTGTTTCCTAGAGTAACTGAGGTAGTAGCCGAGATGAATGATAATAGGGTGTTGTTTTTTAAGTGTTACCGAGTTGAAGTGTTGTGTTGAAGTGTAGTGTAAGTATGTTGAGGTGGAGTTGTCGAGGAGTAGATTATGTAAGTTGGAGTGAAGTTTGTTGAAATATAGTGAGACGTATATAAGCTTAAGTGTAGAGGAGGAGGTGTAACGTATGAAAGTCTAAACTAGCATTGTCGAGATGTAAGTCTTTATGTGGAATGGTGGGTGAGTCAAATTGTAGTGGCCGAGGTGCTGCGCTAATGCCAGAATAACGCAGGTGGCTACCAGGCTAGTTTGGGTGCTATTTTAGGGTGCTGTGTACGTCTGAGTTGAGGATTTGTGAAGTCCAGTTGGGCCAGTACGTGCCAGTTTAGTCCTTAGGTAATGATTTGGTCCTTGTGGTGACAAGTTAGTTTACTACTGTTGGGTGTTGAACTCGGAGGCGCCATTGTCGAACTCAGGGTGTGCGTTGTATGTCGAGGTGTGTGTGGGTGTGTACTGTGGTGCGTTGCGTATTGTTGACTTGGTGTGCCGAGTGGCTTGGTGTGTGTCTCGGATGTGGGCGCCAAATCGGCAAGCCCGTGCGTAGCGTGTCTTTGGGCGTAGGTGCGAAGTGTGGCGTCTTGCGTTTGCCTCCTACGCGGTGTGTGCGGGGTGTGGGCGCGCGAGAAAGGCGCGTGCTCGCTGCGCTGGGTTGTGGCGTGTTCCATGCGCCTTTCCATTTGCCGAGTGCGAGTTGGGCGGCTGTGCGCGTGTCTTTGAGTGAAGTCTTGGCGCAGGGCAGGGCGCCATGCCCGTGCCCATGCTGCCTGTGTTGCTTGAAATATTTCACCTGAATCATATTGAGGTTGTCGTGTCTTGAAAATCATGTTGGTTTTGTGGTGAAATTTTGGTATTCTCTGTTGATTGTTTAAATTGTGAGTTGATAGGATCATTTAAAATTTTTGTTTGAGTGCCTTGAAATGTTAATAGTGATTTATATTTAAGTTTATAGATTACTACGGTTTTGCCAAAGGAGTAGAATAATTCTTGGTCCGCAAGAAAGCAATTCAATATAGTGATGAGATTGAGAAATAATCCAAAGCAAGCTATGGTTAACAAGAAAGACAAGAGGAGGGGTTAGTACCATGTTTTCCCCAATTTTGTAAATCGATGTAAAGGTTGTAGGAGTATATTAATCCTAGTTGAGATATGCTAGTATAGTAACATATAATAACAGGTGTAGTAAGTGTGAATACAATGATTCTGTCAATACTGGGACGATACCTAAATGAAGTAGGGTGTATGAATTAAAGCTGAATAGTAGGAAGAGACATTTTTTTTTAGAAGCCAGTATGTTTGTGGTTGCAATTAATTATAGTAATTGTTATCTAGTGAGACCTTGTACAGTGGGACTTAATTATTGAAGAGACTGTTGGAAATTGACCTTAGTCATTCAGTGTGAATGCGTAAGCTGAATTTTGTTAGCGGCAGAGCGTAATGTTGGTGTTTCAGATAGCGAGATTGGGTTAAATAGAGCAAGGGAAAGTTTATAGATATATGAGTTTAAGTTTGGCTTGTTTCGTGAGCAGGAAGTGATCTGTCAAAATTAAATGATTAGCTTTCATCACTTTCTGAGTTTATGTCGGAATTAAACTTGAGTTAATAAGTAATTGTTATGTGGTTGCATGCTCAAGTGATAGTAAGGTTAGGATGTTGAGTTCGGAAGTGAGCACCAGAGATTGGAACTTAAATGGGTAAGCTAATAGTAAATCGTCGTTGAGAGTATAGTATCCCTATATCGGATAGATGGTGTTTGAGTAGTCGAACAGGATCTTGATAACCTACAGGTTAGAATAACTATTTAGGAGTAAGAGTGTAGGCGTGTGGTGCATTACTTTAGTGTACGATAGATTATGGATGAGGACAGATAGAGGTGGTTTATGAGAGAAGAGGTACATGTTTATTAATGATATTCCTTACAACTTGATTAATTGAGGGGTGTCTTTGGTTTGTGTGTCTTTAATTTGGGGGTTAATAGTGGGGAGATGTAAAGATAAGGATTGGCACTTACGGTTTGAAGTTCATGCAAATTGATAAAGCATGCCTTTTGGAAATAGTTTGGGAGAGATCAAGCAAAGTGAAAGTAATTGTTATTAAGAGTATGATATGTCGAATAGTATCTATATGATAACAGTGGTAGTCGTGTGTAACTTTAGTGTTCATGAAATTGATGAGATTTCGAGGACGAAATGTTCTAAGTGGGGGAGAGTTGTAACACCCCAAAGTAATTCAATTAGTTATTTAATTGGGTTACTTAAGGTTTACAACATTATTAATTAAGCTAAGTGATCAATGTAGAGTGTTTATTTTATTAGGAGGCGTTTAAGTAAATAGAGAAAGGTGAGATTAGAGGCCCATGAGTGATTAAGAGGCCCAATGTTTCCTTGAAAGCCCATACGCATGGCTTAAAGAGAGTGGCCAGTAGGATGAGAATTTCATTTCAAAGAAAATATCAAGAAAGGTAAAGGGAAAGTAAGAGAGGAAAAGGTAGGTGGAATAGTGCTTCTAGAGAGAAGGAGGAGCTGGGCGTGGAAGAGGCTGGAATTGACGGAAGAAGAGTCAGGCATTTGCGTGAGTCGATCATTGTGTTGAAGTGTCGAGAGTGATCTTACGCAACTAGTTGAGGTAAAGGGGGCTCTCTTTCACTTATAATTTTGAGTATATGATGAGTGTTGTGTGTGAATGGACTTAGAGTTGTTTCCTGAGTTGCGTTTTGTGTTTAATGAATGTTTTAGTTGTGTTTACTTCACTTTGGTGAAGATTGTGATGGTTGTTGGTGAGTTGGTTGGGTGAGAAACCAAGGGGAGGAAAATGGGCGAGGATACTCTCGGTCAAAGTGAGTATTGTGGGAGTAAAGAGCGTTTTTAAGTTTAATCTTAGGGAGAAGTACCCAAAGGAAGGAAGAGGAAGGTTAGGCGCATGAGAGCGTAGAGAAACCGAGGTGTAGTTGCCTGAGTAGGCTAATCTGTGAAGAACGTAAGTGTCACAACGTAAGTTGTAGGCTGGAAGAGGACGAGGTGAGTGGTGCAGCATAGACGATGGTGCGTAAGGGTAGTTAAGACCCAATGTGAGTGTCGACTTGTGGTTGCCGAGGTGTAGCATAGGTATACCGAGGTGATTACGGGAGTATGGAGTGTATTTATACACATGAGTGTAGTTGCTGAACTGAGGTTGTCGAGATGGTATGGCAACCGAGGTGAATAAATAGAGGCTTGTTCCTAAGTGAACTGAGATGGGTGATGTAGAGGTGAGGGAGGATAGTAATCCTAAGTGTAGTAACCAAGGTGAGGCGCAAGGACGCCATTGAAAGTGAAGTGCGTACCCAAGTGTAGGTATAGCCGAGGTAATTAATGATGAGCCGAGGTAGTGTAAACCAGCTGAGTCATTATTGAGGTGGAGTAAGTATGGTAGTTGTGGTATATGTGTAGATACCGAGATGATTTATGGTGCAGAGAGGAGGCTTAGTGCCCGTGTGCCGAGTTGAGTTGTGTGTGTGCCGAGTTGCCAGGAGA
This sequence comes from Oxytropis ochrocephala, assembly GCA_020916435.1. Taxonomy (NCBI): domain Eukaryota; kingdom Viridiplantae; phylum Streptophyta; class Magnoliopsida; order Fabales; family Fabaceae; genus Oxytropis; species Oxytropis ochrocephala. Next base: position 53,487,525 of record CM037095.1, read on the forward strand.
GTGTGCCGAGTTGCTGTTCGAAGCCACAGTTGCGCAAGGCGTTGCCAGGCGCAACTGGGAGTGCTGTTTGGGGTTGAGAACGTTTAAGTGTTTGAAATGGAGTAGTCCGTTTGGTCCCTAGGTGACGTTGTGGTCCTCGAAGTGACATTTTAGTCCACTATGTTTAGTACGAGGGTGATGAGGTTAGCTTTTGAGCTAGAATTGGAGGTGTATTGAGTGTTGAGTTGGTCGGTAGCTATAGAGCTATGACCGAGGTGTTAGAGTGCCGAGATGAAACATAAGCTTAGGGGTGAGAGGTGCCTAAGTGTAGAGTGACGAGGTGATGCGGTTAAGAGTGGGATACCCAGTATGGGGCTACCGAGGTGAGTATTGGTGAGGTGGCAAGATGAGATAACGTTATGGCGTTAGTATAGCGTGCTTAAGTGCAGTGCCGAGGTGCCCGTGAGTGTGCCGAGGAGTCTTGAGTGGAGTGTGCCGAGGTGCCCGTGAGCTGTAGAGGTGATTATTTTGATGCGAGCAGCGTAGTTCTTTGTCAGCGCCATCGTGGGTGACATTTAGTGTCAACTTTGTTTAAGGAGTCGAGTTGGTGTAGTCCAGTTTAGTCCCTAAGTGACGTTTTAGTCCTAGGCGACGTGAGGTCCTTTTTAGTGACTGAGTTGTAGTGATGGAGTGATTCACTACCTAAGGAGTGGAGGTGCCCCTGTGAGTTGGTCGATAGCCTTAGAGCTATTGAGGTTGTCCAAGAGAAATAAGCAGCGTGTGGTGACGGTGTAATGCTTGCGGTGAATTTAGCAACGGACATAGGCTTTGGCCTCGCCATTGTAGACCGGTCTCAATGACATTGGAGATGGTGTGTATTTCAGAAGAGATGGTTGATTTTGAGTGATGCATTGTTCATAGAGTCTCATGAATCATATGCATCGATGATGATATAGACTTCGGCCTCGATATGATAGACTTGATCCGATTATCACTAGCGACGTACATACCTTTATGGTTTAAAAGAGATGGATCCTCATGCATTATACCTCGGAATTTGGGTTGCATTATACCGGAGTTTGGGTTGCATTTCATTCCATGCATAACTCGTGTGAATTATGATGTAGTTCTTTGTTATGGTGAGTTGTTTATGAGTTGAGTTGATGAATTGAGTTGTTTATGTCTTTGAATTGTATTTGAGTTGTTTTGACTTGTTAAGTTGTATACATTACATGAGCCGAGGTGTTTTAGTGCATTCTTAGCATTATATTTATCATAAACCTCTATTATATGTGTTTAGAGACTCACCCTTCGCTTTTGTGTTGCTTCTCATGCCAAGCAACTCGCGGTGATAGCTAGCGAAGGTTCTTCCTTCTTCTGTTGAGTTGTGGCATCTGCTCAGGTAGTGTGACACTGGGGGCCGAGTAGGATAGTAGTTGTTGTTGTTGTTGTTGTTTTCAGCTGTTGAATTGTAACATATTGATTTTTAAATAAAACGTGTTTTATTTCCGCTGTGTATAAACTTGATAGTTTGGTTTGGTTTCTTAAAGTGAAATGTAATGCTCCCTTGAGAGTGAGGATCTTGAAAACTCTGATTTTAATTAATTAATGAGTAGAATATAAGGGGGTGTTACAAACACTCTTCTATATTCTCTGTAGGATACTTCATAGCATTCATCACATTGAATTTCACCTCTTGATCATTCACTCTCATAGTTAGTTCACGTTTCTGCACATCAATTAATGTTTTGCCAGTTGCTAAGAAGGGTCTACCTAGAATAGTAGGTACTTCCTTATCTGCATCAAAGTCAAGGATGACAAAATCTGCAGGGAATACAAATTTGTCTACCTTTACTAAGATGTCTTCTATGATACCTTCAGGATAGGCTATTGACCTGTTTGCAAATTGAGGTGTCAAAGTTGCTGGTCTTGCAATTCCAATTCCCAACTGGTTAAAAATAGATTTAGGCATCAAATTGATGCTTGCACCTAAATCACATAAAGCTCTACCAATGTAGGATGTTCCGATGGAGAATGGAATTGTAAAACTACCTAGATCCTTCAATTTCCTAGGAATCTTATTTTGCACAAGCTGTTATACCCCAATTTTGTCCGTCTTCTTTTTTCTTGTTTTAGTCGTTTATTTTTATTAGGGGCGTGTTTTGAAGTCGCATGATTACGAGAATTATTAGTATGGCGTCTCGGTTACCAACCCGAACCAATCTCAATCTCCTCGTTCAATTAAATCAAAATACCATTGTTTAAATTAGACACACACGCGAATGATCAATCTTTTCGTGCGTTCTTCAATTTAGTCTGCGTATTCAGTTTTAGTTGTACATAAGCAGGTCTACCTAAAAGTCATTGTTCTCAAAAATGTGGTTTAAATTTAACGCGCCCATTTCTTCTATTCTGGTCTAGTTTGGCGTATTTGTCGAGTCCGGCCCGTTCTCGTCTTTGTATTTGACCTGACTCATTTTTCTTATTATTTTTATTCTTATTTTGTTTATTTAAGCATATATACAATCCAAAAATGTCAAAAAATTCTATTTAGTTTAATTTACAGTTTAAAAGTGTTTAACAGTCCAAAAATATCAAAAATAATTCTACTTAATTTAATTTACAAATTAGAAGCACTTAAGAGTCAAATAAGTCCAAAAATACAAAAATAAATAATACTAAAAATACAAAAAATAACAAATCCGAAAATAAAATAGCAAGCAGCAATTTAGGGTTTCCAGGCATTATTTTTCTCTCGAAATTAAATAAACGGCTAAGTCGGTTGTACAACCGGGTTAGTCATTATTTTGGGGCCAATGAGCTGTACAGATCAGTAACCCTGAAAACTTAGCAAATACGATTAAAGCTATTTTTTCTAAAAATTGAACGGCTAAGTCGGTTGTACAACCGGGTTAGTCATTAGTTTAGGGCCAATGAGCTGTACAATTCAGTAACCCTGAAAACTTAAAAAACGCTTTTTCTCTTGAAATTAAATAAACGGCTAAGTCGGTTGTACAACCGGGTCAGTCATTATTTTAGGGCCAATGAGCTGTACAGTTAGTAACCCTGCAAACTTAGTAAAATATAAATAAACTATTTTTCCTAAAAATAGGGGGCTAAGTCGGTTGTACAACCGGGTTAGTCAGCGTCCTAGAACTAATGAGCTGTACAGTTCAGGAGTTCTAGAACACCTATTCTAAAACGAACCCACCTCACGCCCAAACCAATTTCTTCCAAAAAACCTAAAATTATTTTCAAAAAGTAGGGGACTAAGTCGGTTGTACAATCGGGTTAGCCCGCGTCCTAGGAATCAGTGAACTGTACAGTTCAAGGAATCCTAGGACCCCTACACTAAAAAACACCAACCCATAAACATTTTTCAGGAAGAACTACGTAGCTTTGATTCCTCCATTGCATCCGGAGGTACGTAGGAGCAAGACTCAACTCTTGTCAAGCACTAAAAACCAAAAACCTAAATAAGTTTTTTCCCCCATAAATAAAAGGGTAATTATTAAATAAATCTTAAATAATTAGACAATGGATGTCGTGGGGTGCTAATACCTTCCCCACACATAACGACTCCCGAACCTTAACAATGCCTTGTCCTAAAATCTAAAGGGATTTTTCGAATTTGCCCTTAAACTAAAATTTAGTGGCGGCTTCATTTTCGAACTTTCGAAGAATCCTTTTCCGGATTTTTCGGTCGCTACAGCTGGCGACTTCACTGGGGAGTTATTTATTTTTAGAGAGTCCAAACCTAGTCTAATTAATTTAGGATTAATTCATATTTTACCCTTTTTATTTAATTATTTGCTTTTGCATAATTATGTTATTTATCTGTGTAAACCCTAGGGTAGAAGACGGTATTTGTATATATGTTTGTTTGTCTGATTGCAGCTTTTGGGTTGTTTTTAAATTGCTCCTACACACACTTCACTTCTACACTTCACACACGTGAGAAAAGTCCTCTACCCGGACTCGAGTATAAACCTAAGTTAGGATGAGATTGCGTAGTGATGGCCTGCGGGACGTACGTCTCGTTGGGTGGTCACGAACATCTCACCTAGAGTTTGATTCCTTTTGAGGATGCTATCCCTTCTAATAGCTTGCCTATTGTTGGGGTCAGTGTTCTTGACTGGGGTCCTTGGCTCTAGGTTCACAAAGGAGCTTTATACCCTTGCATTCAAACGAACATTAATGCATACCGTCTTTTATCCAAAAAAAATCAAAAATAAAAAAAACAAAAATTGTTATATTCCCCAAGCTTTTAGAATTTGTGCCTCATGCATTTTTCCCTTTCTTTACAATAAAAAAATCCCATGTTGCATGCACTTTTATGACCGTCAGGAAATTTAAATCTTTACCTTGGAGAGAAGCCGTGCACGCTGAAGTCAAAATTAAATTTTGTACTTTACTCTCCAATGAAAAGTTTATAATTCCCCGACATGACGAATAAAATCATATATTATCATTTCATACACATACGTCACATTCGCATTTCACATACGTTCATTCATTCATTCGCATTCTCATTTCATGCGCATTCATTCATTTGCATACTTACATCATGCATTATAAAAACGAAAAAACATAATTTTGAGAGAAAGATTGTGATGAGAGGTGAGACATTCTTGTGAGATAAATAATTCTTTTGAAAAAGTTTAGCCATACTTCGTTGCAGGCTCAAGGTGTTTCAAGTCACTCAGTTTTTCAAATTTTTAGCTTGCTCACAATTTTTAACCAAACGTGCATCTCTCCATCCCATGATGAATGACCGAAATGCCCATCAAAAATTTCTACCATGTTTTAAATGTTAACTCTCTACGAAGCATTTGTGTAGTGACTTGGGTAACATGTGTGTTTATTTTTGTCTGAGTCAGTTAGCGTCCCTACCTTACCATCAACCCCCGTCAAAGTCTAGTCCCACCCCGACCACCCATAAAGTACATACTCCCCACATCAATACATAGTTGACGTTTCTGGTTGGTTCCCCTAGTGAAATAACACTTTAGGCCCTCCATACTGGGGCAAATGTGTGATCTCTAAAAAACCTTGTCAACGTTGTATTCCCTTGGTGCAAGTCCTTTTAAAAAAATAATAATAAATTCAAAAAGGCCAGTTAGGTTGAAAACTCGTAAGAGCGGCCTAATCAAAAAATAGGGACACAAAAAGAGAGAAATAAAGAATAAAGAGCATGTATATAAAAATAAATAAATTATTGTCCTTAAGTTAATTTTTGAGAAAACAAGCAATCATGATTTGACCATCTTCCCATACCCTCGGAAAAAACCCGTGCTACCCACCTTAAGCCAAAATCTAAAAAACCTTTCAATCACCCTAGACAAGGATCAATTCCACATCAAAAATGGTGTATCATTTTTATCAAGTCACTCAGCTCGAAAGAAAGAAAAAGAAAAAATCAAAATAAAAAAAAAGGTGAAATCAAAAAAGAGGATCGAAAAACCACGAAAAAGCAAAAGTGGTACAATTATGAGCTGATACTTCTTGCCATTAAATGCATAAGAGATCATTGTCTGAAATAAACCCCCCAAACACTTCCCTTGTCCTCAATATCCTATCCTTCATAAACCCTTGGCCAAGTCACATCCCTAAACAGATCCGTTCTACCATGAGGCACATAAGAGGTTCTTATCGCAATAAAACCTCAAACACCTCATTGAGCCTAATAAACCCTTCTTTCATAAACCATTAACCATTAGTCAAATCATACGGCTCAATAATAAAAAAATAAAAAAATCATCTTCTTTGAGCCCAATTATCCCTTCCTTCATAAACCATTAACCCTCAACCACATTACAACTCCAAAAATTCATTCCGATCAATGACCGATTGCTTTTGTTTTCTCAAAGTTTTTAATCTTAGGACAAATAAGTTTATTTATTTACAATATATTTGCTAGAAAAATATATTTCTCAAAAAAAAAAAAGAGGGCTTGCACCCCAGAGATTCATTCAAGTTCCGTCGACATAAACACAAGGTTTAGTTATCACCAAGTGCAGTTTTCATCATAGCAAACTCGAGACTATCATAGTGTGAGGGTCATTCAAAAGATAACCAAAAGTTTATACTAGGATCGTCACCTATATCCTAAAGCGGGGCATCCCTTATACCATCTATTCCATTTGAACTTAGGGAAATTCGTACAGTGTCATTCCACATCCAGCCTATAGCCATACCAGACAAATTCCAAACCTTAACTCCGTCACCTTTTCCAATCTAACTAAAGCCAACCATTCGAAATACCATTCCAAGTGGGGCAATCCTGTCGCTCTTCACTCCACCTTCAAATGGGAAAATTCACCCTACACCCATCTCATCCCCTTGCCATATTTACAGCCAAAAAACCATATCGGGGCAATTCCTCAACTCACTATCCTAAATGTTTCTACTCTAGTCGGGGCAATCTTGTCCTTACCATAATTAGGGAAACATCAAACTCTATGGGTTGAGACAACATCTCCTATTTGCCACCTTTCATTCCAAAGCCAATGCCTTCCCAATTCATCATCTTGTACACCCCTAGCTTGTCACCACTAGACAAGGGCAAGTTATTCACTCACCGTCATCAAATCTAAATTGGGGCAGTCCTGCATTTCTTGGCTCGGGAAACCTACCTTTCATGACTTTGACAAAGACCAGTCAATCATTCACCCCTTCATGTGCCACAAATGTCCACACCCTAGGTCTTTAGAACCCCAAGTTAACTGACTCATTCATCTATGTTCGCACTACTATACATCTTCACAAAACAATGCTTCAGAGAGAGAAAAACACAAGTGGATCATATGATGCTAAAAATCCACTTAAGTAGCTTTGTGGACATAAACTTCGGTCATCATGGGGCATCATAATGGAAGAGAAAAAGAAGCAAGCTTGCAAGTACTTGTTCACATCAATGTCTGTAAATAACAACCTTGAGATTGCCGAATTTTGAATCAAATCTAATTATCAATATTCATGTCCGCCTCTCGCATCCAAAGTCTCACATCTCATCATCACAAAAAAGTGTTTCTACACTCAATCAGTCATTTCATGTCATCACACCATGCACCATAGCATTTGCATTCAAACATTTCATTTGCATTATATTAACATTCATACTTCATGCATCCATCAGATAAATAATAAAAAAAAGGGCAAGCAAAAAAAAAAGCAAAAAGCAAAAAAACAAAAAGAGAAAGGAATCACCTATTTCATCCATCACCCCACCAAAAATCACTTGTTGCATGTGCATGTATATATTATTAGCGTTGTATATCCCTTACATGATGTATCGCTTCTAAATCGACTTCAAGTGTCGATACCTATATTTTGTTCCTCTAAGATCAAAGCTCTAAGCGTTGATCCCATATCATATCACGGATCACCAGGTGGATCCCTATAGACCCCAAGTTGTCCTTCAGAGCAGTGCCCTAAGTGGCCCAGGTCGCAACGTCGGAGTCAAGCCCGACGGACCTTCGCAGACCCCGAGTGGTCCTTCAGACAAGTTGTGTCAGCCTAAGACACAGTGGACGTCCTTCATGGTCAACATATCAGTTCTAGACCTGATCTTGACCCATCATGGCCGCTCGAGTATAAAAGCCCCATCAGACAGTTTAATTAGTACCGTGGCTAATTGCGCTCCTTCAGACCACAATGGTCCTTCAATTAAGGCCTAGGCAGCCTTCCAGACCCTGAGTGGTCCTTCAGAGCCTTAGTGCTCCTTCAGGTCCTTGTCGACCCTTCGTTCAACTCTCGGTTAATGCGCCAAGTATTAACCACTCCCTCTTATCTCTCAAACCTTTCACTTCCCCCTTAAACGAACAAAATTAGCGTCTATCTTATCTTTATTCCTATTTCTACTACGAAAGTTTGAGAGCTCCGCACTTTCTAGTAAAATATTAATAAAGAGGGGCAGCTTTTATACCCCAATTTTGTCCATCTTCTTTTTTCTTGTTTTAGTCGTTTATTTTTATTAGGGGCGTGTTTTGAAGTCGCATGATTACGAGAATTATTAGTATGGCGTCTCGGTTACCAACCCGAACCAATCTCAATCTCCCTGTTCAATTAAATCAAAATACCATTGTTTAAATTAGACACGCACGCGCATGATCAATCTTTTCGTGCGTTCTTCAATTTACTCTGCGTATTCAGTTTTAGTTGTACATAAGCAGGTCTACCTAAAAGTCATTGTTCTAAAAAATGTGGTTTAAATTTAACGCGCCCATTTCTTCTATTCTGGTCTAGTTTGGCGTATTTGTCGAGTCCGGCCCGTTCTCGTCTTTGTATTTGACCTGACTCATTTTTCTTATTATTTTTATTCTTATTTTGTTTATTTAATTTATTTAAGCATATATACAATCCAAAAATGTCAAAAAATTCTATTTAGTTTAATTTACAGTTTAAAAGTGTTTAAGAGTCCAAAAATATCAAAAATAATTCTACTTAATTTAATTTACAAATTAGAAGCACTTAAGAGTCAAATAAGTCCAAAAATACAAAAATAAATAATACTAAAAATACAAAAAATAACAAATCCGAAAATAAAATAGCAAGCAGCAATTTAGGGTTTCAGCAAGTATTCCAGTCACAATTTCTTTATTGGGCACAGGTTCCAACCTGAAATAGGGTCAAAGCCTGGTTAAAAATAATTAATGCCTTAACCTAATTTTAGACTATAAATAAACAGTCCAATAACAGTCAAAGAGACGGAGAAAACACAGAAAAAAACTGCAAAATCACCAAAAAATAGGATTAGAGTTTCACATCGAAACCCTAATCCAAAAAAAACACAGTTCTAAAATCTGAGTTAGAATAGAGTAACGGCAGCAGTGGTTAGAAGGCAGCAAAGTTGCAGTTGGTTACTGTTACTCAAACAAACACGCAAGGAAACCAAAACAGAGGCTGGAGTAAAGGTAGGTTTTGTCAAATATGTTCTTAATTCTGAAATCAATGTAATAATGTTCAAACCTCATGTTCAATAGATCTGTTTATGTCAAAAACGTGTATGCTAATAATATTCAAGTTTCGTACGTGAAAAACAAATAAGATCAGATTAGGCTTATTTCAAATCTCTGTTTCTACTTGCCATAGTTAAAAATCAAATAGTCTATTCTATGGGTAAAAAATCAGTAAATATAAGGTCCAGATAACAAGTTACAAAAACATATACCCAAAGCAATTCCAGCAAACATGAGATACCAATAAGACCAGAGAAAGAGTAAAAAAAAAGCATGTAGAATAAGAAAGGAAAACTGACCTTAAGCTCGCCGGAGCTCCGGTCGTCTTCTCCGGCGAGAGCTTCGGCGAGGTTCTTCAAAACCAAGCCCGAATCAACAAGAACGAACCCAGAAAAAACCCAACCTTCGCAAACTCAACCCACCACCACCTGAACCGTCACCATGGCTCCCCCAAGGAAAACACCCACCCGAAAAAACAACCTTTTTTTTTCAGTGACAGAAAACAAAAAGGAAGAAAAGATGAACAAGAGCAGAGAAAGAAAAAACGAGTCTCACCGGCGCCGGCGTCACGCCCGTCGTGGCCTTCCTCCTCTCTCGCCGTTCAAACCGCTCTCTTTCTCTGATCGACGCTCTCTCTCTCTCCCTCGCCGTGAAATAAGGGGGATTTTCCGCCGGATTTCTCTCTCTCTCTCTCTCTCTCTTGATGGCTGCGCCGCAGCAGCTGGATGAGGGGAAGAAAGGCTGGATCGGTTTTAGGGTTCCCTTTCTTAGGTTTGGGCTTATATCCTGCATGTTTTTTATTTTATTTTTTTAATATTCAGCATGCTAGCTACACCCCTCCAATTCATGCGCAAGCCTCCTCACTTAAGCCCGGGCCAGCATCTTGGGCTCTCCTATGCGAACCGGGCTTCTGTTTACACCCCTATTAATTATACAACCCTGCGATTAATAAAACCCCAATTTACACTGCACTGTTTCTCTTTTAATTCGTTTCCAATTCAAATATAAACAATTTTTCTCTCGAAATTAAATAAACGGCTAAGTCGGTTGTACAACCGGGTTAGTCATTATTTTGGGGCCAATAAGCTGTACAGTTCAGTAACCCTGAAAACTTAGCAAATACGATTAAAGCTATTTTTTCTAAAAACTGAGCGGCTAAGTCGGTTGTACTGGCTGGGTTAGTCATTAGTTTAGGGCCAATGAGCTGTATAGTTCAGTAACCCTGAAAACTTAAAAAACGCTTTTTCTCTTGAAATTAAATAAACGGCTAAGTCGGTTGTACAACCGGGTCAGTCATTATTTTAGGGCCAATGAGTGCATGATTCAAGAACCCCGCAAACTTAGTAAAATATAAATAAACTATTTTTCCTAAAAATAGGGGGCTAAGTCGGTTGTACAACCGGGTTAGTCAGCGTCCTAGAACTAATGAGCTGTATAGTTCAGGAGTTCTAGAACACCTATTCTAAAACGAACCCACCTCACGCCCAAACCAATTTCTTCCAAAAAACCTAAAATTATTTTAAAAAAGTAGGGGACTAAGTCGGTTGTACAATCGGGTTAGCCCGCGTCCTAGGAATCAGTGAACTGTACAGTTCAAGGAATCCTAGGACCCCTATAGTAAAAAACACCAACCCATAAACATTTTTCAGGAAGAACTACATAGCTTTGATTCCTCCATTGCATCCGGAGGTACGTAGGAGCAAGACTCAACTCTTGTCAAGCACTAAAAACCAAAAACCTAAATAAGTCTTTTTCCCCCATAAATAAAAGGGTAATTATTAAATAAATCTTAAATAATTAGACAATGGATGTCGTGGAGTGCTAATACCTTCCCCACACATAATGACTCCCGAACCTTAACAATGCCTTGTCCTAAAATCTAAAGGGATTTTCCGAATTTGCCCTTAAACTAAAATTTGGTGGCGGCTCCATTTTCGAACTTTCGAAGAATCCTTTCCCGGATTTTTCGGTCGCTACACAAGCAAACTACATTCTTTAGTCATAGCAACTGTCTCAAATTCCCTTAATCTTTTCCTTTTGGTAAGCACATCTTTCGTGAATTTGGCATTTTTTGGAATGCTTCTACTAAGGGAACATTGATGTGTAATTGCTTTAGTACCTCTAAGAACTTGCTAAACTGTTTCTCCTCATGAGCTTTTTTCAATCTCTGAGGATAAGGAGGAGGAGGGTACTCAGTTACTAACTTAGGTAGTGGAACTTGAACTTCTTCTTCTAATGCAGGAGCATTAGATGCTTCTGCATTTCTCTCTTTTCTATTTTTGTCTTTTTCTTTTTCTCCCTTATCTACACTTTCCTTCTCAATTGACTCTATGAGAACCTTACAACTTCTCAATGAAATAGCCTTAACATGTTCCTTTCCTTGTCTTTGGGAAGGAGTAGCTTCTGTATTTGAAGGCAAGGCTCATTGTGGCCTTTGATACAGAGTTGTGTCTAATTGATCTACCTGATTCTCTAAATTCTTAAAGGAAGCATCTTGAGCTTGTCTAGCTGTTCTTGATTCACCTATGAATGCTTTAAGCATGGTTTCTAGAGATTTTTCATTGGTAGGTTGAGAATGTCTTTGGTTGTTCTGACGTGGGAATCCTAGTGGTGTAGTTGGTGCAGCATTAGATGCAGGTGCACTATTGGTGCTCCATCTAAAATTTGGGTTATTTTTCCAACCAGGATTATAAGTGTTAGAATAAGGGTTGTTATTCCTATTATAACCTACATAATTTACAGAAATAGGGTTGCTAGGACATTCCTCATACAAGTGACCTCCTCCACAGTACACACAACTAGTGGTACCTAGAGGTGCTTGTTCTACTACTGCTGCAATGTTGTCTGTTGATGCAGCTGCATTAGATGCTGTTGCATTACTTGCAGTGAAGTTTTTTATCAAATTAGCTAAAGAGGCTACTTGAGCAGATAGAGCTGATACATCACTAACTTCATGTACCCATGATGGTTTCTTTTGGGCACTCAGCCTCTCAGTAGGCCAACTAGAGCTATTAGCTGCTATTATTTCAATCAATTCACATGCCTCATTGTATGACAAATTAAATAACACTCCACCAGAATATGCATCGAGCATTATTCTAGTTTGAGGTTCTAAACCATTATAAAATGTTTCCATTTGAATAATAATAGGTAAACCATGATGATGACATTTTCTCAAAAGTTCCTTCCATCTTTCCCATGCTTCAAATAATAATTCAAATTCTTTTTGTCTAAAAGATGTAACATCAGTTCTCATCCTGGCATTTTTGATAGGTGGGAAGTATTTTCCTAAAATTTTTTCAGCCATTTCATTCCATGAATGGATAGAGTTAGGCTCTAAAGAGTTTAGCCAAGCCTTAGCTTTATCTTTCAAAGAATAAGGAAACAACCTTAGTTTAAATGCATCTTCACTAACACCAGGTATGATAAAGTTACTACATACTTCTAGAAATTGTTTTAAATGCAAATGAGGATCCTCATGAGGAGTTCCCCAAATTGACCAATAGTTTGAAGCATTTGAAACATCATAGGCTTAAATTCAAAATGCACAGCATCTATATGAGGTCTAGATATGCTACTTTGCATGTTTTGGTGATCAAACTTAGCATAGTCCCTCATAGGTCTATCTCTATCATTAATCATACCTATGGGATCCATGTGAATGAATTGATCTCTGTGATCTTCTTCAGTAGCTTGATGTGAGCCAGAACCTCCTCTTACTGAGTGTGGTCTTGAACTTTGTCCTTCACTGTGAGATATGATGCAAGCTTGTTGATTTTGCTTTTGGAGTCTCAGCAATCTCCTAGTTTATAAGTACAAGTCTCCCTTCACCTCCACCCCTAGTTTATAAGTACAAGTCTCCACCACCACCAGTTTACAAGTACAAGTCTCCTCCACCTCCACCAAAAGAGCCCTACAAATACCCTTCACCTCCACCACCAGTTTATAAATACAAATCTCCACCACCACCGGTTTACAAGTACAAGTCTCCTCCACCTTCACCAAAGAAGCCCTACAAATACCCTTCACCTCCGCCACCAGTTTATAAGTACAAGTCTCCACCACCACCAGTTTACAAGTACAAGTCTCCTCACTAGTGCAAAATTGACTTTAGAAAGCACCATTTAGCATCAGTTGTTTGAACAACCGATGCTAATTGTAGACGCGGTGGCAATTTTGAAATTAATGGAAAGTTTTCAATTTTCGCGCCTATATTTAGCATCGGTTGTTTAAACAACCTATGCTAAATGTGCTACTCAAACAAATTTAGAATCCGGTATTTTAACACCCGATACTAAAGGCCCCTTTCTAATTCTAGGTTTTGTTCTCTCGCTCGTTCTCTCAGTCTCAACTCTCGTTCTCTCACTCTCTTACTCTCGTCACTTCGCCATCAACCCTCTTCACTGTCGCCGTCGACTTCCTCGCCATCGCCTTAAAAGCCATCGCCGTTCTCCTCTCTCTTCCTCGCGAACGCTCGTCCCTAAGCACACGTTCGTTCGTCTGCAGAGAAATCTTCAAAGGAGCATCGTTTTCATCTTCAAAGCAGTAAGCATCTCTGAAATCAATTTTGTTTTCGTTCTTCTTATTTGCATTTTCAAAAATTGATGCTTCGTTTTCATTTTCTTTTGCTTGAAACCCTAACTTTCATTTTCGTTCTTCTTGTTTATCCTTTGTAAGCAAAAGCTTAACTCCGCCCTTTTAAGATTTTATATTTGTATTTGTTTCATTGTCTTGTGATAGTTAAGGTATTATTTGAGAATTTGAGAATAGACTGATTATTGATTTGTGTGGGTTTTATTAGTGTAATTGCCGATATGCTTCGGTTAGGGAAATTGAGAGCAAGTCTCCTGTTGATGATCAGCAGTGGTTAACTTACTGGGTTCTTTGTTCCTTACTTTTCTAAGCTTCTTGAACGGTATAATACCCTTTCACTCTCACTATCCTATTTCGTTAGTTTTGGAGTATAACTGAATACTAGGATGTCAAGGTGGGAATCTGGTTCTCAGTTCACATCTTACCACACACTACTATATGCAGTGTGTGTGTGGTAAGATGTGAACTGAGAACCTTTTTTTTTAGAAAAAATAGACTTTTAGCATCGGTTGTTTATAGACAACCGATGCTAAATGTCATTTTTCAGACAGCAAAAATAGTCATGAAACATCATTTAGCATCGATTAAATAACCGATGCTAAATGTCAGACATTTAGCATCGGTCGATTTAGCATCGACTGATAACTGATGCTAAATGTCTTTTCTGCACTAGTGGGCCACCACCACCAAAGAAACCTTATAAATATCCTTCACCTCCACCACCAGTTTATAAGTACAATTAGTCTCCACCACCACCACCTAAGAAACCCTACAAATACCCTTCTCCACCACCACCAGTATACAAATACAAGTCCCCTCCTCCACCGGTTTACAAGTATAAGTCACCACCACCACCCCCGCCAGTTTACAAATATAAGTCTCCTCCTACACTAGTATACAAGTACAAGTCTCCGCCACCACTACCCAAGAAGTTGTACAAGTACCCGTCACCTCCACCACCAGCTTATTACTACAAGTCACCTCCTCCACTTTACCACTACTAAATAGTGATTTAGTATTGCACAAAGTACATGGTAAGCTTCTTCAAAAAAAAAAAATATATATATCATTTTATAGTAGTGCAACAAATAAATTTCCAAGCTATGATGAATTTATAAAATGTGTTCTTCAGGATGTTCTTTTGTCTAGCCTTCTAACATATTGTTGGAGCCTCCATACAACCCTCCTAGAATGTATAAAATGTGTTACCCCATGTGGTGGCTGGACACATTTTAATTTGAGAAGTGAAGATTGGAACGCATTTTGGGGAACATTCTCAGTTTGATTTATTCAGTTTCTATATTTTGTTTTTTGTTTTTTTTTTGTATTTTCAATGTTGTTGGCACTGTTTTGAAAGGATCCATACGTAATCGTTTATGTCTGCACGCATTGAAGCCATTATATCATAAATAAAGTGTTGTTTTATGTGGCTTATGGGAATGCTTATCTGGTCTAAACTATGATTATTGTCTTCAAGCTTTTTCACCCGATAGTACTAGTATTTATTAAACAACAGTTTTTTATTTTAATCAACACCGTTGGCCGAGTGACTTAATCTTTTCTAAGATACGGGGTCGACCCGTTGTTCTTGAGTTTGATTACTGCAGTTAACAAACTCGGTTTTCGCGTTGTAAAATTTGATCTTAATCACAAAATGACAAAAACGTTGGGACACTCCGTAAGTAGCTAACAAAGGTATGAAAAACAACAAAAAGAAAACAGTTTTTTGGACAGATTATGAACAACAGTCCGACATGCGAAAAACAAATGAAAATGACCAGCGAATTTTCCGTCAACATTTTAATATTGTTATATGATATTAATTATCAGGATTAAAATGATAAATGAATAATTTGTATTGTTAAATGAATGAAGATATTATAAATTACCAACCTATCATAGTTTTTTTTATTGGTAGTGGTGGCCTTTTCTATTTTGACATTTCTACACTGTTTCTTTTTCTCCTTCTCATTTTTTATTGGAATATATTGAAATACCTTTTTTTAGTCTAGAGGGTATATTTGTGAATTCTCTTTAGTTTGTTACCATGATCAGTTGATTAGGTTAGTTATAACCATAGCCAGTTAGTTTAGAATGGTTAGTTAGTTTACATCTATTTTTGTTTTTCAGTTAGTAAAGTTAGTTCTGGTGGTTTGCATCACTAACATATTTCATCTTCCTCACCTTGTATAAAACACATCTCATTGAATGGGATGAATTAAGTTCTGTTTTCATTTTGCTTCTTCAAATCTTTTATAGTATCAAAGTAGATTTATTTTCCTCTGGGTGCCAATCGTCTTCACACACGAGCTCTAGCCACACAAACCCTAATTCTTCAACAGTGGTGGCGATTGCGAGTCAAAGCAAAAAACAAAACAAGATGTAAACTAACTAAGCATTCTAAACTAACTCGCTATGGTTATAACTAACCTAATCAGCTAATCATGGTAACAAACTAAAGAGAATTTACAAATATACCCTTTAGACTAAATAAAGGTATTTGAATATATTCCAATATCCCCCGAGTGCTAGGTACATCAAAAAATTCACCTGCTCAAGTATTGTTCTTCCCTGCCACATCTAATCTGCAGTTAAAAGGTTTTAGTGACCCTGATTGGGCCACTTGTGTGATGACCAGAAGATCTCTATTACTGGTTTCTGCATTTTTCTTGGGGAATCTCTCATTTCTGGAAGTCCAAGAAGCAAACAACACTATCCAGATCATCCACTGAAGCTGAATACAGAGCACTTGTCTCAACTGTCTGTGAAATTCAATGGTTGGCTTACATTCTGCAGGATCTATCTTTGCCATTCATTACACCAGCTCTTCTAGTGTGATAGTCAATCAGCCAGGCATATTGCTGCCAATTCTATTTTCACGAACGAACAAAACACATTAATATTGACTGTCATGTGGTTCGTGAAAGGCTTCAAGCAAACCTTTTTCATCTGTTGCCTGTTGCTTCTTCTCCTCAGCTTGTTGACATTCTGACCAAGGCTTTGGATCCTTATCCATTCACTACATTACTCTCCAAGCTTGGAGTGCACACCATCCACCCTCCAGCTTGAGGATGGATATTGGAATATATTGAAATACCTTTATTTAGTCTAGAGGGTATAGTTGTAAATTCTCTTTAGTTTGTTACCATGATTAGTTGATTAGGTTTGTTATAACCAAAGCAAGTTAGTTTACATCTTGTTTTGTTTTTCGGTTAGTAAAGTTAGTTCAAGTGGTTAGCATTACTAATAGATTTCATCTTCCTCACCTCTTATAAAATACATCTCATTGAATGGAATGAATTAAGTTCTGTTTTCATTTTGCTTATTCAAATATTTTATTTTATTTTATTTTACTAAGATTCTCTTTTCTCATTTATATTTTTTCTTTAGATACTCTGAAAGAAGAAAAAAAAACAAAGTCTATCGATGTGGCTATGAGGTTTTTTAGAATGGCTTGGTCGAAAACACTTATCAATGATCAATTTGAATCCGCCGATAATGGCGTGGGTAATTAGCATGGATATGTGTCTGTTGCTAATTAGCAAAGGCATATCCGTCGGTAATCACATCAGCTGACAAGATTACCAACAACCAAATCCATCGGGACAAACCAGTGGAGGTAAATTTTTTAATTTTATTTTTTCCAACATGCCTCTATTTTTTTATATTAATATATGGAAAAATAAAGTAAATTAAATCATTTTTATAGAAAAATTCACGCAAAAATTAAATGATATTCAAAATGTCAAAATCAATCAACCAAAAAAATGCTGGATCCTAACCCAACAACATCATCAGAGGACTCGAATGACTACTCTAACTAAGGAGGTCTTTAATGCATCCTCTTACAGCTTCAGCATCTCCACTATTGAGTCCTCACTATATCCTCCTGCAAGGTCTTGATCGTCTCATCCTAAGCTTGCACCCACTTCCTCAGCTCTTTTATCACAGTTGCGCTCTGTGAAGAAAAAGGTTGACTAGCCGAAGCTCCTCTGGTGTCGACTTGATCAACCTCCTCTGAATAAAGGGAGAAAAGGGCCTCGCAGTATACAGGCGACCCTTATATACTTCCCTCCTACAGTCTTAGTCCAATTCTCCATAGCTTGCACAACCTCCTCGGGGGTAGGTGCTCAAGTGACAAAGGGTCCTAGCTCCCCTGGGCCGGCTGAGTCATCATTTGATGAAACTCCTCCTATTTTGCATAATCAAACAACATATCAATTAGTGTAAGTTTTAACAAATCAATACAATATATAGTACAAATTAAGTTGGATATTTACCCTAGTCTTTCTTGAGTGTCATCAAAGTAATTGTGGGCTCCCTTCCTGACATATGTGATCTTGTGCAACTCATGTATAGGGAGTGCGTGCCAAAGCTTATTAGCTTGTAAAAATGAAAACACATGTTCTACGGTTTCTAACTATTTTCCCTAACTAAAATAACATGTATTTCTGTAAAAACTATACCAGTCTTGTAGCATGTCGAGCCTGACTGATTGACCCTTAGCAATGAAGCGAGCCACCCTTCTCAGATGCTCTCTTCTTCTTAGCTTGATTCGACGATTTTTGGAAATCTGTCGTATCCTAGTAGTTATTGAGGGCCGCCTATACACCCTCACTTATCCAAAAGGGCCTCTGATTTTTAATGCGCATCTGCCTATGCATGTCAGACAGACGACGATCCGCTCTTTGCATCAGTATCCTCCTAATGTCCTTCTCTTCACTGCCTTCCACGCCACTCTCATTTGTATTAAGAAAATACAAATTAAGTATAGTGATTATATTAAAAATTAGATAATAAATTAAATTTAACAATATATGTAATGCTATTATTGATACTTACCTTAAACACATCAAAAAATTCCTTCCTTAAATCCTCATCCACACATCTCCACCTTGGACAGAATAAGTGATACTTTTTTCGTAACGCATTGCTTCGAAGTGGTATTCGAAGGAAGCAACCTGCATAATAAAAAATATATCAAGTGATATATGTTCGGTACCTAGACTTCGGAACAACTTCTCGGTCCGGGGTACTTGGTTGAGAGTTCCAGGAAAGGATAGATTCTTCCTTGAGCTCGGTGCGAGTAGGTCCACGTCTGGTGGGGGGTACTTGCAAGACACTCCGACGCTCAAGTCAGTACGTGGCCGAGGTAAAGGAAAGCGGTAAGAGAGATAGAGAGCTCCGGAGGAGCAGAGTGGTAAATGAGCGAAATGTGCGGAACGTACCGTGGTAGAGGGGCAGATCTCTATTTATAGAGTAAACGAGCGTACCGTTGCCGTCAGATCTGGAGGGAAGATCTTGACCGTCGGTCCAGCGTGAACCGAGCGGGTTACATTGAGGCGTCCTTGAGCCGTCGCGGACAGAGATATTGGGCCGGCCTAATTGTCCAGTGGGGCTTCGTAGCCCAGGCCAGAACAGTGGACCCCCAAGTCGGGGTCGAGTGCTGAGATCTGCCTCGGCTTGAGTGAACCCTTCGTCTTGTACGCGCGTGCACAGTGCCACGTGTCACGTGGAGGTTAGGGAGACAACGACATGATGTTTGGTCTTCTCGAGGCGTGGCTTGGCAGTCCTTTCTTTACGATGTCGGGCAGGCGCTTTATAGGGGGCGACGCTTCGTTGCAGGCGCGTAGGCGGAGCGTATATATAAGGTGTGAGAGGAAGATTCCTCCTCATTTGTTGCATTAAGAGAGATCCTAGAGAGAAAAGCAGCGTAGAGTCTTTGAGAGAGAGATTCTCTGGCCGTAGATTCTCTGGCCGTCGTCCGAGTTCAACACCGCCGCGCGAGTTCACATCACTGTCGCTCTGAGACCGAGTTTGCTCAAGTCTTCTTTGCTGCAAAAGGTTAGTTTCGAGGCATTTATTTTATTATTGAATAGTTTTAGGTTTCTTGTACCTTTATAGTAGGGTAGATAGTCGGGGCAGGCTTCTCGCGTGGAGGATTGCCTCAACCTGTCCTACCTCGACCTCGATCGGCCCGAGGCGGATAAAGTAGAAAGCGTAGAGTAATAGTGCCGAGTGATTTAGTGGCGTGTGCCTGTTGCAGATGGTCCGGACGAAGAGTGAGGAGAGAAAGAGCTTCATTCCCCCGGGGAAGCCAATCCTCAAGAGAAGGGCAGATGGGTGTCCAATGCCAGTGCCAGTCAAGTTTCTCGAGAAAGACCTACCATAATATGTCTGCGAAGTCAAGTTTCTCTATTCCCGTATCTGGCTGGGAAAGACCCCCAACTCCGAGTTTTGAAGATGATACCGATGTGACATCGCGGTTGGCTACCGCCAAGGTGACTATTGAGAATCGTACCGAGCGCTATGAAGATACCTACGACTGGGTGTCGACTGAAGTTTGCAACATTTATGCGCGGATGAAACCGGACAAGTCTGCAGCATTTTATGAAAAGTTTTACCTGAACCAGCCCGAGGGCGAAGTGGAGGATCACTTTGGTGGAAGGCGTGCCAGTCTGCAGCGAGCATAGCTACTATGGATACTTCTTTTACGGAGCGGCGCTTGAGGCAATGAATGTCCGACTTCCTCTGAATTCGTTTCAGAAGCAAATGCTACTCAAAGGGGTTTCCTAAGAGGATTCGAATTGGAAATGAAGTTCCTTGGGAGGAGGCCGGCAGCTCGAGTCTTCTTTACTCTCTTCACCAACACAAGCAAGAGCGAGCCTGGCACGGGAAGAAACAGATATGGTCATATCGGCTTCAAGAACAAGCTGGACCGATCGTACTTCTTCCCGGCGAATGATTCAAACAAGAACTTAAAAGAGAACTTCTTCGTGCAGGCGGTGAACAAGGCAGAGAAGAAGTCCATTGCCGAGATAGCCAACGGGAGATTACTGAAGTCCCACTTCCCATTTAGCTGGATCGTGCCCATCACTTCACAGGCGAGGGGCATGTTATTACCAATGCTGACTACCTGGTTAACCCGAGTACCCTTGAAGGGGACGACGCAGAGTCATTCTGATTGATAGACAAATGGGGCAAGATGCTAGCCATGGGGGACCTGAAGCTGAACTGCGGCATGATGTTCGACGAGTTGGCCAAGTCCAAGAAGAAGCTGAAAGAATATTTTGACAAATGTAGACTTTTGCATGTGCATTGTTTGCTATTATTTGTTGGTCGGGTTAATTCTGACGCCGTGTTTCTTTTTCTTTTTGCAGATAGTATGGATCACCTGGACGAGCTCGACATGATCCTGGGCGAGTCCACCGTTAATATGGATGTGGAGATTCCGCAGACCTCTGCGCCGAGGAACCCGCAGCCCCAAAAAGATGGTGGACAAACTTCCTCTTCCCGAGTAGACCCAAAGTCCAAACCAACAACCACCTCCAGCGCCACGAAGAACACTGAGCCGAAGAGGAAAAGGAAAGACCAGGAAAAGCCTTCAAAAGCTGCAACTCAAAAGGGCCGACAAGATCCTTCTGATGCGGAAAATCGAAGCAGTGCCGGCAAAGACTGAGAGGGTTCGTTGCCCGCAGCTAAAAAAACAGAAATCTGTGCAGGCGATGGTCGAGGATCTTTCCTAGGTCGACTTCGCTGCTGTGGCTAAGGTTGCCAAGCTGGGGGCCGAGGCCATTAAGAAGATGAAGGCGACAGTCTTGGCAAACACTCCTGCAAAGCTTGAAGGTATGTGCCTCGAAACTGAAGAGTATAACGATTATTTAGTAGACAAATTGGACCCGGTGAGAACTTAAATATATGTGTCGCGATGAATATGTAGAGCTACTGAGGGAGAATCGCCGGCTGCAAGAGGATTGTGACAAGAATGCCGATCTGCTAGCGAGGTTGGTTGCCGCAGAGAACCAAGCTGCCAAGAATAAAAAGAAGGCTGCCAACCTTGACAAGGTCTCTGAGAAGTTGCAAATCACTCGGGAGAATCTGGAGCGGTTGCGCAAGGAAGCAGAAGATGCTGAGGTCCAGGTAGCTGAGTTAGAGAAGAAATGCCAAGATCTGAAGAACTCCAACGCGGAAATGGCTAGGCTTGGGTATACTCGGTGCCTTTCTCAGGCTTTAGTGCTCGATCCAAATCTTCCGACGCAGTATATGCACCTTACTCAGCGAGTGGTAGGGGAAAGATCTTGTCCAAAGACGAGAAGTCGTATACCCTGCTCCTGAGGCTGAAGAGGATGCTTCTAAGGATGATGCAGAGAACCTTGGTGCAGCCGGCGGCAACACCCAGACTCCTAATGCCAAACAAGAAGAGGAGATCCCGAAAGAGAAGGTCGGCGAGACGGGAGAGAACTAGGATTCTTCCTTGTCTTTTCAATGATTTTTTAAACAATTTCTATTTGAATGGCCTCGGGCATGTCTGGGGCCATTTTCAAGTTGTATGCACAATCGGGCGCCATCCCATTTTTCTGGCCTTGCAATTACCTGCATGATTTCGATTTCATTTCGTTTATCTCAAATAAGAATTTATGTTTAATTGCGTACCTGTGATCGAACGTTGAGGTGAGGCTCGCAGCCGCTCGGGCATTTGTGTGCTTAGGAAATAGCGCAAGTGTATGAACTTGGCCGAGAGAAAGAATGAGAGGTCGAGACGACCAGCAGATGAGAGCCGAGGCGGCAAGCTCATTGCCTTTGTAAGATAGGAAGGCCGCTCTGGGTCCCCTTCTCCTTCTTCTTACCGATGCCGGTTGTGGGCGATCGGCCTTGGTACTAGAGCTGTTGGGTGCCCGACCTTCACTTTCATCCTACTGTGGCCGTTGTGGGCTTATCGGCCTTCTTACCGAGGTCGTAAGAGACCTTTAGCCTTCTTACCGGTGTCGCGTGAGGCGTTCGGCCTTCTTACCAGGTGTCGCGTAAGGCGGACCAGGCCTTGAAGCGAGATCGCGCAATGGGTCTCTTCGCCCGGCCTCTTGATGGAACTTGCGATTCGGGCATCAAGAGGAAGGTCAGTAACACCCCATTTCTACCGGTAATTTAAATCAAAAATCGAGTATACAAAAATCTTTTCTAATCATTTTCGATTTAGTGTGTTATAAAATAGTGAATCGGCCGACTATGGGATTACTCGAGTAAGCGATACTACTTGCAATGAGCATTGGCCTCCTTTGCAAGGCTCTCGATGATGCCCTTGTAAATACACGGTGAAAGAAATTCTAGCCTTAGTGGCGAACCACACAGTTTAGCCATAGTCATTCAAAGACACTAATAGTATAACATAGATTATTCCTCAATAAAATGAAGCGTCACAACTCTCTCTCTAAAACAAACTCAGAATACGTAACACCATTAGATAAACTCATAGAAGTATAATTTCACATAATGCAGCGGAAAATACTCATCATCTCAACAGCATAATTCAGCAATATCAAAACACATACACATAAGGCTCAACAAGGAGCAAAACAATCGACAAACGATCTAAACCCCGACCCCCTAGGTGCTACGTGATCGAGCGGCATCAGGCTCGGAGAGTAGTGAAGGTAGAAAGCCCTCACTCCTGACTACCTGTGTAAATAACAACAGAAGGGTGAGTCTCGAACTATATAATAAAAGTGATAATAAGCAATATATAAGCATAGTTTACAACATACTCAAACATACCAATCATCAATCAACAATATACATGCGCTAATGGGAATGTATGCAATGTCAGTATGCATGTGGTACCATTGGCCCACCGGCCGCCCTCAGGCTTCACAATCATCTTATAAGGCCCCCCGGCCGCCCTCAGGCTTCACAATCATTTTATAAGGCCCCCCGGCCGCCCTCAGGCTTCACAATTCATATTATAAACTCTACGACCGCAGCCAATGTATGCATGAGACTCCATGTACATCACAAACATCATTTCAAACAGCTCAATACACCCGTTAATTCTTACCTCAGTGTCAATCTCATCTTATAGCCCTCCTGGCTTGGCCCTCCGGCCCATGCCCCCATGGCATGCTCAATCACCTCATTATAAACTCTCAACACCATTAAGTCCCACCGGACTATTCTCCTCTAGAGTACTCAACCTCACCCAGGGACCTAAACCACCATTTAGGACCAAAACAATCATCTAGTGGACCAAAGCTGTCACCTAGGGACCAAAACAAACACCCTCTTAGGCACTTGGCAAAGACTAGGCGCCATTTTCCCCACATTCAGCGCCCCCAGTGCAACACGGCACTGGCGCGAACTTCAAAGATTTGGCGCCCCTGTGCAGGCAACACACCACCGGGCGCCACTTTCCTAGCAATCTGGCGCCCCACGGGCAACACAGAGACCTAGACACAAACTCGAGATACGTTTGCAGACACAAACTAAGACACAGCAAGACTGGTTTGGCGCCCCTGTGACCAGCTCACCCAACACTTTCAAACCAAAAACCACCCGAGCCAAAATGTTTAAAAATGAATTTGGGCGAGTAAATACAAAATTTGGCACGATGAAATATGCCTAGAAAATAAGTTTCACTCCAGGGCCCCAAAACACACCCAAAACAAGCCTCAAGGACATTTTCAAAACAACACCCGCAACCAGAAAACCACTCGAGCCAAAACACTTAAAATTGAAAGTTGGCGAGTGAATACAAAATTTTGCACGAGGAAATATGTTTAGAAATACAAGTTTCACTCCCGGGCCCCAAAACACACACAAAACAAGCCCCACCGGGACATTTTCAAAATATACACGCAACAGAAAACCACTCGAGCCAAAACACTTAAAATTAAGTTGGCAGGTGAATACAAAATTTGCACGAGGAAATATGTTTAGAAATACAAGTTTCACTCCCGGGCCCAAAACACACACACAAAACAAGCCCCACAGGACATTTTCAAAAATACACTGCAAGCAGAAAACCACTCGAGCCAAAACACTTAAAATTGAAAGTTGGCGGTGAATACAAAATTTGGCACGAGAAAATGTGCCCAGAAATGCAAGTTTCACTCCCGGGCTCCAAAATACCCACATTCCGCGCCCGCAAAGAACTCACTCACCGACACAATCGCTCTGGTGACACAGCGCCATTCTGCAGGCACCCTGGGCAGCATTTGGCGCGCACATCACCGCGGCACACACGCACTCCCACACACAAGCAAAGGCATGTGGCGCCATTTTCCCCAAAGCGCCTGGCGCGGCGTAACACACCGCAGAACACACTCCAAAGACATGAATAAAGGCATGGGCGCCATTTTCCCAAAGAATGTGGCGCCACGGCAAGAGCATTCTGCACAAACTCCCAATTTCACTGTGAAGCGATTACACGGGCGCGAGAATCCTAGCATCTTGGCGCCCAAACCCCAAAACCCCAATTTTCTCAAAATCTTCCAAACCAATTCACCCAATAATCCTTCTAACACTCCTAATTGCATAATCAAACAACCAATTGCATGCTCAAATCATCAATTAACATCAAAATCACAAATTCATACATTACAAAACCCTAACTCACGCCTAGATCAATTTTTACCAACAATTTCATCAAATTCAAGGAATCAATCATCATGCAATCATCAATTAACATCAAAACAAAATTTCTATGATACATATAATACCCATTATCTCCTCTATTATAGAGTGAGACTCCCCTTACCTCAAATTAACCGTAGAATTGAACCTTTTTGGAGTCACGAACAAAACCACCGCAACACTCCAAGCTTCAAGTCACGAAATCCTCTCCTTTCTCTTCTCTCTTGGACTGCAGCAGCATTGCTCCTCTCTTCTCCTTTCTTTTCTTTTTCGTTTGCTTCCCAAATGAGCTTTGATACCTAATTTGGGTATATAAACATTGGGCCATGCGGTTTTGGGCCCTTTTACACCCCTTCTCCATTTCTCCCACCATCCCCTTCAATTAAAATAAATTACTAAATTATAAACACCATATTATAATTTAATATAATTAAAATTTAGTGCAACACCTAAACAATTTAATCAATTTCTTAATTAAATTATTTGGGGTGTTACAACTCTCCCCACTTAGGAAATTTCGTCCTCGAAATTCGCACTGAAGTCAAACGACTCTGGATACGACTCCGCATCCCCGCTTCTCCGGCTCCCAAGTCATACTCTCACCAAAGCGGCTCCCAACCACACTACCTTGACCAAGGCAATGTCTTTCCTCTCAACACCTTCACTTCTCTATCATCAATCCTCACCGGCATAGTCTCCACGGTGAGGTTCTCACGCATGCCTCCACATCATCCATGTGAATCACGTGAGGCGGTTCGGAATATACTTAGGAAGGCGTGACACGTGAAAAGCGTCGTGCAAGTTCGAAAGATTAGGCGGCAAGGCCACCCTATAAGCAACCTTCCCAACCCTCTCGGTGATGCGCACGGTCCAATAAACCTTGGAGTCAACTTCTTTGCCTTCGAGCACGCCTGACACCGGTCATAGGCGTGACCCTCAAGAACACATGCTCACGGCTGAAACTCCAAGTCCTTCCTCCTCTTATCATGATAACTTTTCGCCGACTCGAGACTCCTTCATCTTCTCTCTCGATCATTTTCACTTTCTCGGTAGTCTCACGACCAACTCGGTCCAAGAACAACACTCACCAGGACTCATGCCAACACAAAGGAGTTACGCACCTCCGCCCATCTGAAGGCCTCAAAAGGAGCCATCCCAATGCTCGAATGATATTTGTTATTATAGGTGAACTCAATCGGTGGGAGATGTGTATCCCACGCACCTCCCTGCTCTAGCACACAAGCTCTCAAAAGATCCTCCAAAGACTGGATGGTTCTCTCTGTCTGACCATCAGTCTGAGGGTGATAAGCTGAACTCAACCTCAGCTTGGACCCCAAAGCCTCCTGCAAGCTTCCCCCAAAACTCGATGTAAACCGCGGGTCTCTATCCGACACAATACTCTTTGGAACCCCGTGAAGCTTCACAATCACTTGAATGTAAATTCTAGCCAACTTTGACACAGAAAGGTGATGTTGATAGGAATAAAGTGAGCGGACTTGGTCAACCTATCCACAATCACCCAAATAGTGTCGGACCTCTCACACGATTTGGCAATCCGGTCACAAAATCCATGGAAATGCTGTCCCACTTCCATTCCGGAATCTCCAAAGGTTGCATCAACCCCGCAGGCTTCTGGTGCTCAATCTTTGACTTCTGGCAAGTCAAACATGCATATACAAACTGCGCAACATCTCTCTTCATACCAGGCCACCAAAATAGTTTCTTCAGATCATGGTACATCTTAGTAGCACCTGGATGAATGCTCAACTTACTCCTATGACTCTCCTCAAGTATCATCTTCTTTAACTCAAAGATCATCCGAACACAAATTCTGTCCCTGAACCTCAACACACCCTGGGAATCCAACCTGTAATCCCCCTCAACAGCTTGCTCACCCGCAACCAGCAAGTCTACCAGCTTCACATCTAGTCTCTGGGCGTCTCTGATACTAACCAAGAATTCGTTCCCAATTCTCAGCATCCCCAATCTGACACTCTGAGGTGTCACCTCACAGACCAAACTCAAGTCACGGAATTGCTCAATCAATTCCAACTCCCTCACCATCATAGCTGACATATGCAAAGTCTTCCGACTCAAAGCATCAGCCACGACATTAGCTTTGCCGGGGTGATAGTTCAAGCCGAAATCATAGTCCTTCAACAGCTCCAACCAACGCTCTGTCTCATATTCGGCTCTTACGGTCAAACAAGTACTTGGACTCTTGTGATCACCGAACACTTCGAATCTAGTACCATAGAGATAGTGCCTCCATATTTTCAACACAAACACAATCGCAAATGCCCACTCTAAGTCATGAGTAGGATAGTTCTTCTCATGGGTCCTCAACTGTCGGGGACGCATAAGCCACCACCTTCCCATCCTCGCATCAAAACACCTCCCAAACCCATCTTGGAAGCATCACAAGACACAACAAATGGTTGCTCGCACACAGCAACACTAATATCGAGACGTGGTCAACCTCCTCTTTAACTCTTGGAAGCTCTCTTCACACTTCGCATCCCACACAAATGCCTTTCCCTTACAGTCAATCGAGTCAATGGAAGGGCTAGCTTAGAGAACCCTTCAATGAACCTCCTGTAATAACCACCAACCCCAAGAAACTCCCGATCTCGGGCCGCGGACTTTGGGCTCTCCCACTGTAACATTGCATCAACCTTGTTTGGATCCACCGCTATACCATCACCAGAGATAATA
Source organism: Oxytropis ochrocephala (assembly GCA_020916435.1). NCBI lineage: Eukaryota > Viridiplantae > Streptophyta > Magnoliopsida > Fabales > Fabaceae > Oxytropis > Oxytropis ochrocephala. The sequence goes on from CM037095.1 coordinate 53,515,175, forward strand.
TGACCCAAGAAGCTCACCTCATGCAACGTAACTCACACTTCGACAAACGGCATACAACTTCCTCTCTTTCAAGACCTCTAGCACCAACCTCAAGTGCTCTGCATGCTCTTCCTCGATTTTGAGTACACCAAAATATCATCAATGAAGACCACCACAAACCGATCCAGATAGCTATGGAAAATTCGGTTCATGTACTCCATAAAAACACCCGGTGCATTTGTGACACCAAACGGCATTACAGAGTACTCATAATGCCCATACCTTGTTCTCGAATCGTTGTCTTACGGATATCCTCATCCTTCACCTTAACTGGTGATACGGGACCTCAAGTCAATCTTGCTAAACACTTTAGCACCCACCACGGTGATCCATTAGATCATCTATCCTCGGGAGAGGATACTTATTCTTGATAGTCACTTTATTCAACTGTATCAGTAATCCACGCACGACGCATACTCCCATCCTTCTTCTTTACCAACAAAAGCTGGAGCTCCCATGGTGATACACTAGGCCTCACAAACTTCTTCTCAAGAAGCTCCTCTAACTCGCTTCTTCAATTCACCCCAACTCGAGAAGGCGACATCCCAGACGTGCGGTGCCATAGACACGTGCCTAGTACTGTGCACAAGCTCAATCCCGAACTCAACTTCCTCTGCGGGGGCACACTAGGAATTTCATCAGGAAACACTTCAGGAACTCACACACACACCGTAACCCATCAACCACGGCTCTGTTCTCGTGAGACATAGAGCGCCATCAAAGCAAACAAGCGACCACCCTCTTTCATTACCTGCGCAATTGCTCAGAGAAAGAAAGCGTACTCTTCCTCTTCGGGAAGGAGAAAACTAATAGACTTATCGAGCGGTTGATGTGCACGTGGTTATCTACTAACGATCCATGCCCGTAATCGAGATCTAACCCACCCAAAGGTGATAACTCATATTTATATGAGTTATTTATACCTCTAATCATTAAATTAAGTAAGTTCTCAAGTAATATTAGTATAGTATTGAGTGTATTTATGTGAATATTAGGAAAGGAAGGGCTAAAAACTTCGCTTTGTTATGAATTTGGCACAATTGGTGCCCTTGTGAATGTTTTGATGAATTTTGTGAAGTAGTGCGGTGTTTAGCGCTATAGCGTCTAACGCTATAGCGTCGAGTAGCGATCGGTGAGCATCTTTAGGGAAAGTGCAATTTTGGCGCCAAGCTCATTAATCCAAGCTCCATATCTTATGATCACTGTGCGTGCTGACATGTGCGGATTTTATTGGATATGTGTGGACACTTGGCAATGCATGAGAAAAGAATAGTGGAGTTGGTGAAAAAGCAACTATCACCTTTCTTGACTTTTGAGGAGATTGTACCACATGCTAGCAAGGCTAGAAGATTTATCTTGATTTTTCCTTCCCTTCCGACGGATAGTAGTGAGAGTTTTAGTTAGTTTTAGAGAGAGTATTGTAGAGAGAGAAAGTGTGACATCTTCTTCCTCCATTGATACCCTTAGAGCTTTTGTTATTTTACTTTTCTTTTGTATTTTTTCTGTCTTTGTACTCATGGTGTAAGGTGATGATGAGCCATCTTCACGTGGATGATTAGGAGACTTCAAGAGTGTATCTTTTGCACTTGTAATTTCCTCTTTACTTACGGTAATGCAAGTATTCTCATTTGTGTTATTTTGATGGGGCTCAACATGAGCTAAACTCTTTGAGTTGGGTTGCTATAGCTTGTAATGAACCATTAATGCTTCGTATATAATTTCTCACGTTTTGTGTTTTAATCCTTGTGTGATAACTCTTCCAAACTTGTTTTGTATTTGGCCACGTAAAACTAGTACCTCGTGGATTCGGACATGAACCATAGAGAGAACTCAAGGATTAATATAAATGATAAGGTTGGTTGAAGACATTTAATCAATTTTTGCTTCCTACAGACATAGAAGTTGCAATAGTTTATAAAGCATAAGTGTGGGATCTTGATTATACAGGGTGAACCTATTTAGAACCTAGACATAGGCATCTTGTAGTGAAACCACAGGCGCTAGTGATTGAAAGGCACAAAATATTTGGTAATAGCGCTTAACGCTATAGCGTGAGACGTTATAGCGTCTTGTTTTCGGAATTTACATAGTGAAAGCAATCCAACTTATTTCTCTTATATTTTAACTCACCGTTACTTGTTACTTTTATAACCTTTGTTAAATCGAACTTTGTTACTCAACATATTTGCTACTTGTTCCTCTAAAGTGTAATTCTTTTTTTAAACTCTAAAATTAATACCAATCCTCGTGGAGACGAATCTTACTTATTATTATATTACTTGTTGCGATTGTGTACACTTGCACAACACCTTTTCGCATAACAAGTTTTTGGCGCCGTTGTTAGGGGATTGCATTTAATTTTTATTGTTTAAGAAATTATTACATCCTTAGGGAGGTTTTACCTTGGTATTTTTCTCGTGGTGTGTTATACGGGAAGTGCTATAGCGTCCGATGCTATAGCGTATGCCCGCATCAGAACCACCCACTTTTGAGTTTGATCCCTGAACCGCAGAGAAGATTGGAAGGCTAAGACGCCAACAAAGACTACAACAACTCGGACCAACTATGTCCGAGCACTCTAATCCTGCGCTAGAGGTACAATGGGTGGAAGAACACCCTCTCAAATAGGGAAGACGAGGCCAAAGAGGTGGAAGGCAAGGTCCTTTTACCCATCTTTGAAACCCGATGATGAATCTTTGGTATAGAAAGGTTTTGAACCAAGCTCCAAATCAAATGGTGAATGACAGAGACAAAGCCAATGAGAGATTATGTTGTATTTGATCCACAGTCCATGGAGACAAGTATCACTAGGCTGTTGTGATCGCTACTCATTTTGAGTTCAAGCCTATGATGTTCCAAATGCTCCAAACAACTGGACAATTTGGAGGTTCCACTCAAGAAGATCCTTTTGCTCACCCGAGAAACTTTCTAGAAGTGTGCAAAGCAATTTCATCATTCCAGTGTGAGTGAGGATGCTTTCAGTTGAAAACTGTTTCCTTATTCTTTAAAAGACAGAGCAAAGGCTTGGTTGAATTCCTTGAGTCCAATTCTATCACAACATGGGAAGATATGACAAAGAAATTTACGGAGAAGTATTTCCCACCAAACAAAAATGCAAGGATGAGAAATGACATCACATCCTTCAAGCAAAAAGAAGGTGAATCATTGCATGAGGCTTGGGAAAGATGGAAGGAAGCGCTTAGGAAATGTCCACATCATGGAATTCCTATAGTAATTCAAATGGAGACCTTCTACAATGGACTAGAAGCACCTACAAGGTCTATGCTAGATGCCTCATATCGGAGGTGTGATCCTTAATTCATCATACAATGAAGCTTGTGAGCTTATAGAGCGCATTGCCATAAAAACAGCTTCTTCATGGCCTCTTGAAAGGCTAAACTCTACAAGGAAAGTAGCTGGGGTTCATGAGGTGAGTGAGGTTTCGCTCTCTCGGCCCAAGTGGCTACTCGACAAATATGATAAAGGAGTTGAATATCGCTAACGCTATAGCGTCCCGATGCTATAGCGCTGAAAGGTCAATCGCTGCAAGCAATTGAACAAGCTCCTCCCTGGAGAAGCAAGTTGTGTATATCGTGTGGGGAGCTCATTTGTATGAAGAGTGCACCACTAATCCCGCTCATCAACTATGTGAAGGTACAACAAGGGCAACAACCCTTACTCCAATACATACAACCACGGTTGGAGAAACCATCCTAATTTCGGGTGGGGAGGAAGTAATGCTAATACAAGCACAAATGTTCTGCTATTCCCCAGGTTTTCCAAGACAACAACAACAAAGAACTGCAAGAGCAGAATGTTCTGCTCCTCCTATGGACAATTCAATGGAGTCTCTCGCTAAGGTCATTCATCGCTGATTGTAAAACAACAATGCGGACTCATGAAGCATCAATCAAGAGACGGAGAATCAAGTGGGACAGATTGCATCCGCGCTCTCACACAAAGGCGAGAATGGTGGACTTCCTTCTACCACCGAACCATCATCATCTCATGCACCGGGCAAGGAACATGTGAAAGCCATAACCACCGAAGTGGTAGGGAGGTAAATCTCGCACCTAAGAATTTAGAGTCAAGTGTTCTTTGGAAATGAAAAAATTTTCCAGACGTTATAGCTTTGACGCTATAGCGTCAAACGCAAACAGAACACACCGAACCTAAATTGGTGCACGAATATCCTGCTCCCCCTTTCCTCAAAGGTTAAAAAGGCACATGAGGACAAACAATTTAATAAATTCCTTGAGGTGTTAAAACAATTGCACATTAATGTTCCTCTAGTTGAGGCATTACAACAAATGCCCAACTATGCCAAATTTATGAAAGATGTTTTGACAAAGAAAAGAAGGTTGGGAGAATTTGAAAGCGTGGCAATGATCGGGAATGCAAAGCATGTTGATGCAAAATAAACTCCCGAGAAAATTAAAGGACCACGGTAGCTTCACAATACCTGTTCCATTGGAAATTTTTATTCAGTCGTGCTTTATGTGACTTAGGGGCAAGCATTAATTTAATGCCTAAGTCCATTTACACTCAATTGGGTATAGGAACCGCTGGGCCTACTTCTCGTAAGCCTCCGGTTAGGCGATAGGTCACTTGCCTATCACGAAGGAATCTTGGAGGATGTTTTAATTAAGGTAGATAAATTTGTTTTTCCCTGTTGACTTTGTTATTCTAGATTTTGAAGCGAGATGCAGAGAGGTACCTATCATTTTAGGTAGACCCTTCTTAGCTCTGGGAAGACACTCATAGATGTTCAAAAAGGAGAATTGACAATGAGGGTTAATGATCAAGAAGTGAAGATCAATGTTCGAATGCATTAAAACTTCCGGATGTCAATATCTTGAAGAGTGTTCCTTTGTGGTTTCTCTTGACCAAGTGGTTCAAAACATTTTCAAAAATCTAACAACCACTTGGGAAAGGTGCTAAACAATACCGAGGAACATGAATTTTTGAAAGAAGAAGAATTTCAAGAAGGCAAAGCAAGCTGTGAATGAGGTTTGGGCTAGGAGATATGAGTCACTAGAGCAAGAAAATTCAAACCTCAAGAAGAGTGTTCCTTCTATTGTTCAACCACCGATCTAGAGTTGAAAGAATTACCGGCTTTGAAGTATGCATATCTGGGGACAATGAGACTCTACACTGTCATTATTTCGCTAGTTTGAACCAAAAACAAGAGGTGGAGCTCATTACAACTCAAGAGGCACAAAAAGGCAATAGGTTGGCAAATGTCGATATACATGGGATAAGTCCTACAACTGCATGCACAGATTGTGTTAGAGGAAAATGCTAAACATAGCATTGAAGGTCAAAGAAGGCTTAATCCCATAATGAAGGAAGTAGTGAAGAAGGAAATCCTCAGTGGTTAGATGCGGGGATTGTGTATCCTATTTACGACAAAGTGCATGGGTTAGCCCCTGTGCAATGTGTTCCCAAAAAGGGTGGTGTCACTGTGATCACAAATGACAAAAATGAGTTGATTCCCACAAGAAAGCAGTGATGGTTGGAGAATTTGCATGGACTACGGGGAAATTGAACAAGGCCACAAAGAAAGACCATTTTCCTCTTCCCTTTATTGACCAAATGTTTGGACAGACTTCTTTGGTAAGGACTATTATCGCTTTCTTGATGGCTATTCGCTATAACCAAATAGCAATAGTCCACGAAGACCAAAGAAAAGACCACATTCACATGTCCTTATGGCACATTTGCTTTTAGGAGAATGCCCTTTGGACCGTGTAATGCCCCCGCAACTTTCGCAGAGATGTATGATGTCCATATTCTCTCGACTTCATTGAAAAATCTATGGAGGTTTTTATGGATGACTTCTCTGTGTTTGGGGATAGCTTTCAGAAGTGTTTGGATAACTTGGAAGAGATACTAATAAGATGTGAAGAGACAAATCTTGTGCTCAATTGGGAGAAATGTCACTTCATGGTGCAAGAAGGAATTGTACTAGGGCATAGGATCTCCAAGAAAGGTTTGGAGGTGGATAGGGCCAAGATTGAAGTCATTGAAAAATTGCCACCCCCCTCAAGTGTCAAAGGCATCGAGAAGTTTCCTTGGGCATCTTTGGTTTCTACTGGGAGATTCATTAAAGACTTCTCAAAGATCTCAAAACCTCTATGTCAACTCCTCCAAAGATGACACCACTTTCAACTTTGATGATGCATGCCTTGAAGCCTTCCAGAAGTTAAAGAAAGCTCTAATTACTGCACCTATCATTGTTGCCCCTGATTGGAGTAAACCATTCGAGCTCATGTGTGATGCAAGTGACTATGCTGTGGGAGCTGTGCTTGGGCAAAGGTATGATAAAATCTTTCATTCCATTTACTATGCAAGCAAAACACTTATTGAAGCACGAGTTAAATTACGATTCTTGAAAAAGAGCTATTAGTTGTGGTTTTTGCCTTTGATAAATTTAGATCATACTTGGTTGGCACAAAAGTAATTGTTTTTACTGCACCATTCAGCCATCAAGTATTTGATCTCTAAAAAGATGCAAAACCAAGGCTAATAAGATGGGTTCTCCTCCTCCAAGAATTTGACTTGGAAATTCATGATAAAAGGGGGTGGAGAACCAAGTTCTTGACCATTTGTCTAGACTTGAAGGAGACAATGCAGTGCGAGCAGGAGAGATCAAAGAAATCTTCCCGGATGAGAAGTTGTTAGCGATGTGATAAAAAATGTAACGCTATAGCGGTTGCCGCTATAACATCGGACGCTATAGCGTGCAGAAGACACCGCTCCATGGTTTCACGACATAGTAAATAACTTGGTAAGCGGAATTGTGCTCGCAGATCTGAATTATCAACAAAGAAAAGGTTTTTCCATGTAGTGAAAGATTATTATTGGGATGAACCTTTTCTCTACAAGAAATGCCAAGACCAAGTTATAAGAAGGTGCCTTGCAGAGGAAGAACAACCTCAAGTGTTAGAGCATTGTCATGCTTCACCATGTGGTGGACACTTTGGAGGAACTAGAATGTTTGCAAAGGTACCGCAATGTGGGTATTCATCGCCCACATTATTCAAGGATGCTCAAGAATGGGTAAAGAAGCTGTGCAAGGTGTCAAAGACTGGGAACATTTCAAACAAGCATGAAATGCCCTTAACCAACATCTTAGAGATTGAACTCTTTGATGTATGGGGCATGGATTTTATGGGTCCCTTTCCTCCTTCTCATGGGAATTTGTATATACTAGTGGCTGTGGATTATGTTTCCAAATGGGTTGAAGCTGTGGCTCTTCCCAACAATGATGCCAAGTCATCGACAAGTTTCATGAGAAAAACATATTCACCAGATATGGTACACCAAGAGCAATTATCAGTGATGAGGGTTCTCACTTTTGTAACAAGTTGATTGAGTCTCTATTAGGAAAATATGGAGTGAGGCACAAGATTGCCACTGCATACCACCCACAAACAAATGGGCAAAGTTGAATTATCCAATAGAGAAATCAAAAAGGATGCTTGAGAAAATGGTGGGACCTTCAAGAAAGGGATGGTCAATTCATCTGGATGATGCTTTATGGGCTTACAGGACAGCCTTCAAGACACCTCTGGGAATGTCTCCATACAGACTTGTGTTTGGGAAAGCATGTCACCTCCCTATTGAGTTGCAACACAAAGCTCATTGGGCCATAAAAAGCTCAACTTTGATTGTGATAGTAAGGTAAGGCTAGGCTAACGCAATTAAATGAACTTGATGAAATTAGGCATCCGCCTATGAGAGTTCAAACCATTTACAAAGAAAAAACAAAGATGTGGCATGACGGAAGATCTGAGAGTAGAGTGAATGAAGGAGGCCAAGTGCTCCTTTTCAATTCTAGATTAAAATTGTTTCTGGCAAGTGAAATCAAGGTGGTCAGCCCTTTTAAATTAGTCAAGGTCTACCCTTATGGTGCGGTGGATTTGTTTGATCAAGCAACCAACACCACCTTCAAGGTGAATGGGCAAAGGGTAAAACAATACCATGGTGACATTTGTAATGAGGACAAGACCTCAATTGATCTTCAAGATCCCTAACATCAAATGAAGAAGTCGGTGATGACTCTTAAAACAAGCGCTCTTGGGAGGCACCCCAAGGTTTTTAATTAATGATGTTGTTTTTATTTCATTTTGTTTTGCGGGAGGGAAAATTTTTGTGTTGAGGAAGTTGGGAATTTGAAGGCTGAAGTGTGATATGGACGCTATAAGCGTCAGAGGGAGGTCGCTAGCAAGCTAGCAGAGATGAGGCGAGAAAAAGAGAAGGAAGCGCTGGTGGCGCGCTTATAGCGTCCGAGGCTATAGCGCCCGAGGAAGGACGAGAAGGAAAAGAAGAAGAAGAAAAAGGTCAGAAAGCCTCCTCACCATCCGTGTTAGCTCAAGGCAGTCCAGTCCGTTAAGAAGTGAATTTAATTTTCTTTGTATAAGTTTAATGTTTTGTGAACATGAATAAATTGTGAAGCGCTATAGCGTCTGTTTTGGCGCTTCACAAATGTTTTAAGACTTGAATTATCGTGTGTTTGTGTGTTAAGTTCGGGCCTCCCTAGTCTTTAAAGAGCGGTGAGGACACCGCTCACTTTTGTTAATGGGGAGGACCTAAAGTTAGTTGTTAATGTTTTTGTTAATGTTTTTCAAAATGTTCTGCATTTCAAGTGCCTCATTTTTAGGTATAGTCATTGAATGTGTTCCCTTTGGGGTGATTGAAATGATAATGGTGTAAGTGAGAGTAAGAGAGCTAGTGCTTTTAGAAGAAATCTTTGCTTATTTATTGCTCTCGCACGTAAATCTGCGTGCTTAAGAAGAAACTTAGCTAGCCAAGGACTATCCGAGGTTTAGGCTAGTCCGAGTTAACCAAGGTGAGATCAAGGCTTGAATAAACTTGAGGAGTTGTTGAAGCATAAGTTTGGGGTGTTGGGCTATATAAAGGTTAGGTACAAAGGTCTTAGGGTGGTCGGTGACTTAAAAGTTTAATGTAAATATGTTGTAAAGTGTAGTTACCCAAAACAAAAGCTAGTGTCCCAAAGGCAAAGAAAGAGGCAAAGCCTCATGTAAAAAAAAAAAAAAAAAAAAAAAAAATATATATATATAATAATTCTTTGAGGAGCCAAGTAATGAGGGGGCTACTGACTAGTAAATCTGTTATCTTTGTCCAAGCGCAAGCGCTTATAGCGCCACACGCTATAGCGTGAGTCATTTAGAGTCAATAAGTTAGGAGCGCTGACCATAGACTTGAAGTGCCTAGTTAAACCCTTTGTCATGCCACGAAAATCCCCATTCCCGTGTGAAAATGTTAATCTAGTCATTGTTTTGAAAGAGTTCTTGATTTTACCAACAGAAGACCATTCTTTCCAAGGCTAAAGAGAAATCCAAATCTAGCTAGGAATTGAGATGAGTCAAGAGATCACACACACACCATCGAGCAAAGTAATAAGCTTAGAAGTTGAATAAATGCTTTGGTGTGTTGGTGTGAGTGTGAATCTGAACTGTTAGCCCATTGAGAAAATGTTTGAGTGAGTATGCTTAGAAATGAAGTGTTGATCAGAGCATGTGTGCTGTAAATAGTGTCAGTTTGTTTGTCTTTGCAAGTGTCATTACTTGAGGACAAGCAATGGTTTAAGTTTGGGGGTGTGATAACTCATATTTATATGAGTTATTTATACCTCTAATCATTAAATTAAGTAAGTTCTCAAGTAATATTAGTATAGTATTGAGTGTATTTATGTGAATATTAGGAAAGGAAGGGCTAAACACTGCTTTGTTATGAATTTGGCACAATTGGTGCCCTTGTGAATGTTTTGATGAATTTTGTGAAGTAGTGCAGTGTTTAGCGCTATAGCGTCTAACGCTATAGCGTCGTAAGCATCAAATTTGAGCATCTTTAGGGAAAGTGCAATTTTGGCGCCAAGCTCATTAATCCAAGCTCCATATCTTATGATCACTGTGCGTGCTGACATGTGCGGATTTTATTGGATATGTGTGGACACTTGGCAATGCATGAGAAAAGAATAGTGGAGTTGGTGAAAAAGCAACTATCACCTTTCTTGACTTTTGAGGAGATTGTACCACATGCTAGCAAGGCTAGAAGATTTATGCTGATTTTTCCTTCCCCTTCCGACGGATAGTAGTGAGAGTTTTAGTTAGTTTTAGAGAGAGTATTGGTAGAGAGAGAAAGTGTGACATCTTCTTCCCTCCATTGATACCCCTTAGAGCTTTTGTTATTTTACTTTTCTTTTGTATTTTTCGTCTTTGTACTCATGGTGTAAGGTCGATGATGAGCCATCTTCACGTGGATGATTAGGAGACTTCAAGAGTGTATCTTTTGCACTTGTAATTTCCTCTTTACTTACGGTAATGCAAGTATTCTCATTTGTGTTATTTTGATGGGGCTCAACATGAGCTAAACTCTTTGAGTTGGGTTGCTATAGCTTGTAATGAACCATTAATGCTTCGTATATAATTTCTCACGTTTTGTGTTTTAATCCTTGTGTGATAACTCTTCCAAACTTGTTTTGTATTTGGCCACGTAAAACTAGTACCTCTGTGGATTCAGACATGAACCATAGAGAGAACTCAAGGATTAATATAAATGATAAGGTTGGTTGAAGACATTTAATCAATTTTTGCTTCCTCTAGACATAGAAGTTGCAATAGTTTATAAAGCATAAGTTTGTGGGATCTTGATTATACTGGGGTGAACCTATTTAGAACCTAGACATAGGCATCTTGTAGTGAAACCACGGCGCTAGTGTTGAAAGGCACAAAATATTTGCACAGTAGCTTAACGCTATAGCGTGAGACGTTATAGCGTCTTGTTTCTGGGAATTTACATAGTGAAAGCAATCCAACTTATTTCTCTTATATTTTAACTCACCGTTACTTGTTACTTTTATAACCTTTGTTAAACTGAACTTTGTTACTCAACATATTTGCTACTTGTTCCTCTAAAGTGTAATTCTTTTTTTAAACTCTAAAATTAATACCATCCTCGTGGAGACGAATCTTACTTATTATTATATTACTTGTTGCGATTGTGTACACTTGCTGCGCAACACCTTTTCGCATAACAAAAGGCAAACAAATCAGATCAACGAGAAAATCTCGCAAGACCGACAGAGGACACCTAGCACACATCGCAGAAGTAGTTACTAGGACCCTTAGGTGGAGTGTCGATAACCATCCTCTCTCCATAGTAGACATTACTAAATTTAACTTTTCAAAGACAAACAGATGCAATAAAAGAGTGCGTAGCACCCGTGTCAACAATAGCAACTAAAGGTGTACAGAGATGAAACATGTACCTCGGATATCATTAGGTCCCTCGAACACCGCCAATGCAAACACCTCCCGAAGAGATCTTTCCTTCTTAGGCTTGGGACACTTGAAGCTAATGTGACCAGCTTCACCACAGTTGAAACATACAGGTTCCTTTCGATCACACTCAGATGCCATGTGACCACTCTTTCCACACCTAAAACATCTCCTCACTTCCATCTTACAGTCAAAGCTCTTGTGACCTGGCTTGTCACACTTGAAACACACAATATCAGATGGGGCGTCTCCCCCACTTGGCTTCTTGCCCTCATGGTGCCTCCTACCCTCAGCAGACCTGTTTCCACCATTGTACCTGTTACCACCCGAATACCTTTGCTTCCCTTTGTCAGCAGACGTCTCATAAGGTTTACCTCTGTGATGAAATTTCCCCCTCTGGTCTCTCATGACCCTAGAGCGGGCATTCTTTGTCTTCCTCATATATCCTGCAGCAATCTACCAGATCAGCAAATACTCTAATTTTCTGATACCCCACAGCCTGCTTGATATCAGCTCTCAATCCATTCTCAAACTTGATGCACTTTGAGAATTCAGCCCCGAAACTCAAAGATAGTGTGGATAGAACTTGGCCAACTCGTGAACTTGGCAAAGATATTCGATGAATGATCATACTCCCCTGCCTCAGTTCAAGGAATTCCAGCTCTTTCTTACCTCTCACGTCCTCCGGGAAATACTTTCTCAAGAATTCCCTTCGGAACACAGCCCAAGTGATCTCCTCCCGTGCAGCACCCAATCTCTCACTGGTCTCTAGCCACCAGTCATCAGCCTCTTCAGATAAAGTATGAGTACCGTACCTGACTTTCTGCTCATCAGTGCAGCCAATCACCCTGAAGATCCTCTCAATCTCCTTCAGCCAAGTCAAGGCACCATCCGGGTTGTACCTCCCCTTGAAGGTAGGGGGGTTCTCTCTCTGGAACGTTGCCAGGCTGCGGGTCTCATTATTCTGTTGGGTACCCACAGTCTGCGCTATAGCCTGCAAGGCCTCAAGAAGAAAGCGAGATCGATCCTACGGCCATATCAACCTAACAACTGCAAAGCATAAACAACCGATTCGTAATTACTTTAAGACACCTAGTTGTCATGCACACTATATGATGATCGACACACTTGGCCGGACAGACCGAACTTTTGCTCTGATACCACTAATGTAACACCCCATTTCTACCCGGTAATTTAAATCAAAAATCAGAGTATACAAAAATCTTTTCTAATCATTTTCCAGTTTAGTGTGTTATAAAATAGTGAATCTGGTGACTATGGGATTACTCTGTGTAATCGATACTACTTGCAATGAGCATTGGCCTCCTTTGCAAGGCTCTCGAGTGATGCCCTTGTAAATACACCAGCGAAAGAAATTCTAGCCTTAGTGGCGAACCACAGTTTAGCCATAGTCATTCAGCACACTAATAGTATAACATAGATTATTCCTCAATAAAATGGAGCGTCACAACTCTCTCTCTAAAACAAACTCGAATCACGTAACACCATTAGATAAACTCATAGAAGTATAATTTCACATAATGCGTGGAAAATACTCATCATCTCAACAAAGATAATTCAAAGAATATCAAAACACATACACATAAGGCTCAACAAGGAGCAAAACAATCGACAACAGTCTAAACCCCGACCCCTAGGTGCTACGTATCAGAGCAGACCGACTCGGAGAGTAGTGAAGGTAGAAAGCCCTCACTCACGACACCGTGTAAATAACAAATGTGAAGGGTGAGTCTCGAACTATATAATAAAAGTGATAATAAGCAATATATAAGCATAGTTTACAACATACTCAAACATACCAATCATCAATCAACAATATACATGCGCTAATGGGAATGTATGCAATGTCAGTATGCATGTGGTACCATTGGCCCACCGGCCGCCTCGAGCTTCACAATCATCTTATAAGGCCCCCGGCGCCTCGAACTTCACAATCATTTTATAAGGCCCCGGCTAGCGCCTCGAAGCTTCTGATTCATATTATAAACTCTACGATCGCAGCCCAATGTATGCATGAGACTCCATGTACATCACAAACATCATTTCAAAAAATTTCAATACACCGTTAATTCTTACCTCGGTGTCAATCTCATCTTATAGCCCTCACGGCTTGGCCTCCGGCCCATGCCCCCATGGCATGCTCAATCACCTCATTATAAACTCTCAACACCATTAAGTCCCACCCTGACTATTCTCCTCTAGAGTACTCAACCTCACCCTGGGACCTAAACCACCATTTAGGACCAAAACAATCATCTAGGGACCAAACTGTCACCTAGGGACCAAAACAAAGACACCCTCTTAGGCACTTGGCGGCACTAGGCGCCATTTTCCCCACATACAGGCGCGCCCCGGTGCAACACAAAGACTAGGCGCCGAAGCTCAAGCATTTGGCGCCCTCGTGGCAACACACCCACTTTGGCGCCACTTTCCTAGTCTGGCGCGGGCAACACACAGACCTAGACACAAACTCGATACGATTTGAGACACAAACTAAGACACAGCGGCCACGGTTTGGCGCCCCACTGTGACCAGCTCACCCAACACTTTCAAACCAAAAACCACCCGAGCCAAAATGTTTAAAAATGAATTTGGGCGAGTAAATACAAAATTTGGCACAGATGAAATATGCCTAGAAAATAAGTTTCACTCCCGGGCCCCAAAACACACCCAAAACAAGCCTCAGGGACATTTTCAAAACAACACCTGCAACTGAGAAACCACTCGAGCCAAAACACTTAAAATTGAAAGTTGGCAGGTGAATACAAAATTTGGCACGAGGAAATATGTTTAGAAATACAAGTTTCACTCCCGGGCCCCAAAACACACACAAAACAAGCCCCAGGACATTTTCAAAAATACACCTGCAAACAGAAAACCACTCGAGCCAAAACACTTAAAATTGAAAGTTGGCAGGTGAATACAAAATTTGGCACGAGGAAATATGTTTAGAAATACAAGTTTCACTCCCGGGCCCCCAAAACACACACAAAACAAGCCCCCAGGACATTTTCAAAAATACACCGCAACAGAAAACCACTCGAGCCAAAACACTTAAAATTGAAAGTTGGCGGTGAATACAAAATTTGGCACGAGAAAATGTGCCCAGAAATGCAAGTTTCACTCCCGGGCTCCAAAATACCCACATTCTCGGCGCCCAGCAAAGAACTCACTCACCCGACATCAAGCATAACGGTGACACAGCGCCATTCCCGGGCACCCAGGGCAGCATTTGGCGCTCACATCGCGCACACACGCACCCACACACACAAGCGATTACATGTGGCGCCATTTTCCCAAAGAACTTGGCGCCTGGCGAGAACACACTGCACAGAACACACTCCAAAGACATGAGCGATTGCACGGGCGCCATTTTCCCCGGCAATGTGGCGCCACGGCGTAGCATTCTGCACAAACTCCCAATTTCACACGTGAGCGCATTACGTGGCGCCAGAATCCTAGCATCTTGGCGCCCCAAACCCCAAAACCCCAATTTTCTCAAAATCTTCCAAACCAATTCACCCAATAATCCTTCTAACACTCCTAATTGCATAATCAAACAACCAATTGCATGCTCAAATCATCAATTAACATCAAAATCACAAATTCATACATTACAAAACCCTAACTCACGCTAGATCAATTTTTACCAACAATTTCATCAAATTCAAGGAATCAATCATCATGCAATCATCAATTAACATCAAAAAACAGCCCCTATGATACATATAATACCCATTATCTCCCCTCTATTATAGAGTGAGACTCCCTTACCTCAAATTAACCGTAGAATTGAACCTTTTGGAGTCACGAACAAAACCACCGCAACACTCCAAGCTTCAAGTCACGAAATCCTCTTCCTTTCTCTCTTCTCTTGGACGGCGCAGCTGCTCCCTCTCTTCTCCTTTCTTTTCTTTTTCGTTTGCTTCTCCCAAATGAGCTTTGATACCTAATTTGGGTATATAAACATTGGGCCATGCGGTTTTGGGCCCTTTTTACACCCCTTCTCCATTTCTCCCACCATCCCCTTCAATTAAAATAAATTACTAAATTATAAACACCATATTATAATTTAATATAATTAAAATTTAGTGCAACACCTAAACAATTTAATCAATTTCTTAATTAAATTATTTGGGGTGTTACTTTTTATTATAATGACTGGGTCCACCACCCAGTAGCTATTACTCAAAGAACTTCTCTACCCCCAGTAGAATTTTTGCCTTAGTGGGAATCGAACCTCGTACCTCATTGTACATCTCCCTCACCATTTGAGCTACTAGCCAATTGGCAAAGTGGAGCTGCTAGGGAGGTGTACAAGAGGTAACGAGGTTCGATTCCCACTAAGGCAAAAATTCTACTGGGCAGAGAAGTTCTTGAGTAATAGCGTATTGTGGTGGACCCAGCTATTCTAAAGGCTGGGCTCGCGTAAAGCGAAATTGGGAAACCGTTCGACCCCCGACGGAACTCGTCAGTTCACATCGAGAGGAAGGGCAAACTGGACGGATTCCCTGGTGGAGTGTTAGACTCAACAAGTCAGAGAATCGTTGGGGCCACCGAGGGCCATTCTGCAAGAGCTCGGAAAAGAGCTGTTGAAGCCAGATTAGGCTATTCAGCGATGAGCTCGGAAGCGAGCTGTTGAATCCAGATTAGGCTATTCGGCGACGAGCTCGGAAGCAAGCTGTTGAAGCCAGATTAGGCTATTTAGTGACAAGTCTGGTCACTTCGATTGTAACTAGAATTTGTCTCACTGAGAGGTGCCCAAAGGGGCTGATTGTAGAGATGAGTCCTGGAATACAGTGATTAGTCTCCCACTGTGGTCGCCATTGTTCGGTACCTAGACTTCGGAATGGCTCCTCGGTCCGGGGTACTTGGTTGAGAGTTCCAGGGAAGGATAGAGAGAGGGCGCTCAGCTGATCCTACCTTGAGCTCGGTGCTGTGTAGATTCTCAAGCATTCCGAGTAGGTCCACGTCGGGTGGGGGGTACCTGCAAGACACTCCGACGCTCAAGTCAGTACGTGATCGAGGTAAAGGAAAGCGGTAAGAGAGAGAGAGAGAGAGCTCTGGAGGAGCAGAGTGGTAAATGAGCAAAATGTGTGGAACGTACCGTTGTAGAGGGGCGGACCTCTATTTATATAGTAAACTGGCGTACCGTTGCCGTCGGATCTAGAGGGAAGATCTTGACCGTCGGTCCAGCGTGAACCAAGCGGGTTACATTGAGGCGTCCTTGGGCCGTCGCGGACAGAGATATTGGGCCGGCCCATTTGTCTAGTGGGGCTTCGTAGCCCAGGTCGGAACAATATTTGACTTCATTTTTCGTCCTAATAGGTACACTGCCGCAAACAACACATGGACATCTAATCCCCCATCAAATTCAAACAATTCAAGTTGCTTCGCTACCATAATAAACTCTTAAAGCAATTCTTATCGCTTCCCCCTTCATTTGTAATTTCAACACAATCTCAATTCAATGGTATCCCTAATCCTACACAGAACAACTTAATTTCTAACTCAATTTCAAATTCATATTTCAATTCTTATCTTAGCCACTATCTCCCTAATCCTATCCTAACATGGTTTTAACACAATAACAACAACCCTAGCATAGCTTCAATATCAACTCATTAACAACAAAATCCATAATAATAGAAACCTAACATTGTTCCTTTGTAACCCAAATTTAAGTTCCCATCTCTAAAAAAGGAATGGAAAGAATTTAGAAGACCTAATTACTTGATAGAAACTGAAATGGAGAGAGACAGTGAGAGGAACTAGCAGTAGAGGCGACAACGGTGAGGTATGCGGTGGCGATGGTGAGGGAGTGGTGGTGGCGCTGTCTGTCGGTGCCGCGGTGGCGTGAGTGATAGAGGGAGAGGAGAGTGAAGAGAGAAGATAAAGAAGAGAGAATAAGTGGGAATGAGGGTTCTGGGGCGAGTTTGGGGGTTTATTAAATGTTACCGAGAGACAAATCTGTCGGTATATAAGTGTGTCAGAAACACACTTTATTATCGACAGATTTTCCCATCGACATATGACGGTTAGAAATTTCGAATAATATTGATGGCCCAATCCGTTGGTAAGTTCCTCTTTACTATTTCAATTTTCTCTCGCTCATTATTGTTGGTCAAGTGCATCGGTAATTCATTTCTTACATACTGGGTTTTGGTCCGTCAGTACTAACCAAATTTCTTGTATTTGGTACTAAAGGGTTGGGTTTGAAAACAAATGGGGACGTAGTGGGTTCTAAAGGGACGGGCTTGAAAACAAATGGGGACTTTATTTTTACCCTTTCTTTTTTATTTTTTAACATTGTCTGTATATTCATTCTAGCCTTGGACTGGATTTGTATATTCAGTCTAGCGTTTGGGACTTGATTTGAATTATTCTTGGCAAATATTTCAAGAAAGTTCAACATAATAACAAAGAATGATTCAACATTTGTAACTTTACTTGAGAACTTTAATATGTTTCCAGCCTCCACTTCTTTATCAATCTAAACGTTTATTTTCCAACCCTCCTTTGCCTTGCATTTTACACTTTCCTCTTTAACTTCTCACAATTCAACCTAGAATGTGTAGCAATTGGAATGAGTAAAATATTTTCAGCTCCCTCCATGAATTTGTTTGCAAAATATATAGAGATCAAAGCACTACAATAGAAACGTTTTTTTTTAACCTTCAATAGCACTTACTATCAGTCAACAATCGCAAGGGTTTTTTAAGAAAAAACTAACTACCCTTTGCACTTTTTAAATAGCGCTGCTCTTTCTTTCTTTTTTTTCATATTTTCCAAACTACCACTTCACGTTGGGTTAAGAGGCCCAACATAAAATATGAAACAAAAACCAAAGATTAACGTAAATGGCCTAATTCAACTTTGACTTCACAAGTTATCCTAAAGATAAAAAGAAAATAAATCAAAACTAAAAGAAAGGAAATGAGAGAAAATGTGGTTAGTACACATGTCCTTACATTGGAAGATTCATATCAGACTTACGTACTCGACTGTCACTCTACATTATCAAGATTAGTAGAGTGTGAAATAGCAAAGTACTCACCATTGGGCTACTCTTTTCCAATAGATCATGTGTGTGTGAGAGAGAGAGAGAGAGAGAGAGAGAGAAAGAGATGTGTTATCGTCTGGTTGCCAGAGTAGCCTAGAACTTAGGGAATGAATATTTGTCGTCGATGCGAGCGCAAAACCGCTGCTATTTAGAAGAAATAACAATGGTTCTTTTTCCATTCTATGGCATCAATTTGAAACTATTTCTCCATCTCCTTTCTATTTTTCGTGAATTATTACTTCAAAGATAATTTTGAAGAGGAGTTATTTCTTAGCCGATGAGGAACTTTTTTGTATACTTATATATTTAATCTACGATAAAATTTTACTTTAGTTTTATTTGATTAAATGCCGCAAAAGGGCATTCTTTTGAAAAGGGTGCACATGCCAAACGAACCATATGACCAAAAGTAACACTAGAATAGTGGTTAGAAAGAAGATGGAAATCAGTCTGAAAAGGAAAGAAAGACACATATATTACTATGGATGGAGTCTCACTGTAGAGCAACACAACTAAGTGAAAGGTATGTATATTCGGAAATCGTGAGAATGATAATTCTAGTGCTGTAATTAGGGTTTGGAATCAAAATTGGTGTTTAGAGGATTGAGAAGCTTAACAATGGCTTATGAAATAGAGAACGCGGAGAATTAGAGGGTGGAACTAAGGTTGAAGAAAACATGAATTTGGGATTACAAACGAAATTTATATAAGTTAGATTTTAGTGTCCATGATTGAACGTTGGCGGGTGCACACTCAAGTGGACCCGCACTTTGACGTCAAAATCTCAAAGGGTAGGCGAGTATATGTCTCATTGTTTTTTATGTTGCCAAAGGTATTACGGATACTTCAAGATAGTACGGCATCAGTTAGTTTCCTGAAGTCTTCCGCTACATCTCCTTGCAATCTCATTTTTCTTCACTCTCGATCTTGCAATGGAAAACTTTGATCCCTTCTTTATCTATCACACAGACAGTCATGGCTTGGTTCTTGTGTCTAATATTCTTGTTGGAACCAATTATCTAACATGGCGCTGATCCAAAAATCTTTCTCTTGATGGACAAAACAAATTAGGTTTCATCGATGGTTCAATATCCAAGCCAGATGCTGTTGATGCTTCTAAATTGCGCCTTCGGCATTGCAATGGTTCAATATCTCATTGTTTTCGGTTGAGAAAATCGATGCTCACTGTTAACAAGGAACCGTTTCAATCAATACATACTTCACACGATTCAGAAAACTATGGGATGAATTAAGCAAATTTTGTGCGATTCACACTTGCACCTATTGCGAAGTCAAACCTCTGGTCGATTCCCTTGAGGAAGAATTCGTTATGACGTTCCTCATGGGCTTGAGTGATTTATTCTCTTTTGCTAGAGGTCAAATCTTGTTGATGAAGCATGTTCCCCCTATCGTCGAGGCTTTCTCTCCTCTTCTCCAAGATGTAACCCAACATGAAGTCGGTGCTAAATCCTTAGTAGTTCCTGAAATATCCTTCGCCATCCATGCTACGCAAACCAAAGGCAAGAACCCTCGCAAAGACATGCCTATATGTCCACACTACAACGTTCTAGGCCACACCAAAGAGAAGTTCTTTTAGCTCCATGGCTATCTACTTAGCTTCAAGAAGACCACTACAGCAAGTTTCGGTTCCGTGAATCAAGTCAAGGACACTTGACATGCTTCAGTTCCAGACATGAATACTGCTTGGTCTCAACAACAATGTCAACAGGTTCTAGCCATGTTGCAAGCACTATTTTCACAGCTTCCATCCACATCACAAGACTCAAATGGAAACCAATCTGCAGAAGGTAAGATTTTTGTAGCCACATCTTTATCAGCTTCTAACTTTACCTTTCATAACCCTAGATCTTGAATTCTAGATACAAGAGTGTTCGGTACTGGATCTTGGGTGTTACCTGGATCCGAAGTACAAGATGTATTGCTTCGTGAGATTTGAAGATGGAATTCAGATGCTTGAAGATGGAAGTCGGATAGTCCCAGGTAGCTCAAGTTTCCACGTAGAGTGGGGTGAACCTGCAGAAACTTCGATGCTTAAGTCAGTATGAGAATTGGTGAGAGAGGTATGGAATGAGGACGTACTTGAAATCAGAGATGCGCACTTCTATTTCTAGACCAAGGTGTTGTACCCGGAGCGTTGGATGCGGAGGATAGATTCTGACCGTTGGCTATGGGTCCCCGGGGCAGTGGTGCACAATGAGCGGCTTCGTTTGTGGATTTGGGCCAGGCCCAACCCTTGTGGGATTTAAGCCCAGTCCGGAACAGTGGCCCCCAAGTCGAGGTCAGACTGTAGTGGATGAGGTCGGCTTGAGTAGCCTTGGTTGCCTGCCTCGGACTTGGGAGAGTTAGCTTCCCGTCCTTGGACTTGTTATGGACCTTGAATGGTCCTTTGAGAATGGATTCTGAGACCGCCATGGGCTTTTGACCTGAAAAAGCTTGACGGAGCATTTAAGCTCGGAATCAAGTAAATCTTGACTGAGCATTTAAGTTTGGATTCAATTAAGTCTTGACAGAGCATTCAAGCTTGGAGTCAAGAAGGGGAGAAGCCGCTGTGGACTTCTTCCTCGGTCCCGAACTGAACATTGAAGTTTGTGGTTTGGGAGAAGGCAGGTGCTCGAAGGAGCAGCGGTCGAAGTCGTTGGGACTTCTTCCTCCGGTCTTTGTCTTGAAATTTAAGGCAAGCCAAAGAGGAGGCTCGTTCGCGCCCTCCGGTCTTTTTCCTGACATTTAAGGCAAGCCAAAGAGGAGGCTGAAGTACGCGAGGCGATGATCTTGAGAGTCGCTGTGGACTCGTTCTGCACCCCGTGACTAAGCATTTAAGCTGGAAAAAGAATTTTTGTTTTTTCTTCTCAATAGTAGCGGTTTTGCGTTGGCATTGATGACAAAAATTCATTCCCTAAGGTCTAGGCAACTCTTGCAAAAATCACTGGTTAAAAATCGTTTCTCAAAGAAAGGAAACAATTATTTCCAATTTTAGGAATAGTTTTCAAGTGTTGTTGTAGGCTTAAAATGTTGTAGTGCCACTAGCCCGAAAGTCATATATATCAAAAAAAAACCAATGCGAGTCTTCCATCAGTTGTTAGTTGTAGTATTGGCTGCTTTTGTTGTTTGCAAGTACAAACAAGAGAAAAGAAAACATGATGGGAATGAGTATGTTGTAAAAATGTTTTATGGCATATAACAAACGTAGATGAAAACAACTAGCCGATAACACATCTCTCTCTCTCTCTCTCTCTCTCACACACACAAACACACACATGATCTATTGGAAAAGAGTGCCCCAATGGTGAGTACTTTGCTATTTCACACTCTACTAATCTTGATAATGTAGAGTGACAGCCGAGTATCTAAGTCTGATATGAATCTTCCAATGTAAAAATATGTGTACTAACCACATTTCTCTCATTTCCTTTCTTTTATTTTTGATTTAATTTCTTTTTATCATTAGGATAAATTTTGAAATCAAAGTTGAATTAGGCCATTTACGTTAATCTTTGTTTTTGGTTTCATATTTTATGTTGGGCCTCTTAACCCAACTTGAAGTGGTAGTTGGGAAAATGTAAAAAAAAGAAAGAGTAGCGCTATTTAAAAAGAGAAAAGGGTAGTTAGTTATTTCATAAATAACCCTTGCGATTGTTGATCGTTGATGATCCCTTTTTTATTGTAGTGCTTTGATCTCTATATATTTTGCAATCAAATTCAGGGATGGACCTGAAAATATTTTACTCATTCCTCAGAATTGCTACCCATTCTAGGTTGAATTGTGAGAAGTTAGAGAGGACATTGAAAAAATGCAAGGCAAAGGAGGGTTGGAAAATAAACGTTTAGATTGATAAAGAAGAGGAGGCTAGAAACATATTAAAGTTTCACGCGAGGTTATTTTTGGAATAAACTTTGTTAAGGGGTGTGAAAGAGTAGGAGGGGGAGTGGGAAAAGCAAACGCCATGCTAAAAAATAAAAAAGAAAGCCATTTGTTTTCAAGCCCAGCCATATTTGTCTGTCAATAACGTTTAATAAACCCCAAAACTCGCACCAGAACCCTCATTCCCTCTTATTTTCTCTTCTTTCTCTTCTCTCTTCACTCTTGTAACACCCCAAAATTAATTAGGTGAGTATTTAACTAATTTATTTAGGTGATTATTTAATTTACTTAATTAAGTGATTATGACCAATTTAATTAAGTAATATGTTAGTTGGCCATATTTAAATAATAATAAGGTAATCAATTTATTTAAAGAGTGAGGTGTAGTAATTAACTAAGGAGTGAAGTGTGGTAAATAAATAGTGAGTATTTTAATTAGATTGGGAGGATGTGAGAAAGTACCTAGAGGGTGCAAATAAGGGGCCCAAGCCCACTAAATAGGCCCAATTTCATGACTTAAACTAGGGTAAGGGTTTCCAATTCATTAGAGGAAAGAAAAACAGAAAAAAAAATAGAGAGAGGGAGAAGGGAGGAAGTGTGCGCAGCTGCACATCTTAGAGGGAGGGGAGAAATTTCTTCTTCTTGTTTTAGGTAAGTGTTTTGGTACCTTTCTTCCTCATTTTTCTTCCTCTATTCTTTAGTGTAAGTTTCCTACACTAATTCCTTCCCATTTTCCTTTTACCATGGATGGGTTTTGGAGCTCAAATTATTGGGAAGCTATTTTGGTGATTTTTGGGTTGCTAGTGGAGGTGACTTGCTTGGTTTGCAATTTGGAGGTTAGGGGATTCTCTACTACATTTATAATAAGTTGTAGGATATGTATTATGTGTGGAATAGCTCTAGGAATGACTTGATTGGGTGAATTTGGTGTTAATTATATGTTGGTTGTTGTATTGGATGCTTAATTTGGTGATACCATGTTGCTTGTTGTTTGAAAGACATGAGTTGTTAATTATGCGTGTTATGTGTTTGATGAAATGTTTCAATGAGAAGAAAATATGTGAATATAATGATTTAATGATGTTGATTAAATGCCTAAGTGTTGTGGAAATTAAATTGATGTCCATGTATTTGTTGGATTAAATGGTGTTTAAGTGTTGTGGAATTTATTGGGGTTGATGATGAGTCTTACTTGATTATGGTTTTTGTGTGTTTTCTGGACACTGTTTCGGTTTTCTCAAACTGGTACTGTTTGGTTGATCCAAAAATTATGTGGCTAATTGTTTTTGAAAATAGACTTAAGGCCGGTCGTTTTGGCACTGGTTTCGTTAAATTCGGAGTTGTGTAGCTCCAGTTATGAGTCTCTAAAGTTAGATCAATTTTCTGGAGTCAAACTGGGAGTAGGTTCAGTTTTTGCAGGTTTTGTGTGCTCAATTGAACTCCGTTTTGAATGATTCTTATTTCATTGAAAAATAGACTTAATTCTCTACGAAATAGGCACTGACTTCACTGAATTTCATTAAGAAATGAGAAAGAAAATTTGGTTGCAAGTTGGGTAAAGCGTTCTGTCCGATTTGGGCACCTCAGCGTAGTGTTTTGAAAAACTGTACCAACTGGACACTGATTTTGAGAAACTAAAATCATAGGTAGAAACTACACTCAGAGGGCTTTCCAACGAGTGGTCTTTTGTAATTTTTCGATGTCGTTTGCTATTTTAAATAAATCGCCGAAGTAGGAGTACTGCTGTAGGAATCCAGCACTTGTTGCCAATGTTGCCCAAATTGTCAAAAATACTGTTTTGGTCCCCTCCGAACTTTTAGTCCTTAAAAATACTATCTTGGTCCCTATGCACTATTGGTCCTTCAAAATGTTGTTTTGGTCCCTATGTGACTGTTTAGTCCTTGTGGGTGTCGGTTTAATAATTGATGTGGGCTTCGGCCAAAGAGGTGGGTTAATACTTGATGTGATGAATTAATAATTGATGATAAAGTGGTGGGTTAATAATTGATGAGGTGATGGTAAACAATTGGTGAGGTGATGGTAAATAATTGGTGAGGTGATGGTAAACAATTGATGAGGTGGTGTTTGACAATTGATGAAGTGGTAGTTAATAATTGATGCGGTGTGCTTAGTGTGGTGTGATGCATTGTCATAATGTCACATGAATCATATGCATGGCCGGCCAAGCAGGTTGATGAGGGCTTCGCCAACGGTGATGAAATACCCGGACGGGTGGTGATGAAATACCCGACGGGGTGGTGAGGTGAATATGGATCCACATGCATATTGCACACATGCATACGATCATGCATTCCTTGGATTCTCATTAATGCTTAATTAATCCTTGTTGCAACTCGTTGATGTTCTAATTGAATGGTAAATGTTAAATTGTTATGGATTGTGGTTACTAGATGTTTTCCGAATATGATGCTTATCTTACTTGTTATGATTTATGTAAAGAGACTCACCCTAGCATTTCTTGTTACCGCTCTCGTGGCGACAAAGCGGTGATTCCGAGTGAAGTGCCATGCCTCTTGGGTCTATTGAGTCCGCTCTCGATAGTAACACCAGGGGATGGGATCTAGTATTATTTATTATGGTTATGTATTGAAATGATTTTGAACTATGTATTGAGTATGTGAACTCAGTTTCATTTTCCGCTGTGCTGCAAACTATTTGATGGATTACTGAAAACGCTAAACAGGTTGTTTTGAGGGTTTATAACCCACGTGACTATGATATGCATTTTATGCGTTTGATGAGTTTGGATTTTAATTATGTTTGACGTTGTTTTCACTAAATGTACCACCCTCTTTGAGGTGCGTGGAAAGATTTTTGAAAAACTCTGATTTTTAATTCATTGATATTAGCATTAGATATAGGGGTGTTACATTAGTGGTATCGGAGCGATTCGGTCCGTCCGCCAAGTTGTCGAGTCTGTTAACCCTCGAGTCTTGGTACTCGTTTTAAATCATAACTATGTTGCTGTTTATTACTGTTAATTTTGTTGGTTTGTTAATTAATTGACGTGCCTTATGACTTAATTGTTAGATTACGATTGAAAATTATATTGTATTATTGAAGTATATGTGACTGGACTGTGTAACTAGTGGTTATACCATTGATTTTGTCTGTTCGTGACTGTTGTCTGTATCATTAAGATATGTGTGATTAAAAGAGTTATAACGACGTCAGAGGAGTGAAAGTCGTGACGACGCCTTCGAACTCCAGACAACGTTAAAAGTCTTTTAATGTGGTAGTTATAAATTTGAAAGAAAGTAGTTTTTGTGACCTTAATTAGTTGGCTGCATGAGTAGGAGGGACCGATCACCCCAATCACTCATCCCCAATGAAAGAGGCGACAATAACTCATAGTTACTATTAACTTCGGATGCATGCACTAACTTTAATTTAATTGATTGCTTGAGTAGCTTATTAGAATATAGAGAGTACTTTAATGTGACCTAATCTCGGTAAATTATACACTAGATAATATTTGAAGGATTGCTTGTTGAATATTATTGCACTTGATTGACGCCCTTGACATAAGTTGACTGCTTTTTTGTAGCGCATATGAATTAAATTGGTTTGTGCTTAATTGTTTGAAGTTAGTGTGCTAAAATGAAATGTTGTGTGAGGCTATATTTTCATTCACTCAATTAAAGTTGCATAACTTGAAGTTTTGACATTTTCGAGTGTTTCACTTGGCTTGTTTGTGAGCATGATATGAGTTGTTAAAAATGAAATGATTAACTTTCCTTACCTTCCGAGTGTATGTTGGAAACTAGAATTTTGAACTAATAAGTAGTTGTGTATGTGGTTGCATAATTGTGTGTGAAGCTTTAAGGTTGCACATGGTTTCCTTTTTTGGACAAACTGTAAGTTCTATGATTTTCAAAAGAAAGCGGTAATTGGAAAATTTTATGCTAAAGGGGAAAACGAATGTGATGTCCAAATTAGTGTTGTATTTGGTTTTCAAGTTGTTCTAAGATTTTATTTCGAAAAGTGACATAAATTCGGCTTTTGAACCGATTAGGTTGTGATTTAATGATGTTTGAAAAATTATGAGATTGGACATAAATTGCATGATTTAATGAGTTAAAATTTTTATGCTCCGAGGATGTGAGTCCAATAATAATTGTCAAGGTTTTAGAAACAAACATATACGATTTTGAGTACCTTCTAACTATGAATTCCAATTGCGAAAATTTTGCTCGATTATGATTTAACTTTGGCATTGTCGTTGCTAACGCTAGCATTAATTGTTCCTTCTTGAAGATTGTTTACGTGGATTTTAAATTTAATGATGAAAAACCGTGCAACTAGATTTTCGTGCACTTGTCTTACTTGATTGGTCTTCTTTGCTAAATGTTGACAAGAGTGTTTAATTTCATTTGTTTAAGCAAATAGCGAGTCTTGTATCGAAGCAATCGTATCATAATGCATGTGTTGAATTATGTTTCTTTTGTGATATGAACTCGATTCAAATTGGTAAGATATTATGTTCCATGGTATTTTCTAGGGAAGTTGTAAAATTGCATGTAGCCAATCCCTAGGAATAGAGGAAACCGAAGAATATGCCTATATGTTTAATCTTTTCGGAATTGCGTGTGTAAATTAGTTGCATAATTGGTTATGCTTGTTTGGCGTTTGATGAAATGCAAGAGTATATGATGATTATAAATGGTTTTGGTAATTGACCATGATGAGTTTTACTTGCTTAATGGTTTTGTGCTTAGAATGAAAGCATGATTGTTATACAACCTAGGAGTAGTAATGGTGTCAGAATCAATGTCTTAGGTTGGGAGTCATGGGGACCGGTAAGGCTATGCATACTTTTGCGAACTTTTCGAAAATCTTTGTTTTTATAAAGCTCGGTGTAGGATTATTAGTAATGGTGGCTGAATTATGATGTTTGATTGTGTTGTTGAGTTCACTTTGTTTTGAGATGTTCGACATGAGTCCGTGAGTTCGATGGATCGAGAACGTTTTACTAATTGAAAAATTATGTGGTTTTGGTCATTATAGAAGCTGCTTGAATTTGAAGGGCGAAGCGCATCTTTTGAAACTAGTATGCGTATTTTTGAGAACTGTACCTATTGAACACTCTCCTTCAAAAAACTGAACTTAGGGGTAAGAAATAGACCCACAGGGCTTTCCAACAAGTATTTAATTGTCGAAATCCGAGGTCGTTTACTATTTTAATTAATTCGCCAAAGTAGGCGCAAAGATTTGAAATTTTCTGCACCGAGTTTAGGTGGACTAATTTGAGCGTTGAATAAAATGATTAATTGTGGAATACGTTGAACTTGAATTTTGTTGTTATGATCGTGCTAATTGTTGATGTGAGCGATGTTGGATATATGATAAATTGTTGAGATTGGTATTGTTGTGTAATTACGGTTGTTAGGGTTGTTGGGCCTCCGCCATAATTGTTCTTTGCATCGTGTGTTGGGTAGTTGGGTGGGATTTTGACAACCTACGAGGTTAGAATACCTAATTGGGGAGTAAGAGTGTAGGGAAGAGTGTTTGATATGTTGTGTGTACGATGGGACTTGGATGATAACGGTTAGAGGAGATAAGAATAGTGGATGTTGATTTCATGGGATTAGCGTAGGTTTTCGAGGAGGATAGCAATCGTTCATACAAGATAGTGAAGGAGAAGAGGAGTTCTCGGTGTAGTGGGAAGCCTATGAAGTTCCGGTGGTAAGGGCAAAGGAGAGGAGAGTTCGGGCAAAGAGCCAAGTGGGGAGACGCGCTCTGCGGGAATTGCGTGTCATTCTTGAACTGTAGTGGCGATTTATGCTTAGAATGAAAGTACACAGTTATGTAACCTAAGCGGTGGAGTCAATATATTAGGTTGAGATCCATGAGGAGAAGTAGACGCACGTTAGTGTTTCACGGACAGGAGAATAGAACTTTGAAAGGGTTGTAGGTGGATGTACAGGGGTTAACACTAGGATTTAAATCGTGTAAGTTTTTGAAGAGATTAAGTGCGAACTAGATTCATCTTGTTGTTGAGATTAGCGTGATTTTCGAGGACGAAAATATTCTAAGTGGGGGAGAGTTGTAACACCCCAAAATTAATTAGGTGAGTATTTAACTAATTTATTTAGGTGATTATTTAATTTACTTAATTAAGTGATTATGACCAATTTAATTAAGTAATATGTTAGTTGGCCATATTTAAATAATAATAAGGTAATCAATTTATTTAAAGAGTGAGGTGTAGTAATTAACTAAGGAGTGAAGTGTGGTAAATAAATAGTGAGTATTTTAATTAGATTGGGAGGATGTGAGAAAGTACCTAGAGGGTGCAAATAAGGGGCCCAAGCCCACTAAATAGGCCCAATTTCATGACTTAAACTAGGGTAAGGGTTTCCAATTCATTAGAGGAAAGAAAAACAGAAAAAAATAGAGAGAGGAGAAGGGAGGAAGTGTGCGCAGCTGCACATCTTAGAGGAGGAGAAATTTCTTCTTCTTGTTTTAGGTAAGTGTTTTTGGTACCTTTCTTCCTCATTTTTCTTCCTCTATTCTTTAGTGTAAGTTTCCTACACTAATTCCTTCCCATTTTCCTTTTACCATGGATGGGGTTTTGGAGCTCAAATTATTGGGGAAGCTATTTTGGTGATTTTTGGGTTGCTAGTGGAGGTGACTTGCTTGGTTTGCAATTTGGAGGTTAGGGGATTCTCTACTACATTTATAATAAGTTGTAGGATATGTATTATGTGTGGAATAGCTCTAGGAATGACTTGATTGGGTGAATTTGGTGTTAATTATATGTTGGTTGTTGTATTGGATGCTTAATTTGGTGATACCATGTTGCTTGTTGTTTGAAAGACATGAGTTGTTAATTATGCGTGTTATGTGTTTGATGAAATGTTTCAATGAGAAGAAAATATGTGAATATAATGATTTAATGATGTTGATTAAATGCCTAAGTGTTGTGGAAATTAAATTGATGTCCATGTATTTGTTGGATTAAATGGTGTTTAAGTGTTGTGGAATTTATTGGGGTTGATGATGAGTCTTACTTGATTATGGTTTTTGTGTGTTTTCTGGACACTGTTTCGGTTTTCTCAAACTGGTACTGTTTGGTTGATCCAAAAATTATGTGGCTAATTGTTTTGAAAATAGACTTAAGGCCGGTCGTTTTGGCACTGGTTTCGTTAAATTCGGAGTTGTGTAGCTCCGGTTATGAGTCTCTAAAGTTAGATCAATTTTCTGGAGTCAAACTGGGAGTAGGTTCAGTTTTTGCAGGTTTTGTGTGCTCAATTGAACTCCGTTTTGAATGATTCTTATTTCATTGAAAAATAGACTTAATTCTCTACGAAATAGGCACTGACTTCACTGAATTTCATTAAGAAATGAGAAAGAAAATTTGGTTGCAAGTTGGGTAAAGCGTTCTGTCCGATTTGGGCACCTCAGCGTAGTGTTTTGAAAAACTGTACCAACTGGACACTGATTTTGAGAAACTAAAATCATAGGTAGAAACTACACTCAGAGGGCTTTCCAACGAGTGGTCTTTTGTAATTTTTCGATGTCGTTTGCTATTTTAAATAAATCGCCGAAGTAGGAGTACTGCTGTAGGAATCCAGCACTTGTTGCCAATGTTGCCCAAATTGTCAAAAATACTGTTTTGGTCCCCTCTGAACTTTTAGTCCTTAAAAATACTATCTTGGTCCCTATGCACTATTGGTCCTTCAAAAATGTTGTTTTGGTCCCTATGTGACTGTTTAGTCCTTGTGGGTGTCGGTTTAATAATTGATGTGGGCTTCGGCCAAAGAGGTGGGTTAATACTTGATGTGATGAATTAATAATTGATGATAAAGTGGTGGGTTAATAATTGATGAGGTGATGGTAAACAATTGGTGAGGTGATGGTAAATAATTGGTGAGGTGATGGTAAACAATTGATGAGGTGGTGTTTGACAATTGATGAAGTGGTAGTTAATAATTGATGCGGTGTGCTTAGTGTGGTGTGATGCATTGTCATAATGTCACATGAATCATATGCATGGGCCGCCAAGCAGATTGATGAGGGGCTTCGCCAACGGTGATGAAATACCCGGCGGGGTGGTGATGAAATACCCGACGGGGTGGTGAGGTGAATATGGATCCACATGCATATTGCACACATGCATACGATCATGCATTCCTTGGATTCTCATTAATGCTTAATTAATCCTTGTTGCAACTCGTTGATGTTCTAATTGAATGGTAAATGTTAAATTGTTATGGATTGTGGTTACTAGATGTTTTCCGAATATGATGCTTATCTTACTTGTTATGATTTATGTAAAGAGACTCACCCTAGCATTTCTTGTTATGCGCTCTCGTGGCGACAAGCAGTGTGATTCCGAGTGAAGTGCCATGCCTCTTGGGTCTATTGAGTCCGCTCACGATAGTAACACCGGGATGGGATCTAGTATTATTTATTATGGTTATGTATTGAAATGATTTTGAACTATGTATTGAGTATGTGAACTCAGTTTCATTTTCCGCTGTGCTGCAAACTATTTGATGGATTACTGAAAACGCTAAACAGGTTGTTTTGAGGGTTTATAACCCACGTGACTATGATATGCATTTTATGCGTTTGATGAGTTTGGATTTTAATTATGTTTGACGTTGTTTTCACTAAATGTACCACCCTCTTTGAGGTGCGTGGAAAGATTTTTGAAAAACTCTGATTTTTAATTCATTGATATTAGCATTAGATATAAGGGGGTGTTACATTAGTGGTATCAGAGCAGTTCGGTCCGTCCGGCCAAGTTGTCGAGTCTGTTAACCCTCGAGTCTTGGTACTCGTTTTAAATCATAACTATGTTCTGTGTTTATTACCTGTTAATTTTGTTGGTTTGTTAATTAATTGACGTGCCTTATGACTTAATTGTTAGATTACGATTGAAAATTATATTGTATTATTGAAGTATATGTGACTGGACTGTGTAACTAGTGGTTATACCATTGATTTTGTCTGTTCGTGACTGTTGTCTGTATCATTAAGATATGTGTGATTAAAAGAGTTATAACGACGTCAGAGGAGTGAAAGTCGTGACGACGCCTTCGAACTCCAGACAACGTTAAAAGTCTTTTAATGTGGTAGTTATAAATTTGAAAGAAAGTAGTTTTTGTGACCTTAATTAGTTGGCTGCATGAGTAGGAGGGACCGATCACCCCAATCACTCATCCCCAATGAAAGAGGCGACAATAACTCATAGTTACTATTAACTTCGGATGCATGCACTAACTTTAATTTAATTGATTGCTTGAGTAGCTTATTAGAATATAGAGAGTACTTTAATGTGACCTAATCTCGGTAAATTATACACTAGATAATATTTGAAGGATTGCTTGTTGAATATTATTGCACTTGATTGGCGTCCTTGACACATAAGTTATTTGTTTTTGTAGCGCATATGAATTAAATTGGTTTGTGCTTAATTGTTTGAAGTTAGTGTGCTAAAATGAAATGTTGTGTGAGGCTATATTTTCATTCACTCAATTAAAGTTGCATAACTTGAAGTTTTGACATTTTCGAGTGTTTCACTTGGCTTGTTTGTGAGCATGATATGAGTTGTTAAAAATGAAATGATTAACTTTCCTTACCTTCCGAGTGTATGTTGGAAACTAGAATTTTGAACTAATAAGTAGTTGTGTATGTGGTTGCATAATTGTGTGTGTGATAAGCTTTAAGGTTGCACATGGTTTCCTTTTTGGACAAACTGTAAGTTCTATGATTTTCAAAAAGAAAGCGGTAATTGGAAAATTTTATGCTAAAGGGAAAAGCGAATGTGATGTCCAAATTAGTGTTGTATTTGGTTTTCAAGTTGTTCTAAGATTTTATTTGAAAAGTGACATAAATTCGGCTTTTGAACCGATTAGGTTGTGATTTAATGATGTTTGAAAAATTATGAGATTGGACATAAATTGCATGATTTAATGAGTTAAAATTTTTATGCTCGAGGATGTGAGTCAATAATAATTGTCAAGGTTTTAGAAACAAACATATACGATTTTGAGTACCTTCTAACTATGAATTCCAATTGCGAAAATTTTGCTCGATTATGATTTAACTTTGGCATTGTCGTTGCTAACGCTAGCATTAATTGTTCCTTCTTGAAGATTGTTTACGTGGATTTTAAATTTAATGATGAAAAACCGTGCAACTAGATTTTCGTGCACTTGTCTTACTTGATTGGTCTTCTTTGCTAAATGTTGACAAGAGTGTTTAATTTCATTTGTTTAAGCAAATAGCGAGTCTTGTATCGAAGCAATCGTATCATAATGCATGTGTTGAATTATGTTTCTTTTGTGATATGAACTCGATTCAAATTGGTAAGATATTATGTTCCATGGTATTTTCTAGGGAAGTTGTAAAATTGCATGTAGCCAATCCCTAGGAATAGAGGAAACCAGAAGAATATGCCTATATGTTTAATCTTTTGAATTGCGTGTGTAAATTAGTTGCATAATTGGTTATGCTTGTTTGGCGTTTGATGAAATGCAAGAGTATATGATGATTATAAATGGTTTTGGTAATTGACCATGATGAGTTTTACTTGCTTAATGGTTTTGTGCTTAGAATGAAAGCATGATTGTTATACAACCTAGGAGTAGTAATGGTGTCAGAATCAATGTCTTAGGTTGGGAGTCATGGGGACCGGTAAGGCTATGCATACTTTTGCGAACTTTACGAAAATCTTTGTTTTTATAAAGCTCGGTGTAGGATTATTAGTAATGGTGGCTGAATTATGATGTTTGATTGTGTTGTTGAGTTCACTTTGTTTTGAGATGTTCGACATGAGTCCAGTAGTTCGATGGATCGAGAACGTTTTACTAATTGAAAAATTATGTGGTTTTGGTCATTATAGAAGCGCTTGAATTTGAAGGACGTAAAGCGCATCTTTTGAAACTAGTATGCGTATTTTTGAGAACTGTACCTATTGAACACTCTCCTTCAAAAACTGAACTTAGGGGTAAGAAATAGACCCACAGGGCTTTCCAACAAGTATTTAATTGTCGAAATCCGAGGTCGTTTACTATTTTAATTAATTCGCCAAAGTAGGCGCAAAGTTACTGAAAATTTTCGCACCCGAGTTTAGGTGGACTAATTTGAGCGTTGAATAAAATGATTAATTGTGGAATACGTTGAACTTGAATTTTGTTGTTATGATCGTGCTAATTGTTGATGTGAACGATGTTGGATATATGATAAATTGTTGAGATTGGTATTGTTGTGTAATTACGGTTGTTAGGGTTGTTGGGCCTCCGCCATAATTATTCTTTGCATCGTGTGTTGGGTAGTTGGGTGGGATTTTGACAACCTACAGGTTAGAATACCTAATTGGGGAGTAAGAGTGTAGGGAAGAGTGTTTGATATGTTGTGTGTACGATGGGACTTGGATGATAACGGTTAGAGGAGATAAGAATAGTGGATGTTGATTTCATGGGATTAGCGTAGGTTTTCGAGGAGGATAGCAATCGTTCATACAAGATAGTGAAGGAGAAGAGGAGTTCTCGGTGTAGTGGGAAGCCTATGAAGTTCCAGGTGGTAAGGGCAAAGGAGAGGAGAGTTCGGGCAAAGAGCCAAGTGGGGGAGACGCTACTGCGGGAATTGCGTGTCATTCTTGAACCTGTAGTGGCGATTTATGCTTAGAATGAAAGTACACAGTTATGTAACCTAAGCGGTGGAGTCAATATATTAGGTTGAGATCCATGAGGAAAGTAGACGCATACGTTAGTGTTTCTGGACAGAGAATAGAACTTTGAAAGGGTTGTAGGTGGATGTACCGGGGGTTAACACTAGGATTTAAATCGTGTAAGTTTTTGAAGAGATTAAGTGCGAACTAGATTCATCTTGTTGTTGAGATTAGCGTGATTTTCGAGGACGAAAATATTCTAAGTGGGGGAGAGTTGTAACACCCCAAAATTAATTAGGTGAGTATTTAACTAATTTATTTAGGTGATTATTTAATTTACTTAATTAAGTGATTATGACCAATTTAATTAAGTAATATGTTAGTTGGCCATATTTAAATAATAATAAGGTAATCAATTTATTTAAAGAGTGAGGTGTAGTAATTAACTAAGGAGTGAAGTGTGGTAAATAAATAGTGAGTATTTTAATTAGATTGGGAGGATGTGAGAAAGTACCAGAGGGTGCAAATAAGGGCCCAAGCCCACTAAATGAGCCCAATTTCATGACTTAAACTAGGGTAAGGGTTTCCAATTCATTAGAGGAAAGAAAAACAGAAAAAAAAATAGAGAGAGGGAGAAGGGAGGAAGTGTGCGCAGCTGCACATCTTAGAGGGAGGGGAGAAATTTCTTCTTCTTGTTTTAGGTAAGTGTTTTTGGTACCTTTCTTCCTCATTTTTCTTCCTCTATTCTTTAGTGTAAGTTTCCTACACTAATTCCTTCCCATTTTCCTTTTACCATGGATGGGGTTTTGGAGCTCAAATTATTGGGGAAGCTATTTTGGTGATTTTTGGGTTGCTAGTGGAGGTGACTTGCTTGGTTTGCAATTTGGAGGTTAGGGGATTCTCTACTACATTTATAATAAGTTGTAGGATATGTATTATGTGTGGAATAGCTCTAGGAATGACTTGATTGGGTGAATTTGGTGTTAATTATATGTTGGTTGTTGTATTGGATGCTTAATTTGGTGATACCATGTTGCTTGTTGTTTGAAAGACATGAGTTGTTAATTATGCGTGTTATGTGTTTGATGAAATGTTTCAATGAGAAGAAAATATGTGAATATAATGATTTAATGATGTTGATTAAATGCCTAAGTGTTGTGGAAATTAAATTGATGTCCATGTATTTGTTGGATTAAATGGTGTTTAAGTGTTGTGGAATTTATTGGGGGTTGATGATGAGTCTTACTTGATTATGGTTTTTGTGTGTTTTCTGGACACTGTTTCGGTTTTCTCAAACTGGTACTGTTTGGTTGATCCAAAAATTATGTGGCTAATTGTTTTTGAAAATAGACTTAAGGCCGGTCGTTTTGGCACTGGTTTCGTTAAATTCGGAGTTGTGTAGCTCCAGTTATGAGTCTCTAAAGTTAGATCAATTTTCTGGAGTCAAACTGGGAGTAGGTTCAGTTTTTGCAGGTTTTGTGTGCTCAATTGAACTCCGTTTTGAATGATTCTTATTTCATTGAAAAATAGACTTAATTCTCTACGAAATAGGCACTGACTTCACTGAATTTCATTAAGAAATGAGAAAGAAAATTTGGTTGCAAGTTGGGTAAAGCGTTCTGTCCGATTTGGGCACCTCAGCGTAGTGTTTTGAAAAACTGTACCAACTGGACACTGATTTTGAGAAACTAAAATCATAGGTAGAAACTACACTCAGAGGGCTTTCCAACGAGTGGTCTTTTGTAATTTTTCGATGTCGTTTGCTATTTTAAATAAATCGCCGAAGTAGGAGTACTGCTGTAGGAATCCAGCACTTGTTGCCAATGTTGCCCAAATTGTCAAAAATACTGTTTTGGTCCCCTCTGAACTTTTAGTCCTTAAAAATACTATCTTGGTCCCTATGCACTATTGGTCCTTCAAAAATGTTGTTTTGGTCCCTATGTGACTGTTTAGTCCTTGTGGGTGTCGGTTTAATAATTGATGTGGGCTTCGGCCAAAGAGGTGGGTTAATACTTGATGTGATGAATTAATAATTGATGATAAAGTGGTGGGTTAATAATTGATGAGGTGATGGTAAACAATTGGTGAGGTGATGGTAAATAATTGGTGAGGTGATGGTAAACAATTGATGAGGTGGTGTTTGACAATTGATGAAGTGGTAGTTAATAATTGATGCGGTGTGCTTAGTGTGGTGTGATGCATTGTCATAATGTCACATGAATCATATGCATGGCTTCGGCCAAACAGTTGATGAGGGGCTTCGGCCAACAGGTGATGAAATACCCGACGGGGTGGTGATGAAATACCCGACGGGGTGGTGAGGTGAATATGGATCCACATGCATATTGCACACATGCATACGATCATGCATTCCTTGGATTCTCATTAATGCTTAATTAATCCTTGTTGCAACTCGTTGATGTTCTAATTGAATGGTAAATGTTAAATTGTTATGGATTGTGGTTACTAGATGTTTTCCGAATATGATGCTTATCTTACTTGTTATGATTTATGTAAAGAGACTCACCCTAGCATTTCTTGTTGCCTGCTCTCGTGGCGACAAACAGGTGATTCCGAGTGAAGTGCCATGCCTCTTGGGTCTATTGAGTCCGCTCGATAGTAAACAGGGGATGGGATCTAGTATTATTTATTATGGTTATGTATTGAAATGATTTTGAACTATGTATTGAGTATGTGAACTCAGTTTCATTTTCCGCTGTGCTGCAAACTATTTGATGGATTACTGAAAACGCTAAACAGGTTGTTTTGAGGGTTTAAAACCCACGTGACTATGATATGCATTTTATGCGTTTGATGAGTTTGGATTTTAATTATGTTTGACGTTGTTTTCACTAAATGTACCACCCTCTTTGAGGTGCGTGGAAAGATTTTTGAAAAACTCTGATTTTTAATTCATTGATATTAGCATTAGATATAAGGGGGTGTTACATTAGTGGTCTCTCCCTCTATCACACATGCCGCCACGGCACCACCAAAGACATCGCCACCACCACCGCATCCCTCCCCATCGTTGCCTCTTCTGCTACTTCCTCTCTCTCTCTCTCTCTATGTCTCTCTTTCTCTCTTCATTTCAGTTTCTATCAAGTAATTAAGTCTTCTAAATTCTTTCCAGACTGTTTTTTAGAGAATGGAACTTAAATTAGGGCTAGAAAGGAACAAAGTTAGGTTTCTATTATTGTGGATGTTGTTGTTAATGAGTTGATATTGAATCAGGGCCCTTTTGGATAGGTGAGTGTGTATGGGCAGCCCTCAATAAATACTAGGACACGACAGATTTCCAAAAATTGTTGAATCAAGCTAAGAAGAAGAGAGCATCAGAGAAGGGTGGCTCGCTTCATTGCTTTGAGTCAATCAGTCAAGCTCGACATGCTACAAGACTGGTAAAGTTTTTTTATTACAGAAAGACCTGTTATTTTAGTGTGTTATTTTAGTTAGGGAAATTAGTTAGAAACCATAGAGCATGTGTTTTTCATTTTTACAAGCTAAGAAGCTCTGGCACGCACTCCCTATACATGAGTTGCACATGATCACACATGTCAGGAAGGGATCCCACAATTACTTTGATGACACTCAAGAAAGACTCCGGTAAATATCCAACATAATTTGTACTATGTATTGTATTGTTTTGTTACAACTTACTCTACTTGATGTTTGATTATGCAAAATGGGAGGAGTTTCATCAAATGATGACTCAACCGATCCAGGGGAGGTGGGACCATTTGTAACCTGATGCACCTAACCCCGATGAGGTTGTACTAGCTATGGAGAATTGGAATAAGACAGTAGAAGGGAAGTATATAAGGGTCGCCTGTATGCTGCGAGGCCCTTTTCTCCCTTTATTCAGAGGGGGTTGATCAAGTCGACACCAACAAAGCTTCTGCTAGCTAGTCGACCTCTTCCTTCGTAAAGCGCAACTGAGGTTACAGAATTGAGGGAGCGGGTGCAAGCTTTGGATGACACAATCAAGATCTTGCAGGAGGATATAGCGAGGACACAATAGCGAAGTCATTCAAATCCTCTGATGATGTTGTTGGGTTAGGATCTGGCTTCGATGCTGATGATGGGACATATTAGGATTGTTGGTACTTTATTTGATTTTTATAACACTTTGTATATTGCATTTTATTTGGTTGATTGATTATGACATTTTGAATATCATTTAATTTTTGCCAGAATTTTTATATAAAAATGATTTAATTTATTTTATTTTAATTTTCCATATATTAATATAAAACATAGAGGCATGTTGGAAAAAATGAAATTAAAAAATTTACCTCCACTGGTTTGTACCGAAGGATTTGGTCATCGGTAATCTTGTCAGCTGATGTGATTACCAACAGATATACCCTCGGTAATTAGCAAAAAACACATATCCATGCTAATTACCTACGCCATTACCGGTGGATTCAACTTGATCGTTGATAAGTGTTTTCGACCAAACCATGCTAGAAAACCTCATAGTCACATCCATCGACTTTGTTTTTTTTTTCTTCTTTCAGAGTATGTAAAGGGAAAATAAGAATGAGAAAAGAAAATCTTATTGCAAAAATGAGAAGAAGAAAAAGAAACCAGTGTAGAAAAGTCAAAATAAAAAAGGTCAGCACTACCAATAAAAAACTATGATAGTTTGGTAATCAATAATATCTTCATTCATTAAACAATACAAATTATTCATTTATCATTTTCATCCTAAATTAATTAATATCATATAACAATATAACAATGTTGACGAAAAATTGGCTGGTCATTTTTATTTATTTTTTGCATGTCAAACGTTGTTCATAATCTGTCAAAAAAAAAGGTTGTTTTTTTGTTGTTTTTTGTACTTTTGCTAGCTACTTACGAATTTGTTAACTGCGTTAATCGAACTCAAGAACAACGGGTTGACACTGTATATTAGAACAGATTAAGTCACTCGGCCAACGGTGTTAGTTAAAATACAAAACTGTTGTTTAAAACATACTAGTACTATCGAGTGAAAAAGCTTGAAGACAATAATCATAGTTTAGACCGGATAAGCATTCCCATAAGCCACATAAAACAACACTTTATTTATGATATAATGGCTTCGATGCATGCAGACATAAACGATTACGTATGGATCCTTTCAAAACAGTGCCTTACAAACAACATTGAGAATACCCAAAAAAACAAAATACAAAATATACAAACTGAAAATCAAACTGAGAATGTTCCCCCAAAACGCGTTCCAATCTTCACTTCTCAAATTAAAATATGTCATCCACCACATATGGGTTAACACTTTGTCCACCTTTTTAGGAGGGTTGTAGGGAGCCTATAACCATATGTTAAAAGGCTAGACAGAAGAACACCCTGAAGAACACATTTTATACTTTCATCATAGCTTGGAAGTTTATTTGTTGCACTACTATAAAATGATATAATTTTTTTATTTATTTTTGAAGAAGCTTACCATGTACTTGGTGCTATACTAAATCACTATTTAATAATGGTATGGTGGAGGAGGTGACTTGTAGTAATAAGCTGGTGGTGGAGGTGAAGGGTACTTGTACGACTTCTTGAATGGTGGTGGCGAAGACTTGTACTTGTATACGGGTGGAGGAGGAGACTTATATTTGTAAACTGGCGGTGGTGGTGGTGGGGACTTATACTTGTAAACGGGTGGAGCAGGGGACTTGTATTTGTATACTGGTGGTGGTGGAGAAGGGTATTTATAAACTGGTGGTGGGGGTGAAGGATATTTATAGGGTTTCTTTGCTGGTGGTGGAGGAGACTTGTACTTGTAAACTGGTAGAGGTGGAGACTTGTACTTATAAACTGGTGGTGGAGGGGAAGGGTATTTGTAGGCCTTCTTTGGTGGTGGTGGAGGAGACTTATACTTGTAAACTGGTGGTGGTGGAGACTTGTACTTATAGACTGGAGGTGGTGGTGAAGGGTATTTGTAGGGCTTCTTTGGTGGTGGTGGTGGAGACGAGTAATGGTAAGGAATCTTTGGTGGAGGAGGGGAAGAAGGATACTTCTTAGGTGGTGGTGGTGGAGATGAATAGAGATAGTTATTAGCTGAGACAAAGGACCAACTTAAGGAGGATATTGCCAATACAAGAGTGAGAGTAGCAAAGGCCATTAGAGACCCCATTTTTCTTATCACTCTCCAACTTCACTTCTAAGTGAGTTTTGGTTATGCTATTAGAGAAGGTCATGATCCCTTTATATAGTTTTTTATTTATTTACCAAATTATAAGACCAAGTAATATGCATATTTACACCTACTTAAGTTGAATTGAAATATTCCAATTTACATTCTTGAACATTATGATGAAATGTTAAAATGGGTTAGTTTAATTAATAATTTGTTTTTGAGATCAATTAGCAGCTGGCTGATCCCTTTTATTTTCATTTTTTTAAGAAAGGACAGCTCTGCTTTATTTTATCATCTTTCAAACACACTCATTAGTAAAGTGTTTGATAAATTGATTATTTTTGAAACATCATCCTCAGTTTTCACCATTAAAGTCTTTATAAATTATTTTTCTAATTTCTGTCATTTCATTCACCTAACTATGTGGATTCTCACTTTCTTCTCTTCTTGAGCCTTGATAATGTCAGCCACAATGATTTAATCTTTTCTCACTTTACGGATCAGCTTATTGTTAATTACTAGGAAATTAGTCTAATAAATTTAATTTCAGCTTGACTCAAATACATACTAAATAAACTAATAAATTTATGAGAATGATCATATATCTTTATCTTTATTATAAATATTGTTAGAAATACTAATATATCACTTTACGTATAGAATATGCTTTAAAATTAATGAAAATGTAAAGTAACTATAAAATTAAATTTTAAATATATAGTCGAGTTGAGATGTAACATCCTCGTTTTCTAAATCCTAATTAGTATACACTCATGTGTTGTATGCGTGCTTAGGACCAATGATGACAGTTATGTTTTGGCCCAAAAAGGGCGAGGGAAAAAAACCATGTTTTTCTAAGGAGGGTTTGAGCGTTAGATTTTGGATATATTGTACCCAAACGACGTATAGCAAAACCCTTATACGATCATTCAAGATCAGAGAGCGAATTCTATAATCAAAATAATGATTCTCATTGAATTGGGGAAAAAGTAATTGTACATTGCAATATATATGCTGAGAGTAAATAACAACTAAACTCCAACTAACTTTCTAAACTACTTACAAGGCTAACTAATTATGTTTTATAGTTCTAACTAATTTAATCAGAATTAAATAAACTGAAGTACTACCTTGCAGTATCCGTAATACTCTCTCTCAAGTTTGGGACATAAATATCAAGTGCAACCAACTTGGACATGAAGTCAAAGAACTTGCAATGAGGTAGAGCCCTGGTGAAGATGTCTGCTAGTTGTTGGTGGGTTGGAAGGCGCACCAGTTTGAGGAACCTGGATTGAACATTTTGTCTAAAGAAGTGACAATCAATGTTGATATGTTTCGATTGTTCGTTGGAGATTGAATTTTCTGCCAATTGGATGGCAGACTTATTGTCACACATTGCCATGATGGAGTCCAAGGTAATCTCAAATGGTCTAAGAAGTTGTTGAATCCACAATAATTCTCTTGTGAGGCATGCCAAAGCACGACATTCTTCCTCGGAAGAGGACCTAGGAAATGTAGGTTGTTTCTTGGATGTCCAAGCAATGAGTGATGAGGATCCCAAATACAAATAACAATTAGTTGTGGACTTTCTGGTAAGTTTGCAGCTACCCCAATCATAGTCTACATAAGCAGATACCTTTAAATTGTCTTCTGCAGGAAAGAAAAGACCTTGTCTAAGGAATGTCTTCAGATATTGAAGCACGTAATGTAGTGCTTTGAGATGAGGAGACCGCAGGTGTGCCATAAATTGGCTCAACTTATTTAAAACAAAAATGATGTCCGGTCTATAAATTGTTAGGTACATCAAGTGACCCAACAACCTTCTATATTGTGAAGCATCCTCCATAGGTTCACCATCTTTATCATCAAGCGACCCAACAACTTTCTTCTTCCAACATTTCTGGAACATTGTTGCTCTTGATGTTTATAATGTTGTCCTGCAGTTTTTTCAACAAGGTTGGGTTCTTCCTAATTTTGACTCCAATATTGTTGCTCTGATTCCTAAAGTTCAGGGGGCTAATAGAATTGAACAATATAGACCTATAGCTCTTGCTAATTTTAATTTTAAAATTATTACTAAAGTTATAGCTGACAGACTTGCTCTTGTGGCTCCAAATATCATTTCTGATAATCAGAGGAGCTTTGTGAAAAGTAGACACATTTCTGACTGTATTTGCATTGCCTTTGAATCTATTAACTTGCTTCAGAAAAGGGCTTTTGGTTGTCAATTAGCCCTTAAAATTTACATCAAAAAAGTTTTTGATACTATATTGGGACTTTTTACTTCAAGTGTTGGATGCTTTTGGTTTCAATGATAAATTTTGCTCCTGGATAAATATTATCCTTCACTCAGCCAAGCTCTCATTTTCTATTAATGGGTCTCCTGTTGGTTTTTTTAGGCTGTAAGAGGGGAGTTAGGCAAGTTGATCCCTTGTCTCCTCTTATCTTTTGTTGATGATGCCAAACTTCATCTTATGGTTGGTCCTAGGGGTTTTCGCATGCCTAGTTATGTTTTACATGGTGACAATATTATGATTTTTTGTCGGGCTACCAAAAGGAGTATAAATAGTTTTTGGATCTTTTTTCCACTTATGAGCAAGTTTCATGTTAGGTGATTAGTAAGCAGAAATCCAAATTCTATGCTGGAAACATCTCCCCCTCCCCATATCATGACCATTTCGGATCCCCTTGTTTTTTCTCGGGGATCCCCGCTCTTCATCGGTAAACCTAGAAAAAATCACTTATTACCTACTGCTGATAGAATAAAGGCTAGACTTTCATCCTGGAAAAGATCTTTGTTATCTATCATGGGTAGAGTCCAACTTGTTAATTTTGTTATTCTTAGCATGATGGTTTATAGTTTTCACATTTATGTTTCCCCTACTAATCTTTTCAACTCTGTGGATACCTGGATTAGAAATTTTGTGTGGTCAGGTGATATTACTACTAGGAAAAAATTTGCGGTGGTCTGGAGTAAGGTGTGCAAGCCTTTTCAGGAGGGTGGTTTGGTTCTATGTTCTATCAAAGCTATCAATCATTCTGGCATGGTTAAGCTTGAGTGGAACTTTATGTCTACTAACCTACAATGGGCTCTTCTTTTGAAAGCTAGAGTTTTTAAGAATGACCATGTTTCTTCTTCTATCTAGCTTGGGTTTAAAACTCATCTTTATGATATTATTGAGCATTCAACTTGGAAGCTTGGTAATGGAGTCAGAATAAACTTTTGGACTGATACTTGGATCTCTAGGCCTATTGTTTTAGCTGGGAATGCTTCTAAGTCCTCTATGTCCCCATCTATCGCAGCTCAACAAACATCAAAGAGGTAAATTGGATCCCCCTTTGCGCCCTACATGATTAAGTGTAATATGGATGGCGCTGCTAAGGGTTGCCCAGGTCCTGCCGCTTGTGGTGGTATTTTTAGAGACAGAAGTGCTACTATTCTTGGTTGCTTTTCTGCCTATATATTGGGGCTCTTCATGCTGAAATTATTGGGGCTATGTTTGCTATAAAGATTGCTTTTGAAAAAGGTTGGAATTATTTGTAGTTGGAGTGTGACTCTCAGTTAGTGGTCTTCGCCTTCAAGAATTGCAAAATTGTTGTTTGGACGCTTAGAAATAGATGTGATAATTGCCTTTATTTGACGAGACAAATGAACTTCGTATGCACTCACATTTATAGAGAAGGTAACACTTGTGCTGATAAGCTTGTTGGGTATGGTACTAACATAAATGGATTTCTCTGGTGGGACCTTCCTCCTAGCTTCATTGTTGCGGATTTCTCCAGAAATAGATTAGGTTTGCCTAGCTACAAGTTCTACTGATTCTCTGTTAGATGGTTTCAGTCTCCTTCTG
Organism: Oxytropis ochrocephala; assembly: GCA_020916435.1. NCBI lineage: Eukaryota > Viridiplantae > Streptophyta > Magnoliopsida > Fabales > Fabaceae > Oxytropis > Oxytropis ochrocephala. Next base: position 53,559,121 of record CM037095.1, read on the forward strand.
GTCTTCTATTTTTGGTGTGCTGCAAATGATTTTTAATGACTTTGGTGCCAACCTAGTTGGGATGAGAGTCATTATAGTGATGCTTTTGCATGCACGTTTTAAGTTTCAGTGGACTAGATTCATTTTATTAGGATTGATATTTTTCCTTTTGGTTGTAATGTTGTTTTGTTCATGGGTGTTGGCCTAGTCCCCCCATGTCTTTTGTATCTTTTTCCTTTATTATCAATAAATTGTAGGGGGGTACTCTTTCTTTCTGGACGTTTTTTTTCCCTAAAGAGGGTTTTGCACCACAAGGTTTTAACGAGGCTCCATAACCCTTTCTTTTGCCAAAAAAATATATAATTTTTCCTTTTTTTAAAATAAATTTTTAAAGTGTTGTAAATGATTGTTTTTTTTAGATAAGCAAAGATATCATTGAAGGGAGCACAAGGGGTGCCCAACCCTTACAATGGAGAAACAATAAAAGGGGGAGGGCCTCCTCAAAACCTCCCTGAGCCAAAACCCATTGGAAAAAAGACTCAGGTAGGAAAAAGAGTACCTCACACAAGAAATGTACCACAGTGGGAATAAACGAACTAGCCCACTGTTTCTCCCCCGTCTAGAGAACATGATGATAAATACATTACATGAGTGAGTTATAACATAGAAAAACAACCCATCGGACAATTGTGCGAATCCGACTAGGTCACCCTACAATTCCTCCCGCTCCTAGCCTTAAACCAACTCCAAGCCGAATCCTTGATGCCCACCATTATAGAAGTAATGGACACCACCTCTCCTTTAAACACCACCTTGTTTCTGGCTAACCAAATGTTCCAAACGATCGCCATCCAGATAAGTTGCTTCACCCCCTTCCGTTTTTTGCCTTTTAACATAATTCTAAACTCCACAAAATGATTGATTAATTATTCAGAGACACTAGCCGATTCCCCCAGCCATAAAAAGACTTGTCTCCATATTGATTTAGTAACACCACAAGTCAAAAATAAATGTTCCGCCGTTTCATCCTCCCTAAAACACAAGACACAGCTCAACTCATATTGGGATCGAAGGATACCTCTTCTAAACAATGTGTCCCGTGTTGCCACGCGTTTCAACAACACTCGCCACGTAAAGATTGCAATCTTTGAGGGGACATTGTTCTTGTAACACCCAAATAATTTAATTAATTATTTAATTAAATTATTTTAGTATTACACTGACTTAGTTATATTAAATTATTAATATAGTGTTTCATTATAATGAAGAGAGTAGTACTCGGTAACTATGGAGTAGAAAGAAGCGGCCCAAGAACCCTAGGCCCATGATATAGGCGCTAGGTTAGTGATGCAAATCGCATCACTTGAGAAAGAAAGAAAGAAAAAGAAAAGGAGAAGAGAGAAGAGGGAAGTCGCAGCGTGAGAGAGGAAGAGGAGAAGGAGAAATCGCAAGAAATTGTTGCTGTGGTTTTTGGTGCGTTGTGGAAGGGTTCTCATCTTCAATCAATTCTTAAGGTAATGGTGGGTCTTACCTTATAATAGGGCATATGATGGGTTCTATGTGGGGTTAGGCTCTATGTCCATGTTTTGGTTGATGTTGAATGTATCTTGATGATCCTAGAATGAAATTGTGATGTGTGTATTAGTGGTTGATGATTGATCATATGAAAGACCTAGAATAGAACTTGAATTTTTAGGCGCCTAGGGCGCCATTTGATGCGAATTATTGCGCCTATGTGCAGTGTGTTGCACAAGGGTGCCATTTTGTGCCTTGATCGAAGTCGACTGGGCGCCATTTTGGCCGCGATCAGTAAGTAGAATTGGGCGCCATTTTCTCTGCCTTGATCGAAGTCAAATTTTGGGGCGTCATTTTGTGCTTTGCTTGATCGAAGTCGAATTTTGGGCGTCATTTTTGTGCCGCCGATCGAAGTCAGACTGGGTGCCATGGTGTGCGCTTGATGCGCGCCTGTGTCGACTGGGCGCCATTGTGTATCGCTGGCGCGCCTATGTCGAATCTGGGCGCCATTGTGTCTTGCCCAAAGGCGCTCGTGTCGAATTCTTAGGGCGCCATTTTGTGCTGTTTGTGGCGCTGTGTTGCGCCAGGTTGCCCAGGGCACCAGGTTGTGCTGTCTTGGCGCCATGGTGCTGCCTGCGATGTGTTTGGTGTCGAGATGTGTTGCAGATTCTTCTTTGGCGCTTGATCTAAGTGATGTGTGCGCCCAGTGTTGTGTTGATGTTGTCTATGTTGTGGACTAAGATGAATAATGATGTTGTTGTTGTTAGAGACGATGGGTCTAGTGACCAAAAGTTGATAACGTTGTCATGGAAGTGCCAAATTTTTTTTTTGTGTGTTGATTGTGTTGTGATGCATCGTTCATGGTGTCTCATGCTTCCATATGCATATGCCCGTGTTGTGGGATGCCCTTGTGGCCAATGTTGTTGTTGATATACCCGTTGTTGTGGGTCGCCCGAATGACAAATTTTACGTTGATTGGTACCACATGCATATGCCCGTGTTGTGGGTTGCATTCCATTCATATGCTCATAACATTTGTGATGTTACCTCAGTTCTTATATAAATATATACTTATTGTTGCAGATGTTATACATAGGTATATATTGTTGTAGTTGTTATATATATAAATATGTATGTATATGTTGATGTAGTTGTATATTGCTGTGGTTGATGTAGTGATATACTTTAGCATATTGCTTATCATAAACTTTATTATATGGTTTGAGAACTCACCCCTTATGTTGAATGTTACCCTTATGTTGGTAACGTGCAGGTAACCGCATGTGAAGGCCTTCACCTTCACCTAGTTGAGTCGGTCATGCTCTGATACGTAGCACCAGGGGGATGGGCGCTAGTCTATTAATCGTCTCTTTATTGCTGTTTGACTGTTAGATATCTATGTATCGATATTCTACTGTTAGTAGTAATCTTACGGTTGTTTTTATGAAACCTTTACTTTACTCCGCTGCGTGTTGTCTGAATTGCTGTTATGTAAACTATACAGGTGTTGTTTGAGGGTTTATCCCATTCCACAATGTGCTACGCATTATGTTTGATTTTTTTTAAGTAAATTTTATACCGACTCTCGATGTTTATTGAAGTAAATGTAGCATCCCTTTTATGGGTATATTGAAAAACAATTTTTAAACTCTGATTTTATTATAATTATCGTTTATTAGAATTGGGGTGTTACATTAGTGGTATCAGAGCAGTTCGGTCTGTCCGGCCAAGTTGTCCAGTCATAGTGTCTTATGACAATTAAGTGTTGCTAGATTAGCTCTAATTGTTGTTTACGATGCAGTGTTAAGTTCAAATGGCTGGAAGGAACGACGCTGCTCTTGCGGCTGCTTTGCAAGCTATGGCGCAGGCTATGGGGAACCAGCAGAATGATGGTGAGAATCTTTGGGACCCGCGATGCGCTACCTTTCGAGAGGAGAAGCCGCCTACCTTCAAGGGCAAGTACGATCCAGATGGTGCTCTGGCTTGGTTGAAGGAAATTGAAAGGATCTTTCGTGTGATGGATTGTACTCCAGCACAGAAGGTCCGGTATGGTACTCACATGCTGTCAGAGGAGGCTGATGATTGGTGGTTAGAGGTTAGACAGAGGTTGGAGACTGCTAATGAAGAGGTCACGTGGGAGGTATTCAGCAGAGAGTTTTTGAGAAAGTACTTTCCGGAAGATGTCAGGGGTAAGAAGGAGATTGAATTCCTTGAGCTGGAGCAAGGAATCATGTCTGTAACTGAGTATGCTGCCAAGTTCACAGAGTTGGCAAAGTTCTATCCTCACTACACCGATGCTACCGCTGAGTTCTCCAAGTGCATCAAGTTTGAGAATGGGCTGAGGGCTGAAATTAAGAAAGCTATTAGGTACCAGAAGATCCAGGTGTTCTCTGATTTGATTGATAGCTGTAGGATCTTTGATAAAGACAGTAGTGCTCATTATAAGGTTATGAAGGAGCAGAGGGGTAAGTTTCAGAGTCGTAGTAAGCCATATTAGGTTTCTGGTGGTAAAGGTAAACAGAGGGCTTCTGATGGTAAGAGGACTAGTGGGGGAGATGCTCCTGCTAATATTGTGTGTTTCAAATGTGGTAAGCCTGGTCATAAGAGCAACGCGTGCAATACTGATGCGAGTAAGTGTTTCAAATGTGGTAAGGATGGTCATTTGGCAGCTGAGTGTGCACGCAAGGATATGCTACGTTTCAACTGCGGTGAGGGTGGGCACATTAGTACTAAGTGTCCGAAGCCGAAAAAGGAGAGGTTTAGTGGGAAGGTGTTCGCCTTGGCAGGTGAAGAGTCTACGAGAGATGATAATCTCATTGAAGGTACGTGCTTAATTAATGGTACTCCTTTAAAGTCTCTTGTCGATACTGGTGCATCTCACTGTTTTATTGCTGCTGAATGTTGTGAACGTCTGGGTCTTGCTGTGTCTTCTATGGGAGGAGAGATGGTTGTCGACACTCCAGCTAAGGGGTCGGTAATCACTTCTCTGGTGTGTTCCCAGTGTCCTGTGTCGATCTTCGGCAGGGACTTTGTTGTAGATTTTGTCTGTTTACCGTTGACTAGGTTAGACGTAATTCTGGGTATGAACTGGTTAGAGCGTAACCATGTTCACATTAACTGTAGTAACAAGTCGGTTAGTTTTGGGAATGATGAGTCTGGGTTGTTATCCGCTAGCCAGTTGCGGAAGTTGATGAAAGAAGGAGTTCAGTTGTTCTCGTTAGTAGCTTCTATGTCTGTTGAGAATCAAGCTATTATTGAAGGGTTGCCGGTGGTGTGTGAGTTTCCGAGGTGTTCCACGATGAGATTCCAAGTGTCCCTTGAGAGGGAAGTTGAATTTGCTATTGATCTTGTACCTGGTACCAGACCTGTTTCTATGGCACCATACAAGATGTCTGCATCTGAATTGTCTGAATTGAAGAAGCAACTTGAGGATCTGCTAGAAAAGAAGTTTGTAAGGCTGAGTGTATCGCCGTGGGGAGCTCCAGTGTTGTTGGTAAAGAAGAAGGATGGAAGTATGAGACTTTGTGTTGATTATAGGCAATTGAACAAAGTGACGATTAAGAACAAGTATCCGCTTCCGAGGATTGATGATTTGATGGACCAGTTGGTGGGTGCTAAAGTGTTTAGCAAGATTGATTTGAGGTCGGGTTACCATCGGATCAAGGTGAAGGATGAGGACGCGTTAAGAGGCGGCGTTCGTAACCCGTTATGGGCATTATGAATATTCTGTGATGCCTTTTAGTGTTACTAACGCGCCGGGAGTATTTACGGAGTACATGAACTGTATTTTCCATACTTACTTGGATCGGTTTGTGGTGGTATTTATTGATGACATTCTGATTTATTCTAAGACAGAGGAGGAGCACGCAGATCATTTGAAGTTAGTGCTAGAAGTGTTGAAAGAAAAGAAGTTATATGCCAAGTTGTCTAAATGTGAGTTTTGGCTGAATGAGGTGAGTTTCCTTGGTCATGTTATTTCTGCTAGTGGCATTGCTGTGGATCCAGCCAAGGTAGATGTAGTGTTGCAATGGGAGAGTCTGAAGTCGGTTACTGAGATTAGAACCTTCTTGGGGTTGGCTGGATATTATTGGAGGTTTGGCTGGATATTATTGGAGGTTCATTGAAGGTTTTTCTAAGCTAGCCCTTCCGTTGACTGAGTTGACCTGTAAGGGAAAATCTTTTGTTTGGGATGCTAGATGTGAGGAGAGCTTCAATGAATTAAAGAGGAGGTTGACAACGTCTCCTATTTTGACTATGCCCATTCCGGAGAAGTCTTTTGTGGTGTATTGTGATGCTTCCAAGATGGGTTTGGGAGGTGTGCTTATGCAGGATGCTAAGGTAGTTGCTTATGCATCTAGACAGTTGAGGACTCATGAGAAGAACTACCCTACGTATGATTTGGAGCTAGCTGCAATTGTTTTTGTGCTGAAGATTTGGAGACACTATCTGTATGGTACTAGATTTGAGGTGTTTAATGACCATAAGAGTTTGAAATACTTGTTTGATCAGAAGGAGTTGAATATGAGACAGAGGCGTTGGTTAGAATTGTTGAAAGATTATGATTTCGGCTTGAACTATCACCCAGGCAAGGCTAATGTCGTGGCTGATGCGTTAAGCCGGAAAACTTAATTTGCATATGTCCGCAATGAAGATTAAGGAGTTGGAGTTGATTGAGCAGTTCAGAGACATAAGTTTGGTTTGTGAAGTAACACCTCAGAGTGTTAAGTTGGGAATGCTGAAGATTGGCAATGACTTTTTGGTTAGCATCAGAGAAGCTCAGAAGTCAGATGTCAAGCTAGTAGACTTGATGGTTGGGGATGATCAATCTGAGGGTAGAGACTTCAGGTTGGATTCCCAAGGTGTGCTGAGATTCAGGGACAGAATTTGCATTCCTAATGATGCTGAGATGAAGAGAGTGATTCTTGAGGAGGGTCACATGAGTAAGTTGAGTATTCATCCGGGGGCTACAAAGATGTACCAAGATTTGAAGAAGTTGTTTTGGTGGTCGTGGATGAAGCGGGATGTGGCATAGTTTGTGTATGCGTGTTTGACCTGCGGGGTTGATGCAACCGTTGGATGTTCCAGAGTCCCGAAGCCAACTCAAAACATCTAAAGATGGTCTTCCAACACCAAATACTCTGCTCCCCACCATCACAAAAAAAGATGGTATCATCGGCAAATTGTAGTAGTTCAACTGAAAGAGAATTATTGCTTTTAAACCCGTTGAGATTATTTGATTCCACCCCCTTTCTTACCAAACTCGATAGGCCTTCCGCCACTATTAAGAAAAGAAAGGGAGCAAGCGGATCCTCTTGCTTCAAACCTTTTTGCACTACAAACTCCTCCGTTGGACTTCCGTTCACCAATACCGATATGGAATTAGATGAGACACAAGCATCCATCCACCGCCTCCGCCTATCCCCAAACACCAACCTAACCAACATGTAATCCAAAAATGACCAGCTCACCGAATCATATGCTTTTTCAAAATCCGCTCTCAAGATCACACACTTCTGCTTTTGTCTCTTAGACATATCCATGGCTTCGTTTACAACAACTACACCATCAAGAATATTTCTCCCTGCTAAGAACGCACTTTGGCAATCCGAAATCACACCCTTTAACACTTTCTTAATTCTTCCCGCTAAAACTTTGGCAATCATCTTATATAAACAACCAATAAGGGAAATAGGCCTATACTCACCCAAACCTTGTGGATTGCTTGTCTTTGGAATAAGAGCAAGAAAGGAAGCACTCACCGCTTTAGGAAGCTTTGCATGCCGATGAAACTCTTCAAAAAACTTCATAATCTCCACACTAATCGTATCCCAACAAGCCTTTATAAAATTGAAATTGTATCCGTCTGGCCCCGTGCTCTTATTACCATCACACTCCCAAATGACTGCTTTCACTTCCTCCATAGAAAACGGCTCCACTAGCCAATCATTATCACTTCCTGAAATTTGGTTAAAATTAACCCCATCAAGATTTGGTCTCTGAAAGTTCTCCTCCTTGAACTTTTCTTCAAAAAGATACTTAACCGCCCTTTTTACACCCCGCCAACCACCTAACTCTTGAGTTCTCCTCCTATTTCCCATTCACATAGAGCTTTAACAATTGAGTTCTCCTCCTATTTCCTCTCATGCAAGCATGAAAAAAATGACTATTTGAATCACCTTCCGCCAACCACCTAACTCTTGCTTTTTGTGCCAACAAGCTCTCTCTCACATGCAGTTCTTTCCAAAAGTCATCATTCAACCGATTCCTACGCTCATCATCAACACCACCCCCCTCAGTGGCAATTCTTTCCACCTCATTCAAGTCACGAACAATGTGTTTCAATTTTCAAATCTTTGAAGCCAAACACCTCCCGATTCCAGCATTTTAACTTCTCTTTCAATATCCTCAACTTTTCCTTTAGCACAAACGATGCCCTACCTACCACTTGAAAGGAATCCCAGCATCCTTGAACAAACTCTCTGAAGTCCTCATGCTCCAACCAACAATTGTTGAACCTGAACGGTTTAGGTCCCCAAATGAGAAGCGAGGCAGCTAGCCAGACCGGGCAATGATCAGAAATCTCCCTGTCACCTATCCACTGAGCACCAACGTGCCACCTTGAAATCGAGCCTTTAGTTAAGAGGATTCTGTCTAGTCTACTCGCCCTTCCATCCGACCCAAAACACGTGTATTTCTTCCCTAGAGTGGGCACGTCCACCAACTCCAAATCCTCAATAAAAGCCATAAACTCTCTTGCTTCTGCTTGATTAAATTCAGAGGAGCACCCGCTCCGCTCTACCCTTGAAATGACCCATTAAAATCATCTGCAATACACCATTTTCCTACTTCGAAGTCTTCTTTAAGTTTTCTCAGATTATCCCATAGTCTCCTCTTTCTCGCCATATTACATGCCGAGTAAACGTTAACAAAATAGCATAAAACACCCTGGACATTGGCGCATACATGGTGTGTGAAATAAGCATGTGCAAGTATACACAGTCACAAACAAGTAATAAAGAGTAAGTAAAGATCGTTCCCACGAGGATTGACTAATTTTTAATGTGTTTGTTTAGCATAGGTAAACTAGTGTGTCTACAACTATTCAGAGATTTGTGGTTGGTTTTGGAATATAGAAAAAGCAGAATTTAAATACATTGTAGAGGATGTAATTTAAGAGAGAGTTGAGATGCTTTTACCATATGAGTTCCTTGTGAGAATGTTGTCTTTGTCTTTCTGGTGCTTGAGCACACGGTGCTTGATCACTTAGTGTAGATACATCAGTTAAGGGTGACTGCAAGCTCAATAAACCCTTTTTTTTTGCAGTAAAGGGCAAGTGTGTCAAACTCCCTCGCCTCCTTTCAAGTGGTTCAAGTTGCTAAATACTTTCCCTTAGTAAAACCCCACACATGAACAAAGACTATGCTAATTACTTTTGAATTAGCATGGAATTACTAAGTCGACTTTGTGGAAAACAAATTTCTCATCAAAGACTTAAATAAACACTTGCCTTTGCTTCTAGTTCTTGAGATCTAGTTGTAAGTCAATCTCTTGTAAATACAACTCCCCTTGTTCTAAGTTAACCTTAAAACAAGTTTAATTCAAGTACAAGAACTAGTAAGTGAGGCACCCTTTTGGACAACACAATAGTTCTCACGAGTTCATCATATGACTAGAGCATCCCAACTAAGGAATTTAGCTCATCATCGTCCACATAAAGTAATTAAACAAAGCAAGTAAAGAAAACATTGTAAATAACTTGGAAATGTAAATTGCTTAAAAGTAAATTGCTTGAATGGACAAGTCTTGCAAGAAAGTAAATTGCTTGATTGGACAAGTCTTGCAAGAAATTAAATAACAAGAAAGTAAATAAAGAGTAAGATGAAGAACATGAAATAAGAACTTAATATTAATGAAGAACACTTGATTCTCAACTAGGAAGAAGTGAAGAATAGAGATGTCAATTCCTTCTTACCTTCCTCTTAAGTTTAGAGTAATCAAAGTGAAGTAAAAAGACTTGGAAATAAAATGAAGAACAAGATGAACTTTAATCTAAAACTACTATTGTATCTATATGGTATTGGTCGTATATCTATATATTATTGGTCGTATATCTATATATTTTTACAAGAGATGAAAGAGTCCTATTTATAGATGTAGGAGATTTCCTTCCATGGAGGGTTTTCTTTGTCTTCAAGTATTTGATTCCTTGCTTGCTTGTGAAGTATTCTTTGACCATCATGTGACTTATCCTAGTTATTTTGCAGGTGTCAATTGTTGTCACTTTGAATGGGAAACATTCCTTTGAGTGGGAAACATTCCTTTTGAAGGGGTCCAATTAGTTGATGACATTTGGCTTGGTGTAATGATGATGTTTGTTGTTTTCATCCTATAGATGACTTCTTTGGTAACTTGATAATTGATTCCATGTGATCACTGAGCTAGTAGGAGGCCAGCAAGGCTCTTTAGAACGAAATCAAATTGAGGTGCTTCCAATGTGGGGTCTTGTGCTACTTGCTTCAATTTGCATGCTTTGGTGCTTAAACACTCGATGCTTAAGCACTTAATGCAAAATCACAAAATATGCAAAAGTACTCAACAAACATATCAAACATACCAATTTGTATATAAATTGAACTTCTATCTCCTTGATAATGTATTTTATAATTTTCATCTCTTTTATTGTATTTACAAGTTTATTGCATTGGTTTCAAACATTTATCTAAGTAAAGACTATGAATAACTCTATATAAAATAGAGTTATCACACCCTAAACTTAACTTGTTGCTTGTCCTCAAGCAATAACAAAATAACAAGTAGGATTCTTTTGATGAAGAAGATCGGATCATTTCAATTCCTTTCAATCTTTCAAAATGTGATGTTCTCTTAAAAGAACCTTTCTTTCCTCAAATCTCTATGTCTTTGTGCCTTTGAAATTTCATCACAACCAAAGCTATTAAAACTCTTTTTATGTGCGTGTGTGATCCATTGAAATTTGATTGGCTCCAAACTAAGCAAAAAGGTTTTTAAACTTTTGAAACTTTAGGAAAACTTTTGGTAAACACAAAGGTGTTTCAAAACATAGAGTAGACTCACAAGATCCTTAAGCTCTCGGGGGCTTTAAGTATATCAAAGGGCTTGACATGAGTAGTTTAAAACTTTTTGACTCAATGCTTCTTTTTGATGTTTAAGCATCTACTAGATAAGCACTAGATGCTTCTTAAAACTTATGTTACCCTCTTCACTTGACCTCCATGTGCATACTTTTTCTTGATTTGTTTTGTTTTTCTTTTTCAAACCAAATGCACTTTGGAACAGGATTCATTGTCCTCCTTATGCATACTTTTCTTTTTTTCTTGGTTTGCAAATCAAATGCACTCTGCTTTTGGAACAGGTTGATTTAGATATTAAGCAAACATAGTTTGACACCTTGACACCTTTTTTTTTTTTTTTTTTTTTTTTTTTTTTTTTTTTTTTGAAACTTTATGTGCATTGAGTACTAAGCTCCTCATTTTTGCCTTTGTTTTCATAAAATCTCCCCAAACTTATTTCTCAACACTCTTCTAAGTTTTTAATAAAACTTTGTTTTTGACCTTGGTTTTCTTAAATTCTGTTTGTTTCGGAAAAACTTTTCACTCGGTTTGATCCTTTTCAAAAATCAACTTTAAAGTGTAAAAGTGATAATAACAATGGTTGTTTTTGAAGTAAAAGGACTCTTTTTCTTTTCTTTTCATTGAGGATTTTGGTCTAAAGAGATGCATCAAAATCATTTGTGAACTAGCAAGTGATCATGCTTCAAAAATGTACATTCCTACTATTGATTTACTTAAAAACTGTTCAAAAACAGAATTTTGATTTTTTTGAAAATGCTTTGTTAAGTAAATCTAAAACAAAATGAAAATAAACTCTATTTACAAAAGACTTAACTACTTATCTAACATACTAACAGATATTTATGAGATATTAAATAAAACAAGCATTAGTAGGTTTAAAATACTATATATATATACCACATGCATCGAATTTGAAGTGCTTCCCCCAACTTAAAATTGAGCGGTGTCCTCACTAGCTCTTAAGTTGAGATGAAAACAGGGAATAGTGTGCAAAATGGGGTGGGGGGTTAACATTACATGTGGGATTTATCCATAGTAGCATTAGTTTATAAGTAGCAAAATATATAACAAAATATCGCATAGTTAATATAGGAAAGCATGTAAAAAGTTTACTGTGGTTTTGCACCACTCCTCGATCTGTTCTTTGCTCCTTGTTGGTGTTGCTTTGGGCTTCGCTTTGGTGCTTTTGGAGTTGTAGAAGACCTTGCCGGTGGCTTTCACATCTGGTGTCTTTGAAGGTTGTGCAGGAGTTAGTGCTTGAGCATCGATGGTTGAGCTCCAATCTGTACCTCTGGTTCCTTTGAAATTTCGTGAGATGGCTCCATAACTTGATCCGTAAGTCCTTCAAGGTCTCAAAGCAATGTCCTTCAAGATCTTTATCTCTTCTTCTTCATTTGTTTTCTTTTCGGTTCTTTCTCCTTGGGTTCTTTTGATCCTTCCCCTTGCGCTATTGTTTGTTGAATAGTTCTTTGCAGTGGTGACTTGAAAAATTTTTGGGTGTTTCCCAATTCTTGCCTTTTCTTGATAGCAAGCTCCGTAGCAACTAATCCTAGAATATCCTCAAGATCCTCGGTGATTACGATTACGCTTGGTTCCTTTGTTGGTCTTTGAAGCACTTTGGTGTCAAGCACCAATGGTCTGAGAACACTCGCTCTTTAGCAATCTCTCCGAGTAGGGACTTCACTGAAGTTGAGACATTGGGGCTTTTGTTAGTGCTTTAAGCACGTGGTGCTTGAGCACTAAATTCTGCATTTCCTGAAAAACACTGAAAACATCAAACTGTACAAACATAGTTAATATTTATCAAAAAATTGATGGGTTGCCTCCCACAAGCGCTTGTTTTAATGTCTTAATAGCCTGACTATCCTTTTTAGATCAAGGATTTTCAAAATGAATGGTGCTTTCAGATTGCACCATTTGCTCACCATAATACATTTTAACTCTTTGTCCATTTACTTTGAAAGTATTACCTGAGTTTGCATCAAATATGTCAACTGCACCATGAGAATATATCTTGACTAATTTGAATGGTCCTGTCCATCTGGATTTCAATTTTCCAGGGAATAATTTTAGCCTTGAATTATACAATAGGACCAATCCTCCTTCTTTAAGATCTCTTTGTTGGATTCTTTTATCATGCCACACCTTGGTTTTATCTTTGTAAATTCTAGCATTCTCATAAGAGAAGTGCACGAATTCTTCTAATTCATTTAGTTCTAAAAACCTCTGTTTGCTGCTTGGTCTAGATCAAAATTCAGCTTTTGATTGCCCAATAGGATTTATTTTCTAGCTCAATTGGCGGGTGACATGCTTTGCCATAAACTATTCTATAGGGGACATACCTAATGGAGTTTTATATGCGATTCTATATGCCCATAATGCTTCATCTAAATGCAATGACCAATCTTTCCTTGTTGGTCCAACCATTTTTTCTAGCATTCTTTTTATTTCCCTATTTGATAGTTCACTTGGCCACTAGTTTGGGGATGATATGCAGAGAAATTTTGTGTTTAATCCCATATTTTGCAAGAAGATTTTCAATAATTTTATTACAAAAATGAGATCCTTCATCATTTATGATTGCCCACAGGGTGCCAAATCTAGTAAATATGTTCTTTTGAAGAAATTTACTCATCGATCTAGCATCGGCACTAGGTAGTGCTCTTTGCTTCAACCCATTTAGACACATAATCTACAAAGAACTAAGATGTATTCTTTACCAAAAAGAAGTAGGAAAAGGACCCATGAAATCCATGCCCCATACATCAAAAAGTTCAAGTTCAAGAATGTTGGTTCTTGGCATTTCATGTTTTTCAGATATATTACCACTTCTTTGGCATCTATCACGTGGTTTTACTATATAGAATGCATCTTTAAATAAAGAGGGCCAAAAATAACCTGTTTGTAGTACCTTCTTCTGCTGTTCGTGTCCTCCAAAATGACCTCCATATGGTCTTTGCATGGCGGTGCTCAAGCACCGCTTGTTGTTCTTGTTCAGGACACACTTTCTCATGACTTAGTCCGGACACATCTTGTATAGGTAAGGTTCATCCCAACAGTATTGTTTTACTATATGGAAAAACCTTCTTCTCTCACGATAATCCATTTGTGCAGTACAACATTACTTACGGATAGTTAGCAATGTCAAAGATACCATGGTGCAGAATCTCCAGTGCTTGAGCACTAAGTGCAAAAGCACTATATTCATACTGAGATATTGCTAACAAATCTTCATCCGGGAATCTCTCCTTGATTTCTTGAGTACTGTATCATCACCTTCAAGCCTAGATAGGTGATCGGCAACTTGATTTTCTACTCCCTTCTTATCCCTAATCTCAAGATCAAACTCTTGAAGGAGTAGAATCCACCTTATTGGCCTAGGTTTTGCATCTTTCTTTGCAAGCGAGATACTTAATGGCAGAGTGGTCGGTATATACAATCACTTTTGTGCCTACTAAGTAAGATCTCGAATTTGTCAAAAGCAAACACCACGACTAATAGCTCTTTCTCGATCCACAGTGTAGTTCACTTGAGCTTCAATTAATGTTTTGCTAGCATAATAAATTGAATGAAACACTTTGTCATACCTTTGCCTAGGACGGCTCCTACAAAGAAAGTCACTAGCATCACACATTAGTTCAAAAGGTTTGGTCCAATCGGTGTTACAATGACAAAAAGTGATGACCAAAGCCTTCTTGATTTCTGAAATGCTTTTATACAAGATTCATCAAAGTTAAATTGTGTATCTAATTGCAAAAGATTACACAGAGGTTTTGAAATTTTTGAAAAGTCTTTGATGAATCTTCTATAGAAACTGCATGTCCTAGAAAACTTCTAATCCCCTTGACAATTGTTGGTGGTGGCGGTTTTCAATGACCTCAATTTTAGCTTTATCAACCTCAAGACCTTTCTTTGAAACCCTATGTCCTAGTACAATGCCTTCTTGTACCATGAAGTGACACTTTTCCCAATTAAGAACAAGATTTGTATCTTCACATCTTTGGAGAATTTGTTCTAAATTTGATAAACATAAAGGAAATTTTTCTCCAAAGACAGAAAAATCATCCATAAAGATTTCCATGGATTGTTCAATAAAATCAGAAAACAAGGACATCATACATCTTTGAAATGTAGCGGGTGCATTACATAATCCAAAGGGCATTCTCCTAAAAGCAAATGTACCATATGGACATGTAAAAGTAGTTTTATCTTTGGTCCTTAGGGTCAATGGCAATTTGATTATAACACGAGTAGCCATCTAAGAAACAAGAAACTCCTTTTCCGCTAGTCTATCTAACATCCGATCAATAAAGGGCAATGGAAAGTGATCTTTCTTGGTTGATTTATTAAGTTTCACGTAATCCATACTGATTCTCCACGATTCGCCATCGTTCTTGTGGGAATTAGTTCATTTTTTGGTTGGCTATTACTGTGACTCCCCCTTTCTTGGGAACACATTGTATGCAGGGCTAACCCATGTACTATCTTCAATTGGGTAAATAATCCCAAACATCTAGCCATTTAATTATTTCCTTTTTAACAACCTCTTTCATGATTGGATTTAGCCTTCTCGTGCCTCAATGTTGTTTTTAGCATTGTCTTCTAGATTTATTCTATGCATACAAATAGAGGGCTAATCCCTTTAATGTCCGCCATTTGCCATCCTATTGCTTTTTATATTTTTAAGGGTTTCAATTAAATCATGCTCTCGCTCTAATGATAGATCGATGCAATGATAATCGGAAGTGAATCATTATCCCCTAAGAAAACATACTTTAAGTGTTTTGGCAATTCCTTGATTTCTAGTTTGGGAGGTTGTTCAATTGAAGGTAAGTTTTTCTTAAGGTTAGGGTCTTCTAAATTTAAAGATTCAAAAGTTCTAGACCATACCTTAGGTTTAACTTCTCTCTGTTGTCGTATGCCTTGTTCTTGCATTTCAGCCTCGGGAAGTGCATAAGCACTTGATGCTAAAGCACTAGTCGGATGGTCATCTTGTTTGTTGAATTGCTTCGCACTGGATGATCAAGTGAGATAGCGAGAACATTCTTCTTGCTCCTCTCTTTGGATACTTCATTGCTTTCATCACATTGAATTTCACTTCTTGATCATTCACCCTCATGGTTAGTTCTCCTTTTTGAACATCAATAAGTGTCTTACCAGGTTGCAAGAAATGGTCTTCCAAGGATTCTTTGGCACATTTTCATCTGCAACAAAATCAAGAATAACAAAATCTGCAGGAAACACGAATTTGTCAACCTTGACGAGAATATCTTCAACTATCCCTTACGGATATTTGTTGATCTATCTCGCAAGGGATAATGTTACAGTATGTAGGCTTTGCATTACCAATTCCTAACTTCTCAAAGATAGATTTAGGCATCAAGTTGATGCTTGCACCTAAATCACATAGAGCTCTCCACTGTATAGTTGTTGCCTATAGAGAAAGGAATTGTAAAGCTACCGGGATCTTTCAATTTTCTTGGAATTTTATTCGTAAAATTGAACTAACTTCCTTTGACATTGCAATAGTTTGAAATTCACCTAATCTCTTTCTTCTACAAATGATATCTTTCATAAATTTAGCATAATTAGGCATTTGTTGTAAAGCTTCAATCAAAGGAATATTAATGTGCAACTGTTTTAAAACATCTAAAAACTTATCAATTGCTTCTCCTCATGCACTTTTTTTAATCTTTGAGGGAATGGAGGAGGTGGGTGTTCGAGAACTAACCTGGGATTTGGTTCTTTTTGAGAAGTGGAAGCTTTCGTGCTTCGCATTCTCGAGTTTCTTTTTCTTTTTGAGTTTTTCTCCCTTATCTACACCTTCATTCTCATAGGGCTCTGTGAGATCCTTACCACTTCTCGGTGATATGGCCTTTACTTGTTCTTTTCCTTGCCTTTGAGATGTGGATGCTTCTGTCAGATGGATGGTAGAACACCGCAGGTCTTTGATACATAGCATTTGCTAATTGACCTACTTGAGTTTCTAAGTTTTTATGGAAGCATCTTGAGTTTGCCTTCTTTGTTCTTGTTTCACTTATGAATGATTTAAGCAGAAGCTTTCTATTGAATTATCATTGGCGGTTTGTTGTTGCCTTTGATAATTTTGATATCTGGGTTGTGGGCTGGTGCTTGAGCTCCCGGTGCTTGAACACCGGTGCTTGAGCAATCGTTATTACTTGGTCCCCACTTAAGATTTGGGTGATTTTTCCGGCCATGGATTATAGGTGTTAGAGTAAGGGTTGTTATTCCTATTATTATTATATCTATTTTGATCCACATAGTTAAGCGACACGGGATTACTTGAGCACTCTTCATAGAGGTGGGCTCCTCCACGAGAAACACAACTAGGTGCTCCTTGAGGTGCTTGTTCTATGGTCGCAATGAAGTTTCACTGGTTTAGGTGTATTTGAACTAGGTGTAGTGAAAGTTTTAATCATGTTAGCCAATGTGACAACTTGAGCGATTAGGGATGAAATTTCACTAAGTTCATGTACTCCGACTTTCTTTTGGGCACTTGCCCTTTCAAGAGAGGCCAGCTAGAACTATTCGTTGCTACCCTATCAATTAATTCACAAGCTTCATTATAAGATGATTCAATAAAACACCCACGATGATGCATCAAGCATAATTCGGTTTGGGGCTCTAATCCATTGTAAAATGTTTCCATCTGTATAATGGTAGCGGACCATGATGAGGACATTTTCTAAGCAATTCCTTCCATCTTTCCCATGCCTCAAACAATGATTCAAAGACATCTCTTTGTTTAAAAGATGTAATGTCATTTCTCATCCTAGCATTTTTGATTGGTGGGAAGTATTTTTGTGAAATTTTTCAACTAATTCATTCCATGAATGAATTGAATTAGGCTCTAAAGAATTTAACCATGATTTAGCTTTATCTTTTAATGAATATGGAAATAACTTTAGCCTAAATGCATCCTCACTTACACGGTATGATGAAATTGCTACATACTTCTAAAAGCATTTTAAATGCTCATGGGGTCATCATGTGAAAATCCCCAAACGACGACCAATTGTTTGCGACATTTGAAACATCATTGGTTTAAATTCAAAATGGACAAACATCAATATGAGGCCTAGCAATGCTAGTCCGCATATTTTGATGATCAAACATGGTATAATCCCTCATGGACCTATCTCTATCATTAATCATGCCTATAGGGTCCATGTATATGAATTGATGTCTATGATTTACTCCTACATCGGGAATTGAATTACCTCTCGATGTGTGTTATGCCTTGATCCTTCATCTTCCGGGCCGTGTTTGGTGCATGAGTTCTTTGTCGCAGTATATCATGCATGTATTTGTCTTGTTTGTGGCATCCCTAGTGGTATTCTTGGTTCACCATATTCTTTGTGTTGTTGGATTTCCTCTCAAGTCTTAATTGTCTCCCGAATCTTCTTTCAATCTACGGATCAAAATCAAAATTTGGTGGTGGTCTTCTTGGCATAGGCTAGTGCTTAAGCACTTGTTCTGCACTGAATAACACTACCAAAAAGCAGTAAAAAAAATAAAAACACTCTTTTACTAACTAAACAAACTAAAAATTATTGGCAATCCCCGGCAACGGCGCCAAAAACTTGGTGTGTGAAATAAGCATGTGCAAGTATACACAGTCACAAACAAGTAATAAAGAGTAAGTAAAGATCGTTCCCAGGATTGACTAATTTTTAATGTGTTTGTTTAGCATAGGTAAACTAGTGTGTCTACAACTATTCAGAGATTTGTGGTTGGTTTTGGAATATAGAAAACAGAATTTAAATACACTGTAGAGGATGTAATTTAAGAGAGAGTTGAGATGCTTTTACCATATGAGTTCCTTGTGAGAATGTTGGTTGTCTTTTGGTGCTTGAGCACACGGTGCTTGATCACTTAGTGTAGATACATCAGTTAAGGGTGACTGCACAAGCTCAATAAACCCTTGTTTTTTTGCAAAAGAAAGGCAAGTGTGTCAAACTCCCTCGCCTCCTTTCAAGTGGTTCAAGTTGCTAAATACTTTCCCTTAGTAAAAACCCCACACATGAACAAAGACTATGCTAATTACTTTTGAATTAGCATGGAATTACTAAGTCGACTTTGTGGAAAACAAATTTCTCATCAAAGACTTAAATAAACACTTGCCTTTGCTTCTAGTTCTTGAGATCTAGTTGTAAGTCAATCTCTTGTAAATACAACTCCCCTTGTTCTAAGTTAACCTTAAAACAAGTTTAATTCAAGTACAAGAACTAGTAAGTGAGGCACCCTTTTGGACAACACAATAGTTCTCACGAGTTCATCATATGACTAGAGCATCCCAACTAAGGAATTTAGCTCATCATCGTCCACATAAAGTAATTAAACAAAGCAAGTAAAGAAAACATTGTAAATAACTTGGAAATGTAAATTGCTTAAAAGTAAATTGCTTGAATGGACAAGTCTTGCAAGAAAGTAAATTGCTTGATTGGACAAGTCTTGCAAGAAATTAAATAACAAGAAAGTAAATAAAGAGTAAGATGAAGAACATGAAATAAGAACTTAATATTAATGAAGAACACTTGATTCTCAACTAGGAAGAAGTGAAGAATAGAGATGTCAATTCCTTCTTACCTTCCTCTTAAGTTTAGAGTAATCAAAGTGAAGTAAAAAGACTTGGAAATAAAATGAAGAACAAGATGAACTTTAATCTAAAACTACTATTGTATCTATATGGTATTGGTCGTATATCTATATATTATTGGTCGTATATCTATATATTTTTACAAGAGATGAAAGAGTCCTATTTATAGATGTAGGAGATTTCCTTCCATGGAGGGTTTTCTTTGTCTTCAAGTATTTGATTCCTTGCTTGCTTGTGAAGTATTCTTTGACCATCATGTGACTTATCCTAGTTATTTTGCAGGTGTCAATTGTTGTCACTTTGAATGGGAAACATTCCTTTGAGTGGGAAACATTCCTTTTGAAGGGGTCCAATTAGTTGATGACATTTGGCTTGGTGTAATGATGATGTTTGTTGTTTTCATCCTATAGATGACTTCTTTGGTAACTTGATAATTGATTCCATGTGATCACCGAGCTAGTAGGAGGCCGCCAAGGTCTTTAGAACGAAATCAAATTGAGGTGCTTCCAATGTGGGGTCTTGTGCTACTTGCTTCAGCTGCATGCTTTGGTGCTTAAACACTCGATGCTTAAGCACTTAATGCAAAATCACAAAATCTGCAAAAGTACTCAACAAACATATCAAACATACCAATTTGTATATAAATTGAACTTCTATCTCCTTGATAATGTATTTTATAATTTTCATCTCTTTTTATTGTATTTACAAGTTTATTGCATTGGTTTCAAACATTTATCTAAGTAAAAGACTATGAATAACTCTATATAAAATAGAGTTATCAATACACCAGCAAAATGCTCTCCTGAGAATGAGAATATAACTTCCAACAAATCCGCTTTCCAAATACTTACTAAACCTCCTGACATACCTGTGGCATTTTTACTAAGCCAATCAAAATTATCATCACCCCATATACTTGATACCATTCTCTTTGAGAGATCACTTATTTTCATTTCTTGAATCATACATAAGTCAAAGTTCTCCTTCACAATCAGTTTCTTGAGACGCTTCCTCTTGGCAGTGCCCCCCACCCTCTCATATTCAATGTTGCAATCTTCATTGGAGACCATCTTTTTTCCCCCACTTACCTTTTGCACTCTGATCCCTAGCTTCCAAGGCTTGGAATCTAACGGCATCATCCTTGTCATCACTTATCCCTGTCACTCCCAAATTGTATTTTGCGAAGCTCCACATCTTATTAGCAATTGACACCTCATGATCAATCAAGAATCGTTCGTTACAAACACGAATTCCTGAATCTCCCACAGAAACATCCCCGAGAGCCGCCCCATTCTTGTCGCAACTGAATGAGACAGAGAGGTCAGAGTTGGGAGGTCTGCGGGATACCACATGCATCTTCGTTGAACCCGAGCTGCTACCCTTTGAGAAATTGATGGATGGAATCAAATCTCTTGCTTTGTCATTCACCATACCAATAACTACCCCGTTATTCTCACGGACCCATAGCAACGCTGGAGCTTGCTGATGTTGACTTACCAGGTTTCATGGACTTTTTATTTCTCTTTCTCAATAACGGCCCAAAAGAATTCCTCAGTGCAGGCCCAACAAACAGAGCATCATCATCCACAATCGGGCCAGGCTGCACTTGATTGGCACCCTGAACCTCAGACCTACGGTCATCCACCGTAAAATTAATTGTTACAATTTTGCCTTCCTTGACAGCGCCATTAACTTCTCTTCTCAACATTACACCCACCTGCCATAATTAGCAACGTGTCCTTCTTTCCTTCAATTAAGCCTACATTCTCTCCATTTAACAACATAGGTCCCACCATTTGACTTTTTTGATTCCTATCATTCTCATTAATCGCATGCTGCACAACATTCTCATTAATCACATGCTGCACAATTCTAGGATTTTCATCGGCCGATTCCTTAATGCCATTGTTTATGCAATTAGTGTTTTGACCTTCCCCATGGGCACCTTTCACTTGAATTTTTATAACTATAAGCCTGCGTCAAGCCACCCCAGTGCATCGGACCACACCACTCCTCAAGCACTTTTACATCAAATAACACCTCGTTTATATTTGCGTTGACTACCATATTGAAGACATCGTAACATCTAGTTCTTATCAATATTCTCACCACGTCTAGATAATTTTTCTACCGAGTGTTTTCATCAACCCCCAAGAATGTACTAAATCTTGTCGCTAATGCAAAAAGAAGTCATTGTTCCAAGCATGGGCTGGGATGCCATGACACCGGACCCAAACCAACCTTTCATTATCCACCTCCAAAGGCTCCCACTTCCTAATATCCTCAATGTGTTCCGAAAGCCAATCCACTGCATCTTTAAAGAGATCTTAAAATAAGCCATCCTCCAACTCTTCCAGGAGGACCAAATTGGCGCCTATGGGAGTCACCTTTATTGAGAAAAAACCTTGCATATTGAACCATTCCTGCACCATGTACGTGGAGCCTGAGTCACGTACTTTTGCCACATACACTTTGGAGAATGCTTGCAGTTCCTCCTCCGCAGTGTTGTACCAAACTTCACCAAGATTTCTCGTCCGAAAGTACACTATCTTTTGATCCTGTTGGTACCGCCGCGGTCCCCAACGATTAAACTTCTGCCCTCCTCTATTGATAATATCAGCATCAGCGAAAAATTCTGATTTTGAAGCGTCCCTCCTTATCTTGTTTCCATCTTCATCGCGTATGACCTTCTTCCATACCACACATCACCTTCTTCCATACCGCACATCTTACCTTTTCTGGCCGATTAACTTGCACCTTACGGATAGTCTCCTTCCTCTCCATTCTTCTTCCCTCCTCCTCGCGACCCTTCTTGTTAAAACCATCAGCTTTTCCTCTATCAAACCTTGGTATGTTAACGTGAATCTTATCTGACCCGAAGATAATGTTATCCAACTTCACAGCAAAAACTCTCGGATCCTGGACTTCAGCAAATCTACAAAGCCAAACCTCTTTCCCCATTTCTTCTTCGGTGGAATGACAACCTCCACGACCTTTCCATACAACCCAAAAGCTTTCAACATTTCCTTGGCTCCATGCGAGTTTGGAAAGTCTGAGAAATAAAAAGAAATTGTTCCTTCAGTAGATTTCTCTCCCCTACCAACGATGTCAATCCTTCCTTTGCTTCCTCCAGCAACCCTTCGTCTTCTCTGTACCAAACTCCAGCCATCATCATCACCAGAAACTTCTCCTTCACCAGTAGTCTTCTTTGCCTCCACAGTTCCTCTTGGTTCATCGTTCTTTTTTAACTTTTCAGTTCCCCTTGGTTTCTCTCTCTCTCTCGCCTCTTCGGTTCTCTCCATACAGGGTTGTTGCTCATAGAATGTAAGATAATGAGAATAGAATGAAAAGAGTGTTAGCTTAGCTGGGATGTAAATTGGCATAGCAATGCACTTACGCTTCTTTTTTTTTGTCTAAAAATTGCGGTTAACATTATTCCTAGTCTAATTTATCGCTATATATTTGTCGGATTTGACTACCAGCTAATTATTTTTACATATTAATTACTACATGCGTTGCTTATTTATTCTTTTTTTCATTTAAATAAGCGGTTACCACATAGACTTAGTTTTTGATTCGTGTTTTTTCTTAACTTTGCCGTTCGAGTGTGGGATATTATTTTTTTCGTCATCTTGGTATGACGTTTTCTTTCCCGTATTGTCGCAGTGTTCGTTTGGTTTAGATTGACAGATCAATTTCAATCCATTACAAATTCAGTCAATAACTTGGCCGTCAACGTTGTAGATCCGGATGCATGACTATTCCGGTCACTTTGATTTGTCATATATGTAGGCATTTTTTGTTAATTTATGCTATATTAACCTGTGTATTGTGAGTTTGTTCACAGACTCATCATTTTCGATTTTAGCGATGTTGAATTTGTATTGTTTTTGATGTATTCTCCAAATTTAAATAAACTAATATTTTTTTAATTAAAAAAACTGCATGCAAATAATCGTTGTATAGGTTGGTAATCTATCATATCTTCATTCATTAAATATTATATATTCATTTATCACTTTCATGCTGTTAATTAATATCATATCATATCATATCATATAATATAATAACATAACAACGTTGACAAAAAACTAGCCAGTCATTTTCATGTCATTTTCGCATTTTTTGCATAGACTATTGTTCGTTCATAATATAAAAGAAGAAATTTCAAGACAATTATCAAAATGTATGTAGACCAGTAAGCATGCATTCCCATAACCACATAAAACAACACTTTATTTATGATATATAATATAATGGCTTTGATCCAAGTCGGAAGAGCAGGAGAATTAATCGCATGGTGTAGATTGCGGTACCGTGGATTTTATGGATTAATAATAGGAACAATATTACATTCAGAGGGGCTTGTAAATGTAACAAACATGGTGAAATATAAAAAACCATTGACATTACAAACTGAGAATGTTCCCCCAAAACGCATTACACTTTACACTTTTCTTCCATCCATCGACTATATAATAAGCTTAAATTATTAGTTTTGTGGTAAAATACTATCTGAGTCCCTTAATTTATTTTCAAGTTTTGATTATACAACTTTGATAACCCGCAGATGTAAGCAAAAAGTGCAGACTATGTGAGTTAAATAAATTATTTAAGCAAAAAATGCAAAACTACCGGTCGTCAGTATAGAAGAAATGCAGACATGATCCGCTGGTCGGTGAAGAGAGGCTCGAGGTCGAGGTCATACGGTGAGGCTGATCCTCCTCCTGATGCCCCTGATCCTGTTGGGGCTGCTCCTCCTGATACTCGGGAGTCAGTGCATGGTAATGAATAGGCTGGGGATGGTAAAGAGGAGGCTGTGGATGGTACTGAGGAGGATGCTGAGAATGATACTGAGGAACCGGCCTCCCTCTATGCCAATCCTCCTGCTGAGTCTGCTGCAGATAATCCCCAAGATAAAACTGCCCATCATCCTGAAAATGACTCCCCTCGTCCTCGTGCTCGGTGCAGCGGAAGATGACTCCCCTCTCTCTCTGATAGGAGATACCTCCCGTCTCCCTCTATGCCTACCGGACACTACAAGCAAAGGAAAAAAAATAGTAAAAAAAAAATTGCTCATCGTATATAGGGTATGCTGGGCGTATATACGATGCGTACTCTTTAACTCGTCGTAGATAGGTTCTGCTGGGCGTATATGCGAGTGGCCGAAATCTGTGTAATCGTATATACGCCTGGAAAGGGGTATATACGATGTGAAGAAAATTGCTGATCGTATATAGGCTTGTGGTGGGGTATATGCGAGTGGTGGAATTTCAGGCTGATCATATATACGTCTCTGTGGCGTATATGCGAGTGGCTGGTGGTCAATCGTAGGTATGACCAATAATGTGAAGGAATTGTGATTTTGTAAAAACGCAGGGGTATTTTCGTCTTTTCACAAGGTGGGTGGCGGTATGAGGAGAGAGGGTGGGGGTCCAAAAAAAAAACCCTAATATAAGGTAGATGGTAGAGTCATTTGTAATCATCTTCTTCTCATTTTGTAATATTTTATCACTTTCAATATAATAAACTTTTAAGGGTTTTATCTCTAATTTCCATGGATACCATGTTTTTCAACATGGTATCAGAGCAAACATGGTATCCTCCATGTTCCGGGGTGCAGTTAGAAATGGGCCAGCAGCCCAACCCAGCGAAAACGGCCCAAGACCGTGTCTTGGTCCGCAATTCTCGGCGATCGGCCAGATTTCTCGCAACGGCCAGGTCGCCCCAGTGGTATAAGTACCACCTCCATCAGGTATGTTTTCCTACCCAGTGATACCTCGCTCGTTAGCACACCTCTGACGAGAGCGTCAGAGTGTCTTTGCAGGTACCACCCGAGGTGCTCTCAAGACCGGTCCTTATTCCTCTACAACGACTGGACAGTGGAACAGCGAACGACATCAACACTCAGTGATCAAAGCACGATCATTGGCGACCACAGTGGGAGGCCCGAGCGCTATCCTACCTTTAAGATGGCCCCGAAGAGACCTACTACGCGGGCATCGACGCAGCACGACCCTATCGGACAAGACGTTCGTCCGCGGCAGACCCCAGAGGGCGTGCCAGTTACCATTCACGAATCCCAAGGAAATCCTCGCCAAGAGCCATCAGTTCAGGGCGGTCAAGGACCGATCTTGGAACAAGTGCAGCAGCTGGTCCCACACCAGCAAATCCCGGCCGAACTGGCGGAAGCCGGGATCATGGAGCCTCTACCGGAGCACGTCACTCAGGTTGTTCTCCAACTGCTCCAAAGTAAGAATCAACTCATAGCTGACCGCGACGATCTGATTTCTCGACTTGAGAGAGGATCGATGCCTGACCGCCAGCGAGCAGGCCACGGAGAACCTTCCGCCCAAGCTCATCCTTCACGAAGAGCCAGAATGCCCCGGAAGAAGCGTTCGTCCCTGGGCGGAAGCACCTCTCGCCATTCCCATCCCGGCGGTCCGGCACGCAGACGCTCGGTCGCAGAACGCGAGGAGGCAGCGCGATCGCCGCCCCCTCCTACGACTACGATTATTCAGACTCCGTCTACAATCCTGAGTCGGACCGTTTGTCTACGAGATATTCCTCGTACGAATCCTCCGGCTCCCGTAGATCTAGAAGCCGCTCCTGGGACCCCTACGACGAACTCAACGATTACCGCAACGGGGAAATCAGAGATGTTTCCCGGCGACCTAGAAGGCATAACTCCGTCCGAAGCAGAGGGCGATCGCCCCTGGTGCCTCCTATCTATGGCCCTCCGGTCGGTGCACTACGCCAGAATGGCTAAAAAAGAGCGCCACATACCCAGCGTTTTTTAATAAACGCTGCGTATAGAGAGGAAGAGATTGCACATAACCAGCGTTTTTTAATAAACGCTGCGTATAGAGAGGACGAGATAGGAAAATACCCAGCGTTTTTCAGCAAACGCTGCGTATAGAGAGGACGAGAAAGCCAAATAATCAGCGTTTTTGAGGA
The DNA here is from genome assembly GCA_020916435.1 of Oxytropis ochrocephala. Taxonomy (NCBI): domain Eukaryota; kingdom Viridiplantae; phylum Streptophyta; class Magnoliopsida; order Fabales; family Fabaceae; genus Oxytropis; species Oxytropis ochrocephala. Next base: position 53,585,302 of record CM037095.1, read on the forward strand.
AACGCTACGTATAGAGAGGAGGAGAAAGCCAAATAATCAGCGTTTTTGAGGAAACGCTGCGTATAGAGAGGACGAGAAAGCCAAATAATCAGCGTTTTTTAGAAAACGCTGCGTATATTAGAACGAAAAACCACATATTCAGCGTTTTTAGAAACACTGAGTATTTGTTTTAATTTTTTTTTGGCCAGGTCTCTCACAACGCATCTCTCTCTCTCTCTCTCTCACACAACCGATCTATCTTCTCTTCTTTTAACACAGCTCCGTCTTCTCCCTCTCCCTCTCTTCCCCCTCTTCGTCTTCCATTCTCGTTTTCTCTTGTAAAATCACTCACCGAGATTCCCGTCCCAAACCTCACGCTACTCGCTTCTCACGCTCTCAGATTCCATTTCTGTACCGCCACGAAGATTTAGGGTTTCCTAAGAAAAATGGCGGATGAATCGGAAAGCACCGTGACGGCGGCGATCGTGAATCGTTGCTTGATAAGATCACCGAGAAGCTTCACGGTCATGATTCTTCTTCCGATTCAGATTCTCGAATCCGCTAAACCCGCTTCTTTCTTCCGTTAAGGACAAAGTTTATCGCCTCTTTGGGAGAGAGAAGCTCGTTCACTCCGCCCCTCGGCGGCGAAAGCGTATGAATCTCTCTCTATCTCTCTCTGGTTTAGATCGTGAAAAAGCAATAATCTTAATCTTAATGCTACATATTGTTAAATTTTATTTTTGATTTATTATCATTACTACATGTGAGCGGAAATCGTGTTCGCTTAAGATCTTTGAAGAAATTTACTTGACATTGAAATTCGAGATCTTAGATTGTCTAATATTTAGTAATCGTTGAATCTAAAGAACATTTTGCTTGTGATAAGTTTATTTTAATAGCTTTTTACTTAGCTAGTCCTTTGAATCGTATCTATGAATCGTGATTTCCGTAGATTATCTAAACTTGCCGCCTTGTGGTGTCGTGTGAATTTTAATTGTCGACATGAATTTGCGGAGAGAAAAGAAGCGGTTTTTATTCATTGTTATTATATTACATTCTTTCTTATATGCTTTAGAAGAAAAAAACCAATGGCTTTGTATCATTCTGTATTCCATGTTACTTCTATGATCCTGACTACGTTGTTTGGTTACATTATAGCTCCCAGGATTGTACAATCAAAGTTTGGGAAACCACACAAGGGAAACTAATTCGTGAACTGAAGGTGAGCCTCCTCCCTCCACAGTTGAATGCCATTTGCAATTGAACTTTTGTGTTCTTGTTTTAAATTTGATTATTGTTAATTTGTCTTGTGCTTGTTTTCTCTTGTGCTTGTTTTCTGTTTTTGTTCTTTTTGTCAAGGAGGATTCTTATCTTTCATTCTCCTTGAAATGGAGATAAAGAATGAACAAACAGATGAAGGAGGATTCTTATCTTTCATTTATTTTTGCAGAAGATAACCTCATTTTTGTAAGGATTCTCTTTAACATGCTCAGGCTATTTAAGGAGTGCTTAATACTTATCAATTTTGCTTCTGGTCAACTTATCAATGAGCCATAATCTTTTGATTGATGCTGGTTGATTTTGATATATTGACTATGGACAATGTTTTTTGGCTATCTAAAATTGTATACTATTTGATGTGGTAGGAAGCAGATGCTAAATTTGTAAGTAGATGCGAGACGAGTGGCTGTTACACGTATGTTTGGTTTCGGTTTTGTTGGACCAGTTGGCCATACGGTATGTTTTTCTCGTTATGTTTTGCATACTTACAGATTTCAGAATCGATACTTATAATCAAAGTTATAATTCCTGCTTTGCCAAAATATTTGTACTCACATGGAACCAAACAACCTTCATGTCTTGTAGGTATGAAGGCTTAGACAAATTTATAACGCATAAGCTTCAACTAATGCCAAAAGTCGCAGACAATGGTAGCTACTAAAGTAGCAATGGACGGTTTGATATTTGGACCAATACATTTGTTTGTCTTCTTTAGTTACATGGGATTGTCTGCTGGCAAAACTATTCCTCAAGTGAAGGAAGACTTTAAAAAGAATTATATCCCAGCATTGGTTTTAGAAGGTGGAATGTGGCCAATTGTGCAGGTTTTTAATTTTGGTATGTTCCTGTTAAGTATCAGCTTCTTTATGGATAATGTACATATTGAGTTATAGTTCAATTGTATCAAGTAAACTATATAGCTTAGTATTCTTGTACCAAGAGATTATAACTTATTATATAATATATATGAGTGTATGATTTAATTTTTTGGATGTATGATTTAATAAGTTTATGATTTAATTTTTTGGATGTAATTTGGATGTATGATTTAATTTTTTGGATGTAATTTGGATGTATGATTTAATTTTTTGAATGTATTTTGGATGTATGATTTAATTTTTTTATGATGTATGATTTAATTCAGGCTTAAATACAACAAATTCATAGATATCACTGTTAAAAAATATTTTGGATGTATGATTTAATTTTTTTTGTTGCAAATATAAAATGGAAAATACACAAACTGAAAAAAAATTAAAAAAAAAAAAAAATTAAACAATGGGCAGCGCTTTTAAGGAAGTCTTTGCCTATAGGGGATAAGTTTGGGCAATGGGCAGCGTTTTTAGTTAGCGCCTATTTGAGGACGTGTTTGGGCAATGGGTAGCATTTTTTAGGAGCGCGCCTATTTGAGGACGTGTTTGGGCAATGGGCAGCGCTTTTTAGGAAGCGCCTATTTGAGGACGTGTTTGGGCAATGGGCGCGCTTTTTAGGAAGCGCGCCTATTTGAGGACGTGTTTGGGCAATGGGTGGCGCTTTTTAGAAGCGCTGCCCATTGTTGGAGTGGAATACCAGCGCCACACATCAAGCGCAAAAGCGCGCCATGGATAAAAAAACGCCCATCTACTAGATCTGTTGTAGTGGGTGGTGGTTTCTACGGGATGCCCACTGAGGCATACCTCACCATGCATCCCTTTGGGCCAAGTGACATCCCGACCGGCCATGCCCGTTCACAAGGGAGATCAGGCGCTACCGTATTCCTAAGGCCACAACCGCAGCAGCCATAGAAGCGATCGTGGACAAGGACACCTCCGAAGAGGACGTCCGGCTGTCCAAAGGCCGCAGGGTGGCCATGGTCATACATGGTGGAAACCCTTTGGATAAAAGGGAAACAAAGAAGGCCATGAAGAGAAAGTGGAACGATCTTATGATGGTTGGAACGACATCTGCAGAGCGACCGGCTTCGAATAGGCCGCCCATCTCCTTTGGAGATGAAGACTTGCTAGATGGACGGACAAATAGCTACGTTCCGTTGGTTATCAGGGCAGTCATCGCCAACACTGAAGTCCGCAGAATTCTGGTCGACCAAGGTAGTTTGGTCGACATTAATTATGTTCGGAGAGTTAATCGACAATCTCAGTGTAGATCGGAGCGAGATCATTCCACAGGCCGATCCAACTCCAAGAACAGGGTTTAACGGGGCGGTCACCTATCCCTTGGGGACGATAGAACTCTTGGTCACTTTTGGAGATGACACAGGTGCAAGCACCCTATATAGGACGGTCAACACGACATTTCTGGTCCTTCCTATCAAGTCTTGCTATCAATGCATCATAGGTCGCCCGACACTTGGGAAGCTGGAGGCCGTTGCCTCCACAATCCATCTAAAAATGAAGTTCTACAGCAAGGACGATCAAGTTGTGACCTAGATGGCCGACATGAAAGCGGCCAAACGGAGCCACTATTTGTACCAAGACATCTGTGACGAGCAAGATAAGAGTGCCGACCCGCAGAGTCTAGAAGAAAGACACCAAGTTAACCCATCGGCGACGGACGCCATGTATGATCGACAAATGACCTGCAGGACGATGATGATGATTTAGCCCGTGAGCTAAAAAACAGATTGAAGAGGCCCAAGCTACACGGAGATATGATTGGACGCCCAACCGGGGACGACCTGAAAAGACGACCAAGCTTGAGGCGCCTACCCGAAAGCAGTCGAGCAAGATCTTATAGCCTGTCTCAGGGATTATGCAGATTTGTTTGTGTGGCAGGCATCAGACATGCCTGGGATCCCAATAGAGATTGCGTGTCATCAACTCTCAGTGGTTGAGACAGCTAGGCCGGTCGCCCAGAGAAGGCGAACTCAGAATGAAGAGAAGGCTCAAGCAGCAGTGCGGGCCGTTGACGACCTGATCAAGGCCAACTTCATTGAAGAAATCAAGTACACGACCTGGCTGTCTAACGTTGTGTTAGTAAAAAAGAAGAATGGCAAGTGGCGCATGTGCGTCGACTACACCGATCTGAATAAGGCATGCTCGAAGGATGCCTTCCCGGTGCCCAGCATTGACAAGCTGGTCGATGGAGCATCGGGCTACAAGTTGCTATCATTCCTGGATGCTTATTCTGGGTATAACCAAATCACAATGTATCCTCCAGACCGTCACAAAACCGCATTCATGACCGATCGGGGGAACTTCCAATACAAGGTCATGCCCTTCGGCCTGAAGAACGCTGGAGCGACCTACCAGCGGATGATGAACAAAATATTCAGAAAGCAGATCGGTCGAGTAGCCGAGGTATATCTAGATGATATGATCATCAAGAGCAAGGGCGACCAAGATCATGCGACCGACCTAAGAGAGATCTTTGAAGAAGCAAGGAGGAATTCCTTAAGGCTGAACCTAGAGAAATGCACCTTTGGGGTTAGGGCAGGCAAGTTTTTGGGGTTCCACCTTACTGAAAGGGGGATAGAGGCTAACCCGGATAAATGCAGGGTGGTCGCCGATATGAGGCCGCCCACCACAAAGAAAGAGATCCAACGGTTGAACGGCATGTTCGCTGCCCTGTCAAGGTTCATACCTAAGTCTACATGCAAATCGCTTCCCATATTCAAGCTGTTAAAGAAGGAGGTAGAATTTGAGTGGACCGACCTGTAACACCCCCTTACTTTAATACTACTTAACAAATTAAATCAGAGTTTTCAAAAACCACTCAAGGAGTGCTACAATTTTTCTACAAGAATTTCAACCAAACAAAACAGTATAAGTAATTGCGCAGCTAAACAGTGTAGTGGAATGTACATACAACACCTCGGCCTAGAAGGAACCGAGTTCAACAAGTAATAGGTTATTAGTTACATCATAGTCAAAATAATACATGTTCCAAAAGACATAGGTTTATATCTCAAAATAAATCTACATAGCAGATCACTACACTACTCGGCCCCCTGTGTTACACTACCAGAGCAATGACGACGCCAAACGACACTGAGTAAGGACTGACCTCTACTCGGGAACACCTGCAAGTTGCCAACATGAGAAGCAACATAAAAGCAGTACGGTGAGTCTCTAAACACAATTAATAAGGTTTATGACAAGCATTATGCTAAGCAAACACATATAAACATCTCTGGCCAAAGACACAACTAACACAATTATTTAGTGCATGAGTTATATGCATGATGCGGACCCAAAACTCCAAGGGCATATGCATGATGGATCCATTAAGACCAAGTCTTCGCTATCACCTTAGGACCGAAGTCCTCTGCTTTCACCATAGGACCAAGTCCTCTGCTTTCACCATTATGCTTATGATTTATGCGACACCATGAACAATGCATAACACACAAGCATATACATTATTCAATCTAATCATAACACAACTCCAGTAACTCACCATCAAGACCGCAGCCTTCTATTCATTAATTAGGACCTAAGTCCTCTGCTCACCTCTAGGACCGAAGTCCTCTGCGTTCACCCTTTTCGTTTTATTTAATGCCCCTCAGGGACTTCAACATTTATTACTCCTCTACTCGTAGCCCTACGGCCAAAACAACTCTCATACATCATTACTGCACTAAGGCCGACGCCGTCAGACGGCCATACGACTCTGGGGTGTCGCCTCAACTCACCGATCACCTCGGTTCCAAGTAGTGGACCAAAAGTCACCACGAGGACTACCATGTCACTTAGACTAAAACGTCAAATAGGGACTAAAATGACTACCCCATTTAGCCCCTCGCGCACTTGGCACTGAAAGCGACGCTCACGGTTGCGTCCAGCCACAGCCTGCGCCACACTAGCGTTGAAACAACACCTCGGCACCTATAGCACCTCGGCACACTCGGCACCTCGGTACGCCTACACTCTACTCCACTCATAGTCACATCAATTCACGCGAACGTTCTTTACTTCCTCTATACACCGCCTAGTTACTCTACGCTTGGACACACCGCGCTCAAACGCACATCTCACCTCGGCAAGTACACCTAGGTATGATATACTCTACGCCTCGGCCATAAAACCTCCTAGCATTACACGCTATACATTATCCACGGCACTTCAGCATTTATGCCTAAGTGCTCTATCTCGGCCTAAGTATCTCGGCCTACTTACCCTACACTTTGACAAGTACAAACCGATACTTATGCCTAGTCTCAGGTACTCATATACTTAATTACTGGTGCTCTATCATTCACCTCGGTTCCTATGACCTCGTTGCTTACGTTCTTGACACTTACAATTATTCACTTAGGTTCCCGTTTACGTATAGAAAGTAACCTCACCTCGGCAATCCTAAACCGACTACTCCATTTAACTCAACGCACCCTCGTCACGTTATGATGTACGTTTTCAGCTACTCCTCTGTTATCCTAAGCCTATTCTTTAAGGACCTCTCCAAGATTATGTTGCTCACCCTCACTCACTCTCGCTCATTAGGACTGAGAGGTTTCCTCAGCTCCCATTTCACTCCTTAATCCTTCGTATGACCAACTCTCTCATCCACTCCACACAACTCCACTGAAGTGAGCCAAAACACAACATCAAAAACATCAAAACACATCAAACATGCAAAGCAACTCAGCAAACATAAATACAATCTACTCACACATAACAACTCATCATAACACAAAATTATACGTGAGAAGAGAGCCCCCTAACCTTGTTCAGTTAAGCAAAAGACCATCTCTTCACCGAAATCCTCTAGTTAACACTCGCAGCAACTCTTCTCCCTTGAGCTTGAGCTTCTTCCACGCCAAAAGCTCTCCCTTCTCTCTAGAAAATGATCTCACCTACCACTTCTCTCTCTTACTTCTCTTTGACTTTTCTTAGATTCCTTTCTGATGAAAACATGCTCCCTCTCCTTCGACACTCTCATTTAAGGCACACACTTGGGCTTCTAATGGCTCATGGGCCTCCAATGGCTCATGGGCCTCTACGCCCACCTTCTCCATTCACTTAAGCATCTCCTAAATGAAATAAACTCCTAATTAATACTTGGCTTAATTAAAAAGTTGTAAACATAAATAACTCAACTAAATAATTAATTGAACTACTTTGGGGTGTTACAACTCTCCCCCACTTAGAATATTTCGTCCTTGAAATCATACCTGAAGCAAACAACTCAGGATAGGCTTCCTGCATCTTGCTCTCCAGCTCCCAAGTAGCATGCTCACCAGCAGCTCCAAACCAAACCACCTTCACTAGCTTGATCTCTTTTCCTCTTAAAGTCTTCATTTCTCGGCCTTCAATCCTGATCGGCACTGTCTCCACAGTCAAGTTTTCCCTCACTTGCACGTCGTCCATCTGAATTACATGGGACGGGTCTGAAATATATTTCCTCAGCTGAGATACATGGAACACATTATGCAAATTTGATAGGTTAGGTGGCAAAGCAACTCGGTAAGCCACCTTCCCAACTTTCTCTAGGATCTGGTATGGACCAATAAAACGAGAGGACAACTTCTTAGCCTTCAAAGCTCGACCCACACCAGTCACCGGATTGACTCTTAGAAACACATGCTCACCGACTTGAAACTCCAAATCCTTCCTCCTCTTGTCATGGTAACTCTTCTGCCTACTTTGCGAAGCCTTCATTTTCTCTTGAATTTGCTTTACCTTCTCGGTGGTCTCTCGCACGACCTCGGGTCCGAGTACCACACCTTCTCCTGACTCACTCCAACACAATGGAGTCCTGCACCTCCTCCCATACAATGCCTCAAAGGGTGCCATCCCTATGCTAGAATGAAAATTGTTGTTGTACGTGAACTCAATCAGTGGTAGATACGAATCCCACGCTCCCCCTTGCTCAAGAACACACGCTCTCAGCAAGTCCTCCAACGACTGGATGGTCCTCTCGGACTGACCATCAGTCTGTGGGTGATATGCCGAGCTCAGGCGCAATTTCGTACCCAACGCGTCTTGCAAACTTCCCTAGAATTCTGAAGTAAACCTTGGGTCTCTATCTGAAATAATAGATCGAGGAACCGTGCGACTTTACGATCACTTGGATGTATATCTCGCCAACCTTGACATCGGATAGGTGAGGTTGATGGGAATGAAATGAGCGGACTTCGGCCAATCTATCCACCACTACCCAAATGGTATCAAACTTCCCATCTTGTACTTCGGCAAACCAGCTTACAAAGTCCATCGCACATCGCCCCACTTCCACTGAATCTTCAATGGTTGCAACAACCCCGCCTGGCTTCCGATGTTCTACCTTGGACTTCGACAAACCGCATAAGCGCATACAAAACGGGCTACATCACTCTTCATACCTTGCCACCAAAACAACCCCTTCAAGTCTTGATACATCTTAGTCGCTACCGGGTGAATACTCACTTTACTCTTATGACACTCTTCCAAGATTGCTCTCTTGATCTTTCGTCATCGGGGACACAAACCGAAGTTCTATACCTTAGCAATCCTTGCGCATCCAACTCAAAGTCTTCGTTCTCGGCTCGGCCAATACCTGCCGCCACGCCTACAAGCTTGACGTCCACGACCTGCGCGCTCTTTGATGTCACTCGAGAAATTCATTTGTGATTTTCGCAGATTCCCAACTTAATGCTTTGAGGAGTTAGCTCACACACTAAACTTAGGTCTCGAATTTCTCAATTAGCTCTAGCTCTTTTACCATCATTCCGATGCATGCAACGATTTCCTACTTAGCGCATCACCACCGATTTGCCTTCCGGGTGATAGTTCAACCCAAAATCATAGTCCTTCAAAGAGCTACAACCATCTCCTCCGCCTCATGTTCACTCCTTCCGATTACGATCAACAGACATCAGTAAACTCTTATGGTCACTAAACACTTCGAACCTTGAGCCATATAGATAATGCCTCCATATCTTCAATGCAAACACCACGGCAGAAGAAGCTCCAAATCGTGTGTAGGGTAGTTCTTCTCATGAATTTTCAATTGCCTTGAAGCGTAAGCAACTACCTTACCTTCTTGCATCAAGACGCGCAGCCCAAACCCAACTTAGATGCATCACAAGACACCACAAACGGCTCATTTGGATTAGGCAACGCGTCGGGACAGAGACGTTGTCAATCTCTTCTTCAATTCTTGAAACTTTCTTCACACGCAAGGCCCCACACAAATGCCTTCCCTTTACAGTCAATCGAGTTAGTGGCAACGCCCACTTGGAAAACCCCTCAATGAACCATATGTAATACCCAGCTAAACCCAGAAAACTTCTCACCTCAGTGGACGACTTGGGTGCTTCCCATTGCAACACAACTTCGACTTTGGAAGGATCAACTGCTATACCTTCACTGGAGATCACATGACCTAGGAAATTCACTGCCCTCAACCAGAATTCACACTTGGACAACTTGGCATACATCTTCTTATCCTTCAATACTTCTAACACCAATCTCAGATGCTTGGCGTGCTCCTCCTCTGACTTGGAGTAGACTAAAATGTCGTCAATGAATACAACAACAAAACGGTCTAGGTACTCATGAAATATACGGTTCATATACTCCATGAACACTCCAGGAGCATTTGTCACACCAAAAGGCATTACAGAATACTCATAGTGCCCATACCGAGTTCTAAATGCTGTCTTAGGAATGTCCTCGGCTCTCACCTTGATCTGATGGTACCATGACCTCAGGTCAATCTTCGAAAATACTTGCGCACCCACCAATTGGTCCATCAAATCATCAATTCTTGGGAGTGGGTACTTGTTCTTAATTGTTGCCTTGTTCAACTGTCTGTAATCCACACATAATCTCATACCTCCATCCTTCTTTCTCACTAATAACACAGGTGCGCCCCAAGGCGACACGCTCGGCCTTATGAACCTCTTCTCCAGCAACTCTTCCAACTGCTTCTTCAACTCGGCTAGCTCAGCTGCAGACATCCTATAAGGTGCCATAGACACCGCCTAGTTCCCGGTACTAACTTCGTCGAACTCAACCTCTCTCTCGGTGGAACCTCAGGAATCTCGTCTGGAAACACTTCTGCGAACTCTCGCACCACTGGCACTTCACTAATTTTAGCTCGGCTCTCTGCAGACAATGTCACACTCAGCGCAAACAACGTAGCTCCTTCCTTCATTACTTCTTGCAAATTGCTCGGCAGACATCAAAACAGTTCTTCCACCTCGGAAGAAAGGAAACTCATGATCCTCTCAAAGCAATTGATATGGACATGGTTATCCACTAACCAATCCATACCGAGGATGACATCCATCCCCTCCAATGGTAGGCAAATCAAATTAACTACGAAGTCTCTGCCAAAGGCTAACAGAGGACACTTGAACAAACGAGAGAGGTAGTCATCGACCCGCTTTCTTTGGAGTGTCAATAACCATCTCCCTCACCATAGTAGACAAAACTAAATCCAATCTTTTAGCACACAATGCAGAAATGAAAGAGTGTGTGGCACCAGTATCCACGATTGCAATCAAAAGAATTCCATTTATAAAACACGTACCTTTTATCTCATTCACCACCTCGAACCCAGCAAGAGCGAATACCTTCCCAACATTCTTTTCCTTCTTCGGCTTGGGACACTTCGAGCTAATATGTCCTGCCTCCCCACAGTTGTAGCAAACTATATCCTTCTTCTCACAGTCTGGAGCCTTGTGACCCACCTTGCCACACTTAAAACACTTAACGACTGAGCACTCAAAACTTTTGTGACCAGGTTTTCCACATTTGAAACACACTATACCCGAGGAGTCTCTCCCACTCGGCGCCTTGGCCCAACCGACTTTCCACTTTCCTTTTCCCTTTCCACGGAAACCCTCGTAAGGCTAGCACGATATTTCAAATTCTTGCTTCTCCCTTCCAGCCTTTATAGGTGGTAGTCGCGCCACCTTGTCTTCCTCAAAGATTCTGCAGCTATTCACCAGCTGAGCAAACACCCTTATCTGTTGATACCCAATGGCCTACTTGATATCGGGCCTTAAGCCATTCTCAAACTTAATACACTTGGAGAACTCAAAGAAGAGTCTAAAGTGTAATGGGGTAGAACTTCACCAACTCGGTAAACTTTGCGCGCAGCACTCTACCACCGACATACTCCCCGCTTCACTCTAAAAATTCCATTTCTTTCTTTCCCTAACGTCTTGAGTGGTAATACTTCAGCAGGAACTCTCTCTTGAAAATATCCCAGGTGATTTCTTCTTCAGCAATTCCCAACCTTTGAAGATTTTCGAGCCACCAGTCATCCGCCTCCTCGGCTAGCATGTGGATACCAAACCTCACCTTTTTTGCGTGATCGAACACTCCATCACTAAAAATCCTTTCTATTTCCTTTAACTAAAGCCATAGCTCCATCAGGATCATACCTCCCTTTGAAAGTAGGAGGATTCTCCTCTCAAACGTAGCCAACCTCCTCGCTCCAAAGATCCTCACGCTCACGAGGTCGATTCCCCATATAGCCGCCATCGCTTCCAAAGCAGCAGCTATGGCAGCGTCATTCCTCCCAGCTCTTTCAGCCATTACACTAAACATATAAACAAAATCTACTTAGAACGAGCCATAAAACTCGAAATTCTGGGAACTCAAGACTCAATACTTGGTCGGACAAGACCGGACTATTGCTCTGATACCACTATTGTAACACCCCCTTACTTTAATACTACTTAACAAATTAAATCAGAGTTTTCAAAAACCACTCAATAAGTGCTACAATTTTTCTACAAGAATTTCAACCAAACAAAACAGTATAAGTAATAGCGCAGCTAAACAGTGTAGTGGAATGTACATACAACACCTCGGCCTAGAAGGAACCGAGTTCAACAAGTAATAGGTTATTAGTTACATCATAGTCAAAATAATACATGTTCCAAAAGACATAGGTTTATATCTCAAAATAAATCTACATAGCAGATCACTACACTACTCGGCCCCCTGTGTTACACTACCAGAGCAATGACGATGCCAAACGACACTGAGTAAGGACTGACCTCTACTCGGGAACACCTGCAAGTTGCCAACATGAGAAGCAACATAAAACAGTAGGGTGAGTCTCTAAACACAATTAATAAGGTTTATGACAAGCATTATGCTAAGCAAACACATATAAACATCTCGGCTCAGCACACAACTAACACAATTATTTAGTGCATGAGTTATATGCATGATGCAGACCCAAAACTCCAAGGGCATATGCATGATGGATCCATTAAGACCGAAGTCTTCTGCTATCACCTTAGGACCGAAGTCCTCTGCTTTCACCATAGGACCGAAGTCCTCTGCTTTCACCATTATGCTTATGATTTATGCGACACCATGAACAATGCATAACACACAACATATACATTATTCAATCTAATCATAACACAACTCCAGTAACTCACCATCAAGACCGCAGCCTTCTATTCATTAATTAGGACCTAAGTCCTCTCGCTTCACCTCTAGGACCAAGTCTCTCTGCGTTCACCCTTTTCGCTTTATTTAATGCCCTCGGGGACTTCAACATTTATTACTCCTCTACTCGTAGCCCTACGGCCAAAACAACTCTCATACATCATTACGGCACTAAGGCCGACGTCTCTGTATCGGCTTACAGCTCTAGGACTGTCGCCCTCAACTCACCGATCACCTCGGTTCCAAGTAGTGGACCAAAAGTCATCACGAGGACTACCATGTCACTTAGACTAAAACGTCAAATAGGGACTAAAATGACTACCCCATTTAGCCCCTCGCGCACTTGGCACTCAAAGCGACGCTCACGGTTGCGTCCATCCACAGCCTGCGCCACACTAGCGTTGAAACAACACCTCGACACCTATAGCACCTCGGCAAGACACTCGGCACCTCAAGACGCTTGGCACCTCGCATGCGCTACACTCTACTCCACTCATAGTCACTTCAATTCACGCGAACGTACTTTACTTCCTCTATACACCGCCTAGTTACTCTACGCTTGGACACACCGCGCTCAAACGCACATCTCACCTCGGCAAGTACACCTAGGTATGATATACTCTACGTCTCGGCCATAAAACCTCGGTTACTACACGCTATACATTATCCACGGCACTTCAGCATTTATGCCTAAGTGCTCTATCTCGGCCTAAGTATCTCGGCCTACTTACCCTACACTTTGACAAGTACAAACCGATACTTATGCCTAGTCTCAGGTACTCATATACTTAATTACTGGTGCTCTATCATTCACCTCGGTTCCTATGACCTCGTTGCTTACGTTCTTGACACTTACAATTATTCACTTAGGTTCCCGTTTACGTATAGAAAGTAACCTCACCTCGGCAATCCTAAACCGACTACTCCATTTAACTCAACGCACCCTCGTCACGTTATGATGTACGTTTTCAGCTACTCCTCTGTTATCCTAAGCCTATTCTTTAAGGACCTCTCCAAGATTATGTTGCTCACCCTCACTCACTCTCGCTCACTGGGACTGAGAGTTTTCCTCAGCTCCCATTTCACTCCTTAATCCTTCGTATGACCAACTCTCTCATCCACACCACACAACTCCACTGAAGTGAGCCAAAACACAACATCAAAAACATCAAAACACATCAAACATGCAAAGCAACTCAGCAAACATAAATACAATCTACTCACACATAACAACTCATCATAACACAAAATTATACGTGAGAAGAGAGCCCCCTAACCTTGTTCAGTTAAGCAAAAGACCCTCTCTTCACCGAAATCCTCTAGTTAACACTCGCAGCAACTCTTCTCCCTTGAGCTTGAGCTTCTTCCACGCCAAAAGCTCTCCCTTCTCTCTAGAAAATGATCTCACCTACCAACTTCTCTCTCTTACTTCTCTTTGACTTTTCTTAGATTCCTTTCTGATGAAAACATGCTCCCTCTCCTTCGACACTCTCATTTAAGGCACACACTTGGGCTTCTAATGGCTCATGGGCCTCCAATGGCTCATGGGCCTCTACGCCCACCTTCTCCATTCACTTAAGCATCTCCTAAATGAAATAAACTCCTAATTAATACTTGGCTTAATTAAAAGTTGTAAACTTAAATAACTCAACTAAATAATTAATTGAACTACTTTGGGGTGTTACACGACCAGTGCCAGCGAGCATTGGAGGAGTTGAAGGAAGCTCTGACCAACTCGCCCATAATGACCAAGCCGCTCCTGGGGGAAACCCTATACCTATACTTGGCGATAACAGAAGAGGTTTTGAGCACTGTCTTGGTCAGAGAGAACGACCTGAAGCAAAACCCGGTCTATTTCATCAGCAAGGTGTTGCAAGGGCCAGAGTTAAGATATCAGAGGATAGAGAAGTTAGCCCTTGCGCTATTGGTGGCCGCCCGACGATTAAGACCCTACTTTGTGGCTCACCAGGTCGTGGTAAGAACGGACCAGCCAATAAGGCGAGTCCTTCATCGACCGGACTTGGCGGGACGTATGATAAAATGGGCGGTTGAACTCAGCGAGTTCGGCATCAAGTTTGAGTCCAGGTCGGCCGCTAAAGCTAAAGTGTTGGCCGACTTTATTGCTGAAATGACTCCAACTCAAGACGGCCAACCAGGAACGACTTGGACATTGCACGTGGACGGCTCTTCCAATAGCAAAGGCAGTGGAGCGGGCCTAATCCTAGAAAATTCAAATGGCCTTGTAGTAGAAGTGTCCTTGACGTTTGCATTCCACACCTCTAACAACCAAGCTGAGTACGAGGCATGTATAGCTGGGCTGCAGCTCGCAAAGGAATCCAACGTCGATCGGGTAGAGTTACTTGGCCAAAGTGAGGGAACTACTCCGGCAATTCGACCGGGCAGAGGTCAAACATGTGCCGAGGACCGAGAACATCCGGGCTAACATCCTGTCGAAGTTGGCCAGCACAAAGACCCCCGGCAATCACAGAAGCTTGATCCAAGAAACACTGACTCGGTAGAGCGTCTCAACCAAGCCAAGTCAATCATTGGCCGTCCTCCCCATTGAAGTGGAAGAGGAGTGGATCGTGAAGTGACTAATTTGCACAAGAAAGGGGGGGATTGAATTGTGCTATCTTTTTCGTTTTTAATTCCTGCAACCTTCTGTATGGTTTCTCAAGATAACTTGGATATCAGAAGGTTGAATGTTAGTTGCACAAACAACAAGCAAATGTGACAGTAGTGAAAGATAATTAACTTTGATGATTTTAGATGTCTTTTCTTTTCGCAAAGAGTGTAGTTTTCAAAAGATGATCAAAGTTGAGCTTATTTAAAATTAAGATTTTGACTTCGTAAGGTTGGTGGATTTAACCTTCTAAAGTATTTGAAAACTTTGGTGATTGTCGACACGCTTAAAGCAAATGATAAGTAAAGCGTAAAATAACACAAGTAGAGTTATAGAGGTTCACCAAACTGTGGCTACTCCTCTCCCCACGTCCACGTGAGAGTTTCCACTATTCTCCAAATAGATTTACACTTGCTTTAGCTTCAATCGCCAAAGACTTTTCACCTCCACTCACTTTTGATCACACACAAAAGACAAGTGCTAACTTACACAAACTTCACCAAGTCAGTGTCTCAACCTACTAGAAAACTCTCTTCTAGTTTCCTAAAGGTATTTCCTTAGGATCACCAACAACACTTACTTTTCACTAGGTAGTTTGCTGAGAACCTTTCAACTAGGATCACCAGCACCACTCACCTCTCACTAGGTAGTTTGTTGAGAAACTTACACAATACTTCTTACAGTAAGGGGTTTGGGTTTGGGATGATTTAAGAGCTTGCTGATAGATAAATACAATGTGTTTCAAAGAGCATAACAAGCAAGCACACACTCAAGATAGTATTTCCCAATTCTGAATTTGTAGTAGCTTGAAGTGTGGATGAGAAGGTTGGATTTCGTTTAGAAGCTTGACCTGAAGGTTCCAATATCAACTCATTGTCTGCATTTGAGTAGAGCAGCCCTCTATATAGACTTTGAATCTGAAATATGGCTGTTGGAAAGAAGGAAAGAGCCGTTGGAAGTTGTTGTAGCTTTGTAGGTAGGTAATGATGAATTTTGAGCTTTAGGTAGTAGCCTTCAACCTTCTGAAGCAACATTTTTGCTTTGTCTTGTGCTAACATCATTTCATGTCAGCACTTTACATCATTCCTGTCAATTCAGTCCCTATTCATGTACTACACAACATTTTTCATGCTTTTATTTGAAGCTTCTGAAGCTCCTTAAACATGAACAAACATGCTTTTACAATACAACTAAAAATCAAGGAGTTCCTCTTTACATAGGATAATATTTCTACAACTTTAATTCCTTGAAACTTCATTTGATGCATTTCAATTTAAGATTTCGAATATGAATATGTTTCTTAAATGCGAAGCTTGAAATCTTCAATTCTCTTTTAACCTTCTTGAACACTTAACCTTCTGAACCTCTTTAAGAAGTAATTCAACCTTCTGTTGACTTCAATCAAACTTTCTATTGACTATTGGTCAACCTTGTGTTGACTTTTAGTCAACCTTCTGAAGAAAGTTACTTTATCTTTTAAGCTTCTGCAGTCAACCTTCTGATGGGTTAAATTTCTGTATTCAACCTTCTGTAAGGTACCCTTTTGTAGGTAACCTTCTTTTGGCACATTTTATCTTTGAAAACCACTTGGTTTATTTTGTAAGGCCAAGAATTTTGCTATGAAACTTATTCCCTGTTCTTTAACACACTTGATTGAAAACTTGTTAAATCATAATAAGATTAGAAAGCTTAACTCATTACTTAAGTTTGTATCATCAAAACATGGAAAGAGATTTTTATTTCTACAATCTCCCCCTTTTTGGTGATGACAAACTTGAGAGTATGTTTTAAGTTTTCTGTTTGCTCAAGCATAGACATTCACCGATCGTTGGAAATAATTTTAACACATGCATAGCAAAAGGATAATTATCATATGATAAATGCAAAGAATCATGCAGCAGACGAAGAAACATACATAGTTCGATAATTATCAATTACAAACCATACCATAACACAAATTAAATATGTCCAAAAGATAATTAAAATGTCAATGTGAAACCCCAAAATATATCACTTAAAACTAAGTAGCTAATAATCTCCATTCTCCCCTTTGTCAACAAGCAAAAGGAGAGGAAGAAAGGAAATTAGCTTGCTACTTTTTTTGGAGAGGAATCATCCAAGAGTTTGATGATGAAGCAGGTGAGGAATGTCCCTGGAAGGGTTGAGGAGGAGGAAGTCGAGGCGCAACATTAGGAACCATAGTAGGTACTATGTTCTCCATCACCCATTGTTGGTAGGCATAGTTTTCGTGTGCTTCCACTGCTTTTCCCGCCAAGTATTCCAATGCTCATCAGAAGCTTGTTGTTCTGTACCCTCATCTTCTTCATTTGTTTCTCATGGTGTGCTCTCATCTTCTTCATTGCCTCCAATACTTCCTTCTTGTCTGCATAGGTGAATGAATCTTCCTTGTTTTCTGAAGGTTTGCTGCTACAGTGCTTTGTCGATGATGATAGAGGTGCATTCATAGTTTGACAAAAGGATCCTAGAGATCCAAATTGTTTTGGCAGCATCGAAGGTAGTTTAGAAGGTCCCGAACCTTCTGGTACCTTTGGTGCGAGTAAGAGTCATACATAGGAGAGAACATGAACCTGTGAATGTTTTCAGAAGCAAGAGTGTTGCCAGGTGAAGTTCTAGGATTTTCACGCCATTGGGAAAATAAATTTGCTATTTGTTCAGTAGATCCTTGAATGTCATGATGAAGAGGAGCAGGAGTTGATTGTGTATTTGGACCAATTGAAGGATCAGGAGTGTGGAGTAATTCAGTGAGAGCAATAGAAGCTATGATTTCAGGGCTAGTGGCTTGATTTTGAGGGTTTTCAGGTGTAGCTTGGTCCTCAATATCCCTAATTACCTCATGAACAGCTTGAGTGATAGGAGATAGTGGTTGTGTTTGTTCATTTTTCTGTTCCTCATTCACTTGGGATTGATTTTCTTTTAGCTCCCCCTGAGCTAGACCCTCATGAGAGGTGGTATATGGCAGACAAATGACTCCCTGAGAGAATGGGTAATAGATAGCTCTATCAGAAGGTAGAGATTCTATAACAGAAGGAATAGTTTCAGAAGCTTGGTTCTCAGGTTTCAAAGGCTTTCCTAGGTCTGTGCTGAGGTTCTCATCAGAAGCTTCTTCTTCTTCCATTTGTTCAGGTTGGTCTTTTTCAATTGGAGTGTCATTCAAGTTTAAGGTATTTTCAAAAATTTCTCTCCATTCTTGAGATGGTTCTGATTCAACTAAATTTTCAAATGTGGATTTTGGTGGGGCTAAATTTATGGGTTCAGTTCTGATAGCAGATTCTGATCCTAGTGGCTCCCCGAGGGGTTGATGAGGTGTGTTTTTATCAGGACTTGGTTCTAGGATAGGTTCATCATGAACAGGTTTTGTTTCTGGAAATATTTCTATTTTCTTGCTAAAAGGTTTCAGTCCCATCTGTTTAGCACTCTTGGACCAGAAGGTTGTTTTTTCATGTATTGATTCTTCCCTAGCCACATAGATTTTCTTAAATCTGAATAATTTGGTCAAGAACATACCATAGGGTAGGGATGAGATCTGCCTAATGGTTTTGCACATGTCTATCATATAATGAAAGATAATGTATGGAAGGTTAATCTTATTTCTAGTGATCATGTGATAGACTAAGAGTAGATCAATAGGTTTTACTCGCTCAAAACTTCCCGCTCTAGGAATCGAGAGTGGACTACCATATTGTGCATGATACGTGCTTCGTCCTTTAGTGCTGATGATTTAAGCTTTTCACTAGGATTCTTCATCAGAAGCTTCAGAACTTCCTCCTGTGTAACTTCAGTTTGATCATACCAATCTTTGTTCAGATGGAGCATCAATCTGGGTAGGTGGAGGTTTAGAAGCATTCAGTAATGCAGGTGGAAGATCATGGGTTGTGGGAGTCTTGGCTTTCTTCAAACATGGAATTTTTGTTCTCACCATTTTTGGAGAAAAGAAGGATTTTTCGCGAAGAAGAAAGGAAGAGAAGAAGAGAATCGGTTTGAGAGAGAAGGTGTTGATTGGATGGCGTGCGTGAAAGAGAGAGAGAGAGAGAGATAGAGAGATAGAGAGAGACTAGCCGTTGTGACTTGATGTTTGCGATTATGACAAGACATAATCGTCATAGAAGAACGCTTTTTAGTTGCTTTAATAACCGAACCCCAATGTTGACTTTAATTTATCCTTCTCAAATTCAACCTTCGAATTTGATCCTTTCAGTTTAACCTTCAAGACTTGTAAGGTTGGGGTTTTTGACATATTTTTCTCCTAAGGACATTTTAAAATGTGCAAAGCCTTTTAATAAAATTAAAACTTTCTTCTAACAAAGGCTTAGTAAATATATCGCCTAATTGATGCTTGGTGTCAATAAAAATGAGTTCCACATCCTTCTTTTGAACATGATCTACGATAAAATGATGTTTAATATCAATGTGTTTAGACCTAGAGTGTTGGATGGGATTTTTTGATAAATTGATAGCACTAGTATTATCACAATAAATGGGAGTGCATGTGTACCTTATAGAGTAGTCCTCCAATTGATTCTTAGTCCATAGAATTTGTGAACAACAACCAGCCAGCAGATACATATTCTCGCTCAAAGAGTTGATAATGCAATTGAATTCTGCTTTCTACAAGACCAAGAGATTAAGGATTCCCCAAAATTTGACATGATCCACTAGTACTTTTTCTCACAATTCTATCACCAAAGATAGTCAACATCACAGTAGCTAATTAGGTCAAAATGAGTATTCTTTTTATACCATAGACCAAGATTGGTTGTTCCCACTAAGTATCTGAATATTCTTTTGACTGCAGTGAGATGAGATTCTTTTGGAGAAACTTGAAATCTAGCACATAGGCCAACTGAAAACACAATGTCAGGTCTACTAGCGATTAAATATAACAAAGTTGAACCTATCATACCCCGTATTCTTTTTTCGTAAATTGGTTTTCCTTCTTCATCATTCTCAATTTGTACAGAAGGATGCATAGGAGTTGCCATGGCTTTAGCTTCATTCATCTTATATTTCTTGAGAAGATCTTTGATGTATTTTTCTTGACTAATAAAGATACCTTCATCAAGTTGTTTAATTTGAAGTCCTAGAAAGAAACTTAATTCTCCCATCATACTCATTTCAAATTCACTTTTCATAAGTTTCCCAAAATCTTTGCATAATTTTTCATTTGTTGATCCAAAAATAATATCATCAACATAAATTTGAACAATCAACAAATCTTTATCAAGAGTTTTCTTAAATAATGTAGTATAAATATTTCCTCTTGTAAATTTGTTTTTGATCAAGAAGTTACTTAACCTTTCATACCAAGCTCTAGGAGCTTGCTTAAGCCCATATAGAGCTTTGGTGAGTTTAAAAACATGGTTTGGTTTCTTTTGATCAACAAAACCAGGAGGTTGATTGACATAAACTTCTTCATTTAAAAAGCCATTTAGAAAAGCACTTTTAACATCCATTTGAAATAATTTGAAATTTTTGTGTGCAAAGAAATGCAAGTAAGATTCTAATAGCTTCTAACCTTGCTACAGGAGCAAAAGTTTCATCATAGTCAATACCTTCCTGTTGGTTATACCCTTGAGCAACAAGTCTTGCCTTGTTTCTCACCACCTTACCATTTTCATCTAGCTTGTTTCTGAACACCCATTTGGTTCCTATAATAGACTGATTTTTTGGAGGTATTACTAAGTTCCATACCTCATTCTTTTCAAATTGAGAGAGTTCTTCAGTCATTGCTTCTATCCATGATTGATCTTGTATGGCCTCATTGATTGACTTAGGTTCTATTTCAGAGATTAAGGCCATTCCAGCAGCATTGTCTCTAAATGAAGTTCTAGTTCTAACAGGATCTGAAGTGCTACCAATAATTTGATCTTGTGGATGGTGTACCACCATTCTCCAACTTCTTGGTAATTGAGAAGGTTCATCAGAAGCTTGAGTAGCTTCATTTGATTGTTGAGAAGGTTGAACAGAAGCTTCTGGTTCATCCTTCTCCAACCTGTTTTCATGTTCTGTACCTTCTTCCTTGTTCTGATTGATCTCATCAACATCAATTACTTCATTTGAACTGTTAGTTTCATTAAATACAATATGCATGCTTTCCTCTACAGTTTGAGTCCTAAGGTTATATACTCTATAAGCCTTTGATGATGTTGAATATCCCAGAAAAATTCTTTGTCTGATTTAGAATCAAATTTTCCTAGATTGTCTTTGTTATTCAAAATGAAACAAGTACAACCAAATACACGAAAGTATGCAATGGTTGGTTTTCTATTTTTCCAAATTTCATAGGGGGTTTTCTCAACAATTTTTCTAATGGAAACTCTATTTAAAATATAGCAGTCATGTGTTTAACTACGCCCAAAAATATTTTTCAATTTTTGAATCTTCTAAAAGTGTTCTTGCCATTTCTTGCAAAGTTCTATTTTTCCTTTCTACAACTCCATTTTGTTGTGGAGTTCTAGGACAAGAGAAATTGTGAGTAATTCCATTTTCATCAAAAAGTTTTGAAAAGAGAAGTTTTCAAATTCTCCCCATGATCACTTCTTACGAAATAACATTTGTTCCTTTTTCATTTTGAACTTTCTTTAGAAACACTTTGAATGCTTCAAAAGCTTCATCTTTGTTTTTCAAGAATAGCACCCATGTGAATCTAGAGAAATCATCTACAATTACAAAACCATATCTTTTCCATTGAGGCTAGCGGTTTTGGTAGGACCAAATAAGTCTATGTGAAGCGATTCTAGTGATCTTTGGGATGTGATCATGTTTTTAGGTTTGAAACTTGATTTGACATGTTTACCATGAACACATGCTTCACACACTCTATCTTTTTCAAAATTGATTTTTGGTAGTCCTCGACTAGTTCCTTTTTGGAAAGCTTTGAAATGGTTTGCATGCTTATGTGACCAGTTCTTCTATGCCAAATCCATTTGTCATTTTCATAAGACATAAGACAAGTTTCTTGAGAAAGTTCATCAAGACATAGGCTATATAGATTTTTATTTCTAGATGCAGTAAACAAGACCTTACCAGAGGAGATTTCTTTAATAAAACATTTATCAGATTTGAAAGAAACTTTATGACCACTATCACATAGTTGACTAATACTTAACAAGTTATGCTTTAAACCTTCTACATATTGAACATTCTTAATTTTAGGGGATTTAGAATTACCTATAGTACCTATACCTTTGATGCAAGCTTTATCATCATTGCCAAAGATGACATAGCCTCCATCTATTCTCTCCATTGAGAGAAATTTATCTCTTTCCCCTGTCATGTGCCTCGAACATCCACTGTCTAAGAACCACAGCTTTTTCTTGGATGCTAAGAGGCATTCCTGTTTCAGATGTTAGTAATGATTTAGGTACCCAATATCTTTTGGGTCCTTCATGGTTAGTTTTCTTCCTGTAGAAGCTTCTTTTCATTTTATAACATACAGAAATATCATGACCAAAATGTTTACAATATGTGCATTTTGTCTTAGGCTTTCAAGTCCTATGATTCTTCTCAGTTTGTTTTTCTATAGGTAGCTCAAAAGTATTCTGTATAGACATAGCTAATTCTTTAGTTAAAACAGACACTTTTTCTTTGAGAAGGTTATTTTGTTTTTCAAGATCAGAGTGTATAAGGTTTGGTTGCTCTAAGACCTTATCTTTCAAAAGTTTGTGTTGTTCAGAAAGTTTAAAGTGAGAATGTTGAAGAGTTTGAACTGTTCTTATCAAATGTTCATTTTGTTTTTGAAGCTCTTCATTCTCCCTTTTTGAATTCAAAAGTTGATTTTTGAACATCACACATTTTTGGGCTAAAGTGTTTGAATCAGATAATAGGTTTTCAAAAGCATGTTCAGTATCTTTGCATGAAGCACAAGTTAGTGATTTAGAAGTGCTTACCTCTTCTAGGTCAATATCTCCTACGAAGCATGAGTTGATTGATTCCATACTTGATGCAGGAAATATTTGAGAGGGTTCCTCAGAGTCAGCCATGAGACAAAAATTTGCAGTCTCTTCATCATGGTCTGAGTTGGTTTCTTCTGAGTCATCCCATGTTGCAAGTAGAGCCTTTTTCTTAGGTGTGAACTTTCTGTTGCTTCCTTTCAACTTTGGACATTCATTTCAAGTGTCCGGGTTTGTTACATTCATAGCACACACAGGATCGATTTTCTTTGGTTCCTTCACCTTTAGGTTGATCTTTCTTGAAGAAGGGTCTTCTGTTATTTTTCTTTCTAAATGCCCATCTTCTCAACCTTCTGGTGATTAGAGCCATTTCATCCTCATCATCAATGTTACTTTCATCATCTTCACTTTCTTCTTGAGTGTCCTCTTGAGCTTTAAGTGCCATAGCTTTAGAAGGTTGTGAAGATTTTTGAGAAGCTTTGAGTGCAATAGTTTTAACCTTCTTGGGTTGAAGTTCATCCATGATTTCTTGTTCATGTACTTTTAGAGATCCAAGTAGATCTTCTATTTTGAGAATAGAGAGATCTTTAGAGCAGAAAATAACACAGTAGAGTTATAGAGGTTCACCAAACTGTGGCTACTCCTCTCCCCACGTCCACGTGAGAGTTTCCACTATTCTCCAAATAGATTTACACTTGCTTTAGCTTCAATCGCCAAAGACTTTTCACCTCCACTCACTTTTGATCACACACAAAAGACAAGTGCTAACTTACACAGGCTTCACCAAGTTGTCTCAACCTACTAGAAAACTCTCTTCTAGTTTCCTAAAGGTATTTCCTTAGGATCACCAACAACACTTACTTTTCACTAGGTAGTTTTGTCGAGAACCTTTCAACTAGGATCACCAAAGACCACTCACCTCTTACTAGGTAGTTTGTTGAGAACCTTACAACTAGAATCACCAACAACACTCACCTCTCACTAGGTAGTTTGTTGAGAAACTTACACAATACTTCTTACAAGATGGGGTTTGGGTTTGGGATGATTTAAGAGCTTGGCGATAGATAAATACAATGTGTTTCAAAGAGCATAACAAGCAAGCACACACTCAAGATAGTATTTCCCAATTCGAATTTGTAGTAGCTTGAAGTGTGGATGAGAAGGTTGGATTTCGTTTAGAAGCTTGACTGAAGGTTCCAATATCAACTCATTGTTTGCATTTGAGTAGAGCAGACCCTCTATATAGACTTTGAATCAAATATGGTCATTGGAAAGAAGGAAAGAGCCGTTGGAAGTTGTTGTAGCTTTGTAGGTAGGTAATGATGAATTTTGAGCTTTAGGTAGTAGCCTTCAACCTTCTGAAGCAACATTTTTGCTTTGTCTTGTGCTAACATCATTTCATGTCAGCACTTTACATCATTCCTGTCAATTCAGTCCCTATTCATGTACTACACAACATTTTTCATGCTTTTATTTGAAGCTTCTGAAGCTCCTTAAACATGAACAAACATGCTTTTACAATACAACTAAAAATCAAGGAGTTCCTCTTTACATAGGATAATATTTCTACAACTTTAATTCCTTGAAACTTCATTTGATGCATTTCAATTTAAGATTTCGAATATGAATATGTTTCCCAGAAACAGAAGCTTGAAATCTTCAATTCTCTTTTAACCTTCTTGAACACTTAACCTTCTGAACCTCTTTAAGAAGTAATTCAACCTTCTGTTGACTTCAATCAAACTTCTCGTTGACTATTGGTCAACCTTGTGTTGACTTTTAGTCAACCTTCGCTTGACTTTCACCAACCTTCAAGAAAGTTACTTTATCTTTTAAGCTTCGATCAACCTTACGATGGGTTAACTTTCTGTATTCAACCTTCTGTAAGGTACCCTTTTGTAGGTAACCTTCTTTTGGCACATTTTATCTTTGAAAACCACTTGGTTTATTTTGTAAGGCCAAGAATTTTGCTATGAAACTTATTCCCTGTTCTTTAACACACTTGATTGAAAACTTGTTAAATCATATTAAGATTAGAAAGCTTAACTCATTACTTAAGTTTGTATCATCAAAACATGGAAAGAGATTTTTATTTCTACAGATCGCCCCAATATTGCGGTACATCACGACGGGCGTAGAACCGACCGATCCAAAAAAGGCCAAGACCCTGAGATTACGATCTACCAAATATTCCTTGATCGAAGGTAAGTTATATCGAAGAGGGTTCTCATGCCTGTTGCTAAGATGTTTGTCGTCGGTCGAAGCCGACCATGTCTTAAGAGACATTCATGAGGGACTGTGTGGCAGCCATCAGGGCGGTCAGTCCATGGCAAAGAAGGCGCTCAGAGCTGGCTACTACTGGCCGACCATGGACGAAGATGCAAAGAAGCTGGTGCAGAAATGCAAAAAGTGCCAAGTGCATGCAGACGTTCACGTCGCCCCCTCATCGTTGCTGCAAAGCCTCACCTCACCTTGGCCGTTCGCTTGGTGGGGGATGGATTTGCTAGGTCCTTTTCCACCTGCTCCGGGCCAGTTCAAGTTCTTGATCGTGGCAGTGGACTACTTTACGAAGTGGATAGAGGCCGAGCCTCTGGCGACCATAACCTCGGCAAAGGTGAACAAATTCTTCAGCCGGAATGTTTTAGCCCGGTTCGGAATTCCCCAACAACTCGTTACATATAACAGTACCAAGTTTGTGGACAAGAAATTCAGGGAGATGCTGGTCGGCTTAGGAGTGAAACAGCGTTTTTCTTCGGTCAAACACCCACAGACGAACGACCAAGCTGAAGCGGCTAACAGAGTCATCCTACGTGGGTTGAAGAGAAGACTAGATGAAGCAAAGGGAAATTGGGCCGAAGAGCTGCAGTCCGTCCTTTGGGCGTACAGAACGACCCCCCACTCATCGACCGGGGAGTCGCCTTTTAAACTTGTCTACGGAATGGACGATGTGATTCCCATAGAGATGAACGAGCTGAACTGGAGAACGGCCAATCCCCCAACAGCGGTCGACAACGACTGGGCGATACGAGAAGAATTGGACCTGGTTGAGGAGCTACGCATCCAAGCATCCCTTAGGGAAGCATTGATAAAACAGAAGGTCGCTGCCAGGTACAATGCCCGTGTGCAGAAGAGAGATTTCTCCATCGGACAGCTGGTTCTCAAGCGGGCAGATGTTGGTAACAAGAATGCTCGTCAAGGAAAGCTCGCTCCTAATTGGGAAGGCCCGTACTAAGTCATCAATAAGACCGGCCGTGGGGCGTACGAACTAGAGACCATGGACGGGATGACCATCCCCAGAACATGGAACAGTGATAAACTGAAGCAGTACTACCTTTAGTACACCATTTTGTAACCGATGAACAACTAAATGAATAAATGTCAAGCGGGCACTCTTTTTCCCCACTGGGTTTTTTTACAGAGGCCCGTTCTTTAAATTTTTACTTGTACTTTAATTTCATGCAAAGTTATATGACCGGTTGCTCACCATGCGCGTAGCAACGGAGCGACCACAGGGTCACCGAGTTGGCCCAAAACGAGGGCCACCGAGTTGGCCCACACAGAGTGCCGTTGAACGGCCCAAAACGAGTTATCGAATGACCTAAGAGTCAAGCAATGACCACCAACAAACGTAGGCAGCCGAGCGGCCTAACACGAGAGCCATCGAAAAGGCCCAAAATAGCGGCCTGCGATCGGCCTAGAATTCGTAACTTAGAAAAGTGCGAACGAATAAAGTAAGTAAATTCAAACAAATGAAACAAGGTAAAAGGTAATTCATTACAAAACAAAGATGCCCGGTCGAAGCCGAGTGCCCAGAATATTCACCCGCTCGAAGGCGGAGTTAAAGTGATGAAATTACAGACGTTACACCGCTCGCAGGCGGGGAAAAAGAAGGTGCTGCTCATTTCTTGGAACGACCAAGGATCACTGACCGCTTGCGAGTCACCTTGCCGTCATCATCCATCTTCGCAGGAAAGACGATCTCTTCGCCTTCAACCACGTGATCGGGCTGCACCAGCTGGCTGTCATACTGAATGCCGCGGGCGGCGAGCAATTTCATTTGGGCCACGGCGTTGTCAAATTGGTATATGGCCGCTCCTCTTGCCACCTCGGCTACCTCGGCAACCTTGGCATGGATGGCGGCCTGCTTGTCCTCCTCAAAGCGAGTGATAACTCATATTTATATGAGTTATTTATACTCACTCACGAATAAATCATGCAAGTTCTCTAGCAATACAAGGTTTAATTAATTAGTTTTATAATGATTTCTGAGTTTTAAGTGAATAAGAGTTTAAATAGATAAATCTGTGCATTTAGGCACCAAGTGGTGCCCTTGAGAGCGTTTTGATGCTTTTTGTGCTTGTGCAGGAAATTCAGTGCTGAACGTTACCACGTCCCTCACCACGTCTACCAAAGTGCAGCAGAGCAAGGGTGAAAGATCTTAATTTTGCGCGCTAAGCAATGATAGTCAAAGATATAAAAGTCGGAAGATCTTCTATTCCCATGGTGACACGCAGAAAAACACCGTAGCGTTGAGCAATTGTCGGGAGAAGATAGGAAAGCGGGCTTGGTAGGTGAGTAAGTGACATCGCGACGCCGCGTAAGCAAGGTGGCTATTTAATGAAGGCTCAGCTCTCTCTCAAGGCATCACCAACCACGATCACGATCATCATCTCTTCCATACATCTTCAGAAACACTTCATCTTCATTACCCCACCATTCCCCCCATAAAACTCAGAATTAGTTTTGTAAAGAAGATCTGGAAACAGACTTCTGTATTTTACTTGTCTGAACTTAGTTTTATTTTCTGCTTTGTTGTAAAGCTCAGACGTTGTAACGTCTATACAACGACATATGTCAAGAGCTACTTAGTTGCATCTTGTGCACTTAGTTTCTTTTTCGTAATGTATGGTATTTGGATTCTAAATCCACTTCATTCTCAGAAAGATGCTCAACATGAGCTAAGCACTTTGTAGTTGAGTTGTTGTTTTGCTTATAATGAATTTCTAGTCAAATGTTATAAAGTATTGGCGTGCATGTTTTAAATCTTTGTGTGAAAATATTTCCAAACTTGTTTTGAGGTTGGCCTCTTAAAATAGGTAGATTCATAGGTACAGACATGGTCTACGAAAAGAAATCAAAGATTTATATGAACGAAAGGTGCACTAAAGACATTTAGGCATTTTTTATCTAAGTCTAGACATAGAACGGATAAATAGTTCATAGAACATTGCTGTGGGTGCTTAAAATACAGGAGTGGGCCTATTTAGAACCTAGACATAGGACCTCTTATACTTGAAACTCTGACGTTTTGTGCTGAAAAGCATAGCTCTTTTGCAACAGCGTTCAAACGTGGCCACGTCTATACAATATAGCATTTGTATGTTATAACGTGTAGACGTTGTAACGTCTGACTAGAAAGGATTTATTTGCATCCAACAACTCAGCTCACCTCTCATCCATACTCACAACCAACATTTGTTTACTTGCTTTAATCACATCTTTAGCTTTAAAAGCAACTCTTATTGCCGATTTGTTACTTGATTTTCTTGTGCTTTGATCTTGAACTTTGAAAAGCAAAACAATCCTCGTGGGAACGATCTCTTACTTAAATCCACTTTATTACTTGTACGATGTGTATACTTGCACTATAATTGCGAAAAATCATACTATTACACAAACGCAACAAGTTTTTGGCGCCGTTGTTTAAAGGGATTGTAGTAATTTTCATTGTTCAAAGTATTAAAACACAAGTTGAAGGAATTTTTCTTGTGTTGTTTCTTTGTTTTCGTGTTTGAACAGTAGACGCGTTACTGCGTATGCTTAGTTCCAACTCAAGCTCTAGTTCAATCGAACCAAGGAGTGAATCTGAACTGAGTTTGATCCGAACTCGAAAGAACTTTCGCACAACTAAGGAGACAACAAAGGTTAAGAAGGAGGCAACAACAACAAGAACAACACCCAACCATGTCCGAACATAACACTGGTTCTAGAGGTGGACATACACCAAGAGGAGTCGGAGGACAAGGTCGTGGACCACAAACTCATACAGAGACAATAGTTGTAGATGATGAACACTACCAAAGGCAAGAACTCATCAATGCGGGACCACAAGATATGGTCAATGACAGGATAGGCCTATGCGTGATTATGCCGTGCTCAATCCTGCTCATTTACAAACAGGCATTGCAAGACCAACCCTTCATCTTTGGTCACTTTGAGTTCAAGCCCATGATGTTCCAAATGCCGCAAACTGCAGCCAATTTGGAGGTTTCCTCAAGAAGATCCATATTCTCACCGAGGCAATTTACGGATGTGCAAAGCAACTTTATCATCCCCAGAGTCTCGGAGGATGCATTTAGATTGAAACTCTTCCCATACTCACTCAAGGATAAGGCTAAAAATTGGCTGAATTCCTTGGAGCCAAATTCAATTCATACTTGGGATGAGCTAGCGAGAGAAGTTTTCGGCCAAATATTTCCCTCCCAACAAGAATGCTAAGCTAAGAAATGATATCACTTCCTTCAAACAAAGGGAAGGGAATCATTATTTGAAGCTTGGGAGAGGTGGAAGGAATTACTAAGAATGTGCCTCACCATGGCATTCTGTGGTGATCCAAATGGAGACGTTTTATAATGGCCTAGATCAACCTACAAGGTTGATACTTGATGCTTCATCAGGTGGTGTCATTCTAAACATGTCCTTTTCTGAGGCATGCAAGCTCATTGATGACATAGCCACCCATAACTCTCATTGGCCATCAGATAGATTTACTCCTGGAAAGAAGGCATGTGTGCATGAGATAAGTGAAGTAACTGCTCTTTCTGCTCAAGTGGCTATACCCTGACCAACATGATCAAAACTTTGAGTACTTCAAACGTGGGCCACGTCGAGAAGCGGTCATTGCAGCAGATTAAACCTACCCGATCACGGTGGAGTAGTGTGTGTTTATTGTGAAGAAGAGCATGTGTATGAGGAGTGTCCCTACAACCCTCAATCTGTAAACTTTGTCTCTCAGAACAAAGGAAATGGTCCCTACTCCAACTCCTACAATTCAAATTGGAGAAATCATCCAAATTTCAGTTGGAGAAACAAAATGCACTAAATACCAGCAACAATGCTCCTGCAATACCTCCGAGGATTTCCTCCTCAACAACAACAGAGGCGATGACGTGCGAGAATAACAACAATAGTAGCTTGGAAGCCATGATGAAGAACTTCATAAGTGATTGCAAGACAACCCTTCAAACTCATGAGTCTTCAATCAAAACTACGGAAAATCAAATTGGACAGATAATTTTCAAATTTCTCACTCAAAGCGAGAATGGATCTCTTCCTTCTACAAATGAAACACCATCATCATCAACCCCTAATGGTAATAATGGGGTAAATGGTCGATTAAATGCAATTTCTTTAAGAAGTGGTACTGAATATCCCGAACCAACTATGCTGTGGAAGAAGAATTACAGGAGAAGCAAAAGAAGTACCAGAGAAAGAGAAAAAGAAAGGGAAAGAAGCAAGCACAAGTGGTGTGAAGGATACTCCAGACGTTACAACGTCTAATTTTGAACCAGGAATCAAGACTGTACCTAGGCTTGTACCTGAGTATCCTCCTCCGCCATACCCTCAAAGATTGAAGAAGGCCCATGAAGATAAGCAGTTCAGCAAGTTCATGGAAATGTTAAAGCAGTTACACATCAACCTTCCTTTGGTTGAAGCTTTACAGCAGATGCCAAATTATGCCAAGTTCTTGAAAGACATCATCACCAAAAGGAGAAGGCTAGGGAGTTTGAAAACTGTTGCTTTAACCGAAGAATGTAGTTTAATTATGCAGAATAAACTTCCTAGAAAACTCAAGGATCCTGGCAGCTTTACTATACCATGCTCCATTGGAGATTTTTACATTGGCAAAGCGTTATGTGACTTGGGAGCAAGTATCAACTTGATGCCCAAGTCCATTTATGACAAACTTGGTATAGGAACCGCTGTGCCTACCTCTTTAAGCTTAACTTTTTGGTGATAAAAGTAGAGTTTATCCCGAGGGCATACTAGAAGATGTTTTGATTAAGGTTGACAAGTTTGTGTTTCCAAAGTGGATTTTGTTATTTTAGATTTTGATGCAGATAAAGAAGTTCCCATCATTGCGGGAGACCCTTCTTAGCTCTTTGGAAGGACAATCATTGATGTGCGAAATGAGAATTAATCATGAGAGTCAATGACCAAGAAGTCAAGTTCAACGTCCTCAATGCACTCAAATATCCAGATCCAAACACAGAGGAATGTTCGTATGTGGTTGCCATTGATCATATGGTTCAGAAACAATTCAACAAGGATAATGATCATTTGGAGAAAATTTTTGGCGACAATGAAATACAAGAATTATTAGCCAGAAGAAGTTGTTCCTCTAGACGTCAGAACGTTCGTTGAAGACGTGGCCACGTCCGAGCCCCCGCACCAAAGACATGGACAAAGAGGTATGAATCTTTAGGCAAGAGGAGTCAAATCAAGAAGAATGTGCCCTCCATTAAAGAGCCACATACTTTGGAATTAAAGGTGTTACACGATCATTTAAAGTATGTCTTCTTAGGGAAAATGATTCCTCGCCGTGATCATTTCTTCCAAGCTCACCCAAGAGCGGGAAAATGATCTCATTAATACCTCAAGAGACATAAAAGGCAATTGGTTGGCAAATGGCGGACATCAAAGGTATCACCCCACAATCTGTATGCATAGAATTGTCCGGAGGAGAATGCCAAGAATAGCATTGAAGGACAGAGGAGATCGAACCCCATAATGAAGGAGGTGGTAAAGAAAGAAATCATCAAGTGGTTGGATGCGAAATCATTTACCCTATTAGTGAGCGACTCTGGGTGAGTCCAGTTCGTGGTGTACCCAAAAAGGAGGAGTTCTTGTGGTAACGAATGAGAAAAATGAGCTAATTCCAACAAGGACGATGAATAAAGTTGGAGGATATGCATGGATTACGAGAAAGTTAAACAAAGCAACTAAGAAGGATCATTTCCTCTTCCATTCATTGATCAAATGCTAGACAGGCTCATGAGCAAAGATTTCTCTCTTGCTTCCTTGATGGTTATTCAAAGCTACAACCGGATAGCTATAGCTTTGAAGATCAAGAAAAGACAACATTCACTTGTCCCTATGGTACCTTTGCTTTGAAGGATGCCATTTGGACAGTGCAATGCTCCTGCAACATTTCAAAGGTGCATGATGGCCTTATTTTCTGATTTTATTGAGAATTCCATGGAGGTTTTTATGGACGATTTCTCAGTCTATGGAGATTCGTACAAAGGATGCCTGGATAATTTGGAAGGAGTTCTGATAAGGTGTGAAGAAACCAATCTAGTACTCAATTGGGAAAAATGCCATTTCATGGTACAAGAAGGAATAGTGTTGGGGCACAGAATATCAAAGAAAGGGTTAGAGGTGGACAGAGCAAAGATTGATGTTATTGACAAGCTACCTCCACCCACAACTATCAAAGGAGTCAGAAGTTTCTTAGGACATGCAGGGTTTTACAGAAGATTCATCAAGGATTTCTCAAAGATTTCAAAACCCTTGTGTCTGTTGTTGCAACGTGACCACGTCTTCAATTTTGATAAGCAATGTCATGAAGCTTTCAACAAATCAAGATCGCCTTGGTGATCGCTTCTAGTAATAGTCACTCCAGCATTGGTCCAAGCCATTTGAGTTGATGTGTGATGCAAGTGATTATGCCGTGGGAAATTTGTATTGGGGCAAAGGTATGGAAAAAATTTTCATTCTATTTATTATGCCGATAAAACCTTAGATGATGCCCAATTGAATTATCTGCGGATGAAAAAGAACTCTTGTCGTTGTGTTTGCATTTGATAAGTTTAGATCATACTTAGTGGGTGCAAAAGTTATTGTTTTCATCGATCATTCAGCCATTAAGTACTTAATTTCTAAAAAGATGCAAAGCCAAGACTTATTAGATGGGTTCTCCTCCTCCAAGAATTTGACTTGGAAATTCGTGACAAAAGGGGGTGGAGAACCAAGTTCTTGATCATCTTTCTAGGCTTGAGAATGTTGATGCAGTGCAATGTGAAAAGGATATACAAGAAAAATTTCCGATGAGAGACTATTGTTAGTAGCCTCTCGTGAGTGAAGACGTGGCCACGTCTATGACACTTCGTCAAACGTCATAACGTCTCGATACTCATCTGCGCCATGGTATCTTCGACATAGTTAACTTCCTTGTTAGCAAGATTGTGCCTGTAGGATTCAACTATCAACAGAAGAAGAGGTTCTTCCACACTATAAAGCACTATTTCTGGGTTGAACCATACTTGTACAAATTGTGTCCAGATCAGTTACTAAGAAGGTGCCTAGCTGAAGAAGAACAACTCCATGTGTAACACCCCATTTCTACCCGGCGCTTTGTAATAAAAATCAGAGTTGAAAAATTCATTCTTCGAATGAAGTGCTACATTTGAATCATCTCAAAACTACAGTAAACAAAACACAATGCTGTAATACATCAAACCATACGCAACACCATAAAAAGAATGGGATTTTCTCAAAACTTTCATTCAATGGTTCCACGCCCTGGGAAATAATCATCATGCTCTACGCAGCGGAAAATAGAGACAAATCTAAGGAGACAGACAACAGTCTCATCAATCAACACATAAATATCTCATAATTAAAAACAGTACAACAGTGAACAAGTTCAACATCTAGAAGCTAAACCCATCCCCTAGGTGTTACGTATCAGAGCGACCGACCCGGGGAAACGAAGGAACCAAGTCCTTCACTCATCGTTACCTGTGGTAAACAACAACTGAAGGGTGAGTCTCGAACTATATAATAAAAGTGATAATAAGCAAAGTATATAGGCATAGTTTAAAGATACTCAAACACATCAATCATCAATCAACAATATTCATGCACTAATGGGAATGTATGCAATGTCAGCATGCATGTGGTACCATTGGCCCACCGGCCGCCCTCAGGCTTCACAATCACTTTATAAGGCCCCCCGGCCGCCCTCAGGCTTCACAATCATTTTATAAGGCCCCCCGGCCGCCCTCAGGCTTCACAAATCATATTATAAACTCTACGACCGCAGCCAATGTATGCATGAGACTCCATGTACATCACAAACATCATTTCAAACAACTCAATACACCCATTACTCTTACCCCCAGTGTTAATCTCATTTTATAGCCCTCCCGGCTTGGGCCCACCGCCCATGCCCCCATGGCATGCTCAATCACCTCATTATAAATTCTCAAGACCGTTAAGTCCCACGGACCATTCTCCTCTAGAGTACTCAACCTCACCCAGGACCTAAACCACCACTTAGGACCAAAACAATCATCTAGGGACCAAAACCTCACCTAGGGACCAAAGCAGCACATTTAGGATCAACACATCACCTAGGGACCAACACAAAGACTTTTAGGATCAACACATCACCTAGGGACCAACACAAAGACTTTTAGGATCAACACATCACCTAGGGACCAACACAAAGCACTTTTAGGATCAACACATCACCTAGGGACCCAAAACAAAGACATCTAGGCTCAAAATATCACTTGAGGACCAAAGTGACGATTTTCTCTCAAACACAAGGACCAAAATAAATTGTTTTCTCCGAAACACAAGGACCAAAAATTGATTGTTTCCTCTGAAAAACACAAGGACCAAAAATTGATTGTTTTCTCCGAAAACACAAGGACTAAAATTGATTGTTTTCTCCGAAAACACAAGGACCAAAAATTGATTATTTTCTTCAAAACTATAAGTCCTAAATCGATTGTTTGCTTTAAAAGATACAAGATGTAATCGATTAACATCTAAAAAAATACACATGGCCACAATCGATTGTTGGCTTTAAAGACATAAGGCCACAATCGATTGTTTGCTTCAAGACTACAAGGATTAAAATCGATTATTTGCTTCAAAACTACAAGGATTCAAAATCGATTATGTGCTTCAAAACTACTAGGATCAAAATCGATTATGTGCTTCAAAACTACTAGGATCAAAATCGATTATGTGCTTCAAAACTACTAGGATTCAAAATCGATTATGTGCTTCAAAACTACTAGGATTCAAAATCGATTATGTGCTCAAACCACAAGGCTAAAAATCGATTGTTTACTCTGAACAACACAGACAGAATCGATTGCTTACTCTAAAACATGCGGGAAGAATCGATTCCCACTCTGAAAATACCAAACCACAATTCGATTCCCTACTCTATCAAAACACACGAAGTCATCAATTCATCGTGCAATCACACATCGAACAATATCAAAATTACCCATCGAAACAATATCAAAATCAAATTCACACATCCAAAACAATCAATCATACAATAATCAAATTCATCAAATAAGGACCCTATGATCAACATACAACCTATTATACCCTCTATTATAGAGTGAGACTCCCTTACCTTAGGTTTTTCACGAAAATGGAAGATTTCCACAAGTCACCTACCAAAACCCCAACAATCCACGCAATTCAACACTTCTCCTCTCCTTCTCACGATCACACCTAGGGCTTGGTTCACGGTTCTCTCTCTCTCCTTCCTTCTCCCTAGCGCCGATTCCCCTTCTCCTTTCTCCCTTCTTTCGTTTTCTTTCTTTCTTTTCTCAATTGGTGCGAATTGCACCAACCCTAGGAGCCTAAGTCATTGGGCTTGGGCTCTTGGGTCGATACTTACCACCCCTAATTATTGATACTTCTCCCTTTTCTTTTAATTAAAACACCATCCTATTGTTTTATTATAACTACTCCATGAAACACCTAAGTAATTTAATTTAATAACTACTTAATTATTTTGGGGCGTTACAACTCTCCCCCACTTAGAACATTTTCGCCCTCGAAAATCTAGTCAAACCCCCGAAACACTACCAAATCTCTTCTTCATCTCTAACCGTCCTCCTCCAAAATCTATCGCGTACTTGGCGTGGACTAAACACCTCCCACTCACAAACTACAACCACCTAGACAACTAGCACTATCCACATTGCTGATCATTATTTCCTCGATTACCGGCGGTAAGTGATTGGGCGGCCGTCCCTCCTACTTATTCAGCCAGGTAACTCCAGAAATAATAACCAGACTCGTCACCTCCAAAACCCACCGACTTACTACGACAATTAATCATGGACATGGTTATGCTCTAACCGATTCATACCCGAGATTACATCTAACCTATTCAACGGCAAAGCAAGTAAGATTCACCACAAGGTCCCGTCGAAGATCGACAAGGGGACCGAGAACACAACACACACAACCACATATCCCAACCACAATCATAGTGCAGTCAAAACATCAAATGCGCACCATTCTCACTTGTCACAGGCTAGGTAGCTCATCACAATGATATCAAAGCATAGTCATACATCACATATTATAAAGAAGATAGTGACAAGGACACACACATGGTTTACCCGCACATTTAGTTATTCGAATCCAAATAATTCTTTATACTCTTAAATTCGTCAATAGTAATCATTTCTTATTCAAATAGCAAAGCATCAAAATATTAACATAAGGTTAATTACTAACTCTAATCCCATTGCATTCCCTTTTAATGTGGCATACAATATTTCCGCACACAAAATGTTACACTACTTGTTGGCTCTTTTACTCATTCCTCAAGGCAACGGCATTATTTTATATTCATAATTCAAGTTTGAGACACGACAAACACACCAAAACAATTCAATTTAAACGATCTCTACAAAATAATAATATTTAATCACACATGAAGATCATACCAGCATGTCACATAGGGTACTCAATTAACATCATTAACTTGGGAGTTCCATAAAAGCAGATGTGTAAGAACAATATCTACAATGATACCAACATGCATTCTATCCTTAACATGCATTCCATATTTAGCTCATTAAACCACACAACACAATTGGCACAATCGCGAAATAATCTAATAGGAATTCGTTTATTAAAAATAAGTTTGATACCAATATTGTATCCAATCGTAAAATTTGTTTATTAGGGGTTCACAAACAACCTCATAACTCAGTTCATTTTCAACTTACAAAACCACGTAACACAATTAAGGAAGTAACAACCAAAATCGGACAATAAAATCGGTTGTAGACAATTAGAGTTCACAATTAGTTTAAGTATGCATTTATTCTAGTCACCTCTCTACAAGTCATATTGCCTAAATTTTCAATGAAACATAATTCCACCAATCAAACACTAAACATTTACATTTATTTAAACATGTGAAAAGAGGAGTAACTAGACTCGAATAGATTACAAAGGCAAAGAGAAACGGACTCCAAACACTTAACACCAAGCAGTCATACTCGAGAAGGAAATCAAGGTGTTCAAGTGTGCAACATCAAGAGTGTGGAACAATTCTTTACTATCGTCTAATTGAAAACTAGAAGGATACACTGTCATAGGACCTATACACTTCACAACTTCAATAGAATTAGAAATACCACCCAAAATGAGAGCCAACGGAAAAATTCTTTCATAAAACCAATTTTCAAATGTAACGAACTCACCATCAATCCAACATGGTCAAATGATGATACCTATAGGTTTTGGTTTCATAGAATAACAAGCTAATAAGGAGCCTATCCATTTTATGACGCATTAGCTCAAAGCAAACTCAAAAATCTTTTTCTTTGGGTTAATAAAGAAGTAAGTGAGACGCATTCTACCTAGCCGTAGAAGGGAAGATAAAATACTTAACACTACAACTTTGATCAATTACCCATTGTCTAATAAAATTAAAACACGAGTACAAACATCGTTTTAATTTTGAGAACTCGGCACTTCAAGTTATTCAGAAAACAGCACGTTAGATTGTAGAAAGACAACACATTCTTATTTGAAGCCGTAATGACGACCACTTTACGCACAATTAGAATTTGGCGCCTATACACCCGTGGGGATGCATAGGTTACATGCTTTCAAAACATTAATTTCCTTTCAAAACGTCTCAACCCATTGCGTTATCACTTAGCCTTAGAAACCTCACATTTAATTTGGAAGACATCACGTTTAGTTTAGAGAAACATCTCGTTTTCAGGCTTAGAAAACATCACCTTTAAAGAGTGGAAACATCACAATTTAATTGTAGAAAGCATCTCGTCTTAAGTTATATGACATCCCTTTTTGTTTTTGAAAACATCGCATTTTAACTCGCATACAACTTCAAAACAACACCCTTACAACATAAAGACAGCCCCCTCTTACTCTAAAAAAACAAGACAAAGAACTTTGAACAATATAATACAAAGACACTAGTCACTTTAAAAAAAAATAGAACAAATGACTTGAAACATCACAAATAGCACACCATTTATTTTAAATAGAATTGTAACCTTGATTTCTTTGAAAGCATCAAACCCAATTATCAACTCTACGAACCATTATCAATTGGTTCAATTCAATTTAATCATCACTTTATATTTTAGAAAATACACTCTTTTCTTTTAGAAAATACCACATTTCAAATGGGGAAACATCACATTAAAATTGAATAGAACGGTATTTTAATTATAAGTAAACAGCAGTAAAACAGCGGCCATAACACGCTACAACAAATGGCGCAAAAAAAGAAAAGAAAAGAGTGGAAAACGGCACCTCTTTTCAAAGATAAAAATAGCGCTTCATTTTTGTAAAACGTAGTAGTATAATTATATATATATATATATTTTTTTTTTTTTTTTTTTTTTTTTTTTTTTTTTTAAAAAAATGCAGCACTCATACCTCAATTAAAACGCGCAGACAAAGACCCTAACTTATAAAAACAAAGACTTCATCTTCACAAAACCGCACTACACTTATTTCATAAAACAACAACTCATTCTATAAAAATAAACCGTAATACAAAGAACTCATTTTGGTTGCAAACAATGACATTTTAAATTGACAAAACAATGGCATTTTTATTCTTTTCAAAACAAAGAATAAAGATACAATTTTTAGTCACTACACACATAGCATCCTCTCAATTTATTTTCAATTTCGTTTATCATCTAAACACACCATTCAATCACCACATACAACTCAACATTCAATTAAGGCTAGAACATCCCATGCATCGTATCTCAATTCAATTTCAAGGTTCATACGACAAGAAGATTTTGAACAAAACAACAGAGACATGGTTCACGATCAGAAAAAAAAGATAAAGACACACATTACCACCGGGTATCTCCCCACTAGTTCTCTTACCATGAGCGGTCTCCGGTCACTTTTTACTGCGCAGAACATCACTACCACACAACCATTGGTTAGAACTAGACGGCGAAGACTCGATCGCCGATCGACACGACGACTTCGACAACTTGGTGGAAGGACCGACCATTGCTCGATACCACTAATGTAACACCCCATTTCTACCCGGCGCTTTGTAATAAAAATCGAGTTGAAAAATTCATTCTTGAATGAAGTGCTACATTTGAATCATCTCAAAACTCTGATAAACAAAACACAATGTCAGTAATACATCAAACCATACGCAACACCATAAAAAGAATGGGATTTTCTCAAAACTTTCATTCAATGGTTCCACATACAGGAAATAATCATCATGCTCTACGCAATGGAAAATAGAGACAAATCTAAGGAGACATGATAAACGATCTCATCAATCAACACATAAATATCTCATAATTAAAAAGCGATAACAACGATGAACAAGTTCAACATCTAGAAGCTAAACCCATCCCCTAGGTGTTACGATCGAGCGACAGACCGGGAAACGAAGGAACCAAGTCCTTCACTCATCGTTACTGTGGTAAACAACAAATGTAAGGGTGAGTCTCGAACTATATAATAAAAGTGATAATAAGCGGTATATAGGCATAGTTTACAAAGATACTCAAACACATCAATCATCAATCAACAATATTCATGCACTAATGGGAATGTATGCAATGTCGAATGCATGTGGTACCATTGGCCCACGGCCGCCCTCGAGCTTCACAATCACTTTATAAGGCCCCCGCCGCCTCGAGCTTCACAATCATTTTATAAGGCCCCCCGGCCGCCCTCAGGCTTCACAAATCATATTATAAACTCTACGACCGCAGCCCATGTATGCATGAGACTCCATGTACAGCACAAACATCATTTCAAACAGCTCAATACACCCATTACTCTTACCCCGGTGTTAATCTCATTTTATAGCCCTCCCTGGCTTGGCCCACCGCCCATGCCCCCATGGCATGCTCAATCACCTCATTATAAATTCTCAAGACTGTTAAGTCCCACCGGACCATTCTCCTCTAGAGTACTCAACCTCACCCTGTGGACCTAAACCACCACTTAGGACCAAAACAATCATCTAGGGACCAAAACCTCACCTAGGGACCAAAACGGCACATTTAGGATCAACACATCACCTAGGGACCAACACAAGACTTTTAGGATCAACACATCACCTAGGGACCAACACGGCACTTTTAGGATCAACACATCACCTAGGGACCAACACAAAGACTTTTAGGATCAACACATCACCTAGGGACCCAAAACAAAGACATCTAGGCTCAAAATATCACTTGAGGACCAAAGTGACGATTTTCTCTCAAACACAAGGACCAAAATAAATTGTTTTCTCTACGAAACACAAGGACCAAAATAAATTGTTTTCTCTCGAAACACAAGGACCAAAAATTGATTGTTTCCTCTGAAAAACACAAGGACCAAAAATTGATTGTTTTCTCCGAAAACACAAGGACAAAAATTGATTGTTTTCTCCGAAAACACAAGGACCAAAAATTGATTATTTTCTTCAAAACTATAAGTCCTAAATCGATTGTTTGCTTTAAAAGATACAAGACAGAATCGATTAACATCTAAAAAAATACACATAGCCACAATCGATTGTTGGCTTTAAAGACATAAGGCCACAATCGATTGTTTGCTTCAAGACTACAAGGATTAAAATCGATTATTTGCTTCAAAACTACAAGGATTCAAAATCGATTATGTGCTTCAAAACTACTAGGATCAAAATCGATTATGTGCTTCAAAACTACTAGGATCAAAATCGATTATGTGCTTCAAAACTACTAGGATTCAAAATCGATTATGTGCTTCAAAACTACTAGGATTCAAAATCGATTATGTGCTCTCAAACCACAAGGCTAAAAATCGATTGTTTACTCACGAACAACACAGACAGAATCGATTGCTTACTCTAAAACATGCAGGAAGAATCGATTCCCCACTCTGAAAATACCAAACCACAATTCGATTCCCTACTCTATCAAAACACACGAAGTCATCAATTCATCGTGCAATCACACATCAGAACAATATCAAAATTACCCATCAGAAACAATATCAAAATCAAATTCACACATCCGAAACAATCAATCATACAATAATCAAATTCATCAAATAAGGACCCTATGATCAACATACAACCTATTATACCCTCTATTATAGAGTGAGACTCCCCTTACCTTAGGTTTTTCACGAAAATGGAAGATTTCCACAAGTCACCTACCAAAACCCCAACAATCCACGCAATTCAACACTTCTCCTCTCCTTCTCACGATCACACCTAGGGCTTGGTTCACGGTTCTCTCTCTCCTTCCTCTTCTCCCTAGCGCCGATTTCCCTTCTCCTTTCTCCCTTCTTTCGTTTTCTTTCTTTCTTTTCTCAATTGGTGCGAATTGCACCAACCCTAGGAGCCTAAGTCATTGGGCTTGGGCTCTTGGGTCGATACTTACCACCCGGAATTATTGATACTTCTCCCTTTTCTTTTTAATTAAAACACCATCCTATTGTTTTATTATAACTACTCCATGAAACACCTAAGTAATTTAATTTAATAACTACTTAATTATTTTGGGGCGTTACACCATGTGCTACAACAATGTCATTCAGCACCTTATGGTGGGCATTTTGGAGGTACTAGAACAGCTGCAAAGGTCCTACAATCAGGCTACTATTGGCCAACATTATTCAGAGATGCACATGAGTGGTTAGGAGATGTGACAAGTGCCAAAAACAGAAATATATCAAGCAAGCAAGAGATGCCACTCACAAACATTCGGAAGTTGAATTGTTTGATGTATGGGAATGGATTTCATGGGACCATTTCCTATGTCCCATGGAAATCTCTACATTACGTATTTGTGGATTACGTGTCAAAGTGGGTTGAAGCAGTGGCATTACCAAACAATGAAGCTAAATCAGTTAGCAAGTTCCTGAAAAAGAATATATTCACAAGGTTTGGTACTCCAAGGGCCATAATCAGTGATGAAGGCTCTCATTTTACGCAATAAGTTAATTGAGAACCTCCTGGCTAAGTATGGAGTGAAACACAGAATTGCTACAGCCTATCACCCCCAAACCAGTGGCCAGGCAGAAATATCCAACCGAGAGATCAAAAGAATACTTGAAAAGATGGTTGGTCCCAACAGAAAGGAGTGGTCATTACACTTGGATGATGCACTTTGGGCCTCTGAGCAAAGATACAAAACACCATTGGGCATGTCTCCTTACAAGCTAGTTTATGGTAAGGCTTGTCACCTACCAATTGAGCTCCAAAGACAAGGCTTATTGGGCAATAAAACAATTAAATCTAGATCATGCAAAGGCTGGTGAGGCAAGATTGTTACAATTGAATGAGCTAGAAGAGTTTAGACACCATGCCTATGAGAGCTCAGCAATGTATAAAGAAAAGACCAAGAAGTGGCATGATCAAAGAATCCAAAGGAGAGAGCTAGCGTATGACAAAGCAGGTGTTGCTATTCAATTCAAGGCTTAAGTTGTTTCGGGAAAGTTGAAGTCAAGGTGGTCGAGTCCATTCAAATTAATGAAGATCTATCCTCATGGTGTTGTGGATTTATTTGATGAAAAGACAAACACCATATTCAAAGTTAATGGCCAACGTGTGAAACAATATCATGGAGAGCATGTG
Source organism: Oxytropis ochrocephala (assembly GCA_020916435.1). Lineage (NCBI taxonomy): Eukaryota > Viridiplantae > Streptophyta > Magnoliopsida > Fabales > Fabaceae > Oxytropis > Oxytropis ochrocephala. The sequence continues at coordinate 53,628,361 of CM037095.1, forward strand.
GAAAGGGATAAGATCCAAATGTCCTTCAACAATTCTTGAATGAAAGAAACAAAAGTCCGGGTCAAGACTCTTAAAGCAAGCGCTCTTGGGAGGCAACCCAATGATTTTTAATTAACAAATTTTTGTGTCTTTTTAATTTTTGTTTTGCGGGAATAAGTGTTGAAAGAAATATGGAAGTGAAAGGTGGTAGGCGTCGTAACGCGTCTCGGTATTCACTAGGACGTGGGCGCGTCTTGGCGATCGAGGCGATTTAAATTAAGTCAAAGGCGTAAGTGATGACATGTCGAAATGATTTCCTCCGAGCACCGAACGTGGTAAGTAACCGACCACGACGCCATCTCCCTTCCTAACTTGTCTAATCAAGCGGTTACTTTTCTCCATTACTCCACTCTTCCATTTCTCAACTCCCATAACCACTTCCCCATAAAAATCTAACCATTCACCATAAACCCACCACCGCAACCTCTTTCTTCTCCTTATCTCTCTGAAACCAAAACCTCCCCTCTCTTTCTTAGAAAACCTAAATTTCCGAAATCCCCATTCCCTTCCAAGCAATTTTTCTGCGCGCAATTACCATGACAAAAGTGAAGCAATCACTACCAAATCCTGCGGGAAAGGCAAGCATGTCGACTGAGTTCATCCTCGGCCCCATCCCTGAAACACCTAACCCATCCAAGAAAAAGCCCTATTTCACGAAAGGGGCTTTAGTCAAGAAAGCCCCAATCCCGATTTTCTCAAGAACCGCAGCGCGTTGGGGTGGGCGAAGTTCGTGGTGCATGAGAAAGGAATACATTGCTACTACGGTTCACGATTTCTACAAGGGAATCGTTGAGAGGCTCGAAGGAGAGCCGTCCATTGTATCAAAGGTACGAGGTGAGGAAGTAAAGTTTGGAGTGAGAGTCATCAATGACTATTTTGGGTTAGGGTACTATGTAAAAGTTGTGGAGACCAAACAAAAGAATTATGGTCCGCTGAAATGGATGCTATTAAGGAGAGGATATGTGTTGAAGGTCTTTGTCTGGGAGAGGAGTGGAGAGCACGGTAGTGAATTCAAAATCATGAAGAGGTACCTATGTGATGAAGCCAACACTTGGTTTCATTTCATAAGGCATCGCTTAATTCCTACCTCTCACACATCCTGGGTAGACAAAGAGAGGTGATTGTGATTGATGCAATCATGTCAAGAGACAAAGTGGAGGTTGGAAAGTCGATCAACCGTGAGCTTAACAAATGGAAGAATAGGAAGGATGGTTATTTATATTTCCCATGTATGATTCTTGACTTGTGTATGGAGGCAGAGTAGAGATTGAAGCTTCAGAGCTTAGGGAGCGAGCCTCAAGGCCCTTTTCAACAAAATTCAAGCCTAGGGTGAAATCTGCGGGAGCTTCAAGTTCTGGCTGATCTTGCAGACGTTGCAACGTCCGGAAGAGAGGCAGAACTCACGGCCAAATTTGTCAAAGAACAATTTGAGTGGCAAAAGAAGGTTTTTGCCCAAGTGTCAAGGGTAAGAAAGTGATTGAAGAGCTGTGTGGCGTAGAAATTTGGATGCAGAAGAAGATGAGGATGATGTCCCCCTGTCTACAATCCAAAGAAGGGCTGTGAAGAAGGAAAGGGCCAAGCGAGCAAGAAGCCCACCAAAAAGGCAGAGCCCAGCAAAGAAACAAAAGAAGGTAAGTAGTGAAGAAGAATTTAATTCCACTGATTTGGATGATATTTCTGATTGTGATGCAGAGGAATCTAAGAAAGTGAGCATGGAAGTAATTAGTGAGGAGGAAGAGGAGGAAAGCCCTGAGGAGAAAGGGAGTTCAAGTGAGAAGGCGTGAGTGAATCCCACCCAAATCAAACAAACAAAGAGCCAGCCCAAACAAAATCCAAAGCAGCTAGCCCTAAACCACCATCCCCACAAGCCACACAACCACCACCTTCACCAAAAGAAACTTCCACCCATGACCAAAACACACCAAAGACCCAACAATCCAAAGCTCAAGACCAACCAATCCCACAACCACCCCCACCCCAACCTGAACCTCAAAAACAACCCTCACCCCAGAAACCAGACGTGGCGACGTCTGAGCCAACAAACACAGAGAGCAACCCAGAGTCCCAACCCATTAGCCCACCCAAGAAGACACGAGTGAAAAGTGCACTCACGCACAACCCCTTTGGAAGGAAGAAAAAGACAAGAGCTAGCGGTGAGTCAAAACAAGCTCAAAGGAGTGAAGAAAAAGAGGAAGTTGTAGCCCCACAACAATAAGGCCAAAGCTTCATGTGAAGAGAAAAGCTCAAGGTCTTTGCAGGAAACTCGCTCGCGCTACTAGTGCGGCATTTGTTGCCACTAGTGTTTCGAACAACCCCTTCCCCGCTATTCTTTGAAGGCGCCTCTGCACGTCGTAACGTCTCACAAAAAGAGGTTTGACCAAACTTGCGTAAATGCAAGTCAATAATGAAAGAGAAGTCGCCATGGAGAGAGTAAGACAAAGCAAGCAATGGAGGAGGCCACTCGAACCGGCAGAGCACTGTTGAAGCAAGCCCAGGGGACGATTCTTTGGAATTGGAGGATCATCCATGACGTGGCAACGTCTAAAGAGCCGAGGTGGAAAAAGCGAGGTGATCCCCAACGATCCAATGCAATTTAACCTGCTTGATTTGGCAATGAGGATGTGGGAGGAGCTAAGAAGAGGGTTGCGGTGCGTCAAGTGTTCTTTGATGCAAGTGTGGGAGCAGTTAAAAGAGAAAGAGTCGATGAGACAACAACAACTACCACAACCGAGCAAGGAGGGGTAAAGGTCAAGAAAGAGAAGAAGGAAAAGAAGAAAGGTGAAGGTCAGTAGAGTATCCACGGACAAAGCGGAAGGCTTAGGTGCAGTGCGCAGAAACAAGTAAGTCCCCATTAATCTCAATAGTAGTTGTAGTTTATATTTTTAGTTTTAATTTTAGTTGTAGTTCAGTAATTTCTATTTTCATGTTCAATGAAACCCCTTTAAAAAAAAAAAAATAAATAAATAAATATAACACATGTAAATCATCTTTGTTTATCTTTGAGCGGTGGGGACACCGCTCAACTTTAAGTGTGGGGATCTCAATGTTTTAAGTTTGTTCTGTGTGTACATGTAATCAAATGCAAAAGCAATTCTGTTTTACTCTATCAAGCATGAAAATAATTCTCTTTGGGCTAAAGACGGTGAAAATGTGTGTGTGAGTAGCCTATGCATGATTAGATGAAAAGAATTGATTCTTTGCTCCTACACAAGCTCTCTGTTTTTAAGAAAGAATCTAGCTAGCTAGGGAATATTTTTGTGCTAAAGTTAGTTTTGGTGAACTATGGTGAGAGTAAAACTTGATTAAAAACCTAGAATAGCAGTAGAGAAGCTAAGTTTGGGGGTGAATCAAGTCGCATACTAAAGGTGGGTGCAAAGACTATAGAATGGTTAAGTGCGGTGTAGTGTGAGTGCAACGTTGTACGCGTCTACCCGTAACGTTATAACGTCTGCCGTGTGTGTTGTGTAGTGTGTTCGGGCGTTGCAACGTCTCCCATAAACGTTGTAACGTCTATTCCCAAAAATACCAAAAAAAAAAAAAGAGTCGTTGATTCAAATAAGTGGAAAATCCACATGTGTTCTGTGTTCCCTGTAATACCCTGAAACAAATGCTGAGCACTCCAAAAAAAAAAAAAAAAAAAAAAAAAAGAGAAGAATAGAACTCCAAAATGGAGCAAATAAAAGAAGAGTTGCTCAGTAATGAGGGGGTTCTGATCTTTTTGCGTGTGTGAGTCAATAAATTAGTTGCACTAACCTAGTCCTAGCACCCAATTAAGACCCTTTGTCATGCTCTAAATGAATCCCTATTTCTTATGTGAAAGTGTTAGCCTATTCTCTGTTTTGAAAGATGTTTTACTGTCACCATTTGGAAACCACTCTCTCAATAGCTAAGGTAGTTTCTGAACTAGCTAGAGGAAGAATTATCTGAGAGGTCACACACTCACTTTGAGCTTTAATGAATCTGGAATTTAATTATGCATTGGTGCGTGAGTGTGTGAAGAAATAGCCCTTGAGAGTGAATTTTGATCTGTTGGTTGAGTAGAACGAGAACTCGCTAGTGTAGTTGATTTCATGTAGTTGTTTTTGTTGTCTTGATTGCTTGAGGACAAGCAATGATTTAAGTTTGGGGTGTGATAACTCATATTTATATGAGTTATTTATACTCACTCACGAATAAATCATGCAAGTTCTCTAGCAATACAAGGTTTAATTAATTAGTTTTATAATGATTTCTGAGTTTTAAGTGAATAAGAGTTTAAATAGATAAATCTGTGCATTTAGGCACCAAGTGGTGCCCTCGAGAGAGCGTTTTGATGCTTTTTGTGCTTGTGCGCAGAAATTCGATCTTTTGAACGTTACCACGTCCCTCACCACGTCTACCAAAGTGCAGCAGAGCAAGGGTGAAAGATCTTAATTTTGGCGCGCTAAGCAATGATAGTCAAAGATATAAAAGTCAGAAGATCTTCTATTCCCCATGAGCTGACACGCAGAAACACTGTAGCGTTGAACAGTGTCAGGGAGAAGATAGGAAAGCAGGCTTGGTAGGTGAGTAAGTGACATCAGCACGCGTAAGCAAGGTGGCTATTTAATGAAGGCTCAGCTCTCTCTCAAGGCATCACCAACCACGATCACGATCATCATCTCTTCCATACATCTTCAGAAACACTTCATCTTCATTACCCCACCATTCCCCCCATAAAACTCAGAATTAGTTTTGTAAAGAAGATCTGGAAACAGACTTCTGTATTTTACTTGTCTGAACTTAGTTTTATTTTTACGCTTTGTTGTAAAGCTCGGGACGTTGTAACGTCTATACAGTGATACATCTTTGAAGAGCTACTTAGTTGCATCTTGTGCACTTAGTTTCTTTTCTGTAATGTATGGTATTTGGATTCTAAATCCACTTCATTGATGCTCAACATGAGCTAAGCACTTTGTAGTTGAGTTGTTGTTTTGCTTATAATGAATTTCTAGTCAAATGTTATAAAGTATTGGCGTGCATGTTTTAAATCTTTGTGTGAAAATATTTCCAAACTTGTTTTGAGGTTGGCCTCTTAAAATAGGTAGATTCATAGGTACAGACATGGTCTATGAAAAGAAATCAAAGATTTATATGAACGAACGGTGCACTAAAGACATTTAGGCATTTTTATCTAAGTCTAGACATAGAACGGATAAATAGTTCATAGAACATTCTTTGTGGGTGCTTAAAATACAGGAGTGGGCCTATTTAGAACCTAGACATAGGACCTCTTATACTTGAAACTCTGACGTTTTGTGCTGAAAAGCATAGCTCTTTTGCAACAGCGTTCAAACGTGGTCACGTCTATACAATATAGCATTTGTACGTTATAACGTGTAGACGTTGTAACGTCTGACTAGAAAGGATTTATTTGCATCCAACAACTCAGCTCACCTCTCATCCATACTCACAACCAACATTTGTTTACTTGCTTTAATCACATCTTTAGCTTTAAAAGCAACTCTTTTGTTACTTGATTTTCTTGTGCTTTGATCTTGAACTTTGAAAAGCAAACCAATCCTCGTGGGAACGATCTCTTACTTAAATCCACTTTATTACTTGTACGATGTGTATACTTGCACTATAATTGCGAAAAATCATACTATTACACAAACGCAACAGCGAGCGACCTCGGCTTTGAGGGTCTTTACCAATTCAACAAGCTCTTTGTTCCTGGCCCCCAATCTGGCATTGTCTTCCATCGCCAGCTTTTTGTCTTTTTCAGCGGCCACCGGCCTAGACTTGGTCTGTTCCAGAGCGGCGATCTCAAGTTCAAGCTCCTTAAGCCTTCGCTCGGCCGTGTCTCTCTACCTCAGCACCTGCAATGGAAAATAAAGATCAGCGGACGGTCGAGATACCTGCGAACGGGATGTCAGCGAAGTGCGCAACTTACGTGCTTGATTGGTTCTCAAGTCCTTCATCGCCCTACTGGCAGATTTGCATAGGTCGCCACAGAAGTCCAGGGGGCCCTTCTTAAAACGCACTACATCCTCCTCGGTCAAATCTTCTAGATCGAAGGTGGGGGACTCGACCCGGTTGTCTTCTTCTCTTCTAGGTCGCTTGATTGGGGTGCGTCCATCTTTGGAGCCGCCCCCGGCATTTAGGTCTGGATGAGGAGTGTTTTGCCTCTGGTTAGCATTGGCGGTAGGAGTCTTCTTTTGCTCGCTAGAGGTAACGAGCTTCTCGAGGCTTAGCCAGTCAGAGCATGACATTTTCAGAGTTTTTCCTGCAAGAAATAAAAGGGCGTTAGCCGGCTGACCAAAGAAAAGAAATCAAACAGTAAGGCGAGTTAACCGACCGAGCTCGGACAGCAGCTTATCCCCCTCGTACAGGAAAAAGGGCCGACAGGGGATGTCCCCCTCAGGATTCTGTGGCAGCAGAGCGGACAGCTCCGTAATCATACCCAAGGTAGCAGCGTCTTCTTCATCTAAGGCCGAAACAACGAAAGTATACTCGCCCGGCTTTTGAGTAAAATGAGCCGCCCGCCAGGAGAGTGGAAAGAAAGGCACCCCTGCCATGCTGTCTGGGAAGACCTCCACGATGTCCTTGGCGGCGTTCACATCGGGGATGACCCAGAAGTATTGATTTTTCCAACCGCTCGGCAGGGAGTCCGAGTAAGCCTTGAAGAACTTGCGGGGGAACGACTTCTGATTTTTAAAGGACACTTGTTCTTTGCGAGCCATGTTGGTGCCGTACTCACCGTGCCAGCTTAACTCGAACAAGGTAAGGAAGAGCTGGGTGGATACCCTTCGGTCCAACCGGTCGCACAGATGCTCGAACGCCTTCATGAAACCCCATCCATTTGGATGCAATTAGATGGGGCGACGCCCAAGTAGTTGAGGAGGTCCCGCTGGAACACAGTGAAAGGAGGGACGATCCCCATCTTCTCAAAAACGACCCGGTGCATGGTAAATTTCACGTTCGTTGCAACGGTCGCAATGTTCTCATCATTTCGCATGCCCTTCACTTTCCACCCCGATGAAACTCTTAAAGGCCTTCATCTTCTCGGACACCCAGGAAATGTCTGCTGGATCGATGACCGAAGGTGGCTCGGCATCTCCCTCCATCCGTTCGCCAACATCGTCGTTTGGGCTGGCATTTTGCTCCATTCGTTCGCCGGCCTGCTCAACACCATCGCCGACATCTTCGTTTCGGCCGGAAACCTCTTCATTGGCCGCTCGGTCTTCATAGCGGATTGGTTCAGGTTCCTGAGGATCGGCGTCCAAATCGATCACTTCTTCATGAAGACTCCCGAGGACGGACTGAGCAACGTCGGCCATCTCTTCGTCACCTTCGATGTCGACCAAACGGTCACTTCCTTCGTCATCCCGTATGGTGGATTGAGGTGGTGGCGGGGGGGACCACGATTCTGTTGAGGTGGATAGTGAGACACTGTCACTGGAATCAGAGCTGGACGACGAAGCGCCCTCGGGAGAACGCCTTTGTACTTCAAAAATCTGGGAGGGTCCGGATGACCCTCCGGACGACCTAGATTCGGCCCATTCTGCCTCTTGTGAAGGTTGCGCCATCATACGCGCAAGACTTTGCGGAGGGGCACCAGCTATCTGGGTAGTTTTCTTTGTTCTGGCCAGATCCACCTATGAAAGGGAAAATACGTCAGGTCGACCGAGCCAGCGCGCTCGAGAAAAGGGGGCGACGTGGTCGTCCTCCGACCGGACGCCTGCCCTTTCATGAGGCGTGGAAACTAATCCTAAAGCATGAAACTAATTCTAAAGCGCGAAAGCTAAAATAAAGAAGAAAGCTAAGAGGAGCGGCTTATCTGGAGAAAAGTAATTGGAGAAGGAAGGAGCGGACAGGGAACTCTCGCGCACAGCTCTTCAGGTCGCTTGCAGATGGCTCGGTCGGCAGCAGAGATGTGATTTTCGAGTGTAGAAGTCGTGCTGACCAAGTGCCCTATTTATAGAGGGGCCCACCAGGTGAAACGACGCAAAGCGACTGCTCGCGTTTCCCCCCCATCCTTTGCATGGGGAATCCCAAAAGGTGCCTCGAGACATGCATAGGTCACCTCATTCATTGCGCATTAATGGCAGGGTCGAAGCCCAAACGCCACGCGCGGTCGAACAATACTCTGGCAGCGACCGACCTATTTCTGATGAAGAATTAGAAATACGTCAATCCACCGGGGGCACCGATTCAAGCCTCAGCCCGCCCTGAAGCGACCTAGGCTTGGGGGGCAACTGTTCCGAGGTGCATCAACAAATACCAGGAGGTGCAGTTAGAAATGGGCCAGCTGCCCAATCCAGCGAAAACAGCCCAAGACCGTGTCTTGGTCCGCAATTCTCGGCGACCGGTCGGATTTCTTGCAACGGCCAGGTCACCCTAGTGGTATAAGTACCACCTCCATCCACAGTATCAGGTACGTTTTCCTACCCAGTGATACCTCGCTCGTTAGCACACCTCTGACTAGAGCGTCAGAGTGTCTTTGTAGGTACCACCCGAGGTGCTCTCAAGACCGGTCCTTATTCCTCTACAACGACCGGACAGTGGAGCAGCGAACGACATCAACACTCAGTGATCAAAGCACGATCACTCCATAAATTTCGTTAGGTCATTTTTTTATTCTATTGAGTTTTTTATTATTAATTTTCTTTTCTACTTTTCTGCTTCTTTCTTGATTTATTGTTTTTTTCGTTTGCTTCTTGATCTGCCTGCGTCCTACTGATACATCCTTTATGTTTGTCTTTGATTTCGAATTTCTGTTTCGTTCTTCTTGACCTAGAATTCCGTTCTGATTTCAGTTTGATCTTTTAATCACCATCTCCAATTTCACTTCTGATTCATCATTTCCGAGTTCAATTTTGTTTTGGATCTTGCTTTTGGTTCATCGCCTCAAATCTAATTCTGTGATTTCGAAATTCATTCTCTTCCTCGTAAGATTTCCAGATTCTCTTCATTCTCTGCTGTCTTGTATTACGGTGATGTCGTTCTATGTGATGGTGCGACGACGTAACGGCGTGACGACATGGTTTTGTCTTTCAACATGGTGTTACAGACTTGGATTCATCTGATTCTCATGGTTTCAAATTGATTCTGACTGGATTGTGTTACTAGAATTGGTTGATTTCAGCAACGGTGTAGAGCTGACGACATGCTTCGAAGGTGTTTGATGGAATGCCTGACAGGGATATTGTGTTGTGGGTTCAACCACTGTGTGCTTCCTGTTGCTGTTGAGTTGCAAGAGTTGAGAGTTGGAATGGAGATTCAGTTCTTGGCTTTACAAATTGTGTTTCATTTAGGATATCTACACTTGCTGGAAATCACATTCATGATTGGATTATATTGATAATTCTTATGGAGCTATCTTCATGTCAAATAAAGGTACTCTGAAAGAATATTTTAAGAGTTTGGTTGGGCTACCAGAGTATTTTTCTGGTTTTGTTAGAAATGTTATGAAGGAATGTTTTATTTTTTTAATTTGAAGAAAAAACTTTATTGGAGTTTTTTAAAGCAATGTCAAATGGTGGCTTGAACATTGTTGTGAAACTTGGCTTAGAAGTTATTACTTTTCTGGGCACTTCTTTGATTGATTTTTGCACCAAATGTAATTGTATTGTGGAAGCATACAAATTACTTGCATTGGTAGAGGATGGTGGTGATGTTGTGTCTTGGACAACAAGGATCTCTTGTTTAGTGGAAAATGCTAACGAGTGAAGTTATTACGGTTTTGATCATGTTGTGTCTTGTATGGTCGCTGATGCTAGTGAGGGATTTAATGTCAAAGCCAATAAAATCTCCTCAGTAGCATTGGATTCAAGATCCACAACATTGGATTCAATATTGGATCACCTTCTAAGCTTTGTTTGTGATTTTTTTGTGGTGCAATATTGGATTACTTTGTCTGTGCTTCACTTGTGGTTGAGAATACTTCACAAGCACTACATGGTGACATTTCTAGTAGTGGTTCTTCTTCAGTGGAATGACAACCTCCACGACCTTTCCATACAACCCAAAAGCTTTCAACATTTCCTTGGCTCCATGCGAGTTTGGAAAGTCTGAGAAATAAAAAGAAACCGTTCCTTCAGTAGATTTCTCTCCCCTACCAGCGATGTCAATCCTTCCTTTGCTTCCTCTAGCAACCCTTCGTCTTCTCTGTACCAAACTCCAGCCATCATCATCACCAGCAACTTCTCCTTCGCCAGTAGTCTTCTTTGCCTCCTCAGTTTCTCTTGGTTCATCGTTCTTTTTTAACTTTTCAGTTCCCCTTGGTTTCTCTCTCTCTCTCTCTCTCTCTCTCTCTCTCTCTCTCTCTCTCTCTCGCTTCTTCGGTTCTCTTCATACATGGTTGTTGCTCATAGAATGTAAGATAGTGAGAATAGAATGAAAAGAGTGTTAGCTTAGCTGGGATGTCAACTGGCATAGCAATGCACTTACGCTTCTTTTTTTTTGTCTAAAAAATTGCGGTTAACATTATTCCTAGTCCAATTTCTCGCTATATATTTGTCGGATTTGACTACCAGCTAATTATTCTTACATATTAATAACTACATATGTTGCTTATTTATTCTTTTTTTCATTTAAATAAGCGGTTACCACATAAACTTTAGTTTTTGATTCGTGTTTTTTCTTAACTTTGCCGTTCGAGTGTGGGATATTATTTTTTTCGTCATCTTGGTATGACGTTTTCTTTCCCGTATTGTCGCAGTGTTCGTTTGGTTTAGTTTGACAGATCAATTTCAATCCATTACAAATTCAGTCAATAACTTGACCGTCAACGTTGTAGATCCGGATGCATGACTATTCCGGTCACTTTGATTTGTCATATATGTAGGCATTTTGTTAATTTATGCTATATTAACCTCACTACAAGAAAAGTCTGATTTAGCCACCAACATTTGCCACAGACTTTATTCCGTCAGTAGTTTGCCACGAACTTGCGACGGATATTAATTCGTCAGTCGTTTGCCACGGACTTGCGACGACAATGTATAAAAAGCAAGAGGCGCGAAGTTTCCCGCTGGAGTTTGCCACAGACTTAGAAAACGGTCGCAAATTTGCGACGGACTAGCCGTGGCAAGCCCGTCGCAAATGACCTTCGCTTAAAACCCCAAATACGCGTTCATAATATCAGCTTCCTTCTTCTTTCTATTTCTTTCTCGTTCTCGTTCGCTCCCTCTCCCTCTCTGAACTTCCTTCACCATGGCCCCTCCCTCACGTCGGCGCCCTCCAGCAATCCTCCCTCTCGCGTCGCCGGCCACCACCGTTCCTTCTCCTCCTCCTCACTTCCACTCCCTTTTGCTACCCGACCCAAACCCCCAGAACCCATTGTGCGAACCAACTCATAATGCAAGCATTCTTCTTCTTTTTCATCATCTATCGTAAGTATTGTTCTTCTATTCTATTTTGTTTTGCTTTTATTCTAATTAAAACCCTAATTTTTGATTTACTGAAAACCCTAACCTTCTCTTCCTAATTCTACAGTTTTAACCCTAAACGAATTGAACCCAGCAACGTTCATGCTGCAACGTTCACTCTCCCAGCAACGAATTGAACCCTAAAACGCGCCTCCCTCTATGTATGTTTTATGAATTTGCTGCTTACTGGTTTACCAATCAACGCACCCTCCCTTTATGCTTTTGATTTTGCTGCTTTTGAATTTAATCTTGATTTCTGGTTTAGATTGTCATGGAGTTTAGAAAACCAGAAAGTTGAATTGGCTGGTTGTTGGGTTTTCCTGCCAATTCATTGAGAGAGAAACACACAAAGTTGACTTCTATTTTCCGTCATTCTCTTCTCTCCACTTACAATCGTACACCCAGCAACTTCAACACATTCGCGCTCCGAACGATGTCGAATCGACTGGATATTGATTCTCAGGTTAGCCAACAACATTCTAACAACTGTTTAGTTTTTGATTCTCAGGCCTTTTTTTCTCCGAATTTTATTTATAGTGTTAACTTAATTCTACTTGTCAATTGAACTCTATACAATTGCAAGACTGTTAATTTTCGATCGTTTGTTTTAACTTCTTCACTATCTGCATCCTTATTTTACAGTGTTATTTGTCAAATTTTGTCACAGTTCATAGATAGAAGATCTGAATCGACTTCTCTTTCATCTGAAGGTGAAATTTCTGATAATTTTTGGTCCCCGGGATCACTGTATATGGAACCTAACTCCACTAGCTTAGTTGTTTCTTGGTTTTAGGAATTATGCAGATGTCGTCTCTAATTCTAAAGCTAATTCTGATATTAGCTCAGGATGTACAAAGTTAGAACTTCCTCAAAAAGTGTTGCAGTCCTTGTTTAAAATTCCCAAAAGCTCTCAACACGACAAAGGTACAATGGATTGGAGAAGTGTAGCAAAGAAAATGCAGTCTTTGGGACCTGGTTTTGATGCTTGTCAAAATGTTGCAGAATCTCAACCGCATAGTTACAGTATGACAATTTTGAAATACAAAATATTCACATTTATTTAGTCTTTTGGATTGTCTTTCTTGTTGTATGCTTGAATTTAATGATTTCCTTTATCAATTTGAATCATGACTTCATCTACTTCTCTTAATTTCAGAAAGTAAGTTCACATTTGGCTATTGTTACTGGTGTGCAGAAACAAGGGTATAGAAAATGTGATAACTATTGATTTGCATGGGCAACATGTGAAAGCAGCAATGAGAATGCTAAAACTCCACCTCCTGTTTGGATCATATGTTCCATGTAAGCACTACATATGGATCTAGCTTCTCACATTTTCGCGGTACTTCGGACTAAAATGGCATCATATTATTGAGTTTTATCTGCATTTGGTTACTTTTTATGTCTGTTTAAGCTGTCCAGATGATAAGGGTCATCACAGGATGTGGATCACATGGTTTTGGAAAGTCTAAGCTGAAACAATCAGTATGGTTCAATCCATCCTCTTCTATCCAATCTCTTTATGCTTTTGATATCTAGTGCAATTAGCTACTATTATTTTCAAACTTTTGTTACAAATATTTTGACATTTTTAAATCCTAGAAACTCTTCCTGATCATTATGTCTATGAATTTGGAGGGACCAAAATTGTTTCTAAAGGGTGATTCCTCATTATTTGCTTGATACAGGTTACAAAACTTTTAGATAAAGAGAAAGTTGAATGGAGGGAGGAGAACCGGGGAACTGTGTTGATCAAACTCAACGGATGGAGAGAATTTAACTTTCTCGACCATGATGATAACAGTGATAGTGATTAATTAAGCATGTTGCATAAGCTAACTGCAGGCCTCTCGGCTTTTTGTTTGTACCAAATTTAGATCAGTAACTTGGCACAAATAAATTAGAACCGTTTATGACATTGACATTGACATTAGGTGACTATTTTAGCCAAGTTCCTTGTTTGTAACTCTGGTAGGAGCATGGATCTTGGCACATTCATAGTGTAATTATCATTTAGAATCTTGAGCTCTACTTACTTTATCAATTATTTGGCCAGGATTGCATTCCTAGATTAGGCTAATGACCTAAGATGCTATCATTGTTGTACATTGTGATTAGGTAACATGATTAATTATTTGTTATGAGGACAATGCTTGTTAAGGAGATGCTTATTTTTAGCTAGCTTAATGTTTTTTTTTTGACAGCAGCTAGCTTAATGTTAGTCAGCATGTATATATGTTTGAAGATTTAATTTTTTTTTTAAATATTTTTTTTTGCGACGGATTTGCGATAAAATTCGCGACGACTTTGCCACAGATATTTGCGACGGATTAGCGACGGATTTGCGACGGAAACATTTGCCACGGAAATTCCGTGGCAAACGATTTGCGACGAGCGTTTTTGCCACCAATTTTTGTCCGTGGCAAATGATGTTTTGCCACGGAAATTGGCCCTTTAGCGACAGAAATGTCCGTGGCAAATCAGCGATTTTCTTGTAGTGCATGTGTATTGTGAGTTTGTTCACAGACTCATCATTTTCGATTTTAGCAATGTTGAGTTTGTATTGTTTTTGATGTATTCTCCAAATTTAAATAAACTAATATTTTTTTAATTAAAAAAACTGCATGCAAATAATCGTTGTATAGGTTGGTAATCTATCATATCTTCATTCATTAAATATTATATATTCATTTATCACTTTCATGCTGTTAATTAATATCATATCATATAATAACATAACAATGTTGACAAAAAACTAGCCAGTAATTTTCATTTCATTTTTGGCATAGACTATTGTTCGTTCATAATATAAAAGAAGAAATTTCAAGACAATTATCAAAATGTACATAGACCAGTAAGCATGCATTCCCATAACCACATAAAACAAGTCGGAAGAGCAGGAGAATTAATCGCATGGTGTAGATTGCGGTACCGTGGATTTTATGGATTAATAATAGGAACAATATTACATTCAGAGGGGTCAATATTACTCTAGAAAATTGGTGTAATAGTCTTTTTTCTTGTTTCCCATCTGATGGAGATATATAACTGATGTAAAACTACAATGTAAATGGGAAGTGGTACCCCTTGTACCTAACATTAATAGACTTTGACATATAAAAAAAAGGCTAAAAGGTACATTACAAACTGAGAAAGTTCCCCCAAAACGCATTACACTTTACACTTTTCAACTAATTGTACGTTTTTCTTCCATCCATCCAGCTATATAAGCTTAAATTATTAGTTTTGTGGTAAAATACTATTTGGGGTCCCTTAATTTATTTTCAAGTTTTGATTAGACAACTTTGAAATTATTCTCATGCTAACAACATGACCAAGTCTTCTATGCCACATCCATTTATCATCTTCTTTAGAGACGAGACACGTTTCATCTAGCAAATCATCAAGACACACACTATAAAGGTTATTTGTTCTATGACCTTCAAAGACTGTTTTACCAGAACCTAAACAATTTAGTTTGCATACATCGATTTAAAAATACTTGATTTCCAGCATCAACAATTGACTCACACTGAGAAGATTGTGTTTCAAGCCTTCAACATATTGAACATTTTGAATCTGAGTAGAGTTTATTTTATCTACTGTACTTACACCTTTGATCCAGTCTTTGTCATCATTACCAAACATGACAAACCCTCCATCAAATCTCTCCATGAAGAGAAATTTATATTTCTCCCCAATCACGTGCCTTAAGCATCCATTTTCTAAGAACCACAGATTTTCCCTTGATGCCAAGAAGCACTCTTGCAATTGTAGTTAACAAAGATTTAGGTACCCATTGTCTTTTGGGTCCTTGTTGGGTAGTGTACTTCCAAAACCCGCTTTTTTTCTTTTTGTAACAACTTGACATGTAATGTCCAAGTTGTTTACAGTACGTGCATTTTGTTTTGGCTTTCTGTGATTTTCAGAAGCCTTTCTATGATAAATCCTAGCCTTCTCAGATGTAGTAGTGCATTCTTGAGCAGACTTGAGATTTTGTACACATATAAGCAACTCATGTGTTAAAAGATTAACTTTCTCTTTCAAAGCATTGTTTTCCCAAATGATTTCCAAATTTGGATCTTTTGACTCATTAGCTACATCATCTTCATTTCTGAGGACCTTCAGAATCCTTTCTTGTTTAGAAGGTGGCATTCTTATCTCATATGACCGGTTTTTGTGTATTCAAAGCAATTGATTTTCTGTATGTTTGAATCACTGTTTCAAATATCTATTTTGTACTGAGAGAATTCTTTTCTTTTCTTTCTGTTTGCAAACCACTTGTGTACCCTTCTTGAGATTAATGACCATTTTTATCCTTCTGAATCTTCTTCACGTTCTTCACCATTTTTATCTTGTAGACATTTCATCTATTATTTCATTTTCATATCAAATTCTCTGACTAGAATTCCTGTATTGGCTTCCTTAATTTGATCTGTTTCTTTATGAGCTACTTGCAATGTAAGCCATATTTCTTTGGCTATTTCTTTCCCAAAAACTTTGTGTTGCAGGTTAAGTTTTGATGAAGAAGCAATCTGAAATAAAGTGACAAACAGAACTCCAAGGCTCAAGAAGAAAGTCCATGTCAAGAAGGGTAGAAGTTAGGTAGTCCAATGGTGTCTTAGGAATGAAGTGTAAACCGCTTTTGAGGATCACCTCAAATCACTTACCACACTAGCACTCACTTAATTAACCTAACATAAGCCTTCAATTGATAAAAGCATTCTAAATAGGTTAGGCATAAATAATTATAAGTACATAATCAATTATTCAATGAGAAAATGTCAATATGTAAGCACATAATCGATTACAACAAGGAAGATAATCTATTTTGATCATAGGTAGGTTCATAATCCATTACAACAAGGTGATAATCGATAATGAAGGCTTGTTTTGAAAAGAACACACTCTGTGTGCGTGATAATCAATTATCACTGTTAAAAATCGTCCCAACGGTCATATTTTGACAGGATCTATAAATAGGGACTTAGGGTTTCACAAACAGATACAACCTACGAATCATAGAGCTGAAAGCGAACCCTATTGCACTATCACACTTGTTCTTCACTTTTTCCATCATTTTGAGCTGGTCTGTCTCAGGGTTAGGTTGGGAATCTTCAAGTTGTTGTATTCAACTTCTTAGAGGTATTGTTATTTTCTAGTAATTTGTTTAATTTGTTATTGGGTTATACTAGAGAGTCGGGAATCTCTCTTGGGTTTTTTATTGTAACAAGGGTGGGGTATCTTTTGTTTGTCAATTGTTTTTGAGGGCTCTTGCACAAGGTAGGGTATCCTAAGTGAAGAGTGCCTAAGTTTTGTAAGGGTTTGAAAGCACTCGGTTTAAGATTTGATTTAATAGTGAAAATCTCACAAAGGGTTTGTGAGGACTGGAGTAGGTCACTAGGAGGTGGCTGAACCAGTAAATCTTCTGTGTTATTTAATGTTTTTGTTTCTAATTCGTTCATTCCAAAACCTGCGCGAAAATTAATCTAAGTCGTTAAAAGGGGAAGCATTTACAAAAGTCTTGATTCACGCCCCTCGAGATGAAGCCACTTGGTAACAAAGAGGTATCGAGCTAGACTCGTGTTTAAAGCGGTCTAGCGACTTCAAGAGAAATGGCTCCAGGTTGGTCTACGCAAGATGGTGCATCCTTACCCATCCTATGGAATTAAGCGAAAGATTATGCATGTTGGAAAGTGGACCCTTTGTCCCAACGCACATGGTAAATGGTATTCTCAATGTCAAAGAAAGAGCTGAATGGACTGATGATGATATGAAAAATGTAACATCCCAAAATAACTAAGTTTAATTTTTAAAACTTAGCCCAAAGTGTTGTCTTAATAGTTTTAGATTAGCAAATGAATCTAATGAATTGTAATTGAGTTGATTGAGTATGTTTGGATGGATGATGATTTATAATTAAAATTGCCTAAATGTATTACTTGAATGCATTTGTGTGCATGTGTAGTTGTGTGATTGAATAAATGTGTCCATAAGTAAGTAATATAGGACAGGGGTAATTTATTTAATTGTTATCTAATTAAGTTTATAATTGATGATATAAGGTTATTTTGAGATTGTCGAAGTGTATTAATTCTGATTGTGGTGAGAATATAGTGTTTGTATGAAGTGTGTATTTTATTTAGGCAGAATTGAGAAATAAAATATGGAATGCGATTGAATTATTATTAGAGTTTTTTTTGGTCAAATGTGTAACATTTCATAAATTTTGGGCAAAACCACGAATATTACACACACTAGTAGTGGAGAATTTGGACCCATAGTCTATAAGGGTTCCAGGGGGTACCAATTACAAATCTTGATGTTGCAACAATAAACATGAGAATTAAAAGCTTGGGTCACCTAAACAGCGAAGCCCATAAAGGTACAAACATAAAACCATCAGAAAATGTGAGTTTGAATGATGATCCAGCAAAGAGGAGACCCGGCCCACACCGCATATAAGCAGTTATCATCGAATCCTTGTCATTACCATGATTACCCACTTTCACACAAATAGCAAAAAAGAATCTCGTCCCTTTCGTTCCTCTTTTAATCACCAACCCTAATCGGGAAGCATACAATCATGGAAGAGAGAGAGAGAGAGAGAGAGTGAAGCTCAAAAATTAGAAATCTACCTTTTTCTCGGTTTTCATCGCCCAATTTGAAGTACGGAAGTGCATTTGGGTTTAGCTTTCTCCTACGACGCTCACGTTCCAGAACTAATCGAAGACATGAAGGAGGGAGGGATCCCAGTTACCAATCAACTTTTCTTGAGCACACAACGCCGCGTGTTCATGTGCAGCACTGTTCCCCTCCCGATTTGTCCAGGTAAAGTCACATGCTTGAAACACTAATTTCATGTGGTGAATATCATCCATCATGCTCTGAACTTCACAAATTTGAGTTTCATTTTTGCATGTTTGAACGAAGCAAAGGTTGTCAGACTCGAAAACTACCCTTTGGAGTTTAAGCAAAGCAGCAAGCTTCATAGATTCTCTCAGGCTCAAAGCTTCAACAGCCAAAGGTGAAATTGCGAACAATCGAGCAGCTTGCTTGGTGAGTACTCGACCTTCATGGTCCCTACAAATGGAGGCATAGCTACCCTTGCCTGTTATTGCTGAAAAAGCAGCATCAAAATTAATTTTCACAACGCCCTCACTTGGAGGCCTCCACCTTCTGGGCTGATTAGTTGTAGGCGGTGGATCAAAGCTTCAGTAGCCAAAGGTTAAATAGCGAACAATCGAGCAGCTTGATGGTGAGTACTTGGCCTTCATGGTCCCTACAAATGGAGGCATAGCTACCCTTGCCTGTTGTTGCTGAAAAAGCAGCATCAGAATTAATTTTCACAACGCCCTCACTTGGGGGCCTCCACCTTCTGGGCTGATTAGTTGTAGGCTGTGCAATTGTTGCTTTTGAGCTTGTTGTATTAGCTTGTATGAATTCAAATGCATTATTCTTGGCTAGGATGAGTGTAGCAGTAGGATTGGGGATCTTTAGAACTGAAGACTTGATCATTCCTAGCTTTCCATATGTCCTGCATAACCTGCAAGCATATAGCCATTAAAGAGTGAGTTTCCAGATTGTTTTGGTTCCATTGTGCTTAGGAATACCAGCCAATTAGGGAGACTTGTAACATTGTAAGCATGTGGGATGGGATATATTCCCACCCCAAACCAAACTTGCTTTGTCCATGGACATAGTAGGAGCATGTGTTCAATAGTCTCTGGCTGTTGTTTGCAAATAGGGCATAGATCTTCTTAGAGAGTCTCCTTCTATGGAGATTCTCTTTGGAACGAATAGAATTTTGACAAGCTTTCCATATGAAATGCTTGATCTTTTCTGGTATAGTGGCCCGCTAAATAGTGCTCCAACATTCCTTTGGAATCATTTGTGAGGTAGAGCCCTGATTGTTTAGGCGAGCTTTTATCTTAAGGATGGTTTGGTACCTAGACTTGACAGTGTAGCTGCCATCACTAGTATAAGGCCAGAACAGAGTATCATTAGGGTTTGACCAAGATATAGGGGTTCTCATAGCTTGGATAGCAGACTCAGAAACAAGATTTGTTCTTAAAGCATGGATGTTCAAAGATAGATCATTGCTTACGAGTTTTCTTAGATTGCTACATGAAGCTCCTTGTTGTAGTTGTGCTCTCTCCCCCGAGGCAAGCTAAGTGTCATTAGCCAGAGATAGATTCGTTGCAGCACCTAAGTTCCATCTCCCATCATTTTTTCAGAAGTTCTCTACCTGTCATTAAGCTTTTCCAGACCCAAGAGCAAGTCTTAGATAGTTTAACTATAGACATAATATCTAGGTATAGCATGTATAACTGCTTTAATCAATGTCTCCTTCCCAGCAGGATTAAGAAGGTTACCTTTCCACCCCACCATTTTACTCATCACTTTATCAATGCATCCCATGGTCCTTTGAATCGTGTGAAGTATGTGTTTATTGAAACTGTTCCTTGTTGACAGGTGAGCATCGCCTTTCGCAACTGAAATACCTTTGATTTGTTCTTCTGATTAAAGCAATTTTCTAGATCTTTCCAAATCGCCACCGCGGAGGTGGTGTAGAAAAAACTGGAAAATATTTCTTTGGTTAGTGAATTGAGGATCCACGATGCAACAATACTATCATTGCGATGCCAAAGGCGCAATTTCGAAGCATCAACGACATCAAGAGGTTTAATTATGGATCTGCGCCATGTGAGATAATTGGTTCCATCAAGAGGTTTAGACACAAGAACCAAGCCATGATTGTCTGTGAGATAGATATAGAAGGGACCAGTGTTGTACATTGCAAGATCGAAAGTGAAGAAAAATGAGATTGCAATGAAGAAGCAGATAGTGCAGAACGCAATGATCAGAGAGAGGTAGCGAAAGACCTTGGGAAACTAATGATATATACCATATTAGATCATGCAAGATGAGAGACAGAATTCTGGAATCGAAATATTGATTCTCGTTAAATTGGGGAAAAAGCAACTGTACATTACAATATATATATATATATATATATATATATATATATATATATAGAGAGAGAGAGAGAGAGAGAGAGAGAGAGAGAGAGTAAACAACAACAAAACTCTAACTAACTTGCTAAACTACTTACAAGGCTAACTAATTTTGTCTTACAGTTATAACTACTTTAATCAAAACTAAATAAACTGGTACTATCTTGCAGTATTCGTAATACCTTTGGCAACATAAAGAACAATGAAACATATACTCGCCTACCCCTTAAGAAAAGGGGATTTTGACGTCAAAGTGCGGGTACAGTTGAGTGTGGACCCTCCAACGTTCAATAATGGACCCTAAAATCTAATTGATATAAATTTCGTTTGTAATCCCAAATTCATGTTTTCTTCAACCTTAGTTCCACCATCTAATTCTCCATGTTCTCTATTTCATAAGCCATTGTTAATCTTCTCAAGCCTCTAAACACCAATTTTGATTCCAAACGCTAATTTCAACACTATAATTATCATTCTCACGATTTCCCAATATACATACCTTTCACTTAGTTGTGTTGCTCTACAGTTTCTTTCCTTTTCAGACCGATTTCCATCTTCTTTCTAACCACTATTCTAGTGTTACTTTTGGTCATATGGTTCGTTCGGCATGTGCACCCTTTTAAGAAGAATTCCCTTTTGCGGCAAATAATCAAATAAAACGAAAGTAAACTTTTATCGTAGATTAATTATAAGTTTACAAAAAAAATTCCTCATCGGCTAAGAAATAACTTATTTTCCATCATACTCTTCAAAATTATCTTTGAAGTAATAATTCAGGAAAAATATAAAGGAGATGGAGAAATAGTTTCAAACTGTTGCCATAGAATGGAAAAAGAACCATTGTTTTTTCTTCTCAATAGGAGCGGTTTTGCGTTGGCATTGACGACAAAAATTCATTCCCTAAGGTCTAGGCAACTCTTCCAAAAACCACTGTTTAAAAATCGTTTCCGAAAGAAAAGGAAACAATTTTTTCCAATTTAGGGAATAGTTTTCAAGTGTTGTTGTAAAATGATGTAGTACCACTATCTCCAATGTCATATATGTCAACAAAAACCAATGTGTGTCTTCTATCAGTTGTTAGAGTCAATATTGGCTGCTTTTGTTGTTTGCAAGTACAAACAAGAGAAAAGAAAACATGGTGGGAATGAGTATGTTGTAAAAATGTTTTATGGCATATAACAAACATAGATGAAAACAACCAGACGATAACATATCTCTTTCTCTCTCTCACACAAACACACATGTGATCTATTGGAAAAGAGTGCCCCGATGGTGAGTACTTTGTTATTTCACACTCTACATATCTTTATAATGTAGAGTGTGATCAGTATGTAAGTCGATATGAATCTTCCAATGTAAAGACATGTGTACTAACCACATTTTCTCTCATTTCCTTTCTTTTATTTTTGATTTAATTTCTTTTTATCATTAGGATAACTTTTGAAATCAAAGTTGAATTAGGCCATTTACGTTAATCTTTGGTTTTTTTTTTCATATTTTAAGTTAGGCCTCTTAACCCAACTTGAAGTGGTAGTTGGGAAAATGTAAAAAAAAAAAGGAAAGAGTAGCGCTATTTAAAAAGAGCAAAGGGTTGTTAGCTCTTTCATAAAAAAAAAACCCTTGCCATTGCTGACCGTTGATGATCTATTTTTCTAGTGTAGTGCTTTGATCTCTATATATTTTGCAAACAAATTCTGGGATGGAGCTGAAAATATTTTACTCATTCCACCGAATGCTACCCATTCTAGGTTGAATTATGAGAAGTTCGAGAGGAAAGTGAAAAATGCAAGGCAAAAGAGGGTTGCAAAATAAACGTTTAGATTGTTAAAGAAGAGGAGGCTAGAAACATATTAAAGTTTTCAAGTAAAATTACTTGTTGAATCATTCTTTGTTATTATATGTTGAACTTTCTTGAAATATACAAATCCAGTCCCATACGCTGGACTGAATATACAAATCTAGTCCCACACGCTAGACTGAATATACAGACAATGCTAAAAAATAAAAAAGAAAGCCATTTGTTTTCAAGCGCAGCCATTTAGAACCCACTATGCCCCCCTTGGTTTTCAAGCCCAACCCTTTAGTACCAAATACAATAAATTTGGTTGGTACTGACGGACAACAACCCAGTAAATAAGAAATGAATTACTGATGCACTTGATCGTCGGTAATGAGCGGGAGAAATTTGAAGTAGTCTGAGAGGACTTACAAGCGGATTTGGCCATCAATATTTGAAATTTCTAACCGTTATATATTGACGAGAAAATCTGTCGATAATAAAGTGTGTTTCTGACACACTTATATACCGACATATTTGCCTATCAGTAACGTTTAATAAACCCCAAAACTCGCACCAGAACCCTCATTCCCTCTTATTTTCTCTTCTTTCTCTTCTCTCCCTATATCACACATGCCGCCGCGGCACCAACAAAGACATCGCCACCACCACCGCATCCCTCCCCGTCGTCGCCTCTGCTGCTACTTACTCTCTCTCTCTCTCTCTCTCTCTCTATGTCTCTCTTTCTCTCTTCATTTCAGTTTCTATCAAGTAATTAAGTCTTCTAAATTCTTTCCATTCAGTTTTTTAGAGAATGGAACTTAAATTAGGGCTAGAAAGGAACAAAGTTAGGTTTCTATTATTGTGGATGTTGTTGTTAATGAGTTGATATTGAACCTATGTTAGGGTTTTGTTATTGTGTTAAAACCATGTTAGGATAGGATTAGGGAGATAATTTCTAAGATAAGAATTGAAATATGGATTTGAAATTGAGTTAGAGATTAATTTGTTGTGTGTAGGATTAGATATACCATTGACTTGAGATTGTGTTGAAATTACAAATGAAGGGGAAGCGACAATAATTTCTTTAAGAGTTTATTATTGTAGAGAAGCGACATGAATTGTTTGAATTTGAAGGGGGGACTAGATTTTCATGTGTTGTTTGCGACAGTGTACGTATTAGGAAGAAAAATGAAGTCAGATATTACTTGATATATTTTTTATTATGCAGGTTGCTTCCTTAGAAGACCACTTTGAAGCTATGCGATAAAAAAAAAGTATCACATATTCTGGCCAAGGTGGAGATATGTGGATGAGGATTCAACGAAGGAATTTTTTGATGTGTTTAAGGTAAGTATCGAAAATCATTACATATATTGCTAAATTTAGTTTATTATATTTAATGTTTAATATAATCACTAACACATAGTTTGTATTTTCTTAATACAAATGAGAGTTGGGTGGAAGGCCGATAAATAGAAGGACATTAGGAGGATGCTGATGCAAAGAGCGGGTCTTCGTCTGTCAGACATGCTTAGGCAGATGCGCATTAAAAATCATAGGCCCTTTTGGATAGGTGAGTGTGTATGGGCAGCCCTCAATAAATACTAGGACATGACAGATTTCCAAAAATTGTTGAATCAAGCTAAGAAGAAGAGATCATTAGAAAAGGGTGGCTCGCTTCATTACTAGAAGTCAATCAGTCAGGCTCGACATGCTGCAAGACTGGTAAAGTTTTTTTATTACAGAAAGACCTGTTATTTTTGTGTGTTATTTTAGTTAGGGAAATTAGTTAGAAACCATAGAACATGTGTTTTTCATTTTTACAAGCTAAGAAGCTCTGACACGCACTCCCTATACATGAGTTGCACATGATCACACATGTCAGGAAGGGATCCCACAATTACTTTGATTACACTCAAGAAAGACTCCGGTAAATATCCAACATAATTTGTACTATGTATTGTATTGTTTTGTTACAACTTACACTACTTGATGTTTGATTATGCAAAATGGGAGGAGTTTCATCAAATGATGACTCAACCGATCCAGGGGAGGTGGGAACCTTTGTCACCTGATGCACCTAACCTCGAGGAGGTTGTACTAGCTATGGAGAATTGGAATAAGACAGTAGAAGGGAAGTATATAAGGGTCTCCTGTATGCTGCGAGGCCCTTTTCTCCGTTTATTCAGAGGGGCTTGATCAAGTCGACACCAACAAAGCTTATGCTAGTCGACCTCTTCCTTCGTAAAGCGCAACTGAGGTTACAGAACTGAGGGAGCGGGTGCAAGCTTTGGGTGACACAATCAAGACCTTGCGGGAGGATATAGCGAGGACGCAATAGCGAAGTCATTCAAATCCTCTGATGATGTTGTTGGGTTAGGATCCGGCTTCGATTCTGATGATGGGACATATTAGGATTGTTGGTACTTTATTTAATTTTTAGGCTTAATTACAGTTTTGGTCCCCCTATTTTCACTAACTCACGATTTTGATCCCCCAAGAATTTTTTTCACGAATTTAGTCCCCCTATTTTCGGTAACTCACAATTTTAGTCCCCCGAGAATTTTTCTCACAAATTTAGTCCCCCTATTTTCACCAACTCACGATTTTAGTCCCCTATTTTATGAAACTCACGATTTTAGTCCCCCTATTTTTCCTAGAGGGAGACTTTGATTTTAAAAATTGGAAAAATAGGGGACTAAAATCGTGAATTCTTGAAAATAGGGGACTAAATTAAATGAAAAAATTATTGGGGGACTAAAATCATGAGCTAGTGAAAATAGGGGGACCAAATTCGTGAAAAAAATTCTTGGGGGACCAAAATCGTGAGTTAATGAAAATAGGGGGACCAAAACTGTAATTAAGCCTAATTTTTATAACACTTTGTATATTGCATTTTATTTGGTTGATTGATTATGACATTTTGAATATCATTTAATTTTTGCCAAAATTTTTATATAAAAATTATTTAATTTATTTTATTTTAATTTTCCATATATTAATATAAAAAATAGAGGCATGTTGGAAAAAATAAAATTAAAAAATTTACCTCCACTGGTTTCTACCGAAGGATTTAGTCATCGGTAATCTTGTCAACTGATGTGATTACCAACAGATATATCTTCGGTAATTAGCAACAAACACATATCCATGCTAATTACCTACGCCATTACCGGCGGATTCAACTTGATCGTTGATAAGTGTTTTCGACCAAACTATGCTAGAAAACCTCATAGTCACATCCATCGATTTTGTTTTTTTTCTTCTTTCAGAGTATGTAAAGGGAAAATAAGAAGGAGAAAAGAAAATCTTAGTGCATAAATGAGAAGAAGAAAAAGAAACAGTGTAGAAAAGTCAAAATAAAAAAGGTCAGCACTACCAATAAAAAAACTATGATAGGTTGATAATCTATAATATCTTCATTCATTAAACAATACAAATTATTCATTTATCATTTTCATCCTAAATTAGTTAAGGCAAAATAGCACCTGAGGTCCCTTAATTTATTTTTCGTTTTCGCTTAGATCCCTTAACTTTTAAAACTTACGTTTAGATCCCTTAACTTTTTAAAACGTTTCACTGTAGTCCTATTTAACGTTTTAAACTTAACTGTTAAGCGATTATGCGATGTGGTCATTCACGATTGCCTATGTGTCATAATCAATGTCATTTTTAATTATTTATTTACTGCCATGTCATTTTTAATTTAATTTAATTTATTTACGTTTTCCCATTCTCTTCTTCTTCTTCCCAATTTTCTCATCGAATAATAATCCCAATTTGAAACGAAAATGTCAGGTCGCGGGAAAGGAGGCAAGGGTTACTGCTATGGATGTTGTTTATGCGCTTAAGAGGCAGGGAAGAACTCTCTATGGATTTGGAGGCTGAGCTTTCTTTCTTATCTGAAGCTTCTTTCATTTTGTAAATTGAACCACTCTGCGTTTTGATTTGCTATGTATCATGATAATTTCTAATCTGTGTGTAATTCAAGGTTACTGAAGTTTCGTTATTATTGAATGGTTTGCGCTTCTCCCAATTGCAAAGTAAATGTAGATAATAACTCAGAATGAGACTATAAGATAAGAATAGCGGAACATTGCGAAACACAACAGAACATTCTAATTAAGCAGAAGAACCATAAATAATTTTTATTTTTATTAAAAATTAAATTAAAAATGACATGGCAGTAAATAAATTATTAAAAATGACATGGATTATGACACACATGCACCGTAATGGCCACATCAGACACTGTTTAACAGTGTTAAGTTTAAAACGTTAAATAGGACTACAGTGAAACGTTTTAAAAAGTTAAAGGACCTAAACGTAAGCTTTAAAAGTTAAGGGACCTAAGCGAAAACAGAAAATAAGTTAAGGGACCTCGGGTGCTATTTTGCCATTAGTTAATATCATATAACAATATAACAATGTTGACGAAAAATTGGCTAATCATTTTCATTTATTTTTCGCATTTTTCGCATGTCAGACATTGTTCATAATCTGTCAAAAAAAGCTGTTTTTTTTTTGTTGTTTTTCGTACTTTGGCTAGCTACTTACGAAGTGTCTCAACGCTTATGTGATTAGGATCAAATTTTACCCTGCGAAAACCGAATTTGTTAACTGTGGTAATCCAACTCAAAAGCAACGGGTCGACCCTGTATATTAGAATAGATTAAGTCACTCGGCCAACGGTATTGGTTAAAATACAAAACTTCTGTTTAAAACATACTAGTACTATCGAGTAAAAAAGCTTGAAGACAATAATCATAGTTTAGAACGGATAAGCATTCCCATAAGCCACATAAAACAACACTTTATTTATGATATAATGGCTTCGATGCGTGCAGACAGAAACAATTACGTATGGATCCTTTCAAAACAGTGCCTTACAAACAACATTGAGAATACAAAAAAAAAATACAAAATATACAAACTGAATAAATAAACTGAAAATCAAAGCGAGAATGTTCCCAAAACGCGCGTTCCAATCTTCACTTCTTAAATTAAAATATGTCATCCACCACATATGGGTTAACACTTTGTCCACCTTTTTAGGAGGGTTGTAGGGAGCCTATAACCATATGTTAAAAGGCTAGACAGAAGAACACCCTGAAGAACACATTTTATACTTTCATCATAGCTTGGAAGTTTATTTGTTGCACTGCTATAAAATGATATAATTTTTTTATTTATTTTTGAAGAAGCTTACCATGTACTTGGTGCTATACTAAATCGCTATTTAGTAATGGTAAGGTGGAGGAGGTGACTTGTAGTAATAAGCTGGTGGTGGAGGTGAAGGGTATTTGTATGGCTTCTTGGGTGGTGGTGGCGGAGACTTGTACTTGTATACTGGTGGTGGTGGAGAAGGGTATTTGTAGGGTTTCTTAGTTGGTGGTGGTGGAGACTTGTACTTATAAACTGGTGGTGGAGGTGGAGGAGACTTGTACTTGTAAACTGGTGGTGGCGGAGATTTGTATTTATAAACTGGTGGTGGAGGTGAAGCGTATTTGTATGGCTTCTTTGGTGGAGGTGGAGGAGACTTGTACTTGTAAACCGGTGGTGGAGGAGATTTGTATTTATAAATTGGTGGTGGAGGTGAAGGGTATTTGTAGGGCTTCTTTGGTGGTGGTGGAGGAGATTTGTACTTGTAAACCGGCGGTGGTGGAGACTTGTACTTATAAACTGGTGGTGGAGGTGAAGGGTATTTATAGGGTTTCTTTGGTGGTGGCGGTGGAGATGAGTAATGGTAAGGAACCTTTGGTGGAGGAGGGGGAGAAGGATACTTCTTAGGTGGTGGTGGTGGAGATGAATAGACATAGT
Organism: Oxytropis ochrocephala; assembly: GCA_020916435.1. Classification (NCBI taxonomy): domain Eukaryota; kingdom Viridiplantae; phylum Streptophyta; class Magnoliopsida; order Fabales; family Fabaceae; genus Oxytropis; species Oxytropis ochrocephala. The sequence goes on from CM037095.1 coordinate 53,656,410, forward strand.
TATTAGCTGAGACAAAGGGCCAATTTAGAGTCTTTGATAAATTATTTTTCAAACATCATCCTCATTTTTTTGTCAAGAAAAGCACACTCACCACTTAAGTCTTTGATAATTATTTTATTAATTTCTATCAATTTATTCACCTTTTCATTCATCCTCAACTTGTATCAAACTTTGAAACTACGTAGATATACGGTTATCTTGATAGGATGCAGCTAGTGACATCCCTTGTAGATTCTAGTAGGTTCTCACCTGTAAAACAAATTGGCCGGACTTGAGGCTTGTTGCTCTTGTATGCATATATATCTGAAATTTCTTAGTTGTTAAATTGCAACAATATCATTTGGCTTTTCTAGGCATATCTCCAACCATACTATGGATCAACATGCTCTAAAACACTAAAACCTTATTTAAGTCTCCCATTTTTTATATCAAATTGGTCATATTGGATATATGGAATATTGGAATCTAAATTACCCCTCGGAACTATTACATTGTGTTTAAAAATCGGTTTGAGTTTTTGCGCGGGAAAAACGGTTAAAAATACCGTTAGGCTCGGTTTGATCGTTGGAAGCTTAATTGAAGTTCTCTCTCATCTCGAATCGGTTTCTATCAGTATATATAAGTGTTTCGAGTCTGTAATTGTAGTTTTAGAATAGTTGCAATCGTGAATTGAGAATCAATTAGAGGAATCAAGAACTAGGGTTCATCTAGGTCTAGGTGGAGCTCGATTTGGGGTTTTTCAATTGTGTAAACGATTGCTGCTGTAATTACTCTGTAATCTTCTCTATACTCAATAAAATTGGATCTTCCTTTGCAACAATATCTTTTGGCTTTTCTAGGCATATCTCCAACAATACTATGGAACAACATGCTCTAAAACACTAAAACCTTATTTAAGTCTCCCATTTTTTATATCAAATTGGTCACTTGACGAGTTTTTGCAAGTCAAACTCCAAATTGTTACGTTGCGCCATTTTCTCCTTGTTTTTCATTTTTCATGTGCACTTAATTCCCTGCAAACTCGAACTTAATTGTCCCCACTACTAGTTGCATTGTCAATTTCAGCAGCATGGGAACACCGACTCCTGAGTTCGAATCCAGGAGTATTTGTTGAATAATGTGTGTGGTGTTTACTTGTTATTTCGTCTAAGTTGATGGGGCAGTTCATTATTTACTTTTGTCTTCTATCGTGTATGGTTATTGACAACATGATTGGTAATGCATCTGATTTTATCGCGTTCTTGTATTTCGTATAGGGATCTTTATGTTGATGTAATTGCCTTGTATGTAGTTTATTTAGTAAGTGGTGAGTTGAAGAATGTGTCTATAGTGTGTATCATAATTTGTATTTCTTGGAAAGTGTTATAAATGAGCAATTGTGTATGAATTTGATTTCGTAAAATTGAGATTGTAGTGTTAATGTTAGATGTTTTTACTCAAGTTTTATTCATAAATCAATGTAAATATTTCAACCAAACATAAAGCTACTGTCATGAATTATGCAAAGCAATGCGAGATAGGTGCTTTGAGTCAGCTGCGAGTGCTATTTTCACTTGAAGTCGGATGGGAAGATAGATATATTACAATGCTTTTGAATTCTCACAATGTTATGGAGCTTGTTTAATTTTAGTGAGTCGTAACAGTTCTAGATTTGGTTATATAGTATATTACTATGTTACAATGTTATGGAGCTAGATATTAATGTTTGGTTAATAGTTCGGTACCAAAAGTTCGGATAAAACAATTATAAAAATGCAAAAGACTATTATTTTTAAAAAAAAAAAAAAATAGTTAGGCGATTCGAATAATGATTTGGAAAGTTGGGCTTACTTGATTCAGAGCGATTCGGCCTTAACGATTCGAAAATAATAGTAAATAATTGAAGCGATTCGATTCGAACTTTCGAATTGTAAAGCGAAGACAATTGATTCGGCAAACTACTAACTGATTGATTCGGTGAAGTGTTTAAACGATTTAGTCGATTTGATACAATTTTACTTGTAAACCGAACTATGAAAGCAGACCTAACAAGAACTCTTGGGCGTTGCCACTCCACCACGATGGATTTTTGAGTTTAATGTTTAAAAAAAACATATACACTCCTCTTCTTTAATAGGTAATGATATAAAAAATATATTTATATGTATGGTACTTTTTTTTTTATGTTTTCTAAACTATAATTTTTATTTTGTTATAATATTTTTTATTTGAGACTTGGTAAAGCAGTTCAATAGCCATTCGGTTCGACCCTTGACCTTAATGGCGGACGAAAAAAACTTGCTTTGTGGGGGAAAATTATAGTAAAAATATTATAGAAAATCAATTTAATTGGAATTAAAGTTAAAAAATTATCCAATGAATAAAAAAGATAAATTAAATTTGGAAACCATCAAAACAATTTTTTATATTTGTAAGGAGAAGAAAGTAATTCAAGATTAGTACGTATATTAAAAAAATAAATTAAGGAAAAAATGAAATTTATGAAGTGCATTTTTTAATAAACGGGTGATTTTATTTATTTATTTATTTATTTATTTTCTCTATAGTGATTAAAAATGACTAAATTATAATATTTTTTCAAAAAAGTGTACACTATGTAGTTTACTATATAAGAATATAAATATATAATACACTTGGATGAGATTTTTTGGTACAATAGCGAAAATAAAAGAAACAAAGAAAGAAAGCGAAAACTATCTAGTGAAGACAGACCCACTAGCATCTACTAGCAGGAGGTTGAGGATCTCTACAGAAGGCTCCGCAATAGCACATTAGGCTCATGCTTCTTCCATACCCCTAGCTACTCACTAGACACCCCTTTGCCCTATGAAAAGACAAAAATACCCTCACTAAAAAAAGAAAATCCTCACACTCCACACCCTTACCTCCATCTAATCTAATATCTTAAGCTGAAATCTACCTCCATTTAGTATCAACATTGAGGTATGTAGCTAATTCTATCAATTTGTAGTTTTATTTCGCGCATTCTTGTTCATTTACGTATTTTTTTTGAAAGTACGCATGGTTAGGACCTGTAGAGGTCGAACACGCGCGACCAAGCGTGCGCCAAACCATATGGTTCGACCGGTCGTGCGCCGAACCTACTAAAATAAGGGGTCTCTATATTGAGTTGGTTCAGCCAAGCGTGCGTCGAACCGGTTCGCATGTCTGTTATCTGAACCTACCTGATACACAAAATTTGCAGAATTTCTGGTTTTTAACCAGTTTGTGTGATTTTTTCCCAACTTTGTAGGTTTGAAGATGGATGAAACTGCCCCTATCCCTATCCCTAGCTAATTCAATTGTTGTGGATCATTCGAGTTCATTCCAAACTGATCACGTCTTTGCTACTCGTGATGATTTGTTGAATTATGTTCGGTCTGTTTCCCGTACACTTGGGATGGTTACGGTTATCAATCGATCGAACAACGGGGCGAGGTCGGAGGAAAATATTCTGTGAGCTGGTTTGAGAAAAGGCAGGGAAGTACAAGCATGCTGATATGGTTCCTACGGGGAGTAGAAAATGTTGTTGCAAGTTTCGCTTTAAAGGAAAGTTTATTAAAAACTTGGAGGATGGATATTATCATTATGTGTGGCATACATAACCACGCATTCTGACTTAGCCTCAAGGTCATCCAAATGATAATAGATTAACAAGCGAAAGCGGAAGGAAGTGGTTTCAAGAATGACGAAGAACTTGATTGCTCCGAATCGAATCTTGGCCGAAGTGAGGTCTACTTACCCCTAGAGACAACCACTTCAATCTCAAGCAAATTCACAACGTACGGTCAAGGTTAAGATCAACTAATCGTCAGGGTAGTACTGAACTACAACAGTTGATGAATTTGCTGGAGCGTGATAGTATGTTTATTGGCACAAATTTGATGAAGGGACTGACATTGTGAAGGACATTTTTTGGGCACACCCAGACTCAGTGGAGCTATTGAATGCATTTCCAATTGTTTTGATGATCGATTCCACATACAATACCAACCGATATAGGTATCCATTGGTTGAGATTGTCAGTGTGACATCAGGGAGCATACTTTCTCGGTTGCATTCGCTTATGTCAATTGGGAGAAGAAGGGTAATTTTATTTGGGTAATTGTTCATGGGTAACCACTTTGTTACGCCGGTTATGAAGAGAGGCTCCCCAATTCCAGGAACAATTATGCCATGGACAAAATGTCGAAAAGACATATCAAAGGACTGGCCCAGGCAATATACAGGACCTTTGCAACAATATAAAGCTTTAAACCCCTATTCACATGTTCCTCAAACAGTTGATTTGAGCAAAGATTGATTTTGATGTTTTTTTGAATTTCTTTGTCAATTTAATGATTTCATTATGTATAAGACAATTGTATTAAGACAATATCATGTTATGTTTATCTAATTGAGTGATTTAGTTTGATTCTAGTAGTTATTTTAGACGTCAAATTACAAGTTTTTTTAAAAAAAAAAACTGCTGCACAGGTTGCTTTCCAGAAACTAATTGTATCTGTCAAGTATCAGGAACGACCCTCCCAAAGTCGAGCCGGTTCGCATTTCATACAGCCGAACATTACAAAACGTAGGATTCGATGGATGTCCAATCGAACCGTCTTTTTTTCAAGGTTCGATGGAGGTCCAGTTGAACTTGTTCGCTTAGCCGTCGCTGCGAAAACGATCCATTTTTGTCAATCACATGCTTTTCACGTGAGGGCAATTTGGGATTAAACCAAATTTTGGGGGTGTCGGTGAGTAGCGGGGTTCTAAGAAGCATGGGCCACACATAAAGCTTCATCATTATCGGGACCAAACTTGGCTAAGAAGTCAAGACAAGCATTACCCTCTCTCAAGGTGTGAAAGACATCCACTTGCGATCTACGGATAAAAGCTCATTTATATTATGAATTATGGTCGTGTAGTGATGCCAGCGGTTAAGCGGTTCGGAGATCAATTAGATAAGCGGCGTCGAGTCCGAGTAGCACGATAAATCCTTGAAACCAAAGTCGAGCCATCTTCAAACCATGGTAGAGCGCCAACAACTCGCTTGAAGAATATTAGAGAAGTCAATATTGTCAGAAAAACTGTGGAACCAAACACCGCCCGAGTTCCTAATCAACCCTCCAAAGCCCGAAACACGTGGGTTACCAAGACTACTACCATCTACATTCAAAACCATTGCATTTCCTTTTTCGGCTTTCCAAGTTATTAATCTAAAGGAAGGGAAGGTGTCTGCTTGAGGAAGGAATTATAGAGCAAATTCGCAAAGTTAAGAGTAATGAGTAGTAATGTGTATTGAGGCACCAACTCATTCGCAAGGCACAACTTGTTCCTGGCTGCACATATTTTAGTTTGCATACATAGGCCAAATTCTTTTGAAGAGCCGAATATACATGATAGAGAACTAAAATAAGAGTGATTGTGACAAAAATGATTGAGACAAGGGGATCCATTGTCACCATTTCTTTTCCTAATAGCTGTCGAAGGCTTATCTTTTTTGGTGAACAAGGCGGTGGAGATTGGTGCTTTTGAAGGTTACACAATTAATGATAATTTGAGTTTCCCTATAATGCAATTCGCGGATGACACGATGTTGATGGGGAGGGCTACTTGGGATAACCTTTGGAGTATTAATCCATTTTGAGAGCGTTTGAGCTTGTCTCGGGTTTGAAAGTGAACTTTCGCAAGGGTAAGTTTATTGGTATTAATATAACAAGTGAATTTATATCTTTAGCGTCCATCTTACTTCACTGTAGAACAGAAGCCATTCCGTTTAGATTTTTGGGCATCCCAATAGGAGCTAATCCTAAACGATCATCAACCTGGAGACTGGTGCTTGATATGCTCAGGAAAATACTATCGTCCTGGAAAAGGCGCCTCCTTTCGATAGGAGGCCGGGTAACTCTTATTAATTCTGTACTGAATAGTATACCTCTCTCTATTGCTTTTTCTTTTTACAAAGCTCCCAATGTGGTGATTAAGGCCATGGTCAAAATCCAAAGGGATTTCTTGTGGGGTATTAATGAGGGAGAATGCGACATGTATTGGGTGGCTTGGGAGAGGATTTGTCAACCGAAGAATTTAATGCAGGTGGACCTGGTATTAAAAATTTAGAGCTTTTTAACATAGCTCTATTATCTAAATGGAAGTGGAGGGCTATGGTGGATACTAATGCTAGTTTGAGGGGCATGTTGACTCATAGGTATGGAGATCTTGCTTCATTGTTCACTTACGGTTTGTTGGAAGGGGTCTCTAGAGGGACTCCAAGTTCGTTATGGTGGAGTGAGTTGCTTGCTTTGGATTCTAATCTCTCTCCAGTGGGTTGGTTTCGTGCGTGTGTTAGAAGAGGCTTGGGCGACGGTACCTCAGTTAATTTTTGGCATGATCACTGGCTTGGGGCCGAACCTCCTTACTTGGTATTTCCCTCACTTTTTTCAGGTTGTAATCATAAACAATTAAGTCTCAGTGGCTGCATTGGTGATTGGTCTAGTGGAAAGTGGGTCTGGAAGGAACCGTGGTTGGATGATCAAAACAATACCAGCGCCTCCGAAGCAGCTAGCTTGCACAACGTCTTGTTGGCGGTGAAACCGTTTGTGGACAGACATGATTTTGGGTCTTGGACTTTGGACTCGTCAAAAGCCTTTTCAGTTAAATCGCATTATAGGTGGTTGGTTACGCTCAGTTGGGAGGCTGGACAACATCATGCTCCGTGTGTGTCTGTTGAGTTTTGGAAAACGATTGTGCCGTCTAAAGTCTCAATTTTTGGTTGGCGTTGGTATATGATTCTCTTCCCACTCGGGCACAACTCTTCCATAGAAATGTGATTCATTCGGAGGCTGAGACGATGTGTCCGTTTTGTAATCAACATAGTGAAGATACTAATCACTTATGTAATAATGTAGTAATAATGTAAATAAAGTGAGTCATTCCATCCCATACCCCCCAAATTGGAGGGGAATGAAATTGAGGGAAAGTGATGGAATAGGATGGAATACATTCCATTGGTTTCCATTCCATTCCATCCACTTTTTGGACAAGCTAGGGTTTTGCAGTGCAAAAGGGTATTTTGGTCATTTTGAGAATAAGGGACAATTTCTCAAGACAAGTCATTCAACATGCATTTTTGAGGTATTAGAGGTCACTCCTAGGGGAAAAAGTCATTTTTTGAAGTGAAAATGTGCTTCGGGCAAAGAACTAGGGTTTTTAGGGTGAAAGGGCATTTTGGTCATTTCACAATAAAAACAGTATTTCGTCCCAAATCACTGAACAATCATCAATGATTTTATTTGAGGAATATTTGTGCTTAATTGTGATTATTTTTGTGCATAAATATTAACCTTTTTGGCATAAAAATCAAGTCTTTGGATAGAAGGGTAAAATGGTCATTTCCTTTGAGGTGGGGTAAACAAATCAATTTTGGGATTGGTGAGATCATAAAATTCAGAGCCAAATCATTGAATCATGGGACATGGCCCAAAATGGCATGAATTTAGAAGAATTATCTAGAAAGGGATATTCCATTTCTTTTGAATTTTGAAAGGTCAAGTATAGTACAATAGTACAATTTGCAATTCCACTCACTCTCCCACTCCCTAGCTGCGCACACCAGCCCATAATCATGCAATTTTGATTTATTTTATTGGTTGCAAATTGTGTTTAAATCTTGGCCTTCCATTCAAGTTTTGTGTGCAATCCTCACCCTTCATTTGAATCAAAATGGCACTTGTGTAATAAGCTTCATGGAAAAATACAATTTTGTAAATAAACTTATCCTTCACCGCCCTCATTAAGCTGCGCATTCAGCCCCTCTCTCTCCTCATTTTGTGCTTTTTAATTACCCTCAATCCATGTGACATTGCATCTTGACCATTGATTCAAATTTTATCTCAAATCCTATTGGTTTGCAAGAATCACATTGTCATAAATACCCTTGAGTTTGCACCCCATATAAAAACCCAAAAGCAAGAGACCAAAGGGATAGACACTCTCATTTTTAACCTAAAACAAAAACCTCTCTCTCCCTCTCTAGGCCGAACCCTCCCTCTCCTTTCTCCTCCATTTTCTTTTCAAGTTTCATCCACCAAATCACCTCAAATCCACTCCATATTCATATATCTTCTTCCTTTCATCCTTGATTCCATTTTTACTCTACTAAGGAGCTTGTTTTCTTCAAGTTTGTGTGGCATTTGTTGGTGATTGGTTCTTGATCTTCATTTTTCTACTCTTGTGTAGCTTTGATCTTGAGGTAAACATCTTATCTCTTGCATTTTTAACTATTAGCATGTGAATCTTCCTTCAACTCCTCTTCCTCTCTAAGAGGCTTAGAGGGCTCATTTCAAACACTATGTCAAGGACATTGGGAGCCTTGGGTGTTTGAAGTGAGCCCTTGGCCTTGAAGAGGGTGTTCTTGTGTTTTAATCATATGTTTTGCATTTTCACACTCATTTTTTTCACTTCTTCATGAATAAAGAACTTCCATACATTATATGCATCTTCTTGTTCATATCATAACTTGTGAGTTGAGCTTTGGTTTGATTCATGAGTGTAGGGGTTCGGTTTTAGGCCTTAGAATTTAAGGTTTTTTTTTTTGCTCCTTTTTCATTTTTTTGAGTTATGTAAATGAAATGCATGATGTACTTGATTTGCATGATTTGTTCTATGTGTGGATTATGAGTTTTAGCATGAAATAATGTATTGTCTTGTGCATATGTGATTTCGGCCTTAGAGGCCTTTTTAGGGTTCATTTTAGTGCTTAAAATGTGTGTTTGATCTTGTGTAGAGGTGTGTAATAGTGTTAATGTGTTTTTTCACTTTTTAACCATCCATTCATGTTTTTACCTTACCACTCATTAACTTTTTACCAAAACTAAAAAAAGGCATTTTTACTTTTTACTTTACTATCCCATTAAGTAATTACCATTCACTTCATGCATATTTACTTTTACCATTCATTAACTACTTGTCTATTCGCAAAAATACCCAAAACATTTTTACACTTTGCATTTCATCATTTGTGCTTACATGTTCATGCATCTATATGCGCCTATGCCTCTTGCATTCTCATACCCTCTTACATGTTCAAGCATCCATTAATGTCATGTCTTGCATTTATTATCACATGATCATACATTCATTAACACTATGACTTGCACTCTTTTTCATATGTTCATGCATTCAATAATGCTATGCCTTGCATTCCACAATTGTATACTCATGCATTCATATGTTTGCCTAATCATGCACTCAATAATGCTATGCCTTGCATCCCATGATTGTATACTCTTGCACCCACATGTTTGTTTAATCATGCATTCAATTGTTCATAGCAACTTGTGAATACTCCTTATGATTGCTTTGTTTGTTCTCTAATTGTTGTCTCGGTTTTGTCTTGAAAAAGGATTTGAAATGTTCTATTTCTTTTCAAATTCAAAATTACATGCTTTTCTTTCAAATAAAAACCCTAAGGCATTTTCATAAACAAATCATTAGCCATCACTCGAAGTCGTTGCTTGTTTGATCGCTAATGAGGAGTTATTAGTGATAGTCACTCGAAGCCTTTGCTTGTTTGACTATTATGAAAGCTCCCACACATTAATTAAACAACAAAAACTAATCCAAATTTCCAAAATAACACGAGTTATTAGTGGTAATTATCACTGAGGCTCACCATTCACTACAAGAATAAGCTTGGTTTGCCACAAACTTTTGCCACAAACTGATTTCCGTCGCCAATTTGCGACGGACTTGCGACGGATTTGCCACGGAATCTGTTGTGAGAAAAGCCTTGTTCAGTTTGGTAAGGATTTGCCACGGACGTTGATAATTTGCCACGGGCGTTGATATTTTGCCACGGACATTCCGTCGCAACGCCGTGGCAAACGTTTCAATTGGGATTTTAAGTAAAAGGATCGCTCGACCCTTTCTTTCACCCACTCTCACTCTCACACGACCTTTCACTCTCACTCTCCTCACCTCACCTCACACCTCCGCGCCTCCCTCAACCCTTTCATTCTCCTCTCTGAACATCTCGCTAAAAACCGATCTCTCAACCCTCTCTCACTCTCCTCTCTGAACCTAAGCTTCTATCCTTCTTTCTCTTGCACTCACAAATACCAAAACCCTAGCCTCACAAATCAAAAACACAAACTGAACTCAAAAAGAAAGGAGAAGAACGCTAGAGAGAATATCGTCTCATCCACCGTTCTTTGCTTGTCGTTGCTCTTATGAATCGCATGAAGCCGCCGTTGGTCGTCGCCGTAGCCTTTAGTGGAACGAAATCTTCAAAACCCTAAGTTGCTCGCTGTTAGTGGCCTTGCTTGTCGTCGCCTTCAGTTCTGGCCTTGTTTCTTTTCTCTCTTCTCATGGGTTGAATAATCGTGACTGCAATTTCTAAAGGGTAAGTGCTTAGGTCTTCCTTCCTCCTAAACGTTGCTTGAATTTGTATCTTATCTGAATGCTTTTGTTAATCTTCATTAATATGTTACGTAGAATCGCACATTGTCCTAACTCTTCCTTTGAAACAGGACTTGCTCGGAGAATTGTTCAAGGAGATGTCCTCAAGCTTTGATGAATCGAAAGGTATGTGCTTTGTCTTATTAGACTATTCTTATATTATTGATAACCTCAAATTTGAAGAAAAAGAGACAAAAATTGTGACGATAACTGGCTCTAATATCACTTTTGTCTTTGCCTTTAAGGTGTTCGTTAAAGTTTATATGAAAACATTATTATCATGTTTGGAAAAAATAGTTATTGTAGTTTGGTTTATTATCAGTGTTGATAGTTGATGGTTCTACTAGTAGAGTTATCCTTGAAATCTTATCTCTTGTTCTTGGGATTGGTGATCTTAAAATCTTATCCTTGAAATTTGTGGTTTCTCCTTCTTTGCAACGTGCAAGTTGTTTGTTGCTTCATTTGTGATTCTTATCAGTTTTGGCAATCAGTAGCACTTTAGTTCTTTGTGATACTATAGCTTTTCTTTGTGTGTAATGGGAATTTATCCCTTTTTTGAAATTTGAACATATGATTTTGGTTTTGACCATCTTACGGCTACTCCATAGCACATGAACATCACTTTATCTGAAGAAGCAATTGACATATCTCCTCCCCAGCCAAATAACAAGGCATCTTTACTTTTTATTTTTCTTTAGCCTGGTTTGGTTCTCACTCTGGAAAGTTCACAAAACTATTATCCTCTATCTATTTGTATTAATTTATGTTTTGTGTTTGGTTCAGTTAAATGAGCGTTCTTGAAGGAATTGGCATTAAAGAAGAGGAAAACTCCAAGTAACTCTCTCTCTACCTCCTCATAAGTTCTTTGTTGATGAAATCTAATTAATATCATTTGTTTTAAATTGAAACTATTCCTAACACTTTCAATTCTTTGTAATGTTAAGGATTTCTCTGCAAGCGTCTTTTCGAGTCTCGCATAGTACTACTTCGGAAAGAGCAAGCAATGGCATATACACGTAGTCTTGTTCTTTGGATTCGAGATTGAAAGCATCGATGATCTCGTATATTTTGCAAATGCATTTGGAGCATCACGTTTAAGGTATGTACAAGAAAGATACAACTTACAAGTTCTTACATGGAAACTGTTAAATGGAAACTATACTCAGTTCTTACTAAATGTTGAGGTTTACAAGGGCAGGAAAGTCTACTTCATATGCTGGTCTCATGGGAGATTCCTTTGGGAAAGATGGAAAAGCTCTAGCTCAGATTTGTGTTATAGTTAATAACATTGGTGTGCTCATTGTTTACATGATTATAATTGGTATGACTGTCTGACCATTCTTTAAGTTGATTGTTTACATCTTTATAATTGGTATGAGTGCGTAGTGCTTAGATTTATTCTACGAAGCATGAACACATCTGGGATTAGGCGGTTCTGGTGTCCGACACACGTACGACATGTGTGGCAACTCATAAAAGTGTCCAAAAAAAATCTTTTTCTTTGCTTAGACACATCTTGGACACTTTTGAGATACTTTTAAAGAGGTTAAAGATGTGTTGAAGTAGTGATAATCAATGAAGGGGTTGAAAACATTAAATTTGATTACATCATTTGTAGCTGTTCTGTTATGTGTAGCTGTTCTGTAGGAATTGCTTTGCCTGTGTATTCTACATTCGATGAGGACGCTCTTCAGTAAAACAAGAAATCCACAGTTAGGTAAGAGCTACACTAAATAAATACCTAGAACTCATTTTTTCAACTTACCATTTCAAGTATTATACATATCCGTTCTAAGAAAAGCCAATTAACAATGTATTCATTAAGATCTAAAAATAAGTGCTGTCAGACATTTAGTACTCTATTACTAGCTTCACTTGTTTAACAACATTTTTCCCTTTTGTGTGAATATTCTGTTTAATTTGCTCTAACATCTGTCGTACACTACGGTGTTCACTTTTAACGTTATATTTGTTCTTTGTTAGCTAGAATGAATTAGATATTGCCAAATTGTCTTTGAGGAGAAATACTTCATTAGTTTGGTTGTTCCTCTATAACCACGACTCCTTTATCAAGGAATGCCTTGGCATTACTTGATAGTTGATACTGTAGTAAGGAATTGTGTGTGACATTCAAGAGCAACTTGGTAGAAGATAACAAATTCAATTTTCTTGATTTATTTGAAAAAGATAATAAAAGGGCATGGTTTGGCTATCTTTCTCTTATAATCAATATCAATATTCAATACATATGCTACTTTGTGTTTGTCTTGTTAATGCAAATCAACTTTAAAGCTACCTCTTTCTGTCTTAGGTTTCATGGAAATAAGTTAGTAGAGATGCCATTTATTGGAACACGCTATATATATAGGCGCGAGGATGTTCCGCGCTTTTTTTACGCCATTGAATCGGTAAACCTTGAAGCTATGGTTCTTTGTGATTTTCCTTGCATCCTATATCTAAAATTTTGGTTGGGGCCTTTCTGCATGCACTTGTTCATGAAACCGACATGTTTTTATCTTATTTCTTCCTCCTCCTTTGGAAGGTCCTTTGCTTTCGAAGGTTGAAAAAGCGGTTATTCCTACAATTCTTTGAACTCATGCATTCATGGATATGATTTTTGGCTTCACACATCTTGAGGAATCACTCAAGCAAGAAATGAAGTCATTGAATATGTTAGTCTTCCTGGTATAGATATGTTGTTGAGAAGCTAGTAGTGGGGCAAGGAAAATATGATGGCAGTGCAAGCTGCGGCAGCAGTGTTGATCTTTTTTTTTCTTTCTTTTAATTGTTCAAATTACTATTTCAATATCGAGAAAATTACTTGTGCTCTCCATAACTTTTACTTTTCTTATTACGCAGTCAGAGAAAACAATTAATGGAGAAAATGCTTATATTAGCACCAAAATGGCGGATGGGTCGATATGTCTTCATCATCTCATGGAAGTGATGATACTAGTTCAGATTACGCCAATGAGATGAATGATGAGTGTAGCAATGCTTCTCAAGAAATAAACAATAAAGTTTTGGTTCCCGGGACTACATGTTCCAAATCTTACGAGGGAAGATCATCCGATTCGATCTCGGATAAATGTGTTTCTCCTTCTACACCCTCAGAGGCTGATGGACATTGTAAGGCACTACACATATGTTGGCATGGAAGATGATGTTTTGGCATTGCTTTCACATAACACTTGTCTTTATCTTGCAAATGTTGTAAACTTGAGGTAGATATTTTGTTTTGTTAGTTTAATCTTAGTTGTTCTCGATCACATCGTATGATGGAGCATGCTTAGGGTATACATTCAATGATTTTGAGAATCAGTAGTTGATATTATGTCCTTAATTGATGACTTTAAATTATGGATAAGTTTGAATTTGAATTCTCTGTATTGGACAACTTAGATAATTTGTTGCGAGAATTGATAGCATTTTCCTAATTGATCTTTTTGTTATTTTGAGTCTGATCACGAAAGTTTATGTAAGCTTCTTTGAATAGTGCATGATAACCCAATTTGTGAAGAAGTTGGAGTAGTAGGAAACTATTGCTCCATTTTTTTTTTTTTTAAAAAAATTTGCGGCGGGTTTGCGACGGATTTGCCACACGAAATTTGCCACGCGCTTTGCGGCGAAAATTTGCCGCAGATTTGCGACGGAAAAATTTGCCACGGAAATTCCGTGGCAAGCGATTGCGACAGCGTTTTGCCACCAATTTTTGTCCGTGGCAAATGTTGTTTTGCCACGGAAATTTGTGCATTTGCCACGGAAATGTCCGTGGCAAATCAGCGATTTTCTTGTAGTGATTTTTTCAAAACAATTTTCAAAGAAAAAAAAAGAATAATGCAACGTTGTCACTTATAATCACTCGAAGCCATTGCTTGTTTGATTACCGGTTCCAACTCTCTTTTCTTTCGAGTTAGTATTGAATGCCACTCGAAGCCTCTGCTTGTTTGGTGTTCGCGAACACTCGAGTCTTACTTCAAAAAACTCCAAAACTTAAACCCCTAAGCCGTTTTCAAACGCAAAACGAGAACTACGTAGCTTTGATCCCTCATTCTGTGAGGGTACGTAGGACCGGGTTCATGTCCCATCAAGCATCCTTTTAAAAAACATCTTTGTTTTGTTCCGCTTTACAAAGATACCAAAAACATTCCTTTTCCCCCGTTTTCAATAAAGCAATTTCTCAAAAGAAAGAAAAGAAAAGAAAAGAAGTAGAACGATGTATTTCAAATCAAACATTTCAAAACCACATCAAGTTAATGGTTCCCTTTCGGTAGAAAGGGCGTGTGGGGTGCTAATACCTTCCCCATGCGCAACCGACCCCCGAACCTACATCTCTGTGTTTTCAAAAGACCACCCGTTTTCCAAAAAAGGTTTTTTCAATGTTTTCCTAAATAAATATTGGTGGCGGCTCTACTATTTTTCACGTTGTCAAACGAGAAGTCCAAACCGGATTTTTCGGGGCGCAACAACTGCCCTCGCTACACTTTGAGTTGATTCTTACAACAATGTCATGGCTTTTAGGGTTCAGGTTTCCTCTTTTAAACCCCTCTTTTCTTCTTTCTTTTCGTTCTTTCTCTCGCTCTCACTCTTATAATAATGTCGATGATTTGTTTCTTCTTTCAACTGCATGCTCCAAATGCGTCCTTCACCTCCCATCCTCGAGTTTAACAAGATTTTAGGTTCCCTTGTTAAGACCAAGAACCATTACACCACTGCTATTTCCCTCGCTCGAAAAATGGAACTCAAAGGAATTAAGCCAGACATTGTGACATTGAACATTTTGGTCAATTGTTACGGCCACTTGAATAAAACGAATTTCGCATATTCTCTATTGACCAATATTTTCAAGAGGGGTTACCAGCCAAATACCATTACCCTTAATGCACTTATGAAAGGTCTATGTCTTAAAGGTGATGTTAAGAAAGCTCTACAATTTCATGATAAAGTTGTAGCTCATGGGTTTCACTTGGACCATGTTAGTTATGGAACATTGATTAATGGGTTATGTAAAATGGGACAAACAAAATCTGCCCTTGAGTTGCTTAGACGGATTGAAGGGAAATTTGTCAAGCCTAGTGTGGTAATGTACAACACAATTATTGATAGTCTTTGCAAAGATAAACTTGTAAGCGATGCATTTGATTTATATTCTGAAATGAATCTCAAGTGAATTTTCCCTGATGTTGTCACTTATAGTGCTCTAATTTATGGCTTTTGCATTGTGGGTCAATTTGAAAAAGCATTTGGGTTTTTGAATGAAATGGTATTTAAAAACATCAGCCCGAATGTTTATACTTTTAGTATATTGGTTGATGCTCTAGGCAAGGAAGGGAAATTGAAAGAAGCCAAAAATGTAATAGCAAAGTGATGATGAAAGAAGATGTAGAGCAGGATCTTTATTACTTATAATACTTTAATGGATGGGTATTGGTTAGTTGATGAAGTTAGCAAGGCCAAAGATATATTCAACATTATGCCCCAAATGGGAGTCACTCCTGATATTCACAGCTTTAGTATCATGATTAATGGACTATGTAAGATTAAAATGTTGGAGGAAGCGATGAATCTCTTTAATGGAATGCCTTCCAGAAATATGGTTCCCAATACGGTAACTTACAATAGTCTTATTGATGGTTTGTGCAAGTCAAGGCGGCTAACCTGTGCTTGGAGGCTTGTTGAAGAGATGCATGATAGAGGTCCAGCAGCCGATGTCATCACCTATAGTTCTTTACTAGGTGCTTTATGCAAAAGCCGTCAAGTTGATAAGGCATTTGCATTACTAAGGAATATTTATGTTTGTTTGTGAATCATAGCAGTAGCTCTCTATATATAGAATGAGAGGAAGTGACATAAGAACAGTGTAATGTGATACACTAGAATCTGTTGTGACCCTCATTTTATAACAAGTTCAGCATGATTAATATCTATGTTTGCAGGATCATCTAGTTACACGATTATTATTTTACCGCTTTTATTTTCTTTTTCTCTATCAGCATAATTTAGAAACTTGATTGTAGTGTTTGGTAGGTAGGTAGGTGATGAGGTATCCATATACCTGGAGTATGCCGCTAGAGGTTCCATAAATATATATATATATATATATATATATATATATATATATATATATATATATATATATATATATATATATATATATATATATATATATATATATATATATATATATATATATATATATATACTCAACAAATTTTGTCAGGGCTGACTTAGAAGTTTAGATTCTACTGCTTACACCTGATAATTATTTTTCTAAACTTATTGAGTTATCATATATAAATTGCACTCTTCTTGTAAAGTGACATTGAAGGAGCGAGTATATTCTGCTAGATACTAATGGAAGAGTCAAATTGGCAGACTTATTGATGGATGGGAATGCAAGGATTTGTGAAAGCCATGTACTCATTTCATCTTAATTGCAGCAATATCAGTAGGCATCTGGATTTAAGTCATTGACTACCATTGCAATATATTTCACACTTAGCATTCACCAAGTCGATCATCAGGTATTTCTTATCTTCTTGCTAATTACTTGACCTTTGGTAATTTATCTCCATTTTATAAATCCTTTTGTCTTGCTATTTCCCATGTAGCTGAACCTAATAACATATAAACAGGCTGCACAACATGCTTGGTGGCAGTAAGCCATGGACCAAGAAATTTCTACTTCAGAGCAAAATCACACCTGGAAACTCACTGACTTGCCACTTGGTAAGCATCCTATTGGATGCAACTGGGTTTATAAGGTGAAATTAAGTGAGGTGGTAGTTAGAAACCATAGAACATGTGTTTTTCATTTTTACAAGCTAAGAAGCTCTGGCACGCACTCGGCACTCCCTATACATGAGTTGCACATGATCACACATGTCAGGAAGGGATCCCACAATTACTTTGATGACACTCAAGAAAGACTCCGGTAAATATCCAACATAATTTGTACTATGTATTGTATTGTTTTGTTACAACTTACACTACTTGATGTTTGATTATGAAAAATGGGAGGAGTTTCATCAAATGATGACTCAACCGATCCAGGGGAGGTGGGACCCTTTGTCACCTGATGCACCTAACCCCGAGGAGGTTGTACTAGCTATGGAGAATTGGAATAAGACAGTAGAAGGGAAGTATCACTACAACATAAGTTATTAAAAAGATCGTAGCCTTTAGTAGCGCTTGTTGCGCCCCGAAAAATCCGGTTTGGACTTTTCGTTTGACAACGTGAAAAATAGTAGAGCCGCCACCAATATTTATTTAGGAAAACATTGAAAAAACCTTTTTTGGAAAATGGGTGGTCTTTTGAAAACTGAGAGATGTAGGTTGGGGGTCGGTTGCGCATGGGAAGGTATTAGCACCACACGCCCTTTCTACCAGAAAGGAACCATTAACTTGATGTGGTTTTGAAATGTTTGATTTGAAATACATCGTTCTACTTCTTTTCTTTTCTTTTCTTTCTTTTGAGAAATTGCTTTATTGAAAACGGGGGAAAAGGAATGTTTTTGGTATCTTTGTAAAGCGGAACAAAACAAAGATTTTTTTTGAAAAGGGTGCTTGACGGGACATGAACCCGGTCCTACGTACCCTCACGGAATTAGGGATCAAAGCTACGTAGTTCTCGTTTTGCGTCTGAAAACGGCTTAGGGGTTTAAGTTTTGGAGTTTTTTGAAGTAAGACTCGAGTGTTCGCGAGCACCAAACAAGCAGAGGCTTGAGTGGCATTCAATACTAACTCGAAAGAAAAGAGAGTTGGGCAGGTAATCAAACAAGCAATGGCTTCGAGTGATTACAAGTGACAACGCTGTATTATTCTTTTTCTTGAAAATTGTTTTGAAAAAAAGGGTAGTGAGCCTCAGTGATGATTACTACTAATAACTCGTGTTATTTTGGAAATTTGGATTAGTTTTTGTTGTTTAATTAATGTGTGGGAGCTTTCATAATAGTCAAACAAACAAAGACTTCGAGTGACTATCACTAATAACTCCTCATTAGCGATCAAACAAGCAACGGCTTCGAGTGATGGCTAATGATTTGTTTATGAAAATGCCTTAGGGTTTTTATTTGAAAGAAAAGCATGTAATTTTGAATTTGAAAAGAAATAGAACATTTCAAATCCTTTTTCAAGACAAAACCGAGACAACAATTAGAGAACAAACAAAGCAATCATAAGGAGTATTCACAAGTTGCTATGAACAATTGAATGCATGATTATACAAACATGTGGGTGCAAGAGTATACAATCATGGGATGCAAGGCATAGCATTATTGAGTGCATGATTAGGCAAACATATGAATGCATGAGTATATAATTGTGGAATGCAAGGCATAGCATTATTGAATGCATGATTAGGCAAACATATGAATGCATGAGTATACAATTATGGAATGCAAGGCATAGCATTATTGGATGCATGAACATGTAAGAGAGTATGTGAATGCAAGAGGCATAGGCACATATAGATGCATGAACATGTAAGCACAAATGATGAAATGCAAAGTGTAAAAATGTTTTGGGTATTTTTGCAAATAGACAAGTAGTAAAACTTTTAGTAAAAAGTTAATGAATGGTAAAAGTAAATATGCATGAAGTGAATGGTAATTATTTAATAAGATGGTAAAGTAAAAAGTTAAAATGCTTTTTTTTAGTTTTGGTAAAAAGTTAATGAGTGGTAAGGTAAAAACATGAATGTGTGGTTAAAAGGTGAAAAAACACATTAACACTATTACACACCTCTACACAAGATCAAACACACATTTTAAGCACTAAAATGAACCCTAAAAAGGCCTCTAAGGCCGAAATCACATATGCACAAGACAATACATTATTTCATGCTAAAACTCATAATCCACACATAGAACAAATCATGCAAATCAAGTACATCATGCATTTCATTTACATAACTCAAAAAAAATGAAAAAGGAGCAACAAAAAAAAACCTTAAATTCTAAGGCCTAAAACCGAACCCCTACACTCATGAATCAAACCAAAGCTCAACTCACAAGTTATGATATGAACAAGAAGATGCATATAATGTATGGAAGATTCTTTATTCATGGAAAAGTGAAAAAGAAATGAGTGTGAAAATGCAAAACATATGGTTAAAACACAAGAACACTCTCTTCAAGGCCAAGGGCTCACTTCAAACACCCAAGGCTCCCAATGTCCTTGACATAGTGTTTGAAATGAGCCCTCTAAGCCTCTTAGAGAGGAAGAGGAGTAGAAGGAAGATTCACATGCTAATAGTTAAAAATGCAAGAGATAAGATGTTTACCTCAAGATCAAAGCTACACAAGAGTAGAAAAATGAAGATCAAGAACAAATCACCAACAAATGCCACGCAAACTTGAAGAAAACAAGCTCCTTAGTAGAGTAAAAATGGAATCAAGGATGAAAGGAAGAAGATATATGAATATGGAGTGGATTTGAGGTGATTTGGTGGATGAAACTTGAAAAGAAAATGGAGGAGAAAGGAGAGGGAGGGTTCGGCCTAGAGAGGGAGAGAGGAGAAGAGGTTTTTGTTGTTAAAAATGAGAGTGTCTATCTCTTTGGTCTCTTGCTTTTGGGTTTTTATATGGGGTGCAAACTCAAGGGTATTTATGATAATGTGATTCTTGCAAACCAATAGGATTTGAGATAAAATTTGAATCAATGGTCAAGATGCAATGTCACATGGATTGAGGGTAATTAAAAAGCACAAAATGAGGAGAGAGAGGGGCTGAATGCGCAGCTTAATGAGGGTGGTGAAGGATAAGTTTATTTACAAAATTGTATTTTTCCATGAAGCTTATTACACAAGTGTCATTTTGATTCAAATGAAGGGTGGGGATTGCACACAAAACTTGAATGGAAGGCCAAGATTTAAACACAATTTGCAAACAATAAAATAAATCAAAATTGCATGATTATGGGCTGGTGTGTAGCTAGGGAGTGGGAGGCGAGTGGAATTGCAAATTGTCTTTATTGTACTATACTTGACCTTTCAAAATTCAAAAGAAATGGAATATCCCTTTCTAGATAATTCATCTAAATTCATGCCATTTTAGGCCATGTCCCATGATTCAATGATTGGGCTCTGAATTTTATGATCTCACCAATCCCAAAATTGATTTGTTTACCCCACCTCAAAGGAAATGACCATTTTACCCTTCTATCCAAAGACTTGGTTTTTATGCCAAAAGGGTTAATATTTATGCACAAAAATAATCACAATTAAGCACAAATATTCCTCAAATAAAATCATTGATGATTGTTCAGTGATTTGGGACGAAATACTGTTTTTATTGTGAAATGACCAAAATGCCCTTTCACCCTAAAAACCCTAGTTCTTTGCCCGAAGCACATTTTCACTTCAAAAAATGACTTTTTCCCCTAGGAGTGACCTCTAATACCTCAAAAATGCATGTTGAATGACTTGTCTTGAGGAATTGTCCCTTATTCGCAAAATGACCAAAATACCCTTTTGCACTCCAAAATAATTATAAATAAACGCGCAATTATCAGAGTCACCACGAGGGTGTCACATTTTTCACCACATAAAAACTCCAATTGATTTAAATTAATTCCTCAAAAACATTAATAGTTAATCTCTAGGCAGCGGAATCACAAAATTATTGAACATCTCCAACATAAATAAGACATTAAGTCACACTTCAAAAATAAATAGGCATTAAGCCAAAACTCCAAAATATAAAGTGTGGTTTGAAAACGAAATCGAATCCCTCCCGGTGCTACACATCGAGAGGCGACCGCGGACCAGCGAGAAAGAAACTACACCTAGCAATCCTCCACGAGTGTTATCGATCACTGCGGCGTTGCCACATACGAGCAACATTCCAAGCGAAGGGTGAGCTTAACAGAAATAATAGATAAAAGATAGTAGTATATAAGCAGCAGGCAGTTCATGTCACACAGAAAAATCCACACGTCATCGCATCACACAAGACATAATTTACATCAAACGGGAACACCAAAACTCGTTACACGTATCACAGCGTCGCACGAAGCACAACTTTCATCCCAATGAGAACACCCAAACACAACTAAGCCGCGACGGGCGAGAGGTTGAAGCCTATACCACCAAAAATATTCACAAAGAGGCCGAAGCCTATACCACCGAGAAATGCATATGATAATGCGACTCGTGACTCATGCACCAACTACACAAACTCAAAGTATTTAATTAATAAATACTATAACATCATATCTCATTATAAAATCACTTCACAAAATATCACGTGTTGTAGCATCACAGCTACCTCGTAATTCTCACGATTCTGACATCACGGTGCCACATCGCTACACACGCATTTCGACACACACTCGTTTCGCCGTCACACACTCACTTCGCCTCGACACACACTCACTTCACTTCGACACACACTCACTTCACCTCGGCACACACTCAATTCACCTCGGCACACACTCACTTCACCTCGGCACACACCCACTTCACATCGGCACACACTCACTTCACCTCGGCACACACCCACTTCACCTCGTCACACGCTCACTCCACCTCGACACACACCCACTTCACATCGTCACACGCTCACTTCACCTCGGCACACACAAAATACACCTCGGTACACTCTCACACACCTCGGCACCTCACCCCATTCACCTCGGCACCTCACCTCGCCTCACTCACATCGGTCACCAACCTCCTTCACCTCGGCACATCACCCCATTCACCTCGGCACCTCACCTCACCTCACTCACCTAGGTCACCTCACCTCATTCACCTCGGCACCTCACCTCACCTCACTCACCTAGGTCACCTCACCTCATTCACCTCGGCACCTCACCTCACCTCACTCACTCGTCACCTCACCTCATTCACCTCATTCACCCTTCAGACTGGCGGCACACATCGGCGCCCATCCTCACCGGCAATGGCAAGAGCGCGCCCACTCACACACCGAACACACTCACAAGTGGCGCGCCTGGCCGGCGGCGCCAGCGCGATACACTCACGCACGAGGCAGGCACAGCGCCTTGCGCCCACCCGTGCCACTCTCCCACACCCCACGCAACCACTCATGGCGCGCACACACTAGTGCGGTACGCAGAAACGCACGCACGCACCACCCATACGGTAGAGAACAACAACATGGATACACAACAACAATTCCTCTTTCATACAATTCGATAACAACATCATCAATTTAACAATTCATGGCTCAATCACGAAATCAACATCATCATGCAACAATCACAATAACGAAAACACAACTTCATGCAAAGATCACTCAACACGATGAAGGAACCACGAACAAAACCTCAGCAACAGCTTCCTTCTCCGCCTCGAGATTTCGCGAACTCTCTCTTTCTCTTCTCCTCCTTCGCTCCTCTCTCTCACGGCGCACCCTTCTGTTTCTCTCTTCTTTCGTTCCTTTCTTTTCTTCTTTTTCTTTCTTTCTCTCCAAGTTTCTAAGATCTTAACCCTAGCTTAAGTCATTGGGCTCACTTGACTTGTGCTCTTCTCGCCACCTAGTTAGTTACTAACACTACTCCTTTCTCTTAATTAAATTACCACTCACTTACTTACTAAACACCACTCCTCATTTAAATTAAATACTCTTTCATTATTTTAATACAATTAACCACTATAACATCTAATTAAATTAATTAAATAAACACTCGAATTATTTTTGGGGCGTTACATTCACATCTCGAACCAGACAGACTCTCTCTTGTTCAACTTTCTCTTTGCGCAAACCCTAGACCAGAAATTGTTTTCGTCTTCCTCTGGTTCCCTCTCAAACCCTCACGCCCTAAGCTCTCTCTCGAACCCTCTCGCCCTCTGGTTCACTCTCACAAAACGCCGCAACGCACCTCTCTGCCTCCACGCCCTCACGCCTCCAGCAAAACACCTCCTTGTAAGAACTCCACTACTTCTCCTTCCCCTGCGAGAGAGACCCCTGCACTGCTTTGTGATTTTCCTTCTCACCCACTCTGTGTACAAATCATGTAAGTTTATGCAAATTTGTTCATGTTTTCCACTTTGATTTTCCTTATCGATTCGATTCTAAAATTTGTACAAACATTAATTTGGGGTTTGTTTTGATTTTTATTTCGAAAAGGGGTTTGTTTTGAAAAGGGGGGTTTTGCATTTTAGCATTTTCATGTTATTGTTAAATGTTAATCGAAATTTACCGCATTGCATAATATTGCTTCTGGAAGAGATTTGAAGAAACTCCTCACCTGCAAACTTCTAAATCCACGCATGTTAAATATTTTTCTCATAAATAATCTTCACAAATTATGTGGGCTAAATGTTAATTATATTTCACAAGATGTTTATATGATTCTTGGTTCTTTGTACTAATGATTGCTAATAAAGTATTAGTTTAACTTTCATAAAAAAGTGAAACATTGTTGTTCTTTCATACATTGACTTTTCTTGAGGATTTTGTTGTTGATGTCATGTTAGATTATCGTTAGCTTGTGGATTCTATTAATTGTGGGTACCTGGGCAAATTTCTTGACCCTGTTCTACATAAGTAAGAATAAATTTTATTGATTTATGCATATATTTTTTCAATTTATGAATTACTATGAAATTTTCTTGATTTGCATAATCTTCATTTGCGACTTTTGTTTTGTTGTTCACGGTTCCTTTCCTGTATGATAAGTATGAGGATAAGATATACCCTCTGGCCAAAAAGGCAGCCATTAAGATTAATAAGCAATATGTTGTGTTTGATGCAAAGGTTTTGAGTAAGATCCCAATAGGTAAGTTGAAAGGCAAGTTAGCTTAGTGTTGAAGAACTTGTGTCCTCTCGAGAAAAAAGAGGCTCCAGCTATTAAGTTTCATATACAAGTGTCTCTGGTCTTTTCCCATATACCAAGCCTTGTTTTGGATTATTGTTGTGCGGGTATGACACTCGTGAAGATGTAGTTTTAAATTTTGCTAGAGCATATGTTTAGGATAGTGTGAGTAGTTAAGCATAATTGTACATATTTAACATCTCTAATGTAGATGTTTAGGATAGTGTGAGTAGCTAAGCATAATTGTACTTGGTGAGTGGCTCATTTCTCTTTTACCAATTTCAGTGTTTTGAGGCTTGAGTAATGAACGATTTAAACATGCATTTCTCATTGGAATTAGTTCCTTATTATAGGGTTGCAGAATCAGAATTAATAGTATGAGTTTTACCATCTGAAGCAGTTATTCTTAAATTTTCCCTTGAGTAATGAATTCTTATTTTGGCCTTGTGGATCTATTCTCAAGTATTAACAATTTGTTTCAATTCACATAGGAGTTCTGGTTCTGGTTCGCATTAGCATCGTGTTTGTCCTGGTTCGCGTTCGTGTTCGTGTTCGTTTTGCTTTTGGTTCATGTTCGTTCATCGGAGCTTCGCGTTCATTGTTCAAGTTCATTTGGGTTCGTTGTTGCTTCCCCTTGTTCAGGTACTTTTTGTTTTCTTGTTTTTGATATTTTTGTACATATTTGGAATACAACTGTTATTGGGGATGTTACTGATAATGTTCAATCATTTTGAATTTGCTTGATTTTTTGTATATAGTGATGGTTGAGTTCTGATACTTGACTTTATTGTTTGTTATTTTATCACTGGTTTTGAGATTATTGCTCAATGGAACTCATAAAGTGATTAGTTTGGCATATGTGAGGTTTTGAGATTATTGCTCAATGGAACTAAGGCAAATTGAGAGAAAAATGTGAAGCAAAGAATGTTGGCAGGTCGATTTTGAATTGTTTCTCAAGGTGAGTTTTTTTGGCATCCTTTCATTCAATATTTGATTAATTTTTTTATTGTAAAGCTTTTGTATGATTTATGCTACTATATGGTAGAATATTACCTCCACTTTTAGTTTATCACTTTATCTTGGCTTTTAAGTTTTGTTCTAATTTTTAACGAAATGGTTCTTTTAAACAAGATGGTTTTTTACTTTGTGGCTTGCGATAGTATTTAAAGGAATTGGTTTTACAACTTTAATGATAATTAGTTATTGCTTATTTCACCATTGCATATCACTTTATGTTATACAATTATTCCACTAGTACTTCTGTTACTCGGTCCTTTACATTCTCTTCTTTAGTTACAAAATACTTGGATATTTTTAATGCCAAATACAATAGGAAGGGATTGACTGATTCAACTTGCTTTCATGAAGTGTTACCAAATCAGAAAATCCCTTTGTCAATCATATAATTGTATCTTGCAGATTGAAGGACCTCTTATAGTTGAATGTCAGTTTTGATTCCCTTCTCCATGGTGCGATGAATGAAGGGACATGGTCTTGATTTACAAAGTATTGTCTCTGTTGCATATTATTCTATGAAATTCATGGTAGTTTATATCTGCTATGTTCCTTGGTGCAAATTTTTGCAATAGAAACTGGTCCCTGCAACTATGCCAAAAGTAGAAATCCTACCCCTATAGGAAGACATATTTTATATAAAACTATTAATTCAAGGAGGCAGTTCAACTACATAATTATTTATTTTATAGGAAAACATATTTTTAATTCTTATATCCTTGGACTTAATGTATACACTATTAATTTTTAGCACAAAATTTCAAGAAGTAGTGCAATGACTCAGTGGTGAAATGATTCTTTGTCGAGCTAATATTTTGGAGGATTGGAGTAATGAGTGGTGTTAGTACATTATGTTTTATTCATAAGTTATCTTGTATAATGTAATTTTTGTTATGTAAAGTTATTGTAGCCCTTTGCTTCAACTTTACTCATGGACAAAGTTGTAATTTTTATGGTCTTGGCTTGTCTTAAGCCTTTACCTAAATTCATTAATAAAAGTCCTATTTAATTTTTTTTAATATATGTATTTTTTAACTTTAGTTTTGTAGTAATGGTGTAAATATTGCATTTAAATGTTGTATTACTGTAACGTAAACTAGAGAAAAAGCAAAAAAAATAGAATTTTTTTTAAAAAAAAAAGGGAATAAGGAGCGCTTTAAGTAAAAAGCGCTACTTATTGTCTTAGTGCATTTGGGAATAAGGAGCGCTTGAAGCAAAAAACACTACTTTTTCCTTATTATTTGTAGCGCTTTTTGAGCGCTCCTGTAGGGGGTTTGGCAATAGGAGCGGTAGCTTTAGGAGCGCTTGAAAGCACTACCAATGGTTAAAAAAAAGCGCTAAGCTTTTTCTGTTGTAGTGTATATAAGGGTCTCTTGTATGCTGCGAGGCCCTTTTCTCCCTTTATTCAGAGGGGGTTGATCAAGTCGACACCAACAAAGCTTATGCTAGTCAACCTCTTCCTTCGTAAAGCGCAGCAACCGAGGTTACTGAGGCGAGGAGCGGGTGCAAGCTTTGGATGACACAATCAAGACCTCTTGGGAGGATATAGCGAGGACGCAACAATGAAGTCATTCAAATCCTCGATGATGTTGTTGGGTTAATTAGGATCCAAGCCGATCGATGATGGGACATATTAGGATTGTTGGTACTTTATTTGATTTTTATAACACTTTGTATATTGCATTTTATTTGGTTGATTGATTATAACATTTTGAATATCATTTAATTTTTGCCAGAATTTTTATATAAAAATGATTTAATTTATTTTATTTTAATTTTACATATATTAATATAAAAAATAGAGGCATGTTGGAAAAATGAAATTAAAAAATTTACCTCCACTGGTTTCTACCGAAGGATTTGGTCATCGGTAATCTTGTCAACTGATGTGATTACCGGCGGATTACCTATGCCATTACCGGCGGATTCAACTTGATCGTTGATAAGTGTTTTCGACCAAACCATGCTAGAAAACAACGGGTCGACCCTGTATATTAGAATAGATTAAGTCACTCGGCCAACGGTGTTGGTTAAAATACAAAATTGCTGTTTAAAACATACTAGTACTATCGAGTGAAAAGGCTTGAAGACAATAATCATAGTTTAGACCGGATAAGCATTCCCATAAGCCACATAAAACAACACTTTATTTATGATATAATGGCTTCGATGCGCGCGACGTAAACGACACGAATGGATCCTTTGAAAACGATTGCCTTACAAACAACATTGAGAATACAAAAAAAAATACAAAATATACAAACCTGAATAAATAAACTAAAAATCAAATCGAGAATGTTCCCCAAAACGCGCGTTCCAATCTTCACTTCTCAAATTAAAATATGTCATCCACCACATATGGGTTAACACTTTGTCCACCTTTTTAGGAGGGTTGTAGGGAGCCTATAACCATATGTTAAAAGGCTAGACAGAAGAACACCACTGAAGAACACATTTTATACTTTCATCATAGCTTGCAAGTTTATTTGTTGCACTACTATAAAATGATATAATTTTTTATTTATTTTTGAAGAAGCTTACCATGTACTTGGTGCTATACTAAATCACTATTTAGTAATGGTATGGTGGAGGAGGTGACTTGTAGTAATAAGCTGGTGGTGGAGGTGAAGGGTACTTGTACGGCTTTTTGGGTGGTGGTGGCGGAGACTTGTACTTGTATACTGGTGGTGGTGGAGAAGGGTATTTGTAGGGTTTCTCAGTTGGTGGTGGTGGAGACTTGTACTTATAAACTGGTGGTGGAGGTGGAGGAGACTTGTACTTGTAAACTGGTGGTGGCGGAGATTTGTATTTATAAACTGGTGGTGGAGGTGAAGCGTACTTGTATGACTTCTTTGGTGGAGGTGGAGGAGAGTTGTACTTGTAAACCGGTGGTGGTGGAGATTTGTATTTATAAATTGGTGGTGGAGGTGAAGGGTATTTGTAGGGCTTCTTTGGTGGTGGTGGAGGAGATTTGTACTTGTAAACCGGCGGTGGTGGAGACTTGTACTTATAAACTGGTGGTGGAGGTGAAGGGTACTTATAGGGTTTCTTTGGTGGAGGCGGTGGAGATGAGTAATGGTAAGGAACCTTTGGTGGAGGAGGGGGAGAAGGATACTTCTTAGGTGGTGGTGGTGGAGATGAATAGACATAGTTATTAGCTGAGACAAAGGGCCAACTTAGAGAGGATATTGCCAATACAAGAGTGAGAGTAGCAAAGGCCATTAGAGACCCCATTTTTATTCTCACTCTCCAACTTCACTTCTAAGTGAGTTTTGGTTATGCTATTAGGGAAGGTCATGACCCCTTTATATAGTTTTTTAGTTACCAAATTATAGTACAAAGTAATATTCAAATTTACATGTACTTAAGTTGTATTGATATATTCAAATTTACCTTCTTGAAAATTATGATATCGTTGAAATTGGTTATGTTAATTAATTATTTGTTTTTGGACCCATGCAAATTGGGTATCTTTTGCAATAGAGATTGCATTCTAATTTAAGCTAGAGAAAAGTAGGTGGCTGATCCAGCTGGTAATGTTGACATCATCCTTTTAATTTTATTTTCTTAAAAAAGGACAGCAACCTTATTTGTTATTTTTCTTTGTAGTTTGTACGATTTTTTTTTCTGATTTTTCTAACACACTCACCAGTAAAGTCTTTGATAAATTATTTTTCAAACATCATCCTCATTTTTTTTCAAGAAGGCACACTCACCACTTAAGTCTTTGATAGGATGCAGCTAGTGACATCCCTTGTAGATTCTAGTAGGTTCTCACCTACTAGAATAGTCTTTATAGATCCAAAATCATTATTCATGCTAATCACTAGAAAATATCGAAGTGGAAGCGTACCTGAACTCATGATTTTAATTCGGTATGTGATTTGGCCTTCCAAGTCAATAGTACTCTCTCTGAGAGAACCCTTTACCTTTCTCTATTTATATCTTCTTGATAATGGAATATCAGGAAATTAAGAACGACTCTGAAAAGTATTGTGTGACCCGGAGACCATTACCTTCTTATTTATAAAACCCTAATTATAGGGTTTTCTGTTGGTATTTCTAATTTAGCTCATCACAAAATAAGAATTACCTAAACTACACATTAAAGGCCCGCATTGTAACACCCCCTTTCTATTTACTACTATTTAGTCAATTTTAAAATCAGAGTTTTCAAAAAATATTCCACGCACCTCAAAGAGAGTGCTACATTTCTTCAAAAACATAAAACGACGAATTAAATTTTCATAAAACAACTTGTGC
Organism: Oxytropis ochrocephala; assembly: GCA_020916435.1. Classification (NCBI taxonomy): domain Eukaryota; kingdom Viridiplantae; phylum Streptophyta; class Magnoliopsida; order Fabales; family Fabaceae; genus Oxytropis; species Oxytropis ochrocephala. The sequence goes on from CM037095.1 coordinate 53,685,909, forward strand.
GTGATACATAGCACGTCAAAATGGGGCGAACCCTCAAAAACACTTAGTTATTTACAACATCCTGATTATAAATCTCCAGCACAGCAGAACAGCGACCAGTCTCAAAGTATTTAATACAACATCCTATATCAGACTGAATACATCAAAATAAATTACTAAATATCTAAGACTTCCCGCCCCCGGTGCTACATATCGAGCATGACCATCACTAGACTACTTCATTTGCTATCACCGCAGTTGCCGATATACTGAAGCAACACGACGCTTGATGGGGTGAGTCTCTTTACATAAATAATAGCAAATAGGATAAGCATTATATTAGGGAAGACAACTAACATAAATCACATTTAGCATCTAGCATTAAGTATGACACATCCACTCACAATCATCATCAAGGCAACACCAAACATATGAATGTATGCATGAGTGCAAGTATGCATGTGGATCCATCATCATCGCAATAAGCCTTGAGGGCACACATCGCTTTGGCCGAAGTCCATCGTCGCTTTGGCCGAAGCCCATCGTCGCTTTGGCGGAAGCCCATCGTCGCTTTGGCGGAAGCCCATCGTCGCTTTGGCCGAAGCCTACACACCGCAATGGTCGAAGCCTACATCTTCGCTGAATGCACATGATTTATGTGACGCCATGACAATGCACCACAACACAATACATCTACCACAACAATCATTAACTCATCACTTTTCACTTCGCAACTCAACTTCAATCACAATATAAGCCTTGAGGGCACACACCGCTTTGTGGAAGCCTACACACACCGCTTACTCATCACTGCAATACAACACACCTCATCATTGGACTAAATGTCCCACCAAGGACCAACACAACACACAAGGACTAAACCAACACCCCAAGGACTAAACGGTCACCTAAGGGACTAAACCGTCACATAGGGACCAAAACAACATTTTTGAAGGACCAATAATGCATAGGGACCAAAATAGTATTTTTAAGGACTAAAAAGGTTCAAAGGATCAAAATAGCATTTTTGAAGACTAAAAGTGTTCAAAGAACCAAAATCACATTTTTGGGGACCGAAAGTGTTCAAAGAACTAAAATCACATTTTTGAGGACTAAAAGGTGAACAAGGACCAAAACCAAATTTTTCCCACACAACACCACCAAACCATTTCTTTTAAACAATTTATCAACACCCAATAGTCACCATACTCAATTCCAGCTAATTTTAATTGAACTCCTTACACAATTATCACATTACACCAATTAATCCAACATTACATAAACCCCCATTTAACACACAACCACCCATTTTTAACTCAACAACACCTAAACCATCATTTAGTTCAACAACCCATAAACTCCCATTTAACTCAACATCACATATTACTCATTTAATTCAACAACATTTAAACACCCAATTAATTCAACGACTCTTAGACACCATTTAATTCCAACAATACATGAACCTCAATTTAATTCAACCACTTAACAACAATTAATTCAACAACACTTAGGCACCATTTATTCCAACACACATGAACATCAATTTAATTCAACAACACCTAAACCATCATTTAATTCACAACACATAAGCACCATTTAAATTCAAACAACACATAAACAACAATTAATTCGGTTAACACATAAACAACCATTTAATTCAATCAACACATAAACAACAATCAATTACCCTAAACCTAACCCACACATAACCACTAATCCTATAGTCTATTATGTATGAAAGAGAGCCCCCTTACCTCAAAATTGAAGAACCTAAGTAGTCTCTCCTTCAAAAACACAAGAACCACCAAAAATGGATGCTCTCCTACTTTGAGCTTCAAAAACCCATTTATGACAAAGTGAAAATGAAAAGGAATTAGGTGATGAAATTTACACTAATAGAAAGAGGAGGAAAAATGGAGAAGAATGGTACCAAAAGCCCCTTGCCTAGAGCTAAAATGGGGAAGATCTTCCCCTTTCTTTCTTCCTCCTCCACGCCTCCTTCTCTTCTCTTTCTCTCTCGGGTTCCCTGTTTCTCTCTCTGTTCCTTTCTTTGATTCTTTCTTTCTTTATTTCCTTCTTTGACTTTTCTACTTATTCCTTCTTTCCTTTTCTTCTTTCTTTTATTCCTTTTCTCTGTTTCTTTCTTTTCTTTGTTTCTTTCTTATATTAGACACTTAAATGGGCTTGCATTTGGGCTCTAGTGTTGGGCCCTTTTTGCACCTCCCTCTTTTACTTAAACCACTCCCTGACATAATTAAATCACCACTCCCTTATTTACTATCCAACACCTCTTAGTTATATTAAATACTCTTTTATTTCTTTTAATATAACTAATCACTATAATACCTCCTAAATAAAATAAAACTCCAACTTAATTATTTGACTTAATAAAATGTTGTACTTCTCAACTAACTTAATTAAATAATTAAATTATTTTGGGGCGTTACACGCGTCCTATTAGATACCCATAAGCCCATGTTAGTCTAACCTTATTAGATCACTTTAATTGAGTTTAATCTTAGGTGACAATCCACAACACCTAATCATTCACATATAAAGCCAATGTTGGATTAAGGTACCAACAACAATCACACTTGGCCTATCCTTATGAGCTCAAATGATGTGAGTTCTTGAATGTATCTATGACCAACATAGGATCAAAACTGTCTTCGTCCCAACTATCGTAACTAAACCCATCAATTGGAAGGACATGGATCATAATTTGGAAGTGTAGCATGGAACTTTCATGTAATGTGATTTTAACATGCCTAATTCTAATTGGTCCTCCTTAAACCTTAGTGATATCAAGCTGTAACAAAATCGCTTATGAAAAAAACTGTAACAAAATCAGAGTGTAACAAATAACCAAACTTTGATTCTGCAGAAAATATACTTAAACTTTACATAAACTGAAATATGTCTATATCATTAAAACATTAAAAATAAAAAACTCCCCTAAAAACTAAACATCACTTAATGATGTGACACCCATACGATCAACGATCTCATGAGACCTATTGTGTGGTAATCTTTAAATGAGCGAATTCACAAAAAATGATTTCCTCCCACATAACTTATGGCATACACAATCATCAAACAAATTCACCTCAAAACCAAATGAGATAATCAGTAGATGAAACTTGAAATACTATTGTCGAGATGCTTGCTTGAGCCCATAGATGGATTTCTTTAGTTTACAAACCATATTCCGAAACAAATTGTTCTGTTTGTACCATATAAATTGTCTCTTCATGTTTCCTTTAAGAAAAGTTGTCTTTACAACCATCTTATGTAAATCAAGATCGAAATGTGCCACTAATGCCATTATAATCCTGAAAGAGTCTTTCGAAAAAACTAAAGAGAAAGTCTCTCTATAGTCAATGCCTTCTTTTTGTGTAAATCACTTTGCAAAAACATGAGTCTTTACTTCTCCACATTGCCTTTTGAGTTCCTTTTAGTTTAAAATATCAATTTGTTACCAATGGGTTGCACACCTTGTGGAAATCGGACAAGATCCCAAACATCATTGTCCTTCATGGAACTAATCTCTTCATTCATTACATCAACCCACTTTTGAGAATTAGAAATTTCAATGGATCATCTTCCATCATACCAATGTCAACTTCATGTTCTTGGAGAAATACAAAATAGTCATTTGGGACTGCACTTCTCTTTTCTCTAGTGGAACTCCTTAATGGCGTGGTTTCTTGAGGTGGAAGACTTTGCTTTTCTATAACAATTTGTTGTATGAGGAGTTCAACATTGGCTTGACTTGTGTCTTCAACAAGCTCAAGGAAAGGGATCCTGCAAAGACAAAGACAAAGTCCCTAACTATATCCCCCTGCAAACTCAACATTCTCAAAGAAGCGAGCATTTCCTGAATAGAAAATCGACTTACTTGCGGGATCATAAAATTTATACCCCCTAGACCTTTCAGAGTATCCAAATAAATAGCAACTCACGGTCCTCGAGTCCAGCTTCTTCTCATTTTTCATATAAGTTCTTGCTTTAGCTGGACAACTCCAAACATGCAAGTTCTTTAAACTAGGCTTTTTTCCTGTCCAAAGTTCGTAAGGGGTGTTTTGTAGTCGCTTTAGTTGGAACACAGTTAAGGATATATGTTGCAGTTTTAAGTGCTTCTTTATAGAGTGATTTTGGCAAGTTAGTACGCGAACTTGGCATAGTGTACTGTGGCACGATACCGCGTTCCTCTAGAATTTTAGCAAATGGCCCTCGACATTGTTCACCTGAATTGTCATACCTTCCATAGTATTCACTATCACGATCAGACCTGACACTTTTGATTCTTTTGTTGAGTTGATTCTCAACTTCAACTTTATAATTTTTGAACACGTGCAACGACTTTTCCTTTTCATGAATGAGATAAACGAAGCCATATCTTGAAAAATCATCTATGAACATTATAAAGTATTGTTGACCATTCCACGAAACCGTAGAGAGTGACCCACAAATCTCTGTATGTATAAGTTATAAGACGTCTGAAATCCTATTGGCCTCAAATGTCCTTTTTTTTGGGTTGTTTTCTCTTTATACAACGTGTACTTACATGCATTGATTTATGAAATGAAGCAATTGTCTCAATGGAATAAAGAATGACGAAACCTGACAAAACTCGGAACCAACCAATTCTAAATCATGACACAAATTGAATTTCTCATTCCCAAATGAACAACAAATACCGACTTTGTCAAAATTAGCAACAAAAATCAAATTTTGTCTAAAAGACTGAACAATAAAAGTTTCATCAAGATCCAAATAAAATCCAGTTTTTTAACGATAATCTAAATTTTACAATTGCCTCAACTTGAACCATCTTGCCGTCACCTATATAAATGTATCTTTCACCATCAGTTGCCTTTTGGAAATTCATGCAACCCTCCATAGACACACTGATGTGAGTCATGATACCAACATCTTAAAATTAACCTCATAACAAACCATATTAAGTCTCTTATTTAAAATTTGTATTTACAGCTTCCTTTTCCTTCTTACTTTTCATTCGCTTGCCTTCATACTTGATTGAAATAAGTTTGTCAACATACTTAAGAAGATAAACTTAATAACAAACATTCACAATTAGGCATAATTGAAAAAAATGCATAAACAAATAGATCAGTTAGTATGTGATTAGCCACTTATTAAAACTAATTTCATCAAGTATTAAAATATGAAATCAGATGCATTAGAATTTACTTCCAAATAATTAAAACCTAAAATACATAAGTTTCAGTCAAACTAAATTCAGGCATAGAATGATAACAAACTTGAATGGACGTGAGCTACTCATATATATCATGAGCACACATTTTTAACATTAACATAGAATTAATAGCTGCAGCAGTATGTATATAAACACTAGTATTGAGAACCCGTATATCATGAGCACGCATTGTTAAAATTAACACACAATTAATAGCTGCAGTAGTATGCATATAAACACTACTATTTAGAACTTGTGCAATGCACGGGGAAAAATTGTCGAAAGAGTCTACCTTAGTTAAGATTTATAATTTTATGTGTTTATTTATTGAGCAAACCCACATTTCAGAGTAAATCATAGTTTAGTGCTCTTGTAGTCGTTGTAGCAACACATACTATGAATCCAAATAGCTAGAATCTTGTTTCACCCTATGACCAAATGGAGAAAGAATAAACGTGTATCACAAGCCAACACATTTATCATGTACTTACTTCAATGAGGTATCGATTTGATTTAGACAAATACTTAAACATCAACACCACTTAACTCATGTACACACCATGCAAATCAAGTAGTTTTGCTACTAATTTAGTTGTCTGTTTGCTGCAAAAATTGCTATTTTCATCCCTAGCTTATAAAAGACCTTCTATGTATCAATTTGATTTAGAAACAAAGAAAAATAATTTTCTTCCTCTCCATTTTATTTTTTACGGTGTGTGATGGTTGATCTGTATTATTACCTTTTGAAATCAATGCCCATTCCTAACCCTTATATAGAGAAATTTGCAGAAAAGTGAACATTTGCAATGAGATAACAACAATTTGCAGAAAAGTGAAAATAATATCAAAGAATTACAAACCCTAAGTTTCCAAATCAGTGAAGAAAGGGGAAAACGATAATTGATGAAGAAAGGGCGGAGAGGAAAGGGAGGAAAAACAAACCTCTTCCTATTTCTGAGATGCGAGAGGTGTCAGAGTTTGGAAAGTCTGAGAAATAAAAAGAAACCGTACCTTCAGTAGATTTCTCTCCCCTACCAGCAACCCTTCGTCTTCTCTGTACCAAACGCCAGCCATCATCATCACCAGCAACTTCTCCTTCGCCAGTAGTCTTCTTTGCCTCCTCAGTTCCTCTTGGTTCATCGTCCTTTTTTAACTTTTCAGTTCCCCTTGGTTTCTCTCTCTCTCGCCTCTTCGGTTCTCTCCATACAGGGTTGTTGCTCATAGAATGTAAGATAGTGAGAATAGAATGAAAAGAGTGTTAGCTTAGCTGGGATGTCAACTAGCATAGCAATGCACTTACGCTTCTTCTTTTTTGTCTAAAAAATTGCGGTTAACATTATTCCTAGTCCAATTTCTCGCTATATATTTGTCGGATTTGACTACCAGCTAATTATTTTTACATATTAATAACTACATGTGTTGCTTATTTATTCTTTTTTCATTTAAATAAGCGGTTACCACATAGACTTAGTTTTTGATTCGTGTTTTTTCTTAAATTTGCCGTTCGAGTGTGGGATATTATTTTTTTCGTCATCTTGGTATGGCGTTTTCTTTCCCGTATTGTCGCAGTGTTCGTTTGGTTTAGATTGACAGATCAATTTCAAACCATTACAAATTCAGTCAATAACTTGGCCGTCAACGTTGTAGATCCGGATGCATGACTATTCCGGTCACTTTGATTTGTCATATATGTAGGCATTTTGTTAATTTATGCTATATTAACCTGTGTATTGTGAGTTTGTTCACAGACTCATCATTTTCGATTTTAGGGATGTTGAATTTGTATTGTTTTTGATGTATTCTCCAAATTTAAATAAACTAATATTTTTTTAATTAAAAAAACTGCATGCAAATAATCGTTGTATAGGTTGGTAATCAATCATATCTTCATTCATTAAATATTATATATTCATTTATCACTTTCATGCTGTTAATTAATATCATATCATATAATAACATTATAACAATGTTGACAAAAAACTAGCCAGTCATTTTCATTTCATTTTCGCATAGACTATTGTTCGTTCATAATATAAAAGAAGAAATTTCAAGACAATTATCAAAATTATAGACCAGTAAGCATGCATTCCCATAACCACATAAAACAACACTTTATTTATGATATATAATATAATGGCTTTGATCCAAGTCGGAAGAGCAGGAGAATTAATCGCATGGTGTAATAGTCTTTTTTCTTGTTTCCCATCTGATGGAGATATATAACTGATGTAAAACTATAATGTAAATGGGAAGTGGTACCCCTTGTACCTAACATTAATAGACTTTGACATATAAAAAAAAAAAACCATTGACATTACAAACTGAGAATGTTCCCCAAAACGCATTACACTTTACACTTTTCAAGTAATTGTACGTTTTTCTTCCATCCATTCAGCTATATAAGCTTAAATTATTAGTTTTGTGGTAATATACTATCTGGGTCCCTTAATTTATTTTCAAGTTTTGATTAGACAACTTTGAAATTATTCTCATGGTAACATGACCAAGTCTTCTATGCCACATCCATTTATCATCTTCTTTAGAGACGAGAAACGTTTCATCTAGCAAATGATCAAGACACACACTATAAAGGTTATTTGTTCATGACCTTCAAAGACTGTTTTACCAGAACCTGAACAATTTAGTTTGCATGCATCTGATTTAAAAAATACTTGATTTCCAGCATCAACAATTGACTCACACTGAGAAGATTGTGTTTCAAGCCTTCAACATATTGAACATTTTGAATCTGAGCAGAATTTATTTTATCTACTGTACCTACACCTTTGATCCAGTCTTTGTCATCATTACCAAACATGCATGACAAAGCCTCCATCAAATCTCTCCATGAAGAGAAATTTATCTTTCTCCCCAATCATGTGCCTTAAGCATCCACTATCTAAGAACCACAGATTTTCCCTTGATGCTAAGAGGCACTCTTGCAATTGTAGTTAACAAAGATTTAGGTACCCATTGTCTTTTGGGTCCTTGTTGGGAAGTGTATTTCCAAAACCCGCCTTTTTGCTTTTTTTTTGTAATGACTTGACATGTAATGTCCAAGTTGTTTCTGATCTGAGCATTTTGTTTTGGCTTTTCTGTGATTTTCAGAAGCCTTTCTATGATAAATCCTAGCCTTCTCAGATGCAGTAGTGCATTCTTGAGCAGACTTGAGATTTTGTACACATATAAGCAACTCATGTGTTAAATGATTAACTTGCTCTTTCAAAGCATTGTTTTCACAAATGATTTCCAAATTTGGATCTTTTGACTCATTAGCTACATCAGCTAATTTTAAACTTAGAAGCTTATATTTCTCAGAGAGTTTGAAGTGAGGTTGTTATAAAGTATGAATGGTTTTGTACATTTGTTCATTTTGAGCTCTCAGATCCTCATTTTCACTTTTTGATTCACAGAGTTGTTGTTGAAAAACATGCATTTTTGAGATAAAATGTTTGAATCATAAAGCAAGCAATCAAAAGATGATTCTATTTCTTTGCATGTATCGCATCTAGAGAGTTCAGAGTCAGATACCTCATCTTGAGTTGATCCTGCCATGAGGCACAAATTTGTAGTTTCTCCATCATGTTATGAAGAGGAATTATCTGAGTCGTCCCAAGTTGCCATGGGTGTTTTCTTCATTTCTGAGGACCTTCAGAATCCTTTCTTGTTTAGAAGGGGGCATTCTTGTCTCATATGACCGGTTTTTGTGTATTCAAAGCAATTGATTTTCTGTATATTTGAATCACTGTTTCAAATATCTATTTTGTACTGAGAGAATTCTTTTCTTTTATTTCTGTTTGCAAACCACTTGTGTACCCTTCTTGAGATTAATGGCCATTTTTATCCTTCTGAATCTTCTTCATGAAGCATGGATAACAGACTCAGAAACAAGATTTGTTCTTAAAGCATGGATGTTCCAATATAGATCATTGCTTACAAGTTTTCTTAGATTGCTACATGATGCTCCTTGTTGTATTTGTGCTCTCTCCCCCGAAGCAAGCTAAGTGTCATTAGCAAGGCCGGCCCTGGGCCTGTGCGGGCTGTGCGACCGCACAGGGCCCAAGCCCAATATCATTATTTTAGGGCCCCCAAAATATATTTCTTGTATGTATCGAATATAAATATACATTATTATGCATTTCATAATCAACGATCAGATGTAGTGCAGTGGTAAGGTGCGAAATTCCTGAGTCTACCATCTCAAGTTCGATTCTCTGTGGATTCATTTTATCACTATAAATGAAAGTTTTTTTTAAAAAAATTGTTTGGTATATTCCGCAAAAGTATTAGCTGGGAATCAAACCTAGCTTTTCCAGTTTGCAGGGAAGCAATCAATACCACTAAACCTCAAATATATTATTTGATAACTAATTGCAATTTTATTGTACATTACCTTTCAGTGCTAAATAAAAACAAATCATCAATCAATTCTTTTTTTTTTAGGAAAGCATTTTACAGATTTTTGGTACCCTCCTTAGCTATTATATTCTTTTTTTTATATAAAAATATACTTTTTTCTTATAAAAGAAACTAAATACATTAGTTTTTCATAAGTTTAATTTTAGTAAATTAAGTTTATTTTCTTGACAAAAGTAAATTAAGTTTCATGTATGAAATTTATAGGTGTTAAAAATTCGAACCCCTTGATTGGCATTTTTCCGTTTATTGTTGTTTCTAGCAAAAAAAGTAAATTGACCATAAAATGTTCAATTCTTGAATTCGATGTCTGTTCCATGTGCTTATATAACTCGTACTTTACTATTAGACTAGCTATTGTTTGTACATAAATACAACTATATAATAAAAAAAAATTGTTGTGCCCAATTAGGGGCCCAATTTTTAAAATTCGCACAGGGCCCCTAAATTATTTGGGACGGCCCTGGTCATTAGCTAGAGATAGATTTGTTGCAGCACCTATGTTCCATCTCCTATAAGTTTTCAGAAGTTCTCTACCTGTCATTAAGCTTTTCCAGACCCAAGAGCAAGTCTTAGGTAGTTTAACTATAGACATAATATATCTAGGTATAGCATGTATAACTGCTTTAATCAACGTCTCCTTCCCAGCAGGATTGAGAAGGTTACCTTTCCAATCTACTCATCACTTTATCAATGCACCCCATGGTCCTTTGAATCGTGTGAAGTATGTGTTTATTGAAATTATTCCTTGTTGACAGGTGAGCATCGCATTTCGCAACTGAAACTCCTTTGATTTGGTCTTCTGATTAAAGCTATTTTCTAGATCTTTGCAAATCACCACCGCGGAGGTGGTGTAGAAAAAACTGGAAAATATTTCTTTGGTTAGCGAATTGAGGATCCACGATGCAACAATACTATCATTGCGATGCCAAAGGCGCAATTTTGAAGCATCAACAGCATCTGGCTTGGAGACTGAGCCATCGACGGAACCTAATTAGTTTCGTCCATCAAGAGAAATAATTATGGATCTGTGCCATGTGAGATAATTGGTTCCATCAAGAGGTTTATACACAAGAACCAAGCCATGATTGTCTATGAGATAGATATAGAAGGGATCAGTTTTGTACATTGCAAGATCGAAAGTGAAGAAAATGAGATTGCAATGAGGAAGAAGATAGTGCAGAACACAATGATCAGAGAGAGGTAGCGAAAGATATAACGCCCCAAAATAATTCAAGCATTTATTTAATTAATTTATTTAGGTGTTATATGGGTTGGGTATATTAAAATAATAATAGGGTATTTGATTTAAATAAGGAGTCGTGTTTAGTAAACAAGTGAGTGATAATTTTATTATGTTAGGGAGTAGTGGAAGTAATTGAAGGAGGTGTAAAAAGGGTCCGAGACACATGAGCCCAAAATACATAAGGCCTAGGTTTCGTGTCTCACTCACTTAGAAAATAAAAGGAAAAGAAAAGGAAAAGCGGTTACCACATAGACTTAGTTTTTGATTCGTGTTTTTTCTTAACTTTGTCGTTCGAGTGTGGGATATTATATTTTTTCGTCATCTTGGTATGACGTTTTCTTTCCCATATTGTCGCAGTGTTCGTTTGGTTTAGATTGACAGATCAATTTCAATCCATTACAAATTCAATCAATAAACTTGCGTCAACATTGTAGATCCGGATGCATGACTATTCCAGTCACTTTGATTTGTCATATATGTAGGCATTTTGTTAAATTATGCTATATTAACTGCGTGTATTGTGAGTTTGTTCACGCACTCATCATTTTCGATTTTAAGCGATGTTGAATTTGTATTGTTTTGATGTATTTTCCAAATTTAAATAAACTAATATTTTTTAATTAAAAACTGCATGCAAATAATCGTTGTATAGGTTGGTAATCAATCATATCTTCATTCATTAAATATTATATATTCATTTATCACTTTCATGCTGTTAATTAATATAATAACATAACAATGTTGACAAAAAACTAGCCAGTCATTTTCATTTCATTTTCGCATTTTTCGCATAGACTATTGTTCGTTCATAATATAAAAGAAGAAATTTCAAGACAATTATCAAAATGTATATAGACCAGTAAGCATGCATTCCCATAACCACATAAAACAACACTTTATTTATGATATATAATATAATGGCTTTGATCCAAGTCGGAAGAGCAGGAGAATTAATCGCATGGTGTAGATTGCGGTGCCGTGGATTTTATGGATTAATAATAGGAACAATATTACATTCATGCAGAAAAGACTTTTAGTACCGGTTATTTTGCACTTTTAGCATCGGTTATCTGTCGATATTAATTCGACCGATACTAAATGTCTGACATTTTTGTCCAAAACGTATATTATGGGGGTGTCGTAGGTGATTAGGGGGGTACGAAAAATAACAGCCAATATAATGGCTTTGATCCAAGTCGGAAGAGCAGGAGAATTAATCGCATGGTGTAGATTGCGGTACCGTGGATTTTATGGATTAATAATAGGAACAATATTACATTTAGAGGGGCTTGTAAATGTAACAAACATGGTGAAGCAAGTTAAAGTTTTGACTTGGGGTTGGGTGTCTAATAGAGTGGGCACAGGGGTCAATATTACTCTAGAAAAAAGAAATTGGTGTAATAGTCTTTTTTCTTGTTTCCCATCTGATGGAGATATATAACTGATGTAAAACTACAATGTAAATGGGAAGTGGTACCCCTTGTACCTAACATTAATAGTCTTTTGTTATACCTCAATTTTGTCCGTCTTCTTTTTTTTGTTTTAGTCGTTTAATTTATTTTGAGTAATGTATAGTCCAAAAGTGTCAAAAAAAAAGCTAATTTAATTTTTATTACAATTTAAGAGTGTCCAAAAAGTCCCAATCTCTAAAATACAAAAAAAAAAAAACAATAATAAAAGATACAAAAAATATAAAAAACGAAAATTAAATAAAAGGAGCGGCATCAACAATCTTTGGGGTCTGTTATTGCTCTCCAAAACTGCTCAGCAAGCCCACATTATCAGATCTGCAAAAGCCCAGTCAAAAAACAGTCAAACAACAATTAATGTTAAACCTAATTTCTACCTATAAATAAACAGTTAACCTAGAGTCTAAAGACAGAGACAACAACACTGCAAGAATCACCTAAACAAGGATTAGGGTTCAAAGTCAGAATCCTAATCCACTAAACACACACTTTCGAATTTCTGGTTTGAGAGCAAAGAAACAACAGTAGAGGTTCAAAGGTAGTGAACACGATAGTAATAATGATAAAATCACATAACACACAACAGGAGTCACAAACAGAAGCTGGAGATGTAGGTTGGTATCCGAAAATCCTATTTTGCTTTAGATGTTTACGTAATCAGTAAATCAAGATCTGTTTAAATGGTAATTGTCATACCCCAAATTTGTCCGACTTTTCGAGAATTAAATAAAAAAATATTTTGTAAACTCCCAATGTTGACGGGAGTTTTTCTCGTTTTTAAAAGAGTTCAAAAATATGTGTGCACGGACTTATTCTCGTAGTGTGTATTTAAGTTGCCAATCAGGTGCGCGTTTGTCGTACGAGAATTACGCTAATCGCGAGTACCTTTCGAAAGTCATTAGTAATTTAGCATTGTGTGGTTATCATTATTGTTATTTGTATTAGTAGTTATAAACAAATAGAGAAACACCAAAAATAGTCAAATAGTTAAGCTTGTCTAAATCTTTTTTTTTCATTATTATTAAAAATACAAAATTACATGATTTTTTGTTACACATCAAAGAAAAAATAAATAAAGTGAAAAAGTCAAACAAAATTTTAACAAGGCACATGCAGAGAGGGACGTTGCTGTTGATGCTTGTTGCTGCAGAAGTTATTTTGAGCTGCAAGCTCAAGCTCTTTCACCTTGTCTCTTTGGCTTTTTCCCAATTTGGCTCAACATTTCAGCTTTGGCAGCACTACCACCTTGCCTCAGCTGCTGACTGCCCTTGCTACCTGCCTGCATTCTCAGCATTGGTTCCCCATGAGTTTTGTTCCCCTGCTCAAATACCACACCTACACCACACCAAAGCCCCAATATAAAACAGCAACACAGAGAGAACATAAGAAAAGAAAAAAGAAATAGCAAAACAGAAACACAAACACAGAAGAAACACACAGTCATAGAGTAAGGAGATATGAACTGATATTGTTGAAGGAGAACAAGAGCACAGCTACACTAAAAAAAAGGATACTAACACACAAACACAGAGACACACACAAACGCAACACAAAAACAGCACAAAGAAACACAAACACACAGAAGACATAGCAAACACAACACATACACACACAGCAATACAAAAAACCTGAAAATAGACTAAGAGTTTCACATTGAAACTTTAGTCACCAAAACACCTTTTTTTGAGTTAGTAGCAGTGAAGAAAACAATAGCAGCAGTAGGAAAAGAAGGCGGTTTGCAAGTGGTTCTGATGTGTGGTATTACTCAGGAAATCATTTTTTTATTGAAGTTGGAGCCGAGAGAAAGAAGGAGTAGAAGAAGGATGAGCAAGAAAAGAGAGAGAAGTACCAATATGACCTCGACCACCGTGAATCTCGTCGAGAAAAATTGAACAACCACCACTAGAAACCTTCAACGACTGCGCGGTTAGCTCCATAAAAACCACAAAAAACCCAAACAGAATCATTAGCTACCATCAAAACGGTGCAAGACCACCACAAACCACCGTCACCTTCACCATCATCGCAAACGAACCACCACCATCATCTCTCGTCGCGCGCGTAACCATCTCTCTCTCGTCGTCACCCTCGCGGCGCGCGACGCCAACCATCGTCGTTGTTGACCACCACGCCACCGCCGCGCCTCTCTCTCTCTGGTTCGCTTCTCTCTCTCTCTCTCTCTCTCTCTCGCGTTCTATTTCTTTCTTTGTGAGATGGGAGCAGCGCTTTGAGGCTAGGAAGTGAGGAGATTAGGTTTTCTCTCAATTAATTTGTTTATTATCATAATATTCTTTCAAATGTTTGTTTTATGTTTATATCTGCACCCTTCTTTTAATTAGCGCACACTCCCGGCTTAAGCCCGGTTTATGAGTCCTTTGTGCTAGGCCCAATATGGATTTTGCTAACTATACCCTCTTTTCCTTTAAAGCCGCCTCCTTCATGGGCTTCTACTTGGTTTTTTTATGAATTGGGTTCTACCGGCCGCACTCCCCTCCGTTAATAATACAACCTCCTGTAATTATTTCACTCATTTTCTCGTTTTTACTTAATTCTCAAAAAATCAATTGCTCTTAAAAATAAATATTTTCTTCTAAAAAATAAATAGGGGATTAGGCCGGTTGTACAAATGTTAACCAATGTTAACTCTCTGTGAAGCGTTCTTCTAGTAAATATGCATGCCACATGCAGTTTCTCTTGTTTGAGTCAGTCAATTTCCTTCATTTATCATTATTCCCCATCCAAGTCTAATCATGCCCCGTCCACCCATAAAGCGCATATTCTCTCCCATCAGTGCATACTTGACTTTTTGGTTCGTTCTCGCTAACACTTTAAGTCCCCCATGCTGGGGCAATTCTGTGATCACTAATTTTCCTTGTCAGTATCATATTCCTTTAGTGCAAGTCTTTCTAAAAAAATATATAATAAATAAAAAAGATAAAGTAAGCTCGCTAGGTTGAAAACCCGCAAAGGGCGGCCTAGGCAAAAAAGAGCGCCCGGTGGATTGAAAACTCGCAAAGAGCGGTCCAGGAAAAAATTAGGGCACAAAAAAAGAAGAAGAAAAGAGCAAACACACGAAGATAGATAAAGTATTGTCCTAAAGTTAAGTCTTACAGAAATAAGCAATCGGTATTTGAAATGAAATTTGGTCATCTCTCCACACCCTCAAAAACCTAAAATCCCAGAAAGTCCATTTCCTACCCCTCTTAAGCCAAAGATTCAAAATCACAAAAATACCCTTTGTTACCCATCTTAAGGCAAGAAAAGCCCAAGATATCCCCATCACCCTAGACAAGGGTTAATTCCACATCAAAGATGGTATATCATTTTCACCCAAGTCAAAAGGAAAGAAAATTCACAAAAGGAGGGGAATAACAAAGTTTCAAAAAGGAGAATCCCAAAACAAAGAAAGGAAGACAAAGGAGTATAAATTAAGAGTCAATACATTTTTCCATGAAGCATAAGAGCTCTCCTTCGTAAATCATTTCCCCTTCCAAAAGGCCCTCAAATTCAATGGGTTCAATCATTTCCCCTTTCAAAAAAAAGAGCCCTCAATTCATTGGGTTTAACCATCTCTTCTTTCATAAAACCTTCAAACACCTCATCAAACCTAATAACTATTTCCTTCATAAACCATTGACCATCGGCCAACACCGAATAAGACCCATCCTCCCATCAACCCCAAACACTTCATTAAGCTCAATCATCCCCTTCTCCACATCACAACCCTAAAAAGTCCATTTCGATCAATGACTAATTGCTTTCGTTTTCTCAAGTTTTAATCTTAGGACAAATAAGTTTATCTATTTACGATGTGTCTCGCTTTCAAAAAAAAAAACAAACAAGCGAGAAAAAGAAAGTTGCTCAAAAAGAAAAAAACAAACAAACAAAAAAAGTTGGTAAAAAGGGAGAAGGACTTGCACTCCAAGATGCATTCATGTTGCATTAAAACAAGGTCTAGTGGTCACCAAGTGGAGCCTCTCCTCATACTAAAAAGTCAAAACTTTCATTGCATTTGAGTTGTTCTTAAAGATAACCAAAAGTGTGTACTAGGGGGCATTCTCTTCACCTCTCACTCCACTCAACTTTGGGGAGGTTTGTTCATTGCCCACCCCATTCATATATCACCCTCAGTTCATAACCATCACCATAACTCACGCCTTTCACAACCTCACTCAAAGAAACCATTTGAAATGTCATTCGAAAGTGGGGGAAGTGCGTTCCCATTCCTTCACCTCATTCATTCCTATAAAACCTCACTGGGGCAATCTCTCAACTCACTATCCTAAACAAGGTCTTATCATTCTAATTGGGGCAGCTTTGTCCTTGTTATGACTGGGGCAACATCAAACTTTATGGGTTGAGACAAAATCTCTTTGCTCCACCATTCATTTCAAAAGCCGAAGCATTCCCAATTCATCATCTTCTACACCCCTAGTTGTTGTCACCACTAGATAGGGGCAAGCTATTCACTCATCAAAGACCTGAATTGGGGAAATCTTGTATCTCTTGATCCCTCATGAGCTTTGGAAATAACCATGTCTGTCATTCCTTCACTTGCCATAAATGTCCATGCCCTAAACCAATTCCATGTTAACTGGCTCATTCATTCACATTTGCACCCCTATGCATGCTTACTAGACAATGCTTCAAAGAGAGAGAACACAAGTTGTTTACGTGATATCTAAAATTCAGTCATCATGGAAGGAAAGAGAAAACAAGTGAGTTTGTTTCTAAATAAAAACCTTGAGAACACCAGAGTTTGAATCAAATTCAATTTTTTTTCAACAGAATGGTCGATAATCATCTCAATTCCTTGCATCCAAAGTCTCACATATCATCATCACAAAAATGTTTACCTCATGCATCTAGGCATTTCAATCTATTCACTATGACATATGCATCAAAGCATTACATTTGCATCTTCACATTTTGTGCATTCATCACATAGCAAAAAAAAAACGGTCCACGTCAGTTGCACCATATTAATACTTGCATTTCATAGAGGAAAATAGTAAAGAAGAAAAAGCAGAAATCTTTTCATTGCATTGGCATCATATTAATGTTAGCATCCATAAAAGAAAAAGAATAAAAATCATTGCATCAAACATCAGAGCATTGCATCATATTAATGTTTGCATTTCATAGAAGAAGCAAAAAAGAAACAAATAGGAGTTAGAACAGGAGCATTCCATTCATCAAGCATCAGTCACCGCATACACTTGCATTCAAACATCAAAGCATTATGTTGATATTTGCATTTCATAAACTACAAAGAAGGAGCAAATACAAAAGAACAAAGGCATTCCATAATATTCAAGACATCAATCATGGCATTACATGTGTCATTCATTGCATTGCTAAGCAAAATGTGGACGAACACAAGATGTTAATCCTCATGCCTAGTTCAAAGAATCAGCACTTCAAGTGTTAGTCATCAATCTAATTCTCAAGTCAGTCATTCTGAACTTGTCAGTCTTAAAATCACAGTCGCTCCTTCAGTTCGGAGTTCGAGTGCTCTTTCAGTTTAGAGTCCGGTCACTCCTTCAGTTCAGAGTTCAAAGGCCCTCGGGTCCCAAGTGGTTCATTAAAAGCATGCCAAGTGTTCATTTACCATTTTCTCAGCACGACAAGTTTTCATTTACCGTTTTCTCAGCACGCCGAGTGTTCATTTACCGCTTTCTCAGCACGACAAGTGTTCATTTACCGTTTCCTCAGCACGCCAAGTGTTCATTTATCGTTTTCTCAGCACGCCAAGTGTACATTTACCGTTTTCTCAGCACACCAAGTGTACATTTACCGTTTTCTCAGCACGCCAAGTGTACATTTACCGTTTTCTCAACACGCTAAGTGTTCATTTACCGTTTTCTCAGCACGCCAAGTGTTCATTTACCGTTTTCTCAGCACGCCAAGTGTTCATTTACCGTTTTCTCAGCACGCCAAGTGTTCATTTACTATTTTCTCAGCACGCCAAGTGTTCATTTACTGTTTTCTCAGCACGCCAAGTGTTCATTTACCGTTTTCCAATCAGCACGCCAAGTGTTCATTTACCGCTTTCTTCCTAGCAAACCAAGCATTCATCATCATTGCATCAGACACAAATCAATTTGCAAAATACAAAATCATTTTCAATAAATAGGAGAAGTCGAATGTACATTCGAAATAGTCATCACGATGGGACACTTGAATTAATCACTCAAGAATCCCGAGGTCCCTATGCAAAAAAAAAAAAAAAACAAACAAAAACATTCAGTATCGTCTACATCATAGTAATGTTTGCATTCCATAAAACAAAAAGAACCAAAAATTCATCATCCCATCAAACATCAAAGCAATACAGTTGCATCACATCAATACTTGCATCTCATAGAAGGAAAGAAAGCTAAAACATCCCATGTCATTCATCATTTCATGTTATTCATCATAGCAATATTCACATTTCATAAAAAAAAAGCAAAGAAGAAAAAGTTTTCCATTGCATGTCATCTGCCATTTCATCGAAACACAAGAGCATTACATATCATCAAACGCCAAAATTTTGCATTCGCATACCTGCACTTCATAAAAAGGGCAAAAGGAAAAGAAGAGGAGAAAAGCCAAAAGAGCAAAAGAACAACAACTAGCAAAAGAATAGAAAGAAGAGAAGCTAGAAGAAAGAGAAAAAGAGCAAAACAGAAAAAGAAACTCATGCATTACATTCACCAAGCATAAGTCGTCTGACATAGAAAATAATAATAAAGTAAAGAAAAGAGAAACTTAGGCATTTGCATTACATTCATCATAAGAAAAGAAAAAGAAAATGGCAATCATGGCATTTGCATTGCATGCATTGGTTCGTTTTTCAGTTACAGACAAGTGAGATAGAGGGTAAACACCGCAAGGTTAATGCTCGCCTTCAGATTCCAGAAAATGCTCCCCCAAGTTGGGAGTTCAAAAAAAAGGAAAAAAAGAAAAGAGAGAAACAAAAAAGAAAAGAAAAGAGAGCGCTCAGGCGCGCATTGCGGATTGGAGCCCAGAGAGATCATCGCTCCCTTCTGCCCAGGTCTCACATCGCGTACGAGCAACGCGATGGACCGCAGCCCCATGTGAGGTTCAACGGAATAGTTGTATCAGCCTAAGATACAGTGGACGCCGTGCATTGATCTGTATATCAGTTCCGGAGCTGATAACGATCCCCCCCGGTCGCTCGAAAAGGCCAACAGGAAGCGTGCTCCTCAAAGCCACGTGCAAACTCGGATTAAATCAAGAGTTCGTTTAAGGATTCTGAGTTTTAGGCACTGGGCATTTTACGCTTCGCGCACACAAGTGCTCATTTTACCGCTTTCTGCACACAAGTGCTCATTTTACCGCTTTCTGCACGCAAGTGCTCATTTTACCTCTTCCTGCACGCAAGTGCCCATTTTACCTTTTCTGTCTGCACGTCAGTGTTCGTTTACTGTTTTCACATCGGCACGAAAGTGTCTATGCCAAAAAAAAAAAAAGAGAAAAAGAAAAAAGAAAATTCGGATTTCCCCAATTGGACAAAATTGGTATAATTTTTGAATTCTTTATTTCTATTTTATCTTCAAAATATGTCTCGGTCAATTCATATTTCTCGATAAAATCCAAATAAAGAGGGGCGGCTGTCATACCCCAATTTTGTCCGACTTTTCGAGAATTAAATAAAAAAATATTTTGTAAACTTCCAATGTTGACGGGTGTTTTTCTCATTTTTAAAAGAGTTCAAAAATATGTGTGCACGGACTTATTCTCGTAGTGTGTATTTAAGTTGCCAATCAGGTGCGCATTTGTCGTACGAGAATTACGCTAATCGCGAGTACCTTTCGAAAGTCATTAGTAATTTAGCATTGTGTGGTTATCATTATTGTTATTTGTATTAGTAGTTATAAACAAATAGAGAAACACCAAAAATAGTCAAATAGTTAAGCTTGTCTAAATCTTTTTTTTTTTCATTATTATTAAAAATACAAAATTACATGTTTTTTTGTTACACATCAGAAAAAATAAATAAAGTGAAAAAGTCAAACAAAATTTTAACAAGGCACATGTAGAGAGGGACGTTGCTGTTGATGCTTGTTGCTGCAGAAGTTATTTTGAGCTGCAAGCTCAAGCTCTTTCACCTTGTCTCTTTGGCTTTTTCCCAATTTGGCTCAACATTTCAGCTTTGGCAGCACTACCACCTTGCCTTAGCTGCTGACTGCCCTTGCTGCCTGCCTGCATTCTCAGCATTGGTTCCCCATGAGTTTTGTTCCCCTGCTCAAATACCACACCTACACCACACCAAAGACCCAATATAAAACAGCAACACAGAGAGAACATAAGAAAAGAAAAAGAAACAAAGAAAATGTGAAACACAAACACAGAAGAAACACACAGTCATAGAGTAAGGAGATATGAACTGATATTGTTGAAGGAGAACAAGAGCACAACTACACTAAAAAAAAGGACACTAACACACAAACACAGAGACACACACAAACGCAACACAAAAACAGCACATAGAAACACAAACACACAGAAGACATAGCAAACACAACACATACACACACATCAATACAAAAAACCAGAAAATAGACTAAGAGTTTCACACTGAAACTTTAGTCACCAAAACACCTTTTTTTGAGTTAGTAGCAGTGAAGAAAACAATAGCAGCAGTAGGAAAAGAAGTCAGTTGCAGTGGTTACAGTAGCAGGGTACTCAGGAAATCATTTTTTACAAAAGTTGGAGCTGAGAAGAAAGAAGGAGTAGAAGAAGGATGAACAGTAAAAGAGAGAGAGAAGTACCAATATGACCTCCGGCCACCGTGAATCTCGTCAGAAAATTGAACAACCACCACTAGAAACCTTCAACGACCGCGCCGTTAGCTCCATAAAAACCACAAAAAACCCAAACAGAATCATTAGCTACATCAAAACGGCGCAAGACCACCACAAACCACCGTCACCTTCACCATCATCGCAAACGAACCACCACCATCATCTCTCTGTCGTGCGTAACCATCTTCTCCGTCGTCACCCTCGCCGGCGCGACGCCAACCATCGTCGTTGTTGACCACCACGCCACCGCCGCGCCTCCTCTCTCTGGTTCGCCTTCTCTCTCTCTCTCTCTTTCTCTCGCGTTCTATTTCTTTCTTTGTGAGATGGGAACGGCGCTGAGGCTAGGAAGTGAGGAGATTAGGTTTTCTCTCAATTAATTTGTTTATTATCATAATATTCTTTCAAATGTTTGTTTTATGTTTATATCTGCACCCCTTCTTTTAATTAGCGCACACTCCAGCTTAAGCCCAGTTTTATGAGTCCCTTTGTGCTAGGCCCAATATGGATTTTGCTAACTATACCCTCTTTTCCTTTAAAGCCGCCCCCTCCTTCATGGGCTTCTACTTGGTTTTTTTTATGAATTGGGTTCTACCAGCCGCACCCCCTCCGTTAATAATACAACCTCCTGTAATTATTTCACTCATTTTCTCGTTTTTACTTAATTCTCAAAAAATCAATTGCTCTTAAAAATAAATATTTTCTTCTAAAAAATAAATAGGGGATTAGGCCGATTGTACAACTAGGTTAATCCGCGTTCTAGGACGAATGAGCTGTACAGTTCAAGAATCCTAGAATACCTATTTTAAAATCAAACGTTGTTAGTAGTCTCGTGAAGCCTTTGCTTGCATGATTATTAACAATGAGGTACTAGTGGTGATCACTTGGAGCCTTTTCTCAATTGATCACCGTGAATGCCTAATTTTCCTAAAGATTTTCACTAAAATCAAAAACTTTGTTAGTAGTCTTGCGAAGCCTTTGCTTGCATGATTATTAACAATGGAGTGCTAATGTTGGTCACTTGGAGCCTTTGCTAAATTGATCATCATGAAAGCTCGATTTTCACAATTAAACAAAGATAAAAAACAAAAACCTTTCCTAGACAAAACGAGAACTACGTAGCTTTGAATTCTCCATCGCATTCATCTTCAAACAAGAAATAAATAGTCAAATCTAGGTATTTTTCAAATCAACCGTTAAAACCACACATTTAGTTAGAGGTTCCCTTTCGGTAGAAAGGACGTGTGCGGTGCTAGTACCTTCCTCACACGTAATCGACCCTCGAACCTATATCTCTAGTTTTCAAAAGACCATCCGCCTTGTTCAAAAGACATTTTTTCAATGTTTTGGTCTTTAAATTAAAATATTGGTGGCGGCTTCAAACTTTTTCCACGTTGTACATCGAGAAACCCAAACCGGATTTTTCGGGGTGCAACAGTAATCAGTATAAAATCCTATTTGAATTGTAATCAGGTTGTTTGAATCATAATCTGTTTGAATCAAAAATCCTATTTTTTAGATATCTATGCAATCAGTTAAACAAGGCTTTATTATCTCCTGTATTTGTAAAATGCGATGAACAAGTAGCCTTTTAGTGTTCTTGAAATCAGAGTATGATACATCATAAAGTAAAGGCAAACAAATCAGAAATTGGTTTAATTTGGGACAGTAAATAAGCTGTGTTTCTTCTAAAGAAAATTGTAAACAATGAATCATAGATTAGAAGGTTAGATTAGGAGGTGAGAGTAGAGGAAAGAAAATATGGTCAAAGAAGTTAGTTGTAAAAAGCAGAGAAGAAGTGTTAAAAAGGAGAATACTGGGATACCGACACTTACGGTCTCAATCGCGGCGACACCGTGGTACCCTCCGTTCGTCTCCTCTCGCGAGCCACTCCGAAATCAAAGCTGTTATGACAAAATCCCCAATCTATCACGAGCATCCTTTCGTTCCAATCATCCCTTCATTTTGGTCCTCTTTCCTCGCGCTGCCGTGACCTCCGGCGACCCTCGCGAACCTCCCCCCAAAAACGGCCGGTCGTCTTTCCCATCTCCGTTGCCTTCTCTCTCTCAGACCTGCTCCTTAGTTTTTTTTAATTAATTTATCTTAATGTTAAACTTATTCAGATTACTATTAGCTTTGTTTTGTTTTTTAATTAATTTATTTTAATGTTAAGTTTATTCAGACTAGCCCCATACCCCGTGCGATGCACGGGATTGGCTAAATTTTTTGGTGTAAATGAGTAATAATTTTTTTAGCAATTATTAGCAAACCTCCTTATAAATATGCATGCTTGGTTTCTTTTATTAACTGTACAAAGCTTGTCCACTGCGGGAATCAAACTCCGGAGCATTGAGTCGATTCCATGTCCTAGGGTAGCTTATGTCAGTGAACCAATGGTGTTGGTTTGTAAATTATATAGTCAAGTAACCGTGAATAAGAAAAATTTAGAACTCATGAATTAAATAAGATCATAAAATTTAATAAAAATACTAACAAAAGCGTTGAAATTAAACATCCATAGCAAAAGTATGAAAAAAAATTAATTTTCTAAAAGTTCAGAAAAATATGGTTCTAAAAAGAAATTGATTTTTAAAGTGGTGAAATTATTAAAATGGTGAGTTGCACGGGTTAATCTCACAAAATTATATTTTTTTTACTAAATCGGTTATAGAGGAACGAACTTTGAGTATTTGTATAGTTAGAAAAAATTATAAACACTAAAGTACCCCAAAACACACTGTTACGTTTAGTATTTTTTATCCAATCAATTATTGAAGAATAAACTTCACATATTTAAACATATTAAATTTTAGAGACCCAAGAGTACTTTGATGAGATGGTAGGGTCTCTTCCACCTTAACTAAGGTCCTGGGATCGAATCCAGCCTTGGGCAAGCATCAGTGTTAAATCTTTTGAGGGATAGCTTTTTCGCCCATAGTGGTCCTACCTGACTCGAGAGATTAGTCTCTACAGTTGCGCGTAGAAGATACTTAGTTTACACCAAAAAAAATTAAATTTTAGAAACCGTAAAGTACTCCTTGAAATATAAAAATGAAAAAAAGAAAAACCTTAAAATATAAAAGCAAGAAAAAAAAGGAAACAAAACATAAAAAAAAGGAAGAAAAAAAAAACGGCACTTTGGCGCCAAGCATGACAAGCCGCATATAAGTATAAGATTACTATTAGTGCACTCCTTATTTTTACTACACCCCCTTTGCATATGGGCCCTTAACTCACTAGCATTAGTCCAGCAACCCAAAATACTGCTAGTCACACCATGTTGTTAATAATATTGCACCCCGAAGCTAATTACCCCTCCCTCATTTCTGTTTTTACAACTTACCATGTTTTTACTATTTTATTCGATCAAAAACTATTTTCTCATTAATAAAAAATACCAAATACACAAATAATTTATATCAAGAACTACATGTGATTTGATCCCCCACCAAGGGGTATGTAGGAGCAGAGGGCGGCCGACCTCTGTCAATTGCACTAATAAAACCTTTTTTTAAGTTTCTTTAATAATTCATTTCTTACTTTCTCAAAAAATAACCAAAACAACTAACTATTTATCATAGTCTTTTATTTAGTCTAAATTTGTAAAAAGGGTAAAAATCAATATATTTTAAATTAATTTTCTTCCTCAATTAATTAATAGGTAGCCTTCTTTGAAGGATGTTGCGGGGTGCTAATACCTTCCCCTCACATAAACGACTCCCGAACCTAAACCTAGCCTTTATCCAAATCCAAAGGGATTTTCCAAATTTGCCCTTAAACTAAAATTTGGTGGCGACTTCATTAAATTGCACGGCAGATCTTTCTCGGATTTTTCGGTCGCTACAACTTTGACATATAAAAAAATATATATCATAAATAGTTTTGTGGTACCCCTTGTTTCCCAACTAATTGTACGTTTGTCTTCCATCCATCCAGCTATATAAGCTTAAATTATTAGTTTTGTGGTAAAATACTATCTGGTCCCTTAATTTATTTTCAAGTTTTGATTAGACAACTTTGAAATTATTCTCATGCTAACATGACCAAGTCTTCTATGCCACATCCATTTATCATCTTCTTTAGAGATGAGACACGTTTCATCTAGCAAATCATCAAGACACACACTATAAAGGTTATTTGTTCTATGACCTTCAAAGACTGCTTTTTACGTAACCTAAACAATTTAGTTTCATGCATCGATTTAAAAATACTTGATTTCCAAAGATCAACAATTGACTCACATCGAGAAGATTGTGTTTCAAGCCTTCAACATATTGAACATTTTGAATGAAAGCGAGTTTATTTTATCTATCAGATTCTACACCTTTGATCCAGTCTTTGTCATCATTACCAAACATGACAAAGCCTCCATCAAATCTCTCCATGAAGAGAAATTTATCTTTCTCCCCAATCATGTGCCTTAAACATCAACTGTCTAAGAACCACAGATTTTCCTTTGATGCTAAGAGGCACTCTTGCAATTGTAGTTAACAAAGATTTAGGTACCCATTGTCTTTTGGATCCTTGTTGGGTAGTGTATTTCCAAAACCCGCCTTTTTGCTTTTTGTAACAGCTTGACATGTAATGTCCAAGTTGTTTACAGTACGAGCATTTTGTTTTGGCTTTCTGTTATTTTCAGAAGCCATTCTATGATAAATCCTAGCCTTCTCAGATGCAGTAGTGCATTCTTGAGCAGACTTGATATTTTGTACACATATAAGCAACTCACGTGTTAAATGATTAACTTGCTCTTTCAAAGCATTGTTTTCCCAAATGATTTCCAAATTTGGATCTTTTGACTCATTAGCTACATCAGCTAATTTTAAACTTAGAAGCTTATATTTCTCATAGAGTTTGAAGTGAGGTTGTTAAAGTATGAATGGTTTTGTACATTCGTTCATTTTGAGCTCTCAGATCCTCATTTTGACTTTTTGATTCACAGAGTTGTTGTAGAAAAACACGCATTTTTGAGATAAAATGTTTGAATCATAAAGAAAGCAATCAAAAGATGATTCTATTTCTTTGCATGTATCGCATCTAGAGAGTTCAGAGTCAGATACCTCATCTTGAGTTGATCCTGCCATGAGGCACAAATTTGTAGTTTCTCCATCATGTTATGAAGAGGAATTATCTGAGTCGTCCCAAGTTGCCATGGGTGTTTTCTTCATTTCTGAGGACCTTCAGAATCCTTTCTTGTTTAGAAGGGGGCATTCTTGTCACATATGACCGGTTTTTGTGTATTCAAAGCAATTGATTTTCTGTATATTTGAATCACTGTTTCAAATATCTATTTTGTACTGAGAGAATTCTTTTCTTTTATTTCTGTTTGCAAACCACTTGTGTACCCTTCTTGAGATTAATGACCATTTTTATCCTTCTGAATCTTCTTCATGAAGCATGGATAGCAGACTCAGAAACAAGATTTTTTCTTAAAGCATGGATGTTCCAAGATAGATCATTGCTTACTGTCATACCCTAATTTTGTCCGCCTTTAAGCAAAACCCTAATTTTCCACAAAAAATAAATAAAATGAAGAGTGAAGAGCATTATGCATTGCATTTTGGGTCCTAAAAGTCATTCCACAGCTTTTAAAATCATTTTTAGGGTCGAAACGCATTTTCGAGCAAAATTAGGGTTTTTGGAGCAAAAAGGGTACTTTGGTCATTTCCAAAATTAGGCAATTCCTGACCAAAAATCATTGATCAATATCAAAAGAATGCATTGGGATCAAAATGAATTGAGTTATATATTTTGTGAGCATGCATGCCTGATTTTGGCATAAAATTCAAATTTTGAACAAAAAGGGTAAAATGGGAATTTCCTTCAAGGTGAGGTATCAAATCAATTTTGGGAATGGTGATCTCATAGAAGTTTGGGCCCAATCATTGAATCCTAGGATATGGCCCAAAATGGTTGGAATTTATGGAATTATCATGAAAAGAATAATAAAAAATGGTAAAAATAAGGAAGTGTCCTCAATAAGACAAAATGTACTATCTTTTGGCAAGCTTGCAAAACTTGGGCACCAATGCCTCATTTGCTCCGAATTTTCCAGCTATTTTTCACCTCATTTTGTGTTTCTTCATGCCCTTGATCCATGTGAGTTGTATTCCTAGCCATTGATTAAAATTCTAAATCAAATCCTAGGCTACAACTTTGTGTACAAAACCCTAATTGCCCTTGACAATTTTTGTGCAACAAAAACTCCTAATTTTCTTGTATAACCAGCTATTCCTCACTCATTTGTGTTTTCTCCTTGTCCCTAATCCATGTGCATTGCAATCTTGGCCTTTGATTCAAATTCTATCTCAAATCTCAATGGTTTGCAAAAGCACAATGTCCTATATACCCATAATTTTGCACCTCATATAAAACCCAAAATAAGAGACCATGAAAAGAAAAGACTCTCATTTGTTTACCCTAGCACACAATACTCTCCTCTCCTCTCTCTCTCTCAAGGCCATAGCCTATCCTTCATCCTCCTCACCCAATTTCTTCAAAAATCAAACACCAAAGCTTGATAATCCTTCATCTATTCCATAAATCCCCTTCTAAGCTTCCATAATCATCCAAGTTTCATCAAAATCCACCAAGAGAAGAAGATTTGCGTTGGAGGCGTTCTTCAAGTGTTTCTAGTAGGATCTAGAGGTAAGCCTAATATCTTTTGCATTTTCTTTAGTTTTTAGCATGTAGATCTTTCTTCTACTCCTCTTTCCTTTCTCAAAAAGGCTTAGAGGGCTCATTTCAAACATTATGACAAGGACATTGGGAGCCTTGGGTGTTTGAGATGAGTCCTTGGCCTTGATGGGAGTATTCTTGTGTTTTAACCATGTGGTTTGCATTTTCACACTCATTTTCTCATTTTTTTCATTAAATAAACCATCATTTTATAAATAAAGAGCTTTCACATATCATATGTTTCATGTTAATCTTGCATCTTCTTGTTCATATCATGGTGTGTAAATTGAGTTTTGGTTTGATTTTGAGACATATAGGCCTCGGTTTTAAGTACTAGAAACCTAGGGTTTTGTTGCCTTTTTTTCATTCCTTTGGTTGGTATGAATAAAAAAGCATGATTTAGTGTCTTGTAACATGGCATGATAATATAGGGTTTAGTCTTGTGCCTTGTTCTGTGTGTTGATTGTGAATCTTGGCATGAAATAATTTGGTGATTTGTTCATGTTGTTGCTTCGGCCTTAGAGGCCTCTTTGTGCATATTTTTGTGCTTGAAATGTGTTGTTTGATCTTGTGTGAATGAACACAATTGTGTTAATGTGTTTTTTAACTTTTAACCACTCACTTACTTTTTACTTTACCATTCATTAATTATTTACCAAAAAAACATAAAAAACATTTTTGCTTTTTATTTACCTTTTACTCAAACATTTTTACCACATTCTTACTCTAACTTTTTACCACTTCTTACCAAAACATTTTCAAACTTTGCATTTCATTTATTTGCATCATCCATGTGACACACTCTCATGCTTGCACACTAATACTTGCATACTCCCATATGCTCACATGTTCATGCATTCTTGCATGCTTATGCATCTTGCATTCTTTTATTCTCTCACATGTTTATGCATCCTTGTATGCCATTCATGCATTCATAACCAAGTATGTCATACATTCAATAGTGCTACGTCTTGCATTCATTCTTAAATGTTCATGCATTCATTAATATCATGTCTTACATTCAATAACCAAATGTTCATGCATTCATTTATGCCATGTCAATTATTTCAAAATCAAACAAAAATTGCATTCGTTTTCAAAAAAATTAAAATCAACTTACACTCAATAATGCCCATTCATGCATTGCCTTGTATGCTTATTCATTCATGCATCCTTATATGATCATTCACTCACATTCTTGTATGCTCATGCATTTGCATACTTGCCTAATCATGCACATCATTGCTTGCATGTTCACTCATCCAACCTAGATTGTTCTATGCCTATAATCAAGTGTATTCTCTTGTTCATGATGCCATTTAAATGTCTTGATTTAATTGTGTGCAATTCCTCCCCCATGCATGTACTCTTATATGAAGACGTAAGCCTACTTTCTTGTTGTAGCATAGAGTCATTAAGATGAGTGCACCCCTTTGAGATTGTTGTTCGATCCAGTAACAATTCTCACCCACACAACACAATTGTTTTGAGAACTTTGTCTTGCATCTTGGATAATTGAATCCCTTGATTGTATTGGCATGATTAATCTTGGTTGATGAATAATATGTTCATGATTGCTTGATTGTTGAAGTATGAGCCTTGTTCATTCATTTGCATTTGGTTATGGATTTAGAATTGATTTGTAATGTTCTACTTCTTTTCTAAAACCCATTTCCTAGATTCATTTTTGAAACCTCTTTTATTTTTCAAAACAAGAATAAAATAAATTGTCGTTGATGACCAATCGCGCCATTGCCGTTTAGGTTGTCAATGATGATTTTGTTTTCAAAAGGAGTTAGTAGTGAGGCCATTCTAACCGTTGTTGTTCGGTCTTCTCAAAAGCTCAATCCTATTTTTGAAAACTTACTTATTCCTCAAAAATAAATCAATTGTCATTAATGATCAATCGCGCCGTTGCCGTTTAGATTATTAATGGTGATTTTCTTATCCCCAGCGAGTTAGTAGTGAGGCCATTCTAACCGTTGTTGTTCGGTCGTCACAAACGCTCACCCAATTTCAAAAAAACCGTAAAAAGCCGAGAACTATGTAGCTTTGATCCCTCATCTCAGTGAGGGTACGTAGGACCGGGTTCATGTCCCGTCAAGCACCCTTTTAAAAAATCTTTGTTTTGTCCTGATTTTCAAAGATAACGCCAGAACTACATGGCTTTGATTCCTCATCGCAGTGGGGATACGTAGGACCCGGTTCATGTCCCGTCAAGCACACTTTTAAAAAAACCGTAAAAAGGCGAGAACTACGTAGCTTTGATCCCTCATTCCAGTGAGGGTACATAGGACCGGGTTCATGTCCCGTCAAGCACACTTTCAAAAAAATCACAAAAGAAGCGAGAACTATGTAGCTTTGATCCCTCATTCCAGTGAGAGTACGTAGGACCGAGTTCATGTCCCGTCAAGAACACTTTCAAAAAATCACAAAAAGCGAGAACTACATAGCTTTGATCCCTCATCTCAGTGAGGGTACGAAGGACCGGGTTCATGTTCCGTCAAACACCTTTCTAAAAAAATCTTTGTTTTGTTCCGCTTTTCAAAGATAACCAAAAATATCCCTCGTCCCCTCCTGTTTTCCATAAAACAAACTCTTAAATAAAAGAAAAGAAAAGAAAAAGAAGTAGAACAAATTGCTTTCAACTCAAACATCTGTCTAAACCACACATCAAGTTAATGGTTCCCTTTCGGTAGAAAGGACGTGTGGGGTGCTAATACCTTCCCCATGCGTAACCGACCCCCGAACCTACATCTCTGAGTTTTCAAAAGACCATCCGCTTTTCCAAAAAAGGTTTTTTCAATGTTTTCCTAAATAAATATTGGTGGCGACTCTACTATTTTTCACATTGTCAAACGAGAAGTCCAAACAGGATTTTTCAGGGCGCAACACTTACCAGTTTTCTTAGAATGCTACATGAAGCTCCTTATTGTAGTTGTGCTCTCTCCCCCAAGGCAAGCTAAGTGTCATTAGCCAGAGATAGATTTGTTGCAGCACCTATGTTCCATCTCCCATCAGTTTTCAGAAGTTCTCTACCTGTCATTAAGCTTTTCCAGACCCAAGAGCAAGTCTTAGGTAGTTTAACTATAGACATAATATAGCTAGGTATAGCATGTATAACTGCTTTAATCAACGTCTCCTTCCCAGCAGGATTGAGATGGTTACCTTTCCAATCTACTCATCACTTTATCAATGCACCCCATGGTCCTTTCAATCGTGTGAAGTATGTGTTTATTGAAACTGTTCCTTGTTGATAGGTGAGCATCGCCTTTCGCAACTGAAATACCTTTGATTTGGTCTTCTGATAACTCTATTTTTTATAGAGTATTTCATATGTTTAAACTAAGTAATTGCTCTCTTTCAAGTAATAATAAAGAGTTTATATAGTATTTTATGTGATATATGATAACTTGAGTGATTTGAATGGTTATAGTTATTATTAGGCCATTTTGGATATATTGTGGTATGTTTGATGTTTTTGTTCAGTGCAGTCTCAATGCTATCTGCATCAAATGCTCCGCAACGGATCTGCATCAAATCTGCACTACTTGGTGAATGAGCAGCCTGTTTCATATGCATCCACTTGCAATTGCTGACCTCATGCCTGGTTCTCTGATGCCATCCCACCTTGTATAGTAGACTCCTACCATTCACACATAGCTATAGGCATAACTTTGAAGAGTCACCAACATAGGGACACATGTTCTATCACAATGGAACCACCCTATGTACTAAGTCAAAGATTTCAACTTGGGATTAACCTCTGAAAAGCAAATACAACTATGATCCACTCAAGATTACTTCAACATGAAGGAAGGAAGCACCTCTCTTGAAGGCTATAAAAGGACCTCACATCTTCATTTGGAAATATATCACAATCCATAAGTTAGATCAAAATTTCAATATACATAGTTAGTTTTTATATTTTTAGAGGAAGAGGAAGGAAGTAACAAATCCTCCTTAACTCGTTTTCATAGTGTTTGTATAGTGCTAAGAAGTAATGCTAGTGCATTGCTAGAAGATTTCATACAAAGTGTTTCAACATTTGTAACTTTTCTCTTGTTGTTCTCTTTTGTGATTTCTATATATATAAACATGGTGTATTCAGTTTTTTATATATATATATATATATATATATATATATATATATATATATATATATATATATATATATATATATATATATATCTTGCAATGTCTCTTGTTAGCTAAACCTTTCTTAGTTGGAATGTTCTAATCATTTAATGAGCTTTTAAGTAAGTATGTTGCATGTATGTATGTTTGTACTTTAGTTCTTGCTTGATAATCTTTTCAAACTTATTTTGAACTTGATCACTTAGAATAAGTAGATTTGTAAATGACCAGAAATGGCTTACAATTAAGAACTCAAGAACTAATATGGGTGAGTGTTTTACATAAAGAAAACTTTGTGAAAACCATGCTAAGTCCTAGAGATAGGATAGTATAGTCCATAGGATAAATTGTTGGTACTTAAAATACAAGAGTGAATTTATTTAAGCAAATTGGATAATTGTTAGGAGGCAAGATAGGCATTGACAACCCTTTCTTTACTGCATAGAACAAGGATCGTAAGAGCTGGTAATGATACTTTGAAGAAAGTGACCGAAAGGCACATAGCTAATGCAACAGCATTCAGTGCAGCTGCATCACATACTGCATCAAACACTTATAAGTAAATTACTTGATGAAGACATTCCAACTAGCTTTTCTCTTTTACACTATCAACATTGATTTTAAAAGTGAGTTTTTCAATCTCTGTGGGTTCGATCTTTTTACTACTTGTTTTTGGACAGTGTATACTTGCACACAAGTGTATGTGATTTCCATGCACCATCTTCTGATTAAAGCGATTTTCTAGATCTTTCCAAATCGCCACCGCGGAGGTGGTGTAGAAAAAACTGGAAAATATTTCTTTGGTTAGCGAATTGAGGATCCACGATGCAACAATACTATCATTGCGATGCCAAAAGCGCAATTTCGAAGCATCAACAACATCTGGCTTGGAGATTGAGCCATCGACGAAACCTAATTAGTTTCGTCCATCAAGAGAAATAATTATGGATCTGCGCCATGTGAGATAATTGGTTCCAACAAGAGGTTTAGACACAAGAACCAAGCCATGATTGTCTATGAGATAGATATAGAAGGGATCAATGTTGTACATTGCAAGATCAAAAGTGAAGAAAAATGAGATTGCAATGAGGAAGGAGATAGTGCAGAACACAATGATCAGAGAGAGGTAGCGAAAGATGTAACTCCCCAAAATAATTCAAGCATTTATTTAATTAATTTATTTAGGCGTTATATGGGTTGGGTATATTAAAATAATAATAGGGTATTTGATTTAAATAAGGAGTGGTGTTTAGTAAACAAGTGAGTGGTAATTTTATTATGTTAGGGAGTAGTGGAAGTAATTGAAGGAGTGTAAAAAGGGCCCGAGACACATGAGCCCAAAATACATAAGGCCTAGGTTTAGTGTCTCACTCACTTAGAAAAGAAAAGGAAAAGAAAAGAAGAGAAGGAGAAGAAAAGAAAGAGAGAGTGCGACGTGAGAAGAGGAGGGAGAAGGAGGAATCGCAAGTTGAAGGAGAGAAGGCCTTGTTGCTGCGTTTTTCTTGGTGTTTCGTGGAAGGGTTTTCATCTCCAACACATTCCTAAGGTAAGGGTGGGTTAAATAGTATAAGGAGTTATATGATGGGTTGTATGTAAGGAGTTAGTGACTATAATGCCTAGGACGTGTTTGATAAAATGTTTGAACGAATTGTGTTTGGATATGTTGCTATTTGAATTCGATTTAATGATTGGTTGAATACTAGGTGCTTGATAAATGCCTATGGTTATGTTGAATAGGATGTATGCTAGGTGTTTGACAAAATGTCAATGTGATGATTGCATGCCCAATAGGTGTTAGATGAATGTGTTGTTAAATTAAATTGGTGTTTGATGTTAGAATTGGTGAAAAATCAAAGAATAGGTATTTTAAGCGCCACTAGGCACCACGTGTCACTGAGTTTTGGCGCCGCTAGGCAGTATGTTGCTGCTGGGCGCCATGTTGCTGATGTTTTGGCGCCCTGGCGCAACCAATTGCCGCCAGCGCCATGTTCTTGCTCTGTTGGCGCCTGTGGTGGCGCGCAGATGCCCTGAGCGCCGGTTGCTTGTTGTTTGGCACCGTGGTGGCGCGCAGTTGCCACAGGCGCTGCTTTGCTTGTTGTTTGGCGCCCGTGTAGCGCGAGTTGCCCTGGCGCCGATTTGCTTGTTGTTTAGCGCCCGTGTTGCGCGCAGTTGCCCTGGCGCCCGGTTGCTTGTTGTTTGGCGCCCGTGGTGGCGCGAGTTGCCTGTGGCGCCCGTTTGCTTGTTGTTTGGCGCCCAGGGTGGCGCAGGTTACCACAGGGCGCCAGTGTGCTTGTTGTTTGGCGCCTAGGGTGGCGCAGGTTGCCCGCAGTCGCGATCGCTTGTTGTTTGGCGCCCAGGGTGGCGCAGGTTGTCTCAGGGCGCTAGTTTGCGTGTCTGTGCGCGCGCCAGTGCCTGAGTTGCCCAGGCACCATTTTGCTTGCCATTTAGCGCCGTGGTGGCGCGAGTTGCGCCAGCGCCGATTTATGTGTTGTTTGGCGCCGGTGTGCAACAGTGTTTACGCCTGGCGCAAGTTTGTGTGCTGTTTGGCGCCGGTGTGTACATGATGATGCCGCTAAGCGCCCGATTTGTGTGTTGCTTGCTTGGCGCCGTGTGCAATCGTGTTCTTTACTGGCGCCAAGTTGTATTGTCTCGTGGCGCTTTGTGTGCAACGGTGTTCTTTGCTTGGCGCCAAGTGTAATACCTACAATTTTGTCCGTCTTCTTTTTGTCACTCGCTTTATTCAATTTTTTTTTTTGAGATCACGCGATTACAAGTAGTTAGAATAGTGTCCTTTTAATTTAAGCCAATTCCAATTATCCGTTTAATTAAACCGAAATACCGTTACTTAAGCTAGGCATGCGCGTGAATGATCGATCTTTTCGCGCATTCTTCAGTTTAATCTCGATATTTGGGCCTAATCGATCCTAAGTGGGCTTATTTAAAGTCATTTTTCTCACTATTGGGCTTATCATTTTGGCTTGGGCCTGAGGCGTGGTTTCAAGTTAATTTTTAGCGTTTATGGTTTAACGGACCTATTTTTTCTATTCGGGCCTCGTTCTAGCATGGTCATTTAGTTGGGCCCGATTCACTTTTGTATTTGGTCCAATTTCTTCTCTTCATTATTTTTATGTTTTTCATTTAATTTATGTTGAGTAACATGTATAGTCCAAAAATGCCAAAAAATTTATTTACAATTTAGGAGTGTCCAAGAGTCCAATATGTCCAAAAATACAAAAAATAATAATACTAAAAATACCAAAAAATACAAATCCGAAAATACAAAAAAAATAATAAAAGGCAGCAGCAGATTTAAGGTTTCCAACAGCTGCTCTCCAAGTCGCTTCGCCTGGTCCGCTCCGCTCCAAACCTAAAAAAAACAGTCAAAGCCCGTTCAAACGTAATTAAATGTCTGACCTAATTTTTTTAATATAAAAACACTATCAAGGGTCAGTCAAAGTCAGACAGAAATTTCGAGAAAATCACTTCATAGGAAAATTAGGGTTCACAACCAGAGATCTGTCGAAAAATCCAAATCTGTCAAAAAAATAAAGAGGAAGGGAGCAGCCACCACCACCTCATCCAACCACCGTCACCTAACCACCATCTCCGCTCAAAAGCCCACACAACCACCATAAACCGAAACAACCCCCTCTCCCAGTGTTTTCGTCACCCAACCACCATAAACCGCCGCACCAACCGCAGCCCCCCTCCCTCTCCCACCTTCGACCTCACCCAAACACCACCAAACTGAACTGTAACCAGCCACCACACACCTCCCAAACCTATCCAAACACCGCCAAACAAACAACAAGAACGAAGGGGAACCCAAAAACAGAGAGCCAAGAACGAAAAGGGGAAAGAGAGAAAACGAAGAAAATGATACCTTGAGGTGCGTGGATCGTCGCCAGCGAGCACTCCGCAGCCAGCTCCGTCTTCTCCGGTGTCCTATCACCGTCGGACCACCGCAAAACCACCATCGAGCCTACGGCGGACCCCCCACTCTCTCATCGGACCTCCCACTCTCTCATCGGACCTCTCTCTCTCATCGCAAAACCAGCCTTTTCTCTCTCCTGATCTCTTTGTGCGGCGCATAAGGTGGGAGGAGGGAATTAGGTTTAGTTTTTTTTTATTAAATGTGGGCTTATTATAGCAGTCTTTTTATTTCTTTTGTTTTTTTAAGTTTAAATCTGATTGCAAATCCCCACCCCTAATTCATGCATGCGCTCCCACTCTCACTTAAGCCCAGTTTCGCATACTGGGCCCTCCTATGCGAACTGGGCTTGCTTTATACACCTCCTGTTTAGCTATACCACCCCCCGTAACTAATAACACCCCCATTTTGCAATTTTCACCTTTTTCTCGTTTTCTTTTTAATTCTTTTTCAACTCAAATAAGTTCTCATTAAATCAAACATTGTTAGTGGTCTTGCGAAGCCTTTGCTTGCATAATCATTAACAATGAGGACCTAGTGGTGATCACTTGGAGCCTTTGCTCAATTGATCATCATGAATGCCTAATTTTTCTAAAAACTTTCAATAAATCAAAAAACTTTGTTAGTGGTCTTGCGAAGCCTTTGCTTACATGATTATTAGCAATAAGGAACTAGTGGTGATCACTTGGAGCCTTTGCTCAATTGATCATCATGAATGCCTAATTTACTTTCAATAAATCAAAAAAACTTTGTTAGTGGTCTTGCGAAGCCTTTGCTTGCATGATTATTAGCAATGAGGAACTAGTGGTGATCACTTGGAGCCTTTGCTCAATTGATCATCATGAATGCCTAATTTACTCTCAATAAATCAAAAAAACTTTGTTAGTAGTTCTGCAAAGCCTTTGCTTGCATGATTATTAACAATGGAGTGCTAATGGTGATCACTTGGAGCCTTCGCTCAATTGATCATCATGAAAGCTCAGTTTTCACAATTAAACAAGGTAAAAAATAAAAAAACCCAGAACTACGTAGCTTTGAATTCTCCATCGCACCGGGAAATACGTAGGAGCGGATCCTCTCCGTCAAGCACAACGAACCAAAAACATTTTTCCTTTCAAAAAATCAAAGCGGTTAACTCTCGTCAAGCGCCGAAAATAAAAATTTTCATTAAGTCTTTTCAATTAAGAGGCAAATTTAAGTATTTTCCAAATCAACACTTAAAACCACACGTTTAATTAAAGGTTCCCTTTCGGTAGAAAGGAGGTGTGGGGTGCTAACACCTTCCCCATGCCTAACCGACCTTCGAACCCAAATCTTCCGGTTTTCCAAAAGACCATCTGCCTTCCGAAAAGGTTTTTCTTCAATATTTTCCTTATAAAAAATATTGGTGGCGACTTCATTGTTCTAAAAGGTTGTAAACGAAGAAAAACCCGTCAGGGACTTTTTCGGGTGCAACACCAAATTCTTGTTGCTTGTGTGGCGCTGGTGTGCATGGTGTTCTTTACTGGCGCCAAGTTGTATTGTTTGTAGCGCCGGTGTGAAACGGTGTTGCTGCCTGGCGCCAAGTTGCGTTGCTTGTGGCGCCGGTGTGCAACGGTGTTGCTGCCTGGCGCCAAGTTATATTGTTTGTGGCGCCGGTGTGCAACGGTGTTGCTGCCTGGCGCCAAGTTGTGTTGCTTGTGGCGCCGGTGTGCAACAGTGTTGCTGCCTGGCGCCAAGTTGTATTGTTTGTGGCGCGGTGTGCGGTATTCTTTGCCGCGCGCGCCAAGTTGTCTTGCTTGTGGCGCGCGGTGTGCATGATGTTGCTTTGCTGGCGCCAAGTTGTATTGTTTGTGTGTGGCGCCTGTGCAGCAGTGTTCTTTGCTTGGCGCCAAAAATGTCTTTGCCGATGTCGTGTTGTTGTTGCGTTGCGTTGCTGCAGGGCGCCAATGCTCTGTGCCCGTGTTGTTGGGGTTGCCCTAAGGCGCCACATAGTGCTGCCTTGGTGCCGTTATGTTTCGTTGTATCAAATATGAATGATTAATTGATGATGATGTTGTTGGGTTGAAGGTGACCACATGTTGATGATGATGTTGTTGAGTCAATATGACCACATGTTGATGATGTTGTTGTTGGGTCTAATATGACCAAGAAGTTGATATAGATGATGTTGTGTCATGATATATGACCATTGTTGTTGTTGCTTGTTTGATGTTCTTTATTTCACGATGGGTCCTTGACCAAGTAACGATGCTGACTGTTTAATGTTGTCGTTTGATGTTGACTGTGGTTGTTGTTTGGTTCGGTGAGTTGTTCATGGTGTCTCATGCATGGCATAATGCATATTACATTGTTGGAGGCTTCGGCCATAGAGTTTTGCTCAACGTTGATGATGAAGCCACAAAGGCTATTTACGATGATTGGTACCACATGCATATACCCGTCGGTGTGGGTTGCATTCATACACACTTTCATAGTCATGTTGTCGACGCTTGTTGTTGGTGCTGTTGTTGTGCTTGTCGTTGATGCATGTTGTTGTTGTCAGTTGGTGTTGCCCATTTACGTTGTTCCTTGATAGATGTTTAGTGGAGTCATTGTGTTAAGGTAATTATAGTTGCCAGATTCTTAGCATACTACTTATCATGTTCTCTTTTATACTGTTGGACTCACCCCTTCTGTTGAATGTTACCCCTATGCAGGTACACGCGAGTGAAGGACTTCTCTTCCTTCACCTATCGAGTCTGTGTCGTCGTCTCTGATACGTAGCACCCGGGGAGGGGATGAACGTTGTCCTTAGTATTTTTTTGTTGCATTTAATTGTTTTGAACACGATGTGGTGGATTTTGAAATATCGTTTATTATCCGGTGATGCAAACTAAATTGAGGTGTTTTTCTACGTTCGTTCAATTATACGTTGTATGGATTTTAAAATGTCGTATGTGACACTCCATTGCCTGTTTAGATTTAATTTTCGCACTCTGATATTTAAATAAGGTGAACGGGTAGAATTGGGGTGTTACATAGTTGGTATCAGAGCAAATCGGTCTGTCCAACCAAGTTGTCCAGTCAGTTGGTCTGTCCGACCAAGTTGTCCAGTCGTAGTGTCTCAGAGTCCCTTGTCGATCTTCGACAGAGGTTTTGTTGTAGATTTTGTTTGGTTGTTTACAACTGTTGTTTGTATGATTGAGATATGTGTAATTAAAATATGTAACTGATGGTTGTAGCATTGCTTTTAGTTGTTTGCGACTGTTGTTTGTATCATTGCGGTATGTGTGATTAAAAGGGTTTTAACGACGTAAAAAGAGTGGGAGTCGTAACGACGCCTTCGCACTCTAGACTGTGTTAAAAGTCTTTTAGTGTGGTATGTGTAGATTTGAAAGGAAGTAGTTTTGTGACCTTAACTAATTGGTTGCGTGAGTAGGAGGGACTGATCACCCCAATAACTCATCCTCAATGAAAGAGGCGACAATAACTCGTGGTTATTATAAAATTTGGATATGTACTAATTTCAACTTGATTAATTAAGTGGTGTGTTCATGCTTGTTTGACTCTTAATTTTTAGATAATTAGGTGTCTTATAGATGTTTGTGTCTTGGATTTGGGGGTTGATAATAGGGAGATGTGAAGACAAGGATCGACACATTAAGTTTGAAGTTCATGTAAAGTAATAAATCAT
Source organism: Oxytropis ochrocephala (assembly GCA_020916435.1). Classification (NCBI taxonomy): domain Eukaryota; kingdom Viridiplantae; phylum Streptophyta; class Magnoliopsida; order Fabales; family Fabaceae; genus Oxytropis; species Oxytropis ochrocephala. The sequence goes on from CM037095.1 coordinate 53,725,454, forward strand.
ACCTTTTTGGAAAGGGTTTAGAAATGCGGCTTCTGGGAGACCTGGTGTAGAATAATTGGTACTTGTGAGAAGTAGGTAATTGCGGCACGAAATAGATTTCGGATTGCAAACTTATGAGGCGACCGTTAAGACATTAGAAATGATCAAGTAAAGTGATAGTGATCGTACCTTGACCAATGAAGTGTTGAAGTCGTTGTCCTGTGACTAGGCCGGTCGTTGAATAGGAGAAAGGACTGGTCTTGGCTTCACGCTGAGCGCCTCAGGTGTTACCTGCAAAGACACTCCGACGATCAAGTAGCGACTAATATAGCGACCAACTTAAAGTGGTTAATATCACTAGTACAAAAATGACTTTAGACAACACCATTTAGTATCGGTTGTTTAAACAGCCGATACTAAATGTAAAGGCGGTGGCAATTTTGCAATTATGTGGAAGTTTTCAATTTTCGCGCCTACCTTTAGCACCGGTTATTTGTACAACCGATGCTAAATGTGTGTGTCAAATACATTTAGTATCAGTTGTCTATACAACCGATACTAAATGTCCCATTTAGTTTGTTCACTCACGTGAAAAATAATCACGCTCTCTCTTCACTCTCTCGTTCTCTCTCAATACGCTCGTTCTCTCTCACTCTCAATATGCTCTCTCTTCACTCTCATTCTCTCGTTCTCTCTCAGTCACCATCGCTCCACCCTCCGCTCCGCCCCCCGCCCTACGCTCCACCCTACGCTCCGCCCTCTGCCATTCGCCCTCGTTCTCTCGTTCTCTCTCAGTCACCATCGCTCGTTCTCACTCACTCTCAATCGCTCCAGTAGGGTGCTCTGCTCTACTCCGCCTCAATCGCTTCTTCTCGCTAGTAAGTTTCTGAAACTAACCCTAACTCTGTGGTGGTGTTGATTGTTCTTCCAATTTGTTGCAAAAGAAAAAAACCCTAACTCACCAAAAGCAAAAAACCCTAGCTCCTGTTTGCTATGCCTATGGGTACTTTGTAGAAGTGGAATGAATTGATATGAATAACAAATAAATTTTGAAGTTCTTGTAGAAGAGACTTTTTTGTATAAGAATATAAAATATTAATTCTTGAGAGTTGCAATTTTTGCTGACCTGTTGGTATGCTAGTTCATAGCTGTAACTACACTCTACTTTTGTTTGCTTTGTTTCTTTTTATATTGGTTTTCAAGTTATTCATCCATTCAGATTTTGGATTTGAGATTTGTTTTTAGCTTTAATATTGGTCATGCTTTCTTTTAATTGAAGTTGCTTAAGAGAACTTTACTTATCTGAGTCATTGTTTATCTTATTTAAGAAGTAGCAAATGGCTGGAATGGCAAAGGAGGAGGAATCAGGTAGTCCTAGTTGGGGTGCTTCGTTTTTTATGCAGACAACAGAGGATGTTGCTAGAGCTGTTGCAGCTGCTATGAATTCTCCAAATCCATCTGTGATATATTCATCAAAAATGGATCATGGTGGTAGTCAACTTCAAAGGCTGCAGTCTCAAGTTACGAAAATGATTAAGGGATTTTCTTGCCCTCCTGAAGTTAAATATGCAAATTACAATCCAGAAATCCTTACAAGCCAGAAGCGTCAATGGACTGCAAACTTTCACTTGCAGTACAATGTAATGTTTCTGATTGAATGTCCATTCCACTCTTTAAGCTATATACTATAAAGGATCTTGAGCTGGTTGTTAGTTAGTGTAGGATTTTTGGCCTTTGGTTCTAATACTTCTTCCTTATTTGACCCTTCGCATTGGTTACTTATTTCATATTTCATCCTCTTATTTTTGACTCAGCAGATAAACTCATAAGCTTTGTTGTCCTTAGATTGTTCCAGACACTTATACACTCCCTGGTATTTGATTTCTCAGGATCACAAGTCTTGGAAGGAGCCAACAAGGCTGTTTGAAAGTATGGTGGTGGTTGGACTTCATCCTAATTGTGACATTCAGGCACTGCAAAGGCAGTATTTTGTTAAAAAGTCTGAAGGCTCTGGTAAATTGAGAAGTGCACTTGGTTATCAGAATCAATCCCGTGTGGAGCCCAATGTTGAACCTCAGGTTTTGGATCATCGGTTACAAAGATTGAATTCTTAGTATAATTTTAATTATTGTTAGTACTGTGGTATTTATTGTTATTATTATTGCATCTGGTACTAGTACCAATATTATTTTTATACTCTATTACTACTATACCACTACAACTTTCTTCGACCACTGTCTTTGCTGTTAATTTTGTCTTTTAACATATCAGTATCATAAAAACTCTTGATTTAAATTCTTTCCAGGTCTTATTTGCTTACCCTCCAGAAAAGCAGCTTCCTCTTAAAGAAAAGGATCTTCTTTCTTTCTGTTTCCCTGGAGGTCTGGAGGTTAGGTCTAAGCTTGATGGACTTTTTATCTCTCTACTCATATGATCCTATTCTTATCCTTTTTATATCATTAGTATTAGTATTAGTATTACTACTATCATCTGTTAAGCTTTTTACATCTTTATTTTTTTTCTGGATCTGATTTTAGGTTAATGCTGTTGAGAGAACCCCTTCCATGAGTGAATTGAATGAAATTCTTTTTGGGCAGGTATTTATGCAATTTTATGATTCATGATTATGCATATTAATTTCTAGGTCGACGCTAACCGTTGATATTTTAATCAGTTGTTAACAAATCCTCTGAAATGATATATCTCTTTTTGAATCTGATTACCTGCATCTGCATCTTCGTTGTAAATAGACTTATTATAGAGCTAGTATAAAAAAGTGTAGATTTCAGTACCAAGGTCATTAATTTACTCTTGCATGCTGTCTAGTTTCATGAAAATGTGAAGATGTCATGTTCCACTCTTGAAATTAAAGACACTGTATAAAGTAACTTTGTCTTTCTGGTTAATGATTCCATATGATAGTTATTATGCTTTTGTTGATGTCCTTACCTACAGAAACACGTCTCAGAATCTGGTTTGTGAGCCATTTATGATTGCTTTTAGCAAAGCTTGCCTTGCTAAAAAAATTTCAACAGTTTCTGTTACAATCGGGTTGTTATACTTTTTTTTTTTTTCATATACTACGTGAAAGTTTTTTCTTATCAAAATTTCTTATACTTGCAAGTGCTGATGCCAATTTATCTGATGAAATTGGAGGGATATGTTTAACTTTTAAACACTGATACCTACTGTCATGTTTGTATATTGATTTTTCCAGGAACATTTTAAACAAAGGGATCTGTCTTTTGTATTTAGGTTACAGGTAACTAAAGAGATAGACTCATTGCTTTGCTTTAACTTTCTTAGTTTTTCTTCTTTTGGCTGTTCTTTTCTAAGTGCTTTGATGACTTTAATTTATTACTCTGTGGACTTTTGTTCTCCCCCTCCCCACAAATATCAACATATTCAAAATGAAGATTGAATCACAGACAACCCTTTCTTAACTTGTTATGGAACTATATATGGGATAATGGGAATACTATTCGTCTGTGTTTTTTTTTTCCCTTTCCAATGTAATTTTGTACATCATTCTAAATAAATATTATTTGAAAACTTCTGAAAAGTAACTTGTCACTCTGCAACTTCTCAAATGGATTCTCTATTTAACAAATTTAAACATTTCTCTCCTTCATTGCAGCTATGGAACTTGCACTCTCGTTGGAGAAGCTAACAAATGAAAAGCTCCTTAACTTGCACAGTGTAAGACAAGTTTGTTGGGTCTTGGTTTTGATTTTTTGTTTTACTGCTTGCTTATGCTTGTTTCATTGTCAGTTCATTAGACATTGATATTGCTAAAATGGAATTTCATTTCTTTAACTTGATGTATGTTTTTAAACAGGTTGCCTCAAAGAATGGTGATGTGCGGTTGCTATGGACTTCGTTGAGAGTGAGTTTTTGGGTGAACAGGTATGTATGAAATCGGTGTTAAGAGATTATACATGGGTGTGAATGTGTAATACATTGTATATGTCCTAATCTGAAGTAAATCACTCGTCTCTTTTCGAATTGTTATGGTATGGCTGCCTCTTATTGTTTGTTTTCTAATCAACTGTGATTAATTAGGCCAAAAGAAAACGAAGGTAGAAATTGGAAATTTTAAATTCAGAAATTTCAAAGAATTAGTAGCTTGATAGCAGATCGATGAGGAATAATCAATCATAGCCTATAGTATAGATTAGTTATAGTCTGGCTCTGTTTGCAACTTAATGATGATTAATCTTTTCCTGCATATGAATGTTTGCATGCCCCTGTAGTAGTGTACTTGTCTTTCCTCATAAAAATTTGTCAAATGTGCCTAGGCTGCCACTATTATTGATATATTATTGTTGACAAGCAATAATGCCTTAAATGAAGCAAACGTTAACAGGAACATGTACTTGTCTTTTTCTTTAAATTGTAGTCATTTACTATGACTTAATATAAAGAAAGCAAAAATTGACAGTTCATTTTTTCTTCATATTTTCTTTATTGTTGACAAGAGAATCAATTGATTCAGAATTTGATGTTTTGATGTTGTTATGAAATTTAAACCGTGAAAAGAAGAACAAACTCAATGGAGCAAATACGTTTATAAACTCAATGGATCAAGACTGTACAGAAAGCAAGGAAAATAGAAAATAACTAAGTACAGTGACACATAATTGCCCAATGCAAGCCTGAGGAAAAAAGAAAATAACTCAGTTTCCTTTATATTTAAAATCATGATAAGTTTTTTGCATTCTGTTTTCATGTTTTGAAAAATTGCAGTATACTTTTTTTTTGCTTAATTGTATTTTTTGTATTGATGTCTAGGATCTATTTACTATTGGCTTTGGCTGGATAATTTTTGGTGGGCTGCCATTTGATTTTGTGAGTAATTTTTTGGTGGGCTGCCATTTGATTTTGCAGGTGTTTATTCTATTTGTGATGACCCTGCACTTTCCCATGGACCACACCTTGCAACTATGACTCTGATTTCATTTCTCTCAATTGCTCTCCTTTCAGTCAAAGCTTGTGTTTTTAGTGTGAACTCCTAGTTCGAAGCGGAAGCTTCTGTTGCTTCTCTCAAGAGGCAGATAATCCATTTGAAGAACCAGCTGCAGAGGTACTCTCTTTTGGATACCATAAGGTTCTTTTGCTTATTTGCTTATTAATGATGATCTGTATTATATACACCTTCCTAAATTATTCTTAAAGCACACTTAGTGATTTGTATTATATGATTTGTATTATATACAGCTGCAAATTGTGTCTGTCAAACTATATGGCTAAGGAGAGTTTTGGAGAAAATTGAGTTGCCGCAAAATAACACGTCAGTGATATATTATGATAATAGCTCTACCATTAAGTTGTCTATGAATCCTGTTATTCATGGAAGAAGAAAACACACAGACATTTGTTTCCACTTCCTAAGAGATTTGGTGAAGGAAATTGTCATTGAATTGGTAAGCAATTAGGGCGATACAATGACTAAAGCCATTGAAGATTGAGGCATTCCAAAGTGCGTGAGCGAGCTTTGAATAGGAAAGGTTTGGAGAGTAGTAAGCCAATTTGCTGATAGCATTTATGGTTTATGGGAGAAATTTGTTAGTAGGATTATAGTTTTGGGCCCTATTCACAGTCGAAGCTTGTTGTTATAAGGCAATTTGTAGGACTTTTGTTTGTTAGTTTTGCCTTATTTCTGTTTGTAACAATTAGTTCAGTTAGCATTTGTTATACTTTTTGTTAGGAAACAAACAACTATTTGACACATATTGTATAAAATTTCCACTATGCAATGAAATCATTTAGGGTGTTTCCAATACCTTGATACTTTACAAGAATCATGTTTAAGTTGCTTAAAGAATAACTAGAGTTGCTAAAAGTCACCTAAAAAACACCAAAAAAATGACATTTAGTATCGATTATTTAAATTAACCGATACTAAATGTCACTTTTAGTATCGGTTATTTAAATGACCGATACTAAATGTCATTTTTAGACAGCAAACACAATGTTGAAAAGACTATTAGTATCGGTTATTTAAATAACCGATACTAAATGTCACTTTTAGTATCGGTTATTTAAATAACCGATACTAAATGTCATTTTTTAGACAGCAAACACAGTGTTGAAAAGACTATTAGTATCGGTTATTTAAATCACCGATACTAAATGTCACTTTTAGTATCGGTTATTTAAATAACCGATACTAAATGTCATTTTTTAGACAGTAGACACAATGTTGAAAAGACTATTAGTATCAGTTATTTAAATCACTGATACTAAAGGTCACTTTTAGTATTGGTTATTTAAATAACCGATACTAAATGTCATTTTTTAGACAGTAGACACAATGTTGAAAAGACTATTAGTATCGGTTATTTAAATAACCGATACTAAAAGTGACATTTAGTATCGGTTATTTAAATAACCGATACTAATAGTACGTTTTCAAGGCATAAAAAACACCAAAAAAACGTCATTTAGTATCGGTTTTTTGAAAATCCGATACTAAAAGTCACATTTAGTATCGGTTATTTAACCGATACTAAATGTCAGACATTTAGTATCGGTCGAATTAGTATCGACAGATAACGGATACTAAAAGTGCAAAACAACCGATACTAAAAGTCTTTTCTGCACTAGTGTATTGTCAACGAATTCGGTCTCTAATTCAGTCTCTATAGTGACCATTTTTAATCGGTCTCTAAATTAGTCACAAAATAACAAATTTCTAGTAGTGGTTCTTCTTCAGTGGAATGACAACCTCCACGACCTTTCCATACAACCCAAAAGCTTTCAACATTTCCTTGGCTCCATGCGAGTTTGGAAAGTCTGAGAAATAAAAAGAAACCGTTCCTTCAATAGATTTCTCTCCCCTACCAGCGATGTCAATCCTTCCTTTGCTTCCTCCAGCAACCCTTCGTCTTCTCTGTACCAAACTCCAGCTATCATCATCACCAGCAACTTCTCCTTCGCCAGTAGTCTTCTTTGCCTCCTCAAATCCTCTTGGTTCATCGTTCTTTTTTAACTTTTCAGTTCCCCTTGGTTTCTCTCTCTCTCTCTCTCTCGCCTCTTCGGTTCTCTCTATACAGGGTTGTTTCTCATAGAATGTAAGATAGTGAGAATAGAATGAAAAGAGTGTTAGCTTAGCTGGGATGTCAACTGGCATAGCAATGCACTTACGCTTCTTTTTTTTTTGTCTAAAAAATTGCGGTTAACATTATTCCTAGTCCAATTTCTCGCTATATATTTGTTGGATTTGACTACAAGCTAATTATTTTTACATATTAATAACTACATACTTTGCTTATTTATTTATTCTTTTTTTCATTTAAATAAGCGGTTACCACATAGGCTTAGTTTTTGATTCGTGTTTTTTCTTAACTTTGCCGTTCGAGTGTGGGATATTATTTTTTTATGCATCTTGGTATGACGTTTTCTTTCCCGTATTGTCGCAGTGTTCGTTTGGTTTAGATTGACAGATCAATTTCAATCCATTACAAATTCAGTCAATAACTTGGCCGTCAACGTTGTAGATCCGGATGCATGACTATTCCGGTCACTTTGATTTGTCATATATGCAGGCATTGTTAATTTATGCTATATTAACATGTGTATTTTGAGTTTGTTCACAAACTCATCATTTTCGATTTTAGCGATGTTGAATTTGTATTGTTTTTGATGTATTCTCCAAATTTAAATAAACTAATATTTTTGTAATTAAAAAAACTGCATGCAAATAATCGTTGTATAGGTTGGTAATCTATCATATCTTCATTCATTAAATATTATATAATCATTTATCACTTTCATGCTGTTAATTAATATCATATCATATAATAACATAACAATGTTGACAAAAAACTAGCCAGTCATTTTCATTTCATTTTCGCATAGACTATTGTTCGTTCATAATATAAAAGAAGAAATTTCAAGACAATTATCAAAATGTACATAGACCAGTAAGCATGCATTCCCATAACCACATAAAACAAGTCGGAAGAGCAGGAGAATTAATCGCATGGTGTAGATTGCGGTACCGTGGATTTTATGGATTAATAATAGGAACAATATTACATTCAGAGGGGTCAATATTACTCTAGAAAATTGGTGTAATAGTCTTTTTTCTTGTTTCACATCTGATGGAGATATATAACTGATGTAAAACTACAATGTAAATGGGAAGTGCATGGTACCCCTTGTACCTAACAATAATAGACTTTGACATATAAAAAAAAAAACCATTGACATTACAAACGGAGAATGTTCCCCCAAAACGCATTACACTTTACAGTTTTCAACTAATTGTGCGTTTTTCTTCCATCCATCCAGCTATATAAGCTTAAATTATTAGTCTTGTGGTAAAATACTATCTGGGTCCCTTAATTTATTTTCAAGTTTTGATTAGACAACTTTGAAATTATTCTCATGCTAACATGACCAAGTCTTCTATGCCACATCCATTTATCATCTTCTTTAGAGACGAGACACGTTTCATCTAGCAAATCATCAAGACACACACTATAAAGGTTATTTGTTCTATGACCTTCAAAGACTGTTTTACCAGAACCTAAACAATTAAGTTTGCATGCATCAGATTTAAAAAATACTTGATTTCCAGCATCAACAATTGACTCACACTGAGAAGATTGTGTTTCAAGTCTTGAACATATTGAACATTTTGAATCTGGGCAGAGTTTATTTTATCTAACCTACACCTTTGATCCAGTCTTTGTCATCATTACCAAACATGACAAAGCCTCCATCAAATCTCTCCATGAAGAGAAATTTATCTTTCTCCCAAATCATGTGCCTTAAGCATCCACTGTCTAAGAACCACAGATTTTCCCTTGATGCTAAGAGGCACTCTTGCAATTGTAGTTAACAAAGATTTAGGTACCCATTGTCTTTTGGGTCCTTGTTGGGTAGTGTATTTCCAAAACCCGCCTTTTTGCATTTTGTAACAGCTTGACATGTAATGTCCAAGTTGTTTACAGTACGAGCATTTTGTTTTGGCTTTTTGTGATTTTCAGAAGCCTTTCTCTGATAAATCCTAGCCTTCTCAGATGTAGTAGTGCATTCTTGAGCAGACTTGAGATTTTGTACACATATAAGCAACTCATGTTTTAAATGATTAACTTGCTCTTTCAAAGCATTGTTTTCCCAAATGATTTCCAAATTTGGATCTTTTGACTCATTAGCTACATCAGCTAATTTTAAACTTAGAAGCTTATATTTCTCATAGAGGTTGAAGTGAGATTGTTATAAAGTATGAATGGTTTTGTACATTCGTTCATTTTGAGCTCTCAGATCCTCATTTTCACTTTTTGATTCACAGAGTTGTTGTTGAAAAACATGCATTTTTGAGATAAAATGCTTGAATCATAAAGAGCGCAATCAAAAGATGATTCTATTTCTTTGCATGTATCGCATCTAGAGAGTTCAGAGTCAGATACCTCATCTTGAGTTGATCTTGCCATGAGGCACAAATTTGTAGGTTCTCCATCATGTTATGAATAGGAATTATCTGAGTCATCCCAAGTTGCCATGAGTGTTTTCTTCATTTCTGAGGACCTTCAGAATCCTTTCTTGTTTAGAAGGGGGCATTCTTGTCTCATATGACCAGTTTTTGTGTATTCAAAGCAATTGATTTTCTATATGTTTGAATCACTGTTTCAAATATCTATTTTGTACTGAGAGAATTCTTTTCTTTTCTTTCTGTTTGCAAACCACTTGTGTACCCTTCTTGAGATTAATGACCATTTTTATCCTTCTAAATCTTCTTCATGAAGCATGGATAGCAGACTCAGAAACAAGATTTGTTTTTAAAGCATGGATGTTCAAAGATAGATCATTGCTTACCAGTTTTCTTAGATTGCTACATGAAGCTCCTTGTTGTAGTTGTGCTCTCTACCCCGAGGAAAGCTAAGTGTCATTAGCCAGAGATAGATTTGTTGCAGCACCTATGTTCCATCTCCCATCAGTTTTTGTAACACCCAAAATAATTTAATTAATTATTTAATTGAATTATTTAAGTGTTGCATTAATATTGTATATTAAAATATTAATATATTGTTGTATTTTTTTAAAATGAAGGAGGTGGTGTTTCAGTAATTAGGGGTGGTAAGGAATGGCCCAAGAGCCCAAGCCCATTGACTTAGGCTCTTATGCGCTAGGGTTTGAGAGAAAGCGTCTCATTTGTGCAAAAGAAAGAAAGAAAGTAACGTGAGAAGAGAAGGGAGAAGAGAGAGCGCACAGAGAGAAGAAGGAAATCGCACAAGAGAGAGAAGAGGAGAGGAAGAGTCATTCTTTGTGGTTACTTTAGGGTTCGTAGAAGGATCATCATCTTGAAAAACTTAAGGTAAGGGTGGGTCTTACCTTATAATAGGGGTCTATAATGGGATGTATGTGGGTTGTAGGATTTCTATTGATCTTGTGATTTTATTGTTGTTTTTGATGTATGATTGAAATGTATGATGAATTGATGCTTTCTATGTGTTGTGTGTGATTGATTGAGTGTATCCGGATGATTACGAGCAGTGATGTTTTGTGATTGTGAATTTTAAGATTGAAATCGATTACGGGCTCTATCTGAAGCTTCTAAATCGATTTCCTCCTTTAAACATGAGCTAGGAATCGATTTCCCACTTCCAATTTGGAAGCAAGGAATCGATTTCCCACTTCAAATTGGGAGCAAGGAATCGATTTCCCGCTTCAAATTGAAGCTAGAAATCGATTCCCTCTTTGAAAATGAAGCCATGAATCGATTCCCTCCCTTAGAAATGAAAGCAAGAATCGATTCCCTCTTTAAAAAAATGAAAGCTATGAATCGATTCCTCTTTTGAAAACAAGTAGCTATGAATCGATTCCTCTTTTGAAAGCCTTAGGTGCTGTTGTAGTTCTGATGGAGTTGTTTTAGTCCTTAGGTCTTTGTTGTAGTCCCGATGGAGCCGTGTTGGTCCTTTATGTGCGGTTTGAGTCCCCGAGTCTTTGTGGTGGTCCTTTATGTCTTTGTTTGAGTCCCGAGTGTTGTGTTGGTCCTTTATGTGCTGTTTGAGTCCCTGAGTGCTGTGTTGGTCCTTTAGGTGCTAGTTTGGTCCTTTAGGTGCTGTTTTGGTCCCTAAGTGCTATTTTAGTCCTTAGGTGATGTTTTGGTCCTGGATGTGCTGTTTTGGTCCTTGAGTGTTGTTAAGGTCCTCTAGTGCTGTTTTGGTCCCCTAGTGGTGTTTAGTCCTTGGGACATATTTTTCTAATGACGAAGTTGATGATGTGTGATTAGATGATGATGTGAATGACGATGGGACTAATGACCAAAACTAAAAATGACGATGATGTGAGAGATGATGTTGGTGATGAATTTTAGGCTGCGGTCTTGACGTTATAATTGAAATTGATGATATGTGTGACTTGTTGTGGTGAGAAAGTGTGCTTGTGGTGTGTTCATGGAGTCACATGCATACATTCGGCTGCGGTCGCGACGATACATTTTGTAGGCTGCGGTCTTGACGTTTTATTTTTCGGCTGCGGTCGCGACGTGCCCAAGTGGCTATGAGAAGTGATGATGGTACCACATACTTGATTGCATTGCATTGCATTCATTCTCATGAGTGATAAATGGGTTGCTAGTGATAACTGATATGACCATGACTGCTGTATAACTGTATGTGTGTGATGTTGTGATAGATAGAATTCTGTGATTAATATACCGCTTATTATAGCCTTTATTATGTGGTTTGAGACTCACCCCTTTTTGTTGTTATTTACCACAGGTAACCATGAGTGAAGGATTATTCCCTTCATTCCCCGAGTCGGTCTGCTCTGATACGTAGCACCTAGGGGATGGGCTTAGGATTCTAGCTGTTTAGTCCTTTTTGGCTGTTGAACTATTATATTTGATATTTCTATGTTAGTGTTGAGACTGTTTTTTATTCCGCTTCGTGATGTTTACTTTCTAGTGCGTGGACTTAATGAATAAACTTTTGAGAATTCCATCCCATTGATGGGTGTTGCGTATTATTTTGATGTAATAAATGATTTATGTTATTTTGCTGTTGTTTTAGTTGAAGTAAGTGTAGCATCCCGTTTGGATGAATTAAAATAAATTATTTTTAAACTCTGATTATTGATTTTAAATTGCCGGGTAGAAATGGGGTGTTACATTAGTGGTATCAGAGCAAAAGTTCGGCCGTCTCGCCAAGTCCATCTGTCATAGTGTTTTATGACAATTAGGTGTTGCTAGACTGGTTCTAAATTGTTGTTCTTGCTGAAGTGTTAGATTGAAATGGCTAGGAGAGATGATGCTGCTGCATTGCAAGCTATAGCTCAGGCTGTTGGGAACCAGCAGAATGTTGGTGAGAATACTGGGACTCATAGTCTGGCCACGTTCCAGAGGGAGAACCCTCCTACCTTCAAGGGGAGGTATAACCTGAGATGGTTCTCGGCATGGCCGAAAGAGATTGAAAGAATCTTAGGGTCATGGATCGCAATGATGATCTTGTGAAGGTCGGGTATGGTACCCACACTGGTGAGCAGGAGGCGATGGACCCGTGGTTGGAGGTCAGAGAGAGGTTAGAGACTGCTCAGGAAGAAATTACTTGGGCTGTATTCCGTAGGGAATTTCGGAGGAAATACTTTCCAGAAGATGTTAGGGGAAAAAAGAAGGTTGAGTTCCTTGAGCTAAAGCAAGGAAATATGTCCGTGACGGAGTATGCTGCCAAGTTCACTGAGTTGGCTAAGTTTTATCCCCACTACTCTGAGGTTGGTTCTGAGTTCTCCAAGTGTATCAAATTTGAGAATGGGTTGAGGTTAGACATCAAGCAAGCTTTTGGGTACCAGAAGATCCGGGTTTTTGCTGATTTGATTGATAGCTGCAGGATCTATGAGGAGGATAGAAATGCTCGCTCCAGGGTCATGAGGGATCAGAGGGGTAAGTTCTAGAACCGTGGTAAGCCATATGAGGTCTCTGCTGATAGAGGTAAAATGAGGTATCTTTGGTGGTAGTAGTCTGGCATTGATGGTAAGAGGTCTGATGAGGGCAAGAAGCCAAGTGGGGGAGATGCTCCCGCTAACATTGTGTGTTTTAAGTGTGGCAAGCCGGGTCATAAGAGTTTTGATTTCAAGATGGGGGCGAGAGTATGTTTCCGATGTGGCGAGGAAGGTCATATGGCATCTGATTGTGACCGCAAGGAGGTAATTTGTTTCAATTGTGGTGAAGGGGGCCATATTAGCACCAAGTGTCCCAAACCAAAGCAGGAGAGGTCCAGTGGAAGAGTTTTTGCTCTAGCAGGTTCAGAGGATGCCAATGAGATTAGAGGTACTTGTTTTATTAATGGTACCCCATTAATTGCTATTGTTGATACTGGTGCTACGCACTCTTTTATTGCTGATGTATGTGCTGAAAAGTTGAATTTAGTTATATCTTCTATGAAGAGGGGAATGGTTATCGACACTCCAGCTAAGGGTTCGGTGACTACCTCTTTATTGTGTGCTAAGTGTCCTCTGTCAGTCTTCCGCAGAGATTTTCTGTTTGATCTTATTTGTTTGCCATTGGGTGGGGTGGATGTCATACTTGGTATGGACTAGTTAGTAGATGACCATGTGCACATCAACTGTTTCAGTAAGTCTGTGAGTTTTCTTCCTCCAGAAAAGGAAGAGTCAGTGTTGTTGTCTGAGGCCAGCTGCATAAGGTAATGAAGGAGGGTGATCATCTGTTTGCTTTGATGGCATCGTTGTCTGCTGAGAATCAAGCCATAGTGGAAGGGTTGCAGGTGGTGTGTGAGTTCCCTGAAGTGTTTCCTGATGAGATTCGTAGTGTGCCGCTAGAGAGGGAAGTGGAGTTTGGTATTGACCTTGTACCTAGTACTAGGCCTGTGTCTATGGCACCATACCGGATGTCAGCTTCAGAGTTGTCTGAATTGAAGAATCAGCTAGAAGAGTTGCTTGAGAAGAAATTTGTGAGGCCTAGTGTGTCACCCTGGGGAGCTCCGGTATTGTTAGTAAAGAAGAAGGATGGGAGTATGCGACTTTGTGTGGATTATAGGCAGCTAAACAAAGTAACAATCAAGAACAGGTATCCTCTCCCAAGAATTGATGATCTGATGGACCAGTTGGTAGGTGCTAAGGTGTTTAGCAAGATTGATTTGAGGTCAGGTTATCACCAGATCAAAGTGAAAGATGAAGACATTCAGAAAACAGCATTCAGAACTAGATATGGGCATTATGAATATTCTGTAATGCCGTTTGGTGTCACCAATGCACCAGGGGTGTTTATGGAGTATATGAACTATATCTTCCATAGTTACTTGGATCGGTTTGTGGTGGTATTCATAGACGACATTCTGGTGTACTCTAAGTTTGAAAAGGAGCACGCAGAGCACTTGAGGTTGGTGCTTAAGGTGTTGAAAGAGAAGAAATTATATGCTGTCACAAAGTGTGAGTTAATTTGAATGAGGTAAGCTTTTGGGTCACATTATTTCTGGTAATGGTATAGCTGTGGATCCAGCCAAGGTTGATGCAGTATTACAGTGGAGGAGCTCAAAGTCAGTGACCGAGATCAGGAGCTTTTTGGGGTTGGCTGGTTACTATAGGAGGTTCATTGAGGGTTTCTCTAAGCTTGCCCTTCCGTTGACTCAATTGACGTGTAAGGGAAAGGCTTTTGTGTGGGATGCTAAGTGTGAAGAAAGCTTCAATGAGTTGAAGAAGAGGTTGACAACATCTCTAGTTTTAGTATTGCCTGTTTCGGATCAACCATTTGTTGTGTATTGTGATGCTTCCAAGATGGGTTTGGGAGGTGTATTGATGCAGGATGGGAAGGTAGTAGCTTATGCGCCCAGACAGTTGAGGACACATGAGAAGAACTATCCTACTCATGATTTAGAGTTGGCTGCAATTGTGTTTGTGCTGAAGATTTGAAGGCACTATCTGTATGGTCGGAGGTGCAGGACTCCGTTGTGTTGGCATGAGTCTGGAGAGAGTGTTGTTCTTGGACCTGAAGTTGTTCGGGAGACTACGGAGAAGGTAAGAATGATCTGTGAGAAAATGAAAGAGTCGCAGAGTCGACAGAAGAGTTACCATGATAGGAGGAGGAAGGACTTAGAATTCGTGTGGTGAGCATGTATTCTTGAGGGTTACACCTATGACTGGTGTTGGGCGTGCTCTGAAAGCAAAGAAGTTGACCCCTCGATTTATTGGACCGTACTAGATTACTGAGAGGGTTGGAAATGTTGCCTATAAGGTGGTGGCTTTGCCACCTAATCTTTTGAACTTGCACGACGTGTTTCACGTGTCGCAACTTCTAAGTATGTTAGGACCGCCTCATGTGATTCACATGGACGATGTGGAGGAATGCGAGATAATCTCACTGTGGAGACTATCCCAGTGAGGATTGATGATAGAGAAGTGAAGGTGCTGAGAGGGAAGGACATTGCTTTGGTAAAGGTGGTTTGGTTGGGAGCTGCTGGTGAGAGCATGACTTGGGAGCTGGAGAGTAGGATGCGGGAGTCTTATCCAGAGCTATTTGACTCAGGTAAGAATTTCGAGGACGAAATTTCCTAAGTGGGGGAGAGTTGTAACACCCAAAATAATTTAATTAATTATTTAATTGAATTATTTAAGTGTTGCATTAATATTGTATATTAAAATATTAATATATTGTTGTATTTTTTAAAATGAAGGAGGTGGTGTCGGTAATTCCGGGGTGGTAAGGAATGGCCCAAGAGCCCAAGCCCATTGACTTAGGCTCTTATGCGCTAGGGTTTGAGACAAGCGTCTCATTTGTGCAAAAGAAAGAAAGAAAGTAACGTGAGAAGAGAAGGGAGAAGAGAGAGCGCACAAGAGAAAAAAGGAAATCGCACAAGAGAGAAGAGGAGAGGAAGAGCTGTTGCTGTGGTTACTTTAGGGTTCGTAGAAGGATCATCATATTCGAAAAACTTAAGGTAAGGGTGGGTCTTACCTTATAATAGGGTCTATAATGGGATGTATGTGGGTTGTAGGATTTCTATTGATCTTGTGATTTTATTGTTGTTTTTGATGTATGATGAAATGTATGATGAATTGATGCTTTCTATGTGTTGTGTGTGATTGATTGAGTGTATCTGGATGATTCTGAACAATGATGTTTTGTGATTGTGAATTTTAAGATTGAAATCGATTCTGGGCTCTATACAGAAGCCAGAAATCGATTTCCTCCTTTAAACATGAGCTAGGAATCGATTTCCCACTTCCAATTTGGAAGCAAGGAATCGATTTCCCACTTCAAATTGGGAGCTAGGAATCGATTTCCCACTTCAAATTGAAGCTAGAAATCGATTCCCTCTTTGAAAATGAAGCCATGAATCGATTCCCTGCCTTAGAAATGAAAGCAAGAATCGATCCCTCTTTAAAAAAATGAAAGCTATGAATCGATTCCTCTTTTGAAACAAGTAGCTATGAATCGATTCCTCTTTTGAAAGCCTTAGGTGCTGTTGAAGTTCTGATGGAGTTGTTTTACTCCTTAGGTGCTGTTGTAGTCCTGATGGAGCTGTGTTGGTCCTTTATGTGCGGTTTGAGTCCTTGAGTGCTGTGGTGGTCCTTTATGTGCTGTTTGAGTCCCTGAGTGTTGTGTTGGTCCTTTATGTGCTGTTTGAGTACCTGAGTGCTGTGTTGGTCCTTTAGGTGCTAGTTTGGTCCTTTAGGTGTTGTTTTGGTCCCTAAGTGCTATTTTAGTCCTTAGGTGATGTTTTGGTCCTGGATGTGCTGTTTTGGTCCTTAAGTGTTGTTAAGGTCCTCTAGTGCTGTTTTGGTCCCCTAGTGGTGTTTAGTCCTTGGGACATATTTTTCTAATGACGAAGTTGATGATGTGTGATTAGATGATGATGTGAATGACGATGGGACTAATGACCAAAACTAAAAATGACGATGATGTGAGAGATGATGTTGGTGATGAATTTTAGGTTGCGGTCTTGACGTTATAATTGAAAAGTGTGCTTGTGGTGTGTTCATGGAGTCACATGCATACATTCGGCTGCCGTCACGACGATACATTTTGTAGGCTGCGGTCTTGACGTTTTATTTTTCGGCTGCGGTCGCGACGTGCCCAAGTGGCTATGAGAAGTGATGATGGTACCACATGCATGATTGCATTGCATTGCATTCATTCTCATGAGTGATAAATGGGTTGCTAGTGATAAATGATATGACCATGACTGCTGTATAACTGTATGTGTGTGATGTTGTGATAGATAGAATTCTGTGATTAATATACTGCTTATTATAGTCTTTATTATGTGGTTTGAGACTCACCCCTTTTTGTTGTTATTTACCACAGGTAACCATGAGTGAAAGCTTATTCCCTTCATTCCCCGAGTCGGTCTGCTCTGATACGTAGCACCTAGGGGATGGGCTTAGGATTCTAGCTGTTTAGTCCTTTTTGGCTGTTGAACTATTATATTTGATATTTCTAGTTAGTGTTGAGACTGTATTTTATTCCGCTTCGTGATGTTTACTTTCTAGTGCGTGGACTTAATGAATAAACTTTTGAGAATTCCATCCCATTGATGGGTGTTGCGTATTATTTTGATGTAATAAATGATTTATGTTATTTTGCTGTCGTTTTAGCTGAAGTAAGTGTAGCATCCCGTTTGGATGAATTAAAATAAATAATTTTTAAACTCTGATTATTGATTTTAAATTGCCGGGTAGAAATGGGGTGTTACAGTTTTCAGAAGTTCTCTACCTGTCATTAAGCTTTTCCAGACCCAAGAGCTAGTCTTAGGTAGTTTAACTATAGACATAATATAGCTAGGTATAGCATGTATAACTGCTTTAATCAACGTCTCCTTCCAAGCAGGATTGAGAAGGTTACCTTTCCAATCTACTCATCACTATATCAATGCACCCCATGTTCCTTTGAATCGTGTGAAGTATGTGTTTATTGAAACTGTTCCTTGTTGACAGGTGAGCATCGCCTTTCGCAACTGAAATACCTTTGATTTGGTCTTCTGATTAAAGCGATTTTCTAGATCTTTCCAAATCGCCACCGCGGAGGTGGTGTAGAAAAAACTGGAAAATATTTCTTTGGTTAGCGAATTGAGGATCCACGATGCAACAATACTATCATTGCGATGCCAAAGGCGCAATTTCGAAGCATCAACAGCATCTGGCTTGGAGATTGAGCCATCGAAGAAACCTAATTAGTTTCATCCATCAAGAGAAATAATTATGGATCTGCGCCATGTGAGATAATTGGTTCCATCAAGAGGTTTAGACACAAGAACCAAGCCATGATTGTCTATGAGATAGATATAGAAGGGATCGGTGTTGTATATTTCAAGATCGAAAGTGAAGAAAAATGAGATTGCAATGAGGAAGAAGATAGTGCAGAACGCAATGATCAGAGAGAGGTAGCGAAAGACCTCAGGAAACTAATGATATATACCATATTAGATCATTCAAGATGAGAGATAGAATTCTGGAATCGAAATATTGATTCTCGTTAAATTGGGGAAAAAGCAATCTGACATTACAAAATATATATATATATATATATATATATATATATATATATATATATATATATATATATAAAGAAAGAGAGTAAACAACAACTAAACTCTAACTAACTTGCTA
This sequence comes from Oxytropis ochrocephala, assembly GCA_020916435.1. Taxonomy (NCBI): domain Eukaryota; kingdom Viridiplantae; phylum Streptophyta; class Magnoliopsida; order Fabales; family Fabaceae; genus Oxytropis; species Oxytropis ochrocephala. The sequence continues at coordinate 53,744,000 of CM037095.1, forward strand.
AACTAGTTACAAGACTAACTAATTTTGTCTTCTGATTATAACTACTTTAATCAAAACTAAATAAACTGGTACTATCTTGCAAGATTCGTAATATCTTTGGCAACATAAGGAACAATGAAACATATACTCGCCTACCCTCGAGAAAAGGGATTTTGACGCCAAAGTGCGTAGTACAGTTGAGTGTGGACCTCCAACGTTCAATAATGGACCCTAAAATCTAATTGATATAAATTTCGTTTGTAATCCCAAATTCATGTTTTCTTCAACCTTAGTTCCACAATCTAATTCTCCATGTTCTCTATTTCATAAGCTATTGTTAATCTTCTCAAGCCTCTAAACACCAATTTTGATTCCAAACCCTAATTTCAGCACTATAATTATCATTCTCAAGATTTCCCAATATACATACCTTTCACTTAGTTGTGTTGCTCTACAGTTTCTTTCCTTTTCAGACTGATTTCCATCTTCTTTCTAATTACCACTATTCTAGTGTTACTTTTGGAGAAATAGTTTCAAACTGTTGCCATAGAATGGAAAAAGAACCATTGTTTTCTCTTCTCTCTTCACTCTTCTCTCCCTCTATCACACACGACGCCGCGGCTCCACCAAAGACATCGCCACCACCACTGCATCCCTCCCCGTCGTCGCCTCTGCTGCAACTTACTCTCTCTCTCTCTCTCTATGTCTCTCTTTCTCTCTTCATTTCAGTTTCTATCAAGTAATTAAGTCTTCTAAATTCTTTCCATTCTGTTTTTTAGAGAATGGAACTTAAATTAGGGCTAGAAAGGAACAAAGTTAGGTTTCTATTATTGTGGATGTTGTTGTTAATGAGTTGATATTGAACCTATGTTAGGGTTTTGTTATTGTGTTAAAACCATGTTAGGATAGGATTAGGGAGATAATTTCTAAGATAAGAATTGAAATATGGATTTGAAATTGAGTTAGAAATTAATTTGTTGTGTGTAGGATTAGATATACCATTGAATTGAAATTGTGTTGAAATTACAAATGAAGGGGAAGCGACAATAATTTCTTTAAGAGTTTATTATAGTAGAGAAGCGACATGAATTGTTTGAATTTGAAGGGGGGGACTAGATTTTCATGTGTTGTTTGCGACAGTGTACTTATTAGGAAGAAAAATGAAGTCAGATATTACTTGATATATTTTTTATTATGTAGGTTGCTTCCTTCGAAGACCACTTCGAAGCTATGCGATACAAAAAATGTATCACATATTCTGGCCAAGGTGGAGATATGTGGATGAGGATTCAACGAAGGAATTTTTTGATGTGTTTAACGTAAGTATCAATAATCATTACATATATTGCTAAATTTAATTTATTATATTTAATGTTTAATATAATCACTAATACATAGTTTGTATTTTCTTAATACAAATGAGAGTTGGGTGGAAGGCCGATAAACAGAAGGACATTAGGAGGATGCTGATGAAAAGAACGGGTCGCCGTCTGTCTGACATGCTTAGGGAGATGCGCATTAAAAATCATAGGCCCTTTTGGATAGGTGAGTGTGTATGGGCAACCCTCAATAAATACGACAGATTTCCAAAAATTGTTGAATCAAGCTAAGAAGAAGAGAGCATCAGAGAAGGGTGGCTCGCTTCATTGCTATAAGTCAATCACCAGCTCGACATCTTTGCAAGACTGAGTAAAGTTTTTTTATTACAGAATGACCTGTTATTTTTGTGTGTTATTTTAGTTAGGGAAATTATTTAGAAGCCATAGAACATGTGTTTTTCATTTTTACAAGCTAAGAAGCTCTGGCACGCGCTACCTATACATGAGTTGCACATGATCACACATGTTAGGAAGGGATCCCACAATTACTTTGATGACACTCAAGAAAGACTCCGGTAAATATCCAACATAATTTGTACTATGTATTGTATTGTTTTGTTACAACTTACACTACTTGATGTTTGATTATGCAAAATGGGAGGAGTTTCATCAAATGATGACTCAGCCAGGTGCGAACCTTTGTCACCTGATGCACCTAACCCCGAGGAGGATGTACTAACTATGGAGAATTGGAATAAGACAGTAGAAGGGAAGTATATAAGGGTCTCCTATATGTTGTGAGGCCCTTTTTTCCCTTTATTCAGAGGGGGTTGATCAAGTCGACACCAACAAAGCTTATGCTAGTCGACCTCTTCCTTCGTATAGCGCAACTGAGGTCACAGAACTGAGGGAGCGGGTGCAAGCTTTAGATGACACAATCAAGACCTTGCGGGAGGATATAGCGAGGACGCAAAAGCGAAGTCATTCAAATCCTCTGATGATGTTGTTGGGTTAGGATCCGGCTTCGATGCTGATGATGGGACATATTAGGATTGTTGGTACTTTATTTGATTTTTATAACACTTTGTATATTGCATTTTATTTGGTTGATTGATTATGACATTTTGAATATCATTTAATTTTTGCCAGAATTTTTATATAAAAATAATTTAATTTATTTTATTTTAATTGTCCATATATTAATATAAAAAATAGAGGCAGGTTGGAAAAAATGAAATTAAAAAATTTACCTCCACGGGTTTCTACCGAAGGATTTGGTCATTGGTAATCTTATCAACTGATGTGATTACCAACAGATATACCCTCGGTAATTAGCAACAAACACATATACATGCTAATTACCTACGCCATTACCGGCGGATTCAACTTGATCGTTGATAAGTGTTTTCGACCAAACCATGCTAGAAAACCTCATAGTCACATCCATCGACTTTGTTTTAATTTTCTTCTTTCAGAGTATGTAAAGGGAAAATAAGAATGAGAAAAGAAAATCTTAGTGCATAAATGAGAAGAAGAAAAAGAAACAGTGTAGAAAAGTCAAAATATAAAAGGTCAGCACTACCAATAAAAAAACTATGATAGGTTGGTAATCTATAATATTTTCATTCATTAAACAATACAAATTATTCATTTATCATTTTCATCCTAAATTAGTTAATATCATATAACAATAAAACAATGTTGACGAAAAATTGGCTAATCATTTTCATATATTTTTCGCATTTTTCGCATGTCAGACATTGTTCATAATCTGTCAAAAAAAGCTGTTTTTTTTGTTGTTTTTCGTACTTTTGCTAGCTACTTACGAAGTGTCCCAACGCTTTTGTGATTAGGATCAAATTTTACCCTGCGAAAACCGAATTTGTTTACTGTTGTAATCGAACTCAAAAACAACGGGTTGACCCTGTATATTAGAATAGATTAAGTCACTCGTCCAACGGTGTTGGTTAAAATACAAAACTCCTGTTTAAAACATACTAGTACTATCGAGTGAAAAAACTTGAAGACAATAATCATAGTTTAGACCGGATAAGCATTCCCATAAGCCACATAAAACAACACTTTATTTATGATATAACGACTTCGATGCATGCAGACAGAAACGATTACGTATGGATCCTTTGAAAACAGTACCTTACAAACAACATGAGAATACCAAAAAAATCAAAAAAACAAAATACAAAATATACAAACTTAAAATCAAACTGAGAATGTTCCCCCAAAACGCGTTCCAATCTTCACTTCTCAAACTAAAATATGTCATCCACCACATATGGGTTAACACTTTGTCCACCTTTTTAGGAGGGTTGTAGGGAGCCTATAACCATATGTTAAAAGGCTAGACAGAAGAACACCCTGAAGAACACATTTTATACTTTCATCATAGCTTGGAAGTTTATTTGTTGCACTGCTATAAAATGATATAATTTTTTTATTTATTTTTGAAGAAGCTTACCATGTACTTGGTGCTATACTAAATCACTATTTAGTAATGGTATGGTGGAGGAGGTGACTTGTAGTAATAAGCTGGTGGTGGAGGTGAAGGGTACTTGTACGGCTTCTTGGGTGGTGGTGGCGGAGACTTGTACTTGTATACTGGTGGTGGTGGAGAAGGGTATTTGTAGGGTTTCTTAGTTGGTGGTGGCGGAGACTTGTACTTATAAACTGGTGGTGGAGGTGGAGGAGACTTATACTTGTAAACTGGTGGTGGAGGTGAAGCGTATTTGTATGGCTTCTTTGGTGGAGGTGGAGGAGACTTGTACTTGTAAACTGGTGGTGGCGGAGATTTGTATTTATAAATTGGTGGTGGAGGTGAATGGTATTTGTAGGGCTTCTTTGGTGGTGGTGGGGGAGATTTGTACTTGTAAACCGGCGGTGGTGGAGACTTGTACTTATAAACTGGTGGTGGAGGTGAAGGGTATTTATAGGGTTTCTTTGGTGGTGGCGGTGGAGATGAGTAATGGTAAGGAACCTTTGGTGGAGGATGGGGAGAAGGATACTTCTTAGGTGGTGGTGGTGGAGATGAATAGACATAGTTATTAGCTGAGACAAAGGGCCAATTTAGAGAGGATATTGCCAATACAAGAGTGAGAGTAGCAAAGGCCATTAGAGACCCCATTTTTATTCTCACTCTCCAACTTCACTTCTAAGTGAGTTTTGGTTATGCTATTAGGGAAGGTCATGACCCCTTTATATAGTTTTTTTAGTTACCAAATTATAGTACAAAGTAATATTCAAATTTACATGTACTTAAGTTGAATTGATATATTCAAATTTACCTTCTTGAAAATTATGATATCGTTGAAATTGGTTATGTTAATTAATTATTTGTTTTTGGACCCCATGCAAATTGGGTATCTTTTGCAATAGAGATTGCATTCTAATTTAAGCTAGAGAAAAGTAGGTGGCTGATCCAGCTGGTAATGTTGACATCTCCTTTTAATTTTATTTTCTTAAAAAAGGACAGCAACCTTATTTGTTATTTTTCTTTGTAGTTTGTACGATTTTTTTTTCTGATTTTTCTAACACACTCACCAGTAAAGTCTTTGATAAATTATTTTTCAAACATCATCCTCATTTTTTTGTCAAGAAAACCACACTCACCACTTAAGTCTTTGATAATTATTTTATTAATTTCTATCAATTTATTCACCTTTTCATTCATCCTCAACTTGTATCAAACTTTGAAACTACGTAGATATACGGTTATCTTGATAGGATGCAGCTAGTGACATCCCTTGTAGATTCTAGTAGGTTCTCACCTGTAAAACAAATTGGCCGGACTTGAGGCTTGTTGCTCTTGTATGCATATATATCTGAAATTTCTTAGTTGTTAAATTGCAACAATATCTTTTGGCTTTTCTAGGCATATCTCCAACCATAACATGCTCTAAAACACTAAAACCTTATTTAAGTCTCCCATTTTTTATATCAAATTGGTCACTTGACGAGTTTTTGCAAGTCAAACTCCAAATTGTTACGTTGCGCCATTTTCTCCTTGTTTTTCATTTTTCATGTGCACTTAATTCTCTGCAAACTCGAACTAAATTGTCCCCACTACTAGTTGCATTGTCAATTTCAGCAGCATGGGAACACTGACTCCTGAGTTCGAAACAAGGAGTATTTGTTGAATAATGTGTGTGGTGTTTACTTGTTATTTCGTCTAAGCTGATGGGGCAGTTCATTATTTACTTTTGTCTTCTATCGTGTATGGTTATTGACAACATGATTGGTAATGCATTTGATTTTATCGCGTTCTTGTATTTCGTATAGGGATCTTTCGTAACAAATAGTAGTCCTGTTATGAGAATCAAACCCATGACTCAAGACAAGAACTACTGTTCAAATGAACTGCTGGACTGAACTGAACTGTCGATCGAAACTGAAATGAACCGTTAAAATAGTCTTTATAGATCCAAAATCATTATTCATGCTAATCACTAGAAAATATCGAGCATGAAAATAGTCTTTATAGATCCAAAATCATTATTCATGCTAATCACTAGAAAATAGCGAAGTGGAAGCGTACCTGAACTCATGATTTTAATTCAGTATGTGATTTGGCCTTCCAAGTCAACAGTACTCTCTCTGAGAGAACCCTTTACTTTCTCTATTTATATCTTCTTGATAATGGAATATCAGGTATTTAAGAACGACTCTGAAAAGTATTGTGTGACCCGGGGACCATAACCTTCTTATTTATAAAACCCTAATTATAGGGTTTTCTGTTGGTATTTCTAATTTAGATTATCACAAAATAAGAATTACCTAAACTACACATTAAAGGCCCACATCCTATTAGATACCCATAAGCCCATGTTAGTCTAACCTTATTAGATCACTTTAATTAGGCTTAATCTTAGGTGACAATCCACAACACCTAATCATTCACATATAAAGCCAATGTTGGATAAAGGTACCAACAATCTCACACTTGGCCTATCCTTATGAGCTCAAATGACTGTAGTTACTGAATGTATGTATGACCAACATAGGATCAAAATTGTCTTCGTCCCAACTATCGTAACTAAACCCATCAATTGGAAGGACATGGATCATAATTTGGAAGTGTAGCATGGAACTTTCATGTAATGTGATTTTAACATGCCTAATTCTAATTGGTCCTCCTTAAACCTTAGTGATATAAAGCTGTAACAAAATCGCTTAAGAAAAAAATTGTAACAAAATCAGAATGTAACAAATAACCAAACTTTGATTCTGCAGAAAATATAATTAAACTTTACATAAATTGAAATATGTCTATATCATTAAAGCATTAAAAATAAAAAACTCCCCCAAAAACTAAACATCACTTAATGATGTGACACCCATACGATCAACGATCTCATGAGACCTATTAGGTGTTAATCTTTAAATGAGCGAATTCACAAAAAATGATTTTGTTCCTATATATGCTTTATAGACAACTTTTCACTCTGAACTCTTTCTTTAACAACTAGGAAATTGATGTCTATGTGCTTCGACTTCGTCAAGCTCCTGTTGTTTTTTTTAGAAAATAAAACTACTGCTTTATTGTCAGAAAGTAATCTTAATTAGTGGTCTTTCAATACTATCTACTATGTGCAACCCCTTGACAAAATTTTGCAATTACATTCCATGATTGGATGCCTTATAACACGCTATGACCTCTACTATCACAACAAAAGATGCCATAATAGACTGTTGAGCACTCTTCTAGGAAATAACACTTCCTTCCAGCATAGACATAGCCCAACGTGGATTTTATACTATATATCTTGGCATCCGCCAAAAATCAAAGTTAGTATACCTAATGATCTCAAACTAATTTGATCTCCGATATGAGAGCATATATTCTTGTGTTCTCTGTATGTACCATATGATCCATTTGGCTGCTTTCCAATATTCTAATCTCGAATTACTAAAAAATATTTGCCAATGTAACACCCCATTTCTACCCGGCAATTTAAATCAAAAATCAGAGTATAAAAAATATTTCTTAATTGAAATCAACCAATGGGATGCTACACTTATCTCTTTAAAAATCACTCGGACAATCAGTTCAGCTCATAATTAGTAATTCAATACGTAACACCATGAAAAACACGTGGAAATATAATTTCACATAACGCAGCAGAAAAGGAACCATAATCTCAAAAGTGTAATCGGCAGTCTCAACAATACATAGTATATCAAATATAAAAGCTCAAAGGTGAGCAAAACAAAACAACTAGAGTCTAAATCCCATCCCCTAGGTGCTACGATCGAGAGTTGCATCGACTGGGGAAGTGAAGGGACTAAGCCTTCACTCATGGCTACCTGTGGTAAACAACAACAGAAAGGGTGAGTCTCGAACCACATAATAGAAACTATAATAAGCAGTATATCAAGTTCATAGGAGTCAATCAATCACAATCATCACGCATAGTTCAATATCATTTATGAGAATGGATGCAATGTAATGCGTAGATGCATGTGGTACCATTAGCCCCATGGCCTCATCATCACTCATTATACGTCGCGACCACGTACCAAAATAAAACACCGCATCGCGAAATTTTTATACAATATATCGTCGCGATCATGCAACGAATGTATGCATGTGACTCATGAACACACACATCATCAATTTCATTTATACACCAAGACCGCATGACCTCTCATATCATTGTCATTTTTAGTTTTATACATCACTCGCACTCAACTCTCATCTCATGGTCAATTTTTCTCGTTAGCCCCCATGGCCCATGCCCCATGGCATCATCATTATTGCATTATTCACTAGCTCATCACAAATCATGTCCCAAGGACTAATCACAACCTGGAGGACTAAACCTCACTCGGGGACCTAAAACCCCCTTTAGGACCAATTCAACACTTAGGGACCAAATTAACACCTTTTGGACCAAAGCGCACCTAGGGACCAAAACAACACCTAGGGACCAAACCACACCCTTAGGACTAAAGCTGTCACCTAGGGACCAACAAGCCCGATGACTTAGGCTCACAGGGTTGATGCATTTCGCATCATTTGGGGAAAACAAAGAAAGAAAGCGAAAAAAAGAGAAGGGAGAAGAGAAGAGAAATCGCGCAAGCGAGGAGAAAAGAGGAAGAGTTTGATCGCACCAAAGGGAAAAGGAGGAGAAAAGCTCTAGTTATTTGTGGTTACTGTTGGTGACTCAGTAGAGAGCTCTATCTTCGGTATAATCAAAGGTAAGGGTGGGTCTTGCTCTACATAATAAGGGATATAATGGGTTGTATGTTAGGTTAGGATATTGATTGTGTGTTTGATGTGTTTGATTGATGAAATTGTATTCCCGATGATCTTTGAAATGATTGAATGATTGAATGAATTGTGAGAATTGTGTAGGAAATCGATTTGCACATAAATTGTTGTTAAAAGTGTATTTGATGGTGCTAGAGTAATTAGAGAATGTTTTGGAAATGGTTGATGATGAATAAGTTTAGGAAAATTTGAAAAATTGGGTTTTAGAGGAATGTAACACCCCAAAATAATTCAATTAATTGCTTAGTTGAGTTATTGAGGTTTGCAACATTTTACTTTTAAGTCAAGTAATTCATTAAGTGAAGTGTTAAGCATGTGTAGCATTTTAGGAAAATGTCTAAGTTAGGAAGGGTGTGGGTGAGAAGAAGCCCCACGGCTTTAATAAGGCCAAGGCCTCATTTAAGTCCCATAGGACATGTTAAATGGTTGCCTTCGTAGGAGACCATTACATTGTTCTAAAAATAGTCAAGTTACCCAAATTGAGAAAGTAGAGAAGTGAGACTTAGAGAGAAGGAAGAGAAGCAGGAAGTGGAGAACCAAGAGGAAAAGGGAAGAAAGTGGTGAATCTTGAAGGATTCCTAGAAGTGCTAGTGAAAGAGGTGTGTCTCTGGTTATAATCGGAGTTAGGGGGCTCTTTTAATCCTTGTAATGTTTTGTGTTTGATAGTATTTTGGTGTGAGTGGTTTGATCACCTTGCATGTGTGTTTTATGTGTTGTTCATAACATGTTTCTTTGTGTTTTGCTCTTTCTTTGTGATTTGTGGTGAGAATGCGATGGTGGATCAGTTGGGAAAAGGAGAGAGAGTGTAACTGTCTCTCTTCATTGCGTGTGAATGCAGTGAGCATTGCATGGTGAGGCATCGAGTGTGAATCGGTGTAGTGTGAAGAAAATGAGTTTGCATGTAGAGTTAGGGAGAGGATCGGAGCCAATGGAGTGAGTGTCAGGAGTGTGCATGAGTGTGGTATCTTTGGAAACCTGAGAGTTGCATGTTGGGTTTAAAGTAAAGAAGCGAGTAAAAGAGGTAAAATGGGGTTAAGCGCCTTGTGTCTGCAGCGTGGCAGAAGTGCCCTTCAGTTAGAGTGAGAGAAACCCAGGGTTGAGGAAGTCACGCGCCTCAAGTGTCTTAGTGTTGAGAAGTGCATTGGTGAGTTTGAGAGGAAGTATGTGTCTAAACACCATTGCGAGGGTAGGGACGCATAAGCCAAGAAGTGTGAGTGTTTTAGCCTTAAGATTCACCAAAGGGTGTAGAGGGTGAACAGAGGTCCTCTGGGGCGAGTAGCGTCAGCGTAGGGTGGAGCAGCGCCCAATTGCTAAGTGTAGGTGTTGAACCGGGAATGCAGAGAAGTGAATCCCCATGGTTAGGCGATTTTAGTGTGAGGAGTGTGCGTGGCGCGAGCGTGCTCACTGGAGTTGAGGGTTCACGTGTAACATGCCGGGAGTGCCAAAGGTGGAGCTAGGTGCAGGGTGATGTAGAATGCTTGAGTTGGAGTAGTTAGCGAAAGGGTACACACATATAGTGTGCAGGGGTGATGTTAAGCGTAATGTTGCCTAGCACATTGTGGGGCGCCAGCTGTGAGTGCTATTTTAGCACCAAATGTGCATAAGTAAAGGAGGCGATAGAGTCCATTTTGGTCCTTAGGTGACATTTGGTCCACTAAGTGTCGTTGTGGTCCTCGGTGTGACAATTAGTCCACCATGGAGTCTTGAGGTGATTGAAGTCGGATTTGTAGGTCTAGGGTGATTCTACTTAGGTGTAGTAGAAAGAAGAGTACGACCTTGGCAGTGATGATATACAGATGGTGTGGGCGTCCGGTTTGGCGGACGAGTAGAACAACGGAGTAGAGGCGACCAGAATAGCACTTCAGTGAGCAGCCGGTGTTAAAGCATTCACATGCGTTATGTTTGATTGGTGTGTGATTGCATTTGTCATGAAATCACATGTTCATGTGCATATTCTGACGGAGAGGTTTACGGCCTGGATGTGGTAGGACCGGTCTCTATATCGAATAACAGCCAGTTAACGGCGAAGAATGGATGGAAGCTAAATAACGGCGGTGGAGGTACCTCATTGCATAATGCCACTGTGGTTGGGGTTGCATACATGCATTCATTCATAATTTAATGTGTTTTTGAGGTGATTGATAATTGTTGTGATTATTTGAACTATCGGTGGTGAAAGCTATATTAGTTTGAAGCAAAGAGGTGCTTTAGTGTTATCTCACAACCAGAAAGCTTCTTCGCATTATATTACTTGTGTTAAGAGACTCACCTAGTTTGCTTTTATGTTGCTTCTCATATGACAGCAACTTACGGTGTACACATGAATGATGGTTGTGCCTAGTTCAAGTCGGTTATTATGCGCTTCAGTTGCATTGTAACAATTGGGTTTGGGTAGGAAGTAGATTTTTAGTGCTTTTATCTTTGATCTTGTGTATTTTATGCTAGATAGCTTTTGAACTAAAACTATCACATTTTGTTGTAACTTTTTACTAAGTATTATGACTTGATGTTTCTTCGTAGAGGTGCCTTATGTTATGGCGAGTGTGCCTTATGTTATGGGCTTAGACCGCTTGCCGAGATGTGATCGCTTGTGATTACATGCTTTTAGTATAATCTTTGTGCATTTGAACTTTGAACTTAATTGAATTTCGGTTTTCCTTTTTAAATCATCAAATATAGCCCTCCTTTGAGTGGAACTTTGAAACTCGATTTTAATTTAGTAGATCGAATTGATTAGATAAGGGGTGTTACATTGTTGGTATCAGGAGCATAAGTTCGGTCTTGTCAGGCCAGTATTGAGTCTAAGTGTCTTAAGCCTCGAGGTCTTAGGCTAGAGTTTCTAAACCAGTTCTTGATTGTGTGATCAGTGAAGTAAGAATGGCTGAAGAAATTTGGAATAAATGATCTTTTTTGCTATGGCTAGCTGCGTTGGAGAAAGCGATGACAAATGCTATGGGGAATCGACCTGTGAGAATGCAGATGATCTTTGGAGCTCGTAGGCTCGCCTACTTTCGGGAGGAGAATCCTCCTACCTTGAGGGAGGTATGATCCCGATGGGGCTCTAGCATGGTTGAAAGAATAGAGAGGATATTGAGTGATGGATTGCACCGATGAGCAAAAAAGTGAGGTTTGGGACTCATATGCTCATTGAGAAGCCAAGCAGAGTGGCTTGAGAGTTCTTCAAGGCTGGAGGCTGCGAGAGGAGGAGAGATCACATGGGAGGAATTTTAAGAGAAAGAGTTCATGAGAGGAAGTACTATCCCAGAAGATGTGAGAGGAAAGAAAGAGATGGAATTCTTGGAGCTCAAGCAAGGTAACATGGCCAGTGTAGAAGAGTATCTTTGCGAGTTTTCCAGTGATAAAGTTTTACCCCATTACTTTGAGCCATTGTAGAGAGTTCTCCGAGTGTATCAAGTTTGAGAAGCAGTTTGAAGCTTTGAGATCAGCGGGCAATTGGGTATCAAAGGATAAGGGTGTATTAGGTTGGTGGAGCGGTTGCTTAGAATTTATGAAGAAGATAGTGTGGCTACTAGCCGGTACAGGAAAGATAAGAAGACTTTTCAACCTCGGTGCAAGATTTGGAAGCCTTGCGACCATTGCATTGTGGTAGAGGAAGAGGAATTCGCGAGGGAGAGAAAGCCTAGTAGGGAGCGCTCACTGCTATTCGGCTCATTAAATGAGTGTGGATTGCACAGGCCTGGCGAAGGAGTGCAAGGGCGAGGTGAAGAGGTGTTTCTGAAGAAATCACGATGTGCCACTGAGGAGAGAGATCAAGTTCACCGTAGAATTGATTCTGGAACAAGGCCAGGTGTGCATGGCACCTTATAGGATGTCACTGCATCAAAGTGCTCCAGTGAAAAAGCAGTTGGAAGAATTGCTAGAAAGGAAATTACGTGAGACAGCGCCCGTGTCACCGTGGGAGCACATGTGTTGCTAGTGAAGAAGAAAGATGGAAGCATGAGGTTGTCGCGTGGACTACGAGGCGGTTGAACAAGGTTACAATTAAGAACAAGTATCATACTACCGAATTGTGATTTGATGGATCAATTAGTGGGTGCTCGGGTATTTCAAGATTGATTTGAGGTGGGCTACACATCAAATCAAAGTGAAGAACGAAGACATTACCAAAGATGACTTTAGAACTTCGGTATGGACACTTCGAGTACTTAGTAATGCCATTCGATTGTCACTTAATGCTCCGGGGTATTCATGGAGTATATGAAGCGTATTTTCCATGAGTACTTAGATCGGTTTGTGGTAGTGTTCATAGAGCGATATCTTGTTACCTCTCCAGTCGGCGGAAGAGCATCTGCCGAGCACCTAGAGAGTAGTCTTTGAAGGTTACGAAGGAGAAAGAAGGCTGTATGCTTGAAGCTATCCCAGTGTGAGTTTTGGTTGAGGAAGTGAGTTTCCTAGACCATGTGATTTCCGAGCAATGGGATTGCGGTGGACCGCTTCAAAAGATTGAAGTGTGTTGAAGTGGGAGACACCCAGGTTAGCCACCCGAAGTGAGGAGCCGTGGGATTAGCCGGTTACTGAGGAGATTCATTGAGGGTTCTCCTGAGGTGGCGTTGCCATTAACCCAATTGACATGTAAAAGATAGGGCTTTCGTTTGGGATGGCCGTCTGAAGAAGAGTTTCAAGAGTTGAAGAGAGAGATTGACAAGCGTCTTCCGATCTTAGCGTTGCTTAATCCAAAGGATCCTTTTTGTGATATATTGTGATGCATCTAAGTTAGGTTTTGGGTGTGTGCCCGATCACGAGAAGAGTAAAGTTGTGGCGTGCTGCTTGACTTGAGAGCATGAAGACTCATGAGGAAGAATTACCCCCTCATGATTTATAGCTAAGTTGTAGTAGTGTTTGCATTAAAGATATGGGCATTACCTTTATGGTTTGAGGTTCGAGGTGTTTAGTGATCACAAGAGTTTGCAAGTACTTGTTTGATCGAGAAGGAATTGAATATGAGCGGGAGAGAGATGGTTGGAGTTATTGAAGGACTATGACTTGGTCTGAACTATCACCCGGGGAAGGCCAACGTTGTAGGTGATCATGTTTGAGTAGGAAATCTTCTGCATATGTCATCAATGATGGTAAAGGAGTTTGGATTTGATTGAGCAGTTTAGAGATTTGAGCCTAGTATGTGAAGTAACACCTCGGAGTGTTAAGTTGGGGATCTTTGAAGATCACCCGATGAGTTCGGAGTTAGTATAGGGGAAGCCGCAGGAAGGTTGATATGGAAAATTTGGTTGATATGTTTGTGAGAGTTGGCGGCGATAACAAAAGATTTTGAGTTGGATCGCAAGGATTGTTGAGGTTAGGAGGTCGGATAATATACTGATGATGAGGAGATTAGAAGGCAGTGCGGAGGAGTGTCGCGAAGTCGGTTGAGTATCCATCCGGAGAGCTACGAAGATGTATCAAGACTTGAAGAAATTGTCCACGAGTGGCAAGGGAATGAAGAAGGATGTAGCTCGTTCGTCTATGCTTGTTTGACTTGCCCGAGAAGTCAAAGGTGGAGCACAGAAAGCGTGAGGTTGATGCAGCAGATTGCATATTCTGAATGGAAGTGGGACCGACATTTCCATGGACTTTTATGCAGGTTCTTGAGAGGGACAACAGAGGTTTGACACCATTTGGGTGATTGTTGATGAAATTTTGTCAAAGTCATCACACTTTATTCCTATTAACATCACATACCCGATCTGAGGTTAGCGAGAAATTTATATCAATGTCATTGTGAAGCTTCATGGAATCCCTTTGAGTATTGTATCAGGATAGAGATCCAAGGTTTACTCCGAATTTTGGAAGAGTTTGCAAGAGGCGTTGGGGATCCAAGTTGCGTTTGAGCTCAAACCATACCATCCTCGGGTGATGAAGTCAATCCGAGAGAGACTATCAGATCCTTAGAAGACTTATTGAGCTTGTATTAGCCGAGCAAGGAGGTGCGTGGGATTACAGTATATACCATTGATAGAATTCCAACATGTGCATGAGTCATCATTCAAGTATTGGAATGGCACCATTTGAAGAATTGTATGGCCCGTAGGTGTAGGACTCCACTATGTTGGCATGAAGCGAGGAGAGAGGGTTGTGTTAGGACTAGGGAGTTGGTTAGAGAGACTACTGAGAAGGTTAAGATGATCGGAGAGAGAGAGAAGATGAGGCGTCCAAAGCGAGCGCGAGAAGAGTTACCATGACAAAGGAGGAAAGACTTAGAATTTCAAGCCGGCGACCATGTATTCCTTAGAGTCACCCACTGTGATTGGAGTTGGAGCGAGCTCGAGGTCGAAGAAAGCTATCACCTCGTTTCATTGGACCCTATCAAATCTTGGAGAGAGTTGGGAAGGTGGCATCACAGAGATTGCATTGCCACCAATCTGGTCAAATTTGCACGATGTGTTCCATGTATTTGGTGAGAAGTATGTTCTGACCGTCCCATGTCATTCAAATGGATGATGTGCAGAGTGAGAGACGACCTCATTTGTGGAGACAATGCCCGATCGAATTGAAGACCGAGAAGTAAGACCACCAGGGAAAAGAAATCAAGTTGGTGAAGGTGGTTTGGGTAGGGATGTGGTGAGAATGCTACTTGGGAGCTAGAGAGCAAGATGAAGGAAGTCTATTCCAAATTTGTTTGATTGAGGTAAGATTCAGGGCGTAATCTCTAAGTGAGGAGAATTTGTAACACCCCAAAATAATTCAATTAATTAACTTAGTTGAGTTATTAAGGGTTTGCAACATTTTACTTTTAAGTCAAGTAATTCATTAAGTGAAGTGTTAAGCATGTGTAGCATTTTAGGGAAAATGTCTAAGTTAGGAAAGGGTGTGGGTAGAAGAAGCCCACGGCCTAATAAGGCCAAGGCCTCATTTAAGTCCCTTAGGACATGTTAAATGGTTGCCTTCAGTAGGAGACCATTACATTGTTCTAAAAATAGTCAAGTTACCAAATTGAGAAAGTAGAGAAATGAGACTTAGAGAAGGAAGAGAGAACCAGAAGTGGAGAACCAAGAGGAAAAGGGAAGAGTGAAATTTGAATCTTGAAGGATTCCTAGAAGTGCTAGTGAAGAGGGTGTGTCTCTGGTTATAATCGGGTTAGGGGCTCTTTTTAATCCTTGTAATATTTTGTGTTTGATAGTATTTTTGGTGTGAGTGGTTACGATCACCTTGCATGTGTGTTTATGTATTTGTTTCATAACATGTTTCTTTGTGTTTTGCTCTTTCT
Source organism: Oxytropis ochrocephala (assembly GCA_020916435.1). NCBI lineage: Eukaryota > Viridiplantae > Streptophyta > Magnoliopsida > Fabales > Fabaceae > Oxytropis > Oxytropis ochrocephala. The sequence goes on from CM037095.1 coordinate 53,759,805, forward strand.
TTGTGATTTGTGGTGAAAGTCTGATGGTGGATCGGTTGGGAAAGAGAGAGGAGTGTAACATCTCTCTGCTGTTGCATGTGTGGTCTGAAGTGAGCATTGCATGGTGAGGCATCGTGAGTGTGAATGGGTGTAGTGTAAGAAGAAAATGAGTTTGCATGTAGAGTTAGGGAGAGGATCCAGAGCCAATGGGTGAGTATCCAGAGTGTGCATGAGTGTGGTATCTTTGGAAACCAGAGTTGCATGTTGGGTTTAAGTAAAGAAGCGAGTAAAAGAGGTAAAATGGGAGTTAAAGCGCCTTATTGCGCGTGTAGAAGTGCCACTTCAGGCTTAGAGTGAGAGAAACCGAGTTGAGGGAAGTCAGCGCCTAGAGTGTCTTAGTGTTGAGAGTCCGTTGGTGGTGAGTTTGAGGGAGAGTATGTGTCTAAACACCATTGCGGTGGGTAGGGGCGCATAAACCGGAGTGTAGGTGTTTCGCGCTTGGGTTTGCAGGGTGTGGGAGTGAGCCAGGGTCCTCGGGGTAGGGAGTAGCGTCAGGGTGGAGCAATTGCCTAAGTGTGGGTGGCCCGAACCGAGGGAATGCAGAAGTGAATCCCACGTGAGTTAGGCGATTTTAGTGTGAGGGAGTGCGTGCATTGTGAGCGTGCTCTGCAGGAGTTGAGGGTTGCGTGTAACATGCAGGGGTGCCAAGGTAGAGCTGGAGTCTTGGGGTGATGTAAATGCCGAGTTGGAGTAGTTGGCCAGAGGTACACACATAGTGTGCCGAGGTGATGTTAGAGTGCCAATGTTGCCTAGCACATTGTGGGAGCGCCATGCCATGAGTGCTATTTTAGCACTAAATGTGCATAAGTAAAGGGGCGATAGAGTCCATTTTGGTCCTTAGGTGACATTTGGTCCCTAAGTGTCATTGTGGTCCTCGGTGTGATAATTAGTCCACCATGGAGTGCAGAGGTGATTGAGAGAAGGTCGGTTGTAGGTCTAGGGTGATTCTGTTGGGTGTAGTAGGGTCGACGCTTAGAGCGGCGAGAGTAGAGCGGCGAATGTGCGGCAGTGTAAGCATTCACACATGCGTTATGTTTGATTGGTGTGTGATTGCATTTGTCATGAAGTCACATGTTCATGTGCATATTACGACGGAGGAGGTTTTGGCCTCGATGTGGTAGGACTTGGTCTCTATATCAAATAACGTGGAGTTAACGACGGAGAGCCGATGGAAGCTAAATAACAGCGGTGGAAGTACCTCATTGCATAATGCCACGTGGTTGGGTTGCATACATGCATACATTTCATAATTTAATGTGTTTTGGTGATTGATAGTTATTTGTGATTATTTGAACTATCGGTGAGTGGCTATATTATTGAGGGCAGAGGTGCTTTGAGTACTATCTCTAACCTTAAGCTTCTTCACATTATATTACTTGTGTTAAAGACTACTTTAAACTGCTTTTATGTTGCTTCTCGTGTGGCAACTTGCGGTACACATGAGTGATAGTTGTTCCTAGTTCAAGTCGGTTGTATTATTATGCACTCTTGGGTTGGTACCGTAGTAACAGCAGGTTATCTTAGGAAGCTTTTGAATTAGATTTTAGCAGTGCTTTTATCTTTGATCTTGTGTATTTTATGCTGAGATAGCTTTTGATTTTAAAACTATCACATTTTGTTGTAACTTGCATTTTACTAAGTAAGTTGTGACTTGATGTTGACTTTTGCATTGAGGTGCCATATGTTATGTTTGCAATGTGCCTATATGTTATGAGCTTAGACCACTGAATAGATAATTGTGATGCGCATAATTACATGTTAGTATAATCTTCGTGCGACATGTGTGTTTGAACTTAATTGAATTTGATGCTTTTCCTTTTTATTTTACGTCTTAGGTGCTGTTTTGGTCCCTAAGTGCTATTGTAGTCCTTAGGTGATGTTTTGGTCCTTGATGTGTTGTTTTGGTCCCTAAGTGCTATTTTAGTCCTTAAGTGGTGTTTTGGCCCTTGATGTGATGTTTTGGTCCTCTAGTGGTGTTTAGTCCTTGTGACATATTTTCTAATGACGAAGTTGATGATGTATGAATAGACGATGATGTTATTGACGATGGGTCTATTGACCAAAACTAAAATTTACGATGATGTGAGAGATGATGTTGATGATGTATAAATTTTGGTTGTTGGTTGCTCATGGGGTCTCATGCATACATGTGCATTTTATTGACGATGTGTATTGCCGATGAGAGGCTTCGGCCTTGAGCTATTGACGATGGTAAGGCTCAACTATTGACGATGATGCCCATAGTGGCTAAAACTATTGACGATGAATGGTACCACATGCATGATTGCATTTCATTACAATCATTCCCATAAATGATAAATATTCTGTTGGATGATATCTGATGTGAAGGTGACTGCTGTTTGAATAATATGTGATGTTGTGATTGATTAGATTCTATGAACTGATATACTGCTTATTATAGCCTTTATTATGTGGTTTGAGACTCACCCCTTATGTTGTTATTTACACAGGTAACCATGAGTGAGGTCTTATTCCTTCACATCCCGAGTCGGTCTGCTCTGATACGTAGAACCTAGGGGATGGGCATAGATTTCTAGTTGTATTGTTTGGTTCACTGTCGAACTGTTTTAGTTGAGATTATTATGTCATTTGTTGAGTCTGTAGTTCTTTTCCCTGAGATTAGATTTTATTCCGCTGCGTGATGTACGATTTACCAGTGCGTGGATTAAATTATTATATTTTTGAGGATCCCATTCCACATAATTTGGTGTTGCGTATTATTTTGATGAAATAGATGTTTTGTTTTATTTTGTTGTTGTTTTCAATGAAGTAGGTGTAGCATCCCGTTTGGATGAATTAAAATAAATAAATTTTTAAACTCTGATATTTATTATAAATAGTCGGGTAGAAATGGGGTGTTACACATTCTTTTTGTGTAAATCCCTTTGCAAAAACATGAGTCTTTTACTTCTCCACATTGCCTTTTGAGTTCCTTTTAGTTTAAAATATCAATTTGTTACCAATGGGTTGCACACCTTGTGGAAATCGGACAAGATCCCAAACATCATTGTCCTTCATGGAACTAATCTCTTCATTCATTACATCAACCGACTTTTGAGAATTAGAAATTTCCATGGATCATCTTCCATCATACCAATGTTAACTTCATGTTCTTGGAGAAATACAAAATAGTCATTTGGTACTGCACTTCTCTTTTCTCTAGTGGAACTCCTTAATGGTGTGGTTTCTTGAGGTGGAAGACTTTGCTTTTCTAATTTGTTGTATGAGGAGTTCAACATTGGCTTGACTTGTTGTGTCTTCAACAAGCTCAAGGAAAGGGATCCTGAAAAGACAATGACAAAGTCCCTAACTATATCCCCTGCAAACTCAACATTCTCAAAGAAGCGAGCATTTCCTGAATAGAAAATCGACTTACTTGCGGGATCATAAAATTTATACCCCCTAGACCTTTCAGAGTATCCAAATAAATAGCAACTCACGGTCCTCGAGTCCAGTTTCTTCTCATTTTTCATATAAGGTCTTGCTTCAGCTGGACAACCCCAAACATGCAAGTTCTTTAAACTAGGATTTTTTTCCTGTCCAAAGTTCGTAAGGGGTGTTTTGTAGTCGCTTTAGTTGGAACCCAGTTAAGGATATATGCTGCAGTTTTAAGTGCTTCTTTATAGAGTGATTTAGGCAAGTTAGTACGCGAACCTGGCATAGTGTACTGTGGCACGATACCGCATTCTTCTAGAATTTTAGCAAATGACCCTGGACATTGTTCACCTGAATTGTCATACCTACCATAGTATTCACTATCACGATCAGACGTGACACTTTTGATTCTTTTGTTGAGTTGATTCTCAACTTCAACTTTATAATTTTTGAACACGTGCAATGACTTTTCCTTTTCATGAATGAGATAAACGAAGCCATATCTTGAAAAATCATCTATGAACATTATAAAGGATTGTTGACCATTCCACGAAACCTTAGAGAATGACCCACAAATCTCTCTATGTATAAGTTATAAGACGTCTGAAATCCTATTGGCATCAAATGTCCTTTATTTGGGTGGTTTTCTCTTTATACAACGTGTACTTGCATGCATTGATTTATGAAATGAAGCAATTGTCTCAATGGAATAAAGAATGACGAAACCTGACAAACCTCGGAACCAACCAATTCTAAATCACGACACAAATTGAATTTCTCATTCCCAAATGAACAACAAATACCGACTTTGTAAAAATTAGCAACAAAAATCAAATTCCGTCTAAAAGACTGAACAATAAAAGTTTCATCAAGATCCAAATAAAATCCAGTTTTTTTAATGATAATCTAAATTTTACAATTGCCTAACTTGAACCATCTTGCCGTCACCTATATAAATGTATCTTTCAACATCAGTTGCCTTTTGGAAATTCATGCAACCCTCCATAGACACACTGATGTGAGTCATGATACCAACATCTTAAAATTTAACTTCATAACAAACCATATTAAGTCTCTTATTTAAAATTTGTATTTACAGCTTCCTTTTCCTTCTTACTTTTCATTCGCTTGCCTTCATACTTGATTGAAATAAGTTTGTCAAGAGCGTACATATCTAAAACTTTATGTTCGCGACAAATCTATTTTCAATGTCTGCAAGGAACATCTTAACCATAATAACCTTTTGAGATATTTTGTCCTTGAATGCTTCCGGAATCCCCTTCTTCATGATCATCAAGCACATGCGATTTGACTTCTCCCACATTTTCGTTACTCCAAACAGTAAGCAGTGAAGGAGAGACCATCCTTAATGCAAGGTTGAGGGTGATTCCTTCTTGATTCTCATTTTATTAATTTACTCCAGTGTTTGTTTTGGGCTTTTGACCCATTTTCTGTTTAGAACCCATTTTTCAAAAAAAAAAGTTAAAATGAAAATCAACAAATATAAAATTAAATAAAATGAAAATCCGTAAGGCCTACCTCAATTGACTTGTTAGACTAGATATTATGTTCTAAGTTCGAACTCAGGACCTCGTAGTTGGGTGTGAGTTTCGGGTGGCATTTGCCTATCTACTTACATAGTAAAAATAAACTGAAAGTCCATGTTTTTAGCTACAAGATTTAAGCTATGCTATTGTAGCTTACAAGTAACTTTTTTTTCCATAAGTATCATTAATAGAATTTTATCTTTGCAAAGAAAGATGAAAAAGGATACATCAAAATGCTTTGGATAATTAACACCAAAACAAGACACCGAGACACCATATAACACCAAAGCTAACCACAACACCAGCAAGGCAAACTAACCCAATATACAACACACAAATGCTAAACACCAGGTCAACAAGATACACCAATGCTAACAGAACACAAACAAACTAACTAACACAAGCTACATCACATTAGAACTATCAAAACATGACTTGTGTAGAAGCTACAACACCGCACAGCTAGTAAAGAACAACGTACGCCCAAAGCAAGCCCAAGAGCGAAGGATGTTCTTCACGTCATGATTAGCAGAAAGACTTGCACAATAGAAGTACACCTTATCAGATGGTGGAAGTAATCCTCTAGTCCTTAAAACACCAAGGTCACAAGAGAAAATTAGGTTTGAGAGCACACCAACATATAAACCTCAAAAGAGCATGTCCGAAGAGTGTCCACGCACGAAAATATGATGTCGTTCCTTACCTCAACTTTGCTTAATACATTCTTGGTAGCTCTCCTCCTCTACACCAGGGAATTGGGGGAACTAATGAAATTTCCCCACATGGACACATGAATGCCACATCTTTACCACACCTGCTGCTAAACACCTTGTGCGACAGCACCACACCTCAACACCTTTGTGGAAAAATGGGAAGCACCCAAACACACCCTCAAAACCCCCACAAACCCAAAGAGGAACCCAAAGCGAAAAGGCAGAGTCGCGAGCATCCAGCACAGACACCTAGAAACCCAACTCCTTACCAACATCATGAAACAACCAAGATGCTACATCAGGGCGACAATAAACCAAAACTCTAAGAACTAATACACCTTGAACAAACCAACTAAGAAGACTACTGCAAAACACACTACTCTAATAGAAATATAAATGAGACACCAACCTAAGAAGTAACAAAAAACACACCATAGCATCAACCATTAATTGAGATGCCCTGAAACACTATAGAGAAACAAGGGGAGAAAAATAAAACATGTGTAGTCCTTAGTGCATACTACTCCACAACACGAATGGAGGTTGGATTTTCTGCCAATTGGATGGCAGACTTATTGTCACACATTGCCATGATGGAGTCCAAGGTAATCTCAAATGGTCTAACAAGTTGTTGAATCCACAATAATTCTCTTGTGAGGCATGCCAAAGCACGACATTCTTCCTCGGAAGAGGACCTAGGAAATGTAGGTTGTTTCTTGGATGCAATGAGTGAGGATCCCAAATACAAACAACAATTAGTTGTGGACTTTCTTGTAAGTTTGCAGCTACCCCAATCATAGTCTACATAAGCAGATACCTTTAAATTGTCTTTTGCAGGAAAGAAAAGACCTTGTCTAAGGAATGTCTTCAGGTATTGAAGCACGTGATGTAGTGCTTTGAGAAGAGGAGACCGCGTGTAACACCCCATTTCTACCCGGCAATTTAATTTTTTTTTTCAATTCATCCAAACGGGATGCTACATTTGCTTCAATTCCAACATACACAATTGATAATAAAATTCATCATTTCAAAGAAAAGGAACATAATACGTAGCTCCTCAATAAGTTGGGCGAACCCCCCAAGTAACTCAAAAAGTTTACAAAGTATGATTCATCAACACGCAGTGGAATAAAAAGGAAATAGTTCTATAACATTGTTGTAACAACATCAACACAACATCCAACAGTGTCAAATAAAATAAGACTAAAATAACTAATATTCGCCCCCCAGGTACTACGTATCAGAGCATGACCGACTCGAGGGATGAAGGATTAAGAGCCTTCACTCACGGTTACCTGTAGTAATAATCAACATAAGGGGTGAGTCTCGACCGTATAATAAAACTTATAATAAGCGGTATGTCAGAGTACAGAACTATACCAGTCACAGCATTACATTTACATACATTTATAAATACATATATAACAACGTTTACAATTTATTTATATACATAACAACTATAGAAATACATATATAAACATTTATATATACGTAACAATTTTCACAATTTACATATATAACAACTTCCACAATTTATATTTATATCAACCGTATTAACATATACCTATATATATATATATATATATATATATATATATATATATATATCACTCACTACACAACCACGTCTATATTTACATTTGCCACACACATATATTACATATCAATCCAAAAATAACCTTCAATGATGAGTATGAATGTATGAAGTGCAAACATGCATGTGGTACCATCATCGTCCTTAATTTTGCCAATTGGGCACATCGTCACTATTTGAGCCTTATTCATCGTCACTAGTTCGAGACCGCAGCCTTACATCGTCAATATATGCACATGTATGCATGTGACTTCATGAACAACCGTCAAAACATAATCACCACAACAACAACGTCTTCCATATCATCATCGTCATTTTGGTCTTTAGACCCATCGTCAATAACCACATCAATTTTAGTATAGAAAGGTAGCCAAAGGCCCATCACCACATCATTAGCGTAACAGCACTAAAATTGGCACCTAACATCACTTACAACACCACACAACACCCAAAACGCAACACGGGCAGCACCTCAGCTCACTAACAGCACCTCGGCACACTAAATCGGCACACTAACAGCACATAGGCACACTAACAGCACCTCGGCACACCCTACACTTCGACACACACTCACTTCACTTCGTCACACACTCACTTCACTTCGTCACACACTCACTTCACTTCGTCACACACTCATTTCGCCTCGACACACACTCACTTCACTTCGACACACACTCACTTCACCTCGGCACACACTCACTTCACCTCGGCACACACTCACTGCAACCCCGGAAATTATACACAGGCCCCTTTCTTTCTTTCTCTTGGTTTTTCCCATGATCAACTCACCAAAACACTAATTAACATCAAATGCAATCACTATGATCAATCACCAAAACGAAATCAAGAGGCAACATATATATATTCCTAAATCATTCAAACACACATTTCATCAAGTACTTAGCATGCATTTTCAATCATCACATACACCTAACCAGTCATATACTTTTCAACAAGCACCTAGTGTGCATCAATTCATCTTCAACACTTTCACACATCACAACATCATCAAATATCTTAGAAATAGCGATATAAGCCCTAAACCCACATACATCCCATTATAAACCCCATTATAAGGAAAGACCCACCCTTACCTTGGTCATTCCGAAGATGACGACCCCTCTACGAACGCACCGAAGTAACCGCGGCAACAAAGCTTCCTCTCCCTTCTTCTTCTCTCTCTCACGCGATCTCCCTCTTCTCTCTCTTGTGCGCCGATTTTCTTTCTCTCTTCTCCCTTCTCACTTCGCAAGTTTTCTTTCTTTCTTTCTCAAATGATGCGAAAAAATGCATTCAACCCTAGCGCCTAGGAGCCTAAGTCAATGGGTTTGGGCTCTTGGGTCATTCCTTACCACCCCGGAATTACCGACACCACTTCCTTCATTTTTAAAATAAACCAATATATTAATATTTTAATATACAATATTAATGCAACACTTAAATAATTTAATTAAATAATTAATTAAATTATTTTGGATGTTACACCGCGGGTGTGCCATAAATTAGCTCAACTTATTTAAAGCAAAAATGATGTCCGGTCTATAAATTGTTAGGTACATCAAGTGACCCAACAACTTTCTATATTGTGAAGCATCCTCCATAGGTTCACCATCTTTATCATCAAGCGACCCAACAACCTTCTTCTTCCAACATTTCTGGAACATTGTTGCTCTTGATGTTTATAATGTTGTCCTGTAGTTTTTTCAACAAGGTTGGGTTCTTCCTAATTTTGACTCTAATATTGTTGCTCTGGTTCCTAAAGTTCAGGGGGCTAATAGAATTGAACAATATAGACCTTTAGCTCTTGCTAATTTTAATTTTAAATTTATTACTAAAGTTATAGCTGACTGACTTGCTCTTGTGGCTCCAAATATCATTTCTGATAATTAGAGGGGCTTTGTGAAAAGTAGACACATTTCTGACTGTATTTGCACTGCCTTTGAATCTATTAACTTGCTTCAGAAAAAGGCTTTTGGTGGTCAATTAGCCCTTAAAATTGACATCAAACAAGCTCTTGGATAAATATTATCCTTCACTCGGCCAAGCTCTCATTTTCTATTAATGGGTCTCCTGCTGGTTTTTTTTGGCTGTAAGAGGGGAGTTAGGCAAGGTCCTGTTGAACCAAGGTCAAACACTCTTTGTTTTGTATGATAACAAATTACAATATGTTTGCTAATGGTTACAGTGAGTCTAAGCGCAGAAATTTGAACAATGCACATAGATATGATCAAAGGCGCTTGGCGTGTCAAGTTAAAGGATAGAAGCTTAAAGGTGAAGTGAGCAAGGACCAAATCCATCCAAGGACTTATTTGTTATTCGCTTTGCTTAAGACATATGTAAGGTCTCTTCTACTTAAACTTTATGATTGCTGTAGTTGAGAGATGATCTTTTAAAATAGAACTGTCTTGGAAAAATGTTTTCTATAAAATCATGATTTATTAGATTAGACACAAGTTGTTTTAAATTAATAGTTTGAATCATGATTTGTTGTTTTTAAAGAAAAGTTTTAAAAGAATTTGTTTTTGAAGTAAAGAATTTTGTACATGAATCTAGAAATTGGTTTCTACTTGTTGTTAAAGCCATAAATCGATTTCCTTTGTTCTCTAAAGTCAAAAATCGATTTGCCTTTGTATTTTAAAGCTACAAATCGATTTCCCTCCTCCTTGGAAGAAAGAAATCGATTTCCCACTTCTTTGGTAAAGCCAACAATCGATTCATAGCTTGCTTGTTTATAAAAGAACTTGTTTTAGAAAGAAAACAATCGATTGATGACTTTGTGCTTTCAAGCAAGAAATCGATTTGTGGCTTCCTTGCTTTCAAGCAAGTAATCGATTTCCTTCTTATTTCTTTAAGTAAGAAATCGATTTCTTACTTTCTTTTAGAAAGCAAAATCGATTTTCATCCTATTCCTTTCAAGAAATCAATCGATTCTTCACTTATCACAACAGTGTTACAAATCTTTTTCAACGGTCATATTTTCATATTCTCTATAAAAGGCTCTAGGGTTTTCACGATAAAACGGAACCCTTTTGACAAATCATTTCATCGTGAAAAACAAAGCAGCCGTCAAACCAAAAAGAAAAAGTTTTTTGAAGAACTGATCATTCATAGAAATCATCTTCTATTGTTCTTCAAATTAAAGGTTTTTCATTCTTTCATTTTCATATTCAAATCCATCGCATCAAAAGATCTTTGAAGAACTGATCTTTCATAAGTTTCATCTTTACACGTTCTTCAAATTTCAAAGGTTCCAATCACATCATCTCTCTTAACTGCTGAATCATATTGTTTGAGAGATTGGATCATAGTTTGATCTGTAAGATTGCTATTCTTGTTTGCTGAGAAATCCTAGGAGTTCAAACTCTTGGGTAATTCAATCAGGGAGATTGAATTGTTTGTGAAATCTTGGGATAGCGTTCTTGAGTCATTCAATCGGGGAGATTGAATCGGTGAAATCCTTAGCGGGAAGCTTGGGTTCTCAATTTGGGGAAAATTGAGAGGTTTGTTGTATTTGAAGTTGCTTGCTTGTAAACACCGAAGAAGTATCTTCACAATATAGTGGTGATTACCAAAGTCCAAAGGTTGCAAAGCCGGAGGCCGAGGAGTAGGGCTTTTATCCCGAACCTCGCTAAAATCACGGTGTACTTCTTTCCCTTATCTCTACTTTGTGTTTTCGTTATTATTGTTAACTGTCGTTGTATTTGATATTATCGCGCTAATTTTTCAATATCACTGTAATTGTTTCTGCCATTGTTATAGCTTGTTTAGGTGTTGCATATAGTTTAAATCTTATTTTCCGCATTTGATTTAAACTTGCATCGTAAATTTTTCGAAAACAAGAAAAAGATTTCATTTTAGAATATAACCTTATTCACCCCCCCCTCTAAGGTTATCATATAGTCCAACAGGTCCCTTGTCTCCTCTTCTCTTTTGTTGATGATGTCAAACTTTAGCTTATAGTTGGTCCCAGGGGTTTTCGCATGCCTAGTTATGTTTTACATGGTGACAATATTATGATTTTTTGCCGGGCTATCAAAAGGAGTATAAATAGTTTTTGGATCTTTTTTCCACTTATGAGCAAAGTTTCATGTCAGGTGATTAGTAAGCAGAAATCCAAATTCTATGCTGGAAATATCTCCCCCTCCCCATATCATGACCATTTCGGATCTCCTTGTTTTTTCTCGGGGGTCCCCGCTCTTCATAGGTAAACCTAGAAAAAAATCACTTATTACCTACTGCAGATAGAATAAAGGCTAGACTTTCATCCTGGAAAAGATCTTTGTTATTTATCATGGGTAGAGTCCAACTTGTTAATTCTGTTATTCTTAGCATGATGGTTTATAGTTTTCACATTTCTGTTTCCCCTACTAATCTTTTCAACTCAGGTGATATTACTACTAGGAAATTTTTTGCGGTGGTCTGGAGTAAGGTGTGCAAGCCTTTTCAGGAAGGTGGTTTGGTTCTATGTTCTATCAAAGCTATCAATCATGCTGGCATGGTTAAGCTTGGGTGGAACTTTATGTCTACTAACCTACAATGGGCTCTTCTTTTGAAAGCTAGAGTTTTTAAGAATTATCATGTTTCTTCTTCTATCTAGCTTGGGTTTAAAACTCATCTTTATGATATTATTGAGCATTCAACTTGGAAGCTTGGTAATGGAGTCAGAATAAACTTTTGGACTGATACTTGGATCTCTAGGCCTATTGTTTTAGCTGGGAATGCTTCTAAGTCCTCTATGTCCCCATCTATCGCAGCTCAACAAACATCAAATAGGTTAATTGGATCCCCCTTTGCGCCCTGCATGATTAAGTGTAAAACGGATGGTGCTTCTAAGGGTTGCCCAGGTCCTGCCGCTTGTGGTGGTATTTTTAGAGACAGAAGTGCTACTATGGGGCTATGTTTGCTATAGAGATTGCTTTTGAAAAAGGTTGAAATTATTTGTAGTTGGAGTGTGACTCTCAGTTAGTGGTCTTCGCCTTCAAGAATTGCAAAATTGTTGTTAGGACGCTTAGAAATAGATGTGATAATTGCCTTTATTTGACGAGACAAATGAACTTTGTATGCACTCACATTTATAGAGAAGGTAACACTTGTGCTGATAAGCTTGTTGGGTATGGTAATGTTGTTTTGTTCATGGGTTTTGGCCTAGTCCCCCCATATCAATAAATTGTAGGGGGGTACTCTTTCTTTCTGGATGTTTTTTCCCTAAAGAGGGTTTTGCACCACAAGGTTTTAACGAGACTCCATAACCCTTTCTTTTGCCAAAAAAATATATAATTTTTCCTTTTTTTTTAAAATAAATTTTTGAAGTGTTGTAAATGATTGTTTTTTTTAGATAAGCAAAGATATCATTGAAGGGAGCACAAGGGGTGCCCAACGCTTACAATGGAGAAACAATAAAAGGGGGAGGGCTTCCTCAAAACCTCCCTGAGCCAAAACCCATTGGGAAAAAGACTCAGGTAGGAAAAAGAGTACCTCGCACAAGAAATGTACCACAGTGGGAATAAACGGACTAACCCACTGTTTCTCCCCCGTCTAGAGAACATGATGATAAATACATTACATGTGTGACTTATAACATAGAAAAACAACCCATCGGACAATTGTGCCAATCCGACCAGGTCACCGTACAATTCCTCCTGCTCCTAGCCTTAAACCAACTCCAAGCCGAATCCTTGATGCCTGTCATAATTGAAGGAATGGACACCACCTCTCCTTTAAACACCACCTTGTTTCTGGCTAACCAAATGTTCCAAACGACCGCCATCCAGATAAGTTGCTTCACCCCCTTCTGTTTTTTGCTTTTTAACATAATCCCAAACTCCACAAAATGATTGATTCAGTTTTCAGAGACACTAGTCGATTCCCCCAACCATAAAAAGACTTGTCTCCATATTGATTTAGTAACATCACAAGTCAAAAATAAATGTTCCGCCGTTTCATCCTCCCTAAAACACAAGACACAACTCAACTCATATTGGGATCGAAGGATACCTCTTCTAAACAATGTGTCACGTGTTGCCACACGTTTCAACAACACTCGCCACGTAAAGAATGCAATCTTTGAGGGGACATTGTTCTTCCATAATTGATTAAAGCAATTAGAACCATCGATCTGCACTACAAAACCAACATCGGCTCGCTGCAGAAAGCGCACCAAAGATCAACTCGTCAGAGGCGAGGAGAGCCATCGACTGCTTTGATCCGAATGGCACCATCGGACTGCAGCAAAGGGGATGTAAGAGCCTGCATAAAATTACCAGATACAACACCAGCATTCTGCATAAAGTTATCTGCAAAAAATCTGCATAATAAATCATAACAACGTCTCACGGAGAACCCATTTAACGAGTCATTCTTCCAAATCCAAACATTATCGCAGTGTTGTGACAACGGAGCCGAACGCTGCAGCTGTTTCAAGTAATTCACGGCCTGCACCAACGAATTATTTACCACCAGAATTTCGTCGAAGTGGCACCACTCCCACTGCCAACCAATATCAGTCTAGTGGCCAAAATCCTTCACCAAAGCTTCCTTTGAGTTACAATTCTGAAAAACATCAGGGAATAAATACGAAAAACATTCTCTCCCCAACCACACATCCGTCCAAAATTTCAGCTTATTACCTTTCCCCAATTTGAGCTTTACCATATCATCAAACCATCCTTCTTGCAAACCATTACCATCACCTATTGTACATATATCTCTCCACCAAAGTGACTTCTTCTCCCAATCTCTTCTACATTCCACCTTACTAGGCCACCACCTATCTTTCAAACCATACCTTTCCACCAAAACCTCCTTCCAAAGTGGGTTACCTTCCTCAACTAAGACTCTCCACCTCCATTTTGTTAGAAGAGCCATATTAAAGACTTCGAAGTTTATAATCCCCAACCCCCGTTTTCTTTAGATGTACATATAGTTTCCCACTTTACCCAAGCTAATTTCTTACGTTCACCGTCACCTCCCCACAAAAATCTTCTTTGTAGCTTTGTAATCTCATCAATTACCTTCTTTGGCGCCTTGTAAAAAGAAAAGAGGTACAAAGGAAGCGATGGCAAAACTGAATTTATAAGTGTTACACGACCCCCGATGGACGATTTGCCTACTCTTCCAATTATTTAGTCTTGCTTTGATAGAATCAATGATAGGTTGCCACGTACATACCCTTCTTGGATTTGCTCCAACCAGAACACTAGGAACTTGAAAGAAGCCGTCCCCACTTTACATGCCAAAAAACTTGATATACCGTCCAAGGCCCTTTCCTCAACATTCAACCCAATAACACTACTTATTGAGAAATTCACCTTAAGTCCCGAAGCCAACTCAAAACATCTAAAGATGGTCTTCCAACACCAAATACTCTTCTCCCCACCATCACAAAAAAAGATGGTATCATCGGCAAATTGTAGTAGTTCAACTGAGAGAGAATTATTGATTTTAAACCCGTTGAGATTATTTGATTCCACCCCCTTTCTTACCAAACCCGACAGGCCTTCCGCCGCTATCAAGAAAAGAAAGGGAGCAAGCGGATCCCCTTGCTTCAAACCTTTTTGCGCTACAAACTCCTCTGTTGGACTTCCGTTCACCAATACCGATATGGAATTAGATGAGACACAAGTATCCATCCACCGTCTCCACCTATCCCCAAACACCAATTTAACCAACATGTAATCCAAAAATGACCAGCTCACAGAATCATATGCTTTTTCAAAATCCGCTTTCAAGATCACGCACTTCTGCTTTCGTCTCTTAGCCATATCCATGACTTCCTTTACAACAACCACACCATCAAGAATATTTCTCCCTGCTAAGAACGCACTTTGGCAATCCGAAATCACACCCTTTAACACTTTCTTAATTCTTCCCGCAAAAACTTTGGCAATCATCTTATATAAACAACCAATAAGGGAAATAGGCCTATACTTACCCAAACCTTGTGGATTGCTTGTCTTTGGAATAAGAGCAAGAAAGGTAGCACTGACCGCTTTAGGAAGCTTTGCATGCCGATGAAACTCTTCAAAAAACTTCATAATCTCCATACTAATCGTATCCCAACAAGCCTTTATAAAATTGAAATTATATTCGTCCGGCCCAGGGCTCTTATTACCATCACACTCCCAAATGACTGCTTTCACTTCCTCCATAGAAAACGGCTCCACTAGCCAATCATTATCACTTCCTGAAATTTGGTTAAAATTAACCCCATCAAGAGTTTGTCTCTGAAAGTTCTCCTCCTTGAACTTTTCTACAAAAAGAATCTTAACCGCCCTTTTTACACCCCCCGACATCCTCCACCCATTCCCCATTCACAAAGAGCTTTAACAATTGAGTTCTCCTCCTATTTCCTCTCATGCAAGCATGAAAAAAATGACTATTTGAATCACCTTCCGCTAACCACCTAACTCTTGCTTTTTGTGCCAACAAGCTCTCTCTCACATGCAGTTCTTTCCAAAAGTCATCATTCAATCGATTCCTACGCTCATCATCAACACCACCCCCCTCGGTGGCAATTCTTTCCACCTCATTCAAGTCACGAACAATGTGTTCAATCTTCAAATCTTTGAAGCCAAACACCTCCCGATTCCAGCATTTTAACTTCTCTTTCAACATCCTCAACTTTTCCTTTAGCACAAACGATGCCCTACCTACCACTTGAAAGGAATCCCAGCATCTTTAAACAAACTCTCTGAAGTCCTCATGCTCCAACCAACAATTGTTGATCCAGAACGGTTTAGGTCCCCAATTGAGAACCGAGGCAGCTAGCCAAACTGGGCAATGATCAGAAATCTCCCTGTCACCTATCCACTGAGCACCAACCTGCCACTTGAAATCAAGCCTTTAGTTAAGAGGATTCTGTCTAGTCTAATCGCCCTTCCATCCGACCCAAAACACGTGTATTTCTTCCCTAGAGTGGGCACGTCCACCAACTCCAAATCCTCAATAAAAGCCATAAACTCTCTTGCTTCTGCTTGATTAAATTCAGAGGAGCACCCGCTCCGCTCTACCCTAGAAATGACCCATTAAAATCATCTGCCATACACCATTCTCTTACTTCGAAGTCTTCTTTAAGTTTTCTCAGATTATCCCATAGTTACAATTTTGCCTTCCTTGACAGCGCCATTAACTTCTCTCTCAACATTACACCCACCTGCCATAATTAGCAATGTGTCCTTCTTTCCTTCAATTAAGCCTACATTCACTAGTGCAGAAAAGGGATTTAAAGTCAGACAAATTGGACATTTAAAGTCACGCGCCAGCGTGACTTCTATTAAGGCGACTTCGTATGTCAGGAGATTTAAAGCCGCGCGAGTGCCTGACTTCATAAGTTTGTTTCTAAGTCGGACTTTTAACCACCGACTTTAATTCCTCGTGTTCTCTCTAGACCGACCCTCGTGGATAGCTTTTAAAGTCACGCGCTGGACTTTAAAGATGTTTTTAAGTCAGCGTTTTAAATGCTTGACTTTAAAAGTTATGTTTTTAAGACATACATTTTAAATGCTTGACTTCAAAAGTGTTTATTTAAGTTTTAATTCTTTTTAGCTTTTGGGTGATCCTCGTGCATATACTAATTTGGCCCCACATCAAATTCATTAAATCTAGCAATACATATTCTATATAAAATAAATGTATTATATTTTGCTCAAAAATATCATTAGCAAACTAAAAATATCACAAAGATACAAATTCAACATAGCATTTCTAAAAATCGAACATAATATTTTAATCAAATTTGACAATAAGAATCTCCCCATCTATATTACGTAAGATTTCATCAAGACAAGAATACTTATTTTCATCACAATCTTCTAACGGTGACCGTCTAGTTTCTCCAAACTAACATACAAAGCAATCCGACTAAAAATGAAAACAACGTGATGTCATGAACTTTGGACTTTTGATTTTGAGCAACACATTCGAAATCCACATTAAATTCGGATTTCTGCTCCCCTTAGCCTCATATATGCGAAAAACATAGCATAGTGAAAGCGCAATTTTGAAAAATTGTGATGTCTTAGTAAAGAACAAGAAAGACATCTCCTATATATAAATTAACAACCTCCACCTATTGAAAATGAGAAAAGAATTTCGATCATAAATTGCTTGAGTTCCTATATAAATTCGGATCGATCGAAATTCGACTAATACACGCTTTAATTCATCTTTGTTTAATTATTTAATACAAAATGAGATTATTAGATTAAATTGCACAATACAATTAGTCAATTACACAAACACCTTGTGACAAAATTCAAAATCAGAAGAACAAACGCTAAGTACATTGTCGATTTATTTACCTAAACTCAATCCATGCGAACGTAAACATCAAAGCTAAAACAAACAAAGAATGAAAAAGTAAAGATAGGAAAAGTAAAGATAGAAACAAACATCTGGCTCAACTACATGGAGCAAGTATAGGAAATAACTATGATCTATGTTACCAATCTTTTCCTTGTTGCAGATATTTTACAAAATGCAAAATATTATATAGAGGTGGTATTGCATCTTTGACTCTATGCTGGGAAAATAGATTAAATAAGCTTTGTTGGTTCAAAAACTAAATGCATTGCTTTTATGTGAAAGTCTGTAATAGAGAAGTGGTCGACAGAACATTTGATGTTGGTTTCATCTTTCATCTTACAACCTACCCCCTGTGGTTAAATCCCAGCCAAAGTACATTCATAAGAGAGCAAAAGAAGAACAAAAGAAATATTCCAAATAGTGAAATGATAAAGCAACAACATCCAGTTTGAACTTAATTGAAAAAAAGTAGAGTTGCAGTAAATTTTCTCTGAACATAAAACAGATTTTCTTTCAGGAATATGTGCACAAAGAAAAAAGTCAATCAAATACAACAAAGCTGCTTCAAAATCATAACAACTTACGCTCTCATCTTGGAAGGACTTGTTCCATCAGCTCCACCAACTATGGATATGCTCTTAATCTTGACATCTGAAGTAAATCTATCTCACACAGAGGTATAACAATTTTGATAAGATTTTGTAGGACCGATGCTTTAAATAAAAATGGAAATGCTAAAGTCATTCTGATCATTGGTTTTAGCAGAGTGCTTGCTGATCATACAAATTTCAAGGTGGAGAGTTAAAGAAAAAGCTTAACAATGAAGGAAACAATATTCAAGACATTTAAACACAAATAGTGCATAAGAAACAGCCATTGAAAGGTCTCACATAAAATTA
Source organism: Oxytropis ochrocephala (assembly GCA_020916435.1). Classification (NCBI taxonomy): domain Eukaryota; kingdom Viridiplantae; phylum Streptophyta; class Magnoliopsida; order Fabales; family Fabaceae; genus Oxytropis; species Oxytropis ochrocephala. The sequence goes on from CM037095.1 coordinate 53,778,295, forward strand.
ATCTATACAAATACACATCAGAGATACTCTCACTCAACCACTTCATGCGTCTAGGATAAGAACTAGACAATTTCACCATTAAACAAGAGCTTCCTTAACCTACCCATGTCTATAATAAAAAACAGGTGCAATACTTTTGCCCCAAGACCAATATTTAGAGCAAAATGCAAATTAAATAATGAAATCGATAAGAAATAGGTTGCAAATTTGGGATGTAATAAAACAGTAAATAGAAGGTGAAAATAATCAAAACTGGTAGAGTGAACCCAAATCAAAATAAATCATTACATATCCACACAAACAGACTTGAAATCATTAGAATGTAAGGTTTAGCAGAAGAGAAATTGGACAGGCATAACAACACAATAAACAAAACAAAACAAAAACAGCTAATGAAAATTGATAAAAACACATTAAATTTAGCAGATAAAAACAATTGAAAAAAGTGTTAGAGCAGAGGAATTTACGGAATGAATACAAGTAACTCAGGATCACCCTCATTGCTTTCCAAGTGCTCCTGTTGAAGGCAAAGAGGATATAAATTAGACTGCAGAAGCAGTGAAACCTAATAAATTTTGATATCTAGCAATAGAATGAAGTGAATACATTACCCCTGAATGATATCTAGCAATAGAAAGTTTGTGGACTCGTACGATTATAAGCAGTTTCCACCTTATTGTTGAAACCCTAAAATTGTTAAAACACTAATTAACATTAGGCTTCTCCTCAACACCCTATTCTGAGTTTTCCTACAACTAATGATTGTTGAAACCCTAAATTGGTTGAAACATTGATTAACAATAAAGCAAAGAGGAGATGAGTGGGAGAGGAGAGAGCGATTGGGAGAGTGAGACAGAGAGAGAGAGCGATGGGGATGGTGAAGAAGAAATGAATAGGAGAGAGAGGCGACAACGGGAAGAGAGGCGTAGCGCGCTCAAATTTGAGGATGGGGATGGTGAGCTTGGAAGAGGAAGCATTTGCGTTCTGAAATTTGAGGGAGAACGCGTTCTCTCTAGCGTTATTTTTAGGTTTCTATTATTTAAGACTTTTGAAGTCACGCGATATACCAGTCTGTCTTAGATTGTTAAAAGTGTAATACTTTTGAAGTCACGCGATATATCAACCTGTCTTAGATTGTTAAAAGTTTTCACTTTTGAAGTCAGGCCGGTTTACGCTTGACTTAAACACACGCGCCTCTACGTATCAAGTCAGGCATCTGAGCGTGTGACTTTAAATGTCTAATTCTTTTCCTGATTTTGCACTAGTGATTCTCTCCATCCAACAAATCACATGCTGCAACATTCTCATTAATCACACTAATACACATACACCCGTGCCTACGCACGGGGAGGCCAGGAAATAATCGACCCTTCGATATCTGTATACCAATTGAAAACGTAATAGATGAAATAAAAATTGAGACATAAATGTGGTTAAATAGTCGGGGGTAAAAAAAGTTGGCACAATTGTCAGGGGATACATTTTGATAATAAAAAACAATGAATGCTGGAAAAAAAACAAAGAGTAGGACCTTAATTTTTGCTAGATTAATAATGGACATAAAGTTTGCATTATTTGCAACTAATGTTATCAAAAAATTCCTTCCCAAATTGATTAATAAAGTAGCCAGTGTAAAGTGTACCATACTATAACACATACATGACTAAGTAACACACACAAATGGACTTATAAAAAAAAAGTTTTGGACAAAAAAAAAGAATGAGCCAAAAATATAGAGGGGGGTATATTGGTAAACAGTGGGGGTACAAAAAAACCCAAAATATGAGGGGTACATTTTTGATAATTTAAAAAAAAAGTGTTGGACAAAAAAAACAATGAGTGGAGCCTTTATTTGGTTTTCGTCAGTAAAATCGTATATAGGTAAATACGACTGAAAAAAATATAAATTGTATGCACTTATTACAAACATAAATCAGATTGATTCAATTTTTGTCAAGGGTATGTCCGTAAAAAAATATAGAGTGGGGGTATAACAAAACCAAAATTGGTGGGGGTATATTGGTAAACAGTGGGGTACAAGAAAACCCAAAATATGAGGGGTACATTTTGATAATTAAAAAAAAAGTGTTGGACAAAAAAACAATGAGTGGGGCCTTAATGTTTGCTAGATTAATAATGGACATAAAGTTTGCATTAATTACCCGTATTGATTACACTACTTTCACATTTACCAATGCAAAAAACTTTTTATAACACTACTTTTGCTTTTAACTAAAATTATCGAAACACCAAATTTAGTGCGCTCATCGCTACGGATAGACTTTGCATTATTTGTGTTAAAAGCGTTTACAATATATCAATTTAGTCATTGACTTTTTCAAAAGTGTTTTAATTTAGTCATTGACCCTAAACCCTAAACTCTTTACAAAATATTGACCATTTCTCACTTACATATGATTTGACCAGAAATATTTTAAAGCTCATCGTATTTACCTTCCAGGAGATAGATACGATTTTCAGCACATTTCGCATCGTATTTATTTAGATACGATTTCCTCCCATAAGCTTCAAAAATAGTAAGTCGTATTTATCTTCATAAAACAGAAATTTGTTTTTCCATAAAAGATCGCATCGTATTTACCATATTCTGAGATAAATAGGATTTTTTTTTTTAAATTTATTTGGTTTTCGTCAATGAAATCGTATATAGGTAAATACGACCTGAGAAAATATAAATTGTATTTATCTATTACAAACATAAATCAGATTGGTTCCAACGTCAGTGCGCCTTAGGACGAGCTGCCCAATTGAGAAATCTCTCTTCTGAACTCGAGCGTTGTATCTAGCTGCGACCTTCTGCTTGATCAGTTGTTCTCTAAGCGACGCTTGAGTGCGCAGCTCTTCGATCAGGTCCAATTCTTCTCGTATCGCCCGGTTGTTGTCGACTATGGTAGGGGGGTTTGAAGTCCTCCAATTTAGCTCCCCCATTTCTATGGGTATAACAACATCAGTTCCATACACCAGCCTGAAGGGCGACTCCCCGGTTGATGAATGAGGGGTCGTCCTGTACGCCCAAAGAACAGACTGTAGCTCCTCGACCCAGTTCCCTTTTGCTTCGTCTAGTCTTCGTTTCAAACCACGCAAGATAACTCTGTTAGCCGCTTCAGCTTGGCCGTTCGTCTGCGGATGCTCGACCGAGGTGAAACGCTGTTTAACCCCTAAGTCGGCCAACATTTCTCTAAATCTTTTATCTGCGAACTGGGTGCCGTTGTCAGTTATCAATTGCTGCGGGACGCCAAAACGGGCTAGCACACACCGACCGAAGAACTTGCTTACTTTTGCCGATGTGATCGTTGCAAGAGGCTCGGCCTCGATCCACTTCGTAAAATAGTCTACTGCCACGATCAAGAACTTGGCGGCACGGAGCAGTGGAAACGGGCCTAGCAGATCCATGCCCCACCAGGCCGACCGCCCAAGGTGAGACAAGACTTTGTAACTCTGAAGAAGGTGCAATGTGGACATCAGCATGTACTTGACACTTTTTGCATTTCTGAACGAGCTTCTTAGCATCCTCGTCCATGGTCGACCAATAATAGCCGGCCCTGAGAGCTTTCTTAGCTATGGAGCGTGCACCTTGGTGGCTACCACAAACACCTTCATGAATGTCTCTCAACACATGGTCGGCTTCGACCGTCGTAAGACACCTTAACAATGGGGACGAGAACCCTCTTCTGTATAATTTGCCTTCTATTACCGAATACTTAGGCGCCCTGAGCCTGACCAATTTCGCCTGCTTCTGGTCGCTCGGTTCTTCCCCTTCCACGATATACCTGAGAATAGGGGCGATCCAATCTGAATCTGGGTTAACACAAAGGACGGCCGACAACTGGCTTGGCTTGGTTGACACACTCGGTCGATTTAGGGTTTCTTGAATCAAACTTCTGTGATTACCCGGAGTTTTGGTACTTGCAAGTTTTGATAGAATATCTGCTCGAACGTTTTCGGTCCGAGGCACATGTACCACTTCTGCTCGGTCGAACTGCTTGAGCAGCTCTCTTACTCTGGCCAGATAACTTTTCAGCACGTCATCCTTGGCATCGTATAAGTCTTTGATCTGCGAGACAACAAGTAAGGAGTCTGATCTGAGTTCAACCCAGTCGACTTGAAAATCCCTAGCGAGCTGCAGGCCAGCTATGCACGCCTCATACTCGGCCTGGTTGTTCGATGTGTGGAACGCAAAAGTCAATGAAACTTCCACGGCAAGGCCTTCTGCATTTTCTAATATTAGGCCTGCTCCACTTCCTCTGCTATTGGACGACCCGTCTACATGCAAGATCCAGGTCGTTTGAGCTTGATCCTCTGGGATCGGGGTCATCTCCGCTATAAAGTCGGCCGATGACTGCGCGCTTTGCGGCCGATCGGGATTCAAACTTAATCCCAAATTCACTGAGCTCCACCGCCCACTTTATCATTCGTCCCGCCAGGTCTGGCCGATGAAGGACTTGCCTGATGGGCTGATCGGTCCTTACCACGACCTGGTGGGCCACAAAATAGGGTCTTAGCCTTCGAGCGGCCACTAGAAGTGCAAGGGCAAATTTTTCTATTTTTTGATATCTCAGCTCGGGTCCTTGCAGTACCTTACTGATGAAGTAGACCGGGTTCTGCTTTAGGTCGCTTTCTCTGACTAACACAACACTCAAAACTTCTTCTGCTATCGCCAAGTATAAATACAGTGTTTCGCCCGGCAGCGACTTGGTCATAATTGGCGGGTTAGTCAATGCTTCTTACAATTCCTCCAATGCTCGCTGGCATTGGTCGGTCCACTCAAAGTCTACGTCTTTCTTCAGGAGTCTGAACAGTGGAAGCGACTTGCAGGCCGCTTTTGGTATGAACCTGGATAGAGCTGCTACCATCCCGTTCAGCTGTTGGATTTCTTTTTTGGTGCTGGGCGGCCTCATGTCGGCGACCGCCCTGCACTTCTCAGGGTTTGCTTCTATCCCTCTTTCAGTTAGGTGAAAGCCCAAAAATCTGCCGGCCCTCACCCCAAAGGTACACTTCTCTGGATTCAGTCTGAGTGCATTCTTCCTAGCTTCTTCAAAGATTTCCCTCAGGTTGTTCACATGATCTGGATCGGTCCCACTTTTGATGATCATGTCGTCCAAGTACACCTCAGAGATTCGACCGATCTGCCTCTTGAAAATTTTATTCATCATTCATTTGGTAAGTCGCTCCAGGCGTTCTTTAAGCCGAAAGGCATCACCTTATCTTGAAAATTTCCTCGATCTGTCATGAAGGTTGTCTTGTGTCGATCGGGTGGATACATCGTGATCCGATTGTATCACGAATAAGCGCCCAAAAAGACAATAATTTATAACCCGAGGCACCATCGACCAATTTGTCAATGTTAAGTACGGGGAAGGCATCCTTCGGGCATGCCTTATTTAGGTCGGTGTAGTCTACACACATTCTCCATTTGCCATTCTTCTTTTTAACCAACACGACATTGGATAGCAGTGTCGTGTACTTGATCTCTTCGATGAAGTTGGCCTTTATGAGGTCCTCAACGGCGCTTTGCGGCGCTTGAGATTTTTCCTCATTCTCGAGTTCGTCTTCTTTGAGCTATGGCTTAATCCCTTCATCGATCGAAAGTTGATGGCAAAGCTACCGATAGGAATGCGGGCATGTCTCGATGCCCGCACGCCATGCGAACAGTTCGCATAGTCTTTCAAACATTGCACCGTGTCTTGTTTCACCGCTCTCGGTAGGTCACTACCGAGCTTAACTTAAATCTTGGTTGGGTCGTCTCCAACTGCACATCTTCCAATTCCCCATGAGGTTCTGGTCTTTTCAACTTGTTCTTTAGCTCTATGGCTAAGTCGTCATCATTATCCTCTAGGTCGCTATCTGGATCATAACGAGCATCCAAATCAGCGAGATTGACCTGGTGACCTTCACCAGTGTTTTGAGAACTTGGGCCACGATCTACCTCATCGCAACTTTCTTGATACAAGTAGTGGCTCCGCCTTGCTGCCTCTAGGTCGGCCGCCAGGGTAACCACCTGGTCGTCCCTACTGTAAAATTTCATTTTCAAGTGCACCGTCGATGCCACGGCCCCTAGCTTGCCCAGGGTTGGCCTACCAATGATACACTGATAGCATGATTTGATGGGGAGTACGAGGAACGTCGTACGGACCGTCCTGTACAAAGTGCTCTCTCTGTAACACCCCGAAATAATTTAATTAATTATTTAATTAAGTTATTTGAGGTTTACAATAATTATTTAAATAAATTAACTAACTAGGAGTTATTTAATTTCAGGAGGTGATTTGAATTAAAAGGAGGGGTGTGAATAGGGCCCAAACCCATTAGTTGGCCCAATTTCTATTAATAACCTAGTGGGTCTCCAAGTTAGTGTCATTCCATCCAAAAAAAAAGGGAGAAGCCGTGAGAATCAGGAAGGATTTGCAGCGCGCCGTGGGAAGGAAAGAGGAGAAGGGAAGCTTCACAAGTTGCTCAAGGTGAGGGTTCTTGATCCTTCTCTTCCAATTATTCTTCTCTTTTGTATGTTGAAGCCTTCACCCCTTAATTCCATCGTTCTTTGTTCCTCGATTTCTCGAGGGTGCGCTCACGTTGTGAAGGAGGAAGGGGAGGAGTCGCTAGTTGGTTTTCCGTTGGTGGTGATTTGAATTTCGACTCTTTCGAGGTAAGGGAGTTTCCTTTTATAGCCAATAGTCTCTAAAACATGGGACCATAGGATTGAGTATTGGGATATAGAGGATTGAATTGGGCGTTTTTCGAATATATATAGGAAACATTCTTTGTATTATGAATTGTATATGTTCTTTGTTGTCTTTGTTTACGAACCTACATATGTGTTGTTGTTGGTGTTAGAAAATATATATAGTGTTTTTGGGTTTGTTTCATGAGCCATGTGATTCTTGTTTGTGTTCCATAAAACCCATATATTCTTTGTTGTCTTTATTCGAACATGTATATGTCTTCTTTGTCACCATTCATAAAATGTATAAGTTCTTTGTCAAGGTTCTATAAAATATATATGAGTTCTTTGTTTTGCGTTTTACCAATATATATGTTCTTCATCTGAGTTTTAAAAACACATACATGCTGCTGGTTGGTGCCTAGAAAATATATATAGGTTGTTGTTGGTGTTTAAGGAATAAAATACATAGATAGACAGAGGGGCGCCAAAATCCCCCAAAATGGCGCCCTGGGTGTGTATTGTGTGTGTGTGCGTGTGCTTTGCTGAGACAGTGAGAGGGCGCCAAAATCACTGAAATGGCGCCACAGTGTGTGCGTTTGGTATGTATGCAGTGTAGTGTGCAGGCAGATTGAGAAGGGGGCGCCAAAATCCCCCAAAATGGCGCCCTGTGTGTGCATTGTGTGTGTTTGTGCGTGTTTTGCAGGCAGACTGAGAGGGGCGCCAATTTCCCCTGAAATGGCGCCTGGTGAGTGAGTTGGAGCGTGTCAGTGTGTGCTTGTGCGGAGTAGGAGGGGGCGCCAAATTCCACTTTGAAAATGGCGCTGAGTCTTTGCCTGGTGTGATATTGTGTGTCTTTGTAGCAGCAGAGGAGGGAAGGCGCCAAATTCCCACGAAAATGGCGCCTGTGTGTGTGGTTTCGTGGTCTTTGTGTGCGTGAAGTGCACAAGGAGAAGCGCGATTCCTGGAAATGGCGCCTGGGTATGTGACATTCTGCGTGTTGCTGGCTGTGCAGGTGAATAGTGTATGGGGCGCCAATTGGCTGCCCCGTGTGCTTGTTTTGGCGCCTAGGAGTGCAAGGGTGCCTAGGTGAGCGTTAAATTAATCCCTAGGTGCTAAAATAAATATTATGGTGTTAAATTAATCCCTAGGTGCTAAAATAAATACTATGGTGTGAAATTAGTCCTAGGTGCCAAAAATAATTATTATGATGTTGAATTGGTCCTTTTGGTGGGGCATTTAGCTATGGTGGTTGTTTTTAATGGTGATGGGATTAACGGTGAGTTTAATTGGGTGATTAAGGGTTTATGACCCTATTGGTGGACCGGGTGTAAATAAAATTATTGGTGAATACTCGGTGTGCTATTATCGTTGTTGTTTTTGGTGTGGTGTTGCATAGTCATGCGTCGCGATAGGCATGTGCATTATTTTGGTGAATAGGCCTCGGCCTCATAAAATATTTTTGGTGAATGCCTTCGGGCTTTTGGTGATTGGTGAATGCCTTGGGCCTTTTTGGTGATGGATCCACATGCATATGCCCTTGGCGTTGGGTGCATTCTCATGCACTTGCATATGTAATTGGTGTTTGTTTGGGTGTGTATGACCATTGATGAAATTGCACGAATCTTTACGGTGTTTGTGTGCTAATGCTTGTATGCGATTGTGTTGCATGTTTTATTTACTATTTCTATGAAATGAAACTCACCCTTTACGCTTGGAATGTTGCTCTTATGTGGCAACTGCAGTGTGATGGATCGAAGGTGGCGTGAGCACCTTCCGCTAGTATTGTTAATAGTCGGCTCACGATCGTAGCAGCAGGGAGGGATAGCTAGATTTTATCGTTTATGTTATGTTATGTTATACTTTGATTTCCTTGGATAAATGTATTCACAGTATTTTGGTTGTTATTTTCACGCTACGATTTCCATCCTAAATGCGGATTTATGGTGCTATGTATCACCTTTTGGAGTTATTTTAATTATTATTTGGAGTTTAATGTGGTTGTTTGAATGTGGCACCTCACAGTGGTGCATGACTAAAGGTTTTTCGTGAGACTACGATTGTTCGAATTATTTAAAATAATAGATTAAATAGAAGGGGTGTTACAATTGGTATCGAGCGATTCGGTCTGTCGTGGTAGTTAGTCGTCAAGTTATGTAGCACTTAAGTTTTATTCATCGATTCGAATTACATTTTTACATTTGCGAGTACTAGAATGGCGGGGCGGAACGACGCCGCACTTGCATTGCCGCTTTGCAGCTATGGTGGGGTTGTGGGTGATCTGCGTGGTGTTGTGGACCAGCGAACGCGCGGTTTGGCTACCTTCCGGCGAGAGAACCCTCCTACTTTCGGCGGGTACAACCACGATGGTGCCTTGAGTGGTGGGAGAGTTGGAGCGAATATTCCGCGTGATGGTATGCGATGCTCGAGAAAGTTCGTTCACGGCACGCATCTTTGAAGAAAGAGGCGATGGTGGTGGATGGATTCATTAGCGAGAGGTTGATGGTCGACAATGAAGAGATCACACAGGTGTGTTCGAGAGAGAGTTAGGAGGAAGTACTACCCGGAGGATGTCCGTGGAAAGAAAGAAGTTGAGTTTACGAGGCTCGGCGGGGGTAATATGTCAAAGTGACCGAATATGCCGCCAAATTTACCGAGTTGTCCAAGTTCTATCCGCACTATGATGGGCGGATCTTTGAGTTCTCTAAATGCATCAAGTTTGAGAATGGGTTACTGGTGACATAAAGAAATTCATAGGGTATCAGCAGTTCGCGTGTTCTCCGTGTTGGTTAATAGGCTGCAGGATTTTTGAGGAGGACAATGATGCTCACTCCGGGGTTATGAAAGAAAAACACAAGAACTTCTCGGGCCGGAGTAAGCCGTATGAGGTTTTCTTTGGTAGGGGCAAGGGAAGTTTGTTGGTGGGCCTAAGCGAAGTGGGGAGATGCTATCTATGCAGGTATTACTTGCTACACGTGTGGGAAACCAGTCATAAGAGTCCAGATCGCCAAGCAAGGATGAGAAGAGGTGTTATCGGTGTGGGAAAGCGGGGCACATATCTTCCAAGCTGTGATAAGAAGGATGTCGTATGTTACAAGCTGCGGGGGAGACGGGGCATATTAGTACTAAGTGTTCCAAGCCAAAGAAGGAGCGGGCGAGTGGGAAAGTGTTTGCTCTCGCGAGTTGAGCGCTAATGAGATTAGAGTGCGTGTTTCATTAAGGGTACTCGATTGCTTGCTATAGTTGATCTTTGGTGCCACACATTCGTTTGTTTCTCTGCATGTGCCGATAAGTTGAACCTAGAATTATCTGTCATGAAAAGAGAGATGGTCATCGACACTCCGGCTAAGGGTTCGGTGACTACCCTCTCGTGTGTGTTAAGTGTCCTCTATTGGTTTTCGATAGAGAGTTTCTTGTGGATTTAATTTGCTTGCCACTAGGAGGCTCGATATCATATTAGGTATGGATGGTTAGTGAACAACCATGTCACATCAAGCTGTTTTAATAAATGCTGTGGATTTACGCCTCGGTCGAAGGAGGATCTGCGTTGTTACTTTGTTGGCGGTTGCATAAGATAATGAGAGATGAAGTTAAGTTGTTTTCCTTGATGGCGTCATTTGTCTCTTGAGAGCCGGACTAAGATCGACGAGTTGCATGTAGTGCGGGACTTTTTCAAGTATTTCTGATGAAATCCACGATGTGCCACCGAGAGAGGAAGTGGAATTTGGTATTGACTTGGTGCGGCACTAGGCCGTGTCTATATGGCACCGTATAGGATGTCTCGCAGCAGTAATTGTCGGAATTGAAGAAGCGGCTTGAAGATTTGCTAGAGAAGAAATTCATAAGACCGAGTGTATCTCCGTGGGAGAGCGGTGTTCTTGGTAAAGAAGAAAGACGGGAGTATGAGGCTTTGCATAGACTATCGGCAGTTGAACAAGGTTACAATCAAGAATAAGTATCCGCTCCCAAGGATCGATGACTTAATGGATCGGTGGTGGGTGCTCGTGTATTTGATGAAGATAGATTTGAGGTCGGGATATCACCGGATAAAAGTTAAGGATGAAGATATTAGAAGACAAAGCATTTAGGACTCGGTATGGGCACTACGAGTATTCGGTGATGCCATTTGGAGTTACAAATGCTCGGGGTATTCATGGAGTACATGAATCGCATTTTCATGAATATCCGGATCGTTTCAGTAGTGGTCTTTATCGGCGACATTACGATTTATTCCAAGTCCGAGGAAGAGCATGTCGAGCATTTGAGGTCGATATTGGAGATCTTGAGGATAGGAAGTTGTATGCTAAACTATCTAAATGTGATTTTTGGTTGAAGGAAGTAAGTTTCCTTGGGCATATCATTTCTGAGGACGGTATAGCAGTAGATCCATCCAAAGTTGATGCGGTAATGCAGTGGGAGGCTCCTAAGTCGGTTACTGAGATTAGAAGCTTTCTGGGGCTAGCCGGTTACTATAGACGGTTCATTGAAGGGTTCTCGAAGTTGGCACTTCCGCTAACTCGGTGACTTGTAAAGGAAGGCATTCGTTTGGGATTCTCATTTGTGAGGAAAGTTTCAAGGAATTGAAGAGGAGGTTGACCACCGCCGCTGTGTTGAGCGTTACCAAAATCGGGAGAGCCTTTCGTGGTGTATTGTGGACGCTTCTAAGATGGGACTAGGAGGTGTCCTTATGCAAAATGGTAAGGTAGTGGCCTACGCATCTAGGCAATTGAGAGTCCATGAGAAGAATTACCCCACTCATGATTTGGAGCTAGCGGCAATTGTGTTTGCATTGAAGATTTGGCGACATTACCTGTACGGTTCGAGGTTTGAAGTGTTTAGTGATCATAAGGGGTTGCAATATCTATTCGATCAGAAGGAGTTGAACATGAGGCAAAGGAGATGGTTAGAGTTGTTGAAGGATTACGATTTCAGCTTAAATTACCATCCGGGTAAAGCTAATGTGGTGGCAGATGCCTTGAGTCGGAAGGCCTTACACGTGTCAGCAATGATGGTTAAGGAGCTCGAATTAGTGGAGCAGTTTAGGGATATGAGCCTGATTTGTGAGCTGACGCCTAAGAGCGTCCAGTTGGGTATCTGTGAAGATCCATAATGAATTCTTGGATGTCATTAGAAGCTCGAAGCGAGGATATTGGTGGTGGAGATCGCGGTAGGGATTGATAATTCGATGATAAAGACTATGAGATCGATGCGCAAGGTGTATTGAGGTGCCGTGGGAGGATTTGTATACACGATAATGAAGAGATTAAAAGGCAATTCTCGAAGAGGCCATAGGAGTAAGTTGAGTATTCACCCGGAGCTACGAAGATGTATCAAGACTTAAAGAAGTTGTTTTGGTGGCACTGGTATGAAGCGTGAGGTGGCTCGGTTTGTATATGCTGTTTAACTTGTCGAAGTCAAAAGTGGAGCATCGAAGCTGCGGGGTTGATGCGCCGTTGGAGATCCCGGAATGGAAGTGGGATGACATTTCCATGGATTTTGTGGATGGTTTGCTGAAAGCACCGCAAGAGGATTCGGACGCTATTTGGGTGTCGTGGATGATCGACGAAGTCCGCTCACTTCTTGCCTATTAATATTACCTATCCGGTTCCGAAGTTGGCAGAAATTTATGTGAAGACGATTGTGAAACTGCACGGTGTCCCCATGAGCATTGTGTCTGATAGAGATCCCAGATTCACTTCTGAATTTTGGAAGAGTTTACAAGAGGCCCTGGGTTCTAAATTGAGGTTGAGTTCGGCGTACCACCCCGCAGCAGCAGATGGGACAGACATGACAGAGAGAACTAATCAGTCGCTCGAAGATTTGCTGAGGGCGTGTGTTCTTGAGCAAGGAGGTTCGTGGGATTCTCATCTACCTTTGGTCGAGTTTACTTACAACAACAGTCATCATTCGAGTATTGGGATGGCACCGTTCGAAGCATTGTATGGTAGGAGGTGCGAGGACTCTCTCTGTGTTGGTATGAATCGGGAGAAAGTATGGTACTTGGTGGGAAATAGTCCGTGAAACTACGAGAGAAGGTTAAAATGATCCGTGAGAAAATGAGAGCTTCGCAGAGCGCATGAGAAGAGTTATCACGATAAGAGGAGGAAGGATTTGGAATTTCAAGCTGGTGACCACGTATTCTTGAGAGTCACTCCCACGACTGGTGTCGGGCGTGCTCTGAAGTCTAAGAAGTTGACTCCTCGTTTTATCGGTCCGTATCAGATACTGGAGAGAGTAGGGAAAGTTGCTTACAGAGTGGCCTTGCCACCCAATCTTTCAAATTTACACGACGTGTTTCATGTATCTCAACCGAGGAAGTATGTTCCCGACCCATCTCATGTGGTTCGGATGGGACGATGTGGAGGTGAGAGAGAATCTCACTTTGTGGAGACGATGCCCAGAAGAATTGAAGACCGTGAGGTGAAGGTCCTAAGGGTAAGGAAATCCATCCGGTGAAGGTGGTTTGGTTAGGGGCGTGGCGAAAGCACGACTTGGGAATTGGAGAGCGAGATGAAGGAGGCCTACCCGGAGTTATTTGACTCAGGTAATTTCGAGGACGAAATGTTCTAAGTGGGGGAGGATTGTAACACCCCGAAATAATTTAATTAATTATTTAATTAAGTTATTTGAGGTTTACAATAATTATTTAAATAAATTAACTAACTAGGAGTTATTTAATTTCAGGAGGTGATTTGAATTAAAAGGAGGGGTGTGAATAGGGCCCAAACCCATTAGTTGGCCCAATTTCTATTAATAACCTAGTGGGTCTCCAAGTTAGTGTCATTCCATCCAAAAAAAAGAGAAGCCGTGAGAATCGGGGAAGGATTGCACTTGCAATGGGTAGGAAGGAAAGAGGAGAAGGGAAGCTTCACAAGTTGCTCAAGGTGAGGGTTCTTGATCCTTCTCTTCCAATTATTCTTCTCTTTTGTATGTTGAAGCCTTCACCCCTTAATTCCATCGTTGCTGTTCCTCAATTTCTCAAGGGTGCGCTCACGTTGTGAAGGAGGAAAGGGAGGAGCTGCCGTTGGTTTTCCGTTGGTGGTGATTTCGAATTTCTGACTCTTTCGAGGTAAGGGGAGTTTCCTTTTATAGCCAATAGTCTCTAAAACATGGGACCATAGGATTGAGTATTGGGATATAGAGGGATTGAATTGGGCGTTTTCTGAATATATATAGGGGCTGTTGCTGTATTATGAATTGTATATGTTCTTTGTTGTCTTTGTTTACGAACCTACATATGTGTTGTTTGCGGTGTTAGAAAATATATATAGGGCTGTTTGGAATTTTGTTTCATGAGCCATGTGATTGCTGTTTGTGTTCCATAAAACCCATATATTCTTTGTTGTCTTTATTCGAACATGTATATGTCTTTCTTTGTCACCATTCATAAAATGTATAAGTTGTCAAGGTTCTATAAAATATATATGAGTTCTTTGTTTTGCGTTTTACCAATATATATGTTCTTTATTCGAGTTTTAAAACACATACATGCTTTCTTTGGTTGGTGCCTAGAAAATATATATAGGTTGTTGTTGGTGTTTAAGGAATAAAATACATAGATAGACAGAGGGGGGGCAAAATCCCCCAAAATGGCGCCCTAGGTGTGTATTGTGTGTGTGTGCGTGTGCTTTGCAGACAGAGTGAGAGGCGCCAAAATCCTGAAATGGCGCCCTGTGTGTGCGTTTGGTATGTATGCATGTAGTGTGTGCAGATTGAGAAGGCGCCAAATCCCCCAAAATGGCGCCTGTGTGCATTGTGTGTGTTTGTGCGTGTTTTGCGAGCAGGTGAGAGGGCCAATTTCCCCTGAAATGGCGCCTGGTGAGTGAGTTGGAGCGTGTCAGTGTGTGCTTGTGCAGGTAGGCAGAGGGGGGCGCCAAATTCCACTGAAAATGGCGCTGAGTCTTTGCGCAGTGTGATATTGTGTGTCTTTGGTGTAGCAGACAGGGAAGAAGGCGCCAAATTCTCGAAAATGGCGCCCGTGTGTGGTTTCGTGGTCTTTGTGTGCGTGAAGTGCGACATGGGGGGCGCGATTCTCGGAAATGGCGCTGGGTATGTGACATTCGCGTGTTGGCTTTGGTGTGCGGTGAATAGTGTATGGGCGCCAATTGGTGCCCAGTGTGCTTGTTTTGGCGCCTAGGAGTGCAAGGGTGCCTAGGTGAGCGTTAAATTAATCCCACAGGTGCTAAAATAAATATTATGGTGTTAAATTAATCCCTAGGTGCTAAAATAAATACTATGGTGTGAAATTAGTCCCTAGGTGCCAAAAATAATTATTATGATGTTGAATTGGTCCTTTTGGTGGGGCATTTAGCTATGGTGGTTGTTTTAATGGTGATGGGATTAACGGTGAGTTTAATTGGGTGATTAAGGGTTTATGACCCCTATTGGTGGCTAGGTGTAAATAAAATTATTGGTGAATACTCGGTGTGCTATTATCGTTGTTGTTTTTGGTGTGGTGTTGCATAGTCATGCGTCGCATAGGCATGTGCATTATTTTCCGGTGAATAGGCCTCGGCCTCATAAAATATTTTTGGTGAATGCCTTCGGGCTTTTGGTGATTGGTGAATGCCTTGGGCCTTTTGGTGATGGATCCACATGCATATGCCCTTGGCGGCGTTGGTGCATTCTCATGCACTTGCATATGTCTTGGTGTTTGTTTGGGTGTGTATGACCATTGATGAAATTGCTCGAATCTTTACGGTGTTTGTGCGCTAATGCTTATCTGATTGTGTTGCATGTTTTATTTACTATTTCTATGAAATGAAACTCACCCTTTCTGCTTGGAATGTTGCTCTTATGTGGCAACGCTGCAGGTGACAGTGAATGAAGGTGACGTGAGCACCTTCCGCTAGTATTGTCGAGTCGGCTCTGATACGTAGCACCGGGGAGGGATAGCTAGATTTTATCGTTTATGTTATGTTATGTTATACTTTGATTTCCTTGGATAACTGTATTACCGTATTTTGGTTGTTATTTCCGCTGCTACGATTTCCATCCCTCGTACGGATTTATGGTGCTATGTATCACCTTTTGGAGTTATTTTAATTATTATTTGGAGTTTAATGTGGTTGTTTGAATGTGGCACCCTCTAGTGGTCGCACTAAAGGTTTTTCGTAGACTCTGATTGTTCGAATTATTTAAAATAATAGATTAAATAGAAGGGGGTGTTACACTCTCCCGTGTCGTCACCAAATGTGACCATGAGTTCGATTGTTCCCAACGGGTAGGTGATCGCTCCATTGAAGCCCGTTAGGGGAGTAGGCTCGGCCTGGGGAATTATCTCGCTCCGATCCACCTTGATCTTGTCAATCAAATCTTCAAACATGATGTCGGCCGAGCTACCGGGTCGACTAGAATTCTTTGAACTTCGTGTTGGCCATAATCGCTCGATCACCAACGGAACATAATCGCTCGGCTGCCGCCGAGCGTGTCTTCGCCCCCAAAGGAAATGTGCGGTCTATTCGAGACCGGCCGCTCGCGAGGTTGAGGCAACCATTAGGAGCTCGGGCCCCACTTTCTTTTCATAGCTTTGTTGGACTCTTTACGATCCAACGGATTTCCACCGTGAATAACCATCGCCACGTTGCGGCCTTTGGACCGCCGAGTATCTCGATCTTCGATCGATCTTTATCTTGGGTGCTCGTTATGACTAGAGCACCCTTTCTCTCTGTCCCGATCTTTCTCTTTCACCTCTCTCGAGGTCGGTCGTCTTCCTCCGATCTCACATACTTGCCCAACTTGCCTTTCTCGAATGAGCTCTTCAATATCGCTTTGAGGCCATACAAATCGTTAGTATCATGACCTTTACTTTTGTGGTAACGGCAGTATTTTTTGGTCGGTCGTGCCCCTTTCTTGAGCACGCAGTGGATCGGGCCACTTTACACCCACAAACTCATTGTTCGCACTCACTATAGATTTGTGCAATGGAGGTGTTGAGACGAAAAGCGATGATCAAACTTCTTGTCTCTCAAATCGGGCCGGTTGTCTCGCGACCGACCACGAGCTTTAGTCGGGCCTGTCTTGCTCTTCCTTTGGTCGCGCACGGCGCCTTTCTTGCGCGCTAAAGTTTCTTCATACGCCATATGGACGTTGGCCACTTGTTAGGAAGAAGTCGAGATCTTGATAATGGTTCAACGTGAATTCCTCTACGAACTCGTGATCCGGCCGAATACCACGCTTTAGATACTTCAATTTATCTTTATCTACCAAGTCACTTAATGGACTCAAATTTCTGTATTGAACCGGTCTATGTAATCGTCTCTCGTCTCATTATCACCTTGAACAATCGTGTCCAAGTGTTCTTCATATCGATATTGGCGGCGGTTGGTCGATAGTGCGATAAGAAGATTCTCGATCAGTCTTGCCATGAGGAGATAGTATCGGGGGCGGCGCCTCCCACCATTCTAATGCCCGGCCGCCCAAAGATCGAGGGAACAACCGGCATTTCATGGTCGAGCCCATCTCTCAGAATCGCAATAATTGTTAAAGTACCGAGATGCTTATCCGGTCGCCACGACCGCCAAACTTATTCAGATTAGGAGGCTTTCTTAAATCTCGGGAATCTGTAGCGCTCGATTTCCCGGTGAATGGGCCGTGGACCGTCTTGAATGCCGTTCGACCCAAAGGGTTGCATAGCGAGGCACGCCGCGTCCCAGCATTCCATAAAACACTCCGAGGGGCCGACGGTGGAAGTTGAGGAGGTCTTCGGGGCGTTCGCTGGCCTCTCCTCGCCGATGTGAGACGCCCCCGATCCTTCCATCTCTCGTAATCTTCAAGTTCTTCACGAGTCCCAAGACCTACTCCTCGACCGACGAAACCGGACGACTCATTAGAAGAGTACCTAGTGGGCGAGCGGCCAGATCGTGATTCGTGAATCGGAATCATCATAGTCATCATAAGATAACGAACCCGGCGTCTGCAAGACGTTCTCGCTGAGGCGACCTACGTGTTCTTGTTCGTCGTGACCCGAGATCGGTGGGTGGTGCTCTCTCGGCGAGAAAGGCTCCTTCTAGGAGGGGAGCGATGTGCACGCTGCAGGTCGGGCGCCGAGCGCGTATGTTCTCCGCCTTCCGCACGCCGGGCGGTCGGAATAGACCCTCTTTCGTAGCGAGATCGCTCATCTCTATCTGCGATAACTCGTTCTTGTTATGCGAGAACTGTAGTACGGCCGAGTGACATGCTCGCAATGTTCCTCGAATGCCCGCTTCAATCGCCGGGCGGTAGATCATTAGGAACGGGCGCCGAATCGTTGAAGGACCGGCCCACGACCATTGCAGCCTACGTAAGGCTCTCGCCGTGGATGTCCTTGAGATTCGTGGATCGTAACGCCACGCCCCGGTCCGTGGTCGAGGATGTTGCCGGAGGGGTTGAGTTCGGATGAGGCCCTCGTTGGGGCCGGTTGCGTGGGAGCCATGAATAAGGTAGGATAGCGCCGGGCCTCCCATCGTGGTCGCCAATTGATCGCATCGACCAATGAAGTGTTGAAGTTATTGTTGTCCCGCCGACCGGGCCGGCCGTCGTCGAATACGGGAAGGACCGGTCCCGCTTCACGCCGAATGTCTCGGGTGGTACCGCAATGACACTCCGACGGCTTCAGTGAGTAGTCGCCGCGTATAACACAAGGTAAGAGAACGCACGATGCCATGCACGAATGGCATATATATATCGTAGAGTCTCGACCGTTAGCGAAGATTTCGCCGGCCCCGAGAATTGCGTCCAAGCGGCAATGTTTGGTTTCGCTTTCGTTGGGTCGGGCCGACGACCCTCTTCATTGCTGGCGCCCTTGTAATTGCTGATACACCCAGGAACAATAACTACATGCGTTGCTTCTTTTATTCTTTTTTTCATTTAAATAAGCGGTTACCACATAGACTTAGTTTTTGATTCGTGTTTTTTCTTAACTTTGCCGTTCGAGTGTGGGATATTATTTTTTTCGTCATCTTGGTATGACGTTTTCTTTCCCATATTGCCGCAGTGTTCGTTTGGTTTAGATTGACAGATCAATTTCAATCCATTAAAAATTCAGTCAATAACTTGGCCGTCAACATTGTAAATCCGGATGCATGACTATCCGGTCACTTTGATTTGTCATATATGTAGGCATTTTGTTAATTTATGCTATATTAACCTGTGTATTGTGAGTTTGTTCACAGACTCATCATTTTCGATTTTAGCGATGTTGAATTGGTATTGTTTTTGATGTATTCTCCAAATTTAAATAAACTAATATTTTTTTAATTAAAAAATTTGCATGCAAATAATCGTTGTATAGGTTGGTAATCTATCATATCTTCATTCATTAAATATTATATATTCATTTATCACTTTCATGCTGTTAATTAATATCATATCATATAATAACATAACAATGTTGACAAAAAACTAGCCAGTCATTTTCATTTCATTTTCGCATTTTTTGCATAGACTATTGTTCGTTCATAATATAAAAGAAGAAATTTCAAGACAATTATCAAAATGTATATAGACCAGTAAGCATGCATTCCCATAACCACATAAAACAAGTCGGAAGAGCAGGAGAATTAATCGCATGGTGTAGATTGCGGTACCGTGGATTTTAACATTAATAGACTTTGACATATATAAAAAAAAAAAAAAAAAACCATTGACATTACAAACTGAGAATGTTCCCCCAAAACGCATTACACTTTACACTTTTCAACTAATTGTACGTTTTTCTTCCATCCATCCAGCTATATAAGCTTAAATATTAGTTTTGTGGTAAAATACTATCTCGGTCTCTTAATTTATTTTCAAGTTTTGATTAGACAACTTTGAAATTATTCTCGATCGCACTTGACCAATGAAGAGTTATAGTTGTTGTTCTGGCCGATGGGCCGGTCGTTGATTGGGTGAAAGGACCGGTCCCGCTTCACGCTGGCTGAAAGACCTCGGTGGTACCGCAAAGACACTCCGACGATCTAGTGAGAGGTCGCCGCAGATAGCACAAGGTTAGAGAACGCACTGATGCCATGTGCGAATGGCGTATATATATCGCGAGGTCCGACCGCTTTTGCGGAGATTTCGCCGGCGCGAATTGCGCGCAAGCAAGCGGCGTAGATGGGCCGCGAGTTGGGCCGGGCCGCAGTCCGCTTGCCGCTGGCGCTTCAGATTTGCCGATACACCCCAGAACGCTTGCCCCCAAGCCTCAGTCGCCAAGAGCGGCCGAGGCTTGAATCGATGCCCCGTGAGTGAGGTTCTTTTGATGAAACGGACGCGCCGCTTGCTTTTTTTTTTTTGATAGGACGGTGTCGCACCGCCGTCAACCATCGGCCGTCTTGCCGACGCGATTTGGTGGTTCACCGACATTCCGCATATGACGCTTGGTGTTTCCGAGGTTGTTCGAGACGACCATTGGCGAGAAGACGTAAACGCTGCGACGCCGCCTCCCTGGCCCCTTCGCGCCATGGGTCCGCATTTATAAATAGCCTTTCGCTGAGTTCATTTCTTACGCTTTCAAGAATCGCTCGCTAACGATCGACGATCCGCCACCGACTTGCATCCGTAGTCGATTCTCGTTTCACTCGACCGATCCACAACATCCGCTCTGTGTATGGATCGATCCCTACTTTTACTTTCCAAACTTGAGTCTTTTTCTTTTGAAAGTATTTCGCACTTTTCCACGCCTTGTGATAGGGGTGTCGCCTGGGGATGGCCAAGTCGCCTCTCATGAGTAATCCGCTCGATCGACTGACTCGATCCCTTTATCACGTGTGTTTTTGCATGCCACGGATTTAAACCGACCGCTCGTATTCCCGGAAAACCACCGCAATCCTTTGCTACATACATGTCGAGGCCGGGCGAGCCCAATCCCCGCGAGGCGGAGTCTAAGTCGTCTTCGGGCGACAAGGGTTCTGATTCTTCAAGCAGTTCTTCGAGCAGTACGAGCTCGAGTTCCCACTCTTCCGGTCGAGGATCGGCCAGCTCAAAGAGCTCGTTCAAGGTCCGTCCATTCTCAAGAGCGGCCGCAGGCAACACTCCACCGCGGAGGACATCGCTTTCGAGCGGGTGGAGAGGAAGAAGACGTCGACGTGGTGATCATTGATGATGATGAGGCGCAGAGCGCCGCCCCGGGGCCGCGGACGGCGGGATGGTGGAGGCCGAAGGTGGCCGAGCCAAGAGGTCCATGAGGAGGAAGTGGTTCAGCCCGCAGCCAGTAGCTCTGGTCGGGAGGTAAACTTCGGAGGGTCGAACGAAGGGTCGGCCGAAGTACAAGCGGACATAGCCCGAGATGTATCTGACATGTCTTGGGTATCAGAAACTCTTCGCCTCATAGGAGCATCATTACCGCCGCCACGTTGCTTTGCCCGACCTGCGGAGCCGCCTCGACGATTCACCGGGCTGGAGGGTGAGAGGTATGAAGGACGGCGAAGATATTGCAACTTATTCTCCCAACTTCAAGTTCACGATGTATCGGCTCGTGTTCGAGAGGATGAATATTACCCCTCCTTTTACTGAATTTCAACGTGACGTCCTGCGCCACATCGGGGTCGCCCCTTCTCAACTTCACCCTAACGCGTGGGCATTTCTGAAAACTTTCGAGGTCCTCTTGACTAAGCTAGGTCGGCCGGTGTCGATCATGTCGTTTCTTCACTTTCTTTGAGCCGAAATGCTCGTGGAGAAGGCAAACAAAGAGAAGAGGAGCAGTGTCTCCTTTAAGATGTAGAAGACCCATCATCGGTTCTTCTGCGCTTACCAAGAATCCTTGGGAGCGCCCGAGAAGCCAAGATTTTTGGATCGCTCCCACCGAGGAGGCCGGTAAGGCCAGACGGAGGTCCAACCGGACTAATGCTTGGTCCCCTTACTTCCCATCATGTGGAACGAGGTGGAACGCCCGGGATTACATTTACACCGCCAAGGACTTGGGCGAGGCCGACCGGAATCCCCGGAAATGATCAAGTCGCAGCGGCATGATGCGCCTGCACTCCTGGCGGCGACATACCATGCCGCCCCTTTGTCTTGCTCGAGGGCCGGATCCGGAGGCCGAGATTGGTTTGCTTTTGAACTTTGCTTCTATATTTTTGTTGTCAATTTTTTCTTCTAACTCATAACTCGTTATTTCGCAGTAAAGAATGGCCGTAAAACCGGGAGGTGCTCGAGTCGGGCTTCAAGCCCGCCTATCCTGTGGGGCCAAGAAGTGGGAAGGACCTCGGCCCGAGATGCTCCCCGAATCGCCCTCCAAGGTGCCCCCACTCCCGGGCGGCCGGAAGAAAAAGCCACCGCTCGGCCGCTTCCACGCATCGACGATCGCCCGCCAAGCGGATAAGGCTCGACGACCGAACATGGATTCCGCCAAGGCCGACCTCCTATTCTCTCGCCGAGGGTTTAGGACAGTCGAGCTCGAGTGGTTCAGAAGAAGCCGATGGAGGTCCTGCGGCTTTTCTCGCTGGGGATAGATAAGATCATGACCGAGAAGGGGGCGAGGTCAAGGTACTTTACTTTTTCAGTTCGTTATTTCTTTTGTCTTAGATCGACCGACTGATAGCTGGACGATCTCTATTTGCAGGGGCTCGTGCTGCTAAGGAGGCTTTGACTGAGCTGCAGGTGAAGTACGACAAGCTGCTTGCCAAGGCCAAGAAAGAAGCTCTTCACGGGCGAGGAGGACCGCCAAACTCGCCAAGAGGAATAAGGAGCTCGGTGGGCAAGTGACGAGTCTCAAGAACGACGTTGAAGCCTTGGAGAAGGATAAGGCCAGGTTGGAGGCCGAGAATGCCGAGCTGGCGGCGAAGATCCAAATGGTGGCCTGTGCCAGCAGGGAGGCAGCGGTCGAGCAGGGCTTCTACAATGCTCTCGGCAGGTGCGGGCATTGAATCCGCATTTGAGCATCAATTTTGATGAGAAGATGGTAAATCCCGCCCATTACGTCGCGGAGAACAAGATCATGCTGCCTGAGCAAAAAGATGAACATGGAAATGTTGTTCGTCCGGCCACCATCCTCTCTCTCAAGCTCAAGCCCGCTCGCGAAGCGGTGTTTATCTTGTAATTGTTTAACTTGCCTTCGGGCACAACAATTTTTCCCGCTTCGTGCGCTTTTCAATTAGTGGGCGCTGCTTCGACCAAGGCCCCGTGTTTGTAATGACAATTTCTTTTCATTTAATTTGTTTGTTTCCTTGAATCGATCGCTTTCGCATCTATTTTTCAAAGCTTACTTAACTTTAAACTTAGGTCGCCGGCATTTCTTATCCGATAAACCGTGCCCACTCTACGACACTTGATTGGGCCATTCCGATGGCATTCGATTGGGTCAACTTGGTGACCTTCTTTTGGGCCAACTCGGTGGCGCTCAATACGGGTCGCTTCGACGGTTCGACGTTTGTGGGTTATTACTTAACCCTCAGGCCATTTCGATGGCACTCGATTGGGCCATATTGATGGCACCGGTTGGGATCATTTCGATGATCTCTCGAGGTAGGTCGCTTCGACGGCCTATTGCGATGGGTTATAACTTAACCCTTGGGCCATTTTCGATGGCGCTGCTCGAGTCAACTCTGGTGATCGTTGTTTGTGCCGCCTCGCCAAGCACACGCCATGCATCGCTTTCGACGACTCCGAGGTTCGCGTTATCTAACCTCGGGCCATTTCGATGGTTTTCGAGGTAGATCGCTTCGACGATCCGATCAAGTTGATAAATCTTCGACGCTTCCTTTGCCACACGCAATCTTGAGCGACGGCCATACATTCTTGCGAGAAAGTAAAGAACACATCATATTTCTAAAGGTCGCCTCGTAAAAACCCAAATGGGAAAAAAGAGCGCTACCGCTTTTCATTTATAGGTCTGGTCGCTCATTACATTCAAATTGTTCATTACATTCAAACGTAATATTTTCTCGAGTTTCTCGCATTCCATGTTCGGGGATAGTCGCCCATCCATGGTTTCCACTCGTAAGCCCCCTTTCCAAATCTTGTT
This sequence comes from Oxytropis ochrocephala, assembly GCA_020916435.1. Taxonomy (NCBI): domain Eukaryota; kingdom Viridiplantae; phylum Streptophyta; class Magnoliopsida; order Fabales; family Fabaceae; genus Oxytropis; species Oxytropis ochrocephala. Next base: position 53,801,898 of record CM037095.1, read on the forward strand.
GATGACCGTATGGACCTTCCCAATTTGGTGCGAAGTTTCCTTGGCGTGCATTCTTGTTTCCTACGCCGGCCCGTCTTAGAACGAGCCCTCGAATCGCTTGATCAATTGCTCTCTCTGACGCGCTGGGCGCATTTCTTCAATTAGGTCCAATTTTTCTCGAATGGCTCTGGCCGTTGTCAACCACCGTAGGGGATTTGAAGTTCTCCAATTCGCCACCCATTTCTATGGGTATGACAAAGATCGGTCCCATATACCACTGAAGGGGATTCCACGGCCGTTGAATGAGGGGTCGTCCCCAGAGGCCCAAAGAACGGATCAGAGCTCTTCGACCCGCCTCCCTTTCGCTTCATCGAAGTCTTCGCTTTAACCCACGCAGATAACTCGCTGGCCGCCTACTGACCGCTTGTCCGAGGGTGCTCGACCAAGTAAAACGCTGCTTTACCCTAAGTCGCCAACATTTCTCTCAACCTTTTGTCGCGAATCGGGTGCCGTTGTTTCGTTATTAGTTGGCCGAGGATCCCAAAACGGGCCAACACACACCGCCTAAAAATTTGCTTACTTTTGCCGAGGTGATGGTTGCAAGAGGCTCGGCCCACCCACTTTGTGAAATAATCTACCGCCACGATCAAGAATTTGAACCGCTCGGAGCAGTGGAACGGGCCTAGCAAATCCATGCCCCACCAAGCAAACGGCCAAGGTGAGACAAGACTTTGCAACTCGTGGAAGGTGCAATGTGGACATCGCGTGTATTTGGCATTTCTTGCACTTCGAACGAAGCTTCTTGGCATCCTCGCCCATGGTCAGCCAATAATAGCGGCCCCGAGAGCCTTCTTAGCTATGGAACGAGCGCCCGGTGACTTCCACAAATACCTTCATGAATGTCCTCAAAGACGTGGGTCGCTTCGACCGACGAAGACACCTTAACAATGGAGAGGAGAATCCTCTTCTGCATAACTTCCCTTCTATAATGAATACTTGGTCGCGCCCGAGCTCACCAACTTAGCTTGCTTCGGATCGCTTTCGGTTCTTCCCTTCAACAATGTATCTCGTGATAGGGCGATCCAATCAATCCGTGTTGACACACGTAACGCCAACGATCGACTTGGCTTGGTTGAAACGCCGGCCGATTTAGAGTCTCCGAATCAAACTTCTGTGATTTCCCGGAGTCTTGGTACTTGCCAGCTTTGATAGTATATCCGCTCGAACATTTTCGGTCCGAGGCACGTGAGTCACTTCAGCCCGGTCGAACTGCTTGAGAAGCTCTCTTACTCTGGCTAGGTAATTCTTCAAAGACGTCGCCCTTCGTGATCATATAGTTCTTTGATCTCGCGAGACAACAAGCAAAGAGTCTCGATCAAGTTCAACCCGGCCGACATTGAAGTCCTCTGGCGAGCCGCAGCCGCCTATGCACGCCTCATATTCGCCCGATTGTTCGATGTATGGAAAGCGAAAGTCAAGGACACCTCCACACCGGCCTTCAGAATTTTCTAGTATTAGGCCGGCTCCACTTCCTTTGCTATTAGACGACCCATCTACGCAAGATCCGTGTCGTTTACCGATCTTCCGGGGTAGAGTCATTTCAGCTATAAAGTCGGCCAACACCGCGCTTTTGCGCCGATCCGATTCAAATTTAATGCCAAACTCACCGAGCTCCACCGCCCACTTTATTATTCGCCCCGCCAGTCCGCCGATGAAGGACTTGCTCGATTGGTCGATCGGTCTCCTTACCACGACACGTGGGCCACAAAGTAGGTCTCAACCTTCGAGCAAAGAATCGAGTGCCAGAGCAAACTTCTATTTTCTCGTACTCACCGGCCCTTGCAACACTTTGCTAATGAAGTAAACCGGATTTTGTTTCAGATCGCATTCTCTCACCAACACGCCAGATTTCTTCCGTTATAGCCAAGTATAGGTACAGCATTCTCGCCCGCAGCCGCTTGGTCATAATTGGCGGGTTGGTCAAAGCTTGTTTAATTCATCCAATGCACGCGGCATTGGTCGGTCCATTCAAAATCTACATCTTTCTTGAGGAGTTTAAACAGTTGGGCGCCGACTTGCAGCCGCTTGGGAATGAACTCGACAGAGCGCCACCATGCCATTCACCGTTGTATTTCTTTTTTAGTCGGGCGGCCTCATATCGGCGATCGCCCGCACTTCTCGTGGTTTGCTTTATCCTCTTTCGGTCCGTGGAAGCCCAAAATCGCCGCCCTCACCCCAAAGGTACACTTCTCGTGATTCACCGAGTGAGTTCTTCCTAGCTTCTTCAAATATTTCCCCGAGGTCGCCACATGATCCGGGTCGGTCACGCTTTTGATGATCATGTCGCCCAAGTACACCTCTCGAGATTCGACCGACCGCTTCTTGAAAATTTTGTTCATCATCCGCCGGTAGGTCGCTCCAGTGCTTCTTTAGCCGTAAAGGCATCACCTTGTACCAAAATTTCCCGATCAGTCATGAAGGGCCGTCTTGTGTCGATCGGGGATACATCGTGATCCGATTGTATCCCGAGTAAGCGCCCGTAAAAGACAAGAATTTGTAGCCCGAGGCCCCATCGACCACCTTATCGATGTTGGTACGGGAAGGCATCCTTCGCATGCCTTATTTAAGTCAAATGTAGTCTACACACATTCTCCATTTGCCATTCTTTTTTGACCAACACGACATTGGATAGCCGTGTCGTACTTGATCTCTTCTATGAAATTGGCCTTTATGAGGTCCTCAACGCCTTTGCAAATGCGCTTGAGATTTTTCCTCGTTTTGAGTACGTCTTGTTTGAGCGACCGGCTTGACCCCTTCATCGACTGAAAGTTGATGGCAGGCTACTTCGATAGGAATGCCGGGCATGTCTGATGCCTGCCATGCGAACAGGTCACCATAGTCTCTCAAACATTGCACAAGGTCTTGCTTCACTTGTTCTGGTAGGTCGCTACCGAGCTTGACTATCTTTGTTGGGTCGTCCCCCAACTGCACATCTATTAGCTCTCCATGAGGTTCTGGCCTTTTAAACCTTTTTTTTCAGCTCTCGGGCTAAGTCATCATCGTTATCCTCGGGTCGTCCGATCATACCGAGCATCCAGATCGCTGACATTGACTTGATGGCCTTCACCAAAGCTGCTTCAACATTTGGGGCCAAGGTCTACCTCATCGCAAATTTGTTGATACGCATCGTGGCACCGCTTGCCGCTTTCTAGGTCGGCCGCCGTGGTAATTACCCGTCGTCTTTTTGTCAGAGAATTTCATCTTCGATGTATCGTTGACGCCACGGCTTCTAGCTTGCCTAGTGGTCGGCCTACCAATGATACAATCGATAGCATGATTTGAGGGGAGTACGAGGAACGCCGCGGCGGACCGCTGCATACAAAGTGCTATCCCCCTGTCGCCACCAAATGTGACCATGAGTTCGATTGTTCCCAACCGCAGGTGATCGCCCATTGAAGCCCGTTATGGGAGTAGCTCGGCCCGGGAATTATCTCGCCCGATCAACCTTGATCTTGTCAATCAAGCCTTCAAACATGATGTCGGCCGAGCTACCCGGGTCGACTAGAATTCTTTGAACTTTAGTATTGGCCATAATCGCCCGACACAATCGAACATAATCGCTTGGCTCGCCATCGCGTGCAGTCGCTATCTCCAAACGACGGGGGTCTGTTTCGAGACCGGTGGGATCGTTGATGTTGAACCGACCATCGTGAGCTCGCCCCACTTCCTTTTGGTGGCTTTATTTGATTCTCTACGGCCCAACGGGTTGCCACCGGAATGACCATAGCAACGCTTGCGACCTTTGGATCGTGGGGCTTTCGATCTTCAGATCGGTCTTTGTCCCGACGCTTGAAACAACTAGAGCGCCTTTCCTCCGTCGTGATCGCCGCTTTTCGAGGTCGGCCGCCTTCCTCCGACCTCACATACTTTCCCAACTTCCCTTTCGAATGAGCTCTTCAATATCATCTTTGAGGCCATATACCGTTAGTATCATGACCTCTTGCTCTTGTGGTAACGGCAGATCTTTTAGTCTGGCCGTGCCCCCTTCTTGAGCACGAGTGGATCGGGCCGCTTTACTCCCACAAATTCATTATTTTGGCACTCGCTATAGATCCGCGGCAATAGAGGTGTTTAGCCGAGTGCGATGATCGAACTTCTTATCTCGAAAGTCGATCGATTGTCGCGGCGACCTTCGTGCTCTTTGGCCGCTTTTTATCGCTTTTCTTTCTTTAGGTCGCGGCACGGACGACCTTTCTTGTCGCCGAGTTTCTTCATACGCCATGTGGACGTTAGCCTCGCAAGAAGTAGCCGAGATCTTGGTAATGGTTAAGAGTGAATTCTTCTACGAACCGATGGTCCTGGGCCGAATACCACGCTCAGATATTTTAACTTGTCCTTGTCTCGACAAGTCACGAACGGACTTCGGCCTCGTGTTAAACCGGTCGATATATCGTCTCGGGCCGCCTCATTGTCGCGCTCAACAATGTAATCCGTGTATTCTTCATACCGATATTGGCAAATGGTGGCTGGCAGTGGTGAGACAAGAATATTCGATCAGTCATCCCATGAGGAGATGGAATTGGGTCGCAGACTCCCACCATTCCAATGCTCTACCGCCCAAAGGATCGGGAAAAGCCTCGCATTTCATGGTTTGGTCCCAATTCCCTATAACAAAGCAGTAATTATTGAAGTAACGAGATGTTTGTCCGATCCCCTACCGCCAAACTTGTTGAGATCGGGCGCCATGAGATCTCTAATTTTGTAACGCCGATCTCCCGGAGAACGGGTCGTGCTCGCTCGAATGCCGCTCGACCCAAAGCGGTTGCATTGCGAGGCATGCCTCGCTGTTCCGCGCATTCCATAAAATCCTCCGGACGGGCCGGTTGGTGGAAGTTGAGGAGGCCTTCTCGGGTCGCCGCTTTGGCTCTCCTTGGCCGATACGTAAACGCCCCTAATTCTTCCATCTCTCGTAATCTTCCAATTTCTTCTCGAGAATCCCAAGATCTCGCTTCTCGACCGACGTGACCCGGACGACTCATTGGAGGAGTACTGTGGGTGAGCGACCGCGTCGACGGTAGCTAGAATCTTCATAATCATAGGACATTGAACGCGCCTCACGCTGCTCCTCGCTTGGGGCGACCTGCGTTCTCGCTTCTTCTTGCCGGAGAGCGATGAGTAGTGTTTCTGGCGAGAAATGCTCCTTCGAGCGAGGGGAGCGGTGTCTTCGCACGGCCGGCCGGGCGCGCAGCGTATGTTCTCCGCCTTCCGCAGACGCGGCGCCCGAATCGACCCTCTTTTCAGATCGAGATGAGCGCTCTCTCGTCGCGATCACCTGATTTTTGTTTTGCAAGATTCGCAAAACCGCTGAGTGACATGGTCCGGCAGAGGTTCTCAATGCCCGCTTCAATCGGCGCGCAAGTCTCCGTGAACGGGCGTTGAATCTGTTGGAGGATAGGTCCGCGACCGCTGTGCACCGGGCGTTCTTGTCGTGGAAGTCTCGAGACTCGTGGATCGCGGACGCCACGCCCGGGTTCGCCTGGCCGATTCTCGCCGAGGATTGAGTCGAGAAGTGGCCCGCTCGGGGCCGGCCGCATGGAGCCATGAATGAGGTAGGATAGCGCACGGGCCTCCCATCGTGGTCGCCAATTGATCGCATTTTGACCAATGAAGAGTTGTAGTTGTTGTTCTCGCCGATGGGCCGGCCGTTGATTGGGTGAAAGGACCGGCCCCTAGCTTCACGCGCTGAGCACCTCGTGGTACCGCAAAGACACTCCGACGATCTAGTGAGAGGTCGCCGGGCAGATAGCACAAGGTTAGAGAACGCACTGATGCCATGTGCGAATGGCGATATATACCGCGAGGTCCGACTGCTTTGCGGAGATTTCGCCGCGAATTGCGCCCAAGCGCCAGATTGGGCCGCCGAGTTGGGCCGGGCCGCAGTCCAGCTTGCCGCTGGCGCTTCGACGGCCGATACACCTGCCAGAACAATTCTCATGCTAACATGACCAAGTCTTCTATGCCACATCCATTTATCATCTTCTTTAGAGACGAGACACGCTTCATCTAGCAAATCATCAAGACACACACTATAAAGGTAAATTGTTCTATGACCTTCAAAGTTTGTTTTACCGTAACCTAAACAATTTAGTTTGCATGCATCGATTTAAAAATACTTGATTTCCAAAGATCAACAATTGACTCACATCGAGAAGATTGTGTTTCAAGCCTTCAACATATTGAACATTTTGAATCGAAAGCAGAGTTTATTTTATCTATCAGATTTCTACACCTTTGATCCAGCTTCTTTGTCATCATTACCAAACATGACAAAGCCTCCATCAAATCTCTCCATGAAGAGAAATTTATCTTTTCTCCCAATCATGTGCCTTAACCATCCACCGCCTAAGAACCACGATTTTCCCTTTGATGCTAAGAGGCACTCTTTCAATTGTAGTTAACAAAGATTTAGGTACCCATTGTCTTTTGGGTCCTTGTTGGTAGTGTATTTCCAAACCCGCTTTTTGCTTTTTTGTAATAACTTGACATGTAATGTCCAAGTTGTTTACAAGATTTGAGCATTTTGTTTTGGCTTTTTGTGATTTTCGTAAGCCTTTCTATGATAAATCCTAGCCTTCTCGTGATGCAAAGAGTGCATCTCTGAGCAGATTTGAGATTTTGTACACATATAAGCAACTCATGTGTTAAATGATTAACTTGCTCTTTCAAAGCATTGTTTTCCCAAATGATTTCCAAATTTGGATCTTTTGACTCATTAGCTACATCAGCTAATTTTAAACTTAGAAGCTTATATTTTTCATAGTGTTTGAAGAGAGGTTGTTATAAAGTATGAATGGTTTTGTACATTCGTACATTTTGAGCTCTCAGATCCTCATTTTCACTTTTTGATTAACAGAGTTGTTGTTGAAAAACATGCATTTTTGAGATAAAATGTTTGAATCATAAAGCAAGCAATCAAAAGATGATTCTATTTCTTTGCATGTATCGCATCTAGAGAGTTCAGAGTCAGATACCTCATCTTGAGTTGATCCTGCCATGAGGCACAAATTTGTAGGTTCTCCATCATGTTATGAAGAGGAATTATCTGAGTCATCCCAAGTTGCCATGAGTGTTTTCTTCATTTCTGAGGACCTTCAGAATCCTTTGTTGTTTAGAAGGGGGCATTCTTGTCTCATATGACCGGTTTTTGTGTATTCAAAGCAATTGATTTTCTATATGTTTGAATCACTGTTTCAAATATCTATTTTGTACTGAGAGAATTCTTTTCTTTCTTTCTGTTTGCAAACCACTTGTGTACCCTTCTTGAGATTAATGACCATTTTTATCCTTCTAAATCTTCTTCATGAAGCATGGATAGAAAACTAAGAAACAAGATTTGTTTTTAAAGCATGGATGTTCAAAGATAGATCATTGCTTACCAGTTTTCTTAGATTGCTACATGAAGCTCCTTGTTGTAGTTGTGCTCTCTCCCCGAGGAAAGCTAAGTGTCATTAGCCAGAGATAGATTTGTTGCAAAGACCTATGTTCCATCTCCCATCGCTAAGTTCTCACCTGTCATTAAGCTTTTCCTGCACTCCAAGAGCAAGTCTTAGGTAGTTTAACTATAGACATAATATAGCTAGGTATAGCATGTATAATCGCTTTAATCAACGCTCTCCTTCCCAAAGCAGGATTGAGAAGGTTACCTTTCCAATCTACTCATCACTTTATCAATGCACCCCATGGTCCTTTGAATCGTGAAGTATGTGTTTATTGAAATCTGCTCTTGTTGTTGACAGTGAGCATCGCCAGAATCAAATACCTTTGATTTGGTCTCCTCGAAAGCGATTTTCTAGATCTTTCCAAATCGCCACCGCAGAGGTGGTGTAGAAAAAATCGAAAATATTTCTTTGGTTAGCGAACCGAGGATCCACGATGCAACAATACTATCATTGCGATGCCAAAGCGCGCACTTCAAGTATCAACAAAGATCCGCTTGAGATTGAGCCATCGAAGAAACCTAATTAGTTTCGGCCCATCAAGAGAAATAATTATGGATCTCGCGCCATGTGAGATAATTGGTTCCATCAAGAGGTTTAGACACAAGAACCAAGCCATGATTGTCTATGAGATAGATATAGAATGGATCAGTGTTGTACATTGCAAGATCGAAAGTGAAGAAAAAATGAGATTGCAATGAGGAAGAAGATAGTGCGTAACGTAATGATCGAGAGAGAGAGGTAGCGAAAGACCTCAGAAACTAATGATATATACCATATTAGATCATTCAAGATGAGAGATGCACTGAATCGAAATATTGATTCTCGTTAAATTGGGGAAAAAGCAATCAGATATTACAATATATATATATATATATATATATATATATATATATATATATATATATATATATATATATATATATATATATATATATATATATATATATATATATAAAGAGAAAGAGAGTAAACAGCAACTAAACTCTAACTAACTTGCTAAACTACTTACAAGGCTAACTAATTTTGTCTTACAGTTATAACTACTTTAATCAAAACTAAATAAACTGGTACTATCTTACAGTATTCGTAATATCTTTGGCAACATAAGGAACAATGAAACATATACTCGCCTACCCCTTGAGAAAAGGGGATTTTGACGCCAAATTGCGGGTACAGTTGAGTGTGGACCCTCCAACGTTCAATAATGGACCCTAAAATCTAATTGATATAAATTTCGTTTGTAATCCCAAATTCATGTTTTCTTCAACCTTAGTTCCACCATCTAATTCTCCATGTTCTCTATTTCATAAGCTATTGTTAATCTTCTCAAGCCTCTAAACACCAATTTTGATTCCAAACCCTAATTTCAGCACTATAATTATCATTCTCAAGATTTCCCAATATACATACCTTTCACTAAGTTGTGTTGCTCTACAGTTTCTTTCCTTTTCAGACTGATTTCCATCTTCTTTCTTTTTTTTGTTTTTTGAGATTAATTTCCATCTTCTTTCTAATTACCACTATTCTAGTGTTACTTTTGGACATATGGTCTGTTCGGCATGTGCACCCTTTTAAGAAGAATTCCTTTGCCATCATACTTTCAAAACTAAAGTAAACTTTTATCGTAGATTAAATATAAGTTTACAAAAAAATTCCTCATCGGCTAAGAAATAACTTATTTTCCATCATACTCTTCAAAATTATCTTTGAAGTAATAATTCAGGAAAAATATAAAGGAGATGGAGAAATAGTTTCAAACTATTGCCATAGAATGGAAAAAGAACCGTTGTTTTTTCTTCTCAATAGGAGCGGTTTTATGCTGGCATTGACGATTTAAAATTCATTCCCTAAGGTCTAGGCAACTCTTGCAAAACCCACGGTTTAAAAATCGTTTCCGAAAGAAAAGGAAACAATTTTTTCCAATTTAGGGAATAGTTTTCAAGTGTTGTTGTAAAATGATGTAGTGCCACTATCTCCAATGTCATATATGTCAACAAAAACCAATGTGTGTCTTCTATCAGTTGTTAGAGTCAATATTGGCTGCTTTTGTTGTTTGCAAGTACAAACAAGAGAAAAGAAAACTTGGTGGGAATGAGTATGTTGTAAAAATGTTTTATGGCATATAACAAACATAGATGAAAACAACCAGACGATAACATATCTCTTTCTCTCTCTCACACAAACACACACGTGATCAATTGGAAAAGAGTGCCCCGATGGTGAGTACTTTGTTATTTCACACTCTACAAATCTTTATAATGTAGAGTGACAGTCGAGTATGTAAGTCTGATATGAATCTTCCAATGTAAAGACATGTGTACTAACCACATTTTCTCATTTTCTTTCTTTTATTTTTGATTTAATTTCTTTTATCGTTAGGATAACTTTTGAAATCAAAGTTGAATTAGGCCATTTACGTTAATCTTTGGTTTTTTTTTCATATTTTAAGTTAGGCCTCTTAACCCAACTTGAAGTGGTAGTTGGGAAAATGTAAAAAAAAAAAAGGAAAGAGTAGCGCTATTTAAAAAGAGCAAAGGGTAGTTAGCTCTTTCATAAAATAAAACCCTTGCCATTGATTTTCTAGTGTAGTGCTTTGATCTCTATATATTTTGCAAACAAATTCTGGGATGGAGCTGAAAATATTTTACTCATTCCTCCGAATTGCTACCCATTCTAGTTTGAATTGTGAGAAGTTCGAGAGGAAAGTGAAAAATGCAAGGCAAAGAAAGGTTGCAAAATAAACGTTTAGATTGATAAAGAAGAGGAGGCTAGAAACATATTAAAGCTTTCAAGTAAAGTTACATGTTGAATCATTCTTTGTTATTATATGTTGAACTTTCTTGAAATATACAAATCCAAATCCCATACGCTGGATCGAATATACAAATCCAAATTCCACACGCTAGATCGAATACATGCATAATGCTAAAAATAAAAAAGAAAGCCATTTGTTTTCAAGCCCAACCCTTTAGTACCAACTACAAGAAATTTGGTTAGTACTGACGGACAACAACCCAGTAAATAAGAAATGAATTACTGATGCACTTGATCGTCGGTAATGAGCGGGAGAAATTTGAAGTAGTACAGAGGGACTTACCGACAGATTTGGCCATCAATATTTGAAATTTCTAACCGTTATATATTGACGAGAAAATCTGTCGATAATAAAGTGGGTTTCTGACACACTTATATACCGACATATTTGTCTACCAGTAACGTTTAATAAACCCCAAAACTCGCACCAGAACCCTCATCCCCTCTTATTTTCTCTTCTTTCTCTTCTCTCTTCACTCTTCTCTCCCTCTATCACACACGCCGCCACGGCTCCACCAATGACATCGCCACCACCACCGCATCCCTCCCCATCTTCGCCTCTACTGCAAACTCTACTCTCTCTCTCTCTCTCTCTATGTCTCTCTTTCTCTCTTAATTTCAGTTTCTATCAAGTAATTAAGTCTTCTAAATTCTTTCCATTCTGTTTTTTAGAGAATGGAACTTAAATTAGGGCTAGAAAGGAACAAAGTTAGGTTTCTATTATTGTGGATGTTGTTGTTAATGAGTTGATATTGAACCTATGTTAGGGTTTTGTTATTGTGTCAAAACCATGTTAGCATAGGATTAGGGAGATAATTTCTAAGATAAGAATTGAAATATGGATTTGAAATTGAGTTAGAAATTAATTTGTTGTGTGTAGGATTAGATATACCATTGACTTGAGATTGTGTTGAAATTACAAATGAAGGGGAAGCGACAATAATTTCTTTAAGAGTTTATTATTGTAGAGAAGCGACATGAATTGTTTGAATTTGAAGGGGGGGCTAGATTTTCATGTGTTGTTTATGCGACAGTGTACGTATTAGGAAGAAAAATGAAGTCAGATATTACTTGATATATTTTTTATTATGCAGGTTGCTTCCTTAGAAGACCACTCTGAAGCTATGTGATACAAAAAAAGTATCACATATTCTGGCCAAGGTGGAGATATGTGGATGAGGATTCATCGAAGGAATTTTTTGATGTGTTTAAGGTAAGTATCAATAATCATTACATATATTGCTAAATTTAATTTATTATATTTAATGTTTAATATAATCACTAATACATAGTTTGTATTTTCTTAATACAAATGAGAGTTGGGTGGAAGGTCGATAAACAGAAGGACATTAGGAGGATGTTGATGCAAAGAGCGGGTCGCCGTCTGTCTGACATGCTTAGGGAGATGCGCATTAAAAATCATAGGCCCTTTTGGATAGGTGAGTGTGTATGGGCAACCCTCAATAAATACTAGGACACGACAGATTTCCAAAAATTGTTGAATCAAGCTAAGAGGAAGAGAGCATCAGAGAAGGGTGGCTCGCTTCATTGCTATAAGTCAATCGGCCAGGCTCGACATGCTGCAAGATTGGTAAAGTTTTTTTTATTACAGAAAGACCTGTTATTTTTGTGTGTTATTTTAGTTAGGGAAATTAGTTAGAAGCCATAGAACATGTGTTTTTCATTTTTACAAGCTAAGAAGCTCTGGCACGCGCTACCTATACATGAGTTGCACATGATCACACATGTCAAGAAGGGATCCCACAATTACTTTGATGACACTCAAGAAAGACTCCGGTAAATATCCAACATAATTTGTACTATGTATTGTATTGTTTTGTTACAACTTACACTACTTGATGTTTGATTATGCAAAATGGGAGGAGTTTCATCAAATGATGACTCAACCGATCCAGGGGAGGTGCGAACCTTTGTCACCTGATGCACCTAACCCCGAGGAGGTTGTACTAACTATGGAGAATTGGAATAAGACAGTAGAAGGGAAGTATATAAGGGTCTCCTGTATGTTGCGAGGCCCTTTTTCCCTTTATTCAGAGGGGGTTGATCAAGTCGACACCAACAAAGCTTATGCAAGTCGACTCTTCCTTCAGATAGCGCAACCGAGGTCACGAATCGAGGAGCGGGTGCAAGCTTTGGATGACACAATCAAGACCTTGCGGGAGGATATAGCGAGGACGCAATCAAATAACTCATTCAAATCCTCGATGATGTTGTTGGGTTAGGATCCTATTCGATGTCGATGATGGGACATATTAGGATTGTTGGTACTTTATTTGATTTTTATAACACTTTGTATATTGCATTTTATTTGGTTGATTGATTATGACATTTTGAATATCATTTAATTTTTGCCAAAATTTTTATATAAAAATGATTTAATTTATTTTATTTTAATTTCCATATATTAATATAAAAAATAGAGGCATGTTGGAAAAATGAAATTAAAAATTTTACCTCCACTGGTTTCTACAGAAGGATTTGGACATCGGTAATCTTGTCAACTAATGTGATTACCAACAGATATACCCTCGGTAATTAGCAACAAACACATATCCATGCTAATTACCTACGCCATTACCGCCAGATTCAACTTGATCGTTGATAAGTGTTTTCGACCAAACCATGCTAGAAAACCTCATAGTCACATAAATAAGAAGGAGAAAATAAAATCTTAGTGCATAAATGAGAATAAGAAAAAGAAACAGTGTACAAAAGTCAAAATAAAAAAGGTCAGCACTACCAATAAAAAAACTATGATAGGTTGATAATCAATAATATCTTCATTCATTAAACAATACAAATTATTCATTTATCATTTTCATCCTAAATTAGTTAATATCATATAACAATATAACAATGTTGACGAAAAATTGGCTAATCATTTTCATTTATTTTTCGCATTTTTCGCATGTCAGACATTGTTCATAATCTTCCAAAAAAAGCTGATTTTTTTGTTGTTTTTCATACTTTTGCTAGCTACTTACGAAGTGTCCCAACGCTTTTGTGATTACGATCAAATTTTACCCTTCGAAAACCGAATTTGTTAACTGTGGTAATCGAACTCAAAAACAACGGGTCGACCCTGTATATTAGAATAGATTAAGTCATTTGGCCAACGGTGTTGGTTAAAATACAAAACTTCTGTTTAAAACATACTAGTACTATCAAGTGAAAAAGCTTGAAGACAATAATCATAGTTTAGACCGGATAAGCATTCCCATAAGCCACATAAAACAACACTTTATTTATGATATAATGGCTTCGATGCGTGCAGACAGAAACGATTACGTATGGATCCTTTGAAAACAGTGCCTTAAAAACAACATTGAGAAGGGTATTTGTACGGCTTCTTGGGTGGTGGTGGCGGAGACTTATACTTGTATACTGGTGGTGGTGGGAGAAGGGTATTTGTAGGGTTTCTTAGTTGGTGGTGGTGGAGACTTGTACTTATAAACTGGTGGTGGCGGAGATTTGTATTTATAAACTGGTGGTGGAGGTGAAGCGTATTTGTATGGCTTCTTTGGTGGAGGTGGAGGAGACTTGTACTTGTAAACCAGTGGTGGTGGAGATTTGTATTTATAAATTGGTGGTGGAGGTGAAGGGTATTTGTAGGGCTTCTTTGGTGGTGGTGGAGGAGATTTGTACTTGTAAACTGGTGGTGGAGGTGAAGGGTATTTATAGGGTTTCTTTGGTATAAGTGTGGAGATGAGTAATGGTAAGGAACCTTTGGTGGAGGAGGGGGAGAAGGATACTTCTTAGGTGGTGGTGGTGGAGATGAATAGACATAGTTATTAGCTGAGACAAAGGGCCAACTTAGAGAGGATATTGCAAATACAAGAGTGAGAGTAGCAAAGGCCATTAGAGACCCCATTTTTATTCTCACTCTCCAACTTCACTTCTAAGTGAGTTTTGGTTATGCTATTAGGAAGGTCATGACCCTTTATATAGTTTTTTAGTTACCAAATTATAGTACAAAGTAATATTCAAATTTACATGTACTTAGTTGAATTGATATATTCAAATTTACCTTCTTGAAAATTATGATATTGTTGAAATTGGTTAGGTTAATTAATTATTTGTTTTTGGACCCCATGCAAATTGGGTATCTTTTGCAATAGAGATTTCATTCTATTTAAGCTAGAGAAAAGTAGGTGGCTGATCCAGCTGGTAATGTTGACATCATCCTTTTAATTTTATTTTCCTAAAAAAGGACAGCAACCTTATTTGTTATTTTCTTTGTAGTTTGTACGATTTTTTTTTCTGATTTTTCTAACACACTCACCAGTAAAGTCTTTGATAAATTATTTTTCAAACATCAACCTAATTTTTTTGTCAAGAAAAGCACACTCACCACTTAAGTCTTTGATAAATTATTTTATTAATTTCTATCAATTTATTCACCTTTTCATTCATTCTCACCTGTAAAACAAATTGGCCGGACTTGAGGCTTGTTGCTCTTGTATGCATATATATCTAAAATTTCTTAGTTGTTAAATTGCAACAATATCATTTGGCTTTTCTAGGCATATCTCCAACCATACTATGGATCAAATTGGTCACTTGTTTTTCATGCTCTAAAACACTAAAACCTTATTTAAGTCTCCCATTTTTTATATCAAATTGGTCACTTGTTTTTCATTTTTCATGTGCACTTAATTCCAAATTGTTACGTTGCGCCATTTTCTCCTTGTTTTTCATTTTTCATGTGCACTTAATTCTCTGCAAACTCGAACTTAATTGTCCCCACTACTAGTTGCATTGTCAATTTCAGCAGCATGGGAACACCGACTCCTGAGTTCGAATCCAGGAGTATTTGTTGAATAATGTGTGTTGTAACACCCCAAATAATTTAATTAAGAAATTGATTAAATTGTTTAAGTGTTGCACTATTTTTAATTATATTAAATTATAATATAGTGTTTTATAATTTGGTATTTTATTTAATTGAAGGGAGTGGTATTGGAGATACCGGAACTGCAAGGATTGGCCCAGGAGCCCAAGCCCAATGACTTAGGCTCCTTGGAGTGATGCATTTCGCATCATTGTGCAAGAGAAAGGAAAAAGAAAGAAACTTCATAAGAGAGAAGAGAGAAAGGAGAAGAAATACTACGCAAAACCCTAGTGTGGAAAGAAGGATTGATCGCACTCAAGGAGAAAGGAAGGAGAAGGAGATTTGTTGCCGAGGTTTTGTAGGTGATCATGCGTGAAAGAGCTTCTCTACGGTGTAAAATAAGGTAAGTGGGAGTCTCACTCTATAATAGAGGGTATAATAGGTTGTATAGAGTCATAGTGTCCCTAATTGTTGATAATTGAATGATTGATTGAATTTGATTGAGTGAATTTGATGAAATTGCATGAGAAATTGATTTAGGCTTAATGTTAGGGTTTATGTGCTTGATTTCGTGTTTTGGTGTGAATTGATGTTTGAAATGTAAAATTGAATATGTTAAAAGGATTATAGAGTGAATTTGAATGATATATGGTGGTTAGAATTGGAAGGAATTGAGAATTGGGGATTTTTGAGGTATATGTGGCGCCAAAGTGGCTAGGATCTGGCGCTCTCGCAATCGAAAGCAAAGAGGCTATAGTGCCGTGTTGCTCGCTTCTCGGGCGCCACTTTGCCGGGAAATTACCGGGTTATCGCTCATGCGCCGGAGTTGTGTTTTTCGCGGCAGGTGTTACGCCTGGCGCCAAGTTGCCGGGAAATGGCGCCCAGCGCACTTTTGAGTGCCGTGGAGTGTGTGTTTGCCGCCCGGGCGCGTAATCGTGGGTATTTTGGGGCCCGGGAGTGAAACTTGTATTTCGGGCATATTTCACCGCGCCATATTTTGTATTTACTCGCCAAAAACATTTTTAAACATTTTGGCTCGAGTGGTTTTTGGTTTGCAAGTGTTGGGGTGCTGGTCATTGGGGCGCCAAACCGTACGCCAGTGGCGCCTAGGCGGTGCATGTGTCTCGAGATCGTGGTTCGAACCGTGTCTTAGTTTGTGTTCTAGGTCCGTGTTGCCCGCAGGGGCGCCAGAGACAGAAAAGTGGCGCCAAAGGATCGTGTGTTGCCAGGGGGCGCCAAAGTGCCGAGTTTCGCGCGCTAGTGCCGTGGTTGCACTGTGGGCGCTGTATCGTGGGGAAAATGGCGCCTAGTGCCGCCAAGTGCTTGAGTGTGTGTTGTTTTGGTTCCTAGGGGACAGCTTTGGTCCCTAGATGATCTGCTTTTGGCCCTAAATGGTGGTTTAGGTCCTCGAGTGAGGTCGAGTCTTCTAGATGAGATTAGTCCTCGGGACTTAATTGTGTTGAGAGTGTATCTTGAGATGACCGAGAATGCCATGGGGGCATGAGCCGAGGCCAAGCCATGAGGGCTATAAAATGAGATTGATAATCGAGGTAAGAGTTAGTGAGTGCACTGAGATGTTTGAGAATGTGTTTGTGTTGTTAAATGGAGTCTCATGCATACATTCTTGGCCTGGGCCGTAGAGCTTATAAAATGATTGTGAAGTTCCGAGGGCGGCTGAGGCCAGAGTCATGAGGACTCTATTATTGATGAGAATGCCGAGGGCAAATATTGAGAACGCCGAGGGCAAATGGTACCACATGCATAACTACATTGCATACATTCTCACGAGTGCGTGAATATTATTGAGTTGATGATCGTGTGTTTGATTATGTCGTGAATCGTGATTTTATATATTGCCTATTATCACTTTTATTATATAGTTCGAGACTCACCCTTTCGTTGTTGTTTACCATGTGTAGTCATGAGTGAGGCTTTCGCTTCCGATACACGTAGCACCTAGGAGTTGGGGTTTAGATCGCTATTTGATTTTATTTTGCTCATTGTGAGCCTTTATATGTATTGTTTTTTGAGATTGCCGAGTACCACCTCGAGATGTAGTTTATTTCACGCGTGACATGAGATTTTATCCCACGTGTTGTATGGTGTTATGTATCTATGCATTTTTCTCGAATCGATCGTTGAGCATTTTAAGAGAGGAGCGTAACACTCCATTAAATGAGAAAAATGATTTTTATACTCGATTTTTGAATTAAATCACGTAGAATTGGGGTGTTACATTAGTGGTGTTTACTTGTTATTTCGCTCTGCCGACGATGGGGCGCTTCATTATTTACTTTTGTCTTCTATCGTATGGTTATTGACAATGTTGATTGTGTGGCAACTCACTTGTGTGACTAAGCTTCAATTATCCTACGGCAAGCCATTCTCAAGTGAAAGATTTGAAGCTAGCCAAGGAAAAGTAGTTATGTTCGGTTACTATGTGAAGATATCATGTAATTGATTGTAATGCATAATAAATAGTTCCTCGAGCTAGGATTAGATACGTTAATCATTTCGGGCTTGTGTGGAGTGAAAACACCGATTCAAGGGCTAGGGAAGTGAGGGGGAAACACATTGGGTCACCATTGTTGTAATCTTCATAACTCTTTCAAGAATCAATGAAAATGGATCAATACGGTTTGTATGATCCCGCATGTAGGTATCCAATCTAGATGCCGAATCACACAACAATTTTGTGTGTTTGTGTTTCAATTGCAAGAATTTGGTTATTCCCAATTTCTAGGGTTTAATTGGGTTTTTTCTTAATCGGCTTCAATTCTCGCAAATTCAAGTTTAATCGCCATTCGAATTAGTTGTATAAACTTGTTGCGTAATCTTGTTCTTCAAGATTAAATCGATTTCACGCAATATCAAGATCGTAAATTGATTCTTTTGTTTTCTCGTTTTTTGTTGGTATATCGCTTCTTCATCGATATGTTATCGCTCCATTGCTTCGCAATTACAAGAATCGTAATAATCTCAACAACCGTATCGAGCTTTGTTGAGGCAAAGATTAATGGAAATGACTAAGTTCAATATTGAGAAGTTTAATGGTAAGAATGATTTCGGCCATGGAAGATGAAGATGGAAGCAATACTCACGCAACAAGGTCTTGAAGATGCATTGGAAGGAGAGAGTAAACTCCCGATACATTGATCGATAAAGAAAAGAAAGAAAAGATGAAGAAAGCATATAGTGCTATAATCTCGTGCCTAGCCGATAAAGTCTTGAGAGAGATTTCAAAGGAAAATCACGTCCATTTTGGGTCAAACTTGAAAGTTTGTACATGACAAAGTCCCTTGCAAATCGGTTATATCTAAAGCAAAAACTCTACACTTTCAAGATGCACCAAGGTACGCTCTATAAGTGATCACATTGATGAGTATAATAAACCGATTCTAGACCTAGAGAACATTGATGTGAAAATAGAGGATGAAGACCAAGCCCTCGTTGTCGATTAGATCCTTGTCTAGTGAATATGATATTCTAGCGTATACTTTGATATACGGGAGAGAATCAATAACCTTTGATGAAGTCCAAAGTGCATTGATGTCCATAGAACTCCATAGAAGGTCCGGAAACAAGGATCAAGATCAATGGGAAAGTCTTGTAGCTGGGGAAGAAATAATAACAGAGATGAGAAAGGAAAAGGTAGTGGCTAGATCTAAATCAAAAACAAAGTATAAATGCTATATCTGGTCATAAACCCTACCACTACAAGAAAGACTGGTCCCGATAGGAAAACTAAGAAAACCAATGGTTCAAATGATAATGGTGATGCCTCCGTTGCATCGATGGATATGATAGTTGTGAAGTATTAGTTGCTTTCAGCAAGTGAATGTGAGGAAGTGACTAATAAGGATAATAAGATCGTAGAGGATGATGGGCTATGGACTCGCATGTTCCTATCATATGTGCCCTCGAGAGATTGGTTCATCGAGTATAAAGCCTATTCAGTGGGCAAGTGACTATGGGAAATAATGGTAATTGTAAGGTGATTGGCATTGGCACCGTGATGTTAAGACTAGCCGATGGAACATTGAAGAAGCTTACAAATGTAAGATATGTGATAGGTCTCAAAAGACCTCCGATTTCTCTAGGAATGTTAGAGAAGAGTGGTTTCAGCTTTCAAAGGAGAAAATTCTACTTTAAAGGTTATGAAGGGATCCGTGGTGGTAATGAAGGGAACAAGACAAGGTAATTGTCTTTACATTCTTCAAGGAGGCATCATAAAGATGAAGCACTGTCAGGTCGTGGAAATCTAGCAAGAATCACTTTTATGGCATCAAAGACTTGGCCATATGAGTGAAAAATGTCCGAAAGAGCTTTGAGAAACAAGGAGTGCTATGTGGAGACAAGATTCACAAGCTTGATTTCTGTGGAACATTGTGTAGTAGGCAAGCTGCACTGAGTAAAATTTGCTACCGGTAAGCACAAAATGTAAGAGAAACTTGGATATGTGCATTCAGATCTGGGGCCATCCGTAACTCCAACACATGGAGGTAACAAGTATTTCATTACTTTTATCGATGATTATAGTAGAAAGGTTTTGATTTATTTGTTAAAATCAAAAGATGAGGCCTTTAAAACCTTTGTAGAATGGAAAAAGAAAGTTGAAACTCAAATCGCCTTCATGTCAAAGCTCTAAGAACTGATAATGGCTTAGAGTTTTGTAATGAAGAGTTCAACAAATATCGTAAAGATCATGGAATTTTTAGAAACCTAATCGTGAGAGGTACTCCTCAAATGTAATGGTTTGGCCGAAAGATTGAATAGAACCTTGTTGGAAAAGGTTAGATGTACGTCGCCTTGTGCTAGATTGCCTAAAACTTTCGGGGAGAGACAAGACATATCGTGATGCTATTTGATCAATCAGAGTCCCTCCACAGCCTCTTGAGTTTAAAACTCCTCAAGAGATGTGGCATGGCAAACCTCCTGATCTGCAGAATTTGAATGTATTTGGTTGCCCAGCTTACTTCCATGTGAGTGAAGGAAAGCTTGAACCAAGGGCAAAGAAAGGTTACTTCATGGGATATCCCGATGGAGTTAAAGGTTACAGAATTTGGTCTATCAATGATAAGAAATGTATCATTAGTAGAAATGTTACTTTTAATGAATCCAAGTTGATTGATCTCAGTCAAGACAGTGAAACTCTTGACGAGAAATTGCCTAACAAGGACACTCAGATTGAGGTGGAGCTTGAGGAAAAGCAATGTGAGAATCAAATTGGAGATGATGAACTAGACCAAGGTAATGAACAAGGTGTGGTTGATGGTACAGACTCAGAAAGTGAAGTTGAGGAGAATGAACCTGACTACCTATTATGCAGAGACATAGAAAGAAGGGTAAGCAAGCCACCAGATAGATTTGGATATGAATCTATGACTGTCTATGCCTTAAATACATCTGCAAGTGTGATCTATGAAGAACCATTAACATATGATCAAGCAATGAGTAGCAAGGATCAAAACAAATGGGATCAAGCTATGAAAGAAGAGATGTCTTCTCTGCAGAAAAACCAGACCTGGAAGCTTGTGAAGAAACCTGCTGGTGTGAAATTAGTAGGTTGCAAGTGGATCTATAAAGTAAAGGAAGGGAACACAGATAGCGATCCACCTAGGTTCAAAGCTAGGCTCGTAGCTAAAGGCTACACACAAAGGGAAGGTGTGGATTTCAATGAAATATTCTCACCTGTTGTGAAACACACTTCAATAAGAGTGCTCTTAGCACTTGTTTCAAAATTCGACCTATGTCTTGAACAGATGGATGTTAAGAAAGCTTTTCTTCATGGTGTTCTGGAAGAAAAGATCTACATGACACAACCTAAGGGATTTGAGGAACAAGAGAAAAACTACCATGTATGTTTGCTGCAAAGATCATTGTATGGATTGAAACAATCTCCTAGACAGTGGTACAAACGATTTGACAGCTACATGATCAACATCAAATACAAAAGAAGTTCATGTGATAGTTGTGTGTATTACAAAGAGTTAAAGGAAGGAAGTTTTGTCTACTTGCTTCTCTATGTTGATGACATGCTTATTGCAAGCAAAGATAAGCAGTAAATCTCAAAACTCAAAGCTCTTCTCCAAAAGGAATTTGAAATGAAGGACTTGGGACAAGCTAGAAAAATCCTAGGAATGGAGATAAAGAGGAAAGAGGATTCATATGAATTGGTAGTCAATCAAGAGGGTTATGCTATGAAGGTACTTAGTAGGTTTAACATGAATTTCGCAAAATCTACTAAGGTACCTATGTGAGCTCACTCAAACTATATGTTCACGATTGTCCTACAAATGATGAAGAAAATAAGGATATGGATAACATACCCTATGCTAGTGTTGTTGGTAGCTTGATGTACTCAATGGTGTGCACTAGGCCCGACCTAGCTTATGCTTTAAGCTTGGTTAGTGTGACACTGTTTCTAACCCGGGAAGACAAAGATTGGAGTTGTCGTGAAACCGATTCTCGAGGTACTTAAATGGAACCGCAAAATTGGGATTGAGATACAAAGAAGAGGCTCATGATTCAGTGGAGTTGTGGGATATGTAGATTCTAATTTTGCAGTGATAGGACAAGAGAAGATCCCTAACAAAGTTATGTATTTACCTTGTTTGGTAACACTATAAGTTGGAAAGCTTCACTCCAACATGTAAGGGCACTTTCAACCACCGAGGCGTAATACATTGGCATAACAGAGGCCTTCAAGGAAGCTCTATGGTTGAAAGAGTTGGTGAATGAGCTCGTGTGGAGCAAGAGAGTGTAAAGGTGTATCAGGACAACCAAAGTGCAATACATCTATGCAAAAACAACTCATTTCACGAGAGAACAAAGCATATTGACATAAGATTGCATTCGATCAAAGATGTAATTGCCGATGGCAAGGTGCAAGTTCACAAGGCATACTACTCGTAATCCCGCAGACTTTATTACTAAAGTGGTTCCATTGTCAAAGTTCAAGCATTGCTTGAATTTGCTCAATGTGACTCAAGGTTAGACAAGGAGTTTCGGGTTATGCAGATCGGGTCCAATTGGTTCATTGACATTGGTTTTTTGCTCGAGTTGCCAAGGTGGAGATTGTTGATTGTGTGGCAACTCACTTGTGTGACTAGGCTTCAATTATCCTACGTGGCAAGCCATTCCTCAAGTGAAAGATTGAAGCTAGCTTTGGGCGGAAAAGTAGTTATGTTCGGTTACTATGTGAAGATATCATGTAATTGATTGTAATGCATAATAAATAGTTCCTCGAGCTAGGATTAGATACGTTAATCATTTTCGGGGCTTGTGGAGTGAAAACACTGGGATTCAAGGGCTAAGGGAAGTGAGGGGGAAACACATTGGGTCACCATTGTTGTAATCTTCATAACTCTTTCAAGAATCAATGAAAATGGATCAATACGGTTTGTATGATCCCGCGCATGTAGGTATCCAACTGGATGCCGAATCGCGCACAACAATTTTGTGTGTTTGTGTTTCAATTCGCAAGAATTTGGTTATTCCCAATTTCTAGGGTTTAATTGGGTTTTTTCTTAATCGCTTCAATTTCGCAAAATCAAGTTTAATCGCCATTCGAATTAGTTGTATAAACTTGTTGTGCATCTTGTTGTTCAAGATTAAATCGATTTCACGCAACATCAAGATCGTAAATTGGATTCTTTTGTTTTCTCGTTTTTTGCCGGTTTATCGCTTCTTCATCGATAAGTGTTATCGCTCCATTGCTTCGCAATTACAAGAACCTGTAATAATCTCAACAGCATAAACATGATTGGTAATGCATCCGATTTTATCGCGCTTTTGTATTTCAGATAGGATCTTTCAGAATAAATAGTAGTCCCGTTATGAGAATCAAACCCATGACTCAAGACAAGAACTAGGCTCTGCTCAAATGAATCACTGGATCGAATCGAATCGCCGATCGAAATCGAAATGGACCGTTAAAATCGAACTTTTAGTAATTCAAAACTAAACTACTTTTTAAAACAGATCGCTAATCGAACTATTTACGCCGCTTCGCTTATTTAATCGATTGGTCTTTTGGTAAGATCAATCTTTTAGTAAATACCAAAATCGAGCCGCTTTTATTAAAAATAGCCGCTAATCGAACTATCTACTTAACTTCATCTTCATTCTGGGTTATGGTTGTGAATTCTGTTATTATGATTGCTGCTGTATGGGTATTATGTTAGAGCAAAAATGAATGTAGTGAAAAACTAGAACATCCTGTTGTTTGTGCTTTGTTGTCCTGCTGATTGTTTTGGGAATAATGTCAGTGTTGGTTCTAGTTCAGTGGCTATTTCACCTGCTGCAATGCTTGTTTCTGCACCTCTTCTTGCACCAAGCTACCCTTGAATAAGCTTTTATGTTGATGTAATTGCCTTGTATGTAGTTTATTTAGTAAGTGGTGAGTTGAAGAATGTGTCTATAGTGTGTATGAATTTGATTTCGTAAAATTGAGATTGTAGTGTTAATGTTAGATGTTTTTACTCAAGTTTTATTCATAAATCAATGTAAATATTTCAACCAAACATAAAGCTATCATTATGAATTATGCAAAGAATGCAGATAGGTGCTTTGAGTCATTGCAGTGCTATTTTCATCAAGTCGATGGGAAGATAGATATATTACAATGCTTTTGAATTCTCACAATGTTATGGAGCTTGTTTAATTTTAGTGAGTCGAATAGCTTCTAGATTTGGTTATATAGTATATTACCATGTTACAATGTTATGGAGCTAGATATTAATGTTTGGTTAATAGTTCTGGCATCAAAAGTTCTGATAAAACAATTATAAAATGCAAAAGACTATTATTTTTTTAAAAAAATAGTTCGGCAGTTCAGATAACAGCTTTGGAAAGTTCGGCTTAATAGTTCAGCATTCTGCTTTTAATAATAAAATAATAGTACATAATTGAAACAAGTTTATTTTAACTCGAATTGTAAATCAAGACAATTCGGGCTGCAAACTACTAACACATTTCAGCCTACAATAAGTGTGTTAGAACAGCTTTAGTCCGGGGCTTTGGTACAATTTTACTTGTAAACCGAACTATGAATAGACCTAACAAGAACTCTTGACGTTGTCACCCACCACGATGGATTTTTGAGTTTAATGTTTAAAAAAACATATACACCTCTCTTCTTTAATAGGTAATGATATAAAAAATATATTTATATGTATGGTACTTTTTTTTATGTTTCTAAACTATAATTTTTATTTTGTTATAATATTTTTTATTTGAGACTTGGTAAAGCAGTTCAATAGTCATTCGGTTCGACCCTTGACCTTAATGGCGGACGAAAAAAAACTTGCTTTGTGGGGGAAAATTATAGTAAAAATATTATAGAAAATCAATTTAATTGGAATTAAAGTTAAAAAATTATCCAATGAATAAAAAAGATAAATTAAATTTGGAAACCATCAAAACAATTTTTTATATTGTAAGGAGAAGAAAGTAATTCAAGATTAGTACGTATATTAAAAAAATAAATTAAGGAAAAAATGAAATTTATGAAGTGCATTTTTTAATAAACGGGTGTTTTTTTTTTATTTATTTATTTTCTCTATTGTGATTAAAAATGACTAAATTATAATATTTTTTCAAAAAAGTGTACACTAAGTAGTTTACTATATAAGAATATAAATATATAATACACTTGGATGAGATTTTTGGTACAATAGCTAAAATAAAAGAAACAAAGAAAGAAAGCGAAAATTATCTAGTGAAGACAGTCCCACTAGCATCTACTAGCAGGAGGTTGAGGATCTCTACGTAAGGCTCCGCAATAGCACATAAGGCTCATGCTTCTTCCAAACCCCTAGCTACTCACTATACACCCCTTTTCCGTATGAAAAGACAAAAATATCCTCACTAAAAAAAGAAAATTCCAAACTCAAGTCTCACTCTCATCCCATACACCCCCTAAACCTCTAAACACTCATTACTCTCACTCTCATCACTCACTCACACTCCACACCCTTACCTCCATCTAATCTAATATCTTAAGCTGAAATCTACCTCCATTGAGTATCAACATTAAGGTATGTAGCTAATTCTACCAAATTGTAGTTTTATTTCGCGCATTCTTGTTCATTTATTTATTTTTTTTTGAAAGTGCGCATGGTTAGGACTCGCAGAGGTCGAACACGCGCCACCAGCGCAGCGCCGAACCATATGGTTCGACGGTCGCGGCGCCGAACCTACTAAAATAAGTGGGTCTCTATATTGAGTTGGTTCGCCAAGCGCGGCGCCGAACCGGCTCGCATGTCCGTTATCCGAACTCTCTCGATACACAAAATCGCGCAAAATTTCTCGGTTTTTAACCAGCCAGGTGATTTTTTCCCAACTTTGTAGGTTTGAAGATGGATGAAATCGCCCTATCCCTATCCCTAGCTAATTCTCGATCATTCGAGTTCATTCCAAACCGATCACGCCTTTGCTACTCGTGATGATTTGTTTAATTATGTTCGGCCTGCTTTCGTGACACTGGGATGGTTATGGTTATCAATCGATCGAACAATGTATGCAGGTCCGGGAAAATATTATGTGAGCTGGTTTGTGAAAAGGGTGGAAGTACAAGCATGTCGATATGGTTCCTACTGGGAGTAGAAAATGTTGTTGCAAGTTTCGCGCTTAAAGGGAAAGTTTATTAAAAACTTGAGGATGGATATTGTCTCGTTATGTGTGGCATACATAACCACGCATTATGCATTTACCCTCAATGTCATCTAAATGATAATAGATTAACAACTGAGTAGAAGGAAGTGGTTTCAAGAATGACGAAGAACTTGATTGCTTCAAATCGAATCTCGCCGAGCCGAGGTCTACTTACCCTAGAGACGCACCACTTCAATCTCAAGGAAATTCACAACGACGTCAAGGTTAGGTTAAGATCAACTAATCGCCGTGGTAGGACCGAACTACAAAAGTTGATGAATTTGATGGAGCGTGATAGGTATGTTTATTGGCACAAAGTTGATGAATGGACCGACATTGTGAAGGACATTTTTGGGCACACCTGCAAGTGGAGCTTATGAATGCATTTCCAATTGTTTTGATGATCGATTCCACATACAATACCAACCCAGATAGGTATCCGTTGGTTGAGATTGTCTGTGTGACATCACAGAGCATACTTTCTCGGCTGCATTCGCTATGTCAATTGGGAGAAGAAGCGGTAATTTTATTTGGGTAATTGTTCACTGCAACCTCTTTGTTACGCCTGCTATGAAGAGAGGCTCCCAATTCTGTGAACAATTACGCCATGGACAAAATGTCAAAAGACATAGCAAAGGATCGCCTGCATAATATATGTGACCTTTGCAACAATATAAAGCTTTAAACCCCTATTCACATGTTCTCAAACGGCTGATTTGAGCAAAGATTGATTTTGATGTTTTTTGAATTTCTTTGTCAATTTAATGATTTCATTATGTATAAGACAATTGTATTAAGACAATATCATGTTTTGTTTATCTAATTGAGTGATTTAGTTTGATTCTAGTAGTTATTTTAGACGCCAAATTACAAGTTTTTTTAAAAATCGCCAGACAAAGTTGTCGCCCGTAAACTAACTGCTTCGCTAAGTATCAGGAAGGTTCGGCCGTCCCAAAGTCGAGCCGGTTAGCATTTCATACAGCCGAACATTACAAAACGTAGGATTCGATGGATGTCCAATCGAACCGTCTTTTTTTCAAGGTTCGATGGAGGTCCAGTTGAACTTGTTCGCTTAGCCGCGGCGCAATCAATACCCATTTTTGTCAATCACGTGCTTTTCACGTGAGGGCAATTTGGGATTAAACCAAATTTGGGGGTGTCTGGTGAGTAGCTGGGGGGTTGTAAGAAGCATGGGCCGCACATAAAACTTCATCATTACTGGGACCAAACTTGGCTAAGAAGTCAGCGCAAGCATTACCCTCTCTCAAGGTGTGAAAGACATCCACTTGCCAATCTCTGGATAAAAGCTCATTTATATTATGAATTATGGTCGCGAGTGATGCCAACCGTTAATCGTTCGAGATCAATTAGATAACTGACGTCGAGTCTGAGTAGCACGATAAATACTTGAAACCAAAGTGCCGAGCCATCTTCAAACCATGGTAGAGCGCCAACAACTCTGCTTGAAGAATATTAGAGAAGTCAATATTGTCAGAAAAATTGTGGAACTAAACACCGCCCGAGTTCCTAATCAGCCCTCCAAAGCTTGAAACACGTGGGTTACCGAGACTACTACCATCTACATTCAAAACCATGGCATTTCCTTTTTCGGCGTTCCAAGTTATTAATCTAAAGGAAGTGAAGGTGTCTGCTTGAGGAAGGAATTATAGAACAAATTCGCAAAGTTAAGAGTAATGAGTAGTAATGTGTATTGAGGCACCAACTCATTCGCAAGGCACAACTTGTTCCTCGGTCGCACATATTTTAGTTTGCATACATAGGCCAAATTCTTTTGAAGAGTCAAGATACATGATAGAGAACTAAAATAAGAGAGGATCATGTTACAAAAAGGATTGAGACAAGGGGATCCATTGTCACCATTTATTTTCCTAATAGCAAAGTTGGAAGGCTTATCTTCTTCGTGTACAAGGCGCGTGGAGATTGGTGCTTTTGAAGGTTACACAATTAATGATAATTTGAGTTTCCTATAATGCAATTCGCAGATGACACGATGTTGATGGGGAGGGCTACTGGGATAACCTTTGGAGTATTAATCCATTTTGAGAGCGCTTTGAGCTTGTCTCGGTTTGAAAGTGAACTTTCGCAAGGGTAAGTTTATTGGTTAATATAGCAGTGAATTTATATCTTTAGCGCCCATCTTACTTCATTGTAGAATGTAAGCCATTCCGCTTAGATTTTTGGGCATCCCAATAGGAGCTAATCCTAAACGATCATCAACCCGAGATCGGTGCTTGATATGCTCAGGAAAATACTATCGTCCTGGAAAAGGCGCTTCCTTTCGATAGGAGGCCGGGTAACTCTTATTAATTTTGTACCGAATAGTATACCTCTCTCTCTATTTCTTTTTCATTTTACAAAGCTCCAAATGTGGTAATTAAGGCCATGGTCAAAATCCAAAGGGACTTCTTGTGGGGTATTAATGAGGGAGAATGCGACATGTATTGGGTGGCTTGGGAGAGGATTTGTCAACCGAAGAATGCAAGTGGACCTGGTATTAAAAATTTAGAGCTTTTTAACATAGCTCTATTATCTAAATGGAAGTGGAGGGCTATGGTGGATACTAATGCTAGTTGGAGGGGCTTGTTGACTCATAGGTATGGAGATCTTGCTTCATTGTTCACTTACGGTTTGTTGGAAGCGGGTCTCTGAGGACTCCAAGTTCGCTGTGGTGGAGTGAGTTGCTTGCTTTGGATTCTAATCTCTCTCTAGTGGGCCGGCTTTCAGGCGTGTGTTAGAAGAGGCTTGGGTGACTGCACTCGCTTAATTTTTGGCATGATCATCGGCTTGGGGCCGAACCTCCTTACTTGGTATTTCCCTCTTTTTCAAAGTTGTAATCATAAACAAGTCTCAGTGGCTGCAATTGGTGATTGGTCTAGTGGAAAGTGGGTCCGAAGGAACCATGGTTGGATGGTCAAAACAATACAAGCGCCCGGCGCCTAGCTTGCACAACGCCTTGTTGGCGGTGAGACCGATGTGGGATGACATGATTTTGGGTCTTGACTTTGGACTCACAAAAGCCTTTTCGCTTAAATCGCATTATGTGGTTGGTTACGCCATTGGGAGGCCGGACAACATCATGCCCGTGTTTGTCCGCTGAGTTTTGGAAAACGACAGCCGCCTAAAGTCTCAATTTTTGGTTTGCGTTGGCATATGATTCTCTTCCCACTCGCACAACTCTTCCATAGAAATGTGATTCATTCGAGGTCGAGACGATGTGTCCGCTTTTGTAATCAACATAGTGAAGATACTAATCACGTATGTAATAATGTAGTAATAATGTAAATAAAGTGAGTCATTCCATCCCATACCCCCCAAATTGGAGGGGAATGAAATTGAGGGAAAGTGATGGAATGGGATGGAATACATTCCATTGGTTTCCATTCCATTCCATCCATTTTTTAAATACCCAAACAATGGAGTCTTATCTCATTCCATTCCACTCCATTCCATCTCATACCACCAATCCAAACATACCCCGAATGTTCCTACAAAGAGAAACCATCAACGCCTCGAACTTCTTCATCGTGACCGCCTCGCTACACTTTTGAGTTGATTCTTACAACAATGTCATGGCTTTTAGGGTTCAGTTTCTCTTTTAAACCCTCTTTTCTTCTTTTCTTTTCGTTCTTTCTCTCGCTCTCACTCTTATAATAATGTCGATGATTTTGTTTCTTCTTTCAACCGCATGCTCCAAATGCGTCCTTCACCTCCCATCCTTGAGTTTAACAGGATTTTAGGTTCCCTTATTAAGACCAAGAACCATTACACCACCGTTATTTCCTCGCTCAAAAATGGAACTCAATGGAATTAAGCCGACATTGTTACATTGAACATTTTGGTCAATTGTTACGGCCACTTGAATCAAATGAATTTCGCATATTCTCTATTGGCCAATATTTTCAAGAGGGGTTACCAGCCAAATACCATTACCCTGAATGCACTTACGAAAGGTCTATGTCTTAAAGGTGATGTTAAGAAAGCTCTACA
Organism: Oxytropis ochrocephala; assembly: GCA_020916435.1. Lineage (NCBI taxonomy): Eukaryota > Viridiplantae > Streptophyta > Magnoliopsida > Fabales > Fabaceae > Oxytropis > Oxytropis ochrocephala. The sequence goes on from CM037095.1 coordinate 53,831,706, forward strand.
ATTTCATGATAAAGTTGTAGGTCATGGGTTTCACTTGGACCATGTTAGTTATGGAACATTGATTAATGGGTTATGTAAAATGGGACAAACAAAATCTGCCCTTGAGTTGCTTAGACGGATTGAAGGTAAATTTGTCAAGCCTAGTGTGGTAATGTACAACACAATTATTGATAGTCTTTGCAAAGATAAACTTGTAAGTGATGCTTTGATTTATATTCTAAAATGAATCTCAAGCTTAATTTTCCCCGATGTTGTCACTTATAGTTTCTAATTTATGGCTTTTGCATTGTGGGTCAATTTGAAAAAGCATTTGGGTTTTTGAATGAAATGGTATTTAAAAACATCGGCCCGAATGTTTATACTTTTAGTATATTGGTTGATGCTCTAGGCAAGGAAGGGAAATAGAAAGAAGCCAAAAATGTAATAGCAAAGTGATGATGAAAGAAGATGTAGAACCGGATGTTGTTACTTATAATACTTTAATGGATGGGTATTGGTTGGTTGATGAAGTTAGCAAGGCCAAAAATATATTCAACATTATGCCCCAAATGGGAGTCACTCCTGATATTCACATAGTCCATTAATCACAATACTAAAGACCAGGGTATTCGGCCAAATATGTACACATACACTATACTTCTTGATGGACTTTTTGTAAAGTTGGAAGACTGAAGGATGCTCTTGAGGTCTTTCATGATCTTTTGGTTAAGGGCTACAATCTAAATCTTGTAACATATAATGTCATGATCAATGGGCTTTGTGAAGAAAGTTTGATTGATGAAGCTTTGGACTTGTTGTCAAAAATGGAAGGCAAGAGTTGCATTCCTAATGTTGTCACTTATGAAACATCCTTCACGAAATGATTGCTAGAGGTCTACTATAAGAGTAAAAGTGAGACGCCGACATTCTTTATTTTTTAAGCTTCATTCGACGAGTTCTAGTGCTATGCTTTTATAAATTATTAACAAGAATAATTGATCTATTTCTATAGGTTGCCAATATTCTATGCATGTGCATGCTATTACTGAAATGTTCTATTTTTGTGTTAATCTGTTTCTGTAGGCATTGACTTGTTTTTTCCATCTATCCTAGTTTATTCTTAATTATAAATTTGTTTCCCAACAGTTAGACTTTATCAATGTTAAGATCTTAGCATATATGCTTGGCATATAATTATGAATATTGGAAGAAACGCAGATTATATCAATTTAACTTACTGTGTTGACTTTTATCTGTAATTCATTTCAGACTGTTAGTTGTAATATTAATGGGTTTCTCATTCTTCATTTCATGTTTCTAAAAGAACATGGAATCAAACACGTCCCTAGCAGAATCTGAGTTGGATGACCAATTATATCAATAAACAAGTCAGAGTTATTCACTAATGTGAAGGGGAATTGAATTATCATCTAATCTGAATAGGTGTAAGGCAAAAAACCATCTTTTAATATTTATGTTTGTTTGTGAATCATAGCAGTAGCTCTCTATATATAGAATGAGAGGAAGTGACATAAGAACAGTGTAATGTGATACACTAGAATCTGTTGTGACCCTCATTTTATAACAAGTTCAGCATGATTAATATCTATGTTTGCAGGATCATCTAGTTACACGATTATTATTTTACCGCTTTTATTTTCTTTTTCTCTATCAGCATAATTTAGAAACTTGATTGTAGTGTTTGGTAGGTAGGTAGGTGATGAGGTATCCATATACCTGGAGTTTGCTGCCAGAGGTTCCATAAATAATATATATATATATATATATATATATATATATATATATATATATATATATATATACTCAACAAATTTTGTCAGGGCTGGCTTAGAAGTTTAGATTCTACTGCTTACACCTGATAATTATTTTTCTAAACTTATTGAGTTATCATAAAGTGCCATTGAATTTCTCAATATTGAATTTTGCCATTTCTATTTGTAAAGAAACCTCCCAACGAAAGCTACTGATACCAGTTGTTAGGATTTATGTTATAATAACTCGCAAACCAATGTAATAAAGACTGGTTTATGTACCAAAAACCAGAAACAATTCAATCTTGATTAAACAATGTTACAAATTTGGTTCTTTGATTGAGATCAATTCTATATTGTCTAACAAGTAAAACGCACAAAGATTTGAATGTCAATTTCACTCGGATTGTGAAATTGATCTTAAATCCCCAAATTTTATCCGATGAACCCTAAAGCGCAATTACGAACCCTAAAACCAAAATTAATCAATTGCAGAGAAATTAAAGCACGCATGGAAAGTGTTTACCTCGGGCCAAAGATCGCTTGATGCCTACATCCGGGGACCAAGCCAAATTGCTTGTCCATTTGCATTGAATCAAAGTATCAAGATTACACAATTGTGAAGGAACTCCCAATGGTGTTTTCCCCTCACTACCGTGATTTCCCACGCTTCTCCTCTCGTTCTCGTTGTTACAATCATACAAAGCTAGCTATTTAAAGCATTACAAGTTTTGGCGCCTAACTTACAATGCAAGTAACCAACTAACTAACTTTCAAAACTGAAAGTAACTAACACAAGGAAGTTGATTCTGGTGTGCTGATATTTGATCTCGATTTCCACGTAGGATCCACCTCAGGTGTGAGCTAACCAATAGAAGTGCCACATATACAACAATCTCCACCTTGGCACTTCAAACCCCAATGCAAATGACTTAACTTCAAGCAAAGTAACTCGGTCCAAAACCTCCACTTAGCCACAATCAACATTCAACAGGTCCAAGCAGTGCTTGAACTTGGCTAAGGGAACAACCTTGGTGATGAAATCAGCAGGGTTGTGTGCTGTATGGATCTTCTTTATGACCACCTTGCCTTCAGCAATGATATCCTTTATCCAATACAGCCTTGTATCAATATGTTTTGTCCTCTCATGGAATGTTTGATTCTTGCATAGATGGGTTGCACTCTGATTATCACAGTGTACTGTCACACTGTCTTGCCTTATTCCAAGTTCATTCACAATCCCTCTAAGCCACAGAGCTTCATTTACAGCTTCTGTTATACCTATATATTCAGCCTCAGTTGTTGAAAGAGCTACTACATGTTGTAGAGAGGCTTTCCAACTCACTGTGTTACCATATAAAGTGAACACATACCCAGTCAAGGACCTCCTTTTATCACGGCCACCGCAAAGTCCGAATCAACATATCCAGCTATTCCACCTTGAGCTACATCCTCTTTCCCGCATCAGAATCCGAGTTTGCAGCTCCCTTTGAGGTACCTTAGAATGTTCTTGACAGCTAACCAATGTTGTTGGCCTGGATTTGCCAAATACGTGCTGACTAAGCTTAAAGAGTAAGCCAAGTCAGGTCTAGTACACACCATAGAGTACATTAGGCTACCAACAACACTAGCATAGGGAATTGCTTCCATTTCCTTCATTTCTTGCTCAGTGCTAGGACTGCCACTTTTAGACATCTTGAATCAGAACTAATAGGTACATTTCACGGTTTAGCAGACAAAGATATTGTATCTATTCAGTACTTTCTGAATGTAGCCTCCTTGTGTGATTGACAATCCTTCATTCCTATCAATTTCCATTCCAAGTATTTTCTTTTCTTGACCCAAATCCTTCATTTCAAATTCTTTCATTAGAAGCTCTTTAAGCTTGCTAATTTCTTTCTCTTACTTGCTAGCAATTAGCATATCATCTACATATAGGAGTAAATAGATATAGTTTGCTTCATCTATTTTTCTATAGTAGACACAACTATCAAAGTTGCTCCTCTTGTACCTTATGTTCAACATATAGTTGTCAAACCTTTGTACCATTGCCTCAGAGATCGCTTTAGGCCATGTAGAGAGACTTTTTCAAACAGACATACCATATTCTCTTTATTTTTTCCTCAAAACCTTTCGTTGAGCCATGTAAATTCTTTTCTTCGAGCACACCATGTAGAAATGCGTTTTGACATCCATTTGCTCTAGATATAGATTAAATCGAGCTATCGCTGCTAGAAGCACTCTAATGGATGTGTGTTTGACAACAGTGAGAAGATTTCATTGAAATCAATACCTTCCCTTTGAGTGTAGCCTTTAGCTACAAGTCTTGCTTTGTACCTTGGAGGATCCTTTTTCTGTCATTCCTTCCTTTTTCTTATAGATCCACTTGCAACCAACTAGCTTTGCACCAAAGAAAGTCTCTTTACCGTAATCCATGTTTGATTCTTATCGAGGATTGCATTTCATCAACCATAGCCGCTTGCCACTTATCTCTCGCCTTACAATTCATAGCTTCGTGATAGTGTCTTGGTTCATCATCACCTACACATACAGAGGTATTTAAAGCATAAGTCATTATAGACTCATAACCAAACCTATTTGGTGGTTTGATTTGTCTTTTCTCTCTATCTCTGCACAAGACATAGTCTTGTTCTATTTCCTCAGGTTTTGTGTCACTCTCTTCAGAACTTGAGCTTTCATTATTTCTATCATCAATAGGAGCTTCCACAGTATCAGTTTGAGTTTTCTTCTGTGAGGTCCTTGTATCTAACTCCACCTCAAGTTGAGTATCCCGAATCGCCTTCTCCTCTTCCAATGTTTCATTGCTCATTGATTCTCAATCAATTTTGACTCATGAAAGATAACATCTGCTAATGATACACTTCTTTTCATCAATAGACCAAATTCTATATCCTTTCACACCTTGAGGATATCCCATGAACAACCCTTTCTTCGATCTAGGCTCCAATTTTCCTTCATTCACATGGAAAAATGCAGGACATCCAAATGTTCTCGTGTGTTGATATTCGAGGGTTTCAGTCCACAATTCTTGTGGAGTTTTGAAGTTTAGAGTCTGTAGATGGACTTCATAACAAGGTAGCAAGTCAGATAGATACTTCACCCTGTAATGACTTGCTTAACTTTGCACATGACAACATACATCTCACTTTCTCTAAAAGAGTTCTGTTCAACCTTTCGCAAGGGCATTTTGTTGTGGAGTACCTCTTACTCGTCATATTCTCAGATATCCCTTCCTTCTTGCAATACTCATTGAATTCTTCATTGCAAAATTCGAGCCCATTGTCATTCTTTAAAGCCTTCACCTTATTACCACTTTGTGTTTCAACCTTCTTTTTCCATTCTACAAAGGTTTTGAATGCTTCATCCTTTGTCTTGAGCAGATAGATCCACACCTTCCTTGTAAGATCATCTGTGAATGTTATGAAGTACCTTTTTCCACCATGTGTTGGTGTTCTAGCAGGCCCCCATAAATCAGAATGTATGTAGCCTAGTTTCTCCTTAGTTTTGTGAATTCCAGTTGCAAATTTGACTCTAGTTTGTTTGCCTAGAATGCAATGTTCTACGTAAACGAAGATTATCAATTTTGTCACCACCTAGCAGACCTTGTTTCTCTAATTCTTTCAAGCCTTTCTCACTCATGTGTCCAAGTCTATGGTGCCACATGAGTGTATTATCCTTAGTAGCAGTTACCACATTTGACTCTCCAATCACAGTCTTGCCATGTTGTACATAGAGGCAGTTTCCTTGTCTAGTTCCTTTCATGACCACTCTATTCCCCTTCATGACTTTCAATACACCATCTTCACCCTTGAAGCTAAAACCACTTTCTCAAGAGTGCCAAGTGAAATAAGAGCCCTCTTTAAAGTGTGTACATGTCTAACATTAGTTAATTTCTTAGTTGTCTTATCTACAAGTCTTACAATAACTGATCCTATACCAATTACCTTGCAAGCAACATTATTTCCCATTCTTACTTGTCCACCTGAGTAAGCCCGATACTCACAGAACCACTCTTTCCATGGACACATAGGATATGAACAACCGTAATCCATTACCCACTTTTCATCTTGATTACTAGTGCTTGGTGTATCCTGCTCAACATTATCGAGATCGCAAAGAACTAACACTTCACATCATCATCATAGTGTGTCCGATGCAACCGATGCATCTCCCTTTTCCTCGTAATTGTTTTGTTTCTTATTCTTTCTATCGTGGCAATTTTTCTTGAAATGTCCCGGTTTATGACAGTATATAACACTTGTACTTGGTTTTAGATTTAGACCTTGATCTCCCTTTCCTTAATCATCTCTATTATCACTCCTTCCTCTAGCTACAAGACTCTCCCCATGATCCATTTCTTTCTCATTCTTTTGGACAATTCTTTTGACATCGTGGTGCCTTGTACTTCATCTAGAATTATAGATTCTCTACCATATACTAATGTATCAAAGCAAGAATATCATACTTAACTATTTAATGACCTTATCAATGTATGCTTGATCCTCATCATCTATCTTAACATCTATGTTTTCTAGATCCGTAATCAACTTATGGAACTCATCTATATGATCACTAATAGACGTACCTGGTTGCATTTTGAGAGTGTAGAGTCTTTGTTTCAGGTCAAGACGGGTGGCCAATGACTTTGTCATGTAGAGACTCTCAAGCTTGAGCCATACTGCAGCAGTAGTCTTCTCTTTCGAAATTTCCCTCAAGACTTTATCTCCTAGGCTTAATATGATTGCACTATGGGCTTTATTCATCAATTCTTTCTTCTCTTTTTCGCACATACTCTGGAAGTCTTCTTTCTCCTTCCAAAGCTTCTTCCAAACCTTGTTGGACCAAGATTGCTCTCATCTTCATTTTCCAAAGGCCAAAATCGTTTTTGCCATTGAATTTATCAATATTGAATTTTGCCATTTCCATTTGTAAAGAAACCTCCCAACGAAAGCTACTGATACCAGTTGTTAGGATTTATGCAGCAGAATAACCTGCAAACCAATGTAACAAAGACTGGTTTGCGTACCAAAAACTAAAACAATTCAATCTTGATTAAACAATGTTACAGATTCGGTTCTTTGATTGAGATCAATTCTATATTGTCTAACAAGTAAAACGCACAAAGATTTGATGGTCAATTTCACTCGGATTGTGAAATTGATCTTAAATCCCCAAATTTTATCCGATGAACCCTAAAGCGCAATTACGAACCCTAAAACCAAAATTGATCAATTGCAGAGAAATTAAAGCACGCAGGGAAAGTGTTTAACCAGTTCAGCATCAGTTTGATGCCTACATCTGGGGGACCAAGCCAAATTGCTTGTCCATTTGCATTGAATCAAAGTATCAAATTACACAATTGTGAAGGAACTCCCAATGGTGTTTTCCCCCTCACTACCAAATTTCCCACGTTTCCCAATCTCTCCACACAGTCCCAATTATGTTCTCGTTGTTACAATCATACAAAGCTAGCTATTTAAAGCATTACAAGTTTTGGCGCCTAACTTACAATGCAAGTAACCAACTAACTAACTTTCAAAACCGAAAGTAACTAACACAAGGAAGTTGATTCTGGTGTGCTGATATTTGATCTGGATTGCCACATAGGATCCACCTCAGGTGTGAGCTAACCAATAGAAGTGCCACATATACAACAACTATCGAGTGAAAAGCTTGAAGACAATAATCATAGTTTAGACCGGATAAGCATTCCCATAAGCCACATAAAACAACACTTTATTTACGATATAATGGCTTCGATGCGCGCGCATGTAAACGACACGTATGGATCCTTTGAAAACAAGTGCCTTACAAACAACATTGAGAATACAAAAAAATACAAAATATTCAAACCGAATAAATAAACCAAAATCAAATCGAGAATGTTCCCCAAAACGCTGCTCCAATCTTCACTTCTCAAATTAAACTATGTCATCCACCACATATGGGTTAACACTTTGTCCACCTTTTAGGAGGGTTGTAGGAGCCTATAACCATATGTTAAAAGGCTAGACAGAAGAACACCCTGAAGAACACATTTTATACTTTCATCATAGCTTGGAAGTTTATTTGTTGCACTACTATAAAATGATATAATTTTTTTATTTATTTTTGTAGAAGCTTACCATGTACTTGGTGCTATACTAAATCACTATTTAGTAATGGTATGGTGGAGGAGGTGACTTGTAGTAATAAGTTGGTGGTGGAGGTGAAGGGTACTTGTACGGCTTCTTGGGTGGTGGTGGCGGATACTTGTACTTGTATACGGGTGGAGGAGGAGACTTATATTTGTAAACTGGCGGTGGTGGTGGTGGTGGGGACTTATACTTGTAAACGGGTGGAGGAGGGGACTTGTATTTGTATACTGGTGGTGGTGGAGAAGGGTATTTATAAACTGGTGGTGGAGGTGAAGGATATTTATAGGGTTTCTTTGCTGGTGGTGGAGGAGACTTGTACTTGTAAACTGGTGGAGGTGGAGACTTGTACTTATAAACTGGTGGTGGAGGGAAAGGGTATTTGTAGGGCTTCTTTGGTGGTGGTGGAGGAGACTTATACTTGTAAACTTGTGGTGGTGGAGACTTGTACTTATAGACCGGAGGTGGTGGTGAAGGGTATTTGTAGGGCTTCTTTGGTGGTGGTGGTGGAGACGAGTAATGGTAAGGAATCTTTGGTGGAGGAGGGGAAGAAGGATACTTCTTAGGTGGTGGTGGTGGAGATGAATAGACATAGTTATTAGCTGAGACAAAGGACCAACTTAAGGAGGATATTGCCAATACAAGAGTGAGAGTAGCAAAGGCCATTAGAGACCCCATTTTTCTTATCACTCTCCAACTTCACTTCTAAGTGAGTTTTGGTTATGCTATTAGACAAGGTCATGATCCCTTTATATAGTTTTTTATTTATTTACCAAATTATAAGACCAAGTAATATGCATATTTACACCTACTTAAGTTGAATTGAAATATTCCAATTTACATTCTTGAACATTATGATGAAATGTTAAAATGGGTTAGTTTAATTAATAATTTGTTTTTGAGATCAATTACCAGCTGGCTGATCCCTTTTATTTTCATTTTTTTAAGAAAGGACAGCTCTTCTTTATTTTATCATCTTTCAAACACACTCACTAGTAAAGTGTTTGATAAATTAATTATTTTTGAAACATCATCCTCAGTTTTCACCATTAAAGTCTTTATAAATTATTTTTCTAATTTCTGTCATTTCATTCACCTAACTATGTGGATTCTCACTTTCTTCTCTTCTTGAGCCTTGATAATGTCAGCCACAATGATTTAATCTTTTCTCACTTTACGGATCAGCTCATTGTTAATTACTAGGAAATTAGTCTAATAAATTTAATTTCAGCTTGACTCAAATACATACTAAATAAAGTAATAAATTTATGAGAATGATCATATATCTTTATCTTTATTATAAATATTGTTAGAAATATTAATATATCACTTTACGTATAGAATATGCTTTCAAATTAATGAAAGTGTCAAGTAACTATAAAATTAAATTTTAAATATATAGTTGAGTTGAGATGTAACATCCTCGTTTTCTAAATCCTAATTAGTATACACTCATGTGTTGTATGCGTGTTTAGGACCAATGATGACAGTTCTGTTTTGGCCCAAAAAGGGCGAGGGAAAAAAATCATGTTTTTCTAAGGAGCGTTAGATTTTGGATATCATTCAAGATCGGAGAGGGAATTCTGTAACACCCTAAATGATTTAATTAAGTAATTGATTAAATTATTTAAAGTGTTGCACTAATTTTTAATTATATTAAATTATAATATAGTATTTTATTTGATTGAAGGGAGTGGTATTGGAAATACCGGGACTGCAAATATTGGCCCAAGAGCCCAAGCCCAATGACTTAGGCTCCTGGGGTTGGTGCATTTCGCACCAATTGAGAAAAGAAAGAAAGAAACGAAAAGAGAGAAGAGAAAGGAGAAGAGGAACGGCGCAAAAACCCTAGAGAGAAGAGAGAGAGCTTCGCACCAAGGAGAAGAAGGCTCTAGTTGCTGTGGTTTTGGTGGTGACTCGGAGAAAAGGACGTTTCTACGGTTAATTTAAGGTAAGGGGAGTCTCACTCTATAATAGAGAGTATAATAGGTCGTATGTAGATCATAGGGTCCTTATTAGTGTTCGTTGATATTGAATTTGTTGGTTGTATGCTTGTTTTGATGAAATTGAAGTTGAATAGAGCATGAAATCGATTCCTATGTTAGAGTTAGGTTTCATGCCTTTGACGGCGCTTTTGATGTGTTTTTGATGTTTAAGTGTGAAATTGAAGTTGTTAGTATGATCATAACATGTTTTTAGATTGATGTTGATGATTGATTTTGAGAAAATTTGATTGAGAATGATTTAAGGGACCCTAGGTATTTAGGCGCCAATTTCCTAGAGAAATGGCGCTCGTGGTATCAGAGTGATGAGTGTGTGCAGGTGTGTTACTGCCAGGACGCCAAGTTGCTGGAAAAATGGCGCCCTGTGCACTGTTCATGTGTTGGGTTATGTGTGTGTGCAGGTTGGTCACTGCCTGGGCGCCAAGTTGCTAGGAGAATGGTGCCCCCGTGCACCGCTGCGCAGTGGTTGGTGTGTGTGTGCTGATGTGGGCACCAAATGAGAGCCGCCTGTGGCGCCTGAACGGCGCCCGTGTCACCGTTTTGTGGAGTGTGGTGTGCCGTGGTTCAGGTGCGTGGCGCCAAAAGTGGCCGCCAATGCGCCGGTAATGTTTGTGTTAAGTGCGTGGCGCCAAATGGTTGCTGCCTTGTGGCGCCCGCCAGGGCGCCAGGTGGGTGTGTGCGTGGGTGTCTAAGTGCCGGGCGCCATTTTTGCCATGGCGCGCTGTGGTGGCGCTGCACTGTGGCAAGGGTGTGTGTGTGCTTGTGGCGCAAGATAGGGCGCCAAATGGCCGCCTCTGCGCTGTGTTGTTACTCGTGGTTCCGAGATCGTGTCTCGCTTTGTGTCTTAGTTTGTGTCAGGTCCGTGCGCTGTGGGGGCGCCAGATTGCCGTGTTCTTGGCGCCTAGTGCCCGTGTTGCACTGAGGCGCCATGTTGCCGTGTGTTTTGGCGCCGTGGTGTTGCTAGTGTGGCATGTGGGCGCTGTGTGGGGAATTTGCGCGCTGTGTCTTTGGTGTGCACAGGGGGGCGCCAGATTGTGGGGCATTTGGCGCCTGGTGGTGCCAAAGTGTGTCCTAGGTGTTGTTTTGGTCCCTAGGTGACAGTTTGGTCCTAAGGGTGTGGTTTTGGTCCCTAGGTGTTGTTTTGGTCCCTAGGTGACAGCTTTGGTCCTAGGTGGGCTGCTTTAGTCCCTAGGTGGTGTTTTGGCCCTAAGTGGTGTTTTAGGTCCTTGAGTGAGGTTTTAGTCCTCTAGTTGGGATTAGTCCTTGGGACATGAAAGATGATGATGCCATGGGGGCATGAGCCATAGGGGCTAAGCCGTTGATGATGCCATGGGGGCATGAGCCATGGGGGCTAAAATTGAAATTAACAATGAGGTGAGAAATGATATTGATGATGTGTAATTGTGTGTGTGGCATGTTCATGGAGTCTCATGCATACATCTGCCGCGTCGCGACATTTATATTGTGATACATCTCGGCCATGGTCGCGACGCTTATATTGTGATGATGAGGCCACGGGGCCGAGTCATGGGGACTCAATTGATTGATGATGATGCCATGGGGGCAAATGGTACCACATGCATGACTGCATTGCATACATTCTCATAAAAGGCATGTGTGTTGTTGGTTGATGATTATTACGAATAATGCTGCTGTATGACTATATGTGTGTGATACTATGATTTAAATATACCGCTTATTATAGTCTCTATTATGTGGTTCGAGACTCACCCATTTCGTTGTTGTTTACCACGTGTAGCCATGAGTGAATGCTTAGTCCCTTCACTTCCCGAGTCTGGCCTCGCTTCCGATACGTAGCACCTAGGGATGGGTTTAGCTTCTAGTTGCCCGATTTGTTCATTGTTGGACTATTATATTATGAGATATTTATATGTTATTAATGAGATCGTTGTTTGTCTCTTTGGAACTGCTTTCTATTTTCCATTGCGTTGTATATGATGTTTTTTCCTAGTGCGTGGAACTATTTGATAAAGTTTTGAGAAATCCCATCCTATGATGGTGTTGCGATTATATTGATGATATAAAGCATTGTGTTATGTTTGTTGTGGTTTTGAAAGTGATTGAAGTGTAGCATTCCATTTGAAAAATAAATTTTGTAAACTCGATTTTTATTATAAATTCTTAGGGTAGAAATGGGGTGTTACAAATTCTATATTCAAATAATGATTCTCATTGAATTGGGGAAAAGTAATCATACATTGCAATATATATGCCGAGAGTAAATAACAACTAAACTCCAACTAACTTTCTAAACTACTTACAAGGCTAACTAATTATGTTTATAGTTCTAACTAATTTAATCGTAATTAAATAAATCAAGTACTACCTTGCAAGATTCGTAATACTCTCTCAAGTTTGGGACATAAATATCAAGTGCAACCAACTTGGACATGAAGTCAAAGAACTTGCAATGAGGTAGAGAGCCCGTGAAGATGTCCGCTAGTTGTTGGTGGGTTGGAAGGCACACCAGTTTCCCGGATTGAACATTTTGTCTAATGAAGTGACAATCAATGTCGATATGTTTCGATTGTTCGTTGGAGGTTGGATTTTCTGCCAATTGGATGGCAGACTTATTGTCACACATTGCCATGATGGAGTCCAAGGTAATCTCAAATTGTCTATGAAGTTGTTGAATCCACAATAATTCTCTTGTGAGGCATGCCAAAGCACGACATTCTTCCTCAGAAGAGGACCTAGGAAATGTAGGTTGTTTCTTGTGAGGCATGCCAAATACAAACAACAATTAGTTGTGGATTTTCTTGTAAGTTTGCAGCTACCCCAATCATAGTCTACATAAGCAGATACCTTTAAATTGTCTTCTGCAGGAAAGAAAAGACCTTGTCTAAGGAATGTCTTCAGGTATTGAAGCACATGATGTAGTGCTTTGAGATGAGGAGACCGCGGGTGTGCCATAAATTGGCTCAACTTATTTAAAACAAAAATGATGTCCAGTCTATAAATTGTTAGGTACATCAAGTGACCCAACAACCTTCTATATTGTGAAGCATCCTCGATAGGTTCACCATCTTTATCATCAAGCGCCCAACAACCTTCTTTCTTCTTGCAACATTTCTCGAACATTGTTGCTCTTGATGTTTATAATGTTGTGTCCGCAGCTTTTGCAACAAGGTTGGGTTCTTCCTAATTTTAACTCTAATATTGTTGCTCTGATTCCTAAAGTTCAGGGGGCTAATAGAATTGAACAATATAGACCTATAGCTCTTGCTAATTTTAATTTTAAAATTATTACTAAAGTTATAACTGTCAGACTTGCTCTTGTGGCTCCAAATATCATTTCTGATAATCAGAGAGGCTTTGTGAAAAGTAGACACATTTTTGACTGTATTTGCACTTCCTTTGAATCTATTAACTTGCTTCAGAAAAAGGCTTTTGGTGGTCAATTAGCCCTTAAAATTGACATCAAACAAGTTTTTGATACTATATTGGGACTTTTTACTTCAAGTGTTGGATACTTTTTGGTTTCAATGATAAATTTTGCTCCTGGATAAATATTATCCTTCACTCAGCCAAGCTCTCATTTTCTATTAATGGGTCTCCTTCTGGTTTTTTTTGGCTGTAAGAGGGGAGTTAAGCAAGGTGATCCCTTGTCTCCTCTTCTCTTTTGTTGATGATGTCAAACTTCAGCTTATGGTTGGTCCCAGGGGTTTTCGCATGCCTAGTCATGTTTTACATGGTGACAATATTATAATTTTTTGCCGGGCTACCAAAAGGAGTATAAATAGTTTTTGGATCTTTTTTCCACTTATGAGAAAGTTTCATGTCAAGTTTCATGTCAGGTGATTAGTAAGCAGAAATCCAAATTCTATGCTGGAAACATCTCCCCCTCCCCATATCATGACAATTTCGGATCCCCTTGTTTTTTCTCGGGGGTCCCCGCTCTTCATAGGTAAACCTAGAAAAAATAACTTATTACCTTTTGCTGATAGAATAAAGGCTAGAAAAAATCACTTATTACCTACTGCTGATCCATCATTATGAAAAAATCACTTATCACTTATTATCTATTATGGGTAGAGTCCAACTTGTTAATTCTGTTATTCTTAGCATGATGGTTTATAGTTTTCACATTTATGTTTCCCCTACTAATCTTTTCAACTCTGTCGATACCTGGATTAGAAATTTTGTGTGGTCAGGTGATATTACTACTAGGAAATTTTTTGCGGTGGTGTGAAGTAAGTTGTGCAAGCCTTTTCAGGGGTGGTTTGGTTCTATGTTCTATCAAAGCTATCAATCATGCTGGCATGGTTAAGCTTGTGTGGAACTTTATGTCAACTAACCTACAATGGGCTCTTCTTTTGAAAGCTAGAGTTTTTAAGAATTACCATGTTTCTTCTTCTATCTAGCTTGGGTTTAAAACTCATCTTTATGATATTATTGATCATTCAACTTGGAAGCTTGGTAATGGAGTCAGAATAAACTTTTGGACTGGTACTTGGATCTCTAGGCCTATTGTTTTAGCTTGGAATGCTTTTAAGTCCTCTATGTCCCCATCTATCGCAGCTCAACAAACATCAAAGAGGTTAATTGGACCCCCCCTTTGCGCCCTGCATGATTAAGTGTAAAATGTAACAACCCCTTTCTTAAATTACTATTTAGTCAATTTTAAAAATCAGAGTTTTCAAAAATATTCCACGCACCTCCAAGAGAGTGCTACATTTCTTCAATGACATAAAACGACGAATTGAATTTTCATAAAACAACCTGTGCGTGATACATAGCACGTCAAAATGGGGCGAACCCTCAAAAACACTTATTTAGTTATTTATAACATCCTGATTATAAATCACCAGCATAGCAAAACATCGACCAGTCTCAAAGTATTTAATACAACATCCTATATCAGACTGAATACATCAAAATAAATTATTAAATATCTAAGACTTCCCGCCCCCGGTGCTACATATCAGAGCATGATCATCACTAGACTACTTCATTTGCTATCACCTGCAGGTTGCCGACATACGAAGCAACACGACGCAGTAGGGTGAGTCTCTTTACATAAATAATAGCAAATAGGATAAGCATTATATTAGGGAAGGCAACTAACGTAAATCACATTTAGCATCTAGCATTAGGTATGGCACATCAACTCACAATCATCATCAAGGCAACACCAAACATATGAATGTATGCATGAGTGCAAGTATGCATGTGGATCCATCATCATCGCAATAAGCCTTGAGGGCACACATCGCTTTGGCGAAGCCACACATCGCTTTGGCGAAGCCCATCGCCGCTTTGGCCAAGCCCATCGTCGCTTTGGCGAAGCCTACATCTTCATTTGAATATGCATGATTTATGTGACACCATGACAATGCACCACAACACAATACATCTACCACAACAATCATTAACTCATCACTTTTCACTTCGCAACTCAACTTCAATCACAATATAAGCCTTGAGGGCACACATCGCTTGGCCGAAGCCTACACATCGCTTAATCATCACCGCAATACAACACACCTCATTTTAAACAATCATCTTGAACAACCATCTTAGACAACCACCTCAAATTATTACACATCACCTTAAATTCATCAAACAACCACTTAAGTTGTCTAAGACCATCATCAACCACTAACTCTAGGGCTACCACCAAGGTCAAGGACCAACTCACATCTAGGGACTGCACCAACACTCCTCAGACTAAACGGTCACCTAAGGGACTAAACAAAGTACATAGGGACCAAAACATCATTTTTAAAAGTCAACAGTGCATAGGGACCAAAATAACATTTTTAAGAACTAAAAAGGTTCAAAGGATCAAAATGGCATTTTTGACACTTGAGCAACATTGGCAACACTCGCACAAAATGATGGGTTCCTACAAAGAAGATACACCTACTTGGCAGAGTATTTAAAATAGCAAACGACATCGAAAAATTACAAAAGACCACTCGTCGGAAAGCCACGGATGTGTAGTTTCTGGATATATCTTTAAAGTTTCAAAACAATGAGCCGATTAGTACAGTTTTTATAAACAACCCGAACAGCTCCTGTGATCGACAGATTCTGTCCTCCCACTTCATTTTACTCTAAAATGACTTATACTTGACCAAATGGGACAAAACCTTAGCCCGAACAAAAGCAATTTGAGTATAGTTTCTAATAGAAAAGAATCGTTTCAAAACGGAGTTCATTTGGAGACCTAAAACTTGCAAAACCGAACATACCCACACTTGCCAAAACGACCGGCTTTAAGTCTATTTTCGAATCGACCAAACAAGCATCAGCGGTTTAAAAAGACCAAACAAAGGTCGTAAAACGCACAAACCCATAAGCAAGTAAAACTCATCATGATCAATCACCCAAACCAACTATAATCACGGCACAATGCCTCCACATCAATTTCAACACCAATTCATTTAGGCAAGATATCAAACACCTTACAATCATCATATTTTCATACTCAATTTCATTGAGGCAATACATCAAACACCTTGCATGCATAGTTCATATCATGTTCATCTTAACAACAATTAGCATGGGTTCATCAATTTCTAATTCAAGCATAACACCAATTAATTTAAACAACACATAAACAATCAATTAATTCAAACAACACACAAACAACAATTAATTACCCTAAACACCTAACCCACACATAATTACTCATCTTACAAACTATTATGTATGAAAGAGAGCTTACCTCAAAATTGAAAACCCAAGAAACCTCTCCTCCAACAACCCAAGAACCACCAAGTTGATAGCTTTTCTCCAACACTTGAGCTTCAAACCCATCCATGGAAAAGAGGAAATGGAAGGGAATTCATGGTTAAAACCTATACTAAAAGATAGAGAAAGAAAAATGGAGAAGATTGGTACCAAATACCAACTTACCCAAGCAAGGATGGAATTTTCCTCTCCCTCCTTTACCATTCAGCTGCTGCGCCCTCCCTATGCTGTCCTCTCTCTCTCTATTTTTTCATTTCCTTCCTTCTAATGGGGAGGAAACCCTACCCCTAAGGTTATTTGTTGAACTTGGGCCTATTAGTGGGCCTTGGGCCCTTTATTTGCACCCCCTAGCTACTTCAACCACTCCTTATTTTAATTAAATCACCACTCCCTTATTTACTACCCAACATCTCTTAATTATATTAAACATCCTATTTTTAATATAACTAATCACCATAACACCTCCTAAATAAAATAAAACTCCAAATTAATTATTTGACTTAAATAAATGTTGCAAGCCTTTAATAACTCAATTAAATAAATTATTAAATTATTTTGGGGCGTTACATAAAACGGATGGTGCTTCTAAGGGTTGCTCAGGTCCTGCCGCTTGAGGTGGTATTTTTAGAGACGTATGCTACTATTCTTAGTTGCTTTTCGCGCCTATATATTGGGGCTCTTCATCTTTGAAATTATGCTCTTCATGCTGAAATTATTGGGGCTATGTTTGCTATAGAGATTGCTTTTGAAAAAGGTTGGAATTATTTGTAGTTGGAGTGTGACTCTCAATTAGTGGTCTTCGCCTTCAAGAATTGCAAAATTGTTGTTTGGACGCTTAGAAATAGATGTGATAATTGCCTTTATTTGACAAGACAAATAAACTTCGTATGCACTCATATTTATAGAGAAGGTAACACTTGTGCTGATAAACTTGTTGGGTATGGTACTAACATAAATGGCTTTGTCTGGTGGGACCTTCCTCCTAGCTTCATTGTTGCGGATTTCTCCAGAAATAGATTAGGTTTGCCTAGCTACAAGTTCTACTGATTTTTTGTTAGATGGTTTCAGTCTCCTTTTGGCCTTCTATTTTTGGTGTGCTGCAAATGATTTTTAATGACTTTGGTGCCAACCTAGTTGGGATGAGAGTCATTATAGTGATGCTTTTGCATGCGTGTTTTAAGTTTCAGTGGACTAGATTCATTTTATTAGGATTGATGTTTTTCCTTTTGGTTGTAATGTTGTTTTGTTAATGGGTTTTGGCCTAGTCCCCCCCATGTCTTTTGTATCTTTTTCCTTTATTATCAATAAATTGACACGGGACCACAAGGTTTTAACGAGGCTCCATAACCCTTTCTTTTGTCAAAAAAAATATATAATTTTTCTTTTTTTTAAAATAAATTTTTGAAGTGTTGTAACTGATTGTTTTTTTAGATAAGCAAAGATATTATTGAAGGGAGCACAAGGGGTGCCCAACCCTTACAATGGAGAAACAATAAAAGGGGGAGGGCCTCCTCAAAACCTCCCTGAGCCAAAACCCATTGGGAAAAAGACTCAGGTAGGAAAAAGAGTACCTCGCACAAGAAATGTACCACAGTGGGAATAAACGGACTAGCCCACTGTTTCTCCCCCGTCTGGAGAACATGATGATAAATACATTACATGAGTGAGTTATAACATAGAAAAACAACCCATCGGATAAGTTGCTTCACCCCCTTTCGTTTTTTGCATTTTAACATAATCCCAAACTCCACAAAATGAGTGATTAAGTTTTTAGAGACACTAGCCGATTCCCCCAGCCATAAAAAGACTTGTCTCCATATTGATTTAGTAACATCACAAGTCAAAAATAAATGTTCCGCTATTTCATCCTCCCTAAAACACAAGACACAGCTCAACTCATATTGGGATCGAAGGATACCTCTTCTAAACAATGTGTCTCGTGTTGCCACACGTTTCAACAACACTCGCCACGTAAAGATTGCAATCTTTGAGGGGACATTGTTCTTCCATAATTGATTAAAGCAATTAGAACCATCGGTCTGCACTTCAAAACCAGCATCGGCTTGCTGCAAAACTACACCAACATCGACCTGCTATAGCTGAGGAGAGCCATCAGCCTGCTGCATCTGAATGGCACCATCGGACTGCAGCAAAGGGGATGTAACAGCCTGCATAAAATTACCAGATACAACACCAGCATTCTGCATAAAGTTACCTGCAAAAAATCTGCATAATAAATCATAACAACGTCTCACGGAGAACCCATTTAACAAGTCATTCTTCCAAATCCAAACATCATCGCAGTGTTGTGACAACGGAGCCGAACGCAGCAGCTGTTTCAAGTAATTCACGGTCTGCACCAACGAATTATTTACCACCAGAATTTCGTCGAAGTGGCACCACTCCCACTGCCAACCAATATCAGTCTAGTGGCCAAAATCCTTCACCAAAGCTTCCTTTGAGTTACAATTCTGAAAAACATCAGGGAATAAATCCGAAAAACGTTCTCTCTCTAACCACACATCCGTCCAAAATCTCACCTTATTACCTTTCCCCATTTGAGCTTTACCATATCATCAAACCATCCTTCTTGCAAACCATTACCATCACCTATTGTACATATATCTCTCCACCAAAGTGACTTCTTCTCCCAATCTCTTCTACATTCCACCTTACTAGGCCACCTATCTTTCAAACCATACGTTTCCACCAAAACCTCCTTCCAAAGTGGGTTACCTTCCTCAACTAAGACACTCCACCTCCATTTTGTTAGAAGAGCCATATTAAATACTTCGAGGTTTTTAATCCCCAACCCCCCGTTTTCTTTAGATGTACATATAGTTTCCCACTTTACCCAAGCTAATTTCTTACTTTCACCGTCACCTCCCCACAAAAATCTTCTTTGTAGCTTTGTAATCTCATCAATTACCTTCTTTGGCGCCTTGTAAAAAGAAAAGAGGTACAATGGAAGCGATGCCAAAACCGAATTTATAAGTGTTACACGACTCCCGATGGACAATTGCCTACTGTAACGCCCCGAAGATTATTGGATATTTATTTAATAAATTATTGGGGATTAGATTGTGGAAAAATATTAGAAATAAAAATATGGTATTTTTATATGCTATTTGTGATATATGATTATTATTATATATTTAGTTTGTTTTTATACAATATTAGCGTTTGAGATATTATTTCTTTAGAAAATTATTTTGGTCTATTGAGGTGGTGTAAAAATAATAGTTATAGTGATATTAGGATTTAAAAGTGTTTAAAATGGGTTTTGGTTATTTTACTCGCATACACCCCCCTTCTTTTCCTAAGCGCATCCCCCAATTGCATCTCACCAAGGCCCATGTGCTTTGTTGCGTGCTCAACCCGACCAGCCTTCTTCTTCTTCCTCACGTTGCAAATACAGAGGGAAAACGGGAAACCCTTATGGTTCTTTCACCATTTTCGTTCTCCACCTTCAAGCCACGGGAGAACACCAAACTTCACATTCCAACTCGAAATTCCCTCCTGAATCCGTTTCCAGCCTCCGTTTAATCAAAAGAAACACCGTTTGTCACGTATTTCAAATCTGGGCGGACTGTTTTTCGCACATTCCGACCACCACGGTCTTCGGTTGGAGAAACAGAGATATCGTATTCGGATTCTACGCGCCGAAACCGAGAAGCACTAGTCTTTCACTCATTTCGGTGAAGTTGACGTCGGGCTCCTAGTGACCTGTTGTTTCGGTAAAGAGGGAGAACTGTTGATGTGGTTCGGTTGGTGACTCCGTAGAGAGAGCTTCGTCTTCGGTTAATTTGAGGTAAGGGGAGTCTCGCCTTATAATAGAGAGTATAATAGGGAGTATGTAGGTCATAGGGTCTCTATTGTT
This sequence comes from Oxytropis ochrocephala, assembly GCA_020916435.1. Classification (NCBI taxonomy): domain Eukaryota; kingdom Viridiplantae; phylum Streptophyta; class Magnoliopsida; order Fabales; family Fabaceae; genus Oxytropis; species Oxytropis ochrocephala. The sequence continues at coordinate 53,852,215 of CM037095.1, forward strand.
GTTAATTGATATTGAATTTGATTGTTGATTGAGTGCTTGAATTGATTAAATTGGATAACTGCATGAAAATCGATTTATATGTTGAAGTTAGGGTTACATGACTTTGATTTCGTGCTTGGTGTGCTATTGATGTTTAAAATGAGCAATTGAAGTTGTTGATATCAAAGCTGGCAAGTACCAAAACTCCGGGGAATCACAGAAGTGTGATTCAAGAGACTTTAAATCGGCCGAGCGTTTCAACCAAGCCAAGTCAGTCGTTGGCCGTTCTGTGTGTCAGCACGGATTCAGATTGGATCGCCCCTATCCTAAGGTACATTGTTGAAGGGGAAGAGCCGAGTGATCCAAAGCAAGCTAAGTTGGTCAGACTCTGAGCGACCAAGTATTCGGTAATAGAAGGAAAGTTGTACAGAAGAGGATTCTCCTCTCCATTGTTAAGGTGTCTCACGTCGATCGAAGCCGACCACGTGGTGAGGGATATTCATGAAGGTGTTTGTGGGAGTCACCAGGGCGCTCGTTCCATAGCTAAGAAGGCTCTCAGGGCCGGCTACTATTGGCCGACCATGGACGAGGATGCCAAGAAGCTCGTTCAGAAGTGCAAGAAATGCCAAATACATGCTGATGTCCACATTGCACCTTCCACAGAGTTGCAAAGTCTTGTCTCACCTTGGCCGTTCGCTTGGTGGGGCATGGATCTGCTAGGCCCGTTTCCACCTGCTCCAGGCCAGTTCAAGTTCTTGATCGTGGCGGTAGATTATTTTACTAAGTGGGTCGAGGCCGAGCCTCTTGCAACCATCACCTCGGCGAAAGTAAGCAAATTCTTCGGCCGGTGTGTGTTGGCCCGTTTTGGGATCCTCAAAGAATCGATAACGCATAACGGCACCCAGTTCACAGACAAGAGATTCAGAGAAATGTTGGCCGACTTAGGGGTGAAACAGCGTTTCACCTCGGTCGAGCACCCTCAGACTAACGGCCAAGCTGAAGCGGCCAACAGAGTAATTCTGCGTGGGTTGAAGCGAAGACTGACGGGCGGCGAAAGGAACCGGGTCGAAGAGTCTGCGATCCGTTCTATGGGCTTACGGGCGACCCCTCACTCAACGACCGGGGAGTCCCCATTCAGATTGGTATATGGGATCGATGCCGTGATACCCATAGAGATGGCGAGCCGAATGGAGAACTTGAATCCCCTACAAAGTGGTTGACAACGGCCCGAGCTATTCGAGAAGAATTGGACCTATTGAAGAAGAAGCGCGCACCCAAGCGTCACTAAGAGAGCGATTGATCAAGCGGAAGGTCGCGCACTGGTACAACACCCGCGTGCAAAAAGAGAGACTTCACGGTCGGTCACTCGTTTCTAAGACGGCCGACGAGGAAACAAGAATGCACGCCAAGGAAGCTCGCACCAAATTTGGAAGGTCCATACAGGGTCATCAACAAGACTGGAAAGGGGGCTTACGAGCTAGAAACCATGGATGGGGCGACTATCCCCAGAACATGGAATGCAGAGAAACTTAGAAGATATTACGTTTGAATGTAGCGAACGACTTGAATGTAATAAATGACCGACCTATTAATGAAAAGCGGTGCAGCGCTTTTTCCCCCGGTTTTTACTGAGGCGACCTTTAGAAATACGATGTGTTCTTTACTTTCTCGCAAGAATGTATGACCGGTCGCTTCAAGATTGCCCGTGGCAAAGGAGCGATCGAAGATTTATCAAAGTTGATTAGATCGTCGAAACGATCTACCTGAGAGCCATCGAAATGGCCCAAGCGGTTAGATAACCCGCAAACTTCGTCGTCGCCGGCGATTCGTGGCATGTGCCACCGAGCCGGCACAAACAGCGGTCACGAGAGTTGACTCAAACGAGCGCCATCGAAAATGGCCCAACAACGCTAGGTCGTCGAAACGATCTACATCGAGTGCCATCGAAAATGGCCCAAGGGTTGAGCAATAACCCACAAACTCTAGGTCGGCGAATCGATCTATATCGAGTGCCACCGAAAATGGCCCAAGGGTTAAGTGATAACCCATTGCGGTAGGCCGTCGAAACGACCTACCTCTAGTTCCATCGGAATGGCCCAATCAAGTGTCACCGAGTGGCCATCGGAATGGCCCAATCAAGTGTCACCGAGCGACCTAGATTTAAAGTTCGCGAACTTAGAAAAATAAATGCGAAGCAATCAGATTCAAGCAAACAAATAAATTAAGCCAAAGTAAATTGTCATCACAAATTAGAGACGCCCGGTCGAAGCCGAGCGCCCAAATACTTGACTGCTCGAAGGCAGCATTTGAATTGTTGTGCCCGAAGGCAAGTTAAACGGTTACAAAAATTACACCGCTCGCAGGCGGGCTTCAGAAGAGAATGGTGGCCGGGCGAACGACATTGCCTTGCTCGTCAACTTCTGCAGGCAACATGATCTTGTTGTTTTCAACATAGTGCGTAGGCTTTATCATGTTGTCATCAAAATTGATCCTCAAGTCTGGGTTCAATGCCCGCGCCTGGCCAAGAGCATTGTAAAATTGCTCAATTGCAGCCTCCTGACCGGCCTGGGCCACCATTCGGATCTTTTCCTCCAGCTCGGCCTTCTCTGCCACCCAATTGGCCTCTCGCTTCCCCATGGCCTCGAGATCGGTTTTCAGAGTTGTGACCTGGCCGGCAAGCTCCTTGTTCTTCTTGGCAAGCTTGGCCCGATCATCCTCTCCCGCTGAGAGCTTCCTTCTTTGGATAGGCGAGCTTGTCATACCTTTGTTGTGCCTCTGCCAACGCCTTATCCTTCCCTGCAAAATGTAGGTCGACGGGTTGTCAGTCGGTCGCACAAAGACAAAACGAAAGAACAGGCTAAGAAAATAAAATTACCATCAACTTCGGCCACCAGCTCCGCCATCATTTTCTCGACCCCCATGCAGAGAGAAGCGCAGAGCGCCATGGGTTTCTTCGGTGCATCGTTCCGGATCGGCGGTCCCAAACTTTCAAGCGAGATGATAGGAACCTCCTCCATCGCAGGGTCGAGCCCGACCATCATGCTTCGCCCGTTTGGGGAGCGATCGGCAGTGCGAGGAGGCGGCCGGGGCACGTTGACCGGTTTCTTCCTTGGCTCTTGGGGGTTTGGGGCACCTTAGAAGACGATTCTGGAGCATCCGCGGCCGAGGACCTTCGTACTTCTTAGCTCCTCCTTGAGCTTCAAAAGCGAGGCGAGCAAATCCGATTTTTGCCGGCCATTCTTTTACGCAAAGTACCGAGTCATGAGTTAAAAGAAAAAATCAATAATGAGAATATAAGGACAAAAAGTTCAAAAGCGAACCAATCTCGGCCTCCGTGTCTTGGCGCCTTCGTACAAGACAAAGGGTCGGCAAGGTATGTCGCCCTTAGGATCTGGACGCATCATACTCACCAACGACTTAATCATCTCCAAAGTCTCGTGTCGGCCTCGCGCCAAGTCTTTCATCGAGTAGATGTAATCGCCTACCGCTGCAGAAATGGGCCTCATTCCACATGATTGGGAAGTAAGGGGACCTAGCATCCCGTCCGGTTGAACCTCGAAGCGGCCTTGCCGGCCTCCTCGGTGGGAGCGATCCGAAATCGGCTTTTCCAGCCGCTCCCAACGACTCTGGAATGCTTTGAAAAACCGGTGGTGGGTCTTCTGCATCTTAAAGGAGACTTGCTCCCTCTTCTCCTTGTTGGCCTTCTCTCTGAGCCAGCTCAGCTCAAAGAGAGCAAAGAAAAGCATCATCGACACCGGCCGACCCAGCTTGGTCAGCAGCACCTCAAAAGTCTTTAAAAACGCCCATGCGTTTGGATGAAGTCGAGAAGCGGCGACCCCAATATGGGCGCAGACGTCGCGTTGGAATTCGATAAAAGGAGGGTAATCTTCATCTTCTCGAACACGAGCCGATACATCGTGAACTTGAAGTTGGAAGAATAAGTCGCGATATCTTCGCCCTCCTTCATGCCTCTCACCCTCCAGCCCGGTGAGTCATCAAGGCGGCTCCACAGATCGGGCAAAGCATCGTGGCCGACTGTAATAATGCTCCTATTAGAGCGAAGGGTTTCCGACACCCAAGACATGTCAGATACATCTCGAGCTACATCAGCTTGGACTTCGGCCGACCCTTCGTTCGACCCTCCGACGTTGGCTTCCAGACCAGAAATATTGACTTCGGGCTGAATCACTTCTTCCTCGTGGGCCGCTTCATCTCGGCCGCCCTCGGCCTCTACCATCTCCTCGTCCGCGACTGGGACGGCGCTAGGCTCTTCATCATCAATGATCACCACCTCCACGTCTTCCTCTCCGCCCGGTGGAGTGTTGCACGGTCGCTCTTCAGAATGAACGGACCTTGACCCAGAGCTCTTTGTACTGGTCGACCCTCGGCCGGAGGAATGGGAAGTCGAGCTCGTACTGCTCGAGGAACCACTCGAAGAGCAAGAACCTTTGTCACCCGAAGACGACTTGGGCTCTTCCTCGTGGAGATTGGGCTCGCCCGGCCTTGACATGTATGGAGCGAAGGATTGCGGTGGTTTTCCGGGAATACGGGCGGTCAGTTTCGTCGGTGGCATGCAAAAACACCTATGATAAAGGGAACGAGTCAGGTCGGCCGAGCAGAGCACCCGTGAGAGGGGGCGATTTGGCCATCCCTCGACCTGACACCCCCTATCACGAGGCGTGGAAAAGTACGTAATACTTTCAAGTAAAAACTCAAGCTTAAAAAAAGTAAAGGGAAAGATCGATCCATACCTTAAGCAGATGTGGTGGATCGGTCGCTAGTAGACAGAAACAACTTTGGACGCAAGTCGGCGGCAGACAAGTCGGTCGTTGGCAGAGCAATTCTTGGAAGTGTGAGAAATGAACCCAGCAGAAGGGCTATTTATAGTGCAGGTTTCTGGCGCGAAAGGGACCGGATACGGCGGTCACAACGCAAGCCGTCTTCTCACCAATGGTTGTCTCGCACAGCCTCGGAAACACCAAACGCCACGTCTTAAATGTCGGTGAAAGACCAACCGCCACGACAAAGACGGCCGATGGTTGACAAGCGGTCGACACCGCCTACAGAGAAAGCGAGCGGCGCGTCCCGCTTCGTCAAGATAACTTCACTCCTGGGGCATCGATTCAAGCCTCGGCCCGCTCTTAAGCGATCTAGGCTTGGGGGGCAACTGTTCCTGGGTGTATTAGCAAATACGAGGACTGCCAACAGCAATTGGACCTGCGGCCCAGCCCATCTCGATCGGCCCAAACACGCTGCTTGGAGCGCACTCGCCGGCCGAAATCTTGGCGAAAGCGGTCGGACCTCGCGATATATATCGCCATTCGCATATGGCTTCGTGCACGTTCTCTAACCTTGTGCTATCGCGGCGACCTCTCACTAGATCGTCGGAGTGTCTTTGCAGGTACCACCCGAGGTGTTCTACGCGTGAAGCCAGGACCGGTCCTTTCACTCATTCAACGACCGGCCCATTTGACGAATCAATCAACACTTCTACTCTTCATTGGTCAAGGTACGATCACTATGGTCTAGGCAACTCTTGCAAAAACGACTGTTTAAAAATCGTTTCCGAAAGAAAAGGAAACAATTTTTTCCAATTTAGGGAATAGTTTTCAAGTGTTGTTGTAAAATGATGTAGTGCCACTATCTCCAATGTCATATATGTCAACAAAAACCAATGTGTGTCTTCTATCAGCTGTTAGAGTCAATATTATTTTGCTTTTGTTGTTTGCAAGTACAAACAAGAGAAAAGAAAACATGGTGGGAATGAGTATGTTGTAAAAATGTTTTATTGCATATAACAAACATAGATGAAAACAACCAGACGATAACATAACTCTTTCTCTCTCTCACACAAACACACACGTGATCTATTGGAAAAGAGTGCCCCGATGGTGAGTACTTTGTTATTTCACACTCTACAAATCTTTATAATGTAGAGTGACAATCGAGTATGTAAGTCTGATATGAATCTTCCAATGTAAAGACATGTGTACTAACCACATTTTCTCCCATTTCCTTTCTTTTATTTTTGATTTAATTTCTTTTTATCATTAGGATAACTTTTGAAATCAAAGTTGAATTAGGCCATTTACGTTAATCTTTGGTTTTTTTTCATATTTTAAGTTAGGCCTCTTAACCCAACTTGAAGTGGTAGTTGGGAAAATGTAAAAAAAAAAAGGAAAGAGTAGCGCTATTTAAAAAGAGCAAAGGGTAGTTATCTCTTTCATAAAAAAACCTTGCTTGCCATTCTTGACCGTTGATGATCTATTTTTCTAGTGTAGTGCTTTGATCTCTATATATTTTGCAAACAAATTCTGGGATGGAGCTGAAAATATTTTACTCATTCCTCCGAATGCTACCCATTCTAGGTTGAATTGTGAGAAGTTCGAGAGGAAAGTGAAAAATGCAAGGCAAAGGAGAGGTTGCAAAATAAACGTTTATATTGATAAAGAAGAGGAGGCTAGAAACATATTAAAGTTTTCAAGTAAAATTACATGTTGAATCATTCTTTGTTATTATATGTTGAACTTTCTTGAAATATACAAATCTAGTCCCATATTTGGGTGAATATACAAATCGAGTCCACACGCTAGACTGAATACATAGACAATGCTAAAAAATAAAAAATAAATACATTTGTTTTCAAGCCCAGCCATTTAGAACCCACTATGCCCCCCTTGGTTTTCAAGCCCAGCCCTTTAGTACCAACTAAAAGAAATTTGGTTGGTCTTGGTTTGACAACAACTTGATAAATAAGAAATGAATTACTGATGCACTTGATCATCGGTAATGAGCGGGAGAAATTTGAAGTAGTACAGAGCGACTTTCCGACGGATTTGGCCATCAATATTTGAAATTTCTAACTGTTATATATCGACGGGAAAATCAGTCAATAATAAAGTGTGTTTCTGACACACTTATATACCGACATATTTGCCTGTCAGTAACGTTTAATAAACCCCAAAATTCGCACTAGAACCCTCATTCCCTCTTATTTTCTCTTCTTTCTCTTCTCTCTTTACTCTTCTCTCCCTATATCACACATGCCGCCGCGCACCACCAAAGACATCGCCACCACCACCGCATCCCTCCCCGTCGCCTCTGCTGCTATTTACTCTCTCTCTCTCTCTATGTCTCTCTTCATTTCAGTTTCTATGAAGTAATTAAGTCTCTAAATTCTTTCCATTCTGTTTTTTAGAGAATGGAACTTAAATTAAGGCTAGAAAGGAACAAAGTTAGGTTTCTATTATTGTGGATGTTGTTGTTAATGAGTTGATATTGAACCTATGTTAGGGTTTTGTTATTGTGTTAAAACCATGTTAGGATAGGATTAGGGAGATAATTTCTAAGATAAGAATTGAAATATGGATTTGAAATTGAGTTAGAAATTAAATTGTTGTGTGTAGGATTAGATATACCATTGAATTGAGATTGTGTTGAAATTACAAATGAAGGGGAAGCGACAATAATTTCTTTAAGAGTTTATTATTGTAGAGAAGCGACATGAATTGTTTGAATTTGAAGGGGACTAGATTTTCATGTGTTGTTTATGCATGATTGTACCTATTAGGAAGAAAAATGAAGTCGAGATATTACTTGATATATTTTTTATTATGCGAGTTGCTTCCTTGAAGACCACTTGAAACTATGCGATACAAAAAAGTATCACATATTTCAGCCAAGGTGGAGATATGTGGATGAGGATTCAACGAAGGAATTTTTGATGTGTTTAAGGTAAGTATCAATAATCATTACATATATTGCTAAATTTAGTTTATTATATTTAATGTTGAATATAATCACTAATACATAGTTTGTATTTTCTTAATACAAATGAGAGTTGGGTGGAAGGCCGATAAATAGAAGGACATTAGGAGGATCTTTGATGCAAAGAGCGGGGTCGTCGTGCATCGACATGCTTAGGAGATGCGCATTAAAAATCATAGGCCCTTTTGGATAGGTGAGTGTGTATGGGCAGCCCTCAATAAATACTAGGACACGACAGATTTCCAAAAATTGTTGAATCAAGCTAAGAAGAAGAGAGCATCAGAGAAGGGTGGCTCGTTTCATTACTATAAGTCAATCAGTCAGGCTCGACATGCTGCAAGACTGGTAAAGTTTTTTTTATTACAGAAAGACCTGTTATTTTTGTGTGTTATTTTAGTTAGGGAAATTAGTTAGAAACCATAGAACATGTGTTTTTCATTTTTACAAGCTAAGAAGCTCTGGCATGCACTCCCTATACATGAGTTGCAGATGATCACACATGTCAGGAAGGGATCCCACAATTACTTTGATTACACTCACACTACAAGAAAAGCTTGATTTAGCCACCAACCATTGCCACGGAGCTTATTCCGTCAGTAATTTGCGACAGATTTGCGACGGAATGTGTAAAAAGTGAGAGGGCGAAATTTCCCGCTGGTGTTTGCCACGGACATGTGAAATGCCAGAAACTTGTGATGGAGATGCCGTGGCAAGTCCATGGCAACCCAATGATGAAAATAAAACACCCACGATCCCTAAATCCCTTTTAGAACGTTCTCCTTCTCTCCCTAAAAAACAAAACACTCTTCTTCTCCTCGCCCTCTCGCTCTCCTCACCTACAACCCGCCTCCCTCACTCTCAATCACCACCACCACCTCACCTCCACCCACACTCCCCACCGTCGTGCATTTGCTCCATCATTCTCCTCAACTTCGACGAAACCCTCAACACACATGTAGCATCGTGAACCAGGACCACCACACTCCACCAACGTCCTCCATGCTCCGTTGTCGTCATCTTCTCCGTCATCGGCGCTACTTACGCGCAGTCGGTTGTTCTTCAAGTTTCAAGGTTAGATTTTCACTTCTTCATTCCTTCTTCGTTTCTTCTTCGTTTTCTAGCTTCTTCAATCCGTTTTCCTTTTTCATTTCGTTTTCCTTTCTCTTTGATATCGTTTTCCTTCCCTCTTTAATTTCATTTTCATCCTTCTTCTTGATTTTGAATTTTAGGGTTTGTGTGATTTGGGATTTGGGAATGGATTTTAGGGTTTGTGTGATTTGGGATTTGGGGTTTGTGTAATTTTTCTGTCATTTTTACAGGGCTTGTTGGATCTGAAAGTGATGATGACTGCGATGATAGATATGAGTTTAATAATGAAGATGAAGTCTCTGGAGATATTCAGGAAGAACAAAACAGTAGTGTCAAGGTTAGTCTTTTCAATTTGGCCCATTTCAGAGGCTTTAGAAGTATGTCCTGTTGTTATGACTTATCTTTATCATCTATTTATTCAGAGTATAATGCACACACAATTCTTAACAGGAATTCATTAAAATGCACATTTTATTGGTCATGCCTATTTTTAGTCTTACAAGAAAAATCGTTGAAGATATTGGAAGTTATTAGGGTTGTTACCTATTTGTCTTGTTAGTATTGGGTATGTGAAGTTGTGGTAGTAGAGGATGAAAGACTTAACCTAATTAGTATTGGTATGCTCAAGAACATGCATGCAGCTTTTTATATCTAGTACACAATTATGTACTAGGTGAAGGAGCTTGTTTTTCCTTCTTGGTTATCAAGAATTGTATAAAAAAACTTCACCTAACTATGTATGTTGCAGCGGAGGATATTGAAGCTGGGACTAGGACAAAGTTAAAGTTTCAAACAGAACCTACTATGCCCATATATCTAAAGGTACCTAACATATATATATATATATATATGCATTTTACATGTCAATAAGTATAGTTCTTAATTAATTATGCACCTAGCTGGTTAGCTCTGCCAGAGTTCAAATCTTCAATAGAACATGAGATTGATGTCATGTGGCCTAAGGATGAAGCTCTAGTGTTCAATGTTTGTTTAATCTTGATTCTATATTAGTGTGTTGAAATTTTTGGGGTTAGATGTATTAGATTTTATCGCATTTATAATTAAGAGCAAATGATTGTCACAAAGCATTTGATTTGATCCTATGTAATTATCACAAGCAAATGATTGTCTTATGTTATTATTATTAATAAGACATGTGTGTGATCATAGAACACACAACATTCCATCTCTACTACTATAAGTTTGTGCAGATTAATCCCTATTCATATATAATCTATAATTTTGTTGTTTTGGTAACTTTGTGCAGCTTTAGATTGATATGCTATCAAGGGAAAAGGAGGACTTGGGAAAAGAGAATCAGCAACTTTCTAGGCAATTAGATGAAATTAAACAAGGTAATTTTGCGTTCCAGATTCAGTACATTTTTACTATTAGTTAGTGGAATGCATTGTTAAAACTGGTTGTTGTATATTAGGGAGAAGGTTAACAAGTGATTCAACTGGTAAACAAGCAATGAAGGAAGAAAAGGACACTAGAATACAAGTGAGTGGTTTGGATTTTTCCCCAGCTTTTTTAGGAAAGGAAATCCACTGTTCAAATTTGACATTTTGCAATAGAAGGAACATTTGGGTACTCTTCTTTCCTTCTTCATTCATGTTAAGATTTGTCTTCTTTTTTTTAGAAAAAAAATGAAAATGGAAGTGGTGTATCATTATACTGCTGTAGACATTTGGCACCTGAATACTACTTGCATGGAGTTGTGGATGAAAAGATAGATGTATTTGCTTTTGGTGTGTTTTTGCTAGAAGTCATCTCTGGTAGGAAACCTCTTAATGGTTCCTAACAAAGCCTACATAGTTGTGAAGTTCTCCCAGAGTCGTCCAGGAGCAACATTTTGTTCATATCTTTGGAGCCATTTATTAAGTTCTTGATGTTGAGCTATCTTGTTTTGTGCTTGATTTTTATCTATTGTTCTATCTATTTTAGTGTTATAATGGACTACTTATACTCAAAAATGAGTTTGAATGAATAGTTAATTGACTTATTTTATGAATTCCATGTTGTAGTGATACCTGGTTGTTGTATATTAGGAGACGGTTTTTGACCGTTGCCATAGGGTCAAAATGTTGTAGTGAATGGAACATTATAACTTTGTATCCTTCTTGTTAGAATTCTTTGGTATTTTAATCAGTATTTCATTTCCAGCTTTCTTCTTTTACTTTTTGAACTTCAATTTGCTTTTTTGTTGTTGCAACAGAGGTTGAAATTGTTCTTATAGCACATCCCACACAAATTAATCGCCGTACATTCAAATTACAAGCACATTAGAATTCTTTGTGAGTTTTGACCTTTTTTCCCATAACTTCTTTCTTCCAATGGCTTCAAGTTTTCAATTTCAAATATCATTTGTTGCTAATCGCTTTTCCCCATCACCATGTAGCATCTTTTGGATTATAATGATCGACTGATCTTAGCCTCAAGAGCGGGAAATCCGATCGAAGATCCAGTAATCTGTTGTAATCGTCTTTTCACTCTAGAAAGCCACTGTATTGTGCGAGGATGAGAGTTCATCTTTAAATATTAACTAGGCTGTGGTAGTTCCTTTTCTTGGAAATCTTCCTTCTATTCTCATATGTCATATTGATTTGATAGGTTAGAGAGATAACTTCTGTAACACCCTAAATGATTTAATTAAGTAATTGATTAAATTATTTAACGTGTTGCACTATTCTTAATTATATTAAGTTATAATATAGTATTTTATAATATAGTATTTTATTTAATTGAAGGGAGTGGTATTGGAAATACCGGAACTGCTAATATTGGCCCAGGAGCCCAAGCCCAATGACTTAGGCTCCTAGGGATTGTGCAATTCGCACCATTCACTCAAAGAAAAAAAAAAAACGAAATAAGGAGAGAAGAGAGAAGAGAACGGCGCGCAAGAACATTAGAGGAAGAGAGAAGAGCTTCGCACCAAGCAAGGAAAGGAGAAGAAGGCTCTTGTTGCTGTGGTTTTTGCACGTGACTCGGAGAAAGAGACTTTCTACGGTTTGATTTAAGGTAAGGGGAGTCTCACTCTATAATAGAGAGGATAATGGGATGTATGTAGATCATAGGTTCTTATTTGATGTTAATTGATGATTGTATGATGGTTTGAATCATTGAATTTGATGAATTGTATGACAAAATTGATTTAGGGCTTAATGTTAGGGTTTATGTTCTTGATTTCATGTTGTTGTGTAAATTGATGTTTGAAACGTGAAATTGAATGTATTAGAATGATTGTGGAGTGTATTTGAATGATATATGTTGATTGGAATTGAGAGGATTTGAGAATTTGGGATTTTGGGGATCCTAGGGGTATAGGGCGCCAAATTGATAGGAATGTGGCGCCGTGTGTAATTGTGCTTGAGGAGCATTTGTGTTGTGTTGTGTTCTTTGTGCGGGCGCCAATTTCCTAGAGAAATGGCGCTGGGTTCTGTTCATGTCTTTGGGTTGTGTTTTTGTGCAGAATGTCACTTGCCAGGCGCCACATTCTTTGGGAAAATGGCGCACGGGTTACTATTTGGGTGTCTGTGTGCAAAGTGTCACCTTGCGGGCGCGCCAGATTCTTTGGGAAAATGGCGCCCAGTGCAATCCTTTGTTTGCTCTTGTGTGTGTGTGCGATGTGGCGCAAAATGCGCTTGAGAAGCGAGAATGGCGCTGTGTCACCGTTCATGTGTTGTGTGTCTTTGTGTCTATGTGCAAAGCGCCAAAGTGGCGCCAATGCGCTCGGGTGTGTTGTGCCAAGTGCGGGCGCCAAATGGCCGCCATGTGGCGCCTAGGTGGGTGTGTGCGTGGGTGTCTAAGTGTTGGGCGCCATTTTGGCTGCCCATGGCGCCTAGGGTGGCGCCAGAATGTGTGTTGCGTGTGTGTGGGTGCATGTGGCGCAGCACAGGGCACCAATTGGCTGCCCTGTTGCGCATGTGTTGCTGTCTGTGTCTAGACATGGCGCCAAAAGTCTTTGCCAGGCGCTAGGCATGCGCTTCGTGTGCGAGATCGTGTCTCGGTTGTGTCTTAGTTTGTGTCAAAGATCCCATGCCTTTGGGAGCGCCAGATTGCTAGAAAAGTGGCGCCAGAGTGTGTTGCCACAGGCGCCAAGTTCTTTGAAGTTTTTGGCGCCTAGTCTTTGTGTTGCCTGAGGGGCGCCGATTTGTGGGGAAAATGGCGCCTAGTCTTTGCCTTGTGTCTAAGTGGATGTTGTTTTGGTCCCTAAGTGACAGTTTAGTCTTAGGTGTCTTTGTTTTAGTCCCTAGGTGGTGTTTTGGTCCAAAAGGTGACATTAGTCCCTAAGTGTTGTTTTGGTCCTAAAGTGTGTTTTAGGTCCTTGAGTGAGGTTTAGTCCTCTAGTTGTGATTAGTCCACGGGACATAAGCGTGATGAGTTAGTGAATGAAGTGAGTGATGATGCCATGGGGCATGAGCCATGGGGGCTAGAGCCATGGGGGCTATAAATGAGATTGATAATGAGGTGAGAAAATAATGGGTAAATTGTGATATTGTAAATGTGTTTGTGATATGTTCATGGAGTCACATGCATACATTTGGTCTGCTTGATCGCGACGTTTATATATTGATGATGAGGCCATGGGGACCGAGTGCCATGGGGGCGAGTCATGGGGGCTCAATTTGTTGATGATATCGCCATGGGGCAAATGGTACCACATGCATGACTACATTGCATACATCCTCATCATTGCATAAGTGTTAACGATTGATGACCGTATGACTAGTTGTGCTATGTAGCGCGTAATGCTGTTGATCTTTGTGATTGTATATATTGCTTATTATCATCTTTACTATATAGTTCGAGACTCACCCTTTTCGTTGTTGTTTACCACGGTAGTCATGAGTGAAGGTTTATCCCCTTCACTTCCCGAAGCCTCGATCTGCGCTCGATCACGTAGCACCTGGGGATGGGCTTAGGACTATATTTATTAATTTTGTTGGTGATGAACTATGTATATCTCTGCTTTATATTCTTGATGAGAGGCGTTGTTGCTCTCTTGAGATTATGTTTTCATTTCATTGCTAGTTGTATGTGTAACACCCCAAATAATTTAATTAAGAAATTGATTAAATTGTTTAAGTGTTGCACTATTTTTTTAATTATATTAAATTATAATATGGTGTTTATAATTTAGTATTTTATTTTAACTAAAGGGAATGGTAGAAGAAATGGAGAGGGGGTGTAAAAAGGGCCCAAGGTGCGCTTGGCCCAATGTACATATACCCAAAATTGGAATTTGCTCTCATTTGTGAGAAGGAAGAAAGAGTTGCGAAGAGAGAAGAGAGAAAGGAAGAGGAAATCGGCGCAAACCCTAAGGAGAAGAGGGAGAGAGCTTCACACCAAGGAGAAAGGAAGGAGAAGGAGATTTGTTGCGGAGGTTTTGTAGGTGACTACGTGAAAGAGCTTCTCTACGGTGTAAAATAAGGTAAGGGGAGTCTCACTCTATAATAGAGGGTATAATAGGTTGTATAGGAGTCATAGTGTCCCTATTTGTTGATAATTGAATGATTGATTGAATTTGATTGAGTGAATTTGATGAAATTGCATGAGAAATTGATTTAGGGCTTAATGTTAGGGTTTATGTGCTTGATTTCGTGTCTTGGTGTGAATTGATGCTTGAAATGTGAAATTGAATATGTTAAAATGATTATAGAGTGAATTGGAATGATATATGGTGGTTAGAATTGGAAGGAATTGAGAATTGGGGATTTTTGAGGTATAAGGCGCCAAAGGGCTAGGGATCGCGCCCAGCGCCATCGTGCCTTTAGTGATGAGGCTATGGTCTTTGTGTTCTTGTCTGGCGCCATTTTCTTTGGGAATTGGCGCCTGGGTTACTGTTCATGTGCTAGAGTTGTGTTTGTGTGCAGGGTGTTCTTTGCCGGGCGCCAAGTTCTTTGGGCAAATGGCGCCAGAGCAACCTGCTTTGAGTCTTTGTGAGTGTGTGTTCTTTGTCCGGCGCGAGAATGTGGGTATTTTTGGGCCCGGTGAGTGAAACTTGTATTTACAGGCACATTTGCTCGTGCCAAATTTTGTATTCACCTGCCCCAAATTAAATTTTAAGTGTTTTGGCTCGAGTGGTTTTTTACAGTTGCGGGTGTTATTTTGAAAATGTCCTGGGGGTGGTTTTGTGTGTGTAAATGGGGTTGAGGAAACTCACGTTACGAACATATTTTCTTGTGCCAAATTTTGTATTCACACGCCCAAATTCAATTCTAAGTGTTTTGGCTCGAGTGGTTTTCTGGTTACGGTGTTGTTTTAAAAATGTCTCGGTGGGGGTGACTTGGTGTGTGTAAATGGGGTGGGTTGGGTGAAACTTACTTTTGCAGGCATATTTCACCGTGCCATATTTTGTATTTACACCCCAAAAACATTTTTAAACATTTTGGCTCGGGTGGTTTTGGTTTGCAAGTGTTGTGGGTCTTTGGGTCGGTTGGGGCGCTAAACCTGTCTTTGCCAGGCGCTGGGCTGGTGCCGTGTGCAGGTTTTGTGTGCGAGTTGGTGTGCAGGTTTGTGTCAGGTCTCTGTGCTTTGCTGCAGGGCGCCAGTTGCTAGAAAAGTGGCGCCAGTGGTGTGTTGCCACGGGCGCCAAAGTCTTTGAGTTTCTGGCGCTAGTCTTTGTGTTGCACGGGCGCGAGAATGTGGGGAAAATGGCGCCTAGTCTTTGCCAAGTGCCTAAGAGTGTCTTTGTTTTGGTCCCTAGGTGACAGTTTGGTCCACTAGATGATTGTTTTGGTCCTAAATGGTGGTTTAGGTCCTTGAGTGAGGTTGAGTACTCTAGAGGAGATTAGTCCTTGGGACTTAATGGTGTTGAGTGTATAATGAGATGACCGAGGATGCCATGGGGGCATGAGCCGGAGGGCCAAGCCATGAGGGCTATGAAATGGGATTGATCTTGAGGTAAGAGTTAGTGCGTGCATTGAGATGTTTGAGAATGTGTGTGTATTGTTACATGGAGTCTCATGCATACATTCTTTGCGATCGTAGAGCTTATAAAATGATTGTGAAGCTCGAGGCGGCGGAGGGGCGAGTCATGAGGACTCCATTATTGATGAGAATCTTGGGAGGGCAAATATTGAGAACGCCGGAGGGCAAATGGTACCACATGCATAACTACATTGCATACATTCTCATGAGTGCATGAATACTATTGAGTGATGATTGGTGTGTTTGTTTATGCTGTGAACTGTGATTGTATATATTGCCTATTATCACTTTTATTATATAGTTCGAGACTCACCCTTTTCGTTGTTTACCACGGTAGTCATGAGTTAGGGCTTTCTACCTTCACTACTCTCCCGAGTGGTGCGCTCGATCACGTAGCACCTAGGGGTTGGGGTTTAGACCTTTATTTGTCTTGTTTTGCTCACTGTTGAGCTTTCATACCGTTACACTATGTATTGTTGAGACTTGAGGATTACTCTTTTGAGCTGTAGTTTTATTCCGCTGCATGACATGAGTTTATATCCCACGTTTGTATTGTGTTACGTATTGATTTTTATTTATGAGCTGAATTGGCCGTTTGAGTTGTTTTAAGAGATAAATGTAGCATTCCATTTAATGAAAAATGATTTTTAAATACTCTGATTTTGATTTAAATTACCGGGTAGGAATGGGGTGTTACAGTATGAGTTTTCCATTGCATGGACTAGAACAATGTATTTATGAGAATCCTAATTCCACGTGTTTTTCTGGTGTTACGTATTAAACTGTTATCGAGAATTGAATTGTTTGTTGTAGTGATGTGTAACATTCCATTTGAAAAATAAATTTTTATACTACGAGTTTTGATTAAAAATTAGGGTAGAAATGGGGTGTTACATTAGTGGTATCAAAGCAAAAGTTCGGTCCGTCGGCCAAGTCTGTCATCTGTCATATTGTGTATGACCATTAGGTGTCTTAAATTAGTTACGAATGGTTGTTTATCTTTGCAGTGCTAGGTTGAGATGGCGAGAAGAGTTGATCTTTGCTCTTGGCGATATCAAGCGAGCTATTGGGTATCGGAAGATTAGAGTGTTTCTTGTCGATTGGCTGCTGCGCAGAATCTATGAGGAGGACAGCAATGCCCGCTCTAGAGTCATGAGGGACCAGAGGGGTAAATTTCAGAACAGGGGTAAGCCATATGAGGTGTCTGCTAATAGGGGTAAACAGAGGCATGCTGGTAGTAGCAGGTATCTTTGGTGGTAGTAGAGTTTCTTTGAGGCAAGAAGCCAAGTGGGGGAGATGCCCCTACTGATATTGTGTGCTTCAAGTGTGGCAAGCGGGTCACAAGAGTTTTGATTGCAAGGCTGGGGGAAAGATATGTTTCCGTTGTGGTAAGGATGGTCACATGGCATCTGATTGTGATCGCAAGGAAGCAGTGTGTTTCAAGCGTGGTTAAAATTTGGTCACTTTAGCTCCAAGTGCACCAAGCCAAAGAAAGAAAGGTCCAGTGGGAGAGTTTTTGCTTTGGCGGGTTGAGAGGACCCAATGAAATCGAGAGGTACTTGTTTTATTAATGGTACACATTGTTATTGCTATTGTTGACACGGGTGCTACGCACTCTTTTATTCTATTTGTTTGTCTTTGAAAAGTTGAATTTAGTATTATCTACCATGAAGAGGGGATGGTTATCGACACTCCGGCTAAGGGTTCGTGAACTACTTCTCTATTGTGTGCTAAGTGTCCTCTGTCGGTCTTGGCGAGAGATTTTCGAGTTGATCTTGTCTGTTTGCCTTTGGGTGGGTTGGATGTTATTCGGGGATGGGTGGTTAGTAGATAACCATGTGCACATCAAGCCGCATTTCAACAAGGTGTGAGTTTCCTTCCTCCAGAGGGGCAGATGCATTTTGTTGTCTGCCGGTCAATGTGTGAGGTAATGAAAGAGGGTGGTCACCGTTTGCTTTGATGGCGTCTATGTCTGCCGAGAACCAAGTCGTAGTTGATGGGTTGCGGTGGTGTGTGAGTTTAGGAAGTATTCACGATGAGATTCCTAGTGTGCCACCGAGAGAGGAAGTTGAGTTTGGGCTTGAGCTTGTTCACGGTACTAGGCACGTGTTTATGGCCGTCTGGGATGTCGGCTCTCGAGTTATGCGAACTAAAGAAGCGGTTGGAAGAGTTACTTGAGAAGAAGTTTGTGAGGCCTAGTGTGTCACCATGGGGAGCTCGATTACATTAGTAGTGAAGAAGAAGGATGGGAGTATGCGTGCGTGTGTGGATTACGAGCAGGCCCGAACAAGGTAACTATTAAAAATAAGTACCTCTCCCGAGGATTGATGATCTGATGGACCGGTGGTGGGTGCTAAGGTTTTTAGCAAGATTGACTTGAGTCAGGTTATCATCAGATAAAAGTGAAAGATGAAGACATCCAGAAGACAGCGTTCAGAACGAGGTATGGGCACTATGAGTACTCTGTAATGCCGTTTGGTGTCACTAATGCACCAGGGGTGTTTATGGAGTACATGAACCGAATCTTCCATAGCTACTTGGATCGGTTTGTGGTTGTTTTTATTGATGATATTCTGGTGTACTCCAAGTCTGAGGAGGAGCATGCAGAGCACTTGAGATTGGTGCTAGAGGTGTTGAAAGAGAAGAAGTTGTATGCCAAGTTGTCAAAGTGTGAGTTCTGGCTGAAAGAGGTGAGCTTCTTGGGTCATATTATTTCTGGTGATGGTATAGCTGTGGACCCAGCTAAGGTTGATGCAGTATTGCAGTGGGAGAGCCCAAAGTCTGTGACTGAGATCAGAAGTTTCTTGGGGTTGGCTGGTTACTATAGGAGGTTTATTGAGGGGTTCTCTAAGCTAGCCCTTCCGTTGACCCAATTGACCTGTAAGGGAAGATCTTTTGTGTGGGATGCAAAGTGTGAGGAGAGCTTCAATGAGTTGAAGAGGAGGTTGACAACATCTCCAGTGTTAGTGTTGCCTGTGCCGGATCAACCTTTTGTGGTATATTGTGATGCTTCCAAGATGGGTTTGGGAGGTGTTTTGATGCAGGATGGGAAGGTAGTTGCCTATGCGTCCAGACAGTTGAGGACACATGAGAAGAACTACCCTACTCATGATTTGGAGTTGCCTGCTATTGTGTTCGTGCTGAAGATTTGGAGGCACTATTTGTATGGTACCAGATTTGAGGTGTTCAGTGATCACAAGAGTTTGAGGTACCTGTTTGACCAGAAGGAGCTGAATATGAGAGGCAGGCGTTGGTTAGAGTCTTTGAAGGATTATGATTTCGGCTTGAACTATCATCCCGGCAAAGCTAATGTCGTGGCTGATGCTTTAAGTCGAAAAACTTTACATATGTCAAGCAATGATGGTGAAGGAATTGGAGTTGATTAGCAATTCCGTGATTTGAGCCTGGTTTGTGAGGTAACACCAAGTGTCGTCGCCGGGTATCTTTGAGGATTGGTAATGACTTCTTGGTTAGTATCGGAGATGCCCGAAGTTGGATGTGAAACTTGTTGATCTATTAGTTCTTGGTGATCAAGTTTGTGGATCTTGACTTGATTGGATTCTAGGGTGTCTTTGAGATTGGGGACATAATTTGTGTTCTGATGATCTTGAGTTGAAGAAAATGATATTTGAGGAGAGCCATAGGAGCAAGTTGAGTATTCATCCAGTGCTACAATAATGTACCATGATCACGAAGAAAGAAGCCGCTCAGTGGCTTGGTATGAAGAAGGATGTTGCACAGTTTGTATATGCATGTTTGACTTGCCAGAAGTCAAAGATTGAGCACCAGAAGCTTGCAGGGTTGATGCAACCTCTAGAGATTCTGGAATGGAAGTGGGACAGCATTTCCATGGACTTTGTGACTGGGTTGCCAAACACTGTGAGAGGGTTTGAATCTATTTGGGTGATTGTGGATAGATTGACCAAGTCTGCTCATTTTATTCCTATCAACATCACCTATCCTGTGCCTAGATTGGCTAAGATATACATTCAGGTGACCGTGAAGCTGCATGGGGTCCCGAAGAGTATTGTGTCAGATAGAGACCCAAGGTTTATTCCGAGTTTTGGGGAGCTTGCAGGAGGCATTGGGGTCTAGATTGAGGTTGAGTTCTGCTTATCATCCTCAGACGGATGGACAGACAGAGAGAGCTTGTGTGCCAGAGCAGGGAGGTGCGTGGGATACACATCTTCCACTGATCGAGTTTACTTATAATAACAGCTACCATTCGAGTATAAGGATGGCTCCTTTTGAGGCACTGTATGGGCGGAGGTGTAGGACTCCTTTGTGTTGGCATGAGTCCGGTGAGAGTGTTGTTATTGGACCGGAATTGGTTAGGGAGACTACAGAGAATGTAAAGATGATCCGGGAGAAAATGAATGAGTCTCAGAGTAGACAGAAAAGTTACCATGATAGGAGGAGGAAGGACTTGGAATTTCAGGCTGGTGAGCACGTATTCTTGAGGATCACGCCTATGGTAGTGTTGGGCGCAATCGAAGGCAAAGAAGTTGACTCGAGATTTATTGGACCGTACCAAATCACCGAGAGGTTGGAAAGGTTGCTTATAGGGTGGCTTTGCCACCTAATCTTCGAACTTGCACGATGTATTCCACGTGTCACGCCTTCTAAGTATATTCGCACCGTCTCATCTGATTCACATGGATGATGTGGAGGTACGTGAGTGTAACACCCAATTTCTACCCGGTAATTTATAATAAAAATCAGAGTATAAAAAAATTATTTCTCATTAAATGGAGTGTTACACTCTCTCTTAAAAACACTCAAACGATCGGTTCAACTCATAAAAGGTATCAATACATAACACCATAACAAAACGTGGGATAACTCATATCATGCAGCGGAATATAAATCATAATCTCAACAGTTAGCTCAGTGGTCTCAAAACAATACTCATAAGCTCAACAATGAGCAAAACAAAACAAACTAAAGTTCGTAACCCAACCCCTAGGTGCTACGTATCGAGCGCACCGACTCGGGAGTAGTGAAGGTAGCAAGCCCTCACTCATGACTACTGTGGTAAACAACAATGAAAGGGTGAGTCTCGAACTATATAATAAAAGTGATAATAGGCAATATATCGATCACGATTCACAAAGACGATCAATCATACCAATCATCGCTCAATAATATTTATGTGTTCATGTAAATGTATGCAATGTAGTTATGCATGTGGTACCATTTGCCCTCCGGCAGTCTCATTCTCAAATTGAGTCCTCATGACTCTGGCCCCCGGGCCCAGCCTCCGTCCTCACAATCGGTTTATAAGCGTCGCGGCCGCGCCGAATGTATGCATGAGACTCCATGAATACAACACAAACACATTTACAATATCTCAATTCACGCACTAACTCTTACCTCATTATTAATCTCATTTATAGCCCTCATGGCTCTAGCCCTCATGGCTCATGCCCCTATGGCATCCTCAATTATCTCCAGTCACTAATTCAACATATTTAAGTCCCAAGGACTATTCACAATTAGAGGACTAACCTCACTCGGGACCTAAACCACTCTTTAGGACCAAAAGCAGATCACCTAGGGACCAAAGCTGTCACCTAGGGATCAAAACAAAGACACACTTAGTCACCGAGCAAAGACTAGGCGCCATTTTCCCCACATTCTGGCGCCCCGGTGCAACACAAACACTAGCGCGCGGCTTCGGCAATCTGGCGCCCGTGGCACCACACAAACCATCTGGCGCCACTTTTCTAGCAATCTGGCGCCCCTGCAGGCAAAGACACGATCCTAGACACAAACTCGCACACACAGCGCTGCCTAGGCGCCCGGCAAGACTACTTGGCGCCCACACACGACCCAAAGACACACAAACGTTTAAGCAGAAACCACTCGAGCTAAAAAGGTTTAAAAATGTTTTGGGCGTGTAAATACAAAATATGGCACGGTGAATTATGCCTAGAACTCTAAGTTTCACCCAAACTACCCCACAGGCGCACACTTATAGCGCCACATCAATGCCTTCTAGCACATCTCTCAAATGACACATGAAAAGCAGAAAACACTTCGAGCCAAATTGTTTAAAAATGTTTTTGGGCAGGTGATTGCAAAAATTGGCACAATAAAATATGTATAGAACTCAAAGTGTCACTTAACCCACCCTATAGGCGCACACATATAGCGCCACAGATTTTTTCACAAGGACATCTCCCAATTGACACGTGCAAAACCAAAACTACCCGAGCCAAAGTGTTTAAAATAAAGTTTGGGCAGGTGATTACAAAATTTGGCTCGGTGAAATATGCACAGAACATCAAGTTCCACTCAAAACACCCCTTGTGTGCACGTGAACAGTGCACAGGGCGCCACATTCCTAGCAAACTGGCGCGGGACAAAGAAACACACCCTCCCAAAGACTCAAAGCGGTTGCACTGGCGCCATTTCCCAAAGCAACTTGGCGCCGAGCGGTGACACTACACACGAAACACACAACACAGCCCATGAACAGTAGCCCAGGCGCCATTTTCCCAACACTATGGCGCCCTGGCAGTGGCATTTCTGCACAAACTCACAGATCAACTCGTGAACAGTACACAGGGCGCCTAAATCCTAGTACTTTGGCGCCCCTAACTCAAAAACCCCAATTTTTCCAAATTCTCCCAAATCAAATCACTCCATAACCACTCTAATACTCCTAATTTCATATTATAACAATCTATTTCATACTCAACATCAAAACACATCACAATTCACGAAATCACATGTTATAAAACCTAATTCAAGCCCCAAATCGATTTCAACATGCAATTTACCAATTCAATGGTTCAAATCATCAAACAATCATAAATTAACACCAAACAAGACCTATGATCTACATATAACTCATTATCCCCTCTATTATAGAGTGAGACTCCCCTTACCTTATTTCAACCGTAGAAATTCCTTCTCCTTGAGTCACGTGCAAAAACCACTTAACAAAAGCTCCTTTCTTTCCTCTTTGAGGTGCGATCTACTCTTCCCTCTTCTCCTCCTCTCCTTGCCGAATTCCTTCTCTCTTTTCTCTTCTCTCTTTTGTTTTCTTTCTTTCTTTGGTGAATGGTGCGAATTGAACCAACCCAGGAGCCTAAGTCATTGGGCTTGGGCTCTGGGCCCATAATTGCAATCCCAAAGACATTACTCATACCACTCCCTCCTATTAAATAAAATATTAAATTATAATACACCATATTATATTTAATATAATTAAAATAGTGCAACACTTAAACAATTTAATCAATTACTTAATTAAATTATTTAGGGTGTTACTGATGAGAACCTCACTTTGTGGAGACTATGCCAATGAGAATTGTTGATAGAGAGGTGAAGGTGCTGAGAGGGAAAGACATTGCTTTAGTCAAGGTAGTGTTGTTGGGAGCTGCTGGTGAGAGCATGACTTGGGAGCTGGAGAGCAGGATGAGGGAGTCCTATCCAGAGCTATTTGACTCAGGTATGAATTTCGAGGACGAAATTTCCTAAGTGGGGGAGAGTAGTAACACCCTAAATGATTTAATTAAGTAATTGATTAAATTATTTAACGTGTTGCACTATTCTTAATTACATTAAGTTATAATATAGTATTTTATAATATAGTATTTTATTTAATTGAAGGGAGTGGTATTGGAAATACCGGGACTGCTAATATTGGCCCAAGAGCCCAAGCCCAATGACTTAGGCTCCTAGGGATTGTGCAATTCGCACCATTCACTCAAAGAAATAAAAAAAAAACGAAAGAAAGGAGACAAGAGAGAAGAGAACGACGCGCAAGAACCACAGAGGAAGAGAGAGAAGAGCTTCGCACAAGCAAGGAAAGGAGAAGAAGGCTCTTGTTCTTTGTGGTTTTTTTGCGTGACTCGGAGAAAGAGACTTTCTACGGTTTGATTTAAGGTAAGGGGAGTCTCACTCTATAATAGAGAGGATAATGGGTTGTATGTAGATCATAGGTTCTTATTTGATGTTAATTGATGATTGTATGATGGTTTGAATCATTGAATTTGATGAATTGTATGACAAATTTGATTTACGGCTTAATGTTAGGGTTTATGTTCTTGATTTCGTGTTGTTGTGTAAATTGATGTTTGAAACGTGAAATTGAATGTATTAGAATGATTGTGGAGTGTATTTGAATGATATATGTTGATTGGAATTGAGAGGATTTGAGAATTTGGGATTTTTGGGGATCCTAGGGATATAGGGCGCCAAATTGCTAGGAATGTGGCGCCACTGTATCGTGATGCTTGAGGAGCATTTGCGTTGTGTTCTTTGTGTGGGCGCCAATTTCCTTGAGAAATGGCGCCTGTGTCACCAGTATGCTTGATCAGGCGTGCGTGTTCTTTGCACTCGGGCGCCACATTCTTTGGGAAAATGGCGCCTGGGTTACTGTTCATGTGTTGGGTTGTGTTTTTGTGCAAGAATATCACTGCCAGGGCGCCACATTGCTGGGAAAATGGCGACTGGGTTACTGTTTGGGTGTTTGTGTGCAGAGTGTCAATGCCTGGGCGCCAAGTTGCTGGGAAAATGGCGCCCAGTGCTGCTGCTTGCGTCTTTGTGTGTGTGTGTGTGCGATGGTGAGGCGCAAATGTCGCTCAGGCGCCCGAATGGCGCCTGTGTCAATGTTCATGTGTTGTGTGTGTTGTGTCTAGGTGCAGGGCGCCAAAAGTGGCTGCCCAATGCGCCTGGGTGTGTTGTGCCAAGTGCAGGGCGCCAAATGGCTGCCCTGTGGCGCCTGTTGTGGCGCCTAGGTGGGTGTGTGCGTGGGTGTCTAAGTGTTGGGCGCCATTTTGGCTGCCCATGGCGCCTAGGGTGGCGCCAGAATGTGTGTTGCGTGTGTGTGGGTGCATGTGGCGCAGCACAGGGCGCCAATTGGGCGCCACTATTTGCGCTGTGTTCTTTATCTGTGTCTAGACAGGGCGCCAAAAGTGCTGCCCAGGGCGCCTAGGCATGCACCTATGTCTGAGACTGTGTCGCAGTTTGTGTCTTAGTTTGTGTCTAAGACTGTGTTGCCCAGGGGGTGCCAGATTGCTAGAAAAGTGGCGCCAGAGGTCATGTTGCCACGAGCGCCAAGTTCTTTGAGTTTTTGGCGCTAGTCTTTGTGTTGCACAAGGGGCGCCGATTTGTGGGGAAAATGGCGCTAGTCTTTGCCTTGTGTCTAAGTGGTACTTATTTTGGTCCCTAGGTGACAGATTTAGTCCTAGGTGTCTTTGTTTTAGTCCCTAGGTGGTGTTTTGGTCCAAAAGGTGATGATTAGTCCCTAAGTGTTGTTTTGGTCCAAAAGGTGTGATTAGTCCCAAGTGTTGTTTTGGTCCTAAAGTGTGTTTTAGGTCCTTGAGTGAGGTTTAGTCCTCTTGTTGTGATTAGTCCACAGGACATAAGCGTGATGAGTTAGTGAATGAAGTGGTGATGATGCCATGGGGGCATGAGCCATGGGGGCTATAAATGAGATTGATAATGAGGTGAGAAAATAATGGGTAAATTGTGATATTGTAAATGTGTTTGTGATATGTTCATGGGGACGTTTATATATTGATGATGAGGCCATGGGGACCAGAGTCATGGGGGCTCAATTTGTTGATGATACTGCCATGGGGGCAAATGGTACCACATGCATGACTACATTGCATACATCCTCATCATTGCATAAGTGTTAACGATTGATGGTAGTATGACTAGTTGTCTTTGTGTAAGCGTGTGCTGTTGATCTTTGTGATTGTATATATTGCTTATTATCATCTTTACAAAATAGTTCGAGACTCACCCTTTTCGTTGTTGTTTACCACGGTAGTCATGAGTGAAGGTTTATCCCTTCACTTCCCCGAAGTCGATGCGCTTCGATACGTAGCACCTGGGGATGGGCTTAGGACTATATTTATTTATTTTGTTGGCTGATGAACTATGTATCTCTCGCTTTATATTACCGATGAGG
The DNA here is from genome assembly GCA_020916435.1 of Oxytropis ochrocephala. Classification (NCBI taxonomy): domain Eukaryota; kingdom Viridiplantae; phylum Streptophyta; class Magnoliopsida; order Fabales; family Fabaceae; genus Oxytropis; species Oxytropis ochrocephala. Next base: position 53,877,914 of record CM037095.1, read on the forward strand.
CTCTTTGTTGGTCTCTTGAGATTATGTTTTCATTTCTGCTGCTAGTTGTATGAGTTTTCCATTGCATGGACTAGAACAATGTATTTATGAGAATCCTAATTCCACGTGTTTTTCTGGTGTTACGTATTAAACTGTTATCGAGAATTGAATTGTTTGTTGTAGTGATGTGTAACATTCCATTTGAAAAATAAATTTTTATACTCTGATTTTTGATTAAAATTGCCGGGTAGAAATGGGGTGTTACAACTTCTATATGGCAGACTGATGTTGATGAAGCAAGAGCTGGTAAGCTGCTTGAATATTATGAAGAACTATATATGTCAGCTTTGATGGTTCACAGTAAGAAAATAATTATTTGGAGTATAATTTCTTCCTAGGTTTGAATATAGTGGAGCAGTCGCTTTGGAAAGTTGTTCCTCATTATTTACGTCGAGTCAGCAATGCTTTAAAGAAGGTCTATCATCTTGAATTCTTGGTCATTTTGCTGTAATTTTATTAAAGATTTGCAATACAACTATCTTCCCTTGCAAAGATCTGGAAAGCCACTTCCACTAACTTGCACTCCCATAAAGTTTGGAACTTGGATGGGAATCGGGAGACATCTTTGATACACTTGATGCAATTAAAAGGTACTTGGATATTGGTACTTATAGTGAATGGGATGAAGAAAAGAAAGCTGGACTTCTTAACAAGAGAAATTTGAAGGAAAGAGGCCACTAGTTCCCGTTGATATAGAGGTGAGGCATACTGTTTAACAAACCAGGTAGATGTATATCTTATAGGATGGGAAAGTTTATAAGTCTATTTTAGAAAAGGAAAAAAGTTGATGAGTGTGGATCTTTCTATATGATTTGCTAAATCTTGATTAGCTATATATTTGCAATTGTGGTCTTTTAGTTGAGGCTTGATTTTACTCCCACCTCAACATTCTTTGGCTATTTTTGATTGTATCTTGATTTCTTTTAGGTTCCTATTTGATGTCAAAGAAGTCTTGGATACATTAAATTCTTCTTGAACTAGGGAGCGACACACTTGGATCTATGTGATCTCCATGGCCTCAAATGTATGACTAGTCGCTTCTTTTAGCAAATTTGTCACATGTCCAATTTTTCCCTTAGCTCCTTCCTAGTAACTAATTAAGAGTGAATGACTCGGTCACATTCATTGTGATAGATAGATATGTAATTATTCTAATTACAATATAAATAGAAGGGATGTGTGCTCTGTTTACATACACGGTAATTACGCAAAATTACACTTGCTAACCGCATGTTTACTGCAGATTGAAAGATAACCCAATTTGTGAAGAAGTTGGAGTAGTAGGAAACTCTTTGCTCCATTTATTTTAATTTTTTTAAAATTTGCACGGATTTGCCACGGACTTGCGATGAAATTTGCCCGCAGTTTGCGGCGAAAATTTGCCACAATTTCTGACGGAAAAATTTGCGACGGAGAATTCCGTGGCAAACCGTTTGTGACGAGCGTTTTTGCCACCAATTTTTGTCCGTGGCAAATCAACGATTTTCTTGTAGTGTCAAGAAAGACTCCGGTAAATATCCAACATAATTTGTACTATGTATTGTATTGTTTTGTTACAACTTACACTACTTGATGTTTGATTATGCAAAATGGGAGGAGTTTCATCAAATGATGACTCAACCGATCCAGGGAGATGGGAACCTTTGTCACCTGATGCACCTAACCCCGAGGAGGTTGTACTACCTATGGAGAATTGGAATAAGACAGTAGAAGGGAAGTATATAAGGGTCTCCTGTATGCTGCGAGGCCTTTTTCTCCGTTTATTCCTAGGGGCTTGATCAAGTCGACACCAACAAAGCTTATGCTAGTCGACCTCTTCCTTCGTAAAAAGCGCAGCGAGGTTACTGAGGCGGGGAGCGGGTGCAAGCTTTGGGTGACACAATCAAGACCTTGCGGGAGGATATAGCGAGAACGCAACAGCGAAGTCATTCAAATCCTCTGATGATGTTGTTGGGTTAGAATCGGATTCGATCTTGATGATGGGACATATTAGGATTGTTGGTACTTTATTTGATTTTTATAACACTTTGTATATTGCATTTTATTTGGTTGATTGATTATGACATTTTGAATATCATTTAATTTTTGTGAAATTTTTATATAAAAATGATTTAATTTATTTTATTTTAATTTTCCATATATTAATATAAAAAATAGAGGCATGTTGGAAAAAATGAAATTAAAAATTTACCTCCTTTGGTTTCTACCGAAGGATTTGGTCATTGGTAATCTTGTCAACTGATGTGATTACCAACAGATATACCTTCGGTAATTACCGAAGGATTTGGTCATGCTAATTACCTACGCCATTACCGGTGGATTCAACTTGATCGTTGATAAGTGTTTTCGACCAAACCATGCTAGAAAACCTCATAGTCAAATCCATCGACTTTGTTTTTTTTCTTCTTTCAGAGTATGTAAAGGGAAAATAAGAAGGAGAAAAGAAAATCTTAGTGCATAAATGAGAAGAAGAAAAAGAAACAGTGTAGAAAAGTCAAAATAAAAAAGGTCAGCACAACCAATAAAAAACTATGATAGGTTGATAATCTATAATATCTTTATTCATTAAACAATACAAATTATTCATTTATCATTTTCATCCTAAATTAGTTAATATCATATAACAATATAACAATGTTGACGAAAAATTGGCTAATCATTTTCATTTATTTTTCGCATTTTTCGCATGTCAGACATTGTTCATAATCTTTCAAAAAAAGCTGTTTTTTTGTTGTTTTTCGTACTTTTGCTAGCTACTTACGAAGTGTCCCAACGCTTTTGTGATTAGGATCAAATTTTACCCTTCGAAAACCGAATTTGTTAACTGTGGTAATCGAACTCAAAAACAACGGGTCGACCCTGTATATTAGAATAGATTAAGTCACTCGGCCAACGGTGTTGGTTAAAATACAAAACTTCTGTTTAAAACATACTAGTACTATCGAGTGAAAAAGCTTGAAGACAATAATCATAGTTTAGACAAATAATGTGTGTGGTGTTTACTTGTTATTTCGTCTAAGCTGATAGGGCAGTTCATTATTTACTTTTGTCTTCTATCGTGTATGGTTATTGACAACATGATTGGTAATGCATCTGATTGTATCGCGTTCTTGTATTTCGTATAGGGATCTTTCGTAACAAATAGTAGTCCTGTTATGAGAATCAAACCCATGACTCAAGACAAGAACTAGGCCTGTTCAAATGAACTGTTGGACTGAACTAAACTATCTATTGAAACTGAAATGAACCGTTAAAAACTGAACTTTTAGTAACAGTTCAAAACTAAACTGCCTTTATTAAAAACAGATCGCTAACTGAACTATTTACGTCGATTCGATTCTGAACCGAGTGGTCTTTTAGTAAAGCGAACTTTTAATGTACTCAAAAGCGAGCCGCCTTTATTAAAAACAGTTCGCTAACTGAACTATCTGCGAACTTCATCTTCATTATGGGTTATGGTTGTGAATTCTGTTATTATGATTGCTGCTGTATGGGTATTATGTTAGAGCAAAAAGGAATGTAGTGAAAAACTAGAACTGAGGAATGTAACATAGTTTATTTAGTAAGTGGTGAGTTGAAGAATGTGTCTATCATAATTTGTATTTCTTGGAAAGTGTTATAAATGAGCAATTGTGTATGAATTTGATTTCGTAAAATTGAGATTGTAGTGTTAATGTTAGATGTTTTTACTCAAGTTTTATTCATAAATCAATGTAAATATTTCAACCAAACATAAAGCTACTGTCATGAATTATGCAGCAATGCAGATAGGTGCTTTGAGTCGCTGCAGGTGCTATTTTCACTGAAGTCAGATCGGAAGATAGATATATTACAATGCTTTTGAATTCTCACAATGTTATGGAGCTTGTTTAATTTTAGTGAGTCGTAACAGTTCTAGATTTGGTTATATAGTATATTACTATGTTACAATGTTATGGAGCTGATATTAATGTTTGGTTAATAGTTCGGTTCAGTTCGGTACCAAAAGTTCGGATAAAACAATTATAAAAATGCAAAAGACTATTATTTTAAAAAATTTGGAAAGTTCAGATAACAGTTTGGAAAGTTTGGGCTTAACAGTTTGGAAAGTTTGGGCTTAACAGTTCGAAAATAATAGTACATAATTGAAACAGTTCAGTTCGAACTCGAATTGTCAAACTGAAGACAATTCAGTTCGACAAACTACTAACACAGTTCAGTTCTGCTGAAGTGTTTAAACAGTTTAGTCCAGTTTAGTACAATTTTACTTGTAAACTGAACTATGAACAGACCTAACAAGAACTCTTGGACGTTGCCACTCCACCACGATGGATTTTTGAGTTTAATGTTTAAAAAAAACATATACACTCCTCTTCTTTAATAGGTAATGATATAAAAAATATATTTATATGTATGGTACTTTTTTTTATGTTTTCTAAACTATAATTTTTATTTTGTTATAATATTTTTTATTTGAGACTTGGTAAAGCAGTTCAATAGCCATTCGGTTCGACCCTTGATCTCAATGGCAGACGAAAAAAACTTGCTTTGTGGGGGAAAATTATAGTAAAAATATTATAGAAAATCAATTTAATTGGAATTAAAGTTAAAAAATTATCCAATGAATAAAAAAGATAAATTAAATTTGGAAACCATCAAAACAAATTTTTGTATTTGTAAGGAGAAGAAAGTAATTCAAGATTAGTACGTATATTAAAAAAATAAATAAAGGAAAAAATGAAATTTATGAAGTGCATTTTTTAATAAATGGGTGATTTTATTTATTTATTTTCTCTAAAGTGATTAAAAATGACTAAATTATAATATTTTTTCAAAAAAGTGTACACTATGTAGTTTACTATATAAGAATATAAATATATAATACACTTGGATGAGATTTTTTGGTACAATAGCGAAAATAAAAGAAACAAAGAAAGAAAGCGAAAACTATCTAGTGAAGACAGTCCCACTAGCATCTACTAGCAGGAGGTTGAGGATCTCTACGGAAGGCTCCGCAATAGCACATAAGGCTCATGCTTCTTCCAAACCCCTAGCTACTTACTAGACACCTTTTTGCCCTATGAAAAGACAAAAATACCCTCACTAAAAAAAGAAAATTCCAAACTCAACTCTCACTCTCATCCCATACACCCCCTAAACCTCTAAACACTCATTACTCTCACTCTCATCACTCACTCACACTCCACACCCTTACCTCCATCTAATCTAATATCTTAAGAAGAAATCTACCTCCATTTAGTATCAACATTAAGGTATGTAGCTAATTCTATCAATTAGTAGTTTTATTTCGCGCATTCTTGTTCATTTACGTATTTTTTTTTGAAAGTGCGCATGGTTAGGACCTGCAGAAGTCGAACACGCACGACCAAGTGTGCGCCGAACCATATGGTTCGAACGGTCGTGCGCCGAACCTACTAAAATAAGGGGTCTCTATATTGAGTTGGTTCGGCCAAGCGTACGCCGAACCGGTTTGCATGTCTATTATCTGAATCTACCTGAAACACAAAATCTGCAGAATTTCTGGTTTTTAACCAGTTTGTGTGATTTTTTCCCAACTTTGTTGGTTTGAAGATGGATGAAACTGCCCCCTATCCCTATCCCTAACTAATTCAATTGTTGTGGATCATTCGAGTTCATTCCAAACTGATCACGTCTTTGCTACTCGTGATGATTTGTTTAATTATGTTCGGTCTGTTTCTCGTACACTTGGGATGGTTATGGTTATCAATCGATCGAACAACAGGGCGAGGTCTGGGAAAATATTATGTGAGCTGGTTTGTGAAAAGGCAGGGAAGTACAAGCATGCTGATATGGTTCCTACGGGGAGTAGAAAATGTTGTTGCAAGTTTCGCCTAAAGGGAAAGTTTATTAAAAAACTTGGAGGATGGATATTGTTTGTTATGTGTGGCATACATAACCACGCATTACAGACTTACCCTCAAGGTCATCCAAATGATAATAGATTAACAACTAAGCAGAAGGAAGTGGTTTCAAGAATGACGAAGAACTTGATTTCTCCGAATCGAATCTTGGCCGAGCTGAGGTCTGCTTACCCTAGAGACGACCACTTCAATCTCAAGCAAATTTACAATGTACGGTCAAGGTTAAGATCAACTAATCGTCAGGGTAGGACTGAACTACAACAGTTGATGAATTTGCTGGAGCGTGATAGGTATGTTTATTGGCACAGAGTTGATGAAGGGACTGACATTGTGAAGGACATTTTTACGGCACACCCAGACTCAGTGGAGCTATTGAATGCATTTCCAATTGTTTTGATGATCGATTCCACATACAATACCAACCGGTATAGGTATCCGTTGGTTGAGATTGTGCGTGTGACATCACTGAAGCATACTTTCTCGGTTGCATTCGCTTATGTCAATTGGGAGAAGAAGGGTAATTTTATTGGGGTAATTGTTCACGGGTAACCACTTTGTTACGCCGGTTATGAAGAGAGGCTCCCCAATTCCAGGAACAATTACGCCATGGACAAAATGTCGAAAAGACATAGCAAAGGACTGGCCCAGGCAATATACAGGACCTTTGCAACAATATAAAGCTTTAAACCCCTATTCACATTTTCCTCAAACGGTTGATTTGAGCAAAGATTGATTTTGATGTTTTTTTGAATTTCTTTGTCAATTTAATGATTTCATTATGTATAAGACAATTGTATTAAGACAATATCATGTTTTGTTTATCTAATTGAGTGATTTAGTTTGATTCTAGTAGTTATTTTAGACGTCAAATTACAAGTTTTTTTAAAAAAACTGCTGCACAGGTTGCTGTCCAGAAACTAACAGTTTCTGTCAAGTATCAGGAAGGTTTGGCCCTCCCAAAGTCGAGCCGGTTCGCATTTCATACAGCCGAACATTGCAAAACGTAGGATTCGATGGATGTCCAATCGAACCGTCTTTTTTTCAAGGTTCGATGGAGGTCCAGTTGAACTTGTTCGCTTAGCCGTACGCCGAACAGTCCATTTTTGTCAATCACATGCTTTTCACGTGAGGGCAATTTGGGATTAAACCAAATTTGGCGGTGTCTGGTGAGTAGCTGGGGGGATTCTAAGAAGCATGGGCCGCACATAAAGCTTCATCATTACTGGAACCAAACTTGGCTAAGAAGTCAGCACAAGCATTACCGTCTTTTGTAACGCCCCAAAATTAATTAGGTGATTATTTAACTAATTTAATTAAGTGATATTTTAGTTGACCATATTAAAATAATAATAAGGTAATTAATTTAATTAAGGAGTGGGGTGTAGTAAATAAATGAGGAGTATTTTAGTTAAATTGGGAGGTGTATGTAAGTACCTAAGGGGTGTAAATAAGGGGCCCAAGCCCACTAAATAGGCTCAAATTTATGACTTAACTAGGAGTAGGGTTTTAGTCACATTAGAGGAAAGAAAAAGAAAAAAAAGAAGAGAGGGAAAGGAAGTAGTAGCCGACGTGACCATATGAGGAAGGGGGAGAAGAGAAATTCATTCTTCTAGCATTGGGTAAGTGATTTTGGTACCAACCCACTCCATTTTCTTCCTCTATCCTTTAGTGTAAGATTCATACACTAATCATGTTTCTTTTCACTTTTCCATGGATGGGTTTGAAGCTCAAGTGTAGGAGAAAAGCTATTAATTGGTGGTTCTTGGGTTGTTGGTGGAGGGGTTTCTTGGGTTGTCAATTTTGAGGTATGAGGGCTCTCTTTCATAGTTAATAATTTATAAACCATGAAATCATAGGGATTAGGTGTTAGGAGTAGTTGTTTAAATTAATTCATGAAGTATTTGAGTGATTGGGTGATTGTTTGATTTTATATGTGATTATATTAATTGTTGTATGGAGATTAAAATGTTATTGCAATGATTGTTGATATTAAGAGGTGTTATAACATGATTTTAATGAAGAATAATAGGTAGAATGAAAGTGATGGCTAGGTGTTTGATGATTTGCTTGAATGAACATGATAATGTTTTACAAGATTGTATGGTGTGATGTTTTATATGTGAATGTTGTTCTTGATTGTTGGTGTTAAGGTGAGTTACATGAATTTAATGCAATATGGTGTGTAAATGGTGTTTGGTGTTTAAGTGTTGTTGATGATGAACTTTACTTGTTTATGGTTTTTGTGTGTTTTCTGGACACTGTTTCGGTTTTTCTCAAATTGGTACTGTTTGGTTGATAAAAAATTATGTGGCTAATTGTTTTTGAAAATAGACTTAAGGCCGGTCGTTTTGGCACCTGGTTTCGTTCAATTCGGAGTTGTGTAGCTCAAGTTATGAGTCTCTAAAGTTAGGTCAAATTTACGAGTCAAACCGGGAGTAGGTTCGGTTTTTTTTTGGAGTTTTGTGTTATCAATTAAACTCCGTTTTGACTTAATTCTCTACGAAATAGGCACTCGATTACAATTGAATTTCATTTAGAAATGAGAAAGAAAATTTGGTTGCAAGTTGGGTAAAGCGTTGCATTCGATTTTGGTACCTCAGTGTAGTGTTTTGAAAAACTGTACCAACTGGACACTTATTTTGAAAAACTAAAATCATAGGTACAAACTACACTCAGAGGGCTTTCCAATGAGTGGTCTTTTGTAATTTTTCGATGTCGTTTGCTATTTTAAATAATTCGCCAAGTAGAGTATCTGCTCAGAGGAATCCAAAGACTTTGTGCGGGTGTTGCCAATGTTACCCAAGTTGTCAAAAATACTGTTTTGGTCCCTCTGAACTTTCTAGTCCCCGAGGTGTCAACCTAGTTCCTGGGTGTTAAATTAATCCTTATGATGTCAGATTAGTCCCTAGGTGTTAAATTGGTCCTTGAGGTGTCAAATTAGTCCTTAGGTGTCAAAATGGGCCCTGAGTGTTGAAAGGGTCCTTAGGAGGTGATTTGGTCCTTGGGTGTGGGTTTAGTCCCTGGTGTTGACTTTAGTCCGTGGAGTGGCTTTAGTCCTTTGGTGTAGAATTAGTCTTGGTGGTCTTTTAGTCCCTATAGAATTACTATCTATGGTGTGGTGTATTATTGGTGAATAAATATTGGTGAGTTGGGGTCTATGACATTTCTTTGGTGTTGGTGAGCCCACAAGACTATTGGTGAGCATGCTATTGCATTATTTTGGTGATTTGGTGTTTCTGGTGCATAGTCATGGTGTCGCATTATCATATGCATATTTTGGTGAATAGGCCTTGGCCTCTTAAATTTTGGTGAATGCCCTCAAGGCTATTTTGGTGATGGATCCACATGCATATGCCCGTGGAGTATTGGGTTGCATTTCATGCATTACATACATGTTCTGGTGACTGATTGGGTGTTCATAAATCAATGGTGTATTTGACTGAACTGTATTTCTGGTGTAACTGTATTTCTGGTGTAACTGTATTAATGGTGTATTGGAATTAACTATATCTCTGGTGTGCCTATTCTACTGTGTTTATTGTTTTATCTATTATTTCCTATGTATAGAGACTCACCCTACTGCGTCGTGTTGCTTCGTATGTTGGCAACCTGCAGGTGACGGTGATTGAAGGTGACTAGGGGTCCTTCTTCTAGTGTGGTCGAAGTCGGCCTCGTCACGTAGCACAGGGGATGTTTAGTTTGTCTTTTCCTTATATTTTGAACTAAGTTGTTAAGTTATTATTTTCCACTGCTGTAGTATTTTGTCATCGGACATTGTTGGTGCTATGTATCATATATGTTGGAGTTTTATTTTAATTAATATTTTGGAGTTTTGATTTTGGTGTTTAAATGTGGCACCCTCGTGTGGCTGCACTGAAAAGTTTTTACGCACTCTGATTTTCAAAATTAATTAAATAGTAGTTATGGTAGAAGGGGGTGTTACATCTTTCAAGGTGTGAAAGACATCCACTTGCCAATCTCTCGGATAAAAGCTCATTTATATTATGAATTATTCTTTGCGTAGTGATGCCAACGGTTAACTGGTTCGGAGATCAATTAGATAACTTACGTCGAGTTTGAGTAGCACGATAAATCCTTGAAACCAAAGTCTCGAGCCATCTTCAAACCATGGTAGAGCGCCAACAACTCTGCTTGAAGAATATTAGAGAAGTCAATATTGTCAGAAAAACTGTGGAACCAAACACCGCCCGAGTTCCTAATCAGCCCTCCAAAGCCCGAAACACGTGGGTTACCAAGACTACTACCATCTACATTCAAAATCATTGCATTTCCTTTTCGCTGCGTTCCAAGTTATTAATCTAAAGGAAGGGAAGGTGTCCGCTTGAGGAAGGAATTATAGAGCAAATTCGCAAAGTTAAGAGTAATGAGTAGTAATGTGTATTGAGGCACCAACTCATTCGCAAGGCACAACTTGTTCCTGGCTGCACATATTTTAGTTTGCATACATAGGCCAAATTCTTTTGAAGAGCCGAAGATACATGATAGAGAACTAAAATAAGAGTGATTGTGACAAAAAGGATTGAGACAAGGGGATCCATTGTCACCATTTCTTTTCTTAATAGCCGTGGAAGGCTTATCTTCTTTGGTGTACAAGGCAGTGGAGATTGGTGCTTTTGAAGGTTACACAATTAATGATAATTTGAGTTTCCCTATAATGCAATTCGCGGATGACACGATGTTGATGGGGAGGGCTACTTGGGATAACCTTTGGAGTATTAATCCATTTTGAGATCGTTTGAGCTTGTCTCGGGTTTGAAAGTGATCTTTCGCAAGGGTAAGTTTATTGGTTTTAATATAGCAGGTGAATTTATATCTTTAGTGTCCATCTTACTCCACTATAGAACAAAAGCCATTCCGTTTAGATTTTTAGGCATCCCAATAGGAGCTAATCCTAAACGATCATCAACCCGAGAGGCTGGTGCTTGATATGCTCAGGAAAATACTATCGTCCTGGAAAATGCGCTTCCTTTCGATAGGAGGCCGGGTAACTCTTATTAATTCTGTACTGAATAGTATACCTCTCTCTATTTCTTTTTCTTTTTACAAAGCTCCCAATGTGGTGATTAAGGCCATGGTCAAAATCCAAAGGGACTTCTTGTGGGGTATTAATGAGGAGAATGCGACATGTATTGGGTGGCTTGGGAGAGGATTTGTCAATCAAGAATGCGGTGGACACGGTATTAAAAATTTAGCTTTTTAACATAGCTCTATTATCTAAATGGAAGTGGAGAGCTATGGTGGATACTAATGCTAGTTGGAGGGGCTTGTTGACTCATAGGTATGGAGATCTTGCTTCATTGTTCACTTACGGTTTGTTGGAAGGGATCTCTAGAGGGACTCCAAGTTCGTTGTGGTGGAGTTGCTTGCTTTGGATTCTAATCTCTCTCTAGTGGGTCGGTTTCGTGCATGTGTTAGAAGAGGCTTGGGTGACGGTACCTCAGTTAATTTTTGGCATGATCACTGGCTTGGGGCCGAACCTCCTTACTTGGTATTTCCCTCTCTTTTTTCAGGTTGTAATCATAAACAAGTCTCAGTGGCTGCAATTGGTGATTGGTCTAGTGGAAAGTGGGTCTGGAAGGAACCGTGGTTTGATGGTCAAAACAATACCAACGCCTCCAAAGCAGCTAGCTTGCACAACGGCTTGTTGGCGGTGAAACCGATTGTGGACAAACATGATTTTGGGTCTTGGACTTTGGACTCGTCAAAAGCCTTTTCAGTTAAATCGCATTATAGGTGGTTGGTTACGCTCAGTTGGGAGGCTGGACAACATCATGCTCCGTGTGTGTCTGTTGAGTTTTGGAAAACGATTGTGCCGTCTAAAGTCTCAATTTTTGGTTGGCGTTTGGTATATGATTCTCTTCCCACTCGGGCACAACTCTTCCATAGAAATGTGATTCATTCGGAGGCTGAGATGACGTGTCCGTTTTGTAATCAACATAGTGAAGATACTAATCACTTATGTAATAATGTAGTAATAATGTAAATAAAGTGAGTCATTCCATCTCATACCCCCAAATTGGAGGGAATGAAATTGAGGAAAGTGATGGAATAGGATGGAATACATTCCATTGGTTTCCATTCCATTCCATCCATTTTTAAATACCCAAACAATGGAGTCTTGTCTTATTCCATTCCACTCCATTCCATCTCATACCACCAATCCAAACATACCCTGAATGTTCCTACAGTAGAAACCATCAACGCCTCTGAACTTCTTCACTGCACTGCCCCTCGCTACACTTTGAGTTGATTCTTACAACAATGTCATGGCTTTTAGGGTTCAGGTTTCCTCTTTTAAACCCCTCTTTTCTTCTTTCTTTTCGTTCTTTCTCTCGCTCTCACTCTTATAATAATGTCGATGATTTTGTTTCTTCTTTCAACTGCATGCTCCAAATGCGTCCTTCACCTCCCATCCTTGAGTTTAACAGGATTTTAGGTTCACTTGTTAAGACCAAGAACCATTACACCACTGTTATTTACCTCGCTCGAAAAATGGAACTCAATGGAATTAAGCTGGACATTGTGACATTGAACATTTTGGTCAATTGTTACGGCCACTTGAATCAAATGAATTTCGCATATTCTCTATTGGCCAATATTTTCAAGGGGTTACCAGCCAGATACCATTACCCTGAATGCACTTATGAAAGATCTATGTCTTAAAGGTGATGTTAAGAAAGCTCTACAATTTCATGATAAAGTTGTAGCTCATGGGTTTCACTTGGAGCTTGTTAGTTATGGAACATTGATTAATGGGTTATGTAAAATGGGACAAACAAAATCTGCCCTTGAGTTGCTTAGACGGATTGAAGGGAAATTTGTCAAGCCTAGTGTGGTAATGTACAACACTGTTATTGATAGTCTTTGCAAAGATAAACTTGTAAGTGATGCATTTGATTTATATTCTGAAATGAATCTCAAGCGAATTTTCCCTGATGTTGTCACTTATAGTGCTCTAATTTATGGCTTTTGCATTGTGGGTCAATTTGAAAAAGCATTTGGGTTTTTGAATGAAATGGTATTTAAAAACATCAGCCCAAATGTTTATAATTTTAGTATATTGGTTGATGCTCTAGGCAAGGAAGGGAAATTGAAAGAAGCCAAAAATGTAATAGCAGTGATGATGAAAGAAGATGTAGAACCGGATGTTGTTACTTATAATACTTTAATGGATGGGTATTGGTTAGTTGATGAAGTTAGCAAGGCCAAAAATATATTCAACATTATGCCCCAAATGGGAGTCACTCCTGTAAAGTTGGAAGACTGAAGGATGCTCTTGAGGTCTTTCATGATCTTTTGGTTAAGGGCTACAATCTAAATCTTGTAACATATAATGTCATGATCAATGGGCTTTGTGAAGAAAGTTTGATTGATGAAGCTTTGGACTTGTTGTCAAAAATGGAAGGCAAGGTTTGCATTCCTAATGTTGTCACTTATGAAACAATTAATTATTTGTGCTCTCTTTGAAAAAGATGAGAATGATAAGGCACATAAACTTCTTCGTGAAATGATTGCTAGAGGTCTACTATAAGAGTAAAAGTGAGACGCCGACATGCTTTATTTTTTAAGCTTCATTCGACGAGTTCTAGTGCTATGCTTTTATAAATTATTAACAAGAATAATTGATCTATTTCTATAGGTTGCCAATATTCTATGCATGTGCATGCTATTACTGAAATGTTCTATTTTTGTGTTAATCTGTTTCTGTAGGCATTGACTTGTTTTTTCCATCTATCCTAGTTTATTCTTAATTATAAATTTGTTTCCCAACAGTTAGACTTTATCAATGTTAAGATCTTAACATATATGCTTGGCATATAATTATGAATATTGGAAGAAACGCAGATTATATAAATTCAACTTACTGTGTTGACTTTTATCTGTAATTCATTTCAGACAGTTAGTTGTAATATTAATGGGTTTCTCATTCTTCATTTCATGTTTCTAAAAGAACATGGAATCAAACACGTCCCTAGCAGAATCTGAGTTGGATGACCAATTATATCAATAAACAAGTCAGAGCTATTCACTATGTGAAGGGGAATTGAATTATCATCTAATCTGAATAGGTGTAAGGCAAAAAAACATCTTTTAATATTTATGTTTGTTTGTGAATCATAGCAGTAGCTCTCTATATATAGAATGAGAGGAAGTGACATAAGAACAGTGTAATGTGATACACTAGAATCTGTTGTGACCCTCATTTTATAACAAGTTCAACATGATTAATATCTATGTTTGCAGGATCATCTAGTTACACGATTATTATTTTACCGCTTTTATTTTCTTTTTCTCTATCAGCATAATTTAGAAACTTGATTGTAGTGTTTGGTAGCTAGGTAGGTGATGAGGTTCCATATATATATATATATACTCAACAAATTTTGTCAGGGCTGGCTTAGAAGTTTAGATTCTACTGCTTACACCTGATAATTATTTTTCTAAACTTATTGAGTTATCATATATAAATTGCACTCTTCTTGTAAAGAGACATTGAAGGAGCGAGTATATTCTGCTAGATACTAATGGAAGAGTCAAATTGGCAGACTTTGGCATGGCTAAACATGTAAGTAAGCTTGGATCATTTGATTGGAATCACTTGGTCACTTCACTTGGTTTACTTTCAAGAGGGTCATGGAGGCTTGCCAAAGTAATTGTACAATAAAGAGACAAAGCATATGAGAATTGGTGTCATAAATTTGGATCTGGGAATGTAGCTGAACCTAATAACATATAAACAGGCTGCACAACATGTTTGGTGGCAGGAAGCCATGGACCAAGAAATTTCTTCTACAGAGCAAAATCACACCTGGAAACTCACTGACTTGCCACTTGGTAAGCATCCTATTGGATGCAACTGGGTTTATAAGGTGAAATTAAGTGAGGTGGTAGTTAGAAACCATAGAACATGTGTTTTTCATTTTTACAAGCTAAGAAGCTCTGGCACGCACTCCCTATACATGAGTTGCACATGATCACACATGTCAGGAAGGGATCCCAAAATTACTTTGATGACCACTACAACAGAATTGCCAAAAAAGGACGCACCCTTTAGAGGCGCTTTATTATGAAGCGCCTCTTATTATCAAAACAAGGAGGGACTTTAGAGGCGCCTTTTAAAAAAGCGCCCCTGATTGTCAAAATAAGGAGGGTCTTTAGAGGCGCTTCATACACGGGCGCCCCCAATTCCTGAAACATAGGAGCCACGGAAAGACAATCAGAGGCGCTTTACACACGAGCGCCCCCAATTCCTAAAACACGGAGCCACCAACAGGGGCGCTTTCCACTCGAGCGCCCCCAATTCCTAATCACCAACAGGGGCGTTTTGCACACGAGCGGCCCCAATTCCAAATTCCTAATCACCAACAGGGGCGCTTTGCACGCGAGCGCCCCCAATTCCTAAATTTTTAATTTCCTTTCCCGTTACAGTTCCTTTCCATCTCACCGTTCTCACTCTCCAAACCCAAACCCTAGCTAAAACCCCAAATCTCTCAACGTTCTCACTCTCTCTCCCTCTAAGTTTTGAGTTCCTCTCTCAACCATCTCCTCTCTCTGTCATGCGAGCAACGTTTTGAGTTTGTCATCTTCTTCTTCTGCACACTACGACCATTCTCAACGGTGAGTTTGTTTTTTCTTTGTTACATATATATTTCGGTCTTAAAGAAGGTTCTATGAAAGTTCAAGTAGTTGTTGTTGCTTGGGGTGTTTCTGAATTAGATTTAACCTAATATTGTTCGTTTGCTTGTAAGCCATCTTGCTTTTGAAACTGTTCAGGAACATAGTAAATATGCTTTTGCTAGCAATAAATCTTGCTTTTAGCTATGTTGTGTTCATTACAAGTTACTGATTTTGAGGATTGTTTGTTTGTTTGTTTGTTCAATTTAATTTACAGGTTTTCCTGTTTGTCAACTCAAAGTGCAAGAGGTATTTCCACAACCGATTGAAGCCAAACTTGGGATGAGAGATTGTTGGTTCAATTCTTGATTTTTCAACCTGTTTGTATCTGTGTTGATAGATTTGGAATTAGAAGATTGAGGGATTTGTTGGTTCAATCTTGATTTTTCAATCCTGGGAATATTTGTGTGATATTGATTCAAGAATTTTGTTATTATTCTGGAAAATAAGCTGGATAGAATAATCAATCACAATTATTATACTGTAACATAATAATAATAATAATAATAATAATAATAATAATAATAATAATAATAATAATAATAATAATAATGCTGAGTGTGTGTTCCTGCTGCTGGTTATGGGAGGATTTGCATATTTAAATAATGGCTGATATAGAATAATTAGTCTGTTTGCATTTGCATATTAACTCCAAAGAGTCCACAAGAATTGTTTGGTGATGTAGTCAAATTAAATTATATTGTACCCTATCTATGGGCACGGCTCAGAACTACAATCAACAAGACTATAATGGAAAGCATGAAAGAAGTTCTCAACTTCTCATTAAAGGGTCCAGAGTCTTACGTATGTGAATCTGTCTTGTTAAATGCATGTTGAAACAAATTGATCACAAAGCGGGTAATTTTCTCTATTACTACCATGAATCTGAGGCTGGCAAGATTTAATATCCACATCAAAACATTTGTTGTATCATGGGAGTCATTGTTAGCAATCTCATCTAGACTCCGAAGATCTGCAAAATTCATATCCAGATTAGTAGAATTGTGAATCTTATGTAACTTTAGGAAGTGTGATTATAAGGGCCACAAGCCAGTAAAATGTGATTCTATAATATAAATAATACAATACTGGAAATGAAACTGAATCAAGAAGCTACTAGCAATTAACAGCAAGAAAATGAAAACTAAAACACCAACCCGAAGAGATTAACTCCCTAAGTTCCTAAACAACTTCATTCTTGAACAAAGATCCCAAACAAACTTCGTCGGTTGATAATGATTTTACCAATATCTGCAAAGAAGACATTAGTAATTGAATATCAGTAAGTCTCATACTTAAAACTATCTCTTTTTGATCTATCGGTAGCTTGAAAGCTCGACCCTCCCATAAGGGGACATTTTGAAGACATTAAAAATTGAAAACCTGCTGCTGGTGTGTGTTGCTGCTGCTGGTTATGGTTCCAATCTGTTATAAAACCTGTTTCTGGTTTAACCTCAGTATTGTAGATAGATTGAGAGTGTTGGTGATTTTGATTCTATCCAGCTTATTTTCCAAAATAATAACACCCGATTTGTGTAGTCCGAAAGAGGCAATGAAGTGCTTTATTATGAAGCGCCTCTTATTATCAAAACAAGGAGGGAGCAGATAGTGTTACCAGCTGAAGAAATGCCAAGTTCTTTTCTATTTGCTAGACTGATAATGATGATGATTGGCTGATCCTAGTGTCTAGTATATATATATTTGTATACATTTTAACTATAGGTATTTGTTCTATGAGATTATGATTCCCATGGACTTGAGACAAAAATTAATCTTCTTGTGCCCCGAACGTACTCATCTACTGAATCTCTGCTTTAGAAATGGCACCTCAAAAGAAAATGTTGCAGAAATGAAGAAAAACATTAAACAAAACAAGGAAGCGGTAAAAGCCTATATCAATGAACGCTTGGCTTTGGCACATGAAAGCAATTGTGATAGCTTGTTTTTGGCACCCACTCTCTTAGAGTAAGAAATTATCTATCCCCAACAAATATATATGACGTGTTTTTGAAATATCTGTTAGTTATTTGGCTATTCAAATTTTTTGTAGAAAACATTGGATATTGTTGGTAGTTGATCCTAAAAAAATAGAATTTTCTATTTAGATTCGTGTCATGGTGATCCTAACAACCACCTCAAGATGAGAGCTATATTTGAAAGGTGTGTATTTAGATACATCGCATATTTCATCATTTAAATTATGTATTTCGATTAATTAATATAGTTATATGTATGATGTTTCAGCTGTTTGACAACTTATTGGGGATCGAATAAGGTCAGAGCCAGAGATGGGAATGTGAAAAATAAAACACAATGGATAGTCATAAAGGTAAGTTTATAATTATTCTTATCCATATGTAAATATTGCTCGCATTTTAATAATTAATTATTATTTTGATTTCTAGTGTCCCAAACAACCAAACAATGATGATTGTGGGTATTACGTTATGAAGTTTATGAGGACATAATCACTCACCATCAAATAGAAATTCCGAAGAAATGTATGTAATTTATATAGTTTGTTTTTTCACAAGTAATTTTATATCTAGCACTTAACCACTTAATTCTAAGTTTATTTTATTTCATTTTTACAAGTATTTTTCTGGAATGTCGGTTGGAGCTCCATTTTTCGATGACCAACTTATCGAGCTCGAGAGGAGAGTGGTGTCGTCATGTTGCCGGTTTGATTACTAAAAATCGAAATTCATGTAATTTTGGTTAATTAGCTTGTTTTTGTTCCTAACACTGGATCCTCCCCAACTATTTCTCCATGCATTAGGTAGAATTTTTTTTGCCCAAGCACTTATTTGTTGAGGAGAAACATCATGTAATCTTTAATTTGTTGTCTATATATGTTGACATTCGAATTTGGTTAATGAGTTATGTATTTTTGTTGGTACGCACTTTGTTAATGATTTATAAGTTTCTTGCAATTGGTTTGTTGATTTGAAATTTGGTTCATATTGGATGTTGAATTGATTTTGGTTGATGAACGAGGCACTACAATGAGGAAAAACCAACAGTCTTTGCAAAATATTGTATATATATACGTAAATGTAAATTTTTTTTTTAAAAAAACAGAGAATTAGGGCGCTCAAAGTTAAAAGCGCCTCTGTTTGTGTAAGCACACTTGATAATCGGGCGCTCCCAAGAGAAAGCGCTACGTTGGTCGGACCAACAGGGCGCTTCTACCTAGAAGCGCTCGATTGTCAAGCGCGCTAACACCAACAGGACGCTTTATAAACCGAGCGCCCCAATTGTTAGAGACGCCAAGACCAATAGAGGCGCTTTATTTGCGAGCGCCTGTTGCCTAATTATTAGAGGCGCTTCGAGCGCTCTGTAGAGTGGTTGGCAACGGCAGCATAGCTAGATTCGTGGGCGCTCGTAAGCGCCCCCAATGGATAAAAAAAAGCGCCCCTGATGGCTTTTCCTGTTGTAGTGGACAGTACTCAAGAAAGACTCCGGTAAATATCCAACATAATTTGTACTATGTATTGTATTGTTTTGTTACAACTTACACTACTTGATGTTTGATTATGCAAAATGGGAGGAGTTTCATCAAATGATGACTCAACCGATCCAGGGGAGGTGGGAACCTTTGTCACCTGATGCACCTAACCCCGAGGAGGTTGTACTAGCTATGGAGAATTGGAATAAGACATTAGAAGGGAAGTATATAAGGATCTCCTGTATGCTGCGAGACCCTTTTCTCCCTTTATTTAGAGGGCGTTGATCAAGTCGACACCAACAAAGCTTATGCTAGTCGACCTCTTCCTTCGTAAAGCGCAACTTCTCCTTCGCCAGTAGTCTTCTTTGCCTCCTCAGTTCCTATTTGTTACAATTTTGCCTTCCTTGACAGCCCCATTAACTTCTCTCTCAACATTACACCCACCTGCCATAATTAGCAACGTGTCCTTCTTTCCTTCAATTAAGCCTACATTCTCTCCATCCAACAACATAGGTCCCACCATTTTACTTTTTTGATTCCTATCATTCTCACTAATCACATGCTGCGCAACATTCTCATTAATCACATGCTGCACAATTCTAGGATTTTCATCGGCCGATTCCTTAATGCCATTGTTTATGCAATTAGTGTTTTGATCTTCCCCATGGGCACCTTCCACTGATTTTCCATCTTCCCCATTCACCTCATCATGACAAATAACAACAGTTTGATTTATGATTTTACCCTCCTGGACCTTTGGCCTTCTAACGTTCTCCTCTCCCTCCTCATCACCTGTGTCTTCGTCCACACCATTTTCTGATCCATCATCATGAAACTCATCATTGTTAAACAAAGGAGGACCATCCCCGTCATCATTGTCATCATCACTTTCAGATATATCACTTGAATTTTATAACTACAAGTCTGCGTCAAGCCACCCCAGTGCATCGGACCACACCACTCCTCAAGCACTTTTACATCAAATAAAACCCCGTTTATATTTGCGTTGACTACCATATTGAAGACATCGTAACATTTAGTTCTTATCAATATTCTCACCCCGTTTATATTTGCGTTGACTACCATATTGAAGTCACGTACTTTTGCCACATACTTTTTGGAGAATGCTTGTCGTTCCTCCTCCGCAGTGTTGTACCAAACTTCACCAAGATTTCTCGTCTGAAAGTACACTATCTTCGATCTCGTTGGTACCGCCACGGTCCCCAACGATTAAACTTCGCCTCCTCTATTGATAATATCAAAGATCAAGCAACAAATTACGATTTTGAAGCGTCCCCTCCTTATCTTGTTTCCATCTTCATCGCGTATCACCTTCTTCCATACCGCACATCTTACCTTTTATGGCCGATTAACTTGCACCTTACGGATAGTCTCCTTCCTCTCCATTCTTCTTCCCTCCTCCTCGCGACCCTTCTAGTTAAAACCATCAGCTTTTCCTCTATCAAACCTTGGTATGTTAACGTGAATCTTATCTCGACCGAAGATAATGTTATCCAACTTCACGGCAAAAATTCTCGGATCACGGACTTCAACAAATCTACAAAGGCAAACCTCTTTCCCCATTTGTACGTTCTTCTTCGGTGGAATGACAACCTCCACGACCTTTCCATACAACCCAAAAGCTTTCAACATTTCCTTGGCTCCATGCGAGTTTGGAAAGTCTGAGAAATAAAAAAAAATTGTTCCTTCAGTAGATTTCTCTCCCCTACCAACGATGTCAATCCTTCCTTTGCTTCCTCCAGCAACCCTTCGTCTTCCTGTACCAAACTCCACCATCATCATCACCAAAGAACTTCTCCTTTGCCAGTAGTCTTCTTTGCCTCCTCAGTTCCTCTTTGTTCATCGTTCTTTTTTAACTTTTCAGTTCCCCTTGGTTTCTCTCTCTCTCTCTCGCCTCTTCGGTTCTCTCCATACAGGGTTGTTGCTCATAGAATGTAAGATAGTGAGAATAAAATGAAAAGAGTGTTAGCTTAGCTGGGATGTTGTTGCGTTCGTGTGGTATTCGCAAATATAGTGCAAGTATACACGTCGTACAAGTAATAAAGTGAATATAAGTAAGAGATCGTTCCCACGAGGATTGGTTGTACTTTCAAAGTTCAAGTCTTAAAAAACACAAGTGAAACAAGTAACAAATCGGCACTAAAAGTTGGTGTTAAAACTAGGAACATAAATAAAACAAGTAAATAAGATAGTGGTTGTGAATATGGATGAGAATGAGTTGGATTGTTGCATGCAAGTAAATCCTCTCTAGTCAGACGTTATAACGTTTACACGTTATTACGTACAAATGTTATTCTGTATAGACGTTACCACGTCTGAACGCTGTTGCAAAAGAGCTGTGCTTTTCAGCACAAAACGTCAGAGCTTCAAGTACTAGAATGTCCTATGTCTAGGTTCTAAGTAGGCCTGCTCCTGTATTTTAAGCACCCACAGCAATGTTCTATGAACTATTATCCGTTCTATGTCTAGATATTGCGTTAAAAACACACTTAGAGCAAGTGTACTCTTTCGCAGAAGTAGTATAAAAGATTATCGTCTCCACAGGGATTAATTAACAAGTACCAAACTAATCAAGATATTCTATTGTTTAGACGAACCAATAAAGTTGAGTGTTATAGAAACTAAAATAAAAAGATATAAATAGTAAGAATTAAAATACAAAGTTTAATCAATGGAGAGAGACCTAGAGTCACGGTTTCACTTGCAAGCTTCGATTCCCTATGTCTAATTCTACCGAATTCCCTTATTTTATTTAATTACCAATCCCTTTACTAAAACTATTAATCCGTTTGGTCATTCGCGATTAATATTCTTTTTCCTAAATTAACCCCCGTTTGGTCATGCAAGAATTTAAATTCAGGAAAAGCATAAAGAGCAGAAAGGTTGAATGACTGGAAGACTAAATTATGGTTTGGTCATACCCTAATTATAGCCCCAATTATCCTATAGGTCCACCAACTAATTGCGATGCGTTACGATCAATTAATTAATTAAGAACATGCAAAGGGTAGCTAATCCTAAGAATGTTATAAAACAATAGGACAATATTAATTTAAATAAAAATAGGAATTCAAATCGAAATAAGAACATGAAAGGTCTCTAAATTGCAAGATCCACCTAAGACCCTAGAAGAGGACTTAGGTATCCATAAGTATCAAGAACAATAAACTAGAAATAAGATTCATGAAATACAAGGATAAAGAATAACCGGTAAATTAGAGAAAGTCTTTATCTATGTCTTCAATCTCCTCTTTCAGCTCCAAAGCTCTCTCACGGTGTCAAAAACGAGTACCCAAAACTCCACTCTCTCACTCCACGTTGAATCGGTGCGTGGTTCTCCTCCGATCTTAATGCGGCCCTTTTCTTCAATTCACGTCTGCGCCATTTGTATGCGGCTACTTCTCTTCCATTCTTCTTGTGCGGCTGCGCTCTCTTTTTTTTGGAATTAACGTCTTCCTATATTTATATTGCTAGCCTAGGTTACGTGATGCCCACTTCAATTGCCTCAGCCTTCCTTCCTTTTCACGCCTCCATTCCTCTTATGCCAGACTTGGTTTTCTTCTTTTTTAATTCAATAATTCAACTCCATCTTTTAATATTTGGGCTTGACCAAAAATAACACTTTTGGGCTTGCAAGCTGACTTCACTCAAATTCAATTGGCCGTGTGCCACATTGCTCCATGGGCTGAAGTCCTTCTTTCTTTGGCTATCCAAACATATATTTACTTAAATTCCTTTCAAATGGGATCTTTTTATACCTTTTCATATATTCTTACTTTCGCAAATTAAAGAGCAAATTAAGTCAATAATATTTATAATTGGTAATTATTGCTCTAAAAGTGACTCCAAAGTAATTCTAGAAATGCACTAAATTGGTATTTATCAACACCCTCACACTTAACCTTTGCTTGTCCTCAAGCAAATTTCCTGGCTCAATAATTTTTTTCAAATAAATAATAGAGATAGCCAAATAAGGAATCCAAAATTAAAGCACAATGATGAGATAATAGACAATATAGCACATATGAGATGTCAAAAGGTTGCCCAATTAGAGGCTCATATCCTGAAGAATACATTTTTGTGAACAATGACACTCGCTCACAATCTCTCTAAGTGTTTAGGGACTAGTGAAAATATACACTCAAGTTTCAACAAAATGCACATTACCATAAGCTTGTAATTTGACCAAATCTCCACTAAATAGTTTACATGCATGCAAAAGATGGGGTTTCATGGGTTGTAATGGGGCCAAGGTTAAGTCAAGTAAGGTAGGAATAAGAAGAAAGGGATAATCAAAGGGCTAAAAAGAACAAAAAACAAATAGTAACCCTTGAAACCAAATATGGAGCTCCTATCTATTTTACAATTTTTGTCCAAACTCCAAATTAATTCACTTTCATTCTTCACTCTTCTTCTATTGAATTAGATCTCTTTGATTTACCTTTTCTCTTGAGTAGACTTTTTTTTTGCTCCTTTTTTTTTTTTGGATTTGCCCTTTGGCTCTTTCATTCTTTTGATGTGTCTTTTCCTCCTTTATTCTTTTTTTTTTTTTTTGTTTCTATTTTTTTTCTTAGGAGGAAAAGGTAAGTACATGACAACTTCTATTTTGTTTCCTTTGTAAAAAAGTATTCTTGTAAGCACATGATTCACTCCTTTTGTTTTCTTCATCCTAACAAGATAGACAACTAAACTATAGGACGAAATTCCAATCCCGACAATATAGACAACTAAAAAACAGGACGTAATTGTAATTTTCAATAGTTGCTCCACATTCAATTTCAATTGGTTACCAAAAAAAAATTATATCTGGGTACCAAAGAGAAAAAATATAACAATTAGGCTCAAAGGGGGCAACTACGGGATAAATTCAACAAGCAACTCTGTGGCTAGAAAAATACCTAAATTCCCCAAATCTTTTTACATGATGCAAATCACTTTTCGCCTTGAAATGGTCAAAAGACAAATTCTAGAATGTAACAAATTGGGAAACACACTCATAGAAAGAAAAAGGGGTAAAAATTTATGATTTAGTAGCAATCCCCTTATAAAGACTCAGATCTCACATTTAGAAGCTAGTTCACAAAAAGTACTCAAGAGAGACAAATGCTAATTATCAGCTTCCTAAGGACATCCTCACAGTTACAATTAAGCACAAGTCTGTCAAGTAAATTAATTATGGGATCCCCTAAAGGCATAATCTCTATTTTTTTCTTTCAATATAAGCATAATTCATACAAAACAAGCCAGAAAAAATGCTATCAACATATGTAGTGGGTATATGCATTAATAGAGATCAAGTAACAACATATAATATCCTCCCCCACACTAGCATGAAGCATGGTCCTCAATGCAAAATATCATATTGGCACAAAAATAAATAAATGAGAGAGTAAGAGTGACTTCCCTGAGAGAGCTTGCGACCCGAGCTTATTGCTAAAAACAAAACAAAACAATAATGAGAGAAAATAAAACACAAAGTTGCCTCTCGCGAAGCGCTTGTTTAACGTCGTGAGCCCGGCGATAGTTGGTGCTCAATCGGTGGCTCTCAAGAGCAAATTTTACATCTAACGCGGTGCACCTTTTTAGCTTTCTTACCATGTGGTTCACATTGTTCTTTCTTTTTCCACGTGGTGGATGAACTTCAAATGATGGTGATATTTTTTCTTTGTATCTCCATCCACCACTAAACTAGGATCTGCATAATAAGAACTTTTTCAAAAGGTCCCGCATCTTTAGATCACAAAAATATTAGTTTCAACCACATCATCAAAATAAGGAGAAGTTAAAGAAAATAAATTTTCATTGAAATTTAAAGCTTTAATAACATCATCTTCTTTACCGCTCCTTAAAGTTACTTTCCCCTTATTAACCTCAATTATAGCATCACCAATGGTTAAGACAATTTGGCCGTAAATTTGGGTTTTCTCCTCTTTCTCCAAATCAGAATCTGTTGATCTTTCTCATTCTCCTCATGCTTCGCTCTCATCAATGGAATCTGTTATCTCAATTTGACTCTCCTCAGTAGGATCTATTATTTTGATTTGACTCCTTCAGTAGGAGTCTCTTCATCTTTCTCGAGAGCTTCTTCCTCTAGATTATCTTCTCTGGAGAATACTTCATCACTACTAATAATATTTACTTTATATTGCTCAGATTCTTCATTTGGGGTAGACTTAGTTTGTAAATAAAGAGTTTCTTGAGCCAACCGAGTTGTTACCATATCAATAACCTTTGACAATTGATTCTTCAAACTATCAAGTGTTTCATTTGTTTGCTCCATAAATTTGACTAAGACCTCATCAATATCAGATTCCTCCTCTTCCTCTCCACTTGTAGTGACTCATAATTATCCCAGTTGGAGGAATAATAAGGAGGTGGCTCATAGTCAACCCAATAGTTTGAATAAGGCTCATAAGGAGGAGAAAATGAGCGTTGACATTGAGGCATATACAAGATGACTTCTCTAAATTTCTTTGTGCCTCTGCCTCTCTAATGTAGTCTCCAAGAGTTTTAACCATGATTTAGACTTTTCACTTTGCAAAACAAAGTGAATCGCAACGGACTCTTGGGAAAGTGTTATCAATTTTTTTGTATTTTTCAATAAGATAAATAAATAAATAAACAAAAATAAAAGCAAAAAAATGTCTAAATCAATAAAAATCTTTTCGTTTAATATTGCTAAATTAATCTTCTAAGAATGGCGCCAAAAACTTGTTGCGTTAAAAACACACTTAGAGCAAGTGTACTCTTTCATGAAGTAGTATAAAAGATTATCGTCTCCACAGGGATTAATTAACAAGTACCAAACTAATCAAGATATTCTATTGTTTAGACGAACCAATAAAGTTGAGTGTTATAGAAACTAAAATAAAAAGATATAAATAGTAAGAATTAAAATACAAAGTTTAATCAATGGAGAGAGACCTAGAGTCACGGTTTCACTTGCAAGCTTCGATTCCCCTATGTCTAATTCTACCTGAATTCCCTTATTTTATTTAATTACCAATCCCTTTACTAAAACTATTAATCCGTTTGGTCATTCGCGATTAATATTCTTTTTCCTAAATTAACCCCCGTTTGGTCATGCAAGAATTTAAATTCAGGAAAAGCATAAAGAGCAGAAAGGTTGAATGACTGGAAGACTAAATTATGGTTTGGTCATGCCCTAATTATAGCCCCAATTATCCTATAGGTCCACCAACTAATTGCAGTACGGTCGCTGATCAATTAATTAATTAAGAACATGCAAAGGGTAGCTAATCCTAAGAATGTTATAAAAACAATAGGACAATATTAATTTAAATAAAAATAGGAATTCAAATCAGAAATAAGAACATGAAAGGTCTCTAAATTGCAAGATCCACCTAAGACCCTAGAAGAGGACTTAGGTATCCATAAGTATCAAGAACAATAAACTAGAAATAAGATTCATGAAATACAAGGATAAAGAATAACCGGTAAATTAGAGAAAGTCTTTATCTATGTCTTCAATCTCCTCTTTCAGCTCCAAAGCTCTCTCACGGTGTCAAAAACGAGTACCCAAAACTCCACTCTCTCACTCCACGTTGAATCAGGTGCGTGGTTCCCTCCGGTACTGTGCGGCCCTTTTCTTCAATTCACGTCTGCGGCTACTGTATGCGGCTACTTCTCTTCCATTCTTCTTGTGCGGCTGCGCTCTCTTCTTTTTTTTTGGAATTAACGTCTTCCTATATTTATATTGCTAGCCTAGGTTACGTGACCCACTTCAATTGCCTCAGCCTTCCTTCCTTTTCACGCCTCCATTCCTCTTATGCCAGACTTGGTTTTCTTCTTTTTTAATTCAATAATTCAACTCCATCTTTTAATATTTGGGCTTGACCAAAAATAACACTTTTGGGCTTGCAAGCTGACTTCACTCAAATTCAATTGGCCGTGTGCCACATTGCTCCATGGGCTGAAGTCCTTCTTTCTTTGGCTATCCAAACATATATTTACTTAAATTCCTTTCAAATGGGATCTTTTTATACCTTTTCATATATTCTTACTTTCTGCAAATTAAAGAGCAAATTAAGTCAATAATATTTATAATTGGTAATTATTGCTCTAAAAGTGACTCCAAAGTAATTCTAGAAATGCACTAAATTGGTATTTATCACTAGACTTAGATAAAAATGCCTAAATGTCTTTAGTGCACCTTTTCGTTCATATAAATCTTTGAGTTCTTTTCATAGACCATGTCTGAACCTATGAATCTACCTATTTTAAGAGGCCAACCTCAAAACAAGTCTGGAAATATTTTTATGCAAAGATTTAAAACATATAAGCGTCAATACTTCATAGCATTTAACTAGAAATTCATTACATGCAAAACAACAACCCAACTACAAAATGTTTAGCTCATGCTGAGCATCTTTACAGAAAGATAAGGAGTTAAAAGCCAAATACCATACATAGAGGAAAAGATACTGAGTGCAACAGATACGCCTAAGTAACTTTCCTGCATGTAGTCTGTAGAGACGTTACAACGTCCCGAGCTTCTGATGAGTGGTTATGATGGAAATGGAGTTGAGTAGAGTTCAAAACCGAAGTCTGTGTCCAGAACTTCGTTTTGAGAACTCTTTCTGAACAATGGAGGAAGGTAGATGATGAATGTATGGACTGGTATGATGCAGGTGTGTGTATGTCTTTTTTTAGAGAGAGACAAGTCTTCAATTAAATAGCCAAATGGGTCACATGCTGCTGATTTCATTTGCCCACCTTCCAAGCTTTGTTTGCACTACGAATCGACATCATGCGATTGCTAAGGTCGCGTCATCCTTGTCAGCACATGGGGAATAAAAGATCTTCTGACTTTCTGAATCTTTAATCATCATTGCTAGTGCGCCATAACTGAGATATTTCACTCTTGCTCTGTTGCCCTTCTACAGACGTGGTGAGGGACGTTGCGACGTTCGGCTTTTTACTGCACAAACACAAGAAGCATCAAAACGCTCACAAAAGCACCAATTGGTGCCAAAATGCACAGAACTTGTAATTTAGCCCCTAGCTAACTAAGAAACAATAAACTAACAGAAAACTAATAGAATCAACCTACTATTGCTAGAGAACTTGCATGATTTATCTTTGAATAAGTATAAATAACTCATATAAATATGAGTTATCACACCCCCAAACTTAAATCATTGCTTGTCCTCAAGCAATCAAGACAAAACAAAATTAACAGAAATGCATGAAATCAACTACACCAGCAGGTTGCATTCTACTCAATCATTTGATCAAAAATTATTCTCAAGGGGCTAATTCTCTACACACTCACCAATGCACAATTAAATTCTAGGTTCATTACTGCCCAAAGTGAGTGTGTGACCTCTGCATTAATTCTATTCCTAGCTAGGTTCAGAAGCTATTCTTGTAACACCCCTTTTCTACCCTTATATTACGTGTCATTTATCAGAGTAATTCTTTTTCAAAAATAAAAATTGTTTTAATTGATAGAAAAGAAATGCTACAGCTTCCTTAAAAACTCATCAAATATGCACTCTTCAAATTTGTGCAATCAAACATCAGTTATGGAAAAATCCCATCCTCATAAAACACAATCGCAGCGGCATAAACACCAACTCACCAAATACTCTCAAACACGTCTCAATGTAACAATAAAAATCAGTATACAACTATTAAACAAATTATCCAACTCCACTCACGCCCCTAGGTGTTCTGAAGATCGAGAGAGCGACACAACAATACATCCCAAAAACTAAAAGAATAAGGCAGCAAGTCCTTCACTCGCGGGTACCTGCAGCGTTGCCACAATAGAGCAACATTCCAAGCAGAAGGGGTGAGAATTTCAATGGAACATAATCAGATACATAATAGGGGGGTGAAAACAGACAATCACAAGGTATCATCATCATCACCACATCATAAATACACAACACCAGCTCCAATCACAACAGCCACAACTCACAGTTATGATTATGTATGAAGATGCAACCCACACGCGGGCATATGCATGATGGTACCATATCATCTTTAAAAACCACTCAAGGCATATCTTCATCATAGAAGAAAAACCACTCAAGGCATAACATCATCAATATTAGTCATAGTATGCACATGCCATGAGATT
The DNA here is from genome assembly GCA_020916435.1 of Oxytropis ochrocephala. NCBI lineage: Eukaryota > Viridiplantae > Streptophyta > Magnoliopsida > Fabales > Fabaceae > Oxytropis > Oxytropis ochrocephala. The sequence continues at coordinate 53,907,108 of CM037095.1, forward strand.
ATAACACATGTGCAACTCAATCAACACTCACCCGGAGTACTCGTCATCATCATCATAAAAGAAATAACCACTCAAGGCATGTCATCATAAAACACTCGTAGAGTGTATTCATCATTCACATCACAATCTTAAATAACACATCATCAAAATCACTCATAGCATGAACCGACACATTCATCAACATCATATAGTCACGTCATCATAAGAATATATATACATTACGGTTATCTTTTAGCTTGGTGGATTATAAAATAGTAAACTGATTGACTATGGGATTACTCAGGTAACTGGTACCACTTGCAAAAGGCATTGGCCACATTTGCAAGGTTCTCAGTGATGCCCTTGTAAATACACCCGTGAAAGAAATTCTGGCCTTAGTGGTAAACCACAGTCTAGCCATAGTCAAGGAGTACACTAGTAGTATAACCTCTTACAGCAATTCAATCATATAAACATAACAATCACATTTTTAGTAGTGGAAACAACCCATTTGGTTTGGAAAACATTGTACTTATATTTGAGAAAAACATCATAATTTTAAATTGGAGAACTTCCCATTTAATTTGCAACAAATAAAATAAAATATCAGCCCATTTTATTTATAGATTCAGCCACTTTAACACGCCCTTTCGTTAACAAAATAAACTCAGAAAATTCGGTTCTTGACCAGCAACAAAACTAGAGAAAACAGTGACTTTTTGAGGCGCGTAACGGTAACCAAAACGGCAGAATTTTTCGAGCCAAAAACAAAGATAAAACGTTGGATCTGGCTGGTGCATAACAAAGATAGAAGCGGCAAGATTTTAATACAAAAACTGCACCTCATTATTTTGTAAAACAGCAACATATTAATTAAAAAAAACAGCAGCTCATTATAAAATTTCCCAGCAAACAGCAGCTCATTTTTTTTGACAAAACAACAACATTTGTAATCAAAAAAAACAGCAACTCCTTCATAAAATTTCACAGCAACAGCAGCGCATTTTTTTTTGACAAAACAACAACATTTTTAATCAAAACCAACAGCAACTCATTTCATCACTATAATTCATCAACAACTCCAAATACCATTAAGTTTTATGCTAATAACATCACCAAATTATTTCCAAAATAACATCAATTGCTCTTCAACAATTTCAAATCATTGAACACCATCAAACACATCAAATTCATCAATTATCAAACAACAATATCAATCATCAACAAAATCACATCACTTTAGCATCAAAACCCCACAAATAACACCAAAATCACCCAAAATAGCAAGCTTTCCCTTCGTCTCCTTCGCAAATACGATGGCTGTCCCTCCTTGAGCAACTTGCGAACCAACAACAACAAGCAATGAGGGATTGAAAATCACCACAATAGGAAAAGGAAAAATTTTGAGAAAGAAAGGACCAAAACCCTTACCTTGAGCAACCTTGAGAAGTTTCTCTCTTCTCCTTTCTTTCTTCTCCCACGGCGCACCACTCCTCCTTTTCTTCTTCTTTTGTTTTTCCTTTCTTTTCTTTCCTATGCAACTAAACCTAGTCTATTTATATTTTGGGCTCAAAAGGTTTGGGCCCTTTTTACACCCCCCTTCCATCGCTCCCACCACTCCCTACACAATAAAATAGTTACCACATTATAACTCAATATAATTAAAATTAGTGCAACACTTTAAATAATTTAATCAATTACTTAATTAAATTATTTAGGTGTTACAACTCTCCCCACTTAGGAAATTTAGTCCTCGAAATTCATACGAAGTCAAATAGCTCTGGATAGGACTCCTCATCCCGCTTCTCTAGCTCCCAAGTCATGCTCTCACCAAAGTGGCTCCCAACCACACTACCTTGACCAATGCAATGTCTTTCCCTCTCAACACCTTCACCTCTCTATCATCAATCCTCACTGGCATAGTCTCCACCGTGAGATTCTCACGTACCTCTACATCATCCATGTGAATCACATGAGACGGGTCCGGAATATACTTAGAAGCCGTGACACGTGGAATACATCGTGCAAGTTCGAAAGATTAGGTGGCGAGCCACCCTATAAGCAACTTTTCCTACCCTCTCGGTGATTTGGTACGGTCCAATAAATCTAGGAGTCAACTTCTTCGCTTTCAGTGCACGCCCAACACCTGTCATAGGCGTGACCCTCAGGAATACATGCTCACCAGCCTGAAATTCCAAGTCCTTTCTCCTCCTATCATGATAACTTTTCACGACTGCGGGACTCTTTCATTTTCTCCCCGATCATCTTAACCTTCTCTCTGTAGTCTCCTAACCAATTCCGGTCCAAGAACGACACTCTCACCAGGACTCATGCCAACACAACTGAGTCCTACACCTCCGCCCATACGATTGCCTCAAAAGGAGCCATCCCTATACTCGAATGGTAGTTGTTATTATAAGTGAACTCAATCAGTGGAAGGTGTGTATCCCACGCACCTCCCTGCTCCAGCACACAAGCTCTCAGAAGATCCTCCAAAGACTGGATGGTTCTCTCTGTCTAACCATCAGTCTGAGGATGATAAGTGAACTCAACCTCACTTGGACCCCAAAGCCTCTCCGTAAGCTTCCCCAAAACTCGATGTAAACCGCGGGTCTCTATCCGACACAATACTCTTGGAACCCCATGAAGCTTCACAATCACACGAATGTATATTCTAGCCAACTTTGTACATGGTGATGTTGATAGGAATAAAGTGAGCAGACTTGGTCAACCTATCCACAATCACCCAAATAGAGTCAAACCCTCTCACGGTGTTTGGCAACCCTGTCACAAAGTCCATGGAAATGCTGTCCCACTTCCATTCCGGAATCTCCAACGGTTGCATCAACCCCGCCGGCACGGTGCTCAATCTTTGACTTCTCGCAAGTCAAACATGCGTATACAAATTGTGCTACATCCTTCTTCATACCGAGCCACCAAAGCAGCTTTCTTCAAATCATGGTACATTTTCGTGGCGCTGGATGAATACTTAACTTGCTCCTATGGCTCTCCTCAAGTATCATTCTCTTCATATCGGCATCATCGAGGAACACATATCCCGCCCCCGAATCTCAATACTCCCGGGAATCCAACCCGAAATCCCCATCCACCGCTCGATCACCCGCAACCAACAAATCCACGGTTTCACATCCGGTTTCAAGGCGTCTCGATATTAATCAAGAAGTCATTATCAATCCTCAAGATACCCGGCGACACTCTGCGGTGTCACCTCACAAACCAGGACTCAAATCACGGAATTGCTCAATCAACTCCAATTCCTTCACCATCATTGGCGACATATGTAAAGTTTTCCGACTTAAAGCATCACCACGACATTAGCTTTGCTTAGGGATGATAGTTCAAGCCGAAATCGTAATCTTTCAAAGAACTCTAACCAACGCCTGTCTCATATTCAGCTCCTACGGTCAAACAAGTACCTCAAACTCTTGTGATCACCGAACACCTCAAATCGGTACCATAGAGATAGTGCCTCCAAATCTTCAAATATAAACACAATAGCAAATGCCGGTTCCAAATCATGAGTAGGATAGTTCTTCTCATGTATCCTCAACTGTGCGGACGCATAAGCAACTACCTTCCCATCTCGCATCAATACACCTCCCAAACCCATCTTGGAAGCATCACAAGATACAACAAAAGGTTGATCCAAGACAGCAACACTAGCACCTGCAGGAGATGTTGTCAACCTCCTTTTCAACTCTTGGAAGCTCTCTTCACACTTGGCGCCCCACACAAAAGCTCTTCCCCTTACAGTCAATTGGGTCAACGGAAGGGCTAGCTTAGAGAACCCTCAATAAACCTCCCGTAGTAACCAACCAACCCCAAGAAACTCCTAATCTCGATCCACGGACTTTGGGCTCTCCCACCGCAACATCGCATCAACCTTAGCTGGGTCCACGGCTATACCATCACCAGAGATAATGTGACCCAAGAAGCTTACCTCTTTCAAATTAACTCACACTTTGATAACTTAGCATAAAGCTTCCTTTCTTTCAGCACTGTGTAGCACTAACCTCATGTACTCCTTAAACACCCCGGTGCATTTGTGACACCAAACGGCATTACAGAGTACTCATAATGCCCATACCTCGTCCTGAACGCGGTCTTCCGGATGTCTTCATCCTTCACCTTGATCCGATGATAACCCGACCTCAAGTCAATCTTGCTAAAAACCTTAGCACCCACCGGTGATCCATCGGATCATCAATCCTCGGAAGAGGATATTTATTTTTAATAGTTACCTTGTTGATTGTTCGTAATCCACGCACGCACGCATACTCCCATCCTTCTTCTTAACCAACAAACCCTGAGCCCCCATGGTGACACACTAGGCCTCACAAACTTCTTCTCAAGAAGCTCCTCTAATCGCTTCTTGGCGAGATAACTCGAAGCCGACATTGATGCGGTTTGCCAGACACAGGCCTAGTGCCAGGCACAAGCTCAATCCCAAACTCAACTTCCCTCTCTGGTGGCACACTAGGAATCTCATCAGGAAACACTTCAGGGAACTCACACACCACCTGCAACCCATCAATCACAGCTTGGTTCTCAGCAGACATGGACGCCATCAAAGCAAACAACTGACCACCCTCTTTCATTACCCCGCGCAATTGCTCAGCAGACAGCAAAGCAGACTCTTCCTCTTCAGGAAGAAGAAAACTAACAGACTTACTAGAACAGTTGATGTGCACATGGTTATCTACTAACCAGTCCATGCCCAGAATCACATCCAACCCACCCAAAGGCAAACAAATCAGATCAACCAGAAAATCTCTGCCGAAGACTGACAGAGGACACCTAGCACACATTAGAGAAGTAGTTACCGAACCCTTAGCTGGAGTGTCGATAACCATCCCTCTCTCCATAACAGACAATACTAAATTCAACTTTTCAGCACAAACAGAAGCAATAAAAGAGTGCGTAGCACCCGTGTCAACAATAGCAACTAAAGGTGTACCATAGATGAAGCATGTACCTCTAATCGCATTGGGTCCCTCTGAACCTGCCAGTGCAAAAACTCTCCCAGTGGACTTCTCTTTCTTTGGCTTTGAACACCGTGGTAATCTTGATGTGACCACTCTCCCACAATTAAAGCCAAAGCACCTCCTTTTTATCACGGTTGGAAGCCATGTGTCCCTCTTTCCCACACTTGTAACATCTCTTTTTCTCATTATTTGGACAACGGACTCTTATGGCTCGCCTTCCCACACGTGTAACAAGTAACACCTGGCCGCAAAGATCTCCCCACTTCGCTTAGACCCACCAACAAATTTACCAACAAACTTCCCTTTGCCCTTACCAGCAGGCACTTCATATGGCTTCCCCCGACCCGAAAAATTCTTTTGTCTTTCCTTCATAACTCTGGAGAAGGCATTATTGTCTCTTCGAAAATTCCGCACTATTAACCAACAATGGGAATACACGGATCTGCTTTGATATCCTATAGCTCTCTTAATGTCAAAGACGCAACCCATTTTCAAACTTGATGCATTTGGAGAACTCAGCACCCTCTCCATCATAGTGTGGATAAAACTTGGACGATTCGAAGAATTTTGCAAAGATACTCGATTCATACCATGCTACCTTGCTCAAGTCTCAAAAACTCCACCTCTTTCTTTCCACGGACATCTTCCGGATAATATTTCCTCTTGAACTCCCTCTCAAAATCGCCCACGTGATCTCCTCATTGGCGATCGTCACAACCCCGACTAGTTTGTCCTCCACCAATCATACGCCTCTTTCTTCAACATGTGTGTGCCATAGCGAACCTTACGAGCATCGGTGCAATCCATGACACGGAATATCCGCTCCATCTCGCTTAGCCACTCAAGGGCACCATCGGGATTATACCCGCCTTCAAAAGTAGGAGGTTCTCACGCCGAACGTGGCGGACTACGCGTTCCATCACCAATAGCATTGGGTATGTTACCCACAACCCAAAGAATAGCTCGCAAGGCGCACAAGCTTGACATCGTTCCGCCCCGCCATTCTAGTATCGCAATGTAAAACAAAAATCGAAACGAGTAACAAAGCTCAAATGTTACTCAACTTGACGACTCAACCACCGCCGGACAGATCGAAGCGCTCGATACCACTAATGTAACACCCTTTTCTACCCTTATATTACGTGTCATTTATCGAGTAATTATTTTTCAAAAATAAAAATTGTTTTAATTGATAGAAAAGAAATGCTACTGACTTCCTTAAAAACTCATCAAATATGCACTCTTCAAATTTGTGCAATCAAACATCAGTTATGGAAAAATCACATCCTCATAAAACACAATCGCAGCGGCATAAACACCAACTCACCAAATACTCTCAAACACGTCTCAATGTAACAATAAAAATCAGTATACAACTATTAAACAAATTATCCAACTCCACTCACGCCCCAGGTGTTACAAAGATCGTAGAAGCGACACAACAATACATCCCCAAAACTAAAAGAATAAGGCGCAAGTCCTTCACTCGCGGGAACTGCTAGCGTTGCCACAATAGAGCAACATTCCAAGCAGAAGGGGTGAGAATTTCAATGGAACATAATCAGATACATAATAGGGGGGTGAAAACAGACAATCACAAGGTATCATCATCATCACCACATCATAAATACACAACACCAGCTCCAATCACAACAGCCACAACTCACAGTTATGATTATGTATGAAGATGCAACCCACACGCGGGCATATGCATGATGGTACCATATCATCTTTAAAAACCACTCAAGGCATATCTTCATCATAGAAGAAAAACCACTCAAGGCATAACATCATCAATAGTAGTCATAGTATGCACATGCCATGAGATTCTATAACACATGTGCAACTCAATCAACACTCATCCGGAGTACTCGTCATCATCATCATAAAAGAAATAACCACTCAAGGCATGTCATCATAAAACACTCGTAGAGTGTATTCATCATTCACATCACAATCTTAAATAACACATCATCAAAATCACTCATAGCATGAACCGACACATTCATCAACATCATATAGTCACGTCATCATAAGCATATATATATACATTACGGTTATCTTTTAGCTTGGTGGATTATAAAATAGTAAACTGATTGACTATGGGATTACTCAGGTAACTGGTACCACTTGCAAAAGGCATTGGCCACATTTGCAAGGTTCTCGATGCCCTTGTAAATACACGATGAAAGAAATTTCTCGCCTTAGTGGTAAAACCACGGTCTAGCCATAGTCAAGGAGTACACTAGTAGTATAACCTCTTACAAACAATTCAATCATATAAACATAACAATCACATTTTTAGTAGTGGAAACAACCCATTTGGTTTGGAAAACATTGTACTTATATTTGAGAAAAACATCATAATTTTAAATTGGAGAACTTCCCATTTAATTTGCAACAAATAAAGTAAAATATCAGCCCATTTTATTTATAGATTCAGCCACTTTAACACGCCCTTTCGTTAACAAAATAAACTCAGAAAATTCGGTTCTTGACCAAAGAACAAAACTAGAGAAAACAAAGTGACTTTTTGAGGCGTAGCGGTCGTAACCAAAACGGCAGAATTTTTCGAGCCAAAAACAAGAAGAAAAGCGATGGATGGTATTTGGTGCATACAATGAAGAAAAGCGGCAAGATTTTAATACAAAACTGCACCCCATTATTTTGTAAAAACAGCAACATATTAATTAAAAAAACAGCAGCTCATTATAAAATTTCCCAAAGAAACAAAGCAGCTCATTTTTTTGACAAAACAACAACATTTGTAATCAAAAAAACAGCAACTCCTTCATAAAATTTCACAAAGAACAAGCAAAGCGCATTTTTTTGACAAAACAACAACATTTTTAATCAAAACCAACAGCAACTCATTTCATCACTATAATTCATCAACAACTCCAAATACCATTAAGTTTTATGCTAATAACATCACCAAATTATTTCCAAAATAACATCAATTGCTCTTCAACAATTTCAAATCATTGAACACCATCAAACACATCAAATTCATCAATTATCAAACAACAATATCAATCATCAACAAAATCACATCACTTTAGCATCAAAACCCCACAAATAACACCAAAATCACCCAAAATAGCAAGCTTTCCCTTCGTCTCCTTCGCAAATACGATGGCTGTCCCTCCTTGAGCAACTTGCGAACCAACAACAACAAGCAATGAGGGATTGAAAATCACCACAATAGGAAAAGGAAAAATTTTGAGAAAGAAAGGACCAAAACCCTTACCTTGAGCAACCTTGAGAAGTTTCTCTCTTCTCCTTTCTTTCTTCTCCCACGGCGCACCACTCCTCCTTTTCTTCTTCTTTTGTTTTTCCTTTCTTTTCCTTCCTATGCAACTAAACCTAGTCTATTTATATTTTGGGCTCAAAAGGTTTGGGCCCTTTTTACACCCCCCTTCCATCGCTCCCACCACTCCCTACACAATAAAATAGTTACCACATTATAACTCAATATAATTAAAATTAGTGCAACACTTTAAATAATTTAATCAATTACTTAATTAAATTATTTAGGTGTTACAATTCTAGCCTATGAAAGAGTGGTTTCCATTTGGTGAGAGCAAAACATCTTTCAAAACAAAGAGTAGGCTAACATTTTCACATAAGAAATGAGGGTTAATTTAAAGCATGACAAAGGGTCTTAATTGGGTGCTAGGACTAGATTAGTGCAACTATTTTTCTGACTCACACACGCAAATGACTGCAACCCCCTCATTACTGAGCAGCTTCCTTTGATTCATTCCACTTGGAATTCTTTTTTTTCTTTTCTTCTCTTTTTTTTTTTACTTCATATATTGGGTTGCCCAGTATTTGTTTCAGGGTATTGCAGCAAAACACAAAGCACTTGTGGATTTTCCACTTATTTACAACAACACACTCTTTTTGGACTTTTTGGAGTAGACGTTATAACGTTTGAACACAGAACACAACACACACGGCATACGTTATAACGTTACGGGTAGACGTTATAACGTTGCACTCACACTACGCCTGCACTAACCATCCTACAGTCTTCGCACCCATCCTTTGTACAACCTGATACACCCCCAAACTTAGCTTCTACTGCTACTCTAGGTTTTTAATCAAGTTTTACAATCAACATAGCTCACCAAAACTAGCTTCAGCATAAAATATTCCCTAGCTAACTAGATTTTTCCTTAAAATAGAGTTTGTGTGGGAGCAGCAATCAATTCTATTCATCTAAACATGCATCAGCTACTCACACATATTCACACACAATCATCACCAGATTTAGCCCAAAGAGAAATATTTTTAATGACTAACAGAGTAAGAATATAAACTGATTTTGCATTTGATTTCATGCTTGCACAAAACAGAAAAAACTTAGAACACACGGATTCTCCCCCCCGCACTTAAAGTTGAGCAGTGTCCCCACTGCTCAATGAGGAAAATCTTTTGTTTTTTTTTTTTTTTTGGGGGGGAGGAACAATCAAACAGAACATAAACACACAAACTACTAAAATTAAAAATTACAATTACTCTACTGCTAAAAATTAAAGGGCTAACTTACTTGTTCAAAGTACCAGACCTGAGCCTTCCACTCTACCGAGTGGGGATGCCGTCTTGACCGGTCGCCTTCTTCTTTTCCTTCTTCTTTTTCATTTAAACCTTGCCCAGACAACAGACGTGCCAACGTCTAGTGTACACTGAGACGTTATAACGTCTACCACACTTGAATCTCTCCTTCCTTCAGCTTCCATTCCTTCACAAAATCAAAATTTTAAAAGACAAAATTTGTTGGTTAGTTAAAACCATTGGGTTGCCTCCCAAGAGCGCTTGCTTTAAGAGTCTTGATCGGACTTCCTCTTTAGCGTTAGAGGTCTTGAGGCTTGGTGGAGACTTTATCCTCACCACATGTGCTCCATGAGATTTCTTCACCCTTTCATCATTGATCTTGAGTGTGGAACAAGTGGGTTCTTCAAAGCAGATTCACTATCTTGTTAGGATACACCTTCACCAACTTGAAAGGTCTTGATCTCCTAGATTTGAGCTTCTTAGGTAAAGATTTAAGCCTTGAGGTGGATGATAAAACTTGTCCCCATTCAATGAGCTTTCTTTTTGAACTATTTTGGTGAATTTTGGTGGTTTTTGGTGGCAATGGGCCGAGGTGAAGATTGCGGACTTAGTTTTTCTTAGCTTACGCTTGCGTCTTGGTGAATTACCAACCGCAACCACCTCTTCATTTGGAACCAATCTGCTTAGAAGACGTTTACAACGGCGGATGTTATAACGCCGTAGTTTCCCTTTCTTTTTGCCGAGTTTGTTGTAATGGTTGTTTTTAGTTCGGGTTGAGTGGGGGTGGTTGTGGAATGGGTTGGTCTTGTGGTTTAGATTGTGGTGTTTGGGGGTATTTTGGTCATGAGTGAATGGTTCTTTAGGTGAGGGTTGGGGTTGTTTGGCTTTTGGTGATGGTGGTTTGGGCTTGGTTGCTGGATTGTTTTTGAACCACATGGTCAAGGGCAACCACATAAGAACATTCTTACGTGTGTGAGGCTCGGATACTTGAGTGCGTTGAGAACATTGAACTTGACTTCTTGGTCATTGACTCTCATGATCAATTCTCCTTTCGCACATCAATGATTGTCCTTCCAAAGTAGCTTAGGAATGGTCTCCCAGAATGATAGGAACTTCTTTATCTCGCATCAAAATCTAAAATAACAAAATCCACTTTGAAACACAAACTTGTCAACTTTAATCAAAACATCTTCTAATATGCCCTCGGGATATACTCTACTCTTATCGGCCTAAAGTGAGACTTAAAGAAGTAGGTCTAGCAGTTCCTATACCAAGTTTATCATATATGGTTTTGGGCATCAAGTTGATACTTGCTCCCAAGTCACATAAAGCTTTGCCAATGTAAAAATCTCCAATGGAGCATGGTATAGTAAAACTGCCAGGATCCTTGAGTTTTCTAAGGAGTTTATTCTGCATAATTAAGCTACATTCTTCAGTTAAAACAACCGTTTCGAACTCCCCTAGCCTTCTTCTCTTGGTGATGATGTCCTTCAGAACTTGGCATAGTTTGGCATCTCTTTGTAGAGCTTCTACCAAAGGAAGGTTGATGTGTAGCTTCTTGAGCATCTCCATGAACTTTTTGAATTGCTTGTCTTCATGTGCTTTCTTTAATCTTTGAGGATAGGGTGGAGGAGGATATTCGTGTACAAGCCTCAGGTACGATCTTGATTCCTGGTTCAAAAGTAGACGTTGTAACGTCTGGTTTAGACATCACAATATCTGAAGTATCCTTCTCTTTTTCTCCACTTGTGCTCGTCACCTTCCCTTTCTCTTTTTCCTTCTCTGGCACCTCTTTCTCCACAGGCATAGTTGGTTTGAGGTATTCAATACCACTTCTCAATGAGATAGCATTTACTGTGCATTCACCCCATTATTACCATTTGGATTGGATGATGGTGTTTCAGTTGTAGATGGGAGAGATCCATTCTGCCTTTGAGTAAGAGCTGAAGCTATCTGCCCAATTTGGTTTTCCAGAGTTTTGATTGAAGACTCATGAGTTTGCAAAGTTGTCTTACAATCACTTATGAAGCTTTTTATCATGGCTTCCAAGTTGCTATTGTAGTTATTCTGCACATACTGCCTCTGTTGTTATTGTTGAGGGGGAAATCCGGAGGTATTGCGGGAAGCGATATTGCTAGCATTCAAAGCATTGTTGTTTCTCCAACCAAAGTTTGGATGATTTCCCCAATTTGAGTTGTAAGAGTTGGAGTAAGGATTACACTATGTTACGAGATACAAATTTTTCTGATCGAGGGTTGTAGGGACACTCTTCGTAGACATGCCCTTCTTCACACAATAGACACACACTACTCCCCGGATGGTGTTGGTTCAACAGCTGCTGCAGTCTGTCTCTCAGACGTGGCCACGTTTGGTGTACTTAAAGTTTTGATCATGTTGGTTAAAGTAGCCACTTGAGCAGAAATAGCAGTTACTTCACTTATTTCATGGACACATGCCTTCTTTCCAGGAGTAAATCTATCAGATGGCCAATGAGAGTTATGAGTGGCTATGTCATCAATAAGCTTGCATGCCTCAGAAAAGGACATATTCAGAATGACACCACCTGATGAAGCATCAAGTATCAACCTAGTAGGCTGATCTAGACCATTATAGAAAGTCTCCATTTGGATCACCACAGGAATGCCATGGTGCGGGCACATTCTCAGTAATTCCTTCCACCTCTCCCAAGCTTCAAATAATGATTCCCCTTCCCTTTGTTTGAAGGAAGTGATATCATTTCTCAGCTTAGCATTTTTGTTGGGAGGGAAGTATTTTGCAAGAAACTTCTCAGCTAGCTCATCCCAAGTGTGAATTGAATTTGGTTCCAAGGAGTTCAACCAACTTTTGGCCTTATCCTTAAGAGAATATGGGAAGAGCTTCAGTCTGAAAGCATCTTCTGAGACTCCAGGGATAATAAAATTGCTACACACATCCAAAAATTGCCTTAGGTGTGCATAAGGATCTTCTTGAGGAAAACCCCCAAATTGCCCTGCAGTTTGCAGCATTTGGAACATCATTGGCTTGAATTCAAAGTGACCAGTATGAAGGGTTGGTCTTGCAATGCCTGTTTGTAGATGAGCAGGGTTAAGTACGGCATAGTCACGCATAGGCCTGTCCCTGTCATTGACCATGTCTTGTGGTCCTGCATTGATGAGTTGCTGCCTCTGCCAGTGTTCATCATCAACAACTATTGTTTCTGTATGGGTCTGTGGTCCACGACCATGTCCTCTACCTCCTCTTGGAGCATGTCCTCCTCTAGAGCTTCTACCACCGGTACCATGTTCAGACATGGTTGGGCGTTGATGTTGCTGTTGTTGTTGTCTCCTTCTTACCCTTTGTTGTCTCCTTAGTTGCCTGAAAGTTCTTTCAGGTTCTGGATCAAACTCAGGCGCAGATTCACTCCTTGGTTCAGTTGAACTAGAGCTTAAGTTGGAACTAAGCATACGCTGTAACGTCTACCTGTTCAAACACAGAAACAACAAACAACACAGTAAAATTCTTTCAACTTGTGTTCTAGTACTTTTGAACAATAAAAAGTAACTACAATCCCCGGCAACGGCGCCAAAAACTTGTTGCGTTCGTGTGGTATTCGCAAATATAGTGCAAGTATACACGTCGTACAAGTAATAAAGTGAATATAAGTAAGAGATCGTTCCCACGAGGATTGGTTGTACTTTCAAAGTTCAAGTCTTAAAAAACACAAGTGAAACAAGTAACAAATCGGCACTAAAAGTTGGTGTTAAAACTAGGAACATAAATAAAACAAGTAAATAAGATAGTGGTTGTGAATATGGATGAGAATGAGTTGGATTGTTGCATGCAAGTAAATCCTCTCTAGTCAGACGTTATAACGTTTACACGTTACTACGTACAAATGTTATTCTGTATAGACGTTACCACGTCTGAACGCTATTGCAAAAGAGCTGTGCTTTTCAGCACAAAACGTCAGAGCTTCAAGTACTAGAATGCCCTATGTCTAGGTTCTAAGTAGGCCTGCTCCTGTATTTTAAGCACCCACAACAATGTTCTATGAACTATTATCCGTTCTATGTCTAGACTTAGATAAAAATGCCTAAATGTCTTTAGTGCACCTTTTCGTTCATATAAATCTTTGAGTTCTTCTCATAGACCATGTCTGAACCTATGAATCTACCTATTTTAAGAGGCCAACCTCAAAACAAGTCTGGAAATAATTTTATGCAAAGATTTAAAACATGTAAGCGTCAATACTTCATAGCATTTAACTAGAAATTCATTACATGCAAAACAACAACCCAACAACAAAATGTTTAGCTCATGCTGAGCATCTTTACAGAAAGATATGGAGTTAAAATCCAAATACCATACATAGAGGAAAAGATACTGAGTGCAACAGATACGCCTAAGTAACTTTCTGCATGCGATCTGTAGAGAGCGTTACAACGCGTCCGAGCTTCATGAAGAGTGGTTATGAATGGAAATGGAGTTGAGTAGAGTTCAAAAACCGAAGTCTGTGTCCAGAACTTCGTTTTGAGAACTCTTTCTGAACAATGGAGGAAGGTAGATGATGAATGTATGGACTGGTATGATGCAGGTGTGTGTATGTCTTTTTTTAGAGAGAGACAAGTCTTCAATTAAATAGCCAAATGGGTCACATGTCATGCGATGTCATTTGCCCACCTTCCAAGCTGTTTGCATACTTCGAATCGACATCATGCGAGTTGCTAAATGCGTCATCCTTGTCAAAGACATGGGGAATAGAAGATCTTCTGACTTTCTGAATCTTTAACCATCATTGCTAGTGCGCCATAACTGAGATATTTCACTCTTGCTCTGTTGCCCTTCTACAGGACGTGGTGAGGGCGTTGCGACGTTCGGCTTTTTCTCGCACAAACACAAGAAGCATCAAACGCTCACAAAAGCACCAATTGGTGCCAAAATGCCACAGAACTTGTAATTTAGCCCCTAGCTAACTAAGAAACAATAAACTAATGAGAAAACTAATAGAATCAACCTACTATTGCTAGAGAACTTGCATGATTTATCTTTGAATAAGTATAAATAACTCATATAAATATGAGTTATCAGATGTCAACTGGCATAGCATTGCACTTACGCTTCTTTTTTTTGTGTAAAAAATTGCGGTTAACATTATTCCTAGTCCAATTTCTCGCTATATATTTCTCGGATTTGACTACCAGCTAATTATTTTTACATAATAATAACTACACGCGTTGCTTATTTATTCTTTTTTTTTCATTTAAATAAGCGGTTACCACATAGACTTATTATATTTAATGTATAATATAATCACTAATACATAGTTTGTATTTTCTTAATACAAATGAGAGTTGGGTGGATGGCCGATAAACAGAAGGACATTAGGAGGATGCTGATGCAAAGAGCGGGTCGCCGTCTGTCTGACATGCTTAGGGAGATGCGCATTAAAAATCATAGGCCCTTTTGGATAGGTGAGTGTGTATGGGCAACCCTCAATAAATACTAGGACACGACAGACTTCCAAAAATTGTTGAATCAAGCTAAGAAGAAGAGAGCATCAGAGAAGGGTGGCTCGCTTCATTGCTATAAGTCAATCAGTCAGGCTCGACATGCTGCAAGACTGGTAATGTTTTTTTATTACAGAAAGACCTGTTATTTTTGTGTGTTATTTTAGTTAGGGAAATTAGTTAGAAACCATAGAACATGTGTTTTTCATTTTTACAAGCTAAGAAGCTTTGGCACGCACTCCCTATACATGAGATGCACATGATCACACATGTCAGGAAGGGATCCCACAATTACTTTGATGACAGTACTCAAGAAAGACTTCGGTAAATACCCAACATAATTTGTACTATGTATTGTATTGTTTTGTTACAACTTACACTACTTGATGTTTGATTATGCAAAACGGGAGGAGTTTCATCAAATGATGACTCAACCAATCTAGGGGAGGTGGGAACCTTTGTCACCTGATGCACCTAACCCCGAGGAGGTTGTACTAGCTATGGAGAATTGGAATAAGACAGTAGAAGGGAAGTATATAAGGGTCTCCTGTATGCTGCGGGGCACTTTTCTCCCTTTATTCAGAGGGGGTTGATCAAGTCGACACCAACAAAGCTTATGCTAGTCGACCTCTTCCTTCGTAAAGTGCAACTTCTCCTATGCCGGTAGTCTTCTTTGCCTCCTTAGTTCCTCTTGGTTCATCGATCTTTTTTTACTTTTCGCCCCTTGGTTTCTCTCTCTCTCTCGCCTCTCTGGTTCTCTCCATACACGGTTGTTGCTCATAGAATGTAAGATAGTGAGAATAGAATGAAAAGAGTGTTAGCTTATTTGGGATGTCAATCGGCATAGCAATGCACTTACGCTTCTTTTTTTGTCTAAAATATTGCGGTTAACATTATTCCTAGTCCAATTTCTCGCTATATATTTGTCCTGATTTGACTACGACTAATTATTTTTACATATTAATAACTACATGCGTTGCTTATTTATTCTTTTTCATTTAAATAAGCGGTTACCACATAGACTTAGTTTTTGATTTGTGTTTTTTCTTAACTTTGTCGTTCGAGTGTGGGATATTATTTTTTTCGTCATCTTGGTATGACGTTTTCTTTCCCGTATTGTCGCAGTGTTCGTTTTGTTTAGATTGATCGATAGATCAATTTCAATCCATTACAAATTCAGTCAATAACTTGGCCGTCAACGTTGTAGATCCGGATGCATGACTATTCCGGTCACTTTGATTTGTCATATATGTAGGCATTGTTAATTTATGCTATATTAACCTGTGTATTGTGAGTTTGTTCACAGACTCATCATTTTCGATTTTAGCGATGTTGAATTTATGTATTGTTTTTGATGTATTTTCCAAATTTAAATAAACTAATATTTTTTTAATTAAAAAAACTGCATGCAAATAATCGTTGTATAGGTTGGTAATCAATCATATCTTCATTCATTAAATATTATATATTCATTTATCACTTTCATGCTGTTAATTAATATCATATCATATAATAACATAACAATGTTGACAAAAAACTAGCCAGTCATTTTCATTTCATTTTTGGCATAGACTATTGTTCGTTCATAATATAAAAGAAGAAATTTCAAGACAATTATCAAAATGTATATAGACCAGTAAGCATGCATTCTCATAACCACATAAAACAACACTTTATTTATGATATATAATATAATGGCTTTGATCCAAGTCGGAAGAGCAGGAGAATTAATCGCATGGTGTAGATTGCGGTACCGTGGATTTTATTTTATGGATTAATAATAGGAACAATATTACATTCAGAGGGGTAAATATTACTCTAGAAAATTGGTGTAATAGTCTTTTTTCTTGTTTCCCATCTGATGGAGATATATAACTGATGTAAAACTACAAAACGCATTACACTTTACACTTTACACTTTTCAACTAATTGTACGTTTTTCTTCCATCCATCCAGCTATATAAGCTTAAATTATTAGTTTTGTGGTAAAATACTATCTGGGCCCCTTAATTTATTTTCAAGTTTTGATTAGAAAACTTTGAAATTATTCTCATGCTAACATGACCAAGTCTTCTATACCACATCCATTTATCATCTTCTTTAGAGACGAGACACGTTTCATCTAGCAAATCATCAAGACAAACACTATAAAGGTTATTTGTTCTATGACCTTCAAAGACTGTTTTACCAGAACCTAAACAATTTAGTTTGCATGCATCAGATTTAAAAAATACTTGATTTCCAGCATCAACAATTGACTCACACTGAGAAGATTGTGTTTCAAGTCTTGAACATATTGAACATTTTGAATCTGGGCAGAGTTTATTTTATCTACTGTACCTACACCTTTGATCCAGTCTTTGTCATCATTACCAAACATGACAAAGCCTCCATCAAATCTCTCCATGAAGAGAAATTTATCTTTCTCCCAAATCATGTGCCTTAAGCATCCACTGTCTAAGAACCACAGATTTTCCCTTGATGCTAAGAGGCACTCTTGCAATTGTAGTTAACAAAGATTTAGGTACCCATTGTCTTTTGGGTCCTTGTTGGGTAGTGTATTTCCAAAACCCACCTTTTTGCTTTTTGTAATGACTTGACATGTAATGTCCAAGTTGTTTACTGATCTGAGCATTTTGTTTTGGCTTTTTGTGATTTTCAGAAGCCTTTCTATGATAAATCCTAGCCTTCTCAGATGCAGTAGTGCATTCTTGAGCAGACTTGAGATTTTGTACACATATAAGCAACTCATGTGTTAAATGATTAACTTGCTCTTTCAAAGCATTGTTTTCCCAAATGATTTCCAAATTTGGATCTTTTGACTCATTAGCTACATCAGCTAATTTTAAACTTAGAAGCTTATATTTCTCATAGAGTTTGAAGTGAGATTGTTATAAAGTATGAATGGTTTTGTACATTCGTTCATTTTGAGCTCTCAGATCCTCATTTTCACTTTTTGATTCACAGAGTTGTTGTTGAAAAACATGCATTTTTGAGATAAAATGTTTGAATCATAAAGAGCGCAATCAAAAGATGATTCTATTTCTTTGCATGTATCGCATCTAGAGAGTTCAGAGTCAGATACCTCATCTTGAGTTGATCTTGCCATGAGGCACAAATTTGTAGGTTCTCCATCATGTTATGAAGAGGAATTATCTGAGTCATCCCAAGTTGCCATGAATGTTTTCTTCATTTTCGAGGACCTTGTAATCCTTTCTTGTTTAGAAGGGGCATTCTTGTCTCATATGACCGGTTTTTGTGTATTCAAAGCAATTGATTTTCTATATGTTTGAATCACTGTTTCAAATATCTATTTTGTACTGAGAGAATTCTTTTCTTTTCTTTCTGTTTGCAAACCACTTGTGTACCCTTCTTCTGAGATTAATGACCATTTTTATCCATACGAATCTTCTTCATGAAGCATGGATAGCGCACTTCGAGAAACAAGATTTGTTTTTAATGCATGGATGTTCCAAGATAGATCATTGCTTACCGTTTTCTTAGATTGCTACATGAAGCTCCTTGTTGTAGTTGTGCTCTCTCCCGAGGAAAGCTAAGTGTCATTAGCCGAGAGATAGATTTTTTTTGCAGCACCTATGTTCCATCTCCCATCGGTTTTGAAGTTCTCACTGTCATTAAGCTTTTTTCCGCACTCCAAGAGCAAGTCTTAGGTAGTTTAACTATAGACATAATATAGCTAGGTATAGCATGTATAACTGCTTTAATCAACGTCTCCTTCCCAGCAGGATTGAGAAGGTTACCTTTCCAATCTACTCATCACTTTATCAATGCACCCCATGGTCCTTTGAATCGTGTGAAGTATGTGTTTATTGAAATTGTTCCTTGTTGACAGGTGAGCATCGCCTTTCGCAACTGAAATACCTTTGATTTGGTCTTCTGATTAAAGCGATTTTCTAGATCTTTCCAAATCGCCACCGCGGAGGTGGTGTAGAAAAAATTGGAAAATATTTCTTTGGTTAGCGAATTGAGGATCCACGATGCAACAATACTATCATTGCGATGCCAAAGGCGCAATTTCGAAGCATCAACAGCATCTGGCTTGGAGATTGAGCCATCGAAGAAACCTAATTAGTTTCGTCCATCAAGAGAAATAATTATGGTTCCATCAAGAGGTTTAGACACAAGAACCAAGCCATGATTGTCTATGAAATAGATATAGAAGGGATCAGTGTTGTACATTGCAAGATCGAAAGTGAAAAAAAATGAGATTGCAATGAGGAAGAAGATAGTGCAGAACGCAATGATCAGAGAGAGGTAGCGAAAGACCTCAGGAAACTAATGATATATACCATATTAGATCATTCAAGATGAGAGATGCACGGAATCGAAATATTGATTCTCGTTAAATTGGGGAAAAAGCAATCAGACATTACAATATATATATATATATATATATATATATATATATATATATATATATATATATATATATATATATATATATAAAGAGAAAGAGAGTAAACAACAACTAAACTCTAACTAACTTGCTAACTACTTACAAGGCTAACTAATTTTGTCTTACAGCTTATAACTACTTTAATCAAAACTAAATAAACTGGTACTATCTTGCAAAGATTCGTAATATCTTTGGCAACATAAGGAACAATGAAACATATACTCGCCTACCCCTTGAGAAAGGGGATTTTGACGCCAAAGTGCGGAGTACAGTTGAGTGTGGACCTCCAACGCTCAATAATGGACCCTAAAATCTAATTGATATAAATTGCGTTTGTAATCCCAAATTCATGTTTTCTTCAACCTTAGTTCCACCATCTAATTCTCCATGTTCTCTATTTCATAAGCTATTGTTAATCTTCTCAAGCCTCTAAACACCAATTTTGATTCCAAACCCTAATTTCAAGACTATAATTATCATTCTCAAGATTTCCCAATATACATACCTTTCACTTAGTTGTGTTGCTCTCACAGCTTTCTTTCCTTTTCGGACCGATTTCCATCTTCTTTCTAATTACCACTATTCTAGTGTTACTTTTGGACATATGGTTCGTTCGGCATGTGCACCCTTTTAAGAAGAATTCCCTTTTGCGGCAAATAATCAAATAAAACTAAAGTAAACTTTTATCGTAGATTAAATATAAGTTTACAAAAAAAAATTCCTCATCGGCTAAGAAATAACTTATTTTCCATCATATATACTCTTCAAAATTATCTTTGAAGTAATAATTCAGGAAAAATATAAAGGAGATGGAGAAATAGTTTCAAACTGTTGCCATAGAATGGAAAAAGAACCGTTGTTTTTTCTTCTCAATAGGAGCGGTTTTGCGTTGGCATTGACGACGAAAATTCATTCCCTAAGGTCTAGGCAACTCTTGCTAAAACCACTGTTTAAAAATCGTTTCCGAAAGAAAAGGAAACAATTTTTTCCAATTTAGGGAATAGTTTTCAAGTGTTGTTGTAAAATGATGTAGTGCCACTATCTCCAATGTCATATATGTCAACAAAAACCAATGTGTGTCTTCTATCAATTGTTAGAGTCAATATTGGCTGCTTTTGTTGTTTGCAAGTACAAACAAGAGAAAAGAAAACATGGTGGGAATGAGTATGTTGTAAAAATGTTTTATGGCATATAACAAACATAGATGAAAACAATCAGACGATAACATATCTCTTTCTCTCTCTCACACAAACACACACGTGATCTATTGGAAAAGAGTGCCCCGATGGTGAGTACTTTGTTATTTCACACTCTACAAATCTTTATAATGTAGAGTGACAGTCGAGTATGTAAGTCTGATATGAATCTTCCAATGTAAAGACATGTGTACTAACCACATTTTCTCTCATTTCCTTTCTTTTATTTTTGATTTAATTTCTTTTTATCGTTAGGATAACTTTTGAAATCAAAGTTGAATTAGGCCATTTACGTTAATCTTTGGTTTTTTTTTCATATTTTAAGTTAGGCCTCTTAACCCAACTTGAAGTGGTAGTTGGGAAAATGTAAAAAAAAAAAAGGAAAGAGTAGCGCTATTTAAAAAGAGCAAAGGGTAGTTAGCTCTTTCATAAAATAAAACCCTTGCCATTGATTTTCTAGTGTAGTGCTTTGATCTCTATATATTTTGCAAACAAATTCTGGGATGGAGCTGAAAATATTTTACTCATTCCTCCGAATTGCTACCCATTCTAGGTTGAATTGTGAGAAGTTCGAGAGGAAAGTGAAAAATGCAAGGCAAATGAGGGTTGCAAAATAAACGTTTAGATTGATAAAGAAGAGGAGGCTAGAACCATATTAAAGCTTTCAAGTAAAGTTACATGTTGAATCATTCTTTGTTATTATATGTTGAACTTTCTTGAAATATACAAATCCAGTCCCATACGCTGGACTGAATATACAAATCCAGTCCCACACGCTAGACTGAATACACAGACAATGCTAAAAAATAAAAAAAGAAAGCCATTTGTTTTCAAGCCCAGCCATTTAGAACCCACTACACCCCCTTGGTTTTCAAGCCCAACCCTTTAGTACCAACTACAAGAAATTTGGTTAGTACTGACGGACAACAACCCAGTAAAAAAGAAATGAATTACTGATGCACTTGATCGTCGGTAATGAGCGGGAGAAATTTGAAGTAGTACAGAGGGACTTACCGACGAATTTGGCCATCAATATTTGAAATTTCTAACCGTTATATATTGACGGGAAAATCTGTCAATAATAAAGTGGGTTTCTGACACACTTATATACCGACATATTTGTCTGCCAGTAACGTTTAATAAACCCCAAAACTCGCACCAGAACCCTCATCCCCTCTTATTTTCTCTTCTTTCTCTTCTCTCTTCACTTTTCTCTCCTTCTATCACACACGCCGTCGCGGCTCCACCAAAGACATCGCCACCACCACTGCATCCCTCCCCCCGCGCGCCCGCGCAACAACTCTCTCTCTCTCTCTCTCTCTCTATGTCTCTCTTTCTCTCTTCATTTCAGTTTCTATCAAGTAATTAAGTCTTCTAAATTCTTTCCATTTTGTTTTTTAGAGAATGGAACTTAAATTAGGGCTAGAAAGGAACAAAGTTAGGTTTCTATTATTGTGGATGTTGTTGTTAATGAGTTGATATTGAACCTATGTTAGGGTTTTGTTATTGTGTTAAAACCATGTTAGGATAGGATTAGGGAGATAATTTCTAAGATAAGAATTGAAATATGGATTTGAAATTGAGTTAGAAATTAATTTGTTGTGTGTAGGATTAGATATACCATTGAATTGAGATTGTGTTGAAATTACAAATGAAGGGGAATCGACAATAATTTCTTTAAGAGTTTATTATTGTAGAGAAGCGACATGAATTGTTTGAATTTGAAGGGGGGGACTAGATTTTCATGTGTTGTTTGCGACAGTGTACATATTAGGAAGAAAAATGAAGTCAGATATTACTTGATATATTTTTTATTATGCAGGTTGCTTCCTTCGAAGACCACTTCGAAGCTATGCGATACAAAAAATGTATCACATATTATGGCCAAGGTGGAGATATGTGGATGAGGATTCAACGAAGGAATTTTTTGATGTGTTTAAGGTAAGTATCAATAATCATTACATATATTGCTAAATTAATTTTTTTATATTTAATGTTTAATATAATCACTAATACATAGTTTGTATTTTCTTAATACAAATGAGAGTTGGGTGGAAGGCCGATAAACAGAAGGACATTAGGAGGATGCTGATGCAAAGAACGGGTCGCCGTTTGTCTGACATGCTTAGGGAGATGCGCATTAAAAATCATAGGCCTTTTTGGATAGGTGAGTGTGTATGGGCAACCCTCAATAAATACGACAGATTTCCAAAAATTGTTGAATCAAGCTAAGAAGAAGAGAGCATCAGAGAAGGGTGGCTCGCTTCATTGCTATAAGTCAATCAGCCAGGCTCGACATGCTGCAAGACTGGTAAAGTTTTTTTTATTACAGAAAGACCTGTTATTTTTGTGTGTTATTTTAGTTAGGGAAATTAGTTAGAAGCCATAGAACATGTGTTTTTCATTTTTACAAGCTAAGAAGCTCTGGCACGCGCTACCTATACATGAGTTGCACATGATCACACATGTCAGGAAGGGATCCCACAATTACTTTGATGACACTCAAGAAAGACTCCGGTAAATATCCAACATAATTTGTACTATGTATTGTATTGTTTTGTTACAACTTACACTACTTGATGTTTGATTATGCAAAATGGGAGGAGTTTCATCAAATGATGACTCAGCCAGGTGCGAACCTTTGTCACTTGATGCACCTAACCCCGAGGAGGATGTACTAACTATGGAGAATTGGAATAAGACAGTAGAAGGGAAGTATATAAGGGTCTCCTGTATGTTACGAGGCCCTTTTTTCCCTTTATTCAGAGGGGGTTGATCAAGTCGACACCAACAAAGCTTATGCTAGTCGACCTCTTCCTTCGTATAGCGCAACTGAGGTCACAGAACTGAGGGAGCGGGTGCAAGCTTTAGATGACACAATCAAGACCTTGCGGGAGGATATAGCGAGGACGCAAAAGCGAAGTCATTCAAATCCTCTGATGATGTTGTTGGGTTAGGATCCGGCTTCGATGCTGATGATGGGACATATTAGGATTGTTGGTACTTTATTTGATTTTTATAACACTTTGTATATTGCATTTTATTTGGTTGATTGATTATGACATTTTGAATATCATTTAATTTTTGCCAGAATTTTTATATAAAAATGATTTAATTTATTTTAATTTTAATTTTCCATATATTAATATAAAAAATAGAGGCAGGTTGGAAAAAATGAAATTAAAAAATTTACCTCCACGGGTTTCTACCGAAGGATTTGGTCATCGGTAATCTTATCAACTGATGTGATTACCAACAGATATACCCTCAGTAATTAGCAACAAAAACATATCCATGCTAATTACCTACGCCATTACCGGCGGATTCAACTTGATCGTTGATAAGTGTTTTCGACCAAACCATGCTAGAAAACCTCATAGTCACATCCATCGACTTTGTTTTTATTTTCTTCTTTCAGAGTATGTAAAGGGAAAATAAGAATGAGAAAAGAAAATCTTAGTGCATAAATGAGAAGAAGAAAAAGAAACAGTGTAGAAAAGTCAAAATAAAAAAGGTCAGCACTACCAATAAAAAAACTATGATAGGTCGGTAATCTATAATATTTTCATTCATTAAACAATACAAATTATTCATTTATCATTTTCATCCTAAATTAGTTAATATCATATAACAATAAAACAATGTTGACGAAAAATTGGCTAATCATTTTCATTATTTTTCGCATTTTTCGCATGTCAGACATTGTTCATAATCTGTCAAAAAAAGCTGTTTTTTTTGTTGTTTTTCGTACTTTTGCTAGCTACTTACGAAGTGTCCCAACGCTTTTGTGATTAGGATCAAATTTTACCCTGCGAAAACCGAATTTGTTTACTGTTGTAATCGAACTCAAAAACAACGGGTTGACCCTGTATATTAGAATAGATTAAGTCACTCGTCCAACAGTGTTGGTTAAAATACAAAACTCCTGTTTAAAACATACTAATACTATCGAGTGAAAAAGCTTGAAGACAATAATCATAGTTTAAACCGGATAAGCATTCCAATAAGCCACATAAAACAACACTTTATTTATGATATAACGACTTCGTTGCATGCAGACAGAAACGATTACGTATGGATCCTTTGAAAACAGTGCCTTACAAACAACATTGAGAATACAAAAAAAATCAAAAAAACAAAATACAAACAGAAAATCAAACTAAGAATGTTCCCCCAAAACGCGTTCCAATCTTCACTTCTCAAACTAAAATATGTCATCCACCACATATGGGTTAACACTTTGTCCACCTTTTTAGGAGGGTTGTAGGGAGCCTATAACCATATGTTAAAAGGCTAGACAGAAGAACACCCTGAAGAACACATTTTATACTTTCATCATAGCTTGGAAGTTTATTTGTTGCACTGCTATAAAATGATATAATTTTTTTATTTATTTTTGAAGAAGCTTACCATGTACTTGGTGCTATACTAAATCACTATTTAGTAATGGAATGGTGGAGGAGGTGACTTGTAGTAATAAGCTGGTGGTGGAGGTGAAGGGTACTTGTACGGCTTCTTGGGTGGTGGTGGCGGAGACTTGTACTTGTAGACTGGTGGTGGTGGAGAAGGGTATTTGTAGGGTTTCTTAATTGGTGGTGGTGGAGACTTGTACTTATAAACTGGTGGTGGAGGTGGAGGAGACTTGTACTTGTAAACTGGTGGTGGCGGAGATTTGTATTTATAAACTGGTGGTGGAGGTGAAGCGTATTTGTATGGCTTCTTTGGTGGAGGTGGAGGAGACTTGTACTTGTAAACCGGTGGTGGTGGAGATTTGTATTTATAAATTGGTGGTGGAGGTGAAGGGTATTTGTAGGGCTTCTTTGGTGGTGGTGGGGGAGATTTGTACTTGTAAACCGGCGGTGGTGGAGACTTGTACTTATAAACTGGTGGTGGAGGTGAAGGGTATTTATAGGGTTTCTTTGGTGGTGGCGGTGGAGATGAGTAATGGTAAGGAACCTTTGGTGGAGGAGGGGGAGAAGGATACTTCTTAGGTGGTGGTGGTGGAGATGAATAGACATAGTTATTAGCTGAGACAAAGGGCCAACTTAGAGAGGATATTGCCAATACAAGAGTGAGAGTAGCAAAGGCCATTAGAGACCCCATTTTTATTCTCACTCTCCAACTTCACTTCTAAGTGAGTTTTGGTTATGCTATTAGGGAAGGTCATGACCCCTTTATATAGTTTTTTTAGTTACCAAATTATAGTACAAAGTAATATTCAAATTTACATGTACTTAAGTTGAATTGATATATTTAAATTTACCTTCTTGATAATTATGATATCGTTGAAATTGATTATGTTAATTAATTATTTGTTTTTGGACCCCATGCAAATTGGGTATCTTTTGCAATAGAGATTGCATTCTAATTTAAGCTAGAGAAAAGTAGGTGGCTGATCCAGCTGGTAATGTTGACATCTCCTTTTAATTTAATTTTCTTAAAAAAGGACAGCAACCTTATTTGTTATTTTTCTTTGTAGTTTGTACGATTTTTTTTTCTGATTTTTCTAACACACTCACCAGTAAAGTCTTTGATAAATTATTTTTCAAACATCATCCTCATTTTTTTGTCAAGAAAAGCACACTCACCACTTATGTCTTTGATAAATTATTTTATTAATTTCTATCAATTTATTCACCTTTTCATTCATCCTCAACTTGTATCAAACTTTGAAACTACGTAGATATACGGTTATCTTGATAGGATGCAGCTAGTGACATCCCTTGTAGATTCTAGTAGGTTCTCACCTGTAAAACAAATTGGCCGGACTTGAGGCTTGTTGCTTTTGTATGCATATATATCTGAAATTTCTTAGTTGTTAAATTGCAACAATATCATTTGGCTTTTCTAGGCATATCTTCAACCATACTATGGATCAACATGCTCTAAAACACTAAAACCTTATTTAAGTCTCCCATTTTTTATATCAAATTGGTCACTTGACGAGTTTTTGCAAGTCAAACTCCAAATTGTTACGTTGCGCCATTTTCTACTTGTTTTTCATTTCTCATGTGCACTTAATTATCTGCAAACTCGAACTTAATTGTCCCCACTACTAGTTGCATTGTTAATTTCAGCAGCATGGGAACACCGACTCCTGAGTTCGAATCCAGTAGTATTTGTTGAATAATGTGTGTGTTGTTTACTTGTTATTTCGTCTAAGCTGATGGGGCAGTTCATTATTTACTTTTGTCTTCTATTGTGTATGGTTATTGACAACATGATTGGTAATGCATCTGATTTTATCGCGTTCTTGTATTTCGTATAGGGATCTTTCGTAACAAATAGTAGTCCTGTTATGAGAATCAAACCCATGACTCAAGACAAGAACTAGGCCTGTTCAAATGAACTGCTGGACTGAACTGAACTGTCGATCGAAACTGAAATGAACCGTTAAAAACTGAACTTTTAGTAACAGTTCAAAACTAAACTGCCTTTATTAAAAACAGATCGCTAACTGAAGTATTTACGTCGGTTCGATTCTAATCGATTGGTCTTTCTCGTAAAATCGAACTTTTAGTAGTAATACCAAAATCGAAGTTGCCTTTATTAAAAACTGTTCGCTAACTGAACTATCTGCGAACTTCATCTTCATTCTGGGTTATGGTTGTGAATTCTGTTATTATGATTGCTGCTGTATGGCTATTTCACCTGCTGCAATGCTTGTTTCTGCACCTCTTCTTGCACCAAGCTACCCTTGAACAAGCTTTTATGTTGATGTAATTGCCTTGTATCTAGTTTATTTAGTAAGTGGTGAGTTGAAGAATGTGTCTATAGTGTGTATCATAATTTGTATTTCTTGGAAACTGTTATAAATGAGCAATTGTGTATGAATTTGATTTCGTAAAATTGAGATTGTAGTGTTAATGTTAGATGTTTTTACTCAAGTTTTATTCATAAATCAATGTAAATATTTCAACCAAACATAAAGCTACTGTCATGAATTATGCAGCAATGCAGATAGGTGCTTTGAGTCGCTGCAGGTGCTATTTTCACTGAAGTCAGATGGGAAGATAGATATATTACAATGCTTTTGAATTCTCACAATGTTATGGAGCTTGTTTAATTTTAGTGAGTCGTAACAGTTCTAGATTTGGTTATATAGTATATTACTATGTTACAATGTTATGGAGCTAGATATTAATGTTTGGTTAATAGTTCGGTACCAAAAGTTCGGATAAAACAATTATAAAAAATGCAAAAGACTATTATTTTTATAAAAAAAAAATAGTTCGGCGATTCGAGTATAATGATTTGGAAAGTTCGGGCTTAACAATTCAGGCAGTTGGGCCTTAACAGTTCGAAAATAATAGTACATAATTGAAATGATTTGATTCGAACTCGAATTGTAAAACTGAAACTACTAACATGATTCGGATTTGGTGAAGTGTTTAAACAGTTTAGTCCAGTTTGGTACAATTTTACTTGTAAACTGAACTATGAACAGACCTAACAAGAACTCTTGGACGTTGCCACTCCACCACGATGGATTTTTGAGTTTAATGTTTAAAAAAAACATATACACTCCTCTTCTTTAATAGGTAATGATTTAAAAAATATATTTATATGTATGGTACTTTTTTTTTATGTTTTCTAAACTATAATTTTTATTTTGTTATAATATTTTTTATTTGAGACTTGGTAAAGCAGTTCAATAGCCTGTTTCCCGTACACTTGGGATGGTTACGGTTATCAATCGATCGAACAACAGGGCGAGGTCGGGGAAAATATTATGTGAGCTGGTTTGTGAAAAGGCAGGGAAGTACAAGCATGCTGATATGGTTCCTACGGGGAGTAGAAAATGTTGTTGCAAGTTTCGCCTAAAGGGAAAGTTTATTAAAAAACTTGGAGGATGGATATTGTCTCTTATGTGTAGCATACATAACCACGCATTACAGACTTACCCTCAAGGTCATCCAAATGATAATAGATTAACAATTGAGCAGAAGGAAGTGGTTTCAAGAATGACGAAGAACTTGATTGCTCCGAATCGAATCTTGGCCGAGCTGAGGTCTACTTACCCTAGAGACGACCACTTCAATCTCAAGGAAATTCACAACGTACGGTCAAGGTTAAGATCAACTAATCGTCAGGGTAGGACCGAACTACAAAAGTTGATGAATTTGATGGAGCGTGATAGGTATGTTTATTGGCACAGAGTTGATGAAGGGACTGACATTGTGAAGGACATTTTTTGGGCAAACCCAAACTCAGTGGAGCTATTGAATGCATTTCCAATTGTTTTGATGATCGATTCCACATACAATACCAACCGGTATAGGTATCCGTTGGTTGAGATTGTCGGTGTGACATCACAGAGCATACTTTCTCGGTTGCATTCGCTTATGTCAATTGGGAGAAGAAGGGTAATTTTATTTGGGTAATTGTTCACGGGTAACCACTTTGTTACGCCGGTTATGAAGAGAGGCTCCCCAATTCCAGGAACAATTACGCCATGGACAAAATGTCGAAAAGACATAGCAAAGGACTGGCCCAGGCAATATACAGGACCTTTGCAACAATATAAAGCTTTAAACCCCTATTCACATGTTCCTCAAACGGTTGATTTGAGCAAAGATTGATTTTGATGTTTTTTTGAATTTCTTTGTCAATTTAATGATTTCATTATGTATAAGCCAATTGTATTAAGACAATTTCATGTTTTGTTTATCTAATTGAGTGATTTAGTTTGATTCTAGTAGTTATTTTAGACGTCAAATTACAAGTTTTTTAAAAAAAAGCCGCTACTTGCAAAAGTTCCGCCCGTAAACTAACTCGCTTTTTGTCAAGTATCAGGAAGGTTCGGCCCTCCCAAAGTCGAGCCGGTTAGCATTTCATACAGCCGATCGAACATTACAAAACGTAGGATTCGATGGATGTCCAATCGAACCGTCTTTTTTTCAAGGTTCGATGGAGGTCCAGTTGAACTTGTTCGCTTAGTCATGCGCCGAACAGTCCATTTTTTTCAATCACATGCTTTTCACGTGAGGGCAATTTGGGATTAAACCAAATTTGGGGGTGTCTGGTGAGTAGTTGGGGGGTTCTAAGAAGCATGGGCCGCACATAAAGCTTCATCATTACTGGGACCAAACTTGGCTAAGAAGTCAGCGCAAGCATTACCCTCTCTCAAGGTGTGAAAGACATCCACTTGCCAATCTCTGGATAAAAGCTCATTTATATTATGAATTATGGCTGCGTAGTGATGCCAACGGTTAACTGGTTCGGAGATCAATTAGATAACTGACGTCGAGTCTGAGTAGCACGATAAATCCTTGAAACCAAAGTCCCGAGCCATCTTCAAACCATGGTAGAGCGCCAATAACTCTGCTTGAAGAATATTAGAGAAGTCAATATTGTCAGAAAAACTGTGTAAGCAAACACCGCCCGAGTTCCTAATCATCCCTCCAAAGCCTGAAACACGTGGGTTACCGAGACTACTACCATCTACATTCAAAACCATGGCATTTCCTTTTTCGGCGTTCCAAGTTATTAATCTAAAGGAAGGGAAGCTGTCTGCTTGAGGAAGGAATTATAGAACAAATTCACAAAGTTAAGAGTAATGAGTAGTAATGTGTATTGAGGCACCAACTCATTCGCAAGGCACAACTTGTTCCTGGCTGCACATATTTTAGTTTGCATACATAGGCCAAATTCTTTTGAAGAGACGAAGATACATGATAGAGAACTAAAATAAGAGTGATTGTGACAAAAAAGGATTGAGACAAGGGGATCCATTGTCACCATTTCTTTTACTAATAGCTGTGGAAGGCTTATCTTCTTTGGTGTACAAGGCGGTGGAGATTGGTGCTTTTGATGGTTACACAATTAATGATAATTTGAGTTTCCCTATAATGCAATTCGCGGATGACACGATGTTGATGGGGAGGGCTACTTGGGATAACCTTTGGAGTATTAATCCATTTTGAGAGCGTTTGAGCTTGTCTCGGGTTTGAAAGTGAACTTTCGCAAGGGTAAGTTTATTGGTTAATATAGCAGGTGAATTTATATCTTTAGCGTCCATCTTACTTCATTGTAGAACAGAAGCCATTCCGTTTAGATTTTTGGGCATCCCAATAGGAGCTAATCCTAAACGATCATCAACCTGGAGATTGGTGCTTGATATGCTCAAGAAAATACTATCGTCCTGGAAAAGGCGCTTCCTTTCGATAGGAGGCCGGGTAACTCTTATTAATTTTGTACCGAATAGTATACCTCTCTCTATTTCTTTTTCATTTTACAAAGCTCCAAATGTGGTGATTAAGGCCATGGTCAAAATCCAAAGGGATTTCTTGTGGGGTATTAATGAGGGAGAATGCGACATGTATTGGGTGGCTTCGGAGAGGATTTGTCAACCGAAGAATGCAGGTGGACCTGGTATTAAAAATTTAGAGCTTTTTAACATAGCTCTATTATCTAAATGGAAGTGGAGGGCTATGGTGGATACTAATGCTAGTTGGAGGGGCTTGTTGACTCATAGGTATGGAGATCTTGCTTCATTGTTCACTTACGGTTTGTTGGAAGGGGTCTCTAGAGGGACTCCAAGTTCGTTGTGGTGGAGTGAGTTGCTTGCTTTGGATTCTAATCTCTCTCTAGTGGGTCGGTTTCGTTCGTGTGTTAGAAGAGGCTTGGGTGACGGTACCTCAGTTAATTTTTGGCATGATCACTGGCTTGGGGCCGAACCTCCTTACTTGGTATTTCCCTCTCTTTTTTCAGGTTGTAATCATAAACAAGTCTCAGTGGCTGCAATTGGTGATTGGTCTAGTGGAAAGTGGGTCTGGAAGGAACCATGGTTGGATGGTCAAAACAATACAAGCGCCTCCGAAGCAGCTAGCTTGCACAACGTCTTGTTGGCGGTGAGACCGATTGTGGACAGACATGATTTTGGGTCTTGGACTTTGGACTCGTCAAAAGCCTTTTCAGTTAAATCGCATTATAGGTGGTTGGTTACGCTCAGTTGGGAGGCTGGACAACATCATGCTCCGTGTGTGTCTGTTGAGTTTTGGAAAACGATTGTGCCGTCTAAAGTCTCAATTTTTGGTTTGCGTTTGGCATATGATTCTCTTCCCACTCGGGCACAACTCTTCCATAGAAATGTGATTCATTCGGAGGCTGAGACGATGTGTCCGTTTTGTAATCAACATAGTGAAGATACTAATCACTTATGTAATAATGTAGTAATAATGTAAATAAAGTGAGTCATTCCATCCCATACCCCCCAGAGTCACCTACAAAACCTCAGCAACAGCTCCTTCCTTTCCTTCTTCTCAAGGTGCGATCCAAGCTTTCTCACTTTCTCCCTTAGGCGCCGATTTCCTTCTCCTTTCTCTTCTCTCTTTCGCTTTCTTTCTTTCTTTCTTTTTGGCAAATGGTGCGAATTGCACCAACCCTAGGAGCCTAAGTCATTGGGCTTGGGCTCTTGGGCCAATACTCACAGTCCCGGTATTACCAATACCACTCCCTTCAATTAAAATAAATTACTACATTATAATTTAATATAATTAAAAATAGTGCAACACTTTAAATAATTTAATCAATTAATTAATTAAATCATTTAGGGTGTTACAAAAACAATACCAGCGCCTCCGAAGCAGCTAGCTTGCACAACGTCTTGTTGGCGGTGAACCGATTGTGGACAGACATGATTTTGGGTCTTGGACTTTGGACTCGTCAAAAGCCTTTTCAGTTAAATCGCATTATAGGTGGTTGGTTACGCTCAGTTAGGAGGCTGGACAACATCATGCTCCGTGTGTGTCTGTTGAGTTTTGGAAAACGATTGTGCCGTCTAAAGTCTCAATTTTTGGTTGGCGTTTGGTATATGATTCTCTTCCCACTCGGGCACAACTCTTCCATAGAAATGTGATTCATTCGGAGGCTGAGACGATGTGTCCGTTTTGTAATCAACATAGTGAAGATACTAATCACTTATGTAATAATGTAGTAATAATGTAAATAAAGTGAGACATTCCATCCCATACCCCCCAAATTGGAGGGGAATGAAATTGAGGGAAAGTGATGGATTAGGATGGAATGCATTCCATTGGTTTCCATTCCATTCCATCCATTTTTTAAATACCCAAACAATGGAGTCTTGTCTCATTCCATTCCACTCCATTCCATCTCATACCACCAATCCAAACATACCCTGAATGTTCCTACAGTACAAACCATCAACGCCTCTGAACTTCTTCACTGCACTGCCCCTCGCTACACTTTGAGTTGATTCTTACAACAATGTCATGGCTTTTAGGGTTCAGGTTTCCTCTTTTAAACCCCTCTTTTCTTCTTTCTTTTCGTTCTTTCTCTCGCTCTCACTCTTATAATAATGTCGATGATTTTGTTTCTTCTTTCAACCGCATGCTCCAAATGCGTCCTTCACCTCCCATCCTTGAGTTTAACAGGATTTTAGGTTCCCTTGTTAAGACCAAGAACCATTACACCACTATTATTTCCCTCGCTCGAAAAATGGAACTCAATGGAATTAAGCCGGACATTGTTACATTGAACATTTTGGTCAATTGTTACGGCCATTTGAATCAAATGAATTTCGCATTTTCTCTATTGGCCAATATTTTCAAGAGGGGTTACCAGCCAAATACCATTACCCTGAATGCACTTATGAAAGGTCTATGTCTTAAAGGTGATGTTAAAGCTCTACAATTTCATGATAAAGTTGTAGCTCATGGGTTTCACTTGGACCATGTTAGTTATGGAACATTGATTAATGGGTTATGTAAAATGGGACAAACAAAATCTGCCCTTGAGTTGCTTAGACGGATTGAAGGGAAATTTGTCATGCCTAGTGTGGTAATGTACAACACAATTATTGATAGTCTTTGCAAAGATAAACTTGTAAGTGATGCATTTGATTTATATTCTGAAATGAATCTCAAGCGAATTTTCCCTGATGTTGTCACTTATAGTGCTCTAATTTATGGCTTTTGCATTGTGGGTCAATCTGAAAAAGCATTTGGGTTTTTGAATGAAATGGTATTTAAAAACATCTGCCCGAATGTTTATACTTTTAGTATATTGGTTGATGCTCTAGCCAAGGAAGGGAAATTGAAAGAAGCCAAAAATGTAATAGCAGTGATGATGAAAGAAGATGTAGAACCGGATGTTGTTACTTATAATACTTTAATGGATGGGTATTGGTTAGTTGATGAAGTTAGCAAGGCCAAAGATATATTCAACATTATGCCCCAAATGGGAGTCACTGCTGATATTCACAGCTTTAGTATCATGATTAATGGACTATGTAAGATTAAAATGTTGGAGGAAGCGATGAATCTCTTTAATGGAATGCCTTCCAGAAATATGGTTCGCAATACGGTAACTTACAATAGTCTTATTGATGGTTTGTGCAAGTCAAGGCGGCTAACCTATGCTTGGAGGCTTGTTGAAGAGATGCATGATAGAGGTCAAGCAGCCGATGTCATCACCTATAGTTCTTTATTAGGTGCTTTATGCAAAAGCCGTCAAGTTGATATGGCATTTGCATTACTAAGGAAGATGAAAGACCAGTGTATTCGGCCAAATATGTACACATACACTATACTTCTTGATGGACTTTGTAAAGTTGGAAGACTGAAGGATGCTCTTGAGGTTTTTCATAATCTTTTGGTTAAAGGCTACAATCTAAATCTTGTAACATATAATGTCATGATCAATGGGCTTTGTGAAGAAAGTTTGATTGATGAAGCTTTGGACTTGTTGTCAAAAATGGAAGGCAAGAGTTGCATTCCTAATGTTGTCACTTATGAAACAATTATTCGTGCTGTCTTTGAAAAAGATGAGAATGATAAGGCACATAAACTTCTTCGTGAAATGATTGCTAGAGGTCTACTATAAGAGTAAAAGTGAAATGATAAGGCACATAAACTTCTAGTGCTATGCTTTTATAAATTATTAACAAGAATAATTGATCTATTTCTTTAGGTTGCCAATATTCTATGCATGTGCATGCTATTACTGAAAAGTTCTATTTTTGTGTTAATCTGTTTCTGTAGGCATTGACTTGTTTTTTCCATCTATCCTAGTTTATTCTTAATTATAAATTTGTTTCCCAAGAGTTAGACTTTATCAATGTTAAGATCTTAGTATATATATATATATATATATATATATATATATATATATATATATATATATATATATATATACTCAACAAATTTTGTCAGGGCTGGCTTAGAAGTTTAGATTCTACTGCTTACACCTGATAATTATTTTTCTAAACTTATTGAGTTATCATATATAAATTGCACTCTTCTTGTAAAGAGACATTGAAGGAGCGAGTATATTCTGCTAGATACTAATGGAAGAGTCAAATTGGCAGACTTTGGCATGGCTAAACATGTAAGTAAGTTTGGATCATTTGATTGGAATCACTTGGTCACTTCACTTGGTTTACTTTCAAGAGGGTCATGGAGGCTTGCCAAAGTAATTGTACAATAAAAAGACAAAGCATAAGAGAATTGGTGTCATAAATATCCAACATAATTTGTACTATGTATTGTATTGTTTTGTTACAACTTACACTACTTGATGCACCTAACCCCGAGGAGGTTGTACTAGCTATGGAGAATTGGAATAAGACACTAGAAGGGAAGTATATAAGGATCTCTTGTATGCTGCGAGGCCCTTTTCTCCCTTTATTCAGAGGGGGTTGATCAAGTCGACAACAACAAAGCTTATGCTAGTCGACCTCTTCCTTCGTAAAGCGCAACTGAGGTTACAGAACTGAGGGAGCGGGTGCAAGCTTTGGGTGACACAATCAAGACCTTGCGGGAGGATATAGCGAGGACGCAACAGCGAAGTCATTCAAATCCTCTGATGATGTTGTTGGGTTAGGATCCGGCTTCGATGCTGATGATGGGACATATTAGGATTGTTGGTACTTTATTTGATTTTTATAACACTTTGTATATTGCATTTTATTTGGTTGATTGATTATGACATTTTAAATATCATTTAATTTTTGCCAGAATTTTTATATAAAAATGATTTAATTTATTTTATTTTAATTTTCCATATATTAATATAAAAAATAGAGGCATGTTGGAAAAAATGAAATTAAAAAATTTACCTCCACTGGTTTCTACCGAAGGATTTGGTCATCGGTAATCTTGTCAACTGATGTGATTACCAACAGATATACCCTCGGTAATTAGCAACAAACACATATCCATGCTAATTACCTACGCCATTACCGGCAGATTCAACTTGATCGATGATAAGTGTTTTCGACCAAACCATGCTAGAAAACCTCATAGTCACATCCAACGACTTTGTTTTTTTTCTTCTTTTAGAGTATGTAAAGGGAAAATAAGAATGAGAAAAGAAAATCTTAGTGCATAAATGAGAGGAAGAAAAAGAAACAGTGTAGAAAAGTCAAAATAAAAAAGTCAGCACTACCAATAAAAAAACTATGATAGGTTGGTAATCTATAATATCTTCATTCATTAAACAATACAAATTATTCATTTATCATTTTCATCCTAAATTAGTTAATATCATATAACAATATAACAATGTTGACGAAAAATTGGCTAATCATTTTCATTTATTTTTCGCTTTTTTCGCATGTCAGACATTGTTCATAATCTGTCAAAAAGAGCTGTTTTTTTTGTTGTTTTTCGTACTTTTGCTAGCTACTTACGAAGTGTCCCAACGCTTTTGTGATTAGGATCAATATTTACCCTGCGAAAACCGAATTTGTTAACTGTGGTAATCGAACTCAAAAACAACGGGTCGACCCTGTATATTAGAATAGATTAAGTCACTCGGCCAACAGTGTTGGTTAAAATACAAAACTTTTGTTTACAACATACTAGTACTATCGAGTGAAAAAGCTTGAAGACAATAATCATAGTTTAGACCGAATAAGCATTCCCATAAGCCACATAAAACAATACTTTATTTATGATATAATGGCTTCGATGCTTGCAGACAGAAACGATTACGTATGGATCCTTTGAAAACAGTGCCTTACAAACAACATTGAGAATACAAAAAAAATACAAAATATACAAACTGAAAATCAAACTGAGAATGTTCCCCCAAAACGCGTTCCAATCTTCACTTCTCAAATTAAAATATGTCATCCACCACATATGGGTTAACACTTTGTCCACCTTTTTAGGAGGGTTGTAGGGAGCCTATAACCATATGTTAAAAGGCTAGACAGAAGAACACCCTGAAGAACACATTTTATACTTTCATCATAGCTTGGAAGTTTATTTGTTGCACTACTATAAAATGATATAATTTTTTTATTTATTTTTGTAGAAGCTTACCATGTACTTGGTGTACTAAATCACTATTTAGTAATGGTATGGTGGAGGAGGTGACTTGTAGTAATAAGCTGGTGGTGGAGGTGAAGGGTACTTGTACGGCTTCTTGGGTGGTGGTGGCGGAGACTTGTACTTGTATACGGGTGGAGGAGGAGACTTATATTTGAAAACTGGCGGTGGTGGTGGTGGGGACTTATACTTGTAAACGGGTGGAGGAGGGGACTTGTATTTGTATACTGGTGGTGGTGGAGAAGGGTATTTATAAACTGGTGGTGGAGGTGAAGGATATTTATAGGGTTTCTTTGCTGGTGGTGGAGGAGACTTGTACTTGTAAACTGGTGGAGGTGGAGACTTGTACTTATAAACTGGTGGTGGAGGGGAAGGGTATTTGTAGGGCTTCTTTGGTGGTGGTGGAGGAGACTTATACTTGTAAACTGGTGGTGGTGGAGACTTTTACTTATAGACTGGAGGTGGTGGTGAAGGGTATTTGTAGGGCTTCTTTGGTGGTGGTGGTGGAGACGAGTAATGGTAAGGAATCTTTAGTGGAGGAGGGGAAGAAGGATACTTTTTAGGTGGTGGTGGAGATGAATAGACATAATAATTAGCTGAGACAAAGGACCAACTTAAGGAGGATATTGCCAATACAAGAGTGAGAGTAGCAAAGGCCATTAGAGACCCCATTTTTCTTATCACTCTCAAAATTCACTTCTAAGTGAGTTTTGGTTATGCCATTAGAGAAGGTCATGATTCCTGTATATAGTTTTTTGTTTATTTACCAAATTATAAGACCAAGTAATATGCATATTTACACCTACTTAAGTTGAATTGAAATATTCCAATTTACATTCTTGAACATTATGATGAAATGTTAAAATGGGTTAGTTTAATTAATAATTTGTTTTTGAGATCAAGTAGCAGCTGGCTGATCCCTTTTATTTTCATTTTTTTAAGAAAGGACAGCTCTGCTTTATTTTATCATCTTTCAAACACACTCACTTGTAAAGTCTTTGATAAATTAATTATTTTTGAAACATCATCCTCAGTTTTTACCATTAAAGTCTTTATAAATCATTTCATTCACCTAACTATGTGGATTCTCACTTTCTTCTCTTCTTGAGCCTTGATAATGTCAGCGACAATGATTTAATCTTTTCTCACTTTACGGATCAGCTCATTGTTAATTACTAGGAAATTAGTCTAATAAATTTAATTTCAGGTTGACTCAAATACATACTAAATAAACTAATAAATTTATGAGAATGATCATATATCTTTATCTTTATTATAAATATTGGGTTTTTTTTTGTACCCCCACCCCATCCCCATAAACCCCCACTCACACTGAAAACCCCAAAATGCCCTTCTGAAAACGTATTTTTTTTTACAAATTTTTGACCAATCGTATATACACCTGGGGGGGTATATATACGACCCTATGCATTTAGGCATCGTATATACACCCCCAAGGCGTATATACGATTGGAAAACCCCCCACCTTAATCGTATATACGCCTTGGGAGGTGTATATCCCAAATTCCATCGTTTACTATTTTTTACGATTTTTTTTAATTTTTCATAGTCTCCAAAAAATCTAAAAAAATTTGTATAGCCTTATTTTGGTTTTGTTAGATTTTTAGTGGTGTTTTTATAATTTTTTGGAGTAGTTTTGACTATTTAACGAATTTTTAGTAGTCTTTTAGTAATAAAAATTAAAACAAATTATTAAAAAAATAAAAAGTGCATCGTATATACCCCTTTGAGTACGTATATACGATTGGACAAAAAATAGCCATCGTATATACGTACCCAAAGGGGTATATACGATTTATTTATTTTTTTAAAAAAAAATTAAGTTTCAAAGGGCATTTTGAGGTTTTTTAAAAATATATCATTTTACGTATAGAATATGCTTTCAAATTAATGAAAATGTAAAGTAACTATTGTTGGAATTTTAAATGAATTGTGTGAATTGAAAAAGTCTCACATTGCTTGTAATAGACACTATGTGAGTGTTTATAAGTGGGAATCTCACCCATTGGGTTGGGTCCCAAGGGGTACCCAATTTTGTGGACGGGTGATGACACACACAAAGTGACCACCACACGCGCGCGCGCGCCGTGCGTCCGACCGGCGTGGCTTGTGGTGTATATTTATTTTAATTTTCAGAAATGATTATTTTATAGAAATAAAATTATTTTTACACTACAAGAAAATCGGTGGTTTGCCACGGACATTCCCGTGGCAAATGTACAAATATCCGTGGCAAATATGAATTTGCCACGGATTTGCGACGTACAAATTTTGGTGGCAAAAGCGCTCGTCGCAAACGCTTTGCCACAGATTTTCCGTGGCAAATTTTTCCGTCGCAAATTTCCGTCGAAACGTCGTGGCAAATTCTTACACCTTCCGTGGCAAATCAGTCGCAAATTTTAAAAAAAAAAATTAAAAAAAAAATTAAATTATGCCTCCAAATTCTATTTAATAGTGATATCTATACAGAACACATAAATGCTCCAACATCAAAATTAATAAACTTATATAATTAATAAAACTACAAAATCATTTCACACAAAACTAATGGGCGTGTGGTGAGTATTCATTAACAAATTTATTACAAGACTATCAAAAAGCATAGTATACAAAGGAATAAATGTATTTGTTTGTTTAAGCTTACATTGATAGTATACAAATTCATCTTGAAAAAAGCGCAAAAGATTCTCGCTTTGAAGTATCGTAATAAGTCGTTTAATCGACAAAGAAATCAATAGAGGATGGATGATGTTTTGTCTCCATAGGAATGGGTGACATTACATACGTTTCATGAGCAAACCTCACAATGACATTCTTCTTTGCAAAAGAGAACAAACCAGTATAAGATGATTGTGCATAGTTGTTCTTGGAGGGAGAGTCTGAATAGAAATAGATATATACATACTCAGGTGTATCCGACACAAATTTAAATTGAAATTGTGCATAAGGGGTGATAACAGCCATTTGTCGCATGTAATGCAATATTTTTGACTGCAAATGCAAACAAAGGAGCTTCTATTAATGAATTAACCATGTTTAGATAATAAGCATGAAAACATCGTGTATTGGAAAATGGAACTGCTCTGTTATATGCGGCATGTCCTTTTTTTTTCAGTTCATAAAGGATAGGAGACAATCCAGGAGGTATTGCCTCAAGCTCCTTTTGGTGTTTTGGTTAGAGCTGTTGCATTTTGCAACTCAAAGAAACTTTAAGCAGTTCAACACATGTAACTTACAATATGGTTTAGTTGGGGTAACATAATGTAACCCATATTGTAAAGAAACTTTTCCTGAACAAGTGATACATATCGTCAATGCCGGGTCATAAACCGTCTTATAAAAAATTTCATCAAGCGGACTAATTTATAGCTCTTCAAGTTACCCCAACTAAACCTAGACTTCTACTTAAGGTGGGATAGTCAATGTGTTCACATGACAAACAAGAGTTGTTCCTTTTGATCAATTTAATTGTCACTCCAACACTTCCCATCTATCTAGGTTATCCTTATAGTTTGTGAATTGCAATAAAACTGAAAACGGCTAGAGAGCATACTGTTCAACATGTTTAGCAAGCTTTTCGCTCAATGTTTCTTTAGTAATCAAATTCTCGAGACTTTTCTCGTAGTTCTACATCATTATCTCCATAACGACTCTTCTTTGATGGATGCAATTGTGTCATTTCTTTCAACACATTGAATCTTTGCACTCAAGAGCATCAGGAATATACCGCCAATTATTGGGAATCACATCTTATGTCATATCAAAAGAAAGCAAACATGCCAATTGCCAAGATTCAATCGATTTCACGAAATTGTGAGGACAAATAAAATGTATGCCTACCGCTTAGGTTTCGTTTCCTCTCTTGCACGCTCACAGAGCCGCATCCTTTTCACAATCTTGGATTTTAATTGGATACAACATCGTTGAAATGACAGATCGAGATAGGAAGAACAAAATACTGTTAACTTACTTAACATTGCTAAAATTGAAATTGAAATTTGTACATTTAAAACTTCAAACCTTGACAGCAGAAGCAATCTCGGTTATGTCATCACCAATGTATTCTTTTCCGGTTCCTTTGAATGTCTTGACTCAGCACATTCTGCTCTAGGATGAACTATTGTAACTGAACAGATAAAATGTCTTGACTCAGCACATTCTGCTCTAGGATGAACTAACATCAAAAAGTTCAAAACTTAGCGAGAGACATTCAGCTACTGTAAAAAACATGGCTAGAGACATTTAGCTACAACTTCGACAATGAATGGGTGTCCTTCAAAAACTTGAGCACTGTACAATTGTCATATGGACAAAATAAACTAAAAAATTAATCACACCAAACTCCAATATAAGCCTTAACAAAGAAAGGAGCTAAATCAACAAGATTATGATCAATAGCATTTTAACATGCCACACAGATACACCAACATTACTATAGCAACCAAAGCTCAATTATAACTAATATACAACAAGATAATGTCAACTAACACACACAATCACATCCATGTTGTATTAGTTTGTGACTGAAATTCATGATAGAGAAAACTACCTGACTCGAAGTGTCACGGTCGTCGTCTACCCCACCCATCGACATTAGATTGAGAAACTTCATGTGAAATCGCCTTAGGTGACGCAGAGCACGGATGACAAGGAAAATGTAAAGAAAACATGCATTTGGTGAAGCCCTTATTCTACATTTGTGTCATTCTTTAAGTTGACAAATATTTTCCAATTGTATAGAGTTTAAACTCAAACGAAGGCCCCATTTCAAATAATCAAAAGTGGAAACTCACAAAATATGCCTCACACTAGCGCATCGGCTAAAAGATTTCCTACTTGTGGGCGTGGAGCAAAGTTGAGTCCAAACATCTCCTTAAAGGCACGTCCCGGCTCTACTAAACCAACCAGCTTAGCCACAATGGTCGCACTCTCTCTAATGTGATCCATGTCATTTGTGTTCGTCCATAGACGATCCGCCAACTGTAGCCTCCTATTCTTTGAACTCAAACGAAGGCCCCATTTCAAATACAAGTTCTCTCTTTCAGATTTAGATAGCCTCCTCTGCATTTGCTTGCACAACATTTGCCTCTCCTGTCTAAGATATCTCATGCTGTTTTCAAGTTAAAAGACATTGTAGTTTGAAAACTTTCAATTTGTAAAAAAGGCAATTTATAAATCATGATAGGTGGTACACGATGGATCGATATTTGAAAATTGCTTGAAATTCAAGCGATGACCGATTCCATCACTGAAAATAGAAGTTCACGCACTTCTTCATCTTCATAGCTAATATAGTTACTTGATCGGTTAGTGAGAGGGTTCAATAAAAACAAAGAAAAATGAATATAAGCTGAGTTTTAAGGCACTCATATTCGTTTATCTTTGTTTTTGTTGAACCATCACGAATCAGTCACAATCTCACCGTGAGTACGAAGAGAACCATAAGCTTCTACTACGGAGTGTTGCATTAGTCGTCTTAGGGGTTTTAGGCGATTGTCAAGAAATCTTGATCCACCGGTAGAAGCCCCTTTAAAAATTGTAATTTAAATAAAACCTCGTGATTTGAAATGTTACCTTGACTCGGGGGTAACCAATATCCCATCTTGCAGAGTCTTGTTGCCTTTTGAAAAAGTTTGCCTAAGATATGATAGCCTTCTAAGCTCAACCTCCATATAAATAGAATCGGATGAATCTCCTTTGAAGAGAAGGAAAAAGTAAGTCCTGTGAACCAATGAAACATTGCATGCATTCCATAGTTCAACAATCTCATTTTGCTGACCTCTTAAATTTTGAAGGCGATCTGAATGACTTTCTCCATCGGCTTGCATGGGGTCCAAGCCAATATCTTTGATATTCTTTGCGATATCGTTGGATCCAATCGTCCCAAGAACTTTGTCATGCAAAATAAACTCAAAGAATCACCGACTACATTCTCATTACAACCAGGATTTTCTTTTTCGAATTGGGGACATAATATCCATCCTAACAATCTCGGCATTTTCCGGTTGAGCTAGGCCTTAGGGATATTACAAACAGGATTTTAGTGCGTTCATGTGATAATTATTATCTCAATAGCATTGATGGTTATGGATAGTTATAAAAATGAACCAATAGACAAAAGGTGAGGCGAGAAACTAAACAAGGGTGAGAAATAAGGCCAATATGGAGAGAAGAAACAAAACAAAGAAGGAAGGATTATAATGGAAGCCTACCTCATTGTCACCAATAAGTTTAATCTCTTAAGATTTTCCATTTCCTTTCTTTTTGGAGTTAAAGGACCACTTTGCTCTCATTTTCATTTTCCTTCTCAAAGTGGAGGATTTCACATTTCAGACACCATCAATCGCAGAACTTTCTCTGAATTCCCATGATCATTGTTATAATTTAGTGTGTGAACCTTCCTCGAGAAAACCCTCGGGTCTTCCAACAAAGTACTTTTCATTTCCTATAGGTGGTGTGTTCTCAATTTCATTATCATCTTTAAACCAATCGGATGATAGATTCCTCATGAGACTTGCTTTACAACTTCGCGCTTCGCCTCAACTTCATCAATCTAGAAGCGCTTATATTGTTTTTCTGTCACCCGAGGAGTACTATTTTTGGGAAACGGAAGAGCATGATATTCGCGCAAGTGGTTCAAAC
This sequence comes from Oxytropis ochrocephala, assembly GCA_020916435.1. Taxonomy (NCBI): domain Eukaryota; kingdom Viridiplantae; phylum Streptophyta; class Magnoliopsida; order Fabales; family Fabaceae; genus Oxytropis; species Oxytropis ochrocephala. Next base: position 53,950,713 of record CM037095.1, read on the forward strand.
TTTTGTCTTCCTCAAACTAGATGAACACAAATCCACATTATTTCTGTCCCCATTATCAGCTCCATTCAATCCTCGATATGGTTGTATTTGCACAAGGAGATAATGCAATGAGAATCGAGATATGCGATTGATCTTAAATCTTAGGGTTCGAGTGTTTTTACTGCGTATTTTTGATAGGATCTTCTATCTCAATGCACCTAACTTCTTTACAATAGTCCTCTTCTTCATGTTGATCTTGGGATTCTTCCGATCCAAATCATTTTGTATAGCATCAATGCTTGTAACCGATAGCTCTAGGGAGGATTTGACAAGAAGATTCTTTTCAAGGTCACTGAGTTGAAACAAATTGTCCTCGAGAACTAAAACTATGTCCATCTCGTATATTGAGAAGCATCAAAGGACCTAATACTTTCCTCACAATCAATACTTAATACATTTGGTTCCTCTCTTCGACCTTCATACTCCCACAAATTTCTCACGCGTAATTTTGGATATCGAGGACGAAACTCTCCGGAGATTTGACAGAAAATGGATTAGTCCAAATTATAAAGGCGTGATTACTTTTAATGATATAGGACGGACAAATGTAACTCACCACTCCTATTAAACTAGACATGTTATCTCCAAAGAACTTGGACCATGTCCTTAATTTGAGCTTGTGCAAGGTCCCATTGCAAGGCGACTCTTTCAACTCTTTTTTAGCTGCATATATAGAGTTCTTATTTACAATCAACAAGAAACACATGATCAAAGATACCAATTCTGACAACAAACAACAATCTGATAAAATCTAACAAAACCCTAAATAGCGAAACTTATAAAAACAAACCCTATAAAAACAAACAACAACTGTAAAATCTAACAAAACCCTAAATAACAACTGATAAAATCTAACAAAACCCTAACATCAATTAAAATCTAACAACAATCTATTAAAGAAAAACCCTACAGAAAAAAACCTTTGTGTGAGTGAAATCATTATGAAAATGGAAGTGAACACAAGAACGAACCTGGAAGGCTGAAGCACGAGCACAAAGACAGGGAGGGCCTTGAACTGAGATGAAAACTTAGGGTTTCGAAGATTGCACTGAAGGCGACGGTGAGCAAGGCGACGGAGGAGAGCGACTAGGGTTCGAGCGCAGCGAAATTCACTATGTTGGGAAGAACAACACCCAATCCATTGGAATCGTTCTTGTTTACTTGTGCAGCCATGAGAAATGCTCTGGTTGTCGCAGGAGAGGGAGAAGGTAGGGATGACGACGGAGTGAGGTGAGTGGTGGTGATGAGGTGAGAATGAGAGTGAGGCGAGATGGGAGTGAGATCGGCGGAGATGAGAGTGAGGGCGGAAATGGGAGTGAGATCGGCGGAGATGAGAGTGATGAGAGTGAGAGGCCGAGAGAGTGAGAGGCCGAGAGAGTGAGAAGTGAGAGCGTGAGAAGTGTGAAAGGAAAGTGAGAAGAACGCGTTATCGTGGGTGTTTTATTTTGATAAATGGTTTGCCACGGACTTGCCACGGCATCTCCGTCGCAAATTTCTGTCCTTTCACATGTCCGTGGCAAACACCAGCGGGAAATTTCGCGCTCTAACTTTTTACGCATGCCGTCGCAAATCCGTGGCAAATTACCGACGGAATAAGCTCCGTGGCAAATGCTGGTGGCTAAAACAAGCTTTTCTTGTAGTGGTTTTGTTGACCAGTTTGACTTGGTCAAACTGTAACCTTTATCATCATAAAAGTATAATCTTTATCATCATAATGGCATACAATTATGAGTTGAAACGTTTTTTTTTTGAGAGAGCTGTTGGCTCTCATTCATTTCATTCCAACGGACAACTTTTCTCACCTATAAAAGGAGTCCTCTCCCTCACTTGCAACTTGCACCAAAAGCTTAAGATCAAGAATTTTCTCTTCAAGCTTTTTTCTCTTCTCCCTAAACAATTTTCTGGTTCTGGTTCTTTTTGAAAGCTTGAGATATTTTCTAAGCTAAGAGTGGTTTTCATAACCATATAGAGTGGTTTCCATAAACCATATTGAGGGTGTATTTCTAGAGCGAATTTCTCACAGTGCAGTGAAAATTCGTAACAGTGTAACTGGACTGTTTTATCCTGGGGGCGTCGTGGTTGATAGCCTACTTGCACCTTTGAGTAGTGCCATGAAACGTCTTAAAGAGAGCGACCTAGTCCGCGACTCATCCCAGTAATATCTTCGGTTTATTTTAAAATAAAATAAAAACTTAAATACTATTGTTTGGGGAAAGTTCTGGCTAAGGAAAGACTTGGTATTTAAGTGTGTCCATTTTGACCCACCTCTCTTTCCTGGGAACCTACTCGGGTTAACAATTTTAAGACGTTTCGAAGTCAGCCATGACAACCGAAGAAATTACTGGTACTGGTTCCGCTGCCTCTGACTTCAACAAACCATTCCGGTTTGAGGGAGCTCACCACTACAAGAATTCATTGTATTACTGGCGGACTCAATCCCCCAGTAATGGCATAAATCAGCCAGAAATTGCACTTTACTGGCGGATTTAGTCCGCCGAATCACCGTAAAAACGCCGCAGTAGCGGTTAGTGGGTGATTTTGCCAGAATTATCGGCGGATTTCTCGCCGAAATTCGGCCGAGAATTATCAAGCTAAAATTCGCCAATAAATCCGCCGATGAATTCTTACCGTGAAATTCCGCCAGTAATCTATTATATATATTTTTTAAAAAAAAAAATATTTTAAAAATGCTTTTTATATTTAATTTTTTTATAAAATGCGCTTTTTTATTTAATTTTTTAAAAACTAATTCTTAATATTTAGAAATGCGTTTTTATTTAATTTTTTAAAACTAATTCTTAATATTTTAAAAACTATTATATATATTTAATTTTTTATTTAAACTAATTTTTTTATTTATTTTTTTATAAAATGCGTTTTTATTTAAAAATATTTTAAAAATGCTTTTTTATATTTAATATTTTAATCCTCTATGTGGTGGTGGTGGTGGTGGTAGTGTGGTTGGTGGTGGTGTGGTGGTGGAAGAGAAGAAAAGATAGTGGTGGTGGTGGTGGTGGTGGTGTGGTGGTGGAAGAGAAGAAAGAGAAGAAGAAGAGAGTGGAAGAGAAGAAAGAGAGTAAATGAGAGAGAGTGGAGTGAAAAGAGAAGAAAGAGAGTGGTGGTGGTGGTGGTGGTGGTGGGTGGTGGTGGTGGTGGTGGTGGTGTGGTGGTGGAAGAGAAGAAAAGAGAAGAAGAGAGTGGAAGAAGAGAAGAGAGAGAAGAAGAGAGTAAATGAGAGAGAGTTGAGTGAAAAGAAGAAGAAGAGAGTGGTGTTGGTGTGGTGGTGGTGGTGTGGTGGTGGAAGAGAAGAAAAGAGAAGAAGAGAGTGGAAGAGAAGAAAGAGAGTAAATGAGAGAGAGTGGAGTGAAAAGAGAGAAGAAGAGAGAGTGGTGGTGGTGGTGGTGGTGGTGTGGTGTGGTGGAAGAAGAAGAAGAAAGAGAAGAAGAGAGTGGAAGAGAAGAAGAGAGAAGAAGAGAGTAAATGAGAGAGAGTGTGTTTGGTAAAGGATAGAAATGGGAGTGTCTCTTTGGGTTGATTTAAAATGTGGCGCGAATTACTGGCGGAATTGAAACATTACTGGCGGAATTTCAGCCAAGAATATCGGCGGATTTATGGCGAATTTTGCCGATGATCGTCAATTTCACCCAAGAACTCATCGGAGAATATTCCGCCAAGAATCGCGCATCTTGGCGAAGCGATCCACGTTATTGGCGCCGCTTTGACACGTGAAAGTGGCGCGAGATAATAATGTCATTTCGGCGGAATCTTCACGCATCTTGGTGGAACTTGATTATCGCCGACTCGGCGATCGCGCGCTTTTTCCGGGTAATTTATCGCGAGAATATTCCGCCAGTAACTACAATTACTGGCGGATATATATATTGATAATTTTTTTATTTCCTAATTAAATTCCGCGTAAATGAATAATAATCCGCCAAGAAACATATCTTCGTTTGTTTAAATCGCCAGAAATGCTATGATATTCGCGAGAATCGTGATCGCGGACTAAATCCGCCAAGAATCGCCAAATTACGCCAAAGATTTTTCTTGGCCGATCGATTCGCTTGTAAATGTTTAGCCGCGAATGCAAGTAATTCTTGTAGTGCACTTCAAGCGTTGGCAACCAAAAATGCTCTTTTTCTTAACTATGAAAAAAGTTGCCAATGTCTTGATCGATGACATTCCGATGGCGGATGAAACAAACCACACCGGAAGAAAAGGATAAGACAGCTAAAGAAATACTCCTATGGAAGGAGCATGACTATCTCTGTAAGAATTTTATTCTTAATGGACTTCTTGATGATCTTTATGATTATTACAGTTCTTTGAATTACGCGAGGATGTATGGAATGCTCAAAAGAAATATGATAATCTTTGAAGAAGCGGGTGCTAAGAAATATCTTTGTTAGCCATTATCCGAACTACAAGATGACAGATGAAAATCAGCAGAGTCTCGATCCACACGAGATCTGTAAAATAGCTCATGATATTATCTCTGAAGGCATGGCCTTAGATGAACAATTTCAAGTAGCTGTTATTATTGACAAACTTCCTCCTTCATGGAAGGATTTCAAGAATTCTCTGAGGCACAAAACCAAAGAGTTTTCTCTGGAAAGTTTGATTACCCGACTCCGAATTGAGGAGGAATCTCGAAAGCAAGATCAGAAAGATGAAGTATTGTTTGTTTCAAACAAGAAACCAGGAGCGGTTCTGAAGCCAACTAGCAAACCATTTAAGAATCAGAACCGTAATCAGATTCAAAAGAACCGCAACAAGAATGGGAACCTTCCTAAGGCCCCAAATCCTAAGCCACAACCACCACCACAACCCAAGAATGATGCTGCTCCTCCCTTCACTTGTTTCAACTGTGGGAAAGCAGGTCATATGGCACGCAAGTGTAGGAACAGGCCAAATCCTGCTATGCAGGCTAACCTGACTGAAGAGCAATTTATTGCTATGATTTCTGAAATCAACCTTGTTGGTGGATCTGAAGGTTGGTGGTTGGACACTGGATCATCCATCCATGTGTGCAATGACCGTGCTATGTTCAAAACATACACGGCTGCTGATAATAAGAAAGTGTTGTTGGGCGATGCTCACACCACTAATGTTGCTGGTATTGGAGATGTGGAACTGAAATTCACTTCTGGAAAGACTCTGATTCTGAAAGATGTGAAGCACACTCCAGAGATAAGGAAGAATCGGTTTCGGTTTCTTACGAACAAAGCGGGGTTTACTCAAACTATTGGGGGATTTATTTACTTTAACCAAAAATAATGTATTTGTTGGGAAAGGGTACGCCACTGATGGCATGTTTAAGCTGAATGAATAAAACTTCTCCTTTTGCTTATATGCTTTGTGATTTTAATATTTGGCATGCTCGTTTTTGTCATGTTAACAAGCGCGTTATTTCAAACATGAGTAACTTAGGATTAATTCCCAAGTTATCTTTAAATGATTTTCAAAAATGCGAATTTTGTAGTCAATCAAAAATTACGAAAACATCGCATAAATCAGTAATGAGAGAATCTGAGCCCTTGGATTTAATTCATTCGACGATATATGCGAGTTAGATGGAACGTTAACGAGAAATGGTAAACGATATTTTATTACTTTTATTGATGATTGCTCAGACTACACTTTTGTATATCTTATGAAAAATAAAAGTGAAGCGCTTGACATGTTCAAAATTTTTGTAAACGAAGTTGAAAACCAATTTAGCAAAAAGATAAAGCATTTTCGAAGTGATAGAGGAACTGAATATGATTCCCAATTGTTTAATGATTTTTATAAATCAAAGGGAATCATACATGAAACAAATCGCACCATATTCTCCCGAAATGAATGGGTAAAAGAGAAAGAAAGAATAGAACATTTACCGAATTGGTAGTTTCTATAATGCTCTATTCAGAGTCGCATCTCATTTGGTGGGGGAAATTTTGCTAACTGTTTGTTATGTCTTGAATAGACTTCCAAAGTCTAAGAGAAAAATTTCACCTTATGAGATCATAAAGAAAAGACAACCAAATGTGTCTTAATTCGAATGCAGGGTTGCTTGGCTTATGTCGGGATCCCGGATCCAAAAAGAGTTAAACTCGCCAAGAGAGCCTATGAATGTGTATTCATTGGGTATGCGAAGAAACAATAAAGCTTACGGGTTCTATGACCTTAAAGCTAAAGTGATCATAGAGTCAAATGATGTTGACTTCTATGAAAATGAATTCCCTTTTAAATCTAGAAATAGTGGGGGCAATCGAACTAGTCAAATTTACGTGCCTAAGAACGTTGAAAACAACGAACAAAGGGAAATAGAACCTCAAGAGGTAAGAGAGCACGTGTTGCTAAAGACTATGGACCAGATTATTTGGTCTATACATTAGAAGAGGATCCAATGAGCATTCAAGAAGCATTGTCTTCTTTGGATGCAGATTTGTGGCAAGAAGCCATCAATGATGAGATGGATTCTCTAGAGTCTAACAAGACATGGCACTTAGTGGACTTGCTCTCACGGTTGCAAACCCATTGGTTGTAAATGGATTTTGAAAAGAAACTAAAACCCGATGGCCTTTGTTGATAAATACAAGGCTCGCCTTGCAGCGACCAAAGGTTTTAGACAAAGAGAGAATATAGATTTCTTCGACACATATTCACCCGTTACTAGAATTACATCCATAAGGGTACTAATTTCGTTGGCCGCAATTCAAAATTTGGAAGTACACCAAATGGATGTTAAAATTGCTTTTTTAAATGGTGAATTAGAAGAAGAAATCTATATGGAACAACCTGAAGGGTTTGTAGTTCATGGGCAAGAACACAAGGTCTGTAAGTTGGATAAGTCTCTGTATGTTCTGAAACAATCTCCTAAACAGTGGCATGAGAAGTTTGATAATCTAATTGTATCGAATGGGTTTAAAGTGAATGAAAGTGACAAATGCATTTATTACAAAACCGAAAATGACATTTGCACTATCATATGTCTCTATGTAGACGACTTACTCATATTCGGATCAAACATTCATGCCGTAAACAAAGTGAAATCACTGTTGTGTAACAACTTTGATATGAAAGACCTTGGAGAAGCAAGTGTAATACTTGGCATCAAGATTACTAGGTCCGAGAAAGGAATTTCTTTGGATCAATCTCATTATATTGAGAAGATCCTAAAGAAATACAATTATTTTGATTGTAAACCCTTTGCATGTTCACCATACGATCCGAGTGTCAAACTTTTTAAGAACACCGGTGATAGTGTAAGACAAACGGAATATATGCGAGCATCATTGGCGACCTAAGGTATGCCAACGATTGTACTAGACCCGACATTGCCTATGTTGTGGGATTATTATGCGTGTTTACTAGTCGACCTAGTATAGAGCATTTGCACGCTATTGAGAGAGTCATGAGATACCTTAAAAGGACCATGAATCTCGGGTTACATTATCGAGAGATTTCAAATTTGTGACTTGAAGCGGTGCAGTGATGCCGATTGGAATACTTTATCGATGATTCCAAAGCAACCAAAGTGGCTATATATTTAGTATAGCCGTGGTGGCGCAGTGTATCTCGAAATCTAAGAAAGCAGACCATATTGGCTCAGTCCACTATGGAGTCCGAAATGATAGCACTAGCAATCGCTAGTGAAGAAGCTACTTGGCTAAGATGCTTACTAGCAGAGATTCCTTATGGGAAAAACCAATGCCACCTGTGTGTTGATCCACCGCGATAGTACCGCGGCTATTGCAAAAATAGAGAACCGTTATTATAATCGGTAAGAGGCGACAAATACGTCGTAAGCACAAAGATCGTGAGAGAATGTATCTCAAAAGGAGGCGTGTGAGAGTGGATCATGTACGACCGATATGAACTTAGCCGATCCTTTGACAAAAGGATTAGCTAGGGAGAAAGTCCAAAATACATCTCAAAGGATGGGACTACTGCCATTAGAATCATGAGTCACTCACGATGGTAACCCGACCTAAAAGACTGGAGATCCCAAGAATTAGGTTCAATGGGTAATAACAAGTTGTGAAGTGATACGAGATGAACATGCTATAATGAAAAAAGAAGCATGATTCCTGAAGCAACTTAAGGTTGAGGTAATAGAAACTCTTAATGAGATCTATACTCTATGTGGAGTGGAGTACCTAGCTACAGGAGTACTCTTGATAGACTCACTTTTGTGAATGTGGAAGTAGGGCCGCTTCCTATGGAATCGTTGGCAAGATTCCTAGAGCGTTCACTAAACTGGGATAGACGTGCAAGGCCATAAAAGCACGGGCTTATAAGAATACACTCATAGAAAAGGTTGTGTGTGGTTTTGATGTTCGAGATAGAGTTCAAGACTATGAGTCACTCTTGTTCAAGTCGTAGACACCTTTGCTTATGCACAATCTTACAGTGGCGTTTGACGCTATTTCTAAAACTTCTTTTTAAATTCAAGTGGGGGATTGTTAGAATTTTAAATGAATTGTGTGAATTGAAAAAGTCTCACATTGCTTGTAATAGACACTATGTGAGTGTTTATAAGTGGGAATCTCACCCATTGGGTTGGGCCCCAAGGGGTACCCAATTTTGTGGACGGGTGATGACACACACAAAGTGACCACCACACACACGCGCGCGCCGTGCGTCCGACCGGCTTGGCTTGTGGTGTATTTTTATTTTAATTTTCGGAAATGATTATTTTATAGAAATAAAATTATTATTTTTGTTGACCAGTTTGACTTGGTCAAACTGTAACCTTTATCATCATAAAAGTATAATCTTTATCATCATAATGGCATACAATTATGAGTTGAAACGTTTTTTTGAGAGAGCCGTTGGCTCTCATTCATTTCATTCCAACGGACAACTTTTCTCACCTATAACAGGAGTCCTCTCCCTCACTTGCAACTTGCACCAAAAGCTTAAGATCAAGAATTTTCTCTTCAAGCTTTTTTCTCTTCTCCCTAAACAATTTTAGTTTACGGTTCTTTTTGAAAGCTTGAGATATTTTCTAAGCTAAGCTTGGTTTTCATAACCATATAGAGTGGTTTCCATAAACCATATTGAGGGTGTATTTCTAGAGCGAATTTCTCACAGTGCAGTAAAAATTCGTAACAGTGTAACTGGACTGTTTTATCCTAGGGACGTTGTGGTTGATAGCCTACTTGCACCTTTGAGTAGTGCCACGAAACGTCTTAAAGAGAGCGACCTAGTCCGCGACTCATCCCAGTAATATCTTCGGTTTATTTTAAAATAAAATAAAAACTTAAATACTATTGTTTGGGGAAAGTTCTGGCTAAGGAAAGACTTGGTATTTAAGTGTGTCCATTGTGGCCCACCTCTCTTTCCTGGGAACCTACTCGGATTAACAACTATAAAATTAAATTTTAAATATATAGTCGAGTTGAGATGTAACATCCTCGTTTTCTAAATCCTAATAATTAGTATACACTCATGTGTTGTATGCGTGCTTAGGACCAATGATGACAATTCTGTTTTGGCCCAAAAAGGGCGAGGGAAAAAAACCATGTTTTTCTAAGGAGGGTTTGAGCGTTAGATTTTGGATATATTGTACCCAAACGACGTATAGCAAAACCTTTTATACGATCATTCAAGATCAGAGAGGGAATTCTATAATCGAAATAATGATTCTCATTGAATTGGGGAAAAAGTAACTGCACATTGCAATATATATGCTGAGAGTAAATAACAACTAAACTCCAACTAACTTTCTAAACTACTTACAAGGCTAACTAATTATGTTTTATAGTTCTAACTAATTTAATCAGAATTAAATAAACTGAAGTACTACCTTGCAGTATCCGTAATACTCTCTCTCAAGTTTGGGACATACATATCAAGTGCAACCAACTTGGACATGAAGTCAAAGAACTTGCAATGAGGTAGAGCTACCCCTGGTGAAGATGTCTGCTAGTTGTTGGTGGGTTGGAAGGCGCACCAGTTTGAGGAACCTGGATTGAACATTTTGTCTAATGAAGTGACAATCAATGTTGATATGTTTCGATTGTTCGTTGGAGGTTGGATTTTCTGCCAATTGGATGGCAGACTTATTGTCACACATTGCCATGATGGAGTCCAAGGTAATTCTCTTGTGAGGCATGTGTTAACTATTCGGCAAGTGTACCGAATCGTTCAAGTAATAAAACCGGTAAGAACCGGGTATCGTTCTCAAGGATCGAATTAAATTACTAATCACGTTAACAACAACTAATATGAACCAAATTGAAATAGGTTTCGATTGATATGGTTGAGCTATGAAGCTCGCAGGTAAAGCAATAAAATATTTTTGTATTTTTGATAACAGAAACGACGAACACGTTGAAAAAGATACGATGTAGAAAATGCTAGGGATGAATTCCTATCGACTTCACACTATTGCGCTAATCTAATTCGAAGGATAATCTCTCTATAATTTGCTATCAAACCAACACTATTAACTAATTCCTAATTCCTTAGGTAATTAGTACTTTGTCGATAACTAGAAGCCCTAATTCCTTAGATTATTCTAATTAACGACAAGCAGTAAAAACAAAGGTTTGCAATATACAACAATTCATAGATTATTCCTAAGCCACAAATTGAAGGTACCGAGATTCAAACATTCAAAACAAAACTTCCATTTCATACTTGAACAAAATATCATTGTATGAGTTTTCCAACCATAAAACGCATTAAGCACAGAAATTCGATACGCAAATATGAGAGAGTATGATATAAATATAATTCTAAACCAGCGACAATAGGGTTACATCAATATTCCTTCATCCCTAACATGAACAAGTTTAGTTACACATGATAAAAGGAGAGGAAAAAGGAGAATTAAAAGTTGAAGGTGAAAATGAACGCATTAGAATCCTCAATCCTTGTTCCCAAGTCTTGATTCTTCAGCCGCCGTGAGATGGAATCTGTGCACTTCGCGTGCTAGGTTTCCCAAATCGTCAAAAAGTGCCTGAAAAATGCGTCAGACTCAGTTTTAACGCGCTGCAGTGATTTCGCGCGCCATCTGGCGCGCCACGCGCCAACTTACGCGAGGAGTGCCAGGATCTCGCGCGCCGCGCGCAGGATGGCGCGCCACTCGACAAATTGCTCCACTCTTGCATAATTGAGTCCAATTGCTTGCCCTTCTTTGATCTTCACTCCCACCTAGTCCCTGGGCACAAAAACACAACAAAACCCAACATAAACACTGCATAACAAATCAATTCCAAATAGCACAAATGATTGCTTTTCAACACAATTTTAATCCATTCATCACTATTTCCACTTAAAAACTCACTTTAACTCAATGAAGCACATCATGTTATGCGGATTCATCAGCATGCCAAAGCACGACAATCTTTCTCAGAAGAGGACCTAGGAAATGTAGGTTGTTTCTTGGATGTCCAAGCAATGAGTGAGGATCCCAAATACAAACAACAATTAGTTGTGGACTTTCTTGTAAGTTTGCAGCTACCCCAATCATAGTCTACATAAGCAGATACCTTTAAATTGTCTTCTACAGGAATTGAAGCACGTGATGTAGTGCTTTGAGATGAGGAGACCGCGGTTGTGCCATAAATTGGCTCAACTTATTTAAAACAAAAATGATGTCCGGTCTATAAATTGTTAGGTACATCAAGTGACCCAACAACCTTCTATATTTTGAAGCATCCTCCATAGGTTCACCATCTTTATCATCAAGCGACCCAACAACCTTCTTCTTCCAAAATTTCTGGAACATTGTAGCTCTTGATGTTTATAATGTTGTCCTGCAGTTTTTTCAACAAGGTTGGTTCTTCCTAATTTTGACTCTAATATTGTTGCTCTGATTCCTAAAGTTCAGGGGGCTAATAGATTGAACAATATAGACCTATAGCTCTTGATAATTTTAATTTTAAAATTATTACTAAAGTTATAGCTGAGAGACTTGCTCTTGTGGCTCCAAATATCATTTCTGATAATCAGAGGGGCTTTGTGAAAAGTAGACACATTTATGACTATATTTGCACTGCCTTTGAATCCACTTATGAGCAAGTTTCATTTCAGGTGATTTGTAAGCAGAAATCCAAATTCTATGTTGGAAACATCTCCCCCTCCCCATATCATGACCATTTCGGATCCCCTTGTTTTTTCTCGGGGGTCCCCGCTCTTCATAGGTAAACCTAGAAAAAATCACTTATTACTACTGCTGATAGAATAAAGGCTAGAGTTTCATCCTGGAAAAGATCTTTGTTATCTATCATGGGTAGAGTCCAACTTGTTAATTCTGTTATTCTTAGCATGATGGTTTATAGTTTTCACATTTATGTTTCCCCTACTAATCTTTTCAACTCTGTGGATACCTGGATTAGAAATTTTGTGTGGTCAGGTGATATTACTACTAGGAAATTTTTGCGGTGGTCTGGAGTAAGGCGTGCAAGCCTTTTCAGGAAGGTGGTTTGGTTCTATGTTCTATCAAAGCTATCAATCATGCTGGCATGGTTAAGCTTGGGTGGAACTTTATGTCTACTAACCTACAATGGGCTCTTCTTTTGAAAGCTAGAGTTTTTAAGAATTACCATGTTTCTTCTTCTATTTAGCTTGGGTTTAAAACTCATCTTTATGATATTATTGAGCATTCAACTTGGAAGCTTGGTAATGGAGTCAGAATAAACTTTTGGACGGATACTTGGATCTCTAGGCCTATTGTTTTAGCTGGGAATGCTTCTAAGTCCTCTATGTCCCCATCTATCGCAGCTCAACAAACATCAAAGAGGTTATTTGGATCCCCCTTTGCGCCCTACATGATTAAGTGTAATATGGATGGCGCTACTAAGGGTTGCCCAGGTCCTGCCGCTTGTGGTGGTATCTTTAGAGACAGAAGTTCTACTATTCTTCGTTGCTTTTCTGCCTATATATTGGGGCTCTTCACGCTGAAATTATTGGGGCTATGTTTGCTATAGAGATTGCTTTTGAAAAAGGTTGGAATTATTTGTAGTTGTAGTATGACTCTCAGTTAGTGGTCTTCGCCTTCAAGAATTGCAAAATTGTTGTTTGGACGCTTAGAAATAGATGTGATAATTGCCTTTATTTGACGAGACAAATGAACTTCGTATGCACTCACATTTATAGAGAAGGTAACACTTGTGCTGATAAGCTTGTTGGGTATGGTACTAACCTAAATGGCTTTGTCTGGTGGGACCTTCCTCCTAGCTTCATTGTTGCGGATTTTTTCAGAAATAGATTAGGTTTGCCTAGCTACAAGTTCTCACCGATTTTACGTTAGATGGTTTTGATCTCTTACGCCTTCTATTTTTGGTGTGCTGCAAATGATTTTTAATGACTTTGGTGCCAACCTAGTTGGGATGAAAGTCATTATAGTGATGCTTTTGCATGCGCGTTTTAAGTTTCAGTGGACTAGATTCATTTTATTAAGATTGATATTTTTCCTTTCAGTTGTAATGTTGTTTTGTTCATGGGTTTTGGCCTAGTCCCCCCCCCCATGTCTTTTGTATCTTTTTCCTTTATTATCAAAAAATTGTAGGGGGGTACTCTTTCTTTCTGGATGTTTTTTCCCTAAAGAGGGTTTTGCACCACAAGGTTTTAACGAGGCTCCATAACCCTTTCTTTTGCCAAAAAAATATATAATTTTTCCTTTTTTTAAAATAAATTTTTGAAGTGTTGTAAATGATTGTTTTTTTTAGATAAGCAAAGATATCATTGAAGGGAGCACAAGGGGTGCCCAACCCTTATAATGGAGAAACAATAAAAGGGGGAGGGCCTCCTCAAAACCTCCCTGAGCCAAAACCCATTGGGAAAAAGACTCAGGTAGGAAAAAGAGTACCTCGCACAAGAAATGACCACAGTGGGAATAAACGGACTAGCCCACTGTTTCTCCCCCGTCTAGAGAACATGATGATAAATACATTACATGAGTGAGTTATAACATAGAAAAAAACCCATCGGACAATTATGCCAATCCGACTAGGTCGGCCTCCCGCTCCTAGCCTTAAACCAACTCCAAGCCGAATCCTTGATGCCCGCCATAATAGAAGGAATGGACACCGCCTCTCCTTTAAACACCACCTTGTTTCTGGCTAACCAAATGTTCCAAACGACCGCCATCCAGATAAGTTGCTTCACCCCCTTCCGTTTTTTGCCTTTTAACATAATCGCAAACTCCACAAAATGATTGATTAAGTTTTCAGAGACACTAGCCGATTCCCCCAGCCATAAAAAGACTTGTCTCCATATTTATTTAGTAACATCACAAGTCAAAAATAAATGTTCTGCCGTTTCATCCTCCCTAAAACACAAGACACAGCTCAACTCATATTGGGATCGAAGTCTTCTAAACATTGCGTCTCGTGTTGCCACACGTTTCAACAACACTCGCCACGTAAAGATTGCAATCTTTGAGGGGACATTGTTCTTCCATAATTGATTAAAGTAATTAGAACCATCGGTCTGCACTACAAAACCAGCATCGGCCTGCTGCAAAACTGCACCAACATCGACCTGTTGTAGCTTAGGAGAGCCATCGGCCTGCTGCATCTGAATGGCACCATCGGACTGCAGCAAAGGGGATGTAACAGCCTGCATAAAATTACGAGATCTGAGACCAGCGATTGCGCATAAAGTTACCTGCAAAAAATCTGCATAATAAATCACAACAACGTCTCACGGAGAACCCATTTAACGAGTCATTCTTCCAAATCCAAACATCATCGCAGTGTTGTGACAACAGAGCCGAACGCAGCAGCCGTTTCAAGTAATTCACGGCCTGCACCAACGAATTATTTACCACCAGAATTTCGTCGAAGTGGCACCACTCCCACTGCCAACCAATATCAGCCTAGTGGCCAAAATCCTTCACCAAAGCTTCCTTTGAGTTACAATTCTGAAAAACATCAGGGAATAAATCCGAAAAACGTTCTCTCCCCAACCACACATCCGTCCAAAATCTCACCTTATTACCTTTCCCCAATTTGAGCTTTACCATATCATCAAACCATCCTTCTTGCAAACCATTACCATCACCTATTGGACATATATCTCTCCACCAAAGTGACTTCTTCTCCCAATCTCTTCTACATTGCACCTTATTAGGCCGCCTATCTTTCAAACCATACCTTTCCACCAAAACCTCCTTCCAAAGTGGGTTACCTTCCTCAACTAAGACTTTCCACCTCCATTTTGTTAGAAGAGCCATATTAAATACTTCGAGGTTTTTACCCAACCCCCCGTTTTCTTTAGATGTACATATAGTTTCCCACTTTACCCAAGCTAATTTCTTACTTACCGTCACCTCCCCACAAAAATCTTCTTTGTAGCTTTGTAATCTCATCAATTACCTTCTTTAGCGCCTTATAAAAAGAAAAGAGGTACAAAGGAAGCGATGCCAAAACCGAATTTATAAGTGTTACACGACCCTCGATGGACAATTGCCTACTCTTCCAATTATTTGTCTTGCTTTGATAGAATCAATGAGAGGTTGCCACGTACATACCCTTCTTGGATTTGCTCCAACCGGAACACCTAGAAACTTGAAAGAAGCCGTCCTCACTTTACATGCCAAAAAAGTTGATATACCGTCCAATGCCCTTGCTTCAAACCTTTTTGCACTACAAACTCCTATGTTGGACTTCCGTTCACCAATACTGATATGGAATTAGATGAAACACAAGCATCCATCCACCGTCTCCACCTATCCCCAAACACCAACCTAACCAACATGTAATCCAAAAATGATCAGCTCACCGAATCATATGCTTTTTCAAAATCCGCTTTCAAGGTCACGCACTTCTGCTTTCGTCTCTTAGCCATATCCATAACTTCATTTATGTTCCGGAGTGGGCTCGAAGCCCACTATTACTTAGAAGGCCCAATATTGCCCAATACTGTTGCTATAAAGGAGGCAAAAATTCCGAGAATCAGGTACGTCATTAATACACTTTGTAAAGCCTTCCCGTTAGCACGCCACTGACTAGAGCGTCGGAGTGTCATTGCAGGTACCACCCGCGTGCGGCCAAGACCCCCGGTGGGACCAGTTTATCAACGACCAGGCAGCAAGCAGCAACAATTACACTTCTATTGGTCTGGTACGATCAATTGGCGACCATAGTGGGAGGCCCGAGCGCTATCCTACCTTCATCATGCCACCGAGGAAGCCCACTACGCGGGCTTCGTCGCAGGCCAACCCACCTGGGCAGAACGCTCATCCACAGCAAACCCTAGAGAGCGTGCCTCAAACTATTCACGAATCACAAGACAATCCTCGCCAAGAGCTTTCGGTGCAAGGCGGCCGAGGACCGATCCTAGAGCAGATCCAGCAGCCAGCTCGAGAACAGCAACTACCGGCCGAGCTAGTTGATGCAGGAATCGATGTATCCTTGCCCGAGCACGTGACTCAGGTATTCATGCAAATACTCCAAACCAATAATCAACTCATTGCTGACCGAGATGAGATGATTTCAAGCTTCGAACGAGGTTCAATCCCTGTCCGCCAGCGAGCGGCCAATGGAGAACCCTCTGCTCAAGTGCATCCTTCCCGCAGACATGCAACGCCTCCTCGAAGGAACGTACGCCACCACGGAAGCACCTTTTGTCGATCTCCAGCACACAGAGTTAGGGCGCAGGGGGCAATCGTCCCAAATGCCACCGTTATATGGTCAACCGGTCGACAGTAGGTTCTACGGAATGCCGACCAATGAGGCATACCTCGCTATACAGCCTATTGGCCGAGTGAAATCCCGACCGGCCATGGACCGTTTACAAGGGAAATTCGACGTTATCGCATTCCAAGGGACCTGAGGAAGCCGCCCAACTTGAACAAGTTTGATGGTCGCGGGGATCCAGACAAGTACATCAGGTACTTCAACAATTACTGTAGTTACAGAGAGCTGGGCCCGACGATGAAGTGTCGGCTTTTCTCTCAGTCGCTCGACGACCGGGCGTTGGAATGGTGGGAGTCTCTACGACCCAACACCATCTCCTCTTGGGAAGGCTTGATCGGGATATTCTTGGCCAATAACACAGCCAATCGATGCCAATACCGATATGAAGAGCACCTGGATACGATTATCCAGAGGGACGATGAATCGTTGAGACAATACATAGAGCGGTTCAACGCCGAGGCCGATCAGATTCGCGACCTAACAGACAGAGATAAATTGAAGTATCTGAAACGTGGTATTAGACCGGACCACAGATTTGCAAAAGAGTTTGGCCTAAGTCGGTACATGGACCTGACCATGTTCCTTCGAAGGGTCAACGACCATATGGCCTATGAAGAAAAACTGCTCGCTAGAAAAGGCCCCCGCGCGCGGCCCATAGTAGAACAGGATAGATCGCTTAAAGGACAAGACAATCCTCGTGATAACGGGGCAGATTATTGACCTATGAATAAATATCAAGAGGGAGCTCTTTTTCTCCACTGGGGTTTTTACTGAGACCCGACCTTTGAAAGTCGTACTTTGTAATTTATTTTGAATGCAAAAATGTATGACCGGTCGCTCGCCATGCGAGTAGTAGCAGAACGGCCGTGAGGCCACAGATCGGCCTACAACGAGTGCCATCAAATGGACCAAACAAACGTAAGCCAATGAAGTGGTTCAATACGAGCGTAGGCCGTCGAACGGCCTACAACGAGCATGGGTCACAGAGCGACCTACAACGAGGATGGGCCATCGAAAGGGCCACAACAAATGTAGACCAATGAATGGCCTACAGCGAGGGTAGGACGTCGAACGACCTACAACGAATGCGGCCGCGGAACGGCCTGCTACGAACGTCAACGATAAACGTGACCGCTACGATGGCAACCACATTCCAACATGTGGCAGCGACCACATTCCAACATGTGGCAACGACCACATTCCAACATATGGCAGCGACCACATTCCAACGTGAATGGCAGCGACCACATTCCAACATGTGGCAGCGACCACATTCCAACATGTGGCAGCGACCACATTACAACATGTGGCAGCCACCACATTCCAACGGGAGTGGAAGCGACCACATCCCAACAGGAGTGGCAGCGACCACACCCCAACGGTTTACGACTGATCGCCCTCTTCAGGTCGGCCACGCGAGGCTAGACAGGTGGGCAACGAATCAAGCCTCGAATAGGCTGCGCTAGGTCGCTCCCGGTAGGTCGGCCTCCCTTCGCCTGCCATCACTACTTTGCCTGACGAAGAGATGAACAGACATGCCTTGAAAACCCCAAACGTCATCTTGGGAAACGGGAAGTCACATCGTTAAATCACCTATCTCCTCAGCAGTTAGGGGACAGATATTTTGAAAATGGTAGGAAGGACGCCCAGGGGGCAACGACCTCAAGACAGAGCTCGGTCCCATGCGACCCAATATCTGGCCCGCGAGCTAGATTGCAGCTTTGTGTGGCAGCGCCCACACCTGACGGAGAAAACATTGGTCGAAATGCATAATTCGACCGCACGTTGTATCAATCTAGTACAACGAGTCAAGCCTTAGCCCGCCCACAAGCGACCCAGGCTTGGGGGGCAACTATTTCAGAGTGGGCTGGAAGCCCACTATTGCTTAAAAGGCCCAATATGGCCCAATACTGTTGCTATAAAGGGGGCATAAATTCCGAGAATCAGGTACGTCATTAATACACTTTCTAAAGCCTGCCCGTTAGCACGCCACTGACTAGAGCGTCGGAGTGTCATTGCAGGTACCACCCGCGTGCGGCCAAGACCTCCGGTGCGGCCAGTTTATCAGCGACCGGGCAGCAAGCAGCAACAACTACACTTCTATTGGTCTGGTACGATCAGTTTACAACAACCACACCATCAAGAATATTTCTCCCTACTAAGAACGCACTTTGGCAATCCGAAATCACACCCTTTAACACTTTCTTAATTCTTCCCGCTAAAACTTTGGCAATCATCTTATATAAACAACCAATAAGGGAAATAGGCCTATACTCGCCCAAACATTGTGGATTGCTTGTCTTTGGAATAAGAGCAAGAAAGGAAGCACTCACCGCTTTAGGAAGCTTTGCATGCCGATGAAACTCTTCAAAAAACTTCATAATCTCCACACTAATCGTATCCCAACAAGCCTTTATAAAATTGAAATTATATCCGTCCGCCCCGGGCTCTTATTACCATCACACTCCCAAATGACTGCTTTCATTTCCTCCATAGAAAACGGCTCCACTAGCCAATCATTATCACTTCCTGAAATTTGGTTAAAATTAACTCCATCAAGAGTTGGTCTCTGAAAGTTCTACTCCTTGAACTTTTCTTCAAAAAGATTCTTAACCGCCCTTTTTACACCCCCGACATCCTCCACCCATTCCCCATTCACATAGAGCTTAAACAATTGAGTTCTCCTCCTATTTCCTCTCATGCAAGCATGAAAAAAACGACTATTTGAATCACCTTCCACCAACCACCTAACTCTTGCTTTTTGTGCCAACAAGCTCTCTCTCACATGTCGTTCTTTCCAAAAGTCATCATTCAACCGATTCCTACGCTCATCATCAACACCACCCCCCTCGGTGGCAATTCTTTCCACCTCATTCAAGTCACGAACAATGTGTTCAATTTTCAAATCTTTGAAGCCAAACACCTCCTGATTTCAGCATTTTAACTTCTCTTTCAACAGCCTCAACTTTTCCTTTAGCACAAACGATGCCCTACCTACCACTTGAAAGAAATCCCAACATCCTTGAACAAACTCTCTGAAGTCCTCATGCTCCAACGGTTTAGGTCCCCAATTGAGAACCGAGCAGCTAGCCAAACCGGGCAATGTTCAGAAATCTCCCTGTCACCTATCCAGTGAGCACCAACCTGCCACCTTGAAATCAAGCCTTTAGTTAAGAGGATTCTGTCTAGTCTACTCGCCCTTCCATCCGACACAAAACACGTGTATTTCTTCCTAGAGTAGGCACGTCCACCAACTCCAAATCCTCAATAAAAGCAATAAACTCTCTTGCTTCTGCTTGATTAAATTCAGAGGAGCACCCGCTCCGCTCCACCCTTGAAATGACCCATTAAAATCATCTGCAATACACCATTCTCCCACTTCGAAGTCTTCTTTAAGTTTTCTCAGATTATCCCATAGTCTCCTCTTTCCCGCCATATTACATGCCAAGTAAACGTTGATAAAATAGCATAAAACACCCTGGACATTGGCACATACACCAACAAAATGCTCTCATGAGAATGAGAACATAACTTCCAACAAATCTGCTTTCCAAATACTTACTAAACCTCCTGACATACCTGTGGCATTTTTACTAAGCCAATCAAAATTATCATCACCCCATATACTTGATGCCATTCTCTTTGAGAGATCACTTATTTTCATTTCTTGAATCATACATAAGTCAAAGTTCTCCTTCACAATCAGTTTCTTGAGACGCTTCCTCTTGGCAGTGCCCCCACCCTCTCATATTCAATGTTGCAATCTTCATTGGAGACCATCTTTTTTCCCCCACTTACCTTTTTCACTCTGATCCCTAGCTTCCAAGGCTTGGAATTTAACGGCATCATCCTTGTCATCGCTTATCCCTGTCACTCCCAAATTGTCTTTTGCGAAGCTCCACATCTTATTAGCAATTGACACCTCATGATCAAATAAGAAACGTTCGTTACAAACACGAATTCATGATTCTCCCACAGAAACATCCCCGAGAGCTGCCCCATTCTTGTTGAAACTAAATGAGATAGAGAGGTCAATTTGGGAGGTCTGCGGGATACCACATGCATCTTCGTTGAACCCGAGCTGCTACCCTTTGAGAAATTGATGGATGGAATCAAATCTCTTGCTTTTTCATTCACCAGACCAATAACTACCCCATTATTCTCACCCATAGCAACGCTGGAGCTTGCTGATGTTGACTTACCAGGTTTCATGGACTTTTTATTTCTCTTTCTCAATAACGGCCCAAAAGAATTGTTGAGTGCAGGCCCACCAAATAGAGCATCATCATCCACAATCGGGCCAGGCTGCACCTGATTGGCACCCTGAACCTCAGACCCACGGTCATCCACCGTAAAATTATTTGTTTACAATTTTGCCTTCCTTGACAGCGCCATTAACTTCTCTTCTCAACATTACACCCACCTGCCATAATTAGCAACGTGTCCTTCTTTCCTTCAATTAATCCAACAACATAGGTCCCACCATTTGACTTTTTTGATTCCTATCAATCTAAAGGGGCGGATTCGACTAGTACCCGAGTTCGATCCCCGGATGGAACAAATTGGAGCCAGACTTTACTTACCTCCCGGTCAAACTCCGGATTATTCAGGGCCCCTTTACCCTGGACACCGGAGTGGGGTCAAAGACCCCTAGACCAAAAAAAAAATCTCACTAATCACATGCTGCACAACATTCTCATTAATCACATGCTGCACAATTCTAGGATTTTCATCGGCCGATTCCTCAAAAAATAATGGAATTTCGGATTTACCTGTAATTAGAAAGATTTTCGAATTACCTCGAAATGAGGTAATTCCGGTTCACATTTGTGAACCGAATTACCTATTTCGAGGTAATTCAAAATTACAATTTTTTTATTTCGAACGAATAATTTAGGCTAAAAATCGGTTTTCGGACAATATACTCGATCGTAATGAAACCACGACCATTAGAAGCGAAAAAATCAAGAATCAAGACTCCCGTAGAAGGTACTTCTTACGGGACTACGGCCTCAAAATCCCAAATTCCATCGTTTACTATTTTTTACGATTTTTTTTAATTTTTCATAGTCTCCAAAAAATCTAAAAAAATTTGTATAGCCTTATTTTGTTAGAGTAGTTTTGACTATTTTTAGTAGCCTTTTAGTAATAAAAATTAAAACAAATCGTATATATACATGCTTGCTGAAATCTGGATTGGCCGGGATGCCCTAGATGTCGCCTGTTCACCTACTTCACGTGCTTATTTTCAGTCATTTTTAGACATTTTGGACCCATAATTGTATTTGTACTCCTATTTTATGTTGGTCATTTTATATATTTTGACGTATTGTTATTAAATCGTAAATCGTTCGTATCATATTTCCAATAAAACGCGTTTAAATCTTAAGACCAAAATATAAACTTTTAAAAAAATTATTAAAAATTTGGAATTACCTTTTTAGAGGTAATTAAATTTTTCATGATTTATGAACCGGAATTACCTTTTTAGAGGTAATTCGAAATTTTAATTTTTTGAACCGGAATTACCTTATTTTGAGGTAATTCCGAAAAATTTAAATTTTTTTTTTTTTAAAAAAGGCAGGGATATTATTGGCATTTTTGGGTTTATGGAGGTGTGATAGGGAAATTAGGGGGGTACGAAAACAAAAAGCCTGATTCCTTAATGCCATTGTTTATGCAATTAATGTTTTGATCTTCCCCATGGGCACCTTCCACTGATTTTCCATCTTCCCCATTCACCTCATCATGACAAATAACAACAGTTTGATTTACGATTTTACCCTCCTGGACCTTTGGCCTTCTAACGTTCTCCTCTCCCTCCTCATCACCTGTGTCTTCGTCCACACCATTTTCTGATCTATCATTATGAAACTCATCATTGTTAAACAAAGGAGGACCATCCCCGTCATCATTGTCATCCTCATTTTCAGATATATCACTTGAATTTTTATAACTATAAGCCTGCGTCAAGCTGGTGCTGTGACAACACATACACTTGTGTGCAAGTATACACTGTCCAAAAACAAGTAGTAAAAAAGATCGAACCCACAGAGATTGAAAAACTCACTTTTAAAATAATATAAAGTAATAAAGTGTAAAGTCACTAAGTAACAAAATAATTTTGGATTTTGTTTGATGATCACAACTAAGTTAGAAAGAAAACAAGTAAAAAATGTTGATAGTGTAGAGAAAAGCTAGTTGGAATGTCTTCATCAAGTAATTTACTTATAAGTGTATGATGCAGTATGTGATGCAATCGCCTTTGAATCTTTATTTGCATTAGCTATGTGCCCTTTCGGTCACTTTCTTCAGAGTATCATTACTGAAGCTCTTATGATCCTTGTTCTATGCAAGAAAGAAAGGGGTGTTAGTGCCAATCTTGCCTCCTAACAATTATCCAATTTGCTTAAGTGAATTCACTCTTGTATTTTAAGTACCCACAATTATCCTATGGACTATACTATCCTATCTCTAGGACTTAGCATGATTTTCACAAAGTTTTCTTTATGTAAAACACTCACCCATATTAGTTCTTGAGTTCTTAATTGTAAGCCATTTCTGGTCATTTACAAATCTACTTATTCTAAGTGATCAAGTTCAAAATAAGTTTTGAAAAGATTATCAAGCAAGAACTAAAGTACAAACATACATACATACATCATACTTACTTAAAAGCTCATTAAATGATTAGAACATTCCAACAAAGAAAGGTTTAGCTAGCAAGAGACATTGCAAGATATATATAAACTGAATAGACCATGTTTATATATATAGAATTCACAAAAGAGAAACAACAAGAGTAAAGTTACAAATGTTGAAAACCTTTGTATGAAATCTTTTAGCAATGCACTAGCATTACTCCTTAGCACTATACAAACACTATGAAAATGAGTTAAGGAGGAATTATGAATTCCTTCCTCTTCCTCTAAAAATATAAAAACTAACTATGTATATTGAAATTTTGATCTAACTTATGGATTGTGATATATTTCCAAATGAAGATGTGAGGTCCTTTTATAGCCTTCAAGTGAGGTGCTTCCTTCCTTCATGTTGAAGTCATCTTGAGTGGATCATAGCTGTAGTTGCTTTCCAGAGCTTTATCCATGTTGAAATCTTTGACTAATGACATAGGGCGGTTCATTGATGTGTGAACATGTGTCCCTATGTTGGTGACTCTTCAAAGCTATGCGCGCTTACTATACAAGGTTGGATGGTATTAGAGAACCAAGCAGGAGGTCATCACTTGCAAGTGGATGCATATGAAACAGACTGCTTATTCATCAAGTAGCGCAGAATTGATGCAGGATCAGTGCAGGAGCATTGATGCAGTTAGCATTGAGACTGCACTGAACAAAAACATCAAACATACCACAATATATCCAAAATCGCCTAATAATAACTATAACCATTCAAATCACTCAAGATATCATATATCACACTAAATACTATATAAACTCTTTATTATTACTTGAAAGAGAGCAAATACTAAGTTTAAACATATGAAATACTCTATATAAAATAGAGTTATCACACCCCCAAACTTAAACCATTGCTTGTCCGCAAGTAATGACAAAGACAAACTATTAAAAACTATAATTCTAGAAGATAGATCAGTTGATTTTTGGATTTTTATGAGGAGTTCCCTATGAACTTCATTTCTCAACAATCTTTCTTGTGCCTTTATTTCTTCAAAACTACCAAAGCTATTCAAACTCTTTTGTGTGTGTGTGAACCCACTGAGTTGAAATTGGTTCCAAGACTAAGTGAAAAATTTCCTCCTAGCCTTTGAAAGGATTGGTTCATCTTTGGTCACACCAAAATATTTTTCAAAAGAGAGTTTAGACTCACAAAATTTTCTCAAGTGTTGGGGAGTTCTAAAATCAAAGGGCTTGGTTGAATCTTTCAAAGCTTTTGAGTCAATGCATTTTTCTATTTTTTTGTGTGGATCTTTTGAGCAGATGCAATACTTCTTTGAAGTGATTTGTGCATTGATTTTTTCTGCATTTTGCTTTTTCTTGATCTGGATTTACATTGATGCTTTTGACCGATAATGCTTTTCTTTTCTAGCTCATATTACCTTGCTCATCGACCTCCGGATGCAAATGCACTTTGGCATGTGTCTTTGACCTCCGGATGCATATATTTTTTCTTTGCACTTTGCACAGTTCGCTTTTTGAACTATCCTCCGGATACATTTATTCTGCATGGCACAGTGTCTTTGACCTCGGATGCATTCATGTACTTAAGCACGGTATAGTTTCAAAAGATTCTGGTATGGCTTTGTCCACATTTTTGTATTTCTTTTTCTACATTGTTTACTCTTATACTTTTGAAATTCAACCTTTGTTTTCATAAAACACCCCCAAACTTAATTCTTTAAGCTCTTCTTTCTTTTTAGTAAAGCTTTGTTTTGACCTAAGCTTACCAAAAATTCCCTTTGCATCAGATTGATCTTTTAAATAGCAAGGTTTTTTTCACAAACTCAGTTTTGAAGTGTTGAAGTAAAAATAATTTTGGTTTTTTCTAAGAAATAAGGCTTCTTTTTCTCTTTTTCATCATAAAAATTCCATCCATAGGGCTTTCACCATATTTTTGAAAAACTGATCTTTTCTACTAAAATATTTAGATACTACTTTGTTAAGTACATCTAATATTTAAACAAACTAAAAACTACTTAAAACATATATATTTACTATATAAAACATATTAATTAAACACACAACATATTAGATAGAAATAAACATAATTAAACATAACATGCAAATCCCCCCCCAAACTTAAGGGGTTGCAGTGTCCTCACTGCAAGTTTGTTCAGAAAATACAAACCATATGTTGTTCAAAATTGGGGAGAGGGATTAAAAACAACCAGGGAAATAGTCAGATAGAAACAAAACAAGCTTATAGCAGTTTATGTGAAAACTTGTAAAGTGATACTCATTTCTTTGCTCCACTCCTGATTCTGGTGCTTTGCCTGCTTGGAGGAGTGTGTTTCACCTTCTTCTTCTTCTCCTTGGGTGGTTTGCTTGGTGTTTCTTCTGTAGGTGCAGATGCACCTCCTACATCTGGTGTAGTTGCAGGAATTTGTTCTGGAATTGATGCAGGTGCATCAGTCTTGACTGCATCAGGTTTCTTCCTCTTTGGTGTTAATTTTGCCTGCCAACCTGCAGGTTGCTTGAAGAATTTCTGAGTGTTGTGCAAAGCATCCCTCTTTTGTTTAGCCATTTGTTCCAGAACCAGTTTGATAGTTGCTTCATCATGCATTGTTGTTGCCTGTTGTGATGCAGCAGCAAGTGATGCAGGAGCATCACTCTGCATCTCAACAGTTTGAGCTACAGGCTCCTGTGCAGATGATTTTTCTCCTTGATCCTTTTTGTTGAGTCCTTCTTCTTCTCTCTTTCTGAAAAATCTCTCTTTCAAGAGCGAGAAATAACATTAGAAGTAATGTTGCTTGGGTGAGGAAGGTACTCTTTGGATCTGTTGGCATAACAGGGGTTGGTTCTTCTGTGTGAGTTGTTTTTTGTGGTTCATTTGTTGGAGAGGGTGGTGGAGGGGTTGCTTGTGATGGTGATAGTACTGGTGGATCATTGAGGGAGGGTAATGGTGATTTTGGAATGGAGGAGGATTCTTGGTTTGGTGAGATGATGGGTGTTTTGGTAACTGGTGAAGTGATAGGGGTTTCTGGTTGGGTTGATGCTGAGGGTTTGGCATATTTTTGCCAAGCAATTTCTTCTAAGATCACTCCTCTAGCATGTTCTTCCTCATCTTCATCAATTTCAGTTTCACTTTCTTCCTCCTCTTCTTCTTCAACTTCCTTATCCATTTCTTTTTCTAGTTCCTCATCCTCTTTATCAGAATCAAACATTTCTTCACTCACAGGTTCTACCACAACTTTCTTTTGTACTTTGTATTGCTTCCCAGTCACTTTCTTCTTAGTGCTAGGTTCCTCTACCTTCTCCTTACCTTTTCCTTCTTCTTCAACCTCTCTCTCCTCTTCTTCTTCTCCCTCACTTCTCAATACCCAACTTGGAAATTCAGGGGCATTTACTTGGCCCACAAGATCAAACATCTTGTCAAAGACCAATTGAAGCCAGTCATGTTGATCATTTTGAAATTTCCAAACAGCCCTCTGCGCTTACGCATGTAATGCTCTTGCATTGCAGTGCAGGCCTCTTACATTTCTCAATTTTTCCTTCACTTCAAAGACTCAAATTACTGTGGGGAAATTTCCTTTGTTCATTAGCGACTATAGGGACACCTTCTTTCATGCATAATTCATTTATAAGACAAGGGAAAACAGAAATCCCTTTGATTTTGTTGAGCATGCAAGAATTTCCCTAGCTATCAATCTGCTATGTCTACATTTCCTCGAGAGAGAATTGTATCTAGCAAGATCAATCTCTCTTTGGTCATAGCATATGTATGTGATGTAGGCGAATTGAAGTGGCTATGAACAAATGCCAATTACCTAATGCATTTATCAAATAATTGCTTCTAAGTTTAATCTCATTAGGTGTAAATTTTTCCCATCTGACCCACAGTATAGCAATCCTATTCCTTAATTCTTCCATTTCTTTCTTAAATGACTTGGCCACTTTGTTTTCAAAATCATTTCCATTATACTTGACATATAATGTTCATTCAATTTCTTGGCATGAAAGTGTACAAGTTTACCTCTCACCATGGAAGTGTAGGAATGTTCTGCTCCTTCTTGTGGTGTGATTCGGCATAGAACTCTCTCACTATGTCTTCAATATAGCTTCCTCTTGGTAGCACGAAGTGGTCCCAATTGAGATTTGCTGCTGTTGACATGAATGATGGGCTAGCCTTCTTCAAATCATACCCTCTCTCGGGCAATAGATGCATGTTCGAGAGATGAACATTGTCATCATTTCTTCTTTGTTGATTCCTTGGCTTTGCCTTTCTTGATTGATGATGATGATGCATGCATGACCTTCTTTTTCTTTCTCGGAGATTTTTGGCACGCTTTGCTCGATGATTTTGTGTCTTGATTGCTTTTTCACCATTGTGATTGCTATGAATTTCTAGGTTTTTGATTGTTTGTGTGATTGAGAGAAATTGTAAATGAGAATGTGAAGGAGGTTTGTGTTTTGAGATGAGAGAAATTTGTGAAAATTGCGAATGAAGGGGGTAGCAGTAACAACAAAAGGCTTTTATGTTTCAGGAAGAAGGAAGTTAGTGGATTTATTAGGTAGCCGTTAGCATTGCGTGCTGCGCATGCATCATGCCATGTGTCTTGCTTTGGCTACCTATGCGTCATTAATCTTGCTTAACCTTCCTTTAACCTTCCTGAAGCCTTATGATTCACACTTAACCAAATTTCTTCAAGTTTTTGAATTTCTGATGCAGGGCACATTTTCCTTCAATGCAGGTGCATTTGATGCAGCTGCGTTAGTTTCCTGCATTTCTGCAAAACAACTAAAAACATAAAATTGCACAAAAATAATTAAAAACAATGGGTTGCCTCCCATTAAGCGCTTGTTTTAAGAGTCTTGTCAGCCTGACTACCTCTTTTTGTTTAGAGATTTTGCAAATAGGTGGTGGTTTTGTCTCTCACCACATGTTCACCATAGTACATCTTAACTCTCTGACCATTCACCTTGAAGACAGTATTTGAGGATTTATCAAATAAGTCTACTACTCCATGTGGATAAACCTTTATCAACTTAAATGGTCCTGACCACCTTGATCTAAGTTTTCCAGGAAATAGCTTCAACCTAGAGTTATATAGCAGAACTAGTCCTCCTTCTTTTAATTTTCTATTGTGAATTTTCTTGTCATGCCATTTCTTAGTCTTAGCTTTGTAGATTTCAGCATTCTCATAAGAGGTTTGCCTAATTTCTTCTAGCTCATCAAGCTCTATCATTCTCTTTTTACCTGCCTTGTTTAAATTGAAATTGAGCTTCTTGATAGCCCAATAAGATTTGTTTTCCAATTCTACAGGTAAATGGCATGCTTTTCCATAGACTAATTTGTAAGGGGACATTCCTAAGGGTGTTTTGAATCTTTGTTCTATATGCCCATAAAGCATCATCCAAATGTAAAGACCAATCTTTCCTATTTGGACTAACCATTTTTTCTAGCATTCTCTTAATTTCCTATTGGATAATGCCGCTTGTCCACTAGTTTGAGGATGGTATCTTTGTAGCTATCTTATGCTTAACTCCATACTTAGCTAGAAGGTTTTCTATGATCTTATTGCAAAAGTGTGAACCTTCATCATTAATGATAGCTTTCAGGAGTTCCAAATCTAGTGAATATATTTCTTTGCGAGAAATTTACTCACCGATTTGGCATCATTATTAGGTAATGCTCACGCCTCTACCCATTTGGACACATAATCAACAGCTACTAAGATATATAAATTGCCAAAAGAGGGTGGAAAAGGTCCCATGAAATCCAAGCCCCAAACATCAAATAATTCAATTTCTAAAATATTTGTTCTAGGCATTTCATGCTTATCAGAAATGTTTCCTGCTCTTTGACATTTATCACAATATTTGACCATAAAATAAGCATCTTTAAATAAAATAGGCCAAAAATAATGATGTAATACCTTAGCTCTTTGTTCTAGTGCTTCCAAAGTGTCCTCCATAAGGTGCGAGAATGGCAATGCGGAAAGCTTCGCTTGTTGCTCCTCTTCAGGTATGCATTTCCTCATTAATTGATCAAGGCACATCTTGTAAAGGAATGGATCATCCCAATAGTATTGCTTAACCATGTGGAAGAATTTTCTCCTTTGTTGATATGTCATATTCACTGGTACTACTTTGCTTGCAAGGAAATTTACAATATCAGCAAACCATGGTGCAGATGCATTTGATGCTCCTGCATTGCTTATAGCAAATGCAGTTTCATGTTTTGCATTGACTGTGATTGCCAATAGTTTCTCATCTGGAAAGCTTTCCTTGATTTCTTCTCCTTGTGTACCAAGTGATTCTCCTTCAATCCTTGATAAATGGTCTGCTACTTGATTTTCTACTCCTTTCTTGTCTCTAATTTCAAGATCAAATTCTTGTAGGAGTAGAATCCACCTTATCAACCTTGGTTTTGCATCCTTCTTTGAAATTAGATACTTAATGGCAGAGTGATCAGTATAGACAATAATTTTAGTGCCAACTAAGTATGATCTAAATTTTTCAAATGCAAAGACCACAGCTAATAATTCCTTTTCTGTAACTGTGTAATTCACTTGAGCTTCAATTAATGTCTTGCTAGCATAATAAATGGAATGAAAAACCTTGTCATACCTTTGCCCTAGGACTGCTCCTACTGCAAAGTCACTAGCATCACACATTAATTCAAATGGCCTACTCCAATCTGGAGTTATTATCACTGGTGCAGTCACCAATGCCTTTTTAAGCTTATCAAAAGCTTCTATACAAGAGTCATCAAAGATAAATTCTACATCATGTTGCAAAAGCATGCATAATGTTTTTGAGATTTTTGAAAAATATTTGATGAACCTTCTATAGAAACCAGCATGGCCTAAGAAGCTCCTGATACCTTTAATTGTATTTGGTGGTGGTAGATTCTCAATGACATCAACTTTAGCTTTGTCTACCTCTAGACCTTTCTTTGAAATTCTATGTCCTAGCACTATGCCCTCTTGTACCATGAAATGGCACTTTTCCCAGTTTAAGACTAAATTTGTTTCTTCACATCTCTTGAGAATTTGTTCCAAGTTTGTTAAGCAAACTTGAAATGTTTCTCCAAAGATAGAGAAATCATCCATGAATACTTCCATTGATTGCTCAATGAAATCTGAGAATATAGACATCATGCATCTTTGGAATGTAGCAGGTGCATTACATAAGCCAAATGGCATTCTTCTAAAAGCAAAAGTACCATAAGGGCATGTAAAGGTGGTTTTGTGTCGATCCTTAGGCTCAATGGCTATTTGATTATAGCCTGAATAGCCATCTAGGAAACAATAAAATTCTTTCCCTGCTAATCTATCTAGCATTTGGTCTATGAATGGTAAAGGAAAGTGATCCTTTTTGGTAGCTTTGTTGAGTTTTACGTAATCCATCTGATTCTCCACCCTGTGACAGTTCTAGTTGGTATCAACTCATTCTTTTCATTGGCTATTACTGTCACACCCCCTTTCTTTGGTACACATTGGACAGGACTTACCCAAGCACTGTCTGATATGGGGTATATGATTCCAGCATCTAGCCACTTAATAATTTCCTTTTTCACAACCTCTTTCATAATAGGATTTAGTCTTCTTTGACTCTCTATGCTATTTTTGGAATTTTCTTCCAAAATGACTCTATGCATGCATATAGAAGGACTAATTCCTTTGATATCCGCCATTTGCCAACCTATAGCTTTGGTATGCTTCTTTAGAGTACTAATGAGATCACTCTCTGTTTTGATGTTAAATCGAAGCAATGATAAGTAAAGTCTCATCTGTTCCTAAGAAGGCGTACTTAAGGTGTTGAGCGATATCTTCAATTCTAACTTAGGAGGTTGTTCTATTGAGGTAAGTTCTTCTTGAGAATTGGATCCTCAAGGTTGAGTGGTTCATAAGTCCTAACCCATATTTCCTTACAAGAGTTTTCTATTGGCGATTTTCCTTTTCTAGTATTTCATCATCTAGCAATGCGGTGCATCTAATGCATCTGCATTGGCTAAATGATCATCTTGCTTGTAAAATTGTTTTTCTACCAATTGATCTAGAGAGAATAAGGATGAACACTCTTCTTACGTATCCTCTGCAGGATACTTCATAGCATTCATTACATTGAATTTTATCTCTTGATCATTCACTCTCATAGTGAGTTCACCTTTACGCACATCAATTATGGTTTTACCGGTTGCTAAAAATGGTCTACCTAGGATAATAGGCACTTCCTTATTCGCTTCAAAGTCAAGGATAACAAAATCTACAGGAATACAAATTTATCTACCTTGACTAGGATGTCTTCTATGATACCTTGAGGATAGGCTATTGATCTATCTCGCTAATTGAAGTGTCACGGTGGTTGGTTTTGCATTTCCTATTTCTAATCTGGTCAAAAATAGATTTAGGCATCAAGTTAATGCTTGCACCTAAATCACATAAAGCTTTTACCAGTATAGGATTTTCCTATAGAAAATGGAATTGTAAAACT
Source organism: Oxytropis ochrocephala (assembly GCA_020916435.1). NCBI lineage: Eukaryota > Viridiplantae > Streptophyta > Magnoliopsida > Fabales > Fabaceae > Oxytropis > Oxytropis ochrocephala. The sequence goes on from CM037095.1 coordinate 53,982,532, forward strand.
ACTGGATCCTTCAATTTCCTAGGGATCTTATTTTGCATAAGCAAACTACAATCTTCTGTCATAGCAACTGTTTCAAACTCTCCTAATCTTCTTCTCTTAGTAAGCACATCCTTCATAAATTTTGCATAATTTGGCATTTGTTGGAGGCTTCTACTAAAGGAACATTGATGTAATTGTTTTAGTACCTCTAAGAATTTACCAAACCGCTTCTCCTCATGTGCTTTTTTGGTCTTTGAGGATAAGGAGGAGGAGGGTATTCAGTACTAACTTATGTAGTGGACTTTGAACTTCTTGTGATGCGCAGAGCACTAGATGCTTCTGCATTGGTTTCTTTTTGATTTTTGGCTTTTTCTCCCTTTTCTACACTTTCCTTCTCGATTAACTCTACCAAATCCTTACCACTTCTTAATGAAATAGCCTTAACCTGATCCTTTCCTTTGGTTTGGGAAGGAGTAGCTTTTGTATTTGAAGGTAAGGCTCCTTGTGGCCTTTGATACAGAGCTGTGGCTAATTGACCAACTTGATTCTCTAAGTTCTTAATGGAAGCATCTTGGGTTTGTCTAGCGATTCTAGATTCACCTATAAATGCTTTAAGCATGGTTTCTAGAGAATTCTCGGTGGTAGGTTGAGAGTTTCTTTGGTTATTTTGAGTGGGAATCTGGTGGGTTGGTTGGTGTAGTTGGAGCAGTTCTAGGTGTAGGTGCACTATTGTTGCTCCATCTAAAATTTGGGTGATCTTTCCAACCAGGATTATAAGTGTTGGAATAACGGTTGTTATTCCTATTATAACCTACATAATTTCTGAGAGATAGGGTTGCTAGAACACTCCTCATACAAGTGACCTCCTCCACAAGTACACACAACTAGGTGTGCACTGGAGGTACTTGTTCTCTTCAGAATGATGCTTTACGGTGATGCGTTTGCATTAGATCTTGATAGCATTGCGAAGTGATGTTTTTCATCAAATTAGCTAGAGTGGCTACTTGAGCAGATAGGGCAGATATATCATTAACTTCATGTATCCCTGATGGTTTCTTTTGGGCACTTACCCTCTTAGTAGGCCAACTAGAGCTATTAGCTGCTATTCTATCAATTAATTCACATGCTTCATTGTATGACAGATTTAATAACACTCCACAAGATGATGCATCAAGCATTATTATGGTTTGAGGTTCTAAACCATTATAAAATGTTTCCATTTGAATAATAACAGGTAAACCATGATGAGGACATTTTCTCAAAAGTTCCTTCCATCTTTCCCATGCTTCAAATAAAGACTCAAACTCTTTTTGTCTAAAAGATGTAATATCATTTCTTAACCTGGCATTTTTGATAGGTGTGAAATACTTTCCTAAAATTTTTTCAGCCATTTCATTCCATGAATGAATAGAGTTAGGCTCTAAAGAATTTAGCCAAGCCTTAGCTCTATCTTTCAAAGAATAAGGAAATAACCTTAATCTAAATGCATTTTCACTAACACCAGGTATAATAAAATTACTACATACTTCTAGAAATTGCCTTAAATGCAAATGAGGATCTTCATGAGGAGATCCTCCAAATTGACCAATAGTTTGAAGCATTTGAAACATCATAGGCTTAAATTCAAAATGCATGGCATCAATATGAGGTCTATTTATGCTAGTTTGCATGTTTTGATGATCAAACCGAGCATAATCCTCATAGGTCTATCTCTATCATTAATCATACCTATGTGATCCATGTGGATGAGATTTTCTCTATGAACTTCTTCTTCAAGAGCATGTTGTGAACGGGGCCTCCTCTCACCGAGTGTGGCCTTGAGCTTTGTTCTTCACCGAATGACATGTTGCAAGCTTGTTGATTACATTTTCGAGTCTTAGCAATCTCACGAATTTTCTTTCTATTTACGGATCTAAACTATATTCGGTGTTTTGTTTTCAGTTCTCAGTACATATACTAAGTACCATGTACTTTTGTTGTGAAACTTTAAAAACTAGAATTTATATACAACACTAAATTACTATATATCAGAATTTTAAAAGAATTTACTTCAATCCCACAGCAATGGCGGGCGCCAAAAACTTGGTCTTTGTGACAACACATACACTTGTGTGCAAGTATACACCTTGCCCAAAAACAAGTAGTAAAAAGATCGAACCCACAGAGATTGAAAAACTCACTTTTAAAATAATATAAAGTAATAAAGTGTAAAGTCACTAAGTAACAAAATAATTTTGGATTTTGTTTGATGATCACAACTAAGTTAGAAAGAAAGCAAGTAAAAAATGTTGATAGTGTAGAGAAAAGCTAGTTGGAATGTCTTCATCAAGTAATTTACTTATAAGTGTATGATGCAAGTATGTGATGCAAATTTGACCTTTGAATCTTTGTTGCATTAGCTATGTGCCTTTCGGTCACTTTCTTCAGAGTATCATTACCAGCTCTTATGATCCTTGTTCTATGCAGTAAAGAAAGGGGTGTTAGTGCCAATCTTGCCTCCTAACAATTATCCAATTTGCTTAAGTGAATTCACTCTTGTATTTTAAGTACCCACAATTATCCTATGGACTATACTATCCTATCTCTAGGACTTAGCATGGTTTTCACAAAGTTTTCTTTATGTAAAACACTCACCCATATTAGTTCTTGAGTTATTAATTGTAAGCCATGTCTGGTCATTTACAAATCTACTTATTCTAAGTGATCAAGTTCAAAATAAGTTTTGAAAAGATTATCAAGCAAGAACTAAAGTACAAACATACATCATACATCATACTTACTTAAAAGCTCATTATATGATTAGAACATTCCAACTAAGAAAGGTTTAACTAGCAAGAGACATTGCAAGATATATATATAAACTGAATAGACCATGTTTATATATATAGAATTCACAAAAGAGAAACAACAAGAGTAAAGTTACAAATGTTGAAAACCTTTGTATGAAATCTTTTAGCAATGCACTAGCATTACTCCTTAGCACTATACAAACACTATGAAAATGAGTTAAGGAGGAATTATGAATTCCTTCCTCTTCCTCTAAAAATATAAAAACTAACTATGTATATTGAAATTTTGATCTAACTTATGGATTGTGATATATTTCCAAATGAAGATGTGAGGTCCTTTTATAGCCTTCAAGTGAGGTGCTTCCTTCCTTCATGTTGAAGTCATCTTGAGTGGATCATAGTTGTAGTTGCTTTCAGAGCTTTATCCATGTTGAAATCTTTGACTAATGACATAGGGCGGTTCATTGATGTGTGAACTGTGTCCCTATGTTGGTGACTCTTCAAAGCTATGCCTATAGCTATGTGTGAATGGTAGGCGCCTACTATACAAGGTTGGATGGCATCAGAGAACCAAGCAGGAGGTCATCACTTGCAAGTGGATGCATATGAAACAGACTGCTTATTCATCAAGTAGCGCAGAATTGATGCATTAGCATTGGACTCTGCACTGAACAAAAACATCAAACATACCACAATATATCCAAAATCGCCTAATAATAACTATAACCATTCAAATCACTCAAGATATCATATATCACACTAAATACTATATAAACTCTTTATTATTACTTGAAAGAGAGCAAATACTAAGTTTAAACATATGAAATACTCTATATAAAATAGAGTTATCACAAGCCACCCCAGTGCATCGGACCACACCACTCCTCAAGCACTTTTACATCAAATAACACTCCAAAGGCTCCCACTTCCTAATATCCTCAAAGTGTTCTGAAAGCCAATCCACTGCATCTTTAAAGAGATCTTAAAATAAGCCATCCTCCAACTCTTCCAGGAGGACCAAATTGGCGCCTATGGGAGTCACCTTTATTGAGAAAAAACCTTGCATATTGAACCATTCCTGCACCATGTACGTGGAGCCTGAGTCACGTACTTTTGCCACATACATTTTGGAGAATGCTTGCAGTTCCTCCTCCGCAGTGTTGTACCAAACTTCACCAAAGATTTCTCGTCTGAAAGTACACTATCTTTTGATCCTGCTGGTACCGCCGCGGTCCCCAACGATTAAACTTCTGCCCTCCTCTATTGATAATATTAGCATAAGCAACAAATTCTGATTTTGAAGCGTCCCTCCTTATCTTGTTTCCATCTTCATCGCGTATCACCTTCTTCCATACCGCACATCTTACCTTTTCTGGCCGATTAACTTGCACCTTACGGATAGTCTCCTTCCTCTCCATTCTTCTTCCCTCCTCCTCGCGACCCTTCTGGTTAAAACCATCAGCCTTTCCTCTATCAAACCTTGGTATGTTAACGTGAATCTTATCTGACCCGAAGATAATGTTATCCAACTTCACAGCAAAAACTCTCGGATCCTGGACTTCAGCAAATCTACAAAGCCAAACCTCTTTCCCCATTTGTTCACTACAAAGAAAACGTTATTTAGTGACCGATTTTTCGGTCACTATATAGGAAAAATCGGTCACTACAACGTTTAGCGACTGAATTTGCGACCGCCTAAAATCGGTCGCTATATCACTGGTCGCTAAGCTTAGCGACCGATTTAGTGACTGAATATTTAGCGACCGATATAGTGATCGATTTTAGCAACTGATTTAGTGACCGATTTTAGCGACTTATTTAGAAACTGATTTTAGTGTCTGATTTGGTGACTGATTTAGCAATCGATTTTGTGACTAATTGCAACAACTGCATTAGCAACCGATTTAGTGACTGTATATAGACCAAATCCATCATATTTTTTATTTTTGTACTCTCTAATTCGATCTCCAACATGTCGATAGTAATATAAAACATAATAAAATTAGTTTGTTAAACCTTGTTATTCATGCAAACTTTTTTGCAAAAAAAGAATCTCATTACATTAAAGATGTTGTGTTTGGTAAAACACATAAAATGATAATATAGTCATGATAGAGTTTTTACGTGCTAACAAAACACATCTAATGTTCACTGAGTCTCCTTGTCTCTCTGAATCAAACTCTTCATCATCTTAATCTTCATTAAATGACAGTTGTTGAAACTTCATACTTGTCAACAAGCTCTCTGTATTCGCCATTTCCTTGCAGGAATTCGCAGTTCATTTATAGCTACTATCACTTCTTCCATTTGTTTTGAGATCATCAAGCTAACACATTTGCACCGACTATATTGAAGAACATGAACCATAGTCGTAAAGCCTCCCTACCATTGCAGTGGATTATGTTCCAAGACTATATATCTTTCCTTTCTTTACTCTAGCTAGCTTCCTAGGCCACACACCTAAGTATGAAGTAGGAGATTTGCACAATGTTCGGATGTTAAGATGGCTAAGAACTTTAATTTCCTAGAGAAAATAAAAGGAAAATATGGTTAAGAAGATAAACTTAATAACAAACATTCACAATTAGGCATAATTGAAAAAAATGCATAAACAAATAGATTAGTTAGTATGTGATTTGCCACTTATTAAAACTAATTTCATCAAGTATTAAAATATGAAATCAGATGCATTAGAATTTACTTCCAAATAATTAAAACCTAAAATACATAAGTTTCAGTCAAACTAAATTCAGGCATGGAATGATAACAAACTTGAATGGACGTGAGCTACTCATATATATCATGAGCACACATTTATAACATTAACATAGAATTAACAGCTGCAGCAGTATGTATATAAACACTAGTATTGAGAACCCGTATATCATGAGCACACATTGTTAAAATTAACACACAATTAATAGCTACAGTAGTATGCATATAAACACTACTATTTAGAACTTGTGCAATGCACGGGGAAAAATTGTCGAAAGAGTCTACCTTAGTTATGATTTATAATTTTATGTGTTTATTTATTGACCAAACCCACATTTCGAAAGAGTCTACCTTAGTCTACCTTGTAGTCGTTGTAGCAACACATACTATGAATCCAAATAGCTAGATTCTTGTTTCACCCTATGACCAAATGGAGAAAGAATAAACGTGTATCACAAGCCAACACATTTATATTTTTCAAAAAGAATGGATCAGAGATGAAAACCTACCATTACTTAAAAAAAACTTGATATTAAAACTCAGGTTAATGACATTGTTGCACTAAAAACCTTGCTATAATGGACTTTTCCTCAAGGCAGGACTCAATACTTTCCCAGATACTTTCTTCTGCATAAAAAGAGAAAAGGGTAGTTAGCTCTTTCTTAAAAAAAAAAAACCCTTTCCATTGCTGACTGTTGATGATCTATTTTTCTAGTGTAGTGCTTTGATCTCTAAATATTTTGCAAACAAATTCTGGGATGGAGGTGAGAATATTTTACTCATTCCTCCGAATTGCTACCCATTCTAGGTTGAATTGTGAGAAGTTCGAGAGGAAAGTGAAAAATGCAAGGCAAAGGAGGGTTGCAAAATAAACGTTTAGATTGATAAAGAAGAGGAGGCTAGAAACATATTAAAGTTTTCAAGTAAAGTAACATGTTGAATCATTCTTTGTTATTATATGTTGAACTTTCTTGAAATATACAAATCCAGTCCCATACGCCGGACTGAATATACAAATCCAGTCCCACACGCTAGACTGAATACACACATAATAATGCTAAAAAATAAAAAAGAAAGCCATTTGTTTTCAAGCCCAGCCATTTAGAACCCACTACGCCCCCTTGGTTTTCAAGCCCAACCCTTTAGTACCAACTAAAAGAAATTTGGTTAGTACAGACGGACAACAACCCAGTAAATAAGAAATGAATTCCTGATGCACTTGATCATAGGTAATGAGCAGGAGAAATTTGAAGTAGTACAGAGGGACTTACCGACGGATTTGGCCATCAATATTTGAAATTCTAACCGTTATATATCGACGGGAAAATCAGTCGATAATAAAGTGTGTTTCTGACACACTTATATACCGACATATTTGTCTTTCAGTAACGTTTAATAAACCCCAAAACTCGCACCAGAACCCTCATCCCCTCTTATTTTCTCTTCTTTCTCTTCTCTCTTCACTCTTCTCTCCCTCTATCATACATGCCGCCGCGGCACCACCAAAGACATCGCCACCACCACCGCATCCCTCCCCGTCGTCGCCTCTACTGCTACTTACTCTCTCTCTCTCTCTCTATGTCTCTCTTTCTCTCTTCATTTCAGTTTCTATCAAGTAATTAAGTCTTCTAAATTCTTTCTATTCTGTTTTTTAGAGAATGGAACTTAAATTAGGGCTAGAAAGAAACAAAGTTACGTTTCTATTATTGTGGATGTTGTTGTTAATGAGTTGATATTGAACCTTTGTTAGGGTTTTGTTATTGTGTTAAAACCATGTTAGGAAAGGGTTAGGGAGATAATTTCTAAGATAAGAATTGAAATATGGATTTGAAATTGAGTTAGAAATTAACTTGTTGTGTGTAGGATTAGATATACCATTGAATTCAGATTGTGTTGAAATTACAAATGAAGGGGAAGCGACAATAATTTCTTTAAGAGTTTATTATTGTAGTGAAGCGACATTAATTATTTGAATTTGAAGGGGGGAACTAGATTTTCATGTGTTGTTTGCGACAGTGTACCTATTAGGAAGAAAAATGAAGTCAGATATTACTTGATATATTTTTTATTATGCAGGTTGCTTCCTTCGAAGACCAGTTCGAAGCTATGCGATACAAAAAAAGTATCACATATTCTGGCCAAGGTGGAGATATGTGGATGAGGATTCAACGAAAGAATTTTTTGATGTGTTTAAGGTAAGTATCAATAATCATTACATATATTGCTAAATTTAATTTATTATATTTAATGTTTAATATAATCACTAATACATAGTTTGTATTTTCTTAATACAAATGAGAGTTGGGTGGAAGGCCGATAAACAGAAGAACATTAGGAGGATGCTGATGCAAAGAGCGGGTCGCCGTCTGTCTGATGTAATACCCCGAAATAATTTAATTAATTATTTGATTAAGTTATTAGTGGCTTACAATATTTATCTAAATAAATTAATTAATTAGAAGTCTATTTTATTTCAGGTGGTGTCTAAAGTAATTAGGGTGTGCAAATAGGGCCCATTAGTGTTAAGAGGCCCAAACCCAATTAGTAAAACCCTTGGGTCTTAGGAGAAACCCTTATTGGAGAGAAATCAAAAAAATTAGAAAGCGAGAAGTGTGTGTGAGTGAAATCGCGACGGCAAGAGAGAAAGGAGGGAGGTTTTACGTGAAGCTCAAGGAGAGGAAGGAAGCTTGGACTGTTGGTGTCTTGGAGAGATTTCTTGAAAGCTTGGGAGTTCCTTCAAATTATCAAAGGTAAGGGGGCTCTCTTTCATAATTAATAGCTCATAGAACTAGTATCCATAGGAGCTAGGTGTTAGGAGTGATTTTATTGAATTGAATAATTATGTTGTTGATTATCATGATTATGTGGTGTGTTGTTAAATGAAAATATTGGTTTTGTTGAATTTGAATGTATTGGTGGATGTCAATTGGTGTTAAGGTGTTTAGTTGTTAATTCAATATAATTAAATGGAAGAAATTATAGTGATTGTTAGGTGTTTGTTGATTTGCTTGAATGGAGGTGTTTTGATGATGTTGTATATGAAGTAGGCATCGGTTTAGGCAGAATTTTCTGGTGGGGCGCCAAATTGGCGGAATTGGCGCCATCGCGCGCGTGTGTGTTCTGTGTTTTTCTTTGCGTGGGGCGGCGCGCAGCGGGCGTAAATTGGCATGCCCTGCGCGCGCTATTGTTATCGTGGCGTGTGTCTTTGGTGTGTTCTTGCGAGCGGCGCCCGAATGGCGTGCCAGTCGCGCTGAAATGTCGTGTGCGTGTGTCTTTGGTCTTGCTTGCGAGCGGGCGCCAAGTGTGTGGCAGCCCATGCGCTGTCTTTTGTGTGTGTGTGCGCTATTGAGCGCTAAGTGGCGCCATTTGGCCGCCCAGTGCGCTGTGTTGCAGGTGTGGCGTGCAGGGCACCATTTTGGCTGCCCAAATGCGCCTGTGTGCGCTGGTGTGCTAGTGCAGGGCGCCAATTGGCTGCCCAATGGCACTGTGTGTGTTGGTGTGCTAGTGCAAGGCGCCAATTTGGCTGCCCAAATGCACTGTGGGTGCTGTTGTTCTAGTGCAGGGCCCCATTTTGGCTGTCCAAATGCACTGTGGGTGTTGTTGTTCTAGTGCAGGGCGCCATTTGTCGCCTGTGCAAGTGCCCTTGTGTTGTCTTTGGTGTCTAATGACAGGGCGCCAATTTGGCTGCCCTGTGTTTTTGTGTAGTGCTGTGCTAGGTGAAGGGTGCCACTTTGGCAGCCCAAGGCGCAACATCATGCGTCTGTCTCTAGGTGAAGGGCGCCAGTTTGGCAGCCCATGGTGCAGCTGTGTGCGCCTGTGTCTAAGTGTTGTTTCAGTCCCAGGCGTGTTTTTAGTCCTTGAGGCGTGGTTCTAGTCCCTAGGTGTTGTTCTAGTCCCTAGGTGTTGTTTTAGTCCTTGGTGTGACTTTAGTCCCTGGTGTGACTTTAGTCGCTGGTGTGGTTTTAGTCCTTTGGTGTGAAATTAGTACTTGGTATTCTTTTAGTCCTTTGGGGTGTTGTTTTAGTCCTTGTAGGACTGTTCTTTATGGTGATGCATACTAATGGTGAATATATTTTGGTGATTGGGGGTCTATGACCGCTCTTGGTGTTGGTGAGTAAATAAACTATTGGTGAGCATACTAATGCATAATTTGGTGTTTTTGGTGTTATGGTGCATAGTCATGGTGTCGCATAATCATATGCATTTTTGGTGAATAGGCCTCGGCCTCATAAAATATTTTGGTGAATGCCCTCAAGGCTATTTTGGTGATGGATCCACATGCATATGCCCGTGGAGTTTTGGGCTGCATCTCATACACTTACATACATTTCTGGTGATTTCTTGGGTGTTCATAAATTAATGGTGCAATGAATATGACTGTATTTTGGTGTGCTAGTTGCCTGTTCTATTGTGTTGCTTGTTTTATTTGTTATTACTTATGTAAAGAGACTCACCCTACTGCTTTATGTTGCTTCTCATGTCGGCAACGTGCAGGTGACAGCGACTGAAGGTGACTTGGGTACCTTCTTCTAGTATGGTTGGATCAGCTCTGATACGTAGCACCGGGGGGGACGTTTAGTGCTTGTCATTTCATTTATGCTTTGAACTTCTATATTGGTTTTGTATTTCCGTACTTAAGTTTTGTTATTTTCCGCTGCAATGGTGTTTACCTCGGATTTGTTATGGTGCTATGTATCTCGTACCTGGAGTTTATTTTAATTAATTATTTTGGAGTATTTGAGGTGTTTTGTTTAAATGTGGCACCCTTGTGTGGTCGCACTGAAATTTTTCTGAAACTCTGATTTTAAATAAGTTAAATATTAGCGTATGTAGAAGAGGGTGTTACATTAGTGGTATCAGAGCAGTTCGGTCTGTCCGACCAAGTCGTTGAGTCGTTAGTCTTATAATTATCGAGTCTTGTTACTCGTTCTGACTGAAGTCTTGTTTCAATGGTAAGTTTAGATGGCTGGACGAAATGATGCTGCTCTTGCTGCTGCTCTGGAGGCAATGGCTCAAATTGTGGGAAATCAAAGTCAGTGCCGTGATCTTTGGTGCACGAGTTTGGCCACGCCCAAAGGAGAGTCCGCCCACTTTCAAAGGTCGGTATGATCCTGATGGGGCTCTGGCATGGCTGAAGGAGATCGAGAGGATTTTCCGGGTTATGGATTGCACGCCTGCTCAAAAGGTGAGGTATGGCACTCATATGTTAGCTGAAGAAGCCGATGATTGGTGGCTGGAAGCTCTGCAGAGATTGGAAGCTGCTGGTGAAGAGATCTCATTGGATGTTTTTAAGAGGGAGTTTATGAGGAAATATTACCCAGAGGATGTGAGAGGAAAGAAGGAAATGGAATTTCTGGAACTGAAACAGGGGAGCAAGTCTGTGGCTGAATATGCGGCGAAGTTCGTGGAATTGGCTAAGTTCTACCCTCATTATACTAATGATGCTAACTCGAATTTTGAAGTGTATCAAGTTTGAGAACGGCTTAAGGCATGACATCAAGAAGCGATTGGTTACCGAGGAAGATTCGGGTGTTTGCTGATCTGGTTGACAGCTGTAGGATTTTCGAGGAGGATAGAAATGCTTCATATAAGATTGTGAAAGAGAGGAGAGGTTCTCAGGAGTGTGTGAAGCCTTATGATGTTTCTGGTAGTAAGGGCAAGTGGAAAGAGGGTTCGGGCAAGAATCCAAGTGGGGGAGATGCTCCTGCGAACATTGTGTGCCACAAGTGTGGTAAGCCTGGACATAAGAGTCCAGATTGCATGGCCAGCAAGTGCTTCAAGTGTGGCAAAGAAGGTCATATAGCTGCTAAATGTGAGAAGAAGGACGTTGTTTGCTACAACTGTGGGGAAATGGGGCATATTAGTACCCAGTGCTCCAAGCCAAAGAAGGAGAAGGTGAGTGGGAAAGTGTTTGCCCTCGCGGGGTCGGAGACGGCTAATGAGACTAGAGGTATGTGTATTATTAATGGTACTCCGTTGCTTGCTATAGTTGATACTGGTGTTACATATTCATTTATTGCCGTTGTATGTTGTGAACGTTTAAGTCTTGTATTGTCTGTTATGACTGGTATAATATTGCCTGGTGCGTTCTCTGTGTCCCTTGTCGATCTTCGACAGAGACATTGTTGTGCATTTTTGTTGTTTGCCGTTGGGTGGTTTAGATGCAACCTTGGGTAGGAATTGGTTAGAGCATAACCATGTCCATATTAGTTAAATTTTCGAGGACGAAATATTCTAAGTGGGGGAGAATTGTAACGCCCCGAAATAATTTAATTAATTATTTGATTAAGTTATTAGAGGCTTACAATATTTATCTAAATAAATTAATTAATTAGAAGTCTATTTTATTTCAGGTGGTGTCTAAAGTAATTAGGGGTGTGCTAATAGGGCCCATTAGTGTTAAGAGGCCCAAACCCAATTAGTAAAACCCTTGGGACTTAGGAGAAACCCTTATTGGAGAGAAATCAAAAAAATTAGAAAGTGAGAAGTGTGTGAGAGTGAAATCGCGACGGCAAGAGAGAAAGGAGGGAGGTTTTACGTGAAGCTCAAGGAGAGGAAGGAAGCTTGGAGTGTTGGTGTCTTGGAGAGATTTCTTGAAAGCTTGGGAGTTCCTTCAAATTATCAAAGGTAAGGGGGCTCTCTTTCATAATTAATAGCTCATAGAACTAGTATCCATAGGAGCTAGGTGTTAGGAGTGATTTTATTGAATTGAATAATTATGTTGTTGATTATCATGATTATGTGGTGTGTTGTTAAATGAAAATATTGGTTTTGTTGAATTTGAATGTATTGGTGGATGTCAATTGGTGTTAAGGTGTTTAGTTGTTAATTCAATATAATTAAATGGGAGAAATTATAGTGATTGTTAGATGTTTGTTGATTTGCTTGAATGGAGGTGTTTTGATGATGTTGTATATGAAGTAGGCATCGGTTTAGGCTGCTGGCAGGGGGGCGCCAAATTGGCCGGAATTGGGCGCCTACTGGCGCCTGTGTGTTTTGTGTTTTTGCTGCGTGGGGTGTGGCGCAGGCAGGGGCGCCAAATTGCCATGCCCTACGCGCCTGTGTTACTGTGCGCGTGTGTGGCGCAGGCAAGGGCGCCGAATTGGAGTGCCCAAAGGCTAGTGTGTGTGCGTGTGTCTTGGTGTCGCATTGTGCGGGCGCAAGTGTGGCAGCCCCATGCGCCTGTGTTGTGTGTGTGTGCGCTGTGTTGCGCACAAGGGCGCCATTTTGGCTGCCCAAGTGCGCCTATGTTGCAGGTGTGGCGTGCAGGGCACCATTTTGGCTGCCCAAATGCGCCTGTGTGCGCTGGTGTGCTATTGAAGGACGCCAATTGGCTGCCCAATGGCACTGTGTGTGTTGGTATGCTAGTGCAGGGCGCCAATTTGGCTGCCCAAATGCACTGTGGGTGCTGTTGTTCTAGTGCAGGGCGCCATTTTGGCTGCCCAAATGCACTGTGGGTGTTGTTGTCCTAGTGCAGGCCGCCATTTGGCTGCCCAAGTGCACTGTGTTGTGATGGTGTCTAATGACAGGGCGCCAATTTGGCCGCCTGTGTTCTTTGTGTAGTGTTGTGCTAGGTGGCGGCGCCACTTTTGCGTGGCGCGCAACATCATGCGCCTGTGTCTAGGTGGTGGGCGCCAGTTTGGCAGCCCAAGGCGCAACATCATGCGCCTGTCTCTAGGTGAAGGGCACCAGTTTGGCAGCCCATGGCGCAACTGTGTGCGCCTGTGTCTAAGTGTTGTTTCAGTCTCGGGCGTGTTTTTAGTCCTTGAGGCGTGGTTCTAGTCCCTAGGTGTTGTTCTAGTCCCTAGGTGTTGTTTTAGTCCCTAGGTGTTGTTTTAGTCCTTGGTGTGACTTTAGTCCCTGGTGTGGTTTTAGTCCTTTGGTGTGAAATTAGTCATTGGTGTTCTTTTAGTCCTTTGGGGTGTTGTTTTAGTCCTTGTAGGACTGTTCTTTATGGTGATGCATACTAATGGTGAATATATTTTGGTGATTGGGGGTCTATGACCTCTCTTTGTGTTGGTGAGTAAATAAACTATTGGTGAGCATACTAATGCATAATTTGGTGTTTTTGGTGTTATGGTGCATAGTCATGGTGTCGCATAATCATATGCATTTTTGGTGAATAGGCCTCGGCCTCATAAAATATTTTGGTGAATGCCCTCAAGGCTATTTTGGTGATGGATCCACATGCCTATACCCGTAGAGTTTTGGGCTGCATCTCATACACTTACATACATTTCTGGTGATTTCTTGGGTGTTCATAAATTAATGGTGCAATGAATATGACTGTATTTTGGTGTGCTAGTTGTCTGTTCTATTGTGTTGCTTGTTTTATTTGTTATTACTTATGTAAAGAGACTCACCCTACTGCTTTATGTTGCTTCTCATGTATCAACAACGCAGTGTGTGTGATCAAGGTGACTTGGGTACCTTCTTCTAGTATGGTTGAGTCAGCTCTAATACGTAGCACCGGGGGGACGTTTAGTGCTTGTCATTTCATTTATGCTTTGAACTTCTATTTTGGTTTTGTATTTTCGTACTTAAGTTTTGTTATTTTCCGCTGCAATGGTGTTTACCTCGGATTTGTTATGGTGCTATGTTTCTCGTACCTGGAGTTTATTTTAATTAATTATTTTGGAGTTATTTGAGGTGTTTTGTTTAAATGTGGCACCCTCGTGTGGTCGCACTGAAATTTTTCTGAAACTCTGATTTTAAATAAGTTAAATATTAGCGTATGTAGAAGGGGGTGTTACATCTGACATGCTTAGGGAGATGCGCATTAAAAATCATAGGCCCTTTTGGATAGGTGAGTGTGTATGGGCAGCCCTCAATAAATACTAGGACACGACAGATTTCCAAAAATTGTTGAATCAAGCTAAGAAGAAGAGAGCATCAGAGAAGGGTGGCTCGCTTCATTGCTATAAGTCAATCAGTCAGGCTCGACATGCTGCAAGACTGGTAAAGTTTTTTTATTACTGAGAAAGACTCGTTATTTTTGTGTGTTATTTTAGTTAGGGAAATTAGTTAGAAACCATAGAACATGTGTTTTTCATTTTTACTAGCTAAGAAGCTCTGGCACGCACTCCCTATACATGAGTTGCACATGATCACACATGTCAGGAAGGGATCCCACAATTACTTTGATGACACTCAAGAAAGACTCCGGTAATTACCCAACATAATTTGTAGTATGTATTGTATTGTTTTGTTACAACTTACACTACTTGATGTTTGGCTATGCAAAATGGGAGGAGTTTCATCAAATGTTGACTCAATCGATCTAGGGGAGGTGGGAACCTTTATCACCTGATGCACCTAACCCCGAGGAGGTTGTACCAGCTATGGAGAATTGGAATAAGACAGTAGAAGGGAAGTATATAAGGGTCTCCTGTATGCTGCGGGGCCCTTTTCTCCCTTTATTCAGAGGGGGTTTGTTGCGCCCGAAAAAGTCCTCAAGGGATTTTCTTCGTTTACAACGTTTTAAAACAATGAAGTCGCCACCAATATTTTTTATAAGGAAAATATTGAAAAAACCTTTTGGAAAGCGAGATGGTCTTTTGGAAAACAGGAAGATTTGGGTTGAGGGTCGGTTAGGCATGGGAAGGTATTAGCACCCCACACCTCCTTTCTACTGAAAAGGAACCTTTAATTAATCGTGTGATTTTAAGTGTTGATTTGAAAAATACTTAAATTTGCCTCTTAATTGGAAAACACTTAATGAAAATTTTTATTGGCGGCGCTCGACGAGAGTTAGCCGCTTTGGTTCTTTGAAAGGAAAAATGTTTTTAGTTTATTGTGCTTGATTTTGGAGGATCCGCTCCTACGTATCTCAGTGCGATGGAGAATTCAAAGCTACGTAGTTCTAGGTTTTTATTTTTTATATTGTATCTTGTTTAATTGTGAAAACTGAGCTTTCATGATGATCAATTGAGCAAAGGCTCCAAGTGATCACCACTAGTTCCCCATTATTAATGATTATGCAAGCAGAGGCTTCGCAAAACCATTAACAAAGTTTTTTTGATTTATTGAAAATATTTAGAAAAATTAGGCATTCATGATGATCAATTGAGCAAAGGCTCCAAGTGATCACCACTAGTTCCTCATTGCCAATGATTATGCAAGCAGAGGCTTCGCAAAACCATTAACAAAGTTTTTTTGATTTATTGAGAAATTATTTAAAGTCTTTAGAAAAATTATGCGTTCATGAGGATCAATTGAGCAAAGGCTCCAAGTGACCACCACTAGTTCATCATTGTTAACGATCATGCAAGCAAAGGCTTCGCATGACTGCTAACAAAGTTTTTTTGATTTATCGAAAGTTTCTAGAAAAATTAGGCGTTCGTGATGATCAATTGAGCAAAGGCTCCAAGTGATCACCACTAGTTCCTCGTTGTTAATGATTATGCAAGGAGAGGCTTTCAGCAAAACCACTAACAAAGTTTTCTAATTTATTGAAGTTTATTGAAAGTCCTTAAATGAATTAGGCGTTCATGATGATCAATTGAGGAAAGGCTCCAAGTGATCATCACTAGGTCCTCATTGTTAATGATCATGCAAGCAAAGGCTTCGCATGACCACTAATAAAGTTTTATTTATTGAAAAGCGTTTGAGTTAGAAAGAATTAATTAAAAAAAACAAGAAGAGGGTGAAAATTGCAAAACGGGGGTGTTACTAGTTACGGGGAGTGGTATAGTTGAATAGGGGGTGCATAAAGCGAACCAGTGACCCTATAAGCCCACGAATCTGTGGGCCTTTACGGGAGTGTGCAGAATGTAAAATATGGGGTGCAATTAAAATTTGATCAAAATAAAAAAATAAAAAAAACTGATAAACGAAAGGATGGAATAAAAGGGAGAATTAAATGAAACAAAACCTAATTTCCTCTCCACTCTCAAGCGCCGCATGTGCCAGGGAGAGAGAGGTGAGAGAGACCGAAATTTTTGGCCATGATTTCTGCCATAGATCGCGCCGGAGATCTTGCGACGGTGAGAGAGAGATGTTTGCGAGGACAAGAGGGAACGGCAAGGCGCTGCAAGGAAGAGGGAGACTTTGCCGGCGGTGACGACGTTGACGGCGAAGGGGGGTTCGTCGGCGTCTGTTTGGCCTCTGAAGGCTGACAGGGTATTGGGCTTAGTCCGAGGTTCCTTATGGTGGTTGTTGGGTTCGGTTAGGTGGTGGGCTGGCCGGAGTATTCGCCGGAGAAGGTGACCGGAGGGTCACCGTCGCCGGAGAAGACGACAGAGGTTAGCTTTTGTTCCCTTTCTTTTGGTTCCTATCTCTCACTGGTTTCGGTTCACTCTTCTCTTCCTCTACATTTTTATTTCGGCTCTTGGTTTCCTCCCTTAGTTGATCTTAGACTATTTCTGAATCTTATTTTTTGGTTTACTTGTTCATTCATTACATTCACTTCATATACATAACAGAACAATAAATGGAAATATAGTGGATTCAAACAGATCTACAAAAAAAAAAAGGAACGCTGAACCACATATTTTACATTTTTCGTATCCAAATTGTCAGTTGAGAACCAACCTGATTTTCGATTTGTTCTGAAAAAGATTGAAAAGAAAAAAAAACGAGATCTGCACTTGCTTGTTTGAGTGACTGATGTTGTTATTGTTGTTGTGGCTCTGTTGTTCTTCTTCTTTGTTATTTTCTCTTGATCGCATCGTTTCTCCTTTTCTTACCGCTCGGATCTAAAAAAATCATTTAGGTGATTAGGGTTTCAGTAATCCTAATTTTTTTGGTATGATTTTACCTTGAAATTCGTGTACCTGTACTGCTGCTGTTGACTGCTTTTTATATTGAAATTCTAGGTCTAGTAATTAATGATTTTGAACGGGCCTTGACTATTTTTCAGGTTTGGAGCGGATCAGGCCCAGCTGCCTGGAGAGCAGCTGTTGGAACTCCAGATTTGCTGCTGCTACCCTTTTATTATTTTTTTGTATTTTCGGATTTAATTATTTTTGTACATTATGTGTTATTATTTTTTGTATTTTTTGGACATTTGGACACTTGAACACTTCTAATTTGTTGTAAAAATTAAATAGACTCTTTTTTGACATTTTTGGATTATATAACACTTTTAAATTGTAAATAACACTAAATGGAATTTTTGAAATCTTGGACTATATACATATGCTCAAAATAAATTAACTTGCAAAAAAAAGAATAATAATAAAAGAGTCCGCCAAACACAAAGACGAACGGGCGGACTAGACGGATACGCTACAACGAGACTCAAATAGAAGAAATGAGCTCAGTAACTAAAAACACTACTTATGTACGACTAAACCCAAATACGAAGATTAAATTGAAGAACGCACGAAAAGATTGGTCACTCGCGTGCCTGCTTAATTTAAACGGCGGTATCTCGATTTAGTTGAGCTGGACGACTGAAATTGACTGAAATTAAAAAGGGCGGACAAAATTGGGGTATTACAGCTGCCCCTCTTTATTTCACATTTCGCCAAAAAATATGAATTGGCCTTTTCATATTTGTTGGTGAAATGGAAATAAAGATACATAAATAATACTAATTTTGTCCGCTTCAGAAAAGTTCAAATCTTTTTGTTATTTTCCTTTTGAGGGGGTTAACACTGGTCGCATTAATGAGAAAGCAATAAATTGGAAAAAGCGATAAATTGGGAAAAGCGGTAAATTGGAAATTCGGAGGTTGCCTAAAACCTTTTAACGGACTCTTGTCGAGCACGAGCTGCGGGGTGGCCTTTTCGAGCGCCGATCAATATCAAGTCCGGAATCGATTTGATCAATGGATTTACGTTGTGCCTTAGGTCGACACAACTAATCCGGAAGGACTTAACGAAGTCTCGATGGATCCATCGCGTGCTCGCATAACGATGTTGTGATCTCGCGGAAGGAGTTCACTAACTCGAAGGAGTTCACTAACTCGGGTTGATGGAGTTTACGAACTCGGATTGATGGAGTTTACGAACTCGGGGTGGCTTTTCGAGCGCCGATCAACATCGGTCCGAATCGATTTGATCAATGGATTTACGCCGTGCCTTAGGCCGACACAACTAATCCGGCGACTTAACGGTTCGATGGATCCATCGCGCGCTCGCATAACGCGATGTTGTGATGCGTGGAAGGAGTTCACTAACTCGTGGGAGTTCACTAACTCTGGGTTGATGGAGTTTACGAACTCTGGTTTGATGGAGTTTACGAACTCTGGGTTGATGGAGTTTACGAACTCTGGTTTGATGGAGTTTACGAACTCTGGGTTGATGGAGTTTACGAACTCTGTATTGGTGGAGTTTACGAACTCTGTATTGATGGAGTTTACGAACTCTGTATTGATTGTGACTTTCTAAAAATGAGATTTTGGGACTCCCTGGTCCGAAGTAACTTTTCTCTTGAATGGTGCATGAAATGCATGCACTTGGGTATTTGGGTGCACATGGATGCAATGATTGATTTTGGTGGGATGTTTCTTCTGTTTGATTTTTCATCCTCTTTTTTCTTTTGTTATTCTTTCGCTCTTCTGAGATGCGAATTTGAAAGTGTAATATATTGTTTGATGCCATGAAGTGATGAATGGTATGGATGATATGAGAATGATGAATGATATGAAGATGTTGTGTTCTTTTGTATTCCGTCTTCTGTGATTTTTCTTCTCTTTTTTTTCTTTTCTTCTTTTTTTTTTTTTTTTTTTTTTTATTCTGTTTTTTCTCTAAGCAGCTTTCTTTTTTCTGCTTATTTGTTTTTTCCTTTGGCACTTTTTCTTTGGTTAAATCCATCCACGGACGGAAGTCGCTCCATGACGATAATCACGCGAGGATTGCGACCGATTTCGTTATGGCTGTTTGGTCTCCTCTTTTTCACTTGGGAAATCGTTTCATTCGTATTTTTCAAAGATTTCATAATGATCCTGTAATGCTCTTGAATATGCACATGTTTTGCAAATCAATTTCATCAATCATAAAATTATCATTTGAAAGAGAAATGAATAGATGAAAGCAAAGACACGAAAAGCACATATATGGAAGAAAAGTTGGACTTTTATTGATATGGAAATTGGACGCGCAGAAAGTCACGCCAATTGAAAGTGCATTATAATCTTTCTTTTAAACTGAGAAAATACAAGAGAAAGGAACAGATCTTGTGATTTCATCTCTGAAGTAACGGTGCCTGGCCGTCCGTACTCATAACTCTGATCACCCTCTTATCCAAACCTTTGGGAGTGCTGATTGCCTTTTCTTTTCTCAAGCCCAAGTTTTCTGACTCTAATTTTTGCCTGGATCGCCCTTTGCGGGTTTTCGATCCACCGGGTCGCTCTGATTTTGCCTAGGCTGCCCTTTGCGGGTTTTCAACCTAGCGAGCTGATTTTTCCTTGGCTTATCTTTCTCTTTTTTCGTCTATTTTTCTAGGCATAATACTTCTTGACCACATCTGAGTTCACTGGATTTGGAATCTCACCTCCGTCCATGTTCGCTAGGATTAGAGCCCTCCTGAGAATGCCTTCTTCACCACATAAGGTCCTTCATATTTGGGAGTCCATTTGCCCCTGGGGTCCGTTTGGATCGGCAAGATCTGCTTGAGTACAAGTTTTCCCTCTTGGAATTCCCGAGGACGGACTCTTTTGTCAAAAGCCCTTATCATCCTCTGTTGGTATAACTGTCCATGACACATTGCGACTACCCGTTTCTCGTCAATGAGCTTCAACTGGTCAAGACGGGACTGAACCCACTCTGCTTCATCAAGTTTTGTCTCCATTAACACCCGCAGAGATGGTATTTCATCTTCAATGGGGAGGATGCCTCCGACCAGTAAACTGCTGAGTGAGTAGGGGTTGCCTGTGTTGAGGTGCGCACCGAGGTTCTGTAACCATGCAGGGCAAAAGGGAGCATTTCATACCAATCCTTGTATGTTACCACCATCTTTTGCACAATCTTTTTGATGTTTTTGTTAGCTGCCTCAACTGCCCCATTCATCTTTGGGCGGTAAGGAGAAGAATTGTGATGCTGTATTTTGAAGTCTTCACACAAGTCCTTCATCATTCTGCTGTTCAAATTACTGCCATTGTCTGTGATAATCTTGTTTGGAAGGCCGTAGCGGCAAACCAAATCTTTCTTGATGAACTTGGCAACCACTGAACTGGTTATACTTGAAAATGAGGCAGCTTCAACCCACTTGGTGATCTCTAAAACTTTGCCTTGATATAATTGTAACTTGAATGAATCTTGAAGTGCCAGCCTTTTGATTTTTCTTTCTCCCTTTTTTTTTGTTGAGATTTTTTTTTTTTTTTTTTTTTTGGACAAACATATTTAAGTAAATAAACTTATTTGTCCTAAAGCTAAAACTCTGAGAAAACAAAAACAATCGATCATTGATCGGAATGGATTTTTGGAGATTGTGGGTTTTTGTGGAGGAAGGATGATTGGGTTTAATGAAGTGCTTGAAGCTAATGGTAGGATGATTTTTATTCGGATTTATGATGGTTATTTGGCTTGATGAGGTGTTTGGAAGTTTTATTCCTGGCTAAGGGTTGGTGGAGGGTGGGATGCCGAGGTCAAAGGGAAGTATTTGCAGTTTATTGAGACAAGGATCTCTTGTGTTTTGTAGTAGGTAACGTATCACTCACCACTTACATTTCTTTTGTATTTTTGGGATTTTCATTTTTAAATCCTTTTTTCTTTTTGATTTTTTTTCTTTGATTTTTTTCTTTTTTGATTTTTTTTTCTTTGACTCGGATGAGCTTGATAAAAAGTGATACATCTTTTTTGATATTTGAGGTGATCCTTGTCTAGGGTGATTTTTGGATTTTTTGGCTTACAGTGGGTAGCACAGTTTTTTTCGAGAATATGGGAAGATGGTCGAACTTTATTTCAAATCACGATTGCTCGTTTTCTCAAAAAATTAACTCAAGGACAATAATTTATTTACTCCTATATATTTGCCCTCTTTTTTTTATATTTTTTTTTTTTTTTTTTTTTTTTTTGAAGGAGAAAATCATCTTTGGGACTAGCACGATTCAGATCTCTGTAGTCGACGCACATTCTGACCTCTCCATCCTTCCTGGGAACTGGGACAATATTTGCAACCCACTGTGGGTACTTGGCCACTGCTAGGAACCCTGCATCAAACTCATCCCGGATTTTCAGTGACATCTCTGGCTTCATTCTTCTTAATTTCTGCTTGATTGGTGGGCACTCCGGCTTGACCGGCAACTTGTGTTCAACAATGTCGGTATCTAACCCCGGCATATCTTTGTACGACCATGCAAAGACGCCAAGATAATCATGCAAAGAGCTGGATTAACCTTTGCGTTCACCATCTTCCATGCGATGCATCGACCTTAACTTCTCTTTTATCTTCTTCTCGTACCCGGGTTGACGATCTCAATCGACTCCCCATGAGGTTGAATGATCTTTTCTTCTTGCTCTATTAATCTCATTAATTAGGGAGGAGTTTCCCGATTTTCATCAACATCCCCCGGTTTGGTTAATTGGATGATCAAAGTCGTAATAGGGATTGTTGGCATCGTTATTTTCAGAGACAATTCTTTGTGGGTTCGCGCTTTTGCCGGGCTTAAAAAGCGAGAATGAAAAGCGAAACAAACAAGCAAACAATAATAAAACAGGAAAGAGGACACATGAAATATGGAGAAATGATTTTTATTGATGGAAATTCAAAAACAACGTTTTTATTGATGATAATGATTCTGAAAATAAAAACATGCGTGCCCCTAACAACTGGTCCTTATGGCTGGCGCAGAGCCACGTGGTTGCATTACAACTAATTACTTTAAATTAAAAGTCACAGGAGAATCGTGACCTTCCAATTCTTTAATTCTTCACCGACGAAACGCACTCGCCCCACCCTCTTCGGACTCGTAACTATCCATGATGGCAAAGAACTTGGTTGCGTTGCTCATCTTCCTCATCCCATCCTGTAGGCTGGATGTCTTCCAATCGGATTTGAGCACTCTCAGGAACATCATATCTGACCAAGTAATCGAACTTTCCACTGAGCTCCCCTAGGGTATCCCAACATCCTTCTTTTGCCATGTTGACAACCACTTGGTTGTGTTGCTCATCTTCCTCATCCCATCCTGTAGGCTGGATGTCTTTCATTTGGATTTGAGCACTCGCAGGAGCATCATATCTGACTAAGTAATCAAACTTTCCACTGGGCTCCCCTAGGGTATCCCAACATCCCTCTTTTATAGGCACTTCCATACGCGTCTTCATTGATTTCTTCCTCAGCATCCGATCATCGACTCTTGGTTTCAGTAGGGTAGTCGAGGGAAACCATTCACACCGTAATGAGGATTATTCATCGTCACTACGGTGGGTTCACGATGTGGGTCACGTGAGTGAATTGTATTCTGTGGATTGGTCCACGAACTTGGGGATGGACCGTCATTGGCCAATTGAAACCCGCCGGAGTTCCCTGGAGCGAGCGAGGGATTGGGATATGGATCCGGGCTTGAGGCGCCCCTGTTCCAACTTCGTTCGCAACCACGTCGGTGAGCTTGCCGCGGTTCTTGGAGGATCTCCTCCGGGATTTGTGTCGCCAGGCCGAGGCGTGTAGCCTGAGTGGGAGGCCAAAGGGAGGCCATTGCTTTGTTTGAAGGGCTTGAGGATCCCCGACCCGGGAGGGGGAGGAGTATTGTCCACCCCGCCAGTAGTAGCTTCACCGCAGTACCAACATTTCTTAAGGCACTCAAGACTTTATGACCTCTCGCCATTTGAGCTTTCATGATTTCCATCTCGGCTTGAATGACTTGATTCCCTTGATTTTGACCTTGCTGCCTCGACCATTAGGATTTGGATCTCCGGAATTCGGCAGATTTCGATGTGGCGTGGATTGCCCCGATCGGCGTCGCCTTGATTGTTGTCCATGTTCCTTGCTTGCGAGCCACGCGTCAAATAGCGATGTCTAACCAAACTTGCACGATTTTTCATTGTGGAACACGCTTATGAACACATGAATGAATAATGAATGCAATGCAATGCTTTAATGCATGAAGAATGCAAATGACGAAAGTTTTTTCTTTTTCAAGATTTTGTTAGATGCAAATGCAATGGTGCGAGAATGATGCGAAATGAGGTGGATGCGAAATGATGCGTTATGGAAAAATGGTAAGAAAATGAGGTTATTGGTGGTACTCGAACATTTTCGAAGATACACGCTGTATGCCACCTCATGTAGGTGTTTATAAGGAAAAAGAAAAATTACAACTTTGAAATAAAGTTTGAGAAAAAGAATGCTTAAGCTAAATGCAACAAACAAAGGCATGCCCCCGTGTCTTACGAATGGTGGGAATCATAGGGTCTAAAGTCGACGAAAAGGGTAATCCTCCCATGTAGGTTCTAACCACTTCCTCACAATGGCAACCAAGAGCTAAAGTCTTCCTCATGATAACACCCACAATCGTAGAAAGCTACCGAGTGTGAGGCATCATGACAAAGCGTACTCTTGGGCGGAACTTTCATGAGAGCCATACTGCACAAAGGTCTTGAATGGCGATCACTAGTCGTTCCCACTCTCCTAGGTTTTTGTTCAGACCTTGGGTTTTAGGCCCCACTCAACGCTCACAAGTATAGGGTGTGTGTGTGTGCTGAGGGCACGATACTTAGAAATAACTACCCTTCCCCCACCTGCAAATGAAAACCCAGAACAGTCCAGACAGAAGCAAACAATAACATGTTGTCTACCCTAGGGTTTAATATCAAACAAGTCAGCCTATGGTTTTAGCAACGACTAATTGCATTGCTTACCTTAAGAAAGGGAGCAAAGAAGAGGGAGCATGATTAGATTGGGGGGAATGCATGAAAGGAGGAAGCATATAAGCAGAGAGAATAAGAGGAGGGACTATCCACAATTTTAAGCAAGAAGCGAACATAGAAGAAGAATAAATACATGTAACATGACAAATATGAGAATATGCTTGTATGAGAAAGAAGAAGAATAGAGGCAAAAACAAAATATTCAAATCAAACACACCAATCACATATTTAACTAGTTAGGCTCGACCCTCTTTAAAAATTTTGTCCCCAGTGAAGTCGCCAGCTGTTGCGCCCGAAAAAGTCCTCAAGGGATTTTCTTCGTTTACAACGTTTTAAAACAATGAAGTCGCCACCAATATTTTTTATAAGGAAAATATTGAAAAAAACCTTTTTGGAAGGCAGATGGTCTTTTGGAAAACCGGAAGATTTGGGTTCGGGGGTCGGTTAGGCATGGGGAAGGTATTAGCACCCCACACCTCCTTTCTACTGAAAAGGAACCTTTAATTAATCGTGTGATTTTAAGTGTTGATTTGAAAAATACTTAAATTTGCCTCTTAATTGGAAAAGACTTAATGAAAATTTTTATTGGCGGCGCTCGACGAGAGTTAGCCGCTTTGGTTCTTTGAAAGGAAAAATATTTTTAGTTTATTGTGCTTGACGGAGGGGATCCGCTCCTACGTATCTCCAGGTGCGATGGAGAATTCAAAGCTACGTAGTTCTAGGTTTTTATTTTTTTATATTGTATCTTGTTTAATTGTGAAAACTGAGCTTTCATGATGATCAATTGAGCAAAGGCTCCAAGTGATCACCACTAGTTCCCCATTATTAATGATTATGCAAGCAGAGGCTTCGCAAAACCATTAACAAAGTTTTTTTGATTTATTGAAAATATTTAGAAAAATTAGGCATTCATGATGATCAATTGAGCAAAGGCTCCAAGTGATCACCACTAGTTCCTCATTGCCAATGATTATGCAAGCAGAGGCTTCGCAAAACCATTAACAAAGTTTTTTTGATTTATTGAGAAATTGTTTAAAGTCTTTAGAAAAATTATGCGTTCATGAGGATCAATTGAGCAAAGGCTCCAAGTGACCACCACTAGTTCATCATTGTTAACGATCATGCAAGCAAAGGCTTCGCATGACCGCTAACAAAGTTTTTTTGATTTATCGAAAGTTTCTAGAAAAATTAGGCGTTCGTGATGATCAATTGAGCAAAGGCTCCAAGTGATCACCACTAGTTCCTCGTTGTTAATGATTATGCAAGCAGAGGCTTCGCAAAACCACTAACAAAGTTTTCTAATTTATTGAAGTTTATTGAAAGTCCTTAAATGAATTAGGCGTTCATGATGATCAATTGAGCAAAGGCTCCAAGTGATCATCACTAGGTCCTCATTGTTAATGATCTTGCAAGCAAAGGCTTCGCATGACCACTAATAAAGTTTTATTTATTGAAAAGCGTTTGAGTTAGAAAGAGTTAATTAAAAAAAACAAGAAGAGGGTGAAAATTGCAAAACGGGGGTGTTACTAGTTACGGGGAGTGGTATAGTTGAATAGGGGGTGCATAAAGCGAACCAGTGACCCTATAAGCCCACGAATCCGTGGGCCTTTACGGAGTGTGCGTAATGTAAAATATGGGGTGCAATTAAAATTTGATCAAAATAAAAAAATAAAAAAACCGATAAACGAAAGGATGGAATAAAAGGAGAATTAAATGAACAAAACCTAATTTCCTCTCCACTCTCAAGCGCCGCATGTGCAGGGGAGAGAGGTGAGAGAGACAGAAATTTTTGGCCATGATTTTCGCCATAGATCGCACTAGGAGATCTTGCGACGGTGAGAGAGAGATGTTTGCGAGGACAAGAGGGAACGGCGAGGCGCTGCAAGGAAGAGGGAGACTTTGCCGGCGGTGGCAGCGTTGACGGGCGAAGAAGGGGTTCGCCGGCGTCTGTTTGGCCTCTGAAGGCCGCGTGCAGGTATTGGGCTTAGTCCGAGGTTCCTTATGGTGGTTCTTTGGGTTCGGTTAGGTGGTGGGGTGGCGGAGTATTCGCGCGGAGAAGGTGACCAGGAGGGTCACCGTCGCGAGAAGAAACGCACAGAGGTTAGCTTTTGTTCCCTTTCTTTTGGTTCCTATCTCTCTTTGTTTTGGTTCACTCTTCTCTTCCTCTACATTTTTATTTCGGTTCTTGGTTTCCTCCTTAGTTGATCTTAGACTATTTTCGAATCTTATTTTTGGTTTACTTGTTCATTCATTACATTCACTTCATATACATAATGAGAACAATAAATGGAAATATAGTGGATTCAAACAGATCTACAAAAAAAAAGGAACATTTGAACCACATATTTTACATTTTTCGTATCCAAATTGTCGGGTTGAGAACCAACTTCGATTTTCGATTTGTTACAAAAAGATTGAAAAGAAAAAAAACGAGATCCGCACTTGCTTGTTTGAGTGGATCGATGTTGTTATTGTTGTTGTGGCTCTGTTGTTCTTTCTTTGTTATTTTCTCTTGATCGCCATCGTTCTCCTTTCTTTCTTGCTTTCGATCTAAAAAAATATGTTTAGGTGATTAGGGTTTCAGTAATCCTAATTTTTTTGGTATGATTTTACCTTGAAATTCGTGTACTGCATCTGCTCTTTGTTGATACTTTTTATATTGAAATTCTAGGTCTAGTAATTAATGATTTTGAGCGGGCATTGACTATTTTTCGAGGTTTGGAGCGGATCGGCCCATTTACTCGAGAGCATTTGTTGAACTCAGATTTCTTTGCCGCTACCCTTTTATTATTTTTTTTGTATTTTCGGATTTAATTATTTTTGTACATTATGTGTTATTATTTTTTGTATTTTTTGGACATTTGGACACTTGAACACTTCTAATTTGTTGTAAAAATTAAATAGACTCTTTTTTGACATTTTTGGATTATATAACACTTTTAAATTGTAAATAACACTAAATGGAATTTTTGAAATCTTGGACTATATACATATGCTCAAAATAAATTAACTTTGCAAAAAAAGAATAATAATAAAAAGAGTCTGGCCAAACACAAAGACGAGAACGGGCCAGACTAGACGGATACGCTACAACGAGACTCAAATAGAAGAAATGAGCTCAGTAACTAAAAACACTACTTATGTACGACTAAACCCAAATACGAAGATTAAATTGAAGAACGCACGAAAAGATTGGTCACTCGCGTGCCTACTTAATTTAAACAGCGGTATCTCGATTTAGTTGAGCTGGACGACTGAAATTGACTGAAATTAAAAAGGGCGGACAAAATTGGGGTATTACAGGGTTGATCAAGTCGACACCAACAAAGCTTATGCTAGTCGACCACTTCCTTCGTCAAGCACAACTTCTCCTTCGCCAGTAGTCTTCTTTGCCTCCTCAGTTCCTCTTGGTTCATCGTTCTTTTTTAACTTTTCAGTTGGTTTCTCTCTCTCTCGCCTCTTCGGTTCTCTCCATACAGGGTTGTTGCTCATAGAATGTAAGATAGTGAGAATAGAATGAAATGAGTGTTAGCTTAGCTGGGATGTCAACTGGCATATCAATGCACTTACGCTTCTTTTTTTTGTCTAAAAAATTGCGGTTAACATTATTCCTAGTCCAATTTCTCGTTATATATTTGTCGGATTTGAATACCAGCTAATTATTTTTACATATTAATAACTACATGCGTTGCTTATTTATTATTTTTTTCATTTAAATATGCGGTTACCACATAGACTTAGATTTTGATTCGTGTTTTTTCTTAACTTTGTCGTTCGAGTGTGGGATATTATTTTTTTCGTCATCTTGGTATGAAGTTTTCTTTCCCGTATTGTCGCAATGTTTGTTTGGTTTAGATTGACAGATCAATTTCAATCCATTACAAATTCAGTCAATAACTTGGCCGTCAACGTTGTAGATCCGGATGCATGACTATTCCGGTCACTTTGATTTGTCATATATGTAGGCATTTTGTTAATTTATGCTATATTAACCTGTGTATTGTGAGTTTGTTCACAGGCTCATCATTTTCGATTTTAGCGATGTTGAATTTGTATTGTTTTTGATGTATTTTCCAAATTTAAATAAACTAATATTTTTTTAATTAAAAAAACTGCATGCAAATAATCGTTGTATAGGTTGGTAATCTATCATATCTTCATTCATTAAATATTATATATTCATTTATCACTTTCATGCTGTTAATTAATATCATATCATATAATAACATATCAATGTTGACAAAAAACTAGCCAGTCATTTTCATTTCATTTTCGCATTTTTGGCATAGACTATTGTTCGTTCATAATATAAAAGAAGAAATTTCAAGACAATTATCAAAATGTATATAGACCAGTAAGCATGCATTCCCATAACCACATAAAACAAGTCGGAAGAGCAGGAGAATTAATCGCATGGTGTAGATTGCGGTACCGTAGATTTTATGGATTAATAATAGGAACAATATTACATTCAGAGGGGTCAATATTACTCTAGAAAATTGGTGTAATAGTCTTTTTTTCTTGTTTCCCATCTGATGAAAATATATAACTGATGTAAAACTACAATGTAAATGGGAAGTGGTACTCCTTGTAACTAACATTAATAGACTTTGACATATAAAAAAAAAACCATTGACATTACAAACTGAGAATGTTCCCTCAAAACGCATTACACTTTACACTTTTCAAGTAATTGTACGTTTTATCCATCCATCCAGCTATATAAGCCTAAATTATTAATTTTGTGGTAAAATACTATCTGGGGTCCCTTAATTTATTTTGAAGTTTTGATTAGACAACTTTGAAATTATTCTCATGCTAACATGACCAAGTCTTCTATGCCACATCCATTTATCATCTTCTTTAGAGACGAGACACGTTTCATCTAGCAAATCATCAAGACAAACACTATAAAGGTTATTTGTTCTATGACCTTCAAAGATTGTTTTACCAGAACCTAAACAATTTAGTTTGCATGACAAAGCCTCCATCAAATCTCTCCATGAAGAGAAATTTATCTTTCTCCCCAATCATGTGCCTTAAACATCCACTGTCTAATTATAAGAACCACAGATTTTCCCTTGATGCTAAGAGGCACTCTTGCAATTGTAGTTAACAAAGATTTAGGTACCCATTGTCTTTTGGGTCCTTGTTGGGTAGTGTATTTCCAAAACCCGCCTTTTTGCTTTTTTTGTAATGACTTGACATGTAATGTCCAAGTTGTTTACTGATCTGAGCATTTTGTTTTGGCTTTTCTGTGATTTTTGAAGCCTTTCTATGATAAATCCTAGCCTTCTCAGATGCAGTAGTGCATTCTTGAGCAGACTTGAGATTTTGTACACATATAAGCAACTCATGTGTTAAATGATTAACTTGCTCTTTCAAAGCATTGTTCACAAATGATTTCCAAATTTACATCAGCTAATTTTAAACTTAGAAGCTTATATTTCTCAGAGAGTTTGAAGTGAGGTTGTTATAAAGTATGAATGGTTTTGTACATTCGTTCATTTTGAGCTCTCATATCCTCATTTTCACTTTTTGATTCACAGAGTTGTTGTTGAAAAACATGCATTTTTGGGATAAAATGTTTGAATCATAAAGCAAGCAATCAAAAGATGATTCTATTTCTTTGCATGTATTGCATCTAGAGAGTTCAGAGTCAGATACCTCATCTCGAGTTGATCCTGCCATGAGGCACAAATTTGTAGGTTCTCCATCATGTTATGAAGAGGAATTATCTGAGTCATCCCAAGTTGCCATGAGTGTTTTCTTCATTTCTGAGGACCTTCAGAATCCTTTCTTGTTTAGAAGGGGACATTCTTGTCTCATATGACCGGTTTTTGTGTATTCAAAGTAATTGATTTTCTATATGTTTGAATCACTGTTTCAAATATCTATTTTGTATTGAGAGAATTCTTTTCTTTTCTTTCGGTTTGCAAACCACTTGTGTACCCTTCTTGAGATTAATGACCATTTTTATCCTTCTGAATCTTCTTTATGAAGCATGGATAGCAGACTCAGAAACAAGATTTGTTCTTAAAGCATGGATGTTCCAAGATAGATCATTGCTTACCAGTTTTCTTAGATTGCTACATGAAGCTCCTTGTTGTAGTTGTGCTTTCTCCCCCGAGGCAAGCTAAGTGTCATTAGCCAGAGATAGATTTGTTGCAGAACCTATGTTCCATCTCCCATCAGTTTTCAGAAGTTCTCTACCTGTCATTAAGTTTTTCCAGACCCAAGAGCAAGTCTTAGGTAGTTTAACTATAGACATAATATAGCTAGGTATAGCATGTATAACTGCTTTAATCAACGTCTCCTTCCCAGTAGGATTGAGAAGGTTACCTTTCCAATCTACTCATCACTTTATCAATGCATCCCATGGTCCTTTGAATCGTGTGAAGTATGTGTTTATTGAAACTGTTCCTTGTTGACAGGTGAGCATCGCCTTTCGCAACTGAAATACCTTGATTTTGTCTTCTGATTAAAGCGATTTTCTAGATCTTTCCAAATCGCCACCGCGGAGGTGGTGTAGAAAAAACTGGAAAATATTTCTTTGGTTAGCGATTTGAGGATCCACGATGCAACAATACTATCATTGTGATGCCAAAGGCGCCATTTCGAAGCATCAACAGCATCTGGCTTGGAGATTGAGCCATCGACGAAACCTAATTAGTTTCGTCCATCAAGAGAAATAACTATGGATCTGCGCCATGTGAGATAATTGGTTCCATCAAGAGGTTTAGACACAAGAACCAAGCCATGATTGTCTGTGAGATAGATATAGAAGGGATCAGTGTTGTACATTGCAAGATCGAAAGTGAAGAAAAATGAGATTGCAATGAGGAAGAAGATAGTGCAGTGTTAATAATTTGGCAAGTGTACCAAATCGTACAAGTAGTAAAACCGGTAAATACCGGGATATCGTCCTCAAGGATCGAGTTAATCTACTAATTACGTTAACAATTACTAATTGGAACCAAATTGAAAGGGTATGTTTGAAGGCCGAGTTGGTGTGAAGCTCGAAATAAAGCGATAAAATATTTTTGAAATTTTCGTAAATAAAGTTAAACTAAAAACGTTAATGAATTACGATAAGAATGAAAGCTAGGGATGAACGTCGTTTGGTTTTCGCACTATGTATGGCGGTCTAACATCAAGGATACCTCTCTCTATATTTTGCTACCGAATTCGTTATAATAACCAAGTCCTAATTCCTTAGGTAACTAGTCCTTTATAGATTAATAAAACTCCTAATTCCTTAGGTAATCCTAATAACCTATAAGCCTTAAACGCTAGAGTTCGCACGCACAACAATCCGGAGAATATTCCTAAGCTACGAATTGCAAGAATTGAAAGTCTACGATTCAAATATAATAATTCCCATTAAAATACCGAATAAAATAATTTCACAATTTCCCAATTGTAAATCAGTTCAAACTAAATTCCAATTCACGAATATGAGAGAGAAACAATAAAACATGATTAATACCGGCTACCTAGTGCTCTATCAAATTCAATTCATCCCTAACAGGAGGGTTTAGTTACACATGATGAAAGATAAGAAGAAAAGAGAATTACAAGATAATATTGATGAAGATGATGACATTAGAGGCTCAAATCTTGTTCCCAAGGCTTGATCCTTCAATGGCCGGCAGCTGCAACTCGTTTCTCTCGTGTGCTAGGGCTCCCAATTGATCAAAAACGCCCCCTGGTAAACACGCGGCCTTACGTATTTGAAGAACGTGACTTGCGCGCCATCTTGCGGCGGCGCAAACTTACGCGCAAGATGGCCAAGGCTTGATCAAGATGCGCGCCATCTTGCTTGCAAGCGTCCCTCACAGCGTAACCTCGTCGTGCGCACACCTCGCACGAAGACGATGAAACTTTTGAGAGTTAGAGCGACCTATCCGCGCGCTTCTTGCGCGCTCTCTTCTCGCGGCGCCCGGTGTGTGCGCCTCGGTGGGGATCTTCCAAAACCTTGTCTTTGTTGAATCCACTCGACCGCGATGCTTTGTCTTTTCGATCCACCTCGCCCCACGGGCAACACAAAATCACACAAACCCAAAGATAAACACTGCGTAACAAGCAATTCACAACAAACACGATTTGTTCACAAAAACACACCAATTAAGCACATCCATCATCAATATTGTGTAAAAACTCTTTAAAAACCGATGAAGATCATCATGTGATGAGACCCCCAACTTGAACTTTTGCTTGTCCTCAAGCAAAGCTCGACTCGACTCACAACTGAAACAACTCAAAGTCAACAAGCAATCATATAAGAATTCAACTTTGGCTCAAACACATAGGAGCGGGTTGAACGACAACTTTCAGATTGGCTCTCAAAAGCAACTCCCTGTGATAATGTCACTGGTACAACTATGCTCAAAAGTGAGTGTGTGACATTTAACTCAGTAGAACTTAGCTATTTTCAAAATGACATTAACTAGGACTAGAGGGCTTTCTTCCGAGCCTGCCAAAGATTGGTTCAAGATAAAGGGTAGGCTCACGCTTCCACATAAGACTCGAGGACTTGAGAATCGACAAAGGGTCTTAGATAGGCATTTCGGATCAAATCGGTGCATACTCTATTTCAACACACACACGCACCATTTACGCCAAACTTTTGTCTTCGCACTCCATTTAGAACTTTAACATTTAGATTCACTTATCATTGCATTGGGAACTTTAACCTTTAGAACACACTTGTGGATTTTTCCACTTATTCACAACACTTTAACACTTTAACGCACACACGGCATACACTACGTTACGGGTAGACGCCGCTGCGATGTTGCACTCACGCACACTAACACCACACACACACGGCATACACTACAACGTTACGGGTAGACGTTGCAGTGCTGCACTCACACCACACTTTACACAAACACATGCACTGACCATCCTACAATCTTCCGCCTTGACCTTAGTAATCCGCGAAGTACCCCAACTTAGCTTCTACGGCTACCCTAGATCTTTAGTACAAATTTGGCGAGACGCATGGTCCACCAACAGCTAGCCAAGCTAAGACATCCCTAGGTTCACTAGGTTCGACTGAGATAATGCTAGAGGTGTAGAAACAAGCTGTACCAAGTCAACTACCACCGGGAACTAATCTCACAATTCCTCACCAATTCATCACTAAGTTTTGCTCAACCGTTCCATTTTTTTTTTTTTTTTTTTTTTTTTTTACATAAAATCATTACATGATTGCTTTATTGAACTTTGAAGACACAAAACAAGACACGACTAACACAAAACCGTAGGTCCTCCCCCCCACTTGAACACAGCAGTGTCCTCACTGCAAAAAAAAATGGGGAAGGCCTACGTACAGACACCAATGCAAATTAAAATCAAAAGAAACTACGACTAACAGGAGAACATCAAACTACACAATAATCAGCTAAAGAGATAGAGAATTAGAGATAAAACCAGAGTCTACTGTGGTGGTCCCTGGAAGATGTCATCACTAAGTCATCACTAAATTTGCTCAACTCTCACCACAGGGGTACTATTCGCTCAATTCTCACTGAGTCATCACTAAGTTTGCTCAACTGTCTCTTATTTTTATTTTTATTTTTATAGAAGGAAATTCACTACCAAATTGCATATTATCTTGACACTGACACTGACAACTGACACTGACAATAGGTCCTCCCCCCACTTAAACACAACAGTGTCCTCACTGATTAACTTAGAGGAAGACCTATTTACAAAACCCAAAGCAATAACAAAAATAAAGACAAGACAAGAAAGTAAATTAGAAGAGATAGAACACTACCTCACATGGGTTTCCTCCCATGAAGCGCTTGTTTATCGTCCTAAGCTTGACGATGCAACTCCACTCTCTCAAGGTGGAATGTATGACACAAAGAACACATCATTCTTCTTCTTCCGTTTATTAGGCAGGAACTTCATGAACTTGAGGTACAATTGTGTATGCTTCCATGCCCTCTCAAGGTGAATGGTGTTGCACAAGGCATAGAAGGAGTCTAAATATTTATCAACCTCTTCGCTCCCATCTTCCTTGCTTCTCGATCGATGAGTGGAGAAAATGATTTGTTGGGAGATTTCTTGTTGGATTTCCACACCATCCCAAAACCGAGAATTTTTGGCTTCCTCCAAACAAGAGGATCTTGCAGTTCAACTCTTTGTCCTTTCTTATCTTCCTTTTTCTCCCATGATTCTTCTATTGTTAAGCCTTCCTCTTCTTGTTTTGGCGAGGTAAAATCGGAAGGCTCACAATTTCCATTCGAGATGACTCCCTTCATTGAATTCATCATGCCCGATGTGTGGTTGATTACTTTGATTCGGTGGTTGTTCTACTAGTAACCAATCTTTGGCCAACCGGGGATACCATGTGTCAATGACTACCAAATCTTCCTCTCGGGAACTTTAGGTTGAGCCAACCAAGGATAGGATTCATCAATGACTACCACATCCGGCTCCTCAAGAATTTTAGGTTGAGCCAACCACGGATAGTACCCAAAGAATGAGTATCATTGGTTCACAAGAGCAATCCACCTCATCCTCCCCACAAAGATCACAATAGGACAATGTCTCACAATTACCATTTAGATGCGGTCCTCCACAACAACGAAGTGGCTGAAGTGTGTACTCCATGACTTACAAAGTATCCACCTGGCTCTTACACAATCAAGGGAGTAAAGTAGTAAAAAGATAAAAAGAAATATGTAAAGAAAACAAAACAATAAATTAAATAAAAACAACTAAGTATATGCGGGTTCGAATTAGTACGCCTTGAAATTAGTGAATGTAACTTCGATCCCCGGCAACGGCGCCAAAAACTTGTTAATAATTTGGCAAGTGTACCAAATCGTACAAGTAGTAAAACCGGTAAATACCGGGATATCGTCCTCAAGGATCGAGTTAATCTACTAATTACGTTAACAATTACTAATTGGAACCAAATTGAAAGGGGTATGTTTGAAGGGGTTGGGTTGGTGTGAAGCTCGAAATAAAGCGATAAAATATTTTTGGAATTTTTCGTAAATAAAGTTAAACTAAAAACGTTAATGAATTACGATAAGAATGAAAGCTAGGGATGAGCGTCGTTTGGTTTTCGTGACTATGTAACTGGTCTAACATCAAGGATACCTCTCTCTATATTTTGCTACCGAATTCGTTATAATAACCAAGTCCTAATTCCTTAGGTAACTAGTCCTTTATAGATTAATAAAACTCCTAATTCCTTAGGTAATCCTAATAACCTATAAGCCTTAAACGCTAGAGTTCGCACGTACAACAATCAGGAGAATATTCCTAAGCTACAATTGCAAGAATTGAAAGTCTACGATTCAAATATAATAATTCCCATTAAAATACCGAATAAAATAATTTCACAATTTCCCAATTGTAAATCAGTTCAAACTAAATTCCAATTCACAGAATATGAGAGAGAAACAATAAAACACAGTTAATACCAGCTACCTAGTGCTCTATCAAATTCAATTCATCCCTAATGAGGAGGTTTAGTTACACATGATGAAAGATAAGAAGAAAAGAGAATTACAAGATAATATTGATGAAGATGATGACATTAGAGGGCTCA
Organism: Oxytropis ochrocephala; assembly: GCA_020916435.1. Classification (NCBI taxonomy): domain Eukaryota; kingdom Viridiplantae; phylum Streptophyta; class Magnoliopsida; order Fabales; family Fabaceae; genus Oxytropis; species Oxytropis ochrocephala. The sequence goes on from CM037095.1 coordinate 54,018,348, forward strand.
AATCTTGTTCCCAAGGCTTGATCCTTCAATGGCGGTAGCAGTGCAACTCGTTTCCTCTCGTGTGCTAGGGCTCCCAATTGATCAAAAACGCCCCCTGGTAAACACGCAGCCTTACGTATTTGAAGAGAAGCGTGACTTGCGCGCCATCTTGCGGCGCGCGCGCAAACTTACGCGCAAGATGGCCAAGGCTTGATCAAGGCTGCGCGCCATCTTCGCGCGGCTGCCCCTCGCTGGCGTAACCTCGTCGCGCACACCTCACACGGAAGACGAAACTTTTGAGAGTTAGAGCGACCTATCGCGCGCCTTCTTGCGCGCTCTCTTCTCGCGCGCCGGTGTGTGCGCCTCCAGTGGGGATCTTCCAAAACCTTGTGCTGTTGAATCCACTCGACCGCAGTGCTTTGTCTTTTCGATCCACCTCGTCCCTGGGCAACACCAAATCACACAAACCCAGCATAAACACTGCGTAACAAGCAATTCACAACAAACACGATTTGTTCACAAAAACACACCAATTAAGCACATCCATCATCAATATTGTGTAAAAACTCTTTAAAAACCGATGAAGATCATCATGTGATGAGGGTTCATCATGCAGAACGCAATGATCAGAGAGAGTTAGTGAAAGACCTCTGGAAACTAATGATATATACCATATTAGATCATTCAAGATGAGAGACAGAATTCTGGAATCGAAATATTGATTCTCGTTAAATTGGGGAAAAAACAACTGTACATTACTATATATATATATATGTATATATATATAAAGAGAAAGAGAAAGAGAGTAAACAGCAACTAAACTCTAACTAACTTGCTAAACTACTTACAAGGCTAACTAATTTTGTCTTACAATTATAACTACTTTAATCAAAACTAAATAAACTGGTACTATCTTGCAGTATTCGTAATACCTTTGGCAACATAAAGAACAATGAAACATATACTCGCCTACCCCTTGAGAAAAAGGGATTTTGACGCCAAAGTGCGGGTACAGTTGAGTGTGGACCCTCCAACGTTCAATAATGGACCCTAAAATCTAATTGATATAAATTTCGTTTGTAATCCCAAATTCATGCTTTCTTCAACCTTAGTTCCACCATCTAATTCTCCATGTTCTCTATTTCATAAGCCATTGTTAATCTTCTCAAGCCTCTAAACACCAATTTTGATTCCAAACCCTAATTTCAGCACTATAATTATCATTCTCACGATTTCCCAATATACATACCTTTCATTTAGTTGTGTTGCTCTACAGTTTCTTTCCCAACCCATTTAGAACCCACTACGACCCCCTTGGTTTTCTTGCTCAACCCTTTAGTACCAACTACAAGAAATTTGGTTAGTACTGACGGACAACAACCCAGTAAATAAGAAATAAATTCCTGATGCACTTGATCGTCGGTAATGAGCGGGAGAAATTTGAAGTAGTACAGAGGGACTTACCGACGGATTTGGCCATCAATATTTGAAATTTCTAACCGTTATATATCGACGGAAAAATCTGTCGATAATAAAGTGTGTTTCTGACACACTTATATACCGACATATTTGTCTGTCAGAAACGTTTAATAAACCCCAAAACTCGCACCAGAACCCTCATCCCCTCTTATTTTCTCTTCTTTCTCTTCTCTCTTCACTCTTCTCTCCCTCTATCACACATGCCGCCGCAGCACCACCAAAGACATCGCCACCACCACCGCATCCCTCGTCGTCGCCTCTGCTGCTACTTACTCTCTCTCTCTCTATGTCTCTCTTTCTCTCTTCATTTCAGTTTCTATCAAGTAATTAAGTCTTCTAAATTCTTTCCATTCTGTTTTTTAGAGAATTTAACTTAAATTAGGGCTAGAAAGGAACAAAGTTAGGTTTCTATTATTGTGGATGTTGTTGTTAATGAGTTGATATTGAACCTATGTTAGGGTTTTGTTATTGTGTTAAAACCATGTTAGGATAGGATTAGGGAGATAATTTCTAAGATAAGAATTGAAATATGGATTTGAAATTGAGTTAGAAATTAATTTATTGTGTGTAGGATTAGATATACCATTGAATTGAGATTGTGTTGAAATTACAAATGAAGGGGAAGCAGCGACAATAATTTCTTTAAGAGTTTATTATTGTAGAGAAGCGACATGAATTGTTTGAATTTGAAGGGGGGGACTAGATTTTCTTGTGTTGTTTGCAACAGTGTACCTATTAGGAAGAAAAATGAAGTCAAATATTACTTGATATATTTTTTATTATGCAGGTTGCTTCCTTCGAAGACCACTTCGAAGCTATGCGATACAAAAAAAGTATCACATATTCTGGCCAAGGTGGAGATATGTTGATGAGGATTCAACGAAGGAATTTTTTGATGTGTTTAAGGTAAGTATCAATAATCATTACATATATTGCTAAATTTAATTTATTATATTTAATGTTTAATTTAATCACTAATACAAAGTTTGTATTTTCTTAATACAAATGAGAGTTGGGTGGAAGGCCGATAAACAGAAAGACATTAGGAGGATGCTGATGCAAAGAGCGGGTCGCCGCCTGTCTCACTACAAGAAAATCGTTGATTTGCCACGGACATTTCCGTGGCAAATGTACAAATTTCCGTGGCAAAACAACATTTGCCACGGATTAGCCACGGACCAAAAATGGTGGCAAAAACGCTCGTCGCAAATCGTTTGCCACGGACTTTTCCGTGGCAAATGTTTCCGTCGCAAATCCGTCGCTAATCCGTCGCAAATATCCGTGGCAAAGTCGTCGCAAATTTCATCGCAAATCCGTGGCAAATCCGTGGCAAATTCAAAAAAAATTAAAAAAAAAATTAAATCTTCAAACATATATAAATGCTGCATAAAATTAAGCTAGCTAAATAAGATCTATTTTCTGAAACATATTCAGCAATGAGCATCACCAAACAACATTATTAACATGTAATCATTGCTAAGAATACTACATTGCAAATACATTACAGTATTATATTAAACTGGAAACATAATCCAACGTCTAACACACTGGCTTAAAAAATAAACACTAAATTTAGCAAGAAAGGATTTACAAAGATAATCCAACGTCTAATGGAAGTTGCACCGGAATCACTTCACTCCCAAAGTCATTTGCAGTGAGAAACTTCTCACGGAGTAGGTCCAACATCACATTTTTCTTGATAACATATATGCCCATACTAGCAATAAAAGGCATTTCCTTTGCTCTCTCATCATCAAGACCCAAAATGGTAGTATCAACCTAATAATTGATAAAATAATTGACACAATGAAAATTCCGAGTTATTAAAGCGTGAGAATGCATAAATTGTTCATATTTATTTTATATTTAAAAGCGAGTAAAGATTCCAAGAACTCTTTGATTCATCGTAATGCTAACTTATCCTAGTTCTAGACCCCTTTGGTGAAGATTGGGACTAGGGTTCATTCTTTCTACTTCATCTCTCGATGCGGTTCTTATCGATAAGTGGTAGAGTGGATAACCAGTGTAACGAAGCTTGAATAAGGCAAAGCCAAGGCACCATATAAGATCCCATGAATAATTAACTAAGTTGCATGAATTACTATTTGAAGTAACATAGTAAAACACTGGAAAATTCAAATTTGATCCTCCCAAATACTAGAACTAAGTCTTATTGCATCATCATCTATTGACTAACTAACTTAATGTATGTGTACACGAATGATAAGCGAAATAGCTAACTTAGGTAGTTACCATGGGAGAGAAGAAATGAGGTAGGGCCTGGTCTGCGTTCGCAATTATGTTGGGTCAATTCCGGTCGGTGTTTGTATGCTCCGCTACGTTAAGAGATGTGCATAGGCCCATATCAACGTGGTCGATATTAGTAGAGCAAATCGTTCTAATATCGGTAGTTGTCTTGTTTGAAAAAATTTCAAGGCATCGCATACAACAACAAATATGTTAACACAATGATAATAGTTACATTCAAAGCATATTTGACATAAAATGAAAGTTGTTTTGGTTAGTACCGAGATAAGACTACAAGCAGAATCAACATAGGAATTCCAATTTCAACGCAATGTCCAACCCGAAAAGAAATTCAATAGTAATGCTAAATAATTTACTTGGTGAATTAATTTAAGAACTTGTATTATTGAAACATGAATTATTGTTATTTACCACAGGAAAGCCTCTGTCAAATAACCCAAAACCGGATAATGCAATTATGGAACCATTCCAAGTGGACTGAAAAACCCGAACAAAAAGGAATAAGACAGTCATTATTTGATGTTGATGATATCTATATGCATTTTGACACAAAAGAGCTTACCTAGAACAAATGGCCCATAACCGACTAAATCCTAAGATAATCAGAAACTTGATGCCACTATCATTGCACCTTGAAGCGCCTCATGGTGTTGTGAAATCTCTGAATATAAATGGAAGAGAATTAGTAAATTCTTTGAAGATAATTTATATGATTAGACTCACTTTGATCAATTGACTAAGTTAAATTTATTATTCATCAACTTAAAAGTTGAAATGTACTAAAACATAGGTTAGAGAAATGTACTAACCAAATGTGGGTCCTCTATGGTGGAAAATAAGGAATCATGAATTATAGATATAATGGGGACCATGAATGCGTAAGATCCTCCCATCATTTGTTGGTAACCGAGTTCCAAACGATTAATACTGCAAGAGTGTATTAATTCCTTCAACAAAAAGTAGTGTCTATATCACCCTCACTTTATCATCCTGAATCATTCATTGAATCAATATATCAAGGACAATGCAAAATAAAAATAAAACAATCAACAAATTTCATTTTCAGGATCAACATTTTTCTTCTCCATGGGACCTACTCAGATAACTTTAACATATTGACAAAAAGTCTCCCCCAAATCTCCACCTCCATAGAGATTTGGGACATCAAAGAATTTCATTTCATCAAATAATAATATAAGAATTGAACTATTGAAGCAAAAGAAAAGGAGTTGAAGTTTTGAAAGACTTACATCAGTTCCACCCATCAAAGGGACAAGAAATGAAGGAATCATCAACGCAGATTCCTAAAGCCAAAATGTAATCTTTGAAACCTGAATTATTGACTCCATCATAATATGATTCAAAACAAATACACCACTCTCAGTGAAAACCAAAATGGTCATAAAAATATACTAAACAGTAGTAACTTCAATCTTTCAATGAAACTGAAAAGTTATTATTTTCTATGGGACAGATTCCACACAAATTCCTTAACCAGTGCTTTAAAAGTACTATTTAGCATTTTCCTTATTCAAATCGAGGTTCAATAAAATAATTCCTCATCTGAAAAACTAGTCTTCAATTTCAATTGAGCAATAAACCCTCTCACACTGCACAAATTTAAACCAGATGTTCTCAAAGCTTAACATATGATAAAACCTTAGACAGTTTTATAATCTTAAACAGTTTTATAATCATCCAATGTACAGGTGTGGGGATTAAGCATTTGGATGTCAACATACAAATAAAATCGAAATGTATACATGATTAGTACAAGAGTATAGAAATTTAAGCACTAATTACGCATACACTATTTCCTAATGCTACGATTATAATATCTATCAACGAGAAGATATACAATGCACACGAGAAGCATGTGTTTGATTCTAACATCATCGTGACCCCATCATCACGATCTAGCTCTTTATTGTTATTTTGTTACCTAATAATTCAAAGGTACAAAACAATAACATTTGAACTCAGAACACTAGTAATCTAATAAACAATACACGAGAAATTTGTTTATTATGGGATCCAAAGTCCAAACACGTCGAGTGCAAATGTATTATTAAAATCGAAGAGATTACATAGAAATCAGGAGTAAATCTTACATGCGAGAATCGGGATCTTTGCGTGGATCATATCCTTTCTTGATCCGTAACCTTAGAAATGGTCCACTAGAAAAGTAGTAAGAAATTCTAGATAGAAGCTGCAAGAGAGGGATTAGGTCACCTTGTAATTATTAGAGTCAAGAAATTCAAGTTTTTGCAAAATAAAAAGCTAATCGTGAGAATTTGCATAAATCACCTTCTAAGCAATTCATGTGAAAAGGTTAAACCCTTATCAAGCAAGCGTTCAGTAAGTGAAACTTTGGACCATATAGGCTTCTCATCAAACATTCTAGATACAACCATTTGTGACTCCCACTGTTCTGATCCTTGTGGAATGTATTCCTCCCAATCCACTTTTTTGGGAATTTGTAAGACAGTTAAGTAAAACAAAAACCACAAAAGTGCAATCCTGTTGCAATGTGTTTCATGATATTTCACTTCGAAAGTGAAAAAAAAAAACATTAACACAGAAAATTTTGCCAAAGTTCATAGAAACGAAAATAAAAAAATTAGTAGCAATCCTGCACTCCCCCAACAAACAAGAAACTTCTAAAATAATTCCAACCCTCCCCCTTATAGCCAACAAATCAAGTAATTTGTACAAAAATATGAACCAAACAACAAAGTTCCAAATTAAAGTCAACAAATCTAGTAATTTGTACAACATCTAGCAATTTGATTTCTATAGCCACAAATCAAAATCAAAATCAAAGTTGAAAGGAGCAAAAAAAGGATATATACTCACAAAGAACATCTCTAACAATGTACCAAGCTAAGCTCACAATCATTCCCAAGCATGGAATAAAGAAACTGCTCGCTTCTTCCTTATCAACAACTCCATTATTTCTAACTTCTTCTTCGTAGCACGTTCCTTCTCACATATTCCTTCCCAAAATCGTTGAAACAAGATGCACATAGAAGCAACCACCTTCTTCTTACGCTTTCCCCTTTGAAACAACCCACATCTTCCCCATGGCTGGGGTCCACAAACCCTTACGAAGAACCAGAAGTTGAAGCGAAATCAAACTGAAGAAACCACACTGCTACCACCACTACACGTTCTTTGGGTTCAATTCGTTTAGGGTTAAAAGCGTAGAATTAGGAAGAGAAGGTTAGGGTTTTGATGAAATCAAAAATTAGGGTTTTAATTAGAATAAAAGAAGAATAGAATAGAGGAGGAGGAGAAGGAAAGGAGGAGGAGGAGGAAGGAGCGGTGGTGGGCGCGACGCGAGAGGAGGATTCTTTGAGAGGCGCCGACGTGAGGGAGGGCCATGGTGAAGGAAGTTCGAGAGAGGAGTGAAAGAAATAGAAGAAGGAAGCTGATATGATATTATGAACGCGTGTTTGGGGTTTTAACGAACGTCATTTGCGACGGGCTTGCCACGGCTAGTCCGTCGCAAATTTGCGACCGTTTTCTAAGTCCGTGGCAAACTTCAGCGGGAAACTTCGCGCCTCTTGCTTTTTATACATTGCCGTCGCAAGTCCGTGGCAAACGACTGACGAATTAATATCCGTCGCAAGTCCGTGGCAAACTACCGACGAAATAAAGTCTGTGGCAAATGTTGGTGGCTAAATCAGACTTTTCTTGTAGTGTCTTACATGCTTAGGGAGATGCGCATTAAAAATCATAGGCCCTTTTGGATAGGTGAGTGTGCATGGGCAACCCTCAATAAATACTAGGGCACGACAGATTTCCAAAAATTGTTGAATCAAGCTAAGAAGAAGAGATCATCAGAGAAGGGTGGCTCGCTTCATTGCTATAAGTCAATCAATCAGGCTCGACATGCTGCAAGACTGGTAAAGTTTTTTTTATTACAAAAAGACCTGTTATTTTTGTGTGTTATTTTAGTTAAGGAAATTAGTTAGAAACCATAGAACATGTGTTTTTCATTTTTACAACCTAAGAAGCTCTGGCACGCACTCCATATACATGATCACACATGTCAGGAAAGGGATCCCACAATTACTTTGATGACACTCAAGAAAGACTCCGGTAAATAACCAACATAATGTGTACAATGTATTGTATTGTTTTGTTACAACTTACACTACTTGATGTTTGATTATGCAAAATGGGAGGAGTTTCATCAAATGATGACTCAACCGATCCAGGGGAGGTGGGAACCTTTGTCACCTGATGCAGCTAACCCCGAGGAGGTTGTACTAACTATGGAGAATTGGAATAAGGCAGTAGAAGGAAGTATATAAGGTCTCTCTCTGTATCTTTGCGGGGCACTTTTCTCCCTTTATTGAGAGGCGGTTGATCAAGTCGACACCAACAAAGCTTATGCTAGTCGACCTCTTCTTCTTAAAAAGCGCAAGCGAGGTTCTGAAGCGGGGAGGAGCGGGTGCAAGCTTTGGATGACACAATCAAGACCTTGCGGGAGGATATAGCGAGGGACGCAACACGAAGTCATTCAAATCCTCGATGATGTTGTTGGGTTAGGATCCGCCGATCTTGATGATGGGACATATTAGGATTGTTGGTACTTTATTTGATTTTTATAACACTTTTTATATTGCATTTTATTTGGTTGGTTGATTATGACATTTTGAATATCATTTAATTTTTGCCAGAATTTTTATGTAAAAATGATTTAATTTATTTTATTTTAATTTTCCATATATTAATATAAAAAATATAGGCATGTTGGAAAAAATGAAATTAAAAAATTTACCTCCACTGGTTTCTACCGAAGGATTTAGTCATCGGTAATCTTGTCAACTGATGTGATTACCAACAGATATACCCTCGGTAATTAGCAACAAACACATATCCATGCTAATTACCTACGCCATTACCGGCGGATTCGACTTGATCGTTGATAAGTGTTTTCGACCAAACCATGCTAGAAAACCTCATAGTCACATCCATCGACTTTGTTTTTTTTCTTCTTTCAGAGTATGTAAAGGGAAAATAAGAATAAGAAAAGAAAATCTTAGTGCATAAATGAGAAGAAGAAAAAGAAACAGTGTAGAAAAGTCAAAATAAAAAAGGTCAGCACTACCAATAAAAAAACTATGATAGGTTGGTAATCTATAATATCTTCATTCATTAAACAATACAAATTATTCATTTATCATTTTCATCCTAAATTAGTTAATATCATATAACAATATAACAATGTTGACGAAAAGTTGGCTAATCATTTTCATTTATTTTTCGCATTTTTCGCATGTCAGACATTGTTCATAATCTGTCAAAAAAAAGCTGTTTTTTTTGTTGTTTTTCGTACTTTTGCTAGCTACTTACGAAGTGTCCCAACGATTTTGTGATTAGGATCAAATTTTACCCTGCGAAAACCGAATTTGTTAACTGTGGTAATCGAACTCAAAAACAACGGGTCGACCCTGTATATTAGAATAGATTAAGTCACTCGGCCAACGGTGTTGGTTAAAATACAAAACTTCTGTTTAAAACATAATAGTACTATCGAGTGAAAAAGCTTGAAGACAATAATCATAGTTTAGACCGGATAAGCATTCCCATAAGCCACATAAAACAACACTTTATTTATGATATAACGGCTTCGATGCATGCGCATGTAAAGCGACACGTATGGATCCTTTGAAAGCGATTGCCTTACAAACAACATTGAGAATACCAAAAAAATCAAAAAAACAAAATACAAACTGAAAATCAAACTGAGAATGTTCCCCCAAAACGCGTTCCAATCTTCACTTCTCAAATTAAAATATGTCATCCACCACATATGGGTTAACACTTTGTCCACCTTTTTAGGAGGGTTGTAGGGAGCCTATAACCATATGTTAAAAGGCTAGACAGAAGAACACCCTGAAGAACACATTTTATACTTTCATCATAGCTTGGAAGTTTATTTGTTGCACTACTATAAAATGATATAATTTTTTTATTTATTTTTTAAGAAGCTTACCATGTACTTGGTGCTATACTAAATCACTATTTAGTAATGGTATGGTGGAGGAGGTGACTTGTAGTAATAAGCTGGTGGTGGAGGTGAAGGGTACTTGTACGGCTTATTGGGTGGTGGTGGCGGAGATTTGTACTTGTATATTGGTGGTGGTGGAGAAGGGTATTTGTAGGGTTTCTTAGTTGGTGGTGGTGGAGACTTGTACTTATAAACTGGTGGTGGAGGTGGAGGAGACTTGTACTTGTAAACTGGTGGTGGCGGAGATTTGTATTTATAAACTGGTGGTGGAGGTGAAGCGTATTTGTATGGCTTCTTTGGTGGAGGTGGAGGAGACTTGTACTTGTAAACCGGTGGTGGTGGAGATTTGTATTTATAAATTGGTGGTGGAGGTGAAGGGTATTTATAGGGTTTCTTTGGTGGAGGCGGTGGAGATGAGTAATGGTAAGGAACCTTTGGTGGAGGAGGGGGAGAAGGATACTTCTTAGGTGGTGGTGGTGGAGATGAATAGACATAGTTATTAGCTGAGACAAAGGGCCAACTTAGAGAGGATATTGCCAATACAAGAGTGAGAGTAGCAAAGGCCATTAGAGACCCCATTTTTATTCTCACTCTCCAACTTCACTTCTAAGTGAGTTTTGGTTATGCTATTAGGGAAGGTCATGACCCCTTTATATAGTTTTTTTAGTTACCAAATTATAGTACAAAGTAATATTCAAATTTACATGTACTTAAGTTGAATTGATATATTCAAATTTACCTTCTTGAAAATTATGATATCGTTGAAAATGGTTATCATGTTAATTAATTATTTGTTTTTGGACCCCATGCAAATTGGGTATCTTTTGCAATAGAGATTGCATTCTAATTTAAGCTAGAGAAAAGTAGGAGGCTGATCCAGCTGGTAATGTTGACATCATCCTTTTAATTTAATTTTCTTAAGAAAGGACAGCAACCTTATTTGTTATTTTTCTTTGTAGTTTGTACGATTTTTTTTTCTGATTTTTATAACACACTCACCAGTAAAGTCTTTGATAAATTATTTTTCAAACATCATCCTCATTTTTTTGTCAAGAAAAGCACACTCACCACTTAAGTCTTTGATAATTATTTTATTAATTTCTATCAATTTATTCACCTTTTCATTCATCCTCAACTTGTATCAAACTTTGAAACTACGTAGATATACGGTTATCTTGATAGGATGCAGCAAGCTGAGTTATTAGTAGGTTGTTTTAGAGGTTAGTAAACGGTTGTGAATCACTTGAGCATTGTGTGCACTTCTTTAGTCAAGCATGAAAATTGTCTTTATAGATCCAAAATCATTATTCATGCAAATCACTAGAAAATATCGAAGTGGAAGCGTACCTAAACTCATGATTTTAATTCGGTATGTGATTTGGCCTTCCAAGTCAATAGTACTCTCTCTGAGAGAACCCTTTACCTTTCTCTATTTATATCTTCTTGATAATGGAATATCAGGTAATTAAGAACGACCATAACCTTCTTATTTATAAAACCCTAATTATAGGGTTTTCTATTGGTATTTCTAATTTAGCTCATCACAAAATAAGAATTACCTAAACTACACATTAAAGGCCCACTACATCCTATTAGATGATAAGCCCATGTTAGTCTAACCTTATTAGATCACTTTAATTGGGCTTAATCTTAGGTGACAATCCACAACACCTAATCATTCACATATAAAGTCAATGTTGGATTAAGGTACCAACAATCTCACACTTGGCCTATCCTTATGAGCTCAAATTACTATAGTTACTGAATGTATCTATGACCAACACATGATCAAAACTGTCTTCGTCCCAACTATCGTAACTAAACCCATCAATTGGAAGGACATGGATCATAATTTGGAAGTGTAGCATGGAACTTTCATGTAATGTGATTTTAATATGCCTAATTCTAATTGGTCCTCCTTAAACTTTAGTGATATCAAGCTGTAACAAAATCGCTTATGAAAAAAACTGTAACAAAATCAAAGTGTAACAAATAACCAAACTTTGATTCTGCAGAAAATATACTTAAACTTTACATAAACTGAAATATGTCTATATCATTAAAGCATTAAAAATAAAAATCTCCCCCAAAAACTAAACATCACTTAATGATGTGACACCCATACGATCAACGATCTCATGAGACCTATTGGGTGGTAATCTTTAAATGAGCGAATTCACAAAAATGATTTAGTTCCTATATGCTTTATAGACAACTTTTCACTCTGAACTCTTTCTTTAACAACAAGGAAATTGATGTCTATGTGCTTCGACTTCATCAAGCTCCTGTTGTTTTTTTTTTAGAAAATAAAACTGTTGCTTTATTGTCAGAAAGTAATCTTAATTAGTGGTCTTTCAATACTATCTACTATGTGCAACCCCTTGACATACCTAATGATCTCAAACTAATTTGATCTCCGATATGAGAGCATATATTCTTGTGTTCTCTGTATGTACCATATGATCCATTTGGCTGATTTCCAATATTCTAATCTCGAATTACAAAAAAATATTTGCCAACATCCTTATGGCATACGCAACATCTGGATACGTACAAACTTGAGCATACATTAGACTCCCTATTGCGGATGCATAAGAAATATTCTGCATTTCCTTTTCTTCAAAGTCATTCTCGGGATACTGATTGAGACTAAACGTGTCTCTCTTATCCATAGGGGTATCACGTGGTTTACAATCTAGTATGCAATATCTCTTGAGAACCTTTTCAGTATAGCATTTTGTGACAATCCAAGAATACCTCGAGAACGATATCAGTGTACCTGTATGTCGAATTCAAAAGATGCATTACCAAAATCTTTCATCTCAATATTCCTAGCATGAAATCTCTTCGTTACATGCATTAACTCTACATCGTTACTTGTAAGCAAAATGTCATCAAGACATAAAACCAAAAAAAAGTATTTCCTCCCACATAACTTATGGAATACACAATCATCAAACAAATTCACCTCAAAACCAAATGAGATAATCACTAGATGAAACTTGAAATACTATTGTCGAGATGCTTGCTTGAGCCCTTAGATGGATTTCTTTAGTTTACAAACCATATTCCGAAACAAATTGTTCTGTTTGTACCATATAAATTGTCTCTTCATGTTTCCTTTAAGAAACGTTGTCTTTACAACCATCTTATGTAAATCAAGATCGAAATGTGCCACTAATGCCATTATAATCCTGAAAGAGTCTTTCGAAAAAACTAAAGAGAAAGTCTCTCTATAGTCAATGTAAAGCCCCAAAATAATTTAATTAATTATTTGATTAAGTTATTAGAGGCTTACAATATTTATTTAAGTAAATTAATTAATTAGAAGTTTCTTCTATTTTCAGGCGGTGTCTAAGTAATTAGGGGTGTGCAAATAGGGCCCATTATTGTTAAGTTGCCCAAACCCAATTAGTAAAACCCTTGGGTCTTAGGAGAAACCCTTATTGGAGAGAAATCAAAAAAATTAGAAAGTGAGAAGTGTGTGAGAGTGAAAACGCGACGGCAAAGAGAGAAAGGAGGGAGAGTCACGTGAAGCTCAAGGAGAGGAAGGAAGCTTGGATTGTTGGTGCCTTGGAGAGATTTCTTGAAGCTTGGGATTTTCCTTCAAATTAACAAAGGTAAGGGGCTCTCTTTCATGATTAATAGCTCATAGAACTAGTATCCATAGGAGTTAGGTGTTAGGAGAGATTGTTTAAATTAATTTATGGTGTGCTTGATTGATTGGGTTGATTACTTGAATGAAAATGTTGATTGGGTTGACTATTATATGAAAATTGAATTGTTAATTCTATTTTGGTTGGTGTTAAGGTGTTATTGCATGGATTTAATGAAAATCAATAGGAGAAATTACGGTGATTGTTAGGTGTTTGGTAAATTGCTTGAATGAAGGTGTTTGGATGATGTTGGATGGGGTGTTGCTATCGGGTTAAGCTGTGAACAGGGGGGCGCCAAATTGGCTGGTTTTGTGCGCCTAAGTGCGCTGGGTGTTGCTGTGTGGGGGTGTAGCGCAGGCAGGGGCGCCAAATTGGCATGCCCTGCGCGCCTGTGTGCGCTGTGTGTGTGTGTGTGTGTGTTGGTGTGTGGCGCAGGCAAGGGCGCCAAATTGGCGTGCCCAGTGCGCCTGGTGTGTGTCACGTGTGTGCTGGTGTTGGCACAGGCAGGGGCGCCAAGTGTGGCAGCCCCATGCGCCTGTGTTGTGTGTGTGTTGCAGGTGTGGCGTGCAAGGGCTCCATTTTGGCTGCCCAAATGCGCCTGTGTTGCTGGTGTTTCAGGTGCAGGGCGCCATTTGGCTCCCCAAGGGCACTGTGTGCGCTTGTGTCCTAGTGCAGGGTGCCAATTTGGCTGCCCTGTGGTGCTGGTTGTGCTGGTGTCTAAGTGCAGGGCGCCAATTTGGCTGCCCTGTGTCGCTGAGTGTTGTTGTGTTTGATGCTAGGGCGCCAGATTTGGCTGCCATGGCGCAACTTTGTGCGCCTGTGCTAGGGGATGGGCGCAACCTTGTGCGCCTGTGTCTAGGTGAAGGGCGCTGTGTGGTGCGACCATGGCGCAGCAGTGTGGTGCTTTGTGTCTTAGTCTTTGGTTTAGTCCACAGGTGTTGTTTGATCCCTAGGTGTTGTTTTTAGTCCTTGGTGCTGTTTTAGTTCCTAGGTGTTGTTTCAGTCCCTAGGTGTGGTTTTTAGTCCTTGGTGTGGTTTTAGTCCTTGGTGTAGTGTTAGTCCTTGGTGTTGGAATTAGTCCTTGGTTTCCTTTTAGTCCTTTTGGTGTTGCTTTTAGTCCTTGTGGGCTGTTCTTTATGGTGATGTGTAATAAATGGTGAAATGAACATTGGTGATTAGGGGTCTATGACCTTTCTTGGTGTTGGTGAGTAAATAAACTATTGGTGAGCATGCTAATGCATATTGTGGTGATTTTGGTGTTATGGTGCATAGTCATGGTGTCGCATAATCATATGCATTTTTGGTGAATAGGCTTCGGCCTCATTAAATATTTTGGTGAATGCCCTCAAGGCTATTTTGGTGATGGATCCACATGCATATGCCCGTGGAGTTTTGGGCTGCATCTCATACACTTACATGCATCTGGTGATTTCTTTGGTGATTATAAATTAATGGTGTATTGAATATGATTGTATATTGGTGTGTTAGCTGCCTGCTCTATTGCGTTGCTTGTTTTATTTGTTATTACTTATGTAAAGAGACTCACCCTACTGCTTTATGTTGCTTCTCATGTCAACAACGTCGCGGTGTGTGTGATGAAGGTGTTTGGTACCTTCTTCTAGTTGGTTGAGTCGCCTATGATACGTAGTACCAGGGGCGTTTTAGTGCTTGTCGTTTCATTTTATGCTTGAACTTCCATTTGGTTTTGTAATTCCATACTTTAAGTTTTGTTATATTTCTGCTGCGATGGTTTTTACTTTATGTTAACTATGGTGCTATGTATCTCGTACTTGGAGTTTATTTTTATTAATTATTTTGGAGTTATTAGATGTGTTTTGTTTAAATGTGGCACCCTCGTGTGAGTGCATATGAAATTTTTCTGAAACTCTGATTTTCAAATTAATTAAATAGTAGCGTATGTAGAAGGGGGTGTTACATTAGTGGTATCTGAGCAGTTCGGTCTGTCCGACCAAGTCGTTGAGTCGTTAGTCTTATAATTCTCGAGTCTTGTTACTCGTTCTGACTGAAATCTTGTTTCAATGATTAGTTTAGATGGTGGACGAAATGATCTTTGCTCTTCTTCTGCCGCGCTCTGGAGGCAATGGCTCAGTTGTGGGAAATCGCAAGAAGCCGCCGCCGATCTTTGGTGCACGTAGTTTGGCCACGTTCCAAAGGGAGAGTCCGCCCACTTTCAAAGGTCGGTATGATCCTGATGGGGCTCTGGCATCGCTGAAGGAGATCGAGAGGATTTTCCGGGTTATGGATTGCACGCCTGCTCAAAAGGTGAGGTATGGCACTCATATGTTAGCTGAAGAGGCCGATGATTGGTGGCTGGAAACTCTGCAGAGATTGGAAGCTGCTGGTGAAGAGATCTCATGGGATGTTTTTAAGAGGGAGTTCATGAGGAAATACTACCCAGAGGATGTGAGAGGAAAGAAGGAAATGGAATTTCTGTAGCTGAAACAGGGGAACAAGTCTGTGGCCGAGTATGCGGCAATGTTTGTGGAATTGGCTAAATTCTACCCTCATTATACTAATGATGCTAACTCTGAATTTTCGAAGTGTATCAAGTTTGAGAATGGCTTAAGGCATGACATCAAGAAGGCGATTGGTTACCAGAAGATACGGATGTTTGCCGATCCAGTTGGCAATTTGCGAGGATTTTCGAGGAAGATAGCAATACTTCATATAAGATAGTGAAAGAGAAGAGAGGTTCTCAGTTTCGTGGGAAGCCCTATGAGGTTTCACTAGTGCAAAAATGACTTTAGACAGCACCATTTAGTATCGGTTGTTTAAACAACCGATACTAAATGTAGACGCGGTGGCAATTTTGAAATTAAATTGAAGTTTTCAATTTTTACGCTTACATTTAGTATCGGTTGTTTAAACAACCGATACTAAATGTGTGTCTCTAACACATTTAGTATCGGGTTTTTAGTCAACCGATACTAAAGGTCATCTAATTTAATACATTTAGTATCGGGTTTTTAGTTAACCGATACTAAAGGTAATCTAATTTTTCTTCCTCACTCACATTACAGAACGCTCTCTCGCGTTCTCAACTCACTCACTCTCTTAACTCTCTCGCGTTCTCTGAACTCTCTCGCTACCTCTTCCTCGCAAATCTCCTTCTTCCTCGCAAATCTCCCTCTTCCTCGCAAACCTTCCATCTCTGCACTTGTAGTCAGTGTCACCCTTGGTCGTGCTTTTCTCCTCCGTCGTCGCATCGCATGTGACTGTTCTCCTCCGTCGTCGCATCGCAAATCTCCCTCTTCCTCGCAAACCTTCCATCTCGAATTGTTATTTTCTCCTCCTCTAGTTTTGTCTTCTCCGGTCGTTGCGTGTATACTCTTCTGGTGGTGGTGAGTGATCGAGTGAGAGAACCAGAACCCTAATAGGTAGGTAGAAGAAAATTGATTTGAGAAATTTGGGAAAACAAATCTGTGATGTTTGGGAATCCCAAGTGGTTAATCTGTGGTGCAGTGTGCGTTTCCTCCTCCTCACGCGAGCGACGACGGTGAGCATTCCTCTTCTTCCCTACACTACACAACTTCTGTTTGGGTGAGTAATTGATTTCTCACATGAACTTGAAACCCTAACTCGAATTATTGTTGAGCTTCTGGTGATTTTGTGTTTTCTGCTAAACATGTAATTGATTTCTCACATGAACTTGAAACCCTAACTCGAATTATTGTTGCAGTAGCCAAGGAAGGAATCTGTTTCCTTTATTTTGGTGTTTTTTTTATTGTTTTTTCAGCATTGAGACAACCGTTTTCTCTGGCAGGGGTTAGTATGAGTAGTTTTATTGCTTTCCATATTATTATCTTGCTTGTTAGTTATTTCCAGTAGATGAATGATGTTTGACCAGGTCCATGCTTCATAATGTTGCTTTTGTATATATATTAGTCAAGTTCTCTGCTAAGGATTGTAGTTGCTTTGTTATTGAAAAAGTTCTTCGATAAAGATTGTGATTAGGTCAGGTGCTTCATTGAAAACCAAAAAAGTACTGAATATGCTAAAATTAGTTTGTTAAACTCAGTTACTATTCTCTGTTTTCTTTATGGAAAATATGCAGCAGATGAGCTTCCAATAAGGGATACCATGTCAACGGACACTATTATTATATATACTGATCACTTCTAGCATATCCTTTCTTTATGGTAAATGTTTTGTTGTCTTTTTCAGGAAGTTATATTGTATCTTTGAGTTTTTGGTTGGTTGTGTTTTAATTTTGAAGTAATGTAGTTTATTACTGGTTTAGAATGTAACTCTTGTTAGAGTCCTGAGATAAAATTAGAATTGTTTAAGTAGGTGTTTTTGCTTTTTTAGCTGGTTTTGTTATAGTGTATCTTTCAGTATTTGATTAGATGTGTTTGTTGATACTGTGTTAATGCTAGCGTCAATCTTGTGTACTTTTGGTGTCCTCAACTTGGTTCCTTTTTAATTGAATTGCTTTTGTTTATGTTTCAGGTGAAGGTGGAAAATAGGTCGTGGAAAGTGGATGTAAGCTTCATTCTTTTACACTGTTTCTTTTTCTGTGCTGTTTTGAATGAACTTGTTACTGATCAAAATACTCTTGGTATTGTCTGGGAGTCTTTGTGGTGTTACCGGCACTCTTAGGAATTAGTGTGCATTAGGAGCAGTGGTCAATACATGGATGAATATTGACCACTAGTTTCCTGAAGGTACCAGCACATTCACAGAAACCCGGCGGCATTATTGCTCTTCTCGATGAAGCTTGGTATGTATACTTGGTACTGTATCTTTAAATTAGTAATTTGGTATCAGTATTTTGGTTCTTAATATCTCTCTACCTCTGGCTTAATTCATTCATTCATTCATTTATTACGCTTTAGTTTTTAACTGTTTTGTCAATCTTAGATAGCTGTATGTGTACGTGTTTTGCAGTATGTTTCCTAGATCAACACATGAAACGTTTGCGCAAAAGCTGTATCAGACATTCAAAAATCATAAAAGGTTCAACAAGCCCAAATTGTCACGTAGTGACTTCACAATTTGCCATTATGCTGGTGATGTAAGTTGGGAATAGTTGGTGCATACTTCCAGATAGATAATTATAATAAGTAGGGTAGTTACTTGATGGAATATAGGAGCAGAATGCTAGATGTGATTTATTTCTAATTTGGAAAACTCATGTCTAATCAATGTAAACTTTAGGTCACGTATCAAACTGATTTATTCCTGGACAAGAACAAAGATTATGTTGTTGCAGAACACCAGGCACTTCTGTATGCTTCCACATGTCCCTTTGTATCGGGTTTATTTCCCCCCTCACCAGAGGAGTCATCCAATAAGTCAAAATTCTCTTCTATAGGTTCCCGGTTTAAGGTTGTTTTTTTTCTTTGGTCAATGAACCATGAATTGATTTCGATCTTTCTGCAGTTTTGATATCGTCGTTCATATGTCTTTCAGCAACAACTGCAGTCACTACTTGAAACTCTTAGTTCAACCGAGCCACACTACATTCGGTGTGTTAAACCCAATAATCTTCTTAAGCCAGGAATTTTTGAGAACAAAAATGTTTTGCAGCAACTGCGTTGTGGGGTAAGTGTGCTTGCTCTTCTGTCCTGCTTCTTGGCCAAACAGTTAATACTATAACTGAGTTTGAATTGTGGCTTGTGAGTTTGTTCTTATTGCACAGTGTCTGATTGCAGGGAGTCATGGAGGCAATTAGGATAAGCTGTGCTGGATATCCCACCAGAAAAACGTTTGATGAATTCGTGGATCGATTTGGGCTTCTTGCACCTGAAGCTTTGGATGGAAGGTATCTAAGCGGTTAATCTTCCTTCTCAAGTCTGTTAGCTTTGTTATTCTAAAAATCCTGATTTACTTTGTGTAATTATTTTAGTTCTGATGAGGTCAGTGCTTGCCAGAGGATTCTGGAGAAGATTGGACTTAAAGGATATCAGGTAACAATTATTATGTGGTCAGACCTTTAATTCATTGAAAGACTTATTATGTAGTCTAGGATATGCTTGTTTTTAAAATGGGGCTAACACTTTGCAATCAGTTAACTAAGAATCACTTGGATAAGAAAATTGCTATGTATTATTCAGAAATCTTCTTTGACCTGAGTTTTACAAAATAACGTTAACCAAATAAACCAAAATGAGTTATATGCTTGTTTTTAAAATGAGTTTGAATTGTTACAATAAGTAAAACATTAACCAAATAAACCAAAATGAGTTATATGCTTGTTTTTAAAATGGGTGGTGAGAAGTGGAAGTCTTTGACTGATGAAGTAAGTTTGTTGATTTTTGTTTTGAAATTTTGAATCATTGACTGAATTCTAGATAAGCTTTTATGATTGATGGATGGTTCCAAAAGTTAAGTTATTTCATCAGAAGGTGTATTTTGTTGATGCTGAAGTTATTTGCTAGTGAAATTTGCATGTTTGTGTGGCAGACAAGAATACTTGTTATATCCGGTAGAATGTATCCCTGCATGTTATTTTGATTTTTGATGTTTTATTAGATGGCAGTAATATATATTGTTTGCAGGTTCTGGATGAATACCAAAAATGTTTTGGGGAATCATGGAGAAGTGCACACATTACTTTATATTGCAAAATAACATATTGTTTCCCTGCATCCTATGTCTTCCAAATTTACCTCTCTTTAGTTAGACATTTTGTCATTTAGCCATTCAATTTTTAGCTTGGCAGTGATATGCTTGGTAACTTTTTAAACAAATTTTTGTTTGTTTTAGAATTAAGTATGCTTGGTACCTCTACAGTAGAAAATTTGCACTTTGTTCCATGATGAGGCTTTTAGTTAAGACTTATGATGTGCAACTTGAAGCTATGGGACTTCATAGAAGATTTATTATTTCCTAGTTTTTGTCTATTCCTTTTATTCCGACCTTATTCTGGAAAGTTGACAAGTCAACTCCTTGCAGGTACCAGAATGCAGATTGGAGAGTACGCCCTCTTCCTGATGTGATGATAAGGTGCATCTGTGTTTTAAGCTTGTCACATTTGATCTGATCATTGTTCTTCTCGTGGTTGTTTCCTTTTCTGCTCGTCTTCTATTCTTTCTATAGTGCTGGCTTTGTGTTAGGAACACGTAGGGTTCAATGAGCTAGTGACTTGGACTTAGGTATCCTTGAGCTGACTGTAGGTGTCATTCATTTGCGGCTCATTTTCTGAAAAATCATGATAATTGTCATTAATATGGGATTCGTTTTCCATGAAGTTACTCTATATAGTTTCCTCACACCTATATAGCTTCTTCTCCAGCAACCGCCAACAACAGCGGCGCCGGTGACTGGACAACCACCAACACCACCAGCAGCTTCGCAACCCTCTCATCTCTCTTAACACTTCGCAACTCTCTCTTCTCTCTTCCCAAATCGCAGGTTTCTTCCTTCTCTATTCATTTTTGTTGACTCTGTTTTTTATGTTTTTTTTGTTCTGTTCTGTTTCCTCTGCTTTCGTTGCTTCATAGTTCATGCTTGTTTATTTTTTTTGTTTTTTTTTCTGTTCAGCTTTTAATATATATACTTATTCTATTTTTTTTTCTGATTTTGATTTATTTGTTTGTATAATATATTCTGTTTTAGGTATATATATGATGGTATATATGTATATATAATTATATATAGGTTTTTGATATATCTGATGGTATATATGTATATATATAGGTTTTTGATTTTTGTTTTTTATGTTTTTTGGAAAATGACTATGTTGGGGTTTGTGGCTTTGTTGTTATTTTGATGTCTTAAACTTAATTTGAAGTGGTTCTTAGTTGCTTATGACAATTTGATGAGACTAATTTGAAGTGGTTCTTAGTTGCTTATGACAATTTGACATATATTGAGTCTTGGAACATCTTTTCTTCTTTTTGTTCTTGATTATTTTCAGTAGTTTTGAAATTTGGGTTTAATTGGGGGTTCACATGGTATATTATTGGAGTGTACCAAATTATCATTGCTCAATTTGAAATTTGGGCTTAATTGGGGGTTCGCATGTTTATTTTCAGTAATTTTCTGTTATTATTTTCAGTTCTGCTACAAACAGATTGATTACTGCTAAGGACCTTGCCTTTGTTCAGATTAACGTTGGCCATTTGGATGAGAGTGGTGTCTACAATGGTCACTTCTCCACTTTTGCCCTCTGCGGCTTCACTCGTGCACAGGTATCCCTAACTATCAATTTCTTGATTTTCTATTCTATTTTGGATTTTCATTACTACTTGATTTGTGTTGATTGTGTCGATTTTATCGTTAATTAGCTATGTTTAAGAATACACACTATACCTGTTAGGGTGATTTAAATTGGTTTGTGCATTTGTCTTGACTTGAGTTAAAATTTTTGTTGGGTTAGTTATATAGTTATGTAGCATTGGCATTTGGCACTATTTGAATTATTAGCATAAAATAATTCAGTGATTTGGTGAGAGATTAATCTACAATAAGCTTGCGTTTTGTAATATTTTTGCTCACGGTAATTGTGGCCTCTTTGGGAACATTGATGACTGTTTCATAGATGCATTTACTATTGCTAGTTGCTAGTTGCTAGTTGCTAGTTGCTAGTACTTACTATTTCAGTTAACCTGTTTAAGAATTCTATTGCTCAGGTCATGATTTTATGCTTATGTGTTTTATTTGCAGGGCAATGCTGATAGTGGATTGGATCGCCTGTGGTCCAAAAGAAAGCTGAAATTAAACAATAGATGCATCGTAGTTTGTTGTGCTAAGGTCAACTTTTGCTAGAGATAATATTGGAGTTTTTTGATGTATGCATTGCAATACTTGTTTTGAATTTCCATTTTCTTCTAAGAAAGTTGCTTCTTAATGGTTGGACATTGCATTGAAGAGTTTTTTTTGACACAGTTGAAGGGTTATTTATGTAAGGTTTAGTTCATATTTGCCACCTATCTTATCCTCCCTCCTGATATTGATGGGAAAAAAAATGGCAGAACTACCTTAATTTTAGTCACTGGCTAATTTTTTGTCTAAATTAATCTGTTATTTTTAGTATATACGTCTGTGAGAGAGATGGGACGGGAGAACTTTTTTTAATGAAAAAGGTAAAACAAAAATTATAAAAGAGGAGAAATTAAACGATACTAAATGTGACATTTAGTATCGGTTATTTAAAAAACCGATACTAAATGTCATTTTTTAGACAGCAAACACAATGTTAAAGTGACATTTAGTATCGGTTATTTAAATAACCGATACTAAATGTCACTTTTAGTATCGGTTATTTAAATAACCGATACTAAATGTCATTTTTTAGATAGCAAACACAATGTTAACGTGACATTTAGTATCGGTTATTTAAATAACCGATACTAAATGTCAATTTTTAGACAGCAAACACAATGTTGAAAAGACATTCAGTATCGGTTATTTAAATAACCGATACTAAAAGTGACATTTAGTATCGGTTATTTAAATAACCGATACTAAATGTCAATTTTTAGACAGCAAACACAATGTTGAAAAGACATTTAGTATCGGTTATTTAAATAACCGATACTAAAAGTGACATTTAGTATCGGTTATTTAAATAACCGATACTAAATGTACGTTTTCAAGACATAAAAATCACAAAAAAAATGTCATTTAGTATCGGTTTTTTGAAAATCCGATACTAAAAGTGACATTTAGTATCGGTCGAATTAGTATCGACAGATAACCGATACTAAAAGTGCAAAACAACCGATACAAAAAGCCTTTTCTCGCACTAGTGTTTACGGTGGTAAGGGCAAGTGGAAAGAGAATTCGGGCAAGAAGCCAAGTGGGGAGATGCTCCTGCGAGCATTGTGTGCCACAAGTGTGGTAAGCCAGGACATAAGAGTCCTGATTGCATGGTTAACAAGTGCTTCAAGTGTGGCAAGGAAGGGCATATAGTGCTAAGTGTGATAAGAAGGATGTGGTTTGCTCTGTTGTGGGAAATGGGGCATATTAGTACCAAGTGCTCCAAGCCAAAGAAGGAGAAAGTGAGTGGGAAGGTGTTTGCTCGCGAGTGCGAGGCGCTAATGAGATTAAGTACGTGTTTCATTAAGGGTACTCCATTGCTTGCTATAGTTGATCTTTGGTGCTACACATTCATTTATTCTTCTTTGTGTGTCTTTGATAAGTTGAATTTAGATTTGTCCATTATGAAGAGGAGATGGTCATCGACACTCCCGGCTAAAGGGTTCGGTGACTACTTCTCTCGTGTGTGTTAAGTATCCTCTATCGGTTTTCGATAGAGAGTTTCTTAATGGATTTAATTTGCTTGCCATTGGATGGATTGGATGTCATATTGGGTATGGGTGGTTAGTGAACAACCATGTTCATATCAATCGCTTTTTAATAAATCTGTGGATTTCTATCCTTCGTTCGAAGAGGAATGCATTTTGTTGCTGCTTGGCGGTTGCATAAGGTAATGAAAGATGAGGTTAAATTTGCTTTTGCGTTGATGGCGTCGTTATCATTGAGAGCAAAGCTAAGATTGATGAGTTCTTAGGTAGTGCGTGATTTTCTCGAAGTGTTTCCGATGAAATTCACGATGTGCCACGAGAGAGAAGTGGAATTTGGTATTGATCTAGTACCTAGTACTAGACCTGTGTCTATGGCACCGTATAGAATGTCTACAACTGAGTTATGCGAGTTGAAGAAAAGCGACTTGAGGATTTCTTTGGAGAAGAAATTCATAAGGCCAAGTGTGTCGCCGTGGGGAGCTCCGGTGTTGTTGGTGAAGAAGAAGGACGGGAGTATGAGGCTTTGTGTAGACTATCGGCAGTTGAACAAGGTGACTATCAAGAATAAGTATCCGCTCCCAAGGATCGATGATTTGATGGATCAATTGGTGGGTGCTCGTGTGTTTAGTAAGATTGATTTGAGGTCGGGTTATCACCAAATAAAAGTGAAGGATGAGGATATTCCTAAGACGGCGTTTAGGACTCGGTATGGACACTATGAGTATTCGGTGATGCCATTTGGTGTTACGAATGCTCCGGGGGTATTCATGGAGTACATGAATCGTATCTTTCATGAGTACCTAGATCGTTTCGTGGTGGTCTTCATTGACGATATTACGATTTATTCAAGTCCAGGAAGAGCATGTTGAGCATTTGAAGTCGGTATTGGGGATCTTGAGGATAGGAAGTTGTATGCCAAGCTATCTAAGTGTGATTTACGGTTGAAGGAAGTAAGTTTTCTTGGTCACATCATTTACGGAGATGGTATTGCGGTAGATCCATCCAAAGTTGATCTTTGTGTTGCGATGGGAGGCTCTAAGTCGGATTCATTGAGATTAGAAGTTTTCTGGGGCTAGCCGGTTACTATAGAAGGTTCATCGAAGGGTTTTCTAAGTTGGCACTTCCGCTAACTCAGTTGACTTGTAAAGGAAAGGCGTTTGTTTGGGATTATCGCTGTGAAGAAAGTTTCAATGAATTGAAGAAAAGGTTGACAACTTCCCTATTTTAGCGTTACCTAAGCCGGAGAGCCTTTCGTAGTGTATTGTGATGCTTCGAAGATGGGACTAGGAGGTGTTCTTATGCAAGATGGTAAGGTAGTAGCGTATGCGTCTAGACAATTGAGGATCCATGAGAGGAACTACCCTACCCATGATTTGGAACTTGCGGCAGTTGTGTTTGCATTGAAGATTTGGAGACATTATCTGTATGGTTTTAAGTTTGAAGTGTTCAGTGATCATAAGTGTTATTTGATCAGAAAGAGTTCAATATGAGGCAAAGGAGATGGTTAGAATTGTTGAAGGATTACGATTTTAGTTTGAATTATCATCCGGGGAAGGCTAATGTGGTAGTCGATGCTTTGAGTCGGAAGTCTTTGCATGTATCAGCAATGATGGTTAAGGAACTTGAATTGGTGGAGCAGTTTAGAGATATGAGTTTGGTCTGTGAATTGACACCACAGAGTGTTAGACTGGGTATGTTGAAGATCCATAATGAATTCTTGGATGTCATTAGAGAAGCTCGAAGCGGATATGATATTAAGTGGTTGAAATGGCGGTGGGGATTGATAATTAGATGATAAAGACTATGAGTTAGATGCATGGGGGTATTGAGGTGCAGTGGGAGGATTTGTATTCCTAGTGATGAAGAGATTAAGAAGGCAATTCTTGAAGAAGGTCATAGGAGTAAGTTGAGTATTCACCCGGGAGCTACAAAGAAGCTATTTTGGTAGCCTGGTATGAAACGTGATGTGGCTCAGTTTGTGTATGCCTGTTTGACTTGTCAGAAGTCAAAGGTGGAGCATCGTAAGCTTGCGGGGTTGATGCAACCGTTGGAGATTCGGAATGGAAGTGGGATAACATTTCCATGGATTTTGTGATTGGTTTGCCTAATACCAGTAAAAAGGATTTGATTTATTTGGGTAATTGTAGATAGATTGACAAAGTCGCTCACTTCTTGCCAATTAACATTACTTATCCGGTTCCGAAGTTGGCAGAGATTTATGTGAAGACGATTGTGAAGTTGCACGGTGTTCCCTTGAGTATTGTGTCTGATAGAGATCCTAGATTCACTTCTGAATTTTGGAGGAGTTTGCAAGAGGCTTTGGGTTCTAAATTGAGATTGAGTTTAGCGTACCACCCATGAGACATGGATGGATGGGCGAAGAGGACTATTCAGTCGTTAGAAGACTTGTTGAGGGCGTGTGTTCTTGAGCAAGGAGGTTTGTGGGATTCTCATCTACCATTGATTGAGTTTACTTACAATAATAGTCATCATTCTAGTATTGGGATGGCACCGTTCGAGGCATTTTATGGTAGGAGGTGTAGGACTCCTCTGTGTTGGTATGAATCGGGAGAGAGTGTGGTACTTGGTCCTGAAATCGTTCGTGAGACTACAAAGAAAGTGAAAATGATCCGTGAAAAGATGAAAGCTTCGCAGAGTAGACAGAAGAGTTATCACGATAGGAGGAGGAAAGATTTGGAGTTTCAAGCTGGAGATCATGTGTTCTTGAGAGTCACTCCTGTGACCGGGGTTGGCCGTGCTCTGAAGTCTAAGAAGTTAACTCCTCGCTTCATCGGTCCGTATCAAATTTTGGAGAAAGTTGGGAAAGTTGCCTATAGGGTGGCCCTGCCACCTAATCTTTCAAACCTGCATGATGTATTTCATGTGTCACAGTTGTGAAAGTATGTTCCTGACCCATCCCATGTGGTTCAGATGGATGATGTGGAGGTGAGGGAGAACCTCACTATGGAGACAATGCCGGTTAGAATTGAAGATCGCGAGGTGAAGGTTTTGAGAGGTAAAGATATCAATTTAGTGAAAGTGGTTTGGTTGGGAGCCGTTGGTGAAAGTATGACTTGGAAGTTGGAGAGTAAGATGAAGGAGGCATATCCGGAGTTATTTGACTCAGGTAATTTCGAGGACGAAATATTCTAAGTGGGGGAGAATTATAACGCCCCAAAATAATTTAATTAATTATTTGATTAAGTTATTAGAGGCTTACAATATTTATTTAAGTAAATTAATTAATTAGAAGTTTCTTTTATTTTCAGGTGGTGTCTAAGTAATTAGGGGTGTGCAAATAAGGCCCATTATTGTTAAGTGGCCCAAACCCAATTAGTAAAACCCTTGGGTCTTAGGAGAAACCCTTATTGGAGAGAAATCAAAAAAATTAGAAAGTGAGAAGTGTGTGAGAGTGAAAACGCGACTGCAACGAGAGAAAGGAGGGAGAGTCACGTGAAGCTCAAGGAGAGGAAGGAAGCTTGGATTGTTGGTGCCTTGGAGAGATTTCTTGAAGCTTGGGAGTTTCCTTCAAATTAACAAAGGTAAGGGGCTCTCTTTCATGATTAATAGCTCATAGAACTAGTATCCATAGGAGTTAGGTGTTAGGAAAGATTGTTTAAATTAATTTATGGTGTGCTTGATTGATTGGGTTGATTACTTGAATGAAAATGTTGATTGGGTTGACTATTATATGAAAATTGAATTGTTAATTCTATTCTAGTTGGTGTTAAGGTGTTATTGCATGGATTTAATGAAAATCAATAGGAGAAATTATGGTGATTGTTAGGTGTTTGGTAAATTGCTTGAATGAAGGTGTTTGGATGATGTTTGGTGGGGAGTTGCTATCGAGTTAAGCTGTGAACAGGGGGTGCCAAATTGGCTGGTTTTGTGTGCCTAAGTGCGCTGGGTGTTGCTGCGTGGGGGTGTAGCGCAGGCAGAGACGCCAAATTGGCATGCCCTACGCGCCTGTGTGCGATGTGTGTGTGTGTGTGTGTGTGTGTTGGTGTGTGGCGCAGGCAAGGGCGCCAAATTGGCGTGCCCAGAGCGCCTGGTGTGTGTCACGCGTGTGTTGGTGTTAGCACGCAGCGAGGCGCCAAGTGTGGCGGCCCGTGCGCTTGTGTTGTGTGTGGAGTTCTGAGTGTGGCGTGCAGGCGCCATTTTGGGTGCCAAATGCGCTGTGTTCTTTGGTGTTTAGTGCAGTCGCCATTTGGTAGCCCAAGTGCACTGTGTGCACTTGTGTCCTAGTGCAGGGCGCCAATTTGGCCGCCTGTGTAGTCCGGGTTGTCTTTGGTGTCTAAGTCTTTGGCGCCAATTTGGGTGCGCCTGTGTTCTGTGTTCTTTGTGTTTGATGCTTAGGGCGTTGATTTGGGTGCCCATGGCGCAACTTTGTGCGCTGTGCTAGGGGACGGGCGCCAATTTAGCGTGGCCGCAACCTTGTGCGCTGTGTCTAGGTGAAGAGGCGCTGTGGCGGCGACCACCCATGGCTTGATAGTGTGCGCCGTGTCTTGGTCTTTGGTTTAGTCCACAGGTGTTGTTTGATCCCACAGGTGTTGTTTTTAGTCCTTGGTGCTGTTTTAGTTCCTAGGTGTTGTTTTAGTCCCTACGTGTGGTTTTTAGTCCTTGGTGTGGTTTTAGTCCTTGGTGTAGTGTTAGTCCTTGGTGTTGGAATTAGTCCTTGGTGTTCTTTTAGTCCTTTTGGTGTTGCTTTTAGTCCTTGTGGGTACATTCTTTCTGATGATGTGTAATAAATGGTGAAATGAACATTGGTGATTAGGGTCTATGACCTTTCTTGGTGTTGGTGAGTAAATAAACTATTGGTGAGCATGCTAATGCATATTGTGGTGATTTTGGTGTTATGGTGCATAGTCATGGTGTCGCATAATCATATGCATTTTTGGTGAATAGGCTTCGGCCTCATTAAATACTTTGGTGAATGCCCTCAAGGCTATTTTGGTGATGGATCCACATGCATATGCCCGTGGAGTTTTGGGCTGCATCTCATACACTTACATGCATCTGGTGACTTCTTTGGTGATTATAAATTAATGATGTATTAAATATGATTGTATATAGGTGTGTTAGCTGCCTGCTCTATTGCGTTGCTTGTTTTATTTGTTATTACTTATGTAAAGAGACTCACGCTACTGCTTTATGTTGCTTCTCATGTCGGCAACGTGCAGGTGACAGCGACTGAAGGTGTTTCGGTGCCTTCTTCTAGTTGGTTGAGTCAGCTATGATACGTAGCACCGGGGGGGCGTTTTAGTACTTGTCGTTTCATTTTATGCTTGAACTTCCATTTGGTTTTGTAATACCATACTTTAAGTTTTGTTATATTTCCGCTGCGATGGTTTTTACTTTATGTTAACTATGGTGCTATGTATCTCGTACTTGGAGTTTATTTTTATTAATTATTTTGGAGTTATTAGATGTGTTTTGTTTAAATGTGGCACCCTCGTGTCGTGTACTTTGAATTTTTTTCAAACTCGATTTTCAAATTAATTAAATAGTAGCGTATGTAGAAGGGGGTGTTACAGTCAATGCCTTCTTTTTGTGTAAATCCCTTTGCAAAAACATGAGTCTTGTACTTCTCCACATTGCCTTTTGAGTTCCTTTTAGTTTAAAATATCAATTTGTTACCAATGGGTTGCACACCTTGTGGAAATCGGACAAGATCCCAAACATCATTGTCCTTCATGGAACTAATCTCTTCATTCATTACATCAACCCACTTTTGAGAATTAGAAATCTCCATGGATCATCTTCCATCATACCAATGTCAACTTCATGTTCTTGGAGAAATACAAAATAGTCATTTGGTACTGCACTTCTCTTTTCTCTAGTGGAACTCCTTAATGGCATGGTTTCTTGAGGTGGAAGACTTTGCTTTTCTATAACAATTTGTTGTATGAGGAGTTTAACATTGGCTTGACTTGTTGTGTCTTCAACAAGCTCAAGGAAAGGGATCCTGCAAAAATAAAAACAAAGTCCCTAACTATATCCCCCTGCAAACTCAACATTCTCAAAAATGATAAATATTCTGTTGGATGATATCTGATCTGAAGGTGACTGCTGTATGAATAATATGTGATGTTGTGATTGATTAGATTCTATGAACTGATATACTGCTTATTATAGCCTTTATTATGTGGTTTGAGACTCACCCCTTATGTTGTTATTTACACAGGTAACCATGAGTGAGGTCTTATTCCTTCACATCCCGAGTCGGTCTGCTCTGATACGTAGAACCTAGGGGATGGGCATAGATTTCTAGTTGTATTGTTTGGTTCACTGTCGAACTGTTTTAGTTGAGATTATTATGTCATTTGCTGAGACTGTAGTTCTTTTCCTTGAGATTAGATTTTATTCCGCTGCGTGATGTACGATTTATCAGTGCGTGGATTAAATTATTATATTTTTGAGGATCCCATTCCACATAATTTGGTGTTGCGTATTATTTTGATGAAGTAGATGTTTTGTTTTATTTTGTTGTTGTTTTCAATAAAGCAGGTGTAGCATCCCGTTTGGATGAATTAAAATAAATAAATTTGTAAACTCTGATATTTATTATAAATAGCCGGGTAGAAATGGGGTGTTACACCTTCTTTTTGTGTAAATCCCTTTGCAAAAACATGAGTCTTGTACTTCTCCAAATTGCCTTTTGAGTTCCTTTTAGTTTAAAATATCAATTTGTTACCAATGGGTTGCACACCTTGTGGAAATCGGACAAGATCCCAAACATCATTGTCCTTCATGGAACTAATCTCTTCATTCATTACATCAACCGACTTTTGAGAATTAGAAATTTCCATGGATCATCTTCCATCATACCAATGTCAACTTCATGTTCTTGGAGAAATACAAAATAGTCATTTGGTACTGCACTTCTCTTTTCTCTAGTGGAACTCCTTAATGGTGTGGTTTCTTGAGGTGGAAGACTTTGCTTTTCTATAACAATTTGTTGTATCAGGAGTTCAACATTGGCTTGACTTGTTGTGTCTTCAACAAGCTCAAGGAAAGGGATCCTGAAAAGACAAAGACAAAGTCCCTAACTATATCCCCTGCAAACTCAACATTCTCAAAGAAGCGAGCATTTCCTGAATAGAAAATCGACTTACTTGCGGGATCAAAAAATTTATACCCCCTAGACCTTTCAGAGTATCCAAATAAATAGCAACTCACGGTCCTCGAGTCCAGCTTCTTCTCATTTTTCATATAAGGTCGTGCTTCAGCTGGACAACCCCAAACATGCAAGTTCTTTAAACTAGGTTTTTTTCCTGTCCAAAGTTTGTAAGGGGTGTTTTGTAGTCGCTTTAGTTGGAACCCAGTTAAGGATATATGCTGCAGTTTTAAGTGCTTCTTTATAGAGTGATTTTGGCAAGTTAGTACGCGAACTGGCATAGTGTCTTTGTGGTACGATACCGCATTCCTCTAGAATTTTAGCAAATGGCCCTGGACATTGTTCACCTGAATTGTCATACCTACCATAGTATTCAATATCACGATCAGACCTGACACTTTTGATTCTTTTGTTGAGTTGAATCTCAACTTCAACTTTATAATTTTTGAACACGTGCAACGACTTTTCCTTTTCATGAATGAGATAAACGAAGCCATATCTTGAAAAATCATCTATGAACATTATGAAGTATTGTTGACCATTCCACGAAACCGGAGAGAATGACCAACAAATCTCTGTATGTATAAGTTATAAGACGTCTGAAATCCTATTGGCCTCAAATGTCCTTTTTTTGGGTTGTTTTCTCTTTATACAACGTGTACTTACATGCATTGATTTATGAAATGAAGCAGTTGTCTCAATGGAATAAAGAATGACGAAACCTGACAAAACTCGGAACCAACCAATTCTAAATCATGACACAAATTGAATTTCTCATTCCCAAATGAACAACAAATACCGACTTTGTCAAAATTAGCAACAAAAATCAAATTCCGTCTAAAAGACTGAACAATAAAAGTTTCATCAAGATCCAAATAAAATCCAGTTTTTTTAACGATAATCTAAATTTTACAATTGCCACAACTTGAACCATCTTGCCGTCACCTATATAAATGTATCTTTCAACATCAGTTGCCTTTTGGAAATTCATGCAACCCTCCATAGACACACAGATGTGAGTCATGATACCAACATCTTAAAATTAACCTCATAACAAACCATATTAAGTCTCTTATTTAAAATTTGTATTTACAGCTTCCTTTTCCTTCTTACTTTTCATTCGCTTGCCTTCATACTTGATTGAAATAAGTTTGTCAAGAGCGTACATATCTAAAACTTTATGTTTGCGACAAAGCTATTTTCAATGTCTGCAAGGAACATCTTAACCATAATAACTTTTTGAGATATTTTGTCCTTGAATGCTTCCGGAATCCCCTTCTTCATGATCATCAAGCACATGCGATTTGACTTCTCCCACATTTTCGTTACTCCAAACAGTAAGCAGTGGAGGAGAGGCCATCCTTAATGCAAGGTTGAGGGTCATTCCTTCTTGATTCTCATTTTATTAATTTACTCCAGTTTTTGTTTTGGGCTTTTGACCCATTTTCTGTTTAGAACCCATTTTTCCAAAAAAAAAAAGTTAAAATGAAAATCAACAAATATAAAATTAAATAAAATGAAAATCCGTAAGGCCTACCTCAATTGACTTGTTAGACTAGATATTATGTTCTAAGTTCGACCTCCAGACCCGCCGTAGTTGGGTGTGAGTTTTGGTGTGATTGCCTATCTACTTACTAAAAATAAACTGAAAGTCCATGTTTTTAGCTACAAGATTTAAGCTATGCTATTGTAGCTTTCAAGTAACTTTTTTTTCCATAAGTAAAGAATATCATTAATAGAATTTTATCTTTGCAAAGAAAGATGAAAAAGGATACATCAAAATGCTTTGGATAATTAACACCAAAACAAGACACCGATACACCATATAACACCAAAGCTAACCACAACACCAGCAAGGCAAGCTAACCCAATATACTACACACAAATGCTAAACACCAGGTCAACAAGATACACCTATGCTAACAGAACACAAACTAACTAACTAACACAAGCTACATCACATTAGAACTATCAAAACATGACCTATGTAGAAGCTACAACACCACACAGCTAGTAAAGAACAACGTACGCCCAAAGCAAGCCCAAGAGCGAAGGATGTTCTTCACGTCATGATTAGCAGAAAGACTTGCACAATAGAAGCACCACTTCACACCTTATCAGATGGTGGAAGTAATCCTCTAGTCCTTAAAACACCAATTAAGGTCACAAGAGAAAATTAGGTTTGAGAGCACACCAGCATATAAACCTCAAAAGAGCATGTCCGAAGAGTGTCCACACACGAAAATATGATGTCGTTCCTTACCTCAACTTTGCTTAATACATTCTTGGTAGCTCTCCTCCTCTACACTAGGGAATTGGGGGAACTAATGAAATTTCCCCACATAG
Source organism: Oxytropis ochrocephala (assembly GCA_020916435.1). Classification (NCBI taxonomy): domain Eukaryota; kingdom Viridiplantae; phylum Streptophyta; class Magnoliopsida; order Fabales; family Fabaceae; genus Oxytropis; species Oxytropis ochrocephala. The sequence goes on from CM037095.1 coordinate 54,051,429, forward strand.
AAGCACCCAAACACGCCCTCAAAACCCCCACAAACCCAAAGAGGAACCCAAAGCGAAAAGGCAGAGTCGTGAGCATCCAGCACAGACACCTAGAAACCCAACTCCTTACCAACATCATGAAACAACCAAGATGCTACATCAGGGCGACAATAAACCAAAACTCTAAGAACTAATACACCTTGAACAAACCAACTAAGAGGACTACTGCAAAACACACTACTCTAATAGAAATATAAAAGAGACACCAACCTAAGAAGTAACAAAACACACACCTTAGCATCAACCATTAATCGAGATACCCTGAAACACTACAGAGAAACAAGGGGAGAAAAATGAAACATGTGTAGTGTAGTCCTTAGTGCATACTACTCCACAACACAAATCAGGCACTCCCTTTCCAGCAAAAGCGTTTCCATTCTGATTCAATAGACCACTGCAACCAAACCTATTCACCAACAAAAGCAAAATGATGGGCCACCTGAAAGAAATAGAGCTATCGAAGCAAAACACCACCAGATTTTCTTTGCCAAGACTGCAACTCAGTAGCATCCTCGTCAATCACCTTCCAAAACACCTAATCATGAAATACCACCACAAGGAAAACGAAGCACCAGGAAATGTGAACCCCTGTATCAGATAGAGGAGGCGAGACATCATGATTTAACACTCATATCGTCACCCCAAAACCATATCTAGGAAGAGAAGGAAAAGGGTATAGAAGGTGAAAGATAGTGTGGTGGTAGCTGATGGGAGAGGGTAGTGAAGGCTGAGGGAGGAGGAAGCACAGAGGTCGAATTGGTCCGTTGTTCACGAAAATCAGAGTGGGGTGGGACGGAAGAAAAGGGTGGGGGCCGAAGCTAAGGAAGGGGAACGATGGAGAGAGTGATGGCAGAGGTGGAGCTCGTGTTTTAATAAGGATCTCGTTATAAGTTTTGACGATAACAAACTAAGTAAGATTTAGGTTTTCTAATGAAGTGCGATCTAACATGTTTACCAAGTGCTAAGAGCATGTTACCAAACATAGCAAACTAAGGTTCTACCATGGTTTAACATATTGATAAAATACCAGGGTAGAAATACCTTGAGAAGGTTACATTATGAGAAGTTTAAAATAAGTCAAACAGAAGGTTTGACCAATTAATAGAAGATTGACTGAAAGTCAAATAGAAGGTTGACCAAAAGTCAACTGAAGTCAAAAGAAGGTTGACTCAACAAACACATTAGAAGCATAAGTTCATGTTTGAGAAGGTTAATGTGAAAGGAGATGTAATGTTGAGAAGGTTACCGGAAACTGTAACCATTTTATCCCAAACACATTAACTCGTCTTGAATGATCTTCAGTTGCATAAAATGAATAATCAAATAAGGTAATGCATGATTATTGTTTGGGTACATTTTGAGTGTTTGTTTCATACTAGGAAGCTTGAGAAGCTTCATTGCTAGCTGGTACAGCCTGGGCTACAAGGCAAGAACAAGTCATAGATATTTAGTAGAACACTAGGAGAGTACATATCCAACTCAAGAAAGTTCATTTTTGCAGTTAAAGTAAAAAAGCAAAGCTTGAGAAGGTTCAAAAGCAAGCAACTTTTGTACCTTACCTCACATCACTCCTATGGAACAATGGATACTCCAAACGTCTCTCTTGAAGTTTCTAACGGCAATATTCATACTCCATGGCTATTTAAGAAGCTCATTCTGAAAATTCAAAGTATGAGAGTTAATTGCAACCTATACAAAGTCAAGTTTCTCTCTTCGCATCCCACACTCAAAGCTTCTACAAGTTCAGATCACTGATCTCTTTCTTGAGTGTGTGCTAGCTTGTTTTGCAACATATAATACTTTGTATTCAGCTGTATTCAAGCTCTTAATCATCCCTAAACTCATACCCCTTAAGCAAAATGTTGTCGCGAGGTCTAGTGCAGAAGCCGAATATAGAGCCATGGTTGTAGCCACATGTGAGCTCATTTGGATTAATCAACTTCTCCACGAATTGAAGTTTGGGGATAATGAAGCAATGAAACTGTGTTGTGATAACCAGGAAGCTCTACATATAGCTTCTAATCCAGTGTTTCATGAGAGAACTAAACACATTGAGATTGATTGTCATTTTATCCGGGAGAAAGTTCTATCTAAGGAAGTCATCACCGAATCTGTTAGTTCTAATGATCAACTTGCAGACACGTTCACAAAATCCTTAAGAGGGCCAAGAATTCAAAATATTTGTTCCAAGCTTGGAGCATTTGATTTATATGCTCCACCTTGAGGGGGAGTGTTGGAATTATAAAATATTGGAACATGTATTGTAATTAAGACATTGGAACATGAATTGTAATTATTCCGGACTGAGCTAGTAAGCCCAATAGAGGTACTCAGCACAAAGTGGACCAGCGGCCCAACTCACTGGAATAGGCCCAACAAGGCCCAAGCGCTCATCCTTGCAGCGCAAGTCTTGCTCCTGGCCGTTGCGCATAATCCGGTCAGGGCGCCTTACTCTAGCAGTGTATAATTACCACCCCCATTGATAATATTAGGTACGTTACTCTACCTTGTGACCCTACCCGAGCATTGCACTGACTTGAGCGTCGGAGTGTCGTTGCAGGTACCACCCGCGGGCGGCCAAGACCGGTCCATCCAGCTCCTCAGCGACCGGCCTACACATAGCGACAACAACACTTCTATTGATCAGGTACGATCAATTGGCGACCACAGTGGGAGGCCCGAGCGCTATCCTACCTTCATCATGTCGCCGCAAAAACAGCCAGTTACGCGGGCATCATCACGACTCAATCCCTCTGGGCAGAACACTCGCCTTCAGTAGACCCCAGAGGGTGTTCTGGTAATTGTTCACGAATCGCAAGGCAATCCTCGTCAAGAGCCCTCGGTGCATGGCGGTCGAGGACCAGTCTAAGAACAAGTCGAGTAGCTGGCTCAACAGCAGCAAATTCCGGCCGAGCTAGCCAACGCCGGAATTTCAGAACCTCTGCCCGAACACGTGACTCAAGCATTCATGCAAATACTTCAGACCAAGAATCAACTCATTGCTGATCGAGATGAAGTGATCTCGCGCTACGAGAGAGGGTCGATGCCGATCCGCCAACGAACGGCCAACGGAGAACCCTCAGCACAGGGTCGCCCATCTCGTAGACACAAGATGCCTCCTCGAAGGAACATCCCTCACCGCGGGAGCACCTCTCGTCGATCGCCCGCACACCGAAGCAGAGCACTAAGGTCACCCGCTCGTTGGAACGTGCGCAGACGTCATTCCCCTTCTTATGACTACGATTATGCGAACTCTAGTTATCACCCTGAAACGGATCGCGCACCCGCAAGATACTCTTCTTACGAGTCCTCTGGTTCTCGAAGGTCGAGAAACCGATCCTGGGATTCGTACAATAAGTTTGACGACTATCGCGACAGAGTAATCAGAGACGCCTCTCAGGCCGCTATAGGACCGAGGAGTAACCATCCCGAGTGACTCAGGGGGCAGTAGCTAGACATCAGCTTTATGGTCCACCAATTGGCAGTGGGTATTACGGAATGCCGACCGAGGAGACATGCTTCGCTATGTAGCCCTTCGTGTCGAGCTATATTCCAAACGGCCAAGGACCGTTTACAAGAGAAATCCGGCGTTATCGCATTCCGAGGGACCCGAGGAAGCCGTTCAACTTGAATAAATTTGATGGTCACAGGGACGCAGACAAACATATTAGGTACTTCAACAATTACTGCAGTTACAGAGAACTAGGCTCGACGATGAAGTGCCGATAATTTCCTCAATCGCTCGATGGCCGGGCGTTAGAATGGTGGGAGTCTCTACGACCCAACACCATCTCCACTTGGGAAGTTTTTATCAGAATATTCCTAGCAAATTATACGGCCAACTGATAACTCATATTTATATGAGTTATTTATACTCATTCAAAGAATAAATCACGCAAGTTCTCTAGCAATACAAGGTCAATTTAATTAGTTTTATGTTAGTTTCTTATTTCTTAGTCAATTAGAGGTCTCATTGTTAAATCTGTGCATTTTGGCACCTCGTGGTGCCTTTGAGAGCGTTTTGATGTTTCTTGTGCTTGTGCAGTAAAAGTGCTGAACATGACCACGTCCCTCACCACGTTGTTGCGCCCGAAAAAGTCCCCGAGGGAGAACCTTCCTCGTTTACAACTTTTCTAAAAAAGAAATCTTTTAATGAAGCCGCCACTAACATTTATTAAGGAAAATATTAGGAAAACCTTTTGGAAAGCAACTGGTCTTTCAAAACTCGAGAGATGTAGGTTGGAATTCGGTTAGGTGTGGGGAAGGTATTAGCACCCCACACCTCCTTTCTACCGAAAGGGAACCTTTAATTCGATGTGTGGTTTGGATTGTTTGATTTGAAATGAATTTCGTTCTACTTCTTTTCTTTTCCTTTTTATTTGAAAGAGTTTTTTAGAAAACGAGGGAGAAAGAAATCTTTTTGGGATCTTTGAAAAGTGAAACTAAACTAAGATTTTTTAAAAGAGTGCTTGACGGGATATGACCCGCTCCTACGTACCCTCAATGAGATGAGGGATCAAAGCTACGTAGTTCTTGGTTCTTAATCTTGAGAAAATCTGTGTTTTGTCTTTATCTTATCTTTTGGGTTTTGGAAATATGACTCAAGCGTTCATGAATACCAAACAAGCAATGGCTTCGAGTGGCGTTCATTACTAACTTGAAAGAAAAGTGTTGGGCAGGTAATCAATCGAGCAATTACTCAGTGATCACTAGTTGCAAGCGTTTTATTATCTTTTTGAAAATGTTTTGGAAAAGGATGAGTCTTAGTGATAATTACCACTAATGGCTCATATTATTTTTAGGAAATTTGAATTGGGTTTTTGTTGTTTAATTAATGTGTGGGAGCTTTCATAATAGTCAAACAAGCAAAGGCTTCGAGTGACTACCACTAGTAACTCCATCATTGGCGATCAAACAAGCATCGGCTTCGAGTGATGGCTAATGATTTTGTTTATGGAAAATGCCTTAGGGTTTTTATTAGAAAACATTTGATTTTGGACTTGAAAAGAAAGTAGAACATTACAAATCCTTTTTTATTCAAAACCGAGACAACAATGAAAGCATAGGCAAAGCAAACATGAAGAATATTTACAAGTCGCCATGAACAAATGAATACATGATTGAACAAGCATATGAGTGTACAAGTATGCAATTGTAAAATACAAGGCATAACATTATTGAATGCATAATTAAATGCATGAGCATATAATAGTGGAAGGCAAGGCATGGTATTATGGAATGCATGAGTAGGCAAGTATTAAAATGCATGAACATACATGTGTAGAACACAAGACATGAGATTAATATATGCATGGGCATTTAAGAGAGTATGAATGCAAAAGATATAAACTTGTATGAGTGCATGAATGATAGGATGCAAAGTGTAAAAATCTTTTGGGGTATTTGTGCAAATAAACAAGTGGTAAAAACTTGTGGTAAAAAGTTAGTAAAGAGTAAAAAGTTAATGAATGGTAAAGTAAAAATGCATGAGGTGAATGGTAATTACTTAATGAGATGGTAAAGTAAAAATGCATGAGGTGAATGGTAATTATTTAATGAGATGGTAAAGTAAAAATGCATGAGGTGAATGGTAATTATTTAATGAGATGGTAAGGTAAAAACATGCATTAATGGTTGAAAAGGTTAAAAACACCTTAACACATTTATACTCATCTACACAAGATCATGCAACACAATTTTAGCACAAAGATGAGCATCAAAAAGGCCTCTAAGGCCGAACCCTATATGAACATAATAACAAATCATTTCAAGCTAAAAATCATAATCAACACATAGGACAAATTATGCAAATCAAACACTTCAAGCATTTTATTTACATAAATCAAAGAGAAAAGAAAGCAAACATAAACCCTAATTTCTAAAGACCCAAAACCGAAACTTCTAGACCCATACATCAAGCCAAAGTTCAAATTGCAAGTCATGATGTGAACAAAAAGATGCATACAATATGTGAAAATTCTTTATTCATGGAAAAGTGAAAATGAGTATGAAAATGCAAAAAACACATGGCTAAAACACAAGAACACTCTCATCAAGGCCAAGGGCTCACTTCAAACACCCAAGTCTCCCAATGTCCTTGACATAGTGTTTGAAATGAGCCCTCTAAGCCTCTTTGAGAGAGGAAAGAGGAGTAGAAGAAGATTTACATGTTAATAATTGAAAATGCAAGGGATATTAGGCTTACCTCAAGAAATAACTAGAAAAGGAATGAAGATGTGAAATAGGAGCAAGAACACTTGAGGGAACACCTCCAACAATCTAGATCCTCACGCAAATCCTCTTCCTTGGGTGGATTTTTATGAAACTTGGATGATTATGGAAGCTTGGAAAGAGAGTTATTGAATAAATGAAAGATTATCAAGCTTTGGTATTTGATGATTGAAGAAATTATGGAGAGAATATGGTGGAGAGGATTTCGGCCAAGAGGGAGGAGAGGAGGAGAGGTTGGTGGCTAGGGTAAAAATGAGAGTGTGTGTGTGAGCTAGGTCTTATTTTGGGCTTTTATATGAAGTGAAAACTTAAAGGGTAATTAGGACAATGTAACTCTTGCAAACCAATAGGATTTGAGGTAAATTTTGAATCAAGGGTCAAGATGCAAGATCACATGGATTGAGGGTAATTAAAATCATAAAATGGGAGAGAGAGAGGGCTGGAATGCGCAGCCTAAGAAGGGTGGTGAAGGTTAAGCTCATTTACAAAAATGTAATTTTCTACAAAGCTTATTACACAAGTGTCATTTTGATTCAAATGAAAGGTGAGGATTGATTTTCACATTTAAATGGAAGGCCATGATTTAATACAATTTGCAAGCATTAAAAATAAATGAAAATGGGGTGAAATGGGCTGTTTATGCGCAGCAAGGAGTGTGAGAGAGTGAGTGGAATTGCAAATTGTCTTATTGTACTATCCTTATCCTTTCAAAATTCAAAAGATGTAGAATATTCCTTCTAGATTATTCTTCCTAGTTCATGCCATTTTGGGCTATATCCATGATTCAATGATTGGGCTCTGAATTTTATGATCTCACCAATCCCAAAATTGATTTATTTACCCCACCTCAAAGGAAAAGACCATTTTACCCCTCCATCCAAAAACTAGGTTTTTAGGCAAAAAGGTTTAATATTTATGCACAAAAATAATCACAATGGAGCACAAATATCTCTCAAATAAATCATTGATGATTATTCAAGGCTTTGGGACAAAAGACCGCTTTTATTGTGAAATGACCAAAATGCCCTTTCACTCTAAAAACCCTAGTTTTTGCACTGAAACACATTTCCACTTCAAAAATGATTTTTCTCCCTAGGAGTGACCTCTAGTACCTTGAAATGCATGTTGGATGACTTGTTTTGAGGAATTGTCCCTTATTTGTGAAATGACCAAAATACCCTTTTGTACTAAAAACCCTAATTTGTCTAAAAGTGCATTCTAACTCCAAAAATGATTTGAAACTTTGAAATGACTTTAGAATCCTAAATGCAATGCATGATGCTTTTTACTTTTTAATTTAATTATTTTTGGGGAAAATTAGGGTTTTGACTAAACATAGGACAAAATTGGGGTATGACAGTTTGCCCTCTTTATTTGGATTTTATCAAGAAATATGAATCGCGCAAGAGACATTTTTGAAGATAAAATAGAAATAAAGAATTCGAGAAATCATGCCAATTTTGTCCATTTGGGGAAACGGATTTTCTTTTTTTTTTTTTTTTTTTTTTTTTGAATACTTGAGTGATCAATTCAAGCGCCCTATTGTGATGACTACTTGAATGCACATCCGACTTAGCCTTCTATATTTTGAAAAAGCGATAAATGAACACTTAGCGTCTTTGAGAAAAGTTAAAAGGGGTTTTGGCGTCTCGAAAGCGATAAATGGGCACTTGGCATGCAGCGGTAAAATGCCCAGTTGCCTAAAACGTAATCCTTAAAGCGAACTCTTGGCGAATCCAGAGTTTGCACGCGGCTTGGAGGAGCACGTTTCTGAAATCTTTGGTCTTTCGAGCGGCCGGGGATCGTTATCGGCTCGGAGGCGATATCTGAGATCAATCTACGGCGTCCCCACGTATCTTAGGGCCGATACAACTATTCCGTTGCGCCTCGCATGGGTTGCGGTCCATCGCGTTGCTCGTATACGATGTGAAACCTCTCTTTTGCACACTTGGGCGCTCTCTTTTCTCTTCTGCGCGCTTGGACGCTCTCTTTTCCTTTTCTCTTTTCTCTTTCTTCCTTTCTGATTTTTTTCTCCTTTGCGCGCTTGGACGCTCTCTTTTCTTTTTCTCATTTCTCTTTCTTCATTTACTGATATTTTCTCCTTTGCGCGCTTGGACGCTCTTTTTTTTTCTCTTTTCTCTTTCTTCTTTTCTGATCTTTTCTCCTTTGCGCGCTTGGACGCTCTCTTTTCTTTTTCTCTTTTCTCTTTCTTCTTTTCTAATGTTTTCTCTTTTGCGCGCTTGGACGCTCTTTTTTCTTTTCTTTTTTTACTGAGGGTCAACACTTTAAGCGCCTACAAGGTAACAACCTAATCCCTAAGGATCCAGGCGAGCACTAAAGCCCTACATGATAACAACCTAATCCCTAAGGATCCAGGCGAGCACTAAAGCCGTAAATGATAACAACCTAATCCCTAAGGATCCAGGCGAGCACTAAAGCCCTAAAAGATAACAACCTAATCCCTAAGGATGAAGGCGAGCACTAAAGCCCTACATGATAACAACCTAATCCCTAAGGATGAAGGCGAGCACTAAAGCCCTACAAGATAACAACCTAATCCCTAAGGATGAAGGCGTGCACTATAGCCCTACAAACGGTCAACTTTAAGCGACCCTCACGCGCCAAGATAACTGGTTAAAGAATTTCCATATTTTGTTATGTGAGGATGCAAATGCAATGCTTTGATGCATGATATGACATGAATTTTGGGTTTTTAAACAGTTTTGATGAACATTTTTGTAATGATGAGACACGAGACTTGGATGCAAAAAGTGGAGGTGAATCTGGATCATTCTTTTTGAAAAAAAAGCTAATTTTGATTTAAAACTCTGGTGTTCTCAGGGTTTTTATTTACAAACAAACTCATTTATGTTTTTCTCCATTCCATGATAACTGAACTTTCAATAACAATCTTGTGCTTTCTCTATGAAACATTGCCAAGTGAACACACATGAATATGCAGACGCCAGGTGAGTGTTTAGGATGAATGCCAAGCTGCCCCAATTCAGGCCTTTGGCGACTGTGAATGAATGACTTGCCCCACATGCGGTGGTATTGGCAAACGAGTGTGAAAGGAAGCGGAGTGAAAGAGCAAATACATAAGAACTAGTGCCACGGTGACACACAGTGAAAGGATGAATGGCCCTGGATGGACATCGACAGGACTTTCCCGGACTAGGGTGGGCGGGTGGTGAAGAGAATGCCCCAACTTTTAGATCTGAGCGGTGTTCTCAGTGCAATTCTTTGGTTTTCTACTAATGTCTTGACCTTTGGTGTGAAAGAAACCTCACTTGGTGATCACTAAACCTTGTTTCAATGCAGTTGGAATGCGTTTGAAGTGCAAGTCTTTCTTTTTCTCATCACCTTTCTTTTTCCGATTGTTTGTTTTTGTTCCCTCATCTCTTTTTCCCGAGGGTTTGTTTTTTCTTGATCAGCTTTCTTTTTTCTGATCGTTTGTTTTTTTCTTTTGAGCGAACACATTGTAAACAGATAAACTTAGTTGTCCTAAGATTTAAAATTTGAGAAAACAACAGCAATCAGTCATTGATCGGAATGGACTTTTCGGGGTTGTGGTGTTTTGTGGAGGAAGGATGATTGGGCTGGATGAAGTGCTTAGGGCTAATGGTAGGGTGATTTTTATTCGGCGTTGGTGACGATCGACGATTTATGATGGTTATTTGGTTTGATGAGGTGCTTGGAAATTTTATTCTGGCTAAGGGTTTGTGGAGAGCGGGATTCGCGGTCAAAAGGAAGTGTTTGCGGTTTATGGAAGGAGGGTGTATGGGAATGATGAAGTGTTTGAAGGTTTATTGAGACAAGGATCTTTTATGTTTTGGGGTAACATGTATCACTCACCACTTACATTTCTTTGTGTTTTCCTTTGTTTTGGGATTTTCATTTTTGAATCCCCTTTTTTTGATTTTCTCTTTTCCTTTTTCTTTTTTTTTTTTTTTTTTTTTATGATTCTTTTCCTTCTTTGACTCGGGTGAGCTGATAAAAAGTGATGCACTGTTGTTTTTTTTTTTTTTTTTTTTTGATTTTTTGATATTTTAGATGATCCTTGTCTAGGGTGATTTGAGGGTATATTTTTGAGTTTAGTTTTTTTCTTGGCTTAAGGTAGGTAGGAAAAGGACTTTCTGGGATTTTGGGTTCTTGACGGTATGGGGAGATGGCCATTCTTCATTTCAAATTCGATTGTTTATTTTTAAGTAAAACATGACAACATGTTCATCTATCTATATGTGTTTGCTCCTTTTTTGCATTTGTTTCTTTTTTTTTATGCCCTAACTTTTGCCTGGACCGCTCTTTGCGAGTTTTCAATCCACCGGGCGCTCTTTTTTTTTTTTTTTTTTTTTTTGCCTAGGTCGCCCTTTGCGGGTTTTCAAACTAGCGAGCTTATTTTCTTGTTATTATTATTTTCTAAAGGACTTGCATTGAAAGAATATGATATTAACAAGGAAATTAGTGACCTCAAACTTGCCTCAAACATGGAGGACTTAAAGCGTTAAAATGAGCCAAAAGTCAAAGATGCATGGATGGAATTATGATAAAGCAGGGGCAATGACGAACTTGAACCAAAGTGGTGAAAAGGATAACTTTTATTGATGTGAGTCTTTGAAAAGGAAACTGTGCCCTTATTGAAATATCCTAAGGCCTTGGGCGAGCAGAGGATTGCATTACATAAAAATGCATGGCGAAAACACAAATGCTTGACGATCAACACCTCGATCCTCTTCAACTATCGCCATCCGGCTTTGCGACCACACGATCTCAAAGGGTTTAGTCCTTCACTTCTCTCATCAAAGGTCAACTGTTTTGTGTCAATAAGATTTTGAACCAACGCGCTTCAAAGGATGACAATTCTCGATGAGAGTGGCCAATTGCACGAGAATGGAATTCACAGCGACCTTTGCATTGTATCTTCTTGGGAATGGAGGTTGGGTGGCTTCATCCCACGAGGAGAGACCAACCCATGGTTGATTAGATAGCTGCACAAATCGGTGTATGACATAGGAATGGGGTTAAATCTTGACGTGACTTTCCTTGTCCCGCTATAGCATTGATTCCTCCGTTTTTCTTTGCGGGCAAATCATTAGCATTGTTGGCGCCAGTAGGGTTGCAGGTGATTCTTCCTCTTTTCATCCCGACTTCAAGCCTTTCCCCTACTTTGATCACATCTGAGAAGCTTAAGGACCCACTTCCAACCAGTCGTTCATAGAAAACAACCGGGAGAGTCTCCATGAACATAGACACTATTTCCTTCTCAGTCAGTGGTGGCTTCACCTGGGCAGCCGTATTTCTCCATCTTTGAGCATATTCCTTAAAGGACTCATGATCTTTCTTGCTCATATACTGCAGCTGAATCCGATCTGGAGCCATGTCTTTGTTGTATTCGTACTCCTTTAAGAAAGCCTCAGAAAGGTCCTTCCAACTGTGGATGTCAAAAGGTCATGAATCGCATGTACCGATCGAGAGATGCCGGATAGTACATCTTGGAAGTAGTGGATGAGCAGTTTGTCGTCGTGATTGTATGCGGTCATCCTTCGGGCGTACATGGTTACGTGTCTATTTGGGCAGCTGGTACCACAATATTGGTCAAAGACCGACACCTTCATCTTTGGGGGAATAACCAAGTCTGGAACAAGACATAGATCACGGGCGTCTTTAGCTTTGGTTTTTGAATCCTCTATGGTTTTCAAGCGCTTTTCCAATTCATGCAACTGATCTTTGGGTTGAGAATTCTCGAATAGGTGACCTTGAGGATCACCATTCACATTAAAAAGAGGAACCTCATGTGGATCAGCAACTCCCAGGGTGTGAGAAGGATGATTGACCCCAAATCCCGGATGAGGAATAGCAGTCACAGCTTCAGCGGGTCCCGAGGTAGGAAGGATGGTTGCAGCCTCTCACGGGTTTACGGCAGAGTAACCGGTAGTGGCCCCATTTTTCAAAGCTTGCAGGACGTCCATCATTTCAGTCATCTGCATTCTTATCGCATCCATCTGCATTTCTATCACCCCGACTTTATTATTTAACGACTGATTCTCTTGGACTAGTGCCTGATTCCCTTGGGCTAGCTGCTTGAGGACTTCCACAATCGGGTTATCTGGACCTGAATTGCCGAGACTCTCAATCACTAGGTTTCCTTGATTGGTTGCCATGAATCTTGAGACTGAAGTTGCTGTTGACAAACCAGTTGACTCTCTTCCTTAAGACAGGACACATGACATGAGCATATGGATGAAAGAAATGACGAAGCATGTTCACTAAAGGCATGTTTCACAAAGAGTTAACACCAGTTAGGACAGGATAGGAATTTTGACGAACTTCTTCAGTCATTTATCGAGGAATGGAGGAGATGCAAAAAATTTTATTTTCTATTATATTTTTTCTATTTATTTTTTTGAAAGAATGACTATTTCGCAAAGCCGTCTCGTCTCTCATCAAAACCTTTATTGTATGTGAAAACATTATATATGCAAATGCGTGGAAACATGATCACTTGAAAAGTGCAATTATTCTAAGAGGTTTTTGTGATTTTGATGCAAAATGAAATGCATTTCCGAATGATGTGAGAAAGACACTTTTTCAAAATGAAATTTTTATTTGTTATGCTTGACGGGGTGGTCCCGCTCCTACGTATCCTCCTTGAGGAATCAAAGCGTACGTAGTTCTACTGTGTCTTTTTTTGAAATAATGCTTATGCATGAATGCCATGTTTTGGATGAACTTGGCGAGGAGCTATTTCCTCTTTTTGATTATAAATGAAATGCTTATGCTATGAAGATGATAATTGTTTTTTTTTTTTTATGTAATGAAATGGAATGCATGATACTAGCAATTATTTTTAGTGCGTGGAAAGATATGATTCTTGTGAAAATGCATGCAAAATGAGATGTTAATGTATTATTTTTTCATGATTTGTGAAAAAGGAAAACAATAATGCATGAGACGCGACACAATTTTTTGGATCTTTCGAGACGATTAGGGGAAAAAGCCTTCGTGAATGGAAATGCACACGTGCGGAGAATGCACTCCTAACAAACCTTAATGAGATAGAGAAAAAATGCATGTATGAATTTTATCAAGTTTTTGTTTTATGCAATGCGGGGATGTACGCAAATGACGATGATGCTTTATGCAAATGCAAGGTTAAAAAAACTTTATTTGCGATAACTCAGGTTTCCTTTTTTGAAAGTACGGACCGTACACTGCTTCATATAGACCGGTAGGAAGAAAGCTACAACAGTAACTCCCTTTTTTTTTTGAAAATGAAGTGGGTCATATGTCGCTTTGTACGGAACGGCAAAAGAAAAGGCTACAACGGCAACCCTTTCTTTTTCTTTTCCTTTTTTCTAGGACTTAGCATGGTTTTCACAAAGTTTTCTTTATGTAAAACACTCACCCATATTAGTTCTTGAGTTCTTAATTGTAAGCCATGTCTGGTCATTTACAAATCTACTTATTCTAAGTGATCAAGTTTAAAATAAGTTTTGAAAAGATTATCAAGCAAGAACTAAAGTACAAACATACATACATGCAACATACTTACTTAAAAGCTCATTAAATGATTAGAACATTCCAACTAAGAAAGGTTTAGCTAACAAGAGACATTGCAAGATATATATAAACTGAATAGACCATGTTTATATATATAGAAATCACAAAAGAGAAACAACAAGAGTAAAGTTACAAATGTTGAAAACCTTTGTATGAAGTCTTCTAGCAATGCACTAGCATTACTCCTTAGCACTATACAAACACTATGAAAATGAGTAAAGGAGGAATTATGAATTCCTTCCTCTTCCTCTAAAAATATAAAAACTAACTATGTATATTGAAATTTTGATCTAACTTATGGATTGTGATATATTTCCAAATGAAGATGTGAGGTCCTTTTATAGCCTTCAAGTGAGGTGCTTCCTTTCTTCATGTTGAAGTCATCTTGAGTGGATCATAGCTGTAGTTGCTTTCAGAGGTTTATCCATGTTGAAATCTTTGACTTAATCATATAGGGCGGTTCCATGGTGTTAGAACAAGTGTCCCTATGTTGATGACTCTTCAAAGCTAAGCCTATAGCTATGTGTGAATGGTAGGCGCCTACTATACAAGTTTGGATGGCATCAGGCAAGCAGGCAGGAGGTCATCACATTACATGTGGATGCATATGAAACAGGCTGCTTATTCACCAAGTAGCGCAGAATTGATGCAGGATCAGTGCAGGAGCATTGATGCAGACGAAGATTGAGAGGCCTGCTTGAACAAAAACATCAAACATACCACAATATATCCAAAATGGCCTATAAATAACTATAACCATTCAAATCACTCAAGATATCATATATCACACTAAATACTATATAAACTCTTTATTATTACTTGAAAGAGAGCAAATACTAAGTTTAAACATATGAAATACTCTATATAAAATAGAGTTATCACACCCCAAACTTAAACCATTGCTTGTCCGCAAGTAAGTAATGACAAAGACAAACTATAAAAACTAAAATTCTAGAAGATAGATCAGCTTGATTTTTGGATTTTCATGAGGAGTTTCCTATGAACTTCATTTCTTGACAATTTTTCTTGTGCCTTTATTTCTTCAAAACTACCAAAGCTATTCAAACTCTTTTGTGTGTGTGTGAACCCACTGAGTTGAGATTGGTTCCAAGACTAAGTGAAAAATTTCTTCCTAGCCTTTGAAAGGATTGGTTCATCTTTGGTCACACCAAAATATTTTTTTCAAAAGAGAGTTTAGACTCACAAAATTTTCTCAAGTGTTGGGGAGTTTTTAAAATCAAAGGGCTTGATTGAATCTTTCAAAGCTTTTGAGCCAATGCATTTTTCTATTTTTTTGTGTGGATCTTTTGAGCAGATGCAAATACTTCTTTGAAGTGTTTTTGTGCATTGATTTTTCGCATTTTGCTTTTTCTTGATCTGAGTTTACATTGATGCAAATTTGACCGATAATGCTTTTCTTTTCTAGCTCATATTACCTTCCTCACCGACCTCCGGATGCAAATGCACTTTGGCACAGTCTTTGACCTCCGAGATGCATATATTTTTTCTTTGCACTTTGCACGAGTTCGATTTATTGAACTATCCTCGAGATACATTTATTCTCGCATGGCACAGTCTTTGACCTCGGATGCATTCATGTACCAAACACGGTATAGTTTCAAAAGATTCAGTGGTATGGCTTGTCCACATTCTTGTTTTCTTTTTCTACATTGTTTACTCTTCACTTTTGAAATTCAGCCTTTGTTTTTCATAAAACACCCCCAAACTTAATTCTTTAAGCTCTTCTTTCTTTTTAGTAAAGCTTTGTTTTGACCTAAGCTTACCAAAAATTCCCCTTGCATCAGATTGATCTTTAAATAACAAAGTTCTTTTCACAAACTCAGTTTTGAAGTGTTGAAGTAAAAATAATTTTGGTTTTTCTGAGAAATAAGGCTTCTTTTTCTCTTTTTTATCATTGAAATTCCATCCATAGGGCTTTCACCATATTTTTGAAAAACTGATCTTTTCTACTAAAATATTTAGATACTACTTTGTTAAGTACATCTAATATTTAAACAAACTAAAAACTACTTAAAACATATTAATTAAACACACAACATATTAGATAGAAATAAACCTAATTAAACATAACATGCAAATCCCCCCCCAAACTTAAGGGGTTGCAGTGCCCTCACTGCAAATTTGTTTTGAAATACAAATCATTTGTTCAAAATAGGGGAGAGGGATTAAAAACAACCAGGGAAATAGTTTAAACAGAATTAACACAAGCTATAGTAGTAGTAGGTGAAAGCTTGTAAATGATACTCATTTCTTGGCTCCACTCCCGATTCGGTGCTTTATGCGCTTGGAGGAGTGTGTTTCACCTTCCGCTTCTTCTCCTTGGGCTTGCTTGGTGTTGTTTTCAGAGGTGCGAGATGCACCTCCTACTACAGTGTATTTGCAGAATTGGTTCTTGAACCGATGCAGTGCATCGATCTTGGATCGCATCGATTTCTTCTCTTTGGTGTTAATTTTGCTGTCTTCCCGCAGTTGCTTGAAGAATTTTCGAGTGTTGTGCAATGCTTCCTCTTCTGTTTAGCCATTTCTTCCGAACCATTTTAATTATTGCCTCATCATGCACAGCTTGTTTGTCACTGTTGTGATGAAGATAAGTGATGCAGAGCATCACTCTGCATCTCAACAGTTTGAGCAATGTGCTCTTTTGCAGATGATTCTTCTCCTTTATCTCCTTGTGTTGAGTCCTTCTTCTTCTCTTTCCTGCAAAATCTCTTTCTCAAGAGCAGAAATAACATTAGTAGTAATGTTGCTTGGGCTAGAAGGTACTGTTTGTTCTGTTGGCATAACAGGGGTTGGTTCTTACGTGTGAGTTGTTTTCGTGGTTCATTTCTTGGAGAGGGTGGTGGAGGGGTTGTTTGTGGTGGTGATTGTGATAGGACTGGTGGATCATTGAGGGAGGGTAATGGTGATTTTGGGATAGAGGATGATTCTTGATTTGGTGAAATGATGGGTGTTTTGGCAATTGGTGAAGTGATAGGGGTTTCTTGCTGTGCTTGTGGTGTTTGTTTGGCATATTTCTGCCTAGCTATTTCTTCTAGGATTACACCCCTAGCTTGCTCTTCCTCCTCTTCATCAACTTCCTCATCACTTTCTTCTTCTTCAACTTCCTCTAATTCTTCATCCATTTCCTTCTCTAATTCCTCATTCTCAGATTCAGAATCATACAATTCTTCCACAACAGGCTCTATTACAACCTTCTTATGTACTTTGAATTGCTTTCTAGTCACCTTCTTCTTAGTGCTAGGTTCCTCTACCTTCTCCTTACCTTTTCCTTCTTCTTCAACCTCTTTCTCCTCTTCTTCTTCTTCTTCACTTCTCAATACCCAAGTTGGAAATTGGGGGCATTCATTTTGGCCCACAAGATCAAAGATCTTGTCAAAACCAATGAAGCGGTCATGTTGATCATTCTCGAAATTTCCATACTGACCCTCTCTCGCTTCCTCGCATTTAATGCTCTTGCATTGCAGTGTGCAGGCCTCTTACATTCCTCAATTTTTCCTTCACTTCAAAGACTCAAATTACTGGGGAAATTTCCTTTGTTCATTAGCGCTATAGGGACACCTTCTTTCATGCATAATTCGGTTATAAGACAAGTGGAAAACAGAAATCCCTTTGATTTTGTTGAGCATGCAAGAATTTTCCCTAGCTATCAATCATGCTGCCTATGTCTACATTTCCCTCGAGAGAGAATTGTATCTAGCAAGATCAATCTCTCTTTGGTCATAGCATATGTGTGTGATGTAGGCGCAATTGAATTGGCTATGAACAAATGCCAATTACCTAATGCATTTATCAAATAATTGCTTCTAAGCTTAATCTCATTAGGTGTGAATTTCTCCCAAACACCCACGGTATAGCAATCCTATTCCTTATTTCTTCCATTTCTTTCTTAAAGGCCTTGGCCACTCTATTCTCAAAATCATTCCCATTATATTTCAAACATATAATGTTCATTTAATTTCTTGGCATGGAAGTGTACAATTTTACCTCTCACCATGGAAGTGTAGGAATGTTCTGGTCCTTCTTGTGGTGTGATTCCAGCATAGAACTCTCTCACTATGTCTTCAATGTAGCCTCCTCTTGGTAGCACGAAGTGGTCCCAATTGAGATTGGCCACTGTTGACATGAATGATGGGCTAGCCTTCTTCAAATCATACCCTCTCTCGGGCAATAGATGCATGTTCGAGAGATGAACATTGTCATCATTTCTTCTTTGTTGAATCCTTGGCTTTGCCTTTCCTTGTTGATGATGATCCTGCATGCATGGCTTTCTTCTCTTTTTGGGGAGTTCTGGCCTGCTTGCCTGATGATTTCTGTGCTGATTGTTTCTTCACCATTGTGATTGCTATGAATTTCTAGGTTTTGATTGCTTTTGTGATTGAGAAAAAATTGGATTGAGAATGGGAAGGGTGGTTTGTGTTTCAGATGAGAGAATTTGTGAGAGTTTGCGAATGAAGGGGTACGGTAACAATGAAGGCTTTATGTTTGGGAAGAGGAAGTTAGTGGATTTATTAGGTAGCCGTTAGCATTGCGTGCTACGCATGCATCTTGCCAAGTGTCTTGCTTTGGCTACCAATGTGTCATTAATCTTACTTAAACTCCTTTGATCTTCCTGAAGCCTTATGATTCACACTTAACCAATTTTCTTCAAGTTTATAATTTTCTGATGCAGGGCACGTTTTTCCTCAATGAAATGCAGCTGCATTAGTTTCCTGCATTTCTGCAAAACAACTAAAAACAAAAAATTACACAAAAAATAATTAAAAACAATGGGTTGCCTCCCATTAAGCGCTTGTTTTAAGAGTCTTGTCAGCCTGACTACCTCTTTTCACTTAGAGATTTTTCAAATGGGTGGTGATTTTGTCTCTCACCACATGTTCACCATAGTACATTTTAACTCTCGACCATTCACCTTGAAGGACAGTATTTGAGGTTTTATCAAATAATTCTACTGCTCCATGTGGATAAACCTTTATCAACTTAAATGGTCCTGACCACCTTGACCTTAGTTTTCCAGGAAATAGCTTCAACCTAGAGTTGTATAGCAGAACTAGTCTTCCTTCTTTCAATTCTCTTCTATGAATTTTCTTGTCATGCCATTTCTTAGTCTTAGCTTTGTAGATTTCATCATTCTCATAAGAGGTTTGCCTAATTTCTTCTAACTCATCAAGCTCTATCATTCTCTTTTTACCGCGCCTTGTTCAAATTGAAATTGAGCTTCTTGATAGCCCAATAAGATTTGTTTTCCAATTCTACTGAGTAAATGGCATGCTTTTCCATAGACTAATTTGTAAGGGGACATTCCTAAGGGTGTTTTGAATCTTTGTTCTATATGCCCATAAAGCATCATCCAAATGTAAAGACCAATCTTTCCTATTTGGACTAACCATTTTTTCTAGCATTCTCTTAATTTCCTATTGGATAAGTGCTTGTCCACTAGTTTGAGGATGGTATGTTTGTAGCTATCTTATGCTTAACTCCATACTTAGCTAGAAGGTTTTCTATGATCTTATTGCAAAAGTGTGAACCTTCATCATTAATGATAGCTCTAGGAGTTCCAAATCTAGTGAATATATTTCTTTGCGAAACTTACTCACCGATTTAGCATCATTATTAGGTAATGCTCGCCTCTACCCATTTGGATACATAATCAACAGCTACTAAGATATATAAATTGCCAAAAGAGGGTGGAAAAGGTCCCATGAAATCCATGCCCCAAACATCAAATAATTCTATTTCTAAAATATTTGTTCTAGGCATTTCATGCTTATCGAGAAATATTCCCGCTTTTTGACATTTATCACAATATTTGACCATAAAATAAGAATCTTTAAATAAAGTAGGCCAAAAATAACGTGATTTGTAATACCTTAGCATTTCTTTGTTCTAGTGCTTCCAAAGTGTCCTCCATAAGGTGCGAGAATGGCAATGCGAAGCACCGCTTGTTGCTCCTCTTCAGGTATGCATTTCCTCATTAATTGATCAGGGCACATCTTGTAAAGGAATGGATCATCCCAATAGTATTGTTTAACCATGTGGAAGAATTTTCTCCTTTGTTGATATGTCATACTCATCGCACTACTTTGCTTGCAAGGAAATTTACAATATCGACAAACCATGGTGCGAGTGCATTTGATGCTCCTGCATTGCCTATAGCAAATGCAGTTTCATGTTTTGCATTGACTGTGATTGCCAATAGTTTCTCATCTGGAAAGCTTTCCTTGATTTCTTCTCCTTGTGTGCCAAGTGATTCTCCTTCAATCCTTGATAAATGGTCTGCTACTTGGTTTTCTACTCCTTTTTTGTCTCTAATTTCTAAATCAAATTCTTGTAGGAGTAAAATCCACCTTATCAGCCTTGGTTTTGCATCCTTCTTTGAAATTAGATACTTAATGGCAGAGTGATCAGTATAGACAATAATTTTAGTGCCAACTAAGTAAGATCTAAATTTTTCAAAGGCAAACACCACAGCTAATAATTCTTTTTCTGTGACTGTGTAGTTCACTTGAGCTTCAATTAATGTCTTGCTAGCATAATATATGGAATGAAAGACCTTATCATATCTTTGCCCTAGGACTGCTCCTACTGCAAAGTCACTAGCATCACACATTAATTCTAATGGCCTGCTCCAATCTGGAGTTACTATAATTGGTGCTGTCACCAATGCCTTTCTAAGCTTGTCAAAAGCTTCTATACAAGATTCATCAAAGTTGAATTCTACATCATGTTGCAGAAGCATACATAATGGTTTTGAGATTTTTGAAAAATCTTTGATAAACCTTCTATAAAAACCAGCATGGCCTAAGAAGCTCCTGATACCTTTAACTGTATTTGGTGGTGGTAGATTCTCAATGACATCAATTTTAGCTTTGTCTACCTCTAGACCTTTCTTTGAAATTCTATGACCTAACACAATGCCCTCTTGTACCATGAAATGGCACTTTTCCCAGTTTAAGATTAAATTTGTTTCCTCACATCTCTTGAGAATTTGTTCCAAGTTTGTTAAGCAAACTTGAAATGTTTCTCCAAAGATAGAGAAATCATCCATGAATACTTCCATTGATTGCTCAATGAAATCGAGAATATAGACATCATGCATCTTTGGAATGTAGCAGGTGCATTACATAAGCCAAATGGCATCCTTCTAAAGGCAAAGGTTCCATAAGGGCATGTAAAGGTGGTTTTGTGTTGATCCTTAGGCTCAATGGCTATTTGATTATAGCACGAATAGCCATCTAGGAAACAATAAAATTCCTTCCTGCTAATCTATCTAACATTTGGTCTATGAATGGTAAAGGAAAGTGATCCTTTTGGTAGCTTTGTTGAGTTTTTCTCGTAATCCCATCTGATTCTCCACCACCTGTGTGATTCTAGTTGGTATCAACTCATTCTTTTCATTGGCTATTCTTGTCACACCCCCTTTCTTTGGTACACATTGGGACAGGACTTACCCAAGCACATGCGATATGGGAGTATATGATTCCAACATCTAGCCACTTAATGATTTCCTTTTCACAACCTCTTTCATAATGACTCTGTGCATGCATATAGAAGGACTAATTCCTTTGATATCTGCCATTTGCCAACCTATAGCTTTGGTATGCTTCTTGAGAGTACTAATGAGATCACTCTCTGTTTTGATGTTAAATCGAAGCAATGATAATGAGTAAAGTCTCATTTGTTCCTAAGAATGCATACTTAAGGTGTTCAGCGATATCTTCAATTCTAACTTAGGAGGTTGTTCTATTGAGGGTAAGTTCTTCTTGAGAATTGGATCCTCGAGGTTGAGTGGTTCATAAGTCCTAGCCCATACTTCCTTACAAGAGTTTTCTATTGGCGATTTTCCTTTTCTAGTATTTCATCATCTAGCAATGCAAAATTTGCATCTAATGCATCTGCATTGTCTAAGTGATCATCTTGCTTGTAAAATTGTTTTTCTACCAATTGATCTAGAGAGAATAAGGATGAACACTCTTCTTCTGTTTCCTCTGCGCAGGATACTTCATAGCATTCATTACATTGAATTTTATCTCTTGATCATTCACTCTCATAGTGAGTTCACCTTTCGCACATCAATTATGGTTTTACCGGTTGCTAGAAATGGTCTACCTAGGATAATAGGCACTTCCTTATCTGCATCAAAGTCAAGGATAACAAAATCTACAGGAAATACAAATTTGTCTACCTTAACTAGGATGTCTTCTATGATACCCTTCGAGGATAGGCTATTGATCTATACGCTAATTGAAGTGTCACGGTGGTTGGTTTTGCATTTCCTATTTCTAAGCTGGTCAAAAATAGATTTAGGCATCAAGTTGATGCTTGCACCTAAATCACATAAAGCTTTTTACAGTATAGGATTTTCCTATAGAAAATGGAATTGTAAAACTACTGGATCCTTCAATTTCCTAGGGATCTTATTTTGCATAAGCAAACTACAATCTTCTGTCATGGCAAACTGTTTCAAACTCACTAATCTTCTTCTCTTAGTAAGCACATCCTTCATAAATTTTGCATAATTTGGCATTTGTTGGAGGGCTTCTACTAAGGGAACATTGATGTGTAATTGTTTTAGTACCTCTAAGAATTTACCAAACCGCTTCTCCTCATGTGCTTTTTGGTCTTTGAGGATAAGGAGGAGGAGGGTATTCAGGTACTAACTTAGGTAGTGGACTTTGAACTTCTTGTGATGCGGGAGCACTAGATGCTTCGCATTGGTTTCTTTTGATTTTTGGTTTTTCTCCCTTTTCTACACTTTCCTTCTCGATTAACTCTACCAAATCCTTACCACTTCTCAATGAAATAGCCTTAAACCTGCTCTTTTCCTTTGGTTTGGGAAGGAGTAGCTTGTATTTGAAGGTAAGGCACCTTGTGGCCTTTGATACTGAGTGTGGCTAATTGACCAACTTGATTCTCTAAGTTTTTGATGGATGCATCTTGGGTTTGTCTAGCGGTTCTAGATTCACCTATGAATGCTTTAAGCATGGTTTCTAGAGAATTCTCAGTGGTAGGTTGAGAGTTTCTTTGGTTATTTTGAGTGGGAATCTGGTGGGTTGGTTGGTGTAGTTGGAGCGATTCTAGGTGCGGAGTGCACTATTGTTGCTCCATCTAAAATTTGGGTGATCTTTCCAACCAGGATTATAAGTGTTGGAATAAGGGTTGTTATTCCTATTATAACCTACATAATTTACTGAGAGATAGGGTTGCTAGAACACTCCTCATACAAGTGACCTCCTCCACAGTACACACAACTAGGTGTGCACGGAGGTACTTGTTCTCTTCAGAATAATGAGTCTTTACGGTGATGCTGTTTGCATTAGATCTTGATAGCATTGCTGAAGTGAAGTTTTTCATCAAATTAGCTAGAGTGGCTACTTGAGCGAGATAGAGGCGGATATATCATTAATTTCACGCACTCGATGGTTTCTTTTGGGCACTTACCCTCTCAAGAGGCCAACTAGAGCTATTAGCTGCTATTCTATCAATTAATTCACATGCTTCATTGTATGACAGATTTAATAACACTCCACGGATGATGCATCAAGCATTATTCGGTTTGAGGTTCTAAACCATTATAAAATGTTTCCATTTGAATAATAACAGTAAACCATGATGAGGACATTTTCTTAAAAGTTCCTTCCATCTTTCCCATGCTTCAAATAAAGACTCAAACTCCTTTTGTCTAAAAGATGTAACATCATTTCTTAACTTTGGCATTTTTGATAGGTGGGAAATATTTTCCTAAAATTTTTCAGCCATTTCATTCCATGAATGAATAGAGTTAGGCTCTAAAGAATTTAACCAAGCCTTAGCTCTATCTTTCAAAGAATATGGAAATAACCTTAATCTAAATGCATTTTCACTAACACCTGTAAAATAAAATTACTACATACTTCTAGAAATTGCCTTAAATGCAAATGAGGATCTTCATGAGGAGATCCTCCAAATTGACCAATAGTTTGAAGCATTTGAAACATCATAGGCTTAAATTCAAAATGCATGGCATCAATATGAGGTCTGTTTATACTAGTTTGCATGTTTTGATGATCAAACCGAGCATAATCCTCATAGGTCTATCTCTATCATTAATCATACCTATGTGATCCATGTGGATGAGATTTTCTCTATGAACTTCTTCTTGAGAGCATCTTTGTGATCCGGGGCCTCCTCTCACCGAGTGTGGCCTTGAGCTTTGTTCTTCACCGAATGACATGTTGCTAGCTTGTTGATTACTTTTTCGAGTCTTAGCAATCTCCGAATTTTCTTTCTATTTACGGATCTAAACTATATTCGGAGTTACTTTTACAGTTCTCAGTACATATACTAAGTACCATGTACTTTGGTTGTGAAACTTTAAAAACCAGAATTTATATACAACACTAAATTACTTAATATCAGAATTTTAAAAAGAATTTACTTCAATCCCCGGCAACGGCGCCAAAAACTTGGTGTGTGGAAATGCCACATACACTTGAGTGCAAGTATACACTTGTCCAAAAACACGTAGTAAAAGATCGAACCCACAGAGATTGAAAAACTCACTTTTAAAACAAATATAAAGTAATAAAGTGTAAAGTCACTAAGTAACAAAATAATTTTGGATTTTGGTTGATGATCACAACTAAGTTAGAAAACTAAGAAAGAATGTTGATAGTGTAAAAGAGAAAAGCTAGTTGGAATGTCTTCATCAAGTAATTTACTTATAAGTGTATGATGCAGTATGTGATGCAATTTTACCTTGAATCTTTGTTGCATTAGCTATGTGCCTTTCGGTCACTTTCTTGAGTATCATTACCAGCTCTTATGATCCTTGTTCTATGCAGTAAAGAAAGGGTGTTAGTGCCAATCTTGCCTCCTAACAAGTATTCACTTTGCTTAAGTGAATTCACTCTTGTATTTTAAGTACCCACAATTATCCTATGGACTATACTATCCTATGTCTAGGACTTAGCATGGTTTTCACAAAGTTTTCTTTATGTAAAACACTCACCCATATTAGTTCTTGAGTTCTTAATTGTAAGCCATGTCTGGTCATTTACAAATCTACTTATTCTAAGTGATCAAGTTTAAAATAAGTTTTGAAAAGATTATCAAGCAAGAACTAAAGTACAAACATACATACATGCAACATACTTACTTAAAAGCTCATTAAATGATTAGAACATTCCAACTAAGAAAGGTTTAGCTAACAAGAGACATTGCAAGATATATATAAACTGAATAGACCATGTTTATATATATAGAAATCACAAAAGAGAAACAACAAGAGTAAAGTTACAAATGTTGAAAACCTTTGTATGAAGTCTTCTAGCAATGCACTAGCATTACTCCTTAGCACTATACAAACACTATGAAAATGAGTAAAGGAGGAATTATGAATTCCTTCCTCTTCCTCTAAAAATATAAAAACTAACTATGTATATTGAAATTTTGATCTAACTTATGGATTGTGATATATTTCCAAATGAAGATGTGAGGTCCTTTTATAGCCTTCAAGTGAGGTGCTTCCTTTCTTCATGTTGAAGTCATCTTGAGTGGATCATAGCTGTAGTTGCTTTCAGAGGTTTATCCATGTTGAAATCTTTGACTTAATCATATAGTAGGCGGTTCCATGGTGTTAGAACAAGTGTCCCTATGTTGATGACTCTTCAAAGCTAAGCCTATAGCTATGTGTGAATGGTAGGCGCCTACTATACAAGTTTGGATGGCATCAGGCAAGCAGGCAGGAGGTCATCACATTGCATGTGGATGCATATGAAACAGTGCTTATTCACCAAGTAGCGCAGAGAATTGATGCGAGGATCGGTCTGCGGGAGCATTGATGCGAGCGACATTGATCGCTTGAACAAAAACATCAAACATACCACAATATCTCCAAAATGGCCTATAAATAACTATAACCATTCAAATCACTCAAGATATCATATATCACAGTAAATACTATATAAACTCTTTATTATTACTTGAAAGAGAGCAAATACTAAGTTTAAACATATGAAATACTCTATATAAAATAGAGTTATCAGTAGGTTAGTGTCAAAGCTTAATCTTGAAACTACTCCACATTCTAATCCATATAAAGTGCAATGGTTAAGTAATCATGGAGAATTAGAGATAAATAGACAAGTCAAGATATCATTTTCCATTGATAAATATTGTGATGAGGTTTTGTGTGATGTGGCACCCATGGAGGCTAGCCACATATTGCTAGGGAGACCTTGGCAATTTGATAGGAAAGTTATTCATGATGGTGAATCCAATAAATACACTTTTGTTCACAATATGATCAAATTCACAGTTCACCCTCTTAGTCCAAAGGAGGCTAAAGAAGACATGTTGACTTTGAAACTTAAACAAGAAAAAGAAGAGTTGAAAGAAAATGAACATGTGTGTGGTCAAAGAGAAACAAAGAGTGAAAAGAAAAGGAATAAAAATATCTTAAAAAGGGAGATTGAGGTCAATAGAGCATTGTTGGTCAGACCTATGCTTAAACTTGAAATTCCATTTAATTGTTTGTCTTCTTATGCTAACAATTTCCCTAGTGTTGTTGATCTCTTTTTAAGCATGCGTAGGGATGATTATTCAAAAAAGGTGCCCCATGATTTGGTGCTTTATGGTGCTACTCCCATGTTGCAAGTTTCCAAAGAAAGTCATGTTCTTGAAGAAGTTAGTCCCAATGAAGTTTCTTTTGGTTTGATTCCTTACACAAGTGTCAAATCAATTAAGCTTTCTAAATTCATGATGAATAACTTTTGTCTTGCATTTCTTAAGTTTTACTTTTCCCGTGTGCTTGAAAATCTTGCAAATTTGATGATGGGATGGTCTAACATGTTCCTATTGCCTAAGTTTGACAATGAGAGTCCTCGTGTGAGGTCAATTCTTCCTCCAACCTTGAAAGGAGAAAACAACAATGTTGTTATTTCAATGTTCAAGCAAACAAAGGTAAATTTGGTTATAGGTATCTACTCCAAAAGGTATAAATTGCTTCCTATCTTTTACTTTTCATTGATTACTATTGCATGGAGTTGGTTGTTGTTTATCTTTGTCAAATGTGTTGATTTTTCCCAATTTCCATTTGACTCTAGGGGTATGTTGGTATTTATTTGAGTTCTTTTTTTTTTATGTAGGGTACAACGAAGATCAAATTCGAGGGCGAATTTCTTCAAGAAGGAGGGAATGATGCGGACCGGAAAAGCATCAAGATAATCTATTTTATTAAAATTAGGATGAACTTTATTTTATTTTAATTGTAATAGACTATGCTTTAAGTTTGAAACTTGGGTTGAAATATGTATGCATTTCTAAACTAGTTGGGTCATGTTGTGGGCTTGTATTTCGGCCTTATTTTGCTTGTGTTTCCATTGCCAAACCCTAGCCATATAAGGGTTGGAGTTGCCTCATGTAAGGGACCTTTGATCATTTTATGAAATTGTGAGTTTAGAGCAAGTTGCTCCTCTTAGTTCTTCTTAGAACCTCCATGGATCTTATCAAGACTTGATTGTGCTTGTGGCGGTCCAACAATGGAATTTATCATTCATCCTTGAATGTGGCATTCCTTCACTTCCTTGAACCATTTCTTCCTATTCCACATTTTGTAAATTTTCCCCTTTCTAATTTCTTTATGTTTGGAATAATTATGTTTTATGGAAGGATCCTTGGATTTTTAGTGAAATTCTATGTCTAGTTCACATCGAGGGTATCTTTGAGCATTCGAAGGTCGCCTGTGTCGATCATTGCTCCTAGTGGCTTTGATGAAGATTTCAAAGCCATTTTCTAAAGAGCTCCAAGTCGCTCGGCCATCTTACACGCAAAAATGCGTCAAACAAGGTTATTGGACGGTCAACAACAGAAACAAAAGACAAGTTAAGAAACAGACCAAGCTCGGCCTCCAGGGCACGACCGACCATGAGAGTAAAGGGACGATACGGTATGTCTCCCTTCGGATCAGGAGGCATAAGGCTCGACAGCATCTTAATCATTTGCAAGGACTCCAAGTCAGCTGGACCTAAGTCTTGGGGACGTAGTTATAGTCGCCGAAATGTCTCGAAGAAATGGGCCTCATTCAACATCACATGAAAGTAGGGGTCACCGATCGACCCATCGGGAAAGACTTCTACAATCGCCTTGCCTGCCTCCTTGGTGGGAACAATCCAGAAATAATGGTGTTTCCAACCTCCTCCCAACGAATCTGAATAGGCCTTGAAGTACCTATGTTGAGTTTTTCTGAGTTTTGAAGGATACTTGCTCCTTCCTAGCTTTGTTGCTTTTCTCCCCAAGCCAACTCACCTCAAAGATTGTGAAAAATAACTGGATCGACATCGGCCTGTTCAGTCGGCCCATCAATACCTCGAAGGTCTTGAGGAATGCCCACGCGTTTCGATGCAGCTGCGATGGAGCGACCCCGACATATCGCAAGACATCACACTAGAACTCGGTAAAGGGAGGAACGATCCCCATCTTCTCAAAGACTACCCGATGCATTGTGAACTTGAGGTTGGGCGAGTATGTCGCTATATCTTCGCCGTCCTTCATGCCCCTAACTCGCCAGCCCGACAAGTTCCTTAAGTGGCATTGAAGCTCCGCCAGCGACCAATAATCGGTCGTAATGACACTCCTTTTCGATCTCAGCGTTTCAGACACCCAAGACATGTCAGACGGCTCCCGAGCGACGACAGGCGAACCAGCTTCACCCTCCTCTCCGGCCGGCTCACCATCATCGTTCACTTCCCGATTGGAAACGACGTCCTTGGGTTGGTCGATCATCTCCTCGTCCACCACTTCCGCCCGGGCTTCCTCAGTGTCGTCCTGGGCAATATCCTCCCGTATCTCCTCGCCTTCAATGTCAACTATAACTTCCTCTCTGTTACCAGTGCTGCAAGCCGGGGAGAGCGGCTGTGGCGGAGGAGACCAAGACTTACTTTTGGTCTTGCTTGAACCATAATTAGATTTGCTCAAGCTGGTGGACCCTACACTACTGGAACTTGAGTCGCTCGACGACGATTTAGACGGCTGGGTTTCCGCGACGACTTGGGCCGGTCGCGTCATGTTCCAAGCAATAGATTGCGAAGGGGCCCCAGAAATGCGTAAAGTTTGTTTCGTCCGCGCCAGATTACCTGTGAAAGGGGGACACGTGTCAGGTTGGTTGAAATGTTATGCTCGTGTGAATGGGGCGACATGGTCGTCCCCGGACCTGACACCCCTCATCACAAGGCGTGGATTCTGATTAAAGCTACAAGATAAAAACAAGAAAGGGAGAGGTCGATCCATACCTGGTAAACACAAATTGCCGACCGAGAAAGATGAGTCACACGAACAAAGAAAACGAACACAAAAGAAGGCCGGCTGCAGATAGATCGGTCGGTGGGAGAGTTCTTCGGAGCAAGGTAATCAGTGCATGGTTTGCTGAAGACCTATATATAGTGCAGCCCAAAACGTTTAATGGATCGGGAGACGAAACGTCGCGACGTTTCCCCTTCGCATTAACTCAACCATTGAGTTGCCTCGAAATGCGCAAAAGTCATGTCATTAATGATGGCTAACCAAGCATCACGTCAATCAATCAACCCAACCGGCCATGGGCGATAGCGACCGTCCTTTCGCTAGTCGGAAGTTCTCAACAAACGGCGTAAGTCCAGTGAGGGGCAACAATTCAAGCCTCAGCCCGCCCTTAAGCGACCTAGGCTTGGGGGGCAACTGTTCCGGACTTGGCTAGTAAGCCCAATAGAGGTACTCAGCACAAAGTAGACCAGCGGCCCAACTCACTGGAATAGGCCCAACAAGGCCCAGGCGCTTAGCCTTGCAGCGCAAGTCTCGCTCCTGGCCGTTGCGCATAATCAGGCTAGGGCGCCTTGCTCTAGTAGAGTATAAATACCACCCTCATTGATAATATCAGGTACGTTACTCTACCTTGTGACCTGCCCGGGCATTGCACTGACTTGAGCGTCAGAGTGTCGTTGCAGGTACCATCCGCGAGCGGCCAAGATCGGTCCATCCAGCTCCTCAGCGACCAGTCTACACACAGCGACAACAACACTTCTATTGATCAGGTACGATCAGTAATTCATGCATCTAGGAGACTGTGTCTAGTAAATCACATGCATGTACATAGGAACTAGAAACACACATTAATGTTCTTGTAACTCTCACTTTGTATTTACTCTTTAGTGTGTGTATAATTCAAGATCACTTGAGTGTATTCTCACTCAAGCATTTCAGAAATTCTAGTCTTTTCACAATTATTATTATGAAATTACATATATATATATATATATATAAATGATTTTTTTTTCGAGCAGATCGTGGCTCACCTAGGACCTAACAAAGCTCTGTCCCACCAATCTTCAAATGAAACATGTACGAACTCTTCTATAGTCTTGTTGCTTTTGTTGTAAATTCTGAATGCTATGCAAGATAACGAATAACAAAGATCAGCTGCTTTAGCATCAAGGTTTCCTAATTAGTTTAGCACTAAACATGGACATCAAAAATGATAATTTATCTAGGGGGCCTTATGATAGGTCGCTCCTTACCTCCTTTTTTTTTAGATAAACAAGAAATGTATTGATTGGGGCACTAGGGATGCACCAACCCATACAAAACATCCAGTAAGGGAATGGGGAGGACCTCCTTAAAACCTCCCTGAGACAAAACCCAGTGGGAAAAAGACTCAGGTAGGAAAGAGAGTACCTCAATAAAAAGTGCAGATGCTTACAATGAAGTTATACATCCTAGTGGGTTGCTAAACCAGTCCGAGAACCTACCCCCACTAGGAGCCCTTCTAGATATAAACCAACCCCATGATACATATTTAATAGACATTACAATTGAATTGACATTTGGGACGACTCCTTGGAAGATGACTTTATTACGAGTCATCCATAATTGCCACACCGTGGCAGCCTAGAACATATGCCGAACACTCCCAGTCTTCCTCCCCTTGACAACATCAGCAGCTTCTATAAACAATTGCACCGTATCCTCTTGAATTATCTCTTCCAAAGCGAGTTGCACGCCATAATCGTCCGCTCCTCCACCAAATTCTCCTCGGTATACATACGACTGCACAGCCAGCTATAGCACGATTTTCCGGTGAAACCACCAGCAGCATCAGGCGTCCATATCCAGTGATCTTCAACCTCCCTGCACAACTGAATTCCCTGCAAAATATTAGACAGTTCAACAACATTATCAGAATGTACAGCTAGTGCTGGTTCAAACCAACTCCAATCCCACAACCAGCTAGCGTCACTCCATTGTCCCATCTCTCCAATTAACACATCCTCTCCTCCACACACCTCCAATACCGATGGAAATAGTGCAGCTAACGACTCCGGACTTGTCCATTTATCCTTCCAAAACTTCACAATTTGTCCATTACCAATTCTTTTTTTACAACATTATTAAACCATCCCGGGCCAATTGGAGTGCTTTCCCCAAGAATTGCCAAATCTCTCCACCATTTTGATGACTTCCTTCCCCAAACCACAGTCTCTCCATTACATATCTCGCCTCTATTACCCTCCTCCACAATTGCGTATTGTTACCATGTAGTAGCCTCCACCTCCATTTAGCAACTAAAGATATATTGAAAAAATTAAGGTCCTTTATCCCCAAACCACCTAGCTTCTTTGATTTACAAATTTGTTCCTATTTAACCCATGCCATCTTTTTATTATCGCTATCACCACCCCATAGGAAACGCTTTGCATCTTTTGAAGTTCACCAATAACCACCTTGGGAGCCTTGTACATTGAAAACAAGTACAACGGTAAGGAGGATAAAACTGAATTTATTAATGCAACCCTGCCACCAATTGATAACTTCAAGCTCCTCCAATCAGACAACCGTGCTTTGAAAGAGTCTAACACCGGCTTCCAAGTGCTTGATCTCCTCGGATTTGCCCCAATCGGGACACCAAGAAATTTGAATGGTACCCCCCCCCCCCAATATTGCAAGCCAAGAACGATGAGACACCATTAATGATCCTCTCCTCTACATTCACCCCAGTCACATTACTTTTTGAGAAATTAACCTTTAAACCCGATACCATCTCAAAACACCTTAAGATAGCCTTAATACACCATATACTCCTATCACTCCCATCACATAGAAAAATTGTGTCGTCTGCAAATTGTAGCATAGATATAGACACACTATCACTCACCTTAAAACCCCTCAAGCATTCAGCTTCCTCACCCTTTCTTACCATACCAGCTAGACCTTCTGCAGCTAATAGGAAGAGGAAAGGAGCCAGTGGGTCTCCTTGTTTTATCCCTTTTTGTGCTACAAACTCCCCCGTAGGGCTCCCATTAACTAACACTGAGATAGAATTTGAGGAAAAACATGCACGCATCCACCTCCTCTACTTGGTACTGAACCCCATCCTCCTCATCATATATTCCATGTAGTACCAATTCACCGTGTCATATGCTTTTTGGAAGTCTACCTTTAGGATCACACACTTCCTCTTAGATCTCTTAGCCATATCAATTGCTTCATTTACTACCACAACTCCATTGAGAATATTTCTACCGCTATAAATGCATTTTTGTGTCTCGAGATCACCTTCTTAATAACTTTCTTCAATCTTCAGCCAACACCTTTGCCAACATTTTGTACATAGATCCAATAAGTGAAATGGGTCTATATTCACCAAGTTTCGCGAATTCTTCACCTTAGGTACCAATGTCAAAAATGATGCACTAACCGCCTTGAGTATCTTGCATGTGCATGAAATTCCTCAAAGAATTTGAGTACTTAGGATTGATAATATCAACAGATTCTTTATGAAATTGAAATCGAAACCATCCGGACGGGCATTTGTTCCCATCACACTCCCACACCACTTCTTTAATTTCTTCCAATGTAAACGGGCAAGTCAACAACGCATTATCTTCCCAATTCACTCTACTAAAGCTTATTCCATCTAGAGTTGGTCTAGGAATACCTCCTCCCTAAAGCTTTCCTCGAAGTGATTCTTTATTATTCTTTTAACCTCCCCAACCTCCTCAATCCATTGATCATCCTCCTGGAGTCTCACAATCTGTGTTCTCCGCTTGTTACTTCTAACACACGCATGAAATAATCGACTATTTGCATCCCCTTCAGCTAACCACCTTATCCTTGATTTTTGGGCTAGCAAACTTTCCTTAATTTGTAACTCCTTCCAAAATTCCGCATCTAGAAGTTTTCTTTGCTCAACCCTAGAAGAACCACCTTCAGCAAACAACTCCTCAACATCATTAATTTCTCTTACTATGTTCTCAATTCGTAAGTCTCTAATGCCAAATACTTCTGTGTTCCATTTCTTTAGTGTGTCTTTCACCCTTTTCATCTTTTCCTTTAAAACAAACGAACATCTTCTTTGGATCTGACCGGATGTCCAACATTCATTTACCACCCTCATGAAATCTTTATGCTCCAACCAGCAATTATTGAATCTAAACGGTTTCGGCCCCCATCCCTATCCCCTACCCACTGTGCAGATATATTCCATCTTGCAATAAACCCTTCAGATAATAAGAACCTGTCAATTCTACTCATAGTCACGCCATCTGAAGATAAATAAGTAAACTTCTTCCCCAACATATGTATGTCAATAAGCTCCAAGTCCTCTATGAATGTTGTGAACTCACTCACCTAAGTATTATGGTTGCTGCTGGATGCACCTCTTCTTTCCCCTACATTTGTTATGGCATTAAAATCCCCACACACCAATTTTCACCTCCCATTTCATCCTTTAATCTTCTAAGATCATCCCACAACTGTCTCATTCCCATCATACTACAAGCCGAATACACATTCATTACATGACACATTGTGTCATGAAATTTAGCCGCTATATGTATAAAATGTTCTCCTATAATCGAGCTTTGCACATCAAACATGCCTCTGACCCACACACATAGTATACCACCAGATTGTCCATCTGCGTCCTTACTCAAGAAGTCAAACTCACCTCTCCCCCATACAGAGGCAACCATCTTCCTTGTGATACCACCACATTTAGTTTCTTGCAAAAAACACATGTCAAAATTACTGGAGGAGATCCTGTTTTTAATCTTTTTCTTTTTTCAGCTCCTCCCCACCCCCTCATATTCAATGAAAAGATCATCATCATTTAGACCCGGTCTTTTTCCCCATCTTTCTGCGCGTAGCTTGATCCCTCTCCTCATATTCCCTCAGCCTCTCAATAAAGCATTCATCATCTTCTTCAGTTGTGACCCCTAATTTTTCTTTTGCAAACGACCACATTTTCTCAGCTACCCCTCTTTCAAATTTCTTATCAAACCTGCTGTTACCCATAACAATACCAGAATCCCCAACCGAGACTTCTTGAATTACCGGTTCTTTAACAATACCTGTGTAGCTT
This sequence comes from Oxytropis ochrocephala, assembly GCA_020916435.1. Taxonomy (NCBI): domain Eukaryota; kingdom Viridiplantae; phylum Streptophyta; class Magnoliopsida; order Fabales; family Fabaceae; genus Oxytropis; species Oxytropis ochrocephala. Next base: position 54,085,648 of record CM037095.1, read on the forward strand.
GATGAAGTTACAGCACCTATGGGGTTGCGGATCACTCCCCCATTTACCACTGCATCCTGACTTGTCGGAGTGGGGACGGCGTTCTCATCATTCTGATTCTCGTTTACCACCTCTAATCCATCTTGCAAAAAAGCCTGGTCCATAGCGCCTTGGGCCTCCCTTTTTTTGATTCTTTTTTTGTCCTGCCCTTTTCTTTTTTTTTCTCCTTTTCTTGGGTGGGCTCTGTTGCCTTTTGCAACCCCTTGGATTACTAGTGCTACCAACCTCAAGGATACCTCCAAAAGGCCCCACTACAGCATCATGTAAACCGTGGGCTCCACCACTTTGCTCCAACTGGCCCACATGTTGAACCCCCTCTGCACAATTCACCTTGTTGACTTCAGCCGCCTCACTTTTACTTCATTCTGCATTATCAACGTTACAACTATTGCTATTCCCGATTGCTGCATGAAACACATTCCCACCAGTATCATCATTGTGTAGCCCACCAAAACTTTCGGGAATATCAAAGGTTTCTTGAACAATGGCCTCCACCTCCGCCGTGAATAACGGTGGACCATCACCATTGTCATCATCCTGGTCTTCTGAATCCTCATCTGCGTCACTTGTAATCTACAAGAATTACTTGCGTTACTGACTAAACATTTGTGGCGAAATCAGTCAGCCATTAAATTTTCTGACGGAATTTGGCGATTTGTGGCGGATTTAGTCTGCCAGTACGTTTCTGGTTGTTTCCATAACATTTCTGTCGGATTTAAATAGCCAGTATTTTACTGGCGGATTTAGTAGTGATTTCTAGCGAAATTTATTTGAAATTTTTTTAAAAATTTATAAATAAATAAATCCGCCAGTAATTGCAGTTATTAGCGGAATATTCAGCCACAAAATGCCATTGAAAAGCGCACATTGACCGTTAGTATTCGGCCAGTAACAAAAACTTCCGCCAGTATTTGCTGACAATAAATCAGTGACATGTCGCGTCACGCAGACGATCGCCAATAATTACTCTTATTCGCCGATAATTGGTGATTTAGTCAAATCTGCGACAGCTTTCACGCCTTCCTAGCCTACCACGCGTCCGCCAGTAAGTGTATTTTTTCCGCCCGATGCACGACTTAATTCCGCCGATAATTAGCGTGAAATTTAAAAAAATTTACCCGACTTTCTCCTTCTATCCGTTCTTTGCGCATCTACTTAAACTTCCAACCCTCTCATTTCTTATTCATTCACACCATTTCCCTCAAATCTCTCTAGAAATTTTTTCATTCATTCACACTATTTCTCTCCAAGTTCTACACGAAAATTTCCAGATTTGTTGAAGGTATGTTTGTAACAATATATTTCATATTAGGTAGTTTTAGTTAATATTTTGTTTTAAAAGATGAGTTATTAATGTTTCTGATATTATTTTTGTTAGCTTGCTTGAGTTTGGTTGAAGATTTGTTCGAAAGAAACGGAATTAGCATCAATGAGAATCTTCTCTTCATTCTAGGTTAGTTATCAAGTTATTTCTTACTTATTGTTTATAGTTGTAAGTTTTTTAAAATCTGTTAATTAAAAACGAATTATTGTAGTATATTATAAAATAAGATATTGTTAAAAAATGAGTTTTTTTTATAATCTGTTTAATGTTGTATATTTTTAAAATCTGTTTATAATTAAAGTTACATTAAAATAACATATTATAAAAATATATAATATACTGATATTTTATAAAATATATTAAATTTAATTATTATAATGTTATTCTGTTTTTTTAGGATATTTTAAAATAAAATTATTATTTACGGATTAAAATAAATATAATATACTATTTTTTTGACCAAAAAAATATAATATACTATTATTATAGTCTTTTATTATGACAAAAAAAATATAAATGTGTTATAATTATTATTATTGACTAATATACTATTTTTTTTAATATACTGATATTATAGTGTTATTTTTAATTAATAACTTTTTATTAAAAATAAATAAAAAATATTGTTTAATATGTAAAATGATATAAAATATTATTATCTTTTTTTGACAAGATAAAATGTTATTATCTAAAAATATGAATTAAATTAAAATAATGTGTTATTAAAATAATATTAATTATATTTGAATCATAGTTATTATTTAGTATAATATAAATTGTGTTATTTTGTGTTGTAATTATGAAAATAAAATCTGTGTTATTTTTATTATTAATAATTATATTATTTGTAATTATTTTGTTTATTTTAATAGTTAGAATCACTATATATTAATAAATAATAGTTAGTAGTTTTTTTAATTTGGATACGAATGTGTATTGTTCTAAGGCTTAAATATATGTTGAGCCCCTGCAAATATGGTCACAATCCATTTAAGCCCCTGTAAAAATAAAAACTTTAAAATGACCCTTGTAAATATTAAGTATTTATGGTTAAACCCCTCGGTCAACTTTTCATCCAAAAAAGCTTTAAAATGACCCTTGTAAATATTAATTGTTTACAGTTAAGCCCCTCAGTCAACTTTTCATCCAAAAAAGTTTTAAAATGACCCTTGCAAATTTTAAGCGGTTACAGTTAAGCCCCCAGACAATTTTTCATCTAAAAAAACTGTCATCACTACCACATGTCACTATTAAATTTGTGCTTAGTGCCAGTGGCAATGGCACAACACGCCATCTCCCATGTCAACACTAACACATCCCTCATTTAATTGATCATTTTTGTTTGAAATCCAGAGTCAAAATCCATAATTTCGTTTGCAATTAAAAACGAAACTAAATCTGAAATTAAAAACGAAATTAAAAAAAAAAAAAGATCAATTGAATCGTTGTTCAATTTGTTTGATTCTGGGTTTCAATTAAAAACGAAATTGCAAGCGAAATTAGGGGCTTTGACTCTGGATTTCAAACAAAAACAATCAATTAAATGGGGGATGACGTGGCACGTGTCAGTGTTGACATGGGGGATGGCGTGGCGTGCCATTGCCACTTGGCACTAAGGGCCATTTAATTTAATGGTGACATCGGTAGTGATAATGCTTTTTTGGATGGAAAATTGACAGGGCTTAAGCAGAAGCGCTTAATATTTGCAAGGGTCATTTAAAAACTTTTTTGGATGGAAAGTTGACTGAGGGGCTTAACTGTAAACAATTAATATTTACAAGGTTCATTTTAAAGCTTTTTTGGATGGAAAGTTGACCGAGGGGATTAACCGTAAACGCTTAATATTTACAAGGGTCAGTTTAAAGTTTTTATTTTAACAGGGGCTTACATAGATTATGGCCATATTTGCAGGGGCTAAACATATATTTAAACCTTGTTCTAATACACATATTACTATGTTGTAGTATATATTAAGAACATCGATCCACAAAAAAATGGATCGTAGTTGGATGTATGATCGAATGTATCTCGGTAGAGCTGGGTTGAAGAGACGTTTTGTCGAAGGAGTCGAAGAGTTTGTTCTTTTTGCTAAGTGTCAAAAAGAATTTGAGCAACAAGGTGGAATTAGATGTCCTTGCTTCAAATGTGTATTTCGATCTATAAAAAATGAAGGTGAGGTTTGACTTGATTTGTACAATAATGGGTTTAAGCCAAATTATTGGATATGGACCCGTCATGGCGAGGTAGCAGCTGGAGTTCCTGTTCCTGCGGTTGACAATGTTCCTTTCCAAGTAGAAGGTCACACTTCAAGTCCAGTCGTTGCCACATCTAGTAGTAATCCAATGACTACAGGATATGAGTTGCTTGATGTTGTTCAGGGAATGATATCTGATGTTGTCGGTGTAAATTTGGATTTCGAAGAACCACAATATAATGCTGACTAAGAACCAAACGAGGAAGCTTAGAGGTTTTATATGTTTTTGAACAAGACAAATAAACCATTATTTGAAGGATCTAAAGACTCTAAATTATCAATGTGTGTTCGGTTGTTGGGTCTTAAGTCTCAATTTAATGTTGCGGAATTGTGCATGGAATATATGACTAAAATGATGTTAGATGCAACCCCAATCAGAGGAATTTTGCCACAAAGTTATTATGATGCTAAAATATTGGTGTCGAAACTTGGTTTGATATCCATAAGAATTGATTGTTATGTTTCTGGTTGCATGATCAATTATAATAATGAGTTTGGCATAAATGATGGAGAGTTGCTACAATGCAAGGTTTGTCAAGAGCCACGGTATCGGGTCAGCAGAAAAGGGACAAGCAAAGGCAAACAAGTGCCAAGGAAAGCAATGTTCTATCTGTCAATTATACCAAGGCTGAAGAGGATGTTTACTTCAATGGAAACTGCGGGTAAAATGACGTGGCACTATGAAAATAGAAATAATTCTGGTGAGTTACGTCATTCATCTGATGGTGAAGCTTGGAAGCATTTTGATCGTGTTCATCCAGATTTTGCCAATGATCCACGCAATGTTCGGCTTGGTTTGTGCTCTGATGGTTTCACACCCTATATTCAAGCATCGGCATCACCGTATTCTTGTTGGCCAGTTATTGTTACCCCATACAACCTTCCTCCAGAAATGTGTATGTCTAAACCATACATGTTTTTAAATTCTATTATTTCAGGGCCAAGTAGTCCAACAGCTGATACTGACATATATTTAAAACCTTTGATTGATGACCTCAAAAGATTGTGGAATGGTGTTTTAACTTATGATGCAGCACGTAGAAAAAAATTTCAAGATGAGGGCGGCTTTGATGTGGACCATTAATGACTTTCCTGCTTATGGAATGTTGTCTGGATGGGGGACACATGGTAAGTTGGCGTGTCCGATTTGCATGGTTGACACAAAGGCTTTTACTCTTAAATATGGAGGAAAAACCACATGGTTTGACTCGCACCGTAGGAGTTTTACCTAGTGATCATCCCTTTAGAAAGTCAAAATATGGATTCATCGAGGGAAAGTTGAAGCAAGTGAACCTCCTCGTAGGTTGAAATCGAGAAAGAAGTTTGGAATAGTGTCATGGATATCCCTCCTGTGGAAGTTGTTGCGGGTGTTGTTTCTCGTCTAGATGGTTATGGAGTATGGCATAATTAGACGAAAAAAAGTATTTTTTGGGAACTTCCATATTGGAAAAATAATCTTTTGAGACACAATCTGGATGTAATGCATATTGAAAAGAATTTTTTGATAACATATTTAACAATCATTATGAGCGTGAAAGGTAAAGCGAAAGACAATGAGAAGGCAAGGAAAGACATAGATCATTATCGCAGCGAAAGGATTTGTTGTTGGTTGACCAAGCTAACGGTAGGACACTGAAACCCAAAGCCAATTATACTTTATCTACAGAGCAAGTGAAAGCAGTTTATCAGTGGATTTCTGAGTTGAAAATGTCAGATGGTTATTCTTCCAATTTAGCAAGATGTTCTGATGTGGATAATGGGAAGTTACATGGGATGAAGAGCCATGATTGTCATGTATTCATGGAGTGCTTACTTCCTATTGCCTTTAGTTTGTTGCCAACACATGTTTTGAATCCGCTCATTGAAATAAGTCAACACTTTAAGAATTTGTGTTCTGCAACGCTAAAAGCGAATGATCTTACAAAAATGGAACAAGACATCCCACTTATCTTATGCAAGTTGGATATTTTCGCCTGGGTTCTTTGATTCTATGGAGCATCTTCCTGTTCATCTAGCACATGAAGCTAAACTTGGCGGTCGTGTCCAATACAGATGGATGTATCCATTTGAAAAAGGTCAGTTAATATATATATATATATTAAAAAATTTTGATTAGATGGATTATTAACATATCATTTTATCTATCTAGGTTCATGGGTGATTCAAAAAGATCAGTTAAAAATAAAGCTAGAGTTGAAGGATCGATATGTTCTTCTTACTTACAACGTGAAACAACTCATTTTTGCTCTTATTACTTCAAGAATGAATTTGCTTCTAGAAGTAGTCGAAATGAAATAGAAATTGAATGTCCAAGACATCAGTTAGCTTTGTCTGTCTTTTGTCTACCTGGTCGTCAGTCTGGAAAGGAGTCAACTCAACACTTGAGGAACTTATCTGACGGTCCTCGAAGATGTGTTAAAGAATGGCACACATACTTTGTCAATGGATACAATTTCACACTAAGGAATGGACAGAGGGCAGAGAAACCGTCAATAGTGGAGTTTGCATGAAAGGTGACACTGGAAGAGGCGAAGATGATTTCTATGGTGTGGTTGAACACATATATGAACATGCGTACCCTTATATAGATTTTAATCAAAAGGTAGTGGTTTTTTATTGTAAATGGTTTGACCCGTCCGCTCGAGGAATAAAGTTTAATCCAAAGACAAATACAGTGGACATTAAAATGACTAGTAGATATCGACCGTATGATCCGTTCGTCATTGCACAAAATGTGAGACAAGTCTATTATGTTTCTTATCCATCAACACTGACTGATCGGTGTGGTTGGTGTGTCGCAATTAAGACAAAACCAAAAGGTCGCATTGAGACAAATGATGACACAGTGGAAGACGTGCCATATCAAATGGATGAAATTTCCAATGTAAATGAAGTGATTGAAGTAGAACCCATTACCCATTTATGTGATGAGCCAAACACGGGTGACGAAGTTAATGATGATGAAGAAGATACAGATCATGAAGATGTTGTCGATCATGTCGGTGTATCAAGAATTCACTCATCTATTGATGATGATGATGATGATGATGGTGATTTTGAGAAAGAATGGGATTCTAATTAAATGATCTTATTTGTAATTAGATAATATGAATATATAAGACGCTTGTTGTATGAAATAATATTTATTCTTTATGTATGTTATTCATCATTTATGTTATTCATTATTTATTTTATTCATTATATATAAATATGTATACACAGTGATGACATCATCAGGATAAGAAGGTATGATGACTCACCTAATGAGGAGATTGTACCACCCAATGATAAAGGGAAGAAGAAGGTTTCTACTTCATTACGCGGTGCGATCGTCGTCGTCGTGTGACTTATGTTGTTGTTGATCGCCTTTTTGTACCTCCACCTCGTCATTTAATCGGGATGGCGGTGGACCTAGTACTATGGATCGCCCATTTGTGCCTCCACACAGTAGTGTCGAGCCCCTGCAGATGAAAATGGGATTCGCGGGTATAATATTAATAGGGAAGTGGTTGAGGTTACGCGCGACGGTCGTATCATAGTGAAGGTTATTGGCGAGCAGTATGTATTTATTAATTTATTACAATATTTTGTTGATTTATTAAATATAAATTATTATCGTTTTAATTTATCTTTTTTATATACAGGTTTGAACATGGGAGGATTGTATCCAGCACGATCACATACATCATCAAAGCAAATTACACTAAACCTTGCCTGGATTGGAAAGAGGTCAAAAAGGATAAGACATCCAAAATGTGGAATCAGTTTTGCGTAAGTTTTTTTACAATTACGGTGGATTTTCAATTTTTAATTTTGTTGAATTGATTAATTTGTTTTTACTAACAAGTTAATTAAACTTGTTTAAATAGGCAAATGATGAAAAAAGCGACAAGACAAATATGATCGGAAATGCAGCAAATGCGGGAGTAGTAGAGGTTGAATGATGAGCGGTGGAATCAAATGATGGGTACTATGTCTCTATATCCGAGGCCATCTATGTCATCATCGGCATCATTTTTTCCACCACAACATATCCAGCCTTATGCCGGTGCTTTTCAGCCATACCCGGGTGTGATCCAGCCTTCCTTCCAGGGCACATATGGCGGCAGTACTCTCGGTAGCGGCGGCGGCCTCAGCGGCTTCCTCGGCGGCGGCTCTAGCAAACTCATCGAGAGTCTCAGCGGCTTCCGCAGAAGAACTCCAAAGAACTCCAACAGCGGTTCAACACGAGAAACCAAACACGGCGACCACCAACAGCAACAACAACAACAACAACAACAACAACAACAACAACAACAACAACAACAACAACAACAACAACAACAACAACAACAACAACAACAACAGCAACAGCAACAACAGCAACAACAACAACAGCAACAACAACAACAACAACAACAACAACAACAACAACAACAACAACAACAACAACAACAACAACAACAACACCAACAACAACAACAACAACAACAACAACAACAACAACAACAACAACAACAACAACAACAACAACAACAACAACAACAACAACAACAACAACAACAACAACAACAACAACAACAACAACAACAACAACAACAACAACAACAACAACAACAACAAAGGTCTTCCTGATGGCAATGACCAAGTAAGGTTGAGAGAAATGACTAAGTCGATTTTATTAGATGTAAAATGACTTCAGTCATCATGAGATTGTACACACCTAACACCCATGGAAAAGAGAGAAAATAAAAAAAGGCATGTACAATGAAAAGAAATATGTTGAAAAAGCCTTGAACATATCTAAGAATTGTAATTTTATTATATCAAATGAGAGTTATCTTAGTTGAAATGTAAATCAGTCTAGTTGTCAAAAACACTTGAACTGGTATAGGGTTTGAAATTATAATATCCTCTCACCGAGAGTTAGAATCCTAGGAAAAGATTTTGTATCACACAGATACAACCTCATGTTGTTATCATCATGCTCAGTAGTGGATTTACTTCATTGGAAAATAGTCTAGAGAGACAGGTAAACACTCAGTTCCTCAACGACAATGGACAAATTGTTGCTAACACTAGAAAGGTTTTTAAAGGTGCCTGGAGAGGCTATAAAGCTTGGTGAAGATCGGAGAAAAAATATACTAAAGTTTGGTGAGCCTTGAAGAAAGAACACACTATAACTTAGTGAGACTCGGAACACATTAGAGCTTGGTGAGGTTCGAAGAAAGAACACATGATTCTTCAATGGAGGTTTCCATGATATTGAGAAGACTCTGGGGGTACTCTAGTGGTTAGCCTAGGGAGGCTTGCAAAGAATACTCTAGAGCCTTGGGAGGCTCGAAAAAATAATACTCTAAAGACAGAGGAGACTTGAAGAAAGAATACTCTAGAGCCTAGTGAGGCCTGAAGAAAGAATACACTGTTTTTAGTGGATTAAATCCTTCGAGTTAAAAAGGAAAAATCATCACGTAATGGGTGGACTAGACGTAACAATAGTTGTTGTGAACTAGGATAAACCAATTGTGTACATTAGTTTCTCCCTTTTCTTTTTATTTAGTTATGGTCATTACGGTTTAACTTCTCCTTCAAATAACTTGTTCATAAACGAAGCTCAATGTTTTGGTAGTTAACATCTTTTATTCACAAACGAAAAAGTTTAATAATACGTCAACACAAATCAAACCCGCCTTTTCTTGTGTTTCCACTACCTTCACTTATTTGGTTGAAACAGTTACCGAAAACTCTTCGCCTCAATGACGCTGTGCCAATGACACTAATATGTGATGATCAAGAAGAAATTAATGCATATTACTTCTGATCCTGTTTTCCATGAGAGGTGAAAACATATAGAGGTAGATTGTCACTTTGTTAGAGAGAATATCAAATTAGGATACATCATCACTAGTTTTGTCAATTCCAATGACCAATTGGCAGATGTCATCACTAAATCTCTATTAGGTCCTCGAATTAGTTATTTATGTAACAAGCTCAGAACATATGATTTGTATGCCCCAGCTTGAGGGGGAGTCTTGCAAATAAAATAGTATATATTTTTTTGGCCAAAATAAAATAGTATCTTATAAATAATCACATAATATCATATAATTAGCAATATGATATCGTATTATTACTCTCGCCATTATTTGTATTTATTGTCTTGAGCCTATATAAAAAAGTGTGTAGCTCAAACACGATTTCACTATATGTTGTCTTTCTATTTTCATTCTCTTAACAATAATAAACCTAGTACAATAAACTACCATAATGAAAAAAGTGTTGGGTATTGGGATCCCTTCCTATGTGGAGAAAGGCCTAAATATTTTAGTTCATTATGTGTCTCACTTATTTTAAGTGGAAAGGGTTAAATTAGGTTTTGACCAAGAGAATGTTTCTATAGAGTAGGGCAGCCACCAAAGAGAAAAAGAAGAGAGAGAAAGAGTTATTCCCGTTTTTCGTAAACCCGTCACTATAAAACTTCGATTCCGGATTCGTTAACTGTTAGATCGTGCTAATTTTTAGATAGCATGTGTGTGAGCCAAAGATCGTCGCTTTCACCATTCGGATCATCGAAATGAGTTCTAACGAGAAAGATATTCGCTTTGCACTGAAGCTACAGTTTTGAGTATTTTCTTCTTCTTGCTCTTATTTGGAAGCTTTTCTGCTTTTTTGTTTTGGGTGGTTGCTGGCACTGTTTGTCCACCTTGTTGAGACTCTTTTATATCCTTATTTGATTATATTTGACCTATTTCTTTGGTCTGGACGACCCGTGGTTTTTTCCCTTTCTTTGAGGGGTTTTCCATGGTAAAAATATCGGTGTTCATTGTGTGTTTTTATACATTATATTTGCTCCCACATATTCGTTGTTGCTCCTCATAGATTTTTCAAGTTTGGGGAATTATATTCCGCTTCATATTGCTCTGTTATTGTACTTATGTGTTGTTTCCCCATCAAAGTGGTATTAGAGTTCTTTGTTAGGGCTATTTTACTTGCTTGAATGATGGAAGCAAATATGAATATAAAGATGGTTTCTTTTACTAATTATCATTTGTGGAATGGAAAGATGAAAGATTTGTTGTTTGTGAAGAAAATGCATCTTCCTATTTTTGGTACTAAAAAGCCATATTGGACATCTACCCAAGAATTGGATTTTGATCATCAACAGGTGTATGGTTTCATTTGGCAATATGTAGAAGATAATATTTATAATCATATTTCTAATGAGGAAAATGTAAAAACCTTGTGGGAGAAGATAGAGTCCTTGTATGCCTCTAAATCTGGGAATAATAAAGGGAAAATTACACTCACCCCTCTAAATCATGACATTAACACCCCTTTCGAAGTTAACACTGTTTGTGTTTGTGACTTCCATTAAGAAACCATGTGACATCTCTCTACTCTACACTTTTTCATCAAAATAGCACCCTTCTTCTTCCCCCTTTCGCTCCGGTCGAATGCACTCTCTCTGCTCAGCACTTTCAATCTGAAACATACATGTAAATAAGCTGTAAAGACTGGGTTCGGTTTTAAAATTGTAATGGTTGTGCATATAAAAGAGAAGTTATCCAAGTATCACACCCAAAGCAGTAAGAAGTGAGAGAAATCTTTAAGAATTGACAGAACGAAAGAAAAATGAGAAACCAAAAAATTTAAAGGAAAACACATGGATGAAATTTGAAGTGTTTTTATAACATGAAGGAATCAGTGACGGATCCAGAAATTTTTGTTAGTGGGGGTAACATTTTGTTTCATAATATTTCTATACAAGAAAAGTTCTATAAATTTTGACAAAATACATAGTTTCGTGATAGAAAAAACTTAATCCCAAAATCTAATGTGTTTAGTGTCAATTTGTATGTTCGATGTTAGAAAAGAAGTCAAATTTAAAAGAATAAATAAAGAGAGAACATATATAGAAATGTATTTTCTCTTTTATCTCTTATAACTTTTTACATGTATTTATTGATAAAAACTATCTCATTGGGGCAACATTTATTTTTTTATAGGGGCAAACCAAATTTATTAAGCATATATAGACTAAAAATATTGAGCCAAGTGGGGACAAATGCCCCCAATTAGCTCAACATAGATCCGTCCCTAGGAATATGGAATAAATCTTTGCGATGATACGTTCAGATTTTAGGGAATGAAATATTGTGTAGAACCAACAAATGTGGATGAAGAAGAAAGATGAAGGAAATCACATAGGAATGGAAGAAATCTTTTGTAATGGTGCATTAAAATTTTAGGGAATGGAAGAAATCTTTATAATTGTATCTTCAGATTTCAGAGTTTAATATTTTAATCAATCAGAGAGGATAAATGAAGGAGAAAGACGAAGAAAATCGCGCGCGACTAATTTCCTTTTTAAAACCGAATAGAGCACTAATATAGTATTAAATTGAGGGGGGTTACTGTCAAGAGGAAACTAGAGGGGAGGTGTGTGACATTTAGCTAGACTTCAGGGGAGGTGAGTGTAATTTCCCCATTAATAAAATGTTCTTGTTGAATATTCATAAGTTTGAAGTTTAAGGAGGGAACTTCTATTTCAGATATCTGATTTATTTTCAAGGGCTCCTTGATCAAATGTCAGGAATGGGTATCAAGTTTGATTATGAGCTTTTGAGAATATTTCTCTTACTATCTTTACCAGATTCTTGGGGGACATATCAGGTTTCTATAACCAGTTCAACTCCGAATGATGTTGTTTCATTGGAAATGGCTAAGGGTGGTGTACTTAATGAGGAGATGAGAAGGACGAAACATGGTTCTTCATCTCAATCTGAGGTACTTGTCACAGAATATAGGGGGCAAAATACTCAGAGGAAAGAATCAAAGGGTGGTAGAGAGAAGAAAAGAAGCAAGTCCAAGTCTCGGTTCAAAAATGTGGAATGAAATTACTGTCACAGAAAAGGGCTCATACATAAGAATTGTTTTCTGAGGAAGAGGGAGAATAAATACAAGAAAATTAAGCAGAAACAAAGGGATCCCGATGATGATTATGATGATCGTGATACTGCTACTACTAGTGATGACATTATTAGTCTTGTGACCATGAGACAATTAATCTTGTGTCAGATGAGAGCAAGTGGATAGTTTATACTGGTGCTACATTGCACGTTACACCGAAGAAGGAGTTCTTCACATCTTATACTTCAGGTGACTTTGGAGTGTTGAGGATGGGTAATGATGGTGTATTTGAGGTAGTTGGTGTTGGTAAATTTTTTTATCAAACCAACATGGCATGTTCACTTTAATTTGATTTTTGTTCCTATGCTTGATGATTGTGGTTATGATAATCACTTCGGTGGTGGAAAATGGAAACTCAGCAAAGGTAACTTGGTTTATGCTAGGGGGAAGAAAGTTTCTAAACTGTATTGGACAAGAGCTAAGGTTTCAATAGACAGTGTGAATGTTATGGATATGTGTAGCGACCGAAAAATCCGGGAAAGGATTCTTCGAAGGTTCAAAAGGAAGCCGCCACCAAATTTTAGTTTAAGGGCAAATTCGGAAAATCCCTTTAGGTTTAGAACAAGGCGAGTTGAAGGGTTCGGGAGTCGTTATGCGTGGGGAAGGTATTAGCACCCCACGACATCCTTTGTCTAATTAATTATGGTTTATTAATATTTTACCCTTTTATTTATAGAGAAAAAGACTTAATTAAGTTTTTAGTTTTTAGAGCTTGACAAGAGTGGACTCTTGCTCCTACGTACCTCCGGATGCAATGGAGGAATCAAAGCTACGTAGTTCTTCCTAAAAAAGGTTTGTGGGTTGGTATTTTTTAGTGTAGGGGTCCTAAGACTCTTTGAACTGTACAGCTCACTGATCCTAGGACGCTGTCTAACCTGGTTGTACAACCGACTTAGTCCCCTATTTTTAGGAAAAATAATTTATTTATATTTATTAGGTTTTAAGGATTACTGAACTGTACAACTCATTGGTCCTAGGATGATGACTAACCCGGTTGTACAACCGACTTAGTCTTTTATTTGATTTTAGAAGAAGATATTTATTTGTTTGTGAATTTTTGGTAAAAGAAATTGTTTGTTAAAAAGAATTAAGAAGAAAACGAGAAAGGGTTAAATAGTAAAATGGGGGTGCAGTTAGCTGCAGGGGGATTGTATAATTAAAACTGGGGTGCAAAAAGCATAGCCCAGTTCACATTAGAGGTCCAGTCTTCGAAACTGGGCTTGAGTAGAAGGTGTTGTGTGTACATTAATTGGTAGGGTGTGAGTAGGAATCTAAGTATTAAAGAAAAAATCATTATAATAAAAGCAATTAAAAATTGAATAAAAGCAAAAGGGATCAGAATATCAAATGAGGCATTATTACCTCAATAACCAGATTCAATTTTGTTTCCTCCATTCCGTCTCTTCCTCACCTTTACTGTTGGCATTGATTTTACTCTCCTAATTTTTAGTTTCTAAAACAACCTCTGTTTAATCCTAATTTCTAACTAACACTATTTACCAATTTTTCAGAACAAAAAACTAACACTAATTTTTCAGAACATAACACTAATTTCTAAAACAATACAATCCTAATTTCTATCTAACACTAATTACGAATTTTCAGAACATATCAGCATGAATCTACTGCTTTCATAAAAACTAAATACTAATGGATCTGTGGTTTTGATATATGTAGAGACTATTTTGAACATAAAACTAATACTAATACGACAAACATGGATCTGTTACAAACTTAACTACAAAGCTTAATTAGTAATTTAATCCTTAAACGAAACCTTAATCCTATTTCAATGAAAAATAATACATATTAAACACATACTTTATATTCTCAAATTTTAATAGTATGGAACCAACCTAATATCCTGCATCTGTTGTTAGAACTCCTATTTGTTACCGATTATGATCATCTCTTCGCTTTTTGAGATCTGCTGCTTTTGTTGTTGATGACTGTTTCTCCTTCTTTTTTACTTAGAAATTCGAATGTGTGTTTCAATGGATTAGGATTCTAATGTTGAACCCTAATCCTTTTTAGGTGATTTTGCAATGTTCTTGTCTGTGTCCCCCCTTTTTGACTGAGGCAGACTGCCTATTTATATTAGAGAATTAGGTTTTAGCAATTAATGTTTGATTTACCCTGATTTGGTTTATTTTTCAGATGCTTGGAGAGAAAGATTAGGGTTTTGGGAGAGCCCGAAGATCCAAGCCCAACTATTATTTGGGCTAGATCTGTGTTTATTTTGTATTTTTTTTATTATTTTCGGATTTATATATTTTTATGTATTTTGTATTGCTATTTTTGCAATTTGGACCCCTTTTTGGACTTTTAGACACTTATATATTGTAAATAAAACTAAATAGAATTTTTTAGACATTTTTGGACTATATCTATGCTCAAAATAAATTAACTGCAAAAAATAAAAAATAATAATAAGAAAATGAGTCGGGCCAAATACAAAGACAAGAACGGGCCAGACTAGACAAATACGCTAAAACGAGACCCAAATAGAAGAAATGGGTTTGTTAACTAACAACACTAATATTAACTCGGAATCGCATTCTTAGGCCTAAATTTGAAGAGATAAGCCAAACTTTTGAGAAAAATGACTTTTGGTAGACCTGCCTATGTACGACTAAACCCAAATACGGAGATTAAATTGAAGAACGCACGAAAAGATCGATCATTCTCGTGCATGCCTAATTTAAACAACGGTATTTCGATTTAGTTGAACGGGGTGATTTAAATTGGTTCGGGTTAGTAACCGAGACGCTATACTAATAATTCTCGTAATCATGCGACTCCAAAACACGACCCTAATAAAAATAAACGACTAAAACAAGAAAAAGAAGACGGACAAAATTGGGGTATAACAGCTGCCCCTCTTTATTAGTATTTACTAGAAAGTGATGAGTTCTCGAACTTTCGTAGTAGAAATAGGAATAAAGATAAGATAGACGCTAATTTTGTCCGTTTAAGGGGGAAGTGGAAGGTTTGAGAGATAAGAGGAGTGGTTAATACATGGCGCATTGGCGAGAGTTGAATGAAGGGTGAACAAGGACCTGAAGGAGCGCTAAGGCTCTGAAGGACCACTCAGGGTCTGAAGGAGCACTAAGGCTCTGAAGGACCACTCAGGGTCTGGAGGAGCACTAAGGCTCTGAAGGACCACTCGAGTGGTCCGGAAGGCTGCCTAAGCCTTAATTGAAGGACCATCGTGTAGTGCGAAGGAGCGCAACTAGCTACGGTACTAGTTAAAGCGGTGCGAGGGGGCCTTTATATTCGGCGGCCATGATGGGTCAAGATCGGTCTAGAAGCGATATGTTGACCATGAAGGGCGTCCACGGTGTCTTAGGTCGACACAACTAGTCGAAGGACCACGCGCGGAGTGCGAGAAGGTGCTGTCGGGCTCGACTCGACGTTGCGACACTGGGCCACTTAGGGGCTTCGCGCTCGAAGGACCACTTGGGGTCTATAGGGGTTTGAGGGATCAACCTGGTGATCTGTGATACGATATGAGATCAACGCTTAAAACGCTAATATTAGAGGAACAAAATATAGGGACTAACACTTTATGTGTTTATCTAAGCACACCTAACAAATGCATCTTCCCGAGGAGGGAAAAGCTTTCTTCATTTGGCAATGCAATTAATGGTGCACGCGTACGTGCAATGATTGGTATCTGGTGGAATGATTTTTTTCTCTTCTGTTTTTTGCTTTTTTGCTTGTTACGTAATAAATGCATGAAATGCAAATGTGAATATGATGCAAATGAAATGATTGAATGCTAATGCCATGGTGCATGCATGATGCGATGATATGATATGATATGAGTGATTGAGTGCAAAACATTTTTTTGTAAGATGCGAGATTTTGGATGCGAGAAGCATGGGTGAATATTGATCATTCTTTGAAAAAATTAGTTTTGATTCAAACTTCGGCATTCTCAAGGTCATTATCTACAGACATTGATATGAAAAGGTACTTGACCGTATTTGCAAGCTCGCTTATTTTTCCTTCTATTATGATGCCCCTTGATGATCGAAGGATATGTCCACAAAGTTACCTAAGTGGATTTTTAGCGTCACATAATCAACTTGTGTTCTCTCTCTCTGAAGCTTTGTTTAGTAAAGACATATGTTAGTGCAAGTATGAATGAGTCAGTTAACTTGGGGTTATAAAGGCCTAGGTTGAGGACATTTGTGGCACATGAATGGGTAATGACTGACTGGTCTTTGTCAATGTCATGAAAGGTAGGTTTTCCCAAGCCAAGGAATGCAGGACTGCCCCAATTTAGATTTGATAGGGGTTAGTGTATAACTTGCCTCTGTCTAGTGGTGACAATCTAAGGGTATAGAAGATGATGAATTGGGAATGCATTGGCTTTGGAATGAACGACGGAAAGCAAAGGACTTATCTCAACGTATGGAGTTTGGTGTTTCCCCAGTCGTAGTAAGGACAAGGTTGCCCCGACTAGAGTAGCAGCATATAGGGTAATGAGTTGAGAAATTGCCCCGATATGGTTTTGTTGATGTGGATATAACAAGGGGATGAGATGGGTGTATGATGAATGTCCTCATTTGTAGGTGGAGTGAAGAGTGACATGGTTGCCCCACTTGGAATGGTATTTCGAATGGTTGGCTTTAGTGAGATTGGGAAAGGTGACGGAGTTAGGGTTATGGGTTTTTGGAGATGGTCAAATGCAGCTGTATAGACTGGGAGTGGCATGGGATGCACACTGGACAAATTTCCCCAAGTTCAAATGGAATAGATGGTGAAAGGGATGCCCCACTCTAGGATCTCGGTGACGATCCTAGTATAAACTTTTGGTTCTCTATAAAATGACTCACAGACTATGATAGTCTTGAGTTTTCGCTATGATGACAACACCACTTGGTGATCACTAAACTTTGCCTTGGTATAATTGTAACTTGAATGAATCTTGTATTCCAAGCCCTTTGATTTCTTTTTTTTTTTGAGTTTTTTTTTTTGGATATTTTTTTTTGAGCAAACATATTATAAATACATAAACCGACTTGTCCTGAAATTAAAATTTTGAGAAAACAAAAGCAATCAGTCATTGATCGGAATGAACTCTAGAGGCTTGTAATTTGGCTGAAGGTTAGGGTTTATGACGAAAAGGATTATTGGGCTCAAAGAGGTGTTTGAGGATTGATGGGACAGATATTGGTGGTGTAACTTGGCTAATGGGTAATGATTTATGAAGGAAAGGGTTATTAGACTTAAATGAGTGTTTGAGGTTTTATTTAGGCAGCAATTGACGTGCCTCATGGTAGAATGGACTTGTTTAGGGATGTAACTTGGCCAAGGGTTTATGAAGGATAGGATATTGAGGACAAGGGGTTTATTTTAGACAAGGATTTCTTATGCATTTAATGGTAAGAACTATCAGCTCATAATTGTACCATTTTTGCTTTTTCGTGGTTTTTCAATCCTCTTTTTTGATTTCAGTTTTTTTTTTGATTTTTTCTTTTTCTTTTTCTTTCTTTCGAGCTGAGTGACTTGATAAAAATGATACACCATTTTTATGTGGAATTGATCCTTGTCTAGGGTGATTGAAAGTTTCTTTGGATTTTGGCTTAAGGTGGGTAGCAAAGGTTTTTTCGGGGACATGGGAAGATGGTCAAATATGGTCAAACTTCATTTCAAAACATGATTGCTCGTTTTCTCAAAAATTAACTTAAGGACAATAATTTATTTACTTTTATATATTTGCTCTCTTTTTTTTATCCTAATTTTTGCTTAGGCCACTCTTACGAGTTTTCAACCTAACGGGCCTTTTTGATTTTTTTTTGTAAAGAACTTGCACCAAGGGAATACAATGTTGACAAGGTGTTTTAGAGATCACGAATTTGCCCCAGTATGGAGGGCCTAAAGCATTTATTTCAATAGTGAGAACAAACCAAAAAGTCAACTAGTGTAGGGGAGTATGTACTTTAGGGTGGTCGGGGTGGGATTAGACTAGGATGGGGGATGATGACAAGGTAGGGATGTTAACTGACTCAAACAAGAATGAAGTCACATGTCACACACAAGTTACTACATGAATGCTTCCTAGAGAGTTAACATTAGTTAACACATGAAAGAAAATTTTGGCGGACTATTTCGGTCATTCATCATGGGATGCAACGCTTTGTTAAAATAAATGTGAACGAGCTGCTAATTTGAAAAATTGAGTGCCTTGAAACGCCTTGAGCTTGCAACTAAGTATGGCTAAACTTTTTCAAAAAGAATGATTTACCTCACAAGAATGTCTCACCTCTCATCACAATTTTTTTTCTAGAATTATGCTCATTTTTTTTGTAATGCATGATGTAAGTATGCAAATGAATGAGTGTGCATGAAATGCGAATATATGTGAATAAAATGATAATATATGATTTTATTTATCGCGTCGGAGAATTATAAGTTTTACGTTTGGAGAGTAAAGTACAAAGTTTGACTTTGACTTTAGCATGCATGGCTTCTCTCCAAAATAAAGCTTTTAATTCTCAGGCAGTCGTAACATAAGATGTTTATTTTGGTTTTTTGTAATGCAATGAAAAAATGCATGAGGTATGGTTTCTAAGAAACTTGTGGTAAATAATGATTTGGGTTTTTGACTTTTTTGATTTTTGGATAAAAGACGGTAAGCACAAATATTTGTTTGAATGCAAGGGTATGAAGCTCCTTTGTGACCCTAGAAAGGTAACTTACGGAGTGGGTCTAAGGTTTCTTTTATAGTGAACCTCACAAGGATGGTTCTAAAGAATCCTACACATGGTCCCTAGAGCCAAGGACCCCAGTCAAGAATGCTGACCCCAACAATAGGCAAGCTATTAGAAGGGATAGCATCCTTAAAAGGAATCAAACTCTAGGTGAGATTTTCATGACCACCCAACGAGACGTACGTCCCGCAGGCCATCACTACGCAATCTCGTTCTAACTTAGGTTTGCACTCAAGTCCGGGTAGAGGACTTTTCTCACAGGTGTGTGATGTGTATAGTTATAGTGTGTGTAGGAGAAATTAAAGACAAACCCAAAGCTGCAAACAAAACAAACATACATACAAAATATCGTCTTCTAACCTAGGGTTTATACATCACATAAAAGTATAACATGCAAAAATAAATAAATAAGTAAGGGAAGGGTAAATATTAAATAAATCCTATAATTAATTAGACTAGGTTTTGACTCTCTAAAAAGTTAACACTACAAGAAAATCGGTGGTTTGCCACGGACATTCCCGTGGCAAATGTACAAATATCCGTGGCAAATATGAATTTGCCACGGATTTGCGACGGACAAATTTTGGTGGCAAAAGCGCTCGTCGCAAACGCTTTGCCACGGATTTTCCGTGGCAAATTTTTCCGTCGCAAATCCGTGGCAAATTTTTCCGTGGCAAATCCGTGGCAAATTTTTCCGTGGCAAATCCGTCGCAAAGTCGTGGCAAATTCTTACACCTTCCGTGGCAAATCCGTCGCAAATTTTAAAAAAAAATTAAAAAAAAAATTAAATTATGCCTCCAAATTTTATTTAATAGTGATATCTATACAGAACACATAAATGCTCCAACATCATAATTAATAAACTTATATAAAGCAAAACATAATAACCACAATAATAAATGAGTACAATCCATGTGCAAAACATTTAATTACTATCTATCTAATAACCTATTGCATAAACATGTTAGCTAATACTGAGATACTAATTGAGAAAAGAAACTAAACATTAGACTAATACATGACTACTACAAAATAGTTTAAAGCTAGGATTCCACATTAATTGAACTAAGTCGCTAAGGATTTCTACACGGATTTACAAACTCTTTACATCCGATTTACGCATAGTGCTCTCAAACCCGACCATTCAAAGCGATATTTGAAGCCAACACAAATCAAAAGAGGTGGTAGGTAGGTAGAGTCCACATCAAAGCTTGGCGATTATTTTCTCCTCTTCCCCGCCACAATAGCATGATGCGGTTTAGTAAAAACACAAAGCAAGAAACTTCCAAGTAATTAAGAAGGGAAACATAGCATATTTAGCAAGTATTCACGGGCTTGCGTAATCATCCATTGTTAAGCGCTTGCGCTTCTGTGCGGTACAAGACTTGACAAACCAATCAAATCGAAACAAGGGTGATGTTGAAATGCTGCCTTCACTCATCCCAGATTCCATAGCCAAGTTTGTGAACCATGCATATCTGCAAAATTATTGCAAAAAGTAAAAAGAATTGTAAGTAGCGAATCATTGTATTTAAGTACATTCAAAGGACATGGACTAAAAAGCTTAATAGCGAGATATTTAAGTACATGGTATGGTAAAAGCTGTCCCAATGTCCCATTGATAGACAATTTTATAACGATCCAACGCGAAACATACACCACCCTCCACATAATGCGAGAATCGAAACTTTAAACCCACATAGCTTATTTGCACATACCTCTCATCATCGACATCATCTTTGCATGACATGATACAAAGTAGAATTCGATCCAAATATGAGAACATACTACAGTTGCGGTCACCAAATCAAAAGACAAATTGACACGAGAACAAGGAACTATCTTATTCAAATAGGAACAGATCGACTAGAAATAAAAAACTTGACATATATAACATGAAAAAGCATGAAGAACATCACTCGTTTCTATTGGTGAGAGACTTGAGTTACAATGGACTCATTTCAATAGTGGTAAGAGTGAATCATCACCGTGTGAACAAATACATCTCATATCAAAATTAACAAAGAAAAGAAATTCAATTATCTTTGATGCTCTAATCAAGTAATCATACAAGATTTCTTTGGTTGATGCTTGTCAAAAGCGATAAATTCACAAGAACTAATACGTAATGCAACTGTGTACAAAAGCAGTGAATCTGTGTGATGTATGCTTGTTTATTTCAAAGGTCAAAAACTATTCTTGTTTAATTGATTTTTCAGATGACATCAATTTGAAAGATACAAGAGCAACTACTAAGCGATGGGCGGGGAAATAAAAGCGGGCCTTAGTGAGAAATATAATGAGATAGTTTTCTATTTTGTAATTAAGTCACTTTGCTTATCACTGTTCCATAAGTAAATATTAGTTTCTTTCTTTTCTACTTCTTGGATCCTATTAGTAACTCATATCGAAAGCACTAATCTTGCAAAATAATTGAAATAACATTAAAACAAAAAGTTTAGGAAACTTAATGAGTTTACAATTTGTCAAAAATAATTAGAAACTAGGCAAATAATCGAAACAACAATAAAAGCAGTATATTATTGACCCATTCGAAACTAGGAAAATAGTAAATGGCAATTTTAAAAGTTCCTAAAGTGCTATAGAAGTCACTTACCGGTCTCAAATTATTGATTCAGCTCGCCTCTTGCATCTTCTTTGATTCTCTGGCCAAGACTCGGAATTTGGCATCTCGAGAATATTATGCAGTGTAATACCGTTTTATCTTTGAATTATTTATTGTAAGTACTTCACCAACAGCCAACAAGTAGTAAAACCGAGAAAGTCATGCATTTTGGCGCATTCCATGATAATGAAGTGTACTGACATGACAATTCCAATACGCTTTGCAAGCCACATATCCAACCGTGTTGATTATTAGCATGAAGTCACCATCAAGAAGGAAAAAAAGGTCATTTATAAGAACTAAATTTCACTATTATCATGACAAGAAGTAATCATATCGGTAATGGGTTTCAAAGCAATTCCACAAATTTGATCTTCATTTTTATCATGCTATGTTTCTACTATTTAGAGATCGGTGTTGCGGGGAGAGACTCGATCGTGCTTGATTCTTCATAACACTACAAGCAACATGCCGATATGTCGAGAAAATTAAGTACTAGGTAAGATGAGACTATGGCATAATATTAACCACAAAGCATTATAGATAATTGCGGTCCTCAATCACAATTTCAACTGAAACTTAAACTATTTCAAATCCGACCAATCTATTCTAGACCTATTCTAGTATAATTTGAACTTATACGATAGATTATTGCACTAACAAACATTGACACTATCACAAAAAGGTATTCCAAGCCCATAAATGGAAGTAAAATTCAACTTTTACATGTACTATTATGCATCACGTTTTTGATATAATAAATATCAATCAAAACACATCCAAAATTAATCCAAGTAAGAAAATGAAACGAGTTAGTTAAACTAACTCCAATCAAAGTCTGTATTAAAAAAACAAGTAAGTCCAATTGAATAAAGAACAAGATGAAAAGATCGGTGAAATACACGAAAAACAAGTATTAAAAAAAAAACAAGTCGATTAAACTAACTCAATAATAACACGACAAAAGAAAAATGATTTTGTTAAGCGAAGCTTGATAGGAAGAGAAAAATGCAATGAAATTAAATGTATTGTAAACATTGAGAGTGGAATCGAAGTGACCTTAGAGAACTTCTTATCCCTTTTGTAGTCAAGGCCGGAGGTGCATTTTGCAAAGCCATAAGCGATGCACAGAAAGTTCGGTTATGAAATTCATGTCTCGAGTACCTAGAAACTAGAAGAATGATGGTTGCATAAGATGTGCCCATAATGAATTCCAATGGTGCGAGAGAGGATAGGCGATATGGGCCCGATTAAAAATGTAAAACAAATCATTTTTGATTGGAAAGTAGTTATAATGAGCAAACTTATATCAGATTATTCTTTTGATCGCAAACTTATATCAGATTATTCATTTTTGGTGGAAAGATACTACTTACCTTATCCAACAATCACCTTTTGATATATCCGAATAAAAATTCTGCCTCATTTTTTCCCTGGCTATGCGGTGCTACTTCTTCATCAACCTCTATTTAAGTCCATTTCAAAAACCAAGATAAATTATATAGAACATGACTAGTTATCATGATGAAAATTAACTTACAAGCTCTTGCCTGCAAAGAGGATGCAAACAAGTTCTGTGGCATATGGGAATTAACTAGGGCTCAGATTCCTTTAAAAATTGGAAAACAAGGAAAAGAAATAAACTAAAATTTAAAAACTATAAATTCAGGACTCTTACACGCTTCCTTGTTGACAAGTTTTCGCTCAAAGCTTGTTATCTTTGACCACTTATGCGGCTTGATAATTGAGGTGGGAGAAATAAGGAGTGGCTTTCTGTTAGTACTTCAATGAAGATACAACCTATACTCCATATATCAATCATTTGGTGTATCTTTGCATAAATATTCGCGAAAGAATATGTTACAACAACTAAAAGTAAAACAAAAAGCGCTACCATTATGATTTGCCTACTCAACCAAATAGAATAAAAGATTAATCATAGCAATGCTACTACATTCTCTCTGGAAGCTCAAAGTATGGTAAGCCAAGACCATACCTTTGAATAAAATGATCCACATAGCTCGGAGCTCTATACCAACTGGTAGCAACATAATCCTCTGCAGGCGAATGCATTAAGCGAGGCAAGAAACATCAATGACGGTGTATATAAATCGAGATCCTTATAATAATAGTAGTAACAATATTAACAAGTAAAGTGAAAAGAAAAAGTTGAAAGGAAACAAACAATGGAAATGTTTAGAAGGATACCGTCAAAATATTGTAGTTGGTGTGTCATCAAGGCAACTCTAGCTAGTCCAAAGTCGCAAATTTTAAGTTCTGATTCGCATTCGCCAATATATTTTTGGCTTCAAATCTCGATGATACACATTTCTTTGCATTGTGAAATAGGCAAGATAAAGTACAAAAAGAGCATAGTTAAGCGAAGTAATGTGCACAATGCTAAGTTATTCGATTTGACATTTGACTCATATTTGTGCTCGAAGTAAATATAACATATTGACAATTACCGGTGTGAATATACTTCAATGCTCGAGTAATTGATAAAGAAAAATCGATAGTGCTCTTTTGTTAAGTCGTCATTAGCTTTAATAACTTGATGAAGATCGGACTCCATGAGCTCAAAAACAACGTAGATATCTTTGAAGTCCTTAGAGAAGGGGCAGCATGATGTGTTTTATTTCAACGATATCGAGGATGTCGTAGAAGTCTAAGCAACTTTATCTCACGGAGAATACGCGCTGACATCGGATATATGCTCGAAGATGTCATGAATCTTCTTAATTGCCACTTTTTCACACGGTATGAGTGTCGATCGCGAGCAGACAACACCGTAACTTCCTTTCCCAATAACTTCTTGAATTTTGTAGCGGTTGGCATCACCGTATTCGAGAGAAAAATCCATCTCCGTCGAACTCGTAAGCGACAACATAAAAAGTTATTCCACATAGAAAATTGAGGCAAGTTCAAAGTTTAAAATCGAAAACATTCATAAATCTATCACGAAACAAAGTGAAAGCGAATTTTCAATGTAGATATAAATTGAAATAAAAGTAATTTTGTCCCGTCTTGCGGAAAAATTCCTTTACATTGAACATAATTCACTTGGACATCGAACTAGTGAACTAACCTATTACTTCCTATTATTTATACCCTATAGTATAGATCCCCTTTACGACTAAGTACATAACTAAACTAACCGATTGACCACTTTTCTATTGAGAGTGCGCTAACACACAAGTACTCACAAATTACAACCACATATCAGATTTACTTAAACATGTACTAAACATCATTGCTTAAAGAATTACTTCAGAGGTCAAATATTTCCATTAAAAAGACAAGAAATCGACTGAGGAAAAAACATATTTCGAGCAATTACAATGGGAAATGAAAGAAAACCACCAACTCATATCCATACTCACATTTCTTACATCTGCATCTTTAACATCCAGATCCGTGGTCACTAAGATAAACTTCACTTTTGTATTAGTCAAATATCCATAGCTGCAAATCGGATTAGGAAAAAACACAAAATGAAAACCACCCACTTTTCATATTGGATTAACTAAAAACCAAATAAAACATATCAGGGAGACAACAAATGCACTCACACTTTGTAATTTTCAATAGGATAAAGCAGTCCAAAAACGTCTCATTGGCATTGGTCCAGATTTTTAGGATTGTTTACTGTCAAGCAAACACAATTCATGAGATTCAGAGGCATCCCAAAAGTGCCAAAAAATTGAAACCTACTCTAAATTAGAAGGTCCCAAAATCTAACCCCTAAACAAAACAAAAATCCCAAATTCAAAAAGAAAACCCTCAACATTAAAATGAAAAATTCTCTAAACTTAAAGCTCCTAAAATCTCAACCATTTGCATCAAAGACAAATTCGAGTAGATAAAATAAAAAATTCCGAAATCCTAAAGTTGTAAAAAAAAAAAAAACTAGGTTATCGAAATTAGCACGATCGAATAGTAAACGCACCTCGCTCATCAACCACATCAAGAGAGCAATGGACGATATGGTGGAGTTTGAGAGCATCATCGGCTTCAGTGAAGCTCTGTATGTAGAGCGGATTGTTCTGCAGTCATCGGATAAATTAAAAAAAAAATCGAAAATTAATGAAGAGTAAGAGGGAACAGAGGAGAGGAGGTTGTAGGTGGATAGGGAGGGTGGAGAAGCGTTGTCCGGGGCAGCGAAGGGCGGAGAAGGGCAGATGAGGGTGGAAGAAGGCGGAGGTTGAGGAGAAGAGAGTGGAGTACGGTGTGTGAGGTTTGAGAGAAGTGAGGGTTTGTTTGTGAGAAGTGAGGGGACGAAGGAGAGAATTGTTTTGATATCGTGGGAGTTTTATTTTGATCATTCGGTTGCCACGGATTTGCCTCGGTATCTCCGTCGCAAATTTATCTCCTTTCACAAGTCCGTGGCAAACCCGTGGCAAATACCAGCGGGAAATTTCGCGCTCTTACTTTTTACACATTCCGTCGCAAATCCGTGGCAAATTACTGACGGAATAAGCTCCGTGGCAACTGCTGGTGGCTAAAACAAGCTTTTCTTGTAGTGTAAGTCCCCAGTGAAGTCGCCAGCTGTAGCGACCGAAAAATCCGGGAAAGGATTCTTCGAAGGTTCAAAAGGAAGCCGCCACCAAATTTTAGTTTAAGGGCAAATTCGGAAAATTCCTTAAGGTTTAGAACAAGGCGAGTTGAAGGGTTCGGGAGTCATTATGCGTGGGGAAGGTATTAGCACCCCACGACATCCTTTGTCTAATTAATTATGGTTTATTAATATTTTACCCTTTTATTTATAGAGAAAAAGACTTAATTAAGTTTTTAGTTTTTAGAGCTTGACAAGAGTGGACTCTTGCTCCTACGTACCTCCGGATGCAATGGAGGAATCAAAGCTACGTAGTTCTTCCTAACAAAGGTTTGTGGGTTGGTATTTTTTAGTGTAGGGGTCCTAAGACTCTTTGAACTGTACAGCTCACTGATCCTAGGACGCTGTCTAACCCGGTTGTACAACCGACTTAGTCCCCTATTTTTAGGAAAAATAATTTATTTATATTTATTAGGTTTTAAGGATTCTTGAATCATCTGACTCATTGGTCCTAGGATGATGACTAACAGGTTGTACAACCGACTTAGTCTTTATTTGATTTTAGAAGAAGATATTTATTTGTTTGTGAATTTTTGGTAAAAGAAATTGTTTGTTAAAAAGAATTTAAAAAAAACGAGAAAGGGTTAAATAGTAAAATGGGAGTGCGATTAGGCAGGGGATTGTATAATTAAAGCTAGGGTGCAAAAAGCATAGCCAGATTCACATTAGAGGTCCGATCTTGGCCCGGGCTTGAGTAGAAGGTGTTGTGTGTACATTAATTGGTAGGATGTGAGTAGGAATCTAAGTATTAAAGAAAAAATCATTATAATAAAAGCAATTAAAAATTGAATGTGTGTTTCAATGGATTAAGATTCTAATGTTGAACCCTAATCCTTTTTAGGTGATTTTGCAATGTTCTTATCTGTGTCCCCCCTTTTTGGTCGAGGTGATTGCCTATTTATATTAGAGAATTAGGTTTTAGCAATTAATGTTTGATTTACCCTAATTTGGTTTATTTTTCAGATGCTTGGAGAGAAAGATTAGGGCCTAAATTTGAAGAGATAAGCCAAATTTTTGAGAAAAATGA
Organism: Oxytropis ochrocephala; assembly: GCA_020916435.1. Lineage (NCBI taxonomy): Eukaryota > Viridiplantae > Streptophyta > Magnoliopsida > Fabales > Fabaceae > Oxytropis > Oxytropis ochrocephala. Next base: position 54,113,204 of record CM037095.1, read on the forward strand.
CTTTTGGTAGACCTGCCTATGTACGACTAAACCCAAATACGGAGATTAAATTGAAGAACGCACGAAAAGATCGATCATTCGCGTGCATGCCTAATTTAAACAACGGTATTTCGATTTAGTTGAACGGGGTGATTTAAATTGGTTCGGGTTAGTAACCGAGACGCTATACTAATAATTCTCGTAATCATGCGACTCCAAAACACGACCCTAATAAAAATAAACTACTAAAACAAGAAAAAGAAGACGGACAAAATTGGGGTATAACAATATGGAAGCATCTTTATGTTACTGAAGGCTTGGTCATATCAGTGAAAAGGGGTTAAATATCTTAGCCATAAATGATGTGATTCTAGGTTTGAAGAATGCAGATTTGGAGAAATGGTCTCATTGCATGGCTAGTAAGCAAACTAAAGTATCCTTCAAAATTCATCCTCCCTCTAGGAAGTTAGAGGTACTTGAATTGGTGCATTTTGAGGTTTGTGGCCCTTTAAAGGTAAAATATTTTAGTGGTGCACTTTATTTTGTTAACTTTATTGATGACTGTTCCAGAAAATTATGAGTTTATGCCTCAAAGGCAAAAGACCAAGTGATGGAGATGTTCAAACAATTTCATGCTTTGGTTGAGAGGCAAACATGCAAGAAGTTGAAATGTGTTCGTATTGACAATGGTTGTGAGTATTGTGGACCCTTTGATGTCTATCATAAGAAGCAGGGTATTGCACATGAAAAGACTCCTCCTAAAACTCCTCAGCTAAATGGTTTACCAGAGAGGATGAGTCGAACACTGATTGAGAGAGTGAGGTGTGTGTTTTCTGAAGCTAAGTTGCCCAAGCACTATTGGGGTGAGGCATTGTACACAACAGTCCGTGTTAGTAATCTAAGTCCTATTGTTGCTTTGAATAGCAAGGTTCCAGATAAAGTTTGGTGTGGAAAGAATGTCAACTATGATCATTTGAGAACTTTTGGTTGTAAGGCTTTTGTGCATTTTCTAAAGGACAAAAGATCCAAGCTAGATGCAAAGTTAAAACAATGTATTTTCATCGTCAATGGTCAAGATGAATTTGGTTATAGGTTGTATGATCCTATAGGAAAAATGCTTCTTAGAAGTCGTGATGTGGTGTTCATGGAAGAAAAAACTATTGAAGACATTGATAAGGTGGAGAGGACTAGACCCAAGAAAGATGACAACTTGTCAGATGTTGATCCAGTTCGATTTCCCATTCATAATCTGGATAATGTTTATGGTAATGTTCGGAATGGTGTGCCACATGTTGATGATCAATGACTTAAAGATGAGTTTAATATTTCAATTAATGATGGAGAGATGAGATGTCAGAATATGAGAATCCTTGTGGGGCTTCTAAATCAACCCAAGCTCAACTCAGAAGGTCTAACAGGGAAAGACAACTATCTACAAGGTATAATTTTGATGAGTATGTGACTGTGACTGATGAAGAGGAACCTAAGTGTTTTAAAGAGGCCATGGAGAGTGAGGAAAATAAAAGTGGCTGGATGAAGTTCATGATGAGATGAATTCCTTGCATGATAATCACACTTTTGATTCATTAAGTTGCCAAGGAAAAAGGGCTTTGGAAAATAGGTGGATCTATAGATTCAAACATGAGAGTAACTCTAAGTCTCCAAGGTATAAAGCCAGATTAGTGGTGAAAGGTTTCCGTCAAAGAAAGGGTGTTGATTTTAATGAAATTTACAGGAAGAGCAAATGGATGTAAAAGCAGCTTTCCTTCATGGTGATTTGGAGGAATAGATTTACATGAAACAATCTGATGGTTTCCTTGCTGAAGGCAAGGAAGACTATGTGTGTAGACAGAAAAAGAGTCTATATGGTTTGAATCAAGATCCAAGGCAGTGGTACAAGAAGTTTGAGTCAGTTATTGTGACCAAGGATATAAAAAGACTACTTCTGATATTTGTGTCTTTTTTAGAAATTTTTCTAATGATGACTTAATTATTCTGTGGTTATATGTTGATGACATGCTTTTTGTAGGGAAAAATATTTCCAAGCAGTTGGGCGAGTCTTTTGCGTTGAAAGACATGGGAGCAGCCAAATAGATTCTTGGTACAATTTTAATTTGTGACAGAAAGGAGAAGAAACTTTGGCTGTCACAAGAGCACTATATTGAAAGGGTGTTGCACAAATTTCAGATGGAAAACTCTAAGGCGGTAAGCATTCCTCTTGCTACTCATTTTAAGTTGAGTTGTAAACAAATTCTTCAATGGTGTGTACAAGACCAAATATTGCACATGTTGTTGGTACAGTCAGTAGATTTTTGTCAAATCCAGGTAGAGAGCATTGAATGCTGTGAAATGGATTTTAAGGTATCTTCGTGGTACTACTTATATGAGGCTTTTTTTTGGAGGTGACAAACCTACTTTAGTGGGGTACTCCAACTCAGACATGGCTGGAGATTTGATTCCAGGAAGTCCACTTCGGGGTATATGATTAAGTTTGTAGGGGGAGTTGTGGCTTGGGAGTCTAGGTTGCAAAAGTGTGTAGCTTTGGCTACTACTGAGGCAGAGTTCATCGCCATTACCAAAGCATGAAAAGAGTGAAGTGGCATATAGAGTCACAAGAAGGGGGGGGGGGGGTTGAATTGTGACCCTTTTAAAAATTATATCCTGCAACTTAGAAAATGTCCTCTCAAGTTGATACTTGGAGATGAGATAGTTAGCTTAAAACAATTTCACAAGACATACTCTTCTTGAGTAGGTACCATGCATTGAACCTTCTTTTTGTTTAAGTAGGATCCACACGATGAACCTTCTCTAGTTATGTAAGTTCAATTCATAATGAGTCTTGTGTTGTATTTATGCATAGAAACATTTTTGTACATCATATGAATTTTATCCTTTTGTTGAACACGGTAATTTAGTGTTTGATAACTTGAGGAACATATTACCAAGAAATATATATGTGAAGGATAAACTCTTTAATGTAGAGAAGCTTATGAGGATGAAATCATTTCAGATTGAAGCTTCTATAAATGCTTTTAAAACAGTATATGATTTATGCATAAAATACTTGAGTAGGTTAGTAACAATAGATGATCAATACAAAATACTAACTACTCAATGAAGAAGGTTAGTAACAATAGATAATCAATATAGGATACTAACTTCTTAATGATGAGAGATGGTCATGAATAATAGCTAGTAAGGAAAGCTAGTAAATAACACAGTAGAGTTATAGAGGTTCACCCAAACCTGGCTACTCCTCTCCCCACGTCAACGTGAGTATTTCTACTATTTTCCAAATAGCTATTACACTCGCTTTTGATCAACACACAAAAGACTTCACCACCACTAGCTTTGACACACACAACAACCTAGTGTACTCTTACACAGCCATGCCTAGCTGTTTCCACTCACTTAGAAACTCTCCACTAGTTTCCTAAGGATCACCTTATCAAGTATAATCACCACCAACACTCACCCATTCTAGGTAGCTTAATAGAACAACACACACATTGTAGTTTCTCATCAACACTCACCTACTCCTTAGGTAGCTTGATAGAACACTACACATGTTGTATTTTCTCATTAACACTCACCTACCCTAGGTAGTTTGGTGAGATGTTTACAAGATAATGTTTACAATAAGGGTTTTGGGTTTTGGGATGTTTAAGAGCTTGAGAATAGATTACACAAAGTGTATACAATGATGCTCATCAAGCTAACACACACTCACTAAAAGAATCCCAGAAATTTTACATTTGAAGCTTTGAGTGTGGGATGAGAAGGTTGGATGTTCTTTGAGAAGCTTAAATGATGAGAGGTTCCAACCCAATCTCATGCCTTGAATCTTCAAATTCCAGCATTTAAATAGACATGGGGACTGAATATAGCTGTTACAAATTTGAATTGAGTTGAAGAGAGCCGTTGGAAAGTTGTTTTAGGCTTGAAGAGAGCCGTTGAATTGAGTTGAAGAGAGCCGTTGGAAAGTTGTTGTAGTTGTAGCCTATCAACCTTCTTAAGAAACCTTTGGTGCTTTAGCTGTCATAAAAAGCCTTCTATGTCAGTCATAGTACTCCGCTAGTAGTCTACTCAACAGCTATGCTTCAATTTGTAACCGTTGGACAACTTGGAATTGATTTGAAGCAACCTTCTTAAGCTTCCTAGCATGAGCAAACACCTAAAATGTGCCATATGAATAATCGTGCATTACTTTCTTTTATATTCAAACTTCCAGCACATTTTATGACTTGGAATCTTCATTTGATTCACCTTAAGATCATTCAAGAAGAGTTAATGTGTTTGGGATAAAATTGATATGGTTTCCAGCAACCTTTTTAACATTGTTTCTTCCTTCACTTTAACCTTCTCAACATTGAACTTATACTTCCAAGGTGTTTTGTTAGTCAAACTTCTTTTGACTTCAGTCAAACTTTCTGTTGACTTTCGGTCAACCTTCTGTTGACTTTCGGTCAACATTATGTTTGACTTTCAGTCAACCTTCTGTTAGATTGGTCAAACCTTCTTTTGACTTAATTTAACCTTCTCATAAGTTAACCTTCTCAGGGCTTTTCTACCTTTATAATATACAAATCTTTTAGACCATGGTAGAGCCTTAGTTTGCTAAGCCTTGGCTTGGTTAAACCTTCTTTTGACTTGGTCAAATGTTCTGTTTGACTTAGGCAAACTTTCTCAAATGATTATTCCTCAACCAAATAAACTTTGATGCTCCTAGGAAGAATCATTGATTACCTCTTCTTCAGTTCATCAATGAGAGTGATTGTTCTTTAGTTGTTGAAGTTTCCTTGATAGAGTAGATTGCTTGTTTAATTGAACCTTCTTATCTTTGAACCTTCTTCAACTATTTTAACCTTCTTTAGTTGTTGAACCTTCTCATACGTGAACCTTCTTATGTTTATTTCTACCCTTGACTTTTTGCATGTTTTGGTCATGCTCTTTGCTATGCTTCGGCCATGCTCTCGATTTGCTTCTTGATAAGCTTTTGAACATTTGAGTAAGAGAGCATTGGTAGAATATAATTAATGACTATGAGAATCTTCTATGCAAAGACTTGTATAAACCTTTGATCCATCTAGTCATTAGGTTCTTAGGACTCCTCTTGATAGGAATTCACTTTAGATGATTTGAACTTTCTCTTGATTGCCTAATGTCTTCTCTTTTCTCTTTGTGAATTTCCTTGTCCAACACATTTGTAATAGTAAAGATAATATGTCTTCATGAAGCTTGCATTACTATTCTTGTAACTTTGTTGGTGCTACTTTGTTTCTTCAAGTTGTTGAGAATGGCATGCATTGGATTGATCTAATTTGGCTTCTAGCATGGCCACTTATAGGAAACCTGTTCTTTTCAACAAACTCAAGAGCACCCATTAGTAGAACACCATTCAGAATACTTAAGCTTTAGTTCATGAGGTTTGTTATCATTAAAACCATATATCAAAAAGAATTTTATCTCAACAATCTCCCCCTTTTTGATGATGACAAACCTTTAAGAACAAATCTTAAGTTTTCTGGATGGATATAATTATACATGCAAGAATGTTGATTTGCTATCAAATTAAACTCCCCCTAAACTTATGCATGGAGTTTAAACTATCCCCTAAACTTATGCTTCAGGTTAATTAGCAACATTCTTTATTATTATATCTATCTTTTTATTCTCCCCCTTTTGACATCAATCAAAAAGAATTAGAGGGGAGGTGGATCAAAATATCAAACTCAAGTAGTTTGCATTTAACATGATAAGCACATTCAATGTGAGAAAAGATCTTAGTTGATATTGCAATGTAGACATAAGAAATCATAGTAATCATAAGCATTTAGATATGAGAAAAGATCTTAGTTGATATTGCCAATGTAGACATACAGATGAAAATGATTCAGATATGATGACTAAATCATTGCCAAGAGGGAATTTTGAAATTTGTTGTGATATTACCGGTTTGGCAGTCACCTCCACATAGTTGTGAGGGGGAGATATGTTGGGTATTGGGCTCCCTTCCTATGTGGAGAAAGGCCCAAATCATTTAGCCCATTATGTGTGTCAATTATTTTAAGTAGAAAGGGTTAAATTAGGGTTTGACAAGTGAGTATTTCAATTGAGAAGGGAAGCCACCAAAGAGAAAAAGAAGAGAGAGAGCTATTCCTGTTTTTCTCAAAACTTTCACAATAAAACTATGATTCCAAATTCGTTAACCGTTGGATCGTGTTGATTTTTAGACAGCAAGTTTGTGAGACATAGATCTTCACTTTGAACTTTCGGATCGTTGAAATGATGTCTAAGGAGAGAGATCTTTGCTTCGTACTGAAGCTGCAGGTTTAGTATTTTCATCTTTTTGTTCTTATTTGTAAGCTTTTGTGCTTTGTTATTTTTGCACTGTTTATGCACCTTGTTGATCTTGTACCCTTATTTGATTACACCATAGCTATTTCTTTTGTTTGGATGACCCGTGGTTTTTTCCCTTTCTTTGAGGAGTATTCCACGTTAAAAATATCGTTGTTCATTGTGTGTTTTTATTCGTTACATTTGCTGCCACATATTCCTTGTTGCTACTCATAGAATATTCTTGCAAGTTTGGGAAATTATATTCCGCTTCATATTGCTCTGTTATTGTCTTTATGTGTCGATTCCCCATCAAAAACTCATTGTCATCTTCATCATCATTGTTAAACGATATCTCAACCTAATCAGTCATTCTAATCATGCTCATCATTATATTGTGTCGTTGTTGATGTCCTCATTTCCATTATCTTATTTACTACATACTTATCTATACCTATATATAAAGGGGATTCCAAAAAAACTGTCATTTTTTGTGTTAGATTTTTCTGACCAAAATAGGCAAAAAAACTAACATAGACCAAAAAAAAAATTTTTTTACTTAAACAACACACATTTTAGATTAAATACCAAACTAAGCCACTTTTTTTTTCTTTGGTGAACTCGCTTCCCCACCCCTAGTTCACCAAAGAAATTTTGCAATTTTTTTAAAACCACTGTGTAGAACTCGCCCCCCCCCACCCCTAGTTCTCAACATGGTTTTTAATTTTTGATTTTCTTGTATTTTATTTTATTAAAATCTAAATTAATTTAATTTAATTACAATAATTAATTTAAATAATTAGAATAATTAATAAAATTATTTATAAAATAATTCTTTGTAAAAATACGGTAAGTAATTAAGATATTAATAAGTGAAAGCAATTTAATATTCGATAAGAACAAAAGGAAAAACACAAATTGCAAAAATACAAGCATAGGAAATTTAAAAGCGAAACAACAGGAAAACATAATACAACCTAGTTCTACTTAGAACTACTACTACTACCTCTAATATAAGCAGCGGAGGTGTTAAATGATTCTTACTGTTTGACGAACAATTCGAGATAAGGTTCAATGACACCTTGGAATTCTTCATGTTTCTCAAACATTTGTGAACGTCTTCGTCATTCTTGATAGGCTTAAGGCACTTCCGAATACGATTACGTGGGTTCCAAATTTGGCGTAGGGGATTCACATTCGATTTTTAATTTCTTCTTTGAACACCATCTAGTTTCACATTTTTATTAGTTTTTCTTTCAATTCTGCGAATGTGATGTTGTTCTTTTGTGGGAAATTTCATTTTGAGTTTCATTCGTTTGGGTCTTCATTTGAGAAAAGTTGGTTCAGGTCCATGGGATGGGCAAACTCTAAATCATAAGGTTACGGGCTATAAGTCGTGACATTTTGAAAGTGTGGGGCAAGCTCGCGGAATGCAACACCTATGTTGGGGGTAGTTTGAATTGGTTCTGGCGTCTTCACGCTCAAGAATTTCATCTTCATCATCGCTATAATCCCCAACGTCCTCATTATGGACACCAACAAACATAGTAAGCGGTGGGGTATTAGTTTTGATTCTTTGGAGGGTTAGTTGTATTAAGTTCAATGGGGTTTTGTGAGGATCTTTGAGTGCGAGTGATGGTCATGTGTTGAAGGACTATAATGCATGTTCGTTTGGGATGATGAAGGATTGAAGTGAGGGTAAGCAGGTGGGATGAAATCGGTGTATGGTTGAAATGTTTGTTGAGAAAAAGGGATGGTGTGTGGTGGTGGAGATGGAATTGAGTGGGGTTCACTTACACGAGTATAGTTTGAAGGAGCATCAACCAAATCTGCGTATATTTACGGTGTCTGAGATACCTTGACCTCTACATTGTTGGTAATGCTCCATCATCATTTCAAGTTGTTCATCGGATGTAATTTGAAACTGCATAAAAGTCACAACCATTTGTGAGTGTTGTGGGGTATCGATATGTAATACTAGAAACCATTTGGGAGCAGTCGGGAGATATTATGTTTTCAATGGCTTCTTTAAGCAGAGGTAGTTTGAATTTAGATTTGAGTTTGACAAGGGTGTAGTTTTGACATCTAAACAACAAACCCCGAGTATCGATTTTTCTACAAAACCATTGTAAAACACGGTGATAAAAGCGGAGTTGGAGCCATTGATGAAGTTGGGAGCAGGAGGGTGTGTTTGAGTTTTAGGTGGTAGTAGGAGGATTTGTAAAGGTGTGGTTAGTGGTGAGAGATGTAGTGGGTATTTATTGAAATTCGGCGGTGTAGATTGCCTTGAGGGTTTTGGTTTTGAAGGTCGGGATTGCCAAGTGACTTCGGCGGCTACGATTGCACCGACAATTTTAATGGCCGGATTCCACAAGCGGTTTTGAATATTTCAATGTGCATTGTTCATAGAGGACCGGCTTGCATTGTGCGAGTGGCGTGCATTGTTCGAGAGTCCAGCATGCGGCGTGCATTGTTGAGTGAAGCGTGCGCGTGCATGTGTATGGACGACCATTATCGAGAACAATCATGACAACAACTAATTAAGGCATCTTGACAAAGCCTAGTGGACAAACCCGGTGGCCCCCTTGTCTCCTCACTATCGGAAGGTGAAATGCATGTGAATAATTATTGAAAGTCGAGCGGTTTAGATTGCACCGACAATTTGAGCGGTTAGGATTCCACCGACGGTTTTGTTTCTTGCAATCCTACACACATTATGGTCGTGGCAATGTAGGGTAAATTTTGTGAAAATAATGCACATAAAAAATTAGGGGAGAAAAGGGGAAAAAAGTAGGGCAAATAACCATGTTAATTTTAGATGAAAAAAATGATTTTTAGCACATTTTCTAGTAAATAAATTACTCATTAAAATATATTTAATTTTTTTTTTCCAACACAGCACTTTAGTATTACACTTTCTCTACAAGGTATAATATTTACAAAATTAAAATACAAATTACATTCGTGGGAAAAATGTTCCTAAACTTAGGTAAAAAACCGTTTTTTATACTTAGTGAAAAAAATTTCAATCTTCAATTCCTTTCTTCTACACCTACAAAGTAATACAATAAATATTAAATCAATGAGATTTCATTGACCTCAGTACCTCTCCTATCATGTCATATAAAATTTTGAATTTTATTAAATTTTTTAACCTAACTTAAATTCATTTAACTTAGACAATACTATGACACTTCCTTATGGACAAATGCATGTGAATACTTGTCACAAACATTGTGAAAGACATATGAACAACCTAGAGACAAGCAACTTGACAAAGGCATGTGAATTAGTGTCATAAAGGGTTATTAGGGTCATGTGAATAACTTAGACACAAGTATATGGACAAAGACATGTGAACTACTTTAATAATGGTTGAACACAAAAATCAAAATCATCATTTACACCACTATACCCATTTTGGTCGTGGCAATATAGGGTGTTTTTCATTAAATTATAAAAAAAAATTAGGGGGAAAAAAATTAGGGGAAAAAATTAGGGCAAAAAACCATGGTAAGTTTAGGTGAAAAAATGATTTTTAGCACACTTTCTAGTAAATAAATTACTCATGAAAACATTTTTAAATTTTTTTTTTCCAACACAACACTTTAGTAATACACTTTCTCTACAAGGTATAATATTTACAAAATTAAAATACAAATTACATTCGTGGGAAAAATGTTCCTAAACTTAGGTAAAAAACCGTTTTTTATACTTAGTGAAAAAAATTTCAATCTTCAATTCCTTTCTTCTACACCTACAAAGTAATACAATAAATATTAAATCAATGAGATTTCATTGACCTCAGTACCTCTCCTATCATGTCATATAAAATTTTGAATTTTATTAAATTTTTTAACCTAACTTAAATTCATTTAACTTAGACAATACTATGACATTTCCTTATGGACAAATGCATGTGAATACTTGTCACAAACATTGTGAAAGACATATGAACAACCTAGAGACAAGCAACTTGACAAAGGCATGTGAATTAGTGTCATAAAGGGTTATTAGGGTCATGTGAATAACTTAGACACAAGTATATGGACAAAGACATGTGAACTACTTTAATAATGGTTGAACACAAAAATCAAAATCATCATTTACACCACTATACCCATTTTGGTCGTGGCAATATAGGGTTTTTTTATTAAATTATAAAAAAAAATTAGGGGGAAAAAAATTAGGGGAAAAAATTAGGGCAAAAAACCATGTTAAGTTTAGGTGAAAAAATGATTTTTAGCACACTTTCTAGTAAATAAATTACTCATGAAAACATTTATAAATTTTTTTTTTCCAACACAACACTTTAGTAATACACTTTCTCTACAAGGTATAATATTTACAAAATTAAAATAGAAATTTAATTCGTGGGAAAAATGTTCCTAAACTTAGGTAAAAAACCCTTTTTTATGCTTACAGAAGTGCATAGTTAAAACTGTAGTACAATCTACACCGTTTAAACTGTCGGTGCAATCTGGGCCTTTAAAACTTTGGTGCAATCTACACCGTTTAAACTGTCGGTGCAATCTGAACCATCCATAAATATCAGTTTTCAAAAAATAAAATTTACTTTCGTGGGACAATCCCCAGTGGCCCCCTTGTCTCCCCATTATCGGAAGGTGACATAATTGCATTTTGGAATCCAAGACCCATTATTGCGCTTTTGTCCCCACCAACCACCGAACAATCTTGAATTCATTGGATTCCCACAAAAGCGTTTGCTCAAACAAAACAATGGGTGAAACAAAACCATGAAATTTGAAACCATCTTTCAATACCATTATATATTCAACCATATATTCATTGCTTTCATTCACACAAAAATCAAACCATCTTCTCTTCTCTGCCTCTTCACCTTCCACAAGCCCTTGCCTTCTGAACCATCTTCTCTTCTCTGCCTTTTCATCTCTTGGTCTAACACGCAACCGACTTTACTTTCTTTATCACTCTCTTCATCTCCATCCAAAAATGTCTACCCTACTAAACCAACCTAATCATATTTCCAACTATCTCAACAATGACCCCATGGATGTTCATCACAAATTCACACTTCCCACACCGGATGAATCTATACTACCTTTGATAGAAAGAGTGGGTTTGGTAAAATTCTTTCAATTGGCTCGTTCAAAATCCAACCGACCTTGGTGGCGGCAATGATCGACAGCTGGAGACCCGAAACACACACGTTTCATCTTCCGGTAGGGAGTGCACAATAACTCTCCAAGGCGCCCGATTTGCGATTGGGGCTTTACGTTGACGGAGATGCCATTCATGGAAATACCTCAAAAAGTTGGCACGAGGTATGCGAGCGATATTTGGGTAAAGTTGTCCCACCTAATGGAATGCAAGGCCCTTTGTCTCCTTTTGAGTTAGCTACGTCATGAATTTATGGAGGTTCCACGGGGCTTCCATGGCAGTTCTTAAACAATATTGTAGGGCTTGGTTATTGCTTTTGATCGGAAGTACATACTCCCGGACAAAACATCAAACAGAGTCGACATGAAATACCTACTCCCCTTGATAAATTTCGACAAAATATCCAAATTTAGTTGGGAAATTCGGCATGTTTGACAAACTTATACGAGGATGTTGTGTACGACATCTACAACGCATACGGAAAGGCTATGGGTGGATGTACTCTTTTATTACTGATCTTGGGTGCAGTACCGCATGCCTTTCCTAGCACCGTCTTGCACACTTTCATATGATTGGCCACTAGCAAAGAGGTAAAAATTTGACACTTTTTTTAAAAATACTAACAATTACATTTGATCTTTATGTACTTAGTTCCTTTATTTACTAGATGGGCAACACCACCACTTAATCACACGGATGTCCAAGAGACCTTGTTTAAATGCAGAACAAGAATCGATCACATGATGTGAGGATTTTAAGTGGTTGCCTTATGAGGATTTCAACCTTCCGGTGTGCGATATGAGGCTCGGCCATATGGACTACAAACACGGCTATGGTGTGTTTCCACTTGAGTGGAATGGCACCACACGAGATAGGGTTAAATTGCAATACCGAGGCTTACGCAAGAGATATGGTGACCACGAGATTTGACTCGCTGCGCGCAGAATCACCATGCGGGGGACTGATGACACCGATTGGACTCGATATCACACTCATTTGGATCATTGTTGGAATGATAGAGAAAATCGATGTGTTGTCGGTCGACCTGCTATGGAACACCAAAGCGATCGATAGATACATCGCATTTGGTTTTTCAAAAATTCTCGGCCATACATTTTTGTCGACCCACGGCTAAGGGATCCTCGTCTTCTTTGGTGTTGTGGGTGATGTGGAAGAATCGGATGAAGAACAACCACCACCTCCCCAAGAACTCAAGCGAGCGTCGAGCGTAAATGTCGTTATCGACGTCCGCAAGAAAATCAAGACCGGAACCAAAGCAGCGTGTGAGACAGGAAGAATATGTGCCCCACCGCCACTCTATCTCACACACACCAACATCTCGGGACAGCGATATGTTCGACTCTCTGTTTGGTTTGTGGCCAGACACCGGAGTCTGCGATTTATGCTCGTGAACTTCAAGAGAGGGCGCGGTGCTAGTTCTTCATCGATTGCCACAATATTATCAATACCCACCTCCCCGAGAGCCGGTGGTGCTAGTTCTTCATCACGGCCCAATATTATCAATACCCACCTCCCCCGAGCACCGGCCGTGCAAGTTTTTCATCGGTGCCGAATATTATCAATACCAACATGCCCCCGAGCCCTGACCCCAATTATTTCGGACCCACCTCCCCTGTCACGGCGAGGAAGAACCCGAACAACCCACAAGCGGCGTCCAGCGTCCACAACGTAATCCCCGTCCTAGGCGGTGTGGAAGCTGGGTCTCATCTTCTTCGTTAATACTTTAATGTATTATTAGTTTGACAAGTTGTATTTCATAGCAAAGAAGTTGTATTTTTATGACTTATTAAATTCAAGGTTTTAATTAATGGTCTACATCTTTACGAAATAATCATTTAATGGCCTAGATTTTGCGCAATTTTTAATATCTTCATTTTTACCCCAATTATTTTATAAATAATTATTCTAATTATTTAAAATAATTATTGTAATTAAATTAAATAAATTTAGATTTTAATTAAAATAAATACAAGAAAATCAAAAAATTAAAAAACCCTTTGATGAACTAGGGGTGGGGGGGGGGGGCGAGTTCATCAAAGCTTTTTAAAAAAAATTGCAAAATTTCTTTGGTGAACTAGGGTGGGGGGGGGGCGAGTTCACCAAAGGAAATAAAAAGTGGCTTAGTTTGGTATTTAATCTTAAATGTGTGTTGTTTAAGTAATAAATTTTTTTTTTTGGTCTTCTTTAGTTTTTTTGCCACCAAAATACCCTTAATGTAAGTAAAAAAATTTAAAAGTCATCCACTAACACACCAATACACCTACACATGAAAGACGGGCTCCGCTAGTATACCATAAACAGAGTATTTATAGAAGAAAAAGAAAAATGCATACCATAAATAGCTTGTTTCCAAAAGATCTAGAGGATTTATGAAAAGAAGCGAATATAATTTATAACGATGGTAAATGAAGATAATAAAAAAGATAAATTTTTTGGGGCATTTTAGATTTTCTTACTTACGTGGTGATATTTAGTACTAAAATATATGCAAACATACTAGTTGCACTTTGTGAAAACACACCCTTCGGCATTGACGCATATCATTGGGATGTGGCTCTAATAGTAGCCCATATTCTAGCACCCCTAAAAAGCCCTTACTTCTTACCCACCCCTCCTACTCGGTGCACACCCTCTCCCCTTATGAAAACACAAAAATACTCCTAAAAACTTTGTGAATCCCTATCCTACCCTTCTTCTTCCTTCTTCACCTCTCCTCCAACACCCTCTTCTCCATCACTCCTAAACCTCTCCTCACTCTCACTCCACACCATTTTTGTCACCTATTTTGCTCAAATCGGTCTCCCATTGTGAAGTATATTACGATATGTAGCATATCCCTTCATCGTTTTCCTTTATTTTCAGGCATTTTGGTTCTTTTACTGTTTTTTTTTTCCAAAAATCACACTCAATTCGTACCTTAAAGTCTGAACTGGTTCGACAATTTAAGTCTTAACCTGTTAAAGATGGAGTCTGTTGAAGTGTGGTTCGGACCTTAAAGTGCGAACTTGTTCGATAGTTTAGGGCCGAACCATGCTATTGACAGACTATGGCAGATTAAACAAATTTTTTGTTTTTAACATTCTGTTTTTCACTTTTTTAGGTCCTAAAATGGCTGAAAGTGGTTTTGATTAAATGGTTGTGGATTATACGAGTTCATTACAAACCGATCAAGTCTTTGCTTCTCATGATGAATTTCTCGTATATGTACGTTGTATTGCGTAGACTCTTGGGATGGTGATTGTCATATCCCGATCTGACAATGGACGGAAGTCAGGCAAAGAAAATGTCATATTGGTTTGTGAAAAGGCAGGAAGATACAAGTATGCTCATTTGGTTCCAACTGGTGTAAAAAATGTTTCTACAAGTTTTGGCTAAAAGGAAAGTTGATCAAAAAACGTGGTGGATGGATATTGTCTGTGATGTGTGGAGTACATAACCACACATTAATGACTTATGGTGAAGGTCATCCATTCAATAACAGATTAACAGTGGATCAGAAGGATGTGATTACTAGAATGACCAAGAACTTGATTCCACCAAATTGAATCTTGGCCGAACTACAGACTATGTACCCTATAGACAACCACTTGAATCTCAAACAAATACACAATGCACGTTCAAGGTTACGGTCGAATCTACGTCAAGGTAGGACTGAGCTCCAACAATTGATGACTTATTTGGAGCATGATAAATATGTGTATTGACACAGAGTCGAATATGAGACTTCGATCGTCAAAGACATGTTTTGGGCACATCCAGACTTCATTGAGCTTCTGAATACATTTCCCATTGTATTGTTGATTGATTCCACGTACAAGACCAATCGGTATAGGTATCCATTGGTTGAGATTGTCGAAGTCACGTCAACCGAGCTGACTTTCTCTGTTGCATTTGCTTATGTCAACTGGTAGAAGAAGGATAATTTTGCATAAGTTATTGAAAAACTGAGGGGATTATTTAGAAGACCAGAAGATTTGCCAAAATTAATACTTACTGTCTGTGACACGTGTAATTTTTCCAGAGAGCGCAAATTTGTTGTGCCAATTTCACATAAAAACGAACGTCAGGGCCAAAGCTAGGATGTACATCCATCTCGTGGTTAGGGATGAGGAAGAGTGTACGATGGACTGAGTTGACGAAGTCAGGGAAGCATTTCAAAAAGTTGTCCATGCGAAGATGGAGGATCCTTATGAGTTAGCTTTGGAGCAGTTTGAGATGATAAGTAAACCGTTTGACAACATCATTGCTTATGTGAAGAAGCAGTGGTCTATTATGTGCATGTGAACTTGCTAGGTAAATCATTCAACTGACTTTTTTAGTTTTCTATACCTCATTCAAGATTATGTTTCTAATCAAAATCATACATATTTTGTAGATACATGGTGAACCTCACTTCGTTTCCGTTTAAAACAATTCATCCTCACTGGAGGAGACTTAATTTCAAGGTTTCCCATCATGACGATTCTTCCGAAATTCCAAATGAGGATTTAAATCCGAAGATTGAATTTGAAGCTATACAACGAAGGTTTGATTGCTAATCATGCTGGTAAAGTTATGATAAAGCAAAAAGCGCGTGAGTTGGCATTTCCAGACACTACTTCCATGGCTCCACCTCCAGAACCAATACTACAAAGGGAGCACCTAAAAAGCAAAAAGGAAAGAAGAAGAGTGATGACTTCTCAACAAAGTGAAACCTGTCATTGTGGGAACATGTAGATGAGATTTTTGACTCACAACAAGATAGCACATCCGCTGCTGATCAGTCTCGCAAACGACCTACTCCATCGATATCAAAATCCTCAACTCTAGGACAGAGCAGAAGTTCCACCCCAAATACATTTCAGTTACCTACTCAAAATCAAACACTAATTGGAACTCCTACCCCGCCGTTACCATAGAAGGAAAACCAAGTTACAGATGTCACTCCTACTCCGACACTATCTCAAATTCAAGGCCTTCAAGTTCCAATCCCACAAACTACAAGTTTCAATCCCACACAATCTACATGTCCCACTCTAGAACTAACTAAAATTCAAGGCCTTACCCTAAACCCTACCCTTGAAATCATTCGGTCAGATGCATACAATAGATACATAAGTTCTATGCCAGAAGTGATGCATCATATTGTTGATGATATTGTGAATGTGGAAGGTGACGGTAACTGCGGGATTCAGTGCATTGTTGCATAACTTGGAAGGGGTGAGGACGCTTGGAAGACAGTGAGGGATGATTTATTGCAAGAGGTTCAGCAAGACTTCAATTTGTACTGTAAGTTGTTTCTTGGGATGAGCAAAGTGACCTATGTTATGAAATCTTTGATGTGACAACATAGGGATGAAGTGGATGGATGACTATCCCAGAATGTTCATATTTGGTTGAAAATAAATACAAGGTTGTGCTTGTTTGTTGGTCTCCTAAGATATCATATACAGTTTTCCCATTTCAAGTTGCACCTATCAAGAAAGCATCGGTGTTCAATATATGCTTCACAGTGAACCACTTTGTACACATAGTTTTGAAGAAAGGTTTCCCAATGCCCCTAGTAAATTATTACTGGAATAGAACAGCAAAGGATATATGAAATTTTATTAATTTACTCTTTTTTTTTACAACAATAATTTAATCTTTTTATATGAAATGTTCGAGCAATTAATTTTTAGAATAACAACAATTTTTTGGATGGTAATATCTACAAATTAAGAGCGAAGGTTTAAATAATTACTATAATCAGTCTAATAAAATTGGATTATTTTTCATTGATAAAAAAGGATTATTTTTTAATTACTCCAAGTAATTGAATATAACCCATTTTTATCCTTAATAATAATGGTCGGGTGGGGGATGGATGTGGAAGTTGTGCGTTGTCTGTTTAAACTCGCAATCATTGTTTGTGACATTATAGATTTAACTGTTTTTTTTAGACATAGATTTAACTATTTAATTTTTTGACGATAGATTGAACTCTTTTATAATTAGGTTAAATTTTGAATATATATAATTAACTTCCAATCAAATATTAGTAGAAAAAGAGAGAGGCACAATTTTATTGAGGTTTTTTCTTCCATACCCAACTAGAGTTGGGTGGGTATGATACCTTATAGGCAAAATACTCATTGACACCTTTTTTTTCTATTTAAATATTTTAAAATAAAAATAAATATTGAACTTATTTTGCCTATTTTGTCTTGAAGGTATCATACCCACCCAACTTTGGAGGGGTATGGGAGTAATCACCTTTTATTGATCATAGAATTGGCTTTGGCAGCCCCTTGAAAACGCAGTAATGTGAAACTCAATGATAGGATAGCAAACAGAGCCTTACAACTATATAAAACTAAATACAAAACACACACAATAATACAATAGGAATAATAATAATTGAGAAACATAACAAGCGAAGAGAACAAGATTTACAATTCTTTCTTTCTATTCTCATAATAATACAAAGTGCTCGGAAACTTTGCTTCCATTGTTTTCTTGCGGAGGAATAATCTTCTTTGCTTTGCAATATATATGTTCACTTTATTTCCAAACAAATATTCTCAAATCCTACAAATGTATAAACACATAAATTTATCAGTCCCCATCATTATTAGTCAGCAAGCAATATAAGTAGAAATTTAATATCAATACATAAAATGCTTATAATAGGTTTTTTACATCCTTAAAAAGTTAATCAAAAAAGGTCTTTGGAATGAAAAAAGGCTTAACAAGCATAAATAAAAAGTATTCAAATCATTTATTTTCTTCATTTTAAAAAAATCACTTTAACTTTCCTATTATTCTTTGTTTTAGTGATAAAAAATAATTCGTTAATAAAAAAAATTATTTCTTCTGCTCTTCAAAACAAAAGTGTTCTCTTTCTTTTTCTGAATTGTGGCATATTTTATTGAAATATACAATAGCAAAATCTAAGTAAAGAGTTTTTTCTAAGGTAGCTTTGTAAGAATATCATACGATAATGTGGGTTTTATATGAAGAAGCTTACTTACCATGGAATGATATGGTGCGTCACTATCTAGTAGTGGTAAGGAGGAGGAGGAGATGCATAGATGTATTGTGGTGGAGGTGGGGAATGAACCGGAGGAGGAGGTGATGCATAGATGTAATGTGGTGGGGGTGGGAATGTCTTTGGAGGAGGAGGTGAAGAATACACGTAGTGTGGTGGAGGAGGTGACTTATAAAGCGGTGGTGGTGGAGATGAGTACTTGTATGGCTTCTTTCTTTGGTGGAGGGGAGACTTGTACTTGTATCTTTGGTGGAGGAGGAGAGTTGTACTTGTAGGCTGGTGGTGGAGGAGAATTGTACTTGTATGGACCGGTGGTGGAGGAGAAGAGTATTTGTAAGGCTTCTTTCTTTGGTGGTGGTGGAGACTTGTACTTGTAGCAGGTGGTGGTGGAGATTTGTATTTATATCTTTTGGTGGTGGAGGTGAGTTGTATTTATATCTTTGGTGGTGGAGGTGAGTGTACTTGTAGGCCCGGTGGTGGTGGGGACTTGTACTTATATCTTTTGGTGGTGGAGGTGAAGCGTGCTTGTAAGGCTTCTTTCTTTGGTGGTGGTGGAGACTTGTACTTGTATCTTTGGTGGTGGAGGAGAAGCTGTACTTGTGGCCCGTGGTGGTAGTGGGGACTTGTATTTATATCTTTGGTGGTGGAGGAGAGTTGTACTTGTAGGCCGGTGGTGGTGGGGACTTGTACTTGTACTGCTTTGGTGGTGGAGGTGAAGAGTACTTGTAAGGCTTCTTTCTTTGGTGGTGGTGGAGACTTGTACTTGTATATTGGTGGTGGAGGGAACTATACTTATAAAGCTGGTGGTGGTGGGGATTTGTATTTATATCTTTGGTGGTGGAGGAGAATTGTATTTGTAGGTGGTGGTGGTGGGGATTTGTATTTATATCTTTGGTGGTGGTGGAGAGTTGTACTTGTAGGTGGTGGTGGTGGAGACTTGTACTTGTACTTTGGTGGTGGAGGTGAAGTGTACTTGTAAGGCTTCTTTCTTTGGTGGTGGTGGAGACTTGTACTTATACACTTGGTGGTGGAGGTGAGTTGTACTTATAAACCCGGTGGTGGTGGAGAATTGTACTTATGGCCCGGTGGTGGGGGGAGAGCTGTACTTGTAGGCCAGGGGTGGTGGAGATGAGTATTTATATGGTGGAGGTGGAGGAGAAGAGTACTTGTAGGGAGGAGGAGGAGAATGTCTTGGTGGTGGAGGAGAGCTATACTTGTAGGGAGGAGGAGGGGAATGTACTGGTGGTGGGGAGATGAGTATTTATATGGTGGAGGTGGAGGAGAAGAGTACTTGTAGGGTGGTGGTGGGGAGTGCACTGGTGGTGGGGAGAGTTGTACTTGTAAGGTGGAGGTGGAGGAGGCAGTACTTGTAGGGAGGGGGAGGGGAATGTACTGGCGGTGGGGGAGAGCTATACTTGTATGGTGGAGGTGGAGGAGAAGAGTACTTGTAGGGAGGAGGAGGAGAGTGCACTGGCGGTGGGGGAGAGCTGTACTTGTAGACGGGGGGTGGTGGAGATGAGTACTTGTATGGTGGGGGTGGAGGAGAAGAGTACTTGTAGGGTGGTGGTGGTGAGTGATAGTCGTAAGGTGTAGGTGGAGGAGGTGGTGATGAATAGATGTACTCGTTTCCTAAAGTTTGTGATGGCAAGCTTATAAGAGAGAATATTGCTATTGCAAGAGTAAGAGTAATAGAGGCCATTGGAGACCCCATGGTTTTAGTGCTTCTATTAGGAAGCTAGTACCACCCTTTATATAGTCTTCTTTTTACTCATGGAACACAATTATTCATCCTGGTTGGTGAGTTTTTGAGTTCATATATTATTTGAATAAGATAGAGTTTTTGGACCAATGTGACCAAGTGGATATTGGGGAACGCGGATTTGGAATTTATATAGACAGCTAAGCTTATTAGCTGGTAATGTTGACATTGGCATTTTTTTTCTTTTATTTTTCTATTATTTAGAAAAAGTCTACATAAGTTGAGTTTTTTGAATTCATCTGCCGGATGTATTGAAGTCTAAAATGAACTTTCATGTGAATTTTTTCAGTGATAAAAATGTGAGGTCTTCTAAAACAAATAATAATATTTTATTTGTTATGAATAATATGATAATGGATGTCCACTCCTATTAGACTTCCACTTTCCTTTATGTAATGAGTTGTTAGTGGAACTTTAAGATTGATCTTTCACTTACCTTTTCTCACCCTATAAATAGGGTTCACTCCTATGTATGGAGACACTGGTAATGAGAAATACAAAGACTCCCAACTTCTATTCTTCTCTCATTATCTTCTTCTATTTGCATATTTTTTCTTCATCTATAATCTACTATAATGATTATATCCTACTCAAGTTTTGGTTATTTTCATAACACGTTATCAGCACGAAGTTCTACCAATCCAGGTAAGTATTAGTTCTTCTATAAACACAATTATATGTATAGATCCATATAATGAATTCTACAATCATTTTCTTCTTCACATCATGTCACTCAAGATCATTATATATAGCTTTTATAGAAAATCATTATCTTCATTTGATGATCAATTGTTACCGATCAAAATCATTATATATATCCCACACATCATATATATATAACTCTGTTAACTTTTAGTTATTATCATTAGTATTAGTACTTTTTATATGTTACCTTGACTTTTCCTTTTCTTGATCATCCCGAATGTGATCGGCCAATTGAATCAAGACCATATTTTTTTTATTATCTATCAAGGCCTATACAAAACTAGACTACTCTTGATTACCTCCTCAATTTTTTTTGTTGATATATTTGATTAGATTATGATGTTCCAACTAGATCTTCCAAAAGTTTTTGTAGGTCTATGTTTCTATGTTGCTAGTTATTTTCTTATACATTTCATATTAGATAACTAAATAATAGAACCATTTTGGTAAAATTTGTGTTATAGTTCCTGAAGAACAATAAATCCATTATACAAGCATCCCTGAAAGATTGCACAAATAATTAATTCTATGTATCATTTTTTATGATATAGCTCTTGAAAAACATAGAAATTTAATATCCAAGCATCCCTGAAGGATTGCTCATAGTATGGTTTTTCTTGATTATCATTGAAGAAGTTTTGTGGTATAGTTCCCGAAGAACTAATGAGTTGGTAATCTAGTATCCTTGTAGGATTGCATAAAAAATTGTTTTCTTTATAATTATGATTTGTGATAGTTTTTGAAGAAATCAAAGAAAGAATAACTTAATATTACAGCATCCCGGCAGGATTGATCTAAGCATGATTCTTTTTCGTCAATGTTTAAAATTTTTGGTATAGTTCTTGATGAACAATTGATTAGAAAGTATATTTTTCTTTGATCATCATATATGAAAGATTTGTGATCGAGTTCCCGAAGAACTCGACTTTTACACGATGATTGCAATCTATAAGATCTATTTGACCTTAATATTTTTTTGATCATCATATATAGTATCAAGAGAAATGAAATATAATTTATGTCTCAAATATTCTCATGAATTAGCAAAATGAGAAAACATTTTCAGAAAAATATTATGAATCAAGATTATGTGATATGGTGATTGTAAATCATACTCACAAACCACTCAATGAATTGAAGCTCATTCCCAGAAGTGAATGACTCACATTGTAATTTTGGTACAAGAAAAGTTGTGGTGATGACCATTGATGTAGTAAATTTTATCATTATCCTATTTAAGTGTCATTTGTGATTGTGACCTTTGTTATACCTAATAGTGGTGTAGTAACTTATGGAAAAATGTAATTTTTCTTCTTTCTTTTGCTTGGAATTCCAAAATGTTTCATGAAAAAAAGGGAATAAGAAGAATTGATTGTATTACTAGATCCTAAAGAACTAGACACTTTTAAGTTCAAAAGAATTTATATATTTGCTTAACAAATATAGTTCTCTACTAAGAGAGACTTTCTATGCTCTTTATTTTCCTTATTGTGAGTAGCAAATATAGTTTTCTACTGATGTTTTTTTTCTTTGAGAAATTGTATTTAAGTAGCTCCTAAAGTTTGTTCTTTTTAGGCATAATATTGTAGAGACTTATTTTTCTCATGCCAATCTTTTATCATATTTATTTTATTTTAGGATAGAATGAATATTGACACTAGCATCTATAATGGAGAAATGTGTTTATTTGATAGTGGAACTACCCATATTATTTTAAAGGATAAAAATAAAATTCTCCTATTTGGTGAAGCGAGAAACCGAAGTTAGTACTATATCGGCTCTTCAAAAATAATTGAAGGCTCGGAAGAGCTATCTTGTTATTCGGGAACAAATTTGCACATTGACAATGCATTATATTTCCCGAAGTCTCGTAGAAGTTTATTAAGTTTCAAAGATATTCATATAAATAGAATCCATATTGAAACAAGAGATGAAGGAGATATTGAATATTTTTATATAACGAGACATATTTTGATAAAATAAGTGTAGTGGAAAAATTGTCTATTTGTTTCCTCTAATTTTTACAACACTTATATATGTGTAATTGAAGCACATGTTATTGTAAACCAGAAGTTTACATATCATAATAATTTAGTTGTTGGCAAGATCGGTTGGGCCATCCCGAGTATATTATGATGCGAATAATAAATTTCTATGTGAACTTGTATTGAAGAACCAGTAGTTTCTTCAATCTACTAATCCTTGTGTTCACTAATTCCCAAAGGAAATTGGCAATTTGAGAATAATAAATCTCTCTTATTTCTAGAACTGATATAAGGTGATATTTGTAAACAAGCATACTAATCTTGTGGACCATTTAGATATTGGTGGTTTTGGTTGATGCATCAACTTTCTCAACTAATTTGAGTAAGACGTCATTATGTGAATTACCTTGAAAGCATATGATAAGTATTGCATGACTATTAGAATTGATATTGGATATCAAATGTCATACGTTCATTCATAAAATGGTATTGAAGAACCATCCTTTAGACGTCTAAAGTTAATTACATGACCAATACTTATGAGATAAGATGTTCTAATTTCTACTTGGGAACATGCAATTTTACATGTTGTCATATTGATTCGCATCAAGCCAACAAGTTATCACAACTCTTCCACTTTACATTTGGATTTTGGTGACGAACTTAATATTTCCCATCTTAATATTTTTGGATGTGCAATGCACTATGATGGGTTCTAAAAGAATTTTGAAATATATATTGGATATAAATCTCCATGTATAATATAGTATCTTGAGCCAACAATTGGAGACTTGTTTATAGTCGATCGATGATTATCATTTGAAGAATTAGATTTCCCAACATTAGGGGGAGAGAATAAGCAGTTGAAAACAATGAGATCGGTTGGAATGAATTATCATTATCTCATATTGATCCTCAAACTAAACTATGTGAACTAGAAGTTCAAAAGATAATTCATTTGCAAAGCTTAGCAAGTTATCTACCAAATGCATTTATCGATCTAAAAGGTGTGACCAAATCATATATATCAGCTGCTAATGCTCCAATAGAATGGATGTCCCTGTTGGACAATCTAATATTGCAAATGAGTCTCAACCACGCTTGAAGCGTGGTAGACCAATCGGTTCCAAAGATAAAAATCATCAAACAACAAAAGGAGCTAAAATGGTCCAAGCGAGGATATAGAAACTCTAAAAGAGTATTCGGACATAATTGACATTACAGTTCGGAAGAACCGATCGATTACCTGAAAAGTTATGAAATTAAAGAGATCTCAATGAATTATGTCAAGAATGAAATAAAATGGAACCGAAATGAAGTCAACGTTGACGATGTTTTTACTAAATATAGCGCTAAATGTGATAAATAATATATAGTGAGGATCATGAACCAATGTCTACTAAATATTGTAGACAATGTGAATTGGCCAAAATTGAAAGATGAAATTGAAGCGAGAATGAGAATGGTTAAATTGTGAGATACAAAGCTCAACATGTTTCTCAAGGGTGGATGCGAGTACTTTTCAGTACTTAATTAGCCTTGTAGCACATGAAGAGCTCAATTTTCACAAGTTGAATATTGCTACAACTTATTTATTGATAGTCATAATTATATAAAGATCCCCGAATGATTTAATATTCCAGTGCACACTTTTTGAATTCTCGAGATGATTACTCAAATTGAATCAGTACCTCCTGAAGAGCTTTCCAAAATTATTATTGGAACTCCTGAAGAGCTTCGCAAAATTATAGAAAGAACTCTAGATGAATGACCTCAAATTATATCTGATGGATTTTTGAGGTTGAACCTGTAGTTGACCTCTAGATGGAAAATCCTAGAAGGATTCAAGATACAAAGAAATATCTTTCTTTTGAAAAATAAAGATTCATTGATCTGCAGAAATTATTTATATTGAGTACATGAGTTGTGTGGTAAGAATATATGGAATATCTCAGTCCCGAAGACTACGAAAGCATGCATGCAAATTACCAAATGTTATATCCCTTGATATGATAATATTATGTGATAGTTAGTAGGAATAAAGTTCAGCACAAACAGAAATGCATTAGAAGAGAGCGAGCTTTATATTTTATTTTTCACTATTCTAATGAATAAATCATTTTATATATGTTCTCCAAGTTAACCATGCAGAAACAAAGTATTTTTCGATCTAGATCAAGTCAGATCTCAAGCCAGCTGTTATCTTTATGTGGTGACATGAAATATTTTATGATATACAAAACAATCTATGGTTCTTGCTTCTTCATTTCAAGCTCATGCAAATGCCAATAGTTCAAGGAAGATGACCTGAAGATAATACTGACCACAAAGCTTCATTAAAGAGGATACATCTTAAGTGACAGCGGAATAGATTACTCCATATGTACTCAGGGAGAAACTCCAGATGTTGAAATTCATGTTATGATGTGACACTTCATTCAGGGGGAGAAAAGCTGCACTCTTTTTTCCTTTGCCATGGTTTTTTTCCACTGGGTTTTCCTGGAAAGGTTTTTAACGAGGCAGTTCCCATTAACAGGATATTGTACTCTTTTCCTTCACTAGATTTTTTTAGACTTCCACTTTCCTTTATGTAATGGGTTGTTAGTGGAACTTTAAGATTGATCTTTCACTTACCTTTTCTCACCCTATAAATAGGGTTCACTCCTATGTATGGAGACACTGGTAATGAGAAATACAAAGACTCCCAACTTCTATTCTTCTCTCATTATCTTCTTCTATTTGCATATTTTTTCTTCATCTATAATCTACTATAATGATTATATCCTACTCAAGTTTTGGTTATTTTCATAACATTATTCAAATTATTGCTAAGGTTTTTCAAGAAGGATAGTTTATGTTTTTACTGTAAAAAAAATAAAGGATAATTTATGTTTTTAAAGTAGGATACTACAAAAAAACAAGGAATTAGCAAGGGACTTTGCGAGGGAAAATTAAGTCTCTCGCAAAGTCAAAAATTAGCGAGGGACTTTGCGAGGGAAAAAGAGTCCCTCGCAAAGTGGCAATTAGTGACGGACATGTGGCAATTAGCGACGGAATATCAGCCGCTAAATGCAAGGCGCCAATTTCAAACTGAGCTGCACGTTTTTCAAGGCATTTAGCGACGGAAATAGCAGTTCCCTCGCTAATTGACTGACATGACAATACACTTTACAGGATTATGACCGTTGGCAGTAGCATTTAGTGACGGAAATAGCAGTCCCTCGCTAATTCCCTCGCAAACTGTCATATATTTTTTTATAATAATCCGAACCACCTCTTCTTCTCTCTCATTTACTCTCTTCTTCTCTCTTCTTCTCTCTTCTTCTCTTCCACTCTCTTCTTCTCTTATCTTCTCTTCCACCACCACACCACCACCACCAACCACCACAACCACCACTCTCTTCTTCTCTTTTCACTCCACTCTCTCTCATTTACTCTCTTCTTCTCTCTTCTTCTCTTCCACTCTCTTCTTTTCTTTTCTTCTCATCCACCACCACACCACCACCAACCACCACCACCACTCTCTTTTATTCTCTTCCACCACCACACCACCACCAACCACACTACCACCACCACCACATAGATCTCACGACCACCACCACCACCACACTACCACAACCACCACCACCACCACCACTCTCTTTCTCCCTTACTCTTCTCCTTCTCTCTACGACCACCACCACCACCACCACATACATCTCACTCTCTTTATCCCTTACTCTTCTCCTTCTCCTTCTCCATCCCTCTCAGCGACACCACCACCACCACCACCACCACTCTCACTCCTCTCTCTCTCTCTCTCTTTTTGGAAAATTTGGTTATAATAATAATAATACTAATAATAATAATAACAGTAATAATAATAATAATAACAACACTAATAATAATAATACTACTAATAATAATAATAAACTCAGATTGATTATCCGTCCCAAGTTCGCAAGGTCTAAGAGATTACTGTCCCCACCAGCCCCTTAAAAGCTTCGCCCCTGTTCGCAAGGTCTAAGAGATTACTGTCCAATTTGTCTTGTTGGTTCCATTTATAAAAAAATTCCAAAGTTTTAGCGGCGAGGCTAAAAAGGTTTATTAATAAAGTGATATCTCCTTGTCAATCAACTTACATTGCAGGAAGACAAATTTTTGATGGGCTGATGGTTGTAAATGGGATTGTTGATCTTGCGAAGTGGAGGAAAGATGGGCATCTTTTGTGCATGGTGGATTTCGAGAAGGCGTATGATTCTGTATCTTGGGGTTTTTTAATTTATATGTTGAGGCATATGGATTTCGATCGGAGGTGGATTACTTGGATGCAAGCTTGTATTTTTTCTAGTACAATGTCTGTGTTGGTGAATGGGAGTCCAACGGAAGAGTTTCAGATGCATAAAGGTTTGACACAAGGTGACCAAATATCCCTTTTTTTTCTCTTATTGTGACCGAAGGGTTGAATACGTTAATTCAAAGTGTTGTGAGGTCGGGGGGAGCTTTGAGGGGTATGAGGTGTCTCATTCTATTCGCTGTTTGTTAATGCAACTTGCTGATGACACATTTTTTTGGGGAAAGGGGCTTCGAACATTTTGTGGAGTTTAAGGACGATTTTTAGAGGATTTGAACTTGTCTTTGATTTACGTGTGAATTTTATAATAGTAATTGAGATCGAGGTATCAACCTGTCCGAGGACTTTTTAGAGGCAGTGTTGGTTTTTCTCTCTTGTGGCATTTCTTCACGTCCGTTCATATTTTTGGGAATTCCGGTGGGAAATAATCCTAGGAGACTTAGTACTTGGAAGGCAATGGTGGAGTTGGTTTGTGGTTAGTTGTCATCTTGGAAAGGGCATCATCTCTCCTTGGGAGTTTCTTTTGTGCCAATAATGATGAAAAGAATATTTGTTGGGTGGTTTGGGAAAATATGTGTAAACCTAAGAAGGAAGGGGTGTTGGGGATCAAAAATTTGGAGCTCTTCAACTTTTCGTTGATTGCAAAATGGAAATGGAGATGTTTAATTGATAGAAAAGAAGTTTGGAGGGATATTTTAGAATTCAATTATGGTGATTTGGTTATGAAGTTAACTTGTAGGGATGAGGGTAGATGGGGAAAATGGATTCTCTTTGGGGCTGTGACTTATTGTCATTAGGGGAGGATTTAAATAATGGTCAAAAAAATGGGGAGGATATTATGTTTCGGAATCAACACTGGCTTGGTAAAGCTTTGCTCTGTGTTAGATGATATTTTATCTTGTAAAGTTTGTAAAGTTTATTTACTTCAGATATTTTTGTTAGGGTATTGAATTGATAGCTTGTAACTAGTTGACTTAGCTAGATCTCTTGACTCTGTATATATACTCTTTTTGACTATTCAATAAAGTGAGAGATTTCATTTTTCATATTGTAACATGGTATCAATGAAATTCCGTTTCTCAAACTCTCTCCCTCTCGTGTAACCGTTTCTCTCTGCGTTGCACAACCGTTTGTCCTTTTCACGTATCAATGGCGACACTCGCCGGAAATGGATCGGACTCTTCCTCTGATGGATCTGATCATCCCGATCGATCTTCTCCTCAAACTCATCGTCGTCGTTCTTCGAAACCGCGAGACTATTCGGATCCTTATTACATTCACCCTAATGAGAATCCATCTCTTGTTCTCGTCACTCCCGTTCTCGATGGTTCCAACTACCACTGCTGGATTCAAGCCATGACCATGGCGTTGGAGATGAAGAACAAGTTCCCCTTCGTTGATGGCTCCATTCTCCGTCCTGCATCTTCAGATCCGAAATATGCTTTGTGGAAACGTTGCAATATGCTAACGCTTTCATGGATCAATCACTCGGTTTCCACGGAAATTTCGTCAAGCATCTTGTGGATTACCGATGCCTCACGCGGTTTGGAAGGAATTGCGTGTCGTTTCTCGCAAGGTGATAACACTCGTATCTCTAAGCTTCATCTTGATATTTTTTCATTGAAACAAGGTGATACTTCTGTATCTGCGTATTTCACAAAAATGCGCATTCTATGGGATGAATTGCGCAATTACCGTCCTATTCCTGTGTGTCTTTCTTCCCCTGGTATGTCTGGCCGCAGCGTTGTGGCAATTTACGATTATCGCGAACGCGATGCTGTTATGTCGTTCTTGCAAGGATTGAATGAAAACTTTTTCTTTGTTCAATCTCAGTTACGCTCATGGAACCTCTCCTCCCTTGCGAAGGTTTACGCAATGATTTTTGCAACGAGAGCGTCAAATTGGAACTCCAATTACACCGAAATTTCGGTTCTTTGCTATTCACATACGCACCTCCAAATACTCCTCGTGGTCGAGGCAAACCTTCGGTTAACCGTGGTAATCGCTTATGCACGCACTGCAATCGTACAAATCACACCATTGAAACTTGTTGAAGAAGCATGGTTATCCTCCGGGACTTAAATTTCCTTCAAAATCTGTCAACAATGTTGCTGTTGAAGAATCTCCGAATGTTTCTGCATCTACTGCTTCACCTGTTAGTCTTACTGCAGAGCAACTTCAGAGCCTCTTTTCATTAATTCCTGCCACGTCTCCTACTGCCACTGCATCGGCTAATATGGTCAGTGTGAACACCGTGAAATCTCCTCAATCAGGTACATCTCTAGTTGCTTGGATCATCACTTGGCTTGTTGATAGTGGAGCTACCGATCACATATGTTCTTGCCTTGAGCTATTCTCAACCTTCTTTGCAATCAAACCACTGTTGATCACCTTACCTTCTGGAGACATAAGATACACACATTTCAAGGGCAACATTCACCTTACTCCTTTGATTACCTTATACGATGTTTATTATGTTGCTGATTTTAACTCTAACATCATCTTAGTTGGACAACTAGCTGACACCATTCAATGTAGAACTATATTTGATGGTGATTTTGCTGTGTTGCAAGATATCCCCTCCAAGAAAGTGATTGGCCATCCTAGAAGAGATGGGAAGCTTTACACCATGAAAATTTCCCCTTTGTCTGCTTCAGCTAAGTCCAATCCAATTCACTGTAATTCTGTTTCTGTTTCATCTGTTAGTATAGATATTTGGCATAATAGGCTAGGGCACCCCTCCCCACATGTTATCAACTCTTACAGAAAACACATTGTAATATGCCTATATTGTCTAATGAAAATTGTGATGCTTGCCATTTTGCCAAGCAAAAGCGACTCCCCTTTCCTACACACACCTCACCTTCACTACATATTTTTGATTTATTGCATGTAGATATTTGGGGACCCTTTGCCACTCCATCAATGCATGGTAACAAATACTTCCTAACTATAGTTGATGATAAGTCTAGGTTCACATGGATCAAATTGATGAGAACCAAATCTGAAACTAGAAAACACTTGACTCAATTTGTAGCCTATGTCTAAACACAATTCAATAAAACCATCAAGGTCATTCGGTCATACAATGGCCCTGAATTTGCTATTTCTGATTTTTACCTCAATAACGATATCATTCACAAAAAATCATGTGTTGAAACCCCACAACAAAATGGAATAGTTGAACGTAAGCATCAACACATATTGAATGTGGCTCGTTCCCTCATGTTCCAATCACACTTACCTATTCAGTTTTGGGATTTTGCCATATCTCATGCCATCCACCTCATCAACAGGTTACCATCCACCACTTTACATTCTAAGTCACCTTACTTCATTTTACATGAGAAACTCCCTGACTTGTTCACCCATCGTGTATTTGGTGCCCTATGCTATGCTACCACACTCACGGCCCATAGGACTAAGTTTTTACCTAGAGCACGTAAATGCATTCATATTGGACACTCTCAAGGTATCAAAGGTTATCTTTTGTTTGATCTTCACTCTCATGAAATATTTCTTTCCAGGAATGTTTTGTTTTATGAGAACATTTTCCCTTACCCTCCTCCATCAACTTCCTCATCACCTTCCTCTACCACCCCCTCTAGAGTCTCTATAACTGACCTTTTCACCTATTGTCCTCCCTCTACGGTACCTAACCCTTCACCAGATATGCCTCCTAACCCTGAACCTTCCCCTACATCTTCACTGTCTGATACTTCCTCATCAGACACCAGTACTAATCCTTCCTCTTCCCCTGAACCACCTAGGCCACCTCAACCCCCTTCTACCTCCCTTAGAACTTCATCTAGAATCAAAACTAAACCTTCCTATCTTCAAGATTTTCATTGTGGCATGCTTTCCATTTCTTCAAGTGATCAATCATCTTCAGGTATTAATTATCCTTTGTTTGATTACTTGTCTTATGATGGTTTATCTGCATCCCATAGACTATTTCTTGCAGCTATAAGCACTCAAACTGAACCTAAGACTTTTGCTCAAGCATCCAAGCATCGATGCTGGCTTGATGCTACGCAACTAGAACTTCAAGCCCTTGACTTGAATCACACTTGGATCATTACTGATTTACCCCCTGGTAAGCAACCTATAGGATGCACGTGGGTTTATAAGATTAAACACAATGCAGATGGTTCTATTGAGAGGTATAAGGCCCGGCTAGTTGCTAAGGGATTCACTCAACTTGAGGGAGTGGACTATTCTGAAACATTCTCCCATGTGGTCAAGATGACCACTATTAGACTTGTCCTAGCCATGGCTGCCACTCATCATTGGCATCTCTACCAACTTGATGTCAATAATGCTTTCCTTCATGGTGATCTTCAAGAGGAGGTCTACATGAAAATTCCTCAAGGCATAACTGCTTCTCCTAACAAAGTGTGCAAGCTTCAAAAGTCCTTATATGGTTTGAAGCAAGCAAGTAGACAATGGAATGCCAAGCTCATTTCATTTCTCCTCCCTTTGGGTTTCATTCAGTCCAAGCATGATTACTCTCTTCTAATTAAACATTCAGACTCATCTATTACAGTTCTGCTAATATATGTGGATGATGTTGTACTTACAGGGGACAATTTGAATGAGATCCATAGAATTAAGAACTTGCTTGATGATCAGTTCAAAATCAAAGACTTGGGTATCCTCAAGTTCTTCCTTGGTTTTGAGGTAGCTCGGTCTACCACTGGCATTGTTCTATCTCAGCGTAAATACGCTCTTGAGTTGATTGAAGAGGCAGGTCTTATAGCGTGCAAGCCTGCATCTACTCCAATGGTTCCCAATTTGAAATTGAGTGCTCATTCTGGTGATCCTCTAACTGATCCAACTCAGTATAGGCACCTTCTTGGCCGTTTGATTTACCTCACTAACACTAGACCTGATTTGTGTTATGCTGTCAACAAACTTAGTCAATTCATTGCTAATCCTCTTGTTCCTCACTTGGATGCAGCTCTACATGTACTTAAGTATCTAAAGTCATGTCCTGGCCGTGGTTTGTTCTTTGATGTTAATTCTGATAAGAAATTAACTGCTTTTAGTGATGCAGATTGGGCTTCTTGTCCTGATAGCCGTAGATCCACCACAGGTTCTTGTGTGTTTTATGGTTCTTCTTTGATTAGTTGGAAATCAAAGAAGCAGAGTGTTGTCTCACGGTCTTCCTCTGAAGCTGAATACCGTGCACTTGCAATCACTACTTCTGAGGTTCAGTGGCTCCTTTATGTATTGCAGGATCTGCATCTCCCACAAACAGGTGTTGTTTCTGTTTTTTGTGACAATAAATCGGCCATACACATTGCTCAAAACCCAGTTTTTCACGAACGCACCAAGCATAGAATTGGATTGTCACTTGGTACGTGATAAAGTTCAAGATGGAGTTGTTCACCTACTGCCTGTCCCTACGAAGGCGCAATTAGCAGATGTTTATACGAAGGCTCTTCATCCCTCTCAGTTTGAATTTTTTATATCCAAGCTCAACATGAAAGATATTCATAGTTTAGCTTGAGGGGGGATGTTAGATGATATTTTATCTTGTAAAGTTTGTAAAGTTTATTTACTTCAGATATTTTTGTTAGGGTATTGAATTGATAGCTTGTAACTAGTTGACTTAGCTAGATGTCTTGACTCAGTATATATACTCTTTTTGACTATTCAATAAAGGGAGAGATTTCATTTTTCATATTGTAACACTCTGTGAGGATTTTGCTTGCTTGCAAAAAATGGTGCGCGTCACTGATTTGGGTTTCAGGATAGATTCGGGGCATTGGCAATGGGCGCTAGAGTGGACTTCGAGAGCTTTGTAGTGAGGAAGCAGAGGCGAAAACATTTGTTAGAGTTAATTTAGTATGAAGTGCAACCTAGAGATGACTATGAGGATGTGTGGATCTGGGGGGCGAATAATATGAAATCCTTCTCTCTTAAGTCTTGTTATGCTTGCAATTTGACAGATAGAATATCTCACAAGAGGAAATATTTGATTTATAATGGTTGTATCTTGGTGTATTTGGTTGGAAAGAAACAACATGTTTTTTTGAGGGAATGTGGCAGATGCTTCGGCGGTGGTGAACAACATTAAAATTATGTCTTGGCTTTGGTTCATCAATAAAATTGACGGAACGACTTTGCATACTATCAAGGATTGGTGGATAAAACTCAGCGTTATGTCTTCAAAGTGTTTAAAACATAAGTTGTTGTGTTCTTTGTCTAGCCGTTGTTTTGGTTTTAGCGAGTTTCTGTGTTGTTGTTGCTAGTTTAGCAGTTTTGTTGTTTGTTGTTTGGTATTGTGTTGGTTTTTGTTGGGTTTTGTCTCTGGCTTACAATAGTGTTGTTGTTTGATCTCTTGTTTATGTTGTTGTTGTATTTGTGTTTTTATTCCACAGTGTAGTTGGGGTTATTGTCTTGTTCTCTTTGGGGTACTCTTTTTCTTATCAGGTCTTTTTTCCGGGGGGTGACAGAGAGTGTGCGGGAGGAGCGACCGCACAGGGCCTCAAATTTTGGGGGCACCATAAATTTTTATATGGTACATAAAAAAAATTAGATATACTGATTTTTTAAAATTATATAATTAACATATTCGTTTTTTAAACAAAATTTAGACAGATAAAAAAGGTCTATCAAACTTAATAAACGGACCCACATATACATATATAATAAAAAAAATTAATTATATTAAAATAATTATCCAAAAGTCTCAACTTAAATTTTACCCACACCTTAAAATAGAAATCCTTTTTAGGATGAGAAACCAAAAGGCATTATAAAGCTGAGAGTTATTTGTTGTACCCCCACCATTATCTCATCTACCCCCACAAGACTTTTTTGGACGAAAATACCCCTAAAAAATTTGGCCAAAAATCGTATATACCTCACCATACATATATACGACTTTGAAATTTAGAAATCATATACATGTGAAGGGTTTTTAAATACCATTTTTTTAAAAAACAAGTCGTATATATGTTGGGGTGGGGGTACATACGACTTGTATTTTACAAAGTCGTATATACACCCACCCTTATGTATATACGACTTGTATTAAAAAAAAAATTAAAATAATATTTTTATTAATTTTAACGGTTAGGATTTGACTTCCAATGTTTTTTTTTATAGGCAATGTTAGTTTTAGGGATTTGAACACAGGACCTCCTTCTTGCACTCATTTGGTGCACTCCTTCGGTATCCCTTAGCTCACCAACTGAGCTACCTTCATGGGATAACTGACAATATCAACGGTTGATACTCATTGACGACATCTATCAAAACGCTACTAAAAATCCGTCAAAGAGTCAAAACTAATCAAACAATTATAAAAACACCACTAAAAATCTAATAAAACCAAAATAAGGCTATGCGAATTTTTTTAGATTTTTTAGAGACTATGAAAAATTAAAAAATTAATAAAAAATAGTAAACGATGGAATTTGGGTTTTAGAGCCTCGAAGTCCCGCAAGAAGTCCCTTTTGCGGGAGTCTTGGTCCTTGATTTTTTTCGGATTTAATGACTGTGGTTTCATTACAATTGGAGTAGGTTGCCCGAAAACTGATTTTTTATCCTAAATTATTCGCTCGATGTATAACATCGTCACGTGTTAACGAACTACACCCTAAACCAACTTATTAGCCTAAATTATTCATATCTAATTTATTTTTATTTAAAAAATATAATTTTAATTTTAAAAATGATTTATTTATTTTTTATTTGGGCTACAAAGTTGTATATACCAAAGGTGGGGGGGTATACGACTTTGTAATTTTACAAATCGTATATACCCCCACCTTTGGTGTATTTTACAAATCTAGAGGAAAATCGCATATACCCCCCTTATGGTATATACGATTGTTTTTTTTTTGAGTTGGGGATATGTTGGGGGTTTTTAAATTTTGTGAAGGGTATTTTGGTCTTTTCGCAGGGGACATGGGGTAGATGGGAAAGTGGTGGGGGCACAAATATTTACAATCATGCTTAGAGTAAATATTTTTTATAAGCAAATGACTCTCCTTATACTCTCATTATTACAATCATTTGCTTATAAAAAATATTTACTCTAAGTTTCTATAAAATTATGCAAAAATCAAGTTATAGAGCCTTTTTTTTAATTATAGAATATGTGTTTTGTGAAGCTTAAAGCCCTATACCTTTGGCTGTTGGCTCAAGGGGTAACTAAAATAAATTTTGAGCTTTAGGCGGTTGACCTTCCATGTTCAAGATAAGAACTATTTGATTAAAATAAATATGAATGATTTTTGCTGGACACCCTTATTTTCTTTATAATAAGTATAGGTACCAATTATTATTATTTTGTGTTAGAAAGAAATTTTCAAAGTATTTTAAATCAGTGTACACACATATAGTCTTTGTCAAATTAATTATTGGTTACTTGATCAAAACAAAATTTGTCTTTCCCCCTATAATTCCTTAACAAACTTTGAAAAACTGTACAAGTTATCCTATGTCGTGTCCTCTTGCAGAACTAGGACATGGCTGCCACAATGATTTTAATATGTCTCATATGTTTATTTTTTTAATCAGTTGACAAATGTTGAGATGCTAGAAATACTAACTTAGATTTTTTCTAAAGGATATATTTTATAACAAAATATAACAATATTATAATTGTGAAT
Source organism: Oxytropis ochrocephala (assembly GCA_020916435.1). NCBI lineage: Eukaryota > Viridiplantae > Streptophyta > Magnoliopsida > Fabales > Fabaceae > Oxytropis > Oxytropis ochrocephala. The sequence goes on from CM037095.1 coordinate 54,149,100, forward strand.
CCAAAAATCAAAGAATTAATATTTTATCAATTTTATCATTTTTCATACATTATATAAATCAATATCATTATAATATCAATCATTAACTTTCAATCAAACTCTAAAATATGCTCCTCATTATTGAGTAAAAGAAAAGAAAAAAACCATTTCATGCAAACAAAAGAGATATCAAAATGTGTTTGTCTCAACATACCTACTGCGGATATTTAGCCCAACTTTTTTTTTGTCGAGATTAGAGTATCGACTGCTGAACGCAGTGACTGATTACTGAATTGATATTTAGCCTAACTTATGACCTACATAACTCTGAGTAATAGTTATTAACTAATAAATTTAAGGCTTAAATATCATTTACCCCGCTGCAAATATTAGCATAATCCATTTACCCCCCTGTAAAATAAAAAGTTTTAAAATGCCTCTTGCAAATATAAAAAGCTTATTTGCTAGTTTACCTATTTGTTAGATTATATTGACAAGTGTTAAGTGTATAATGGGTATAAACCGCTTATTTACACGGTTACCCCCGCAAAATATAAATCGTTTACTGATTTACCCACCAGTAGTAGGGGTAACAGTAAGCGATTTATATTTGCAAGGGGCATTTTAAAACTTTTTATTTTACAGGGGGTAAATGGATTATGCTGATATTTGCAGGGGGGTAAATAATATTTAAACCTAAATTTAAGCTATAAGCCTATATGTATAATGCAATATACTAACGTGCGAGTCACGTTCCGACTAAACAAATAGCATTACATGGTTCGTTTACAATAAAGAGAGACAAGCCATTGGACAATTGTACCAATCTGACCACCTGATCCTACAATTTCTCCCCCTATGCGCCTTGAACCAACTCCATGCTCCATCTTTGATATCTGAGACAATAGACAGAATTGATGGAACCTCCCCTTTGAACACTACCTTGTTCCTTGCCAAACATATATTCCACAAAACCACCAACCAAATTAAATGTTTGACTCCTTTTGTCCGCTTCCCTTTTGACAATTTTCCAAATTCCATGAAGTGGCTTGTTATTTCCTCCAATTCATTAAAAGAAACCCCCATCCATGATAACACTTGGCGCCAAATTGTGCGAGCAACACTACAAGTTGATCGTACCTTGACCAATGAAGTGTTGAAGTAGTTGTTGTTTCGTCAAATGGGCCGGTCGTTGAATGAGTGAAAGGACCGGTCCAGGCTTCACGCGTTGAGCACCTCGGGTGGTACCTGCAAAGACACTCCGACGATCTAGTGAGAGGTCGCTCGGGCAGATAGCACAAGGTTAGAGAACGTACCTGATGCCATGTGCGAATGGCGTATATATATTGTGAGGTCCGACCGTTTCGCGAAGTTTTCGGCCGGCGAGGATTGCGCTCCAAGCTGCGTGCTTGGGCCGATTCTTGCTGGCGCTGGTGGGCGTCGGCCCAATTGCTATCGGGAGCCGTTGTAATTGCCGATACACCCGAACAGTTGCCCCCAAGCCCAGGTCGCTTAAGAGCGGGCTGAGGCTTGAATCGCTGCCCCCGTGTCGTGTTGTAAGCGGCCGGGTTGCATTGCGCAATCGGTCTCCATCTCTTGAAGTGTGTGGTCGCTACCACGCTAAGTCGGGAGATGGTCGCTGCCACTGCCAAGGATGTTGTTGCTGCCATTGTCGAGGTGTGGACGCTGCCACTGAGTGCATGTGGTCGCTGCCACAGCCGATCATGTGGACGCTGCCACAGCCGAGCATGTGGACGCTGCCACTGCCGAGTATGTGAGCACGTGGACGCTGCCACTGCCGAGGAGTGGACGCTGCCACTGAGTGCATGTGGTCGCTGCCACAGCCGAGCATGTGGACGCTGCCACTGCCGAGGTGTGGTTGCAGCCATTCATGCTGGAAAGCGAAGTTTACTTGGATCTTGCTCGTTTTAGGAGGTGCGATCGTTCTCTGGTCGCCCGAATTCGTTCAGGTGTTGTCACGCATTGCCTATTTCGTTTCAGAAACAGCTCGATCGTGACCTCGGCGGGCCGCTGTCGTAGCGGATTTGTTCGACGTGTTTTGCGATTTTTGGCGACGGGCTTACTAGGTTCGATCTAGACGGCCCTTATTGCGATAGTTGTAGCCGGTCTCTTCTGGCCGCGTTCGGCAGTCAATGCTCGTTATTGGGTCGTTGCTCGACCTCGGTCATTCGATGACACTGATGGTTGTACCAACTCGGTGGCGCTTGACGTAAGTCAACGCGGTGACATTCGATTGGGCCAACTCGGTGGCGCTCGATTGGGCCAACTCGGTGGCACTCGATGTAGACCGCTCGGGGCCTACGCTGTTCGTGGGTCCTTCTGACCCTTGGGCCATTTCGATGGCACTCGATTGTAGACCGCTCGGGGCCTACTCTGTTTGTGGGTCCTTCTGACCCTTGGGCCATTTCGATGGCGCTCGGCAGAACCTATGGCCGCTCTGCTGCTACTCGCACGGCGAGCTACCAATCATACATTCTTGCATGCGAAATAAATTACAAAGTACGACTTTTAAAGGTCGGGCCTCAGTAAAAAACCCTGGTGGGGAAAAAGAGCGCCCGCCTGACATTTATTCATAAATCGTTAGTCTGTCCTGTTATCACGAGGACTGTCTTGTTCTTCAAGCGACCTATCCTGCTCTTCTCTGGGCCGCGCACGGGCGACCTTTCTAGCGAATAGTGCTTCTTCATAGGCCATATGATCGTTGGCCCTTCGTAGGAACATGGTCAGATCCATATGACGATTTAGGCCGAACTCTTCTGCAAAGCTGTGGTCCGGTCTGATCCCACGCTTGAGATACTTCAGCTTGTCTCTATCGGTCAGGTCGCGCACCTGCTCGGCCTCGGCGTTGAATCGCTCTATGTACTGTCTCAATGATTCGTTGGCCTCTTGGATAATCGTATCCAAGTGCTCTTCATGCCGCTCTAGGCATCTGTTGGCCGTGTAGTTGGCCAAGAATGTTCTGACCAGGCCGTCCCAAGACGAGATGGTGTTGGGCGGCAGGCTCTCCCACCACTCCAGTGCTCGTTCCTCGAGCGATTGTGGAAAGAGTCTGCATTTCATGGTCGGTCCCAGCTCCCTATAGATGCGATGAATTGTTGAAGTACCTTAAATTGTGCATGCTCGGATCCCCACGGCCGTTGAATTTATTCAAATTTTGGGGCTTCCTCAGGTCTCTGGGGATACGGTAACGGCGTATCTCTCTAACTAAAGGTCCATGGCCGGTCGGGATACCACTCGGCCCAAAAAGCTGCATGGGAAGGTATGCCCCATTACTCGGCATTTCGTAGAACACACCGCTCGCTGGCGGACCATACAACGGTGGCATTTGAGAAGATTGTCCCCTAGGTCGCTGGGGGACATCCCTGATTTCTCCATCACGATAGTCATCAAACTCTTCGTACGAGTCCCACGATCGACTTCTCGACCTTTGAGGACCGGAGGACTCCCAGAGAGAATACCTGGTAGGCGAGCGACCTGACTCAGGACGATAGCTGGGATCTTCATCTCCATAATCAGAGGGGGAACAGCGTCTGCGCACATTCCTGCTACGGGGCGACCTGTGCGCCCTATTTCGATGTGCCGGGGATCGGCGAGATGTACTTCCTCGGCGAGGGGCGCTCCTTCGAGGAGGCGTACGGTGGTGGCGAGAAGGACGACCTTGAGCAGAGGGTCCTCCGTTGGCCGCTCGCTGGCGGACCGAGGTCGACCCCCTTTCGTATTGAGCGATCAACTCGTCTCGATCTGCAATGAGCCGATTCTTGTTTTGCAAAGACTTGAAGGATGACACGAGTGATATGCTCGCAAAGGCTCTGCAATCCCCGCCTCGGCCGGCTCGGCCAGATCGGTTGATGAGCGGGCCGTTGTACTGTTTCTAGGATAGGTCTCGCCGCGCCGCACCGAGGCTCTTGGCGAAGGTTTCCTTGCGATCCATGCTCGGTTGCAGGTACGTCCTCCGGGGTCTGTTGTCGAGGGTGATTCTGCCCGGAGGGGTTGAGTCGAGATGAGGCCCGCGTCTGGTGCCGGTCGCGTGGAGCCATGAATGGAGTAGGATAGCGCTCGGGCCTCCCACTGTGGTCGCCAATTGATGTACCTTGACCAATGAAGTGTTGAAGTAGTTGTTGTTTCGTCAAATGGGCCGGTCGTTGAATGAGTGAAAGGACCGGTCCTGGCTTCACGCGTTGAGCACCTCGGGTGGTACCTGCAAAGACACTCCGACGATCTAGTGAGAGGTCGCTCGGGCAGATAGCACAAGGTTAGAGAACATACCTGATGCCATGTGCGAATGGCGTATATATATTGTGAGGTCCGACCGTTTCGCGAAGTTTTCGGCCGGCGAGGATTGCGCTCCAAGCTGCGTGCTTGGGCCGGTTGCGCTGGGCTGGGCCGTCGGCCCAATTGCTATTGGGAGCCCTTGTAATTGCTGATACACCCCGGAACACAAGTCAAGAAAAGGTGCTCCACCGACTCGTCTTCATTGAAGCACATGACACAACATAAATCCAATCTTGACCGAAGAATACCCCTCCTAGACAACGTGTCATGAGTGGCCACTCTCTTCAACAAAACCCTCCAAGCGAAGATTAAATTTTTTGAAGGCACATCGTTTTTCCACAGCTTGGCACATGCTGCTACTATTTCGACCTGCAGCTGATCCGAAATACCTGCATAAAAACCATACAAAATTTTATAGCAGCGTTTAACAGTAAAACCAGCAAATGAGTCCGGTGTCCAAGACCATAAATCCTCTCCCTGCTGCATCGGTTCTACAGTCTGCAGAAATTCTTGCAGAGTGATCACGGTCTGCTGCAGATCGGGCATCAGCTCTACAGTCCAGCCCCAGTCCCACCACCAACCTGTGTCTGTCCATACGCCCATGTCTTCGATCACAGCTTCCTTGTTACTGTAGCTGTTGAACACCGAACTAAAGAGCTCACTAAATCAGTCCCTCCCAAACCATTTATTAGTCCAAAACTTCACTTTGTTACCTCTTCTCAATTTTAATTTAATTAGCTCATCAATCCATCCCTTCTCCAAGTTTGCACTATCTCCAAGTAAACACAAGTCTCTCCACCAAATAGAATTCTTCCCCCATCCTCTTCTATACACAGTTTCATCGGGTCACCTCTCATCCAAGCCATACCTCTCTACCAACACCTCTTTCCAAAGAGGGTTACCATCCTCAACCAAAATTAAGTACAAGTCTGTCAAGTAAATTAACTATGGGATCCCCTAAAGGCATAATCTGTACTTGTTTTTTCATTTTTAAGCATAATTAATTTAAGCCAAGCCAGAATAAAATGCTATCAACATATGTAATGGGTATCTGCATTAATAAAGATGAAGTGACAAAGTAAAGTTTCTTACCTACACTAGCATGATGCATGGTCCTCGATGCAAAATAATCAAACATGAACAAAAATAAAAAACAGTTTGAGTAAGAGGAACTTCCCTGAGAGAGTTTGTAGTTGGGGTTTGTTCCTAAAAACATAAACAAAACAAAAATAACAAAATAAAACACAGACTGCCTCCTGCGAAGCGCTTGTTTAACCTTGTGAGCTTGACGATATTTAGTGCTTAATCAGGAGGCTCTCCAATAGTAAATTTACCATCTAACACAGTGCACCTTCTTAGCTTTCTAACAATGTGGTTCACATTATTTTTTCTTTTCATTTTATCTCCATCCACCACTATGCTAGGATCCAACAAAATAATAACTTTTTTCAAAAGGTTCTGCATCTTTAGATTACTAAAAATATTAGTTTCAACCACATCATCAAAATAAAGAAGATAAACTTTCATTTCAATTTAAAGTTTTAATAACATCATCTTCTTTACCACTCCTTAAAAATTGGTGTTTTCTTATCTTTCACCAAATCAAGAATCAATTTTTCTCATTCTGCTCACTAATTATCCCTTCAGTATCATCTTTTGTTTCAATATGACTCCCTTCAGTAGGAGTTATTACTTTAATTTGACTCCCTTCAGTAGGAGTCTCTTCATCTTTCTTGAAAGCTTCTTCCTCTAGATTATATTCCTTGGAGACACATTCATCTCTCGTAGGAATACTTTCTTTGTATTGCTCAACTTCTTCATTTTTGGTAGACTTAGTTTGTGAAGGAGTTTCTTGAGCCTCTTGAGATAATGAGACTTGAGTGGTGTTTCGTCATGGTATCAATTTTGTTTTCCCAAGTGTCAATTTTTTTTCTGTCTGTTCCATAAATTTGGCAAAGACCACATTGGTATCCACATTTTCCTCCTCTTTCCCCTACACTTGCTGGGGTTTAAACAAGTCATCCCAATTGGAGGAATAAGGATCAAAAGGAGGAAGGGTTGAGATTGTCTCTTTTGGGACCCAAGTTAGAAACTCTAAACTCTATTGCACGATTGTCTCGTTCAACTCACTAATATATTCATCTAGAGTTACCTCCATTTTGGATCCTTGTGTCTTTCCCACCAATTTTCAATGGGAGGTGACTCATAGTTATCCCAATAGTCTGACAAAGACTCATAAGGAGGAGGAGGAGGAATTGGGTTCTGGAATTGAGGTGGTATATACCAAGTTGATGTCTCTAAATTCCTTTGTGTCTTTGTCTCTGTGATGTAATCTCCAAAAGTGTTAACCATGGTTCAAACTTGTCTCCATATCCATTAGCTGGGAGTCAACTAGGAATTATTTGAAGAGAGTAATCATGTTAGCCTCAATAGTCCTGTTCCAATCTTTTTCATGATCATGGAGCATCTCATTCAAGTCTCCCATGCAGCACCATGGGTCTTGCTGGTGAGGTATTAGTTGTAGAATTTTAGGCCATAGGTGCTTCCTCTGTTGGAATGTAAGGTTGCCATATGTGAAAGTGATTGCAAAGTGTCTGCCAGACCTCCTCTCAGTAAGGAAGACATGAATGAAGTTAAGACAGGTGTCAGTTACTTGTATATCATAGTAGTAATTCCATAATAGTGCTAGACCCCTTGAGGTTCCAACAGCTTCAACACAATTAACATGTTGAAATCTGAACCTCCTTTTTATTCTGTGTACTCTTGATTTTTTTAGCTCTAGTATCCATTAAGAAAACCACAACAGGCTTGTAAACTTGCAATAGGTTAGTTAGATCCCTATTGGTCATGGAAGCAGCCAAACCACGATAGTTCCAACTTGTGCAAGCCATTTTGGGGGTGGGGGCATGGATAGGCTCGCTCCTCAGCCTTTGAAAATAGTCCCAAGCAAAATTTTCCAATGTCATCCAACATTGGACACCATTGACTTGGTTCTGGTGTGTCAATCTTATGTTTCTTATTCTCCTCTTTTTCAGTGCATTCCTCTCCTTCTTGGTATAATTCAGATGAAGTCCTTTTCCTCAACACCATACATGTTGTCAGAGAGAGGGCTAGTTGATTCTCCTCAGCCTCTTGGATGGTTATCTTATCATCTTCCTCATTGTTGACATCCAGGGGAACTCCACAAAGTAGGGAGTAGGTGAGTTACTCTTGATACCCTTTTGGCCACTAACCTTCTCAGAGTCACTCCCACCAACTCATCTTTTTGGCTTTAACCATGTTGTGTGTTGTTGATAGATTGATCTTGTGTTGTTTCTTCACCTTGCATGTCCTTACTAAGGGGGGAAAGGGTTGTTAGGAATGCACTTAATTCAAAACTAATGTCATCATCAGAGTAAACCACTTCATACAATGTTTCTGGAGGGGAGGTGCCCTTCTCTTGTCCCTCATTTACGTCATTGGAAGCATTCTCTAAGGTAGTACTAGATTCATCTCTTACATGTTCCTCATTGGTGAGTAGTTTCCTCTGTCCCTTAGCCATGGCTTTGATGCCTTGGAGCACACTAAGATCTGGAACATCAAGTTTGTTCTTCATTCTTTTCATATCCTTGGATGTTAACTCCTCCACCACAATACCTTGATGTTGTGTTTCATTTAAAGTACCATGGTTACCAGAGGAGGGGGATACTTGGAGGAGCCATTGCCCCGCGTGATGGGCTTGTGTTGTGGTCTACATTGGTAGTAGAAAAAATAGGGTACACCTTCTTAGTTGTACTAGGGTTCGGTTGGGTGGTAGGTGTAGGTTTAGTGCTTGCATTGGAACTCTGGGGATTAGAGGTTTGGTTCATGTTAATTGGTCTAGGATGTTGTGGAGAAGCAAGCATTTATGAACCTTCTGAATTCCTCCTTCTCCCCTTTCCAAGCATAGACATTCCCCATAACCTCATTGTAGAATGATTGTAGGTCTGGCTCTTTAGGAGGTGATGGTTGTTGTTGTGCGAAAAGTAGTTGTGCAAGTGTACACAATCGCAACAAGTAATATATTGATAAGTAAAGTTCGTCTCCACAGGGATTGGTATTAATTTTAGAGTTTAAAAATGAATTACACTTAGTGGAACAAGTAGCAAATGAGTGAGTAGCAACGTTTCAGTTAAACAGAGATTGTTTAAAGTAACAAGTTAAGAAGTAATTTAAGATATGAGAGAAGTAAGTTGGATTGCTTTCACTAAGTAAATTCCCAAAAATAAGACGCTATAATGTCACACGCTATAGCGTTAAGCGCTGTTGCAATTGTTTTGTGCCTTTCAGTCACTAGCGTCGTGGTTTCATTACAAGATGCCTATGTCTAGGTTCTAAATAAGTTCACCCTCGTATATTTAAGATCCCACTGACTTAAGCTTTATGAACTATTGCATTTCTATGTCTAGAGGAAGCAAAAATTGGTTAAATGTCTTTAACCAACCTTATCGCTCACATCAATCCTTGAGTTCTTTCCATGGTTCATGTCCAATCCACACGGAGGTACTTATTTTATGAGGCCAAATATAAAACAAGTTTGGAAGAATTATAACACAAGGATTAAAACACCAAACGTGAAAAGTTATATACGTAATATTAAAGGTTCATTACAAGTTCTAGCAACCCAACTCAAGGAGTTTAGCTCATGTTGAGCATCATCAAAATAACACAAACAAACATACTTGTATTACCGTAGGTAAGAAGGAAAACACAAGTGCAAAAGATACAATCTTGATGTCTCCTAATCATCCACGCAGTGATGATACAGCAGCAGCTTCACACCATGAGAAAAATAGCAGAAAATTACAAAGGAAGAAAATAAAAATAAAAAGCTTCAAAGTGTTTCAATGGAGAAGAGACTATGTCAAGTTCTCTCTCTCTAAAATTCTCTCTAACTCTCGGTCTCTCTCCAAGTAAAGGGAAGAAGGAAGATGATGTAGTGCCCTAGCATGTGGTGCATGTCTTCTCACAAGTCAATAAAGTTGATGTTTGCTTTTTCACCAACTCCACTATTCTTCACTCATGCGATGCCAAGTGTCCACACATATCAAATAAAATCCGGGAATGTCAGCACGCACAGTGGACACGGGATACTGAGTCTAGATTAATGAGCTTGGCGCCAAAAATGCACTTTTACTTTAGATGCTCAGCTGATCTACCTTCTTGACGCTATAGCGTTAGACGTTATAGCGCTGAACACTGCAATACTCACAAAATACATCAAAACAATCACAAGGGCACCAAATGTGCCTATTTCATAGCAAAGCAGTGTTTAGCCCTTCCTTTCCTAATACTAACAGAAATACAATAAATACTCTACTATTATTACTTGAGAACTTACTTAATTTAATGATTAAAGGTATAAATAACTCATATAAATATGAGTTATCACACCCCCAAACTTAAACCATTGCTTGTCCCCAAGTAATGACACTTGCAAAGACAACACATACCGACACTTATGCACAACACACATTACCTGCTCAGCTCTTCATTTCTAAACACAGTCATTCAAATATATTCTCAAGGGCTAATAATTCAGATTCACACTCACACCAACACACCAATGCATTTTAATCAACTTCTAAGCTTATTACTGCTCAATAGTGTGTGTGTGATCTCTGACTCATCTCAATTCCTAGCTAGATTCAGATTTTTCTTAGCCTCGGGAAGAGTGGCCTTCTTTTGGTGACACCAAAATTTCTTTCAAAACACTGACTAGACTAACATTTTCACACAGACTTGGGGGATTTCAGACATGACAAAGGGCTTGATTAGACACTTCAATCCTGTGGCTAGTGTTCCTAACCTATTGACTAAACAGAGACGCTATAGCGCTTGATGCTATAGCGGCAGAACAGAAATTGGCAACTTTACTGCATCAGAACCCCTCATTACTGAGTTCCTTTGGCACTTTTTTTTTTAAACTTGTGGCCTTTTTGGAACAACCCAGCTTTTGTTTCAGGCAGCTACAGCCTTTTACATTTACATATATATACTTGATTTTCACACTTGATTTACAATGACTTTCTTCGTCACTAGCCACCCTAAGACCTTTGTATCTAGCCTTAATGAAATCTGAGCACCCCCAAACTTAGCTTCTAAAGCTCTTCAAGTTTTTAGTCAAGTTTTGATGTCACCTTGGTTAACCAGGACTAACCTAAGCATCAGATAGTCCTAGGCTAACTAAGTTTTTCCTTAAGTGCAGCCTTTTTGGAACAACCCAGCTTTTGTTTCAGGCAGCTACAGCCTTTTACATTTACATATATATACTTGATTTTCACACTTGATTTACAATGACTTTCTTCGTCACTAGCCACCCTAAGACCTTTGTATCTAGCCTTAATGAAATCCGAGCACCCCCAAACTTAGCTTCTAAAGCTCTTCAAGTTTTTAGTCAAGTTTTGATGTCACCTTGGTTAACCAGGACTAACCTAAGCATCAGATAGTCCTAGGCTAACTAAGTTTTTCCTTAAGTGCAGAGATTTTTATGTGTAGGAGCAATAATAAACAAAGATTTTATCTAAAAGCATGGCTCTCTTTACTCACTCACACAATCATCACTAAAACTAGCCCAAAGAGAATACATTCATTTACTATGATTAAAAACGAAACACTGATAACTTTAGGTCCTCCCCCCAAAATAAAAGTTAGCAGTGTCCTCACTGCTCTAGTGGACTAGGAAGGGGCCTAAGACAAAACACAAAAACAAAATAACAAGTCTTATAACATTTGTGAAGCGCAAGACAGACGCTATAGCGCTTCACAATTTATTGGAGAACACACAACAACTAAAACTACTACAGCAGGATATTTAGAATTATTTCTTAATTAGACCAGACCTGGTCCTTGCACTGACACGAATTGGCTGAGCAGGCTTTGCAGCCTTTTTCTTTTTCTTTTCTTCTTTCTGGCCTTGCTCAGGCGCTATAGCATCAGACGCTATAGCGCTACCACTTGGGGCTTGCATTTCTTTAGAGGCCTTCATTTCTGCTAACTTGCTCAACACAATAATTTCCCTCCTGCACAATAAGAAAAATTAAAACAAAAATGTTGGTTAGTGAAACCTTTGGGGTGCCTCCCAAGAGCGCTTGCTTTAAGAGTCTTCAGCCAGACTTCTTCTTTTAATGTTAGGGATCTTGAAGATCAATTGAGGTCTTGTCCCTCATCACATTGTCACCATGGTACTGCTTGACTCTTTGACCATTCACTTTGAAAGTAGTGTTGGTTGCTTCATCATATAGATCCACAGCACCATGAGGGTAGACCTTGACCAATTTGAAAGGTCCAGACCATCTGGACTTAAGCTTGCCAGGAAACAATTTTAGCCTTGAATTAAAAAGAAGCACTTGGCCTCCCTCAATCAGTTCTCTATTTTGAATCTTTTTGTCATGCCACACCTTGGTCTTCTCCTTGTAGATTGCTGAACTTTCATAGGCAACATGCCTAATCTCTTCAAGCTCATTCAACTGCAGTAGCCTTGCCCTACCAAATTTCTATCATAATCAAAGTTGAGTTTTTGATGGCCCAATGAGTTTTGTGTTTTAATTCAATAGGAGGTGGCAAGCTTTCCCAAACACAAGTCTATAGGAGACATTCCCAAAGGTGTTTTAAAGGTCAGTCTGTAAGCCCATAATGCATCATCCAAATGGATTGACCAATCCTTTCTCGAAGGTCCCACCATCTTTCAAGCATCCTCTTGATCTCTCTATTGGACAATTCAGCTTGCCCATTTGTTTGTGGGTGGTAAGCAGTGGCAATTTTATGCCTCACCCCATATTTTCCCAAGAGAGACTCAATCAACTTGTTGCAGAAGTGAGAACCCTCATCACTGATAATAGCTCTAGGTGTCCCATATCTGGTGAAGATGTACTTCTGAAGGAACTTGCTAACTGACTTGGCATCATTATTGGGGAGAGCCACGGCTTCAACCCATTTTGAAACATAATTGTAACACCCCATTTCTACCCGGCAATTTATATTAAAAATCAGAGTTTAAAAATTCTTTTCCACATGGAGTGCTACACTCTATTCAGCTCAAAACAACACAATTATAACACAAATGCTTTATTAAGCAAATATATCGCAACACCATCATTGGAGGGAATATCTCATTATATTAATAAATAATTCCACGCACCATAATTAATAAACGTTACGCAGCGGAAAACAGAAACATAGTCTCAGATGGACAACAATACTCTCAAATACTCTCAGATGAACATGTTACAATCACACTCCACATTATCACAGTTAATACATTATTCCTCAACTCATTATTAATCTCATTTATAGCCCACATGGCTTTAGCCCCCATGGCTCATGCCCCCATGGCATCATCAACCACCTCAGTCACTACTCAACACAATCAAGTCCCAAGGATTAATCACAACCAGAGGGCTAAACCTCACTCAGGGACCTAAAACACCCTTTAGGACCAAATCAACAGTTAGGGACCAAATTGACACCGTTTGGACCAAACTGGTACCTAGGGACCAAAACAACACCTAGGGACCAAATCCACGCCCCTGAGACAAAACTGTCACCTAGGGACCAAACTGTCACCTAGGGACCAAAATCACACCTAGAACACATTTTGGCACCACCAGGCGCCAAAATCCCCACATTCTGGCGCCCCCTGTGCACACCAGCACACAAGCGCCATTTAACCCACATCTCAGCGCCACCAGTGCAACACAAAGACCAGCGCCAAACACTCAACAACTTGGCGCCTCGTGGCAACACACACCCATCGGGCGCCATTTTCACAAAGAATCGGCGCGCGGGCAAGCATGAGACCTAGACACAAACTAAGATACAAAGCGAGACAAAGTCTCAAACACAGCGCCTGGCAAAGACACTTGGCGCCCGCCTGAGACACAGTAAAGAACACAAAGCGCAGTGGCAGCCATTTGGCGCCTGTCGTGTTGCAGACATGCACCCACACACACGCAACACACATTCGCGCGCCCCTAGGCGCCAAAGGCAACCCAAAATGGCGCCCACACCTAGACACCCACGCACTCCACACCCCTAGGCGCCACAAAGAACCCAAAGAAATTTTCCCCAAAGAAATCTGGCGCCAGTAAAGAACACCCGCCTACGCACACAATCGCAAAGACAGAACAAGAACCAGCGCCACTTTCCCGGCAGATTGGCGCCAGCAAAGACACACACACACCTGGGCCATCAAGCATACGGTGACACAGCGCCATTTCTCTAGGAAATTGGCACCTCGCACAAAGAACTCAATACAAAAGTCATCAGCATAAGATTACGTGGCACTGAATCCTAGCAATTTGGCGCCCTATACCCCTAGGGTCCCCAAAAATCCCAAATTCTCAAATCCTCTCAATTCCAATCAACATATATCATTCAAATACATTCTATAATCATTTCAATACACTCAATTTCACGTTTCAAACATCAATTTACACGTCAACACGAAATCAAGAACATAAACCCTAACATTAAGCCCTAAATCGATTTTCTCAAGCAATTATCCAATTCAATCAAATCAAACATTCATACAATAATCAATTAGCATCAAATCAAGACTCTATGACCTACATACAACCTATTATACCCTCTATTATAGAGTGAGACTCCCCTTACCTTGAATTAAACCGTAGAAAGTGCTTCTCACCAAGTCACGTACAAAACCTCCGCAACAATTGAGCTTTCCTCTCCTCCTTGCTTGGTGCGATTCACTTTCCCCTTCTTCTCACTCTATTTGCGCCGTTCTCCTTTCTTTCTCTCTTCTCTCTTCGCAATTTTTCTTTCTTTTCTCTTCCTTGCACAAGTGATGCGAAATGCATCACTCCTAGGAGCCTAAGTCATTGGGCTTGGGCTCCTGGGCTAATGCTTGCAGTCCTGGTATTTCCAATACCACTCCCTTCAATTAAATAAAATATTTACATCATAATTTAATATAATTAAAATAGTGCAACACTTTAATACCTGAGTCAAAAAGCTCTGGATACGACTCCCTCACTTAGGAAATTTCGTCCTCGAAATTCATTTAGGGTGTTACAACTCTCCCCCACTTAGGAAATTTCGTCCTCGAAATTCATACCTGAGTCAAAAAGCTCTGGATACGACTCCCTCATCCTGCTCTCCAGCTCCCAAGTCATGCTCTCACCAGCAGCTCCCAACCACACTACCTTGACCAAAGCAATGTCTATCCCTCTCAACACCTTTACCTCTCTGTCATCAATTCTCACTGGCATAGTCTCCACCGTGAGGTTCTCACGCACCTCCACATCATCCATGTGAATCACATGAGACGAGTCTGGAATATACTTCCGAAGCTGTGACACGTGGAATACATCGTGCAAGTTCGAAAGATTTGGTGGCAGAGCCACCCTATAAGCAACCTTTCCCACCCTCTCAGTGATTTGGTACGGTCCGATAAATCTAGGAGTCAACTTCTTTGCCTTCAAGGCACGCCCAACACCAGTCATAGGCGTGACCCTCAAGAACACATGCTCACCAGCCTGGAATTCCAAGTCCTTTCTCCTCCTATCATGGTAACTTTTCTGACGGCTCTGGGACTCTTTCATTTTCTCTCTGATCATCTTCACCTTCTCGTAGTCTCCTAACCAATTCCGGTCCAAGCACACCACTCTCACCGGACTCATGCCAACACAAAGGAGTCCTACACCTCCGCCGTCTGATTGCCTCAAAAGGAGCCATCCCTATGCTCGAATGGTAGTTGTTGTTGTCACGTGAACTCAATCGGTGGAAGATGTGTATCCCACGCACCTCCCCGCGCTCTAGCACACAAGCTCTCAAAAGATCCTCCAAGGACCTGGATGGTTCTCTCTGCTCGCCCATCACCGGGGATGATAAGTGAACTCAACCTCGCCTAGACCCCAATGCCTCCTGCAAGCTCCCCCAAAACTCAGAAGTAAACCTTGGGTCTCTATCCGACACAATACTCTTCGGAACCCCATGCAGCTTCACGATCACCTGAATATAAATCTTAGCCAACCTCGGTGTAACACCCCCTTTCTATATACTACTACTTAGCCAATTTAGTAAAAATCAGAGTTTTCAAGAAGTTCCACGCACCATAAGAGAGTGCTACATTTAATCAAAACACCTTACATACAACTCCAAAATATTAATTATTATAGACTTCAGGATATTAGTCAAAATAAACTTCAGTATATGTGATACATAACACCAACCAGTTTGAGGATAAAATATTACAGCAGTGGAATATCAACTTAACATCTTAGGACAAATATAAAAAAAATAACAACTAAATATCCCCCCGGTGCTACGTATCAGAGCCGACTCGACCACACTAGAAGAAAGATCTCTAAGCACCTTTAGTCACTGTCACCTGCAGGTTGCCGGCATACGAGGCAACACGACGCAGTAGGGTGAGTCTCAATACATAGATAATAATTAATAAAACAAGAAACACAGTAGAATAGGCACACCATACATACAGTCAATTCCAATACACCGTTAATACAATTACACCAAATACAGTTACGTCAGAAATATATAGTTATACCAAATATACTATTAATTACGAACACCCAAGCAATCTATGTATGTATGCAATGTATGATATGCAATATGCATGTGGATCCATCATCGTCGCTTTTTGCCTCGAGGGCACACGTCACTTTGGCCGAAGCCCTCGTCACTTTGGCCGAAGCCCACGTCACTTTGGCCAAAGCCCTCGTCACTTTGGCCGAAGCCCTCGTCACTTTGGCCGAAGCCCACATCACTTTGGCCGAAGCCCACATCGTCGCTGAATATGCATGATTTATGTGACATCATGACAATGCATCACAACACAATACATTTACTACAACAATTATTACTCATCACTTTTCTCTTCGCAACTCAACTCCAATCACAATATTTGGCCGAAGCCTACACATCGCTTTGGCCGAAGCCCGAACATCACTTTGGGTCGAAGCCCACTCATCGCTTTATCGTCACCAAAACACAACACACCTCATTATAGCACCTAAGGACCATTTTAGCACCTAAGGACAAATCCATCACCACAAGGACCATTTTAACACCTAAGGACTATTTTAACACCATAAGGATTATTTTAGCACTTAGGGACTATTTTAACACCTCGGGGACCATTTTGACATCTAGGGACCATTTTGACACTTTGGGTAACATTGACAACACCCGCACGAAGTGCTGGATTCCTACAGCAGTACTCCTACTTTGGCGAATTATTTAAAATAGCAAACGGCATCGAAAATTTACAAAAGACCACTCATCAGAAAGCCCTCTGAGTGTAGTTTCTACCTATGATTTTAGTTTTTCAAAATAAAGTGTCCAGTTGGTACAGTTTTTCAAAACACTACACTGAGGTACCAAAATCGGACAGAACGCTTTACCCAACTTGCAACCAAATTTTCTTTCTCATTTCTTAATGAAATTCAGTGAAATCAGTGCCTATTTCGTAGAGAATTAAGTCTATTTTTCAATGAAATAAGAATCACTCAAAACGGAGTTCAATTGAGCACACAAAACCTGCAAAAACTGAACCTACCCCCAGTTTGACTCCAGAAATTTGACCTAACTTTAGAGACTCATAACTGGAGCTACACAACTCCGAATTTAACGAAACCAGTGCCAAAACGACCGGACTTAAGTCTATTTTCAAAAACAATTAGCCACATAATTTTTGGATCAACCAAACAGTACCAGTTTGAGGAAACCGAAACAGTGTCTAGAAAACACCCAAAAACCATAAACAAGTAGGACTCATCATCAACCCCCAATAAATTCAACAACACTTAAACACCATTTAATCCAACCAATACATGAGCATCAATTTAATTTCCACAACACTTAGGCATTTAATCAACATCCTTAAATCAACATATTCTCATATTTCATCACATTGAAGCATTTTATCAAACACTTGGCATGCACATTTAATAACACATTTATTTCCAACATCAAGCATCATGGTATCACCAAATTAAATATCAATACAACAATAAACATAGAATTAACACACAACTCAAACAATCAAACAAATACTCCTAACACCTAACCTCTATGATTTCAAGGTTTATAAATTATTAACCATGAAAGAGAGCCCCCATACCTCAAGATTGAAGAACCCAAATACTCTCCCCTTCAACAACACAAAAACCACAAAAATAGCTTCCCCAACATTTTGAGCTCCAAGACCCCATCCATGGTAAAAGGAAAATGGGACAAGATTAGTGTATGAAACCTACACTAAATGGTAGAGGAAGAAAAATGGGAAAGATTGGTGTCAAAATCACTTACCCAAAGCAACAACAATGAATTTTCTCTCCTCCTCAAGCTTTCAGCAGCGCTCCCTCTCTCTTGGCTGCCCCTCTCTCCATTTTCTTCTCTTTGTTGCAAATGAGAAGAGAAAACCTACCCCTAAGTTTAATTCCTTGCATTCGGGCCTATTTAGTGGGCTTTGGCCCCTTATTTACACCCCCTAGCTACTTCAACCACTCCCTATTTTAATTAATTCCCCACTCCCTTATTTACTACCCAACACCTCCTAGTTATATTAAATACTCTATTTTTAATATAACTAATCACTATAACACCTCCTAAATAAAATAAAACTCTAAATTAATTATTTGAATTAAATAAATGTTGTAAGCCTTAAATAACTCATTTAAATAAATAATTAAATTATTTTGGGGCGTTACACTCGGCACAAGATAGGTGATGTTGATAGGAATAAAATGGGCAGACTTGGTCAACCTATCCACAATCACCCAAATAAAGTCAAACCCTCTCACAGTGTTTGGCAACCCTGTCACAAAGTCCATGGAAATGCTGTCCCATTTCCATTCCGGAATCTCTAAAGGTTGCATCAATCCTGCAGGCTTCTGGTGCTCAATCTTTGACTTCTGGCAAGTCAAACAAACATAAACAAACTGCGCAACATCCTTCTTCATACTAGGCCACCAAAACAGTCTCTTCAAATCATGATACATTTTAGTAGCACCTGGATGAATACTTAGCTTGCTCCTATGGCTCTCCTCAAGTATCATTTTCTTCAACTCAGCATCATCAGGAACACAAATTCTGTCCCTGAACCTCAACACCCCCTGAGAATCCAATCTGAAGTCACCATCCACAGCTTGCTCACCAACAACCAGCAAATCAACCAGTTTCACATCCAACTTCTGGGCGTCTCTGATACTAACCAAGAAGTCATTCCACATCCTCAGCATACCCAGTCTGACACTCTGTGGTGTCACCTCACAAACCAGGCTCAAATCACGGAATTGCTCAATCAACTCCAATTCCTTCACCATCATAGCTGACATATGTAATGTTTTCCGACTTAAAGCATCAGCCACGACATTAGCTTTGCCGGGATGATAGTTCAAGCCGAAATCATAATCCTTCAGCAGCTCTAACCAACGCCTCTGTCTCATATTCAGCTCCTTCTGGTCAAACAGATACCTTAGACTCTTGTGATCACTGAACACCTCATATCTGGTACCATACAAATAGTGCCTCCAAATCTTCAAAGACAAACACAATAGCAAACTAACTCCAAATCGTGAGTAGGATAGTTCTTCTCATGTGTCCTCAACTGTCTGGACGCATAAGCAACTACCTTCCCATCCTGCATCAAAACACCTCCCAAACCCATCTTGGAAGCATCACAATATACCACAAACGGCTGATCCGGCACAGGTAACACCAACACTGGAGATGTTGTCAACCTCCTCTTCAACTCTTGGAAGCTTTCTTCACACTTTGCATCCGCCTATGACTGGTGTTGTACGTGAACTCAATCAGTGGAAGATGTGTATCCCACGCACCTCCCTGCTCTAGCACACAAGCTCTCAAAAGATCCTCCAAGGACTGGATGGTTCTCTCTCGTCCGCCCATGCCTGGGATGATAAATCGAACTCAACCTCAGTCTAGACCCCAATGCCTCCTGCAAGCTCCCCCAAAACTCAGAAGTAAACCTTGGGTCTCTATCCGACACAATACTCTTCGGAACCCCATCCAGCTTCACGATCACCTGAATATAAATAATAGCCAACCTCGGCACAGGATAGGTGATGTTGATAGGAATAAAATGGGCAGACTTGGTCAACCTATCCACAATCACCCAAATAGAGTCAAACCCTCTCACAGTGTTTGGCAACCCTGTCACAAAGTCCATGGAAATGCTGTCCCATTTCCATTCCGGAATCTCTAAAGGTTGCATCAATCCTGCAGGCTTCTGGTGCTCAATCTTTGACTTCTGGCAAGTCAAACAAGCATAAACAAACTGCGCAACATCCTTCTTCATACTAGGCCACCAAAACAGTCTCTTCAAATCATGATACATTTTAGTAGCACCTGGATGAATACTTAGCTTGCTCCTATGGCTCTCCTCAAGTATCATTTTCTTCAACTCAGCATCATCAGGAACACAAATTGCGCCCCGAACCTCAACACCCCGAGAATCCAATCAAGTCACCATCCACGCACTTGCTCACCAACAACCAAAGAAATCAACGGTTTCACATCCAACTCACGGCGTCTCGATACTAACCAAGAAGTCATTCCACATCCTCAAGATACCCACCGACACACGTGGTGTCACCTCACAAACCCAGCTCAAATCACTAATTGCTCAATCAACTCCAATTCCTTCACCATCATACCGACATATGTAATGTTTTCCGACTTAAAGCATCACCACGACATTAGCTTTGCGGGATGATAGTTCAAGCCGAAATCATAATCCTTCAGCAGCTCTAACCAACGCCTCTGTCTCATATTCAGCTCCTTCTGGTCAAACAGATACCTTAGACTCTTGTGATCACTGAACACCTCATATCTGGTACCATACAAATAGTGCCTCCAAATCTTCAGCACAAACACAATAGCAGCCAACTCCAAATCGTGAGTAGGATAGTTCTTCTCATGTGTCCTCAACTGTCTGGACGCATAAGCAACTACCTTCCCATCCTGCATCAAAACACCTCCCAAACCCATCTTGGAAGCATCACAATATACCACAAACGGCTGATCCGGCACAGGTAACACCAACACTGGAGATGTTGTCAACCTCCTCTTCAACTCTTGGAAGCTTTCTTCACACTTTGCATCCGCCTATGACTGGTGTTGTACGTGAACTCAATCAGTGGAAGATGTGTATCCCACGCACCTCCCTGCTCTAGCACACAAGCTCTCAAAAGATCCTCCAAGGATCGGATGGTTCTCTCTCGTCATCCATCGACCGGGATGATAAATCAACTCAACCTCGCCCTAGACCCCAATGCCTCCCGCAAGCTCCCCAAAACTCGTAAGTAAACCTTGGGTCTCTATCCGACACAATACTCTTGGAACCCCATCCACTTCACGATCACCGAATATAAATAATAGCCAACCTCAAGACGAGGATAGGTGATGTTGATAGGAATAAAATGGGCGACTTTGTCAACCTATCCACAATCACCCAAATAGAAGTCAAACCCTCTCACGTTGTTTGGCAACCTCATCACAAAGTCCATGGAAATGTTGTCCCATTTCCATTCCGAATCTCTAAAGGTTGCATCAATCCTGCGCAGCTTCGGTGCTCAATCTTTGACTTCGGCAAGTCAAACAAGCATAAACAAATGCGCAAGCAACATCCTTCTTCATACTAGGCCACCAAAAGCAATCTCTTCAAATCATGATACATTTTAGTAAAGCACTGGATGAATACTTAGCTTGCTCCTATGGCTCTCCTCAAGTATCATTTTCTTCAACTTAGCATCATCAGGAACACAAATTCTGTCCCTGAACCTCAACACCCCCTGAGAATCCAATCTGAAGTCACCATCCACAGCTTGCTCACCAACAACCAAAGAAATCAACCGGTTTCACATCCAACTTCAGGCGTCTCGATACTAACCAAGAAGTCATTCCCAATCCTCAAGATACGCAGATCGACACTCGTGGTGTCACCTCACAAACCAGGCTCAAATCACGGAATTGCTCAATCAACTCCAATTCCTTCACCATCATAGCTGACATATGTAAAGTTTTCCGACATAAAGCATCAGCCACGACATTAGCTTTGGGATGATAGTTCAAGCCGAAATCATAATCCTTCAAAGAAAGCTCTAACCAACGCTCTGTCTCATATTCACTCTTCTCGGTCAAACAGATACCTTAGACTCTTGTGATCACCGAACACCTCGGATCTCCGTACCATACAAATAGTGCCTCCAAATCTTCAAAGACAAACACAATAGCAAACCAACTCCAAATCGTGAGTAGGATAGTTCTTCTCATGTGTCCTCAAACTGTCGGACGCATAAGCAACTACCTTCCCATCTCGCATCAAAACACCTCCCAAACCCATCTTGGAAGCATCACAATATACCACAAACGGCTGATTCGGCACAGGTAACACCAACACTGGAGATGTTGTCAACCTCCTCTTCAACTCTTGGAAGCTTTCTTCACACTTTGCATCCCACACAAAAGCTCTTCCCTTACAGGTTAATTGGGTCAACGGAAGGGCTAGCTTAGAAAACCCCTCAATAAACCTCCTGTAGTAACCAGCCAACCCCAAGAAACTCTGGATCTCAGTCACAGACTTTGGGCTATCCCACTGCAACACTGCATCAACCTTAGCTGAGTCCACAGCTATACCATTACCAGAAATAATATGACCCAAGAAGCTCACCTCTTTCAACCAGAACTCACACTTTGACAACTTGGCATACAACTTCTTCTCTTTCAACATCTCTAGCACCAATCTCAAGTGCTCTGCATGCTCCTCCTCAGACTTGGAGTACACCAGAATATCATCAATAAAAACAACCACAATTCGATCCAAGTAGCTATGGAAGATTCGGTTCATGTACTCCATAAACACCCCTGGTGCATTAGTGACACCAAAAGGCATTACAGAGTACTCATAGTGCCCATACCTCGTTCTGAACGTTGTCTTCTGGATGTCCTCATCTTTCACCTTTATCTGATGATAACATGACCTCAAGTCAATCTTGCTAAAAACCTTAGCAACCACCAGCTGGTCCATCAGATCATCAATCCTCGGGAGAGGATACTTATTTTTAATAGTTACCTTGTTCAGTTGCCTGTAATCCACACACAGACGCATACTCCCATCCTTCTTCTTCACTAAGAGCACTAGAGCTCCCCATGGTGACACACTAGGCCTCACAAATTTCTTCCCAAGAAGTTCCTCCAACTGCTTCTTCAACTCGGATAGCTCAGAAGCTGACATCCGGTACGGTGTCATAGACACAGGCCTAGTAACAGGCACAAGCTCAATCCCAAACTCGACTTCCCTCTCTGGTGGCACACTAGGAATCTCATCAGGGAATACTTCCGGGAACTCACACACCAACTGCAACCCATCAACTACAGCCTGGTTCTCAGCAGACATAGACGCCATCAAAGCAAACAGCTGACCACCCTCCTTCATTACCTCACGCATTTGATCAGCAGACAGCAAAACAGACTCTTCCTCTTCTGGAGGAAGGAAACTCACAGACTTGTTGAAACAGTTGATGTAAACATGGTTATCTACTAACCAGTCCATACCCAGGATAACATCCAACCCATACAAAGGCAAACAGATAAGATCAACCAGAAAATCTCTGCCGAAAACTGACAGAGGACACCTAGCACACATTAGAGAAGTAGTTATCGAACCCTGCCGGGAGTGTCGATAACCATCCCCTCTCCATAGTAGACAAGACTAAATTCAACTTTTCAGCACAGACAGAAGCAATAAAAGAGTGCGTAGCACCCGTGTCAACAATAGCAACTAAAGGTGTACCATAAATAAAGCAAGTACCTCTAATCTCATTGGGTCCTCTCGAACCTCGCTAGTGCAAAAACTCTTCCAGTGGACCTCTCTTTCTTTGGTTTAGTGCACTTGGAGCTAAAGTGACTGTGTTCTCCACAATTGAAACATACTGACTTCCTTGCGATCACAATCGGATGCCATGTGACCTTCTTTCCCACAACAGAAACATATCTTATCCCCTGACTTACAATCAAAACTCTTGTGACCCTGGCTTCCCACACTGAAGCACACAATGTTAGCGGAGCATCTCCCCACTTGGCTTCTTGCCATCCGAGACCTCTTACCACCCGGTGACTGCTACCACCAAAGATACCTGCTTCTACCTCTATCAACAGACACACCTCATATGGCTTACCCCCTGTTTTGGAACTTACCCTCCGATCTCTCATGACTCTAGAGCGGGCATTCATTGTCTTCCTCATAGATTCTCGGCAGTTAGCCAACCAAATCAACAAACACTCGATCTTCTCGATACCCAATGGCTTGCTTGATATCACTCTCAACACGTTCTCAAATTTGATACACTTTGAGAATTCAGACCCACTTTAGAGTAATGTGGATAGAACTTAGCCATTTCCAAGAAATTGGCAAAGATACTCGTAAATGCAGACATACTCCCTCGCTTCACCAAGGAATTCCATCTCTTTCTTCCCCGACATCCTCTCGGAAAGTACTTCCTCAGAACTCCATCCCGAAACACGCCCAAGTAACCTCCTCATGCACGCCCCTAGCCTCTCACCGGTCTCTAACCACTACCATCGCCTCCTCGCCTAGAGAGTGTGCGTACCATACACGACTTTTCTCGCTCATCATTGCGGTCCATCACCCTAAGATCCTCTCAATCTCCTTCACCATGCCATAGCGCTATATCCGGATTGTACCTTCCCCTTGAAGGTAGGAGGGTTCTCTCTCTGAAACGTAGCCAAGCTACGGGTCCCAGCATTCTCACCAACATTCTGCTGGTTCCCTATAACCTGGGCTATGGCTTGCAAGGCCTCAGCAATAGCAGCATCAACTCTCCTGGCCATAACAACCTAGCATTGCAACATGAACAACCATTCAGAACTAATTTAAGGCACCTAATGGTCATACACAATATGACAGACAGACACACTTGGCCGGACAGACCGAACTTTTGCTCTGATACCACTAATGTAACACCCCATTTCTACCCGACAATTTATATTAAAAATCAGAGTTTAAAAATTCTTTTCCACATGGAGTGCTACACTCTATTCAGCTCAAAACAACACAATTATAACACAAATGCTTTATTAAGCAAATATAATACGCAACACCATCATTGGATGGAATATCTCATTATATTAATAAATAATTCCATGCACCATAATTAATAAACGTTACGCAGCGGAAAACAGAAACATAGTCTCAGATGGACAACAATACTCTCAAATACAACGTGGAAATATTAAAGACATAGGTCAATAGTCAACAAAGAGGAAATGACTAGAAATCCTAAACCCATCCCCAGGTGCTACGATCGAAAGAGCATCGAGGCTGGGAAGTGAAGGGACTAGGCCTTCACTCATGGCTACCGTGGTAAACAACATGTAAAGGGTGAGTCTCTAACTATATAATAAAAGTGATAATAAGCAAGATAGTAGCTTCATAGAAGCCAATCAATCACAGTCATTGCACAACAATCACATTCACTTTCAAATTCATGTATGAGGATGAATGCAATGTAGATGCGATCATGCATGTGGTACCAATTGCCCCATGGCATCATCATCATCAACAAAAGGAGTCCTCATGACTCGCCCCATGGCCTCATCATCACAAAGATAAACGTCGCGACCGCAGCCGAATGTATGCATGAGACTCTATGAACATGTTACAATCACACTCCACATTATCACGCTTAATACATTATTCCTCAACTCATTATTAATCTCATTTATAGCCCACATGGCTTTAGCCCCCATGGCTCATGCCCCCATGGCATCATCAACCACCTCACCACTACTCAACACAATCAAGTCCCAAGGACTAATCACAACCAGCAGGCTAAACCTCACTCAGTGGACCTAAAACACCCTTTAGGACCAAATCAACGATTAGGGACCAAATTGACACCGCTTTGGACCAAACGGTACCTAGGGACCAAAACAACACCTAGGGACCAAAACCACGCCCGAGACAAAATCTGTCACCTGAGGACCAAACTGTCACCTAGGGACCAAAATCACACCTAGAACACATTTTAGCACCACCAGGCGCCAAAATCCCCACATTCAGCGCCCCTATGCACACCAAAGACACAGCGCCATTTAACCCACATTCGCGCTACCTGTGCAACACAAAGACCAGCGCCAAACACTCAAGCAACTTTGCGCCTCGTGGCAACACAACCCACGGGCGCTTATTTTCACAAAGAACTGCGCCCGGGCAAGCAGACAGAGACCTAGACACAAACTAAGACACAAACCGAGACACGAGCCTCAGACACAGCATACTGGCAGCAATACCACGCCTACGACACAACTCCAAGATAGAAGCAGAACCCCAGCGCCACTTTCAAAGCTAGATTGGCGCCTGAGCAAACACACACACACCTGGGCCATCAAGCATATGACACAGCGCCATTTCTCTAGGAAATTGGCGCCTGCACAAAGAACTCAACACAAAACTCATCACACGAAAGACATTGTGGCGCTGAATCCTAGCAATTTGGCGCCCTATACCCCTAGGGTTCCCAAAAATCCCAAATTCTCAAATCCTCTCAATTCCAATCAACATATATCATTCAAATACATTCTATAATCATTTCAATACACTCAATTTCACGTTTCAAACATCAATTTACACGTCAACACGAAATCAAGAACATAAACCCTAACATTAAGCCCTAAATCGATTTTCTCAAGCAATTATCCAATTCAATCAAATCAAACATTCATACAATAATCAATTAGCATCAAATCAAGACTCTATGACCTACATACAACCTATTATACCCTCTATTATAGAGTGAGACTCCCCTTACCTTGAATTAAACCGTAGAAAGTGCTTCTCACCAAGTCACGTACAAAACCTCCGCAACAATTGAGCTTTCCTCTCCTCCTTGCTTGGTGCGATTCACTTTCCCCTTCTTCTCACTCTATTTGCGTCGTTCTCCTTTCTTTCTCTCTTCTCTCTTCGCAATTTTTCTTTCTTTTCTCTTCCTTGCACAAGTGATGCGAAATGCATCACTCCTAGGAGCCTAAGTCATTGGGCTTGGGCTCTCGGCTAATGCTTGCGATCTGGTATTTCCAATACCACTCCCTTCAATTAAATAAAATATTTACATCATAATTTAATATAATTAAAATAGTGCAACACTTTAAATAATTTAATCAATTACTCAATTAAATCATTTAGGGTGTTACAATAATCCACAGCCACCAATATGTACAAATTCCCATGAGAAGGAGGAAAGGGTCCCATGAAATCCATGCCCCACACATCAAAGAGTTCAATCTCTAGAATGTTGGTTAAGGGCATTTCATGCTTGTTTGAGATGTTTCCAGTCCTTTGACACTTTTCACAGTTCTTCACCAATTCCTGAGCATCTTTGAATAAAGTAGGCCAGTAATATCCACATTGCAGCACCTTTGCAGCTGTTCTAGTTCCTCCAAAGTGTCCACCACATGGTGAGGCATGACAATGCTCTAACACTTGAGGTTGTTCTTCTTCTGCAAGGCATCTTCTTATCACTTGTGTTATACCCCAATTTTGTCCGTCTTCCTTTTGTTTTAGTCATTTACTTTAGTAAGGGCGTGTTTCGGAGTCGCGTGGTTACGAGAACTATTAGGGGAGATTCTCGGTTACCAACTCAATGCCAGTCACTCCGTTCAAACTAACTCGAAACACCATTTTAAATTAGGCACGCGCGCGAATGATCGATCTTTTCGCGCGTTCTTCGATTTAATGTCTGTATTCGGGTTTAATCGTACGTGAACAAGTCGACTAAAATTCATTTTTCCCAAAAGACTTAAGAATGTGATTCCGAGTTAATTCTTTTTAACGCGCCCATTTTTCTATTTTTGGTCTAGTCTTAGTGCGGTTGTCAAATCCGGTCCGTTCTCGTCGTTATATTTAGTTTTTTTATTACTATTTTAGTCTCACTTTGCTTATTTAATTTATTTAAGCGCTTACTAGTTCAAAGTGTCAAAAAATTCTATTAATTTTAATTTACAATTTAGAAGTTGTTTAAGAGTCAAGTAAGTCCAAAAATGTCAAAATTTAGTTTAATTTATAATTTAAAAACAGTATAATAAGTCCAAAATGTCAAAAAATGCTATTTAGTTAATTTTACAATTTAAAAGCTCTTAAGGGTCCAAAAGTCCAGAAAATACAAAAAAAATAGTAACACTAAAAATACAAAAATAGGAATCCGAAAATAATAGAAAAAATGCAAAAATACAGGGGTTGCAATTAGGATTTTCCAGCTGCTCTCCAACTGTTAATCTGGGCTGCAGATCTGAAAAAACACAGAAAGTCAAAGTCAGTCAAAGCCCAAGGAAAACAGAATTAAATGCTAAACCTAGAATTTTTAGTATAAAAATAGGATCAGACCACAGTCAAAGGACACAGATTTCGAGTACACAAATCAGTAAAAAAAAAGATTAGGGTTTTACACTAAAACCCTAATCACCTAAACAGATTTCTTCTAGATCTGAGCAGTCAAAAAAGAGGGAGGAAGGATTCAGAACACAGTAGAAGGGGAGCAGAAAGCAGTAGAGAGATCGTTTGTTTTTCTCTGAGTAATCTGAAAACAGGTTGGTACTTTTTTCTTTTCCTCTCTCAGATATGAAAATATACGGGGTGAACATGAATTGTTTTTGAACAGGGGTCAGATTCAAGCAGTAAACATAAATCAAATGGTTTTTAGTTGTAAAACAGAATTAGTAAGTCTGAGATTAAAGAAATACAGTGAAGATTAAAGACTAAGAACAAATTTAGGATTAAGGTAACATCAGTTAAAAACCAGAAACAAAGAGGGAGGAAGGGAACATCAGTGAACTTAAAAAAATAATAAAAAAAAAGGAAAGAACCAACCTTAGTACGTCGCCGGAGACTTCGCCTTCTCCGGCGAAGCTCCGTTGAACTCTACCCAGAACCGAACCAGCCATCACCCACGTAACCAGCACCCCACCAAACCGTAGCTTCCTTCAACCACCACCACTCTACACCAAAACTGAATCTGGAAATGAAAAACCAGTAGATCAGAAAACAGGGAAGGGAGAGAAACGAGAAGAAAGAGAAACAGAGGAGGGAAGAGAGAGAAACGAAAGAAAAACAGAGAAGAGAAACGAAGCTTACCGTCGCCTTCGCTGTCCATCGCCTCCTCCGCCGTCCTCCTCACCACCCAACACCGAAACCACCCTCCTTTTTCCTCCCTCATCGTCTCGCGCCCTCACCGTCTCACTCTCTCGCAGAAACCGGCGTGATTTACGCCCTTCACCGCGGAACCAGGCGGATTTTCCGCCGAGAGATTCTCTCTCTCTCTCTAAGCTGCGCCGCAGCTGGAAACAAGGAAAGGGAGTGAATGAAATTAGGGTTCTCAGGTTTTAGGGTTAAGATATATATGGGCCGTTTGTTTTTTCTGTTTTTTTTTTAATGGTTCAGATTAATCCTCACACCCCCTGTATTCACGAATGCAACCCTCACCCACTTAAGCCCAGTTTCACATACTGGGCTCTCCAGATGCGAACTGGGCTTGCATTTCTGCACCCCTTATTATTTATACATACCCCTGCGACTAATAAAACCCTAATTTACTATGTTCACCCCCCTGTTTCGTTTTTTTATTCCTTTCCAATAATATAAATAATTTTTCTCATAAAATAAAATAAATGGCTAAGTCGGTTGTACAACCAAGGTTAGTCATGATTTTAAGGCCAATGAGTGCATGCAGATTCAAGAACCCCGCAAACCTAACAAATACACTTTTCTAAAAATAAATGGCTAAGTCGGTTGTACAATAAGGTTAGTCATTATTTTAAGGCCAATGAGTCAGACAGTTCAAGAACCCTACAAACTTAACAAAATACGAATAAACCATTTTCCTAAGAAATAGGGATTAAGTCGGTACATGCATGATCGGGTTAGTCGCGTTCTAGACTAATGAGTCAGACTGATTCAGAGTTCTAGAATACCTATTCTAAAACGAACCCACCTCATACCAAACCACTTTCTTTGAAAACCCTAAAATTATTTTCAAAAGTAGGGGCTAAGTCGGTTGTACAATCGGGTTAGCAACGTCCTAGAATCAAAGTGAGTCAGATAGTTCAAGGAATCCTAGGATCCCTACACTAAAAAACACCAACCCACAAACATTTTCCGGAAGAACTACGTAGCTTTGATTCCTCCATTGCATCTGGAGGTACGTAGGAGCGAGACTCAACCCTCGTCAAGCATAAAAAACAAAAATCTAAATAAGTCATTTTCTTTACAAATAAAAGGGTAACAATTAAATAAATCCTAAATTAATTAGACAATAGGATGTCGTGGGGTGCTAATACCTTCCCCACACATAACGACTCCCGAACCCTAACAACGCCTTATCTTAAAACTTAGAGGGATTTTCCGAATTTGCCCTTAAACTAAAATTTGGTGGCGGCTTCCTAAAGAACCATTTCGAAGAATCCTTTCCCGGATTTTTCGGTCGCTACAGCTGGCGACTCCACTGGGGACTTAACTTTTTAGAGAGTCAAAACCTAGTCTAATTAATTATAGGAAATATTTAATTTAATTTAATTTTTACCCTTCTCTTATTTATTTATCTTTGCACATTATATTATTTATTTGATGTGTAAACCCTAGGATAGAAGACTTTATTTTGTATGAATGTTTGTTTTGTTTGCAACTTTGGGTTTGTTTTGAACTGCTCCTACACACACTACACCTCTACACATCACACACATGTGAGAAAAGTCCTCTACCCGGACTCGAGTGCAAACCTAAGTTAGAACGAGATTGCGTGAGTGATGGCTCATGGACGACGCCTCGTTGGGTGGTCATGAAAATCTCACCTAGAGTTTGATTCCTTTAATGATGCTATCCCTTCTAATAGCTTGCCTATTGTTGGGGTCAGTATTCTTGACTGGGGTCCTTGGCTCTAGGGACCATGTGTAGGATTCTTTAGAACCATCCTTGTGAGGTTCACTATAAAAGAAACCTTAGACCCACTCCGTAAGTTACCTTTCTAGGGTCACAAAGGAGCTTCATACCCTTGCATTCAAACAAATATTTGTGCTTACCGTCTTTTACCCAAAAATCAAAAAAATCAAAAAGTCA
This sequence comes from Oxytropis ochrocephala, assembly GCA_020916435.1. NCBI lineage: Eukaryota > Viridiplantae > Streptophyta > Magnoliopsida > Fabales > Fabaceae > Oxytropis > Oxytropis ochrocephala. The sequence continues at coordinate 54,179,518 of CM037095.1, forward strand.
AAAACCCAAATCATTATTTACCGCAAGTTTCTTAGGAACCATACCTCATGCATTACAAAAAACAAAAATAAACATCTTATGTTACGACCGCCTGAGAATTAAAAGCTTTATTTTGGAGAGAAGCCATGCATGCTAAAGTCAAAGTCAAACTTTGTACTTTACTCTCCAAACGTAAAACTTATAATTCCCCGACGCGATAAATAAAATCATATGTTATCATTTCATTCACATACATTATCATTACATTCGCATTTCACATACATTCATTCACATTTCATGCACATTCATTCATTGCATACTTACATCATGCATTAAAAAGAAAAAGGACCAGTATAAATTCTAGAGAAAAAACTATGATGAGAGATGAAACATTCTTGTGAAATAAATTACTCTTCTTTGGAAAAGGTTAGTCTTACTTAGTTGCAAGCTCAAGGTGTTTCAAGGCACTCAATTTTTTAAATTAGCAGCTTGTTCACATTTTTTCTAACAAAGTGTTGCATCCCATGATGGATGACCGAAATGGTGTGTCAAAAATTTCTATCATGTTTTAAATGTTATTTCTCTACGAAGCATTTGTGTAGTGACTTGGGTAACATGTGTGCTTATTTTTGTCTGAGTCAGTTAGCGTCCCTACCTTACCATCATCCCCTGTCAAAGTCTAATCCCACCCCGACCACCCATAAAGTACATACTCCCCACATCAGTACATAGTTGACGTTTCTGGTTGGTTCCCCTAGTGAAATAACACTTTAGGCCCTCCATACTGGGGCAAATGTGTGATCTCTAAAATACCTTGTCAACGTTATATCCCCTTGGTGCAAGTCCTTTACAAAAAAAAATTCAAAAAGGACCGTTAGGTTGAAAACTCGTAAGAGCGGCCTAAGCAAAAATTAGGGCATAAAAAAAGAGGAATAAAGAAAAAGAGCAAATGTATAAAAGTGAATAAATTATTGACCTTAAGTTAAGTTTTGAGAAAACGAGCAATCATGATTTGAAATGAAGTTTGACCATCTTCCCATACCCTCGAAAGAAACCCGTGCTACCCACCTTAAGCCAAAATCTAAAAACCTTTCAATCACCCTAGACAAGGATCAATTCCACATCAAAAATGGTGTATCATTTTTATCAAGTCACTCAGCTCGAAAGAAAGAAAAAGAAAAAATCAAAATCAAAAAAAAAAAAAAAAAAAAAGAAAGTGAAATCAAAAAATAGGAAAAAGCAAAAGTGGTACAATCATGAGCTGATACTTCTTATCATTAAATGCATAAGAGATCCTTGTCTGAAATAAACCCCCAAACACTTCCCTTGTCCTCAATATCCTATCCTTCATAAACCCTTGGCCAAGTTACATCCCTAAACAGGTCCACGTCAATTGCTCAAACACTAATTTAAGCCTAATAAACCCTTTCCTTCATAAATCATTACCCATTAGCCAAGTCACACCACCAATAAAAATCATCTGTCCCGTCAATTGCTCAAACACCCAATTATCCCTTCCTTCATAAACCATTAACCATCAACCACATTACAACTCCAAAAATCCATTCCGATTATTGACTGATTGCTTTTGTTTTCTCAAAATTTTAATTTTAGGAAAAGTAAGTTTGTTTATTTATAATATGTTTGCTCAAAAAAAACTATATCTCAAAAAAAAAAACTCAAAAGAAAAGAAAAATCAAAAGGCTTGCACCACAAGATTCATTCAAGTTACTGATTATACTAAGACAAGGTCTAGTGATCACCAAGTGCAGTTTTCATCATAGCAAACTCAAGACTATTGTAGTCTGAGAGTCATTCTAAAGATAACCACAAGTTTACACTAGGATCGTCACCTAGATTCTAAAGTGGGGCATCCCTTTCACCATCTATTCCATTTGAACTTGGGGAAATTTGTACAGTATCCATCCCATACCACACCCAGTCTATAGCCATACCTGCACAAACTCCAAAACCCGTAACCCTAACTCCGTCACCTTTCCCAATCTCACTAAAGCCGACCATTCGAAATACCACTCCAAGTGGGGCAATCCTGTCGCTCTTTACTCCACCTTCAAATGGAAAATTCACCCTATACCCATCTCATCCCCTCACCATATTCACACCAAAAACCATACCGGGCAATTTCTCACCACTATCCTAAATGTTTCTACTCTAGTCGGGGCAATCTTGTCCTTACCATAATTAGGGAAACGTCAAACTCTATAGGTTGAGACAACATCTCCTACGTGCCACCTTTCATTCCAAAACCAATGCATTCCCAATTCATCACCTTCTGCACCCCTAGCTTGTCACCACTAGACAAAGCGCACACTCACCATCATCAAATCTAAGTGGGGCGATCCTGCATTTCTTGGCTTGGAAAACGTACCTTTGATGACCTTGACAAAGACCAGTCAGTCATTCTCCCCTTCATGTGCCACAAATATCCTCACCCTAGGTCTTTAGAACCCCAAGTTAACTGACTCATTCATCTATATTCGCACTACTATACATCTTCACAAAACAACGCTTCAGAGAGAGAAAACACAAGTTGATCATATGATGCTAAAAATCCACTTAGCTAACTTTGTGGACATAAACTTTGGCCATCATGGGGCATCATAATGGAAGAGAAAAATGAACGAGCTTGCAAATACTGATCAAGTACCTTTTAGTCGATTAATGCGTAGATAACGACCTTGAGATTGCCGAAGTTTGAATCAAAACTAACTTTTCCAAAGAATTATCAATATTCATCTCCGCCTCTCGCATCCAAAGTCTCACATCTCATCATCACAAAAAATGTTTCTGCACTCAATCAGTCATTTCATATCATCACACCATGCACCATAGCATTTGCATTCAAACATTTCATTTGCATCATATTAACATTCGTACTTTATGCATCCATCAGATAAATAAATAAAAAAGCAAGCAAAAAAAGTAAAAAGCAAAATAAAAAAAAAAAAAAAAAAACAAAAAGAGAAAGGAATCACCTATTTCATCCATCACCCCCACCAAAAATCACCTGTTGCATGCGCATGTATTATTGGCGTTGTATGTCTATTACATGATGTATTGCCTCTGAATCGACTTCAAGTGTCGATACCCATATTTTGTTCCTCTAAGATCAAAGCTCTAAGCGTTGATCCCGTATCGCAGCACAGATCACCGAGCTGAAGCCAGACCCCGAGTGGTCCTTCAGAGCACTACGCTCCTCAAAGTGCCCTAAGTGGCCCAGTCGCAAACGCCGGAGTTGAGCCCGGCGGACCTTCGCACTCGCGTGGTCCTTCGGACTAGTTGTGTCACCCAAGACACGATGTACGCCCTTCATGGTCAACATATCGAGTTCTAGACCGATCTTGACCCATCATGGCCGCCGAGTATAAAGGCCCCCTCGGGCCGTTTAATTAGTACCGTAGCTAGTTGCGCTCCTTCGCACTACGACGGTCCTTCAATTAAGGCCTCAGCGACCTTCCGGACCTTAAGTGGTCCTTCAGAGCCTTATCGCTCCTTCATACCCTGAGTGGTCCTTCAGAGTCTTAGCGCTCCTTCAGGTCCTTGATGACCCTTCATTTAAATTCTGGTTAATACACCGAGTGTTAACCCTTCCTTGCTCCTCTCAAACTTTCACTTCCCCCTTAAACGGACAAAATTAGCGTCTATCTTATCTTTATTTCTATTTCTACTACGAAAGTTCTAGAGCTCAGCACTTTCTAGTAAAATATTAATAAAGAGGGGCAGCTGTTATACCCCAATTTTGTCCGTCTTCCTTTTGTTTTAGTCATTTACTTTAGTAAGGGCGTGTTTCGGAGTCGCGTGGTTACGAGAACTATTAGGGGAGATTCTCGGTTACCAACTCAATGCCAGTCACTCCGTTCAAACTAACTCGAAACACCATTTTAAATTAGGCACGCGCGCGAATGATCGATCTTTTCGCGCGTTCTTCGATTTAATGTCTGTATTCGGGTTTAATCGTACGTGAACAAGTCGACGAAAATTCATTTTTCCCAAAAGACTTAAGAATGTGATTCCGAGTTAATTCTTTTTAACGCGCCCATTTTTCTATTTTTGGTCTAGTCTTAGTGCGGTTGTCAAATCCGGTCCGTTCTCGTCGTTATATTTAGTTTTTTTATTACTATTTTAGTCTCACTTTGCTTATTTAATTTATTTAAGCGCTTACTAGTTCAAAGTGTCAAAAATTCTATTAATTTTAATTTACAATTTAGAAGTTGTTTAAGAGTCAAGTAAGTCCAAAATGTCAAAATTTAGTTTAATTTATAATTTAAAAACAAAGATAATAAGTCCAAAATGTCAAAAATGCTATTTAGTTAATTTTACAATTTAAAAGCTCTTAAGGGTCCAAAAGTCCAGAAAATACAAAAAAAATAGTAACACTAAAAATACAAAAATAGGAATCCGAAAATAATAGAAAAAATGCAAAAATACAGGGGTTGCAATTAGGATTTTCCAGCTGCTCTCCAACTGTTAATCTGGGCTGCAGATCTGAAAAAACACAGAAAGTCAAAGTCAGTCAAAGCCCAAGGAAAACAGAATTAAATGCTAAACCTAGAATTTTTAGTATAAAAATAGGATCAGACCACAGTCAAAGGACAGATTTCGAGTACACAAATCAGTAAAAAAAAAGATTAGGGTTTTACACTAAAACCCTAATCACCTAAACTGATTTCTTCTAGATCGAAAGCGGTCAAAAAGAGGAGGAAGGATTGAGAACACGAGTAGAAGGGGAGCAGCAAAGAGAGAGATCGTTTGTTTTTCTCTGAGTAATCTGAAAACAGGTTGGTACTTTTTTCTTTTCCTCTCTCAGATATGAAAATATACGGGGTGAACATGAATTGTTTTTGAACAGGGGTCAGATTCAAGCAGTAAACATAAATCAAATGGTTTTTAGTTGTAAAACAGAATTAGTAAGTCTGAGATTAAAGAAATACAGTGAAGATTAAAGACTAAGAACAAATTTAGGATTAAGGTAACATCAGTTAAAAACCAGAAACAAAGAGGGAGGAAGGGAACATCAGTGAACTTAAAAAATAATAAAAAAAAAGGAAAGAACCAACCTTAGTACGTCGCCGGAGACTTCGCCTTCTCCGGCGAAGCTCCGTTGAACTCTACCCAGAACCGAACCAGCCATCACCCACGTAACCAGCACCCCACCAAACCGTAGCTTCCTTCAACCACCACCACTCTACACCAAAACTGAATCTGGAAATGAAAACCAGTAGATCAGGAAACAGGAAGGGAGAGAAACGAGAAGAAAGAGAAACAGAGGAGGGAAGAGAGAGAAACGAAAGAAAAACAGAGAAGAGAAACGAAGCTTACCGTCGCCTTCGCTGTCCATCGCCTCCTCCGCCGTCCTCCTCACCACCCAACACCGAAACCACCCTCCTTTTTCCTCCCTCATCGTCTCGCGCCCTCACCGTCTCACTCTCTCGCAGAAACCGGCGTGATTTACGCCCTTCACCGCGGAACCAGGCGGATTTTCCGCCGAGAGAGATTCTCTCTCTCTCTGCTGCTGCTACTGCACTGGAAACAAGGAAAGGGAGTGAATGAAATTAGGGTTCTCAGGTTTTAGGGTTAAGATATATATGGGCCGTTTGTTTTTTCTGTTTTTTTTTTAATGGTTCTGATTAATCCTCACACCCCCAGTATTCACGAATGCAACTCCTCACTTCCACTTAAGCCCGGGCCACATACTGGGCTCTCAGATGCGAATCGGGCTTGCATTTTGCACCCCTTATTATTTATACATACCCCTGCGACTAATAAAACCCTAATTTACTATGTTCACCCCCCTGTTTCGTTTTTTTATTCCTTTCCAATAATATAAATAATTTTTCTCGCAAAATAAAATAAATGGCTAAGTCGGTTGTACAACCGGGTTAGTCATGATTTTAGGGCCAATGAGCTGTACAGTTCAGTAACCCTGCAAACCTAACAAATACACTTTTCTAAAAATAAATGGCTAAGTCGGTTGTACAACCGTGTTAGTTATTATTTTAGGGCCAATGAGTCAGCTGATTCAGTAACCCTACAAACTTAACAAAATACGAATAAACCATTTTCCTAAGAAATAGGGGATTAAGTCTACTGCTGATCGGGTTAGTCAATGCGTTCTAGACTAATGAGTCAGACATAGTTCAGAGTTCTAGAATACCTATTCTAAAACGAACCCACCTCATACCAAACCACTTTCTTTCAAAACCCTAAAATTATTTTCAAAAGTAGGGGCTAAGTCGGTTGTACAATCGGGTTAGCAACGTCCTAGGAATCGGTGAGTCATGCAGATTCAAGGAATCCTAGGATCCCTACACTAAAAACACCAACCCACAAACATTTTTTCGGAAGAACTACGTAGCTTTGATTCCTCCATTGCATCCGGAGGTGCGTAGGAGCGAGACTCAACCCTCGTCAAGCATAAAAACAAAAATCTAAATAAGTCATTTTCTTTACAAATAAAAGGGTAACAATTAAATAAATCCTAAATTAATTAGACAATAGGATGTCGTGGGGTGCTAATACCTTCCCACACATAACGACTCCGAACCCTAACAACGCCTTATCTTAAAACTTAGAGGATTTTCCGAATTTGCCCTTAAACTAAAATTTGGTGGCGGCTTCCTAAAGAACCATTTCGAAGAATCCTTTCCCGGATTTTTCGGTCGCTACAACTTGATCTTGACATTTTTTGTAAAGAAAAGGTTCATCCCAATAGTACTCCTTCACTATATGGAAAAACCTTTTTCTCTGTTGATAGTTTAGATCTGCAGCACAATTCTACTCACCAAGTTATTCACAATGTCCGCAAACCACGGATCAAGAGCATCACCGCTATAGTGTCTTGCGTTATAGCGGCAGGCGCTATAGCGCTACACTTTTGCAGAGATACTGTTAACAATTTCTCATCTCGAAAGATTTCTTTAATTTCACCCTATGATGTACCTGCACCTTCAAGCCTAGATAAATGATCGTGACTGGTTCTCCACCCCTTCTTATCACGAATTTCCAAGTCAAATTCTTGGAGGAGGAGAACCCATCTAATTAGCCTTGGTTTTGCATCTTTCTTAGAGATCAAGTACTTGATGGTGAGTGATCTGTAAAAACAATAACTTTTGTGCCCACCAAGTACGATCCGAATTTGTCAAATGCAAACACCACAGCCAATAGCTCTTTTTCTGTGACAGTGTAATTTAATTGTGCTTCTACAGGTGTTTTGCTTGCATAATATATAGAGTGAAAAAATTTGTCTTACCTCTGGCCAAGCACAGCTCCCACAGCATAATCACTTGCATCACACATCAACTCAAAAGGTTTACTCCAATCAGGAGTCACAATAACAAAAACGATGACTAATGCTTTCTTTAATTCTGAAATGCTTCAAGGCAGCCTCATCAAAATTGAATGTGGTGTCATGTTGAAGGAGTTGGCATAGAGGCTTTGAGATCTTTGAGAAATCTTTAATGAATCTCCTCTAGAAACCAGCATGCCCAAGGAAACTTCTTATACCTTTGACATTTGAGGGGGGTGGCAATTTCTCAATCACTTCAATCTTGGCCCTATCCACCTCTAAGCCTTTCTTGGAAACCCTATGCCCTAGTACAATTCCTTCCCCGCACCATAAAGTGACACTTTTCCCAATTAAGCACAAGGTTTGTTTCTTCACACCTTATCAAGATTTCTTCCAAGTTGTCCAAACATATCGAAAACTATCCCCAAACACAGAGAAATCATCCATAAAAACCTCCATAGATTTTTCAATGAAATTAGAGAATATGGACATCATACATCTCTCGAAAGTTGCGTAGGGCATTGCACAGTCCAAATGGCATTCTTCTAAAAGCAAATGTGCCATAAGGACATGTGAATGTGGTCTTTGTTGGTCTTCGGGGACAATTGCTATTTGATTATAGCCGAGTAGCCATCAAGAAAGGTAATAGTCCTTACAAACAAGTCCATCAAAGATTTGATCAATAAAAAAGGGAGAGGAAATGGTCCTTCTTTGTGGCCTTGTTCAATTTCCTATAGTCCATACAAATCCTCTAGCCGTCCACTGTTCTTGTGGGAATTAATTCATTTTTGTCATTTTGTGACCACGTTACACCACCTTTCTTGGGCACACACCGCATGTGGCTCACCCATGCAATCGTCGTAAATAGGATACACAATTCTTGCATCTAACCACTTGAGGATTTCCTTCTTTACTACCTCCTTCATTATGGGATTAAGCCTTCTCTGTCCTTCAATGCTATGTTTGGCATTGTCCTCCAAAACAATTCTATGCATGCAGATTGTGGGACTTATCCCATGTATGTCAGACATTTGCCAACCTATTGCCTTCTTGTGTCTCTTCAGAGTTGAAATGAGCTCCACCTCTTGGTCTTGATCCAGACTAGAAGAAATGATGACAGGTAGAGTCTCATTTTTCCCCCAAGTATGCATACTTGAGGTGCTTGGGCAATTCCTTCAGCTCTAGATCAGGTGGTTGGATAATGGAAGGCACACTCTTCTTTAGGTTTGAGTTCTCTTGCTCAAGTGACTCATATCTCCTAGCCCAAACCTCCTTCACGACTGGTTTTTCTTCTTGAATCTCCTCTTCTCCCAACAATTCGTGTTCCTCAGTGTTTTTAAGCATCTTTCCCAAGTGGTCATTAGTTTTTTGAAAATGTTTTTGCACCACTTGGTCAAGAGAAACCACAAAGGAGCACTCTTCGGTATTGACATCTGGAAGCTTCGATGCATTCAGAACATTGATCTTAACTTCTTGATCATTAACTCTCATTGTCAATTCTCCTTTTTGTACATCAATTAGTGTCTTCCCTGTAGCCAGAAAGGGTCTACCCAGAATGATAGGTACCTCTGTATCTGCTTCAAAATCTAAAATAACAAAGTCAACAGGAAAGACAAATTTATCAACTTTAATTAAAACATCCTCTAGTATTCCCTCATGATAGGCAAGTGACCTATCAGCTAGCTGAAGGCTTACAGAAGTAGGCCTGGCAGTTCCTATACCCAATTGTGTGTAAATGGACTTGGGCATTAAGTTAATACTCGCCCCCAAGTCACATAAAGCATGACCAGAATAAAAGTCTCCAATGGAGCAGGGTATTGTGAAACTACTAGGGTCCTTTAATTTTCTAGGGAGTTTATTTTGCATCAACATGCTACATTCCCCAGTCATTGCCACAGTTTCAAATTCTCCCAACCTTCTTTTCTTTGTTAAAACATCTTTCATGAATTTGGCATAGTTGGGCATTTGTTGTAATGCCTCAACTAGAGGAACATTAATGTGCAATTGCTTTAACACCTCAAGGAATTTATTGAATTGTTTGTCCTCATGTGCCTTTTTTAACCTTTGAGGGTAGGGTGGAGCAGGATATTCAGGCACCAGTTTAGGTTCAGGTGTTCTGTTTGCATTTGACGCTATAACGTCAGGTGCTATAGCATCGGGAAAATTCTTTTCATTTTCAGCAACACTTGAATCTAAATTCTTGGGTGTAGTACTTACCTTCTTACCACTTCTGGTAGTTATTGCTTTCACATGCTCCTTGCCTGGCGCATGAGATGATGAAGGTTCAGTAGTAGATGGGAGTCCACCATTTTGCCTTTGTGTGAGAGCGGATGCAATCTGTCCCACTTGATTTTCCAGAGTTTTGATGGATGCTTCATGAGTCTGCATAGTTGTTTTACAATCACTGATGAATGACCTTAGCAGAGACTCCATTGAGTTATCCATAGCAGGAGCAGGAGCAATCTGTCTTTGAGGTTGTTGTTGTCTTGGAAAACCTGGGGGAATAGCAGGAGCATCTGTGCTTGTTTTAGCATTATTTCCTCCCCCCATCTGAAGTTAGGATGGTTCTTCCAACCAGGGTTGTATGTATTGGAATAAGGGTTGTTACCCTTGTTGTAACCCACATAATTGACAGAAGCAGGATTTGTTGGGCATTCTTCATAAAGATGAGCCCCCCCACAATATACACACTAGCTTCTCCAGGAGGAGCTTGTTCAACTGCAGCTGCAGTTGACTCTTTAGGTGCTATAGCTTCAGACGCTATAGCATTGGCAGTATTCAACCCCTTTATCATGTTTGTCAGAGTGGCCACTTGGGCTGAGAGAGCAGAAACCTCACTCACTTCATGAACCCCAACTACTTTCCTTGTAGAATTTAACCTTTCAGTAGGCCATGAAGAACTGTTAATGGCAATGCGCTCTATGAGCTCGCAAGCTTCATTGTATGATGAGTTAAGAATTACACCTCCAGATGAGGCGTCTAACATAGACCTAGTAGGTGCCTCTAGCCCATTATAGAAAGTCTCCATTTGAATTACTATAGGAATTCCATGATGTGGGCATTTCCTAAGCAATTCCTTCCATCTCTCCCAAGCCTCATGTAATGTCTCACCATCTTTTTGCTTGAAGGATGTGATGTCATTCCTCATCCTAGCATTCTTGTTTGGTGGGAAATACTTCTCTAGAAACTTCTTTGTCATATCTTCCCAAGTTGTGATAGAGTTGGACTCCAAGGAGTTCAACCAAGCCTTAGCTCTGTCTTTTAAAGAATAAGGGAACAGTTTCAGCCTGAAAGCATCCTCACTCACCCCTGGGATAATGAAGTTACTGCACACTTCTAGAAAGTTTCTTAGATGAGCAAAAGGATCTTCTTGAGTGGAACCTCCAAATTGTCCATTTGTTTGGAGCATTTGGAACATCATAGGCTTGAACTCGAAGTGAGTAGCGATACAATGAGCCTAGTGATGCTTGTTTCCATGGAATGTGGATCAAACACATCATAATCTCTCATTGGCCTGTCTCTGTCATTCACCATTTGATTAGGTCCTTGATTAATGAATCTGTCTCTGTACCAGTACTAGTAGGATACCCGTGCATACGCACGGGGTGTTGTCGTGTTTTTTTATGAATGAACTTAGACAGTATTTAAATAGTCTGAACGTTACGTACCCCGTGAAAATAAAGACAAAATTAAAGTAGATAAAAAAGAAGTTTCAAATAAAAAATAGATAAATATAAAAATGTAAAAGTATCATTTAAAAACAATCTATGCATTTATCTCGTGTTTTTTATATATCAGTGCAATTATCCTGATATATATATATATATAATCGCAGTTATATATCCCCGTATGTTTTTTATATATCAGTAAAGTTATCCCGTGTTTTTTATATATTAGTGCAATTATCTCATAGTCTCAATTGATTATTTGAGTTTATTAGTAGATAGTAAAAGATAGATATTAGATTATCAATAAGAAATATTTATCCCGTGTTTTTTTTATATATCAGTGGCAATTATTTGTCATTTTTTAGGTATTAGTTACAAATATTTGTCACATGTGTTTGAAATTATCAGTTCAGTTATCCCGTGTTTAAATTATCAGTGCAATCATTTCTTAGGTATTCGTGACAATTATTTGTCATTTTTAATTCACATTCACAAATATTAATCTCGTAGTTTCAATTGTTATATATCACTGCAGTTATCCCGTAGTAAAAAAGAGAGAATAGATTATCAATAAGAAATATTTGTTTTAAATATTAATCAGTAGTTTGAATAGTCATTAAATCTTTTTGTTTTTTAGATAGTAGCTAGGTTTATAGTGGTCTTCACAAATTTTAATTATTAATGACAAATATTAATCCTGCGTTTTATATATTAGTGCAGTTATCCCGTGTTTTTTTATATATCATTGTAGTTATCTCGTACTTTCAATTGATTATTTTAGTGGATTGGTAGATTATAGTAGATAGTAAACGATGAATAGTAGATTATCAATAAGAAATATTTATCCCGTGTTTTTTATATATCAGTGACAATTGTCATTTTTTAAGTATTAGTGAAAAATATTTGTCCCGTGTGTTTTAAATATTAATCAGTTTAAATAGTCAATAAGTCTTCTTGTTTTTTTATATAGTGGTTTTATAGTAGTCTTAAAAAATTATAATTATCAATGGCAAATATGAATCTCGTATTTTTTTATATATTAGTGCAGTTATCCCGTGTTTTTTATATATATCAGTGCAGTTATCTCGTAGTTTCATTTGATTATTTTCGTTGATTAGTAGATTATAGTAGATAGTAAAAGTTAGATAGTAGATTATTAATAAGAAATATTTATTTAAAATATTAATAAGTAGTTTAAATAGTCATTAAGTCTTATTGTTTTTTAGATAGTAGGTTTGTAGTAGTAGTCTTCAAAAAATTTAATTATCAATGACAAATATTAATCTCGTATTTTTTTATTTATTAGTGCAGTTATCCCGTGTTTTTTTATATATTATTGCAGCTATCTCGTAGTTTCAATTGATTATTTTAGTTGATTAGTAGATTATAACATATAGTAGGAGATAGACTGTGTAAACCGATTTTGGAGAGAAAAAAATAAAATTTTAAGGTGATAATTTTTTTTAGTGTGAAGTGATAAGAGAAAGAAAATAATTGTTTATGGGAAAAGTAAAATGAAAAAAAGAAGAAAAAGAGTGTAGGAGAAAAGTGAAAAGGAGGAAAGAGAGTGTAAGAAGAAAGAGAAAAAAAAGAAGAAAGAGAGTGTAAGAGAAAAGTGAAAAGGAAGAAAGAGAATGTAAGAAAAAGTGAAAAAAGTAAGAAAGATAGTGTAAGAATAAAAAGTGAGAAATAGTGAATAATGACACTTTTAACCTTAAATTATATATGTGTCCTGTTAATAAGATATCTAAATTGGTAATTTCATAGGAGGTTTGTTTGTATAAATAGATATTAGATTCTTCATCAACTTCAGTATGGGTAAAAGGACCTTGCCTTCCACCTCTTTGACCTCTTCCTCCTATTTGTGAGGGCGTTCTTCCACCATATGAACCTCTACCAGTATGATGAGAGTGCTCAGACATAGTTGGTCTGAGTTGTTGTAGCCTTTGTTGGTGCCTTAGCCTCCGGAATCTTCTTTCTGGTTCTGGATCAAACTCGAAAGTAGGTGGTTCTGATCTGGGCATACGCTATAACGTCAAACGCTATAGCACTTCCTGTAACACACCAAACACAAATACCAAGGTAAAACCTCCCTAAGGATGTAATAATTTCTAAACAATAAAAATTAAATGCAATCCCCGGCAACGGCGCCAAAAACTTGTTGTGCGAAAAGTAGTTTTGCAAGTGTACACAATCGCAACAAGTAATATATTGATAAGTAAAGTTCGTCTCCACAGGGATTGGTATTAATTTTAGAGTTTAAAAATGAATTACACTTAGTGGAACAAGTAGCAAATAAGTGAGTAGCAACGTTTCAGTTAAACAGAGATTGTTTAAAGTAACAAGTTAAGAAGTAATTTAAGATATGAGAGAAGTAAGTTGGATTGCTTTCACTAAGTAAATTCCCAAAAATAAGACGCTATAACGTCACACGCTATAGCGTTAAGCGCTGTTGCAATTGTTTTGTGCCTTTCAGTCACTAGCGTCAGGGTTTCATTACAAGATGCCTATGTCTAGGTTCTAAATAAGTTCACCCCTGTATATTTAAGATCCCACAGCTTAAGCTTTATGAACTATTGCATTTCTATGTCTAGAGGAAGCAAAAATTGGTTAAATGTCTTTAACCAACCTTATCGTTCACATCAATCCTTGAGTTCTTTCCATGGTTTGTAACACCCTAAATGATTTAATTAAGCAATTGATTAAATTATTTAAAGTGTTACACTGTTTTAAATTATAATAGAATATAAAATAGTGTTTATAATTCAGTAACTTATTTTAATTGAAGGGGATGGTGGAAGAAATGGAGAAGGGGTGTAAAAAGGGCCCAAGGTGCGCTTGGCCCAATATACATATAGCCAAAAGTAGAATTTTCTCTCATTTTGTGCAAAAGAGAAAGAAAACGAAAGAGAGGGAGAAGAGAAAAGAAGCACACGGCGCAAAACCCTAGGAGAAGAGGTGGAGAAGAAGAATTCGTGACTTGAAGGCTTGGATTGTTGCAGTGGTTTTGTTCGTGACTCCATAAAGGTCCTTCTCTACGGTTAGTTTGAGGTAAGGGGAGTCTCACTCTATAATAGAGGAGATAATGGGTTATATGTATATCATAGGGGCTGTTTGATGTTAATTGATGATTGTATGATGATTGATTTCGTGAATTTGATGAATTTCTTGGTAAATTTGATTTAGAGCTTGAGTTAGGGTTCCATAATATATGATTTCGTGATTTTGATGTAATTGATGATTTGGATGTGCAATTGTTGGTTAATTTGTGAAATTGGAGGTGTTAGAATGATTATAATGTGGATTGGTTTGAGAGGATTTGTAGAATTTGGGGATTTTGAGGTTGGGGCGCCATATGGCTAGGAATTGTGCGCCCCAGGTACTGTAGCAGGAGGTTTCTGGGGAATGTTGAAGTGTAGGGCGCCAATTTCCTAGAGAAATGGCGCCTGTGTCACCGTAGTGATGGCCCAGGTGAGTGTGTTCTTTGTGCAGGGCGCCAAGTTCTTTGTGTCTGGCGCCAGTGCTCTGTTTGAGTCTTTGAGGATGTGTGCTGCTTTGTCCGGGCGCGAATGTGGGTATTTTGGGGCCCGGGGAGTGAAACTTGTATTTCTGAACATATTTTACCGTGCCAATTTTTGTATTCACCTGCCCAAATTCAATTTTAAGTGTTTTGGCTCAGTGGTTTTTCAGTTGCAGTGTCATTTTGAAAATGTCGGTGGGGTGGTTTTGTGTGTGTAAATGGGGTGGGTGAGGGAAACTCACATTTACGAACATATTTTATTGTGCCAATTTTTGTATTCACCGCCCAAATTCATTTTTAAGTGTTTTGGCTCGAGTGGTTTCTGAGTGCGAGTCTTATTTTAAAAATGTCTTGGTGGGGGTGACTTTTGTGTGTAACTTGGGGTGGTTTGGGTGAAACTTACTTTTTCAGGCATATTTTACCGTGCCATATTTTGTATTTACACCGCCCAAAACCTTTTTAAACATTTTAGCTCGGGTGGTTTTTGGTTTAGAAGTGTTGAGTGTCTTTGGAGTCGGTGGGCGCCAAATTGTCCGCCCAAGGCGCCTAGTCCCGTGCACCGTGGTTCGAGATCGTGTATGCAGGCGTGTTCGAGTTTGTGTCTAGGTCTGTGTTGCCTGTGGGGCGCAGTTGCTAGAAAAGTGGCGCCGATGGGTGGTGTGTTGTTGCTGGGGCGCCAAAATCTTTGAGTTTCGGCGCTAGTCTTTGTGTTGCACCGGGCGCGCGAGAATGTGGGGAAAATGGCGCCTAGTCTTTGCCAAGTGCCTAAGAGTGTGCTGTTTTGGTCCCTAGGTGACAGTTTGGTCCCTAGATGATTGTTTTGGTCCTAAATGGTGGTTTAGGTCTTTGAGTGAGGTTGAGTCCTCTAGATGAGATTAGTCCTCGGGACTTGATTGAGTTGAGAGTGTATAATGAGGTGACTGAGCATGCCATGGGGGCATGGGCCGGAGGGCCAAGCCAGGAGGGCTATAAAATGAGATTAATGCTGAGGTAAGAGTTAATGTGTGTATTGAGTTGTTGAGAATGTGTTTGTGTTGTTACATGGAGTCTCATGCATACATTTGGTGTGATCGTAGAGCTTATAAAATGAATTGTGAAGCTTTGAGGCGGCCGAGGAGGGCGAGTCATGAGGACTCCATTATTGATGAGAATCTTGGGAGGGCAATATTGAGAACGCAGGAGGGCAATTGGTACCACATGCATGATTACATTGCATACATTCTCATGAGTGCATGAATGTTATTGAGTGATTATTGGTGTGTTTGATGTTGCTATGAACTGTGATTGTATATATTGCGTATTATCACTTTTATTATATAGTTCGAGACTCACCCTTTCTGTTGTTGTTTACCACAGGTAGCTGGTGTGTGAAATAAGCATGTGCAAGTATACACAGTCACAAACAAGTAATAAAGAGTAAGTAAAGATCGTTCCCACGAGGATTGACTAATTTTTAATGTGTTTGTTTAGCATAGGTAAACTAGTGTGTCTACAACTATTCAGAAATTTGTGGTTGGTTTTTGGAATATAGAAAAAGCAGAATTTAAATACACAGTAGAGGATGTAATTTAAGAGAGAGTTGAGATGCTTTTACCATATGAGTTCCTTGTGAGAATGTTGTCTTTGTCTTTCGGTGCTTGAGCACTGGTGTGATCACTTAGTGTAGATACATCAGATTAAGGGTGACTGTACAAGCTCAATAAACCCTTGTTTTTTTGCGGTAAAGGGCAAGTGTGTCAAACTCCCTCGCCTCCTTTCAAGTGGTTCAAGTTGCTAAATACTTTCCCTTAGTAAAACCCCACACATGAACAAAGACTATGCTAATTACTTTTGAATTAGCATGGAATTACAAGTGACTTTGTGGAAAACAAATTTCTCATCAAAGACTTAAATAAACACTTGCCTTTGCTTCTAGTTCTTGAGATCTAGTTGTAAGTCAATCTCTTGTAAATACAACTCCCCTTGTTCTAAGTTAACCTTAAAACAAGTTTAATTCAAGTACAAGACCTAGTAAGTGAGGCACCCTTTTGGACAACACAAAAGTTCTCACGAGTTCATCATATGACTAGAGCATCCCAACTAAGGAATTTAGCTCATCATCGTCCACATAAAGTAATTAAACAAAGCAAGTAAAGAAAGCATTGTAAATAACTTGGAAATGTAAATTGCTTAAAAGTAAATTGCTTGAATGGACAAGTCTTGCAAGAAAGTAAATTGCTTGATTGGACAAGTCTTGCAAGAATTTAAATAACAAGAAAGTAAATAAAGAGTAAGATGAAGAACATGAAATAAGAACTTAATATTAATGAAGAACACTTGATTCTCAACTAGGAAGAAGTGAAGAATAGAGATGTCAATTCCTTCTTACCTTCCTCTTAAGTTTAGAGTAATCAAAGTGAAGTAAAAAGACTTGGAAATAAAATGAAGAACAAGATGAACTTTAATCTAAAACTACTATTGTATCTATATGGTAATCTATATATTTTTTCTTATATATTCCTTTACAAGAGATGAAAGAGTCCTATTTATAGAAGTAGGAGATTTCCTTCCATGGAGGGTTTTCTTTGTCTTCAAGTATTTGACTTCTTTGCTTGCTTGTGAAGTTTTCTTTGACCATCATGTGACTTATCCTAGTTATTTTGCAGGTGTCAATTGTTGTCACTTTGAATGGGAAACATTCCTTTGAGTGGGAAACATTCCTTTTTGAAGGGGTCCAATTAGTTGATGACATTTGGCTTGGTGTAATGATGATGTTTGTTGTTTTTATCCCATAGATGACTTCTTTGGTAACTTGAAAATTGATTCCATGTGATCACTGAGCTAGTAGGAGGCCAGCAAGGCTCATTAGAACGAAATCAAATTGAGGTGCTTCCAATGTGGGGTCTTGTGCTACTTGCTTCAGCTGCATGCTTCAGCTGCATGCTTTGGTGCTTAAGCACTCGATGCTTAAGCACTTAATGCAAAATCACAGAATCTGCAAAAGTACTCAACAAACATATCAAACATACCAATTTGTATATAAATTGAACTTCTATCTCCTTGATAATGTATTTTATGATTTTCATCTCTTTTTATTGTATTTACAAGTTTATTGCATTGGTTTCAAACATTTATCTAAGTAAAGACTATGAATAACTCTATATAAAATAGAGTTATCACACCCCCAAACTTAACTTGTTGCTTGTCCTCAAGCAATAACAAAATAACAAAATAACAAGTAGGATTCTTTTGATGAAGAAGATCGGATCATTTCAACTCCTTTCAATCTTTCAAAATGTGATGTTCTCTTAAAAGAACCTTTCTTTCCTCCAATCTCTATGTCTTTGTGCCTTTGAAATTCATCACAACCAAAGCTATTAAAACTCTTTTATGTGCGTGTGTGATCCATTGAAATTTGATTGGCTCCAAACTAAGCAAAAAGGTTTTCTTAAACTTTTGAAACTTTAGAAAAACTTTTGGTCAACACAAAGGTGTTTCAAAACATAGAGTAGACTCACAAGATCCTTAAGCTCAGGGGCTTTAAGTATATCAAAGGGCTTGACATGAGTAGTTTAAAACTTTTTGACTCAATGCTTCTTTTTTGATGTTTCTTTTCTTTTGGTGCATAAGCATCTACTAGATAAGCACTAGATGCTTCTTAAAACTTATGTTACCCTCTTTCTTGACCTCCATGTGCATACTTTTTTCTTGATTTGTTTTTTTGTTTTTCTTTTTCAAACCAAATGCACTTTGGAACAGGATTCATTGTCCTCCTTATGCATACTTTTCTTTTTTCTTGGTTTGCAAATCAAATGCACTCTGTTTGGAGCAGTTCGGTTTAGATATTAAGCAAACATAGTTTTGACACCTTTTGATTTTCTTTTTGAAACTTTATTGAGTACTAAGCTCCTCATTTTTGCCTTTGTTTTCATAAAATCTCCCCAAACTTATTTCTCAACACTCTTCTAAGTTTTTAATAAAACTTTGTTTTTGACCTTGGTTTTCTTAAATTCTGTTTGTTTCGGAAAAACTTTTCACTCGGTTTGATCCCCTTTCAAAAATCAACTTTAAAGTGTAAAAGTGATAATAACAATGGTTGTTTTTGAAGTAAAAAGGACTCTTTTTCTTTTCTTTTTCATTGAGGATTTTGGTTCTAAAGAGATGCATCAAAATCATTTGTGAAATAGCAAGCTGATCATGCTTCAAAATCTGTACATTCCTACTATTGATTTACTTAAAAACTGCTCAAAAACAGAATTTGATTTTTGAAAATGCTTTGTTAAGTAAATCTAAAACAAAATGAAAATAAACTCTATTTACAAAAGACTTAACTACTTATCTAACATACTAATGAGATATTTATGAGATATTAAATAAAACAAGCATTAGTAGGTTTAAAATACTATATATATACCACATGCATCAGAATTTGAAGTGCTTCCCCCCCCAACTTAAAATTGAGCAGTGTCCTCACTAGCTCTTAAGTTGAGATGAAAACAGGGGAATAGTGTGCAAAATGGGGTGGGGGGTTAACATTACATGTGGGATTTATCCATAGTAGCATTAGTTTATAAGTAGCAAAATATATAACAAAATCTTGCATAATATAACAAAATATTGCATAGTTAATATAGGAAAGCATGTAAAAGTTTATCGTGGTTTTGCACCACTCCTCGATGCATTCTTTGCTCCTTGTTGGTGTTGCTTTGGGCTTCTGTTAGTGCTTAAGCACGTGGTGCTTGAGCACTAAATTCTCGCATTTCTAAAAACACCGAAAACATCAAACTGCACAAACATAGTTAATATTTATCAAAAAATTGATGGGTTGCCTCCCACAAGCGCTTGTTTTAATGTCTTAATGACTGACTATCCTTTTTAGATCAAGGATTTTCAAAATGAATGGTGCTTTCAGATTGCACCATTTGCTCACCATAATACATTTTAACTCTTTGTCCATTTACTTTGAAAGTATTACCCGAGTTTGCATCAAATATGTCAATCTGCACCATGAGAATATATCTTGACTAATTTGAATGGTCCCATCCATCTGGATTTCAATTTTCCAGGGAATAATTTTAGCCTTGAATTGTACAATAGGACCAATCCTCCTTCTTTAAGATCTCTTTGTTGGATTCTTTTATCATGCCACACCTTGGTTTTATCTTTGTAAATTCTAGCATTCTCATAAGAGAAGTGCCTGAATTCTTCTAATTCATTTAGTTCTAAAACCTCTGTTTGCTCGCTTGGTCTAGATCAAAATTCAGCTTTTTGATTGCCCAATAGGATTTATTTTCTAGCTCAATTGGCGGGTGACATGCTTTGCCATAAACTATTCTATAGGGGACATACCTAATGGAGTTTTATATGCAGTTCTATATGCCCATAATGCTTCATCTAAATGCAATGACCAATCTTTCCTTGTTGGTCCAACCATTTTTTCTAGCATTCTTTTTATTTCCCTATTTGATAGTTCAGCTTGGCCACTAGTTTGGGGATGATATGCAGAGAAATTTTGTGTTTAATCCCATATTTTGCAAGAAGATTTTCAATAATTTTATTACAAAAATGAGATCCTTCATCATTTATGATTGCCCTAGGGTGCCAAATCTAGTAAATATGTTCTTTTGAAGAAATTTACTAATCGATCTAGCATCAAGCACTAGGTAGTGCTCTTCGCTTCAACCCATTTAGACACATAATCTACAAAGAACTAAGATGTATTCTTTACCAAAAGAAGTAGGAAAAGGACCCATGAAATCCATGCCCCATACATCAAAAAGTTCAAGTTCAAGAATGTTGGTTCTTGGCATTTCATGTTTTGGATATATTACCACTTCTTTGGCATCTATCACGAGTTTTTACTATATAGAATGCATCTTTAAATAAAGAGGGCCAAAAATAACCTGTTTGTAGTACCTTTCTTTCTGCATTCTGTGTCCTCCAAAATGACCTCCATATGGTCTTTGCATGGCGGTGCTCAAGCTTCGCTTGTTGTTCTTGTTCGAGGACACACTTTCTCATGACTTGAGTCTGTACACATCTTGTATAGGTAAGGTTCATCCCAATAGTATTGTTTTACTATATGGAAAAACCTTCTTCTCTGCGATAATCCATGCAATGCGGTACAACATTACTTACGGATAGTTAGCAATGTCAAGATACCATGGTGCAGAATCTCCGTGTGCTTGAGCACTAAGTGTAAAAGCACTATATTCTCATTACTGGATATTGCTAACAAATCTTCATCTGGGAATCTCTCCTTGATTTCTTGAGTACCTGTATCATCACCTTCAAGCCTAGATAGGTGATCAAGAACTTGATTTTCTACTCCTTCTTATCCCTAATCTCAAGATCAAACTCTTGAAGGAGTAGAATCCACCTTATTAGCCTAGGTTTTGCATCTTTCTTTGCAAGCAGATACTTAATGGCAGAGTGGTCAGTATATACAATCACTTTTGTGCCTACTAAGTAAGATCTGAATTTGTCAAAAGCAAACACCACAGCTAATAGCTCTTTCTCAGTCACAGTGTAGTTCACTTGAGCTTCAATTAATGTTTTGCTAGCATAATAAATTGAATGAAACACTTTGTCATACCTTTGCCCTAGGACAGCTCCTACAGCAAAGTCACTAGCATCACACATTAGTTCAAAAGGTTTGGTCCAGTCAGGTGTTACAATGACAGGTGCAGTGACCAAAGCCTTCTTCAGTTTCTGAAATGCTTTTATACAAGATTCATCAAAGTTAAATTGTGTATCTAATTGCAAAAGATTACACAGAGGTTTTGAAATTTTTGAAAAGTCTTTGATGAATCTTCTATAGAAACCTGCATGTCCTAGAAAACTTCTAATTCCCTTGATGATTGTTGGTGGTGGCGGTTTTTCAATGACCTCGATTTTAGCTTTATCAACCTCAAGACCTTTCTTTGAAACCCTATGTCCTAGTACAATGCCTTCTTGTACCATGAAGTGACACTTTTCCCAATTAAGAACAAGATTTGTATCTTCACATCTTTGGAGAATTTGTTCTAAATTTGATAAACATAAAGGAAATGTTTCTCCAAAGACAGAAAAATCATCCATAAAGATTTCCATGGATTGTTCAATAAAATCAGAAAACAAGGACATCATACATCTTTGAAATGTAGCAGGTGCATTACATAATCCAAAGGGCATTCTCCTAAAAGCAAATGTACCATATGGACATGTAAAAGTAGTTTTATGCTGGTCCTTAGGGTCAATGGCAATTTGATTATAACTTGAGTAGCCATCTAAGAAACAGTAAAACTCCTTTCCTGCTAGTCTATCTAACATCTGATCAATAAAGGGCAATGGAAAGTGATCTTTCTTGGTTGATTTATTAAGTTTTCTGTAATCCATACAGATTCTCCACCCAGTTACTGTTCTTGTGGGAATTAGTTCATTTTTTTGGTTGGCTATTACTGTGACTCCCCCTTTCTTGGGAACACATTGTATAGGGCTAACCCATGTACTATCTTCAATTGGGTAAATAATCCCAGCATCTAGCCATTTAATTATTTCCTTTTTAACAACCTCTTTCATGATTGGATTTAGCCTTCTCTGTGCCTCAATGTTGTTTTTAGCATTGTCTTCTAGATTTATTCTATGCATACAAATAGAGGGGCTAATCCCTTTAATGTCTGCCATTTGCCATCCTATTGCTTTTTTATGTTTTTTAAGGGTTTCAATTAAATCATGCTCCTGTTCTAATGATAGATCAGATGCAATGATAACTGGAAGTGAATCATTATCCCCTAAGAAAACATACTTTAAGTGTTTTGGCAATTCCTTGATTCTAGTTTGGGAGGTTGTTCAATTGAAGGTAAGTTTTTCTTAAGGTTAGGGTCTTCTAAATTTAAAGATTCAAAAGTTCTAGACCATACCTTAGGTTTAACTTCCTCTGTTGTCAGTATGCCTTGTTCTTGCATTTCAGCCTCAGGAAGTGCATAAGCACTTGATGCTAAAGCACTAGTCGGATGGTCATCTTGTTTGTTGAATTGCTTCGCACGGATGATCAAGTGAGATAGCGTAACATTCTTCTTGCTCTCTACTTTGGA
Organism: Oxytropis ochrocephala; assembly: GCA_020916435.1. Taxonomy (NCBI): domain Eukaryota; kingdom Viridiplantae; phylum Streptophyta; class Magnoliopsida; order Fabales; family Fabaceae; genus Oxytropis; species Oxytropis ochrocephala. The sequence goes on from CM037095.1 coordinate 54,202,045, forward strand.
TACTTCATTGCTTTCATCACATTGAATTTCACTTCTTGATCATTCACCTTCATGGTTAGTTCTCCTTTTTGAACATCAATAAGTGTCTTACCAGTTGCAAGAAATGGTCTTCCAAGGATTACTGGCACATTTTCATCTGCAACAAAATCAAGAATAACAAAATCTGCAGGAAACACGAATTTGTCAACCTTGACTGGAATATCTTCAACTATCCCTTACGGATATCTTTGTTGATCTATCTCGCAAGGGATAATGTTACAGAGTCAGGCTTTGCATTACCAATTCCTAACTTCTCAAAGATAGATTTAGGCATCAAGTTGATGCTTGCACCTAAATCACATAGAGCTCTCCCTGTATAGTTGTTGCCTATAGAGAAAGGAATTGTAAAGCTACGGGATCTTTCAATTTTCTTGGAATTTTATTCTGTAAAATTGAACTAACTTCCTTTGACATTGCAATAGTTTGAAATTCACCTAATCTCTTTCTTCTACAAATGATATCTTTCATAAATTTAGCATAATTAGGCATTTGTTGTAAAGCTTCAATCAAAGGAATATTAATGTGCAATTGTTTTAAAACATCTAAAAACTTACTGAATTGCTTCTCCTCATGCACTTTTTTTAATCTTTGAGGAATGGAGGAGGTGGGTGTTGATAACTAACCTGGGATTTGGTTCTTTTGAGAAGTGGAAGCTCGTGTGCTTCGCATTCGTGAGTTTCTTTTTCTTTTTGAGTTTTTCTCCCTTATCTACACCTTCATTCTCATAGGGCTCTGTGAGATCCTTACCACTTCTCGGTGATATGGCCTTTACTTGTTCTTTTCCTTGCCTTTGAGATGTGGATGCTTACAGATTGGATGGTAGAACACTGCAGTCTTTGATACATAGCATTTGCTAATTGACCTACTTGAGTTTCTAAGTTTTTATGGAAGCATCTTGAGTTTGCCTTCTTTGTTCTTGTTTCACTTATGAATGATTTAAGCGGGCCTTCTATCGAATTATCATTGGCGGTTTGTTGTTGCCTTTGATAATTTTGATATCCGGTTTTTGGGCTGGTGCTTGAGCTCACGGTGTTTGAACACACGGTGCTTGAGCAATCGTTATTACTGGTCCCCACTTAAGATTTGGGTGATTTTTCCACCAGGATTATAGGTGTTAGAGTAAGGGTTGTTATTCCTATTATTATTATATCTATTTTGATCCACATAGTTAAGCGACACGGGATTACTTGAGCACTCTTCATAGAGGTGGGCTCCTCCACGATAAACACAACTAGGTGCTCCTTGAGGTGCTTGTTCTATGGTCGCAACATGAAGTTTCTCTTTGGTTTAGGTGTAAATTTGAACTAGGTGTAGTGAAAGTTTTAATCATGTTAGCCAATGTGGCAACTTGAGCGATTAGGGATGAAATTTCACTAAGTTCATGTACTCAGCTTTCTTTTGGGCACTTGCCCTTTCAAGAGGCCAGCTAGAACTATTCGTTGCTACCCTATCAATTAATTCACAAGCTTCATTATAAACATGATTCAATAAAACACCCACGATGATGCATCAAGCATAATTACAGTTTGGGGCTCTAATCCATTGTAAAATGTTTCCATCTCAGTATAATGGAGCGGACCATGATGAGGACATTTTCTAAGCAATTCCTTCCATCTTTCCCATGCCTCAAACAATGATTCAGCATCTCTTTGTTTAAAAGATGTAATGTCATTTCTCATCCTAGCATTTTTGATTGGTGGGAAGTATTTTGACAGAAATTTTTCAGCTAATTCATTCCATGAATGAATTGAATTAGGCTCTAAAGAATTTAACCATGATTTAGCTTTATCTTTTAATGAATATGGAAATAACTTTAGCCTAAATGCATCCTCACTTACACCAGGTATGATGAAATTGCTACATACTTCTAAAAACTGTTTTAAATGCTCATGGGGGTCATCATGTGAAAATCCCCCAAACTGACCAATTGTTTGCAGCATTTGAAACATCATTGGTTTAAATTCAAAATGGACAGCATCAATATGAGGCCTAGCAATGCTAGTCTGCATATTTTGATGATCAAACATGGCATAATCCCTCATGGACCTATCTCTATCATTAATCATGCCTATAGGGTCCATGTATATGAATTGATGTCTATGATTTACTCCTACATCAGGAATTGAATTACCTCTGACAGTGTTATGCCTTGATCCTTCATCTTCTGGCTGTGTTTGGTGCCTGAGTTCTTTGTCATGCAGTATCTGTACAGTATTTATCTTATTTGTGGCATCCCTAGTGGTATTACTGGTTCAGCCATATTGCTGTGTTGTTGGATTTCCCTCTGAAGTCTTAATTGTCTCCTGAATCTTCTTTCAATCTCTGGATCAAAATCAAAATTTGGTGGTGGTCTTCTTGGCATAGGCTAGTGCTTAAGCACTTGTTTCGCATGAGAATAACACTACCAAAAAGCGATAAAAAAATAAAAACACTCTTTTACTAACTAAACAAACTAAAAATTATTGGCAATCCCAGGCAACGGCGCCAAAAACTTGGTGTGTGAAATAAGCATGTGCAAGTATACACAGTCACAAACAAGTAATAAAGAGTAAGTAAAGATCGTTCCCACGAGGATTGACTAATTTTTAATGTGTTTGTTTAGCATAGGTAAACTAGTGTGTCTACAACTATTCAGAAATTTGTGGTTGGTTTTTGGAATATAGAAAAAACAGAATTTAAATACCTGTAGAGGATGTAATTTAAGAGAGAGTTGAGATGCTTTTACCATATGAGTTCCTTGTGAGAATGTTGTGCTGTCTTTCGGTGCTTGAGCACCTGGTGCTTGATCACTTAGTGTAGATACATCAGATTAAGGGTGACTGTACAAGCTCAATAAACCCTTGTTTTTTTGCAGTAAAGGGCAAGTGTGTCAAACTCCCCTCGCCTCCTTTCAAGTGGTTCAAGTTGCTAAATACTTTCCCTTAGTAAAAACCCCACACATGAACAAAGACTATGCTAATTACTTTTGAATTAGCATGGAATTACCAAGCTGACTTTGTGGAAAACAAATTTCTCATCAAAGACTTAAATAAACACTTGCCTTTGCTTCTAGTTCTTGAGATCTAGTTGTAAGTCAATCTCTTGTAAATACAACTCCCCCTTGTTCTAAGTTAACCTTAAAACAAGTTTAATTCAAGTACAAGAACTAGTAAGTGAGGCACCCTTTTGGACAACACAATAGTTCTCACGAGTTCATCATATGACTAGAGCATCCCAACTAAGGAATTTAGCTCATCATCGTCCACATAAAGTAATTAAACAAAGCAAGTAAAGAAAGCATTGTAAATAACTTGGAAATGTAAATTGCTTAAAAGTAAATTGCTTGAATGGACAAGTCTTGCAAGAAAGTAAATTGCTTGATTGGACAAGTCTTGCAAGAATTTAAATAACAAGAAAGTAAATAAAGAGTAAGATGAAGAACATGAAATAAGAACTTAATATTAATGAAGAACACTTGATTCTCAACTAGGAAGAAGTGAAGAATAGAGATGTCAATTCCTTCTTACCTTCCTCTTAAGTTTAGAGTAATCAAAGTGAAGTAAAAAGACTTGGAAATAAAATGAAGAACAAGATGAACTTTAATCTAAAACTACTATTGTATCTATATGGTAATCTATATATTTTTCTTATATATTCCTTTACAAGAGATGAAAGAGTCCTATTTATAGAAGTAGGAGATTTCCTTCCATGGAGGTTTTCTTTGTCTTCAAGTATTTGACTTCTTTGCTTGCTTGTGAAGTTTTCTTTGACCATCATGTGACTTATCCTAGTTATTTTGCAGGTGTCAATTGTTGTCACTTTGAATGGGAAACATTCCTTTGAGTGGGAAACATTCCTTTTGAAGGGGTCCAATTAGTTGATGACATTTGGCTTGGTGTAATGATGATGTTTGTTGTTTTTATCCCATAGATGACTTCTTTGGTAACTTGAAAATTGATTCCATGTGATCACTGAGCTAGTAGGAGGCCAGCAAGGCTCATTAGAACGAAATCAAATTGAGGTGCTTCCAATGTGGGGTCTTGTGCTACTTGCTTGTTTGCATGCTTCAGCTGCATGCTTTGGTGCTTAAGCACTCGATGCTTAAGCACTTAATGCAAAATCACAGAATCTGCAAAAGTACTCAACAAACATATCAAACATACCAATTTGTATATAAATTGAACTTCTATCTCCTTGATAATGTATTTTATGATTTTCATCTCTTTTTATTGTATTTACAAGTTTATTGCATTGGTTTCAAACATTTATCTAAGTAAAAGACTATGAATAACTCTATATAAAATAGAGTTATCAGTAGCCACGAGTGAGGGCTTTCTACCCTCACTACTCCCCGAGTCGGTCTGCTCTGATACGTAGCACCTAGGGGTTGGGGTTTAGACTGTTATTGCTTTGTTTTGCTCACTGTTGAGCTCTCATATATGAATTCTCTATGTATACTTTAGATGTAACTTTGATTTCCGCTGCATGTTATGAGATTGTTTACCACGTGATTTATGGTGTTACGTATTCTGATTTTGTTTATGAGATGAGTTAACTGTTGAGTGTTTTAAGAGAGAAGTGTAACACTCCATTTAGTGAAAAATGATTTATGTTATACTATTAGTGAGCTAATTGACTATGGCTAAATTGTGGTTCGCCACTAAGGTCAGAATTTCTTTCACTGGTGTATTTACAAGGGCATCACTGAGAGCCTTGCAAAGGTGGCCAATGCCTGTTGCAAGTAGTATTAGTTACCTGAGTAATCCCATAGTCAATCAGTTCACTATTTTATAACACACTAAACCAAAAGATGACCAGAAATGATTTTTATATACTCTGAATTTTGATTTAAATTACCGGGTAGAAATGGGGTGTTACATTAGTGGTATCAGAGCAAAAGTTCGGTCTGTCCGACCAAGTGTGTCTGTTTGTCATGTTGTGTATGACAGTTAGGAGTCTTGAATTAGTTCTGAATGGTTGTTTATGCTGCAGTGTTAGGTTGATATGGCAAGAAGAGTTGATCTTGCACTTGCCGAGGCGTTGCAAGCCATAGCACAAGTTATGGGGGGACGCAAGAATCATCGAGACCCATGATGCCGCAACATTCAGAGAGAGAACCCCTACCTTCTGGGAGGGAGGTACAACCGGATGGTGCCTTGACTTGGTGAAGGAGATTGAGAGGATCTTGGGGTGATTAATTTGACCGATGAGCGAGAAAGTCAGTCTGGTACTCATACTTTATCCGAAGAGGTCGATGGACCGTGGTGGAGACCGGTGAGAGGTTGGGTCCGCGCGAGAGGAGATTACATGGGCCGTGTTCGGCGGAATTCTTGAGAAAGTATTTCCGGAGGACGTTAGAAATAAGAAAAAGTGGAATTCCTTGAATCGAGGCGAGGAAGTATGTCTCATCATCGAGTATGCCGCCAAGTTCACTGAGTTGGCCAAGTTCTATCCACACTATATCGAGAGTGGGGCTGAATTCTCAAAGTGCATTAAGTTTGAGAATGGGTCGAGAGCGATATCAAGCGGTGTGGGGTATCGGAAGATTAGAGTATTTCTTGATCCGGTAGATTCTTTGCAGATTTATGAGGAAGACAAAGAACGCCCGCTCTAGGGTCATGAGAGACCAGAGGGGAAATTTCATAACAGGGTAAGCCTTATGGGGCGTCTGCGACAAAGGAAAGCAAAGGTATTCGGGTGGTAACAAGTATAATGGTGGAAACAGTGCCGTGAGGGTAGGAGGTACCATGAGGGCAAGAAGCCAAGTGGAGAGACGCCCATCCGATGTTGTGTGTTTCAAGTGTGACAAGCCAGTCACAAGAGCTTTGATTGTAAGATGGAAGTGAAGAGATGTTTTAAGTGTGGGAAGAGTGGTCACATGGCATCCGAGTGTGATCGCAAGGAAGTTTGTATGTTTCAACTCGTGGTGAAGTGGTCACATTAGCTTCAAGTGCCCCAAGCCTAAGAAGGAAAGATCTCTTCGGGAGGTGTTTGCATTGGCGAGTTCGGAGGGACCTAATGATATCGAGAGGTACATGTCTCATCTCCGTACACCTTTAGTTGCTATTGTTGACACGGGTGCTACGCACTCTTTTATTGCATCTGTTTGTCTTTGAAAAGTTAAATTTAGTATTGTCTACTATGGAGAGAGGATGGTTATCGACACTCCCGGCTAAGGGTCCGTAACTACTTCTCGATGTGTGCTAGGTGTCCTCTGTCGGTCTTCGCAGAGATTTTTCAGTTGATCCGATTTGTTTGCCTTTGGGTGGGTTAGATGTGATTCGGGCATGGGTGGTTAGTAGATAACCATGTGCACATCAACTGTTCTGATAAGTCTATTAGTTTTCTCCTTCCTGAAGAGGAAGAGTCTGCTCTGCTGTCTGCTGAGCAATTGCGCAGGGTAATGAAAGAGGGTGGTCAGTTGTTTGCTTTGATGGCGTCTATGTCTGCTGAGAACCGAAATTTGTGGTTGATGGGTTACAGTGGGTGTGAGTTCCTCAAGTGTTTAGGATGAGATTCCTAGTGTGCCCCTGAGAGGAAGTTGAGTTTGGGATTGAGCTTGTGCACAGTACTAGGCCCGTGTTCATGGCACGTCTGGGATGTCGCCTCACGAGTTGGCTGAATTGAAGAAGCAGTTAGAGGAGCTTCTTGAGAAGAAGTTTGTGAGGCCTAGTGTGTCACCATGGGGAGCTCCAGTTTTATTGGTAAAGAAGAAGGATGGGAGTATGCGTCTGTGAGTGGACTACAGACAGTTGAATAAAGTGACTATCAAGAATAAGTATCCTCTCCCGAGGATAGATGATCCGATGGATCGGTGGTGGGTGCTAAAGTGTTTAGCAAGATTGACTTGAGGTCGGGTATCACCGCAGTTAAGGTGAAGGATGAGGATATCCAGAAAACAAAGATTGAGCGAGGTATGGGCATTATGAGTACTCTGTAATGCCGTTTGGCGTCACGAATGCACCAGGGGTGTTTATGGAGTACATGAACCGAATTTTCCATAGCTATCTGGATCGATTTGTGGTCGTTTTCATTGATGATATTCTGGTGTACTCAAAATCGAGGAAGAGCATGCGAGCACTTGAGGTTGGTGCTAGAGGTCTTGAAAGAGAGGAAGTTGTATGCCAAGTTGTCAAAGTGTGAGTTCTGGTTGCATGAGGTGAGCTTCTTGGGTCATATTATTTCTGGTGAGGGTATAGCTGTGGATCCAGCCAAGGTTGATGCAGTGTTGCAGTGGGAGAGCCCAAAGTCTGTGACGGAGATCAGGAGTTTCTTGGGGTTGGTGGTATTACTGGGGAGGTTCATTGAAGGGTTCTCTAAGCTAGCCCTTCCATTGACTCGACTGACCTGTAAGGGAAAGGCATTTGTGTGGGATGCAAAGTGTGAAGAGAGCTTCCAAGAGCTAAAGAGGAGGTTGACCACGTCTCCAGTGTTAGTGTTGCCTGTGCCAGAGCAACCATTTGTTGTGTACTGCGATGCTTCCAAGATGGGTTTGGGAGGTGTATTGATGCAGGATGGGAAGGTAGTTGCTTATGCGTCCCGACAGTTGAGGACACATGAGAAGAACTATCCTACTCATGACTTAGAGTTGGCTGCGATTGTGTTTGTGCTGAAGATTTGGAGGCACTATCTCTATGGTACTAGATTCGAAGTGTTCAGTGATCACAAGAGTCTGAAGTACTTGTTTGACCAGAAGGAGCTGAATATGAGACAGAGGCGTTGGTTAGAGCTGCTGAAGGACTATGATTTCGGCTTGAACTATCACCCCGGCAAAGCTAATGTCGTGGCTGATGCTTTAAGTCGGAAAACCTTGCATATGTCAGCTATGATGGTGAGGGAGTTGGAGTTGATTGAGCAATTCCGCGACTTGAGTCTGGTTTGTGAGGTGACACCCCAGAGTGTCAGATTGGGTATGCTGAGGATTGGGAATGATTTCTTGGTTAGTATCAGAGACGCCCAGAAACTAGATGTGAAACTGGTAGACTTGCTGGTTGCTGGTGAGCAAGCTGCAGAGGGGGATTACAGGTTGGATTCCCAGGGTGTTTTGAGATTCAGGGACAGAATCTGTGTTCCGGATGATGCTGAGTTGAAGAAGATGATACTTGAGGAGAGCCATAGGAGTAAGTTGAGCATTCATCCAGGTGCTACTAAGATGTACCATGATCGAAGAAACTATTTTGGTGGCTGGTATGAAGAGAGATGTCGCGCATTTGTATATGCATGTTTGACTTGCGAGAAGTCAAAGATTGAGCACTGAGAAGCTGCGGGGTGATGCAACCTTTAGAGATTCCGGAATGGAAGTGGGACAGACATTTCCATGGACTTTGTATTTGGGTTGCCAAATCTGCGAGAGAGTCCGACACTATTTGGGTGATTGTGGATAGGTTGACTAAGTCCGCTCATTTTATTCCTATCAACATCACCTATCCGGTGCCAAAGTTGGCTAGAATATACATTCGGTGATTGTGAAGCTTCATGGGGTTAGAAGAGTATTGTGTCGGATAGAGACCCGCGGTTTACATCGAGTTTTGGGGTAGCTTGCGGGAGGCTTTGGGGTCCAAGGCGAGGTTGAGTTCAACTTATCATCCTCGGGACCGATGGTCGGATTGAGAGAACCATCCAGTCTTTGGAGGATCTTTTGAGAGCTTGTGTGCTAGAGCGAGGAGGTGCGTGGGATACACATCTTCCACCGATTGAGTTCACTTATAATAACTTGCCTATCATTCGAGCATTGGGATGGCTCTTTTTGAGGCCTTCAGTATGGGCGGAGGTGCAGGACTCCTTTGTGTTGGCATGAGTCGCGAGAGTGTTGTTCTTGGACCGAGTTGGTTAGGAGACTACGGAGAAGGTGAAAATGATCAGGGAGAAAATGAGAGAGTCCCAGAGCCGGCAGAAAAGTTATCATGATAAGAGGAGGAAGGACTTGGAGTTTCAGGCTAGTGAGCATGTGTTCTTGAGGGTCACGCCTATGACTGGTGTTGGGCGTGCTCTGAAAGCAAAGAAGTTGACTCCAAGGTTTATTGGACCGCACGGATCACCGAGAGGTTGGAAAGGTTGCTTATAGGGTGGCTTTGCCGCCTAATCTTTCGAACTTGCACGATGTCTTCCACGTGTCACAGCTTCGGAAGTATATTCCAGACCCGTCTCATGTGATTCACATGGATGATGTGGAGGTACGTGAGAACCTCACTGTGGAGAGGAAGCAAAAATTGGTTAAATGTCTTTAACCAACCTTATCGTTCACATCAATCCTTGAGTTCTTTCCATGGTTTGTAACACCCTAAATGATTTAATTAAGCAATTGATTAAATTATTTAAAGTGTTACATTGTTTTAAATTATAATAGAATATAAAATAGTGTTTATAATTCAGTAACTTATTTTAATTGAAGGGGATGGTGGAAGAAATGGAGAAGGGGTGTAAAAAGGGCCCAAGGTGCGCTTGGCCCAATATACATATAGCCAAAAGTAGAATTTTCTCTCATTTTGTGCAAAAGAGAAAGAAAACGAAAGAGAGGGAGAAGAGAAAAGAAGCACACGGCGCAAAACCCTAGGAGAAGAGGTGGAGAAGAAGAATTCGTGACTTGAAGGCTTGGATTGTTGCAGTGGTTTTGTTCGTGACTCCATAAAGGTCCTTCTCTACGGTTAATTTGAGGTAAGGGGAGTCTCACTCTATAATAAAGGAGATAATGGGTTATATGTATATCATAGAAAATTTGTTTGATGTTAATTGATGATTGTATGATGATTGATTTCGTGAATTTGATGAATTTCTTGGTAAATTTGATTTAGAGCTTGAGTTAGGGTTCCATAATATATGATTTCGTGATTTTGATGTAATTGATGATTTGGATGTGCAATTGTTTGTTAATTTGTGAAATTGGAGGTGTTAGAATGATTATAATGTGGATTGGTTTGAGAGGATTTGTAGAATTTGGGGATTTTGAGGTTGGGCGCCATATGGCTAGGAATTGTGCGCCCAGAATGCATGCAGTGAGAGAGGTTTCGGGAATGTTGAAGTGTAGGCGCCAATTTCCTAGAGAAATGGCGCTTTGTGTCACCGTATATGTGATGGCCCTGGGTGAGTGTGTTCTTTATGCAGGGCGCCAAGTTCTTTGTGTCTGGCGCCCCAGTCACCTGTTTGAGTCTTTGGGGATGTGTGCTTCTTTGTCCAGGCGCGAGAATGTGGGTATTTGGGGGCCCGGGGAGTGAAACTTGTATTCTGAACATATTTTACCGTGCCAATTTTTGTATTCACCGCCCAAATTCAATTTTAAGTGTTTTGGCTCGAGTGGTTTTAGTTTGCAGTGTCATTTTGAAAATGTCGGTGGGGTGGTTTTGTGTGTGTAAATGGGGTGGGTGAGGGAAACTCACATTTACGAACATATTTTCTTGTGCCAATTTTTGTATTCACCGCCCAAATTCATTTTTAAGTGTTTTTGGCTCGAGTGGTTTCTGAGTGCGAGTCTTATTTTAAAAATGTCTTGGTGGGGTGACTTTGTGTGTGTACTTGGGGTGGTTTTAGGTGAAACTTACTTTTACGGGCATATTTCACCGTGCCATATTTTGTATTTACCGCCCAAAACCTTTTTAAACATTTTGGCTCGGGTGGTTTTTGGTTTGGAAGTGTTGAGTGTCTTTGGGTCGGTAGGGGCGCCAAATTGTCTTTGCCCAGCGCCTAGTCCGTGTCCGTGTTCGAGGCGTATGCAGGGGCGCCAAATTGTGTTGCCCGAGCGCAGTTGCTAGAAAAGTGGCGCCCAGTGGGTGTGTGTGTTGCCACGGGCGCCAAAATCTTTGAGTTTACGGCGCCTAGTCTTTGTGTTGCACCCGGGCGCGAGAATGTGGGGAAAATGGCGCCTAGTCTTTGCCAAGTGCCTAAGAGTGTCTTTATTTTGGTCCCTAGGTGACAGTTTGGTCCCTAGATGATTGTTTTGGTCCTAAATGGTGGTTTAGGTCTTTGAGTGAGGTTGAGTCCTCTAGATGAGATTAGTCCTCGGGACTTGATTGAGTTGAGAGTGTATAATGAGGTGGCCTGAGAGCATGCCATGGGGCATGGGCCGGAGGGCCAAGCCGGGAGGGCTATAAAATGAGATTAATCTTTGAGGTAAGAGTTAATGTGTGTATTGAGTTGTTGAGAATGTGTTTGTGTTGTTACATGGAGTCTCATGCATACATTTGGTGTGATCGTAGAGCTTATAAAATGAATTGTGAAGCTGAGAGGCGGCGGGGAGGGGCGAGTCATGAGACTCCATTATTGATGAGAATGCCGGAGGGCAATATTGAGAACGCCAGGAGGCAATTGGTACCACATGCATGATTACATTGCATACATTCTCATGAGTGCATGAATGTTATTGAGTGATTATTGGTGTGTTTGATGTTGCTATGAAGCTGTGATTGTATATATTGCGTATTATCACTTTTATTATATAGTTCGAGACTCACCCTTTCGTTGTTGTTTACCACAGTAGCCACAGTGAGGGCTTTCTACCCTCACTACTCCCGAGTCGATGCCGCTCGACACGTAGCACCACAGGGGTTGGGGTTTAGAACTATTATTGCTTTGTTTTGCTCCTTTGTTGAGCTCTCATATATGAATTCTCTATGTATACTTGAGATGTAACTTTGATTTCCATTGCATGTTATGAGATTGTTTACCACGTGATTTATGGTGTTACGTATTCTGATTTTGTTTATGAGATGAGTTAACTGTTGAGTGTTTTAAGAGAGAAGTGTGACGCTCCATTTAGTGAAAAATGATTTATGTTATACTATTAGTGAGCTAATTGACTATGGCTAAATTGTGGTTCGCCACTAAGGTCAGAATTTCTTTCACTGGTGTATTTACAAGGGCATCACTGAGAGCCTTGCAAAGGTGGCCAATGCCTGTTGCAAGTAGTATCAGTTACCTGAGTAATCCCATAGTCAATCAGTTCACTATTTTATAACACACTAAACCAAAAGATGACCAGAAATGATTTTTATATACTCTGAATTATGATTTAAATTACCGGGTAGAAATGGGGTGTTACATGGTTCATGTCTGAATCCACGGAGGTACTTATTTTATGTGGCCAAATATAAAACAAGTTTGGAAGAATTATAACACAAGGATTAAAACACCAAACGTGAAAAGTTATATACGTAATATTAAAGGTTCATTACAAGTTCTAGCAACCCAACTCAAGGAGTTTAGCTCATGTTGAGCATCATCAAAATAACACAAACAAACATACTTGTATTACCGTAGGTAAGAAGGAAAACACAAGTGCAAAAGATACAATCTTGATGTCTCCTAATCATCCACGCAGTGATGATACGATGTGACTTCACACCATGAGAAAAATAGCAGAAAATTACAAAGGAAGAAAATAAAAATAAAAAGCTTCAAAGTGTTTCAATGGAGAAGAGACTATGTCAAGTTCTCTCTCTCTAAAACTCTCTCTAAATCTCGGTCTCTCTCCAAGAAAAGGGAAGAAGGAAGATGATGTAGTCCCCACAGCATGTGGTGCATGTCTTCTCACAAGTCAATAAAGTTGATGTTTGCTTTTTCACCAACTCCACTATTCTTCACTCATGCGATGCCAAGTGTCCACACATATCAAATAAAATCCGGGCATGTCAAGACATACACGGTGGACACGGGATCTTTGAGTCTAGATTAATGAGCTTGGCGCCAAAAATGCACTTTTACTTTAGATGCTCGGTGATCTACCTTCTTGACGCTATAGCGTTAGGAGCGCTATATATGGTTGAACAACCGCAATACTCACAAAATACATCAAAACAATCACAAGGGCACCAAATGTGCCTATTTCATAACAAAGCGATGTTTAGCCCTTCCTTTCCTAATACTAACAGAAATACAATAAATACTCTACTATTATTACTTGAGAACTTACTTAATTTAATGATTAAAGGTATAAATAACTCATATAAATATGAGTTATCAGTTGCTCCTTGCTAGGGCTGGCCTGTTGTGGGTTGAGATGTTTTTCTTTCCTTTTTTGGCTCTCTTCTAACATATTAGCCACAAGCTTGGCTGCAGGCACACAAATAGCTTGAGTGTATTTTGGTAAGGACGGATCATAGTTAGACATAGCCTTAGGAGCCTTGCATTGCTTTTGATCATGCCCTAGAATTCCACAGTTGAACCATAGGTCTTGGAGTCTCTGATACTTGTATACCACCCACAGTTTGGGGAAGTCTTTCCTTGGGATCCAACAGCCTGTAGGTAGTGGTTTGGTGATATCCAACATAACTTTACTTCGAACAAAGTCCCTCAAAAGCTTCCCTTCCACCAAGGGGTCTTCTAACTCTACTATTGTTCCCTCTTTCTTCAAGAGGGTGGCAACGCTCTCTACATTAATGTTTTCCAGTGGTAGGTTCTGGATCTGTATCCAGAATGGAGAAGTTCAGCTCAGCAATGGCTGCTTCTGGTATCCAAAAGTGTAGATTCACTAGATGATTCATCACATACCAAGGGGCTTTTTTCACAACATCTCTAGCATGTATCTCATCCTAGAAAGTGATTAAGAAAATATTTTTCCCCTTATCTGAGATGAGGAGGTCCTCATACGCTTGCCAAGATTTATAAAGTATTTCTTTTACAACATTTTTGTTCAGGGTTTCGCGATGGAAGGTGGAAGATTGTACTTAGGGTTTCTCAGTGGTAGGTGGGAGGCTAGTACTTAGAGTTGTATTTTATGGGAAACCTCAGTCACTTTTCATGGAGGATAGCGACTGGAGGTGCACGTTTAACAATGAGATTACCCAAATCACCCAAAACCCATTAGGGGAACCTAAACCCGATTAGAGCTAAGGGAACTATGTTGAGTTTCTGTCATTTATGTTCGTACCATAAATGAATTCTCTTTCTCTAATTATAGGCGTAATTAATAGATGAGGAGATGGCTCCAATAGTAGCCCATATTCTAGCACCCTTATAAAAACACATCAATTCATGAGGCCCAAATAGCCCCACAACTTTAATGCGGTATATCCTATGCTTATAAAAAAATGGTATATCCTGTGTTAAAAAAATAACGGGTTTAATTTTCATACCCCTCTTTTGGACCTTATACCCCCATTTTTCAATTTAACCCAAAACTATCTCACATTTTCACAAAAATTGACTAGAGTAGTTACCTTTCCTGCAATTATCCAATGTGAGGTAATTCCGGAAAAAAAATTTGCGCACTTTTCCCGGAAACAAGTCATCAACATAATTCCGAAAGTATAAAATGTGTTCCAGATTTATGTATAGGTGATGATTCCGACGAATATTTTTGGAACTTAACCGAATTTATCTATAAAACATAAATTTGGGAATTGCTAATTTTTACATTCCGGATTTATGTGTTATAGATAAATACAGAACCTTTTTTCTAATTATTCATTTTATTAAATTTTATTTATGTAATTTATTTTATAAATGAAACAGATATGGCGACTACTGATGGTAACATTCCTTTTACTATGGATTTGTACCTCTTTATCAGACGCATTTACGACTAAAGAGGTACAAATCTCCCATTGAAATTTTATTTATGTAATTTATTTTATAAATGAAACAGATATGGCGACTACTGATGGTATCAGACGCATTTACGGCTAAAAAGGTACAAATCTCCCATTGAATTTTTTATGATTAATCATAAATTATTCCTTATGATAACGATAATTTGTTTATTTTGTAGATTTTTGCTACCCGTGATGACCTCGTACGTTGGGCTAGAGACATCGGGAAAGCCAACAGAGTGGTCGTTATCATTATTAGATCAGAGTCCACCGTCTATGGTAATGGGAAGAAGAATAATTGTATTTTGGGTTGTGAGAGACATGGTAGATACGTTGGAGTAGACATCGGTTCTTCTAGAAAGAAGTCTTCAAAGAAGTGTGCTTGTCCTTTCAGACTGAAAGCTAAATCATTGAATCCTCCTTTTGGGGATTGGAAAGTGAGAGTTAGGTGTGGAATAAACAATCATGAGCCGCTTAAAATGTGTACCAGTCTTCCAATCTTTGGGTGGTTCAGTAAGGAGGAGCAGTACGTGGTCGAAGAGAATACGATGTTAAATGATAAAGTGCAGAAGAGTCTTGACACAATTAAGAAGAGATTTACGGGCAACTTGAGTATTATCACGCAGGACGTTTCTGTAACACCCCAAAATAATTCAATTAATTAACTTAGTTGAGTTATTAAGGGTTTGCAACATTTTACTTTTAAGTCAAATAATTCATTAAGTGAAGGTTAAGCATGTGTTGCATTTTAGGAAAATGTCTAAGTTAGGAAAGGGTGTGGGTAGAAGAAGCCCACGGCCTAATAAGGCCAAGGCCTCATTTAAGTCCTTAGGACATGTTAAATGGTGCCTTAAGTGAGGAGACCATTTAACATTGTTCCAAAAATAGTCAAGTTACCAAATTAAGAAAGTAGAGAGAAGTGAGACTTAGAGAGAAGGAAGAGAACCGGAGAAGGAGAACCAAGAGAAGAAGAGAGAGAGAGTGAGTGAATCTTGAAGGATTCCTAGAAGTGCTAGTGAAGAGGGTGTGTCTACGGTTGTGATCAAAGTTAGGGGCTCTTTTAATCCTTGTAATGTTTTGTGTTTGGTAGTATTTTGGTGTGAGTGGTTACGATCACCTTGCATGTGTGTTTTATGTGTTGTTCATAACGTGTTTTTCTTTGTGTTTTGCTCTTCTTTGTGATTTGTGGTGAGAGTACGATGGTGGATCGGTTAGGAAAGAGAGAGGAGTGTAACACTCTCTCTGCTCGTGGTGGTCTGAAGGAGCATTGCATGGTGAGGCATCAGTGTAAATCGGTGTAGTGTGAAGAAAATGAGTTTGCATGTAGAGTTAGGGAGAGGATCGGAGCCAATGGAGTGAGTATCCAAGTGTGCATGAGTGTGGTGAGCTGGAAATGGGTTGCATGTTGGGTTTAAGTAAAGAAAGCAGAGTAAACCAAGTACCCTTGACAGAGTGAGAGAAACCGAGAGTTGAGGAAGTCAACGCCTAGAGTGTCTTAGTGTTGAGAGTCCGTTGGTGAGTTTGAGGGAGAGTATGTGTCTAAACACCATTAACGAGGGTAGGGACGCATAAACCGGAAGTGTAGGTGTTTCGCCTTAAGGTTACCGAGGTGTAGAGGAGTGAACCAAGTCCTCGGGCCGAGGTAGCGTCACCGAGGTGAAACGCCCAAATGCCTAAGTGTAGGTGGTGAACTAGGGAATGCCGAGAAGTGAATCCCCATGAGTTAGACGATTTCAGGTGTAAGGGAGCGCGTAATTGTGAGTATGTCACCAAGTGAGGGTTTGAGTGTAACATGCCGAGGTGCCAAAGCCGAGCTAGGTGCCGAGGTGATGTAGAATACTAGAGTTGGAGTAGTTAGCCGAGGTACACACATAGTGTGGCGAAGTGATGTTAGCGCCAATGTTGCCTAGCACATTGTGGGACGCTTGCTTTGTGAGTGCTATTTTAGCACCAAATGTGCATAAGTAAGGGAGGCGATAGAGTCCATTTTGGTCCTTAGGTGACATTTTGGTCCCTAAGTGTCGTTGCGGTCCTCGATGTGACAATTAGTCCACCATGGAGTGCCGAGGTGATTGAGAGGTCGGTTGTAGGTCTAGGGTGATTCTCACGGTGTAGTAAGGTCGACCTTAGCACCGTGATGATGTCTAGATGGTGTGGACGTCGGTGTGAGCGGCGCGAGTAGAACGGCGAGTAAGACGGTGAACGGCGGTGTAAGCATTCACATGCGTTATGATTGATTGGTGTGTGATTGCATTTGTCATGAAGTCACATATTCATGTGCATATTACTGACGGAGGAGGTTTCGGCCTCGATGTGGTAGGACTTGGTCTCCATATCAAATAACGACGGAGAGCCGATAGGCTAAATAACGACGGTGGAGGTACCTCGTTGCATAATGCCACGTGGTTGGGTTGCATACATGCATACATTTCATAATTTAATGTGTTTTTGAGTGATTGATAATTGTTGTGGTTATTTGAACTATCGGTGAGTGGTGTATGCATTTGAACCGAGGTGCTTTAGTGCTATCTCTAACCTTAAGCTTCTTCACATTATATTACTTGTGTTAAGAGACTCACCCTATTTGCTTTTATGTTGCTTCTCATGTCGGCAACTTGCGGTACACATGAGTGATGGTTGTGCCTAGCTCAAGTCGGTTGTGTGTCGCTCGGTCGTGTAACACCTGGGTTGGGGCCGAGTAGATTTTAGTGCTTTTATGCCGATCTTGTGTATTTTCTCGCTAGATAGTCTTTTGAACTAAAACTATCACCTTTTGTTGTAACTTTTTACTAAGTATTATGGCTTGATGTCTTACTGGCCGAGGTGCCTTATGTTATGGGCTTAGACCCTTTGCCGATGTGATGCGCATGATTACATGTTTAGTATAATCTTTGTGCATTGTTTGAACTTAATTGAATTTCTGTTTTCCTTTTAAATCATCAAATGTAGCCCTCCTTTGAGTGGAATTTTGAAACTCTGATTTTAATTTAGTAGATCGAATTGATTAGATAAGGGGGTGTTACAGTTTCGGTCGAGTCGGAGAGGTTCTAAGATGGAGTTACAGGAGCTTATGAGGCTGGTAGAGTCTGAACTTTATCTTTGTTGGAGTAGAAAAGTTGATAACTCTGACGTGGTTGGCGAGATCATGTGGGCACACCCTGAGTTACTGAGGATGTTTCCTAGGGGTTTCTTATGGACTGCACCTACAAATCCAACAAATATAGATTGCCTCTGCTTGTGATTGTTGGTGTGACTTCCATTGAGTTGGCATTATTAGTAGCATTTGCTTACTTGTCTGCAGAGTGATATGACCATTATAGATGAGTTTTGCAGACATTGAGAGACTTGATGGTGGTAGATGTCCCACTTCCTCAATTGATCCTCACCGACAAAGAAACGGGATTGATGAATGTCATAGTTGATGTGTTTCCTGAGAGTCAGAATTTGCTTTGTCGGTATCACATAAGCAAGAATGTGAATCCTAAGTGCAAGCAGGCGGTGAAGGGGGGGATAGAGTCAATTCAGTGATGGAGCTTTGGAAGTGTGTAGTTGACTCTACTAACGAGCAAGAGTTTTATTAGCAGGTGGAATAAATAGAACAATCATGGGTTCCATGTGACGTGCTCGGGTCGTAAGGTATCCAGCTTCCTCCACAAATTTGCAAAGCTTGAGAGTGTCATTCTTTTTATTTTTCCACCTTGCACAACGTGGCTGCTTAAAGGACCGAAGTCCACGCGATCACCGATGGTGGGAAAATACTCATATATCCAGCACTGAAATAGTAAAAATAAATTATTGACTAATTTCGTACCGGACTTATGTATTTAAAAGATAATTTTGTTTTGAAAAAAGTTAGCTACAGATTTATCTATAAAAATTTGACAGTGAGAAAAAATTGTCAACGGATTTATGTGTTTAAATCGAAAATTCGTAGTTAAATCTACTATAAATTGATGTGATCAATAACCTACCTGCAAATTTACATTTCTACCCTTCTTTTTTATTAAAAAAGTATGCCCTTTTATGTCAAAAATTTCAAATTTTAAAAATGGAGCCAATTTAGATCCCAACCCAAGTGTGTGTTGTTTGCTGACACTATTGTACTCATAAAAAAAGTATACAATTCTTTCATTCTCACCTTTCAGATTCAAAGAAAATCTGAATCTATCTTTTATCATCTCTCTTCATACCATATTCATTTCTCTTCCTCTTCTTAGACCAAGGTAAGCTCCATTATCATTTTTTTCCCTTCTTTATCATTGTGTTCCTTCATCCCCATTGTTTAATGTTGTTTCTCTTAATCTATGTTTGAAAGTGTTTATTTTTTACTTTAAGGAGGTCCTTTATTGTTCAAGCTGATAGAGTATTTTTCCAAAAGATTGTGATTTTTTTTCCCTGGCTTGAGATGCTTCATTATGCTGATTTAGAATTTGAACAAGCTGTTGTAAAGTGTTTACTGGAACGGGAATAACCGTAGGAGGTGAAGGAGCTCGATAAGAGGTTGACTCTGTTATTGACATTTGGTCGATGTGATTGAGTTCTTCGCAATCCCCTGCAGGGTTCCTTCATCTTGTGGCCAGGATGATACTTGCTATCCGTACCGGTTTGTGATTCGGGATCCATGATTGATCAAAAATAAATAGATAAAGTTTTTAATGAGTTCGGGAAAAGCTCCCACTGTGGTCGCCAATGTTCAGTACCGTATCTAAGATAAGTATATCCGAGATAGTTGGTAGGTAATAAGGTTTTGATCAATTTGGAGTTATGTCCGGTGATTATTCCGATTTGGTTGTTAGAAGCCGTGGCGGGGTGTACTGCGCATAAACACTCCGATCTTTGAAGTCGAGAGCGTGGAGTTAATGCAAATAAGTGATAATTAATGCGTACCTCTCTCCTTGGAATAAATGCAGTATTTATAGGTTTGGGAAGCACTTGGGTGTCATCATCTGAACCATTGGTTGTGGAGGTGCATAGTGGGCTGTTGGATGAACGTTTATGGGCCTTGGCTGTTGAAGGCCCAATCAGTTGGCCTTTTGTGCAGAGAGGGGTGCAAATAGTATGCGTGTGATTTCTCCATAATGATTTGCCCCCAAGTCGGTTTGGCATGTTAGGTCAAACTAGACTTGAAATATGTGTAAAAAGTGAATCGTTTTAAGTGAGATTGGAGAAAAATAGCTGTATTCGGACTTTCTTACCGATCTTGTAGATGATTCAAACCGAACTGTATCACTGATTTTTACTGATGGTTTGAAGTTGAAATGTACTACCGATCTTTGAAGATGGTTGATGCCGAACTGTACTACCGATCTTTGAAGATGGTTGATGCCGAACTGTACTACCGATCTTTGGAGATGGTTGATGCCGAACTGTACTACCGATCTTTGAAGATGGTTGATGCCGAACTGTACTACCGATCTTTGAAGATGGTTTACCGATCTTTGGAGATGGTTGAGTGTTGGTGACGCTTCATTTTAATATTATTTCTTTTTTCGACAGAGCATTAAATGCTCGTGTTGATCGATGTGACCGTTCACGATTACTCGAGGCGTCTTTTTAATGATGACTTCCTCGATTCTTGTGTCGTTCGATTCGATTGAGTGCGTCGCTTGAATGAATAGTAGCGGTCATATCTCGAGAACCCTATAAATACAAGCGAGGTAATTCATTTATCTTTTTAGTTTTCGCTTCACTCGAGCTACCGATTTCGTGGTTTTAAGTTCGCGAGCTCGCTCCTTCGATTTCGACATCAAATCTCTTCATTTTTCTCAAGACTTTCTTACGAGGTTAGTGTTTCTATTGGAATTTACTTTTTGTTAAGTTTTTTGTATAATTTATTCTTCGTTGCGCTTCGTTTTTCAATTCCACCGGGCTGAGATCTAGCCCTCAGCCTGCCATCTTTTGTTGCCAGGATGGGGGTTGTCAGGTCGGGTTCAGACCTTGTTCGTGAACCCAACATCTTCTTATGATTTTATCTCGATAGCTTGCCCCCATTCCCGTAGGTAAAAGCGTGGCGAAAACAAAGCAGGACAACTCGCTGACAAACGCTCCGACTTATAGACCAAGCCGAGCAAGCTCGCAAGTCTAGAGAGGCCACGACATCGGAAAGCTAATGGCATCTAGAACCGATTCTAATCCATTAGATAGGGAGAGAATGGCTGCACTGAAATACAGGAAGAAATGTCTTAGGGCCTAGAGGAAGTGATGATAGAAGAGCTTCCGAGCGAAGAATCGATCCACCCCTTCCGCCCCAACAATCCGAACTCGGAGGCTCAAGTGGATGTGGATTTAGATCCGAGCTCTTCAGACGACTCGATCTTGGTCGAGTTCGAGTTCGAATCTTGAGCATCGGATGGAAGAAAGGTTGTTGACGACCATACGTTGACCCGGAAGAGGAAAATGTTGGTGAAGATGGAAGAGGTAAAGAGCGGAAGATACGGGAGTTTCGAGTTGTTATACGGTATGAAGATTAGGGGTTAACAACGTCGACCTCCCCGTAGTTCCCCTTTGGGCTCGCCCGTGATTACTCCGGGTATCCGAAACTTCGTATCTGGACTCGCTTATTGACTCAGGAGATCGACATCGCCAATTATTCAAAGAGGCTTTATGCAAAAGATCCCGAAGCGTGGCGTGTCTTTGGAATGGGAAAGAGGCGAGCATGTGGCCACTTACCCGATTCTCTCAAGTTTATTGTTTACTGGACGACTTTAGCTCATATGCGCATCCGTCCTCCATTCACGGCCTTTCAACAGTCGGTTTTGGCCAGGTTAGAAATAGCCCCATCTCAACTTCACCCCAATGCTTGGGCATTCGCATGACGAGCTTTTGAGTGGTATGCATTCATCTAGGTCGGCCCCTTTCCTTCAACTTTTCTTGCATATGTTTCAAATAAACAGAAGGACCGAGAAGAACAGCGGCAAACCTGCACGCTTAGAGCATTATGCCCTCCGATCCAGACCAGGAATCAAGGTTTTTCGGCCATATTCTGAAAGTTTGAAGTATGAATGGAAGAATAAGTTTTTTCCGGTCGAACCGGTGTTGCCGGTTGTGGTAGACCGAGTTGGGACATTTAATGCCGAGAATGACATCGTTCTCACCACCAAGTTTCCTCTTGGTTGACCCGACGAGATGAGGCGAAAAGGCATTCCGTTGAAAAGAATCATTTGAGCGAGGAGGATCGAGAATACCTTGAAAGTGCTCCAATTCATTGCGGATCGGATCGTCACCAACAACGAGAATAGGCCGACTGTGGGGTTTCGATACCAAGTTGTTGGTGGCATCCGTTAAATTTGAACAGTCGAGAAAGCTTTAGGTCGGTTTTAAAAGCGTTTCTCTTAGTTTATTTTTACTATGTTTGCCGTTTTTAAATATCCGCGATCTTGACTTGCATAACATTTTTAACATAATTTTGCAATCTTTAACTTGCGAGATAGCATGGCCCCGAGCGGAATATATCGGCTTTGAAAGCCTTAGCACTTAAAGATATTAACCTGTCATGCCGCAAGTTGGAAGTAGCGGCGGGGTTTTAGTGAGGAAACTCTCCCGCAATTGTCACTCCATTTGTGCCCATCACCGTAGTTAATCCCAGGGGAAGAGGAAGAGGAAACTCGGCCATTGACACGAAAAAGGAAGCAACCATCCGGTCGACTTCCTCCTAGGTCCAAACCTCAAGATCGGAGAAAAATGTGATTGATCCGGCGACCATTCAAAAAGCACAAAAACATAAGCCTCATTGCTCCCTTTGATCCACGGGCATATATGACCCTCAAGACCGAGGAATTCCAAGTCGACCCCTCTGAGTTTCACTCTCGGTTTTTTCCAGGATGGTCGACTTAGTGAGGAGGATAAAGCGGCCTGACTTTAAAAATTAAAGGTATAGTTTACGGTTTTCAAAACTTGCCTACCAGGACTTCCAACTTCTTTTATACTTATGTATTTATCTATTTATACAGATCTTGAAGCCAAGTGCGAGTCATTTCGGAAGTCAGTAAGTCCACTTCTTGGTGATCTCGATAAATCTCAAAAGATGTGGAACTCTACAAGCGGATGGTGAAGATTTGGAATCTAAGCGCCTACAATTTGAGGCCGAAAAGAAGCAACTTGAGAGCGAAAGAAAAGAAGCAACTTGAGGCCGATCCGGCGGACAAATGAAAAATTTGAAAAGGTGCCGTCGAGCTTCAAGAAAAAGATGCTAAGATCGCGGAGTTGGCGGCCGACCTCGACAAATAACTTTCCGAGCTTCAAGAGCAAATTGAGAAACTTATCGCTCTAAATGTTGAAGCTCGGAAGATCGGAAGAAGGCTATTCGGATGGGTCAAGATGGCATTGTAGAAGCTTTCAATAACGCCCTTGACCAAGTCATTTGTAGTTATTCGACTTTGTTGCCGATCGTGATATTTTTAACCCGAGTCACGGGTTCATGATGGTCATATTGTTGAGTTTGACCGGAATCCGACGAAGTGTCAAGGATCGTTTATCCAGAAAGATGTGTAATTTGCTAATTTTCATCTGTTTTTTTGAGATCGAGGGTACGTAATCGTAGGTATTTTTGTAATGATATCTCTATATTTAACTCGTCATATTTTTGGCTTCCTTTGCGACTACGTTTTTATCTCGGATATCTTTTCCCTTCTGCTTTTAAACAAGTTTAACATCTGAAAATAGCGGTATTGATTGAATGCCTTAGCAAAGCAAGTCTATATTAAAACAAGATCGGAACTAGAATGCCTTAGCAAAGCAAGTCTATATTAAAACAAGATCGGAACTAGAATGCCTTAGCAAAGCAAGTCTATATTAAAACAAGATCGGAACTAGAATGCCTTAGCAAAGCAAGTCTATATTAAAACAAGATCGGAACTAGAATGCCTTAGCAAAGCAAGTCTAAGCTGTAATATTTCTTGAGTTTGGTGGCGTTCCAAGTTCTTGGGATCGCCTTGCCTTCTAAGGTTTCTAGCTCGAAAGCGCCATTTCCGCTTTTTGTCGTGACTCGATATGGACCTTCCCGATTCGGTGCTAGCTTGCCTGCGATGCATTTTTGATCCTCCTACATCCGCTCTTCTCAAGACGAGGTCGCCGATGTCAAACTCCTCTTGGGACGACTTTACGATTATAACGGGTAGCTATTCTTTGTTTGTTGATGGCTTCTTTGAGGATGCATGATCCCGGATTTCATCTACTAGATCTAGTTCTTCTCGTAAAGCTTGCTCGTTGTCTTACGGTGATTTCGGATTTGAAGTTCTCCAAGATAATTCTCCGATTTCGATTGGGATGACGCCTTCGCTCCCATATGATAATCGGAAAGGTGTTTCTCCGTGGAGCTTTGAGGAGTTGTTCTACATGCCCACAAGACATAAGGGAGTTCTTCAACCCAATTTCCTTTGGCATTGTCTAACCTTTTCTTCAATCCGTTGAGAAGTACTTTGTTTCTTTCATTCGCTTGACCGTTTGTTTGGGGATGTTCCACCGGCGTGAATCGATGTTTGATTTTAAGATCGGACATCAACTTCCTGAATCCTTTATCCATGAACCGAGTTCCATTGTCCGTGATTACCACCTCGGGCACCCGAACCAGTAATTATCTCTTTTCGGAAAAAGAGATGCGCTTCTTTGCCTTAATAATAGATAGTGGTTTGGCCTCAATCCATTTAGTAAAATAATCAATCGCCACAATTAAGAATTTATTCTCCAGGGGGCTTTTGGAAAAGGTCCTAGAAGGTCTATCCCCACCATGCAAAAGGCCATGGGGAGGAGAGAGTTGTGAGACCGGTAGGAGGTGCAATGTGAACGTTTGCGTGAATCGCAATTCGGACATTTCTTCACATAGTTCCTTGCATCGGCTTCAATGGTTGGCCAAAAGTATCCCGCCCTTAACACCTTCACGGCTAAGGATCTACCACCTAAATGTTGGCCACATATTCCTTCATGAATTTCCATTAACACATATTCACCTCTCCGTCGCTCTAGACATTTCAATAATGGTGCAGAGAGTGCCTTCTGTAAAGTCGTTTCATTGAAAAGCGCAAAGATCTTTGCTTTTCTTGGACGATCTTGGCTTTTGCAGGATCGGAAGGTTCCGTGCCGATATGATGTAATTCAAGATAGGAGCGATCCATGTTTGATCTTCATTTATTACGTACACTGATGACATCGAGTGTAAATCGTCCCCAAAACTAGGTTTGCTGAGGATCTCTTGTATAACTGACCGGTGATTTCCAATAGTTTTGGTGCTTGCTAATTTGGAAAGAACATCGGCTCGAACGTTGTTTGTTCTTGGGACATGCTTAACCTCGGCGAAATCAAATTCGGTCAGGAGTTTCTTGACATGATTCAGGTACTTTTGGAGGATTGGCTCTTTTGCTTCGTACTGCCCCCCGATCTGGGAGACCACGAGGAGTGAATCAGTATGGAGATTTAGCCGAGTGATACGTAGATCGGAAGCCAAACGTAGGCCAGCAATGCATGCTTCGTATTCAGCTTGATTATTTGAAGTTGTAAATTTGAAAGTGAGTGACAATTCTATAACCACTCCAGAAGGACTTTCAAGAATAATTCCAGCCCCACTCCCTTTGGGATTGGAAGAGCCATCGACATGGATTGTCCATACTTCATTCTCGGTCTCTGCCGAAGTCATTTCTGCTACAAAGTCGGCTAACACTTGAGCTTTCATTGCCGATCTTGATTCATATTTGATATCGAAAAGCATGGTTCCTCATCGCCCACTTTATTATCCTTCCGAAAGGTCCGACGATGTAGGATTTGTCCGATCGGATGGTTTGTTCGAACCACTACTTGGTGAGAAACAAAGTAATGTCGAGTCGTCGCGAGTAGCTATTACTAAAGCCGAGCTATTTTCTCTATTTTTGATATCGAAGTTTCGCCCTTGTAAAGCTTTGCTCATTAAAGTAAACCTGCTCGCCTCTTTTGTTTCTCGGACCGTCTTTGCTCCTAATGCTTCCTCGGATATTGAGAGATATAAATATAATACTTCCTCGGCTCAGTCGGGTTAATATCGGAGGTTACGATAATATCTTTTTAACCGGGTGAGCGCCTCATCCCGATTCGTGGTCGAGATAAATTCGATTCCTTTTTAAAAGTTTAAAAAGGGTAGCGATTTAAAAGCGGCATTTGAGATGAACCGAGATAGAGCCGCAATCATGCCGCGTTCGGATTTCTCGAATTTCTTTCTTAGTGTTTGGGGTTTTCATCTCGACCACCGATTTGCATTTGTCAGGTTCGCCTCAATTCCTCTCTCGGTGAGATAGAATCCCAAAACTTTCCGGCTTTGACCGAAAGTGCATTTCTCGGATTTAACCTCATTCTGCTTTTTCCTTATCTCGAAAAAAAGTTCTTTGAGATCGATAACATGACGATTTGCTTGTTCACTCTTTGCAATCATATCATCTAAGTATACTTCTACATTTCGCCCGATCTGGTTTTTGAACACCTGTTCATCATTCTACGACACGCGTTGCTCTGCATTCTTTAGACCGAAAGGCATAACTTCGGTAACAAAAATTTCGCTTTCATCATAAAAGCGGTTTTCTCTTGATCGGGGGAAACATTGGGATTTGGTTATATCCACGAATATGCATCCATGAATGATAATAAACCAAATCTCGATGCATGATCGACTAATCGATCAATATTTGGAACAGGAAAGCATCTTTAGGACATGATCTATTGAGATCGGTATAATCAATACACATGCGCCATTTTCCATTTGATTTTTAACAAGTACTGTGGTTTGAGAGCCAAGTAGTATATTTGAGCTCGGTTACAAAATTAGCTTTTACTAAATCATCTACGCGCCTTTTCGTTGCTTGATCTTCTCGATATTCTCGAACCCTTTTTGCGTTGGGCAACCCATTTTGCATCAGGATATATTGACAAATGATGGCAGGCGACTTCAGGTGGTATACCAGGCATGTCTTCAGCCGACCAAGCAAAAAGATCGGCGTGTTCCCTCAAGCACTGGGTTAATTCTCTTTTTATCTCGTCTGGTAAGTCTGCACCGATCTTGACCGTTTTTGTTGGATCATCGCCTAATATTACTCTGCTGAATTCCCCGTCCGGTTTCGGTCGTTCGGCCTTTTTCGAATGAGGATTACGAGTGCTATCTTTTCTTCGTCCGAGCTTTCGAGGATCGAAGCGTGCGTCTAAATCCATTACATTTACCTCTGAAAACTTTACTTTTTCTTCTTTTGCAGACGTACTTCTTGATGCAAGTTCGGCTTTGTCTCTTGCAGAAATTTCAGCTTTAAGAAGGAGGTAATAGCATCTTTCGGAAGATTCTAGATCGGCATTGATAGTTACTACCTCGTTACTTTGAGAGTGAAACTTCATTTTCAGATGTACAGTAGAAGTCACCGCCCCGAGTTTCCCCAAAGTCGGCCTTCCAATGATGCAATTGTAGATTGATGAGCAAGGTAATACCATGAATTTAACCGGAATTGTCCGAGATAAAGGTTCCTCTCCAAAAGTGACCCTTAAGTCTATGTAACCCATCGGTCTAGTTCGTGAACCATTGAACCCGGAGAGGTCCGTTCCGTGATAGGGAAAAAGTTCCCTTGGTGTAATTCCAATTTTCTCTAGTACATCGAAGAACATGATGTCACAAGAGCTGCCTTGGTCAATTAAAATTCTTCTTATCTCTTTCTCGGCCATTACTGCTGAGATCAACAGTGGAATGTCTTCGTTTACCTTCCCGTTTAGAAGATCGTCATCTCCAAATGACAGCGGGGGACGAGTTGCTACTGGTTGTGCCGATGATGTAGATGCTACACATTGAATTTCCTTCCACTTTCTTTTGATTGTTCTTCTTTGTAGCTCCTTGGACTTCACCACCGAGATTACCATTACCACACAGTCGGCCTCTACTCCTTCGAGTGTCCGCCTCTTCCTTATAATCTACGATTTCTTTCCTCTTACTTCCGTCAACCTCTTTCTCTTGTTTGATGCTTTTTTCTTGTTGGAATGGCTTCTTGACATACTGCCCGAGCTTACCTTTTTTGATAAGGTCTTCAATGTCGTCTTTTAAAGCGTTGCACCGATTTGTGTCATGGCCGGCGCTTTGGTGATAACGACAGTACTTGTTGTTCCTCATTCCCTACGTTGGGGAATAGGATCGGGATACCTTACGTGTTTAAATTCATTGTTCTGACATTCTTGCAAGATCTTCTCCTTTCCACATATGAGTTCGGTGTAGTCTCGATGTCGCCCTTGTCGAGGTTTGAATTCCCTAGATGGTTCACGATCCGAAATCTCCGAGGAATTTCAATATTTGGATTGGACTTTTCGACTCGAGGTCGGCTTTCTTTGGTTTGGTTTGCTACGCTTTTCACAAAGAACTTGCTAGCTTCATCGCCTTCCTCATGGTCGATGTACTTCTCGGAAAGACGGAGGAACTCTCCTAAAGTCGAGGGTTGGTTGATGCTTACGTCGATTTGGAATAAAGTGCCTCTGCGTAAACCCTGTGATAGGAAATATAGACGAAATTCCTCGTTCAACCCATGCACCTTTCCGGCTTCCGTGTTGAATCTTGCAATATAAGACCGGATAGATTCATCATCGGCTTGGTGGATTGCATGCAACACCATCCATGATTTCGGCCTTACCTTCGAATGTGCGAAGCTTGCCGAGAATAACTTGGAAAGTTGTTCCCAGGAAGAGATTGAATTTGCCGGGATGTCTCTGAACCATAAACCTGCAGATTTTTCAAGGGTGAGGGAAAAAAGTCTACACATGATCTCACCTGGAGCATTCCGATATTGCATCATGGTTTCATAGTACTCTAAATGAACATCTGGGTCTCCGAGTCCGTCATAAATTTTCAAGTGTTCAGGAGGTTTCTCTAAACCTCTGGGAATAGGGAAATAATCTATTTCCGAAGTGAACGGCCCTCTTCTCGGTGGTTGCAACTCCTGTTTCTTCTCCTGGTTTCGAGCTTTGCGAGGTTGGTAGTGGAATGATGTTGTTTTTCTTTCAGGGCTTTCTCTTTATAGTAGTGATGTCCGCGCCTTGGAGGACTTTCTCTCGCTCCTAGATCGTTGTCTGCGTGGCGAGGATGATGCATTAGAGGAATCTTCTTCGCCAGAGTCCTCTATATTTCTAAGAGTTGCCCTCGGCTCTTTTCTTCCTCGTCTTCTAGGTGGAGATCGATGATAATGACGTCGTCTCGGAGGAGAACGATGTCGTCTTCGGGGCTCAGTGGTTCTTCCGGGTTGCTCGAGCTCGTCTATCGGGTTAATCCGGGGATCATATCGCTGCGGAGAACCCCGATCTGCAATATCTCGGGCCTGATAACCTGCAACCTCGGCTTCTAATTCTGAAATGCGGAGGCTCCTGGCTTGAGATGCTTCATTATCTTTGATTTAGAATTTGAACAAATTTGTTGTAAAGTGTTTACTGGCGGGAATAACTGTAGGAGGTGAAGGAGCTCGATAAGAGGTTGACTCTCTGTTATTGACATTTCGGTCAGTAACAGATTGGGTTACTGCAATCCCCTCTGGGGTTCCTTCATCTTGTGACCGGATGATACTTGCTATCCGTACCCCGGTTTGTGATTCGGGATCCATGATTGATCAAAAATAAATAGATAAAGTTTTTAATGAGTTCGGGAAAAGCTCCCACTGTGGTCGCCAATGTTCAGTACCGTATCTAAGATAAGTATATCCGAGATAGTTGGTAGGTAATAAGGTTTTGATCAATTTGGAGTTATGTCGAAATTTGATTATTCCGAAATTTGGTTGTTCCGAGCTGTGGCGGGGTGTACCTGCATAAACACTCCGATGCTGAAGTCAGTAGCAGTGGAGTTAATGCAAATAAGTGATAATTAATGCGTACCTCTCTCCTTGGAATAAATGCCGTATTTATAGGTTTGGGAAGCACTTGGGTGTCATCATCTGAACCATTGGTTGTGGAGGTGCATAGTGGGCTGTTGGATGAACGTTTATGGGCCTTGGCTGTTGAAGGCCCAATCAGTTGGCCTTTTGTGCAGAGAGGGGTGCAAATAGTATGCGTGTGATTTCTCCATAACAGAACTCACATGAAGCCTTTATCCTATCCTATTGCAGTTCAATTTAACAATGCAACATGGTATACGAATTTTAAAAGTAGAAAGTAGATTAATTAATTAATCAAAAATGTTATTTGGACAAATTTTTTTTACAAAAATAGACAAAAACCAACTTTCAACACTAATTAACCAAGTTTTTTAGACTATTAGTCAACCTATTTTTTCACAGTTTTCGAGGCATTGATTAAAAACTTGGTTAATTGATCACTTGGCTAATAGTCTAAAAAACTTGGTTAATTTGTGTTTTAAGTTGATTTTTGTCTAAATTTTTTTTTCATATAACATTGTTGTTAATTAATTATTATATAAATAGGGTAGGTCAGTAGTAGACCTGTGTATGTAGTCCTACTGTACTTTTAGACCTGTCAAATAACTAGCCTCTAATTCTTCTAATAACTAGCCTCTAATGTGGTTACACGGGAACCATTTAGTTACATGGGAACTTCCCTTAGCTACATGAGAGTCGAGAGACAAAGAAGTCACTTAAGTTTTCTGACTTGGAGATACACTTTAACTATTTTGGATATTTGAGAGAGGTAAACAGACATAAATGTTACAATGATATACTGTATTTTGTTAAGTGTAAACTTTGACCACAAACTGACATAATTCTAATATTGATACTTTTTTTAATATGTTAGATAAATAATAAAATTTCGCGTGGATCATGCAACATTATTACTGACTATCATGTCATATTGTCATGTTTTGAATGAGATATAATATTGTCATCGGGTGAGATTCAGACTAATTAAATTCATGACTAATATTCACGAGGTAAGATTCGGACTAATTAAATTCATTAGGTCGGACTAATTACAACAAACCTATTACAATATTTATATTGCACAACTGATTTTAGAAGAAAGACATTTCAAATTAACTAACATTTATATTTGAGTATAAAGATGTCACGTAACGCGATAAGCCCTTGCGGATGCACGGGTAATCTACTGGTAATAACTATGGGAATTATGGGTGAATTAATTACATATAACAACTTTAAACACTTAAACATATAATTAGGACTTAAATAAATAAATATATATAATATATCAAAAATATATCATCGTATTACCCACAATATCGTATTATACAAAAAAATAACCGTGGAATTATACATCAAATGGGATCTGAATTACCCACAATAAAGGTGAATGATTAATTCTCCTGAGACTACTACTATCGACGTCTCCTACTTGGAGCTAAAGACCCCCATAGTAAGATACATAAGGTTCCCATTGAGGAGTAAGTGTAGGCAGTGGACATTCCAGCGTTATACAACATGAACCCGGTGAAAATTCTTGACATTAAGAATACAAATAAATTTCTGTCTCTTTGTCTTACAAAAAGAACCTCTCAATATATGACGCCAACAAAGATAATGAGACTAGGGTCACATTATATTTGGTAGATATAATGTCCCATCTCAGGTATATCGAGGTATGGGCTAAGATATCAGAGCCCAGTGCTTATTGCTGCACTCCATTTTTGGGAGTTAACTACAAGCAGTCTCCACCTTAAGTGTGGCATGCTCA
The DNA here is from genome assembly GCA_020916435.1 of Oxytropis ochrocephala. Taxonomy (NCBI): domain Eukaryota; kingdom Viridiplantae; phylum Streptophyta; class Magnoliopsida; order Fabales; family Fabaceae; genus Oxytropis; species Oxytropis ochrocephala. Next base: position 54,233,190 of record CM037095.1, read on the forward strand.
CTCCTACTCTTTTGGATGTAGCTGCCATAATTGGTTTAAAGCCCACAGGTGATGTTTTTAACCCCAACATCACTGGCACCAAGTATCACTTCGACTTCAAACGTGTCGCTTTTTCTAGCTATATTGAAGACCATCATGTTACTGACAGTGTCGAAGTCTCTGATGAAGAACACATTGCTTTCCTCACCCTTTGGCTTTCCTTCTTTGTTTTTTGCTCTTCGTCACTCCAAGTGGCTAAGATGTATATCAACTTGGCTATTCAAATCCACGAGGGTCGAAATATCTGCCTTAGTAAGTTGATCCTAGGAAATCTTTATGAAGCCTTAGGGCAAGCTTCTTTTGACCTCAAAGGACTTGCTCCTAATGGCAAATTCTTAGTTTCGGGACCCATCTGGCTATTCCAATTGTGGCTTATTGCCACATTTGAGTCGAAACTTGAATACTTTGTTCCTGAGGATTTGTTAGAGACTGTCAACCATAGGAGGGTCGAAGGAACCAAGCTAGCACTCTTAAGGCCTAGGGAGAGAATGATGAGATCTAACATGATCTCTAAGATTTAGGATCAAGAAAATTGGCAAAACAACAATTTCTCACAACAAACTCATGAACAAAACTCAACAACACAAAAGGAAAAGACACAAACTTACTTGAAAAGGAGAAGAAATACCAAATGTGGAGAAGATAGGAATGGAAATGGAGAAGGAAGCCCACCACTTCTTCCTTGGGAAGATGATAACGACAACAATATCCTTGAGCTCTCCTAGCCTCAAGGTTGCGTGCTCAAGGTTCTCATCTCAAGAAACCTTGGAGAATCTATGATGAACCTCACCACACTAGCAATGGAGTCTAGCTCTCACCTCTCTCTTAGGTCTCATGGCTCTCTCTCAACAATTGCTCAAATGTGAAAAGTGATTTCATTCATCATTCTAACTATTACATTAGAGTTTTAAGTATTTATATTGTGGACAGATGGATCCTAGGCCCACAACTAAAGTCCATTAGAAATACAAAACAAGGCCCATGGCCACAAACTAAGCTACTAAGGCCAACATGGCTCAATTAAAAGTGTCTTACAATTTATTGAAATAAAAACAAACCATAGAAAATACTAGAGTTGGTTATCTAGATATTCCATACTATTTACATGGAACCTTCAATGTGTTCTTGTCTTAATGATTAGGTTGAGCACATTGAAGTATATTCCCTATAAGTGTTGAATCTCTTTTTGGTCTTTTGAATCTTTATCTTTGTGACCTTCATCAAAGCTTCATGATTAGGCCTCTTGGAAACCTACATCAAAGATGGAGAGAAATCACTTATTTTGAAAATAAAAGACGACTAAACTAATGCAAGAATTGCTTAGGCTCCACCGGGATCAAAAGGGAAGTGAGTTACTTCAAATAAAAGCCTAATAATGCAAATTCTAAGCACTAGCTTCAACACAATCCAAAGTATGGTAAACTTCCAAGTAAAAGAAAAAGACCTAGAGTAAGAAATGGAGAAAAGAGGGAGAATATTATACCTTTGCAACTTAAAAACATTAAGCACATTCTCCATTACCTTGGTCTTACCTTTTAGTGGAGTACCTTTGAAAGCACCATCAATATTAAAGTTGCCTACCACAACTACACTTGTAATGCACTTTATCTCATGTACCTCGCAATTTTCATATTTAGAGGCAATATGGTGCTCTTGGCCACCATCAAACTTTACACCTTTAAAATTTTTGTGCTCTTTCAATGCTTGTGAAACATCATTCTTTGCAAGTGTCTCAAATGGAACATTATATTCACTCACCTTCAAAGAGGAATCAAGAAAACTAGAAAGAAAGTTAGCATTAGTAGTCAAGCAAACAAAGTCATTAGAAGATGGAAGTTTGAATGACTCTTTCAACAATGATTCATGTTCCTCCCTACTTCCAATTTTTCGAACCTCTTTAGAAGTTTCCATCAATAGAGGCTCTTGGCCAACCCTAGTTGCTACATCTTCCTCATTGATTTTAACATTCATTTCATTTTCTTCTTTCTCTATTTTCTTCTTCAAAGCAATTTGGTCCGTAAGCATTTCATGAAGGCTAAGAGAAGTAAGATGAATTTTCAAATTGTCATGCCTAAAAGAGTACATGTTAGCATATCCATCACAGAGTACTTTTTTATCATGTTTCCATGGCCTACCTAAGATTAGGTGGGCGGTCTCTATAGGTACAACATCACATAATACTATGTCTTTGTAACAATGAGTGGAAAAGCTAACAAACACTTTTTATTCACAAGATTTTCTTCTTTATCTTTATGCAACTTGAGCATATATGGTGTTGGATGGTCAAAGGTGTGAAGGTTGAGTTTTGTAACTAAACGAGTGCAAGCCATATTAACACAACTCTCACCAACCACTTGCAAACAACATACACTATTTTGAACACGACATCTAGCATGGAATAGAGAAGAAGTAATAGCAATAGGAATAGAAGTAGAGGTTTTCTCCTTACCATGTGACACCACGGCCGAAGCTTTATCATCTTCAAAGTTAGGTCTAGAAACTTCGTCCATGTTTGTATTGGTGTCCCTCCTTCTATGTCTCCTTTCATGTTCTTCATCCTCAACATATTTATCTCTTCTATGCCTCCTTTGAACCTCATCATATCTATATTTTCTATACCTCCTTACATAGTACTCATGAGGGGAATCATGTCTCTTAGGAGAAAGATATCTTCTTGGTGAAACATGTCTCTTTGGACTTCCTTCTCCATTTCCATTCCTATCTTCTCCACATTTGGTATTTCTTCTCCTTTTCAAGTAAGTTTGTGTCTTTTCCTTTTGTGTTGTTGAGTTTTGTTCATGAGTTTGTTGTGAGAAATTGTTGTTTTGCCAATTTTCTAGATCCTAAATCTTAGAGATCATGTTAGATCTCATCATGTGGTAATCAGAGCAAGTTGAATTTTGGCACTTTTTTTTTCTCACACCTTGTTTCTTGTGCGCTTCTTTTTTCTTCTTCTTGTCCAATTTTTTATTCTGTTTTTTCTTGTGCGCTTCTTTTTTCCTTGCATTTCTTGTCTAATTCGTGTTTGTATCTTGCTTGTTGGGGAATTTGCAACTTGTTACACCATCATTTCACTAATTTTGGTGTTGATTTCATCCTTGAAAGTGTCAAAAAAACCATAAAAGTTACATTCCAAATTCAGTTTCGTTTTCCATTTTTGCTCATTTTCGTTGATATCTATTGCTTGAAATCATTTACTGCACTAATTTCGAACCTATTGCAAGTGGTTTGATGAATTTTGGTTGAGTTTTGAGCAATCTACCATAGTCACAACCTACGACACGTTTAGCTTCTTCTTCCTTGGGAAGATGATAAGGACAACACTATCCTTGAGCTCTCCTAGCCTCAAGGTTGTTTGCTCAAGGTTCTCATCTCAAGAAACCTTGGAAAATCTAGGATGAACCTTCTAAGCAATAGTGGGCTTCGAGCCCACTCCGGAACAGTCAGGTACCTATTTTATATTTAGGGATTTGATTTAAATTTGATGCGTAGTGAGTTTAGTTAAGTTATCATCAATAGACAGATTATGTATTACTATTTAGGTTTTTAGATATTAATCTTTATATAATCTAAAAGATTTTTATATAACGATTGCATCTGGGAATAAGACTAGATTTTTCATTTTCTAATAATCTCCTAAAGTGTTAGTTTGATTTTTTTCCGTTTATAGTTTCATAGGAATATACAAAATACCATAAGGGTTCTTTCGCAAATATATATGGAATATACATATATTAAATCGAAATTAACATTTAAATAGTCAAATAATATAAAAAAAATACTCACTATATTGGCAAAAGTAGGATGATAATTTATAGATGAAAATACTCACTATAAAAAATTGTTTTGATCTTTGTACCCCCTCCCTTGGACCCTATACCCCCATCTCATCCCAAACTTCCAATTTGCCCTCGCTAAAAACAAAAAAAAAAAAACAATTTTTTTCTTTTCGAAACATCTCTATGAGATAAATCCGAGTCAAAAAATTGACTACGGATTTATCCTCAAGAGATAAATCCGTAGTCAATTTTTTTGACTCGAGATTTATCTCATGTAGAGATGTTTCCATAAGGTAAATTGACTACGGAAACATCTCTATGAGATAAATCCGAGTCAAAAAATTGACTACGGATTTATCCTCAAGAGATAAACCGTAGTCACTTTTTTGACTACGGATTTATCTCATAGAGATGTTTCCGAAAAAAAAAAATTGTTCCAAAAAGTGACTACTGATTTATCTCTTGAGGATAAATCCAGTAGTCAAAAGTGACTACTGGATTTATCATCAATAGATAAATCCGGAAACAACTCAAAGTTTTAAAAAATGACTACGGATTCATGATGATTCCGGGAAGTTTGTGAAAATGACAGGGGTATTTTGGTCTTAAATCGTATTATGGGGGTATGGAAGGCAAGGAGGGGGGTATGAAAATTAAAGCCTAAAAAATTCTTTAAGAACCCATATAAAAAAATTCTTTAGGACGAGATTATAAAAAAATACTCACAATAAAAAATTCTCACTATATATATATATATATATATATATATATATATATGGATAAATAAATAAATGTATAAACATATATATTATATATCATAATGAATGGATAAAAGACGGTGTACAAAGAAATCGACGTGTCATATACGAAAACATACAACTGCATTTTTAAAGGTGCCAAAAAATAATTTAAAATTTTATGATAAAATGAGATGTATACCTGTGTTGCTTATAACAATAAAATCGAATTCCCACAGGTTCACACTCTTAGCGAAAACAAATTATGAAGGATATATTACAAAATAGACGAGACATTCTGTTATCGTATATCCTTTTCCTTCCAGTATTAGTAATAGTAATGTGCTTTTCTATATACTCATTCAGACATTCTGTTATAGTATATCTTTTTCCTTTCGTTTTAATACTTTGTTTGAATATTTTTATATTAATTTTCCTTCATTTAATTATTATACAAAACATTATAAGACACGAAACAAAATCCTTTCCCGGACAAAACCCCACATCCCATTTGAAATTAATATATATCTATATATATATATATATATATATATATATATATATATATATATATATATATATAAAATCTAAATTTAACTTCCTACTATTATATAAATATTTAAAATAGTTGAAGTAATTACCTTACGGTGTCTAAACAAATAAATTTCGACCCGTGTTGGCACGAGTAAATTATACTAGTTTTTAGTATTTTACCTTTTTATTTAACAAATTTGAAGCACCAAAAATAATTTTAGTACTCGTTCAATTTTATTTATTTACTCTTTTTATGAAATGCTCAAGCAACTTCAATAATAACATCAATTTTTTCAGATGGTAATATTTACATTTGTTTTGGTTGGTAATTTTTTTTTTGACGGGGCTTTTGAATGGTAATTGTTCCGACCTGGCCATGAAGCCCCGTAGGACATTGGGCTTGGCCCAATCTCTCTTCCAACATGGCCCAAGTAGTCCTCAACACCAAACGCAACACGATCCGCTCGGTTCTCACTAGATCGACGGCCAAGATCAATCCTCGGGATCCGACGACCACGGTACGCCCAATTGCTCTATAAATAGGGGTACACCCCCTACCACAGTACGTTCCTCTCATTTAGCTATCTTACACATTCAAGGCTCTGCCCACACTCTCTAGCTCTTTTTCCTTTCTTCTCTTTCCTCGGCCACCTACTAACTTGAGCGTCAGAGTGTCTTGCAGGTACCCCCCACCCGACGTGAATCTCCAAGTTATCTCGGTAGTGCCTAAGAACCATCTCCAAGCCGAGCTCAGTCAATGCCCTTCCGAGTGCCTCCAATTATTTCGCTCCTGGAACCCTTCAGCAAAGTACCCCGGGTCAAGGATCGAATCCGAGACCTAGGTACCAAACAATGGCGACCACGGTGGGAGATAAATCACTATCTTCCAGGACTCATCTCAATTCAAATCCTCCCCGGGATAACTACTGATCGGCTACCGGGGAACGCGATACAGCGGTGAACTCGGGTGAGCCCTTACCAGTACCGGATCCATCAAGGTATGTTTCCTTCGTTTAGCACTTGTTGTTACTTCAGCTGCTTGCAGGAACGACGGGCCTACGGGGGACGAGTCATTACCTCAGTCCTATAGCTCGTCGCTGAATAGCCTAATCTGGCTCCAATAGCTCTTCCTCCCGAGCTCGTCGCTGAATAGCCTAATCTGGCTCCAATAGCTCATCCTCCCAAGCTCCTCGCTGAATAGCCTAATCTGGCTCCAATAGCTCGTCCTCCCGAGCTCGTCGCTGAATAGCCTAATCTGGCTCCAATAGCTCGTCCTCCCGAGCTTGTCGCAAAATAGCCTATTCTGGCTTCAGCAGCTCGCTTCCGAGCTCCTGCAGATTGGCCCTCGGTGGCCTCAATGATTCTCTGACTGTTGAGTCTAACAATCCATCAGAGAACCACCGAGTTTGATGTTCCTCCCGATGCCGAATTGACGAGTTCCATTGGGGGTCGAACGGTTTCCCAATTTTGCTATACGCAATCCCAGCCTTCCCTTTGATGTCTGAACTGACGAGTTCCATCAGATGCCGAAGGAAGGATGTAACACCCCCTTCTATATTTACTAATTAACTTAAATAAATAAAATCAGAGTTTTCAAAAAAAATTTCACGCACCTCAAGAGAGTGCTACATTCAATAAAAGCATCATTTAAATAATATTTAAAACTCAAACGCATCTAGTGCGTGAAATATGTATCATAGCCAAGTGGGTTAAACTCTCAAAAACCTGTTTAGAGTTTACAATAATCCAGAAATGGTTTCACAGCACAGCGGAAATACAACCAAGTTCAACATACTCAATACATAATCCAAATCAGTTTAATACATAAGATAAAATGACGATACTATAAACCCCCGTCCCTGGTGTTCCTAATCAGAGTTGACACAATAACCCAAGAAGGCATGGGCACCTTCACTCAGTATCACCTGCACGTTGCCACGAGAGCAGGCAACATAAAAGCACTAGGGTGAGTCTCTTTACATAAATAATAACAAGTATGATAAGCATTATATTAGGAAGACCACTAGTAACACAGCAATTACGACATTTATCATTTAATTATAACATCAAATAATTAGTGGTAACAGGTCAACTAGCAACACAAGTTTTTACTATGAAGGCATGAGTATATGTATGTGTGCAATATGCATGTGGATCCATTCTCTTCACTTTGGCCGAAGCCCACTTCACTTTGGCCGAAGCCCACTTCACTTTATATGCATGCTCTATGTGACTCATGACAATGCATCACAACACAACACAATGCACTTGCCACAACAATTATTAATCATCACTTTTCACTTCGCAATTCCACTTCATTTACAATATTAGGCCGAAGCCTACACATCACTTTATCTTCACCACATCATCACACTTCATTTATCGGACCTCTTCACTTCCTAAGGACTAAATTCCCACCTAAGGACTATTTTGGTGCCTAAGGAATTACTTACCGCATTATGATTAATTTGGTACTTAGAAAATTATTTCGACATATTAGAATTAATTAGACACTAAGGGACTATTTTGTCATACCAAGGATTAATTTAATACTTAGGGACTATTTTGTCACACCAAGGATTAAATTAATACTTAGGGACTAAAAACACCACTTAGACTCCATTAGACACAACTAGGCGCCAAGGGGCAGCCATTTTGGCGCCCCCACCTAGCGCAACACAAGCACATGGCACGCAGCACACTCACAGGCGCCAAGTTCCCTAGCAACTGGCGCCCGTGGACCAGCCACACACACACACGCAGTGGGCGCCAAGTTCCCCGCAAACTGGCGCCTCCTCGCACAAGCGCACGCACCAGACACCGTGTCACGCACACAGGCGCCAAAATTCCAAGGAATTGGCGCCCCACCTCCTGCACCGAGCCACACCGCTAGACACAGGCGCCAAATTCCTAGTGAATTTGCGCCGCACTCGCCCGGCCAGACACGACACCACTGGCGCCATTTTGCCTAGCAAATGGCGCCGCCCCTTCCCAAAGAACAGCCCAACTGTGCCACATTTACCTAGACCAGGCGCCATTTCATGTGATTTTGGCGCCCCCACCTTGAACACACCAAGCCAAAACAATCCAAACACATTTTCATCCAACAATTAAATTCTCAATTTAATAACACTCATCTAGATAATTAATCAACATCATTTAATTCACATATTCTCATCATTCTTCACATTGAGACATTTAAACAAACACCTAGCATGCTATATCAACAACACATTTATTTCTAACACCAAGCTTCATGATAACAACAAATCAAATACAATTACAACAACAATCACAATATTAACACAAAATCCACACAATCAAATCATGCTAGAGCTATTTCCTACACAACACATATCATACAACCTATTATAGATGTAAATGAGAATCCCCTAACCTTGAGTGAGCTAGAACTTCAACCCAATCACCAAGAATCAACCAAATGAAGCACCCCACCTCCTATTTCCAGCAAAACCGAACTCCCTCCTCCCTTGGGTGAAAAATGGAAAATCAAGAACACTTGAAATAAGGGTCAAAGGTTACCACACTAGAAAGAGGGAAGAAAATGGGTAGAAATGGATTAAAGGACTTCACTTACCACACAAAACTCAAAAGAAAGCTCCCTCCTTTCTTCCTCCCTATGCTGTCGGTTCTCTCCTCCTTCTCTTCTCTATTTCTTTCGTTCCTCTCTTTCAAAATGGGCACAATGACACCTTAGTTTAGGAACCCCTAGGTTTATGACTAGCATTGGGCTCACTAATGGCCCTTGGGCCTTATTCCCACCTCTCCAATTAATTTATTCCACCTCCTGAAATAAAAATAAATCCAACTTAAGTATCCTATTTAAATAGATTAGAACCCTATTTGATAAAATAAACTCAACTATTTAATTAACTTAATTAAATGTTGCAAGCCTTAAATAACTTAATTAAATTAATAATTAAATTATTTTGGGCGTTACAAAGGAGACCCATTGCGCTGTCTCCGCCACGAAGGCCGGTCGTCTTACGCGACACCGGTAATAAGGTCGAACGTCTCACGCGACACCGGTAACAAGACCGTGTGTCTCTTACGACCTAGGTAAGAAGGCCGATAAGCCCACAGCAGCCTCGATAGGATGAAAGTGAAGGTCGGGCACCTCAACAGCTCCGGTACCAAGGCCGATCGCCCACAACCGACATCGGTAAGAAGAAGGAGAAGGGGACCCGCAATGGTCTTCCTATATTACAAAGGCAATGAGCCTGCCGACTCGGCGCTCATCTGCTGGCCACTTCGGCTCTTCGTTTTGGCCGCCTCGGCTCTTCTCTCGGTTAAGTTTAAACACTTACACAAATGCGCCTCATTATTCACTCTGATGCCGCGAGCGGCAATGCACCTCACCTAAGCACCCGATCGCAGGTACATTATTAAAACATACATGTTTATACTTAGAACAATAAATGCAACTGAAATGCAGGAAAATTGAGGGCCAGAAAAAGAGGATGGCGCCCATTGTGCTTACAAATTTAGACCGGCCCCGGACATGCCTGAAGCCGGCCAACAACAAATTGAAATTGAGAATTACAAAGGGGGAACCTCAGTTCTCCCCCATTTCAACATCATTTTGTTCCGGGCTCTTTTCTTCATCTTGAGCTGCGTCCGCCGGAGTCTGGACCTCGCCTGCATCGCCGACAGCCTATGGGTCCTCGGTGCCATCACCAGCATTAGCAACTACTTCAGCATCAACCTCGTAAGGAGGATAGATGACCTTGTCTTTCGACAAAATCTTGCCATCTTCAACCCGATGAAGCAGCTGCATGTATTAGGTTTGCAGATTTGGCTCGAGTACTAAGGCCTAAGACATACACCGAGTGTAACCTACCACCGCCATCCCAGCACAGTCGTCCTTCAACTGTTGGCATTTCTTCTCGAGCTCGGAAATCTGAGATGCAGCTCTGACCTCGACATCTTCAGCTTCCTTGCGCACCCGCGCAAGATCTTCACGGGACAGCTCCAGCTCTTTGGCAACGGCAGCAAGTTCGTCGGCTTTCTTCTTGTTCTCGGCAGCTTTAGCCTTCGCCTCGGCCAGCCGCCTCTTCAAGTCAGCGTTCTTCTCGGCTTCCTCCTACAACAGTCGGTTCTCCTTCAACAATTCTGCATACCAATAACCACGTACATGTTTTAGTTCTTGTCGGATCCGAGCTAGTATGGCTTCAATGACACGATTATATGCTTGAGTCTCGAGATACATATCTTCTAGCCGAGCAAGAGTATTCTCAGCGACGGCAGCCTTCATCTTTTTTATGGCCTCGGCCCCTATCTTGGCGACCTTGGCCACGACAGCAAAATCAGCTACATCCTCGACCGATTTCTCCTTGAGCTTTTGTTTTTTATCTTTATGCAGCTTGGCGTCACAAGCTTTTCCATCGCTGCTCTCGGCATCCAGATCCGTAAGCCCTTCCCAGACCTTCTGGAGCACTGTCTGAGGAGCGGGTTTTTCTTGCTCCTCTCTCTTGGAATCTTTATCAGAGCCCGTCTTTGAGCTCTTGACGGCACTCGAAGTGGTATTGGGTTTTTGAGCTTAGAGTCCGGGCGAGAGGTCGGCCCACTTTCCTTCCCCGGCAGCGTACTGGTCTTTTTAGCGACCTTGGGAATTTCAATGATCGGATTGACAAAAGATCTGGCGAGCATTTACTCCAGTTTATCCATGTTACCTGCAAAAGTTAAATCGGAATCAGAACTAGTACGATCAACAAATGAAATAAGAAGATGCGCAAATGATGACTACAGTTATCTAAGTGTTCTTTAAGTTTCTCCTTGGACTTAGCCACCTCGTCGAACATCAGGCCACAGTGGAGTTTCATTCCCCTCTTGGCCAAAAGCTTGCCCCACTTATTGATTAGCTAGAATGATTCTACATCATCCCCTCCAAGGTACTCGGGTCTACCGCGTAATCAGGATTTGTGATTACGTGACCATTGCTTGTAAAATGATGAGCACGACTACAACTCAAAGGGAAGTGAGATTTCACCAGCTCCCCGTCTTGGATCTTCGCAATGGATTTCTTCGCAGACGAGTTCACAGCCTGAACGAAGAAGAAGGCCTCCTTGAAATTTTTATTTGAGTCATTCGCCGGGAAGAAGTACGAACGATCAAGCTTATTCTTAAACCCGATGTGACCGTACCTGCCCGTCTTCGTAGGCTTCAACCTTGCGAGTTACAGTAAACAGAGTAAAAAACACCCGAGCTGATGGTTTCCTGCTGAGGTATTTCATGGCTAGCTCAAAACCCCTCAGGAATCCCCAGCAGTTCGGTAATAATTGCGATGGAGCTGCCCTTAGGTATCTCAACACTTGTTATTGAAAAAAATTCAGCAGAAGACAGACATTCATTGCTTCCAGTGCAGCCCCGTAGAAAAAATATCTGATGATGATCGCTACACACCGGAACCTCGGGCATGAGGGTCAACCTCCACTTCTCCCCTTCGGGTTGGTCCAGGTAATACTTCTCGTAAAAGGAGACAGGCTTGTCCGGTTTCAATCTAGCATGGATTCCATTGCACTCTGGCCGACACCCAATAGCACGCATGACCGCAATGTGCTCGACATGATTCTCGGCCGGTCACGGCCAGAAGCTCTTTGGACGAGAAGATACCTCGGCGTACTCATCCGGCTATGGGAAGATTGCCTATCCAGGCCAGCAACAGGAACCGAACGACTGGACCTCGCAGAAACATTCATGTATGTCGACCTAAACAGGGAGCGAGACCCCTCTGGGGCCGGCATTGGCTGTCCGTCGACTCTCCTTTTCAAGATTGGTTTCCCGGGAGGGATGGTACTTTGCCTCTCTTCACTCTTCATCCGAACCATCTGCAACAGAAGGTGCTACTAAATTACTCTAAGCTACTAGCTACGCTAAGCCGCTTCTTTCCTCTGCCTCGGATAGTCCGAGGCAAATGCAGGTCATCTATCAGTCGGGCGACGCTGATCGGAAGTCAGGCCTGACTAACTACTCTAAAGGTACGAGACTTAAAAGAAATTGAAAAAAAATTGTATCTCGAAACTAACCTCTTCCAGAAAAGATGAGATGGTGAACGAAGATTGGTCTCGGTACGGCGAAAGGATGAAATCATCTGTGGCCGATCTCGGACGGTGGGACGAGGTTTCTTACTACTCTAAAAGCTCTGCAGCAACCTTCTTTCTAAAAATTTAGCAACTGGTGGCAAATGAGGGGTGATGGCACTCTCACGCCCTATATATCTTCCCTTTCTCGCGCCAAGAACGAAGCGTCGCCCCACTTCAAGGCACCTGTCCGACATCATAATGTCAGGATTTCGAAGCGTTGCCTCGAGGCAATCAACTGTCACATTGTTGTTCACCCATCCTCTAGGTAACACGTGGAACCATCGTGATCTTTGAGGGACACAGGAGCAATTCAAGTCGAGGCCGACCGCAGAGCTCGCCCTCGACTTGGGGGGCCACCGTTCCGACCTGGGCCATGAATCCCCGTAGGACATTGGGTTTGGCCCAATCTCTCTTCCAGCACGGCCCAAGTAGTCCTCAACACCAAACGCAACACGATCCGCTCGGTTCTCACTAGACCGACGGTTAAGATCAATCCTCGGGATCCGAAGACCACGGTACGCCCGATTGCTTTATAAATAGGGTACACCCCTACCACTGCAGACGCGTTAGCCATTTAGCTATCTTATACATTCGGGCTCGCGCCACTCTCTCTAGATCTTTTTCTTTCTTCTCTTTCTCGGCCACTCACCGACTTGAAGGCGTCAGAGTGTCTTGCAGGTACCCCCCCCCCACCCGACGTGGATCTCCAAGTTATCTCGGGAGTGCCGAAGAACCATCTCCAAGCCGAGCTCAGTCAATGCTTTTCCGAGTGCCTCCAATTATTTCGCTCCTGGAACCCTACATCAAAGTACCCCCGGGTCAAGGATCGAATCCGAGACCTAGGTGCCGAACAATATATATATATATATATATTAAGAGCGAAGGTTTAAATAATTACTATAAACAGCGTAATAAAATTGGATTCTTTTTGCTTAGTCCAAGTAATTGAACTTAACTCATTTTTTTGTCCTTAGTATAAACAGTTGAGGGTGCGGGGCTTGGGCGGGGAAAATTGACTGTTGTGTGTTTAAACTCGAACTCTGAGCATTGTTCTTTACATTATAAATTTAAGAAAAATGCTATTTTGACAAAAAAAAATTTGATAAATCGACAAGTCACCAACCTACAACACCAATTATCCAAGTTTTTTAGACAAATAGTCAACTTGCTTTTTCACAATTTTCGAGGCGTGGATTAAAAACTTCGTTAATTGACAGCTTGACTATTTGTCTAAAAAACTTGGGTAATTGGTGTTGTAGGTTGGTGATTTGTCGATTTGTCAAATTTTTTTTTGTCAAAATAGCATTGTTGTAGATTTAACTATTTTACAATTAGGTTAAACTTTGAATTTTTTTTGGGTAAACCGATGTATTCTCCACAGCGACGGTAGATATTAATTCTTCGAGGTATCAGAGATCCAGTTTAGGGGTTGATCTCTCCCAACAAATGTTTTTCTACACACACCGATCGATCAAATTTAAGACAAAATGGTTGATGGACCAAAGTATATTCCACTTGTGCCACATTATATTGCTTAAATTTTGAATTTATATAATAGAGAGAGAGAGAGAGAGAGAGAGAGAGAGAGAGAGAGAGAGAGAGAGAGAGAGAGAGAGAGAGAGAGAGAGAGAGAGAGAGAGAGAGAGAGAGAGAGAGAGAGAGAGAGAGAGAGAGAGAGAGAGAGAGAGAGAGAGAGAGAGAGAGAGAGAGAGAGAGAGAGAGAGAGAGAGAGAAATAAAATGCATTAATGTGAAATTCAATGATAGTATAGCAAACAGAGCCTTACAACTATATAAATTCAAAACATACACAATAATACAATAGGAACAATAATAATTGAGAAACATAACAAGCAAAGAGAACAAGATTGACAGTTCTTTCTTTCTATTCTCATAATAATACAAAGTGCTCGGAAACTTTGCTTCCGTTGTTTTCTTGCGGAGGGAGGAATCAATCTTCTTTGCTTTGCAATATATATGTTCACTTTATTTCCAACCAAATATTCTCAAATCCTACAAAAAGTATACACACATAAATTTATCAGTCCCCATCATTATTAGTCAGCCAGCAATGTATTAAATCCTTAAAAAGTTAATCAAGAAAGTATTCAAATAATTTATTTTCTTCATTTAAAAAAAACACTTTAACTTTCCTATTATTCTTTGTTTTAGTGATAAAAAATAATTCGTTAATAAAAAAAATCTCTCTTCTGCTCTTCAAAACAAAGATGTTCTCTATCTTTTTTTTTTTTGATATTGTGGCATATTTTATTGAAATATACAATAGCAAAATCTAAGTAAAGAGTTTTTTCTAAGGTAGCTTTGTAAGAATATCATTACGATAATAGGTTTATATGAAGAAGCTTACTGACCATGAAGATATGGTGCACTACTATCTAGTAGTGGTAAGGAGGAGGAGGAGATGCATAGATGTATTGTGGTGGAGGTGGGGAATGAACCGGAGGAGGAGGTGATGCATAGATGTAATGTGGTGGGGGTGGGGAATGAACTGGAGGAGGAGGTGAAGAATACACGTAGTGTGGTGGAGGAGGTGACTTATAAACTGGTGGTGGTGGAGATGAGTACTTGTATGGCTTCTTTGCTGGTGGAGGGGGAGACTTGTACTTGTATACTGGTGGTGGAGGAGGGACTTGTATTTGTAGACTGGTGGTGGAGGAGAGTTGTACTTGTAGACTGGTGGTGGTGGAGACTTATACTTATATACTGGTGGTGGAGGAGAGTTGTACTTGTAGACTGGTGGTGGAGGTGAAGAGTATTTGTAAGGCTTCTTTGCTGGTGGTGGTGGAGACTTGTACTTGTAGACAGGTGGTGGTGGAGATTTGTATTTATATACTGGTGGTGGAGGTGAGTTGTACTTGTAGACTGGTGGTGGCGGGGATTTGTACTTATATACTGGTGGTGGAGGAGGAAGCGTACTTGTAAGGCTTCTTTGCTGGTGGTGGTGGAGACTTGTACTTGTATACTGGTGGTGGAGGAGAACTGTACTTGTAAACTGGTGGTGGTGGGGATTTATATTTATACACTGGTGGTGGAGGGGAGTTGTACTTGTAGACTGGTGGTGGTGGAGACTTGTACTTATATACTGGTGGTGGAGGTGAAGCGTACTTGTAAGGCTTCTTTGCTGGTGGTGGTGGAGACTTGTACTTGTATACTGGTGGTGGAGGAGAACTGTACTTGTAAACTGGTGGTGGTGGGGACTTGTATTTATATACTGGTGGTGGAGGAGAGCTGTACTTGTAGACTGGTGGTGGTGGGGACTTGTACTTGTACACTGGTGGTGGAGGAGAAGAGTACTTGTAAGGCTTCTTTGCTGGTGGTGGTGGAGACTTGTACTTGTATACTGGTGGTGGAGGAGAACTATACTTGTAAACTGGTGGTGGTGGGGATTTGTATTTATATACTGGTGGTGGAGGAGAATTGTATTTGTAGACTGGTGGTGGTGGGGATTTGTATTTATATACTGGTGGTGGAGGAGAGTTGTACTTGTAGACTGGTGGAGGTGGAGAGTTGTACTTGTAGACTGGTGGTGGTGGAGACTTGTACTTGTACACTGGTGGTGGAGGTGAAGAGTACTTGTAAGGCTTCTTTGCTGGTGGTGGTGGAGACTTGTACTTATACACTGGTGGTGGAGGTGAGTTGTACTTGTAAACCGGTGGTGGTGGAGACTTGTACTTGTATACTGGTGGTGGGGGAGAGCTGTACTTGTAGACCGGGGGTGGTGGAGATGAGTATTTATATGGTGGAGGTGGAGGAGAAGAGTACTTGTAGGGAGGAGGAGGAGAATGTACTGGTGGTGGAGGAGAGTTATACTTGTAGGGAGGAGGAGGGGAATGTACTGGCGGTGGGGGAGATGAGTATTTATATGGTGGAGGTGGAGGAGAAGAGTACTTGTAGGGTGGTGGTGGGGAGTGCACTGGTGGTGGGGGAGAGTTATACTTGTAGGGTGGAGGTGGAGGAGACGAGTATTTGTAGGGAGGGGGAGGGGAATGTACTGGTGGTGGGGGAGAGCTATACTTGTATGGTGGAGGTGGAGGAGAAGAGTACTTGTAGGGAGGAGGAGGAGAGTGCACTGGCGGTGGGGGAGAGCTGTACTTGTAGACGGGGGGTGGTGGAGATGAGTACTTGTATGGTGGGGGTGGAGGAGAAGAGTACTTGTAGGGTGGTGGTGGGGAGTGCACTGGTGGTGGTGGTGGTGATGAATAGATGTACTCGTTTCCTAAAGTTTGTGATGGCAAGCTTATAAGAGAGAATATTGCTATTGCAAGAGTGAGAGTAATAGAGGCCATTGGAGACCCCATTGGTTTTAGTGCTTCTATTAGGAAGCTAGTACCACCCTTTATATAGTCTTCTTTTTACTCATGGAAGACAATTATTCATCCTGGTTGGTGAGTTTTTGAGTTCATATATTATTACAATTCACCTCATGATAAAATTCTTGAATTATTAAAATAATGGACTTGTCCTTTGAATAAGTTAGAGTTTTTGGACCAATGTGACCAAGT
Organism: Oxytropis ochrocephala; assembly: GCA_020916435.1. NCBI lineage: Eukaryota > Viridiplantae > Streptophyta > Magnoliopsida > Fabales > Fabaceae > Oxytropis > Oxytropis ochrocephala. The sequence goes on from CM037095.1 coordinate 54,249,904, forward strand.
GGTTATTTGGGAACGCGGATTTGGAATTGAACAGCTAAGCTTTATATGCATAAAATGTAAACAAAGGAATAAAGTAACTTGCTAATTAGCTGGTAATGTTGACACTGATATTTTTTCCTTTTTATTTTTTTATAATTTACAAAAAGTCTAGATAAGTTGAGTTTTTGAATTCATCTGCCGGATGTATTAAAGTCTAAAATGAACTTTCATGTGAATTTTTTTTTGTGATAAAACAAATAATAATATTTTTTATTAAAACTTTTATAGTTATTAAAATTCATATTTTTTAGAAATTAGATATTGAAAAATTTAGTAGTTCTTAAAGTTTTATAAATTGTCCTTACAATGATTAATGCATGAACTGAATTTGACATTACATTTCATAATTTTAATTTTTAATTTTTTTTGACCGAATTTCATAATTTTTATGGACTTCTTATTATTTTAATATAGATTAGAGACCAAACATGAGAGAAATTAGTTTTAGCTTTTGTACTAAATTAATGATTTTTTCTAATTTATATAAAATTGTGCTAAAAAAAAGGTATGGAGTTCTTTCGATAAAATATGTATTTTTGTGAAGTTTAATGCAATCTAATGAAGAAGCGATCTCTGCCCAATTTGTCCAAGACTTTTTCGCTTCATGAGAAGGCACACAAGTGTTGCCTACAGTTATGCAGGCGCGTATGCAAGACCCCTCTAAAGTCCACTTTGAAGTTGACTAACACGACCTGCATCGATCGAATATGCTTCTACATCTGATATTATTTGTGGTTGTAATATTAAAACTCCAATTATTCACTCTAATGCAAATGTAATCAATGGTATGCATCTTGTTAGTCGTCGCTGGAATGGTTTTATTGATTCATCAACCACTCACCCTCCTACTACCAGGCTAAATTCGCTAAATGTCTCATTGTCGGATCCTACTTCTAATCTAGTGGTAGCAGCTGACATGATAATATTAGGAAAACTTTAGGGTGATGTGTCATATGATGATGGTAATTTCAAACAGGCTGTGTCTGAGGTCCGAAATTCGCTAAATTTCTCAGAGTCTGTTGCTACTTCTAATCAAGTAATAGCACTTGACATGAGAATATTAGGAAAGTTTTAGGGTGAGATGTCAGATAATGTTGTAGAGTCTGTGGCTACTGACGCCCAATGAATATTCAAACCAGGTTGTGTCCAAGACTCAAAAAAAAAAAAAAAAGAAATTGATACAAAAAAATAAATTGGTCGTTGGATATAACACTCATTCAAAGGAGAATTCAGTTTGTGTCTCCTTTTAATCTGGTTTTGTAATTTAGTCCTTTAAAGTGTCTTATAATTTGTTTAATGGACCGTTTTAGGGGCTTTCAAGTTAGGATTTTCTATTATATATTGTTTTGACTTTATTTTCTATTTTTGTCAAGGGTATTGGTCTAGTTCCCCCTTACCTTCTCTTCTGTCTTCTTTCTTTTTTCTTTTCTTTTTTAATAAAATCAATGGGAAGTACTTTTTTCCTGTTGATGTTTTTAAACATTAGAAGGTTTTAATGAGTCTTCTTTCCTTCTATTTGTCGAAAAAAAGATGTTTAAAGCCTTAGTTTGGGCTGGTTGGCCCAAACAGCGACCTTATTCAACGGGTTTGTAAAAACTTTAAGATTCAAAATAATAGTTTACATTTACATATATCACTCATCAACTAAAGTCCTTAATATCATATATGACTTATATAAGTTAAACAGGGTCTGTTATGAGATTTTAGGTGTCTTGAGAGAACACATAAATATGACGCCTTCAACAAATTAATATCATAAAAAAGTCATGTTTTAAATAAGTTTCAAAAGAAGCTTGTAAGGAGAATTACAGTCTCAAATAACTTTGTATGTTTTTTTTGATAAGCAATGGAATTAATAACCAGACAGTGCTAGTGCCCAACCCTTACAAACTTGATTATGCTGGGCGCCGTTAAAAACTCCAAAGAAAGAAAAACCTCATGAAAAGCACCCAAATATCTCAAATGACTTTGTATGTGATTATGAATGTCATAATGTAATTTTTTTTTCAAATACATGTACATATTACTAAATAACAAATCTTTTGATGCCAAAAATTGGAGCCTTCTTGCCTTGTTGGACACCCTTATTTTCTTTAAAATAAGCATAGATACCAACTATTATTATTTTATTATTTTGTGTTAGAAAGAAATTTACAAAGTATTTTAAATCAGTGTACACACATATATAGTCTTCGTCACATTAATTATTGGTTACTTGATCAAAATAAAATTTGTCTTTGCCCTTATATAATTCCATAGCAACCTTTGAAAAACTGTACATGTTATCCTATGTCGTGTCCTCTTCCAAACTAGGACATGGCGGCCACAATATGTTTCTCTTTCTAATCAGTTGACAAATGTTGATATGCTAGAAATTCTAACTTAGATTTTTTCTAAAGAGTATATATATTTTAAAAAGTAAAAGATAATTATTTTGAATCCAAATATCAAGAATTAATATTTTATCATTCTTATGTTTTTTGATACATTGCATAAATCAATATCATTATAATATCACTCATTATAGAGTAAAAAGAAATTAAAAAAAAAAAACTATTTCTTGCAAATTAATATGAGATATCAATCTACCAAAAAAAAAAAAAGAGATATCAATCAATCTCTAAAATTTCCTCCTCATTATAGAGTAAAAAGAAATTAAAAAAAAAAACTATTTCTTGCAAATTAATATGAGATATCAATCTACCAAAAAAAAAAAAGAGATATCAATCAATCTCTAAAATTTCCTCCTCATTATAGAGTAAAAAGAAATTAAAAAAAAAACTATTTCTTGCAAATTAATATGAGATATCAATCTACCAAAAAAAAAAGAGATATCAAAATGTCTTAGTCTCAACATACCTACTACAGCTATATTTAGCCTAACTTTTAAATTAAGTAATATGTATAATGTAATATACCAACGTGCGAGTAACGTTCCATTACATACATAGGTACATGGACTTCAAGTAGGTTAAGTACCCAAGTTTTTTTAAATGTTCCAAGTATAATCATTTTAGTTATATATATCTTGAAAATCCTTATCCCTATCTATATTTAAAAAAAAGTGTAATTTAACCTAAGCTTTATAGGGTGTTCGCGGGTTGGGTTAGATCAATTGTCTTTGATGTGGGCTAATTAGTACTCAACTCGTAGTTTTGATATTTAATCTAGGCTTTATAGGGGCGTTTGCAGGTTGGGTAGGGTTGGGTTGAATTTGACCTAACCTAATACTCAAATCAATCAATTGTCTTTCATTTCGGTTAATTACTCAACCTGTACTTTTAATTATACTAAAATCGAACTAAACCAACCAAATCATCATTAAGTTGAGTTGGGTTCACGGGACACGTTAAAAAGTAACTTTTAAATTCTATTAAAAAGACTCAATCAACACACTTGTGGTAATTGACCACGTGCTAAAAAAATATCAAAACACACCATTCATGCTTAATAATTTGTCCGCAATTTGAATCAAGTCCATCAATCAAGTCCATCGCCAAATACATAATAGCTAAACAAAAGTGAAGGGATTAGTAGGTATCAATTTGAATGAAAGAATAGCTATGATATTAGATTTAGCTTCAGTTTCTACAATAGTAAAAAAAATTAAGTTTATGTGTGTTAGAACATGTTTTTTTATAATAAAAAAATTATATGCCACATCAGTGGGTTGGGTTCATGGGTATGTGGGTTCAAAATGTCTAATTCGCTACCTAAACAAAACATTATTGAAATTGATGGGTTGGTTCAGGTTGAAATCGAACATGATTGGGATGGGTTAAAATGCAAGTTAGTTTGTTTTGGATCGTGAATTCACGGGTTGATCTGCAGGTGAATACCCTAATCGATGACAAATTTTTAAGGAATTGGGATATATATCACTTGAAATCTCAATCGACCATAGAGGAATAGTTAGCGTGTCATATGAAACATTTATGGATTTATGCACCCACTCACCAAACCATCAGCTAAGTAATAACCACACAATTGACTGACCCAGTATCGGTCTAAGACCCCAGGTTGGGGGATATTGTTCCAATATATTAACTTGGCCCCCAAAACCCTAGGAGTCGATGTAAACATAGTCCTATGCACAATGGTATGTAGGCGTGGCTTGCGGCCGTCCTTGGGCATGACGTCATACACCACACCCATAAACATGACATTGATTTGGCGCCGCATCACGAACATTGACTCTATAGACAAACCAGATCACACCAATGTTCGCTTGGAACCCTCTCCAATGGCAACCCTTGACACTTGGGAAGATTGGCATATAAGAGGCGCAATAAGACACGATCAACTCTCTAAGGCTGGCATAAATCTACCAACTCGAGTATATGAATACCAAATGCTATGAGTGCATTATTTACCTTCTAAACACCATATAAATCTACTCACTATGACATTAAAGTGTCTTTGTAAGTACACCTCTCTTCACTACCAAGTATGAACACTAGATAAGATTATAAAAGGTTAAATATGTTTTTAATCTCTATAAAATATGAAGTTTTAAGTTTTGTCCCTAATAATATTTTCTTCAATTTTTGGTCCTACTTATATTTTTGTTTGCATTTTTTATCATTGCAGTTAAGTTGGCTCTTAGATGACAAACGAAATGTTACGTACGCTTACGTCTCACATATTTATTTTTGCTGCCTAGGATGTCAAGTCACCGGCAACATCATATTTTCTTTATAATTTATTCTTAAATAGAATTTTTTGACATTTTTAAAATATTTTTTAGTGTTTATTTTTAAAAAGATATTATTGGTTAATTTTTACATGTTTTATTTTTCTAATAACTTTTTAACAATTTATTTTTAAATACTTTATTTGTCAATAGAAATGATAGAAAATATGACCGAAAAATAAATACTAATTTTCTTTTAAAAGTAATTTGTCAATTTTTAAAAAATTTAGTTGAAAGAACTATTAAAAAAATTAAAATGAAAAGAAAATATGATAGAACATACAATTTGAAATCTTAATCATTAAAAATAATAACGTGAGACGTGTTAGTGTGACATTTCAACAAGAACTAAAGATAAAAATCCTATATATTATAGAAAAAAAATTAACTCAAATTTTAGTATATCCTTGCCTCCTACTATGTGAATTTCAATTTATCCCAAAAATGGAAAAACATAAAATATCTATCTATCCATAACATATTTATTGTCCATGTTCTGCTATCCGGCTTCTTTCAAAGTCATGGGTCGAATTTAGTCTAGGCATACAACAAAGTCATAAATTTTTTAAGAGAGAGTTTTGTCGCCCATAGTGATCTTATCCGATTCGAGGATTAGTCTCTACAATTAGGGGTGTTCGCGGTGCAGATTGGTTTGGTTTTGAAGAAAAAGTTGAATCGAACCACAAGGCAAAAATAGATGTGGTTTGGTTTGGTTCGGTTGGCTCAGAAAAAAAAATCAAACCAAACCAAACCAAATTAATCCGGTTTGGATTGGTTCGTTTTGACGCAGACAAAACACAATTTGAGTACCGTTTGGATAGAGCTTATTTTGAACTTATGCAAATAAATAATTTTTATGTATTATTCATAACTTTGTCAAGGCGGTTTAAGGAAAAACAACTTAGTGAGATACAATTTTTGTTAGTGAGAACTTATGAATTAACATAAAAATTTACTTATCTTCATAAGTTGATTTTTTCATAAGCTCAAAACTAAGTTAATCCAATCGCCCCTTAAATAAAGCGATTTCTTTATTTCCTACATATATTGCTTTGTCTAGGTTTATTTTTGTATATAGGATTTTGCGGTTTGGTTTGGTTTGGGTGCTTTTTCAGAATCAAAACCATGACCGAAACGGAACCGCAAGCAGATTCTCTAATCAAAAAAACCGAACAAAACCAATAGAAAGCGATTTTTGTGATTTTCGGTTTGGTTTGATTCGGTTCATGATTTTCTATTAGTTTGATTCGAACTTTTAACACCCCTATCTACTGCACTACAATTACGCGCAGAAGATATCTAATTTATAATTAAAAACATGGGGAAGTATAATAGCCAGGAAAAATTTGAACAACATTAAATATAGTTTTGACCGGTTCTATGGTGACAAATTCTAATAACGAGACAGCAGAACAACCACGTACTAGTACTAGCCATCGGAGCTGCTTCCATACTCGTTTTGCAGGCACGTGCAAGAAAGTGACTAATGAGTCAGTGAAGAGTCACCATAAAAAGAAAATGGCCAAAATGCACTAAAATGTAGTAATATTTTTTTAAAATAAAAGAAATGGATATAGAGTCTCGTTAAAACTTTATGATGTAAAACTCTCTTAGGGAAAAAACACCAAGAAGGAAAGACTACTCGCCCTAAATTTTATTGATAAAAAAGGGAAAAATAACAGGAAACATAGGGGGACTAGACCAAAATCTATGAGAAAAAACATTTTATTGATAAAATGTAGTAGTTTTCATCATTTATTTTTTACCAAAATTTCAGTTTTGCCTTTTATCCTTTTTTTTTCTAGTTTTGTTCTTTATGTTTCAAATTTGTATCAAAATAATATTTTTTTTAACATTTCCGTCCATTGACTCTAACAGACCTCATGTTGATCATTAACAAATTATGTGGCTTGCTTAGTTTGTTTAGGCAAATAGAATGAGATAAGCCCCGTTAAAACCTTATGATGTTCAAAAACATCAAGAAGGAAAAAGAGTATTTCCCCTGATTTTATTAAAAAAATAGATAAAAAAGAAAGAAGACAGAAGAGAGGTCAGGGGAGACTAGACCAATACTCTTAACAAGAATTGAAAATAAAGACGACAATAATAAAGAATCCTAACTTGAGAACCCCCCTAATACAATCCAACCTAAAGACAAAATATAGGATAGTTTGAAGAACCAAATTTCAAAACCAAATTAAAAGCAGACAGTGACAAAATTTGTTTTTGAACGAGTATTATATCTAACGACCAATTTATTTTTTTGCCTCATTTTCTTCTTTTGGGTCTTGGACACAACCAATTCGAAAATATCATACCGCGAACTGTTCCTTGGGTATCGATAGCCAAAAAGTCTCCAACATCATCTGACATCTCACCCCAAAGTTTTTGTAATGTTTTTATGTCATGGAGATTAGGAAAAAAACATAAATGATCAAACTGAAATTTTGGTGAAACGTGAAGGATGAAGGTGAACTTTTGCCAAAAAAAAAACTACATCTTTATCCCCAATAACCACCAGCATCACCCTCTCATCTCTCACCACTACACAACCACCCCACCACTGCGAACTCTCTCTCTCTCTCTCATCGGCTTCATTAAAGACCTTGTTGATAAGGGTGGCCTTCCACTCATTAGTATCATGATCAATGAGATTGGTTACAAAACAGAGATTAGAATTTTCCGGTTGGGTAGTAGTGATATAAGCATTTTCAGAATTGTGGATCCAAGGATCATCCCATATACGGATATTAGAGCCAGTCCCAACTCTCCATCACATCTCACCTTTGACAATGACCGGTGAAACACAAATGCTACGCCAAACATAACTTTGGTCGTGGCCTATACAAGCCCCCCTGAAACCCCCTGTTGGGAAGTATTTAGCTTTTGATACACATGAGATATTAGCATCTGGGTTGGTAATATAATCTTCCAACCTTGCTTCCCTAGCATAGCCAAATTAAAGATGTGGAAGTGCCGGAACCCCACACCACGGTGCTCCTTTCGCATTACCATGACCGTCAATTGCACATAAAAAAGTGAACATATTTCATTAATTAAAACTTTCCATATTCCCCATTAAATGAATGATTTTTTTTTGGTCGCGAGACGTGGTGACAATTATCACCCGTAAATTCACACAATCGAAATGGAGATCTCGGATTTTAATTTGGGTAACCACGAAAAATGTCTAACCTAATAACTTCAGCATTACCAATTGTATTAGGTCTTACAAGATACTTAAGATATACGATAACTAAATAGGTGCTTATATTTCAGTCCAACATACATGAGCTCAAATTTGTTAATTCCTGAGAGAGATGCTTAATTTAAAGAGAGGTTATCTATTTCACTTGATATAATCTAAATGTTTTAAAGTTGTTTTGTATCTTAACAATTGTTTTACATCTTATACAAAGATTTTTTAGAAAAACATTTGAAAGTTATATAATCTAGTTAATATGTCAAAAAGAAATTTTGTACAAATCCGTTATACATTGCTTTTCATATGCATGGTCAACATCTCGAGTAGGTAGTTCAGTTGGTGAGAGCTATGAGATACCAAAAAAGTGCACCAAAGCAAGACAAACAGGAGGTCCCAAATTCAAACGCAGAAAACTAACATTTCCTCCGACCTCACTATTATTCGCTTATAAAAAAAGAATATGCATGGTCATCTTTTAGAATATTGTTTTAAATTTTTGTTGAAGGCTTTGATAGAGTTATCCACATCTTGAAGAATTGAGTAGTACTTTTTCCTTTGGTGGTTAGGCCCGCCTTCTTTTTTGTGGAATATACAAAAAAAAAATCCTAAAAGAGAAAAGGAGGAGGGTATCCCACAAGAGAAGGACATCACTCAAGAGAAGGAACTATCCCACAAAGAAGGGTATCCCAAAATTGGTGCTTAATAGAATAACAAAAACAATACTTTGTTTTTTTTATTTATTTATCCACTTCTACTGTCTCTCCATTTGTTTTGATAGCCACCACTTTGGTTATTCATTCTTCTACGTACATTTTAGGCTTGCATGAAAAAATCTTGTGTTAGCTTCCCCTTCATAAATCTAACTTTGTCGAGATTTTTGTTTCAGAGAAGACTCTCTTTAATGACCATCTGGTGTCATAATTCTTTTTTTATTGAACTTCTTTTTTCTACCATCTTAAAGCCACCATCTTCTACAACTAGATCAACACACTTGTTCGACTCGCGAACCACGTGAATACTAAGAATATTTGCTTCTAGACTACCAGTATCTGCAAGAACCGCGACATGAGGATAAAACTGGTGGAGGTCTCTATCTGGAAGGAGTTGGCTCATCGCGTTAAATCTATAATTTCACAATCAATAAAATCATGTAACTAGATAAAATTTTATAAATTAAAATTACATGTAAAAATTAACTATGTCATCAAAAAATATAATGACAAATATAATCACATTAAAAATTATTTTAAGTAACTATTTATAAATTATTTTTTTGTATATAGAATATTTTTGTCATGTTTAACAATTATAATTATCAATGTTTTAGTTAAATCCAATCAGAGCAAAAACCCCTATCCGATCAAAAATGTTAAAAATCCTGATTGAATACCATAAATTTTTTTTTAACTAAAAGTCCTGATTGAATACCACATAATTATTTTACTTTTAAAAAAAAATCTTTTAAAATCCCAATCCATTACACCCGACCTTTAGCCTCCATGTAGATACGTGCAAACCCTAGTTACATCTAGTAAAACCAGTGTAGTAATTAAAACCCTAGCAAAGAAAAAGTATCTATTTAATTAACTCAATTTGTTATTTAAAAAATTAAAGTGTAATTTCTAAAGATATATAATCAAAGTAGCTTTTAATTTTATGAATTCTTATATTCCTAGCTACCTTCCAACAATAAGTCAAGAACCCATATGTATTTTTTAAGATGAAATTGATCATAAATAATTCATTTATTAAAAGTCATTATTTAAAATCCTTCGAACGATATATTGTGGAAATTTGTGGGGTTGTTAGCATGTGAATTTGGACAATGATGAACGGTGATGTCTGCTGGAGGGGTGTAGAGACCACATGACAAGATGATACATAATAAATTAAAACTGTTATGTCGATAAGTAAATGGATGGATCTGGTCAATCTATGAGGTGATGTTCATTTCATATGGAACTGGTCAGTTTGAGAGATGACGTTCGTATAGAGTCGTCTGTGAAAATATCAATCATATTAAAGTCATTAACCAAATTAGTGTTAACATCTGAAAAATGGTAAAGTTATTTAGTCGAGTGAAGAATCAGCTGATTGGGAGGTATATAGCCATTAGAAGAACGCGAAATATTAGTAACACTTTCTTTTAGATACTCTCTTCGACACTCACTTTATGATTGTCACCACCACTGGAATCGGAGGCCATTAATTTAGTGGGACCACATGAAATCTAACCAATCATAGAGTGAGTGTTTGAGATAACAGTGTTTTAAAAACCAACTCGGCCCGGGAGAACCGGGAACTTGTGGGTTCACCGGCTCGAATCAACCAGTGGATCAGAAATGCATGGGTTCGGCGAGAACCGGCAGGACTCGGTCGAGTTATGGAAAACTCGGTGACTCGGTGGGTTTTAGCAACCCAGACGAGTTTGGCATGTTTTAAAAAAAAAACTAAACACCATACTCATGTTGTTTATGACTTAATGGACTTGTTTGAAGTTCAAAGTTTTATGAATTATATATAATTTGATAGCATTGTGGGATTATTCAATTTGTGGTGAATTTTTGTTAGACTTTTCTAGACAGGATGTGAAATTTTAGGAAATTAAGTTTTACAGGTACAAATTTTATATAGGTCTTGAAAATTCGTGAAATAGAGACCAAGTCTAGGTCATGCGGTTCAACTGTCGACCCCTCGATCCGACCCTTGACCCAGTGACCCGGTACCTTCACTGAGTCGGCCACCGGTCCTACTTTTAAAACATTGTGAGAGAGCGTCTAAAATAGAGTGTTCTAGCACTTTTCTGAGAAGGACATGATGTGGAATCAACACATAAACACAATAACTGAGTAATGTGCAGCAGAAATAAATTCCTCAAATTCTTGCATATGAGGAGCAACAACGAATATGTGGCGGAAAATAGAACGAAATAAAAACGCATAATGAACACCAATATTTTTAATGTGGAAATCCCCTCAAAGCAAGAGTAAAAACCACGAGTCGTCCAGACTAAGAAAATAGCTCTACTTAATCAAATATGGGTACAGGAGAGTCTCAACAATATGCACACACCGTGCCAATAACCAACCAAAATAACAAAGCACAAAAGCTTACAAACCTAATTTAAATATATACAAAGCACAAAAGCACAAAATTTACACCACAAACATTCAAGTTATTGTCCACTTGAATTTCATTATTATTTAAATATATATAATTTTTAAAAATAAGTATTAAGATGATTCAATATTATTTAAAAGTTTAATTTTTGAATAAAAATTAATTTTGTATTTTTTTTAGATTTTGATATTCTAGTCTACTTTAATTTTTTTTTTTTTAAATTTTGAGTTTTTTTTAGTATAGCGAACAAGATGGCTCTGGGATGGTTGATGAACTACATTAGAGTTTCAGAATTGTCAACTTGGCCTAGTAAAAAATCAATAACGAACAAAACTAAGGTTATTTAAATATATTGATCTTTTTTTTTTTGACAAAAGATCCATATATATATATTGATCTTTTAAATTATTGTTTTTTTGACACACACACACACACACATTAACAAAAAAAATTATTGTGATCATATTTTTTAAAATTTGATGGCCAAGACTTGAGCTTTAATATTTAAACCAAATTAAGGTTTTTTTGAATATAGTGATGTTATTATTATTTTTTAGTGATCTTATTCGAGTGAGACTAATCCGACCTCTGCTAATTAATATTGCACGGAAGGAGCATCTAATACGATCTCTTAAGCAAGTTGTACGGAATGTTTACTCCTTCAATGACTTCTAGAACATACAATGTATACATGCAATGACTTTTCCAAGTTTTACATAGCCAAAGTGTTTAGGTGACATGATTAGATGTCTTTATCTCTGAATAACGAATTATTTTTTGACATTTCGTTATATAACTTAGCTGGACAACATAATATGCCACCAACCTGGAAATTACGTATAACTTCTTCCCTTTTTATTTTTATTGTTATACTGTCTAATCATCATGCCAGGGAGAGCAAAACCGGCCATCGGCAATTATTAAGGGTAAAATAACACATTTTAAAGGTTATATTTTTTTTAGTTATATTGTGTTAGAATAACAATGGTCGGTCCGAGTGGTAATTTGGTTTGAATCTCATTCAAATGTCTCGAGTTTAAATCTTGTATGCAGTATAAACTGTTGTTGAGAGGAGAATCACGCGAAGCGAAAAAGCTAGGTATGCATGTAGTCAAAAAGTGGCAGATCTTGAACAAAAAACCCCGGGTGAGTCGCCAAATTTGAAAGAAACACGGAGAAACGATTTGAGGTTGATACATAAAAAGTAATAATGATGGTGAAACTTAATTAAAATATAACTAAAATGGATAAATATAAATTTAAAATTAATTATAAACAAAATTAAATGACTAAAATAGTAATTTTAATTTAACATAGAGACTCAATTGAAGTAGTTTGCTAAAAGATAATTTAAATTAAGTTGATTTTAAATTTACATATATATATATATATATATATATATATATATATATATATATATATATATATATATATATATATATATATATATATATATATATATATATAACAAATTGTTGTAGCACTAACGGTAAACTTTTGCATAAAGAGGCGTTTTTATTTGTGATAACAAAAAAATTTCCTAATTGGGAAACGAACTCGGGACATAAAAAGACACATCCAGCCTCAACCACTACGCTGTGACATTTTACTATGGGAATTTGCGCAAACATATTATATATTTAGTAGTTGTTTATTTTAAATTAGGGATATCATAGTAAATTCATAAGAATTTTTAGGGCGGGTTGTGGTCCTCTCCAGCCCATACAAATATCCTCTCTGGTACAATCAAGTTCCTAAGCGTAGATTAATCATCAAGAGTTCTCGCATATACATGTGTGCACCAATAACAAAATAACTAAAAAATATATCAAACATATATATAGTCTATCTTTAATTATATGTTTGGTTGTAAGAAGAAATAAAGAAAATAGAAAGAAATGCGACTGAATATCAGAAGAGAAATATGTGAGAAATGGAATAAAAAGAAATGTGTTCTCTCTCTCATTTGTTTCCTTAATAAAAAATGAGAAGAGAGAAATAGAATTGTCTGCGAAAGGACAAAAATATCTTTAACTACAAATGGAAATTGAGAGAAAGGGTATAAATGAAAATTGAGAAGAAAGAGTACACTTTCTCCTCTATTCTTTTTAAAATTAAATGGGAGTGAAATCCTAATCCAATAAAACCCACATGTATTACTATTTTTTTTACCAAGAAACCCACATGTATTACTACTTTTTTTTTGACCAAGAATCCCACATGTATTACTATTATAACCACCAGGACACACACTTGTGCTCTGCACGGGCCTGACCGGTTATGAAATTTTCTTATAGATATTAACTAATCAACAGTTATGTTATATGGGCTCAACCATTCTCATAAAAATAAAGGATTTTTTTGTGCCCCACCATTTGACTCGATACCCCCCACACATACGGTGAAAAGACTAAAATACCCCTAAAAATTACAAATTTACAGAATATTGACCATTTCTCACTTACATATGATTTGACCATAAATATTGTAAAACTGATTGTATTTACCTTCCAGAGTTTAGGGATTAGGGGGGAATAAAAATGATGAAGCGTGAGATTCTTAATATCGTGGGGTTAATTCAATCAACTCCAATTCACTTGACCCAAAAAAAAAGTAAGTTGTTCTCTAGCATTTGCTGAAGCTGAAACAATGTTAGAGTACTGTGTTGATTGGGCATTTGAGCAATGTGATCGTGTCGTATAAATGACTCCAAAATTCCCACCTCGGATGTGATATAGCCTAAAAAAGAGTTTATAAGTAGGAAACATCTCTCAGCTTACAAGTCAGTTTGGTGGGATTGAGTTAGGCTCAAACCACATTTTAAGATGGTATCAGAGCCAATCCAAGATTCGTTGGGCCACCCGCTATCAGGCCACTCGGGTCACGCTCCAATTGTCCAGTCATGGGCGTGAGGGTGTGTGTTAAGAGTCCCGCATCGAATATCTCCGGTTGTCGATCCCAGGCATGAGGGTGTGTTAAGAGTCCCACATCGGATGTGATATGAGCCGAAAAGAGTTTATAAGTGAGAGACATCCCTCACCTTACAAGCCGATATAAATCAGATTGGTTCAATTTTTGTCAGTGGTATGTCGGTCCAAAAATATAGAGTGGGGGTATATTGGTAAACAGTGGGATATAAAATGAGGGGTACATTTTGATAATAAAAAAAAGTGTTGGACAAAAAAAATTGTCAGGGGTATGTCGGTCCAAAAATATACAGTGGGGGTATTTTTGATAATAAAAAAAAAGAGTGTTGGACAAAAAAACAATGAGTGGGGTCTTAATTTTTGCTAGATTAATAATGGATATAAAGTTTACATTATTTACAAATATGCCATCCAAAAATTTTTTTCCCACCAAAAGTGGGTTATAAAGTAGATTTAGCCATTACTAGCCTTATTACCCGTGCGATGCACGGGGTTGACTATATTTAATTTGATTTAAAGTTAATTTGTTTTTAAAGGCAATAGAACTGGAGTTGTTTTACGCTATTCATCAAATTTTTTCTACATTTGTGGTGTGTTGTCTCTTGTATATTATGAGAGGGGAAATTTTGACTCTATAGTCAATTAGTATTATGAATGTTTATAAGGGAGTTGTTTTTTTTAGATAGACAAAGTGGTTAGGAATTAGTGTGTTAGTTGTTAGAGGGGAGAGGGGAGCGGGGTTCGAACCCCGTACGCCTACGTTTTTCCACCAATAATGTCCCTTTCACTCAACCATATGTGAGCTACCCTTTTGGGACTTATAAGGGAGTTGTTAACGTTTGTTAATTGTGTCTCATTGCCTCATTTCCCAACCTTTAATTGCGGCTTTGAATCAGACATCGGCTTTAATTTACTCTCTCTTCTTTCCTTTAATGTCTTCCGATTACATTTTCATGGATTTAATATATAATCATTATGAAATTACTCACAGAGGAAAAATGGAGACAGAGAATGGAAATCGATCCTACCTAAGTTTGGTTTAATGAGAGAGAAAAAGGTAAAGAGGAGGAAACATCACTAAATAAAATGTGTTCAAGGAGAGAGCCACATACAAAGTTATTATCAATTCACTGAATTAGTTGTCAAATGGATTTTATTACTTTACTTTTACCAATTTTTGATAGATTTAGATTAACTTTTATTTTTCATGAAGGAGAACTATGAAAATAAGGAATTGAGATTTCTCTGAATTCAAAATTTTTTCAAAGCAACTACATTCAAATGCATTTAGAAACATATTCTTATTCTTTGTAAAGGCATCAGAACTGAAGTTGTTCTACCATGTTGTCTGTTATTTTTCATCTAACTATTATTGATGAATAAACTTCGCGATTTGAACTTCAAAAAATTTTCGGACCCTAAAACACCCTAAAGTACATTATCAAGATCGCGACTTTACGTATTTTATCACAAACTTGTTATCATTTTTACCACACTAATTATTTACGATGAAACTTACGGTATTTGAAGGATTGTATTTTTTTCTTGAATCCTAAAGTACCCCTAAACACATCACTTAACATTTCACTTTACGTATTTTGTTACAAAATAATTTTTTCCCATCAACTACACCAAAGTACATTGTTTAGCATCACGCATTCGTATTTTGTCATGAAATTAAATCGTTTTCACCGAAAATTTGCATATTTAAACGTCAAAAATTTTGAAGACCGCAAAGTACCTCTTAAAATATAAAAAAAACCTTGGATGTGGTAAAAACTCTATTGGGGAGAACTACACGGGCCAACAAAACCGGATACTCGTGGTCACCGGACTCTAACGTAAATTAATCGTTGACAAAGTCGATGAAAACTACGCACCAATAACATAGGGAAAAAAAGTAAAAGAAGAAAAAATAAATAATAAACAAACGGAAATAAATCTGTTTAAAAACTCATGGCCAAACGTGTGGGCCACTGGATCGTTCTAAAATAATACATATAAGGAAAAACCTATTTTTTCTTGTAAAACTAATTTAGCTTACATGGTGACACGTGACACATCCGAAAGTAGCCCAATTGGTAGTGGGAATGCATTGAACTTGTACTTGAGTCTCGAGTACAAGGTTCGATTCCCACTGAAAGCAAAAACTCTAATTGGGGTAGAGAAAGTCGTGATGTACTGATCTTTGGCAGCCTACTAAGATAGAAAGGGACCCAGACTGTTACATAAAGTAACCCTAAACACACCGCTTAACATTTCACTTTACGCATTTTGTTACAAAATAATCTTTTCGCCCCTCAACTACACCAGATCACATTGTTTAGCATCACACATTACATATTTTGTCATTAAACTAAACCGTTTTTCACTGAAAATTTGCATATTTAAATAATTAAAAAATTTCGGGACTGTAAAGTACCCAATAAAATATAAAAAGAAAAAAAAAGAATCTTAGATGTAGTAAACACTAATGAGGGAGAACCACACAGACTGACAAAGTCGAATACTCGTGTGAGTCGGACTCTCAACATACATTAGTCATTGGCAAAGTCGATGAAAACTTTGTACAAATGACATAGGAAAAAAAATAAAAGAAATAAAAACATAAAAAACAAAACCAAAAAATTAAAGCAAAAAACAAAAAAAAAAGTAAAAGAAAAAAGAGAAAAAAAAGACGGATATATCTAGATAAGCGGAACATATTTTTAGATCAAACCATCGTATCTTGTCACTTTGGCGGGACATTGTTTTTTTTTGCAGCATTTCCTCTTTTTTTCTCTTTTTTCTTTTACTTTTTTTTTTGTTTTTTGTAAAGGCATCAGAACTGAAGTTGTTCTACCATGTGCGATGCACGGGGTTGGCTAAATTTAATTGTATAATCGAGTAATTAAATTTTTATAAAGACTAATTAATATCCCGTCGTGCTTGAAAGCAATTTCGCATGAGCCAACACCGAGTTTGTCAACTATGAGAATTAAACTTAGGAGCACGGATCGACACCGCGTGCGCCATATAGTAGCCTATGTCATTGGGCAAATGGTGTTAGTTTGCAAAATATACAATTTAATAACTGTGAATAAAAATTGAATTATAAATATAAATTAAATAAAAAGATTATCGATTTTAAAAGGAGCATTAACAAAGACACAAACCCTCCTTAGATAAAATAAGAAGAGAAAATCTAGAGAATTTGAATAACATAATTTACATTCATCAAATGCAAATATTAAAAATTAATCCATAATTAGAATGAAAAGAAAACAATACAATTAAAAAGTGAAACGCGTAGGGGTATCATGCATGGTTGAAGGAAAACCCATGATAAAATAAGAGTAGTTATACAAAGATTGTAAATGTATTTAAATACTCACTTGGAGTCAATGTAACAATAATGTACTCAAATATTAAATAAAGATAAAAATATAAACACAAATTAAAGAGTGGTTTTAATACCCATTGGTCCGAAATGATCAAAAAAAAAAAAAAACACAAATAAAAAGTAAAGCATGTGGTATTGTGTTTGGATGGATGAAAATTACCAATAAAATAACAACATCTATAAAAAGTTCCACCGAATTTATTGTTAAAGGACAAAATTTGCATATTTAAACATCTAAAAATTTTCGAGATCTGTAAAAGTGCTTATAGGGTGAGAGAGCAAATCAAATCTCTCTTTGGTGAAACACTAAAATTGGATTTGTTGGATATTGTTTAAAATGTTGTGAATGGTTAAGATTGAATCAACCAATATTAAATATCAATCATTGATGAATTTTTATATTACATCCTATTGTCAATTTTAGTGCTTTACCTGGTGAGAGATTTAATTTCTTTCTTTCACCCAAACTCCTTAAAATATAAAAGAAGTAAAAAGAACTGAAGGAAAAAAAACTTAAATGGTAATACAACAAAAAAGAAAGAAAAAAGGACAAAAAAAAATGTCACTTGCGCGTTCTCACGGGAGTCAATGTAACAACAATGTACTCAAATATTAAAGAAAAATAAAAATATAAACACAAATTAAAGAGTGGTTTTAATACCCATTGGTCCGAAATGATCAAAATAAAAAAACACAAATAAAAAGTAAAGCATGTGGTATTGTGCAGGGATGGATGAAAATTACCAATAAAATAACATCTATAAAAAGTTCCACCGAATTTATTGTTAAAGGACAAAATTTGCATATTTAAACATCTAAAAATTTTCGAGACTGTAAAAGTGCTTATAGGGTGAGAGAGCAAATCAAATCTCTCACCGGTGAAACACTAAAATTGACCGTTGGATATTGTTTAAAATGTTGTGAATAGTTAAGATTGAATCAACCAATATTAAATATCAATCATTGATGAATTTTTATATTACATCCAACTGTCAATTTTAGTGCTTTACCGGTGAGAGATTTAATTTCGCTTCTTTCACCCCCTAAATTTCTTAAAATATAAAAAGAAGTAAAAAGAACTGAAGAAAAAAAACTGAAATAGAAAAGAAAGAAAGGAAAAAACTTAAATAGTAAAAAAAAAATGCAACAAAAAAAAAAGAAAAAAGGACAAAAAAAAATGTCACTTGCGCGCGCAAGTGACAAGCCGATTAGTATATACTAGATATGTAGGGATAGGGATTATTTAATTAACATGTGTTTTGCTGTACTAGCTCCTGTTGCATTTCGATAGGGAGGAGCATAATTAATAATAAAGACTAAGATGCCTTAAATTTGTTTATATATATTAACAACCAATTCATTGTATAATGTTTTTGATCAAACAATTATTGTCACTTCAGTTAACGACAAAGAAGTTATACCATGAAAGGGATGCACATTCTAGGTATAGCACGCATGAAAATGAACAAGATCAGATTTTCACAATTTAATTATGTGGGTTATAATTTAACAACCGTTCCGACTTGGGCTGCAGCGCCCCAGTGAGCATTGGGCCAGCCCAACTCTTCGGTCTATTTTGTCTTTCATCGCTCAAGCAAGGCCGACGGCCAGGTGTCCCTCCTTCTCTTCTTTCTCTGCTCTGTCGCCTTGGTAGCGTTGGAAGAGCTGGGTTTGGGCGTCGGTTCAGCGCGGGTAGACGAGGCTTGCCCGTCCTCCTTCTTCTGCGTGCTCGTCAGCACAGTGACACGTATCTCAACATTTGTGTCGGCTCGGTCTCGGCTGAAAAAGCGGTCAGATCGAGATCATCCATTTTATCACGCAAAATAGAGAAACAAAAGGAATTCGGCGTCGATGATAGCCCTGGCTTCACCGAAAGCAAGAAAATATAAAAATGCAAATACAAGGTCTACATTTCTCAAAGTAATCGTGCAACTCTGCTTGGACTTAGCCAAAGCATCGAACATTACGCCGCAATTTAGCTTCATGTTCTCGCTTCGGCCAATCTCTTGCCCACTCATCTATCGATCGGAATGACTCCTTATCGTATTCATCTGTTACTCGGCCCGACATAATAGTCGGGGTTAGTAATGCGCGTGTCCTCCTTTGGTGAAGAAATGAGCTCGGCTCGGTGAGCGGAAAATGAGGTCTCAATAGGGGTCCTCTCGCCATCTCGGCAATGGATTTCTTGGCGCTGGTTCACCGCTTGCACGAAAAAGTAGTTTTCTTTGAAGTTAGGTTGGAGTCGTTCACGGTAAGAAGTATGATCGGTGCGGTTTGTTCTTAAAACCGATATGCTCGTTATCTCGCACTTCTGTGCAAGGCTACATTTCCGAGTAATGTGATAAAGAGGAAAAGAATACCCAAGCACTCGGCCTCCTTCCAATGTACTTTATTGTCAACTCGAATCCTCTCAAGAAGCCCAGCGATTCGGCATCAAGATCAATCGCGACGGCGCGCTCTCGTGTATCTCAACACCGTTGTTGGAAAGAGTTCAATGGCAACAGGACGTTCATGGCTTCGGGCGGCCGCTCCATAAAAGAAATATCCAATGTAGCAATGCTCGCCGCAGATCGAACCCCGGCACAAGGTGATCCTCCATTTCTCGCCCTCGGGTGAGTCCAGGTAATATCTTTCATAATACTCTACAGGTTTGTCCGATTTCGCACGCACAGAATGCTTGCAGATCTCGGTCGATACCTAGTTATAAACATTCTCGAAGCACTCAGAGTGGTTCTCCATGACTACCTCGGCAGTGGCAAGGCGAGATGTTGCTTCGTTGTCGTCCTCGAAGCTCGGGGTCGGCGGCCTCTCCCAACTTGACTAAGGCACTGAAAAGCTTGACTTCGTCGACATATTGTGGTAAGCTGTTTTGAGCAGGGATCGGGAGCCTGCTGGCGCCGGCATCGGGTGGCCATCTGCCCTCCTCTTGAGAATCAGTTTTCCCGGCGGCACGGAGTTTTTCCGTTCTTCACTCTTCGTCCGCACCATCTGCAATAGGAGGCACGCTGCTACACCACTCTCCCTTCGACTTGCTATTTACATGCCTCGGGCCGAGCAGGGCCAAGATAAGGCGAATAGAAGCAAATCTCCCCGACAGGAGATCGCCTCGGTTCAACTACCCTACGATATTCTACAGGTACTAATCTCTAAAAGTATTGATAGAATAAAGTTACTCGGAATTAACCTGTATGTAGGAAAGTGAACTCGGTACGTAAGTGACTCGGACCTGGAACGAATAGAGCTTGAACTCGCGCGGTGAGGGTGAATCGTACGGTGGCCTGAAACTTTCTCTCTCAAGAATTCTGCGCTCCTCTCTCTAAGACAGCGTTCGCCAATTGCAAATGACAGGAGCCTCTCCTTTCTTCCCTTTTATATATACTCGCTCTTCACGCCTGCAAGCGGTGCGCCATTCTACTAGTCACAACGATTCAACTTCCTCCGACAAGATTCCTCGAGCAGTCCAAACGACGCATTCCTGTCGCATTGATCCCCATGTGACACGTGGCTCAGCACAGGCGAAAAGGCAACTTAAGCCGAGGTCGAGCTCCATGCTCGCCCCCGACTGGGGGCCACTGTTCGACACTGGCTGCGGCGCCCGGTGAGCATTCGGGCCGCCCAACTCTTCGCCCATTCGTCTTTCATCGCCCAAAGAAGGCCGACGGCCAGGATCCTCCCGCCCGATCTGACGGCTACGGTACGCCTTCTTTCCCTATAAATAGAGGTCCACCCCTCTACCCCGGTACGTTTTTCTCATTTGCTACATCGCTCCCTATGAGCCCTTCCTTCCTCCTCTCTCTTTTCATTCTCTGCATGCTTATCTTATCCGCTTGCATATACTCGGACATATACTGACTTGAGCGTCAGAGTGTTTTGCAGGTACCCCCCACCCGACGTGGGCACGCTTGGACCTCCACCACTTGAGCCTGGATTCCGAGCACCAAACAGCAACAAGATGATCTCGAGACAACTAATACCCCTGGCCGGAGAGCTTCTTCAAAGCCTAGGTACCGAACAACAACTAATGTGAATGTTGTCACCCACAAACACATATACAACCAATAACTAATGTGATTCATTTTAATTATCTGGTTTACCTAGCCTTAGTGTCTGGCCTTTTGTGGATTATAATTTTTGAGCCTGAAAGGCATTGCCTTATAGCAGTAATTATCCTTATGGGTTTTCAGTGCAGTTTTTTCTTGGTTTGCCGGGTACATCGATATTTGATTGTATCTGGAATATGCGTCCATAAAGGATAGGAGTCGGAATCTGGACGAGTTGTCTACCAATTTATCTTACACACGTTCTCCACTCTCCATTAGACTTTGACAAGTACAACATTTGTAAACAAGGTAGTGTATTTTGGTAGCTTTGAAGGCAGCCTGAACCTTTTTATTGAACTGAATTCTTATGCGTTGTGCCACGCACTTTGCGAGTTAGGTGGTGGCAAGCATTAAGTGGGAGATACCCAGCATGTCAGCTGCACTCCATGCAAAGATAACCCAGTTGAATAGGTAAGAACTCTCCATTCGGCTCGAGTCACTTGATTTTCTTCTTCAACTTTTTTAGGAGAGCATCATTCTTCTCATCTTCTGAGCTATATGGCTTGTAGCGAGCGTCTAGGTCAGCAACATTGACGTTGGTAGCCTTGCTATGTTTCTTCCCTAGATTCTCGACAGGAGTGGACTCCTTTTGATCGGCCTTCAAGGAGAGGTAGTGGCACCTCTTTGTTGACTCTATCTTCAAGTGTACATTGGAAGATACTACTTCATCTTCAAGTGTACATTGGAAGATACTTCTCCTAACCAGGAATGGGGTTTTCGCAGTTCTGGTTAGTGGTTCATCACCAAAGGTTACCAAGACCTCAATATATTTGAGAGGTCGGGTTTTTGAACCATTAAACTTGGAAAGGCCCATTCCTCGATATGGGGTGAGGCCTCCTCTAAGATATTTATCTTGGTCAGTAGCTTAAGAAATATTATGTCTGCCGAGCCTTCCTGGTCAACTAAGATCCTACTTACCTCAAAATTCAGCATGACTGCATGAATAAGCAATGGGATATACCTTTCCGGCTTTCCATCGAGAAGATCTTTGTCTCCAAAGGCCAAGGGGGGTCGGTGGGAATTGACTTCGGCTATAGAGGTGGATGCAATGTTCATAATTTCTTTAAACTTTCTCTTCACGGTTTTCCCAATTGCTCCACCTTCAACAGGGTAGCCACCCGAGATGACCATGGCCACACGTAAGCCCCTTGAGCTCTGTTTTTCAACTTTAAAAGAGGAATCATTTTCGTCCTACTTTGTGGTGTTGCCGACTTCATTGACAAACGACCTTCCCCTTTCAAGGGGACTGAGATCGCTGAAGTTCTTCCTCTTTCTTCATGTAGTTTCAAAGCGCGTTTCACTTGTTAAATGTCATGCTCTGTACTCTTATGTTACCGACATATTTCTTCTTCAACATCCAAGGCTTATGCTCGAGGGCTTTAGAAGCTTCACATTTATGAACTCGGTATTCCTTCATACGGTTAAGATCTTAGCTCGAGATGTGTGCAACGGAGTGTGCTCCGAGAAGCGGAGAGTTTTGACACGGGGTTCACGTGTCGTGTTTCCATGTTCCTTCTTCTATCGAACTTCTCATTTATGCATGTTCTTCACAGTGGCCGGTCTCCCTACTTCTTGGGATGCTAGTTGGTGTTCCTCGTGTTCAATAAACTTCTAGGAGAGAATTAGGAAGTCCTCAAGATTTCTCGACTGGTTGGTGCTGATCTTAATGTGGAACAAGCTGCCTTCGCGGAGGCCTTCTTCCATGATATAAAGTCTCATTTCTCCAATCACATCTCAGGCGTTGACCATCTCGTTGTTAAGTCGCTCAATATGCTCTCTCAGAGTTTCGTTCTCACCTTCTTGAACAACCTTGAGGACCTTGGCCGACTTCGGCTTGCGTCTCGGCCGTGAAATGAACCAAGAAGTGTTAAGCGAGATGGGGCCAAGAGGACACCAAATTCAGACGTAGTTCATGAAACCATGCCAAGGCCTCTTTGTCAACATGCGTGGGAAAATATTATACTTGACTATGTCCCTCGCGTTCGGATAATAGAGCATCAACTAGAAGTAGTCAAGGTGATTGTCGTGGTCTCCGAATCCGTCGCACATGTTCAGAATGGGTTGTTTCTCTAGTGATCTTGGAATAGGGTAATCATCGATCTTCTTGGTAAATAGTCCTCGCCAAGATGAGTTTGGGAGCTAAGATTGACCTCTCAATGAAGGTAGGCACTGACTCACTTTGGCCGGAGACATTTTGTATCTCATATCCCCACACCTTTCCATGTGAGGAGACCTCTCCCAGCCTCTATGTCGCGGAGACGACGAGGCAAGCGAGGATGTGTTCTTGGATGGGGTTTCAGCCAATAGCTAGGATCCGAGCACGTTGAGAGGGCTTCGGTCCTCCCCGCATCACGATGATGTGTCATGAGCCACGATGCTCGTCAGGCGAGAACGACATCATTTCGACACCACGATATTTGAAGGGGTGACCGCGAATGCTGACGTCCAAGTAGCATAGCAATGTGAGCTTGCATAGTGGCCATTTCTTTTTCAATGTTTTCTACTCATGTTCTTTGCTCGACATAGACTTTGGCCTGATTACTAAGGAGTTGAACCAAGTCTTGCACCGCTTATGTGCCAAGATAGGTGCCACCCCGTCAGTATTATGAGGTGGTGGGGTCATCTGTTGTTCGTCATGTAGCTCTTCAATCGAGATGGTCTGAGCCACACCTTCTGGCATTGGCGTTGCAATTGCGTGAGGGATGATTTTGCTTTCGAGGCGTTGTGGACCTCGGATGCGAGCCCCGCACTTTGGAGCCATGGAAAGTATGTGATGCTGTGAAGTGCACGGCGAGCCTAGGTGCTAGAGAATATAATAATTCATCCTAATGATAATTCGGCTGGTTTTTCCAACTATTGCCAAGGAGGGTATCCTAATCAAAATGGGAGTGCATCACAGGTTTAGTTGAACCATGTTCTAGCAGTCCTAGTAAAGGAGCCCTAATTCAGGTACCTTTTAACTAAGTGGTCTCTCAGTCTCGTAATTTTTCCAATACCAACACTAAGGGACGGTATGCGCGAATGCTACAATTAATTCAACTAATCTTCAACATGAACATGTATAGATGTCTAGAAGGCCACATGGAGGCCCTACTGCAGCAAGAGTCCACCCTAGACTAAGGGAATGCCTTAATTTGGCTCGGATGGAGGCATGTGTAGGCCTTGTGTCCTATTATTCGAATCGAGAGACATGAGTACCATATCCACCGGTTAGGCTAATATACTACCTCACCAACCCTTCTCGAAGGAGTTGTTCATCCCCTTGGTGGGTTCACATCCATTACAACCACTTGTAGGCAATCTGGATAGTAGACATGGAAAATTGTTTCACCATACTTGATTATTCAACCAACTGTTCAAGAAACCTTCCTTGCTAATCCTCGAAAAGTTACTCCAGAGCAAACATGGGGTAGGTCAAAGCACCTATATAATTTTATTTCGACCCTCCCGAGCTTGAAGTATTGCACCTACCACTCAAATTTCTAACAACTTTGATAGTTAAATATAGACTAAACTTTTAATTTATCATTCTACTTGGTCTCTAAAGTATATAAAATAATAATTTGTCCTTAAAATTTATGAAATTTATCAAATTGGTCTATAAAATATTAATAAATTTTTCTCATTAGTCCCCATATGAGACTACTTATAAAGCAATGGAAATTAATTTGACGTATGTAACAAACTTTAGGGTCTACTTATTATTTATACATATTTAGGGACTAAACAAGAGAGATGGTATTCCACATTTCCAAGACTAGAGGGTTTTCTGGTGGAATAGTAGTTTCACGGCGCGATTGTAGAGTGTAGGGTACTGTCTTGACTATCCATCTTGACTATCCATTTCCAATCACTAGTGCAAAAAAGACTTTAAACAGCATCAATTAGTATCGGTTGTTTAAACAACCGATACTAAATGTAGAACCGGTGGCAATTTTGAAATTAAATGGAAGTTTTCAATTTTCACGTTTACATTTAGTATCGGTTGTTTAAACAACCGATACTAAAAGTCTGTTCATGGGACGTTTAGCAATTGGAAACGCGTTACTAAAGGGCGTCAAGCACATTTAGTATCGGTGTTCTGAACAACCGATACTAAAGAGCCCTTTTATTTTGCTGAACGTGCGCGTTCTTCTCTCCTTCTTTCCTTCAAACACATTTCATCACTCTCGAACACAACACAACGCAGCTCCCTCACTGAAATCTTCGTCTTCCTCACGGACACATCGCAGCTCTCTCAACACAAGCAAGCTTCTCTCACCGCCGTTCGTCTCACCGCCGTTCGTCTCACGCACGAAGCTCTCTCTCACGCACGAAGCTCTGTCACTCACGGCTCTCTCTCACGCACGAAGCTCTCTCACGAAACCCTACGTTTTCAGAACGGCGCTCTCTCACGAAGCTCTCTCTCACGAACGGCGCTCTTCCCTTCAGTTCCAGAACAGCCTTCTTCTCTCACGGTTTGTATTCTTCTCTGATTTGATTACTTGCTTTTGTGAAACCCTAAAAGTAAGAGAAGATGGAATTTGAATTTGAAACCCTAAACTGTGTTATATTTGCAGATTTGCTTGATTTTGGTCAAAGTTCTCTGATCCTCTAACATCTGCAGAAGAGCTTCTAGGGTTTGATTTCAGAAATTGAAGGCATAGTAGGTAATCTGTACTATTCATTAATTATTGTCTAAATGTAACTATGAAGAGATATGCATTTTTTAGTGGAAATAGTTTCTAATGTCATACTAGCTTATTCAAACTGTGAAGTGCTTAATTGATTTCAGAGATATGCAAACTTCGCTAAACTTTGCTTTAGTAGTTTCTAATGTTCAATGATGGTTTATCTGTTCAACTGTGAAGTCACCAAACTTTGCTTTTGATTGAGTGGTCGTAAAATCATGAAAGCATGCAAAGAAAATTGATGCAACATATGTCTATACGACTAGCTATATGCATCAAACTTTACTATTTTAATCCTTCTCATATTTGATCATAAACAAGTTTTCTGTGTGGAATGATAATAAGACAAGTAAAATGCATACACATAAGTTAAGACTTACCTAAAGGTAAGATCTTCACATGTTGTATAATGCTCATTCATGTCATATAATAAAATGCAAATTGAGTTAATTTCCTATCTACACCTTACATGAATAATTGTTATATTAATTGGTTTTGTTTGGTTGGATCTAATTGCAATTGTAGGTAACATATGTCCCACCTTTGACTATGCTAAATTAGTTATTGCTACATAGAAAATTGATATATGCAGAAAAAAGAAGCACTATTTGCTTTAATTTGCTGTAGGTTTTTTCTAAGTTATGGTTTAATAGCTACAAAGAAAAATGGTCTAAATGCTTCAGGTGGTGGTGGTAGAGGAAGGAGGCAGAGAGAGGGGAGAAGATGTGGTTCACCCCTTGAAGGTTTCTTTGGAGGATCTTTTCCTTGGGATATCTAAGAAGCTATCCCTTTCAAGAAATGTCTTGTGCTCAAAATGCAGTGGGTGTGTATCATTCAACGTCTATTTGTGTGATTGTTGGTTTTTTTTATTGACTCATTTATTTCTTACAATACTGGCTAGGTTTGATTCTGGGGTGAAAGGGTCCAAGTCTAGGGCTTCCTTGAAGTGTGTTGGTTGTTAAGGTACTGGTATGAAGGTTTCTATTAGGCACTTGGGTCCCTCTATGATTCAACAAATGCAGCATCCTTGCAATGAATGTAAGGGTAATGGAGAGACAATCAATGACAAAGACAAATGCCCACAGTGCAAGGGAGAAAAGGTTGTTCAAGAGAAGAAAGTACTTGAAGTTGTTGTGGAGAAGGGAATGCAGAATGGACAGAAGATTACATTCCCTGGTGAAGCTGATGAGGCGGTATGTGGATCATGGTTTTTGTTGATTTTGAGTTGGATTACCGAATTTAGACACTGACTGATCTTTCATCTGTTTTGCAGCCTGATACAATGACTGGGGATATTGTCTTTATACTACAACAGAAGGAACACCCCAAGTTCACCCACTGAAAGCTTCACTTGAAGGTCATTTCACTTCACTTTCCCATGGCTACTTATATCTGTGTTCCTGTGATTTATTTTTAGTAATAATTTGTCAGCTTGCAGTGAAGTTTTAATGTTTTTGATTGAATTAAATAGTTCTTTTTAAAGTAAATTCCTATATAATATAATTAGGAGTAATCTCAATTTAGTGGAATAAAGCTTGATTGTTATTATGTTGTTGTAGTTTATGTTAATTAGGAGTAATCAAAGTGTCAGGAAGAATAGCAAAACCAGCCAAAGATACTGTTACAGAGGTGCCTATTCTGTAGTGTTACTATTTTCAGTTATCTTCTTTGGTACTATATATAATTGTTTATCTTCCTATGTGACTTATTATGAAATCTTTTATTATTTTCATTTTGAAAATGAATTACATGTTCTTGCAGTAAGCTTATTAATGTGGCAGTTCCGGGGACCATCGATGAACGGGCAATCAATACAAAAAGATTACTTAATCCATGGGAGAGGAATGAAAACCACACACTATGCCTCAATTCTGCTAAAGCAATTGGATGTACAGTAGTCAACATTGGCACTCAAGACTTAATTGAAGGAAGGGTATGTTTGTATGCCTTTCTAGGTTTCATACATAATAATAGCAGGATTGTTGACTCTAACATGGAATCTAATATAGTTTGGTAGAATGCTACATGTTGTTTACATCAAACCCTTTTATTTCCTATGTAAGTGTTATACATGTAAATGGCATCTATGACAGTGAATCTCAAAAGTATTCTGTAGCTTGTCAACTTTGTGTCTGAAGTAATGATTGGCCTAAAGTAATGTTGTTCTTGAATTTAGTCTGTTGGTTTCATTTATCTCTTCTAGTGTGTATTATAAGTCTGGTACTAGTGGCCATAGACTATTATCTATGCAGATTTCAAAATTGGCCAGTTACTATTATTTAATTGTGTTGCTCGATCAAGTTATTTATGTATAAATTGTTTCAGTGGCTTTCAAGTTGTCAAAGATAAAACCTGATGACAACCTGCAAGTGCTTCATAGCATATTGTTTGGGAAGAAATAAGAAAATAACTAGGCAGAATAGCAATATGGCAGTAATATGGTAGAACAGTTATGTATAGTTTTTAAATGTGTAATAGAACAGTTATAATAATATAGTAAGATAGTTTTGTTGCAGTTTTTCTATTGTTGCAGTTATTCTGTTTTTCTATTGTTCAAGGCTAAGGGAGGACAGCCTTGGCTCTAAGGCTGATTGGGAAGTTCATCTACAGGACCTATGCATTTGTGTACCATTTTGTGTGGAGTTCAGTAAAGTATCTGTTTCAAACCCTATCATTTTCCACTTCTGCACATTTCTATCTGCAAAGGTTTATGACATGTGAATAAGACAGTTGTGTTGAACTTGGAGAATTCATGGATTTAGAAACAATTTAATGTTTGATGCAGTTATACTAGGAGACAACTTTATTTGCTACTGCCTTTTATGTTTTTTTTCCTCTCGTTTTCTTTTCTTTGGAAGATACGATTTTCTCATTCCTTGAAGTTAAACAGAGAACACATTCCATATCCACTGAGAAGGCCACATTTTCTGCTAGCGATGAAGATTCTATTGCTGATGTGATGGAACAACACGATGAATTTATCAGCTCAATGCAGGCTCGTTCAGCTAAGTTACAGGTATTGATGACTGAATTTGTGAGTTTTTTATGATTTTTCATTGTGTCTTTTGAACTTATTCTGAACTCTGTATTGGCTATCTGTTATTAGTGTAATGAGTAAGAATCTCTGCATGCTATTAAATGCCAACAGCTCAGATTGTAGGATGACAACCTGGACGGACATGACATGCTTCATTATCCTTTTTCTTGTTTTTTTAACAAGAGAAGAAAATTTGTTTGAGAGGAGAGAAGTAAAAGATCAGAGGACATACTATATACCATATTGTGTGTAATGAAAGGCAAGACAAATACCCTTATTTACAGTGAACTATTAATCCTAATTAAATTGGAAAACAAATAATGAAGTATGGAACTCCTGCAAGATTTTCCAAGATGCTCTTTAAATATACCAAGAGGCGATAATGATATTATGAGATAGCTTTTGATATTCTAC
This sequence comes from Oxytropis ochrocephala, assembly GCA_020916435.1. Lineage (NCBI taxonomy): Eukaryota > Viridiplantae > Streptophyta > Magnoliopsida > Fabales > Fabaceae > Oxytropis > Oxytropis ochrocephala. The sequence goes on from CM037095.1 coordinate 54,279,491, forward strand.
TTACATTGTCCTCTTACAGTAAACCACAAACATAAGAGTGCACAAGATTAAAACAGATTCAAATCAATGCGTGCTAATGACTTTGTTTATTGAATGAAGAACCTCTTTTTGAAAAGCTCTTAGCCAAGTACCACAAATGAGCTAAGAAGAGGAGTAGACGACCACTTTATGCCATAAAAGAGGAAATGGCTTATCCTGAAAGATTTATCTCAACTCCCAACCCAAGATGATAACATATCAACATGGCTTTTATAGAGAAACACCTTGATAGAGACCAACTGGCATTATTGCAGAAATGGGGAAGAATTCCCCTGGATTACAAAGCACTGACAGACTTCGATGGTCTGCACCACCCAAAATGCCAAAGGCACCAATTAGACAATTAACAAGATACCCCACTCTCTAACCTCTTCCTTTATTTATAGGTAACATGCCTTAACTAATTCAGCCTAACTAACTCACTCCTAACATAACAAAGGCCCCCTAAGGCCCATATCTAACACACCTTGTGATAAAAACTTACTATTTGAATTTTTGTAACTGAACAAAACCTGCTATCAGTCATAAGTTTGCTGAATTTTGAAACCGTTATATTTCAGGTGGTCTTCAGATGTTGGGAAAGAAATGATGTTAAGGATGTCATTGGCACAATGGTGAAGATGGGGTTATTTTACTCTGACCTTCAAAATGATCTGTATAAATCCCCCTTTGCCATTTATTTTTTACTTGATTCAGTAGTCTACAAACTACTCTTGAGCATATTGCATCTCTTATTTTGATTGAATGTTTAATTTATCTTTTGTTGGTCAGCTTATCAGAACTTTTTGGTTCTTTTTTTATGGCTGCCCAATCAGTTATCTTCATATTTAGTCCCCTCTTCTGTGTTTTAGGTTCAATATTTCTTTTCAAGAAAGCGTAGATGATATTGATGATTACGATGAAGGAGAGGCGAAGGTTGCAAACTCTGTTTTTCTTCAATAGACAGAAGTGCTGGATTTCTAGATAAGGAACTTGCTGCCAGTGGCTTTAGTAGAAAGGATGAAGATGATATTCAGAGGGTATGATGGTTTTTCTGTTCTATGTGGGAAGGGAGGAAATTTTAGAAGTCATGTTATTGAATACAAATATGTCTTTATATTTTTACCTCTTTTGGCTTCTCTATCAACACCCAGCATGGAATCTCACTGGGCATCACAGGGTGTGGGATCTGCAGTTAATAGACTAAATGATGTGGTTGCTATGATTGCCGAGGTCGAAGCATTTCGATTCATTGAAGACATCCTTTCGGACTGCACTACGCATGAAGTGGAAACTCACGATTAGTAATACAATATATAAGATTAGTTGGATGGAACAGCTGAAGGTGTAGGTAGTCAATAAAACGTGTGAAGAAAATTTGGATCCTTACTAGAAATAAGAACTGCTAGGAACACTTTGTTGAATTTTGTGTTAAGAAACTTGTAGAAATTTTAAGTTTCATGAATTGTATTGTAAGATATTTTAATTTCAATGGAATTTGAAGAATTTTCATGAATTTATTATGTGTTGTTGTTTTTTTCATGAATTTTCAGATTAAAATTCTGTTCTACTCTCCTTTAGTTCTTAAGTGAAGCAATAGACATTTAGCATCGGTTATTATGAAAAACCGATACTAAAAGTGACATTTAGTATCGGTTATTTAAATAACCGATGCTAAATGTCATTTTTTAGACAGTAAACACAATGTTGAAAAGACATTTAGTATCGGTTATTTAAATAACCGATACTAAATGTCACTTTTAGTATCGGTTAATTTAAATAACCGATACTAAATGTCATTTTTAGACAGCAAACACAATGTTGAAAAGACATTTAGTATCGGTTATTTAAATAACCGATACTAAAAGTGACATTTAGTATCGGTTTTTTAAATAACCGATACTAAATGTCAATTTTTAGAGAGTAAACACAATGTTGAAAAGACATTTAGTATCGGTTATTTAAATAACCGATACTAAATGTACGTTTTCAAGACATAAAAATCACCAAAAAAATGTCATTTAGTATCGGTTTTTTGAAAATCCGATACTAAAAGTGACATTTAGTATCGGTTATTTAACCGATACTAAATGTCGACATTTAGTATCGGTCGAATTAGTATCGACAGATAACCGATACTAAAAGTGCAAAACAACCGATACAAAAAGCCTTTTCTGCACTAGTGAATTTATTCATCTCCAGGTTACAGATTTGAACAATGTGAAGTGGTATTTTTTGGATGTGTATGCTTTCCAAATGAAGAGCTTAAGCGTTATTTCAGGCGCTTAATTGTATCAAATTGCTTCTTCTATACAAGGAAGGTGGCTTGTAGTTGGTAATCTTAATGTTTTTTTGAGTAGACGTGAATGTAAAGGGAGTCCTTCTTTTAATATGAGGAAGGATGATAATTTTGCGACGATTAGATTCTTTTTTTTTTTTTTTTTTTTGGTCAATCTGAAAGGTTTCATTCATTGGGCAAGCCACAAAACCAATACATCAATAGAGGAAGACCACAAATGTGGTCGGCCTGCAGAAGGAAATAAAAACTAAGTAGGGGGTGTAAACAATGTAAGGGCGGGGTGAGGAGTAAACGGTTGGCTCCATAAAGGCAGCCCAACCCAGCATCTATTCCCAAACCCGGCCCAAAAACCACCCTACCCTAAGCAAAATACATAGATTATGATACAACTAAAACGAAACCAAATAGCCAAAAGCAGAAAGAACGCAGCGACGAAGCATCTTCTCTCTAACCACGAAACCCTAATTCAGCAATCCATCAAAACCCACGCTTCCGACGGTAAGCCTTCCAATCCAGCCATGGATCACTTCAAGAACGGACCAAATTTCCTATTCCAGCACTTCAAGCTTCTGCAACCTTCAGAACTTCCTCCCCTGAAGCAAAGAAGGAAGCCTGTTCATCGGGGGAAAGGGGGATGCTCTACCTTAGATCGGAGCTTCCTTCAGTGATAGGAGGTCAGAACTAGAAGATTCAGCACTTTATTCCAGTTTCTCCGAGTCAAGCATCGTCGAGAGGACTTGAGGGGGGTTAAGGACCCAATCAGGCTGGAGTTGACCATGAAGAGCCATGTTAGCCACCAGATCGGCCATGGAGTTGGCCTCTCGAGGAATCCAGGAGAATTCTATAGAGGTAAATCTTTCTCTCATTTCCCAAATGTCCTTTAAAATACACTCAATTTCCATTCTCCTAATTGTTCTGTTACATGCCTGTATGAGGAGTTTGGAATCGGCTTCTACCTGCACAAACTTGAAGTTCAAGGAGTCTACCAACGTGAGACCTTCTCTCATTGCCACTGCTTCAGCATGAAGAGGAGAGCTCGCAAAAAAAGGTGAGGATTCCCCTGTTACCATAGCTCCACAAGTATCTCGTAGAATAATTCCACTGTGTCCTTTCCCAGTAAGTTGAGAAAATGTTGCATCTGTATTTAGTTTCATGAAATCAGTTCTTGGAGGGCTCCACTTGGTTGAGTTCCTTCGATTACTTAGTATTGTAGTACCTGCATTATGGTTGCTAGAGTTATTTGCCTGAATCTGAGCTGCCATATATTCTTTTGTTGCTTCTCTTGTTTGTATGAATGTCGAACTGGATTGGGTTGTTTGTTAGTAAAGACCATATTATTCCTAGCAAACCCGGATAAACCACATTGCATTGAATATAGATGAGATAGTGTAGTTTTTCTGTTGGGTAGTTTCATACTCCTTCTCTAGTTTCTCTTCCAACCAGGCAGCCATGGTAGTCACATTCCAAACAGTTGGCACCGAGCATACTTGTAGACTATGCCAAATAGGAGTGGTCCAAGGACACAATAGGAAGATATGCTCTGTTGATTCCTCGTCTTGTTTACACACGGACGCAAAGACCTCCCTAGCTATGTGTTTAATAGATAGATTAAGCCTAGAAGCTATGATCCCCGCTTAACCCTCTCCGATCGTGTTTGACTCTTTTTCACCACACCGCCCCCAAATGATCTTCCAACTAGATTCTCGAGTGACAGAAAGAGCTAGAAGGGCCTTGTTTAGGAACCTCCAAGCACTCCTCAAACATCTATAGCTTTGATTTAGTTGAAAACCATCCATCGTTTCATGAGGCCAAAGATAGGCTATCCTGATGATTAGCCCAACCAATTGGGGTTTTGATTGCTTCAATTGCAGAGTTAGGCTCTAGATACCTCCTTAATTTGGCTATACTGCACCTGCCCGTGCTCACCTCAATTAGATCTTTCACCTTCAGGCCTCTACCTTCCTCTTTAACCACTGCTTTAGAACCACAAGCTAACCAGTTATCCTCCTCCAAGTTCACCTTTTCTCCATTACTAATGCTCCACCTACCCTCCTTCTTCAATAAGTCTCTGCCATGCAGAAGGCTTCTCCACACCCAAGAGATTCCTGCTTTAGGTTTAACCTCCCAAATGTCATCTTTAGTACAGTAAATACTTCTAAGTATAGTAGCCCAGTATTCATTTGGAAATTGAATGCACCTCCAGGCCTGCTTAGTGAGTAAAGATGAATTTTGGTCTGCCAAATCCTTAAATCCCATACCTCCTTGACTCTTATGAGTACACATTGTCCTCCAGCTCTTCCAATGTATACCCCTGTTTCTGACCTTGGCACTCCACCAGAACTTAGCTATTGCAGAGCACAGAGTCTGGCAGAAATTCTTTGGTAGCCTCACAATAGCCATGACATAGGCTGGAATGGCTTGAATAACAAATTTTATAAGAATTTCCTTGCCTGCTTGGGAGAGGTACTGCTCTTTCCACCCCTCCAACTTGGAGAGAACTCTCTCCTTAATCCATTGAAGCGCCTGATACTTAGAACTTCCCCATTCTGCTGGCACTCCAAGGTATTTACCTGGGGAGTCCCAAATAGGAATGTTGAGGATACCAGACAACTCCAGCCCCACATCGGCCCTAGTCCCTTTACCCAGCACCAGACCTGACTTTTGGAGATTTATTTTCTGACCTGAAGCACTAGAGAAGTCATTAAGGATTCTCACCCATTGGTACATTTCCTCCTTAGAAGCCTTGCCAAACAAAATAGAATCATCCGCAAAAATAAGTGGGTTAGTTGAGGGGCATTCTTAGCTAAATATAGCCATTTGATAAGATTCAAATCACTAGCCCTTGAGATTAACCTAGAGAAGACATCAAAAACTAGGATGAAGAGGTAAGGGGAGAGGGGATCTCCCTGTCTTAAACCCCTACCAGGAATAACACATTTAGATCTAGAACCATTGACTTGATAGGAATATTTGACTAAGGTGACAAGAGACATGACTAGGAGACCCAGGGTGATCGAACCCAAAGGAAAGGAGGACACTGGTGAAGGAATGACCAATCCACTCTATCATAGGCTTTATTCATATCTAGTTTAATAGCAAATCCACTGTCGGGACCCTTCCTGCCTTCCTCATGAAATGGAAGGCCTCCTGAGCCACCATAAGGTTATCTTGTATGAGCCTTCCCCCCACAAATGCACTCTGCTGAGGAGAAATTAGAAGGTTCAGAGATGGTTTTAGCCTTTTGACAAAAATTTTGGAGATGACCTTGCAGATAAAATTACAACGGCCTAATAGGTCTTAAATGATTGTGATTGATTCTGGATCTTGAACTTTAGGAATTAGAGCTACCACTGTGTCATTTGTAAATTCACCAATGTTTCAGATTGAAAGAACAAACCGATAGCTTGGAAGACATCCCGATTAATTATTTCCCAATTTTCGCTGATAGAACAATCCATTTAACCCATCGGGTCCAGGAGCTTTCTGAGCTCCTAGACTAAAGACTGCTTGTTTCACCTCACACATAGTGATAGGGGCTAAGAGCAAACCATTCACCTCCTCAGTGACCAACTTGGGGATGACAATCAGACAAGATTCCACATTAGAAGCACTTGAAGCTGTGTATAAGGACTTGTAGTATTCTTCAATAGCTTTCATGATGTCCTTATTCCCTTCCACCCATTCTCCTTCCAAATTCTTAATTCTGTCTATTTTGTTTCTGTCCCTTCTCTGAACTGTAGTGATGTGGAAGAACTTGGAATTTTTATCTCCATAGGTTAGCCATTTTAGCCTAGCTCTGCCGCCCCCAATACATTTCCTCCTCAATTTCCAATATCTGTCAATTGAAAGCCTGGTTTGGTTAACTTCTAGAGTATTCAGAGGAGTAGAGTTCAGTAACCTCTCAAGCTTGACTTTTAACTTAGAAATCTCCACTGCTGCATTTTTAAAAGTCTTTTGGTTCCAGGTGCCAAGAGCTCTTTTGCAGCTCTTCACTTTTGATGTTACTAATTGCCAAGCATGCTCATTAACCTGAGTAGAATTCCAACCCTCAGCTACAACATCCCTGCACTCTTCATGCTCCTCCCAGTAGGTTTCATATTTAAAGTACCTTGGGCATCTAGAGGAAGGGCTGGGAATTAGGACAACAGGAGAATGGTCAGCGTTAACTATGGGCAGGGCTATACCTCTTGCATGCTGATAAAGGTCTCTCCAACCCCAATTAACTAGAACCCTATCAATTCTCTGCTTAGTAGTTACCCCATCCCTAGGGTTGCTTATCCAAGTAAATTTGCTACCCTTAAGCTGTAAGTCCATAAGATTAGTGTTGTTGAGGAAATCCCTGAAGAGTCTCATTCTGATGGGGGGAACTGGGACCAAACCTTCCTTCTCAGATAGGGACAGCATCTCATTAAAATCCCCCATTAAACACCAAGGTCCTCCTTGAAGAGGGTTAAGTCTTTCAAGCACTGGCCACAAGTTTCTTCTTTGCCTGAAATTAGGGTTACCATACACAAAAGTAACCTGGAATAATTTACCACTCTTCTTTTTTTTTCACCTGTGTGGATGAAATTAATGCAAGCTTGTAGAATCTGAACCTCATATTTGTTATTCCAAAACAGTCCTAGCCCACCTGCAATACCCTCAGCTGGTACACAGTAGGCATTCTGAAACTTAAATTTCCTTTTTATTCTAAAAACACGTTCCTCCTGGGCTCTGGTTTCCATGAGGAATAAAATGGTCGGCTTTTGACCCTTTACTAGGTCATTCAGCTCTCTACTAGTCGTGGCAGCCGCCAAGCCACGACAGTTCCAGCTAATTATAGTCATTTGGACTTTGGGGGCTTGCTTAGGCTCGCCTCCTCAGCCATGTTTGAATAGCTACCAATAGAAAAGTTTCCAAAAATAGTATGATCATATCTTCTCTCTCCCTCCAGTTCAAGGAGATTGTCCTCCCCCTCCCGGATTTTTACTAGTTTCCTGGGTTCGCTTCTTATCATGAGAAGAGAGAGGCATCTCTGTTTTCCTCTTCTTAATGTTCATAAATGTTGTCATGTTAAGGGCCAAGTTGCTCTCTTCCTCTTCAGCTAAGTGAGGCTTTATGGTCAAAGTTTCCTCCTCATCTTCACTAGGAAATTCTACTGTGTACTCAGCTTGTTTGGGGGGTTTAGTGATTTCTCTCCAATGTTGGTTGTGCTCTATGGCTTTGGCTGGTTCATTTAAGTCTGGGACTGAGGCATAGAACCCTAGCTGCACTAGGGGGAGGTTAGGATTAAATACTCCCCCTTTCTGGTTAGGGCTTGGAAGGTTGATAGTACAGTATTTGCCTAGGTTTTTAGGGATCAATATAGGTTTCAGTTGTAAAGGTATGTGTATGGACCGTGTCCTCGTTGGAATTTGTTCATCGTGTTAATCCTATCTTTGCCGGGTCAATGGTTGGTGAAGGTTGGGGGTGGGGTTTGAGGTAAGTCATGTAGATAATATTCCGTGGTTGATTGGGTTGTGCTTATGGAGAGGCCATTTGATGGGTGTAGTTGTTTTCGATTCTATCTGTTTGTGGTTGTGGTGAGTAGGATTATTTGTTGCAGAAATTTGGATGAATCGTGTGTTGGTGTAGTTTGGTTGTTGCCAAGGTAGTGTATAGATCTGGGTGCATTGACCACTAACTCGGTGAGTATTTTGGTTTAGATGGATCAAATGGAGACATAGTAGTTGGGTTTAGAGCAAAAGTTTTGATCATGTCCTATCACCCCACATTTATAGCACATAGATTGTATCCTTTCATACCTGTAACAAACCCAGAGATTAGGGAGGTTGCTCCTAGGCACCCAACAACCAACAGGTAGGGGTTTACCTAGGTTAACTCTGACTCTGCCTCTCACAAAGGTTCTCAGCAACCTTCCTTCAACCACCGGATCTTCTATCTGTAACACTTCACCCACCTTATTCAGAATTTTTGCTGCATTAACCGAGCTCATCAACTCCAACGGGAGGTTGTGGATCTGGATCCACATTGGAGTTGTGTTGAATCTAATCTCCTGATAAGAAACTTTGGGGTTCCATTCTTCCAGACATAGAAGGTGGTTCATTATGAACCATGGAGCCCTTTTCATAACCATTTCTTTGTGATATTCTGTAGCAAAATGAAATAGGAACAAGTTTTTATCCACTTCTGTTATCTGTAGCCCTGGATAGTTAGCCCAGGCATTCTTTATAACCTCCTTCACTGCCTTGATATTGAAAACCTTGTTAGATATAAGTTTCCCTATCACTGCTGTCTTAACTGAATCAATGTTGGCTTGTTGTGCAGGTTCAAGTTCCACACCCAGAATTTCTGGATCTTCTTCATTTTCACACCCACTCTGGTGATTTTGATGCATCATGATGAGAGGAGCAAGCAGGTCACAGCAAGAAGATCACAGAGCCTTTGGAATGGAAGGGATTTTTCAGAGAAATTTGTTATAAACTAGATCTCGTTGCTTTTGTAGAGTGGAATACACTAAGGACTGAAGGACTACTCGGATGATCGTGTAATACCTAATATGGATGATCAGAAACCTATAGGACTCTACTATTGTATAATGATGAAATGCATTAAGACACTAAGATAAACCAATGTGGTACTTCACCCTTCACACTAATAGTTTTTAATGATGTAAAGGCTTTTAAAGGAAAGATTCATGAGATCGCTAGACTGGGAAAGCAGATCTAAGTTATCTCTAGTAGCTCATTTATGTCACCATATTTGAGCCGTTGGGAGTGACTCACAAAGAGAGAGGATAACCACTAACCCTAGACTCAATAAATGCAAGCATTACTAAAGTCAAGAAAACCAATACTATTAAAATCGAACCTTAACGCGCTAGACACTACGATGGTTTAATCTAAGACTCGAACCGTAATAATAAAGAGCAGAACGGATAATCTCAATGTAGTGGAATATAATCTCTATCATAGGAGAACATAGAAGCTGGCCTCCCAACTAACGCCTCCAAGAGAACAAAACCCTAGCAGAGAACCTGTGGGTTTTCTAGAACCAGCCAAATCAAAGTTTTTAGATGATTAGATTCTTGTAACCTTAGTGGATCAATGATATATGGGTCAGATACTCTTGGTGAGGCCCTATTCTCAATGCGTTCGCTTATTTAACAGATTTGATAGAGGGGTGTGCAATGAAGCTTGGAGAGTTATGTTTCCTGATGTGGTGGTTAGAGTTGTTGAGGCAAAAATCCCTAATAATGTTTTGATGTTCAACAAACCTCAATGATGAGAAGCTTAAGGTTTCTGATCGTATGTATTACTAATGCCTCTTGTTGAGTGTTTCATAAGAACAGGATCAAACAATTAATCTCAACAAGTCATTTGCTTATGAGAAGCATCATTCTAAGAGAAAACATAAAAGAATCATTGTCCACACTATTCTGAGAAAGGAAAGCTTCCCAAGTATAAGAATTAAGATCAAGAACCCTTGGTAATCTTGGAAGAATTATTCTTGAGAAGATTCATCATGTTTTTGGGGCAATATGAGAATAATATCTAAAGAAGATCAAAAGCAAGAAGAGTCATGACAAAGAAAATTGAAGAAGATGAAATGCAAAATCAAGCTAAGAAGAGTCATGATCCCAAAAGGGTCATGATCATAAGAATCATGTTAAGAAGAGTCATGGGCCTGAGAAGGGTCATGACAAGAAGAGTCATCATCCTAGAACTGCATTAACATGAGAAGATTCATCTTGAGAAGCATCATCTTCAACTATAAAGTCATGTGAGAAGTGTCACAGTGAGAAGAGTCACTATGAGAAGGGTGATGACAGCTGGGAACAACCTGTTTCTGCAGAGTGCAGAAAATGACAACAAGAGCGTATTTCAAACGACTATAAACGGCTAGTTGCTGATGCAACGACTAAAATTCTTGGACCAGCAGTTAATACACAATATCAAGTCTATATAACAACAACTCTGGTCTCCATTGATCTTCAAGAGAGTGGATTAAATTTCTGAGTGATAAGTCATAATTTAGAGTGTTTTTAGTATTTGAATTAAATAAAATTTGTGGAATTTTAGTTCTATTTTGGAGCTATTTTACTACAAAATATTAGTTTTGTGTTTTCAGGACTAAAAGTGGAAAAAGAGAAATTTTGGATGAAAGAATAGCAAGGATCAAAAGAGCATGAAAGGAGGAACAAGAAAAAAAAGAAAATAAAAAAGTCAGAAACCAAGCACGACCCGTGCGCAAGATAGCACGACCCGTGCGCAAGATAGCACGACCCGTGCGCCTTCAAAATCAGGAAAATAGCTTTTACAAACACTGAGCACGACCCGTGCGCTTGTTGGGCACGACCCGTGCGACCTTCCTGCTTCTCAAAATTCAGTTACAAAGTTGATCCCTTCTTCTTCTTAGTGAGTTTTTCTGGCCATGACTGTGAATTTATATGATTGTCTACTGATCCTATGCTATATAAAGGCTCTCTCTTCACTTGTAATCTAAATTTTATTTTTTTGACGCAATGTAATCTAAACTTGATCACTTGCAAAATTACTCTAAAGTTTAATCTAAGTGTATGCAATTTTCTCTTCATCTTTTATTTCTTGTACTTAATTTTTCTGCACTTTAGTTTTCTGTTCTTATTTTCTGCACTTTATCTTCAGTCATTTACATTCTTGTCATTTACGTTATGTCAATTATTATTCTTGCAATTTACTTTTCAATTATGAGTGAGTAGAAACTTGGTCTTGGGTTATTGGGAGTAATCCAATGATAGGTCCCTAGTAATTCCCAAGACTATTCTCCACTCCAAATTGTTTTATATTTGAATCTAATTTCATTGTCCTTCAAATCTTATTTTAAACATCAAACGAGGTACCGAGAGGTGAAGTTTGATGTTGGAACTATGAAATTAGACAAAGGAATCAAAACATGAGAATAGTTTTGAAACTCTTGAGACATTATAAAGGTGTTATGCTTAATGGGTTTTGGTGACAATCAACCATGAGAATAGGCTTGATTGCTAGTTCAAAACACACTCTTGTACTCTGAAAGGAGACATATTCGCTGTCTTGTCTTTGAAATACATTACTATATAATTTGGTGAATGGCCTAAAGAATTATTTTTGGTTCCTCATTGTTGTGATGAAACTATAACCCGAGATTATTTTTATTTCTGAATTTTAAATCAAACAATCACTCCTTCTACTAAAATCATTCATTTTAGCTAATCACCACTGAAAAAGAAATTGGTAATCACAAAAGTCTCTGTGGGATCGATACTTTTTATTACGCGATAGAACCGTGCACTTGCGGCCTATCAAGTTTTTGGCGCCATTGCCGGTGACTTTTGTGATATTGATTGATTTTTTTGGTATCGGTTAGACTAAATATTTTTTTCTTGTTACTATGAATAAACTTGTATTTACATTCTTTAGGGAGGAATTGGAATACTTTGAGGAATCTTTGCCACCACCACCACGTTGCTATAAAGGGTTTCACAAAAATGTATTTACATTCACCAAGGAGGAATGGGAATATTTTAAGTCATCTTTCCCACCACCACCACCTTGCTTAAGAGGGTTATTCAAAAAACTACATGAAACACAATTTGAGAAAAATAATGTAGTTGAGGTAGATCGAAATAATACTAAAGTGGTAGTGTCAGATGATTCACAAGAGATATACCATGTGATGGAGAACATAAAGGAAACTGAAATTTCTTCCTTGGATAAATATATGGGTTTAAATGAATGTGTGGATGTCAAAATCTTGTTCCCTTTATCTTATTTTTCACCTTCCTTTGTGAAAATAACATTTGATCTAGGAGGAATTGAAAATAGGATCTTGTTGCTTACGCAACTTCCTTTTTACAAGCCATGGGATCCTGGAATATGTTTTCATTCTTCATGTGTCACTTGGTCTTTATGCTTCAAGCAATGGGACCCATGAATAAGTCTATAAAGGGCAAAGGTCAAGCTAATGACCATAAAAGAGCGCTGCGTGGGAGGCAACCCACAGGTTTACCTCTGTTTTGCTTTGCTGGAATAAGAAGGCAAGTTGCAAATGCTTGTCAATGTAAGCTTTCTTTACCCTTCTCATGTGCTTTTCATTTTTTATACATTGAGGACAATGTCTAGTCCAAGCATGGGGGGTGACTTTGGTCTTTTCTTCTTCTTTATTTGGTAGTTGAGTCATCTTCTCCTCTTATGTGATAAATCCTTGTGAAACTTTGAAGTATTTATTTATGGCATTTTTGTGATAAATTTTTTGATTTTTAGCAATTTGAATGTTCTGGCTGGTGTTCAACTGTTAGATATGCTTCTTGATACTTCATCGTCGGGTTCACACACACACACCGCTAAGATAGTTTTCGTACTAGGATGTCTAAGAAAGATTGAAAAACCCACTTAGTTCTCTTGGTGACACTTAATCGCATTTTGGTTATTGGAGAAACGTCTGTGGTTGGGTCGCTTAAAAAGAGAAAGAAAATGGAAAGAAGTTGAAAAAGGAAAATGAAAATGAAAAAACAAAAGAAAATAAAATAATTTAAGCAATTTAGCCCAACATCCCTTTGAGGTCATAGGTTACTAGGGAAATACTTTGAGTACCCTTTCGAGGCTTCATAAGTTACTAGGGAAATACTTTGAGTACCCTTTTGAGACGATTGACACATCGGGAAAAAGAGACACTCCTTTGAGACCAAGTGTGGCAATTGCATTGTTTGCATATAAGTGGATGACCCAAGCAAAAGATGCTAGGAATTTGACTGTTGACATCTAACTTGTTCTAGTACCACAAACCGATCTTTTCGCACATAAAGCTCACGTAAAAGTTTCTTGTCGAAAAGAAAATGTTGTTGGATACCGCCAGATCATTTCTAATTCATGTGCTAAGCCGATAATTTTCATTCAAAGATTTGCCAAATAAATTGTAATGTTTTGCTTGAGGACAAGCAAGGATTTAAGCATGGGGGAGTTTGATAAGTCATAATTTAGAGTGTTTTTAGTATTTGAATTAAATAAAATTTGTGGAATTTTAGTTCTATTTGGAGCTATTTTACTACAAAATATTAGTTTTGTGTTTTCAGTACTAAAAGTGGAGAAAAAGAGAAATTTTGGATGAAAGAATAGCAAGGATCAAAAGAGCATGAAAGGAGGAACAAGAAAAAAAAAGAAAATAAAAAGTCGAAACCAATTGGTAATCACCATGAAAAAGAAATTGGTAATCACAAAAGTTTCGTGGATCGATATTTTTATTATGCGATAGAACTGCACTTGCGCCTATCATCGAGGTATAACCCTTCTCACCTATTCAAGTTTTCTCTTCCATACTTAGTCGCACATAAACCGTAAGGGATTCACCTAATCTCTCGAGTATGAATTAAGTCTTGTGTTGTAATACATTCATGTATATTCCATTTATGTCAACCAAGCTCTAAGTAATCCCAAAACCTTTGTAATCAAAAGAACCTTAAATAGGGAACCTTCTCAAGTAGCATGTGTTGCTGTAGGACTTGAGAAGTGAGTGCTTTTGTGTTAAAAGCAGTCTAATAGCTTTGAAGAAGTCTATTTGTGGAGTATTGATAACTCTATTTTATATAGAGTATTTCATATGTTTAAACTTAGTAAATTGCTCTCTTTCAAGTAAAGATAAGGAGTTTATATAGTATTTTGTGTGATATATGATAACTTGAGTGATTGACATGGTTATAGTTTTTAATAGGCCATTTTGGATATATTGTGGTATGTTTGATGTTTTTGCTTAGTGCAGTCTACAGATCCTGCATCAATGCTCCTGCATTGATCCCGTGACCGAATCTACACTACTACTTGGTGAGTGAGCAACTAGCTACTTGCACATCCACTTGCATTGTCGACCTCATGCTTGGTCCCCAAAAAGGTAACCACTTTATATAGTAGGCGCCTACCATTCACACATAGCCATAGTAGGGATAGCTTTGAAGAGTCATCAACATAGGGACACATGTTCATACATCATCGACCTCCCTATACACTGATCAAAGATCTCACCTTGGGATCAACCTCCTCAAAAGCAACTCACACTCAATCCTCTCAAGATTACTTCAACATGAAGGAAGGAAGCACCTCTCTTTATAAAAGGACCTCACATCTTCATTTGGAAATATATCACAATCCATAAGTTAGATCAAAATTTCAATATACATAGTTTGTTTCTATTTTATAAGAGGGAAAGGAAGGAATTAACAAATCCTCCTTACTTCGATTTCATAGTGTTTGTATAGTGCTAAGGAGTAATGCTAGTGCATTGCTAGGAGAATTCATACAAAGAGCTTCAACTTGTGTACTTCTATCTTGTTGTTTCTCTTTTATGATTTCAATTATATAAACATGTGTCATACCCTAATTTTGTCCGGCTTAGGTCAAAACCCTAATTTTCCACAAAAATAAATAAATTGAAGAGTAAAGAGCCTTATGCACTGCATTTCGGATCCTAGAAGGCATTCCAAGGTTCCTGAAATCATTTTTAGGGTTGGAATGCATTTTTCGGGCAAATTAGGGTTTTAGAGTCAAAAAGGGTATTTTGGTCAATTACAACGGGTATTTTTTTTCTCGCTTTCAAAAAGGCTCAAAAATATGTATAAAAAAAATAATAAAAATCTGAACCAAAGTAAATAATAATAACAAAATAACATTGGATGCTTATTGTATTTTTAAGATTAGAGTTAATTCCTTTTTAGTTGCTTTTTGCTTTTATCCATTTTTGGCTAAAGTAAGCACTAATTCTACAAGCAAACAACTTGCTTCACTCCATCCTCTCCCTCACGCCACCTCCCCCTCAGCCCACATCCATGCACATCACAAAGGCCTTTCTCCATTTCTTTTGACAAGCACACCTTTGAATCCAATAACATTCAATACACAACATTTCTTTTGCTTCCTTCTCACATCCTCCCATTGTAATATAACAACAACACACTCCTCTCCTCCCACTAGAACCAAACCGTAGCCCTCCTCCCTCTCCCTCACTTCATCTTGTTTTTTCTTTCATCTCAAATCAACCTTCCCATTTTCTTACACTAAAAAACCCTAACACACAACTCACCCCTCTCCACCTCATTTGCATCCCTCTTTCACATACTCCCTCCATTTCTCATTCAAAGTCCAAGCATCATCATCAAGTGGGTACCTCTTTGAAGAATGTTGGAGTTTTGTTGATTTGGGTCTAGTTTCATCTTCTCATTTCACTTTCTAGCTTAGAGCTAAGGTAATCCTTAAAACCTTGCATCATATTTGAGTATTTCCTCAAAAATATAAAAACATTCATCCTATCATCTTCATATTCTCATATTGTTGATTGTTGTTGGTGAGAAGTGTCATAAGCACTTTGACAAGAACTTAGGAGGCTTGGGTGCTTGCTTCTCACCCTTGAATAATTGTTGATTTGTGTTGATTTGGATCTTAATCCTTGCCATCGATGAAATAAAATGTATTTTTATGGCATGTTGTATTTCGTGATACTCATAGGAAAATAGATTTTATGTTTGTTTTGTGCATCTCTTTGCCTAATCACACGAACCTTTACCAAAATTGTAGTCTAGCTTGTTTTCCTATATTATCTCACTTGCTTTTCAAAATAAATGGGTTTTTGGGTTAGGTATTTGGGTTTTCATATGTTTGCTTGTCATTTTAAGTTGATGATAGGCAATATGACTCTCACTTGTGCCTAGTGCACATTGCTTAAAGTGATGAAGATTTCTCTATATGATTCAACTTGGTTTTAGTGTTTATTTACTTGCTCTTGTGTTTTCTCACATTTCCTTGCACATTCACTCTTGTTTGCATAACTTTCACAAAATAAGAAACCCATTTCAAGTATGATAACATTCGGCCATAGGCCTAGGTTTAGAGTTCTTGAATGCTTTTGTTTATTTCATGATTTGGGGATGAATAATAGTTGATTTAGGTATGTATGCTCCTAGGTTTTAACATAAAAATTAGGGTTTGGGTTTGCTTTAATAAACTTGTCTTTGTTGATGATTGGCATGGTGATTCACACTTGTGCACTTAATCTTAAGTGTGAGGATTGACCAAGGTGATTCAACATTCTTTGATACTTTGGTTGCTAAATAATTTGCTTGTTTATGCTTGCCAATGATCATGATTGAGGCAACTCTTTTTGCTTGAGCTAACAATTTCATTGTCCACTCTCATATAAGAATATCATCAATACTTAGATAGGTCAATTCCATACATTGCATCTTCCAATAGATGTGTATTTAGATTCTCTTATGCTTTTGTAGAAATATTTGAGTATGGTTCTCGCTAGCATCTTCCATTAGATGTGAATTTAGGTTCAATCTTGCCTACTCTTGCATTTTTGCTTAATGCCCAATTCAAGTTCCTTCCTTGCCTATCTATGTGTTGTGACCTAATATGTGTAGTTTAGGCTTGATCTTTGTTCGCGAATTCAAATGTTGTTGCTTAATGATTTGATTCCAATGATCGTGTTATGCTTGAATTCACTAATTCTTGCTTGCATTCATGGTTTTCATTTCTAAACAACTTGGCATAAAATGGCTACTAGTGGCAATCCATCACAACCTTTGTTGGTTTGGTTGTCATGAAAGCCTCAATTTCAAAAGAATTTTCATAAGCATAAAGCAAGCTACTAGTGATATCCATCACAACCTTTGTTGGCTTGATTATCATGAATGCGTCCAATTTCAAAAAGAATTTTTTAAGTATCAAAGAATCAAAACAAGTTATTAGTGGTGATCCATCATAACCTTTGTTAGTTTGATCACCATGAAAGCTTGCATTTTCAAAAGGCATTTTCAAAGAAAGTTTTAGTAATGATCACCCATAACCTTTGTTAGTTTGATCATTATGAACGCTCTTCATTTTCCAAAACCTCATCAAAAAGATCTTCATTTTTAAGGCTAGTTAGAACTACGTCGCTTTGATTCCCATTTGGGATACGTAGGAGCGAGTCACGTTCTCGTCAAGCGCAAGAAATAAAAATCTTTTTTTACAATCATAAACATTATCATTTTCCGCAAGAAATAAAAATCTTTTTTACAACCATAAACATTATCATTTTCCGCAAGAAATAAAAATATTTTTTTACAATCATAAACATTATCATTTTCCGCAAGAAATAAAAATCTTTTTTTACAATCATAAACATTATCATTTTTCGCAACACAAAAATCATTTTTAAACTCATTGTTGCTAGTGGCTAATCAGAACCTTTGTTCGCCTAGCCATTGGTGGCCATGTCTTTTCCAAAGAACAATGTTTATGATCACTCATAACTTTGGTTAGTTTGATCATTCGTGCCAATTAATCTCTTTCGAAAACCATTTTCAAAAGATCAAATAAAAAACGAGTCGCCACTAACGGTCAATCAGAACCTTCGTTCGTCTGACTAGTGGTAGTGACTCTCATTTTCAAGAGTATTTAGTGATGATTACCCATAACCTTTGTTAGTTTAATCATTCGCTGAATATTCGTCCTATTTCGAAAACTCACTAAAAAGATAAAAGACAAAAACTTTTTCATGACAACCGAGAACTACGTAGCTTTGAATTCTCCATCGCACCCGGAGATACGTAGGAGCGAGAGGCTAACTCTCGTCAAGCGCCAAAAATAAAAATTTTCATTAAGTTTTCCCATTCATCTTCGAACAAGAAATAAATAGGCAAAGCTAGGTATTTTTCAAATCACACGTTAAAACCACACACTTAGTTAAAGGTTCCCTTTCGGTAGAAAGGACGTGTGCGGTGATAATATCTTCCTCACACGTAATCGACCCCCGAACCCATATCTCTAGTTTTCAAAAGACCATCCGCCTTGTTCAAAAGACATTTTTTCAATGTTTTGGTCTTAAAATTAAAATATTGGTGGCGGCTTCCAAATTTTTCCACGTTGTACATTGAGAAACCCAAACCGGATTTTTTGGGTGCAACAACATGTTCTATTCAGTTTATATTTACCTTGCAATGTCTATTATGAGCTAAATCTCTCTTAGTTGGAATGTTCTAATCATTTAATGAGCTTTTAAGTAAGTATGATGCATGTATGTAATGTTTGCACTTTAGTTCTTGCTTGATAATATTTTCAACACTTATTTTGAGATTGATCACTTAGAATAAGTAGATTTGTAAGAGCAGACATGACTTACAATTAAGAACTCAAGAACTAATATGGGTAAGTGTTTTACATAAAGGAAACTTTGTGAAAACCATGCTAAGACCTAGACATAGGATAGTATAGTCCATAGGGTGATACTGTGGGTACTTAAGATACAAGGGTGAACTTATTTAAGCATGCCTAGACATAGGAAGCTTGTAATGAAACTCTGAAGAAAGTGACTGAAAGGCACATAGCTAATGCAACAGCATTCAGTGCAGCTGCATCACATACTGCATCAAACACTTAAAAGTAAATTACTTGGTGAAGACATTCCAACTAACTTCTCTCATTTGCACAACAAATACTTGCACTTTAGTTTTTACTAACTTGATTGTGATCACACCAACTCCACTTTAAATTGTTATTTGGTTACCTTACACTTTATTACTTTGTATTAAATTTTAAAAGAGAGTTTTTCAATCTCTGTGGGTTCGATCTTTTATACTACTTGTTTTGGATTGTGTATACTTGCACATGCTTTTTTCCAACACCAAGTTTTTGGCGCCGCTGTTTGGGATCAAGTAAATTCTTTTAAAATTTCGATATATAGTAATTTAGTGTTGTATATAATTTTGTATTTGTAGTTTCACATATGTACACATGGTGCTTTAGTATATGTACAGTAACTGTAAACAAGACACTGTAATACAAATTTTAGATCCGTAAATAGAAAGAAGATTTAGGAGATTGCTAAGACTCCAAAAGCAAAATCAACAAGCTCGCAACATGTCTCACAAAGTGAAGAACAAAGCTCAAAAGGTCACACTCAAGTGAGAGGAGGCCCTGGTTCACATCAAGCCATCAAGAAGATCATAGAGAAAATCTCATCCACATGGATCACATAGGTATGATTAATGATAGAGATAGACCCATGAGGATTATGCTCACTTTGATCATCAAAACATGCAAACTAGCATATCTAGACCTCATATGATGCCATGCATTTTGAATTTAAGCCTCATGATGTTTCAAATGCTTCAAACTATTGGTCAATTTGGAGGATCCTCATGAAGATCCTCATTTGCATTTAAGGCAATTTCTAGAAGTATGTAGTAACTTTATCATACCTGGTGTTAGTGAAGATGCATTTAGATTAAGGTTGTTTCCTTATTCTTTGAAAGATAGAGCTAAGGCATGACTAAACTCTTTAGAGCCTAACTCTATCCATTCATGGAATGAAATGGCTGAGAAATTTTTAGGAAAATATTTCCCGCCTATCAAAAATGCCAGGATGAGAACTGATATTACTTCCTTTAGACAAAAAGAATTTGAATCTTTATTTGAAGCATGGGAAAGATGGAAGGAACTTTTAAGAAAATGCCCTCATCATGGTTTACCTGTTATTATTCAAATGGAAACATTTTATCATGGTTTAGAACCTCAAACCGTAATAATGCTTGATGCATCATCCGTGGAGTGTTATTAAATCATCATATAATGAAGCATGTGAATTGATAGATAGAATAGCAGCTAATAGCTCTAGTTGGCCTACTGAGAGGGTGAGTGTCCAAAAGAAGCCATCAGGGGTACATGAAGTTAATGATATATCTGCCCTATCTGCTCAAGTAGCCACTCTAGCTATCTTGATGAAAAACTTCACTTGTGCAATGCAATCGCATCTAATGCAACAGATCACTGCACAAAGATCGCAGAAGAAAGATAGAGAGAACAAGTACCTCCGTGCACCCCTAGTGTGTGTACTGTGGAGGAGGTCACTTGTATGAGGAGTGTTCTAGCAACCCTATATCTCAGTAAATTATGTAGGTTATAATAAGAATAACAACCCTTATTCCAACACTTATAATCCCGGTTGGAAAGATCACCCAAATTTTAGATGGAGCAACAATAGTGCACCGCACCTAGAACTACACCATCTACTCCACTGCAATTTCCTTCTCAACATGTCCAAAGACCATTTGCACAGTAAATGGAAAACTCCTTGGAATCTCTAATGAAAGCATTTATGAGGGAAACAAGAGAATTTATGAGTGATGTAAAAAGCTCAATCCAAACTCAAGATGCTTCCATTAAAAATTTAGAGAATCAAGTAGGTCAATTAGCCACAGCTTTGCATCAAAGGCCACAAGGTGCATTTCCTTCAAATACAGAAGCTACTCCTTCCCAAAGACAAGGAAAGGAACATGTTAAGGCTATTTCTTTGAGAAGTGGTAAGGATCATGGAGTCAACTGAGATGGAAAGTGTAGAAAAGGGAGAAAAATAAAAAAATAAAAAAGAAAGCAATGCAGAAGAATTTAATGCTCTTGCATCACAAGAAGTCCAAGTTCCAACACCTAAATTAGTACTTGAGTACCCTCCTCCTCCTTATCCACAAAGATTGAAAAAAACACATGAGGAGAAACAATTTACCAAATTCTTAGAGGTACTAAAGCATATACACATCAATGTTCCCTTAGTTGAAGCACTCCAACAAATGCCAAACTATGCCAAATTTATGAAGGATGTGCTTACTAAGAGAAGAAAATTAGGGGAATTTGAGACAGTTTCCATGACAAAAAAGTGTAGTTTGCTTATGCAAAATAAGATTCCTAGGAAATTGAAGGATCCAGGTAGTTTTACAATTCCATTCTCTATTGGAAAATCTTATACTGGTAAAGCTTTATGTGATTTAGGCGCAAGCATCAATTTGATGCCTAAATCTATTTTTAACCAGTTGGGAGTTGGAATTGCAAGACCAACCACTGTGACACTTCAATTAGCAGATAGATCAATAGCCTATCCTGAAGGTATCATAGAAGACATCTTAGTTAAGGTAGATAAATTTGTATTCCCTGCAGATTTTGTTATCCTTGACTTTGATGCAGATAAGGAAGTGCCTATTATCCTAGGTAGACCATTCTTAGCAACTGGCAAAACCATAATTGATGTGCAAAAAGGTGAACTCACTATGAGAGTCAATGATCAAGAGATAAAATTCAATGTGATGAATGCTATGAAGTATCCTCACTGAAAAAAATGTAAGAGTGTTCATCCTTAGTTTCTCTAGATCAATTGGTAGAAAAACAGCTTTTACAAACAAGATGATCATTTAGCCAATGCAGATGCATTAGATGCAACAGCATTGCTAGATGATGAAATGCTAGAAAAGGAAAATCTACCAATAGAAAACTCTTGTAAGGGAGTATGGGCTAGAACTTATGAACCACTCAATCTTGAGGATCCAAATCTCAAGAAGAATTTACCCTCAATAGAACAACCTCCTAAATTAGAATTGAAGATACTGCCTGAACACCTTAAGTATGCCTTTTTAGGAGCAAATGAAACTTTACCTGTTATTAATGCTTCTGATTTAACATCAAAACAGGAGAGTGATCTCATCAGCACTCTAAAGAAGCATACTCAAGCAATAGGTTGGCAAATGGCAGATATCAAGGGAATTAGTCCTTCTATGTGCATGCATAGAATAAACTTGGAAGAAAATTCCAAGAATAGTATAGAAAATCAAAGAAGACTAAATCCTATTATGAAAGAGGTTGTGAAAAAAGAGATCATTAAGTTGCTAGATGCTAGCAAAATGTACTATGGTGAACATGTGGTGAGAGACAAAATTACCACCCATTTGCAAAATCTCTAAACAAAAAGAGGTAGTCAGGCTGATAAGACTCTTAAAACAAGCTCTTAATGGGAGGCAACCCATCATTTGTAAGTATTTTTGTTCAATTTTATGTTTTCAAGTGTTTTGTAGGAATGCAGGATACTAATGCAGCTACATCAGTGCACCTGCACTGCAGAAAGAGGAAGCATTCTACAGTAAAACCTACTGATGCTACTTCATCAGTTACTGCATCAACACCAGATGAAGGAGGTGCATCTGCACCAGTTCAAGAAATTCCAGAGAAGCAACCTAAGGAAAAGAAACAGAAGGTGAAACACACTCCTCCTATCAGGCAGAGCCCAAGGACAAGGAGTGGAGCAAAGAAATGAGTATCACTTACAAGCTTTCCTGTCAGAAGAAGAAACCATTGATGAAATATTTGGAAGGTTCACTGCTATCATAAATGGATTGAGTGAACTTGGGAAAACTTACCCAAATGCTGAGAAGGTTAGCAATTTGCTAAAATTCCTTCCAAAGGCATGGAGACCTAAGAAGATAGCCATAGAAGAAGCCAAAAATCTGTCTGAATTAGACATTGATCACCTGCTTAGGTCCCTCAAGATTCATGAGAAAGAGCTCATGGAGGACCTACATCCAAAAAGAAAAACAGTAGCTCTCAAAGCTTCTCACAATGAAGAAAGCAACCCTTCTCACAAAGGAAAAGGAGCTGCACTCAAATCTTCTCAAGAAAGTGATGATGAGCAAGAAAATGGTTAGGATACAGAAGGAGAAGAGCTTGCATTGATATCTAAAAGAATCAGCAGATGGCTAAATAACAAAAGAAGAGGAAGAAATCAATTCAAAAGAGATACATTCAAAGGAGACAAGTCAAAGTTCACATGCTTTGAATGCAAAAAGTCTGGCCACATGAAACAAG
This sequence comes from Oxytropis ochrocephala, assembly GCA_020916435.1. Lineage (NCBI taxonomy): Eukaryota > Viridiplantae > Streptophyta > Magnoliopsida > Fabales > Fabaceae > Oxytropis > Oxytropis ochrocephala. The sequence continues at coordinate 54,302,459 of CM037095.1, forward strand.
ATTGTCCATTGCTCAAAAAGGGACCAAGAAAATTCACATCTCAAAAGAAAGCCCTTATATAAGGACTAAAAGTGAGTGAAATTTTTTATATAGAAACTAAATTCTAAATTTGATAGAAACTAAAAATATATTTAACCTTATATTATATTGCTGAGGGGAAAAGGTGCACTTATATCTCTTGGGTGTCATCTAATTTGATTGACATGAACTTGTATACAGAAATTTTAATCTAATATTTAGACTAGGTTCATCTTGAGTTTGGTGCTCATAGTAAAATTGCTTTTTGGTTCTTTTCTTTAAAAAAGAGTTGAGTTTTTTTTTGTACTCCCTACTAGAGGTCTACTACAGATCAGTTAATTATTATGTCATTGTTGCGCATTTTTTACTGACTTTATCGATGATTAATTTATGTCGGAGAATTTAACTGGCTACGATTACCCGACTTTGTCCGTCTGTGTGGTTAAAAGAGTTGGGTTTAAGTAAAATAGAAGCATGATAAACCGCATCATGTTCTGTTTCTGTTATAGACACTTCACATAAACTAATAATTTTGGTTTTTTAAAGTAATATAAATTTATAAAAGAATCCATATAACAAAATTATATATAATTTTTTAAAATAAGTATCAAGGTATTTTAACATTTTTAAATTTTTAAATTTATTTTTAATAATACTTAAATTTATATTTTTTTATATTTTTATATTCTAGTCCACTTTAAAAAAAAAATCTTATATGCCAAAGTTAACCCTATTAAGTAGGGTAGTTGGGTAGTTTATTAGTCTACTTATCAAATCCCTATTAAAAGTCAATTACTAATTAATTAGTCTACTTAGAGATATAAGTTGGGTAGTTTATTTAAATATCTTAATACAAAATATATCTTTAATCAAGTTAATCTACTACATTAGTGTATCCAAAAGGCCAACTTGGCCTAGAAAAAGTCTCTTTTTTTGACACTCTAGAAAAAGTCTTTTAACAAGCAAAATTAAGGTTATTTAAATACAGTGATCTTATTCTTTTAAACTTGATCTTATTATTGGCCTATACTTTGAGCATTAATTTTCAACAAAATTAAGGCTAATTAAATATTTTTTGACACAAGGCTAATTTAATATAATGATCTTATTCTTTTTTTGTTTGAAAAAATAGGTATCTTATATTAAATATTTTTTGGTTACCATTTATTGGTGTGCAATTTCCACCGACTAGCCAAGTGTACCCAGGGGCGGATCTAGGTATGCCTTAGGGTGGTCAACCGCACATCCTGAAAAAATATTATTAGTACCAATACTCCTATTAAAAAATAATATTAGCACTAATATCCTATTAATTTTTTTTTTTGCACACCTTGGAAATATTTGTTTGCATTGAAACTCTTAGTTTTGCACCTATCTATTACACAATACTCACACTCTTACACGTTTATAATTTTTGAAACTTTACTGTGATATTGTTTTCTAATTTCTACAGGAAATATTACTTATCACTCTCTCTCATATTTTTTTCAAACTTTTTCAATTTTCTCACACATTTTTTCACTTTCTCCTCCTCTTTCTTCCTCTAACTCTATCTCATTTTTCTATTTTTCACAATATATCAACTTTAATTTCATCTACATGTCTCCTTCATTTCTAATATTCCATTTTTCTCTATCAATAAGTTTTATTTAGTCTTTACAGGAAATATTACAATTTCAAAATTTTGAAACTTTAATTCAATTTTGTTTTTTAATTTCTACACGAAATATTACATATTACTAGTAAATGCTTACAGGGTAATGTTCGAACTAACTCAATTACAATATGAAACTTTTGTTTATCTATTTTAAATTAGTCTTGATATTTAAAGAGTAATGTTTAGACTAATTAAATTATATCTAAATCTATTAATAAAAATAACACGACACACCCGTACGCACACACGAGTATACTGCTGGTACACATTTATGACAACATGCAATAACTTTTAAGTTTTACTTAGCTAAGTGTTTAGGTGAGATGATTAGATGTCTTTATCTGTGCATCATTTTCAAATTTGAATAACGAATTATCTTTTGAAAATTCGTTATATAATAACTTAGCCGTGCAACATGATATGCTACCAACCTTGAAATTAATTACGTGTAATCAAAGACCAGGTAGAGCTAAACCGGCCATCGGCAATTATTAAGCGTAAAATAACACATTTTATAGGTTGTATTTTTTAATTATATTTTCCTAGAATGAATCTTATATATAATCTTTAATGATATGTTTGGTTCTAATCCCATTTTGAATCCGCGCGCAAGATACCACAAAGTCATAAATCTCTCGGAGGAGAACTTTAATTTGCCGCTCATTGTGGGCCCTACTTCGGCCGAGTGATTCCTCTCAGCATACAAGTGCGCACAGATACCCGGTTTATACAAAAAAAAAATGATATGTTTGGTTGTAAAAAGAAATAGAAAAGAGAGAATAAAAAGTGAGAAATAATAGAAGATAGCAAGGGATGGAAAATGGAGTATATTTAATGAATTGTTTATGGTTTATTAATATTTTACCCTTTTATTTATAGAGAAAAAGACTTAATTAAATTTTTAGTTTTTAGAGCTTGACAAGAGTAGACTCTTGCTCCTACGCACTCTCTCCGGATGCAACAGAGGAATCAAAGCCTACGTAGTTCTTCCCGAAAAAGGTTTGTTGGTTGGTTATTTTTTAGTGTAGGGTCCTAGGATTCTTGAACTGCATACCATCGATTCCTAGATTTCGACTAACTCGATTGTACAACCGACTTAGTCCCCTACTTTTGAAAGTATTTTTGAGGTTTTTTGAAAGAAGTTTGTTTGATGTGAGGTGAGTTGGTTTTAGAATAGGTATTCTAGAACTCCTGAACTGTACAGCTCATTAGTTCTTGAACGCTGACTAACCCGGTTGTATAACCGACTTAGTCCCCTATTTTTAGGAAAATTGATTTATTTATTTACTTATAAGTTTTTAGGATTAATCGAACTGCATAAAATTGATTGGTCCTAGGATGATGACTAACCTTGGTTGTACAACCGACTTAGTCTTTTATTTGATTTTTGAAGAAATAAACTAATTTGTGCATAAAAAAAGACAAAAACTGATAATTAAATAAAGACTAGGCTAAATAAATAAATAAATAAATAACTATATACATAAATAAACATGAATAGATATATACATAAACAATAAATAAATAAATAAATAGATTATATTATAAATAAATGATAAATAAATATGTACATAAAAATAAACAAAATAAATACAAAACTAACTCGACTCAACGAGTGCCTAACAGATCGAAAGCAAAGAAACCGGATTCCTATCTAGTCCATTTTGACCCCGAGACCGCAAGAACCGCTTTGAGAATCGGAAAGCCGACTCAAAACGTCCAAATGATCAAAGATGTGTTTTTAGTGAAATGGGCCGCGAACGCCACCCAAAAAGATCGCTTAACCCGCCAATGATCTCCTCCCCTAATCTTCACCTCTCAACCCCTTTTATATCCAATTGCTAGGGAGCTCTTGTTTCTTGTGAGCAATGTGGGACTAAAACAAGGTAGAGAAAAGAATTCCCCTTTAAAACGCAATTCCCGTTTTTCTCAAACCTGTCACCGTAAAATTGTGATTCCGGATTCGTTAACCGTTGGATCGTCTTCCTTTTTTGACAGTAGTTTCGTGAGACATATATCTCCGCTTTCACCGTTCGGATCGTCGAAACGAGTTCTGAGGAGAGAGAAATTGCCTTCGCAATAGCTACAGTTTTTGGTCCATTTTTCTCAAACCCCTCACCGTAAAAGTGCGATTCCGGATTCGTTAACCATTGGATCATCTTCATTTTTCGACAGTAGGTTCGTGAGACATATATCTCCACTTTCACCGTCGGATCGTCGAAAAGAGGTCTGAGGAGAGAGAAATTGCCTTCGCAATAGAGCTGCAGATTTGGGTATTTCATCTTTTTGTTCTTATTTTGTAAGCTCTTGTGCTTTGCTTCACTTGTTTTTTCAATTACTCAAAGAGGGTCAAAAGGAAATAACATTTGGGATGATTGGCCAAGAATCAAATCATGCATCTTTATTTCAACTTTATGTTAATTGTGGTTGATATGCACAAACTACTTATCTTTTACTTGAGTACATAGAAAAGTTTGTTGCACATACACTACTTAATAAAATAAAATAAAATATTACAATGATATAAGAACTCGGACAAAATTGGGGTATAACAGCTGCCCCTCTTTATTTATATTTTACAATTTTTTTTAGTAGAAATAGAAATAAAGATAGAATAGACGCCAATTTTGTCTGCTTTAGAGGGGAAATAGAGGGTTTGAGAATAAACAGGAGCGGTTAACACTTGGCGCGATTAACCGCGAACAAAATGAAGGATCGCCGATCTCAAGGAGCACTAAGGCTCAAAGGCCACTGGTCCAAGGAGCACTAAGGCTCAAGGACCACTAAGGGTCCAAGGAGCACTAAGGCCCCGGGCGACCACTGGTCCGGAAGGTCGCCTAGGCCTTATTTGAAGGACCATCGTGGTTCAAGGAGCGCAACTAGCTACTGTACTAGTTAAACGGTCTATAGGGGCCTTTATACTCGAAAGCGCCATGATGGGTCAAGATCGTGTCTAGAATCGATATGTTGACCATGAAGGACGCCCACGCGTGTCTTAGGCCGACACAACTAGTGTGAAGGACCACGCGGGTCGCGCGAAGGTTCGTCGGGCTCGACCGACGCTGCGCACTGGGCCACTTAGTGGCATCGCTCGAAGGACCACTTGGGGTCTATAGGGTCCGAGGATCAACCCGTGATCTCGTGATACGATATGAGATCAACGCTAAAGCTACCGATATTAGAGGAACAAAATATGTGGACTCGACACTTTATGTGTTTATCCGAGCACACCGATTTAATGCATCTACCGAGAAGAGGAAAACCAATTTACGTTTGATGAAGCAATTAATGGTGCAAGCAATGATTGGTATCCGTAGGATGTGGAATGACTTTTTCCTTTTTCTTTTTGCTTATTGCTTTTCGCTTTTTTGTTTTTTGTTGAAAAATGATGAATGCCAAATGTGAATATGATGCAAATGAAATGCTCGGTGCAAATGCTATGGTGCATGAGGTGATGATATGATATGATATGATATTATATGAGTGATTGGGGTATAGAAACATTTTTGATAATGATGAGACGTGAGACTTTAGATGCGAGAAGCAGAGGTGAATATTGATCATTCTTTGAAAAATAGTTTTGATTCAATACTTCAAAGAATCTCAATGTTGTTATTTACGTATAATCGATGTGAAAAAGTATTTGCAAGCTCGCTCATTTTTCTCTTCCATTTTGATGCCCCATGATGACCGAAGTTTTGGCCCACACACAACTAAATAAGTGGATTTCCAACATCATATGATCAACTTGTGTTTTTCTCTCTCAAGCATTGTTTTGTGAAGATGTATAGTAGTGTGAATATAGATGAATGAGTCGCTTAACTTGGGGTTCTAAAGACCTAGTGGTGTGGACATTTGTGGCACATGAAGGGGTGAATGACTCGACTGGTCTTTGTCAAGGTCATGAAAGGTAGGTTTTCCAAGCCAAGAAATGCAGGATCGCCCCAATTTAGATTTGATGACGGTGAGTGAATAACTTGCCCCTGTCTAGTGGTGACAAGCTAGGGGTGTAGAAGATGATGAACTGGGAATGCATTGGCTTTGGAATGAAAGGCGGAAAGCAAGATACTTTGTCTCAACCCATAGAGTTTGGTGTTGCCCTATTTATGGTAAGGACAAGATTGTCCCGACTAGAGTAGCAGCGTTTTAGGGTAATGAGTTGAGAAATTGCCCCGGTATTGTTTTGTGGATACGAATATGAAAGGGATGAGGTGAGTGTAGGGCGGATTTCTCCAAGTAAAGGGTGAAGGGATTGCCCCACTTGGTAATGAGATTTCAAATGGTTGTTTTAGTGAGGTTGTGAAAGGTGACAGAGTTAGGGCTATGGGTTTTTTGAGTTGGTCTGGTATGTATGTTTAGACTGGGTGTGGTGTGGGATGGACGTTGGACACATTTCCCCAAGCTTAAGTGGAACAAATGGTGAAAGGATTTCCCCACTTTGGGATCTAGGTGGCGATCCTAGCATAAACCTTTTGGTTATCTTTAGAATGACTCTCAGACTATGATAGTCTTGAGTTTGCTATGATGAAAACTGCACTTGGTGATCGCTAAACCTTGCATTTATATCAATGGAACTTGAATGAACCTTTGGAGTGCAAGCCCTTTTTGATTTCTTTATTTTGAGTTTTTTTTTTCAGATACATTTTTTTTTCGAGCAAACATATTGTAAATAAATAAACTTATTTGTCCTAAGATTAAAACTTTGAGAAAACAAAAGCAATCGGTCATTGATCGGAATGAACACTAGAGGTTGTAACGTCGCCGATGGTTTAGTGATTTATGAGGAAATGATAATTGGGCTCAAAGTAGTGTTCGAGGATTGATGGGACTAATGATTTTTATCGAGCGGTATGATTTGACTAATGATTAATGGTTTGTGAAAGAAGGGGTTATTAGGCTCAATGAAGTGTTTGATGATTGATGGGACAAATGATTTGGTGATGTAACTTGGCTAATGGGTGATGATTTATGAAGGAAATGGTTGTTAGGCTCAAAGGAGTGTTTGAGGTTTTATTGAGACAGTAATTGTTGTGTCTCATGGTAGGATGGACTTGTTTAGGATTGTAATGTGGCTAAGGGTTTATGGAGGATAGGATATTGAGGCCAAAAGAAGCGTTTGAGGTTTATTTTAGACAAGGATCTCTTTATGCTTTAATAGTGTGAAGCAACAGCTCACGACTTGTTTTGTCTTTGTTTTTTCTAATTTGTTTTTTTTTTTGGGATTTTTTAATCCACTTTTTTGACTTCACTCTTTTGTGCTTTTTGTTTCTTTTTTGGCTGAGTGAGCTGATAAAAGTAATGCACCATTTTTTGATGCGGAATCGATCCTTGTCTAGGGTGATTGAGAGATTTTTAGGATTTTTGGCTTAAGGTGGGTGGTAAAGGATGGAAAGATGGTTCAACTTCATTTCAAATCATGATTGCTTGTTTTCTCAAAAAATAATTTAAAGACAATAATTTACTTATTTTATATACTTGCTCTTTTTTCTTTATTTCTCCTTTTTTGTGTGCCCTAATTTTTGCTTAGGCCGCTCTTACGAGTTTTCAACCTAACGGGCCTTTTTGATTTTTTTGTAAAGGACTTGCACCAAGGGAATACAATGTTGACAAGGTATTTTGGAGATCACAAATTTGCCCCAGTGTGAGGGTCTCAAGTGTTATTTCAATAGTGAGAACAAACCAAAAAGTCGACTAGTTAGGGGAGTATGTACTTTATGGTGGTCGTGGTGGGATAAGACTTGGACGGGGGATGATGACAATGTAGGGACATTAACTGACTCAAACAAGAATGAAGACACATGTGACACACAAATCACTACATGAATGCTTCATAGAGAGTTAACATCGGGCTTTTAACATGAAAGAAATTTTGGTGGACCATTTCGTTCATTCATCATGGGGTGGATGAAATGCAACGCTTTGTTGAAAAAAAGTGTGAACGAGCTGTTAATTTGAAAAAAATTGAGTGCCTTGAAACACCTTGAGCTCGCAACTAAGTATGGCTAAATTTTACCAAAGAAGAATGATTTATTTCTCACAAACGCCTCATCTCTCATCAAAGTTTTTTTGGAATAAGAATTATGCTCACTTTTTGATGCATGATGTAAGTATGTGAATGAATGAATGTACATGAAATGAGAATGTGAATGAATGAAATGCGCATGATATGAGAATGAGAGTGAATGAATATGAAAGTGTGGTTTATCTATCGTGTCAGGGAATTATAAGCTTTTTATTTAGAGAGTAAAGTACAAAGTTTGATTTTGACTTTAGCATGCATGGCTTCTCTCCAAAATAAAGTTTTTAACTCCTCAAGCGGTCATAAAATGCATGCAACATAAGATGTTTATTTTATTTATTTTTTGTAGTGCAAAGAAAAAGAAAAATGCATGTGGTATATTTTCTAAAAATGTAGTAAATAATGGTTTTTGGTTTTTTGATTTTTTTTTTGATAAAAGACGGTATGCATAAATATTTGATTGAATGCAAGAGTATGAAGCTCCTTTGTGACCCTAAAAAGGTATCTTACAGAGTGAGTCTAAGGTTTCTTTTATAGTGCCTCACAAGGGTAGTTCTAAAGAATCCTACACAAGGTTCCTAGAGCCAAGGACCCCAGTAAAGAATACTGACCCCAACAATAGGCAAGCTATTAGAAGGGATAGCATCCTCAAAAGGAATTAAACTCTAGGTGAGATTTTCGTGACCACCCAACGAGACGTACGTCCCGCAGGCCATCACTACACAATCTCGTTTTAACTTAGGTTTGCACTCAAGTCCGGGTAGAGGACCTTTTCTGACAGGTGTGTGATGTGTAGAGGTACAGTGTGTGTAGGAGCAGTTTAAAATAAACCCAAAGCTGCAAACAAAACAAACATTCATACAAATATCGTCTTCTATCCTATGGTTTATATATCACATAAAAATAAAACATGCAATAATAATAATAATAATAATAATAATAATAATAAATAAATAAATAAGGGAAGGGTAAAAATTAAATCCTACAACTAATTAGACTAGGTTTTGACTCTCTAAAAAGTTAAGTCCCCAGTGGAGTCGCCAGCTGTAGCGACCGAAAAATCCGGGAATGGATTCTTCGAAGTTCGAAAGGAAGCCGCCACCAAATTTTAGTTTAAGGACAAATTCGGAAAATCCCTTTTGGTTTAGGACAAGGCAAGTTTAGCGTTCGAGAGTCGTTATGCGTGGGGAAGGTATTAGCACCCCACGACATCCTTTGTCTAATTAATTATGGTTTATTAAAATTTTACCCTTTTATTTATATAGAAAAAGACTTAATTAAATTTTTAGTTTTTAGAGCTTGACAAGAGTAGACTCTTGCTCCTACGTACCTCCGGATGCAATGGAGGAATCAAAGCTACGTATTTCTTCCTGAAAAAGGTTTGTTGGTTGGTGTTTTTTAGTGTAGGGGTCCTAGCATTCCTTAAACTGCATAACTCATCGATTCTCACATACGACTAACTCGATTGTACAACCGACTTAGTCCCCTACTTTTGAAAGTATTTTTGAGGTTTTTTGAAATAAGTTTGTTTGATGTGAGGTGAGTTGGTTTTAGAATAGGTATTCTAGAACTCCCGAATCTGCATGTACTCATTAGTTCTAGAACGCCGACTAACCTTGGTTGTACAACCGACTTAGTCCCCTATTTTTAGGAAAATGATTTTTTATTTACTTATAAGTTTTTAGGATTCTTGAACTGCATGTACTCATTGGTCTCTAGGATGATGACTAACCCGGTTGTACAACCGACTTAGTCTTTTATTTGATTTTTGAAGAAATAAACTAATTTGTGCATAAAAAAAGACAAAAACTGATAGTTAAATAAAGACTAGGCTAAATAACTATATACATAAATAAACATCAATAGATATATACATAAACAATAAATAAATAAATAAATAGATTATATTAGAAATAAATGATAAATAAATATGTATATAAAAATAAACAAAATAAATACAAAACTAGCATGGACTCGACGAGTGCCGAACAGGACTGAGCAGCAAACCGGACTCCTATCTAGTCCATTTTGACCCCGAGACCGCAAGAACCGCTTTGAGAATCGGAAAGCCGACTCAAAACGTCCAAATGATCAAAGACAGGTTTTTAGTGAAATGGGCCGCGAACGTTTTGACCCAAAAGATCACTTAACCCGCCAATGATCTCCTCCCCTAATCTTCACCTCTCAACCCCTTTTATATCCAATTTCTAGGGAGCTCTTGTTTCTTGTGAGCAATGTGGGACTAAAACAAGGTAGAGAAAGCAATTCCCCTTTAAAACACAATTCCGCTTTTTCTCAAACTCGTCATCGTAAAATTGCGATTCCGGATTCGTTAACCGTTGGATCGTCTTCCTTTTTTGACAGTAGGTTCGTGAGACATATATCTCCGCTTTCACCGTTTTGGATCGTCGAAACGAGGTCTGAGGAGAGAGAAATTGCCTTCGCAATAGCTGCAGTTTTTGGTCCGTTTTTCTCAAACCCCTCACCGTAAAAGTGCGATTCCGGATTCGTTAACCATTGGATCATCTTCATTTTTCGACAGTAGGTTCGTGAGAGATATATCTCGACTTTCACCGTTCGGATCGTCGAAAAGAGGTCCGAGGAGAGAGAAATTGCCTTCGCAATAGAGCTGCAGATTTGGTTATTTAATCTTTTTGTTCTTATTTTGTAAGCTCTTGTGCTTTGCTTCACTTGCTTTTTCAATTACTCAAAGAGGGTCAAAAGTAAATAACATGTGGGATGATTGACCAAGAATCAAATCATGCATCTTTATTTCAACTTTATGTTAATTGTGGTTGATATGCACAAACTACTTATCTTTTACTTGAGTACATAGAAACGTTTGTTGCACATACACTACTTAATAAAATAAAATAAAATATTACAATGATATAAGAACTCGGACAAAATTGGGGTATAACAATGGAGAGAAAAATGATCCCCCTAAACCCTCCCAAACCCCTCACCTAGTTTACTTTTGGAGTTCCTCCAAAACCCTCTAAAATTGGGGGAATTTGGAGGAGCTCCAAAAATAAGCTAGGAGAGGGATGATCAGGATGTCAAACTCTGTTTGATCAGACGACTGTGGCCTCAAGCTATTAAAGAGAGCAAACAACCTCTCCTGCTCACGCTGCATCCTCAACTGGTTTGCTTGCATCTCTGCAATAGTCTGATCCTTCCTCTGGGACTCAGCCATCAAATGCTCCACCTGCTGCTTGAGCTGTTGTGTCTCAGCTGATGAAGCATTGGAACTACTAGACCTGGTGTCATAGTGATCAGCAAAATTCACAAGTCTCGCCAAGGGCCCCGCACCATACAGTCGATTTTTATTTGACTTGCCTACTGCCTTCTTCCAGTTTTGGTTTGCCAAAGCCATCATCTCAGGGGAAAGTGGACCAAGTGAGTCAGGGTTCCAGCTCCCCTGAGTAGGCTCAAACATCAACTCAGCATGTTTCTCCTACATTGCATAACCACAAAACATAATGATAATTAGGTCTCCATTAATTAAGAAAAGAACTAAATACAATAGAAATCAAGTTGCATAATTACTTGAGTCATTTTAGCGCGCTCGTCAACAAACTCCTTGGTATCCTTCCTCAAATGAGTGGCTCTATGCAGCTCAGGAATAGTGAGAGGGCGACCAGCCTTCCTAGACTGTAAAAATGAAACAAATTTCAATTTATATGTAAACTAAAAAGTAAAACAAAATTTTAAAATAGCTTACGGTCTATTAGCATGATGAGGCGAGTTGACGGCGAAGCCAAGGCAAAGATGAAGCGAGCCACCCTTTTCTGATGCCCTATTCTGCTTGGCTTTTTCAGCTTTCCCTTTCCATGTGTCTTTTTCCCATTCAGCATTGTATTGTTTCCAAACATCTTCACTCATATACTTTGGGCATTCATTTTTGGCTCTCAATTTGTAACACCAGTCTGATAATTGCTTGGACATTCTAATCCAAAAAACCCTCTTGACCTCCTCCTCATCTTCGTGTTTCCAAGCCACTATGGTCTATATTAAACAAAATCAAAACATGTATTAGTGAATATATTAACCATTAAACAATAAATTAAAATCAACAACATAAGAAATGACATAATTAATACTTACCGAGAACACTCTCAAACACTCCTTCTCCACATCCTCGAGAGATGGATGTCAACTTTTCACTAAACTCACAAATAATATTTCTTAATCACATAAGTGACCGCTTGTGAACCAGTGTTCGATTTAAGAAACCTGCATATTGAAATTGTTGCAAAATTAACAAGCATATATATGCATCAAACCATGAATTTAAATTAAGTAAAAGGAAAAACAATATAATACTTACACATCGCCACAGGGCCTGATGACTTTGCGACGTCGATTACTGACAGGGTCGACAACAACCTCTTCCTCTGATGATGCGTCGTCAATATCACCATCATCAGCGTCAATATCACCAACATCGTGGTCAAGATCATCTCGCATGCAGCCGAGGATGGACCTCAGGTGTAGGCATTGATAGGCCAAATTGTGAACTCATATACCCAGGATGTTGCATAGGTGGGCCCATAGGATGCTGATGTGGGCCCACATATCCAGGAGGTGTGGCCATAGGATGCTGATGTGGGCCCACATATCCAGGTGGTGTGGCCATAGGATGCTGATGTGGGCCTGGAAAATACCCATAGGATACTGATGTCTGGCTATATGTAGATGATGTGCTAGATGAAGAGATAGGATACCAATTAGCTCCGGTGGGAGAATCACCACACGGTGGGTCAACCAGAGCGGAATGAGAAGTCCCAGATCCTCCAGCAGTAGTGGTGGTATGAGGCAGCATTGAATAATTCTCACTAGGCACCTCTCGAGTTGGGCGATGCTTCCTGCTCCGTGGTTTGTTCTTCCCTTTAGCTCTCTGTGGGTTAGAACCTTCTCCTGGATCCATGTCTATGGAAAACGAAACACATAATGATATATATCTTTAAAATTACATGAACAAGCAACTAGATCTAGGGATTTAAAGACGAAAACATAATGGTATATATAAATTTAAAGGCAACAATAACAATAGATCCATAGAATTAATACTATTCAAACTAATAGAACCATGAAATTAATACTATTCAAACTAATAACAACAATAGATCCATGGAGTTAATACTATTCAAACTAATCAAATTCTTCATATTCTTCATCTTCTTCTTCTTGTTCCTCTTCTTCTTCTTGTTCCTCTTCTTCATATTCTCTAATTTCTTCTTCTAATACCGGTTCAACTTCTTCAACATGGTGTCGATCATCACATAAGGTATTAATTGGTTCAACTTCAATTACCTCATTGACACCTGACATTTCATCCACTTGATAAGCAACCTCATCCCCCACATCAGTGGCTTCAATGTGACCCCGTGGTTTTGTCTTAATTGCAACACACCATCCTCTCATGAGTTGATGGGTATGGAACATAATACACTGCCTAACATTTTCGGGCATGATAAAAGGATCATAAAGCTTATACCTCTTATCCACTTGAATGTCGATCGTATTACATTTTGGATTCAATTTCGTTCTTTTTAACCGATGGATCAAACCAACCGCAATAAAACAAAACTATTCTCTTTTCATAGTCTAAATACAAGTATTCAAGCTCATATATGCGTTGGATGACACCGTAGTAGTCATCTTCACCTCCTCTGTTTTTCCCTTTAACATATACACCACTATTAATGGTTTGTTTTCCATCACTCCATGATTGAGTGTCAAATTTATAACCGTTAACGAGGTACGCGTGTGCCACTCACTAACTTCACTAAAAGGACCATTAGCTAAGTTCCTCAAGTGTTGGATTAGGGAGTTGGTTCCGCTTCATAAACCTAATTAATAACATATGGAAAAAATATAAGTAATGTCTCATATGTACTTTAAACGTTTGGCATTAAAATATTATTTTATTTACTTACTCTAGCCTTAAACAGATTGGAAAACTTTCATGTATACGAACGTAAGACTCTTGGCGCAGATACCCTCAATTTGTAAGAATGCTACTGAAAAGTGTAATTGAAAGTTGATCAAACCATGATTTAACTTCATACTCTAAAGGTGTAAAGATTAAATGGTGTAATTGAAAGCACACTTACTCAAGATATGGTTTAACTTCAGTGCAATTGATCAAGACATGAACATGTGCTGATGTCCACTCCTTTTGTGATAACCAATGAGTCTTCTTCTTTCCCAGAGGCTAACCGAGTTTGTTAAACACGGATAAAGTGAGTGAGTCTCTATCTTCTTCAACCTCTATTTCGTTTCTATTATTTGTTGACAACATAAAGTTGTTGAATAATGAGAACAGAAATAAATGGTTTCACGGTGCAAGTAAGCTGCGCAGATAGATCCTTCGACTCTAGCTTTATTCTTCACAGATCGTTATTAATCACCCATTAATCTAAACGTATGGAGGAAGTGGAGTTAATTAAACAAATAGTCATACTAAATATGCAATTTAGTTAAAATGTTGAAATTATTAATTACCTCTCAAATGGATACATCCACCTATAATGAACGGGTCCACCAAGCATTGCTTCATATGCAAGGTGAACCGGAAGATGCTCCATCGAATCAAAGAAACCAGGAGGAAGTATTCTCTCCAACTTACAGATAATGAAAGGAATATTTTGCTCCATCTTAATAAGATCATTCTTTCTCAATGTTGAAGAACATATATTCTTAAAAAATTGGCTCACTTCAGTTAGTGGTTCCAAAACAAACTTTGGCAATGAGTTGAAAGCAATTGGAAGTAAACACTCCATGAATACATGACAATCATGACTTTTCATCCCATGAATCTTCCCAGTATTCACATCTGCACATCTTGCTAGATTAGAAGAATAGCCATCTGGCATCCTCAATCCTTTCAACCATCGACAAACATCTTTTGCTTCTTCGGGTGTTAGACAATAATTGGCTTTGGGTTTTAGCATTTTGCCATTAGCCAATGGCACCAAATTCAAATTAGATCGAATGTTGGTATTGCTACAGTATAGCGCGGCATCTAATCTAGCCTTATTGTTGTCTTTGGTTTTATCTTTCACATTCATCACAGTGTAAAATATGTTGTCAAAGAAATTCTTCTCAGTGTGCATAACATCGAGATTGTGTCTCAATAGATTATCTTTCCAATATGGGAGATTCCAAAATATGCTTCTTTTTGTCTAGTTATGATCCCGCCCATATCCTTTCCACTGGGAGCTCACCTTCCTCCGTGGGCTTGTGGCAAATTCATAACTCTACTCCATATTTCATCCGATGTCAACAAAGGCGGCGGGCCATCTCTTTCAACTACCCCTTTCTTGAATGCCCTCGTGTTCTTTCTAAACACATGATCTGGCGGTAAGAATCTACGATGCGAGTCAAACCAAGAACTCTTTCCCCCGTACTTCAGCGTAAACGCTTTTGTGTGTTCCATGCAGTGGGGGCATGCTAATTTACCATGAGTTCCCCAACCCGACAACATACCATAAGCTGGGAAGTCATTAATTGTCCACATCAATGCCGCTCTCATCAAAAATTCTTCTTTTTGCTTTGCATCATATGTCCAAACACCCTTCCACAATCTCTTGAGATCATCAATTACAGGTTCCAAAAAGATATCTATGTTAGCTTTTGGATTTTTTGGACCAGGTATCACACAAGTCAAAAACATAAACGGTTTAGTCATGCACATCTCGGAGGAAGATTGATTGGGTAACAATGACCGGACCAACAAGAGTAGGGAGAAGATGATGCTTGGATATATGGAGTAAATCCATCAGAGCACAAGCCAAGTCGAATATTTCGTGGGTTTGAGGCAAAATCCGGATGGACTCGATCAAAGTGTTTCCACGCCTCACCATCAGATGGATGGCGTAAAATATCTGAGGTATGTCTATTCTCATAATGCCAAGTCATTTTCTTCGCAATTTCAGCCGATGCAAACATTCTTTGCAACCTTGGAACAATAGGCAAATAGAACATCGACCTTACAAGAATGGGTTTATAGTTACCTTTGTCTCCTTTACGAACATGATACCTCGACTTTCCACAGACCGTGATGCTTGTAGCGCCGCATCGGTTTTACCAAATTCGTTGTCGTGAAACAACATGTGCCCATCCTCACAAATACCAATCTTCTTATATTCCAATCCCAACTTTGAAACTAACATTTTTGCTTCATAATAACTTTTTGGCAAATTATCCTTATTAGGTGTCCTGCTCAACATCATTTGAGTCACAAAATTTAAACCCAATTCGTAAATATTGCTCATGGACTTGAGAGCTAAAAGCTTCACACACATAGATAATTTTGACTCTGGCGAGCCTTCAAACAACGGTGTGTTTGCCTCTTTTAACACGCAATAAAATCTTTGTGCTTCTTCATTTGGAGCTTCATCATGATCGTCATATTGAGGCTCATCAAATGGTACATTCACCCCAAGACCATCACAAATCATGTTTTCCATCGACTGAAATTGCTCATTAAGTGGAAACACGAAAACTAGAACTACTTGAAGCCCCTAAGTCAAAATTTGGAAGTCGTTCTCCATGGTCCTCCCAAATAAAATAATTTGGCTTAAACCCGTTACGATACAAGTGCTCCCTAATTTCATCATCAGTACTAATAGGTACACCATTGCAATTAAGGCATGGACATCTAACCCCTCCTTCATTTTTAGCCTTCTCATGTTGCCACGCTACCCATAAAAACTCTTCAACCCCTTTAACAAAAGTTTCTTTCAAAAAAGATTTTCCCGGATATAACCTATCATACACCCAACCACGATTTAATTGATTCCAATTCATCTACACGCATTTAAAAAAGCGAGTTAGATTCCCATAAAAATTCCCAACATATAACATATCAAGTTAGTGGCATCGATATTATCTCGGTGGAAATGATTTCCATCCAAGTAGTGAAGGAAGTTATTTCGAACTCCCAACCTTACCGTTGTTAGAATTGTCTCGCAATTATCTCAATGGAAATGATTTCGAGCAAAATATGGGGGTGAGTGAAACAACACCTCACCCTTTTCCATCAACAACACACAATAAAAACATCTGATATAGTCATCTAACCTAGGGTTCATCAAACATCAAAACAACTATTTAACACAATTTCAATTTCAAAATTAACGTACACTTTACAACAATTATCAATTCCAAATTAACAAACATACACTTCTCATTTAACATCTCCAACAACATACACTTCTCATTTAACCTTACAAGACTTTGTTTTCAGGATGTTCATCTAGCACCACAGGACATCACAATTGCAACAAATTAGCATAGCAAATATAAAATGTGCTTCTGTTATTATACACTACTTCAGGCATTTGTTAATTTTCTAAATTACTCACCAAAGTCCAAACCGATTAAGTGGTACAGAAGTTTAAGACATTTTTGACAACTTACTCAATAAAATGAAAATCCAGCTTATTCATTTCAAATAACAAAGTCTAGATAGATTCTTTATCATTCACGGATTCACCATTCAATTGAAACTCTGATATTTCACATTGGACATTGCTTTACACTAAAGTCCTTATTTTCCAATTTAATCCAAATCAATCAATGGCCAAAAAAAAGTATAAAAAAAATTAACCAACTTAAGAATTTTAGGGGTCTGAACCTAAACCCTTTTAAAAAAATTCACATTGGACATTGCTTTACACTAAAGTCCTTATTGAAACACAAATGTCAATATCTATGTAAAACACTAAAATCAAATAAATTTTCAAACATTCTAAAAATCAATCCTAAACACTAAAATCAAAATTAAAGAAAAACTAACCGTTTTGAGTTACGAATCCAACGATCTCTTGGCGTTACGGTGACGATGTGCACTCCGGTGCGTTGGTGAGAAACAAATTGTTCCTATGAGTGAGGAAAGAAAAAAAAATCATTAGAGGGAGCTAGAGAGGGAAGTTCGGAGAGAGAAAGAGAGAGAGAAGAGTGAGAAAAAACAAACCTTAAGTGATGGTGGAGGAGGTGGTGGCGGCGTGGACGGTGGTGGAGGTGGTGGTGGCGAAAATGGAGAGATATGGGTGGTGGTGGTGTTGGGGACGGAATAGGAAAGGAGAGAAATGAGTGAGAGAAGAGAAAGAAGTAGGAGAAGGAAAGCTGATAAGCTTCGGTTACATTCAAAAATTTAGCGAGGGAAATATTGTTTTAGCGAGGGAATTATTAAATTTAGCGAGGGAATTCAAAAACGAGTTATGTGGTACAGCTGTGTTTAAAATTTAGCGACAGAATTATAAACATTAGCGAGGGAAATATTTTAAAAAAAAGCAAGCGCACCTTTAGCGACGGCCTTATCTGTCGCTAATTCCCTCATAAATCATTTTTAGCGACCCTTCCCATTCCTCGCTAATTTCCTCGCTAATCTTGTTTTTGTAGTGAATAGGGAGCACTTTATAAGAAAGAGCTTCTGATTCTTAAATAATAACCAGCGCTTTGAAAGGAAGTACTGGTGAAAATAGCTCCGCGTTTTAGTTTTAAGCAGCGTTTTCAACGAAGCGCTGCCAAAGGGGCTTCCTTTTTTTCATTTTAAGTAGTGCTTCCTAGTCTGTGTTTTCATTTTTAGAAGCGCTTCCAAATTAAATACTACTAAGAAGGCTTCGTGTTTACTTTTAACTAGCGCTTCAGATGAAGCACTGCTGAAGGATGTGCTATTTTTCTTCATTTTTGGCGTAGTGTCTTGTTATCACTTATGCTTTTACAAAGCAGTTTCTTAAAAAAATGATTTTCATTATAAAAAAACATGACAAAATTGATTAGTATTATATTATATATATAGAGAGAGAGAGAGAGTCGGGATAATTTATTTAAAACTTTTCAATAATGGACATATTCCTTTTAAAATTAAGTGAGAGTGAAATCCTAATCCAATAAAACCCACATGTATTAGTATTACTAGTGGGAAAGATGGGCCCTCCGGGCCAGTCTTTCATGTGTTGGTGTATTGGTGTGTTAGTGGGTATTGTGTTAGTGAGTAGTTATGTTTATTAGAAAATTTTATTTACACTAAAGGTATTTTAGTCAGAAAAATCTGACACCAAAAGTGACAGTTTTTTTTGGAATTCCCTTTATATATAGATATAGATATAGATATAGATATAGATATAGATAACCATTATTTAACATTTGTTTCGCTGTGCTGGCTCCTGTTGCACGTTGATGGGGAGCGTAATTAATAATAAAGACTAAGATGCCTTAAATTTGTACATAATAATGTTTCCAATCAAACAATTATTTTACTTCATTAACCGACAAAGAAACTATACCATGAGAGGGATGCAGCATGCACGATAATGGACAAGATCAGATTCTCACATTTTAATTATGTTGGTACCAAAATGATAGGCAGAAGTGTTAGGTATTTGGGTTTCTTAATTATTTGGTTTTGGGTTCAATCCATAATTGGTGTGTGTGAAAAAACATTTGTTGAGAGATGTCAATCTTTTAAATGGACATCTGATACCTTGAAGGATTACTTTCCACAATGGTCATGGAGGATACATTGGTTTAAAAACCACGTAACAGTCAAAGTAGTCTGAAATCACGCAGCCTCTTGCTTACTTATACTTAATGTTTGGTTTCTTGTGAAGGTTCTTGAGTTGGGACATTTGCCAAACTTGATTGTGAAAGCTATTAAAAGCTGACTTTTCCTCTCCTGAGTGTGACTTGGGTTTGTATGGTGAAGAGTTTCCATCAGATGTGAATTTCGTCCCTTGGATAGAATAGAACTAAAGATAATGCTATTAAAGTTTAAAACCCTATTATTGACCAACCAACCATCTGATTCCAATGAGTAGCACCTTTAAAAGAAACACTACCCAACGTGGAAACACACTTATACAATAAGCAGCGCTTCCCCTTAAAGTGTTGTCTATCAGGAAAATACGCAAGCCAATAAGAAGTGTTTCCTCAGAGAGCGCTGCATATACCCTAAACGCGGTAACCCATAAGCAGCGCTTGACCAAAAACGCTCCCAGCGCCATAAAATATTTTAATCGTTTTTTCACTTACTCACTCGTTCTCAGGTATGACCAGGTAAATTGCAAATATAAAAAGGAAAATACACAAAAACAGAAAGGAAAAAAATGAAAAAAAAAAAATTTATACAAACGGCATCGCTTTTAGGATAAAGAGCTACTCATTCCGTTAGCGCTGTTGAGAATGAGCAGCGCTTTTTAGGGAAATGCTGCCTATAGGAGGATGCGTTTGGGCATTGGCTAGCGCTTCTAGGAAGTCTTTGCTTATGGGGTGAGGAGTTGGGGCATTGGCTAGCGCGCTTTTTAGAAAGTTTGCGTGGAAAAAAAGTGTTGTCTATCTCCACATACATTTGTAGTGAGAGACTAATCATTTAAGATATCAAAAATCATTTAAGAGATTTAATCATTTAAGACTAAGAATTTTGTATATAACCGTTAGACGAAAATTAACAATTATGATTACTCCATTAATAAAAAAAATTGTGCATCTTATAAAATTCAAGTCTATTTTTAATTAAAAAAAGACACATTCGTGTGCACTTTATAATTATAATTAATGTCGTAAACTAAATCTTTTTTTTTTTTGACAATGTAAGCTAAATCTTTAATTTTAGTATAACTGTTATGTTAAATTTTTAATTTCTCACAATAATTTTTTTTGACTGACTCACACAGACCTTCCAAATAATTCGTGCATTTATACTTTTAAAAATTTCCCAAACCCCAATATATATTGTAATAACTCATTTTTACTAATAGCTACACACACTCAAATTGATGATAATAATGCAAATACTAATTTAGAGAAAAAAAATCAAATTAATAATCTAGAAGGTTCCCACAACAATGTCATATTATAATGAAGTGATTATTGCACATGGTCATCTATATTGATATATAAGAGGAAATATTCTGTCATTATAAGTTATTAGTGTACTATTATCTAAATTGTGTCTAAGTAGTTACTTATTTTTCATATAAAAAAAGTTGAGTTGTTACTTTTTCTTAGCCAAAGTTTATGCTTACACGTCACTCTCTTGATTAAGATAGATAGCGAAAGCAATTATAATGAGTCATGCATGTATTAGGCATTTACTTTTGAATATATAAAAAGAAGAGGAAAAAATCAGTGTACAACAATCTTTTTGAAAATGAGTACGAGTGGATTCATTAATCTTGTTGTAAAGATTTTTTATAATATTTTTCCTAAGCAAGATTAATTGATACAATCCTTTATTTCTTGAAAGTATCCAAATATAAATTATATTATATTCAACTCACTCTTCAGTAAAACCAATTTTACAAAATATATTTAGTGAAAATCAATTCTCGTCACCGTAAAACTAGATACACTATAAATTTCTATCAAAATATATGTATATCAACAATAAGGTCAGTCCAAGTGGTAACTCGACTCCGTTCTCATTCCAAGGTCTTGGGTTTGAAATTTGGGTGTGGTAAAAACTCTATTGAAAGGGAAAAACCACACAGACCCGCAAAGTCTGGCATAGACCTGACCAACCAGGCTTTCAGGTGTAGATTAGTCATCTAAATGGGTGGCAATTTCATCTCAGTTTAATAAAATCATATGCCAGGAAAATGACATTTTTAAACATCTTAAAATTTTGCCATTTGTCAAAAAATAACGGCAAAATAGTAAATTCGCTACAAAAAGACAAAAATTAAATAAAAAAGTCTAACTGATTTTGGTCAAAAAAAAAAGTCTGACTGACGCGTGTCAGTTATTTTTTCAAATTTATTTTTTTTTTTTTTTTTCAAAAATTTAATTTTTCCTGTAAGTTTTTTCTTCCAAAAGATAATCTTCTTTGTCTTTTTTTAATAGAAAATAATTTTTTTATTTATTTTTATAATCTATCCAAACTACTAAAATCAATTAATTTAACCACTACTAATTGTGTCAAAACACATACCTTTAATAAAAGTTTCAAAATCTTTTTTTCCAAAAAAATAATATATTAATTTAATATTATACTCAATAATTAAATAATTTAAAATTTATTATTCACTATAGCCTTTTATCAAATTTTTCATTATTTTTTTATTATATTTTGAAATTTTCAACTTATTTATAATTTTCATAGTAAATTATAACAAACTTAATGTCATTTGTGCGTATGCACGAATAAAAAATTAGTATGTAGTTATATGTAGCTCATCCTACTTTATTGTGGTGGTGAGATCTTTTTTGGGAGTGGAAGGTTAAAGGAATAACCTTAACCTTGGGGAAAAATATAACAATGTTACGACAAGAACAAGAGAGACCACGTACGCACTTATTTCTGTGATAGTATCAATGATCTAAGTTGTGGCTTTTAGACAACGAGAGGCTTGTTAGCTGTGAGGAAATTTCCTTCTTTAATAATTTGTAACCAGTGGTGGACCCAATACCTTAGGTTGGGGGCGCAAAAAAATGATTACAAAAAATGTTGGTTTCTTGAATTGTTTAATTTTCTTTCAAATAATCTCACTTAATTTACTAAAATTAAGTAATTAAGTTATCTTACTCCAAATTTATTTAAGAGTAAATCGTCAAATTAGTTTCTAAGTTTACCTGTCATTACCTATTTAAGTTCTAAACTATAGGTAAATAAGAAGTAGTCCATAAAAATATGTGATGTCGGTAAAATTACTTTCTAAAGTTTTATAAATAGTCTCTTACGGAGATTAATAAGACAAATTTATTAAAAATTGCGTGAAAATTTAAATATACTAGTGTAAATTTAAAATTTCAAGGGGTTCAAAATAATTTTATATAGAAGTACTAATGCTAATATTTTTTTCCAATGGGTCCAACTGAAACCATCGGATACAAGGTAGGTCCGCCTCTGTTTGTAAGATATACTTAAAAAATAAAAGATGAAAAGTCGCTCAACAACTTCAAAATTGATTTTGTCAACAAAAAAACTTCAAAATTGACAACCATACAAGATATTATTTATTTTATGTTCAGGCCTGGACTCAAAGTCCCTACCTTGTGTTGGGCCGAGCCCAATCTACCTAAAGGAGCCAGCCCAAAAGCGCAGCACACAACGCACTCCTATCACCAACGGCCAAGATCTTCCCACCAGATCCGACGCCCACGGTACGCTCACTCCCTCTATAAATAGAGGTGCGCCCCTCGACCATGGTAAGATTTCTCCCATTCATGACTTCCTCTCTCCAAACACACTCTAGAATCTCTAATTCTCTGTCTTTTTCCTCTAACTCGGCCACATACTGACTTGAGCATCGGAGTGTCTTGCAGGTACCCCCCACCTGACGTGGATCTTCAAGCAACTACGGAACAACAGAGTATGATCTTCAACCGACTTGTAGCTTACAACTCAGAGCATCCTGGAATTCACAAGAACCACACAAGTACCCCGGACTTCAGGTTGAGTCCGAAGTCTAGGTACCGAACATTTATTTTTTTGACAAAGATATTATTTATTTTATAACGTGTGTTTTTTTAATAAGTCTGGTCTTCTTTATTTTATAAAGTGTATGTTATTGTGAATGGTTGATCCGAGTAACGTAGTTCAAATCCCATCTCAAGTTCTTGGATTTGAATTTTAGGTATAACAAAAATTTTGTTGGCAGGAAAGAATCACACGGACTGACAAAGCTTGGTACACGTGGCGACTCAAGTTCCCCGACGTAGATTAGTCACTAACAAAGTCGGTAGATACCGCGCACCAATAACACATTAATCAAAAAAATAAACAAACTGTACTCTATGAAATAAACACAAAATATTGTATGAATGTTTGTTCTCTATTTTGTTTAGATCAAGGCATTTGTTCATTCCCATAATTGGCAAAATTACACCAGGAGTCCTTTAAGTTATTTAATTGCAACAAGTTGGTCCTTTAAGTTTTTTTTCGTATCACTTAGGTCTTTTAAGTTATTCAATTGTAACAAGTTGGTCCTTTAAGTTACATAATCTGTACATCATTAGTCATTTTTTCATTTTTTGTTACAAAAAACCCAATTCGCACTAACGGAGTTGGCGTGGATCGTGATGTGAGCCTACATGTCATGCAATGCAGTAACAATTTTGTCATTTAAGACTACCGTCATTTAAAAAATTTAGTCCTTTCAACTTAAATGAAAAAGAAGATGAACCATCCATTTTTAAAAAAAATTAAGTTGAAAGTTCCAAATTATTACATTACAGTAGTCTTAAAAGACCAAATTCTTACAAAATAAATGATAGGTAGCCTCTGTCACGGCCACATCATCTCTGTTAGTGCGAATTGAGTTTTTTTTGTAATAAAAAATGAAAAAAAGGACTAACGGTGTACACATTATGTAACTTAAAGGACTTAAGTGTTACGAAAAAAACTTAAAGGACCAACTTGTTACAATTAAAAATCTTAAAAGACTTCCGGTATAATTTTGGCTTCCCATTTTATTTTGATTTTGAAGGTTTTTAATATTTGATAAATGAAAGAGATTTTTTGATATACTTAGCACAAGCAAAATGCGGAAACTAAGAAAAAAGATGACCAAAGCCATTGACAATGTTTGCACTATTTTGGAGGATTCTTTTGTTGTTTATGGAACAAGTGTTTTCTCTTCTTTTTTAAATTATAAGTCGGGATATGCTTTTGTACCTCATATTTATCAAAAAATTTCTTGCTTTAAAAAAATTATCATAAAAATTTAGAATGAAGAAATGGTGCTACCGTAATTTTGCCACTACCAACACTAATATCTTATAAGGGGCAGTATGTGGCGAATTTTCCACGTAATTTGTTGTATAGATTTAGTTCTCGTATGCCTTCGAGGCCTTACTATGGTGATGATTTGGCGTTTTGATCTGGTAATAGCCTTGGAGAGTTTTCAGTTGCTAGTAACTTTACTATTGAGCTTTGATGCCTCTGAACCTTGTCCTCTTTGGGCTAACTGCTGGAAACTTCAGGCTCCCGAGAGGTTCATGCCTTCATTTGACTGCTTGTTCGTGATAGGTGTAATGGGATTGAGGAATGTGAATTCTATTCACTGTGGTGCGAATTGTATTCATTGTGGTGCGAATTGTATTCAATTGACTGCTTGTATTCATGTTTTATCTGATTGTCTCCGTGCAGTTTCTATGTGGTTAGGCTTGGAAAGAGTGGAGATGCACAACAATTTTTTTGGTGGGGATTTACATCACTTTCTTCAATTCAACCTCATGGAAGCTAATTGGAAGAGAGACTGTATTGATTAGGCTGTTTGGTAGGCCACTACGTCGCACCTCTGATGGGGCTGGAAAATAAAGAGAACATTATGTGACTTTCGCTAGGCATTGTAGGCCTTGGATTTTGGTAGTGATTGTGTGTTGAATAACCAGGTTGCTATGGCTATGTCTCGTTCACCGCAACATCATGATGTGGAGAGAGTTGAAGTTAAGTGGGATCCTCCAGGGTCTGGGTGTCAGGCAACATCGCTGGCTATGGTGGGTTAATAAGAAATTCGGATGGTCCATGGCTTTCGGGTTTTTCTAAACAGATTGGGTATTGTGAGCCTTTGGTTGGTGAGCTTTGTGGAGTTCTCACTGGTTTGTAGCTTTGTCACTTTAGAGGTTAGAGCAAATTGATTGTCCATATTGATGCCAGGGTTCTGTGTGATGTTATCTTTGGCTTAGAGAAATTTGTAAGCTTCTCAAGCCAAGGTCGCATCTCATGGTGGAGTATTGTTCGAGAAATTCGTAAGCTTCTCAAGCTTCTTTGGGAGATCCGGTTTGTGCATATTTTCAAGGAGACAAATTGATGCCCGAATGAGTTGGCTAGTTGGTTGTCGTCAGGTGGAAGATTTGATTTTTTATGAGCAGTATCCTAATTCTATAGGACCATTATTGATTTTTGATGCTATAGAGAATCTATTCCCTGATTTGTTTCTCGTTAGTTTGTCTTTTCTTTCAGGCTTAGCCCTTTTAAATACCAAAAAGAAAATAGGAGAGATAGTCTAAGCTTAAAAACCAAATTAAAGATTTTCTCTTAAATAAATTTAGAACTGAATAATTTGATTTCTTAATTTCAATAAATTAATCAAATAAAGATTAAGAATAAAATTTACATCATTTTTATAAAGCAACCATCTCTATAATGAAATTTTCGTTTGCAAAACAAACATTGAAGTTTGTTGTCTAACACTATACAATATTGGGCAAAGATTTATGATACTAAGAAATTCTTCGGTAATAATTACTAAATTTTTTGGTGACCATTATACAACAATCTAATTATTAGTACATACTAGCCATAATTTAGTATTTGTATTGTGAGTAACCATTATACAACAATCTAATTATTAGTACATACTAACCATAATTTAGTATTTGTATTGTGAGTAACCATAATTTAGTGTTTATGTGATTAGTATAACTACAATTTAATATTTGTATGGTCAACGAATTTTTTCATCGATGGAAAAATCACTATTATACCTATTTAATGACAATTACTAAAAAAAAAAATAGTAGTCTAAGTCAGACTCACTATACTGCCATCTCTATACACACTCCTTCTTGTGTGACTGACCCATAGGATCTCTCTTGACCGCGTGGAAGGTTGCAAATTGTTATTATCATAACATGTTTGAGGGGGAAGAAAATTGAAGGAAAGAAAGTAGGAGGAAAGAAAGATAAAGGAATGAAAGTGAGTAAAAAATGAGTTGAAAGTGAGATGATTTTGGGTTGTTTGCTAAGAGTGAAAGTGAATAGAAAGTGAGAGGAAAGAAAAGAGTTCATCTATTAAATGACAATAATATCCATAAAAGTCATTTTGTAATTTTGTTTAATAAATATAATTTAAATTGTACTAAAAATGCTCACCGTACAGCTAAGAAATACCGATGAAAGAGGGATTTTTTTTCAATAATGCTATTTAACCCAACTTTTTGACAAAAAAACATACAAATGGATTCCACATCTTCCATATTTGTATGGGCCCCACGACTTCCAAAGAAGAAAAAAGAAAAATTATACTAGTATAATACGTATTAGTATCTGTATCCGTATATTTGTATGTTTTTTTGTCAAAAAATTGGGCTAAATAGCATTATTGATTTTTTTTACACTAAAGATCATCAATTAAATTGAGATGTAATATTAATATTATTTTAATATTTAACAATAGCAACCCAAAAGTGTGAAACATAAAGCAAGGGTATGAAAGTCACTTCACTAAAATAGGAGCTTTTCTCCAGCTTTCTTCTCAAATCCAGCGGAAACACTTTTCCATGTGGGCCCCATGATTATTGATCTTTCCTTCCTCTTTCTTGCTAGAACCAAACAGGGGAAGCACACATATCAAGAAACTTTCCATTGTGTGGGCTTTCTTTCCTCCCAGATTCAGCTGTTCCAAACAATACCTAAATGTAGTTATTCTGTTCTGATGTTATTACCTCTTTTGCCCTCAGTTCTGTCAATTGTATGTGGGGTACACTACAGTCTACAGGACACATTTTGAATGAATATTAATAGTGAATTATATTATATTTCTGATGGGAAAGGTACACTTATATCTCTTTTTTTTTTTGACAGAACACTTGGGCGTCATCTAATAATTTGATTGACATAAACTTGTACACACATAAAATCTGATCTGATATTTAGACTAGGTTCATCTTGTGCCTGAGTTTGGTGCTCATAGTAAAATTGTTTTTTCTTCTTTCCTTAAAAAATGAGTTGGGTTTAAATAAAATATAATAGAAACATGATAAACAGTATCATGTTCGGTTATAGACCCTCCTTACTCAAGAGCACTTGGATAAGATGATAGGAGTCAACTTGAAAGAACCTCTCCTTTTGCAGTCCGTGTCTCAAAAACAGTAGCCTCATTCTGTCTTCAAAGTTTCGAATGTTAACTGCTTCTTTATTGAACATTTCAATATAATCACGCAGAGTCTCAATTTCTCCCTAGCATATTGCTCTTAGAATGTCTTCAGACTTCGGCTTGAGCCTGGAAGCAATAAACTCAACTGAGGATGCGCGGACGAGTTGATCCCATAAAGAGATCAATGCTGGCTCTAGGTCTCTAAACCATGCCAGCACGACCTTGGTCAGAGATAGAGGGAAAATCTTGCATTTGACGTCGTCGTTGGCGTTCCTGTATTGCAACACTAGGTCAAATGTGTCAACATGTTCGTCCGGGTCGCCAGAGTTGTCATACATTTTCATCTGTGGAGGCTTTTCAAGGGATCTTGGGACACGACATTAAGCAATTTCATCTATGAATGGACTTCGCATGCATCGGCCAGAATGACGCCGCAAGACCGGTTCCTGGTGCCGCCGAGTGCGGGGACATTAGTGTTTCCTTTTGGGAGGGGACCTCCCCATCCACGAGATCGGATTCAGGACGATGACGATCCAAGAGAAGAACTTCGGCTAGGACTTGAGCTAGGGGAGGTCAGTAAAGTCCGAGATCCTCGACCATGTCCTCCCCAACGAGGTGGAGAGCGAGGGTAAGTAGGCGTTGAGGGGGGAACAATGGCGTCTCGAGGTCATAGTCTACTGAACTGGAGACTTGGCACGAGCCCGCTTATATACTGCGATAGTGTTACCTCGGACAGCTGCAACTTCTTCCTCCATCTGAGTCAGACGCACTTCCTGTTGCGCTATTTCCCTGCTCCTGCGGTCTAGGATATCCAGTAGTTGGTTCACCGCGATCACCAGAACTGGGAAGGCCTCGGCGACCGGTGGGAGAGGAGGCAATGCTTTTAATCGCGCCTCCTCAGCGGGAAGAGTGAGTACATGTCCCTCGGGGGTATGCTTCGACCGAGGTAGCATCTCAATAATGCTCTGTGGTCGAGTTTGACCTTAGGTCAGCAGTTGACCTCGCAGGGCCATGGAAAGGATGACGGTCTAACAAGGGACGATGATCCCCCATCGTGGTCGCCAATGTTCAATACCTTACTTTGAATCAGGTATCTGAGGTGAGCTGGAGGTAGGATAGTTCTTGAATTCGTCCTCTCCGAGGTGGATCAAGTGTTAGAGTCGTCTACCTCGAGAAATTTGAGACCCATGAGGGTTGTGCTGCATGAACACTCGATGCCAAAAACAAAGATGTCGAAGTCAAAAGGAGGTACAAATGAATGAGGCGTACCTGATTTAAGGGGGTGCCCCTGTATTTATAGACGTGAGAAGAGGTCCCCTTTAGCCTTGGTTGAATTTGAGCCGTAGGATCACCCTGGGCCGATCTTAGCTGTTGATCTCAACCTCTTCCGCAGTGGCCAATGTTGGACTGGATCTAGTGTTGTGTTGGTGATAACTCTATTTTATATAGAGTTATTCATACATTTAAACTTAGATTATTGTTTATTTTCAAATACATTAATATGTAAATATAGCTTATTTATTAAGAAACAACATTTTAAGGATTCAAAAGGATTAGGACAATGAATTAGGCAAAATGCATATATCTTGTTAGGTTTTATGTTTTGTTCAGTGCAGCTACTTCAGGTGTACCCACACTGCCTACTTGGAGGAAACTTGTGTAAGGAAATCATCTTGCACTTCAACTTGGGAAACTCATGCAAAAGATCTCCTATTTGTGTAATCTCTATCCTTTTTAGTTCTTTTATTATATTACTCATTTGATTATGCTCTTTGCAGATTTTCTCTATTATATATATAATGAATATATGAGATAAATTCCCTTAGTTGTGATGTTGTAGCCTTGTAATGAACTTCTAAGTAAGTAAATGTAGTTTATGTAGTGTATGCATTTTAACTCTTGTGTAATACTTCTTTCAAAGCTTATTCTGGAATTGATCACTTTAGAATAGGTAGACTTGTAGCAGCAGACATGGGTTACATTTAAGAAATCAAGAGTTAATAAGAATGAGTGTTTGTAACAACATCTTTGTTAAAATAGCTTTAATCAGGAATTGCTTGTTAAAACCGTGTTAAGTCCTAGACATAGGATAACATAGTTCTTAGGGTGATACAGTGGGAGCTTAATAGACAGGAGTGAACCTATTTAGCATGCCTAGACATAGGAAGCTTCCAATGAAACTCTGAAGAAAGTGACTGAAAGGCACATACTATTGCAGCTGCATCCAGTGTACCTACACTGCATACTTCACTAAAACACTTAGAAGTGATTTACTTGGTGAAAACATTTCAACTACTTTATCTCACTGATTCCTTACACACATTTATTGTTTATATTGTTATTATTCACTTTGTACACTCCAACAACTGTGAATAGTGTAGACACACTAAATGTACACTCTAAACTTTACAAAGCTTTACATAATCCCTTTGGGTTCGACCTTTTCTTATCATTATATTACTTGTGTGACTATGTATACTTGCATATTATTTTCCACATTATGTTTTTGGCGCCGTTGCTGGGGATTATAGTAAAATTTTGTTGATTTAGTGTTTTATTATATTACTACACATATTCTGTTTTCTGTGCAGAAACATTTAGTGCAGATACACTCAGTGCAGAAGCACTAGTATATGCCCAAAAATAGACCACCAGAATTTGATTGTGATCCAGAAATTGAGAGGAGATTTAGGAGATTGCTAAGAAAACAAAGACAAAGACAAAGACAACAGAGCTGCAGAATTATGTCTCACCACAGTGAATATGCCTCAGTAAGAGGAGGACCTAACTCACAACAACAACAACAACCTAAAGGTGAAGCAGATCACAGGCAACAATTCATTCAAATGGGACCAATTGTATGAAATTCACGAAATAGTTCAAAACAAATAAAACCAATCATGTTAAAAAATATAGTTAACATTTAAAATCTTTATATCTAATCTTACTCATACAAATAAAACAAATCAGTTATTATAACATTTAGGCGAGGAAGTATACTTATAGTAATCAAAATATCGCAACATGTTACTAGTCAAGTAGCAACCTTAAATTGTTAACAAGCAATTCTCGAAAGCATCAAGTCTAGTGCAGTGATAAGCAAATAAAGAAAACATAAAAAGACTTCGTGTAATACATAATACTATTTAATTAAATAAATGAAATAGATTGTTAACATCCAATAAAAAAAGGTTTAATATAAATCACAATTAGACTCAATAAATTTTTTAATTCTAACTCACAAAATCAAATAACATCATTCTTTAGAAGGTATTAGTATCATAATTAAATCATAAAAGCTCGAAGATTCTACACGTTTAGAATTCACCTTCAGCGGTTGTATAGTATGAAATTCACGAAATAGTTCTCAAGGATTCAGAGTTCGCAACATTGCGCATTGAGAACAATTAGACAAATAGAATGAAACAAAATAAGACAAATGAATGTAGTGATAACATGAGTTTTTTTTTCTTTCTTTCTACGTGAATAGTGATAACATGATATGATAGTGAACAACTAAGATTATTATATCCAATGGCAATTATAAGAGTAGTAAAACAATAGTTCTCATAGCATTTTAAAAATGAGACTTAATCGAAACATTGCAGCAAGTTGTAGTCATAAGACAACTTAAAATAATCAACAGAATATCTAATCTAAAGCATTAATTCACAAGTAAAAGACGCTAACACAAAACACTTTATACTTAGTTAAAATAAATTAAATACATTTTTGAGCATAAACAAATTAAAACTAGTTTAATAGAATCTAAACAGCAGTCTCCACACAAATTTTATTCGTAAGTCAGAAAACCATATATCACAAATAATGTATAGGTGACAACTAAAATTCAAATCATAGAAGTTCAGCTTATATAAATTCAGAGTTTCAAAAACACGAAAGCAACAAACAAATGACTACGATACAAACTTCACACAAAGAAAACATAACGAACACAACACATGGCCTACGTAATAGACCAAACTCTGTGAAAAACTCTATCTCCAAGGGAAAATAGTTGTTTGGGTTCTTACTTGGATTCTAAGTTTTGCTATCTACCGTAACATTGATGATTTTCCTAGCTAAGAGTACATATCACTAATCCTATTATCTTGAGAACCTAATCAACTAATTTGGTCGGTCTCGCAACTATCAATAATCAAACAAGCATTGCATGAAACTTTACTCAGAGTTCACCTGTTGGAAAACACAATAAATAACAAAAATAGTCCGGTTAGGACCGAAATGCTCTGATACCACTAAATGTGATACCATTTACCCCGAAAGTAACTATGAGTGAAAAAGTGCAAGAACGAGTAAATTTATTTTTCAAAAAAGATTTCCAAATCATTTTCTCAAAATATTTTTCGCAAGTAAAGAATGTGGTCGATCTTTTAAAAATCGTCTAAACCTCATTTATAACAATAATAAAAATAATAATAAAGCCTAAAGAACAAAACATTTCTTTAAATTCTGGTAACAATATCGACTTTAAATGTAATATTAAAATTACAACCCAAATCCCGATGTCACATGATCAAAGCAAATAACCTTTAATCCAAATAAATAAAAAGAAACTAACATCGATGCATAGCATCATACTATGAGCGGGGTCCTCTGTAGTGATCATATATTCACCGCCGCATGACCATAGAAGGCTACACCAATGATACCTAGAGCTCAATCTAAAAAGTGGTGCACGGATGAGAAAGAGTGTCCAAACCATATAAGGAACATAAGACCGAAACTAAAACAGCAAAGACTATCACATAACAAGTAGCAATCAACAATAGTGGATACAACTTTCATAACACGCATGCATAATCAATCATTTACTAATCTTCAACTAATACTAGTGTCGCGACCTCATGTATGGTCCTATGACTACAAGCAACAACAGCAACAACAAGATCTGGATACCTTGCCAGATACTGCCTTACAATCATCATCAACGACAATAACAACAACTACAACAACAACTACTATAGGACCAGGATACCTTGCCTGAACAGGATACCTTTCCCGATAATGCCCTATAGGGAACAACATCGATAGGACCGGGATACCTTGCCCGATAACGCCCTACGAAGAACAACGGCACGAGGACTCAGAGGACCGGGATACCTTGCCCGAATGGGATACCTTGCCCGATAATGCCCTACAAGAACAACAGGACCGAGACACTCGAACGGGATACCTTGCCCGATAATGCCCTGGAGAACACCCAAAAGAGGACTATTAGGACCGGGATACCTTGCCCGATAATGCCCTTACTAACGACGACAACGACAACAACTATTGAGGTACAGCTCGCCCATACTGCGACGAGTCCTTGCCCATACTGCGACAAGGTTCCTCTTACAACTTATATCACTAAGGTACGACTTGCCCATACTGTAGCGAGTCCTTGCCCATACTGCGACAAGCACTACTAGAAATTTGTTATTTAGTGACCGATTTAGAGACCGAAAAAAATTGGTCACTGTAGAGACTGATTTAGAGACTGAATGCTTTAAAAATATTAGGCCCAGGAAGTTGGTTGCTAAATCGGTTGCTAAAATAGTTTAGCGACCGATTTAGTGACCGAAATATTAGCAACCGAAAAATCGGTCACTAACTATTTTACTGTTCAAATTTTTTTAACATTAACACTGGTTTCGTTCGTTCTTAAGATTAAGAGAGTGAAGACAGTTTTGTTTTGTCAAAAAAAGAGAGAGAGTTGAAACAGAGAAGCGCCGTTCCGTTCCCCTCCCTGCGTGCGCTACATCACTGACGTGCTCCGTTCCCCTCCGTCATTCCGTGCGCTGTTCCGGTGAGAGTCCGAGAGATCCGCTGCCGCTTCGCCATCGTGCCGCGCGCTGAAGTCATTTATTTCGGGTAAGTGCCTTTTTTGTTCTTTGTGGCGCCACGTTTGAGTAAAACAACGCCACCATTCACCTCCACTACTCCACCACTTACCTTTCACCAAAACCCTAAGACCCCAACATTCACCATCTTCATTTCGATTTCCCCTCAGGCCCTCACTCTCTCGCCGTACCATTCAACCAAAACCCTAACATTCAACCAAAACCCAACATTTCGATTTCCTCTCACTCTCTCGCCGTACCATTCGCAGGTCTCTCTCTCTCAGTTGGTTTCGATTTCGATTTCCCCTCAGGCCCTCTCTGTTGGTTTCGATTTTCATCTCTCCATTTCCCCTCTCTTTGTTAGTTTGTAATTTTTAATTTGTTTTTCCTCTTCTTTCTATCAGGATTCAGAGGAAGTTTTTGCTGTTGAGGAGTGCTTGTGAAAGGAAGATTCAGAGGTAACACTTTTCCTCTCTTCAATTCCTTTTTTTCTTCCTTTCCTTCTGTTGTTTTCGTGATCCATAATATTCATTGAAACAGATATATTCTTTATGTTTATGATTATCAGGAAAGAAAAATAAAAAAAACTCCATGATGGACCTGTGTTTTCTTCGATAGAATATTTGTGCAAATTTGCTGCTAGCTATGACCATGTCCTTATATCATAGTCCAAAACCAAAATTGCTGCTATATATATCACCATCATGTCCTAATAGAATAAAACCCTTTGTGCGTTGCATTACTCCAGTTGATTTTCAAGATTTTTAATCTTACATTAATTCTCTTCCTCTAAAGTCACAGTACTATCATTTCTTTTTGTTGCATAAGAGACCTTATATGAAGCAACCTAAGGTGTTGTCTTCTGCCATAAATTTTATTTCAGCAAAATATATCAGGCATGACCCAATGGATGCAGTTTTAATGTATCAATCATGGGATGATAATTGAGGCTCCTGCAAGCACCATGGTTGGCACATGTTTGCACATGCTTGACTTTTCTGATTATTCAAACATATTATAGCTTTTATTTCGTTTTGCTTTGGATTTTGTAATTCTTGATTTTGGGTTGTGTTGTGTGGTTGTTGCTATAGGAGAGCCTTGGACTACATACGTCCATACTCTATAGGATTTGACAAGTCACGTCAGATTGTTTTCAAGTAAATCAGATGGAAATGAAAATGAATGTGTTGTGCCGAAATTGAATAAGCTGCAATAAGCAAAAGTAAATGTTCCAAAAAAATAATATATATGAAATGCAGCACATTTGAGTTTTTGACAGGATATTTATATCTATTGTATTTTGCTTCCTAACAATTGGTCAACATGTTTATTGTGAATGAAGCCTTGATTACAAGTGGGGGAGTTAACGGCCTCATGATTACCTGAAATTTTGATTCATACGTTTTGAATGTGCATAGCATTAACGATCTCACAAGATTATTAGTATTACCCTAGTTACCCTAGTTTTAACATTCAACCTTGAATAACATAATGTTTTTGTTTCCTCTCAGATTCTTGAATCTTTGTCAAGTGTTGGGAATTTCCACTCTTCGTTTTGTTTAATTACTTGGGAGACTGACTACTGGAGGTGGGTAAGATTCTAATTTTTCTCTACACTCCTTTATCTCAAAGTTATTATAAACAACTTAGCATTTCCATTCTGGTTGGTATCATTTGATTGGAAAATAGTGTCTTTATATTCCTTCCATAGCTTGTTTGTTTGTTTGTTATATTGTGTTTAATTAAATATAAGTATATGTTGTTTATAAATGCGGATAAACTTGGGGTGTACTATTTTGTGATTATAAATCGGTCAAGAGTAAACAAATGTTTATTGTAAGATCTTCGTTTTTGATTGATTGGGATGTATTTTTTTGCTTAATATCCAAGCAGAATATGGACATTCACTTAACTCGTAGTTGGATGTATAATAGACTACTTTCCGCCGAAAGGATATACAATCGCATTTGAAGAAGGGGTAGAGGAATTTATTTCTTTTGCTTGCAAACAAGAAGGTGTGTCAAATAATCAAATTAGATGCCCTTGTCCTCTATGCAAAAATATCCATCATCTAGATGCCGAACTAGTTAAAGTTCATCTTTATAGTACGGGGTTTAAACCTAATTATTGGTATTGGACATGTCATGGAGAAAGTGATCCGGAGTTGAAGGCAAAAGTTATAATCCATCATAGGAATACTACCACCGACAAGAGGGACGAAATGAACACTCTAGTAGATTTGA
Organism: Oxytropis ochrocephala; assembly: GCA_020916435.1. NCBI lineage: Eukaryota > Viridiplantae > Streptophyta > Magnoliopsida > Fabales > Fabaceae > Oxytropis > Oxytropis ochrocephala. The sequence goes on from CM037095.1 coordinate 54,338,073, forward strand.
GAGCATGGTTTATGATCTTTGTTGGTCCAGAGTATCAAGTGGATTATGATGAAGAAATGGAAGAGTCACCAAATATAGATGACCAAAAGTTTTATGATTTGCTACATTGACTCAAAAGCCATTGTGGTAGGGATGCAAGAATCACACAGAACTATCTGTTGCTGTTAGATTATTGACAATTAAGTCAGAGGGAAATATTTCTCAACGGTCGTTTAATCAGATAGTGGCACTAATGAAAGAGACACATCCTCCAAACAATCTTATTCCTAAAGACTATTATAGGACAAAGAAAATTGTTTCAAAACTTGGTCTAACTGCAAAAAAAATAGATTGTTGTGTAAAAGGTTGTATGTTATTCTACGATGATGAATCTAAACAATTAAGGGAATGCAAATTTTGTGGAAGACCTCGTTATAAGACACAAAAAGTTGGTAAGCGATACAAAGAAATACCTCTGAAGAGAATGCATTACATACCCTTAATTCCGAGGCTTAAGAGGTTATATGCATCTATGAGTTCTGCTCCACATATGAGGTGGCATTATGAAAACAGGCGAGAACCGGGAGTGTTGTGTCACCCATCAGATGGAGAGGCTTGGAAACACTTTGATCAAACATATCCTGATTTTGCAGCTGAACCGAGGAATGTAAGGTTGGGGTTATGTAGTGATGGTTTTATGCCATTTAATCAATCAGCCCCTTCTTATTCTTGTTGGCCAGTAATTGTCACTCCTTACAATCTTCCCCCAGAATTATGCATGACTACACCCTATATGTTTCTCACTTTGATTATTCCCGGACCAAATAATCCAAAGGACAAAATAGATGTGTATTTGCAACCACTGATAGATGAGCTAAAAAAGTTGTGGAATGAAGGAGAGTTGACATATGATACGTCGAAAAAACAGAACTTCATTATGAAAGCTGCATTGATGTGGACTATCAATGATTTTCCTGCATATGCAATGTTGTCGGGTTGGAGCACAGCAGGAAAATTTGCATGTCCATGTTGTATGAATCAAACAAAGGCTTTTTACTTGAAGTATGGTGGTAAGTGTTCCTGGTTTGATTCCCATCGTCAATTTTTGCCGAAGGATCATGCATATCGAAGAAATAAAGATTCATTTTTGAAGAATCGAATTGAAAAGTCTCTACCTCCACAACGATTAACTGGAGATGATGTATGGGAAGAGGTTTCTTGTCTTCCTAAAATAATTGAGACTGGTCCTGAGGTTGTTCGTAGTAAGTGTGATGGCTTTGGGGAGTATCATAATTGGATAAAACAAAGCATCTTTTGGGAGCTACCTTTACTGGAAAACCAACTTAATAAGACATAATCTTGATGTGATGCATATTGAGAAAAATGTGTTTGATAATGTCTTTAATACAGTGATGGACATCAAAGATAAGACAAAAGATAATGTTAAGGCAAGAATGGATTTGAAGGAGTATTTGATTTAAGGGAATTAGAGTTACAGTACAACCTAATGGAAAAGTTTTGAAGCCTAAAGCGAAATATGTATTGTCTAGTGACCAAATAAAGGTTGTGTATAAATGGGTTAGTGAGTTGAAAATGCCCGATGGATATGCCTCAAATTTGAATAGATGTGTAAACATAAAAGAGGTAAGCTACTTGGAATGAAAAGTCACGATTGCCATGTATTTATGGAGCGATTGTTACCAATTGCTTTTAGTGCACTTCCACATCATGTGTGGAGTCCTATAGCCGAGTTGAGTAAATTTTTCAAGGATCTATGTTCAACAATATTGCGAGTGGATGATTTGTTGTTGATGGAACGAAACATTGTCATTACAACATGTAAATTGGAACGGATATTTCCACCAGGATTCGTTAACTCCATGGAGCATATACCTGTTCATTTGCCTTATGAAGCAAGGGTTGGGGGTCCCATTCAATATCGTTGGATGTATCCATTTGAGAGGTCATTATTATTCAATGTACGAGTTTATATTTCTTATTAATTTGTAGCCTAAAGTGATTTAGCAACCGATTTTTTCTGGTTGCAAACTCGGTCACAAACTCATTTAGTGACCGATTTCCCTTGTTAGCGACCGATATTTCGGTCACTATTTTCCGTTTTTTTTGTAGTGAAGGTTCCTTAATCCACAGTCCTTGAGTAAGTGAGCTTCTCAACTTGTCTTTGATAGTGGTCGCCGATTTATGCAAGGGGATCTGCTCCAGATGACTAGGCATGACGTCACATATCAAGTGTTGAAGCATCAAATTGGTCCTTGGATGTTTTGGTGCAAAGTGTTGGTTTAGCAGGTGTAGGCAGTGTAGGCACTCCTAGTGCAGACAGTGTAGGCACTCCTAGTGCAGACAGTGTGGGTACACCTGAAGTAGCTGTACTGAACAAAACATCAAACCTAACATGATATATGCATTTTGCCTAATTCATTGTCCTAATCCTTTTGAATCCTTAAAATGTTGCTTCTTAATAAATAAACTATATTTACATATTAATGTATACTTGAAAATAAACAATAAGCTAAGTATAAATGTATGAATAACTCTATATAAAATAGAGTTATCACTAACACAGCACTAGATCCAGTCCAACATTGGCCACTGCGAAGAGGTTGAGATCAACAGCTAAGATCGGCCCAGGGTGATCCTACGGCTCAAATTCAACCAAGGCTAAAGGAGACCTCTTCTCACGTCTATAATCTGAGGGCACCCCTTAAATCAGTGCACGCTCATTCATTTGTACCTCCTCTTGATTTCTGGTTACTGTTTTTGGCATCGGAGTGTCTGCAGGTACAACCCCCCTGTTATTGGGACCCTTCCTTCAACTATCTTCGTTTATTTGTGGGCGTGAGCTTTAGGCGATTATCTACTAAGCAACCTATGATTGATAACTTGAGACGGAGGCTTAGTGGGTGGGGTAATAGGTATATCGGTTTTGGGGGAGGACTGTCATGATTAACTCAGTCCTAAATAATATCCCGATCTTTTATCTATCATACATGGTGATGCCTGACAAAGAATGGAAGTTAAAATCTAGAGAGACTTTCTTATAGGGTGGGGTTTGTCAAGGGAAGAAAATCTCACGAGTGAAGTGGTCGGATGTTTGTAAACTGAAAAAGTTTGATTGGGGGTTAAGGACATTCGGGTGTTTAACTCTTGCCTCCTTGGTAAGTGGAGGTCAAGGTTGTTGTTGGGTGATAACTCTCTTGCTATTAGGGTACTCAAAGCGAAATATGGGAGGGAAATAACAGGTAACCCAGAGCTGAATGTTGTACGCCCTCCATACTTCTCATCTCTTTGGTGGAAGGATATTTATATGCTGGGGGCTGGTACAGAGTCGGGAGGGGATTAGTTTTCAGATAGCATTGCTAGAATGTTGGGGAACAGAGACTCAATTCATTTTTGGCATGATGTTTGGGCTGGGGGCACCCCTTAAGGTAGTATTTCCAAGGCTCTCGCCATCTCTAACCAAAAGGAGAGGTTTTTTTGTCTGGGAAGAAAGGATCTTGGTGGGCCTTCCTTCCTTAGTTATCCCTGTGAACCTCTCATTAGAGGTGGATAGGTGATAATGAGAGGAAGCAGCAGTTGGTGTCTACTCTGTTAAATCGGCTTATGTCTTAACCCAACATAGTGCTCCAATCCTAGATTTTAGGGCTCCCTTGGAGTTGTTTGTGTTTGATAAGCAATGGAAGAGTTTGGCACCCCCCAAAAGTAATTGTGTTTGCTTCGCATGTCCTCTTGAATAGGCTCCCAACTCAAGATAACCTATTTCATAGACAAGTTATTACAAATTAGGGATGCTACTGGGTGTGTTTTCTGTGGTTACCTATGGGAGTCGAGGTTGCGCTTGTTCCTGAGGTGTGGGTTTATACGAAGGATTTGGTACTTAATTTTCAAATGGTTACATACGTATGGTGTTGGTGGTCCCGTCGGATCTTCCCACTTTGTTCTCTGTCCTGTACTCTGGGGTTAGTCCCAGAAAAGGTAGAAGGGTTTTTTAATGATCTGACATACTATTCTCTAGGTGAATTGAGAAAGTACAAATGAAGTGATTTTTTTAATAAGACTCTTGACCTGTCTGAGATCCTTTTTTTTGGTTCAATTAAACTCGGGGGATTGGTTTTTGACTAAGGTTAAGTTTTGTCGAAGTATTTTCTATTTCAGGCTCGGTAAAATACTGTTTGGGAATAACAATTTTTTGTTGGCTATGTATGTTTTTGGGTGTCTTGGCACCACTTATGCTTTTGCTAAGCTGTTTCTTAAATAAAAAAAAATCGATTTTCATTATAAAAAAAGGTAACAAAATGGGGTCCAATTAAGTAAGATACATATGTGTGTAGAAAATTTATTTAAATTTTTTCAATAATAGACATATTCTTTTTAAAATTATTAAGTAAGAGTGAAATCCTAATCCAATAAAACCCACATGTATTAATATTATAACGATTATTTAACATTTGTTGCGCTGTTCTAGCTCCCACGTCCAATGGGAGCATAATTAATAATATAAGGATTAAGGACTAAGATGCCTTAAATTTGTTTATATAACGACCAATTCATTGTATAATGTTTCTGATCAAACAATTGTTTCATTTCAGTTACCGACATGAGAGGGATGCACATTCTAGGTAGCCAGCATGCATGATAATAAACAATTTCATATTCTAATTTATTTATTTTTTGTTTTGTGAAAATAGAATTTTATAATATGGATTATGATTTAACTACTAATGTGAATGAATGCTGTCACCCAACAAACACGTATATAACGAAAAACCACATAAACAGTCAAGGTTCTTGAGTTAGGACATTTGCCAAACTTGATTGAAAAATCTTGTCTTGATTGTGAAAGCTATTAAAAGCTGACTTTTCCTCTCCTGAGTGTGACTAGGGTTTGTATGGTGAAGAGTTTCCATCAGATGTGAATTTCGTCCCTCGGATATTGCAATTATTAAATTGAGTTTAAAATATAACTTGATATGTAGATAGAATAGATCTAAAGATAATGATATTAAAGTCTAAAACTCAGTACCAATATGATGTGAGACAAGTTATAGATATTTGTGTCCCTTAATCATTTTATTTTGGGTTCGACTTGCCGGTGTGTTTGGAAAAGTATTTGTTGTGAGAGATTAACCCCTTAATAGGATATCTTATACCTTAAAGGATTATTCTCTACAGTCGCCGTGGAGGATACCTTGATACCAAAAGTTAATGTATGCCGATAAAAGTTCAACTTAAAGCTTTCTCAATTAAAGGAAAAAACCTACCAACATGACGAGGCACAAGTGGTAGATATTTGGGTCTTTTAGTCATTTAGTCTTATGTTCGATCCCTAGTCGGTGCGTATGAAAAAACATTTGTTGAGAGAGGTTAACTCCCTAAATAGATCTCTGATATCTCGAAGGATTAGCTTTCACATTCGTCGAAGATGATACCTTCGTTTATCAAAAAAAAAAGGAAGGAAAACATTTCTTAAATATGTAAGATTTGATTTAAGCCCCATTGTACTATTAGATGTTACTAAAAAGATATCTTGCGTGCGATATACAGACGGGTGTTGTCGTTGTTTTTCATGAATGAACCTGCACATAATTTAATTAGTCCGAACACTACCCTGTGAAAATCAAGATAAACTTAAAGTAGATAAAAGAGGAGTTTCAAATACAAATTTCTATTAATATTAATAGAAATGAGGCTACGATACAACATCGTCTTTTTAGTTGTTGCTTTACTGTAATGAAATCCAAATAAATATAATGCATACAATATTTCACTGCTATAGGCTCTATACTTGACTTTTTCAATTAAGAAAAAAAATTAATTTACGTTTTATGACGATAATACTATGCCAACAACATGTAATATTTCTCATAGAGACTAAAACAAATTTGTATTAAAGTTTTAAATTTTCCAAAGGGGGAAAAAAGCTTATTGATAGAGAAAGAAATTGAATATTAAAATTTTGTCAAATTTTGAAAAAATTTAAAATAGCAAAGGGGTAAAAGGAAGGAGACTTGTACATGAAATTAAAATAGAGAAATGATAGAGCTGGAAGAAGAAAGAAGAGGAAAAAACATAAAGAAAATTAAGAAGAAAGATCGAAAGAAAGATAGGGGAGAGAGGGGGTAATTTTACTTTTTCAAACAAAAAGAAAATTAAGAAAAAAGATTGAAAGAAAGATAGGGGTGAAATGTAATTTTACTTTTTCAAACCATTTTCTACCTCTGTCTTTATTTTAAGAAGATTTTACAAAAATCACAAAAATCAATGAAATTATTAAATGTGATGTAATTTAAGTCTTATCCTGAATATACACTTAGTATTAATTTTTTATACCTCCTATGTGACTTTCCAGTAAAATCATATCTCATATTAAATAGGGGTATAAAAGAAAATTTAACAATTAATATACTCTGAAAAATGTGTTTCTTTTCTTAAAATGCTGTCACCCACCAAACACATATATAACGAATAACCACATAAACAGTCAAGGTTCTTGAGTTGGGACATTTGCCAACCTTGATTGAAAAGTCTTAACTGTGAAAGCTATTAGAAGCTGACTTTTCCTCTCCTGAGTGTGACTTGGGTTTGTATGGTGAAGAGTTTCCATCAGATGTGAATTTCGTCCCTTGGATGAAGATCAGACAAATCACATTGCAATTATTAAGTTGAGTTTAAAATATAACTTGATATGCAGATAGAATAGAATAATGGATATAAAGATAATGCTATTAAAGTCTAAAACTCAGTATCAATATGATGTGGTACAAGTGGTAGATATTTGAGTCCCTTAATTATTTTGTCTTGGGTTCAACCAGAGGCGATTTTAGGGCCCAGCTAGCCCGGGCACGCGCCCGGGCTCAAAATCCTATGAAATTACTATAATACCCTTGTTTTTAAAAATAAGTTATTAAATATATACATCATTTCGCAATTAAATATCGTTTAAACATTTGGCGAAGCGGTTTAATTTCTCTTTTTTAACTCATTGAATCCGTGTTCGATTCCTGTGGAAGGCGTTTTCTATTTATTTTTTTTCCGTTTTGTCTTCTTAAATAAAAGCTGGCTTAGTTTATTTTTATTTTCGCCAAAAAGTTTACAATGAGTGTTGAACCCACAACCAAGAAGTTACCTAAATGTCACTTTACCACTAAGCCAACAATTGTTATTTAATTTACTTTTACAACTTTAATATAGAAACATATATTAACAAAATATGTTTTTTATGCACTAACAATATTTTTTTTACTTAATGTATAGGTAACTTTTATTTTACAGTCACATATTATTTTTATTAAAATGTATAGGTAATATGTAACACTATATATATATATATATAGAGAGAATAAATGTATGATATTTTCTATATTTTTTGGAGTATAAATTTTATTCATATTTTTAATATTACCACATCTCTTATATTAGAACTAGAAATTATGAATATAGATGGTTGATGATTTTTAAAAAATATCTTTAGCATTTTAAATTTAGAATCAAATAAATTTAAAATTATTTTTACAAATAACTTCAATTGGTCCAAGCCCAATGTAAAAAAAAAGTAAAACCCAAAACTAAATTTACCCCCCAATTTCCTCTCTTCTCTCACGACACTCTCCCCTCCTTTTCTCACTTTCTTCTCTTCTCTTCCACCATGCCCTCCTCCATTTTTCTTCTTCTTTTCACTTCAAGTAGTCCAATCCAAGCTTAAATCATTTACATTTGAGCTCTATTTTAAGGAAAACCAACTCATTCCTCTCTTTGGGTAGTATTTTGGAGTTAGGGTTTTTGCTCTAATTTTATTTAGCACTCTATTGACAGGTTAGATTTCATCTCTCCTATTTAGCACACTTTATGATTATTTATATATTATGTCATATGTCAATTGGCGGGAAATTTTCTTGCCCAGGCTCTAGAAAAATCCTGGCTTCGCCACTGGGTTCAACTTTGCCAGTGCGTATAGAAAAGTATTTGTTGAGAGAGATCAACTCCTTAAATGGATCTCTGATACCTCAAAGGGTTAGTCTCTGACGTGGAGAATATCTTAGTTTACCAAAAAAAATAATCTAAAACCCTATTATTGACCCACCAACAAAACTATTATTTGTTATTTATGCCGATCAAAGTTCAACTTAAAGCTTTCTCAATTAAAGGAAAAAAATTGACGAGAGGCACAAGTGGTAAATACTTAGGTCTTTTATTCACTTGGTCTTACGTACAATCCCTAGTCTATGTGTATGAAAAAACGTTTGTCGAGAGAAGTCAATTCCTTAAATAGATATCGACACTCGAAGGATTAGCCTCCACATTCGCCATGGAGGATACCTTAGTTTACCAAAATGAAAAGGAAAAAACCTTAATTTCTTAAATATTTATGATTTGATTTAAGCCCCATTCACTATTAGATGTTATTAGCAATATATTTGTGCATACGAACAGGTGTTGTCGTGTTCTTTCTATGAATGAACTCAGACAGAATTTAATTAGTACGAACATTACCCCGTGAAAATCAAGAAAAATTTAAAGTAGATAAAAGAGGAATTTCAAATATAAATTTGTATTAATATTAATAGAAATGAGACTACAATACTACATCATCTTTTTAGTTCTTGCTCTAACGTAATGAATTCCAAATAGTACTATAATGCATTCAATACTCACTAGTAGGCTCTAAACTTGACTTTTTCAATTAAGAAAACAAAATTAATTTACACTAACAATTGTAAAACTACTAAAATCAATCAAATCTTTTATAAAAAATAAAATCAATCACTTTAACACAAACAATTGTAAAAAAATAAAAAATAAATTAACCACTACAAAAGTTAGAAAGTAACTATTTTATAACTAAAAAGGAGTAAACAAGTGGCAACGAGCGCCAACGAGAGAGGCGATAAGGGTCAAGAATGAGAATGAGAAGAACAACGAGAGTGCTAACGGAGCGCTAATCGAGAGTGCATATTTTACCTTAAATATCATTTTCCTTTTTCTTCATTTTTACTCAATATTATATTATACTCCTCCGTCACATATTATATGTCATTTAAGGTTGTGACACAGGAATTAAGAAAAGTAATTTTGTATAGGAAAGAGAGATTGTGAGTTAGTTTACCAAATTGTCTTTTATTAATGATATTGGAAACATAAAAAGTAGAATTGTAGGAAGAAATATATTAATTATTAAATAATGAAGGGTATGCTTATCTAAAAAAATAATGAAGGGTATCACTGGAAAAGAAAATTGATGTTACATTGGTATTTTAAAAAGTTATGTATTATAAATTTTTTTATCTAGAAAGTCATATATTATTGGACGGAGGGAGTAGGAAGATACCGACTTTTCTTAAACTTTTTCCAACACAATTATTTTAATAAATTTAAAAATATAGACTTTTGTCGAATTTTTTCTTTTTTTTATTATATTTTTAACTTTCAACATATTTATAATTTCATAACAAACCATAACAAATATGATATCTCCTATGCGTAAGCACGAATAAAAAATTAGTACGTAGTTATATATAGCTCATCCTACTCTATTTAGGTTGTGAGATCTTTTTTGGGGTGTGTGGAGGGTTAAAGGAATAACCTTAACCTTGAGGAAAAATATAACAATGTTACGACAAGGACAACTGAACAAGAAAGACCCCACGTACGCACTTGTTTCTTTGATAGTAACAATGATCTAAGTTGTGGCTTTTAGACAATGAGAGGCTGCTTAGCTGTGAGGAAATTCCTTTCTTTAATAATTTGTAAGATATATATACTTAAAAAATAAAAGATGAAAAGTCGCTCAACAACTTCAAAATTGATTTTGTCAAACAAAAAAGAACTTCAAAATTGACAACAATACAAGATATTATTTATTTCGTAACGTGTATTTTTTTAACAGGTTTAGTCTTCTTGGCCTTGGCTTAAGATATTAAGGATTTATTTAGTTTTTTATATTAAATTAATATCAGATATTAGATCGGTATTTTTTTAATTAAATCCGAATCAAAGACCGTCAATTAAATAGGGTACCAATACTTTTTAGTTATTGTTGAAATGACTCATATACCCCTTTAGTATTTGTTACTAAGCTTTTTGGCTTAGTACCCTAAGTCACTCTCGGTCTTCTTTATTATATAAAGTGTATCTCTAACCAATAAGGATTGGTCTGAGTGGTAATTGAGCTCAGATTCCACCTCAAGGTTTTGGATTCGAATTTTGAATATGACAAATTTTGTTGGCAGGAAAGAACCACACAGACTGGTAAAGTTTGGTACACGTGGCCAATCAGATTCTCTGTCGTAGATTAGTCACTAACAAAATATTTGGATACTGCGCACTAATAACACATTAATCAAATAAAATATCTATCTTTTTTTTTTAAAAGTTATATCTATCTACGTGAAGTAGCATCGAGCTTATAGCATTTTATTCTTCATTTCATTTTTGCCCTTATTTGTTTAATTAAACTCCTCATTTTATTCTTCATTAAATGTTTACTTTCTCATTTTTAACATATCTATCTATGTAACTTTATATTTATAAGCTGATTTAACCGCTAATTTTATCAAACACTTTAAATTAATTGAATCTACTAGCTTATTCACTAACCACTATCTCACATACTATACACTAACTTATTCGATATCCACTAGTATATATGCTATCTGTTACTTTTTACCATAGCTTAAATCAACCCATAGCGTTGAAGATGGCGTTTGATTAAGCCATCACAAGTTTTAGCTAATTGGACTTCGAAAGGTCAATTCTTTCAATTGTTTCTCCTTTAATACAACTTCAAATTATTCGTTACAATGTAGCTTTCATTGGAAACTTTTTATGGGAATGTTATTTGTGCGTAACATGTCATCCTGTCATATATTTTCTAATTTGAAAAAAAAAAAAACTTTCCTTAAAGAAGTAAATGCTAAAAAAACTAATAATTGAGCGTGTCAAAAAAAACTAATAATTGAATGTGTCAAAAAAAAAACTAATAATTGAAAGCATTGAAAACGAAAAAAATAAAACACCGACATAGCGATATGCTAATCAGCACTACATCTCCCTCTCATTGTCAGTTGTATTGACAATTTCAGCAAAATGGAGATGTCGGCTCCCAAGTTCGATCATGAATTTGTCGTGCCATAATGTGTAGTATTTATTTGTCATTTTTGTCTAAGCTGACAAATAAATTCAGCCCTACGTCTTAATTAGTACGTAGTCTCCCTCCTATACAACAAAACAGTCTAAACAAACTAGCTTGCTTGTAAATTGTAATTGGGTTGAGGTATCTCTTGTAGCTCTTTTAATTTCTTTGACCTATTAAAAAACTATAGAGTAATATTCGTTATTAATTCACAAAAAAAAAAAAGGTTAATCATAACATCATTTTTTTAAAGGACTTCGACTCCACTCGAGTGTCTGGAGAAATAGACTCTAAATAATTTGAAGTTTAAGCAGGATGTATGATAGGCCCAAAAGAATTATTAAGAAGCCTGGTTGGCTTAAAGACTTCAAATAGAAATATTGGGGTGTATTTAGAAATCTGATGTTTAGTTCTTTATTATGTTAGTGTTGTTGAGGCCCATGGCCCATTTTATTGATTCAGTGGTTTGAGAACCCTAGCTATTTAAGCTTATTTTCCCCCTTGAAGAGGGTAATGAAAAATCTATGCAGTTTTATTTTTGTTATCTTCTTCCTTTAAACCCTAGTTCTGATTTTTAGCTTAGCTTAGTCTATCAATGTAAGTAAAGACTAACATCAAATTGCTCCAACGTCAAGGATCAAACCCAGATAATAGTTGAGTCTATCTCTTTAAATGGGGCAAGTTAACCACTCGAACTGAAACTTTGAGTTATCATATCATGATTTCTAGTATAATTATTTAAAGAAAGTGTTTGTCAAATCAAATCAAATTTTAACATATATCAATAATAATTACTTCACTTATTCGAATATCCTACTTTTTATTCACCTGTTTACCTCCACGGCTTCACTTTCATTATAGAAAATTTAAGTCAGTGTGAACTTGGATCTGGTCCTCCACTTATTTTCGTAGTTATATATTTTATACATACATACATACATACATACATACATACATACATACATACATACATACATACATATAAAATATAATAGTCAATATGTGTGTACTGATAATTGATAATATAGAACAAAAAGAGCAGTAATATATTTAAAATTGATAGACTACAATAATGTCGTGGAAACATGCAATAATATTCTTAACTTTTTTAAAAAAAACACCAATGTGTTTGGTCAAAAAAAACAATGTGTGAGTGTGCGCCTTTCGAAAATAACTTTTTAAAAAATACAGAATATCAATTTAAATTCAATAAAAATTGTTTTTATAAAAAAACAACGAAATAAATATTATTATTCAAAAATATGTTTTTACCCGAAAGTATAAAAAGTAAATTATTATATATATATATATATATATATATATATATATATATATATATATAAAAAAAAAGTAAAATGGGATACAATTAAATTGGGGGTATTTGTTCAGCTTGGGGGTGTCTAAAAGGAAACAGCCTTAAAATTGTGAGGGTGTGCATTACGGGTGGACCGTGGGCATGAGTGCACTTTGACCCAACTCACAAAATGGGTTTTACTTTCTCCACTCCTCCTTATACTCAAATACACCCCTTAACAAATTGTATTCCCAAAATAACCTCGCGTTAAACGGTGTGGAGGACGTGTTTAATGACGGTTCGAATGCCCTTGTTCGAACATGTTCGAACACATGCATACGAACACAATAAAATTGGTGAATGTGGTGTGATGGTCCATTATTGTTGCCTCGGTTAACATCATACGAACAGAATAAAATAGGGTGTTCGAACAAGGTTATGCGAACAGGTTCGAGTGACCCCATTCGAACAGGTGAAATTACGCACAAGAGGGTGTTTGTCAATATTTAACACAGTCGAACGACTCTGTTCGAACCTTTTCAAAGGCCCGTGTTCGAACACGTGAAATTTCTTGAAAAAAAACACGCTTTGGCTGGTCTTTTAGTCTTTTCCCACCCTTATGGAGTGTGTTTTGAGTAGGAGGGAGAGTGGGAAAAGAAAAATCCAAATCAAGAACCCGCCGAACCTAACCTAACCCATAAAATATGTTGTCTTACATAAGTCAAGGTAAATTTTAGAACTATTACAAGATGTATCATCCAATTAAAGAAGAAAAAGTAATATTGAAGTCTTTATTATCTTTGAATTGTCAAATAATTTAGCTAACAACCGATACTTAGATTTTAATCTAAAACTTGAATTACATATGTGGAGTTGCTTATTGCATTGACAATGAATAAAAATTCAATAAAACAAATACTAAGATTTGATTTGAATTTTAAACTTGTTACGTTGATGTTAAAATATTCATTTTGATATTGATTTACTTTTATTATTTCTGTAGTTATTTTTATATTATTATTTTTTGGGTTTTTTTATGTACCCCCACCCTTTCGCCCCATACCCCCACAGACCCTATGAAATGACCCAAATACCCCTGCCTTTTTACAAAATCACAATTTCTCCACACCTTTACTCATACCTATGATTGGCCACCTTTCACTCGAATATACCCCCCAAAAACGTATATACGAGCGCCTTGTTTCAGCCCAATCGTATATACGCCCTTCAGAACATATATACGATGCTTTGAAATTTCCACATCGTATATACGTTTCAACCAACGTATATACGATTAGCTTCAGAATTGACACTCGTATTTACGTCCAACAACACATATATACGACGCTTTAAAAGTAAGCATCGTATATACCCCCAGTCATATGTATATACGATGCTGAATTTTTTTTTTTGCTAATTGTTTTTTTCCTTGTATGCAGTGTCCGGTAGGCAGCGCAGTCACAGGGACACTCGTCTGAGTCAGAGAGGTAAATGGGAGGTAACTCCTATCAGAGACACACCAGAGTCATCTACTGCTCCGAGTACGAGGACTCGGAGGCATAATCAGCTCCATGCTTTAGCTAGGAGACAAGTTGACCCAGCTGAGTATCGGCCCCAGCCAGCTGAGCACGATGACGCAGCTCAGTATCAGGACGCTGGAGATTTCTATCACGTGGATTTCTTACAGCAGAGCCAACATGAGAATTGGTATCGAGGGAGGCCGGCTCCTGAGTACCATCCCCATCCTCCTCAATACCATCCCCAGGCTCCTGAGTACCATCCCCATCCTCCTAAGTACCATCAGGCTCCTCAGTACCAGCCACAACCTCTTCATTACCATCCCCCGTCTGTCGAGCATCAACAGGAGCAGCCTCAGGGGCATGAGGGGTATCAGACTGATTCGTCGTTCTCAGATGAGTCTATGTCCGAGCATCAGGAGGAGGAGCCTCAGCAGGATCAGGGGTATCATGAGGAGCCTCAACCTCAGCCTCAGGCCTCTCTCTTCACAAACATGGCAGATCATGTCTGCAGTTCTATACTCGCTGACCTGGTAAGTTTTGCTTTTTTTGCTTAAATAATTTATTTAACGCACATAGTCTGATCTGCACTTTTTGATTATCAACCGTTGATTTTGTCGTGCAATCCACACCGTTGCTCAACTTTGAAAGTGAAATCATGACCGTTAAAATTTTTTTGCAAAAAAAAAAATTCAAACCCATCGTATATATGTCATTTTGCACATATATACGATACTCAATTTTAACACATCGTATATATGTCCTTAAGAGGTATATACGATTGAATCTTACACAACCAATCGTATATACTTCTTAAGGACATATATACGATGTGTGAAAATTGAGCATCGTATATATGTCCAAAATGACATATATACGATAGACCTTTTTTAAATAAAAAAAAATAGATTGCAAAGGGGCATTTGGGTTTTTCAATTTTGGTGGGGGTATATGGGGATTTGGTGGGGGTACCTAAAAAACAACCCTTATTTTTTTGCTTTTTCTAAAAAATAGTATTTTAGTAATGGTCCAGTACCCAATCCAACCCATTTCAGATCAAGTTAGGTTGGTTAATGTTAAATGAAAAAAGGGTTTTTTTTTGTACCCCCACCCCTTCCCCATATACCCCCACCGATTAGTGTATTCCCAAAATGCCCTTCAAAAAATCTGTTTTATTTTACAAATTTACACGAATCGTATATAGCTCTTTTGGGACATATATACGATGTGCAATTTTTTGACATCGTATATATGTCCATTGTGCATATATACGATTGATGCGTTTTAAGTCAATCGTATATACGCACAATGGACATATATACGATGCGTTAAAAATGCACATCGTATATATGTCCCAAAAGAGATATATACAATGAGCTTTGTAGTTGTTAACGGTTGTGATTTCATCAACGGTTTTAATTGGAAGCCTCGTGATTTGATTAACATCAACGGTGTAAATATGTTGGATAAAATAAACGCGTGTAATTACAAAAACGCGATATAGTAATAGATACATGTGTAATACAAAAAAGGTGTGAATCTATCTATAAGTCGTCAATAGAATCATCTGCTAAATCCACACATCTAGGCGCATCACTTGGAGTGGGACGATGCACTAAAGGACACATAGACTGCCAGAGAGTAAAACGACCGGCATACGGATCCAACCATGACGATGACTCTGATGAGTAGTGCCGGTACCACTGCGGGGCAATAGGAGGCAACAGACAGGTGGGAGAGATCGAAAGATGCAACCAGTGTAGATTTTCCTTGTTCATAATGAGATATGATTTTAAACTTAGATGGACCATAAGTACTCTCAAAAGCGAGATAAGTAAAACTCATATTCAAAGAAAAGCGAACGGTGCAACATTATACTTGGTTGCAACCATGTACCCATCTCGGCAAATCAAACCACTTCGATGACGGTGACGTCAGTATGATTCAATAGTTAAAGCTTTGCGAAGCTCTCTAACGATCTCTTCTCCCCAAACATGGTTGAATACATTGTTTCCCTTTCTTCGCGTTTCTCGAATTAAATCTTGCCTAATCACGGGCCAAGAATCCTCACCCATATCAAGTCCAACCGATCGCTCTAAAACCACAATTACAGTCATCTTCCACATCAAATTGTGCATGTGTGGTGGAAGAAAGCGGTAAATGGATTTTAGTCTCGGTTGTCTGTGATAATACTCTAGAAGCACCACGAGATAATTTGGAAGACATTGTGTTGATTTTAAATTAGAAGCCCTGATTCTTGATCATTTTACCCTCTCATCCACATGCTCCCACCCGGAAGGATCACGCTTAACATCAAATAATTACTGTTTTTTCTTCTTTGGTGCACATTTTGTTCTGACTTTTGATTTAGGTGGAACCATTGAAGAAGTAGAAGGGAATACTATCTCATTAAGCTGCCTCTTGATAAGAAATTTCTCCTCCTCACTCACTTTATCAAATCTGACCCGGATAGCATCGAACTGGTAAGAAATATCACAGCCAGATGATTTATCCTGAGTGGATTTATCTTCTACTGCATCCAAGCTCAAATGTTTCCAGTGATCATCAACAACATTAAACGGAATACAATTACCGGAAGCATGAAACTTGACGAAGAGTAGTCACATTCTCCGGATCTAGCTTCTTCAAAGCAGTAATAGTGGCTTTCGGTCCAACATCAAGATCCGCATGCTCGTTAACCAGATCCTTTTGCGCCTTAGACAGACGCCCAAATGCATTAGTACCAACGGAAGTTTTAAGCAACTCGTGTGTGTGTCTACCACATTTAACCGTCACACACCAACCCCCACGGCTAACAGTGCAAGTAACTTTCAATCTAAAAGGACAACCTCTCCTTTTAGAACCGAAAATCCTTGAATCATTAGTACACCCGCCATGCTTCTCACAGCCAAAATCAATATTATCTCGTCTCCCCCTCTTTCCAGCTGTTTTTTCTGATCTCACTATAATAACGACTACACCGATACTTCTACCAACAGCTTTGGCCCACTCCTCCACAGCCTTGCGTGTGGAAAATATCTACAAAATATATAATTTATTAAGTACTTAAGTAATTTAATACTATTTACCAAACTTGATTAACAAAAATATACTGTATCCGTGGTAAACGCTGCTGTAATATCGTTATCAACAGGAGCCAACTGAGAGTCGACATCTGCTGTAGGCGAGTCAATAGGAATCAGTGAGTCAACAAGAGCCACACTTTTTCAAGTCAACGTTCATTATTTAATGTAATCGTATATACCTTCCATTGAGATATATACGATGACAGATAATGTGGGTCCCAATCAGAGTGAATTCAATGCAAGTCAAAATGGTGATTTATGGCAGAGGTATTATCGGAATATCATAAAAGGGTGGGGGTGGGAGGGGAGGGGATGGGGTGGGGTGGGGGTATAAAAAACTCACCCATGAAAAAAATGGGTCTAATCTCATTAAACCCAACCCATAAGCATTTAATTCAATTGGATCTTGAAAACCATAAAAACCCACCCAACCTACTCTCACCTAGTAAGGAAAATGAGTTTTAGGATGCATTTAACAACGGCCTTCCTAAATAATACACAAAGCTAAAATAACATCTCATGACTCAGAACACTCCTCCCATAAATAAGACTAGGTTCATATATTGAATAAAAATTATCAGAATAATAGAATAATACAGTTGTTGGTCAAAACAAAGTAAACTCTACTAGAAATAAGACAACAAGTTCATACTAAAATTTAGCAATAATGATACACCAGAGTAATTGGATACGTCTACCCAAAATCTCCATTTGTTAGATTTGCTAAAGTGAAACTTCAATTTGATCTCAACCTGTAAAGTAATTTGTGCATCTCAAGGGCTCTAATAAGTATTGTAGCCAAAGGTAACAAAAGCATTCCGGGAAGCGATCCAAGAAAGATGATGTGTGAACGAGCATCCACATTTCTGATGAGCGTGAAACCTAAATCGCCTATGTGAATTACCTCTTACCGCGGCCTCCGGGTCCACCTCTCGGACCACCTCCAGGACCACCTCTAGGGCCACCTCCAGCTCCACTTCTTGGACCAGGATACCGGGAAAACTGAAGCCGCAAGTGATTAGACTCGGGATTGAGTTCATCGACTTGATAACCTGTTCCCCCAACAATCAAGTTAGCAAACAGTAGAGTTCATGAATATATAAAATACTGAACATTGACTTCATCAATAAGTTTTATAATAAATTCGATAATCAAGAAAATGGAGGTTGCGTTTCCCAACCATATGGGACCATATATCACTATAATGAGCTTATCATGGCTGGTAGTTGAACAGTAAATTGAATCTTCTTTCATTGTCAGTGGAAGTTATGTCACTAATTACTGATGGTTGTGCTGTTATTTATATTAATTGTCAGTTATGGTATTGTAAGTCAGTTATGCCTGTCCAATTTAAGAATAAAAAGAGAAGGGAAAGGGGAAGGAAGTTACAGTGTGGTTGTTGAGTGGTTATGGGAGGGTGATAGAAATAAGAAAACGATTATGGAGGATAATCCCTATAATCTTAGAGCTAAACCTAAGTGCTCCTCAGAGAAGAGATGACTCCCTATTATGCCCAAACCCACAGGGGTCCTAATAGAATACTCACCATGATGTCTATTACCTGCCCTTCCTTCTCCTTTCAACTATGTTTCTGGTATAACTAACAAGCCAGCTCAGCAATTCCCTATGTAGCCCCTCTATTGGGCTAAGGCCTAAATGCAGCGTCCTAACACTGCCGATTGCTAGAAAACAGCCTTGTCCCTAAGGATGAAGTAAGGGAACTGACTTTTGAGTATATTCTATCACCTTTGCTGGTGAAATAGCCTTGGCATGAACAACTTGCAAGCCATCAAAGGATTCAACACAAACAGTTTCAGCAAACGATTGAGCATGTTGCCCCACTTCACTCTCACTGCCTTTGGTTGGCAACATGCAGTTTGATTTCGTTCAAGTTCATAGTCTAGGACATCGTCAATCTTAGCTTGAGCTAAGAGAATAAAAAACTCACTTGAAGCATCCAAGATATCTACTGTTGCCACTTCTGTAATCCCCAGCCTTATGACATAAACATTTGTTATACCCTTTCCCAGCAGCATGACAAATTTACTATATTTTCCATGGAAGAAATCTCTGTCTGAATTAATAATAGCGTTAAAACTATTTCTTCCCACCTATTCTTTCCAATCATAGCAAAGTGGGCTACCCACACACAACCGAGTGTTGCAAAGGGCGTGCAGACTTTGGAGAGAAACAAAATTCTATAGTTGATTGAAAATAAGAGAACGACTACAGAGAATAGTATCTATAATCCCAGACCTAAATGCTCCTCAGAGAAGAGATGATTCCAATAACCACCTGAAAACTTCCTTCCCTTTTCCTTTCTCTATCTATTCTTATATTAGACAGACATAACTGAGTTAACTGTGATAAAATACCATAACTGACAATTATTATAAATATAAATAACACAATTGACAGTAATTAATAACATAACTACCACTAACTCCCATTTGGCCCATTCCTCTTATATTGTTTCCTAATAAGAGGTCTAACATATCCTTCTTAGAGTGGTTAAATAGAAAATGTTAATGATATTGAAGATAGTAATGGCAATAATATTTCAACGAAATCATTGATAGAGATAGAGGAAAAGAAAATAAACTCCAAAAAATAGAATAACACATATATGACACATGTAATGATGTGATCCAAATTACAGGTACTACTCAGAAGCTATGAAGCCTCAACACCGACACGGATACATAGATACTGGTTTTAATTTGAGAAATACAAGTAATTGAAGTGTTTGCGCCGGTGTCTGACACGATACATGTCGGACACCGGACACGTCTTCAACCGGAAGTGTCGGTGCTGCAGAGCTCAGAAGGACACCAACTTACTACACTGCCTCAGTTAGATAATTTACACAACCAAAATAAGGAACTAATTTCCTTTCTATTAGTAGGTAACTATAGAAATGGTACCTTGCAAGGCACTCAAAGCAGTTGCTGCACAAGCTGGATTTGCGAAGTCCACGAAACAAAGGATCAGAGGATCTCCACCACGCTGCAATAACGAGGCATTTCAGCATAAAGACAACATTTTAGCTTTCAACACAAGCAGAAATTACAAACAATACACTTACAAGTTTGGACTCTTTGGTTACGAGTCGCACTTCTCTATATCCAACAAAGGGACGAAAAATATCTAAGATGGTGTTAAGGAATTTGAACAATTTAAAATAAATAAATCTCAGAGACATGGATTAAAGCAATATGATACAATTCCTAAGCATTGCACCAAAACAAAAAGGATACGAGCCACTTCCCTTTTCGTGCTGTCCGATGGTAGACCTTCAACATATAAGGTACTTTGAAGCATCTGGAGGCAGGGTGCCATCTCAGGTCCAGGTCTCGAAACTACATCTACTGGTCGCTGAATACCATAATGAATGCCCTGTCCATTTGGTGCAAGATCGGGACCACCACCCCCATGGCGTCCCATGACAGATGGATCAGCTAGTGAATGGCCCAGTAAGCCACCAACACCCCTTGACAATCCAAGACCACCAATTGTACTGGCTTCCCCAGAAGTAAATTGAGAAAGTTGCTTCAAAACCAAATAAGATGTATGTTTCAGCTAACAAACAGTAAAAACACCCAAAAAATAGTAATATATTTGAGTGAACATACAAATAAGAATATATTTGAGCAAACATAACAGGACGAAATGTTACCCCACTCTGAAGGTAGCGATCATAAGCAGATCCAATTGTTTTTGTGTCATGTAGCCCCTGGTGACCGGTACGGTCATCATCACGAGCAAGATAATTATGCATCTCATTACCGGCAGGCAGACCAGACGTTGGCCCATCTGTAATGTAAAAAATAAAGATAACAATATTAATAATAATGATATATCACATGACAAAATCTGCCACGCTACGGACTGTCAGAAAACGGAAAAAACTGCGCTTGCTACTTATTTTTAGGGTTTTTACCCTTGGGCCTTAGTTTTACAGGACAGAAAACACAAAAACCTTAGTTTTCCCCATGGCCGCCAGCGGCACCACAAACGCCACAGAAAATGGCTGCCATGGCACACCGTTCTGAATCTGCCCCCCGCCACAGCCATTGTATGGCGGCTAGTCAAATTTCCACCAAGGTACAACAATGGCCGCCTTTTGACAACACTGATAGAACTTAATCACTAAGAACTCAAAACAGAAAACTGGGAATACCTAACAGCCCAGCAACATCATCTTGATTCCTAGTCTGTCCAGCTAATTTAGTTTATTGATATACTTAAACTCTGTTCTTAAAGCACAATTATAGTCAAATTACACAGTACTCTTTGAATTGTTAACATTAACTCATGTACAGCCAATTCATCCATTGCATAATGTTCAACCGATAAACCTTTCAAAACACTAGAAAATTGAACCAGCCAGACATTAAACACCAATGAAGCCCAGAATCAACTTATTATTAGGATAATAATAATATCTCACACCCCCAATATTAAACCCCAACTTTGAACGGCAAAGTAATGGCGTCCATAGTTAGAAACATAAGCAAAATCAACCCCATATCAAAGGCATCGGATTATCCCCACCAAATAGATTGCAGATAATCATAATCTTCAACTACAAGTGCCGCACTCAGACAAATAAATACATCAAAACACTGTCTGGAAAGGTTCTAAAAAGCGGTCCGTTGCGCCGAAAATTACCGCGAGAAAACTCTCTCGGTAGTGACCATTACCGCGACAAAACGGCCGCGACAAATAGTTTTAATAAAATTTAGGCATTATTGTGATTAATTCACACCGCGGCAACCGCAACTTGTAAGCAGCAGCCGCAACGGCCGAAATTGCGAAAGTCTTAACGCGACCGTGACCGCAACCGCTATTTAGAACCTTGACTGATTCTTCAAGTGAAAATATCATTAATCAGATCAAGAGTTGTCTCAAGACCATATCTTTGCAGCATAAATGTCAAACCGAATTTTCAAAAATTAAAACTTTAATGCTAAATCAATCAAAAAAAAAAAACATCAGCAATGAGAGATTATCATTTAATTTAACCAATCAATCATTCCTTTTTATAATTCTCAATTCAATTTACACACCAAAAATTACCCCTCCTTAACCCTTTTTCTCTAAACCCCTAAACTAAATCTAACATGTCATACCTTAACACTATATAAAAATCGAAAAGCAGAAATCTTGATTCAAAAGAAAACAAAAAAAAAAAATCAATCGAAGAAGGAAGAAAGAAGGAACGAACCGTATTCAGTACGCGGTCGTTTGAGTAAGCCGGAGTGTGGGAGTAGCGCTGCTTGCTGCTGCCGGTTCCAGAAGCCGTCGGCCATAGCGAGAAGAAGCGAGAACGAGAAACCCTAATTTTAGAAAACGGAATCGGCGAATTGCAAAAACCCTAGAAGGTGGTTGTGGTGGTTGGTGGTGGCGTAATGCTGAATTCTGATTTTAGCTGTTACTCTCAACTCGTGTCGTCAACTACACGACCATAACAAGTGCATTGTACATCATTTATTTTTCTTAAAATATTAAAAACAAGTATTTTTTTTTTGGTCAAACATAAAAAAAAAGTATAAAAGTAAATTTTTCTTTAAAAAAATAAATTAAAGGTATATCATCATTAAAATAATGATGTTTAACCAATAAAATAATGGTGTTTAAGGATATCTCGGAGATTAGTCTCTGCAGTTGCGCATGTAGAAGATACATTGGTTTAACCAATAAAATAATGATGTTTAAGGATATATATTTTTTTAATAAAAAATACGGGAATTGCCTGAAAACAACAAAACGAAATTAACAATAAGTCTTAATGTCTCGAGGCATAGACGTCCCAAACATGTCATCAAAAATCTTAGGGTGAAGGCCCACATGGGCTCCTCTAGGAAAATTGTGTCCGTAGAGTCCACTTAAGAACTGCATTTCGTCAGCAAATCTGCACAGTTGTTCCATTCTCTCCCAGTATATTTTATGTTCACCTTACAATCACCAGTCAAGAGTCTATGTATATCCTTAACAAACATGAGAGTGTCCTTTACATCTTACCTTGAGTACTATGTCAATGAGAGTCTTAGAGTTCCCTCCAAGGATATTTTTTTTTACCAAAAGGGATATTTAAAGATATATCTTATATCTTATATCTTATTATTAATTAATGTTCTCTCAAAGAATATTTTTTATGACAAAAAGAGACTTAGGTATTATAATGTATATTTATTATTTATTATAATATCATTTTGAAGGGGATAGTAGAAAATAAGGAATAAGTGCATAGTACTGGATTTCTTTATTCAAAATATAGAAAACCATAAATAGCTAAATTGCTCTTTGACAAAAAAATTAGGATCAATTTGGTCTCTTAAAAATGAAAAAAAAATTAAAAATTAAAAATTAAAATGTAGGTCAAATCAGTTTCTTTTAGGGATTAAAAATGTCCTTAAAAATCTATTTTAAAGAACTAATTTGACCTGCTTTTAAGATTATTGAAGAACAAATTTTTTTTTTTTTCGTTTTTTAAGAACAAAACCGATCTCTACATTTTTTGTTATGGACCAACTTGAGTATTCACTTAAAAAAGTAAATTAAGAAAATATGTTAATTATTATATAGGCTAAATGGTATTTTTGGTTCTTTATCTTTATCGTAGTTTCAATTTGGTCCTTTATTTTTTTTCTCACTTTAGTCCCTTTATGTTTCAAATCCGTGTCAAAGTGGTCCTTTATGTTCGATATGTTTCAGTTTGGTTCTTCAATTGGTATGACATGTTTCACTTTGGTCCTCCAAAACAAAAACACTGAAAAATGAATAGCAATATGAATGTCTTCAAGAACACCAAGAAATCTTCAATTTGTTTCTTGAATAACTCATGCACTATGCGACCAAATTGAATGAAACTGGACTCTAACATGAATAAAATTTTGCAAAGAATTCATTGGAATCAGAATTAAGCTCAAAAAATTGTTTTTGTGCAAAATAACTTATAGAACCGGAAGCTTGAACTCGAAGTTCAAAAAACCTTCAATCTCAGCAATGGTGATTTTGATATAGAGCACCAATTTGAGCGATTATTAACCCTAACCCTAAAAAGCTCTAAGTTCAACAAAGAATTAGAATATGACAAAATCGTGATTTGCTCTTGTCGTACCTGGGTCGGGAAGGAGATTCAACCCGAGGTAATTTGGAGAAGTGTCTCGATTGGATCAGATGATGGCTCGAGCGTGTCCAAGGGGTGCTCGGGTATGCCGAGGTTGTTGCCGAGGTAACCGATGTTGAGCTCACTGAGGGGTAATACCTGCAAGCACTTCGATGCCTAAGTCAGCAAGAGAAGTTGAGAGGTATGCAAGAAATGAAAGCCTACTTGATAATGGAGGGGTGTAGTCTTATTTATAGAAGCGGGCGCCGTCTCCGAACCGTCGGATCTGGCCGTTTCCAGTTGGGCCGTTGAATGGTGTTCCTTCTTGAGCGTAGCTAATTAGGGCGTAGCCAACACTGGAGTGGGTCGGGCCCAAAGTTAAATCAAGGTTCGGCCCAGTCCGGAACACTGGCCCCCCAAGTCGAGTTCAGTCGCCGAACCAACAACATCATCGATCCAAGGTTAGTTTCTCGACCCGTTTTAGTATTTCATACTTGTGATCTTGTATTTCTGAACGCGACCGAGGTCACCGTTTTCACCTTAGCGGTCGCTTGTGCCCTGCTTTGCCCGGGGGAGTAGATCGCCTCGGCCCGCATTGTGTCGGAGTCAGATTTATCCTTATTTGCCGTACTGACGCGGGCGATATGAGGTTGTTGTGAAAGTAATACTTAATTGCTAACGTATATGATTTAATTGCATTACTGTTTGAACTATGTGATTGTGTGTGATTGTTTTACGTAGAAATAGAGTTAAGTAAGGGTTAGAGCACCAAGGGACATTAGTCTTGTGCCATTAAAAGACACATTACCTCAGCTCACTAAGCATTAACACATTCCGAACACTCTCAATTTCCTCAATGTGCTGAAAGTAAGAGAAAGAAAAGAGAGAATATATATATATATATATATATATAGAGAGAGAGAGAGAGAGAGAAGAGAAGAGAAGAGAAGGATTGCATGTAAATTCTAAGATCATATTCTTTCTCCATTTTTGATTCTCTTTTCATTGATACTAGTTTCATTCACTCATTCCTCCTATTGCTCCATCCACCATTGATGAACCATTAGAGCTCAAAGTGGAGAAAATGGAGTTTTGTGTGTTGTAGAACCTTGCATGCTCAAGTTGGAGCTAGATTGAAGTTGGACTGAGATATCATTGTGGATTGAAGTAGTTTTTGGGAGGGCTCAGTTGCTGTTTTGGTAAAATTTAGTAGTGGGGGTTTCGATTTTGAAGTTTTGGATGTGTTTGGCACAAGTTTGTGAAGTTTTGGAATCGTGAGCTTCGGAATGTCTCGGGTTTTTGCATGATTTTCATCACGGTCGGTGAGTTTTACTCACGTTAGGTTATGTTTCGATTTAAGTTAACTATGTTGTGATTGGTTTTCGAAAATTTTCTCGTTTCGTAAAGTTTGAGTCAAAAAGGTATTTTTACGAAAACTATGTGTTTTGGAAATTCGAAACGAACCCATTAATATGTTGCTTAATGAATTGATATGTTTCGACTGGAATATGGTGGTATACTTTCTGTTTTGAGGTTGGAATTGGATTGGAACACGAATTGCAAGCGAACGGAGAACGAAACGAAACGAAAGAAAATACTGCTTTGCACAGGTGGCACGGGTCGTGCGCACCCTGGAACGGATCGTGCTAACATTTATGTGTCTCTGGCTTAAAATTTTGTAGCCAGCACGGGTCGTGCGCACCTTGGCACGGACCGTGCGCCCCAGTCTGTCCCCAGATCCCGAATTTTCGTTTTGTCGCTCCTTTCGACTCCAAACTTCCTCTAATCCTTTTCTCAATCAATTGTGATGATTTTGGATTGATAATGTCACGGTTTTGATGTATGTTTATAGTTGTTTTGAATAAAACAATTGAAGTTATAAATCTTTCAAAAAACCGTAAATTAGAATGCGAGAGAGAACAAATGTTTTGATGTGTAAAATGTTTCATTGATTGATTATATAGGTTAATGGGTATGTTAATGTGATGTAATAACTGATCATATATTGATTGAGGTTCACGATATAGAAATTATACCGAGTATGAGTGACGACCCAAAGAGGTTAGCATACTAGGCGGGGAAGTCATGAGCCCCTAAATCTAGGCCCTGTAAATTTTACCATTGGGGAAAGTACTAATGGGAAGGGGGTTCACTGGGAGTTTAGCATTCGTGCAGTCAGTGTTATACTAAGTATGTATAGTTGCACTGTCAGCGGGAGTTTAGCATTCGTGCAGTCGGTGTTGTGCCAAAAGGTAATGCACGTGATTTATAAATTAAATCACGAAGTTAAATAGGTTTCATAATTGAACCGAGGGATATGTTGTTGTTTTACAGAAAAATAGGGAAGCGGAAGGCTAAGCGGCAAGATTAGATGATGTGATGCGAAGATGTTGAAGACATAGTGTTCATGACTATGTTATCTTAGTTCCCTTGTTTGTTTTGTAGTTTGGTTTTGTTACTTGCTTTATTGCTAAGTTGCAAAAACCTATATACTTTGCTTCCTTACTTTTGGATATTGAACATCAAGTTGCTTTATGTTTAAGCTTACTTGGGTACTCGAGTTATGTTTACCTGAAGTACTCTAAGTTCATGTATGACTCTTTGATTGGTATTCAGGAGTTTTTAGTTGTTGAATATCTAAAACAGGAATACTCATACTCTGATGAATGTTGTTATGTATATTTTGGTATTTCTATTAATTAGAGATACTAGGGTGTTACAAATGAATTACGGATTGGAAGCGATTGAAGAAGCGAAACGAAACAAACGAACGAATTGCGAATCAGTTACAGGTAGCACGGGTCGTGCTACCCTCAGCACGGGTCGTGCTACCCTCAGCACGGGTCGTGCCACTTTTTCTGCGTGTTTGAAAAATCAGTTTTTCAGTTAGCACTGGTCGTGCTACCCCTAGCACGGGTCGTGCCAAGTTCTCTGTCCCCGGTTGCCTAAAATTTGTTCTGTCGCTCCTTTCGATTCCAAACGTTCTCTAATCTTATTTCTAACCAATTGTTATGATTTGTGAATGATAATAACATTATTTTGAACGTGTCATGATGATTTTATTGATATGTTAAATGCTCGAGTCGGGGTGACGACCCCTATGGATTAGCATGCTAGGTGAGGGGAGTCTCATCCTAGGCCTCGGAATTAATGTTTTTGCCTTTGGGAATTGTACACCTATTGGCTATTTGGGGTTCACTTAAACTCTCGGTTGTTGGTGATGTGCTAAAGAATTAAAAAGGATGATTTTGTAATTCATATTGAATTACCAGTGGTTGTTTGTAATTCCTATCGAATTACCAGTATATATTTTGTAATTCATTAATCGAATTACCAGTTAAAAGATTCATAATTGAATCGAGAGTGTGGTTAGGGGTCATGGTAAAACTCACTAATATATGTATCTCACCCTATCATTTGTTGTTGTTTTACAGAGAAACAAGGAAAGAAGAAGGCTAAGTGGCACGAGTAGGAGAGGTGCCTAAGGAACTTTTTGAGACTTTATGTCTTTGTCCATGCTTATGTTTTCCTTGTTGATTCTGTTACCGGTTATGTAACTTGTATTCATGATAAGTTGTGTAAACCGTTTCTGCTTTTCTTGTGAGGATATTGAACACTAGGGTTCATGTTGTTATGAATCGTTTGGAGTTCAATGATGTCATGATAGGTTGTGAAGATGTGATATTTTGTAATATCGCAGAAAATTTAGTCGTGTTCAATATCTAAAACAGGAATTATGATCTCTGATGAATGCTAAATTGTGCATTCTAATATGTCTACTAGTTAGATAAATTAGGGTGTTACATTTTGGTATCAGAGCAGTTCGACCTTGCCGGACTTAGAGACCTTATGGTCAAGAGGTTAGATCAAGTTAGCTAGGGACTTAGACAATTAAATGTCAGAACTTTTCAGTATATCATGTGAAGTATTGAGTCAAGATCCACTCAATGGTTCATGTGAATTACTAAGAATGATGACGATTAGTTGCCTCACCCCCGAAAATGTCCCAAACTCTAAACCATAGAATTCCTAGCCTTCTAGTTTCATCAAAGCACGCAGCAGAAGCAGAGGGCTACAAATGGCATTCCACAACAAAAGAAGGGCATCCGTGTCGGTTTAAGGAAACTGCTGACAACTGGTCAGTCCTTGAAATCGGTGCAACTATCGTGTTGCAGCGTGAGTTGCGAATCGTTCAGAGAGCTACAATTAAGCAAAGCCTTTAGGTAGTAGTAATGCCAGTGTTCTAAAATCTGTTAAGATTAGTTGACACCCTGAAACCCTGACCGTTGCTTAGTCAGCCTATCAGTAACCAAAATATTGTTTCACAATTAACCTTACCTTATGGTTCGAGTAAACCCCAGTTTAAGTCATAGTTAGAGACATCCTTTCGGATAACTGCGAGTCTAGATCAGGTTTCTTTTTCCTCGGAGCAACATTTTGAAATGTTATGATGCCAATCTAGACAACTGTAGTACAATCTTAATATCAGCACGCAGTATTACCGAATGTTGACTGGATTAGTTCTGATCACGATTATTGAATTAAATCCTTTTAAAGATGAGATCAGTAGGTGAAGATAATAGAAATAACTCTATTATAACCCTCTAGTTAAGTGCATGCCAGTCTTAGTCTCTGAGAAATTTTTGTTAGTTTTCTGACTTGTTTTATTCATAACATCTAATACGTAACTCCGATTTTTATGTTCCGAGAGGCATCAGAAATATCTAAACATATGAGTAGGTTGTGAACTATTTTCTAGTTGTATTCTGAAGTGTACTCATGGTTTACTCTAAACTGTTAAATCCTAAAGCAATCATAGAACATAAACCCTCCATAGGCTTGGGAAGTTGGAAGAGCATTCCCAACCATCAAGATGAAGTATGCAGACGCTGGATTAGGATGATGTTCCTTGTAGTTTCCAAAAGTTATATCTTTCATAAACAGTTATTAGTAGTGATATTCTTTCAGTAACCAGTAGAGTCTTCAAATTCCTTAAACCATTGGGCACCTCACTTGAATACTAGAAGAATAGGAAGTTCAATTTACCTAAGTGTTGAAGCTTGTGGTAATCCGTAGGAAGAATGAATTGATTGAGTGTTAAAGCCTTACTTCTCATTTGGCAGGACACGTTCCATACTGTATGGTTACGCTAGGGGTTATAGTTATGTTTGGACGTTTGTGGAGTTCGGAAGATGGAGGACCAAAGGAATGCGTAAAATAGTAGGATTGTTTTCTGAATCAACACCGGAAGCACTATCGTGCGTCCGTTTGATCTCATAAAAGAACTCTTCTATTTTATCATTTCTTTGATGCGACAGCTACCCCAACGTCGCGTTGAATCCAAATATAAACGTTCCACCTAGGTTAGTCAACGATATGTTAGGATAGGGATAGGGGAATTCTTATGTCTCACTAGTAACATTCCCAATGTCCGGAGTTCTTAATTCCATAGTATCTAATGAAATGCAACCTTAAGAAATATAAGCTTCAGCGCTCATTCGAGTCAGGTTGAGAGGAATAGTTAGAGTCAGAGAAGTCGTCTGACTTATAGATGTCTGATAAGCCCGTACACCCGTATGAGACTACCCGGATTTAGGGCTGAGTTTCAAAGATCGATTCATGAGGTTTGAAGACCCACCTCACTTGTATTGCGAGTTAGCGATGAAACCGACTCCTAAGGGTATGTAAGGAAAATTATTTTTATATTCAAACATTTTTAAGAAATTTTTTTCCACAAACTCTACCCATTTGTGAGTCAGTCATGAACATCGTTTATGATAGAATCTAACCCAAAATACTTGCGAAGTCTCTGAGAAAATCGAAAGTGAATGTTTCACGGCTTACTACCAGAAGGGGTAGGATGTGGGATGAGTATACGAGTGTAGTGGCTAGTAATGAGAAGGAAAAGTAATAGGTGTGATAAGAAGTTGTTCTTCAGGCTTCATGTCTACGCAAACCTACACTACGGTAGTAGAGTTTAGTTGTTAATCTCAGATTTACTAAGGTTAACAGTACGTTGTTTGGAAACTAGTCGGCTTGACTAGTCAAATAGAGACTCCCGCTTCGGGTATCCTGTTAGATAGTGTCAATAGGATCAGTATGTGCTAAATGTGACAATGTTCTGATTTTAGCACGAGGGAAGGATTGATGAAGTCTATGTATGGCTTGTTTTTGGTGTAACATATCTATTAATCACAATTAAGTTAAGTCAAATTTTTTTGTAAAAAAAAACAGTTAAGCCTAATTAATTTGTTGGGGGTGAAATTATGAATATTATGGTTTGCTTTTTATTTTTTAACCTTCCGATTCAACCGGTCCGACCCCAAGAACCTTGAATCGCTGCCTCTGCCGGTTCAATGTCTGGTCCGGTTTTAATTACCTTGGTATAAATCGTTTCCGCTTTTCTTGTGAGGATATTGAACACTAGCGTTTCTTGTTGTTATTGTTATGAACCGTTTGGAGTTAAATGATGTCATGATCGGTTGTGATGATGTGATATTTTGTAATATCACAAAAACAATTGTCGTGTTCAATATCTAAAACAAGAATTATGATCTCTGATCGATGAATATTAAAATGTGCATTCTAATATGTCTACTAGTTAGATAAATTAGGGTGTCACAAATTTCAAATTAAATTTACTTTATGAATGAACTGTCTCGACTGAATACATTACATGTTGTTGGTATAACTATTTTTTATATTTTGTCTTTATAAATATTTTTATTTTTATAAATAATTATATATTTCTTTTTTATACCAACAACATGTAATGTTATAAGGGGAAAATATTATATAGTCTTAGTACATTTGGATTTCTTTTGATTCCAATGAAAAAATATTCCAATTTGTTAGAATAACTATTTTTGACAAAATTGCTCCCTACGTCCTTTAATTTATTTTTGAATACTGAGTTAGTCTTTTGTTCCGGGATGGGCCTAACCTCACATGAGAGCTGGGCCATGCCCAATCAAGTGCTGGCTCCGGGCCAATGCGAACTCTACCATGGAGGACTCCCATGGACGGTCCAGATCAAGGCTCTCCAATCTAATGGCTCAGATACAGCGCCCGCCTCTATAAATAAGGTTGCACCCCTCCATTATCAGGTACGCTTTCATTTCTTGCATACCTCTCCACTTCTCTTGTTGACTTAGGCATCAGAGTGCTTACAGGTACCACCCCTTGGCGAGCTCAACATCGGTAACCTCGGCAACGACCTCGACACACCCGAGCTACCATTGGACGCGCCCGAGCCATCATCTGATCCATCCGAGACACTTCCCCAAACTACCCTGTGTTCAATCTCCTTCCCAACACAGGTACAAACATTGGCGACCACAGTGGGAGTATAATCACTTGTTTCCAAATTCTCATCTCTAGACTTCAATCTTCATGGATCCGATAGGACTTTTGTCAACCCGACCTCAATCTTGGTTGCAAGAAGCCAGATGTTATGATTCTCCTCGACTAGCCCGACGCAGAAAGTTCGTATGAGGGCTCACCCTACTACTACATGGGGCGAGTCCGACCTCAGACTACAGTTCCGGTTCCATCTCCCACATAGATGCAAGCAATCGTTACTTCCTTGCTACACTTCACACCCAATCCAACGTGGCCTTTATTGCCATCAATCACCACAAGAGCCTCGGACCAGTTTCCTTCGCCAACTCTAGTTAGTTTCTGAACCGGCATGATTTTCATCACCATCAAAGCCGAGGCCACCATCAAAAAAATTGTTCAAAAAGTAAAAACAAGTAAATCTACTGGTCGACAGAGGATTCAAGCTCGGCACCACCGGGAGTCTTGAACTCGGCACCAGGAGTTTCTTCAGCAGCAGCAGTCCTGTCTTCAGTAGCAAGAGTATCATGTTCCCCAACAGGATTCAGGCTGAGCTGAGTAGGAGAAACATAGATGAGGTCGGCATCAGACTGAGGAGTGCCACTCGGGCTCTCCTTGACAATTCGACCTCCATCAACCTTATAGCCAAGCGACAATAGGTTGAGTTTGAAACCTGGGTCAATCACGGTCACCAACTCCACACAGTGTTGGAAACCGGACATCGCCCCCTGAGCGATCAGCTTTGTCAGCTCTGCCTTCTCTTTCCTCACCTGCTCCAGCTCGGCATCATTCCTCTTTTTCTCCTCATTGGCCTCATCACTGGCTTTCTGCCATTTGTTCTTCATCTTTGACAGCTCGGTCTCCAGATCGGGACCCGCTGCGCCAGTTCGGTTTGTTCTTTGACTCGGGTGTGCATATCGGCAAGTTCCTTCTCCACCAGTGCTAGCCCCTCCAAGTTGGCCTTCAAGTCCCGATTCTCTTTCGATAACTCTACAAGAGTATAATCCCGGAAAGATTTTAGTTCAGCGGTTATACGTATCAACTCTCCATCAAGAAAGTAATTATGAGCCAGAAGTTCAGACATCTTACCTCGAATACGGGAGGTCGAAGTCTCAGAAATATGCTCTTGGAGCCTTTTAAGTGTCTCCTCACCGAGCCTGGCAACCTTTGCACAAGCTCGAAAGTCCTCCAAAGAGAGCTCCTCCTGACTCTTTAGGTCGTTGGATTTTTGTTTCTTTTGGGAGATAGTGGTATTATTACCCTTACCCCTTTCTGAGTTCTGCTTCCGAGATGGGTCCAAATCTGGACCGTCCTTGGAGATCAGTTATAACTCTATTATATATAGGTTTATTCATATGTTTAAACTTAGTAAATTGCTCTCTTTCAAGCAAAGATAAGGAGTTTATATAGTATTTTATGTGATATATGATATCTTGAGTGTTTGACATGGTTAAAGTTGTTAATAGACCATTTTGGATATATTGTGGTATGCTTGATGAGTTTGTTCAGTGCAGTCTACAGACGCTTCTGCATCACAATGCTCCTGCACTACAAAGCTACTGCACTGAATTAACACAATGCATCTGCACTGCATCTGCATTGCACAACCAGACTTGAGCCAACCACTTGCACATCCACTTGCAATGATGACCACATGCTTAGTCACTAAAGCAAGTGTAAATTGCACATTTCGGCGCCCACAATTCCAACATAACTTTGAAGACTCACTCACATAGGGACACATGCTTATCTCTCATTGGACCTCCCTATACACTTGAGTGTATGCTTCAACTTGTGAGACAACTTCTGAAAAGTAACCTTGGTTACACCTCTAGTTTACTTCAACTACAAGGAAGGAAGCACCTCTCATGAAGACTATATAAAGAACTCACTCCTTCACTTGAAGATATATCACAATCCATAAGTTAGATCAAAATTTCAATAGTCATAGTTAGTTTCTATTTTGTAAGAAGGAAAGGAAGGAATTGAGAAATCCTCCTTACTTCAATTTGTAGTATTTACTAAGTGCTGAGTAGTTGATGCAACTGCATTGCTAGGAGAATTCATGCAAAGAGCTTCAACTTGTGTAATCTTTATCTTGTTGTTTCTCTTTTGTGATTGCAATTATATAAACATGATCTATTCAGTCTATATATACCTTGCAATGTCTATCATGAGCTAAATCTCTCTTAGTTGGAATGTTCTAACCATTTAATGAGCTTTTAAGTAAGTTTGATGAATGTATATGATGTGTGCACTTTAGTTCTTACTTGATAAATTCTTTCAACACTTATTTTGAGATTGATCATTGAGAATAAGTAGATTTGTAAAAGCAGACATGTTTTACAATTAAGAACTCAAGAACTAATATGGGTGAGTGTTTTACATAAAAGAAACTTTGTGAAAACCATGATAAGTCCTAGACATAGGATAGTATAGTCCATAGGGTGACACTATGGGTACTTTAAAAAGACAAGAGTGAACTTATTTAGCATACCTAGACATAGGAAGCTTGTAATGAAACTCTGAAAACAGTGACTGATAGGCACATAGAAAATGCAACAACATTCAGTGCATCTGCATCACATACTGCATTGAACACTTGGGGAAGACATTCCAACTAGCTTTTCTCTATTGCAGTACCACTACTTGCACACTGCTTTATATTACTTGATTGTGATATACACCACCTCCAATTATATTTGTTATTTGGTTCCCTTACACTAATTACATTGTATTAAATTTAAAATAGTTTTCTCAATCCCTGTGGGTTCGATCTTTTATACTACTTGTTAGGGACCGTGTATACTTTCATAGAAGAGGAGTTCATTTTCTTTCCTTTAGCACCAGGGTCGGCATTAGAAGCCGACCCCGAGGGTTTGTTCTTCGCAGCACCCTGGTCCGGTATGGGCATGGTTAGATCGATCCTAGACTCGTTCAGAATATCATCAAGATCCATTTTACCTGAAAACAACATGGATAAATGATTAAAACTTTGGAAGCAAACTTACCACGTGGTTAAAATCAAGTGTAAAAACAAATACTAGCACGACAACTACCAAAGTACTCTTTTAGTTTGGCATCGGACTCGGCTGCAACATCAATCATTGAACCACAGTGAATATTCAAGCTTTTCTTGGCTAACTGTTGCCCCCACCTACTTATCATCTTATATGAGGTCGCATCTTCCCCTCTCAAGGACCACGGCTTGACAGCATAGAATTTGGCCTTCCGGACCTCTCCATTTCGGACAAAATGTTCCTGAGTCCAAGACAAAGGGAAGTGCTCCCTCGACAACTTCTCGTCCTTAAAGTCACCTATTGACTGCTTCGCTACGGCGTTCATAGCGGGAACAAAGAAAAAGACTGACTTATATCCCTTGTTGGAATGATTGTCTGCCCAAAAATAGGACCAGTCCTTATTGCAACGCAGGCCGACATGACTATAACTCGTCTTATCACTACTCGGCTCTGGACTCCGAAACACATTGATCAGCGGTCGTACGTGGGTCAAAATAATTAAAAAAGGATTTAAAATGTAGTATCAAGGTGAGTTAACCTTGGTCGTCTCACAAGGATCTCTAATACTAAGATTACCAGAATCAGGAACAAAAGTAACAATAAAACAGGGGGTTTGTTTATGAAGAAAACAATTTCTATTGGGGGTTTTATCAAATTAAAGAGAAAATCGATTCACCGATTTCTGAGTGCGTGTCTAGGATTTATCATCGGTTCCAAATATTCATTCAAGACACGTTCAAGGTTTCAGATCTTGATTGATAATAAACTAATCAAGCAAGTCTCATTAATTTATACGAATTCACACTGTTTTAAAGCAAGCGTCGAAACAGCGTGTTCAATCAATCGTGATGGTGAACAAGCGCCACTAAACACAACCAATATCATAACTGAATTCAATCACTCCTCTATCAATTCCTACTCAAATTAAATAAAACAAACGATTAAATAACTCGAATAGTTAAGAATTGCGAAAACAGATTCACATATAAACAAGCGTCATACATAAACGATTCGCGTATTTCAAGTAAACCGAATTGGGTAATTAAGCATCACACAAAGACAATAATTGCAAACAATAAATTCAGATGTGGAATTGATAGAGAAAAAAGATCTTAAAACTAAGAACGAGATAAACGAAATAACATTAGACACCGAACCTTAAAATCCGTAAAACGACACCCTTTCACCGATGAATCGACTTAGGAGTTTAGGCTTCCATGGAGGCTAGAGCACAAAACTTTTGTAAAGTGTATGATAATGCGTAAGATGGTAAAAGGCAGCTGCTCCAGCCAAGTCTATAAGACTAAAACGAAAAACCTAATCCCTTAATGGGTTCTTGGATAAAATCCCGTTAACAAACTAGTATTTGGCCCGAAACCCGGTTTCCACTGTACTGCTTCGGTATTTTGCGGTTTTGACCTTCAATACTTCCGAATTTAGTTTCGAGCTCAACAGAATAATTGTAGCTCTGTTCCTTAGCTTTCCAACGCATTCTTGCACGCCTCAATCGGATAAACGTAGCCAAAGTTATGGTCTGCAGAGTAGACAATGGTCAATATGCAATAAAAATAAGAATTAAGCAATAAATTGCTATACTGCTCCAGTAAGACCCAAAGTCTAGAAACGTGCTAAGAATTAAATATTAGTTACAGAGCACAAATAAAAACACCAAATGCAAAGCTCTAAAGAGTGCATTAAAATGCACTGATCAAATACCCCCACACTTAAGCTTTTGCACTCCGAGCAAAACACACAAAACAAGACATAAAAAGTAAAACATGAATTTCCAATGAACCCAAAGAATGCCAAGTCATAAGAGAGATGCTTTTCCTAGGATTCAAGGAGAATGACATTCAGAGATAGCACTTAATTACAATCAAGGTAAACAAGAGGATAGAGCACCAACGAGTAAATCATAAGTGATGAGTCCTCACAGGATTTATATAAGTAATGCTCTCAATCACTCAAGTGTCTAGGCTTGTGTTTACTCTCATATATATAATAAGCACATCAATGAAAGTTAGCACTACCATATGCTTGACAAACTTCTAACATCCACACTTAAGAACACATGCACATAAGATCAAAAGGTCTTTATAAGGGTTGTAATGGGGCCAAGGTCAATGTGGGATAATCCTAAGGGGGAGCTAAGCTAAAAAGAATCAAAGAGGATAAAGAAGCAATGAAAATCAACTGTAAAGTGAGCATGAGAGGGTCAAACAAAGAATGGGATAAAAAGGCTCAGAGGGGCTTACACAAAGGGATAAATTCAGGGTAGGCTTATTTGGCTAGTAGCTAAGAAAACAGAATTGCCTAAATCATTTCAAACATGCATGTGAACAAGTGTTTCAACAAGAATCAAGTCAAGTTCTAGAGTAACTAACAAACATGAGTGAGTCACACACAAGAAAGGAGAGAATGGAAAAATGTAGTCCATCCATAAAAATGCCCAATTCTCACCAGGATCAATGACTATCACAGATGATGCAGTATTTAGTGCTCATACCCAACTTATTATACCAAGAGCAACAAGAAATCAATCAAATCATGCCAAAACACCCATGGTCCTAGAATAGTCAAACTCACTCACAACTTCTACAAACAAAGAACTCGTGGAAAAACATGCCAAAATAACATATTTTTTGATTTTTTTAAAACAAGGAAAACTGAAAAACAAACCAAAAATTAAAAGAAAAATAAAAACTACTAAGCTACTAAAAGAAACCCCCCACACTTAAATCATACATTGTCCTCAATGAAAACAAAAAGCATAAAATATGAGTAAGGAGGAGGGACTCCCTGGTCAATTTGCAGTGTAGGTGGGATGTTCCAATGAGAGTTCTTCTATGGTTGCATCTTCTGTAGCAGAACTCTCATGGTATAACTTGAGGCGCTTTCTATCAACTTTGAAAACTTTGTTTGTCGCCTCACTTTTCATTTCCACTACACCATGAGGAAAAATGTTAGTAATAACAAAAGGACCAATCCACTTGGATCGATGTTTCCCAACCATAA
Source organism: Oxytropis ochrocephala (assembly GCA_020916435.1). Taxonomy (NCBI): domain Eukaryota; kingdom Viridiplantae; phylum Streptophyta; class Magnoliopsida; order Fabales; family Fabaceae; genus Oxytropis; species Oxytropis ochrocephala. The sequence continues at coordinate 54,375,579 of CM037095.1, forward strand.
TTTTCAGGTGGGGTCTGAACCATAAAACTCTATGCCCAATGGAGAACTCATTTCTGAAAATCATCTTTTCATGCTTAGCTTTCCATACTTTCTTGGTAGGAATGCCCGCCAAGGTTAACCCGATGTCGCTCCTATGTTTCCTTATGATTGGCGGCTTCTCTTCCTGTTCAAATTTAAGATCAGCTACATTAGTAACAGGAAACTTCCCACTCCCCTCTGAATATGCATGATTAACTTTTCTAGGGGGTGGTTCAAGCTCTAAAACAATATGCTTCTCAATGGCAGCAACAGTAGCTACATCCACAACATCATATATAGGAGGTGTGTTAACCTGCAAAGTATCAATCAAAACATCAAGCAATTCAATTTTACAAAGGGAATGCTCTTCCATGGGGTGTTTCTTAGCATTAAAGATGATAAATTTTTCAGTTGTATCACCAAATTCCATGGAAAAAGTCCCTGCATGTACATCAATTTTGGTTTTGGCAGTCCTCAAGAATGATCTGCCTAAATGATAGGCGACCTGCTGGACTTAGTTTCTTCCTCCATGTCTAGAATGTAAAAATCTGCAGGAAAAATCAAATCATTAACTTTAACAAGAACATCCTCAACCAGTCCAGCAGGTCGAGCATTGCATCTATTTGCTAGTTGGATGGTAACACCTGTTTCCTGCAAAGGTCCAAGAGAAAGAGAGTTAAAAATAGATGTGGGCATTACATTGATTGAAGCTCCAAGATCTAACATGGCATCATCAAACTGAATGTTGCCTATGGTGCATGGAACGAAGAAAGTTCCTGGATCCTTGCATTTCTGGGGCATAGGCAACATGAGGGCAGAAACATTGTACCCCACGTTGACTTTTTCAATTCCTTTTAGTCTTCTCTTTCTCTTGTGTGTGCACAACTCCTTTAGAAATCTAGCATATTTTGGAATCTGCTTAATTGCCTCAAGAAGGGGAATATTGACTTCTACCTTCCTAAAAGTATCCAAGATCTCCTCATCCCTTTCCACCTCAAATTGTATTTTAGTCATTGCTGCTCTTTGAGCGAAAGGGAGTGGTGGTATGTAATCTTCATCATCAACAGGTTCAGGTGCTTTTCTATTTTCAAAACAACAGTTTGAGACACCTTTAGAGTGTCAACAGCATTTCCAGATCTCAAAGTAATAGCACTAACATTGAGGGTTGGTGCATTTGGATTGACTACAGCTTGAGCCGGCAGTTGGTTTGACCCTCGGGCTTGCATCTGATTAATTGTGGTAGCCATTTGTCCCATTTGTGTCTGCAAATTCTGAATTGAAGCATCTATTCTTTGTTGAAATTGGAGATTCTGGGCAGCCATCTGCTTAACTAGATCCTCCAATGAAGGTTCAGGCCTGGGCTGTTGTTGTAGTGCAGCTGGATTTCCCCATCTAAGGTTAGGATGGTTTCTCCAATTCGGGTGGTATCTATTGGATGACAAGTCAACATTGGCTTGAGGGTTAAATATATTAGCTGCATATGCTTGAGGGGTATCAACATTGGGATCCTCTTGCAGCATAGGACAAAAATCTGTGGGGTGCTCTGTAGAGGTGCAAATACCACAAACCTTTGTTGACTGACCTGTTGCCAATTTTTTTACCAAAATTGTGAGTTCATCCAACCTGTTTTCTAAGCTCTTATGATCAGTAGCCTGTATCTCATTTACTCCTCTGGTTAGAACTGTAGAGTTGCTTCTAGTTGTGAATTGTTGGGAGTTAATGGACATATTCTCTATTAAAGCTCTTGCATCTGCTGGGGTCTTATCTACAAGTGCACCTCCACTAGCAGCATCCATAATATTTCTGTCCATGGGCAATAAACCCTCGTAGAAATATTGGATGATTAGTTGTTCAGAAATTTGATGATGAGGGCGGCTTGCACACAATTTCTTAAATCTCTCCCAGTATTCATGTAAAGACTCAGTGGAGTTTTGCCTGATACCACATATCTCTTTTACGATTGGCGACTACGGATGCAGGAAAGAACTACTCTAGGAACAGCTTTTTCAAGTAATTCCAATTTTCAACAGAACTTGGCTGGAGGTAATACAACCAATCTTTGGCTGCATCTTGGAGTGAGAAGGGGAAGGCCCTCAGTTTTATGTGCTCCTCTGGAATTCCTTAGGGTTTCATTGTTGAGCACACAATATGGAACTCCTTGAGATGTTTGTGAGGATCCTCACCTGCAAGACCATTAAACTTTGGCAACAAGTGTATTAAACCAGATTTCAATTCAAAAGGAACAACAACATCAGGTATTAATACATAGAGCATTGTATGTAACATCAGGTGCAACAAGTTCCCTAAGAGTTCTACCAGCCATGTTAACAGAATCAAGATCAGAATCAAGTTCAAAGAGATTATGGCTAAAGATGCTATCACTATCACTACCACTATCCTCTATATGTTCCCTAAGTCTATGATGCAATGTTCTCTCAATTTCAGGGTCAAAGGGATGCAAGTTAACAGTGTTAGACCTGGTCATGCACCATATGTAGCAAAAAGTGAGAAATTACAATAATTCTAGAAATACCAACTATGTCCTAAAGCTAAAATGGATGCAGAAAATAAATAAATAAAAAAAACGAATCAAATCTGATCTAAAAAATTTAAAATCACTGCTAAAAATCTAATTAAATCAAAAGAGTGATATGCAAATTTTTTCGGAGATATGAAAAATTAAAACAATTAATTAAAAATAGAAAACGACGGAATTTGCGATTTCCAGCCCGATTTTCCCTTAGTAAAACTAAGGAAGTCCTGATTCTCGATTTTTTCGGATTTTTCAGCGGTGGTTTCGCAACAATTTGACCAGATCATTCAAAAACCGTTTTTTCCACCTACAATTTCTACAAATCAACAGTCTCAACGCCTACTACCTGCAATAAGACCTGGAAACACATCAAGAACAAAACAAAAATGTTAGCAATGTCAGTGGAGTCCTGAAGTTTGAAATCCCTAATTAGAGATCCCCGGCAACGGCGCCAATTTGATCAGCGGTCGTACGCGGGTCAAAATAATGAAAAGTGTAAAATATAGTAACAAGGTAAGTTAACCTTGGTCGTCTCACAAAGACCTCAAAAACTAAGATTACCAAAATCAAGAACGATCAAATAACAATAAAAAGGGGGGTTTTGTGGAAAACAAATTCAGTTTATAAAGAAAATCAATTCACGAGAACAATCAATTCACCGGTTTTGGGGTGTGCTTCTTGGATTCATCATAGGTTCAAAAGGATAACGTCTCTAATGATTTCTGAATCTTGATTGGTATAAACTAAATAAAACAAGCGTCAATTTGTTTATGAGAATTCACTGTTTTAAAGCAAGCGTCAAAACAGAGTGTTCAATCGATTACGAAAGTGGACAAGCGCCGCTTAAAGCATAACCAATATCATAACAAAATCCATACCAATCCTCTCTATCAATTTCTATTTGAATCAAATAATCTAAGCAATCAAATAATTCAAATAATCAAAAGGTACGAAACGAATTGCATACAAGCAAGCGCGTACACAAACGAATCGCGTTTTGCAAAAACCGAATACGAGTAAATCAAGCGTAACACGAAAATCAGAAATTGCAACGAAATTGATAGAGATGAATTCAGAAACTAAGACAAAATAATGTTAAATATTCAAGCACCGAACCTCAAAATCCGTTAACAGCGACACCCTTTCACCTATGAATCGATCTAGGGGCTTAGGCTTCCATGGAGGTTAAAGCACAAAACGTAAAATTGAAAGTAGGAATGCGTAAGTTCCAAAACAGCTGCTGACCAGCCAGATCTATAAGGGAAAAACGAAATCCCTAAGTTCCTAAACGGGTTACTAGGTAAAAGCCCGATAACAAACCAATATTTGGCCCAAAACCCGGTTTACACTGTACTGCTTCGGTATTTTGCAGTTTTGACCTTCAATACTTCCGAATTTGGTTTCGAGCTCAACAGGAGAATTGTATCTCTGTTCCTTAGCTTTCCAACGCATACTTGCACGCCTCAATCGAATAGCCGTAGCCGAAGTTATGGTCTGCAGAGTAGACAGGGGTCAATATGCAATAAAAATAAGAATTAAGCAATAAATTGCTATACTGCTCCAATAAGACCCAAAGTCTAGAAACGTGCTAAGACTCAAAAATTAGGTACAGAGAACAATTAAAATCACAAAGTGAAAAGCTATAAGGTGCGCATTAGAATGCACTGATCACACATCGAAAAAGCAGAAGAAGACTCTAGTAGTAGGGACTCTCCCGATATGCTCCATGGCGAGCTCAAACCCTCTGACGAATCCTCCAGTTGTTTGGCATCAACTGTGAGGGGGCCACCCTCAAGAAACTCAGCTCCTCCTTTTGAAAATCATTGAGGGGAAGCCAGATGGCCATGGTTCCAAGGCGACTCAATAGAAGAAGAAGCTAATACTATCATGCTTAGTGCACACTGGTAATCCATCAACCGGCACTAATTTCCATCTCTGTTCTGGAGGTGCGACTATGAACTTCTCAAGTAAGATAGAGGCTTATCAGACTTGAACCTCGAAGAGATCTTGCAAATCTTAGTTGAGAGTCAATTGAACACCTCTTCGACTGGCTCCTCGTACTCCTCTATCATAACCTCGGCGTTATGGGTCCGAGAAACAGCCCCGACATTGTCACCTTCAACACTTTCAGACATCTGCTTTGCAATCTCCCTTACTGAGGCCGAGATGCTCGGTTGAGGAGCCGACTTCTTCGAAGAACTGACATACGTGGAAGAGAACAAAGACGAGGCTCCCTCTCGGGCCGGCTCCAGGTGGCCTTCAGCCGACATCTTTAAGATTGGCTTAGCAGTGAGAACGAAATATTGCCTCTCCTCAGTCCATATGTTAACCATTCACCTACAAGGGGAGGGCGTCGCGGTCACTAGGTGAAACTGAAACGAGATTGACTCCGACCTAGAATAGGCCGAGACGGATCCATCTCCTCCTCAAGAGGTGCGACATTAGTGGCGACTATCGCCTAATGGCAACGTCGACCTCGTCCAAATCATGAAACAAATAAAAAGCATTACATTTAACATTGAGATAAGGGAAAAAACTGAACTCAACTCAAAGATGCACGCTACTCGGCTCGAAGAATGAACTTGGGACAATGAATGATGAACTCGGCCTCCTAGAAATCCCACAAAATACGATGGTGCACGGCGAGGAACGAACTCGGCACAGTGGTCGGAGGAAAATGCGCTCTCAGATCGCTCGGAACTCACAAAGAAAACTTAAATAAAAAATCTGGCGAACCGAAGTTGTATGAAAATTGTTGATATAGATATTTGTTTACTTGCATTATTATTTTTATTAGCAAATTCATTTGTCTAAGAATCCTATTCAACTAGCCACTGGATGCATTTTGAAGCAAGATATCAATTCCTATTATTTCCCAAGATGCACATAAAGAAAGACCCAGATGCTACCCAGATGTTTAAAAGTGGAAAATGTATACAAAGAGGAATAACTATCGGCATAATATATAGCTTATTAAAATTTACTGATGTGACTAGTTTTGAAATTTGCTTTCTAGTAAATAAATGTTGCAAAGTGCATCATGATATCAGTTCCTCTAACATCTTCCATTAAATTATTAATTTAAAAAATAGTAACGGCTGAGTTGGATCCATGTGTATGGACAAGTTTGAATTCTTATATATTCATGTATTATATGCAATAAGTTGATATGTTATTAATTAGTAAGTCAGAAAGTTATTAGAACATTTTTTTTTTGTGAAAGTTAATAGAACATATGGCATAATCTTATCTCCTTAGGAAGCTTACTTTTTGGATTGTGATTTTCAAAATTACGATGCTTTGCTAATTTTATTATACTTTCTCTAGTACATTATGTCAAAATAGTATTACTTGATATGGTGTTGTTGTGCCTTCAACTAAAAGTCATTGAAATATCATGAGGCTCATCAGTCATCCCACTAGTAGTGCCCCATTCCCAGAAGTAGAATCACACGATAAGAAAATAATGAATGTTGATGAAAAATCATGAGACTCGTCCCGCCAGTAATGCTTAATTCCCAAAAGTGAATGTAGCAACACAAGATCACTATGCGAAAACTTGTGGTCGTGATCATAGGTCTTAGAGGAAATTACAAGAGTGGAAAAATGTTGAAAAATAAATAAATGAAAAAGGTGCGCAAAGTAGCAAAAGCAATAAAAGGTTCGACTCGGTTTGCTCCCGGGTTCGATCCTCACGAAAAGTATTTCCTTGGGGAGGTGAGATACCGTTGCCGCTCTCTCTCGCCGGGGCTGTGAAGTTCCCCCTCCACAGTTTTAATCTCAAAAAAAAAAAAATATTTGCTTTCGGTGTGTAGGCAAAGTCAATGGGGTTGTACCTGTCGTACACCAAAACATCTCGTTGATCTCTATCAACCATCACATAAAAATAAAGATAAAAGGTTTGAGACTCATTTTGCTTATGAAGATTATGGTGATAATAACAAAGTTTTTATATTCAAGTGTTTTTTCAACTTCCATAGGTTATGCTTAAATTAGTTACACACTTACCTCTTAGCATTTTTTTTATTTGGAATAGAATGAGTATTGACACTAGCATCAAAAATAGAGATGTGTGTCTCGTTGATAGTGGAACTACCCATACAATTTTAAAGGATCCAAAATATTTCTCTTCTTTAGTGTAACGAGAAACTGGTGTTAGTACTATATATGGATCTTCAAAGATAATTGAAGCTCTGGAAGAGTTAATATACTATTATCCCTTTGAACAAATTTACAAATTGAAAATGCATTATATTTTCCTTAGTCTCGTAAAAATTTATAAAGTTTCAATGATATACATATAAATGGATATCATATAAGGAGATATTGAATATTTTTATATAACGAGACATACTTTGATAAAATAAGTGTGAAAAAATTGTCTATTTTTTTCCTCTGATTTGTACTACACTTATACATATGCAATTGAAGCACATGTTATTGTAAACCAGAAGTTTATATGTCATAATAATTTAGTTGTTGGCAAAATCGGTTGGACCATCCCGAGTATATTATGATGCAAAAAAAATGGTTAAAATTTCTATGTGAACTTGTATTGAAGAGCCAGTAGTTTCTTCGATCTACTAATTTTTGTGTTCACTAATTCCCAAAGGAAATTGGCAATTTGAGAATAATAAGTCTCTCATATTTCTAGAACTGATATGAGGTGATATTTGTAAATGATTACACTAATCACGTGAACCATTTAGATATTTGTGGTTTTTAATTGATGCATCAACTAGATGACCATATATATACCGGAAGTTTGTGGGATTGTTTGCTCAACTAATTTGAGTAAGAGGTCATTATGTGAATTACTTTGAAAGCATCTGCTAAGTATTGTATGTCTAATAGAATTGATATTGGATATCACATGTATAAGTTCATTCATTGAAGAACCATTGGGAACATGCAATTTTACATGCTGAAATATTGATTTTCATCAAGCCAACAAGTTATCACAACTCTTCCCCTTTACATTTGGTTTTTGGTCACAAACCTAATATTTCCCATCTTAGAATTTTTGGATGTGCAATGCACTATGATGGGTCCTAAAAGAATTTTAGAAATTGGATATAAATCTACATGTATAATAGAGTATCTTGAGCCAACGATAGGAGACTTGTGTATAGTCCAAATTGATGATTATCATGTGAAGAATTTGATTTCCCAACATTAGGGGGAGAGAATAAGCAGCTGGACAAAGAGATCAGTTGAAATGAATTATCATTATCGCGTCCCGATCCTCAAACTAAACAATGTGAACTAGAAGTTCACTGATCCAAATGAATTCACTGATCCAAAAAATGTGACCAAATCATATATATCAGCTGCTAATGCTCCAATAAAATGGATGTCCCTAATGGACAATTTAATATTGCAAATGAGTCTTGACCGCGCTTGAAGCGTGGTAGACCAATCAGTTCCAAAGATAAAAAAAAAAATCCTCGCACAAGAAAAGAAGCTAAAAAGAAAGATGGTCCAAGTGAGGATATAGAAACTCTAAAAGAGTCTTCAAACATAATTAACATTTCAGTTCCAGAAGAACTAATCAGGTACCTGAAAAATTATGAAAATTAAAGAGATCTCAATAAATTATGTCAAAAATGAAATACAATGGAACCGAAACGAAGTCAACGTTGACAATGTTTTTACATATAACATAGCGCTAAATATGATAAATGATAGTGAGGATCATGAACCAAATTCCATTAAAGATTGTAGACAAAGTGAGAATTGGCCAAAATTAAAGATGATATTGAAGCTGAATTAAACTCGCTTTACAAGCAACAAAGTTTTTGGAATTGTAGTCCAAAGACCTGAAGGTGTGAAACCAATTGGATACAAATGAGTTTTTATGTAAAAAGCAGAATGAGAATGGTGAAATAGTGAGATACAGAGCTCGACATGTTGCTCAATGGTGAAATAGTTTTTATATGATTCATTTGATAGTCATAATTATTTAAAGATCCCAAGGGATTTAGTATTCCAATACAAACTTTTTGGATTCTAGAGATGATTAGTCAAATTGAATCAATCCCTCCGTAAGATAATATAATTTGAACACATTTGGTATAATTGTCTAAATTTATATTCTAAAGGAGGGATACAAAAACAACATCACTTGTCCATATAGTTTTATGGAAATATTTGGAAAATAGTTTGCTATAACTGATGTCTATGTTGATGACATAAATATTATCCGAACTCCTGAAGAGCTTCCAAAAACGATAGATTGAACAATGAAAGAGCTCTAGATGAATGACCTGAAATTATATCTGATGGATTTTGAGGTTGAACCTGTAGTTGACCTCTACATGGAAAATCCTATAATGACTCAAGATACAAAGAAATATCTTCAAATAAAGTCCCATATTGATCTGCAGGAATTATTTATATTAAGTACATGCGTTGTGTGATAAGAATATATAAAATATATTAGTCCCGAAGACAATGAAAGCATGCATGCATATTACCAAATGCTATATCCCTTGATATGGTAATATTATGTGATAATTAGTAGTAATGTAGTTCATTACAAACCAAAATGCTTTAAAACAAAGCGGGATGCATATTTTATTTTTGTCTATCTTGATGAATATATCATTTTATATATGTTCTCCAAGTTAACCATGCAGATACAAAGTGTTTTTCTGATCTTAATCGAGTCAAATTGCATCACAAGTCTGATCTAAAGTTAATACTGACCCCAAAGCTCCACTAAAAGAAGATACATCACAAGTGACAACGAAGTAGATTGCTCCATATGCACTCAGGGAGAAACTCTAGGAGTTGAAATTCATATTCTGAAGCGACACTTTATTTAGGGGGAGAAAAGCTGCACTCTTTTTTCCTTTGCCATGGTTTTGTCCCACTGGGTTTTCCTGGAAATGTTTTTAATGAGGCAGTTCCCACTGAAAAAAGCATATTGTACTCTTTTTCCTTCACTAGATTTCTTACCCACTGGGTTTTTTCTAGTAAGGTTTTAATAAGGCATATCCTAGGTGGACATCCAAGGGGGAGTGTTATGAATACTATTGGTGTGGATGTCCATATTCTCATTTATCCCTTATAGTGGCTTTTTATTAGTGACAACTCACTTCCATTCTCACCCTATTTATAGGGTCATCCTTATGTATAGAAAAACACTTGAAATGAATAGAAAAACTATCATCTTATACATATTTGTTCTTGTTCTTATCTTCTATCATCTTTTGGCTTGTAAGAACAAGTAAATGAATAGAAATTCATCCCCTAATTGACCTAAACTTACGATTATTGACTCCAATGTCAACTTATTAATGTCTAATGCTGATCTAATGTCTAATGTGATTACCATAATTAATGTGATGGTTCTTATTTTATAACTTCAGGTTTAAACTCATTAATGTGTTTTTTCAATTCATGTTTGTAAAGTTAAATTTTGTCACTAATCAATTTCGTTATCAACAGATAACTTTAAGTCAATATCTCATACAACATTTTCATCTATTGGCTGTAAAACCGCACCTATAAGACATGCAATAGATTAAACTTCATCATTGGGTTTCTAAGAATTTCTAGGATTTGATTTAAAAGAATCTTCTACCCTTACTTCATATGAGTCTTCAACTCTTTCTTCTCTTTCTTCGTCGGAGTCTTTAACCCGTTCTTCAAACAACTCTTCAGGCCACTCGATTTCTCATTCTTAAAAATGGAGATGTGTTTAGGATTAATATAAGTGCTGATATAATTACTCCATATAGGATAGTGTGATTCCTCCCTCTTGGAAATTCAAAAGTTCAAAAATATTTAAGATTGTGTGAATTCATATGGTGAGATAATTAGTTTTGGTGTTGGTGCTTATCGAGACTCAACTATAATCGTTCACTCGGAAAAAAATAGTTAAATTAGTATTGGGTTATGAAACATCAAAAAAAAATTTGGACAAAATTTGAAGGAGAAAACATCAAAAGATTTAAGATGAAGGGAGTATTAATATTACATTTCTAGAAAAATTAATATAACAACATGAAATCCACCCGAGGACTCCACAAACTCAGAGTATCATTTTCCCAATCATGATTGATGCACCACAGTCAAATAGCAAAGATACATTCTTTTAACTCATCTAAAGTTGCTCTTCAAGTCTGATATAGAAAATTTTCTTCAACAACAGCAATCTTTTGCTTCTTGCAAATAGCTAAATACTGTATTAGGGTGGGTCTCATCCATACTATAAGGTGCATCAATAACTCACGAATTATTCTTGAGGATCTAGACATGAAAGTTAATACATACATGAAACAAAATATAAATACATATCAAATCAAATATGACATAGGCATCAACATTTACAATCATACCAACCCGGTATGTAGTGTCTACATATCAAACATGCTAGTCCTAGTATTCCATGATTATAATTAATTTGAATCTAAAACAATAAATGTCATGTGAGTGAGTTAACTACATCGGAAAAAGTAACTTATTACCGATCATATCAAAATGCTAGTCCTAATATCTCATGATTATAATTAATCAGAATCTGATTGATTGATAATAAATGAAATGAAGAAAACACATATATAAGAGAGTAGGAGAAGAATTGCAGAAAAGATACCCAAATAATGAAAGAAGAAATGGCCAAAACCCTTCTGCCCCTTAAGCAACAACAACAACACTTGCTGTAAGCGATCTAAAAAAGTCCATATATAGCACCACTTTTTTTACCTGTAACCAAAACAAAACCAAAAAATCACAAATGAGAGAAAATTATAAATGATATTCTTGAGAAACTTCCTTCAACAAAAGAAAAATTTAGTGACGTAGAAACTCCAAAAACACACCGTAGGGGATAAAAAAGTACAATTTATTTTGCTGTGGTTTGGAAGTTTATCCACTAAACCGCGAAATCATGTTTCTAATGGTAGGCCAATGTGAAACTCGAATTTTTAAGTGTGATTTCAGACAGCTTATCAATCCAATTAATTAATGAATTAATCATGGAGATTATGGTTGAAAGAAAACGGTAATCATGCAATTAATCCTCAGATATGGTGTTTATTGGGTACAGATATAAAAAGGTCAATGTTATAATTATCGAATTTTAAATTTTATAACTGTCAAATTTTGAAATTTGACAGTATAATCAGATATGATTAATGTGGTTGGTATTATGAATTAATGATATATTTAATATTTAATTACGAAATTGCAAAGGAGACATGAAATTAAAGGTAATGAATGGGGTGGTTCTGTAACAGTTTTAGAATGAAGTAAATGAGTTTTAATTTTTTTTTTTTTGCTGTCGTTGAAAGAGTAATAGGAAGGTCTATTTATTTTCCTATTTATTTGTTTTAGATAAATGATTATTAAAAACGGAAATGGTGGATATCCGTTGATTGCTGCTGCCAATTTTTAATGAAATCGTGGCAGTTCAAAACGTAGCCGCAATTTAATTAAAAGCCAACCGTTGATCAAGTTTGTAGGAAGATCATTTGACGTAATACACGGTCGGATTTTTAAGTGAACATGTAAGCGCATATTAATTCTTATATGGTCGACCGAGATTTAAGTGAATCATATCTGTTGTTTCTGTCTTTTATTATGTTCGATCAAATCCAAACCGTTAGCGTTGCCATGTAATTTGTTAGGATGATGTCGATATGATGTAAGAATATGCATCATTTTTTTTTTTGTCTCACATTCATAGTTTATTATTATTAAGATTAAAATTAAGATTAAGATGAATTAGTTTTGTGAACATAGTTTAGGAAGACAAGTCACTGCTTGATTAATCAACAATGCTATTTTGACAAAATTTTTTTTGACAAATCGACAAGTTACCAACCTACAACACCAATTAACCAAGTTTTTTAGACTATTAGTCAAACGATCAATTAACCAAGTTTTTAATCCACGCTTCAAAATCGAAAAAGTTAGATTATTAATATTCAAAAAAACAGTTAATGTGTTAGAATTAATGAATCTGTCGATTATCATTTTTTTTTGTCAAAATAACATTTTTGTTGATTAATCCATTATATATTATTGTATTTTCATTTCACTCTCAGCATTCCATTGTACTTTTGTAATCAGCATTTTTTGACCGTTTCTATTCTCTACACAAACAAGTACTCCTAAAACAAAAGTCAGTGGTCCCCACCCATGGTACTCTAGAACCTTACTAACCTACCCTTCCCAAAGTCACCCAACGGCTAGTTTCTCATCACCAACATAAATACAACACTCCAACCCACTCCAAAAACCATCTACTTTTTTTTTCTCACAAACTTTTTCTGCAAAAAGAGAAGAAGCTTACTAAGTTACAAAAATGGCTGGCTTGCTTCACCTAATGAACAAGGAGATTCCATATTCTGGAATTGACTCTTTCAACAAATATGCAGCAAAGGCACGGTTTTAAGTTGGAGATAATCTTGGTAATTTCATTTCACTTCCTAAATTTATTTCTTTTATGTTGTTGCTCGAAGTTTAATATTATTTTTGACAAGTTAAAATTTAATTTTTTATTTCATTATCTTGGTAGTTTATTTTTATATTTTTATCATCATGGTAGTTTAATTTGATTTGCACAATTTACTTCGATATTTTTATCACCTTCGTAATTTATTTTCATTTCTCCAACTGATTTCTTTTATATTAATCAAAATTCATTTTTTAATTTGATTGTTTTATCATCTTCTTAATTTTAATTTCAAATTTATATTTTCATTTTTAGTCTAACTTCATTCTTTCTCTCTTTTCTTCTGGGTAGTTTATTTTCAAACTTATAAATTTTTTGTTAATCTAAATTCTATTTTTTTAAATATTTTCAACATCTTGAATATTTTATTTAAAATTTATTTTTTTATTTTGATTTGTTGTTCATCTTAGTAGTTTTATTTAAAGATTTTACGATTTTTTTTACATTTTCTTACAAATAGAAATTCAACTCTTATGGTTTATTTTTTGGTTTCATGTGACCCACTTGACAATGACATATGCTTGATTGATTTTTGTTCCTCAGTGTGGAAAATTATGCTAGTTGCAACATTTTTTGAGGAATTTAACTAACTAGCCTCAATACCTACGTCCTCCTGACGGCCAATATATAAATAATATTACCACAGTAATAAATGGGACATTTATATTTATAGAACTTTGGTGAAAATTAAGTTAATTATGCGTATGTGAAACTCCCTATAGACATCAGTGGTCCGGAATTGGTAAAAAAAATGTTGGATTGAAGTGGGGCAGAAACGAAATTGTTCAAATGTCGATAAATGGATCTGCTTTGTTTATTAAAATATTAAATTTTGTAATAAACGTATGCAAAGAAGATAATGTCATTTCTTTGTTGTGGGAACAACAATAATATATTATTTAAATATAAGAATAAAATAGTTTTCATTGAACATCCTCCGTGCGATGTGCGGTGTTGGCTAAATTTCATCGATATAATCGAGTAATTAATTTTTTTGAAAGACTCGATCGTACTTGAAAGAAAATTTTGTACTGGTTAACATTGAACTTGTCAACTGTGATATAAAATCTAATAAGTAGCTTATTCCATTAGGCAAATGAAGTTACTTTGCAAAATATAAAATCTAATTCTTGTGAATAAAAATTTAAATTATAAATATTAATTAAATAAAAAAATTATAAATTTAAAATGAACTTTAATAAAGACATTTAAATTGAACATCCTTCGTAGATAAAATAAGAAGAAAAAGTCTAAAGAACTTTAATAATTATCAACATTCATTAAATACAAATACAAAAAATGAACCCATAATAAGAGAGACAAATTGAACATCCTCCGTATATTTTTTTTCTCTCATTGTAAGGGATAGGCACACCTTGTGTTACTTTCAATGAAATTGTTTATAGAAAAAAAGGACAATACAATGAAAAAGTGAAGACTTTCGGGTATCATGCATGGTTGAAGGAAAACCCCATGATAAAATAGGAGCGATTATAAAAAGTTGAAAAAAGAATATGGAGGTTTTATTGTAAATGTAGATGAAGGTTTCATTGAAAGAAGATGATGAAGGTTCTATTGTAAATGTATTTGAAATTCCAACGGAGTCAATGCAAAGAACAATTTGCATGTACTCGAATATTAAAGAAAGATAAAAATATAAAAACCAATTAAAGAAAAGATTTAATAATTTGGTGCAAAATGACCAAAATAAAGAAGACAATAAAATAGAAAGTGAAACACGTAGTATCGTGATGGATTTGATGGAAATTATTAATAAAATAGAAGCACATAAAGAAAGTTGAAAGAGTACGATTGATGATCTATTGTAAATGTGGTTGAAGTTAAAGTAGATAAAATTAAATTGAAACTATAAATTAAATAAGAAGATTATAAAATCAAAAAGAAATGGTTATTGAGGAACACACTTCGTGTATTTGAACATCTACAATTTTTAGGGTCCTAAAGTACCCCAAAATACACTCGCTAGCATTCCACTTTACGTATTTTAATTTTTCACAAACTTATTATTATTTTACCAAACTTACGGTATTTGAAGAGTTAATTTTTTCAATCCTTAAGTAACTCAAAACATACTATTTAACATTTCACTTTAGACATTTTGTCACAAAAATAAAAAAAAAAATTCACGATCAAGTACACCAAACCACACTTTTTAGGATCCGACTTTACGTAGTTTTTCATGAAATGAATTTTTTTTACCGAATCGATTATTGAAAAACAAAATTTACATATTTAAGCATCTCAAAATTTTAGAGACGATAAATCACTCCTTAAAATATAAGAGAAGGAAAAAGCGAAGAAAAACCAAAAGGAACAAAAAGAATGGAAAAAAATAAGAGAAAAAAAAATAAAACAAAAAAATAAGATGAAGAGCAACAATAATTTCTTTAGGATGAGACAACAATGTCGGTTCAAAAATATAGATTAGGGGTATATTGGTAAACAGTGGGGTACAAAATGAGAGGTACATTTTGATAATAAAAAAAAGTGTTGGACAAAAATAATTGTCAGGGGTATGTCGGTCCAAAAATATAGAGTGGGGGTATATTGGCAAATAGTGAGGTACAAAATGAATGGTATATTGGTAAATGGTGGGGTACAAAATAGAGAGTGGGGGTATGTCGATCCAAAAATATAGAGCGGAGGTATATTGGTAAAGAGTGAGATATAAATGAGAGGTATATTAGTAAATGGTGAAAATAAAAAAAAAAGAAAAGAAGAAAAGACAAAACAAAAAAAAAAGAAAAGAAAAAAAAAAAAAGTAGCGAGCTTTGGCGGGAGGAAGCGCCAAGCCCCATTAGATATAAAGATTAAAACTCCAAATCTGTCTCGAAACTGATGGAATTTATCATGATGATTCTAGAAGTTATTTATAACTATTAAAAAATATTTATAAGATTTTTACTCAAAAGAAAATGAAATAGTTTATTATCTCCAAATTGTGAGCAAAAAAGTAGCTAAGAAAAACCACTAGGCCAAGAAAAAGCATAAAACCAAGAGTAAAACACACGCTCCAAGAATCGAACTTGCATCTATTACACGCAATTGAGTCTTAACCACTAGGCTATTGGGCAATTTAGTATGTAATTGTTCTGGACCGTGCCTAGAGACAGGCCCAACCCTCAAGAAGGCCAGACTTGGCTCATACCACTCTGGGTGGTCAGATCCTGGTCCACTTCATGTTGGATGGCCAGGTTTCGTTACCTTACCCCATCAACGGAGAGGATCACTTCGCAAGAAGATCGCGGTCCCCGACCATTGGTGAATAGTATTTAACCCACATGTCGGACATCGGCAAGGTAATTAATTCTCACCCAATTTTATAGTTCCCGCACTTTGCTCACCCCATCGATTTGGGCGTCTGAGTGTAATTGCGGAGTACACCACCGCTTCGGCGGTGGCGCGTTCAACCATCCTAGGTGCTTCATCTGCTCTCTACTCGAAGGTCTACCACAGATCATTGGCGACCACGGTGGGAGCTGAAAGAGTTCCCCCACGTACCTTACGATGGCCCCCAGAGGGCGACCAAAGAAGAAAGGCGCCCCAAGGCGTGTTGCACAGGCCGTTTCTGAGCAGCCTCAGATGACCCGGAAGGTGTGGCGGTCACCATGGAGGAAATAGCTCAGGGCGCTCCGGAGAAAACAGTCGCCCGAGATCAGGCCATTATAGCAGTGGCTAGCCTTCCCCCAACATCACACAACAGTTCATACAGTTGTTGAACCAGCGTGATCATGTCATAGCAATGCAGAATGAGCGGCTCAACCAGGTCGAGCAGCAGGTTGCAGCTGGAGGAGCAGCACCCATCCTTGGACTACCACCCGTTCTGGAAGCACGCAGAGAGCCAGAGATTTGTGGAGCAAGATCTCCCCCACGAAGACAGTCGATGCGTAGATCGCCTCCGCGAAGGAATCATGTACACCGATCCCCACCTAGGAGGGGCAGAAGCTATGGGCGCTCTCAACTTCCATCGCCCACCGATCCAACATATGATCCAAATGATCCTGAGTATTCCCCCACTAGATACTCGTCAACAGGATCCCCAAGGCGTTCTAGGAGTAGGTCATTCGCGGAGGCGATCCCAGATCAAGGTATGATGCGGATCGAACAAGAGGCCGACATCAGGTTGGTATTCCCAAGTACCGAGATGTAGGGGGAGCAAGCCCGTTCAACCGAGAAATTAAAGATTATCCGATCCCAAGGAAACTCGAGAAACCTCCTCCTCTGAAGATGTATTGGAGATCCTGATCGGCACATCAGATACTTCAACAACATGATGCATTATCGGTTAGTTGCCGAGACTGTAAAGTGCAAACTTTTCCCTCTGTCCCTTGAAGAGGGCGCTCAGGATTGGTGGGAGGAGCTGGAACCTAACACCATCTCTTCTTGAAGAGAACTCTGCAGAGTCTTTTTCGCGATTCCACATTTCATAAGAGCAAACCCAAGTCCGAACATATTTTAGAAGCAGTAAAGCAGGGGGAGAATGAAACCCCGCGGGAGTACGTAGATCGGTTCAACAAAGAAGCAGCCTCAGATCGTGGATTGAATGACTAGAAAAAACTAAGTTATATGATGTGTGGTCTGAGGCCTGGCAGTTTGTTCGAGACTGAAGTCGGGATAAATCAATCGGAGGACTTAGCCATTTTCCTTCGCAGATCACAACGTTATATGAATTATGAAGAAGTGAGGATGGCCAAAGGGAGACCAAGCATTGGGAACGCCCAGGAGAAATCCCGAGAGGACCGGGATCACCGGTAGAAGAGGGATCAAGCAGGCCCTTCCCGAGATTTCAAGTCAAAGAAACAGGTAGAACGCACTAGATTGAAACCTCGGACTCCCAAATTTATATTGACTGTGCCAATGCAGAATTCAAGGAAGTGAAAAGACCTGACCCACTAGTCCTGAAAGATGGGCAGCGCAAATCAAGAAAATGGTGCAGATATCACAAATGCAACGGCATGACACCAATGGGTGCATGGCGCTCAAAGATGATATAGAAGAGCTGATCTGGAAAGGGAAGTTGTCCCAGTATGTAAGGAAGGATCAAGGTGATGAAAGGGAAGATAGACGAGATGACCAAAGAGCAGCCCGATCCCCAAGGAGGGGCAAGGCAGCTGTCAATGAAGTAACTAAGGTAAATAAGGAGGCTGACAGTGAAACATATGACAAACTAGATATCCGGAAGGCAAAGGG
Source organism: Oxytropis ochrocephala (assembly GCA_020916435.1). Taxonomy (NCBI): domain Eukaryota; kingdom Viridiplantae; phylum Streptophyta; class Magnoliopsida; order Fabales; family Fabaceae; genus Oxytropis; species Oxytropis ochrocephala. The sequence continues at coordinate 54,393,806 of CM037095.1, forward strand.
GCGACCAGTGGCCATGTCCATCACAGGAGGGTATCCTATCAGCGGGGTAACGAATAGGGCGATCAAACGACACTGGAAAAAGATTATGAGTGTTGCCTCCACATCCATCAGAATACCCTCAAGCGGGTCACCTTTAGCCTTTGGGGACGATGAGTTACTTGACGGCAAGCCAAACAAGTATGTACCCCTATAGTGCGCCTAAAAATGAAATTTTACTCAGCGGCGGATAAAATTGTGACCATATTGAGCGATCTGAAATCGGCCAAGCGTTGCTTCTACCTTACTCTGAAAGAGTCAAAAGGGTTTTCGGTCAACCAGGTGGCGACCATATAGTGAAGAGAAAGAATGAGATGATGCCCTGGCTAGGGAGCTTAAAAAGAAGATAAAGCGACCAGAACTAGATGGTGAGTTGATGGACATAGTTATAGGGGACGACCTCCTCAGGACGATCAAGATTGGAATTGACCTCCCTGAGGAAGTGAGGGACGAGTTGATCCAATGTCTAAGAGATCATGCAGATCTGTTTGCCTAGAGCGCAGCGGACATGTCAGGAATACCGCCTGAAGTAGCTTGTCACAGCTAGTGATTGACCCAAAGCTAAAACGATCGCCCCAGAAGCGCGTGCCGAAAATCGAGCAATGCTTTGGCAGCCGTCAAAGCGGTGGATGACCTAATAGCAGCAGATTTCGTAAAAGAAATAAAGTATACCACTTGGCTGTCCAATGTTGTCTTGGTCAAGAAAGCAAATGGGAAATGGAGGATGTGTGTTGATTACACAGACTTGAACAAAGCATGCCCAAAAGACGCTTTCCCTGTGCCCAGTGTGAACAGGCTAGTTGATAATGCATCAGGATTTAAGCTGCTCTATTTTTTGGACACCTATTCAGGGTATAATCAGAACGCCATGTATCCGCCCGACCAAGAAAATACGCCCTTCATGACTGACAAGGGTAACTACTGTTACAAGGTCATGTCTTTTGGTCTCAAGAATGCAGGGGCTACATACTAAAGAGTGATGAACAAAGTTTTTCGTGGCCAGATTGGGCGGGAAGCTGAAGTATACCTGGACGACATGATAGTAAAAAGCAAAGTAGATTCTAACCACATGGGCGACCTAAAAGAGGTTTTCGCTGAGGCTCGAAAAAATTCCTTAAAACTTAACCCTGAAAAGTGTACTTTCGGAGTAAGGGCAGGCGAGTTTCTAGGATTTTACTTGACTGAAAGAGGGATTGAAGCCAATCCAGATAAGTGCAGAGCGGTCACTGTGATGAGGCCACCCACAACAAAGAAGAAGATTCAGAAGTTGAATGGAATGGTTGCAGCGTTGCCAAGATTCATGGATTTCAGAGTAAGGGCAGGCGAGTTTCTAGGATTTTACTTGACCGAAAAGAGGATTGAAGCGATCCAGGATAAGTGCGAGCGGTCATCGAGATGAGGCCACCCACAACAAAGAAGAAGATTCGAAGTTGAATGGAATGGTTGCGGCGTTGTCAAGATTCATGGCAAGCGCGCAAGCAAGTCGTTCGCCGCGTTGTTCAAGCTACTCGAAGAGGCGAGTTTGAGTGGGACACGAGTGTGAGCAAGCTCTGACCGATCTTAAGAGTGCTCTAATGAACCCCTTATCCTGAGCAAACCAGTACCAGGGGAAACATTGTATCTATACTTGGCCATCACAGAGGAGGCACTCAGTGCAATCTTAGTAATGGAAGAAGACTCCAAGCAAAACCCAATTTACTTCGTCAGTAAAGCACTCCAAGGCCCTGAACTCAGGTATCAGAGGGTGGAGAAACTGGCCCTAGCACTTGTAGTGGCGACCAGAAGGTTGAGACCCTACTTTGTTGCACATCAAGTCGTGCTAAGGACAGACCAACCCATCAGGCAGTTCCTGCATAGACCAGACTTAGCAGGAAGGATGATCAAATGGGCAGAAGAGCTCTCTGAGTTTGGGATCAAGTATGAATCAAGATCAGCAACCAAAGCACAAGCATTGGCGGATTTCATCGTAGAAATGACACCCACTCCAGAAGACAAGCCTTCCATGACTATATGTAGATGGATCATCCAACCAAAAAGGGAGCAGGGCATGCCTAATTCTAGAAAATCCTGAAGGCTTAACAGTTGAAGTATCTAACCTTCTCATTTAAAACGTCAAACAACCAGGCAGAATACGAGGCTTGCATAGCCGGGTTACTGCTGGCCAGGGAATTTAATGTGGAGCGGGTTGAAATCCACTCAGATTCTTTGTTGGTTGTATCACAGATAACAGAATCCTTCGATGCAAAAGATGAGATATTGCAAAAGTATCTGGCAAGAGTAAGAGAATTGCTCGCACTTTTTGACCATGCTGAGGTCAAGCAAGTACCAAGAACAGAAAATTTAAGGGCAGACATCCTTTTAAAGCTTACCAGTACAAAAAGTGCGGGAAACCACAGGAGCGTGATTCAAGAAGGTCATCACATCTTTGACCATGCCATTCTTTGACCATGCCCCCATGTGTTGATCCTCCCAAGGATTTAGCTCAAAGGAGTGGTCAAAAGCATGACTCCTTGGGAGGATCAACACATGGGGGCATGGTTTCCCGGGCTTTTTGTACTTGCAAGCTTTGGGAGGATCAACACATTTTCTTTTCTTGGTACATGCTTGACCTCAGCATGGTCAAAAAGTGCGAGCAATTCTCTTACTCTTGCCAGATACTTTTGCAATATCTCATCTTTTGCATCGAAGGATTCGGTTATCTGTGATACTTTTGCAACCCGACTATGCAAGCCTCGTATTCTGTCTGGTTGTTTGACGTTCTAAATGTGAAGGTTAGAGATACTTCAACTGTTAAGCCTTCGTGATTTTTGGAATCGAGCCCGCCCGCTCCTTTTTGGTTGGATGATCCATCTTCATCCATTTTCGGGAGGCTTGTCTTCCCGAAGTGGGTGTCATTTCGCAATGAAATCGCCGCGATGATTTGTGTTTGGTTTCGATCTTGATTCATCCCAAACTCAGAGAGCTCTACTGCCTATTGATCATTCTTCCTGCTAAGTCTGGTCTATGTAGGATCTGCCTGATGGGTTTGTTTGTCCTCAGCACGACTTGATGTGCACCAATGTAGGGTCTCAACCTTCTCGCCGCCACTACAAGTGCTAGGGCCAGTTTCTCCACCCTCTGACACCGAGTTCGTGGCCTTGGAGTGCTTTATTGACGAAGTAAATTGGGTTTTGCTTGGAGTCTTCTTCCCTTACTAAGACTGCACTGAGCGCCTCCTCTGTGATGGCCAAGTATAGATACAACGTTTCCCCTGGTACTGGTTTGCTCAGGATAGGGGCGTTCATTAGGGCGCTCTTAAGATCGGTCAGATCTTGCTCACACTCAGGTGTCCACTCAAACTCTGCCTCTTCTTGAGTAGGTTGAACAACGGCAACAACTTGCTTACCGCTTTGGCCACAAATCTTGACAACGCTGCAACCATTACATTCAACTTCTGAATTTCCTTCTTTGTTGTGGGTGGCCTCATCTCAGTGACCGCCCTGCACTTATCTGGTTTGCTCAGTAATATCCTAGAAAGTTTCCTGCCCTTACTCTGAAAGTACACTTTTCAGGGTTAAATTTTAAGGAATTTTTTCGAGCCTTAGCGAAAACCTCAGTCCACCGGGTCGCTCTTTTTTGCCTAGCGAGCTAATTCTTGTTTGGATCATCTTTCTCTTTTTTCTTTATATTTTTCTCAGGCGTAATATCTCTTGCTGAATCTGAATTGACTGGGTTTCTGAGTTCTTCACCATCCATGTTGGTGAGTATCAATGCTCCTCCAGAAAAGGCTTTCTTTACCACATATGGTCCATCATAGCTAGGAGTCCATTTCCCACGGGGGACACTCTGAATAGGCAGGATCTTCTTGAGTACAAGGTCTCCCTCGCTGAATTCTCGGGGACGAACCTTCTTGTCGAAAGCTGTCTTCATCCTTTGTTGATACAACTGCCCATGACACAGGGCAGCAATTCTTTTCTCCTCAATGATTCAGCTGATCCAGACGAGCTTGAACCCATTATGCTTCTTCCAACTTGGTTTCCATCAACTTGGTTTCCAACTTGGTATCTCAACTTCAATAAGGAGGACTGCTTCCGACCCATACACCAAAGAGAAAGGGTTGCCCGGTTTGAAATGCAAGTGACCGAGGTCACGATACCCATGCAAAGCGAAAGGAAGCATCTCATGCAATCTTTGTAGGTTACTACCATCTTTTGCATAATCCTCTTGATATTCTTATTGGCTGCTTCGACTGCTCCATTCATCTTGGAACGATATGGAGAAGAATTATGATGTTGGATTTTGAAGTCCTCACATAACTCTTTCATCATCTTACTGTTCAGGTTGCAGCCATTATCTGTTATAATGGAAGCCCATAGCGACAAACCAAATCTCTCTTTACGGAACTTAACAACCACAGAGCTAGTAATGCGGAGTATGAAGCGGCTTCAACCCACTTGGTGAAGTAATCAATAGCGACCAGGATGAAGCGATGCCCATTTGATGCCCTTTTTATTTTTTTTTTTTTTTTGGGCAGGAGAAAATCATCTTTGGGACTAGCACAATTCAAATCTCTGTAATCAACACACATTCTAACTTTCCCGTCCTTTTTCGGAACCGGCACGATGTTAGCAACCCATTGCGGATACTTGGCTACCGCTAGGAACCCAGCGTCAAACTTCTTTTTCACCTCATCTCTGATCTTTAAGGACATTTCTGGCTTCATTCTTCTCGGTTTACGCTGCATGGAGGACATTCTCGGCTTGACTAAGCAACTTATGCACCACTATGTCAGTATCTAATCCTGGCATATTCTGATAAGTCCATGCGAAGACATCAACATAGTCATGCAGGAGTTCGATTAACTTCTTGCGCTCACTCTCCTTCATTGAAGTACCCACCTTTACTTCCTTCTTACCGTCCTCTGTGCCTAGGTTAATTATCTCAATAGACTCCCCGTGCGCCTAAATAACCTTTTCCTCTTGTTCAACCATTCTCATCAATTCTGGAGGAGCTTCTCAGTCATCCTCAACATCCTCCTCAGCTTGATTAACGGGGTGATCAAAATTAACATATGAACCGTTGGCATCATTATTCTCAAAGATACTCATTTTAGATCTGCATTTGCGGGAATAGCAAGAAATGAACAAGCAAATAGAAACACAAGATGAAGACACATGATAATGAAAAGCAATTTTATTCATTTGAGAATCCAAAACAACATTTTATTGATAGATGATATTTGAAGGAAAAACATGCATGCCCATATGAAATATTCTAAGGCCTTGGGCAGAGCCAAAGAATTTGCATTACAAAATCATTACTTTGGAATGAAAATAACCGGGAAATCAATGATCTTCCAATTATCAAGCTCTTCATCTCGCGAAGATTTGACGCACTAAGTCCACACCTTTGTCTTCACAACTGATTCTTCCTCAATGACGGCCACCTGATTGGGGTCCAGCATACCCGCGCTCCTGAAGCTCTGGGAGAGATCATAGATTGGTTTCTGAACGTTTCTATTCTTATCTGACTGGAAAGTCAACACATCCTCCTCTTTCTCTTGCACACCTATTTGGATTATATGACGATCCAATAAGTCCTGCAAAACTGTCTTGAAGGCCTCACATACCCAGCACAATTAACATCAACAAAGACTTCTTTATGAGTACAACCTATCTTGATGGCCCCGAATTTGTACAGCTCTGCATGAATAACCTCTAAGGGTGTCTGGATACACTCCACAGTTCTAATTAAGGATTGCCCCCCCATATCATGAATGGCATTGGTTGCAGGTTTCTCATGACCAGTCAGCGGATTAGTTGTGATGCTTGGACTTTCTTGTTTGAAGGTTATCCTTTTGGTATCAATCAGATCTTGCACTACAATTTTGAAGGCCTCGCAGTCCTCAACAGCATGTCCTACTGCCCCTTCATGAAATGCACAGGTAACGTTGGGATTGCAGCCTCAGAAATAGGGTGGCTGGACTGATTTCATTGGTCTGGTATTGATGAGCTTGTTTGTGGCAAGATAGCTGAAAAGGTCAATATAGGACATGGGAATGAGATCAAAGGTGGTCTGTTTTTTGTCTTGGTAGTTTTTCTGGTGGACGGGTTGGTTGTGTTTGAGTAGGGACAGGGCTTATGGTGATGGTGTTGGTCTCTCCTTCTTTCTTCTTCGAAAATCCGGAGAATGGCTTCTTGTGGGTGGTTGTACCTGCCGAACTATGGGCAATCTTGCCGCTTCTCAGTCCATTTTCTAGTCTTTCACCGATGATTACCATGTCTGAGAAATTGGAAGATACGCTGCCGATCAACCGACCATAGTATAACGGTGGAAGGGTTTCCATGAACATGAAGACCAGTTCTTTCTCCAACAAAGGGGGTGTCACCTGTGCAGCCAAAGCTCTCCACCGCTGGGCATACTCCTTAAATGATTCATTATCTCTTTTTTCCATGCTCTGTAACTGTGTTCTGTCAGGCGCCATATCCGTATTGTACTGGTACTGTCTGAGGAAGGCATCAACCAAGTCCTTCCAACAATGGATATGGGACGGTTCTAGCTGCATGTACCAGTTGAGAGATGCTCCAGCAAGGCTCTCTTGGAAATAATGGATCACCAACTTGTCATCCTAAGAATGTGTAGCCATTTTTTTACAATACATGGTCAGATGGCTTTTAGGGCAAGTCACGCCTCGGTAGGCACTTTGAATTTAGGAGGTAAAACCACATCAGGGATGAGACGCATATCACGAGCTTCTCTTGCTCTAGAGCTCGACCCTTCAATCATTCTTAAGCGCTCTTCTAACATATGATACCTGTCCCTAGCTTGAGGAGTTTCAACAGGATAGTTCTGAGGAAAACCATTCACACCGAAGTGAGGATTACTCATCGACACTACAGCTGGGTTCACGTGTGGGTCACGTGAGTGAGTGGTATTCCCAAGAATTGGTCTCTGAACTTGGGGATGGATCGTTGCTGGTGAATGAAAGCCAAACGGAGTTCTCGGCGGAATAGGAATCTGAATTTGGACCTGAGGCGTTCCCGTCACTCCCCTGTTTGCGGCCGAGATGGGTTGGACTTGCTCTGCAACCCCAGGGGGATTACTTCCTACATTAACCTCGGCTCCTGGAGGTGTGTATCCGGGTGGGAGTCCCCAAGGCATCCTATGCAGGGTTGGTTGGCCCTGGTTGTTGGTCCCTGAAGTATGAGCAAAGATGACAGTCTCAAGACTCGAAGGAGGGAGAGCGACAGCAACTTCGGTAGTGACGGCAGGATTTTCAACGGCAGTTCCGTTCCTCAAAGCTTGTAGTATCCCCATCATTTCAGTCATCTGTGTTTCCATTGCCTCAATTTTCGTTCTCAACTCCCGATTCTCCTGAGCCAATTGCTCTGGATTGGGAACCTCAGCAGTTGGGTTACCATGGTCCGATTCACCACTTCCTAAGTCTTCAATAACAGGACGGTCCGGGTCATTCTGGTTAGCTGCCATGAGCCTTGCTTGCAGACGGGTCAGGTATTGATATTGGCGAACCAGCTTGCCTTTTTCTATTGATGGAACACATTTTATGAGCGCGAGAATCAAATAAATGAATGCAAATGCAATGCCATATGTATGATTTTATGTTTGTTTTTGGTGCCAGGAATCGCGGTGCAACTCGTCTTGTCATAGGCATGTAAGTTTAAAGATCTAACACTTCTCTTTTTTAATTTTGGTTGCAACGAGGTTGGAAGCAATAGGCAAAACAAACACACTTTATTCAAAAGGAAAGAGTACTACAACTTCAAACTCGAAAGAAAAGCAAAGTACAATATTCTGAAAAACAACGCTTTTAACAGAAAAGTACAATATCCCAAGGAAAATTACAACCTTTTAGAGAGAATATGGCTTTCAATTTCTCCTTCCTCTTTCTCTTCTCGCTTTCGGCTGCCCCCTTAGCCTTCTCCATAAGTTCTTCTGTCAGCATCTTGCAGTACTCGACAAACTCACACACCTTGGCCGGAGTGTTGAAAGGGTTCATTTCTGCTTCAGCTCTTCTTAGCTTCTTGGGAACATCCCTCACAACTTGGTTAGCTAGCCCTGCTAGCTTTGAAAATTTGCTTCTCCAAAGCTGAATCTCATCCCTTAGCTCCCTGACGATCTCTTGGTCTTCTATTCTACCAATTAATGCCATGAAACATTTCTCCCAATACTGGCTTTCTGCTTGCACTTGCCCATAAGATTCCCTTAGACATCGGAGATCCCTCTTCAATTCTTCCGACCTTCCTTGTTCAAACCCTAAAGCTTGTTGATACTCTTTCAAGATCCCTATGATAGACTCTCTATCTTGCCTAATGCTTTTCACTTGGTTCTCCAATTCAAACTTCATCACTTGGAATTCCTCTTTTGACTTAGCTAGCGCATCTCTAACCATTTTCTCATTTCCCCATGACTTGGCATATAGTTTCTTCCATTCACTTGCTTCTGCCACAGCCTCATTCATCTTTGAGGCGCACCTCTTTACTTCCTTTTTAACACCTTTCAAATGCTTCTGAATTTCCCTCTTGCTCTCTTCTTCTATTTCAAGTTTCGTATTGGTTGCTTCAATAGTTGCGGCTTGGAGAGCATTTTCATTTTCTAGCTTCCGCTTGTCTTGCATCACCTTTCCCAATCTGTTTTGCAAAGCCCTTTTCTATTCTTCCACTTTAGATAAGGCCAACTTAGCATCTTCTAGTTTTTCAATGAGGGGAACGTGAGGTTCTGATATTTTCTCTTCAAGTGATGGCACCTTTTGGTTGGATGATCTTGTTTCCTTAATCCTGTTTTCAAGCCTTTGAGTGAAGGAGATAGCAGTGGTCCTTTTAGATAACTCGCCTTTGTCTTTCCGCACCACGGTTTCCCAAGCTTGCAAGACTTGCCGAAGTAAGTCTTCGTCTTTAGGGATCCCCGCATGGAGGTAAAAACGAGACATCATAGCTTCGGAGGGTGAGTCCCGCATAGGGTACCTGAGTTGTCTCAAGGTCAAAGATGGGTTATAATTGATGCATCCCTGCGTTCCCATGAGAGGAACGTTCTGGAAACTACCACATTGGAATATCACTGAGGGTTTATCTTCCTAACACTTTTGCGAGAACCATCGAATTTGAAGAGCATCGAGGTTCTTAAAAGTATCCTTCCACTCTCGAGGGCTCATAGTCTTGGGATTGCACCCAAGGCATAGGAAAGCAAATCCCCAACATCACTTTTGTTAATGCACACATGAGTGATCAACCAAGCGTATAGCACAGGGAAAGAACAACACATCTTATCCTTTCGGAACTCATGATGGCGGGTGAAGGCACGATAGGTCTCTGCGAGAATAGCGGGAACCGGATTGATGGGACTTTTTGCACTCTTGAAAGCTAGGAACACACCAATAGCGGTTTCATCTATATGTTTCTCAATCGAGGGAAAAGAACAACGCCAAAGATGGTCAAAGCTAGTACTTGCTTGAAAGAAACCCAATCATCTAATACTACATAACTAGTCATCAAACTCTCAAAGTACTCCTGAGGAAACCCAATTATCTTGTTACACTCAACTTTGTGGGACCGCACTTCTTCTACACTGATTTGTAACAAGGAAGCAAACTTCTCAATCTGAATATCATCGCTCGACGATCTTTGGTAAGGTCTAACCTCTGAGCGATCAAAACCCAGAATCTTCTCATACTCCTCTAGGGCGTCGGCACCATTTGGAAGTTCTTGAAAAGAAAACATCTAACCTCTGAATCATAGAACCAACATAGGGCGGCGATGGCACTCTCTTGTACTTCTAACTGTAATAACTTGCGGATGTTCCCATAAGTCTTGTCGAAGGACCGAAGCTCAATAGGACCTAATAGGGAAGCATACTCTTTCAAACTAGTTACATCAATCTTCTTTACAATGTGCATATCCCAAGTGTCAAAGGTTACCTAAAGGGATTCAACACCCTAATTGCCTAAACTTGTCAATTTAGTCTTAAGACTTGCCTATGATCTTGCATGAGGCAAATGCCCTTTCAATTTATTCCTTTCATGTGGTTGATTGAAGAAATGTATTAGACATTGATGACATCAAAAGGATACCACATGGGCGCTTATGTCAAATGTTGATGTGAAACCCTTAGGGTTTTGCAAGTGACTCATTAGAAGTTTGATATCACTTGTGTTTTGAAAGGCCTTTGCCTATTCACATATTGTGTCATAAATGCCTAGTTAGGTTTATTCCATTTCCTAGCATCTTCAATAAGATGTGCAAACTAGGTTCATTTTCTTGCCTATTAATGCATTTTTGCCAAAGTGTTCAACTTTAATTCATTCTTTGCCTATCTATGTATTGTGTCATAATGTGTGTAGTCTAGGTCCACTTTTAATCAAAAGCCTTTTCAAGCATCAAAATCATTCCATAAGCAGGAATTAATCCAATTGCGAAAACTCTTCAAAATCAAACTTTTTTAGTAGTCTTGTGAATCCAATTGTAAAGAAGATTGATGTAACTAGTTTGAAAGAGTATGCTTCCCTATTAGGTCCTATTGAGCTTCGGTCCTTCGACAAGACTTATGGGAACATCCGCAAGTTATTCTGATTAGAAGTACAAGAGAGTGTCATCGCCGCCCTATGTTGGTTCTATGATTCAGAGGTTAGGTGTTTTCTTTTCAAGAACTTCCAAATGGCGCCTACCCTAGAGGAGTATGAGAAGATTATGGGTTTTGATCGCTCAGAGGTTAGACCTACCGATGATCGAGCGTATTATTCAGATGAGAAGTTTGCTTCCTTGTTACAAATCAGTGTAGAAGAAGTGTGGTCCCACAAAGTTGAGCCTAACAAGATATTTGGGTTTCCTCAGGAGTACTTTAAGAGTTTGGTGACTAGTTATGTAGTATCAGATGATTGGGTTTCTTTTAAGCAAGTACTAGCTTTGACCATCTTGGCATTGTTCTTTTCCTCGATTGAGAAACATATAGATGGCCGCTGTTGGTGTGTTCCTAGCTTTCAAGAGTGCAAAAGTCCCTCAATCCGGTTCCCGCTATTCTCGCAGAGACCTATCGTGCCTTCACCCGCCATCATGAGTTTCGAAAGGATAAGATGTGTTGTTCCTATGCCTTGGATTGCAATCCGAAACACTATGAGCCCTCAGGAGTGGAAGGATACCTTTAAGAACCTCGATGCTCTTCAAATTCGATGGTTCTCGCACAAGTGTTGGGAAGATAAACCCTCAGTGATATTCCAATGTGGCAGTTTCCAGAACGTTCCTCTCATGGGAACGCAGGGATGCATTAATTATAACCCATCTTTGACCTCGAGACAACTCGGGTACCCTATGAGGGACTCACCCTCCGAAGCTATGTCTTTGTCTCGTTTTTACCTCCATGCGGGGATCCCTAAAGACGAGGACTTACTTCGGCGAGTCTTGCAAGCTTGGGAAACTGGGGTGGAAAGACAAAGAGCGAGTTATCTAAAAGGACCACTGCTATCTCCTTCACTCAATGGCTTGAAAAGAGGATTAAGGAAACTCGATCATCCAACCAAAAGGTGTCATCACTTGAAGAGAAAATACCGGAACCTCACGTTCCCCTCATTAAAAGAACTAGAAGAGGCTAAGTTGGCCTTATCTAAAGTGGAAGAATAGAAAAGGGCTTTGCAAAACAGATTGGGAAAGGTGATGCAAGACAAGCGGAAGCTAGAAAATGAAAATGCTCTCCAAGCCGCAGCTATTGAAGCAACCAATAGGAAACTTGAAATAGAAGAAGAGAGCAAGAGGGAAATTCAGAATCATTTGAAAGGTGTTAAAAAGGAAGTAAAGAGGTGCGCCTCAAAGATGAATGAGGCTGTGGCAGAGGCGAGTGAATGGAAGAAACTATATGCCAAGTCATGGGGAAATGGGAAAATGGTTAGAGATGCGCTAGATAAGTCAAAAGAGGAATTCCAAGTGATGAAGTTTGAATTGGAGAACCAAGTGAAAAGCATCAGGCAAGATAGAGAGTCTATCATAGGGATCTTGAAAGAGTATCAACAAGCTTTAGGGTTTGAACAAGGAAGGTCGGAAGAATTGAAGAGGGATCTCCGATGTCTAAGGGAATCTTATGGGCAAGTGTGCAAGCGTAAAGCCGATATTGGGAGAAACGTTTCATGGCATTAATTGGCAGAATAGAAGACCAAGAGATCGTCAGGGAGCTAAGGGATGAGATTCAGCTTTGGAGGAGCAAATTTTCAAAGCTAGCAGGGCTAGCTAACCAATCTGTGAGGGATGTTCCCAAGAAGCTAAGAAGGGCTGAAGCAGAAATGAACCCTTTCAACACTCCGGCCAAGGTGTGTGAGTTTGTCGAGTACTGCAAGGTTCTGACAGAAGAACTTATGGAGAAGGCCAAGGGGGCAGCCGAAAGCAAGAAGAGAAAGAGGAAGGAGAAATTGAAAGCTATATGCTTTTGAAGTTCACTTTGGAGCATTGTAATAATCCTTAGGAAATTGTAATTCTCTCTAAAAGGTTGTAATTTTCCTTGGGATATTGTACTTTTCCTGTTGAAAGCGTTGTTTTCAGAATATTGTACTTTGCTTTTCTTTCGAGTTTGAAGTTGTAGTACTATTTCCTTTTGAATAAAGTGTGTTTGTTTTGCCTATTGCTTCCAACCTCGTTGCAACCAAAATTAAAAAAGAGAAGTGTTAGAGCTTTAAACTTACACGCCTATGACAAGACAAGTTGCACCGCGATTCTCGGCACCAAAACAAACATAAAATCATATGGTATTGCATTTGCATTCATTTATTTGATTCTCGCGCTCATAAAATGTGTTCCATCAATAGAAAAAGGCAAGCTGGTTCGCCAATATCGATACCTGACTCGTCTGCAAGCAAGGCTCATGGCAGCTAACCAAAATGACCCGGACCGTCCTGTTATTGAAGACTTAGGAAGTGGTGAATCGGACCATGGTAACCCAACTGCTGAGGTTCCCAATCCATAGCAATTAGCTCAGGAAAATCGGGAGTTGAGAACGAAAATTGGGGCAATGGAAACACGGATGGCCCGAAATGATGGGGATACTACAAGCTTTGAGGAGCGTAATCGCCGTTGAAATCCCGCCGTCACTAGAAGTTGTTGTCGCTCTCCCTCCTCCGAGTCTTGAGACTGTCACCTTTGCTCATACTTCAGGGACCAACAACCAGGGCCAACCAGCCCTGCATAGGTTGCCTTGGAGACTCCCACCCGGATACACACCTCCAGGAGCCGAGGTTAATGCGGGAAGTAATCCCCCTAGGGTTGCAGAGCAAGTCCAACCCATCTCGGCCGCAAACAAGGGAGGAACGGGAACGCCTCAAGTCCAAATTCAGATTCCTATTCCGCCGAGAACTCCGTTTGGCTTTCATTCACCAGCAACGGTCCATCCCCAAGTTCAGGGACCAATTCCTGGGAATACCACTCACTCACGTGACCTACACGTGAACCCAGCTGTAGTGTCGATGAGTAATCCTCACTACGGTGTGAATGGTTTTCCTCAGAACTATCCTGTTGAAACTCCTCAAGCTAGGGACATGTATCATATGTTAGAAGAGTGCTTAAGAATGATTGAAGGGTCGAGCTCTAGAGCAAGAGAAGCTCGTGATCTGTGTCTCATCCCTGATGTGGTTTTACCTCCTAAATTCAAAGTGCCTGACTTTGACAAGTACCGAGGCGTGAATTGCCCTAAAAGCCATCTGACCATGTATTGTAAAAAAATGGCTACACATTCTCAGGATGACAAGTTGTTGATCCATTATTTCCAAGAGAGCCTTGCTGGGGCATCTCTCAACTGGTACATACAGCTAGAACCGTCCCATATCCATTGTTGGAAGGACTTGGTTGATGCCTTCCTCGATAACGCACCCAGTACAATCTGAGATATGGCGCTGATTGAGAACACGATTCTGAGCATGGCAAAAAGAGATAATGAGTCATTTAAGGAGTATGCCCGGTGGTGGAGAGCTTTGGTCGCCATTGGTGACACCCCTTTGTTGGAGAAAGAACTGGTCTTCATGTTCATGGAAACCCTGCCACCGTTATACTATGATCGGTTGATCGACAGCCTATCTTCCAATTTCTCAGACATGGTAATCATCGGTGAAAGACTAGAAAATGGACTGATAAGCGGCAAGATTGCCCATGGTTCGGCAGGTACAACCACCCCCAAGAAGCCATTCTCCGGATTTTCGAAGAAGAAAGAAGGAGAGACCAACACCATCACCATAAGCCCACCTTATCAACCACGAATATCCCCGCCCCACTCAAACACAACCAACCCATCCACCACAAAATAACTACCACAAAAACTACCAAGACAAAAAAACATACCACCTTTGATCCCATTCCCATGTCCTATATCGACCTTTTGGGCTATCTTGCCACAAACAAGTTCATCAATACGGACCATGAAACCAGTCCGGCCACCGTACTCCGAGGCTACAATCCCAACGTTACTGTGCATTTCATGAAGGGCGATTGGACACGCATTTGAGGGCGCAAGGCCTTCAAAATTGTAGTGCAAGATCGATTGATATCAAAGGGATAACCTTCAAACAAGAAAGCCATTCACAACTAATCCATTGCTGGTCATGAGAAACACGGAACCAATGTCATCCATGATATGGGGGCCAATCCTTAATTAGAAGCGTGGAGTGTATCCGGACACCCTTAGAGGTTATTCATGCAGAGTTTGTACAAATTCGGGGTCATCAAGAGAGGTTGTACTCATAAAGAAGTGCGTGTTGATGTTAATTGTCTTTTGGGGCATGTGAGGCCTTCAAGAGCGATTTTTGCGGGACTTATTGGATCGTCATATAATCCAAATAGGTGTGCAAGAGAAAGAGGAGGATATCTTTGGACCCCAATCAGGTGGCCGTCATTGAGGAAGAATCAGTTGTGGAAGACAAAAGTGTGGACTTAGTGCGTCGTAGTGCTGCAGATGAAGAGCTTGATAATCGGAAGATCATTGATTTCCCTGTTTTTTTCATTCCAAAGTAATGATTTTGTAGTGCAAATTCTTTGGCTCTGCCCAAGTATTTCATATGGGCATGCATGTTTTTTTCCTTCAAATATCATCTATCAATAATATGTTGTTTTGGATTCTCAATTGAATAAAATTGCTTTTCATTATCATGTGTCTTCATCTTGTGTTTCTATTTTGCTTGTTCATTTCTTTCTATTCCCGCAAATGCAGATCTAAAATGAATATCCTTGAGAATAATGATGCCAACATTTCATATGTTAATTTTGATCACCCCGTTAATCAAGCTGAGGATGATGTTGAGGATGATTGGGAAGCTCCTCCAGAATTGATGAGAATGGTTGAACAAGAGGAAAAGGTTATTCAGGCGCAAGGGGAGTCTGTTGAGATAATTAACCTAGGCACAGAGGACGGTAAGAAGGAAGTAAAGGTGGGTACTTCAATGAAGGAGAGTGAGCGCAAGAAGTTAATCGAACTCCGGCATGACTATGTTGATGTCTTCGCATGGACTTATCAGAATATGCCAGGATTAGATACTGACATAGTGGTGCATAAGTTGCCGGTCAAGCCAGAATGTCCTCCAGTAAAGCAGAAACTGAGAAGAATGAAGCCAGAAATGTCCTTAAAGATCAGATTAAATCCTGCCAAGTGTACCTTTGGCGTGCGATCAAGAAACTTGTTGGGATTCATCGTCAGCCAAAAGGGGATAGAAATCGATCCGCATAAGGTGCATGCGATTCTTGAGATGCCAGTTCCTAGAACAGAAAAAGAGATTCGGGGTTTTCTTGGAAGACTGAACTACATCTCTAGGTTCATATTCCAGTTGACTGCCACTTGTGAACCAATCTTCAAACTATTGTGCAAGAATCAAGAGACCAAATGGAATGATGATTGTCAAGAAGCATTTGAAAAGATCAAGAAATATCTTGAGAATCCACCTATCTTGATGCCTCCTGTGCCGGCGGACCTCGATCTTGTACTAACCGCTAGAGACGGCTCAATGGGTTGTGTGTTAGAGGGCAACATGTAGCGAAGAAAAATCCGGAAAGGATTCTTGAAATGGTTCTTTAGGAAGCCGCCACCAAATTTTAGTTTAAGGGCAAATTCGGAAAATCCCTTTAAGTTTTAAGATAAGGCGTTGTTAGGGTTCGGGAGTCGTTATGTGTGGGGAAGGTATTAGCACCCCACAACATCCTATTGTCTAATTAATTTAAGACTTATTTAATTGTTACCCTTTTATTTGTAAAGAAAATTAGATTTTTGTTTTTTATGCTTGACGAGGGTTGAGTCTCGCTCCTACGTACCTCCGGATGCAATGGAGGAATCAAAGCCACATAGTTCTTCCTGAAAATATTTATGGGTTGGTGTTTTTTAATGTAGGGGTCCTAGGATTCCTTGAACTGCATCTGACTCATCGATTGATTCTAGGACGCCGACTCTTTAGGATTGTACAACCGACTTAGCCCCCTACTTTTGAAAATATTTTTGGAGTTCTTGAAAGAAAGTGGTTTGGTGTGAGGTGGGTTCGTTTTAGAATAGGTATTCTAGAACTCCTGAACTGTACAGCCCATTAGTTCTAGAACATTGACTAAACGATTGCATGCATGTTGACTTAATCCCCTATTTTTTTAGGAAAATGGTTTATTCGTATTTGTTAAGTTCGTAGGGTTACTGAACTGTACAGCTCATTGGCCCTAAAATAGTGACTAACCCGGTTGTACAACCGACTTAACCGTTTTGTTTCTAGAGAAATAATTTATTTGTCAGGTTTGTAGGGTTACTGAACTGTACAGCTCGTTGGCCCCAAAATAATGACTAACCCGGTTGTACAACCGACTTAGCCGTTTTGTTTTTAGAGAAATAATTTACTTATTAGGTTTGTGGGGTTACTGAACTGTACAGCTCATTGGCCCCAAAATAATGACTAACCCGGTTGTACAACCGACTTAGCCGTTTATTTTATTTTGCGAAAAGAATTATTGATATTATTGTTGGAAAAGAATTAAAAAAAACAAACGAAACAGGGGGTGAACATAGTAAATTGGGGTTTTATTAGTCGCAGGGGTCTGTATAAATAATAATGGGTGTGAAAAGGAAAGCCCAGTTCGCAATTGGAAGCCCAGAATGCGAAACTGGGCTTAAGTTGGTGGGGGCGTGCGCGTGAATAATAGGGGGGTGGATAGCAATCTGAATAAAAAAATAAATAAAAATAAAAACTAAAAAGGAGACAGTATATAACCTAAACCTAAAATGAAAAAACCCTAAACGAATCCTCTTTTTCCCCCTTTAAGGCTGCATGCAGCCTCCTCTCATTCAAGAGAGAGAGATTTGCGGAGTGATTCGTGGAAAGAGAGAGAGAGTTGGAGCAGAGAGATTCGCGAGGAGATAGGGCTTCTGGTTTTGGTGAGAGAGAGAGAAGCGGCGATGAGGAGGCGACCCCGGAGGTGGGTGTGGTGATGGTGACGGCGTTGACGCCGGCGAAGGTGAGTCTTTCTTTTGTTCTTCTTCCTTCTCGTTTCTCTCCCTTCCCTCGTTTCTGATTTAATGTTTATTTTTATTCCCAGGCTCGGTTTTGGCTTAGGGTGGTGGTGGGGATGGACAGCGAAGGTGAGGGGCGCGGACGAGGACTCATGGCGAGAACACAGTGAGCTTCGCTCCTCTCTCCCATGTTCTTCGTTACATTTACGTTCTTTTGCGTTTCTAAAATTTTTGGTTTCCTTCCTTTTTATTCAAAGATCGAGATCGATGAGTTTTTTTGTTTTAGGTTCGGTTTGGTGGCGTGCCCGTGTGGAGGAAGTTTTGGTTATGGTGAAGCTTGGTGGTCGCTGGGTCGATTTGTGGGTGAGCTCACGGATACTCGCGGAGAAGACGACCAGGAGGGTCGCCGTCGGGAGAGACCGTGACTAGAGGTTAGATTTTTGATTCCTTTGGCTCTGTTTGGTTTTTTTTATGCTTTATTTGAGTCCGGCTTCTTTTCTACCCATTTATTCCTCTCTTAATTGCATTTTTTACTGCTATTATTGGTGTTTTGTGGTCTCTCGAGTATTTTATTTTACTAAAAACCACTTTGATCGAAACTACACTAAACAAAATCAATTTTTAAGTATAGCCTAATCTGTTTGACAACCTGTTTTTGTGTCTTTTGTCTCTGAGTATATTTATCAGAAAACATTGTGATCTGAAAATACAACAAGCAAGACTAGTTTCGAAGCATTGATTTTTAAGACAAACAGAATATTAGGCAAAACGTGACCTGAAAATTACTCTTATGTTTTGACGTTCTTACTCAGTTTCAGCAATGACCGAATCTTATTTTAATAAACCGTATGTACATAAAAAAAAAACTCAGGTTTTGAACACCAACCTAGAACTCCAGCCTCTGTTTTGGATCCTTGTGAATGCTGTCTGTGAATGTAACCCACTGCAACTGCTTTCTTCCTCCTTTGGCTGCTGTTGTCCCTTTCTTCAGACTCAGAAACTCAAAAAACAGTGTTTTTTTGTGGATTAGGGTTTCAATGTGAAACTCTAATCCTTATTTCTTTAGTGATTTTCGCAACCCTTTTGGTGTAGATTTCTGTGTGTGTTTTGACTGAGGTCTGATCCCATTTTTATATTAAAAATTCTAGGTTTAGCATTTAATTTTTTTCTTGGGCTTTGACTAACTTTGACCTTCTTTGGTTTTTGGATCTGCTGATTTCAAATCAAGTTAAACTAGAGAGCAATTTGAGAAATCCTAGCTGCACCTCTACATTTTTTTGCATTTTTCCTATTATTTTCGGATTCCTTTTTTATGTATTTTTTAGTATTATGATTGTTGTATTTTTTGGACTGTTTGGACTATTAAGTGCTTTCAATTTCTAAATTAAACTAAATACTATTTTTGACATTTTGGATTTATTAAGTGCTTAAATAAATTAAGTAAACAAAGTCTGAAAAAAAATAATAATAGGAAAAAGACTAAATATAAAGGCAATGAACCAGGACTTTATGATGCTCAATGAGACTAGACCAAAAATAAAAGAAATGGGCGCGTTAAAAATAAACGACTAGAAATAAGCGACTTAGAACAAGAAAAAGAATAAGGCCCTTACTAGAAGTAAACGACTAGAACAAGAAAGAGAATACGGACAAAATTGGGGTATAACAGCTGCCCCTCTTTATTAATATTTTACTAGAAAGTGCTTAGCTTTAGAACTTTCGCAGTATAAATAGAAATAAAGATAAGATAGACGCTAATTTTGTCCGTTTAAGGGGGAAGTGAAGGTTTGAGAGGAGCAGGGAAGGGTTAACACTCGGTGCATTAACCAGGATTTAAATGAAGGGTCATCAAGGACCTGAAGGAGCGCCAAGACTCTGAAGGACCACTTAAGGTCTGAAGGAGCGATAAGGCTCTGAAGGACCACTTAAGGTCTGAAAGGCTGCCTAGGCCTTAATTGAAGGACCATCGTGGTCTGAAGGAGCGCAACTAGCTACGGTACTAATTAAGCGATGCGAGGGGCCTTTATACTCGGCGGCCATGATGGGTCAAGATCGGATCCGAAGGCGATATGTTGACCGTGAAGGGCGACACCGCCGTGTCTTAGGGTGACACAACTAGTCGAAGGACCACTCGGGTCTGCGAAGGTCCGTCGGGCTCGACTCGACGTTGCGACACTGGGCCCCCTTAGGGCATCGAAGGGCGTAGTGCTCGAAGGACCACTCGAGTGCGAGGATCTCGGTGATCTGTTATATAGTGTGGGATTATGTTTGGATGCCCCTAGTGAGGGTGTGCGCTTGAGTGAAACCTTTAATGATGCAGTGCATGGTATATGAGTGTATTTAATGAGTGGTGTTTGGCGGGATGATGCATGAGATGTGGAATGATGCTTTTTTTTTTTTTTTTTTTTTTTTTTTTTTTTTGGCAGTCCTTTTTTTGACTGGTTCTATCAACTCGTGGGATTCCTGGCGTGAGACACGAAATCATCTGGTATATTTGTATCGCGAGATTGACATGTTGGGGCGTGTTGTGATTCATCTGAAGTGATTGTGGGTGCATTTGTTCATTTTTTTGTGACTGCTTTTATGAGAGATCATATCTTTTCTGTGATTTTCAAGAATTTCGTAATGATCGTAATGCTTATGATTATGGCACATGTTTCGCAATTCAGTATCATTTACCAAAAAAAACATCATTTCAAAATGAGGGAGAATGAAAGAGAATGGAAAGTGTTTGATATTAATATTGGAAGCCAAGTATGCGAAGAGCACACTTGGTGAAAGATTACATCGAATCAGAATTGAAAGAAAGCAGAAAAACTAGAATACTAAAGCGCATTTATTGGTGGCTAATGTCCTTTGAAATAACTTTGTCGGATACCCATATTCAAGCCTTTGACCAATCGTCATTCGACTTTCGAAATGTTATCCGCCTCAATATTTTGGTCCAACTTCTTGACCCTAATTTTTGCTGGATTGCCCTTTTGGGTTTTCAATCCACCAGGTCGCTCTAACTTTTGCACAGGCGCCCTTTGGTTTTCGACCCCAATGAGCTTATTCTTGCTTGGCTCATTTTTCTCTTTTTCATATAATTTCTTTAGGCATAGTACTTCTTGATCGCATCGAGTTGGATCGGGAGATGGAGGTCTTCTCCATCCATATTTGTGAGAACTAGGGATCCTCCAGAGAATGACTTCTTCACCACGTAAGGCCCTTCGTAGTTCGGGTCCATTTCCCACGTGAATCTTTTTGGATAGGCAAGATCTTCTTGAGCACCAGTCCCCCTCTTGAAATTGTCTAGGGCCGAACCTTTTTATCGTAGGCTCTCTTCATCCTTTGTTGATACAAGCGCCCATGACACAATGCAACTGACCCGACCTCTTCTCATCAATGAGGTTCAATCGATCTAGGCGAGCCTGAACCCATTCTCGCCTCTTCTAATTTTGTCTCCATTAGTACCGTAGTGAGGGTATTTCAACCGATGGGTAGCACTGCTTCCATCCCATACACTAGTGAGAGCGGTGTTGCCCCTGTGGAAGTGCGGGTGAGGTTCGGTACCCATGTAGAGCAAAAGGAGCATTTCATGCCGGTCTTTGAAAGTCACTACCATCTTACGCACAATCTTCTTGATGTTCTTATTTGCCGCTTCCATCGCCCCATTCATCTTTGGCGGTGCGGGGAGGAGTTATGGTGTTGTATCTTGAAGTCGCCGTGACAACTCTTTCATCATTTTGTTGTTCAAGTTGGTCCCATTATCCGTGATAATTCTATTTGGGAGGCCATAACGACAAATCGAGATCTCTTTTTATGAACTTGACCACCACCGACCTTGTCACACTTGTATACTGGCGGCTTCAACCCATTTGGTGAAATAATCGAGCAAGACCGAGTATGAAGCGGTGCCGTTTGATGCTTTAGGCTCAATGGGGCCGATGACATCCATTCCCCACATTGAGAAGCGGCCGGAGCCGAGTGAACATTCGAGAGATTTGGTGGTACATGGATGTTGTCGGCGTAAACTTGACACTTGTGGCATTTCCTCACGAATGAATCGAAACGATCTGTTTCCATTGTCGACCGAGAATAGCCGACCCTCAAGATCTTTCTTGCCATAGTATGCCCGTTAGAATGAGTTCCGAAGGATCCCTCATGGACATCTTTCATAATTCTTTCTGCTTCTTCCTTTACTACACATCTGAGGAGGACCATATCATGATTCCTTTTGTAGAGCACTTCACCATTCAAAAAGAAACCCATTGATAACCTTCGTAGTGTTCTCTTATCATTTTCTCGAGGCACCGGGAGGATATTCTCTGTTTGTGATATAATGTTTGATGTCATAATACCAAGGTTTCTTGTCGGGTTCTTCTTCGATTGCATGGCAATGATGTCTTTGGTAGCTCCCGATTTTGTATCTTCAGAATGTGAGACTTTTGTTGTCCATGATATTGAACATCGGCGACAAAGTTGCTAAGGTCGGCCAATTGATTTTCTTCCCGAGGACATAGTGAAAAGAGATCTCCTCAAATTGCTCACCATTTCTAGAATATGATCGCGATAGGAATTAGTTTGGAATCTCTTGTTTCCCAATCGCCCCTTAGGCGATGGATGACCAAAGCCGAGTCCCCGTATACATCGAGTCTTTTAACTTTCCACTCGAGGGCTGCTGAATGCCTAAAGTACATGCCGTACTCAGCGATATTATTGGTGCAATAGAAATTCGATCCTAGCCGTGAATGGTATGAAGCGATTATGCGGGAAATTAATCTGACACCTACCCCGTGCCCCCACATATTTGAAGCACCATCAAATGACATGGTCCACCTTTCATCGTCTGGAGACTTTCCTTCTTCCAACAGGGCCATTATATCCTCATCTGGGAAATCACACTGCATTGATTGGTAGTCTTCAATAGGCTGATGTGCCAAGTACTCTGCCAGTGTACTACCTTTGATTGCTTTCTGAGTGACATACAAAAGGTCGTATTCGGACAGTAGCATTTGCCAGCGAGCAATTCTCCCTGTGAGTGCGGGCTTTTCGAAGATGTACTTGATTGGGTCCATTTTGGACACCAACCAAGTCGTGTGGCTTAGCATGTACTGCCTTAGTCGACGTGCAGCCCAGGCTAAAGCACAACACGTTTTCTCCAACAATGAGTATCTGGTCTCGCACTCTGTGAACTTTTTGCTTAGATAGTAGATAGCATATTCCTTCTTCCCGGACTCGTCCTGTTGCCCCAAAGACACAACCCATCGAATTGTCTAGAAATCATTAAATACATGATGAGAGTCCGCACATGCAGTGGCATTAAGATTGGCGGGTTCTGGAGATACCTCTTGATTTTCTCAAAGGCTTCTTGACAGTTGTCATTCCACTTTGCCTCTTGATTCTTGCACAATAGCTTGAAGATTGGCTCACAGGTGAATGTTAGTTGGGATATGAACACGGAAATGTAATTCAATCTCAGGAAACCACGAACCTCTTTCTCGTTTTAGGTGTCGGCATTTCAAGAATCGCTTGTACTTTGGCGGATCCACCTCTATTCCTCTCGACGTGACTATGAATCCTAACAACTTCCACGATCTTACTCGAAAGTGCATTTGGTGGATTTAGTCCGAGCTTGAACCTCCTTAGGCGTTCAAAGAGTTTGTGTGATTAACAATATGCTCTTCATCGATTTTGGATTTTGCGATCATATCATCCACATAGACTTCTATTTCTTTATGCATCATATCGTGGAATAGTGCTACCATTGCTCTCTCGGTATGTGGCACCGCGCTTTTTCAACCCAAATGGCATGACTTTTAAATGAAGGTTCCCATAGAGTGATGAAGGTGGTTTCTCCATATCTTGAGGGCCATCTTGATCGATTATATCCAGGAGTATCCGTCCATAAAGGAGAAGAGAGAGTGTTGCTTGTTGTGCTATCTACGATTACATCAATGTGAGGCGAGAGGAAGTCATCTTTAGGGTGGCTCTGTTCAAATCCGATGAGTCGACACACATTCGGACCTTCCCATCCTTCGGGGACGGGGACAATATTGGCTACCCATTGAGGATATTTGGACTTTGCTAGAAATCCGGCATCGAATTGCTTCTTAACCTCATCCACGATTTTCAATGACATTTCGGCTTCATCCTTCTCGGTTTCTGTTTCACGGTGGGCATTCGAGCTTCATGGCGATTTATGTTCGACTATGTTGGTGTCTAGTCGGGCATGTCTTTGTATGTCCATGCAAAAATATCGGCATAGTCAAATAAGAGCTTAACGATTTCTCACGCTCAAAGATCCGGCATTGTAGTTCCGATCTTAATCTCTTTTCGTCTCATCTGTACCCAGTTGATTGTTTTGATTGATTCCTCGTGAAATTTGAATCACTTTGTCCTCTTGTTCCATCATTCTCATTAACTCTGGAGGGTTTCCGAGTCATGTTCACCATCTTCTTGGTTTGATTAATGGGATGATCAAAGTTATGATATGGATTACCGACATTGTTATTTTCAAAGACAAAATTTTTAGATCCGCATTAGCGAAAATTGTGGAATGAAAAAAGAGCGAAACGAATAAATAAGAAACGAAGAAAATTATTGAAGAATTCAAAGCGTTATTTTATTGATACTTGATCATTGAATAAAACATGTGTGCCCTTATTGAGTTATCCTAAGGCCTTGGGCGAGCGGAGGATTTGCATTACGAGA
This sequence comes from Oxytropis ochrocephala, assembly GCA_020916435.1. NCBI lineage: Eukaryota > Viridiplantae > Streptophyta > Magnoliopsida > Fabales > Fabaceae > Oxytropis > Oxytropis ochrocephala. The sequence goes on from CM037095.1 coordinate 54,417,968, forward strand.
AAAATTACTTTGAATTGAAAACTACGGGAAAATCGACAATCTCGGTTCTTGACCTTTCATCTGCGGGGCACAAAGCGCATAAGGTTGGCGACACCGCCCCTCGCGTACTTGGATCATCTTCAATGGCGCAATCTGGTTAGGATTTAGAATTCCTGCGCTTCAAAGCTTTGGTTGATATCACAAATGAGCAACTTCTTCACCCTCGGCTCTGCGCCCGAGCCTCGCCATTCTCTTCTCTCTCTTTTCCTTGTAGACTCTATTCTTGTCATTGCGACCGGGCGATTATCCTATCCCATATCCGTTCTTGTTGTCGACAATTGGATCGGCGTCGTCGAATCCTCGCTCGATCCTCCCTAGGCCGCTTCCACCTTGAACCCATTGGTCAAGCATGACCTCGCAACCATCATGGCGGCCTTGGACAATCTTGGCTTAGGTATCGGGGTTCCTTCTCCAACAAAGGTGGTGTTGGCGATTTCGTGGCTTGGAAAGCGGTTTCAAATGACTCTCACCGCCTCGATGTAGCGGGTGGAGGGCGACTTATTGATCGCCAGCTCCTCTTCGCTAAAAACCACTACTAACTTGCCATTCACAACAAACTTGAGCTTCGATGTAAAGATGAGGAGCAGCTCAGTGAGAATGGATCCATGGCCTCCCCAGAGACGCTATAGGAGGGAGGATGTCCATGACTTGGAAGACCACTATGAAGAGTTACGGACCTACATGCGACAGCAACTCCATCTCTCCAATGACTTCTCTCTTTGACCCATCAAAGGCTCTAACTAGTGTAGAGCTAGGCTTCATATAGGAACAATCCACATCTAGCTTTGTCCATAGTGGACTTAGCGAACATTCAGGGAAGAACCATTGTCGATAAGCACTCGGGCGAGCATACTCCCCACATTTCACGAGAAATATGTAAGGCCTTGTTGTGCCCCTCTTCCTTCCACTTTGGGATCTCGCTAAATGCAGTGAAAGTGAGGTAGTTGTTTGCAACAATATTCCCCACTATCCGTCCGGTGGCAAACAAGTGATGTCTTGAGCGACATGTGCCTCGTTGAGTACTTTCGTTAGTGCGGCCACGGTGAGCCTCGTAAGTGAGTAGCGAGGATAGCAAAGATATCTTGGCAGAGTGTGGTTCGGTTGGTCCACCACTTGGTACTCGCTCGCCTCATGAGTTTCAAGAATTCAGCGGCTTCTTGCTCTGACAACACCTTCTTGCTTGTGCTTCCTTGATAACCCGGGCTCTTTGTTTTTGCCTTTGCGGACCACTTTCTTCCTCTTCCCTTGACCTTTCCCTACCGAGCTCTTGGGGAGTATAGATGCGCCCGCCGGGTCATACCGCTAGTCCACGAGATATTAGTGACATCGGGGTTGCTTGGGGGCCCCTTTCACTTGGACTTGAACGTCGTAATTCCGGGACCGCCTTGGTACTTTTGAGCGGGAAAGGAGGCGCACTTGAATAGTGATGGGTTTTGGCATAGCCGATCGCCGATTTTGTGTCGGTTTTGTAGCGGATCTCTAGTGGGCTGCGGATATTGCTTGGATCGAGAGTATACACACCTTCTCCTTCTTCGGAACCCATCTGCACTATATTCTGGTCTAGTAGGTCTTGAAGAACTTGTTTGAATGATTCACAAGATCCAGTACAGTGAGGGTCAGCGCACACATTTTTGTTGGTGCATCCTTTCATGATGACTCCGAAATGACACAATCGAGCATGTATGGTATCCAAAGGTGTCCTGATGTCTTCCACCTTTTTGATCAAGAATTCTCCTCCAACAGCATTGATAGATGGATTTGCATGCCCCGGTAGAGGATTTGTGGCCACATTCGGACCGTCTTCTTTGAAGTTCAACATCTTGGAGTCGATTAGCTCTTGTACTACATATTTAAACGCCTTGCAGTTTTCAGTTGAATGGCCTATTGCCCCAGCGTGGAATCCACAGGCAGCGTTAGAATCATAACCTCTTGGGAAAGGAGGCTGGAGTGGTCTCATTGGTCGGGGAGTGATTAGGTTATTGTTAATGAGGTGGATGAAGAGGTGCCGTGTGAGACATGGGTATGGGGTCAAAGTTGATGTGTTTTCTTTCAGGTAATTTTGGGTTCTGTAATTTTGGTAGGAGGTGGAGCTTGTTGTGTTTGGGCGGGGAAGTTGAAAGGTTGGTGAAGGGTATTATAGGGGCTTTTGTAATGGCATTTGTTTCTCCTTCTTTCTTTTTGGGATATCCGGAGAAAGGCTTTGCAGGTTGTAGGTTCTGTGGAGCTATGGGCAATTTTTCCATTCTTCATTGCACTTTCTATCCTCTCCTATGGTGACCATATCTAAGAAGTTTGAAGATACTCCTCCGATCACTTGTCAAAGTAGGGTGATGGAAGAGTCTCCATGAACATGGCAACCATTTCTTTTCTCTAACGGGGTGGTGCCACTGTGCGCCTAACCTCTCGGTATACTGGGCATATTCCTTGAACGACTCATTGTCTCTTTTGGTCATATTCTGGAGTTGCGTTCGATCAGGAGCCATATCAATGTTATACTTATACTGCTTTAAAAAAGCGTCAGCTAGATCTTTCCAGCACCGAATGTGAGTGCGCTCTAGTTGCATATACCGACTTGATCTTTGCTCGGCTAAAGTCATCCCGGAAGTAGTGGATCGAAGTTTATCGTTGCGTGCAACCGAGCCATCTTTTCTGCGATACATGATCGTGTGACTACGAGGACAGGTTGCCCCTCGATATTTGTCGAAGTCCGGCACTTTGAATTTATGAGGGATGATCACATTGGGAACGAGGCATAAGTCATATGCATCCCCCACTCCCACATTGGACCCTTCCACAGCTCTTAGACGCTCTTCTAGTATTTGCAGCTTATCTTTTGCTTGAGGATCTTCAGTTTGGTAGCCATGAGAAAGGCCACCTGCATTGTGGTAGGGATGAGGAACTGGAACCACGACAGGGCGAGTATGATTCTTGAAGTCAGGTTCGGGGATTTGAGAAAATCCATGGCGCGCGCGCGAGGCCTTATGTTGAGCTTGTTCGTCTCATCATCACATTGTTTCCGCTATTTCATCTTGAGCATGCGCAACAAGCTCGAAGTATCTCCTCCATAGACAAAGATCTCTTTGTTGGAGGCGTGTAACCCTGTGGTAAACCCCATTGAGGCCATTGCACACCCTGAGCGTTGGGGTTAGGAGGACGGGATACGTTTGTGGCCTGGTTCCCGGCGTTTCCAGCTGAAACCCCTTCTTCGTCGTTCTTCTTGGCGAGAAGCTCCATCATTTTGGCCATCCTGGTCTTTCGTGCCCCGAGATTTCGGTCATCTGCTCCTTGAACTTCTCAATCTCATCCTTTAGTGCTGGTTGTCTTGAATTTCACCATCTGTCTTGCTTGAGCGGGTCCAATAACGATGTTGATGAACCGGCTTTTGCCTTTTTCTTTTTTTTTCAAAATGTATGACGTGAGTATGAGTATGCATGAATTGCGAATGTATGATGGAATGTATCGCATCGGGAATTGTAAGCCATTGTTTTCGACAAATAAACGCAAACTTAGATCAAAAATAAAAGGAGTTCATTCATTAATAAAGCGTGAAAACATAATGTTTGATAATCGACAACTACATTCAAGCTCTTTTCCTTTTCTTTTCATCGGCACACACGCGCCTTAATTTGGAGCACTTCAATAAGATTCCTACTGAGAACTTAACAAATCTAACAACTTTAGTGGGAGTGTTTTCTCTAGTCATAACGAGTTCATTTTGCTTTGACGACGCCTGGAACTTCTCTCGATAGCTTCATTACCCATCCGGCCAAGCATGAGAACCTTTCTTTCCGGTATGTGCAATGATTGTCCAACTCGGTATTGGACTTAAGGTGAGCAAGGGCATCTTGATCTGTTTGCAAAGCAACTCACAGATTCGTGAAACTCTTTTGCCTCGGTGGTATCTCTCGAATCGTTGTTGTAGGTCGCTTGACATTCTTCAAGCCTTCCCAAAGACTACTCCCTTAGCCTTCCTTTCAACCTCAAGTTTACCCTCGTACTCGCAACTAACTCCTCCAAGTGAGCTCTCATTCTTTCTAGTTGACCTTGCAAGTCCTTTCTCACCGCTCTGGACTGTTTAGTTGTGTTTCAAATGCATAGGCGTTGTCAATAGCTCTATCTCTATCTTGGTTACGTGCCTTGAGTTCATCATTAGCGCTTTGAGACATTTTTGCACATCAAAGAGTTTTTATCGCCCGCGCTCAACTCCTTAACATATAGTCGTGATGCGCTTTTATCTTTGAGCATTCTCTTGCCGCATGTTCCTCTTTTCTTGAAGAGCTCTTTCTAAGCGAGCTTGTAATTCACTTTCTCTTGTTCAGATTTTGCCAAGGAGCTCTTGAGTTTCTCAACTTCTTCATTAAGGATAGGAGTAGGTTCAGGAACTTCTGGTTCTGCGGGAAGTGCAGGACGGAAGGGTAGTTTGACCTCTTGGACTCTGAGTTGAACCCATTGAAGGTAGCTTTCCCCTACATTAGTTCCCCTGCGACCCAAGTCAAGGCGACCTTTCTTGAGTACTGCCCCATGCTCGACCGATTCTTCTCAAAGATACTAAGATCTTGAGAACCTCTTCTCGCCTAGTACAAAGGCGGTCAAAGATTGCATTTGGAGGCGGATGCGACATCGGATAACCCGGTTGTCTCAAGGCAAGTGCGGGATTGTAATTGATGCAACCCTTAGTTCCTATGAGAGGACATTTGGGAAACCTCACATTGGTAAATAAGCTCATTTGTGTCTCGAGCAAGGGAACACCATGTTATGTCGTTTTCCGAGGTTGGTGATGTATTGCTTCAAATGATTTGCTTTTAGCTTCAATGTGATAGTTACTCTTGAAGATGTGGGAGACAAACCAACGATCTGAAAGACATGTAAGCAACATATGAGCACACCCGCTTTCTTGTCATGGCGATCATGGAGAGCGTAATATATGTCAGCAAGGATAACTGAAGTAGGATTCTGTCCTCTAGTTTTGAATGCTAGAAAGACGTCAATGGTCGTGTAGTCAACAAAGTCGGGAACATAAGGGAACAAAACTATCCCCCGTAGATAAGGAGTGTTAGAACATCACCGAAGGCAACCCAATCATTTTTACCAGCTAAAACCGAAGCCACTTCTTCCAAGTATTCTCTAGGCAGACCTTCCATTTTCTCTTTTACCACCACTTCTTTAGCTAAACTTGACGCATTGACTTTGAGGATACCGCCAAACCTTTAACCCAAGAGTTATTTTGAAGATATCGGTAGGCTTATTGTTCTCGTGGGAATTGCAGAATCTGTTCGAACTCTTCTAAGGTTGGAGCCAACTGATAGTCTTGGAAAGTGAAGCACCGAAGTTGTAGATCATAGAACTGGGCTAGAGCAGTAAGGGCCTCTGCTTGAACATTGATTTTTAGGAGACTCAGAATATTCCCATATTTGTTGGAGAAGGAATCACGTCGCCCTGATGGCATCTTGTCGCTTAGGTCAAGCAAGCTTTTTATGTCTGGTTGTCTGATTTTCAATTTCACAGTTTTCTTGATGCTTTGATCCATTTTTTTTGTCAAAAAGGCTTACAATTCCCTGACAGCAAAAAAAAAAACAATGCATGTAAGGGAAAAAATGCATGTAATGTTGTATATTTTTGTATGCATGTGATATATATTCTCTGTATTTTTCATATGATGTAAAAAAAAATGCATGTGTTTTGTGGAAAAATGACAAATTTGATTTTCTAGTTTTTTGATTTTTTTGTTTTTTTGTGTTTTTGTTTGAAAAAGACGACATGCACTAATGTTTGTTTTGAATGCAAGGGTGTTAAGCTCCTTTGTGAACCTAGGAGGTATCTTATGGAAATGGGCCTAAGGCTTTCTTTACAGTGAATCTCACAAGGATGGTTCTACAGGATCCTACACATGGTTCCTAGAGCCAAGGACCCCAGTCAAGAACACTGACCCCAACAATAGGCAAGCTATTAGAAGGGATAGCATCCTCAAAAGGAATCAAACTCTAGGTGAGATTTTCGTGACCACCCAACGAGGCGCACGTCCCCCCGCAGCCATCACTACGCAATCTCGTTCTAACTTAGGTTTATGCTCGAGTCAGGGTAGAGGACTTTTCTCACGTGTGTGAAGTGTAGAAGTGCAAGTGTGTGTAGGAGCAAAATAAACCCAAAGCTATGCAAAACAAAACAAACATATATACAAAATATCGCTAAATCTACCCTAGGGTTTATACAAATACATAACATAAATATACAAAAATAAATAAAAGGGTAAAATTGAATTTAATCCTAAATTAATTAAACTAGGTTTTGACTCTCTAAAAATAAATACGTCCCCAGTGAAGTCGCCAGCTGTAGCGACCGAAAAATCCGGGAAAGGATTCTTCGAAATGGTTCTTTAGGAAGCCGCCACCAAATTTTAGTTTAAGGGCAAATTCGGAAAATCCCTTTAAGTTTTAAGATAAGGCGTTGTTAGGGTTGGGAGTCGTTTATGTGTGGGAAGGTATTAGCACCCCACAACATCCTATTGTCTAATTAATTTAAGACTTATTTAATTGTTACCCTTTTATTTGTAAAGAAAATTAGATTTTTGTTTTTTATGCTTGACGAGGGTTGAGTCTCGCTCCTACGTACCTCCGGATGCAATGGAGGAATCAAAGCCACGTAGTTCTTCCTGAAAATATTTATGGGTTGGTGTTTTTAATGTAGGGTCCTAGGATTCCTTGAACTGCATGCATACCATCGATTCTAGGACGTGACGACTAACCCGGATTGTACAACCGACTTAGCCCCTACTTTTGAAAATATTTTTGGAGTTCTTGAAAGAAAGTGGTTTGGTGTGAGGTGGGTTCGTTTTAGAATAGGTATTCTAGAACTCGAACTATCTGACCCATTAGTTCTAGAAACGACTAACCCGATCAGTATGCAACCGACTTAATCCCTATTTTTTAGGAAAATGGTTTATTCGTATTTGTTAAGTTCGTAGGTTCCGAACTGCATGTGACTCATTGGCCCTAAAATAGTGACTAACCTTGGTTGTACAAACCGACTTAACCGATTTTGTTTCTAGAGAAATAATTTATTTGTCAGGTTTGTAGGGTTACTGAACTGTACAACTCGTTGGCCCCAAAATAATGACTAACCCGGTTGTACAACCGACTTAGCCGTTTTGTTTTTAGAGAAATAATTTACTTATTAGGTTTGTGGGGTTCTTGAATCAGCATGCTGACTCATTGGCCCCAAAATAATGACTAACCCGGTTGTACAACCGACTTAGCCGTTTATTTTATTTTGCGAAAAGAATTATTGATATTATTGTTGGAAAAGAATTAAAAAAAACAAACGAAACAGGGGGTGAACATAGTAAATTGGGGTTTTATTAGTCGCAGGGGTCTGTATAAATAATAATGGGTGTGAAAAGGAAAGCCCGATTCAGAATTGGAAGCCTGAATGCTAAACCGGGCTTAAGTTGGTGAGGCGTCTTGCGTGAATAATAGGGGGGTGGATAGCAATCTGAATAAAAAAATAAATAAAAATAAAAACTAAAAAGGAGACAGTATATAACCTAAACCTAAAATGAAAAAACCCTAAACGAATCCCTCTTTTCCCCCTTTAAGCTGCGCCGCAGCTCCTCTCATTCAAGAGAGAGAGAGATTTGCGGAGTGATTCGTGGAAAGGAGAGAGAGAGTCGGAACAGAGAGAGATTCGCGAGGGAGATAGGGCTTCTGGTTTCGGTGAGAGGGAGAGGGAAGCGACGATGAGGAGGGCGACCCCCCCCGGAGGTGGGTGGTGATGGTGACGGCGTTGACGCCGGCGAAGGTGAGTCTTTCTTTTGTTCTTCTTCCTTCTCGTTTCTCTCCCTTCCCTCGTTTCTGATTTAATGTTTATTTTTATTCCCAGGCTCGGTTTTGGCTTAGGGTGGTGGTGGGGATGACGACGAAGGTGAGGCCGGCGACGAGGACTCCGCCGGCGAGAACACGGTGAGCTTCGCTCCTCTCTCCCATGTTCTTCGTTCTGTTTCTGTTCTTTTGCGTTTCTAAAATTTTTTGGTTTCCTTCCTTTTTATTCAAAGATCAGATCTGATGAGTTTTTTTTTGTTTCTGGGTTCGGTTTTGGTGGCGTTCCGTGTGGAGGAAGTTTTGGTTATGGTGAAACAGTGGTCGCTGGGTCGATTTGTGGGTGAGCTCACCGGATACTCACGAGAAGACGCAGCCGGAGGGTCGCCGTCGCCGGAGACCGTGACTAGAGGTTAGATTTTTGATTCCTTTGGCTCTGGCTGGTTTTTTTTTATGCTTTCGCTGGTCTGGCTTCTTTTCTACCCATTTATTCCTCTCTTAATTCTGTTTTCTGCCTGCTATTGGTGTTTTGTGGTCTCTGAGTATTTTATTTTACTAAAAAACCACTTTGATCTGAAACTACACTAAACAAAATCAATTTTTAAGTATAGCCTAATCTGTTTGACAACCTGTTTTTGTGTCTTTTGTCTCTGAGTATATTTATCAGAAAACATTGTGATCTGAAAATACAACAAGCAAGACTAGTTTCGAAGCATTGATTTTTAAGACAAACAGAATATTAGGCAAAACGTGACCTGAAAATTACTCTTATGTTTTGACGTTCTTACTCAGTTTCAGCAATGACCGAATCTTATTTTAATAAACCGTATGTACATAAAAAAAAAACTCAGGTTTTGAACACCAACCTAGAACTCCAGCCTCTGTTTTGGATCCTTGTGAATGCTTGTATGCGTGAATGTAACCCATCGCAATCGCTTTTCTTCCTCCTTTGGCTCTTTGTTGTCCCTTTCTTGAGACTCAGAAACTCAAAAAACAGTGTTTTTTTGTGGATTAGGGTTTCAATGTGAAACTCTAATCCTTATTTCTTTAGTGATTTTCGCAACCCTTTTGGTGTAGATTTCTGTGTGTGTTTGGTGAGGTCCGATCCCATTTTTATATTAAAAATTCTAGGTTTAGCATTTAATTTTTTCTTGGGCTTTGACTAACTTTGACCTTCTTTGGTTTTTGGATCTGTGACCCAAATCATAACTAGAGAGCAAATTGAGAAATCCTAGTTGCACCTCTACATTTTTTGCATTTTTCCTATTATTTTGGATTCCTTTTTATGTATTTTTAGTATTATGATTGTTGTATTTTTGGACTATTTGGACTATTAAGTGCTTTCAATTTCTAAATTAAACTAAATACTATTTTTGACATTTTGGATTTATTAAGTGCTTAAATAAATTAAGTAAACAAAACTGAAAAAAAATAATAATAGGAAAAAGACTAAATATAAAGACAAAAGCTTAACAGGACTTTGCGGATCATAATGAGACTAGACCAAAAATAAAAGAAATGGCGCGTTAAAAATAAACGACTAGAAATAAGCGACTTAGAACAAGAAAAGAATAAGGCCCTTACTAGAAGTAAACGACTAGAACAAGAAAGAGAATACGGACAAAATTGGGGTATAACACAACATGATGAATCTGGGAAGAAAGAGCATGCCATTTACTATTTGAGGAAGAAATTCACTGACTATGAAACAAGGTACTCACTGCTAGAAAAGACTTGTTGTGCTTTAGCCTGGGCTGCTCATCGTTTGAGGTAGTACATGCTAAGTCACACTACTTGGTTGGTATCTAAAATGGATCCTATCAAGTACATCTTCGAGAAGCCCGCACTTACAGGGAGACTTTCCCATTGGAAAATGCAATTATCAGAATATGATCTCCTATATGTCACTCAGAAAGCAATTAAAGGTAGTGCGCTGGCCGAGTACCTGGCACACCAGCCCGTTGAAGATTATCAGCCCATGCAGTATGACTTTCCAGATGAAGATATCATGGCCTTGTTTGAAGAAGGGTAATCCCCAGAAGATGAAAGATGGAAAGTGGTGTTTGATGGTGCCTCCAACATATATGGGCACGGGTAAGGCGATCTTGATTTCCCGATAATCGCTTCATTTCGTTCTTCGCGGACTAAGCTTCTACGTCACCAATAATATTGCAAAATATGAGGCATGTATTCTTGGTATCCAGGCAGCCATTGATTGGAAGGTTAAGAGACTTGATGTGTATGGAGATTCGGCTCTAGTCATTCACCAAGTGAACGGTGATTGGGAGACCAGGGACTCCAAGTTGATCCCTTACCGAGATTACATTCTAGAGTTGGTTGAGCCTTTTGAGGAAATCACATTTGATATCTTCCTCGCAATGAGAATCAGTTGGCTGATGCACTAGCCACTTTGTCTTCAATGTTCAATATCAACTACGACAAAAGCTTGACTCACATCAGGATTCAGCATCGAAATTTGCCAGCACATCATTACTGCGCGACAATTGAGGAAGAATCTGATAACAAGCCCTGGTATCATGACATCAAGCAGTACATCTTAAACAGAGAGTACCCTCTTGGAGCGTCAGTGAATGACAAGAGAACCCTCAGAAGATTGTCAAGGAATTTCTTTTTGAACGGTGAAGTTCTGTACAAGAGGAATTATGATATGGTCCTCCTGAGGTGTGTGGTAGAAGAAGAGGCCACGAAAATCATGAAAGAAGTCCATGAAGGCTCATTTGGGGTTCATTCCAGTGGACACACTATGGCAAGAAAAATCTTAAGAGCTGGTTATTATTGGCTGCAAATGGAATCAGATTGCTATAGCTTCGTGAGAATATGTCACAAGTGCCAAATCTACGCTGATCACATTCATGTGCCACCTACTTCCCTAAATGTCCTGACTGCATCTTGGTCGTTCTCAATGTGGGGCATGGACGTCATAGGTCCTATCGAGCCAAGGCATCAAATGGGCATCGCTTCATCCTGGTCGCTATTGATTACTTCACCAAGTGGGTTGAAGCCGCTTCATACTCCAACATTACTAGCTCTGTGGTTGTTAAGTTCGTAAAGAGAGATTTGGTTTGTCGCTATGGGCTTCCAGACAAGATTATGACAGATAATGGCAGCAGCCTGAACAGTAAGATGATGAAAGAGTTATGCGAGGACTTCAAAATCCAACATCATAATTCTTCTCCATACCGTCCCAAGATGAATGGGGCAGTCGAAGCAGCCAATAAGAATATCAAGAGTATTATGCAAAAGATGGTAGTAACCTACAAAGATTGGCATGAGATGCTTCCTTTCGCTTTACATGGGTATCGTACCTCAGTGCGTACTTCAACCGGGGCAACCCCTTTCTCTTTGGTGTATGGGTCGGAAGCAGTCCTCCCTATTGAAGTTGAGATACCCTCCCTACGGGTGCTGATGGAAACCAAGTTGGAAGAAGCAGAATGGGTTCAAGCTCGTCTGGATCAGCTGAATCTCATTGAGGAGAAAAGAATTGTTGCCCTGTGTCATGGCCAGTTGTATCAACAAAGGATGAAGACAGCTTTCGACAAGAAGGTTCGTCCCCGAGAATTTAGCGAGGGAGACCTTGTGCTCAAGAAGATCCTGCCTATTCAGAGTGACCCCCGTGGGAAATGGACTCCTAGCTATGATGGACCATATGTGGTAAAGAAAGCCTTTTCTAGAGGTGCATTGATACTCACCAACATGGATGGTGAAGAACTCAGAAACCCAGTCAATTCGGATTCAGTCAAGAGATATTACGCCTGAGAAAAATAAAAAGAAAAAAGAGAAAGATGAGCCAAACAAGAATTAGCTCGCTAGGTTGAAAACCGAAAAGGCGGCCTAGGCAAAAAGAGCGACCGGTGGGTCAAACCTCGCAAAGAGCGGTCCAAGCAAAAATTAGGGTCAGAAAAGTTGGACTTAAAAAAAATGTAAAAGAAGCAAACAGCGCCTCCAAAAGCTTGGATAAAAGGGTGATCAAGGATATAAGTATGGGTGATTGGCATCAACACTCCAAAGACAAAGAGCGCTCATAAGATCTGTTGTGTCCATTTTTTTAGTTTCAAGAATTCTCAATGTACTTTTTTCGATCACGCGACCTTTCATGCGTTCGACTTCCATATGAATAGAAAGTCCAAATTTTTCCTCTCCGTCTCGCTTATTGTTTTATCATTGCTTCCTTTTCATTTGTGCTTTAAAATGATTTTTATGGTAGATGATAAATGAATTATGAAAATGTACATAAATCGAGCATTAAAATCATTGCGAAACTTTTGAAAATCATGAGAAAAGAAATGATCTCTCAATCGGGTAAATTCACAAGAATCAAGCAAAAGCACTGATTGCATCAAAGCAATTCTCAAAAGGCTGAAGCATGACCCTCGCACCATTATGGACGACCATCGTGCCTCATAACTCAAGTCCTACGATTTGGTCGAACCAGCGAAAAAAAATTCATGCAAGCAAAACGAAACTCCTGCATCACATCACATTCATCCCATCAAAAAGCTATCATGGCATTTACATTGCATGCATGTATTCATCCCACTTGCAGGTACAAGGACGGATAAATGCTTCGGTGTTAATCCTCGCACTCAGTTCCTAGAAAATGCTCCCTTAGTTCGGAGTTCAAACGCTTTTCAGTCCGGCGCTCAAGCGTGCATTGCAGTTTGGAGTTCAAATCGCTCTTATCAGAGTTCAGCGCTCCCTTCTTTTCATGGTCTCACATCGTGTACGAGCAACACGATGGACCGCAGCCCCATGTGAGGTTCAACGGATTAGTTGTATCAGCCTAAGATCTGATGGGCGTCGTTCATTGATCGATATATCGATTCGAGGCGATAACGATCCCCGATCGCTTCGAAAGACCAGAGATTCTCAGGATGTGTGCTCGTCAAAGCCATGTGCAAACTCGGATTCGCAAGGATTCGTTTACAGGTTTTAGGCAGCGTGGCATTTTACCGTTTTCTTTATCGCTTTCTTCATTTAGCGCTTTCCTTGCCTTTCGCAGTGTTGTTAACCACTTCGTTTATTGTTTCCTCATCGACACTCCAAGTGTTGATTCAAGAAGAAAAGAGAAAAAAGAAGAAAAAGAAAAAGAAAATTCGGGTTTCTCCAAGTAGGCAAAATTGGTATAATTTCTGAATTCTTTATTTCTATTTTATCTTCGAAATATGTCTCGGCCAATTCATATTTCTTGGTAAAATCCAAATAAAGAGGGGCAGCTGTCATACCCTAATTTTGTCCGCCCAAGTCAAAACCCTTTTTTTTTCAAACAAGAATGGAAGCAATAAGGGTAATTCATAATTTGTGTAGATTAATGGACTTTCGCATTTATGTGTATTTGTCCCCTATCTCACATTTTTATTTGAATTACGTGCACGCGCCAATCGTAGCTGCGTGAGCTCCCCTTTTCCCCTTGCCATTTGACACGCATTTTAATCTTTAAAAAGGTCATTTATTGATCGTTATTAATTTTTGGCACCCAAAAACATTTTTATTAATTTTTGAGAACTTTAAGGAATAAAAAATAGTGCATGTTACAATATCTGTGGGTATTCAAATGAGGGCAAGTTAATTATTTTTGAACTAAACCAAGTCAAAGATGGAAAATACAATTTATTCTATCAAGGATAATTCTCGTATAATTTTTTGGAAGAAAATCCTAGTTCAAAATAATTAAAAGGCATTTTTCTTATTTTTATTGCACAAGAAAGCTGAAAAAGGACCATTAAATATTCCCCAATTATTAAATGACAATTTTTTATTGTGATGAATAATTAGAGGGATATTTTTATGGTGCTCAAAAATATGTGACACATTTTCAATAGGTGCACTATCATTTGCATGCCCAAAAATTCAAAATTCAAATAAAAAGTACAAAGTGTTCTCAATAAGACAAAAGACCAAAAAAGAGAAGCAATTTTCCCTCCCCATTTTTTTGTTGTCACGCCTCTCTCTCTCTCTCTCTCTCCACAATTTCTTCCACATTCTTCTATTGTACAATTATTCCTTGAGAATATCCTTGTACTATCCTTAATCCTACTCATTTCATGCACATCCCTAATTCCCACACACTCTCATGTAGATTCATACCCTTTTTTGTAAATGACACCATCCTCTCACACTCATTCCTTCATAAGAAATTGCAAACTTACTTAAAATAGAGAACGTCCCATTCCTATTCTACCCTTAACCCTAATTTCACCCAAGACCATATATAAGTCTACTCTCCCAAAATACAAGAAAAATTTCATTTTGCACACAAACCTCTTCTTCCTCCCCTCCATAGCTTGAATCTCTCTCTCTCTCTCCCTTACCTCATTTTCTTCAATTTCTTCACTCAATCATCCATTAAAACACCTTTCCTACACTAAATCTTCCATCCTTCTTGCATTCTTCTCAAAGATTCACCTTCAAATTCAAGGATCAAGTTCAAAGTTGAAGATTGAAGAGTAGATTAAAGGGGTTTTGCATTCATTCCTCTCATTTCCTTCCTTATTCTAATTGGAGTTGAGGTATACTTTGAAACCTAGCATCATCTTCTAATTTTAGCATGAAAGATGTAAATCATCACTTCATTTTGCATCCCATTGCATTTTAATGTCATAATGTTAGCATAGTTGTTGTGGTTGAGTGAGAGATGTATTTCAAGTATCTTGACAAGCACTTTGGGAGGCTTGGGTGCTTGAAATGCTTCTCTCTTTTAGAATAAATTGTGTGTTGTTGTTATTTCACTCATTATTTTGTTGTTTCCATGAATAAATGGTGTTTTAAGCTCATGTTCATTTCGCACCTTAAGGGAAAATTAGGGTTTATGAGATTTTTGATGAGTTGGTTGTTTAATCTTGCAATTACTTGGAATTGAACCTTGATTATGATGTTTGTTTGCTTAAAACTTGTTGTTCTCATGAATTTGCTTGCAAATCATGCCCTATGTTGATGATGCAAATAAGTAATTGTTTTGAAACAATTGTTAGTTATGTGTTGATGATTTGGTAAGAGTATATTTGACACTTATGCACTTGTGCATATCCCAAGTGTCAAAGGTTACCTAAAGGATTCAACACCCTAATTGCCTAAAATTGTCAATTTAGTCGTAAGACTTGCCTATGATCTTGCATGAGGCAAATGCCCCTTTCAATTTATTCCTTTCATGTGGTTGATTGAAGAAATGTATTAGACATGACATCAAAAGGATACCACATGGGCGCTTATGTCTAATGTTGATGTGAAACCCTTAGGGTTTTGCAAGTGATTCATTAGAAGTTTGATATTACTTGTGTTTTGAAATGCCTTTGCCTATTCACATATTGTGTCATAAATGCCTAGTTAGGTTTATTCCATTGCCTAGCATCTTCAATAAGATGTGCAACTTAGGTTCATTTTCTTCCCTATTCATACATTTTTGCCAAAGTGTTCAACTTGGGTTCATTCTTTGCCTATCTATGTATTGTGTCATAATGTGTGTAGTCTAGGTCCACTTTCAATCAAAACCCTTTTCAAGCATCAAAATCATTCCATAAGCAGGAATTAATCCAATTGCGAAAACTATTCAAAATCAAACTTTGTTAGTAGTCTTGTGAAGCTTTTGCTTGTATGATTATTAACAATGAGGTACTAGTGGTGATTACTTGGAGCCTTCGCTCAATTGATCACCGTGAATGCCTAATTTTCCTAAAGATTTTCACTAAATCAAAAACTTTGTTGTAGTCTTGCGAAGCCTTTGCTTGCATGATTATTAACAATGGAGTGCTAATGGTGGTCACTTGGAGCCTTTGCTCAATTGATCATCATGAAAGCTCAATTTTCACAATTAAACAAGATAAAAAACAAAAAACCTTTTCTAGACAACCCAGAACTACGTAGCTTTGAATTCTCCATCGCACTGGGAGATACGTAGGAGCGGATACTCTCCGCCAAGCACAACAAACCAAAAACATTTTTCCTTTCAAAAACCGAACACTCTTCCAAAATAAAACATTTCTCAAAAAACAAGAACTACGTTGCTTTGAATTCTCCATCACACCGGGAGATACGTAGGAGTGGATCCCCTCCATCAAGCGCAAAAACTAAAGATACTTCATTAATTCATTCGTAAACAAAAGAGGTAAAAACAAAGCATTTTTCCGAATCAACTTTGCAAATCACATATTTAATTAAGGTAACCCTTCTTTGAAGGGACGTTATGAGGTGCTAATACCTTCCCTATAAGTAATTAGACCCCGAACCCAAATCTAATGGTTCCAAAGACCATTGTTTTTTCCAAAAAAGGTTTTTTCAATGTTTACCTTAAAAAATATTGGTGGCGACTCTAAAATCCCGTTGTGCGAAGAAAATTCCCTCCAAGGATTTTTCGGGGTGCGACACCCGTGACAAGCTACTTCAGGCGGTATTCCTGGTATGTCCGCTGTGCTCCAGGCAAATAGATCTGCATGATCTCTTAGACATTGGATCAATTCGTCCCTCACTTCCTCAGGGAGGTCAGTTCCAATCTTGATCATTCTTAGGGGGTCGTCCCCTAGAACTACGTCCATCAAATCATCACCTGGTTCTGGTCGCTTTATCTTCTTTTTAACCTCCCTAGCCAGGGCATCGTCTCCTTCTTCCTCTTCACTATATGGGTCGTACCTCGCATCCAGGTCGGCTAGATTGACTTCTGACCCTACCATCCTGTCTATGGTCGCCACCTGGTTGACCGAAAACCCTTCTGACTCTTTAAAACTAAGGTAGAAGCAACGCTTGGCCGATTTCAGATCGCCCAATATGGTCACAATTATATCCTCCGCTGAGTAAAATTTCATTTTTAGGTGCACTGTAGAAGCCACCGCTTCCAATCTTCCCAGAGTTGGCCGACCAATTATGCACCGGTACACTGACTTGCAAGGCAGGACCAGAAAAGTGGTCTTAACCATTCGATAGTCCTTTACCATCAGTGTCATCTCCGAAAGTTACCCTTAAGTGGTGGATGCGCCATTAAGGAGAGACTTCATCCTTAGAAATTTTCAAAACTTCTTCGAACCTCAGTATTGGCCATGATGTATATACTTGTTTGGCTTGCCGTCAAGTAACTCATCGTCCCCAAAGGATAAGGGTGGCCTGCTTGAGGGTATTCTGATGGATGTGGAGGCAACATTCATAATCTCTTTCCAACGTCGTTTGATCGCCATATTCGTTACCCCGCTGATAGGATACCCTCCTATGATGGACATGGCCACTGGTCGCGCCAGCCTTACGGATATCGACTCGTCGGCCATCCGCTTTGTCGACCTCCTTATTTACCTTAGTTACTTCATTGACTGCAACCTTGCACCTCCTTGGGGATCGGGCTGCTCTTTGGTCATCTCGTCTAGAAGCCTTTCATCACCTTGATCCTTCCTTACATACTGGGACAACTTCCCTTTCTAGATCAGCTCTTCTGTATCATCTTCGAGCACCATGCACCCAATGGTGTCATTCCCATTGCATTTGTGATATCTGCACCATTTTCTTGACTTGCGCTGCCCATCTTTCAGGACTAGTGGGTCAGGTCTTTTCACGTCCTTGAATTCTGCATTGGCGCAGTCAGCATAAATCTGGACGTATGAGGTGTTCAATCTAGAGCGTTCTACCTGTTTCTTTGACTTGAAATCTCGGAAAGGGCCTGCTTGATCCCTCTTCTGCCGGTGATCCCATTTCTCTCGGGATTTCTCCTGGGTGTTCCCAATGCTTGGCCGCCCTCTGGCCATCCTCACTTCTTCATAATTCTACATATAATGTTGTGATCTGCGAAGGAAAGTGGCTAAGTCATTCGGTTGATTTATCCCGCATCAGTCTCGAACAAACTGCCAGGCCTCAGACCACGCGTCATATAACTTAGTTTTTTCCAGTCATTCAATCCACGAACTAAGGCTGCTTCTTTGTTGAACCGATCTACGTACTCCCGCAGGGTTTCATTCTCCCCTTGCTTTACTACCTCTAAAATATACTTGGACTTGGGTTTGCTCTTATGAGCTGTGAATTGGGCAGAAAAGACTCTGCAGAGTTCTCTCCAAGAAGAGATGGTGTTAGGTTCCAGCTCCTCCCACCAATCTTGAGCACCCTCTTCAAGGGACAAGGGGAAAAGTTTGCATTTACCTGGCCAAGAACTGGCCGTAATGCATCATGTTGTTGACGATTCGATGTGCCGATCAAGATCTCCAATCCCATTTTACATCTTGAGAGGAGGAGCTATCTCGAGTTTCCTTGGGATCGAATAATCTTCAATTTCTCGGGTGGCTTGCTCCCTTACATCTCGGTACTTGGGGATACCATCCTGATGTCGGCCTCTTGTTCGATTCGCATCATACCTTGATTTGGGAGGGGCGTAACCCCTAGGATTTTCTTTTGCTTGGGAACAAGGTCCATATGGGTCGAATGACCTACTCCTAAAGTGCCTTGGGGATCTTGTTGACGAGTATCTAGTGGGGGAATACTCGGGATCATTTGGATCATACGTTGGATCAGTGGGCGATGGAAGTTGAGAGCACCCATAGCTTCTCGCCTCATGGGGTGAGCAATTTGCTAGCAGAGGGGATCTGTGTACATGATTCCTTCGCGGAGGCGATCTACGCACCGACTGTCTTCGTGGGAGAGATCTTGCCCCACGAATCTCTGGCTCTCTGCGTGCTTCCAGAATGAGTGGTAGTCGAGGATGGGTCTTTGCTCGTCACCGCAACTGGTTGAGTCACTCATTCTGCATTGCTATGACATGATCACGTTGGTTCAACAACTGTATGAAGTGCTGTGTGATGTTGGGGGGAAGGCCAACCGCTGCTAAAATGGCTCGATCTGGGCAAGCTGGCTCCGAACGCCGAAATTTGTTTGCTCCATGGTGACCGCCACACCTTCTGGGGGTCATCTGAGGTTGCTCAAAAACGGTCTGTGCAGCACGCCTTGGGGCGCCTTTCTTCTTTGGTCGCTCTCTGGGGGCCATCGTAAGGTACGTGGGGGAACTCTTTCTGCTCCCACTGTGGTCGCCAATGATCTGTGGTAGACGCCCAGTAGAGAAGCGGATGAAGCGCTGGGTTGGTTGAGCGCCGCCACCGCTCGAGCGGGTGGTGTACCTGCAATTACACTTCGACGCCCAAGTGAGTGGGGTGAGCAAAGAGCAGGAACTGTAAAATTGGGTGAGAATTAATTACCTTGCCAGTGTTTGACATGTGGGTTAAATACTGTTCACCAAATGGTCAAGGACCGTTAGATCTTGCGCGAAGCGATCCTCTCCATTGATGGGTTAAGGTAACGAATCCTGGCCATCCAGCGTGAAGTGGACCAGGATCGACCACACAGAGTGGTATGGGCCAAGTCTGGCCTTTCTGAGGGTTGGGCCTGTCTCTAGGCCCAGTCCAGAACAATTTATATTAATATTCATTAGTGGTGAAAATTAAAGAATTAATACATTAAATAATAAATAGATTATGTATGACATTATATCATAGAAATGTAATATATATTATAGTTTTCTAAAACAAGATTAGCAATTTTATATTTTCTATGGTTATTTCATCATACATATTCATTTGCTTCCTTTTTAAAATTCATGACTATAAAAAATTTCCCAAACTTAATGTAATTATAGTTTTTTAGCTGAATTTTGGAAGAAGAAAAGAAAGTAAAAGTTTATTATAAATACAAATAAATAATCTATTTTTTGTTTTCACTATATGATTTTTATTTTAAATATAATTTTTTATATTCAGTTTTATTTTCAGTTTCAATGTATTTTCTTTATATGCAATGTTAGTGGGGGTGGGAGAATGTTAGTTTCCGGGATTTGAACTCAGGACCTCTCTCTTGCACTCATTTGGTGCACTCCTTCGATATCCCTTAACTCGCCAACTGAACTACCTTATTGGAATTTCAGTTTCAATGTACTAGTAATCCATCCATGAACTATATATAATAGGAGTATCAAAGACAATACATCCTGTTGAGTCTCCATGTCACCAATGCCATGTCATTCCCATGGCGCCTCCTCCACGCCATTGCTCCGGCCAATCAATGGGAGCCATTTGTGCCATGTTGGATCCAAGTGGTGTGAGCCGCCAACTAAGCTAATCTTTGATGCGGTATGTAGGTAATGAATTAATGTTTTGGCGACTTGAAAGAGTGAGTATATTGCCAAAGATTTAGTTTGACAATTTCGCGCCATGTGTAATCTTGATGGAGGTGTGAAGGATTTAGTTCAGTTATCAACGCCACATGTATTCGGTTGTTTCTTTGCTCTCTTATTCTTCTCCTCTTGCTTACAAGTTATCTCCTTTGTTTGACAAGAAGTTCGCGCCATGTGTGATCTTGATGCGATTGTGAAAGATTTACTTCACTTACTAACGCCACATGTCTTCAATTGTTTCTTTGCTCTCTTATCCTTCTACTCTTGCTTACAAGTTATCTCCTCTTTCTTCTACACTTGGCTGCAATTTTCTTTTCTTACTTCAATCTACACTCTTCTCTAATCCTTACTTAATTTCTTCGTTCATCATTCACCATGACTCTTCTTTGTTTCCTAATTCATGATCATTGTTAATTTAATGTGCATTTAATGTTGATCCTCCCCTTTGTATAAATACTCATATGAGAACACTCATACTTATCATTTTACACCCAGCGTTTGTGAGGTTGGTCTTCACATTTTATCTCCCAACTTTTCTTCCTTTGTTGTTTGTTGCATTGTCTTCCATTCATTTTGCTTTGTATTTGAGTTCTTGGTTTCCTTTTTCTTCTTGACGTCTTCTCGCAAAGCAGTGTTGCATTGCTTTGCTTTTCCTCTTTATTCATTTGTTGTTTATAGTTGTTTATTATTTGCATTGTCTTCAATTGGTTTGCATTATCTGCTATTGATTTTCCTATGCATTTCGGGATATACATTTGCTTTACGTTATTCACATTGTTATACGTGTTACGAGTCGAGAAACTATGTGCATCAAAATCATTGAATTAGATCGATGCTTTATATTGTGATTAGCCCCTTTGTTTAGTGTTAAGTTTGGTTCCTTTGTTGTTTGTTGCATTGTCTTCCATTCATTTTGCTTTGTATTTTGTGTTCTTGGTTTCCTTTTTTCTTCTTGGCGTCTTCGCAAAGCAGTGTTGCATTGCTTTGCTTTTCCTCTTTATTCATTTGTTGTTTATAGTTGTTTATTATTTGCATTGTCTTCAATTGGTTTGCATTATCGCTATTGATTTTCCTATGCATTTCGGGATATACATTTGCTTTTCGTTATTCACATTGTTATACGTGTTCGAAAGTGCGAAACTATGTGCATCAAAATCATTGAATTAGATCGATGCTTTATATTGTGATTAGCCCCTTTGTTTAGTGTTAAGTTTGGTTTGGATTCTTTTTTAGGTCAATGGTGTTTCATTGTATTGGAACCAAGAGGTTAAATTTTGTTATCGTGATTTTATTAGGAAGCTGGTTTCTCATTTTAAAATGAGACTCATGAAATAAGTTAGATTTATAGGTGTTTTGTTAAAAAGCAACTTTCACTATTTTCTCGATGTATCACCGATTCCTCATATTAAAATAAGGCCCATGCTAAGAAGTTCAATTTATATTTGTTTTGCTAAAAATCCACTTTCACTCTTTTCTGGTTTATCCTTGACACAATAGCAGGTGGTTCAATGTTTGAGCTGGTTTAATTGTTGTTTTCCTAAAAAAAATTACCTATATATTGTTGTGTGTTTAGGCATATTTGTTTTAGTGGCCTAACGTATGTTTGACCATTTATTTTTCCTTTTGCTAGATGGACCCCCTTGACATTGTAGCTAAAGAAAACGAGGTAACTCTATTTGTTCTGTTTTTTTTTTCCTTCAGATTATCCAACCATGTATGATTGATTTATTCCATGTGTTCCCTGGTTTATTGTTTGATTTTTGTCTTTGATTTTTTTACATTGTATTGGCTGTTGCTTATTCTGTTGTTTTTATGTCTATTATACTGTGTTCAAGCTTTATTTACGAGTTATGATAGGTTATTGTTCATCATTGTGGTGTATTTTTGTATATATATTAGGTCTGGCTTACTGTTTGTGACAGACGTTGTCTTGATCTGCTATAGTTAGCCTAATTTGTTCTTCTATGTTGATTGGCATGGCATTTGGTTAGCTGGGATCCCTCGACACTGCAGACTATGTTGACAAATATCAGACTTATGAATTTGAATTTGTTCCTGGCTTTGTGAGTTCCCTGTGTTCTCCATTTAACAGCCTGTTTTTCATGATTGTGTGCTCCTAATTGTATTCTCTTCTTTTATTCAGTCTATGCAGCCACTCCCCGTTCTTTTCTTAGCAGACTTCTATAACAATATGCCATCAATCGTTCGCCTCATGGATCCGTTGGGTAATGTTTTTGTCATCTCCATTAAACATCGTCCAAGCAGGGTTTACTTAAATCATGGGTCTGCTCGCATTGGGGAGGTTTACAGTTTGTTGTCTGGTGGCTGGATCACTCTTAAATTTATTAAGGGTGTGACCTTTGAAATATCTGTCGGGACAAAGCTATGGAACCAAGTTGCATATCCATTTCCTCCTAAGAATTTTGGTCTTGGAGAGCCTAACCTCCCTATGAGTCTCATTCATGAGGACCGGGATGAATTCCTTTTTGTTGATTCTATCCATTTTCACCACTCTTTGACCAAAACAATCTCTCTTGAGAAACTAATGACCCATTTACGGTATGCATGAGTTTTTCAGGTGTATTACCGTTTTTAAATTTGTAGTCTTCTATTTTGTTGTTACCCTCATTCAAGGGATATTCTATTTTTGTAAATTCTTATTTAAATTCTTTTCTGAATTTTTCCAGTTCCTCCACGTTGGTTTTGCCGGTTTGCTTTCTCTCTCTTCTTTACTTCCATCACTTTAGTCAACTTTCGTGGGAGGAAATGGAAGTGTAAGTTTCAATGGCAAAGTTCAAAACTCAACTATCTTTGTGTTTACGAAGGGTGGGTGACCTTTCGTGGTTTGAATGGTCTTCTTTCCGGGGACTTTGTGAAGTTTGGTGTGGCCAAGAAAAATAGAAAATATCTCTTTGTCAAGGTTGTTGAGGACTAGGTGATATCTATTTATGGGAGTTAGGTTAAATCAGTGTTTTTTTCTTTTCCCTTTTGTGTGTAGGCCTTTTAATTATCAATGTTTTGCTGTCCAACTAAGCCTTTTGATGTATTGACTAGACTCCTTGGTTAAAAAGCTGTATCTGGGTTTGTTTTGGGCTATGAGATACATGATTCACATGACTTTTTGTATTGTGCTGCTTCTAGCTATGAAATATATTTGTTTTCACCTGTTCCAAGGAAACTATCTTATGAAATATCTTTAAGCGTGAACAATTCTCTTGTGTTAGTTGATTATTTTTTGGCGCCATTTGCTAGGCAAAATGGCGCCAGGCATGCTGGTTGGTGGCTGGGCAGGGTGTAGGGCGCCAATTCACTGAGAATCTGGCGCCTGGTGGGTGCATGATGCGCACGGTGTCGGTGCAGGTGCAGGAGAGGGCGCCAATTCCCTGGGAATTCGGCGCCAGGGTGCGTCTGTGTGTGTCTAGGCAAGTGTGTCACGGTGCGTGTGGGTGGGGCGCCAATTCCTTAGAATTTTGGCGCTGGAGTGCGTGCCTCGGTGTGGGTGTGTCTTTGCGGAGAGTGGCACGGTGAAGGGGCGCCGGTTGCTAGAAACTTGGCGCCCGGTGAGACTGATGTGTGTGTGTGTGTGTGTGTTTGTGCCACGAGGCGCGATTTGCTAAGAACTTGGCGCCTGTGGATGTGCTGCGTGCATCTGGCTGGTGTTTGGCAGCAAGTTTCTGCTAACTTCTAACTCATTGATTGATATATTTTGTAAATTCTGTTGTTAGCATCCCCCCTTTTCTATTTTGTAAATTGCATTTGTTAGCATCCCCACTTTCTCTAATATTAAGATTGGTCCCTATGTTACAAAATTGTATTTCAACAATTGTGATCTTTTTTAATCAATGGTTAACCACAAGTATAGTACATCTTCCAAAGTAAGCAACATTCTTCGTATATCGAACTTCTATTGTACTTATTCAATGTTGTAAACTTCTCGCAAAGAGCTATTTCATGGGCTTTTTGCAATGGATTTTGGCGACAAGTGTCGCTAACTTCTAACTCTTTGATTGATATATTTTGTAAATTTCATTTGTTAGCATCCTCCTTTTTCTAATATTAAGATTGCTCCTATGTTACAAAATTGTATTTCACGAATTGTGATCTTTTAAACTGGAACTCAAGCCAAGCCTGATATCAAATTCCATTAATCATACCTTGTGCAAATTATGCCACGCGTATCTTATAAATTGTATTTTTTAATCAATAGTTAACCACAAGTGTTGTATATCTTCCAAAGTAAGCAACATTCTTCGTATATCAGAACTTCTATTGTACTTATTCAATGTTGTAAACTTCTTTGCAAAGAGCTATTTGATGGGCTTTTTGCATTGATTTTTTGCAAATTCCGTTATTAGCAGGATTCTTGCAATTTACATTTTCTTTGAATAGCTCTTATATATCTATTGTGCATAATTTTTTAGACTTAACACTGGTTTCTTATTCTGTACATATCCAGAGGCATTATATATCTATTGTGCATAATTTTTTTGGCTTAACACTGGTTTGTTATTCTGTCATGCTAAAACTGGAACTAGAAAAAAAAGCTGATATCAAATTCCATAAATGATACATTGTGCAAATTAGTCCTCACATAGCATATAAATCATTTTAATTCCATACCTGACAGTGATTAATGTATGAAATTTCAATTTGGGATCACCATATTCTGCAAATCTAATCAAATATTTGGTTGACATGACTTAAGAGAGATCATCACATTTCTTATTGCCTTCCTCAAAATCGACGCCTTACTATCTGCTCATGTCATCGATTTGACATTTCACTCAAAGTTATTGAGTATATGTTTATCTCTTAACATCTTATTTGTTCCACCCTTACTTCTATATATATCTGTTGTATTTAACCATTTGCTAACAGCTTACTCTGATCTCTTTCAACCATTCAAGCCTATTGTATTGCTAAGATTTCTCTTTTTTCCTCCGTGTTCTCTCCGTTTTGCATCACAAGGTAATGCCTTTTCTTTCATTTTCCCTTCTATTCAACTAATCTATGCATGTCTTCTTCTTTGTTTCTATGTTGTTTCGCATATTTGTTTATCATAGAAAATCTGCTGTTTGGTTGATCTCTGATAGGCAAAGTCTTACTAGAAATGGTTACATTTGTTGTTTTTGGGATTTCCTTCATTACTGCTGATGTTGCAGATCAGCTTATATAATGATCATTGTCATGTTTGTTATGAATTTAATTAAAAATGAGCTATCATATTTAGTGTTGCCTCAGCTCACTGATTTGTTGTGGTTGGTTTATTTTGAGAATTTCCTTTTGCAGATGCCTGTTACTACCACCGATCATAGAGATGACAGCACCTATGCCTTGGTTATCAAGTTTGATAGATATTATGTTGAGTATCTGGCTGAAAATGTAAGGTCCAATAGGTTCTCTGATTATTGTTTTCTTTTCCAATCACATAGTATCCTCCTAATCATTTATGTTTCCTCTTATTATTGTTGGGTCTTTGTGTTCCTCATTTATCTGTTCAGTTGCCTGAATTGTTCACAAAACAACATGGCAATGATGTTGGTTTTTTGGTCAATCTGTATGACCCAGTTGGGAATGAGCATCAAGTTGTGGTTAAGAAAGTTAATGCTCGTGTGTATTTTGGAACTGGTTGGAATGAAATGGGTCATCGTTATCTCCAAAATGGTCGAGGAATAGTTAGGTTGGTTTTTGTTGGGGCAAACAGATTTCTCATCAAAGTTAAAAATAGGTTTGGTAATCAAGTTGAGTACCCTACTCCTCCCTGTATTTATAAGCTTAGTCAAGCTCCAATTCCACGTCTAACCAATGATAGCGGACTCAGATACTTCAGTGCAATCTCTAAGGTCCCTACTCTTTACCACACATTGAGGAAGCGCCTAACTGCAGATGATTCTAAGGGTGAAAGACTCGTGTGTTTTTTATTTTCATGCTTATGGTGTTTTTTTGGTGTTGTTCGGGCATCTTTGCTTTCCTATTTTCCTGATTTTGTTGTGTTATGGTGTGCAGGCAATCCCCGCTGATTTTTTGCATATGATCATGCCTGCTGGTTTTCATGAAGTGAAACTAATTGATTCCTATGGCCATGCTTGGGTCTGTGAGGTGAGGAACGATCAGGATGATGTCTCTCTACTGCGTGGTGTGTATTCAGTTTGGGTTCTCTTTCGGCATACCAAGCTTTTGTTTGAGGGTACTTATATTAGCCTTGGTATCACATCTGCAGACCAAGATCCATCTGTTTGAGTTTAAGAGGCCAATATGAATCCTTTCTTAAGGTCCGTTATAAATGCATTCTTTGTTGTTTGTTATGGTCTTTAGAGTCTAATTTAGTAGGGTTCTTCTAATTAAGTTTTTCCCTAGCCTTCTGTTGTTGTTTGTGGTCTTTAGGGTGTAATTCAGTTTCTTGGATGTAATTACGTATTTTGCTAGACCCTGTTGTTTATTATTAGTGTGGTATTTGTTCATTAAGTATCAAGTCTTTTGTCACTCAAAAGCATTGTGTCCTTTCTCTGTTCCATTATATATGATATATAATATAATTTGTTATAAATCAACATGGCTATCTACCTATAGGATAAATTCTATTGATTTGAATGCTTCATGACTCACAAAAAATCCCCATGCTTATTTTCTTCTTAAATTCTATTGACCCCTTTTTTCTATTTCATCTGAGGTAACTTCAAATGGTGGGCCTAATTTGACAAACACAGAAACTAATTATTTAAGTTTTATGCACGAATCAAGAACATTAAAATACACTCTCCAAAGAAGACGTTGAAACCTTTGGATACTGATATGGCAGAACACTAGGACCTTATGTAGTTTATCTAATATAATGTTGGTCAGTCATATTCCCGCAGTTGTTTATCTGATATAGCAATACAGTAGTATGTGATGTAGTAATCTGATTCAAACAAATTTCCAATATATTTTTTCGATCGACACGCCCTTATGCATTAAGGGCTTTTCATTAAATTAAAATGACACTTGACTGCATTAATATGCTTGAATGTGAATTGTGATTTATCTTGAGTTGACTTAATTAACCTACTTGACTGAATTGTGATTGGGAAGTTAAGTATGCAGTTGATCATGATCTCGATTTTTTTAAGCGATAATCAGTAATGAAGTTGTATCCTTTCACCTTTGAAGATCATCTATAAGTTGCATTTTTCCACAAATGGATCATATTAGGTTGATCTTCTCCTTCGCATGTAACTCAAATATATTTACTATCATATCCATCGTTGGATCACGAATCTTGATATTTCATAATCGACACATTTTATCATTCCACGCATTTCTTTGTGTGGACTAATGGTTAAAATTTTCTATATTTTAACTTCCCAATGTGATGACATAAGATACACACTTATTTGATTTTACACTACACTATATGACATCAATTCTACATATATGTATCTTTGCATATCTAAATACTGATCTTAAGATTATTCTTACAAGCATGCACCATGTTCTGAAATACATATGACAAGTCAATCATTTGCCTTAAATCGGTTTATTTATCTACACGTGGTTGCCTTTTCTTCCTTTGTTCAACTTGCATTCATCTTTCTTTCACGTTCTTCCATGGTAGCCTATGACATCAAACCTTTCTTCCATCGACGTTTGCATATCTATGACAAAGATACTTAACTTATTTGGTATCATAACCAAGTCTATCACAAAGTTATCAATAAGCCTCCCAACTTCTTTTTCCCATCATATCTTTCTAAGTTTTCTATTTAAACCAATTTTCCCAACTTCTTCATCACCAAAGTAACTCGATTTATTGTTGCATTCATTTGCTTCTCCCTTTTTTCTTTCTACTCTTAAGAGGTTTGTTTTAGTCATTTTAGACAATAAGTTTTCATGGACTTACGCGAGCGTGACCTTGGGATTTTTTTATCTATCATTATTTCCTAGCCTTGATGACTCTGGCTTTTGTTACATTTTCACCTTTTGTTTGTTGTAGGAAATCAATGGCAGCTCGTGTTAACTTCATTCATTTTAAATTGCCCCTGGCAAGATTAAGCTGAAACTTGAAGTTCGCATCATAAGACTCTGGACATTACGAGAAAAAAATCCTCTCAACACTACTTGAGTCTTGAAATGATTTTATTAGATGAGAAGGCAAGCTATTTAACTTTTTTTTCCTGTTCTTTCGTTTATCATCTTTGTCCTTTCGTGTTTTGAATCTTCTCCTATCTCACTTAATAGGATCCACTCAGTCTTTGTCAAGAATTCCTCGCTTCATGTGTTCCAACTGTATTGAAGGAGGGCAACTGCTATCGAATTGATAAGCTCAATGTTGGTCTTAATGACGCAAAGTTTAGGACAACAGACAACAAGCATAAGCTTGCTTTTATGCCTAACACGGCCTGTACAACCTTGCAGAGCAGCAACATTCCTGTCAATGATTTTATCTTTACTCCTTTTTGTTGATATATTGGCTTCACCCAAAGATGATAAAATCCTTGGTTTGTGGTTCCTCTACACAAAACTTTTATTATAACATTGTCTTGATTTTTGTCCTTCCCTAATCTCTTGTGTTGATCAGATGTAATAGGTCATATTGTTGAGAAGAGTGAATTAAAAACACAACGGACGGAGAATAGCTTTTATAAACTGATTAATTTGGTCCTTGAAGATTTGGAGTTAGTTTCTCTCTCTTTTATTGCACCTCTTATGTTTTGGTTAATGAATTAAATCCTCGTTTTTCTACTTTTCACATACCTCATCTACAGATTCAACAGATTCACTTTGCACTCTCTGGAGTGACTTTCTTTGAGCGAGTTGCCTCACGATATCACTGATGCCTCTTCTTCATCATCTCCAATTATTATCCTTCAGCTTTGCAAACTCAAAAAATATCAAGGTTCATCCTACCACTTAATTTTTTCAGGTTGTTTTTTGGCTCCTAACGTTATTCTTCTTTCATTGCTAACTATCTGGTTTGACAGGTATCATGGGTATTTCCAATGCTTACTATGGAACCAAGATTTTCATCAATGCCGATCTCCCGGAGATTTTGGACTACAAGACCAAGTATAGTTTCATCTACTTTAGCTCTGTGAATATAAGTATTACATTTTTTTATTTAAAACCTTTGTTGCTTTATCTTAGAATGGAATCTTCTGATCTATCCTTGACACAATCCATGAGTCAGCTTTCTGCTCCCCCTATTGTAACTGCTCATACTGATTTTATGCAAACCCCCTACAAAACTATTTCTGAAGTCATGGAGGCCACTACTGTAAGAAATGTTCCTTTGCACTTTAATTGATTTTCCATCAGGTTATCCGAATACCATACTTCATTCATATCATAAACCAAATTCAGGTCGGTTTTGCTGTTGTCCTTGCCCAAGTGGTTGATATTGAATCTACACATGGGTGGTTTTACAGCTCATGCCAAAAGTGTTATCGTAAGGTGGTTCAAGTTGGATCTAAATTCTTTTGCAATGAATGCAACAAGAATGTTACTGGTGTTCCCAGGTATTATTCAACTATTTGACAAGCTAATTCAAAAATCATCCCAGTCTCCTTACATTGTCTGCTCACATTATTGTTGTTTTAGACACAATTATCTTCTGATGTGTTTGATCAGGTACAAAATTGAACTCAATGTTATCGATGGAACCTGGTTCCACAAGCTTTATGGTGTTTGATCGTGTGGTTAGCAACTTTCTTGGAATGTCTCGCACAAGATTTAATTGGTCCTCCTCATGATCCTGTTAATGCCTCCAGAATTCCTAATGAGTTCCGCTCTTTTTATGACAAAAACCTTCTATTTAAAGTTGAGATCAGGGATTCAAACATTAATCACGGCTGGAATAACTACGTTGCTAGGAGGTTGACTGCGGATTCTGATATCATCAACGAGTTCATCCAATTGCACTCAATCCAGGTTGCCTGCCCTCATTTATTATTTGGGTGGCCTTTGTTTTAAAATTTTTATTGTTTCTTGAATCTCAAATATTTGTTGGTTTTGATTCCTAGACTTTAACTCTTGAAGAGGATCTTCATTCAAATGATTACTCTGACCATCGTGCTCAAAGTCCTCTGGTATCTCAGTTTTCACAATACAATTACATTTAGCACTAAGTAATTCCCTCACATTTATTGCCTCATTATTTTTTCCACATTATTGGTAGGTTACTCTCGACAATGTTGCTTCCAATGATTTAAATGAGCCTGCTGCCATGGAAGTTCCCAACACTCCATCCAGCAAACTTGATGCTGTGGCCCTTAATGCTGGAAGCAGTTCTCCTGCTGTGTTGAGTACTGCACAAGCTAATGTTCCTGAGGCTTCCTCTTCTCCATCTGGTCTCAAGAGAGCCACTGTGTCAATGGATTCTCCACAAACTTCGACTACAAAAAATCTTAAGAGGAAAGCCATCAAGAAAGAGAAAACCAACTGACTTGGTCTCTTATCTTCTGTGATCCTCATGTTATTCTTTGTCATTATGTATTACCTAGGTGTTTCTCCCCTTTATAGTTAAAGGTGGATTAAATAAGAAGTGATTAGGAACTTATATTGCTTTTCTGTCAAATATTTGTTTGCTGATCAAACAAAGTGGATTGCTTCCATGATCCTTTTCTTCTTGTTATTAAGTAGTAATTGTATCTATCTCTCTATCTATTTATGTATTCTGCATGTACTCTTGATTATCCTTACAAGAATGGTATGTAATGTCCTTGGATTTAATGTTATAAAATACTGAGTGTTTGTAATTTGGCCTTTCTATCTATTATTAGCTATCCTTTTATCTCCTTCCTATGCAGATCTTTAAGCAAAAGGTGGTTGTTTTTTAAGGTTTAGAATATTTTATAATGACAATTGATTTAGCTATTCATCTTCTTCTTTGCCATATTAAAATCCCACTATTAGTCTATTGTACACGTCCAAACCAGTTCCCCATCATGATATGTAACCCTCATAACTAACGTGATATTCTCCACTCCTTACTTCGACCAAGCAACATAGTTCAAGTACCAAAATACATTCCCACCTCATATTAAGAAGTTGATATTCTTCTACACATGGTCTCTATTAACCATGAATATAAAAATCATATAAAATAAACATATATCACTTGTGCTTTTTTTCTGTGACATAAACTTACGTGATGCAAGCATGATTTAACTCTTTATTTCATGACATCATCCAAGACTGTCTTGATTTTCTTTGACTGTCTGCTTTCCTTCATCATTCATATCAGCATACTCCAAATCCATATTCTGGTTTATGACTTCTATTTTCATTGTTTAACACTCCTTCTCAATGTTCTTTCATCTTTTTTCTCATCTATTCCCATTTAACTGAATGGACATGTTTTCATCCATTATATACTTCTTATTGGTTCTTTTTGTTTTCAGCAACTCTTCTAACCTTTCTAACAACAACTCTGCTATTGCTTAAACAACCAAGTTCTTCAATATTCTCAAATGAAAGATACAAAGCATAACACCAAGAGAACCTGGTTTCCTATTGTTTCTAACTATTATAATTGTCAGTATCTTTTTACTTTCTTTTCGTATTACATTAATATGCAGATGGCTCATCTTTTATGCACATTTCTTTTTGATCCTTACATCGTTCCTATTATAATATGTCCTGATACGACTTGACCTCATGTTCCTCTTATGTAAAACCTTCGTGGGACCTTTGAGACCGGGGAAGTTCATACTTAAACAAAGAAATGTTGTTCAAGAGAATGGTCTTCGACATCACGATCTAAGCGGTATTCTTTTCTTACAATTAATCTTAGCTCATTTAAATTTATTGTACAAAATGACTGATGAATGTTTAATCTCTTACATCTTGAGACTCATCTTCCTCTCATGAATGTTTGCAATATTGTACATTTATGGCTTTGTGGTGTTATATTTATCGCTATTATTTGCTTAAATCCTCAACTCTCGAATCAAAGCGTTGTGTTATCTGGTTAGTATTAAATGCTAATTTACGAGTGTATGTCTAACTACTTGCCAATACCATTTTGTTGATCCATGAGACTTCTTCCAAGGTGTAGCTGCATTTAATCCAACCACTTGTGAAATTCCAGGACACCAGCATAAATCAGTTCATCAAGTTGCTGGTTATTCAATAAATCCTTTACTGGGCACATCACATGTTGCTCTTCATTCATTTAATCCCATTTCTTCAAAAGTGATCGCAGCAGAACTTATCCCCATCACTTCTCGAGATAAGACCAACGATGTGCACTCACCAATTACCTCCTATTTGATTTTTGTTGTCTCTACTTAACTATTTTTCCCATCTCATAACTTGCTGATATTTGTTATCTGGCTCCATCAATTTTATTCAAGATGCAGATGCACTAAATCCAACTACTTCTGATCAACTTCCTGAAAATTCAACAAATCCTCTTTCAGTATTGCCACAACTTCCTTCTTCAGTTACACCACCTGCGGTGTTGACCAATTATCTGTTGCTAATAATGAAGCTCCTCAAGACACACTCCTTCAACCTGTACTTCCAATTAATGGGATCGCGCTCCCGAAATACCAACATCTAATCAAACAACGATAAATTTTATTCAAGATCTGGATGCACTCAATCCAACTACTTACGATCAACTTCACGAAAATTCAACAAATCCTCTTTCGGTGTTGCCACAAGTTCCTTCTTGATTACCCCACCCATGGTGTTGACCAATT
Organism: Oxytropis ochrocephala; assembly: GCA_020916435.1. Taxonomy (NCBI): domain Eukaryota; kingdom Viridiplantae; phylum Streptophyta; class Magnoliopsida; order Fabales; family Fabaceae; genus Oxytropis; species Oxytropis ochrocephala. Next base: position 54,450,643 of record CM037095.1, read on the forward strand.
ATCTGTTGCTAATAATGAAGCTCTTCAAGACACACTCCTTCAACTCTGTACTTCCAATTAATGGGATCACTCTGAAATACCAACATCTAATCAAAGATTGTCACCAAATTCTACTCCATTACAATCACCAAGTGGTATTCCACAACTCTGTCTAATTCTCATTTATGATTAATACAAACTTATATTGAAGCTGATTACTCTATTTATTTGACATATGTGCTTCATGAAGTTTCTTATTGGGATATTGGAGATGCAAAACACGTATGCCAATTTTGTGGTGCATTGATGTGGTTTGAGGAAAGAATCCAAAAGAATTTTAAGCCTCGCTTTCCAAGATTTTCTTTGTGTTGTAAGCAAGGAGAGTAACTTTGCCTCTCTATGACCCTCCTCACGAAATATTGTATGATCTATTTCATAAACATGATAGGAGAGGCAAATTTTTTTTGGCAAACATTCGATCCTTCAATAGTATGTTCGCCTTTACCTCGATGGGAGGAAAGATCGATAAAAGCATAAATAACGGTGGTGGACCTCCAGTTTTTGTCATAAATGGAGAAAACTATCATCAAATTGGTAGCTTACTCCCCCTTCCAGATAATGAACCAAAATTCGGCCAGCTTTATATACATGACACCGACAATGAAGTATCCAACCGAATGTCTGTTGTTAGGTATTATCTACCCAATCGTTTTCTATTCACATGTTATTATGTTGTTTAATTGATTTATTAATTTCTGCTTGATTATAGGATGGATGATGATGATATAAACTTGAGAATGTAAATTGTCAGCGATATAAAGCAATGTCTTGATTTATGTAATCCATTTGTAAAAACATACCGAATGGCAAGACATTTGCTCTCTCAAAGATCCTCAACCAACAATTAAACTTCGTCTTTTGGGAAAAAGAAATCGAGGCGGTAGGCAATACAACTTACCAGCGGCCGTAAGTCGACTTTAATTGTTGGCGATTTTGATCTCTTTGGATTTGATAGGGATGTTATTGTGAGTACTCATTCGGGATTGTTGCAAAGAGTTCTGTTTTGAGTCTTTGCATATTTACCCTGCGAGTACCACTTTATTGTTTCCTCATGGGGAAGATGGTTTTTCAGAGGGTATTGAGTTCGGAATCGATAACAACGCAGCAAAGTCATAAAAGAGATCATCTCACTATTAGAGATCAAGCTAGCATATAGAATTCATCACACGAGAAAATGATAGAGGTGTCCTTTTATTTTCTGGTCGTTTATTCCAACAATTTTTGGTCGATGGTTATACGATGATTGAATCTTCTAGATTGAGGTGGGTTAAAAACAACCAGGTAGAACTGAGAGCTGATGTTTACAGAGGTCTTGAAGAATCTGTTCTGCGAGGTGAGAGAAACACCTCCACAACGGGTAAAAGAATTATTTTGCCGGCTACTTTTGTAGGGGGACCCCGTTATATGATCCAAAATTATCAAGATGCCATGACAATTTGTAATTGGATTGGATACCCTGAACTATTCATAACCTTCACCTGCAACCATAAATGGCCAGAGTTATCAAGGTACTTTTCCAAAAATAAGTTGAAGTCAGAAGATCGTGCTGATGTGGTATGCCGAGTTTTCAAAGTAAAGCTTGATCAATTGATTAAGGATATAAAAAAGGGAGATATTTTTGGTCGTGTTGTCGCAGGTAACTGTTATCTATGTATTCTTTGTTTTTTAATATATATTCAATGTGTTATAAATTAAGAATGTTTTACTCATTGATTTGCAGTTATTTACACGGTTGAATTTCAAAAACGTGGTCTTCCCCATGCCCACATCTTAGTCTTTCTTCATTCATCTTCTAAATGCAAGGATCCTAATGACATTGAGAAGATTATATGTGCTGAAATTCCTGATAAAGAATCTGATCCACAGTTATTTGAAATTGTTTCTACATCCATGCTTCATGGACCTTGTGGAGTTCAAAATCCAAAATCTCCTTGCATGGAAAACAAAAGGTGTACCAAACATTTTCCAAAGAAATACTGATGACAAGACGTCAATTGATTGAGATGGTTATCCTCTTTATAAGAGAAGAGACAATGGAGTTTTTGTTGAGAAAGGTCAATCCTTTTTGGATAATAGGTTTGTTGTGCCTTACAACAAATCTTTGCTTTTGAAGTATAGTGCTCATATAAATGTTGAATATTGTAACCAATCTAGAGCAATTAAGTATCTCTTCAAGTATGTTAGCAAAGGACATGATAGAGTTACAACAAATTTTTATGCTTACAGTGATTCCAACTCGACAATGGAATTGTTGATGAAATCAAGTTGTATTATGATTGTAGATATCTAGCCTCATCAAGCTGCGTGGAGAATATTTTCGTTTGACATTCATTATAGAGAACCATCGGTAGAAAGACTCCAATTTCATCTCCCGGTGAACACTTGATTATTTATAGAGATAATCGGTCTATTCAATCTGTTCTTTCTAGGCCAAGTATTGGAGCTTCCAAATTTTTGGCATGGATGGATGCAAACCAAATATACCACAAGCAAGAGAAAGTGACTTATCTTTGAATTTCCAACAAAATTTGTTTGGAATGATGAAAAGAGAAAATGGTTTCCACGTAAAAAGGATATACCATTGGAAGACTTCATTATGTCCCTCCGGAGCTGGGAACTCTACTATTTAAGAAGATTGTTGAATCATGTTAAGGGAGTCCAGTGTTTTGAACATATAAGAAAGGTTGGAGATTTTGTTCATCCAAATTTTAAAGATGCTTGCTATGCATTGGGTTTATTAGAAGATGACAAAGAATACATAGATGGTATCAAAGAGGCAAGCCATTGGAAGTCTTGGGCACTTTCTTCATAGAAATTGTTTGTTGTACTTTTACTATCTGCACAAATTACAAGACCTGAGGTTGTTTGGGATGCTACCTGGTTCCATTTAGGTGATGACATTTTGCATAGGCAACGATCCATTTTACGATTTCCAGGTTTGCTTCTACATCTTTTGCAAGTTGTGTTACTCAAATTTGCCCTTCTTACAAAAATTATAAATGCATTTATTTTTTATTACAGAGTTACAATTGTCTGCTGATGAAATAAAGACATTTACTTTGGTTGAGATTAATAAGTTGTTACAGAGCAATAATATGAGTCTTTCTGATTTTACTACTTTACCTCAACCTGATGAAGATATTCTTGGAACAAATCAAAATAGGCTTATATTTGATGAGATGAATTATGATAGAATTAAGCTACAGGTTGAGAATCAACGGTTGTTAGCATCAATGACAGATGAGCAAATCAACATTTATGATAGAATCATGTCAAGGGTAAATGAAAAAAACACAGTTTTTTTTTTTTTGAGTGGGTATGGCGGAACAGGGAAGACTTATATTTGGAGGGGATTGACAACTGGTTTAAGATCACAAGGAAAAATTGTTTTGGCGGTTGCTTCAAGCGGTATTGCCTCTCTTTTAATTCCCGGAGGTAGGATACTCACTCTAGATTTGCAATACCACTCAACCCAGATGAGTTTTCAACTTGCAACATAAAACAGGGGGCAGCACTTAGAGAACTCATTCGTAGGTGTTCATTGATTATATGGGATGAGGCTCCAATGACAAACAAAAATTGTTTTGAGGCTCTAGATCGAATTTGCAAGATATTTTGAGACCTTCTCATAGTAACAGATTTAAGTGTTCCTTTTGGAGGTAAGGTTGTTGTTTTAGGTGGGGATTTTACGGATACTACCGTTATACCTAAGGAACAAGGCAACAAATTGTGCATGCCACAATCAACTCTTCTTATCTATGGAAAGATTGTGAGTTTTTAACGTTAACAAAAAATATGAGATTATTGCATGGTACATCTAATGCAAATCTTTTCAAGCAAGAGAATTTCTTGATTGGGTTCTAAAGATTGGAGGCGGGACAATTGGGGTAGAAGATGATTCAAATATTGTTGTTCGGATGCTAGAAGAGTTGATTATAAAGATTGATTCAACCAATTCAAGCAATTGTTGATGCAATATATCCTTCGTTCCTTGATAAGATGCATGATCCTTCGTTCTTTCAAGAAAGAGCAATCTTAGCTCCTAGAAATGAAGTTGTTGATGAAATCAATAATCATATGTTTGTCTTTGATTCCAAGTGATGAAAAGATATATCTCGGTTTAGATACGCCTTGCACCAATAACTCTAATGTTGACGCTTATTGACGACATTCACACATCTGAATTTTTAAATACAATTGTTGCCTCCGGTCTTCCAGTCACAAACTTAAATTGAAGATTGGCGTTCCAATTATGTTCTTTGAGAAATATTGATCACTCTTTCGGTTTATGTAATGGAACTCGGCTTATTTTAACAAGGTTGGGTAAATTTGTTATTGAGGCGATGGTTTTGTCGAGAAACAATGTCGGTTCAAAGGTATTTATACCAAGGCTATCGTTGACTCCATCCGATCCTCGAATTCCCTTTAAATTTCAAAGAAGACAATTCCCTATAGTTGTTTCCTTTGCAATGACTATCAACAAGAGCAGCGGCGATCTTTGAAAAATGTGGGCGTCTTTTTACCACAACCGGTTTTCTCACACGGTCAATTGTATGTGGCCGTTTCAAGAGTTACTTCAAAAAAGGTTTAAAAATCTTGATAATCGATGATCAAGGAAATTCAACAGACGATTACCTCAAACGTTGTCTACAAAGAAGTTTTCCATCGGCTATGTTAGGTAATTTCCTTATTCATTCAATTATGTAATTTGTTCAACTTAATTATATATTTTCTTTAAACTAAGGTGGTGTTTTCAAAAACCAGCCCAACGATCCAAATTAAAAATAATCCACCCCAATCAATACGTGAGAAAAAAAAACGATCCGTTTATTTCTCTTCCTCTCTTATCGTTGATCCCTTTCATAACTTTACTATTTCGTTTCTTGATGGCGCAAAGAGTTCTCGGTTCGTGATTCTTCATCGCCGTTGGTTAGTACTCTCCTCTCTAAATCTCTCTTCTCTTTAATCCGTGTTGTTGTACACTCTTTCATTCGTTTACGTTTTCTTCGTTGCCTCTGTTAAATCGCTAATTTTGTTTTTGAGGACATTCCGAAGTTAGGGTTCCATTACATGCACAATCAATTTCACACTCGCGACAAATCAAATTTCTTTGATTCAACCTGGTCACGAGGTTTCATTAAATGTAGTCAAATTTCACCATTGTTCAAATGCATAAATTTTCATCCATGTATCTTATCCATTCCATTTAATCAACGATCATCGATTTTTGATAGTTCGTAGTTTCACATAACAATCGTTGGTTTTGCTTTTCATTTTACATTATTCAATTCATAGTTTATGTGTTTCTGTTTTTATATAAATCGTTTTAATGAATCCTACATTTTTTCTAACATCCGTGCTCCCATTTTGATTAAATTTGAGTTTCTTTGGTTGTCTCTCGATTTTTTTATTCTATTGTCACCTCTATTGTGATGCAACTTTCTTAATATTGCATCATTTCCTCTTATTCTATTGTTACTAATCCTTTGTTCCGCATGTTGATTGATGATTTATTTCTCAAGTAGTTTTTTTGTCCTATCCTTAAGCTGACCAAATTATTTCCACTTTCCTACTGAGTTTTTTTGTTACTTATTTATTGACTTATTCATACTAATTTGTCTTACTTTTTTTTCAGCCATTGGTTGGTCAAATTTCACAATGAGGTATGCCTTTGTATTTCGGATTGATAAGTTTTTATAACTATTGACACTAGCAATTGTATGTAGATTGAACTCCTCTTTGAATTGTTTCTGTTTCATTGTAAACTATGTCTTTTTGAGGTGGTATGTGCAGCCAAGACTTTGCCAATGAAATCCCTACATACAATACCAGAGAACCCCTTTCCCAATTGCCTATCAAAAGCAGCATCCACATTTATCTTAACTCTTCCTCTCTTTGGAGGTTGCCATTGAATGTGTCCAGGTTAAGCAGAGCACCCGTTAAACACCCAGGAGTGGTTTCTTGAGCTTTAGATATTCTCGAACATTAAGTTTGAGCAATAATCATAGCTCCCAAGGGGTTTTGGGTGTTGGTCATTAAACACCTTATCATTCATAGTCTTCCAAATAGACCACAAGTAATAGAAGAGATGGGAGATACCAAGTTGTTGATCTCTGCCAGTAGCTTTCCAAAACCTTGTGACTTCTAGAAGCCAATTAGCTAGGGTAGAGAGATTAGAACACTGTGGAATAGGGTATATACCAAAGCACCAAACCATAGTGGAGTAGTCCATGGTCATAACAAGAGCAAGTGTTCCACGGTTTAGGCTCAAGTTACATGTCTTTTGATTAATTTATTATCATTTTAGACGTGTCACAAGTTAGGTCATGATGACTATTGGTTGTTTGTTTAAACTGTACTAAATGGCTCATAATTTTTCATTATCATTTAATATGTCAAATGATTCCTTGAAATTTAGCTATGGTTCTTTGCAAATTTCTGAATTGTTATGTGTAGTCTATGAATTCATCCTTGTTTGTATTGATAGGAATCGATATGATTGATGTGTATGCGTCTGTGGATGAATGTTTTGATATCCTAATTCATTCAATATATGTTTAGTTTTTCTGAATGTGTGCCCAAGAATGGTTAATGATCACATAAGCTAAGAGCCCATATGTAAAGGTAAATATAAAGCGATGTCTTTTGGTTGTTATTGATAGTAAAAACCTTTGAAGCAACTTAGGAGACCGGTATTTAGAGGAATCAATATGATTGATGTGTATGCGTCTGTGGGTGAATGTTTTGATATCCTAATCCATTCAATATATGTTTAGTTTTACGAATGTGTGCCCAATAATGGTTAATGATCGCATAAGCTAAGAGCCCATATGTAAAGGTAAATATAAACCGATGTCTTTTGGTTGTTATTGATAGTAAAAAACCTTTGAAGCAACTTGGAATACCGGGATAACCAAGCACATCAAAAGTAGGGGTGGTGTGATGGTGAGTTATTTTTTTACATACCTTTGCTAATCTTACCGTTTTGATATATTTTGCTAAGGCACTTACTTTTCTCAACACTTTTTTGCAGCACTTTCCTATGAGGGTTGGAAGATTAATACCAGATGCATTGGATGTGATGGAGGTCTATGATCCTGATACGGATCTCCACCGGTTTTTTCGGTTGCACGTTGTTAAAAGAAATAGTGGAGAAAAGTATCTTCGTGGTTTTGAATGGCGAACCTTCTTGGAAAAAAATGCTATGCGGGTTGGAGACATTATAGAATGGCAAATTCAGGGCTTTCCCATTGAGGTGGATGTGATGATCGTAAGGAAGGAAGATCAACGCAAGTTTGGATATGGCCGTAAGAAAAGAAGATTGGCATAACGATCATGTCAATTAACTTTTGTTTTTCTTTGTGATAAATTATAACTTTTGGTGTTAACTTTTTGTGTTTTGATGACTATTATCACGCAATTAATTTTGCTTATGAGCGTGTTCAAATTAAGCTTGTGACTTGATGTAGACAAAACTAATTTTAAACAGGTTTCCTTTTATGCTTTACAATTTACTTTTCGATGTATTGCCTTTGTGTCTATCTTATGATCCCCCAATCTTCCATAACAATTAAACCAAATGCGGTCCATCAATCGGATGATACGAACAAATGGTTTAACAGAGTAGATACGTTTTTTTTAAAAGAGAATGGATAAAGCCCAATAAATTACAAGCAAATCGTGAAAGGAGATAAGTTATAGTGGTTCAACTGGTGGGGGCTATTGTGATTCACAAAATATCTTAAAAAAAACAACACAAATATATTTCTAAATAATATTACAACTGTGTTGTATTATGTTATTTATGCCCAGTTATAGGATAAATACACTTGACTTTATTCAACAGTGTTAGTGGAAATAACTGATAAAAGAATAATTACAATAGCTACTTAAAAAAATATTTACAAATCTTGATAACTAATGATGAAGGGAATTTGACAAACCAAACCTCAAACAATGTCTACAAACAAGTCATTTTCTCATTTTATTATAGCTTTGTTTGCCTTAATTAGATGGTTTTTTTTTTTTTATGTCAACACAATGGTTTTTTTTTTTGGTCAAATGGACTATGATTTCAATTCATTGTAACTATGGGCTAGGCCCAAACCATACATCCAGGGGGTACATGAAGTAAATAAGTAAGTGGAAATAGTGGGGCGGGCTTAAACTGAGGTGTTTTAGCCCAAATTCAAAATAATCCACCCAGCCCAATACACTATAGACAAAAAGAAAGCAACGGCTTATTTCTCTTGCTTTCTCATCGTTCTTCCTTTTCAATCCTTTACCGTTTCCTTTCTTCAGTAGCAGCGATCCATTCTTCCCGTTTCTTCATCAGGTTAGAACTCGACTCTCTAAATCTCTCTTCTCTTTGATCGAGTTTTTCGTTGCCTCTGTTAAATCGTTCCATTTTATTTTCATCGCCATTCCGAAATTAGGGTTCCATTTGTCCGTTTTATTTCGTTCACAATCGTTTCTGTTTGTTTGTGCTTTACATTGTTCTAAACTAATCTGCATACTATTATACTTATCGTATCTTTTGAATTTAATCTATGCTCTGCTTTTTTTCCCGTTATGGATTTTTCCTTTCAAGGTTTAGAGTTAGTTCCTTTCTATGCGCACTGTTTAATTGACATTCATTTTTATTTACATGTAATGAACTCAGATTGTCTCGTGCATAATACATTGCTTTCCTGTGATTAGTGTTTCCATTACTATTTTAGAGTTGGAATTGTTTAACATGTCTCAGCAATGATTCTCAGGAATTTGTCTATGCTCTGCCTTTTTTTCAACATTAGTGACTTCAGGTAGTAAGAAAAGGCATTTTTAATCGTACATGTAAAAACAAATTTTGAATAAATTCTGTTCCAGCTGGAAATGGAGGATAGACATGGAACAGATGCTATGCTTTATCAAACATGAGGTTCTATTATGTGGAAATTGTGTTGGCCATTTCTGTTGCATTATAAGTAGAATCCAATTGAGTTAACTTGGATGATTGAGTTATGCCGCATGATTATGTATTATGTTGATAAAGATACCATGTATATGACTTTTTAATATGATTGTGATTTGTCATTTGGATGTGTATTCATAAGAGATTTAATGCTTTTTTGGTAACTTCTTATCATATATATATATTAAAAACCATAGAGGCACCTCTTAATATTATCTGCAAGAGCCAAGGTGTTCTGATTTCCTTTATATAGGCATACATTGTTAATGCAGTTTCATTGTCATGGTACTCACAATTTTGTTAGTTGTATTGGTCTATAGTAGTTTAATGTCATTCTAGCCATGACTTGACTGTATATCTTTTAATGGTAATGTTTTTCTTATCCATCTCTTTCATATTTTAGTCTGAACTAACCTTTGAGTTCGTTTTCTTCTTTTCTTAATTTGTATAACTGCAATTGTTTTTTGCCTGATATATGCTACTAAATTTTATTTTATTTTCTGGTTTGGTTTGGTTTTATATTAACAATTGTTCTTTTATCTTTGTAGTTTTCCTTATGTCTTGTGCCATGGCATAACTTTACCTCTATACACTTTAGTATGCTTTACTAATTAAACAATGGTTTGGTTAAAACATTATATTTTCATTGTATTTGCTTTCAATTGTTAGAATTGTTGGTAGTTATTCATACCCTGTATTTGTTTTCTTCTTTGGCCTTTTAATAGGTGATATTTCTTCCCAAAATTGTTGTAGTAATTCCATCCTATTGAACTATTTCTTTGTTTTAGAAATTTATCCAACCTCCTTTTTAGCATGCGCCAATTCACCGAATCTGGCGCTGGTGAGTGCATGATGCGCCACGGTGTCGGTGCTGTGCAGTGCGGAGAGGCGCCAATTCCACGGGAATTCGGCGCCGTGGTGCGTGTGTGTGTCTAGGCAAGTGTGGCACGGTGCGTTGTGTGGGCGCCAATTCCTTACAATTTTTGGCGCTGGGTGCGTGCCTCGGTGTGGGTGTGTCTTTGCGAGTGGTACGGTGAAGGGGCGCCGGTTGCTAGAAACTTGGCGCGCAAAGTGAGACAATGTGTGCGTTCTTAGTCACTATTCTTTTGGTTTTTTATACATTGCTTCTTTTATTTTATCTACATTTGCGTCTCTTTATACATTTTTCTTACATAATTATTGGACCAATTTTGTTACTTATTATTTTACTGTAATGCTTAGAGGATGCTAGGTCATTTCTATTATCATTATGTTCCTAATTAACTCATTTTTAAATGCACAACTTCTAACACAGTTTAGTCTTCTCAAATACAAGAAATATTGTGTTGTGCCATCTCTATAAAGTTAATTCTTTTTACATTGAAGTCTCCTTCCTCTCTCACACCCCTAATTAACGGACCAAAATACCCCCAAAAAATAACAAAAGCACATTTCCATCTCACAATTCATATTTAAGGAAAAATAACTAAAAAAAAGGAGAGAGTGATTCTTCCATTGGGGTTGTGGATGGAATGTTTGGGTTGATGTTCCTCCAACATTCCATCCACCACCCGAGTGGATGAATCACCACCCCAAACATTCCATCCTCATCCTCGAGTGGACGTGCCACCCACCATGACAATAGTAAGTCAATGCTTATTTTTTTGTGGTTAGGCTTGCATTGTTTCCTTCCAATTGCATGATTGTTCTTTCTATTTTGGCCTCAAAACAATTATTGTCATCTTTGTTCTTTCTTTTGATTTTGTAAACTTAACACAAACATTGACACGTTAAGTTTTGTATTTAATATATCTTAAAACAATGCCCCCACCTTCCATGGAACCTCTTTAATATAACTTAAAGCATTGTCCCCAAGTAATGAACTGAATTGTCTGCATATAACACATTGCTTTGCCTTTGATTAGTGTTTCCATTACTATTTTAGAGTTGGAGTTGTTTAACATGTCTGCATAACTTTTTGAATTGCTTTGCTAGCTTCGTTACAATGTCATCATCCAACAAAGGAAAAGAAGTCAGATCTGCGAAGCTCCAAAAGTATTTATCTCTCTCTCATTAATAATTCATGGGAATCAAATATTTTTCTTTCTTACCTTAATGTATCTTCAATCTTGCTCTGCATTTCTTATTTTAGAACTTCGAGTCTTCCACACGGGTCTTGTCCATGTTATTGGTTCCTCATCATCTAGCTCATCCTCTTCTTCATCATCCGACTCACGATGAGTCACCTTTTTTGAGTTGGAAAGGAGGGAAAAAATGATGGTCTGCAATCATCAAAGAACTCAGTGAAAAACAGAGGTATCCAATTTTTTCCTACCTTAGTTCCAAGAATTTTAATTGTGTATTACCTATCATTTTAGTTATTGATTATGTCCGATTTGTCTTTGCCTCCGTTCATTGTTGTTTCTTTATTTTTGAGCTTGATTCGTTGCATGACGACGCACCAAAATGACATGATGTCCGGGAAGTCTAAGGCTAATGATCCTCACTCTCCTCCATCAAATCTTTGTGTTCTTAGGACATTGCTCCTTTAAAGTGGGAGCGAACAATTTCCACTATATATCTGCAAAAATTCTTGTGTGATGGTGAGTTTTTTTATCTAGCTTTTGAGTTTACATCCACGTATTTATTATGTCATTTATTTTACATAACTTTTTATTTATTTCAAACCAAAGCATTTCCCTATGAACATTGGAAAGCATATACGCTTGATGGAGACCATCACTCTCCATGATAATGCAACTCGAAAAACTTATGGATGTTGTATTCGAGTCTTTGAGAGAGTTGATAAAAATGGTGTCCGTGCACTAACGCAGCGAAAAATATTTGCATGGGAGGGTGTGGTTAGATTTTGTAAAAGAACAAGGGTGAAAAAAGGGGATATTCTCAAGTTGGAGATTAGGGACTCACCTATTACTATTTTTGTTGATGTTGTAAGGGCTTAATTGGAGTGCAAGTGAAACTTCTATTTTTGCTTCCTTTTTAGGTTGTATTACTAAGTTTTTAATATTATTATCGTTTTTGTATTGACTTAAGACTACTTCTATTTGCTTTTTGGGATATTTAACTTATAAGTTTTTTGTTATGTCTAAACTTATAAGGTTAGGGTAGACAAAATTATTTCTATTTACTTTTAAATGAATCGAACTTTATGTCCATCTCCGACCCCATCTTCCCGAATGATTGAAAGCGTGCGCTTCGTCCATCGGACGGTCACCGCACTAGTATGAATGAATATTATGAAGTACATAGATTTTTCCCTCTACTGATAACACAATCTAACCTTTAATCTCATCACTACTAGAAAAAAGGCTTTTTATATCGGTTAAAAAAGGCTTTTCATATCGATTAAAGAATCGATATAGAAAAAGGGATATTAAAAGCAGCGCTTTCTATATCGGTTAAAGAACCGATATGGAAAATGTTTTTAATATCGGTTCCCGAGTAGAACCGTTATGGAAAGTCAGTTTTTAAACCTATAAAACGCTTTTTTTATATCGGTTTCTTAGTTAAACCGATATTGAAAATCACTTTTTATATCTGTTATTTAAAGGAACCGATATGAAAAGTCTTTTTTTTTTTAAAAAAAAATAAAAAATTCCTCAATTGGATATACAGCAAACAACAAAATCACAACAAATACAATATTTATATAAAAATACAAAGATCTCAAATTATACTCAATATCCATATCCAAATACAAAAAACGAATCTAATACACACACTATCTATATTTTACTAACCACTAAAAAGCAAGAAAGAGCTAATGAGTAAACATATACATAATAGCTTAGCCCTTAGTAACTACTCAAACCATAAGTGAAGCAAGAAGCAGCTAATAAAGACACATTACACCACAACCACAGACACATGTGCACGTGTAAGCTCACTTCTGAGAGAATAAGAAAGAGCAAGACAGTTACCATAACCCCAAGCAAAAGACTTGCTATAAACAGATACAAGAAGTTGCCAAGAAATTGCAAAGCAATTGCATGGTCAATTTGTTCAAGGTCAAAACTTTTGATAGCATTGAAAAGCACCACTGAAGTAGCATCATTGACAACACCCTCTCCAAATACAACGCATACAGCTGATGAAAACTTTCAGACATGAATCAAAATCCAATTGATTTTTATTTAGTAAAAATAATCAGTAATGAATGACAAGTTTTTCTTTTGGTTCCTTTCTCAAAGAATTTTCTATTGCATTCCCTGTGTATTTGTATGCCTTTGAAGGGAAAAAGAATTCCTGTTTGATCTTCCAGTGTCCGCGCGGATCAGAAGAAGGTGGCACAAATATGTGATGGAACTGTTGACATCATAAGTTTTATTCATTTCAGAATTCTTCAATCATATGAATTTAAGATAATCTGCAATATGTGAAGTTAGGAACAGAATATGTCAAAAACTATTACTTGGTAGACATCATAGTCAGAGTTCAAGATAAAATATGGTGTTGATATAAATCTCAACGCATATTGCGGAAAGAAGCACTGCATGGAAACATACCAAGTCTGGAAAGGAAAACGCATTGACGCATTTTTTATTCAGGTTCTGCTCTATCCCCTGTTGCAGAAGAGACAAGACATTGTCATGTAAGCTTGCATTGGCTATTACACACTTTTCTTTCTGTTAAGTAATTTGAAATTTGAATATAGATATGTGGATTCCTTTCTCTATTTACAACTTACAAGTACTAAATAAGAGTAATGTTAAAAATATCCATTTCGCAATTACCCACTATAAAGCAAAATTCTGCCTAAAGGAAAGCAAGTTCAATCTCCCCTGACAACTACAGACATTCTAGAACTAGAAGAACGTCTTCAGATTGCATCTTCAATAAGAAATAAGTCAGATCTCTTAAAAGAATTTTCATCTCATAGCTTCAGAATTAACATAAAAAACTAGGAAGCGGCTGAGACACATAAAGAAATATAACAAAGGTTGTGAATCATCAACATTAACAATCATGATCATGCTATCAGCAACATTTATCTTTATGCTACATAACTAACCAGAAAACACTAGTCTACACTCTAAAACTTAGTTCAACTAAACTATCTCCATCGCAATCCTCATCAACAAGGCAACAACAATATATTGGGAGCGTATATACAATATTAACCTACAACAAATGCGGACGAGTACCTTCCATAGAAAGGGATCTTAGCTTTGGTGGCATATTTGCTTCAACTGATCAAATGCACCAGCTCTAAATGTATCTGCACAAACTAAAGCTGGCTTCCAGCCTTTCTTCTGATGATAATATGCATATTTTGTACAAGTTGTGGTTTTTCCAGAACCTGAATTCATTTTTTTTTAAAACAAAAAAAACAATCATAAGTATCTATCAATGCTCGTAATCTCTTTTCATTCTGTAAAAAAGAGCAGAACAACTCATAAAAGCTGAGAATTGCTACATACTTCTCAGACCTTCTAATTAAACATAAAGAATCAGAAATTGAAGTTAATTAACTAGTAATAAAACCTTGTAAGCCAACAAACATGACGACACTTGCTTTTCCTCTTTTAGGAATAAAAGCGGGCTTTCCAGGATCCAGCATTTTGCAGAGTTCGTTAAACACCGCCTACAACAAGAAGCTATCATGCACGCCGGAGCAAAATTATAGGTATAGCCGTATATATGAAAACGAAGAAGAGAGAGAGAGAAGTTACTTGTTGGATGATCTTGCGTTTGTTGTGACCGGCGGCAAGATCGGAGAGGTTGACGATCTTCTTCTTCTTCCTCTTCGCCGTCGTTCCTCTTCTTCTTCCTCTTCGCCGTCGATTTCTCCTTCGTTTTCAGTGGGTTTTCAGTGGGTTTCAAGGCTAGGGTTTTCGGTGGGTTTTCAGTGAGAGAGAGAAGGAAGATGAAGCGTCGAAGGAAGATGAGGCGTGGGTGAATAAAATTTTAAGGGTAAAATCGAGTTTCCATATCTGTTTGAATAGGAGCCGATATGGATTAGAGTAAAATAGAGTTTCAATATCGGTTAGAATAGGAGAACCGATATAGATAATTCGCTTCATAATTTCAAAAACGCCACCGCCTCTTTTTTCATATCGGTTATAGTGTGAACCGTTATTAATTGCTGATGTAAAATCCATATTTTCCACTAGTGCATCAATCATATCTGTCTATGTTTACACAAAGCACGTGCATATCCCTTATTGTTAGGAGATTTATTTTTGTGGGGTCCATATATACTATGACCAACTCTTAATTATGTCATGAAAATCTTACTCTTTGGTCTATCTATCCACTCATGCAATACACGCCTCATTCATCAATTCACTGTTCTGAGTGTAAACTGACTGACTGACTGACTTGCAGTGTTGGAATGAAACTTTCAATTTGAATTTATAAGTTTTAATATACTTATGACATTAAACGGGAAGTTTCATTAATGACCCCTCTATCCATTAATATCAACGGCAAATTTCATTAATGACCCTCTATCCTTTAATATATATATATATATATATATATATATATATATATATATATATATATATATATATATATATATATATAAAGTTATTTGTAATTTTTCTTCATTAAGTCTAATAATGTAGTAAAAATCAGAAGAAAAAGAAAATGAGATTTAATATGAGATATGCATTTTCATTGCTACTCTCGTTGTCACTCCCTTGTTGGCTCTCCCGTTGGTTCTCCTATTATCACTCTCTATTGGCTCTCTCTGTTGCCTCTTACATTTATCGATCCCAATATCGATCTTTTCGTTGTCGCTCCAGGTTGTCACTTTGTCATTGTGCTCTCGTTGTCGCTTTCTCATTGCCGCTCCAGTTGTCGCTCTCGTGTCCGCTCCCGCGTTGCCTCTCCCTTTGTCGATCTCATTGCTAGTGTCTCGTTGCCGCTCCCCATTGCCTCTTCCGTTGTCTTCCCCGTTGTCAATTTCTCGTTGCCAGTTGTTTATATTTTGTATTTTAGATCATTTAATATTAATTTAATCATCTTAATTGAGTTATTTAATTATTCAAAAAATTGTTATTTTGAAATTTTTGATAGTGGTTTTTTTTGACAATTGTTAGTGGTTAAATTGATTGATTTTAGTAGTTTTAGTAGATTATAGGAAATAGTAAATTTTAGATCATTCTATATTAGTTTAATTATTTTTATTAACTTATGATATTATTAAAAAAAAGTTATTTTGAATTCTTTGATAGTGTTAATTTTTTTTGTACAATTGTTAGTGTTAAATTTGAAAAAAGTAATTTTTAAATTTTTGATAATAGTTGAAATTTTGATGAAAATTATTTTTAGTTAAATTGATTAGTTTTGTTACAAAAATTTGATTAGTTTTATTAATTTTAGTAGATTATATAATAAGTAATAAAAAATGTTTTTTTAGATTATTTGAAAAAAAACTAAAAGAAATAAGCATACAGTGCGACAGTGCCTCGACACGTCAGCTGATGGTGGCAATTTTTTTGTGATTTTTTTCTAAAATTGACAAATGGCAGCTGCAATCGCAACATTTTTTCGTGCCAGTGTCCTTTTCTTGGTAGTTTTTGTTTCGCGCGCGGTGTTCCCAATGATACCGCAGTGCAAACTTTTTTGTCTGCGTGTCAAGACTTTTTTTGCAATCATGCGATCGACTTTAGCGGCGCATCAACAACTTTTTTGTCTGAAAAAGTTGTTGCTTTTTTGGCTTTTAGTGAGGCTTTTACGAAAATAACCCAAAATATTGATAAATGATAATTTTCTAAGATGTCTACTATAGACATTTTTCTAGCACTTGATTTTATTACATTAGATTTGATTTGATTTGATTAGATTAGATAGATTTCTATCCGAAATAGAATTTCACTACAAACTTGACATGATCATTATTAATGACGGATTTCAAAGCAGAATGTTATACATCGTTGTAAATCCATAAAATTAGGAAAGTAAAATCACATTCAAGCTTTGGCTTAATCACCTTAAAACTAGGGCACCCAAAAAACATGAATCAAAAACAATTCTTTTCTAGAAAAAAAGACGTCACATTCCTTTTCTACTTTCTTCTTCGTTTTCCTTTGTGTTTTCTGATTTATGTTTTATGTTAACCAAGTATTTAGGAAGATGTAAAATTAGGGGCAAATGTGTCCCAAAAATGCTGAGACCAAATGTTTTATTTTTTGAACATTCTAGAAAATGTTTAATTAGGGACTGAGTTGGGCAAAAAAACATGATTACTTGTCACTTAACGTGCCACTTTTGCAAGGTTTAGTTACAAATTTAACATTGAATGGATGGAGACTAACTTGTCCCTCTTTGAAAATTTCATTGACTAATTTGTCACTAACGATTTGTCAACACCAATTTGTCCCCCGAAGAAATTTTCAATGACAAAATTAGGCCTCTACTCCTACTATAATTAGGTCATAAACTTTGCGTGACACCTTGAGTATCCTCACATCCTTGATTAATTTTTTTTTAATTTAGAGATCTTCGACTCTGCTCCAATGTTAGGAGAAAAGAGGTCTTGTTGACTAGTACAAGGTTCGACCGAAACGTAACTAGAGTCTACTCTCAATTTATTATTACACACTATCGAGAATCAAACTCAGATACTAAGCTAATATGCTCCTTTAAATAGTATGTGTTAACCACTCATACTCATCATTTGAGTTTCACAACATACAACTTTGATCCTGAGAACTCACTATATATAACACTACTATTACAACTTTGATCCTGAGAGAACACACTATAACACTAATAATTTAAGGTTTATTAAATTTCACTATCCTTCTCTACATGAGTTTTGTGGAAATCAAAACTTGTTCATCCAAGACACAAAGTCGGCGTTTTTGGCCAATTGAATTATGTCAAATCTGCTAAAAGAAAAAGACAATCTACTTACTATTGAGAGAAAGATTTCCATGTTGCAGTAAGACTTGGTGTACAACTGTTTCAGACCTATATAGTTAATTTCTGTACTCAGCCATTATTTTCCATGTGGGCCCACAAACTCACCTAACCAAACGACAGCTTCCTTTTTTTCCTCACTATAGTATATAGTACTCCATATATTTTATATCAACACATATGAAGGTACAATTTTTCTCCTCTCTATTTTTTCATTTGCTAACTCATTGAATTTTGCAATACCCTTTTGGCTGTTTTTGTGTGATCATCACTTTTATAACTTAGAACACATCTCCTAATGACCCGTTGATCTCTTAAATAAAAAACCCTTTTTGTCTTTTTTTTTTTAAACAGGGTGAGGATCAACTAAGTTCCTCATCAGTGAAACACTGAAATTATAGTTGTAGGATATACTTTAAAATTTCACCAATGGTTGAGAGTTAAGTCTGGTTGATTCAATCTTTATCATTCATAGCATTTTATACAGTATTTTATGGTCAATTTTAATGGTACACCGGTGAGTGACTTAATAGATTCCCCATCTTAGAAACACCATTTTTCTTGGTTGCATTGGTAATTTCAGCAACATAGGACGTCTAGTCCCGGGTTCAAACTTGGGTGTTTCCATTTATAATGTGCATACATGTTTATTTGCCATTTTAGTGTAAGTTGATCACAAAAAGAAAAAAAACTTTTTTGATAAACAAGGTAATTGCTGCACGTAAGCAGAGAAACTAACCCCTTAAAGTACTAAAATCTATTTAAGGGGTTGACAGATGTTTTTCCATGCACATCGGCCCAAAGTCAAATCATTGAATATATGATTAAGGAGCGCAAGTATCTACCACATGTGTTAAACCATGTTTGTAAAAATCGTACCCAAAAACACTTGGATGAGATGGTAGAGGTATCTTCCAGCTTAACCAAGGTCCAGGGTATGAATCCAGTCTTGGGCATGTACTAGTGTTAAATCTCTTGAGTGAGAGCTTTGTCACCCATTGTGGTCCTACCCAAATCGAGGGATTAGTCTCTACAATTGCGCGCAGAAGATACCAAATTTTTACCCAAAAAATGCTTGTAAAAACCCTTTTTTTCTAGTCTTTATTTAATTGGACAAAAAGGACAATATGTTGTCTCATTTAATATGTTACAAGCCACTATAAAAACTTTACATACAAATATGATTTCTTATAACATAACATTCAAATCTTAAATCACATGATATTGCATTTACTTCTCCCGTGTCTCCGCACACACTCTTCCTTCTTTGCCGGTACCCTTTCCATTCTTCCATTTATCCCTTCATAAACAAGCACCCTTTATTACTTCTTGTAGTTTGCACCATTCATAAATTCTCTACTTCCTTTGAACTTTTTCTTCCTTTGCACCATTCTATTCCTCTCTCTTTCAATTCTTGTGGCATTCTCTTGTTGTTAAGACAATTAGGTCAAATGGGTAGAAGGCATGTTCATGAATTGCTATTGTTGCTCTCTTTGCTAATATATTTGGTTGGTGCTAGTAATTGCTCTAGACACACTCAAGTTTTTCACATGAAGTCCAAGTCTCAAGCTTCTTCACCTCAAAGTTTCTTTGGATCCTTGCCAAAAGCAATGCCTAAGCCACCTTCAGGACCTTCAAGGGAGCATAATGGCATTCAATTACACAACACAAGGGGGAAACCATAGAGATAGAGAAATTGTTTTCTCTCGTTTTGAAGGTTTTAAATTGCGGTCACAGTTGCATCATGATCCCATCCCAGATAACATAGAGAATTGCAGTCAAATACAGCTTATGCAACTCTAATTGCAGTCGCGTTGCAATATCAGAGACACGAGAATTGCGGTCACGGACCTCACCTTTCTCCCACTGATCTGATTTTGAAAAAAAAAAATGTATATGTAATGTTTATGTTGTGTTGATAAATTTTGTTTTAACATTTTGTGTATTGTTCCTTCCCCTTCATTTTGGGATAATTTTGAGGTATTTTTTAAGAGACAAAGTTGCATATGAAATCCTAGAATGTCTACCACATTGCATTTATGGATTTCAGAAGTTTTGAGTTCATACATGTAAGTGAAACCTTGAGGATTCGAATCAAAATGTACTTTGTTCTTTAACTAGAAATCAAAGTTCTTGTACATATATGAAAGGAAAAAAAAAGTGACAAACTCTGAATTCAGTTATGCATCTACTACTTATGCTTAAATTTATTGCAACTTGTAAGATTTTTGTTTGTAAAAATAGCATTCCTCTGGATAACAAAATAGAATAAAAGCTTTCATGAACTTTGTTTTGGAATTTCAAGGAATTAAAATATGAAATATTAATTAAGCAAAACCTTCAGTTTATATTACACTATCAAAATCCCCAGCTGTTGGTTGCATAGGCAATTTTAACGACATGTGACTCTCGAAATTGAACCTAGGTGTGATCGTCTGACAGTATGTATATAGTGTTTATTTGTCATTTTGTTGCTCAACCAAAAAAAATTATCATTTTGTCTAAATTGAAAAAAAAAAAACTATCTTAAAAGGTACCCATCATTGATTGTATAATGGGCTTATGTGTAGAGGTAATTTGTTTCTTTCCAACATGCAGCATGTTATCCTCAAGTTGGAACATCTTTAGTTAAAAATTTGGTGATTACCATGGCCGGTCTTATGGGTGTGCTGGCCTGTGCACTAGCACAGGGCCTCACCCCAATAAATTTTTTTAAGGCCTCAATTTTTTACTACATCCGGTTCTTTTATAAGTAAAAGGTGGTCAACAAAGGTTGATGTATTTAGTCCAGATCGTTTCCCTCAATATTTTAGTTAAGATTGACCACATTTTACTTAGGATAGTTCTTTTTAAGTAGCTAGAAAATTGATATTAGTTTAAATTTGTATTGAGATGTTATTTACAATTTAAATAATGAAGTTTGAGTTTTTGATAAAATTATGATAAAGGCCCCGTTTTTAGGATTTGAACAGGGCCTCCAAATTGTTTGAGTCGGCCCTAGTGGTTACTAATGTGAGATAGTGAGTAATGTGATCTACGGTAGACCAGTTCTTCAAAATAGCTCAAAATTCCAGCAACCAACAATGCCCCTCATATGTAGAAGCTCATAGTTACCTAATTGACATGATGACTTAATCTGTGTCTTTTCGGTAAAAATAAAGAAATTGAAAGAGTTTCTCAAAATTCAACGGATAAAAATCTGTTGTCCCAAGCATCCTGTCTCACACCCTATCTCACAACTAATATTATACCACATCAATTAAAAATCCACGTCACTTTTACTTTTGACAATTACAACTAACGGGAGTCAAGAGGCAACCGTTAACCCCTTTATCCTTCTTTCCCTAATTCTTCACAGGCCTTTCAAGTACATTAATCAATTGAGAAAAGATTTCTCTTCTCCGAAGAGAATTTGTTACTTAATGATCATTGAAAGGACTTCGGTGAAATATAAAATGACAAGCCCTTAGGATTATTAAACTAAATTTAACAATAGAGGGAAAGCTAAATATGAAGAAAACATTTGCATCGCAGGGACCAGTTTATAAGGAAAAACCTTGTAGCAGATAGAATTGTCGAAAGGGTGAATAGAATAAGCAAAGAGACGGGACGTTGATGTGGGCGGAGGGGAGACTCAGAGCGGGACTCCGTTCTGGGCTAGCGACGGTGGAGGCGCAACACATTTGGGGAAGACAGTGGCATTAGAAATCCAGAGAATTGAGGCATGGAGATTGACGACATTGAAGAATCTCCATCTTTTGAACGTAATAGGCCTGTGAAGAATTAGGGAAAGAAGTAAGGAAGAGGTTAACGGCTGCCTTGACTCCTGTTAGTATTGCATGTCAAAATTTAAAGTGATGTGGATTTTTAATTGACGTGGCACAATATTAGTGGTGGGACAGGGTGTGAGACAAGATGCTTGAGACAGCAGACTTTTATCCACTGATGTCCCAAGCATCCTGTCGCACACCCTTTCCCACCACTAATATTTTGCCACATTTATTAAAAATCCACGTCACTTTTACTTTTGACAAGTACTACTAACAGAAGTCAAGAGGCAGTCGCTAACCCATTTATCCTTCTTTCCCTAATTCTTCACAGGCCTTTCACGTACATTAATCAATTGGGAAAAGATTTCTATTCTCCGAAGAGAAGTTGTTACTTAATGGTCATTGAAAGGACTTCAGTGAAGTATAGAATGACAAGCCCTTAGGATTATTCAACTAAATTTAACAATAGAGGGAAAGCTAAATATGAATAAAACATTTGCATCGCAGGGACCAATTTATGAGGAAGGAAAAACCTTGTAGCAGATAGAACTGTCGAAAGGGTGAATAGAATAAGCAAAGAGACAGAACTTTGCTGTGGGTGGAGGGGAGTCTCGGAGCGGGACTCCGTTCTGAGCTAGCGACGACGGAGGCGCGGCGCATTTGGGGAAGACTGTGGCATTAGAAATCCGTAGAAGTGAGGCATGGAGATTGACGACATTGAAGAATCTCCATCTTTTGAACGTAACAAGCCTGTGAAGAATTAGGGAATGAAGGAAGGAAGAGGTTAATGGCTGCCTTGACTCCCGTTAGTATTGCATGTCAAAAGTTAAAGTGATGTGGATTTTTAATTGACGTGGCACAATATTAGTGGTGGGACAGGGTGTGAGACAGGATGCTTGAGACAACAGATTTTTATCCAAATTCAACATATTTGTTTTCCCTGTATTTTGCTGAACTGGCACTGATTAAGTCACCCTCTTAGTTATGTGCACATGAAGGACAGTATGTTTCTACTTTTAAGGAGTGGGAATCAGGTGTTGTAGGAGTTTCGAGTAATTTTCAAGCATCGTTCCATTGTAAACCAAGTGATGCACTATAATACCTTAGCCATTAACTAGTGGCGATCTCACATCTACAGTATAAGGACAACACTCTCCTAATTGGTGAGTCTTTTATTCAAAATATATGGGTGTTAAAGTCTATCCTGAGGTCTTTTGAATTTGTTTCGGGACAAAAGGTTAATTTTTGAAAAAAGTTGTATGGGGGTGAATACTTAAGACTCATTTAATTCTATGGCTGCAGCTTTCCTTCATTGCAGAATATACTCTTCTTTGCTGAAGTATTTTGGCCTTCTGGTGGGAACCATCTCGAGAAGTCTAGTGACTTCGCAAAATTGATACTTTTCATCAACGGTTAGGAGGATGGAGGAATCAATATCTCAGTTTTGGGGGGAGATAGTTCTTTCAAACTCTGTCCTCAATAGTATACCTATATTCTACCTTTCTTTTCTTAAGATGTCGGTCAAGAATTGGAAAAATGGGGTGCAAATCTAGAGGGGCTTGTGGGGAGCCACCAAGACTGTTAATTAAATTTCTTGAGGAGGGTGGTCTAAAGTTTGTAAGCCTAACAAGGATGGGGATTGGGTATCAAAGATCTCAAATTTTTTAACCTTATCCACTTGGAAAGTGGAGATGGAGGCTATTGTAGGAGGAGCGTAATATTTGGAAAGAGGTCTTGATAGCTAAATATGGGGCCAAGTTGTTAATTCTAAAGACATGTCAAAAACGAGGTTTCTATACAACTCATCTTTGTGGTGGAATGACATCTGTTGGGTGGGAGCTAGCTCGACCCATGGTCCCCGCTGGTTTTCCCGATGGGGTTTTGAAGAAGTTGGGTAAATGCCTCGGTTCCAAAAAATGTCGATAGTTTATCAAATATGACGGTTCTCTCCTCACAATAACGTTTTTGTCACACCGAAGACTCAAACTTGAGACCTTGAGGTTGGATCCAAACTCAATTACCGCTCGGACCAACCCTTATTGGTAAGTTCATGTCTAATACTTATTGGAAAAATGTGTATAATATACCCAATGTGATGTTTCTCCAATAAAATCAGCCACTTTTTTTTTTGTATTTTTGTGGAATCCGCTATCTCAGCCAACTAAAATGTATTAATTTGTGTATTCACATCACATTGATTTTAAATTAGCAAAATACATTTGTCAGGTGTAGAGTAAATACAAGTAAGATTGAGTAAGATATTATTTTTTTCAAAGCTAACTTAGGGTCTCACTTAGTAGGTGAATTTCCCTCAGCCACGTAACAAACTTATATATTTGTATGTTTACAAGTGAGATCGGATAAATTACCTATATTTTTTGAAAGGTAAGTTAAGCCTCACCTATAATATATATGGTAAAAATATGCAATGAATGCTCCACGTGGTCACATGAATAACTAGGTAGTTCTTGTAGACATTTATAGCTTCTTTTTTTGTATTTTTTTTCGGTGGGTACACACAACAATTAAAGTTAATTGGTTCCTGAAAAGGATAACTTTGTTGGCTGGTTAAGCTGTCTCTAGTGATGTCTTGCTTTCAAAAGCCCCATGGGACTCTGTGAGAGTGAGATTATTACTTAAGGTCATTTTCAAAGACAAACCCCAAGTCAAAGGTCTTAATATTAAACTTTTAATTTGGGTACTTGATGGGGGAAAAGTTCATTTTTCAAGTGATTTTTGGTTAAACTAATAATCTCTGTTGCTCAGTTTCCATTGGTATTAGTACTTTTCATTGAAATTTAGACATCTCGTGTATTGGTTTAATTGGGTTGACATGATCAAATGACTGTTTTGTAGCTAAGAAGACGTATACATGGCCCCATAATTAGATAGGATAGAAATGACTCAATTTGAGTAGTTATTTTAACAATGATACCTAATTACCTATGAATTTGAATTTGGTGTAGTTAAAATGCGTGCAGTCATGCAGTCATCAATCTCACGACCATATAATCAAGACAAATCAGCTTTAATCGACAATTTTGAATTTTATTTACTATAAAATTTTGAAGTTGAAATCTGTACTGTCGTATCAAGATCAGATGGCACTGAGTTTTTGACTACCCCATTGCACGACTACACGAAAATTCGATCTAATTACCTATATTAACTTTAGTAAGTTTGGAATAACACAAAAATTCGATATAATTACCTATATTAACTTTAGCGTGTCTCTTGTTAAGTTCTTTTTATCATAAAGCTATTACTACAAAAAAAAAATGCTAAAAAACATATTTTAAATAAATTAAACCATCTTGTCAATGTCAATAATAATAATAATAATAGATCAAACCATGATTTCATCCTTAACTTGCCTACTTTCTCCTATTTATTCTCACGAGTAAACAAAAGTAAAGGTAATCTCTAATAGTTTATAGATAAAGTTTTCAAAAATAAAATGGTTAACATATATATATATATATATATGATTTCCAACGTTTTGTTACATTCGTTGTGGTAAAGGACTAAACTCATTACCCAAGAACACTTGGATGAGATGGTATGGGTCACTTCTAGCTTAACCAGGATTCTGGGTTCGAATCGAGTATAGGGCATGCAGCCGTTTTAAATCTCTTGAGGGAGAGCTTTGCCGCCCATTATGGTCTTACTCAGCTCGAGGGATTAGTCTCTCCAATTGTGCGCAGAGAATACCCAGTTTATTCCAAAAAAATGCTGCATGTTTCATTTACTTCAATCGAGTATACCCAGTTATGAACTACTAGTTTCATTTACTTGAAATATGAAGTTCGAGAAATAGCGTAGGTTAATTTACTCTTTCAAAGATTAATGGTACTCTACTATATTTACTTGACTACCTACTAAGTATTACGGTAGGAAATGGGGAAATGGCTCAACTGATTGTCATCATTGTCCAGGTTTTACCGAGACTATCATTCATGTGTTGCGTGATTTTCCTTTAGCAATTTAGCTGTTGCTTCACATTGTCCCTATTGATGCTCGTTCCTTTTCCTTTGGAACTGAATTCAATGAATGGGCTCACACAAATGCTTCTTCGAGGTCTATCATTGATGGGGGGTGGTGTTAGAGTGGAGTGTGACTTGGCGACTGCTTGTTATCGGTTAAGGTCTTGGCGTAACCAACAAATCGTCTTTCATTAGACTCCACAGTACGCATCAAGTCATCCAATCTATTGTCGTACAATATCTTCATAGCTGTAGTGCTCTCTACCCGTCCCATGTGCGAAAGTTAGATGAGGTCCAGGCCAAGTGGGTTCTGCTTGATGAGGATTGGGTTAGTATCAATACGAATGGGGCTTCCAAGAATGGTATGACTATTGCTGCCTGTGGTGGGGTGATTAGAGATAAATTTGAGCGCTGCTTAGGAGGCTTCTCGCATCAATTAGGGGCCACTAGCGCTTATATGACCAAACTTTGGCTGCTCTTAAAGGTTTGACTTTAGCTTGCGAGAAGGGCCTCTCCAAGATTGAGCTTAGAATGGACTCTAAGCTAGTGGTAGATAGTCTTCATGGGAAGTAACAAGGAAGTATTGGTGGCAGAAACCTTGTCGTGAGGATAAGAGCTCCTTTGGACATGGACTGGCAGGTTCGGGTGTGCCACATCTATCCTGAAGCTAATGCAGTTATGGATGGCTTAGCTTGTCTTGGGTGTAACCAAGGGGGATTTAGTTGGTTATGATTTCCCTCCCCCAGTTGATCCTCGTGTAATCCTTTTATTTGGGTTTTAAGCCCCGTTTAAACTAAAAAAAGTAATATTCCATTCATTCATAATCAAAAAGGTCAGAGATCTACATCTCTTATAGTAATACATTTTGTTATAAGATGTTCTTTGACACATATTATGTTAATGCATTTTGTTATTAGGAACATAATTGTTGACAACATTTGTCAAATGTTTTCATCATAACCTAAATGTATTTTTCGATCTTCATTACCTGTGGATAGTCCTTTTTTTTTCTTTTTTTTATACAAATGGTCGGGATGGGGATAGGAAGAGAGAAAGTGGAGCCTTGTAAATTCGAACTCGCACTCTTAATATCCACACAACAGTTGTATTTTATCACTAGACTATTATATTCTACGGACTTTTGCATAGTCCATTTAATAAAACGCACAACATTCCGACACCCACAAGTTGAAAATCGACTCAACAAAGTTAACCAACAAACAAGTTTCAAAAGAAAAAGAAAAATCAAATCTTGATATCTCATAAATACAAGATTTATTTATTTCAATCTACAAAATTTCCTCTCACCTCTCCAAATTCCAAAATTTATATCAAATGAACCATTTGCATATATGTCCCATAGTACTTATTGAATAAAAAAATGAATGAATGATATAACAACTATCACCATCACCATGTACACATTTGAATGCATATACATAGAGTATTAAGGTAAGAAAAAAGTGTGCTAGAAACGAAATAGAACAAGCAAAGAATATAAAAGGTTAAAAATGGTAGGGGTGATTCCTAAGCCAAAATTATCTGAATTAATCATTTTATATACACTACACTACAACATAGATATAAAGGGCATCTACCCAAATTAAATAGAAGATTAATTTTATGAGATTGAGAAGAGAATAAGGAAGGATTCCTGGTTTCTTCACATCCATTTGTGCTTCCCTATAATTTACTTATTGTGATAAAATCTGTTAATGGAGAACTTACTTCCATCTACTTTTCCTAAGTTTGAGATACAGGAGAACCAGCTGCCTCTGCCCTATGTGTTGCTTGGCTGGAAGACTTTTCCACGCTTCGAACATTATATTTTTCATATACCTTCTCCCGGTTCTCTGTCCACCATGTCTCGGCTTGGCGCTCTCCGAATTTCCTTCGGCTGCAATAACGTTTGACGCCGAAGAGATTATGTATAAAATTCACCCATTACAAGAAAATTTAAACATCTTAGCTTAAAGAAAAAAATTGCAATGCATGTTTCGGGGAGCTGCAAACTACCTAGTTTGAGATTAAGTGTGCGTATGAGTAAACAACTTAAGCGCTTATTCGATAAGCTCTTACCATATAAGCGCTTATGCAAAAGCTATTTCTTTACTCTGAGAGAATATATAATTAATTTTTTTCATATAAACTATATGTTGTTTTCACAATCGATCCTAAAGAACTTAATGAAACAAGCTGCAAACAACTTATGAACATGACATGTGCTCTTTCCATAAGCTCTCACAAACATTCCCACAAGTGTTTATACCAGTAAATAACCCAAATAAGAAAAAGTAGTTAAAATTCTTTAATATAAGCTGTAAACTATTTTTACAAGCTATCCTAGATTAACATAAGCTAAAAACAACTAATTGCATATCAAATACCATTTCCATAAGTTCTCTCAAACACTCCCACTAGTTCCTATATCATATATAACCTCAAGTAAGAAAATGTGGTTAACCTGTGTGGTTAACCTGCTGTAAGCCATTTCCAAAGCCATCATAGAGAGTCTATTGAAACAAGCTAAAAAAATTGCGTTAAGTCGTTCATAAGCCATTTCCATAAGCTATTATAGAGAGCTTATCGAAATAAGCTAAAAAAATTATGTGCATATCATAAACCCAAATAAGTTGTTCATAAGTCAATCTAAATGTACCCCAAGTCATGCAAAGTCTTTCCCAATACAGAATTATTTCATAGTAATCGCCTAAGAGTTGGAAATCATAGATTCATAGCCAAAGTCCATATTTGTTAATAGATTAATTCCACAATCCCTATAATATAAACATTGATCTTATCACTAGTCAAATATAAGTGAGGCTATGTAAAGTTAGAAAAAAGAGTATAATAGTAGAACCGAATAAAGGTAACTTGGTCACGTCGAGAATTTTTAATACCTGAAGCGCACTCGCTTGAGATCTCTTGTTCCATCACGCAAGGCCACAAGTGTTATATAAACACCAGGTTCATACTGTTCAATCCATTCCGCCTCAACTTGATTACTATTAGTAGCCAACGCAGCATTCCTCGATCTCAAACCACTCTCATCCTCATGAAAATTCCCAGAATTCCTACCATCAACAATATCTGACATACTAGTACTGCTTGCCTGACTCACGTCCCCGCCATTTGGTAACTTAACATCTGAATAATTACTGGTCCCGTTAGAAGTCACAAGGCTGTGGATTTGCCGAAGATTAGTTCCATAGACTCCTGGCGAATTCCCAGTAGTTCTGTTCAACAGAGAGGATTCAAGTCCCATGGAGGCCAAACTAGAGCCACTGATTGATTCTGAGCTGGAGCGCGGCTCCCCATTTGAATCTGGATAATGAATTCCATTTGACTTAAGACCATTTGGTAGGTAAGCTGGTCTATTGTTCTCAGAATCATAAACTTCAGGAGGAAGTTTCTCAGCCACATCTTTGAGCTGAAACAATGTTAATGGGAAATTAGCAAAGTATAGAAAAGCCATACTTTACAGGTTATGAAACAATGTTACAATAGATATAAACATAAATTCCAATTTTGGTTTACGATGTCCATTTTATTCGATGAAAATTTAAAATTAAGCTGCAAATAAGAAAGTTTCGCATGACAATAAACCATTTCAATATTTCAAAGGCTCAAAAGAAACTAATTAAACAGAAAAAAACCTGTGCTGTAAGTGACTTTATAACGTCTTTTGCAGCTTTGCATTTACCAGACTCCTCAGCAGCTAGTGCCATAGCTTCTTGAGTCTTTTTTGTTGACTTTTGAAGCTCTGATTCTTGCAGTTCACATCTCTGTTTCAGGCTCTCGACCTAATGATATCTTTAGTTAGATTTTCTTGACACACCATCAAAAGTAAAAGAGATTCAACATATACATACATACATATATATATATATATATATATATATATATATATATATATGTATATGTAGCGTATTAGGGGAGAACTATTGTTTATTATCATAAATGAGAACTATTAATTATAATCGTTAGATCAAAGTTAACAACTCAGATTGCATCAGTAATTACAAGATCTCGTATGATTGTTTCCCTTTTAGTTAAAGATCACATGAGATCTTGTAATTAATAATGTAATCTAAGCCGTTAATTTTGATCTAACGGTTATAATTAATAGTTCTCATTTCTCATAATAAATAAGAGTTCTCACCTGATATGCTCCCTATAATATATATATATATATATATATATACACACATTTTTTCCCACAATTTAAGCTAAGCAATGTGATACTGCTTGTGTTTTGAAATGTTTGTTTGCCAGACTCAAAATAGCAGGGAAAACTTTTAATGGATAAAAGCTATACCACAATTGTTAATGAAGGGAACTTCTGCTACTTGAATCGCACTGAAAGGAAACAAAAATGTACCTGACCACGTAACTTCTTCACTTCTTGATTTAAAAGTTCATTTGTTTTTCTCAAACTATCAGCAACACTTTTGGAGAAGGAAAGTCCTGATGTTGTTGGATTAGGCGTAGCTGAACGAGGAGGGTTCGGTCTTCTAGACATAGGAGACACATTCCTGGAACTAGCTCCAGATGGTGCGACCACTGGCCTTGGAACTGTTCGTCTCAGATCAGCAGCAGTGGAGAAGACAACATCTTTCAGCTGTAGCAAAGAAGTTGCTTGCGAGTTGCGAATTAATGAGAATGTATCGGATTTCTTTCCTTGTTTGGCTGCCTTATTATCTAGCTGCTTTATCAAATCCATATTAGAAGGAATTGCTGACTTGGACAATCTTAGCTCAGACTTGTCTAACCTGTCCTTGATTTCACCTGACAGACGTGGCAAAGCATTCCTCCAATTAGTATTGTTGGCTTCAGCAACCTTATTCAATTTAACATAACAAGAATCACACACGCGGTAAGGCTTGCCGGGATTAGGAGATAGTGCTGCTCTTAATGCTTTTCTTGAACTGCACGAATGGCAATGCACAAGTCCACAATTATAACAATTGTGCCGCTTTCTAGTGAAGCCAAATGCTTGTCTACAAGTAGAGCACTGAGACTGCTCAGCACCAGATACCCACTTATGAAGGCAAATGGCAGCAGAGTAGTTTGAACCACATGCAATATATTTCACATGTCTGTCTTTCAATGCTTCGACCAAAGTTGGTGTTTTTCGATCTTCGATATCTCCATGACCTAATCTCCCATTTGCGCCCTTACCCCAAGTATAAACTTCATTTTTGGATGTTAAAACAGCCACATGATATGCTCCACAGGCAATTTCGTCAACGGATTCCCCCGCAATCTTATCTCCAACCAAGCAGGGAACCTTTCCATCAGATTGGGGATTCCCAAGCTGACCATAAACAGTACCTCCCATCGTAAAAACACGTCCAGATGTTGTCAAGCCTACTGTCAAACTATGCCCACAAGCAATTTTATTAAAACTGTAATCAATAAGTGCAGGCACACAAGTTGGTTTCAACCGTGCCTCCTTGTCCCCATGGCCGAGGCGATTTTTGTCTCCATCACCCCAAGTAAACAGTTTACCTGATGATATGCTAGCATTAGATTGCGTTGCGATAACCTCTACAACAGCTGCAGTATGCCACACTCCACAAGCAACAGATATTGTCCTCAACCCTGATAAGGACTCAACTTCTCTAGGATACGAAACATTTTCCCTATCCCCGTGTCCCAAGACACCAAAAGTTCCGTCGCCAAACGTAAAAAGCTGCCAAGTTGAAGTTATCAAGGCTGTGTGCCATGGACCACAGGCAACAAATGCAACTTGAAGTCCCTCTAACGGACCCACAATTCTCTTTGGTATCCAGTGACTGACATTACTGCCATGGCCGAGCAGCCCCGCATTATGAGTACCATCACCCCATGTATATAGTTCCCCAGCCATTGTAACTGCACAGGAATGAAACTCCCCACAGGCAACTAAATCAACCGTCGTAGAAGTCAATGCTTCAACTAGACGGGGTTGGACCACATTCTTCCAAACACCATGACCAAGGCGTCCTCCCGATTCTTCACCCCATGTAAAAACTTCACCATGCCTAGTGACTAAAGAAGCATGTCTAACACCACATGATATATGATGTACATCTAAAACTACATTAGATTCCAGTGGTCTGGGGAGAAGCACATCTGCCCTTGGGCTGAAATAATTGACAGTTTTATCAGCACCAATTTTCACATTGTCACAGATAATTTCCCCCCATATGTATACATCCCCTAGAGCATCATAGTCATCTGGTGCAGATCCATGGCTAGATGTGCCACTTGAAACACTAATACGAAAAGCATCTGAACCAGATCCTTTTACTTGCATATTCGTTGGGTGTGGCGGTGCATGTGACCTTTCAGAATTTAAGGTTTTGTCAGGCCAAAAGGACTTTGGTGAAGTATTTGGAAGACTGACAGAAATGTCGGGGGAACTGATGTCTTGCGACGCACTGGCTGCACTGGCTGAACTTACACTTGGGTTACTGGATGTTAAGTCTCTGCTATCCTGGAATTCATTGAGCAAGAATGAATTATAATCTACTTACCATGCATTTCGCCAGGGAGCTATCACAAAGCATATTGGCATCAGTAGAAGTATATGAAGTCAGGAAACTTGCATATGATCAGTTCATCTTTTACAAAAAATAAATCACATGAAAATTAGAGTAGGTTAGGGGCTGTTTGATCAGAGTGTTTAAAAATTATCTTCTGTTTTGAAAACTAAAAGAACAAATAATCTTGTTTGAGTAGCGAGCCGTAATTGTTTGTTTTCAAAACTTAGTCTTGTGTGTGTGTCTGTGTGTGCGCACGTGTGTGTGAGAGAGAGATAATGAGTAAGAAAATAAAGACTAGCTTTCCTCAGAGGAAACAATAACAATGCAAATAATCAATAAGATCTCTCTATTGATTTGTTCAAAACATACACTCAAGGTAGAACTTTGCATGAGATAAAAAGGAGGAGCACACAAAATGCAATGAAATGGTTCAACTCTAATGTCATAAGTTATGTCATTTTTTTGGAACCAAAATGTGACTCTTATAAACCTTATTCCAGTTCCTTTCTACGTTAAAAATTTCTATTCAGTTCCATTGTGTCTACCAAACATTACTTAAGGATAACGATGCAGCGGACCACTATTAACCCGTATATCACATCTTGAGCTAATAGATATAGAACAAGAAACATAATACAAGCACACAACTAAATTGAATTTAACAACAAAGACTCCAAAGTTGGTGTGTATTTACATCAAGAATGAGGCCTCCGTCACTCCATCCATCAATTTTGGACCGACCACCTTGACCAGAGGATATCAGCTTTTTGAGACCAGAAATCCACACTTCTGCCTCAACTTTATCTTTGCAAATCTGAAAAATAAATAAATAGAAAACTTTTATACTAAAGGAACATGAAAAGTGCAAACAAAATAATGTATTATCCATGGAATCACAGAATCTGTCACTAACCAAGTCAAGAGATCGCTTTCCGTTATTATAAATGAGTGAAAAAGACAAATAGTCCTTCTCAGGACGCAAGTAACGTTGGAAAACAGCCTGCTCAAAGATTAAGAAAAACAAAATACAGAACAGGGAAGAGTGAGCTTATGAAACAACTATTCGAAATCACTTTATTAATCACAAAGAACTCGACGGCATCTTATGATATTAATCATAAGTGCAGAGATCTCACAGTTCGTTGTCCGGGAATGATTCTTGATACAGAAGATAGCTTCAGTTTTTTTTCTCCACCACTTGAAATCCAGATTAAAGATAACCCATCCTGCCATTTTAGACGTTTTATCGTGTACACAGAAATAAATAAGCGTAAGAAATATGCAACTATAAAAGCATACAGCAAGTAAGAAATATGATTATTGTCCATCAATAAAGCTACAATACCTCTACTACGTAGCAGTATCACTAATTGCTATAGTGAGGAAACTAGGCTACATAAGTAACAAGTCAGTATAACTGAACTGAATCTAACTAAAATACTAAATCATTTCATTTTTATTTATTTAAGAATTCATTGTTGTTATCATTATTATGCTTCAAGTGATTAAAATAAACGTGAAATCTGGCACACAAACAACATACTTCGATGTACCCCGTAAACTCTGGAATTCATTACTTTAAAAACCAGATGTTTTGTTGCAGAAACATAAGAAAAAGATTTGAATCTACTAGAATATAAGAAAGTATCACATAATATCTTGTATTGTGTTAGAGTATCATACTAGGATTGGCTTCTTATGTTAGAGTATGGATTATCACCTAGGATTAGTTTTCGTATTACTTGGTTATTTTTGTGATTTATTTCCTAGTTACCCTATTTAATTATGATTAGGATCTGGTATCAAGTTTGTATCAACTCGGTATAAATAATATTAAACCAGTATCATATTCAAAGTCTTTGTTATACTCCATCTTCTTTTATCTAAATCCCAGAATTGGTATCAGAGCGGTACCATCCTCCGTGACCTGCCCCATCATTATTTCGTTGTCTGTGCACATCTTCCCCTGGATTGGTGTTTGGGCATTGCTTAGATAATCACTTGGCTGGTAATTAACGTTTTAAGTTTGGAACTGTTTGTGCTAGGGAACTGCAACTTTGTGCCCTCTGTTTCTGCATTTATGTCACATCAACTGCTCAATTACTGTGTATCCCTTTCTGTTCTGGTTTTGCGCATCTTTTTGTTTCAGGTTGTTAGTTGGTTTCTGTTTCTTGTTGGTCATCTGTCCAAGTCACTTTTATCTAGCGTGCTTTCTGCCTTGTCTCAGATTGGTCTCTAAGAGCAAAAGCTCTCTAGTCAACGGTTCCAGCACACTGTCGATAGTCTCAGGTAGTCCCATTGTCCAACCATTGTAAAGGTTGAGTCATCGGCGCCAATCAGATATAAAATCTCCCACTTAAGTTTGTTGTTTTGATAGTCCTGTCATCTGATCATCGTCAAGTTTGAGCCGCCGGCACCCGTTACAAAAATTTGTTACCTATCCCACGTTTAAGTTGGTTATTTCAAGCTAAAGACAATGTCTGGCCCAATATTATTTCGGTTTGGTTTGTGGTGTTTGTAAAAATCAGCAACAGTTTCTTTAGTTGGTTGATTGGTGTTTGCTCTTTGAACAAATCTCATTTGTTGATGGCACTAATATTTTGTCGCTGGTTCACTCAAGATATCTGTATGGGTCTAGTTACCTTGGTCGTTATATTTTCCCTCTCAAATGGAAAATTTGTATCAAGCTTAAAGCTCAGTAAGCTTTAGCTTGAGGGGGGTGTTAGAATAGAAGAAAGTATCATATAATATCATGATATTATGTTAGAGCATCATAGTAGGATTGGTTTCTTATCTTAGATTATCTCCTAGGTTTAATTTCCATTTTATCTAGTTATTTTTGTGATTTATTTCTTAGTATCTTAGAGTAATTAGTCTTTTGTATCAACTCAATCAATAATATTACACCATTGTCATATAAAAAGTCTTGGTTACACTCCATCTTCTTCCTTTATCTAAACCCCACAATATGACATTTACATGTGGCAAAGAAGCAAAGGAAAAATAAAGAGCCAATCCCTAATGGTGAAATTTGAACACAGGGCACAAAATAAAGAAAAAAAAACAAGGCATTATCATATGTAGGGAATATTATATTAAAAACATAAATTAAAATCTTTTACTTACTATATTGCTCAAATAATTATAACACAAGTAAACATGCAAAAGAAACTATCTTTCATAGAGTATTAATGGAAAACATAATCAGTTTATTACTGTTCAACCAGGTAGAAAGGAAACAAAATAGAGAATAAAAAAAACCATTCCAGGAAAAGCTTTCATTTAACTTACATTGGAAAGTCTAAATGGATAAAACTTGGGCTTTCCCTTACGACCATATTTAAGCAGTTGAGCACCCTTTCTCAAAGCAATCAACGCCTGCAGGATGAAAAGGAAACATTGTAAACCACAAAATAGAATCAAACTAACAGAGGTGAACTGATATACCTACATTAGATAAGGAGGAACGAAGAAAATGATAAGTTTAATCCATCTTATCTTGTAAATGCTGTGATAAAAGAAACCCGGCATATTACGACATTGATTTAATCTCCCTGAAAAGTTTTTTTTTCCTTCCTAATAATATTATAAACTAAACCACAGGCTGGAAATGTGGCACTGACTACAGATATTTCATATTCCTAGGTACAAAATTCCTTTTGTCCAAACGTCTCTCTGGCTCACCGCTCGATTTCACTAGATAATTCTTGTTGAATTTGTGATCTCTATGTATAAATCAGACCACACTCACCTATATTTATTATAGCATGTACAATAAATATTAATTGATATATGATTTGCTAACTAAAATCCTAATTGATAGGATGGCGGCTAGAAATGGAAGAGATCACCCTTGAAAAAGAGGAACATGACAGTTGACTGGTGAGCATAAACCGCCATAATGGTGACTATAGCGGCAGCCGGTGGCAGAGGATGGTGGACCAGACAAGGAAGATGTTATTACTCTCACACCATGTTGAATTTGTATGTTTGAATCGGGCGCTTAGATTCTCTCCATTTCGAGGGGAAATGGGCATCTCCATTTCACTGCTTAAATAACATACAAGTTCCCTCCGTTGGAGGTAATTTGGCTCGAGGCATTGTCAGTCACTAGATAAATGTGAGCACCTTTCCTAGCGGAGATTCTAACCTATCTTATGGTTTACAGATTCGTTCATCCTGAATTGTGATGCTATGTTGGTGTATTGGTCTTATCTGGTGGCGGATCCAGGATTAAAAAATAGTGTGTTCCTTCAATGATTTAACAAAAACAAAATTGAATTGAAACATACAATTGATCCCCTTTTGAGCAAAGTTTGGGGTGTATTACCACTAAGGTAGGATGTTTGGGTGTTCATGGGAACACCGGGAACACCCCCTGAATCCGCCACCGCTAGTATTGTATGCTTTAAAACAATAATTTTGTATCAAGAACTCTTACGACTTTACATAATCCAAAACCAAGCTAGCTTATTACATCTAGCAGCATCCCATTCAAACACAAACAAGCATCCCCTTAATCTCCTAATTCCTATCATTCCTATCATGTATTATCTCAAACAATTGGCCAAACACTTCAACAATTTCGCATATCATAACAAAAAAAATTAAAATTTACTATCTATTTCCCATTCTTGTGATACAACCTTTCTAGAGAGAGAGAGAGAGAGAGAGAGAGAGAGAGAGAGCTTACTTGCTCAATGTCACGATCAGCATTCACGTAGTTAACAAGATCTGCCATTCAATGTAAGAGATTCACCAAACCAACACCAACCTCTCTGATCACTGGCCAGAGTTCCGGTCATGATAAAAAACTCCAATCTCTTCTTCTCTTCACAACCATTCACCTTCACATCAAACCAAAATCTCTCACTCTTTCTCTCTTTCAAGGGAAACCCACTTCTTATTCTTGCTCTAGTTCGCAAAGAAGTATCGATGATCCGCTCCTCTTCGTAGAAATCAAAACCCCAGAAACTCCTTTGACAATTCCAAGTCAAACCCACTTTTTTTTATTGTTTTGAAACTCAACAGACTCACTTGGACCGGAAAAAACTTGACTTTCGAATCGGTTGAACCGGGTTTGATAATGGGTCGCGGTGGTTCGTGCCGGAAGGAGGCTTGGGAAAGGAATTCCGGCGACGAATGCCCACTCCGGCGAAGGAGGAGAGTGAGAGAGAAAGAGAGATAAATTTAAAAAATAAAAAGAAAAATAAAACACTGATCGGTGTCTGTAAAATAAAAAGTACAACTAGTCAAAGATGGAGAAAAATAAAAAATTAATTAAATGTGCGGTTTGGTAAATTGGTTTTGTTTGAGAGTTGTTTGCTTCGTCTTTTCTTCTCCTTCTTTTTTTCATGGGAAAAGAAAAACGTTACGTTTGCTTTGTCAGAAAAAATAAAGGCTTAAATATTTTTTTCTCTACATATATGGTGAATATCCATTTTGATCCCTGTAAAATTATTTTTTTTAAAATAGTCTTTGTAAAATTTAAAATTATTCATTTTGATTCTTGTAAAAGTTTTTCTTTTAAAATAACCTCTGAAAAATTTAACATTATTTATTTTGGTCATATGCAAATACTGGTGAATATTTATTTTATTTGGTCTGCAAAATGAATAATTTTAATTTTTGGAAGGGTCATTTTAAATAAATAAAATTTTTTTGCAGGAACCAAGATGAATAATTCAAAATTTTACAAGGTTTGTTTTAAAAATAAACTTTTTTGAGGACTAAAAATGAATAATTTTAAATTTATCAAGTACTATTTAAAAAATCGTAGGGACCAAAATGGATATTCGTTGATTTGGAGAGGAATAAAAATGATATTTAAGTAGAAAAAAAACTAGCTTCCACGAGACTTCGTTTTTTTGGCTAAATTGCTCATAAGTCTCTTAATTTAATTTCAGATAACAAATTTAATCATTTATGTTTTAAAAAGTGTACAACATTATCCTCTTTTTGAGTTTCTAGTTAAACTCTTTTAAAAAATGTGCACATATACATGGTGATGACGTGGCAATTCTAACTAGACATCTACTCTAATATAAGCGGCTTGTCATTGCTGCGTCAAAAAATTTTTTTTTGTTTTTTCGCTTCATCTTTTTTTTTGCCACAAACTACCTTTTTTTTTCGTTTCATTATTTTTTGGGTCGAGCTGCCTTCTCTTTTTTTAATTTGTTTTTTTTTTTTCTCTTCTTTTTTCCAGTTTTTTTGTTTCTTTTGATTTTTGCTTCAATTTTTTCCTTCAATAATAAGTTTCGAAAAATACGTAAAAGTGCGATCTTAACGGTGTATTTTAGAGACTTTAGGGTTCCAAAAATTTTAGATGTTCAAATACACGAAATTGTTCTCAATAACCTTTTCTTTTTATTTTATAATCTTCTTATAGTTCTAATTTAATTTCACTCATGGGAGCTTGATGCACATTTACAATTGATCATCAATCGTCTTTCTTTCAACTTTCTATATGTGTTTCTATTTTATTGGTAATTTCCATCAAACTCTGCACAATACCACGTGTTTCACTTTCCATTTTGTTGTCTTGTTTATTTTGGTCATTTTGCACCAACTGTCTTAAAACCATTCTTTAATTGGTGTGTATATTTTTCTTTCTTTAATATTCGAGTACAACATTGCTGCATTGAATCCCATGGGAACTTCAGCCATATTTACAATTGAACCTTCATCATCTTTTTCAACGAGAACTTCAGCCACATTTACAATAAAACCTTCATAATCTTTTTTAACTTTTTATAACTATTCTTGTTTTATCATGGGTTTTCCTTCAACCAAGCATGATACCCGAGTGTTTCACTTTTTCATTGTATTGTCTTTTTTTCTTTCCTGTTATGGGTTATTTTTTTATTTGCATTTAATGAATGTTGATTTTTATTAAAGTTGTTTTGACTTTTTCTTATTATTTTATCTATGGAGGATGTTCAATTTAAATGTCTTTATTAATGTACCTTTTAAATTTTATAAAATTTGTTATTTAATTTTTATTCACAGTTATTAGATTTTATATTTGGCAAGCTAACACCATTTGCCCAATGACATAAGCTACCATGGGACACAGGGTCGACCCTGTGCTCCTTAGTTTGATTCTCACAATTGACAAGTTCGATGATGACCAGTGCAAAATTTGCTTTCAAGTACGATGGAATATTAGTCTTTCGAAAAAATTAATTACTCGATTATACGATGGGATTTAGCCAACCCCATGCATCGCACGGGCTATGGGGCTAGTTTAATTAAAAGTATATTTTTATTCAATTTTTATTAAAAAAAAATCCCAAATCAAAATCAATTAATTCTTCATCTTCGTCAACAACCACCGTCTTCATCTACTGCGAATCCCAATCAACCAATTTGTTTGTGCACCCACAGATTCATATACCAAACAAACTCCTATTAGCATCATCTCTTCAGCAAATCCCCAAATTAACAAACCTTTTTGTTCCGGACTGGGCCAAAGCCCAATTTAGGATCGGACTTTGGGCCAAATGGCGACGTTAAGCAAACAACAACTTTGGACGGTTCAGATCAGATCCACTTGATCCAACGGTTCAACATCACATCACGCGTCTATAAATAAGACTACACCCCTCCATAATCAAGTACGTTCTCATTCTCACCACACCTCTCCACTTTAAGTGCTGACTTAAGCATCGGAGTACTTGCAAGTACCCCAGCCGCGACACGTTCAACCTCGGAGGACCTCCTTTAATCCAGACCACCGTATACTCAGCCGAGCCACCTTCAGAAATTACCCCGGGTCGGATCTCAAAGCCGACCTAGGTATGAACAATGGCGACCACAGTGGAAGTGCATCACTTGCTCTCTAATCTTGATTCTCAATATTGTAACCTCCATGGCTCCGAGAGGACGTTTGTCGACAGAGAGTCCTGGATCTGACATGCACCAAAACATTGTGGCCCCTCCGCCTCAACTCAATAAAACACCGAAAGGCCATGTACAAACTCTCCCTGTCGAGAAAGCATAAGCGAGCACAAGGAGGGACTAGACCGAAACAAACTCCTAGTTAGTTCTTTTTGTCAAACTAAGGGGGTTACAATTGGTTACAACCACAATTAACAACAAACAAACTCCTAGTTAGTTTTTTTGTCAAACAGGCTGCTAGCCTGAAAATTTTATTAAAAAAGAGGAAAATAAAGAAGATATGAGCGAGCACAAGGAGGGACTAGACCGAAATCATTGACAAAAGAGAATAAATCCAAAACAATAATTAGGAGCCCCGAACTGAGATCCCTACAACCAAGATATTAAAAAAAGAAAGCTAACTAACAATAGTTAGATAAAAGAAACAAAGATAGTAAATGTCCTAGAAACAAGAATTAAATCTAACAATACTCTGTCCAAATTCTGATTTTCAAATCAGATCAAAAGGAGACAGAATTTGTCTTATAGCGAGCATTATAGTTTGCCATTTTCTAGATCAATTTTTTTGTGTTTCTTCTTTCGAGTTGTGGACCCCGCCAAAGTGGACTTATCAGCAGAAGCTTCATAGATCATAGGATCATTAGCATCATCAAACACATCACCCCAAACTCTTAGTTAGTTATTCCATAACAAACTACTAACAACTAGCAAACTCGTAGTTGGTTATTTCATAACAGATCTAACACTCTGGTGCTGCAGCATCGCTCATAGCACCAGACTGCCGACTAATAACTAGTGCTATGCCATATGCTATTGCTATAGAACTTACTTCATACTAACACAATACTTTTACTTACATATTCTACGAATGTTGCAGTATATTGATAAGAAGAATTCTATAGCTGTCCAAACACTTAGAAATATTATCATGGGAACAACACTTATGTCAACAACATCAATTCTACTATGTGCTGGTTTAGGAGCAATTATAAGCAGCAGTTAAAGTGTTAAAAAAACCACTAAGTGATTCAGTTTTTGGAGCACATGGTGAATTAATTGTGGTACTTAAATATGTTGTAGTCCTTACATTCCTATCATTCTCATTTCTATGTCACACTTTATATGGCACATTTGTTAATGAAGTGAATATTCTTATTTGCACCCCTCAAAATGTTAAGTCATTGGTTACTCCAGAATATTTGACTCAACATTTAGGGAAGGCTATGATAATGAACATTGTCGGAAATAGGCTTTTTTATACCTTTCCTCTCTTCAATGTTAATGGTGTGTGTATTATACAACCTTGACATTGTGGGTGAGGATGGCAAAAGGAATTTGGAGATGGATTTAATCCAAAATGATGCTTGAGAAGGGAAAAATATATGTTTTTTTTTTTGTTACAAAAAGTTATGTTTTTTTTTATTTTATAAATTTGATATTTATTTAAGAGAAATTTAATATGTATTAAAGAGTAATGTGATATAATGAGAATAAACATATTTTGTTTAATTGCATATTTTCGATTACTTTTTCATATTTATAATTTTGGTCCACCTTATAATTTTTCATATTTATAATATGATATTATGGATATGCTTCATTATGATTTCAATGTGGATATATATATATATATATATATATATATATATATATATATATATATATATATATATATGTGTGTGTGTGTGTGTGTGTGTGTGTGGGTGTGTGGGTGTGTGGGTGTGAGTGAAGATGGAACCTTTGATTTAGTGTGGGTGATGTTGAAGCTAACAAGTAGCATGGAATAACACTACATGAATAATAACTATTAGTGAAATATAATAGGAAAACTCAAGAATGTTGGTTGAATTGTGATTTCAAAATGTTGAAAAATTCAAGCGTGAGTAGCTAAGTCCCACATCGACTAGGAATGAGCTATATGAAGGACATATAAGAGAGGGGACCCATATACCTAATACCTTAAGGTTTTGGGTAGAGATGTGGTGTCCAAGTCTCTTGGTGGTCCGTTCATTGGATAGCTTTCTGTAATTCTCCTCGTGCTCCCGGACTCCCCAACAACCGGTATCGTGAGCCAAGGTTCGGCTCTGTGGGGAGCGACTAGCGATGTGGGTGACTCACACTTGAGGGGGAGATTGTTGAAAAATTCAAGTGTGAGTAGCTAAGTCCCACATCGGCTAGGAATGAGCTATATGAAGGACATATAAGAGAGGGGACCCATATACCTAATACCTTAAGGTTTTGGGTAGAGATGTGGTGTCCAAGTCTCTTGGTGGTCCGTTCATTGGATAGCTCGGTAATTCTCCTCGTGCTCCCCCGGACTCCCCAACACAAAATGTTTTTGAAAAATAGCATTTTTTAAAAACACACTAGAGACACTACAAGAAAGTTGTGCATTACCTACAAATTTTACCGACAAATTTTTAATGGTCGGTATAAGCTTCACATTTCTAACAACAAGTTTTGTTGGTAATCCATGTCCTTGATTTTTGTGACTATCAACGGACCAAACGGTCAGTAATGAAAAATTTCATAGGTAACTTTAAAAATTCCATGTGTAATGATCTAATTAACAAGTGGAATTGGCATACTCAAAACGAGTCGTCAAGAGTGCAAGCTTGACGGATTTTGCTCCAACAACACCTTTGCCACCGCCGAAACCACCGAATTTGACGCACAGCACTGCAACACACCCTCCTCTGCCACCCAAGCCACCCGATTTGCACTGCTGTGTAGTTTCTACTCTAGTTTTATAGTGATGACTGATTTGGTAAAGAGGAATAAGTATATGAATGGTTTGGAAGCTAGCTCACAAGGCATGGGGAAATCCACTAACTTACAAGTGGATGAGGCTCAAGAATATTTGGGGGATCTTTGGCTCAAAACGTCACTATTGTTGGCCTGCATTTGTGCTTACTGGGTTTCACCATTTTTTAAAATAAAAATCAATGAGAGACCATATTCATTTGATGTTGATGCAGGACCCAATATAGTTAGGCTTCACCTTAATCATAGTGTTGTATTACTGCCTTGGAAGGAAATTTCTTACATTGGAAGCCTATATGGGATGGTGCCCCCTATCTATTATATTTTTAATTCAATGATTCAGTACACACTTCTAATTATTTTGGAGACTTTCACTGTGCTGCATATACACATCCAGGACCTTGGCATTGAGGACAAGGTCAATCTCAATAAGAGGAGTAATGTTAAAATTGGTAAGCAACCAAAGGATCCAATGATACCAATTTGTGCTATTATTAATGACTATGAGGGTAATGGTAGCAGAATTACACTTACATCAGTGGCACATTTTGAGGTGAAGGGGTCTATGCTCTTGTGTGAAATTTATGCAGTTGTGGAGCCAATGGAGAACTCTATTTTGTTGTATACAGTGGCAACTATTTTGATGAGGCCAGCCCCACTTTCACTAGTTTTCCAGAAAACTATTGGTACCATAATTATTAAATTTCTCTTCTTTAATGTCTCAACATGTGTTGTTGAGGTTACTGTTGTTGCTTGTGTTATCAAAAACAATGTCACTGCTGCTACAAATTGGTTAGGTACCTTCAAGAATTCTCATTACATTGTCGAGCCAATTGAAGGAGGCGATATGGTTCTTATTCAACAGGTTGTAGTTGCTTGATCGAAACAATTCTATTATGCATCTCACCATGTGGGGATCGAGCAACAAACCATTCTGTCAACCGACCACAAGAATTGGGGTCCGGGTGACGCTAACTATTTTTCACATACAAAAGGGTCCTTACAATTTAAGCAATGGGACCAGGGAGGATGTTCTCTAGTCTATTGGATAGTTACACTTCAATGGAGGCTACTTGGAAAGAGGCTATTATCAATCAAAAGCATCGTTCTAACTCTAACCTTGAGGACAAGGTTGATTTTAATGGGGGCGGTAATGTAATGATCTAATTAACAAGTGGGGGATTAGTTAGTAAAAAGGGAAGGTGTATAGTGAAAAATAAATAAAGAGATATATATATAGGATGTAAGTGAGGTGAAACTGTCATCAGCTGCAGCAGTTCGGCTTCTCACTTTAGTCCACTCTGCCA
Source organism: Oxytropis ochrocephala (assembly GCA_020916435.1). Lineage (NCBI taxonomy): Eukaryota > Viridiplantae > Streptophyta > Magnoliopsida > Fabales > Fabaceae > Oxytropis > Oxytropis ochrocephala. The sequence continues at coordinate 54,494,758 of CM037095.1, forward strand.
GAAAATCCATTGCGCTGCCAACAACAACATCCCACGACTGCACAATACCTTTCCCCATCCGATTCATTCCTACGCTTCCACGATGCCCAAAAAATCAATGCTGCAACTTTACGTGATTGCGTATCAAGAGAGTTCACGAGGAGAAGGAAACATTCCCGAAAGGACTCCGTATTATCCATTGCTTGATGAACTTACGTTAACAAACCAACCTTGCGCCAAGCTTGTTCGTTGTGTGGGCAAGCAAAGAATATATGCCACTCATACTCCGGATTGCGCTCACAATAGCAACTTTATCGTCTCGAGTGCCTTGTGGGAGGCATCCACGGTTAGCTCTCCACAATAGCAACTTTATTTTATTTGGCACCTTGAGCTTCCATATCTTCATCCAGTCACCCTCCATTCTTAAACCCGATTGGTCCACCATTTCCTCCATGAAAGTATAGTACGCTGATTTGATAGAATATCTGTCACTTCGGCTTCTCCACCACACCATAGAATCCTGCTCATCAACATTCAGAATTGGCATGTTGTAATGCGCTGTGCTTCCTGTGAGTTAAACAATTGGTCCAAGCGATCCCCCATAAAGTCACTCTCTTGAAAATATTTAACTTTGAAAACCTTTGCCACTATAGTATCTGCATGTGTTGCAATTTTCCATGCTTGCTTCCCTAGCATCGCCATGTTGAAACCGTGAAAATGTTGGAAACCCAACCCTCCATGCTCTCCTCATTGTTAACTTCTTCCAACTCATCCATCTTACACCTCTTCGGTCCCTACTATTAGTTCCCCACCAGAATGAATTTAGCATCCTTTCCAACTCCTCCCCAAGAGTAGTAGGGAGCATGAAGGCACTCATACGATAAGTTGGTATTGACTGGGCCACTAATCATTAGCTTAGAAGAGTTTCATTTTTTGTCATATATCTCTATTTGTTTTACGATTTTGGCATCTTAAATATCTTTCTCCATCACATATATCACTTACACATTTTCTCGTTTTGGTCATTCATCTTTCATTTCTGTGTTATTTTGGTCCTTTATCTTTAATATACGTTTCATGTTTGTTCTTCAAAACAAAAATACAGAAAAGTGAATAACACTAAGAATGTCTTCAAGCACACCAAGGCTCCTTCGGTTTTTTATTTCTTGAATAACTCATGCAATATGCGACAAAATCAATTGAAACTGGACTCTAACTTGAATAAAATTCTACAAGGAATTCAATTGGACCAAAACTAAGCGGAGAAAATTCCTTATGCGCAAAATCACTTCTGAAGGAGTGGAGTAGATATTCTGTTTATTAGGTGGACAGCATGTTGGACACAGATATTCCAAGTTTCTTTAGTGTTTGAACCTGAAAGAACAAGGCTCGTGCTACATTAAGAATGTGTTGGTGTTTTCTTTCAACTAGGTCATTTTGTTGGGGGGATTCCACACAATATATTTGGTGGAGGATACCTTTGCTAGCATAGAAGTCATGAACAAGGAATTCAATGCCATTATCACTCCTAAGGCATTTTAAGATGGTATGGAATTGTGTTTCAATATAAGCAATGAAATTAATGAGTTGAGGATGAGTTTCTGATTTGGCTTTTAATAGTATAATCCAAGTAAACCTACTATAATCATCAACAAGTGTCAAAAGGTATTTATGGCCTAAAATTGAAGGTTGAGCATAGGACCCCTGTTGCACCCGAAAAATCCGGTTTGGGTTTCTCGATGTACAACGTGGAAAAATTATGAAGCCGCCACCAATATTTTAATTTTAAGACCAAAACATTGAAAAAAGGTCTTTTGAAATAAGGCGGATGGTCTTTCGAAAACTAGAGATATGGGTTCGGGAATTCGGTTACGTGCGGGGAAGGTGTTAGCACCCACGCGTCCCTCTCTTGAGAGGAACCTTTAATTAAGTGTGTGGTTTTGAGTGTTGATTTGGAAAATACTTAAATTTGCCTCTTTATTGAAAAAGGGATGAAAAGACTTAATGAAAATTTTTATTCTTGGCGCTTGCGAGAGTTAGCCTCTCGCTCCTACGTATCTCCCAAAGGCGATGGAGAATTCAAAGCTACGTAGTTCTTGTTCTTTATATTTTTTTTGAAAGTGTGCTTGACGGGACATGAACCCGGGCCCTACGTATCCCCACTGTGATGAGGAATCAAAGCTACGTAGTTCTCGTTTGTCCTGAAAAATGTTTTTGTTTTTTAATCTTTTTAGAGTTTTTCGAAAAGGGGTTGAGCGTTCGCGATGACCAAACAACAACGGTTTAGAGTGGCCATGCTACTAACTCTTTTTGAAAAGCAGGATCGTCACTAACAATCAAACTAAGGCAGCGCGAGTGACTATTGATAACAACCGGTTTTATTTTGATTATTGAAAAGGTTTTCGCAATTGAAGGGGAGCGTTTGTGAAGACCAAACAACAACGGTTTAGAGTGGCGCACTACTAGCTCCCACGGGAATGAAATCATCACCCACAATCAAGCGGCAGCGGCTCGAGTGATCGTCAATGACAATTAGTTTTGATTTTGATGTTTTTATGATTCGTTTTTGAAAAGTGTTTCGTTGGTTTGATTTGGGGAAAATGTTTCGATAACTTGGAAAAGGGTTCGCAATTGGGTCGGGCGTTCGCGATGACCAAACAACAGCGGTTTAGAGTGGTCATACTACTAACTCTTTTGAAAATGAAATTATCATTAACGACCAAAGCGGCAAGCAGCGCGCGAGTGATCATTAATGATAATCGGTTTTGTTTTAGGTTTTTGATGCAAAGAAGTTTTTGAAATGGAGATTGTCACTAACGAGTAACAACTCATGCAGGTTACAAATGCATACTCACAAACATCCCAGAACAAGCATACCAATTCAAGCCAATTAATCAAATCATTTGTGATTCAAATCAAATTCTAAAATGCGATTGTGTGTGTGTGGAATGGGATGGGAATTGTTATTAACGAATAACAATCTCTTGTGATAGCATATGTTCTTGTAATGAAGGCTATTACTAACGAGTAATCCTTCATTATATGCTTGTGGGAATCCTATAATGAGAGTCACCACTAACAGTAGCAATCTCATGTAAGAAGCAAAGTATTGGAAGAGGAATGCACACAATCAACTTGAGAACATGACAGCATCATAAATAATTTAATGCAATGTGACTAGAGGTATAGAATGATCTAGGTTGCATGAATAAGTAAGCAAGAAACAAAATGCATGATCGAGGCGTCTTTATTTAGGTGAGTTTTTTCGCAATAGGAGTGAGGGTTAGCGGTGACCAAACAACAAGCGGTTTAGAGTGATCACGCTACTAACTCTTTCGAAAATGAAAATTATCATTAACAACCAAACTAAGAAGCGGCTCGAGTGATCATTAATGATAATTGGTTCTTATTTTAGGTAATCCTTAACGCTTGGGATATGCTCAAGTGAATTAGTGTCAAATCCTCTTACAAAAATCATCAACACAAACATGATTTTCGAAACAAGCAACTAAAACAAGCACAATCCCAATTGTTTACCAAATCACATTTTATTTTACTAAAACATCAAAATCAAACAAAACACTAGCCTTACTTCATGGGAGTTCAAATAAACAACACAAATCAAGCCTAAACTCAAGCATTTGCAAGATTAGACAACCAAACACAATCTAAAAGAAATTGCTTGAAGAGGCGTAATAGTAAAAATGGGGGGAAATTAGCTGCTGGAGGTTGTATAATTAATAGTGGGGTGCAACTAGTGATCAGATTTTAAAAACTTTAAATCAGAAAAGGAAGGCCCATAAACAAGCCTTAAAGGAGAAAAAAACTAAGCCATAAGCAGGGCCTTAAACATCTTTGAAAAAAAACTAAAACATATTCCCACTTTCTCGTGCTGTTCCATTGTTAGCAGCAGAGAGAGAGTTTTTTCCAGAGAGAGAGAGAGAGAGAGAGAGAGAGAGAGAGAGAGAGAGAGATCGGAGGAGAGAGGGTGAGAAGGAGAAGCGGATCGAGAGAGAGAGAGAGGAGTGTACCGCGCGAGAGAGAGGGGGGAGGAAGAAGGGCGAGCGAACGGAGAGGAGGAAGAGGAAGATCCGGCGGAAAGCCGTCGGAGGCACACTGAGGCGGCGACGGTCGCTTTTGGAAGAGAATGCCGGCGAGATGAGCGGTGACGCGCGACGGTCGACACGCGGCAGCGGTTGGTGTCGTGCCGGCGATGGTCGATGGTAACGGAAGTCGTGGTGGTTCGTGCGGCGGAAGTCACGGCGTACGATCGTTGTTGAAGGGAGGAAAGGGGTAATGGTTGCGAAGTGGGGTTGCTGCCGTTTCTGGAATGGAGGAGAGCAGAGGGATGGTGGTTGTCTCTTTTTCTTCTCACAGGTTTTGAGCTCTCTATTTTCTGGTTTTGTGTCTGTGTGTGTTGTGTTTTGATTGTTGTTCTTGTTTCAATATGTGCTTATGTTCTCTGTTTGTGTTTGATGCTGTGTGTTTGGTTGTTGTTCTTCTCCTTTCTCAGTTTTGTGTTTTTTCCTCCTTATGCTTCTCTTTTCTCCCCCTGGCATTGATGTTTGAAGGCTGAATTTATAGTTCAAAATTTGCATTGAGTATTGCACAGTCAAGTCACTTTCTTATGCATCTTTGTTTTGTGATTGTTCAATGTATTTCATCCTTTGGTGTATAAAGCACTCTGAGCATGGTTTTTCTTCTCCCAAGTTTTCGCCTCACTCACAATTTTGTGGCGTTTTGACTTATTCTCGCTCCTTACTTTTCTCTGTTTGTGTATGACTATTCAGAGCGAGTTGTATCAACAAAGAGGTTTGCCTCCCATTTGGAGCTTTGTGTGGGGTGTGAAGTTTGGCTCCTCCTTCTTGGGTCAGATGTCATTTGTCTTGTTCCTTTGTCACTATTGCCGCTTTGCTTATTGTTTTGGGAAGATGTCATAAGGATGATAAAAGAGCTTGTAGAGTCTAAGCGAAAGGAGAAAATGATGCGCTACCTCTCCTTGTTTATTGTATTTCATTTAATTGTTTTTATTTTTGTAAATCTAAATTCTGATTTTATACCAAATTATTTTTTTAAATCTGAGTTTTTCTTGTAATCAAATAAAAAAAGAGTAAGTTCTACTAATAACAACATAAACGACGTGAGATCGTTAACGACTACAAAAAAGACACGCGCAATTAATTTGACTCTTGTATGACAAACGATATATTTTTGAAAATAGAGAAATATCGATTAGAATCGAATGTTCACAAAAATACATTTTTATTTGATTTTCAATTAGGCGGACAAAATTGGGGTATTACAGCTGCCCCTCTTTATTTCACATTTCACCAAGAAATATGAATTGGCCTTTTCATATTTGCTGGTGAAATGAAAATAAAGATATAGAAATAATACTAATTTTGTCCGCTTCAGAAAATTTCAAATTTTCTTTTTGTTATTTTCCTTTTGAGAAAGGGGTTAAAGCTCGTTGCATTAACGGGAAAGCAGTAAATTGGGAAAAGCGGTAAATTGGGAATTCGGAGGTTGCCTAAAACCTTCTAACGGACTCTTGTCGAGTCAGGAGCTCGGGGTGGCCTCTTGAGCGGCCGATCAACATCGGTCCGAATCGATTTGATCAAAGGATTTACGCTATGCCTTGGTCGACCACAACTAATCCGAAGGACTTAAAGAAGTCGATGGATCCATCGCGTGCTCGTACGCGATGTTGTGATCTGTGGAAGGAGTTCACTAACTCTGTGGGAGTTCACTAACTCTGGGTTGATGGAGTTCACTAACTCTGGATTGATGGAGTTTACGAACTTTGGATTGATGGAGTTTACGAACTCTGGGTTGATGGAGTTTACTAACTCGGTGCTGATGCACTTGAGTATTTGGATGTACATGAATGCAATGATTGATTTTGGTGAGATGCTTTTTCTGTTTTGTCTATATCTGATGAATGCAAGGCATGAGTTTCTTTTTCTGTTTTTTTTTTGAATGGATGTCAGCCTTCGGCCAACAAAAGCAGAAAATAAGCTTGGTACCCGATACCTCAGTTAAGCGGTAAAGCTGTAAATGAATTGTCAACCTTGATAAGCCAACACAACAGAAATCGGGCGCAAAGAAAAGTGGGAAATAAAGCAAAGAAAGAAAGCGATAAAGAAAGCAAAGAAAGAAGGTACCGCCTCGATGGAAGTCGACATCGAGGTCGCTAAAGCCTTTTAACGAACCGCGAACGATTCGAGTTTGCACTTGGGCATGGTGGTCTTCAAGAGCGACCGGGGGGGACAATATCAAGTCTAGATCTCGATACTTCCTTAGGACTGCGCCATGTCTTAGGCCAACACAGCTATCCTTTTCGACTGGACCCAATGGGGTCGAAGGACTTACCGCGGCTCGAATACGAGGTGAAGTGCGCTTTTGAAGGGGCGGCAGGTCTCCGAAGGGATTCACGAATCCTGTTGATTGATTGATTGAAATAGCCAATGCTGCCGCATTGGATGGAGGTACCTGCATACGTCAGTTGATGCGAGGAATGATGCATGGAATATGGGTGCATGTTGTGCAAGTGCATGTTATGCAAGTGCGTGCAATGTTACGACTTTGGTGTAATGATGAATGTGGTGGAACACTCCTGAAGTTCTTCTTTTGGTCTGATTGTTTTTTCTTCGATCAGCCTTCTTCTTCTGGTCGTTTGTTTTTCTTTGCTCTTTACGAAATGTGAATATGCAAATGTAGTGCTTTGATGTTTGATGCAGAGATTGATACTTGTAATGCAAGTGTGTGATGGAACGCTCTTGTTTTATTTTCTGCTCGTTTCTTTCTTTTTTCATGAAATGCGGGCATGCGAATGCAATGTTTCGATGAGTGGCATGAAGAAATGAACGATAATGGAATGACGCATGACATGGGAAGCCTTTGTGTTGCCCTACATGTAATGCTTTGATGCAAGGACTTTGGTTCCTTCCCTTTTATGGAATGCAAACACTAATATGATGCAAATGCAATGACATGGGATGACGTGTTTTTGCTTTTTCTTTCTTTGTGATGCAATGCTTTGATGCTTGATGGAATGAGATGGAAGATTTTTGCTTTTATCCGTTGCTTCCTTTTTTGTTGCCTTTCATGAAATGGTGATGTCGGCACGATGCAAATGGGACACTATGATAAACAAAATGGAACGCCTAAATGCATGAGGCGAAAAATAAGACATGAATGATTGGGGTACTTAAACATTTTTGTGATGATGAGATGCAAGACTTTGAATGCAAGGAATTGAGATGATTATTGACCATTCTGTTGAAAAAAATTTGAATTTGATTCAAACTCCGGTGTTCTCAAGGTTTTCATTCACAAACAAGCTCACTTGTTTTCTCTTCATTCCAATGACGACTGAATCTTAGATATCGCATGACTAACTTGTGTTCTCTCTCTTTGAAGCATTGTCTAGTAGGCATGCATAAGAGTGCAAATGTGAACGAGTGAGTCAGTTAACTTGGGATTGGTTTAGAACATGTATGATAAGGGAAGGGATGACAAACATGATTATTGCCGACGTTCATGAGGGACCAAGGGATGCAAGACTGCCCCGGTTCGGGCTTTTGACGAGTGAATAAGCTTGCCTCTATCTGGTGGTGATAATGACTAGGGGTGTAGGAGATGATGAATTGGGAACACTTCGACTCTTGGGATGAGAGGTGGAATGAAAGGGGTTTTGTCTCAAACCCCACAGTTTGGTGTTGCCCCAGTCATGACGAGACAAAGTTGCCCCAATTAGAATGACGAGGCCTTGTTTAGGATAGTGAGTTGAGAGATTGCCCGGTGAGGTTTTATAGGAATGAATGAGGTGAAGGAATGGGAACGCACTTCCCAGCTTCGAATGACATTTCAAATGGTTTCTTTGAGTGAGGTTGTGAAAGGCGTGAGTTATGGTGATGGTTATGAGCGAGGGTGATATATGAATGGCGTGGGCAGCGAACAAACCTCCCAAAGTTAAGTGGAGTGAGAGGTGAAGGGAATGCCCCTAGTACACACTTTTGGTTCTCTTTAAGAATAACTCAAGTGCAATGAAAGTTTTGACTTTTTAGCATGATGAGAGGCTCCTCCGGTGACCGCTAGCCCTTGTTTTAATGAATAGATTGAAATGACTCTTGGAGTGCAAGTCCTTCTCCCTTTTTTCCCTTTTTACCAACTTTCTTTTTGATTGTTTGTTTTTTCTTTTGAGCGACTTTTTTTTTACGCTTGTTTGTTTTTTCCTTTTGAGCAAACACGTCGTAGATAGATAAACTTATTTGTCCTAAGATTAAAACTTGAGAACGAAAGCAATTAGTCATTGATCGTAATGGACTTTTTAGGGTTGTGATGTGGAGAAGGGGATGATTGAGCCTAATGAAGTGTTTGAGGCTGATGGGCTGTTGGGTCTTATTCGACATCGGCCAATGGTCAATGATTTATGAAGGAAACAGTTATTAGGTTTGATGAGGTGCTTGGGGTTTTATTAGGACAAGTTTGTGTTTCATGGTAGAATGGCTGAGGGTTTATGGAGGGTTAGATGTTGAGGCCAAAGGAAATGTTTGCGGTCTTTATGAAAGGAGAGATGATTATACACAACAGAGTGTTGGAAAGTTTATGGAGACAAGGATCTCTGGTGTTTCATGGTGAAATATATCAGCTCCCAATTTGTACTTCTTTTGTTTCTATTTTTTCTTGGTCTTTTTTTTTTTGAGATTTTCATTTTTTTTTGAATCTTTTTGTTTGATTGCGTTCTTTTCCTTTTGACCTCTTTCTTTTCTTTGGACTTGGGTGAGCTGATAAAGATGATATATCATTTTCGATGTGGAATTGATCATTGTCTAGAGTGGTGGAGATATCCTGGGATTTTCTTGACTTAAGGTGGGTAGGAGGGGGATTTTTTTCCTTCTCTTTGGGATTTTCTTGGCTTAAGGTGGGCAGGAAAGAGAATTTTTGGATTTTGGATTTTCTTGAGGTTGTGGGGGAGGCGGCCAAACTTCATTTCAAATTCCGATTGCTTATTATTTTTTTGTAAAACCCGACGACAATTTATCTATGCATTTGCTCTTTTCTTTGCATTTTATTTTATGCCCTAATTTTTGCCTGGACCGCTCTTTGCGAGTTTTCAATCCATCGGGCGCTCCTTCTTGCCTAGGCTGCCCTTTGCGGGTTTTCAACCTAGCGAGCATGTTCTTTTCATTTATCTCTTTTTTTTGGAAAGACTTGCACTAAAGGAATATAATGTCGATAAAGAATGTTTGTGATCACAGAATTGCCCCAGCATGGAGGACTTAGAGTGTTAGTGAGAATGAACCAAAAAGTCAAGCATGCACTGATGGGAGAGAATATGCGCTTTAGGGGTGGACGGGGCGGGATTAGACTTGGATGGTGATGATGATCGACAAGGGAAGAAACTGACTGACTCAAACAAGAGAAACTGCACGTGTCAGGCACGTTCACTATAGGAATGCTTCACAGAGAGTCAACATTAGTTAGAACAATGAATTTTTTTATTTCGCTTGATCTTTTGTCATGGAATGGATGGGATGCAGTGCTTTTGAAAGAAATGCAAATGAGCTATTGATTTGAAAAAAAAAACTGAGTGCTTCGGAACACCTTGAGTTTGCAAATGAGTGAGGGTATACTTTTCCAAAAAAGAAAGATTACTTTGCAAGAACATCTTGTCTCTCATCACAACATTTTTGTTGTATTCAATGCATGGATGAAAACGTTATGATGTATACATGATGAAAATGAAATGCATGAAAGCATGTTCACTTGAAAAGTGTGATTATTCTAAAAGTTTTTTTTTTTGATGTTTTCTTTTTATGCAAGACGAAATATGAAATGCCAATGCATTTTTGGATGATGAATGATGCAAGAATGATGCTTCTTTTGAGAATGATTTTTATAGAGGCAAGACAATATATGAAATGTTGATGCCTCCTTTTCTTTTGAAAGATGCATGAATGATGTTTTTTCCTAAATGATGATTTTTGGAGGCAAGACAAAGTAAATGCCAATGCCCCTTCCCTTTTCTTTTGAATGATGAAAGATGAAAGAATGGTGATATGAGGCAACCGATTGTCGTTACCCTGAGTAACCTGCATGAAACATTGAGTGGATCCTGACTCAATACTTCACACAATATCTTTCAAACGTTTCGACAATTAGTTGACTCAACTTAACTTCCTACTTGAAAATAAAACACGTGTGACTGGGTCAAAGTGCCCTGACATCGTGGAATAACATCTCAAATTTGTAGTCGACAAACAAATTTGAGATATTACCCTTCGTCGTTCAAAGGTGCACTTCTACCCATTAAGCCATCACATGAGGAAATTTTTCTTTGTTTGAAAGGATGCATCTTTGGGAGAAATGATGTATTCGAACAAAGTGATGAGGTTAATGAAATGATGCATGAGTGCCACATTGACGCGATGTCTGCATTATTTGATGATGATTTTTGTACATGCACCCGGATGAATGTGATGCTTATGCAATGCGGATGATAATTGCTTCTTGCTTTATTTTTTTTATGCAAGGAAATTAAATGCATGGTACTCACAATTATTTTTAACGCGTGGAAATACATGCAAAATGAAACGTTCAAGTGCTTATTTATTTTATTTTTTTTTATGCCATGAAAAAGGGAAAAGGGGTATATGCGACGCATTTTCTAAAATCTAGTAGAAAACGTACATTTTTTGGATTTTTGTTTATTTGTTATGATATGAAAGAGAAAAATAATAATGCATGCAGAAAATGGCGCGTTCGAGCCAAGGCTATATGAATAGCGGAATGATATATGCATGCAATATTGATGTGATGCTCACCTTTATTTGATGACAGTTTTTGCATAATTAAGGATGAATGAAATGCGATATGGATGATAAGCGCTTACGTTTTCATTTTTCTTATGCAATGAAATGAAATGTGTGATGCTTACAATTACTTTCCTAATGCATGAGAGATATTGAATGGAAATGCATGTGAAATGAGACGTTAATGTTTATTTTTGATTTGCATGTGACACAAAAAAAAAGTATTAATGCGATGATGGGATATGAATGGACGACGGAATGAGTGGGTGAATGAATGAACAAATGTGCATTTAGAATGAGGATGCCGTAAATTGCATCACTTGATAATTTTTCATGATTATGAATGAATGAAATACCATAGGGATGGTGATTGTTTTTTTTTCAAAATTTGGTTTTATGTAATGCATGATGTCATGATGCAAAGTGCGGACGATGATTGTTTTTTGTTTTATTTTTAAACAATGAAATGGAATGCATGATACTAACAATTATTTTTAGTGCGTGGAAAGATATGATTCTTATGAAAATGCATGCAAAATGAGATGTTTGCATATATGATATGAAAAAGGAAAATAATAAAGCATGTGATATGTTTCTAAAAATTTTCATGCGAGAAAGTGCATGATGCTCGCAAATGATTTTTAATGCAAGGGAAAACATGATTTATTTCGAATGGAAATGTATGCAAAATGAGATGGTCACACGTTCATTCTTCATGGTACGCAAAAAGCAATAATGCATGAGGCACGTTCCTATGTTTTTGGACCTTTTTTAGTGAATGGAAACGCACTCACGCGAGGAATGCACTCCCGACAAACCTAAATGAGACAGAGAAAAATGCGCATATGGATTTTTATTTAGTTTTCCCATGTTATACAATGCAAAGATACTTTTTGTATGAGAATGAGGTTGATGATGCTACTTTACATGCATGTGAAAAGCAAAGTAAAGACTTTTGGTTTGGTGATTGAAATTTTGGGAACATCCCCTCATATAGCCCGGTAAAAGAAAAGACTATGATGATTTTTTTGAAAGTTTTGCTTTATGCCCTTTTTTTTTGAAAATTTTGTTTTATGTAATGCATGGATGTATGCAAATGGTGATGACGCTCTATGTGCATGCAGGATAAATGAAAGAGTTTTTATTGGCAATGATTCAAGTTTCTTTTTTGGAAAATGCGGGCCGTACGTTATTTCATATGGACCAATAAGAGAGAGGCTACAACGGTAACTCTTTTTTCTCCTTTTTTTTTGAAAATAAAGTGGGTCATATGTCACCTCGTACGGACCGGCAAAAGAAAGGCTACAACGGCAACTCTTTCTCTATTTTCTCTTTTTTTGAAGAACGCGGGTCGTACGTGGCTTCATATGGACCTAGTAAGGGAAAGGCTACAACGGCAGGTCTTTCTCTCTTTTTTTTTTGAAAAGAGTGGGCCACATGCTGCCCCGTACGGACCGGCAAAAGAAAGGCTACAACGGCAGCTCTTTCTCTATTTTCTCTTTTTTGAAAAATCTCCTTCTCCTTTTTTGAAAACATGCCTAGATTACAATGCAACACACAATTTGGTATGCCCCTCGTGTCCTACGAAGGCGGAGACTTAGGTTCTAAGACAACTTAAATGTTCCTCCCATGTGGGTTCTAGTCACTTCCTCACCAGGTTACCAGAGCTAATTCTCTCTCACAATAGCACCCACAACGATGGAACGCCATCTGGTGTGAGGCATCATGAAAGAGCATACTCTGGCTGAAACTTTCGTGAGAGTCAGAAGGACAACGGTCCAATTGCCAGTCACTACTCGTTTCCACTCTCCTAAGTTTTGTCAGACCTTGGGTTTTAGGCCCCTCTCAAAGCATAATAAGCATAAGGTGTGAGTGTGTGTAGCAAGGACATACCACCTAAAATTAACCAACACATATTACCCCACCTGCGAATGAAAGCCCAGAACAGTCCAGACAAAAAGCTAGCAATAACATGTTGTCTACCCTAGGGTTTAATATCAAATAAGCTAGCCTAGGGTTTCAACAACAATCAAGTGCATTGCTTACCTCAAGAGAAAGGAGCCAAGAAGAGGGGATCATGATAGAGTTGGGGAGAAATGCATGAGCTTACCTTGAATAAAAGGAGCAAAGAAGAAGGGAACATAACAAGATGGGGAAATGCGTGAGGGTACTAAGCACATAAGCAAAGAGGAGGAAGGGAAAAGCAGACATGGAAGAAGAGAAACAAATGCACATGCATACAACATGATAAGACAGTAAGAGGAAACCGAAAGGGATAGAAGCAAACAAAGTATCCAAATCAAATCGATAGCACATTAAACCACACATTTAATTAGTTAGGCTTGACCCACTTAAAAAAAAGGAAAAGTCCCCAGTGAAGTCGCCAGCTGTTGCACCCGAAAAATCCGGTTTGGGTTTCTCGATGTACAACGTGGAAAAATTATGAAGCCGCCACCAATATTTTAATTTTAAGACCAAAACATTGAAAAAGGTCTTTTGAAATAAAACGGATGGTCTTTCGAAAACTAGAGATATGGGTTAGGAATTCGGTTACGTGCGGGAAGGTGTTAGCACCCCACGCGTCCTCTCTACTGAGAGGGAACCTTTAATTAAGTGTGTGGTTTTGAGTGTTGATTTGGAAAATACTTAAATTTGCCTCTTTATTGAAAAAGGGATGAAAAGACTTAATGAAAATTTTTATTCTTGGCGCTTGACGAGAGTTAGCCTCTCGCTCCTACGTATCTCCCAGTGCGATGGAGAATTCAAAGCTACGTAGTTCTTGTTCTTTATATTTTTTTGAAAGTGTGCTTGACGGGACATGAACCCGGGCCCCACGTATCCCCAGCGTGATGAGGAATCAAAGCTACGTAGTTCTCGTTTGTCTGAAAAATGTTTTTGTTTTTAATCTTTTTAGAGTTTTTGAAAAGGGGTTGGCGTTCGCGATGACCAAACAACAACGGTTTAGAGTGGCCATGCTACTAACTCTTTTTGAAAACAGGATCGTCACTAACAATCAAGCGGCAGCGGCGCGAGTGACTATTGATAACAACCGGTTTTATTTTGATTATTGAAAAGGTTTTCGCAATTGAAGGGAGCGTTTGTGAAGACCAAACAACAACGGTTTAGAGTGGCGCACTACTAGCTCCCACGGGAATGAAATCATCACCCACAATCAAACGGCAGCGGCTCGAGTGATCGTCAATGACAATTAGTTTTGATTTTGATGTTTTTATGATTCGTTTTTGAAAAGTGTTTCGTTGGTTTGATTTGGGGAAAATGTTTGATAACTTGGAAAAGGGTTCGCATTGGGTCGAGCGTTCGCGATGACCAAACAACAATGGTTTAGAGTGGTCATACTACTAACTCTTTTGAAAATGAAATTATCATTAACGACCAACGGCAACGCAGCGCGAGTGATCATTAATGATAATCGGTTTTGTTTTAGGTTTTGATGCAAAGAAGTTTTTGAAATGGAGATTGTCACTAACGAGTAACAACTCATGCGGAGTTACAAATGCATACTCACAAACATCCCGAAGAACAAGCATACCAATTCAAGCCAATTAATCAAATCATTTGTGATTCAAATCAAATTCTAAAATGCGATTGTGTGTGTGTGGAATGGGATGGGAATTGTTATTAACGAATAACAATCTCTTGTGATAGCATATGTTCTTGTAATGAAGGCTATTACTAACGAGTAATCCTTCATTATATGCTTGTGGGAATCCTATAATGAGAGTCACCACTAACGAGTAGCAATCTCATGTAAGAAGCAAAGTATTGGAAGAGGGAATGCACACAATCAACTTGAGAACATGACAGGCATCATAAATAATTTAATGCAATGTGACTAGAGGTATAGAATGATCTAGGTTGCATGAATAAGTAAGCAAGAAACAAAATGCATGATCAGAGGCAGTCTTTATTTAGGTGAGTTTTCGCAATAGGAGTGAGGGTTCGCGGTGACCAAACAACAACGGTTTAGAGTGATCACGCTACTAACTCTTTCGAAAATGAAAATTATCATTAACAACCAAACGGCAACGGCTCGAGTGATCATTAATGATAATTGGTTCTTATTTTAGGTAATCCTTAACGCTTGGGATATGCTCAAGTGAATTAGTGTCAAATCCTCTTACAAAAATCATCAACACAAACATGATTTTCGAAACAAGCAACTAAAACAAGCACAATCCCAATTGTTTACCAAATCACATTTTATTTTACTAAAACATCAAAATCAAACAAAACACTAGCCTTACTTCATGGGAGTTCAAATAAACAACACAAATCAAGCCTAAACTCAAGCATTTGCAAGATTAGACAACCAAACACAATCTAAAAGAAATTGCTTGAAGAGGCGTAATAGTAAAAATGGGGGGAAATTAGCTGCTGGAGGTTGTATAATTAATAGTGGGGTGCAACTAGTGATCAGATTTTAAAAACTTTAAATCAGAAAAGGAAGGCCCATAAACAAGCCTTAAAGGAGAAAAAAAAACTAAGCCATAAACAGGCCTTAAACATGCTGAAAAAAAAACTAAAACATATTCCCACTTTCTCAGTGCCGTTCCATTGTTAGCAACAGAGAGAGAGAGTTTTTCCAGAGAGAGAGAAAGAGAGAGAGAGAGAGAGAGAGAGAGAGAGAGAGAGAGATCGACGGAGACCGAGAGGGTGAGAAGGAGAAGCAGATCGAGAGAGTGAGAGAGGGAGTGTACCGCGAGGGAGAGAGGGGGAGGAAGAAGGACGAGCGAACGGAGGGAGGAAGAGGAAGATCCGGCGGGAAGCTTCCGTGAATCGGGGGCATTCTGAGTCGGCGACGGTCGCTGGAAGAAGAGAATGCGGCGAGATGAGCGGTGGACGCGACGGTCGGCAACGGCAAGCGGTTGGTGTCGTGCGGCGATGGTCGATGGTAACGGAAGTCGTGGTGGTTCGTGCGGCGGAAGTCACGGCGTACGATCGTTGTTGAAGGGAGGAAAGGGGTAATGGTTGCGAAGTGGGGTTGCTGCCGTTTCTGGAATGGAGGAGAGCAGAGGGATGGTGGTTGTCTCTTTTTCTTCTCACAGGTTTTGAGCTCTCTATTTTCTGGTTTTGTGTCTGTGTGTGTTGTGTTTTGATTGTTGTTCTTGTTTCAATATGTGCTTATGTTCTCTGTTTGTGTTTGATCTTTGTGTGTTTGGTTGTTGTTCTTCTCCTTTCTCGTTTTGTGTTTTTCCTCCTTATGCTTCTCTTTTCTCAGCGTTGATGTTTGAAGGCTGAATTTATAGTTCAAAATTTGCATTGAGTATTGCACAGTCAAGTCACTTTCTTATGCATCTTTGTTTTGTGATTGTTCAATGTATTTCATCCTTTGGTGTATAAAGCACTCTGAGCATGGTTTTTCTTCTCCCAAGTTTACGCCTCACTCACAATTTTGTGGCGTTTTGACTTATTCTCGCTCCTTACTTTTTCTCTGTTTGTGTATGACTATTCAGAGCGAGGTTGTATCAACAAAGAGGTTTGCCTCCCCATTTGGAGCTTTGTGTGGGGTGTGAAGTTTGGCTCCTCCTTCTTGTTCTTTGATCAGATTTGTCTTGTTCCCTTTGTCACTATTGCTGCTTGCTTATTGTTTTGGGAAGATGTCATAAGGATGATAAAAGAGCTTGTAGAGTCTAACTGAAAGGAGAAAATGATGCGCTACCTCTCCTTGTTTATTGTATTTCATTTAATTGTTTTTATTTTTGTAAATCTAAATTCTGATTTTATACCAAATTATTTTTTTAAATCTGAGTTTTTCTTGTAATCAAATAAAAAAAGAGTAAGTTCTACTAATAACAACATAAACGACGTGAGATCGTTAACGACTACAAAAAGACACGCGCAATTAATTTGACTCTTGTATGACAAACGATATATTTTTGAAAATAGAGAAATATCGATTAGAATCGAATGTTCACAAAAATACATTTTTATTTGATTTTCAATTAGGCGGACAAAATTGGGGTATTACAACCCCTAAATATCAGCATGTAAAATCTCAAAGATGTGTGTAGACTTAAACGTGCTAAGAGGAAATGAAAGTTTTCTTTGTTTGGAAAAGTGACAAATGTCACAAGGTACACTAGTGTTATAGAAATGTATAAAGGGGAATTTTATTGCAATCCATTGATGTTTATCATGTGATACATGCCCTAATCTTATGTGCCAAAGTTTAAAATTGTCTAGTGGGGTGAATTGTGAATCACAAGAAGAGTTAAAAGCAGGGAAACATTGACATTACTGAGTGATTACAAAGTTGATCACAAAGAGGCGATTCTGAGCAAGTATAATCGGTACAAGCCATTCAATCTAGCTGATCCAATCATCTGCTTGGCATGATCATGTATAAGAAAACAACCATCATCATTAAAGACTACAGATACTTTACTTGTTTTGGCTAATTGACCTGCAGACATTAGGTTAGACTTAAATGTTGGTATATAAAGCACATTATGCACAATTAGATCTTTGGTAACATGAATGGTTCCTATACCAATGGCTAAGGCAAATGTTTGATTAGGTAGGTCAATAGTAATGGGTTTGATGGGTTTGTATGATGTAAACCAATGAAAATTGGAGGTCATGTGGTTTGTTTCCCCTATATCAACAATCGAAAAGACAGATTTCTTACCAAAGCCTTCACCAGAGTTATCATTGTTGGATGAAGGTGTGTAGACCATTGCCTTGTTGGCAGACGGTAGAGTAAGTTGTTGTTGTTGCCTTGCTTGTTGAAGCAGGTCCAATATGCCCTGGTATTGGTCTTGTGTTAAAGAAATTGGTCCATTGGAGTTGTTCGAGGTGTCTGTCTTGACCTATGATTCATTCTCAGCACCAGCACTTGTAGAATTGGCTGAACTTGCTAGTTTGTTGTTCTTAACTAGATTGGTCTGATATCCTTGTGGAAAGCCATGGACAAAATAACAGGAATCTACTTTGTGGTTGGTCTTTCCACAATGAGGGCACAATCGAGTCATTCTTGGCCACGCGTCGTATCCACGCCCAAATCTTTGTTGCGTGATTGTTGTTGGAGCCACGGTTGAATGAAACATTGTTGGCAAACGCTAGTGTCTTGATTTTATTTTTTTCCTCTGTCATTGCCGGAGTTGCAACTTGGAGGTGTCTTTGTTGTTGAATAACGCGCGAGAAAGCCTCTGTCATCATCATTATCTAACTACGAACGTTGGAGTATTCTTCATTCAGACCATTTAGAAACTTTATAGTATAATGTTGATCTTGAATCATTCTCATGGATTGAATCGCACCACATGCACAAGGAGTTGCGCAACAACATGATGGTAAAGGCTGGTAATTGTCCAACTCGTCCCATAAAGCCTTCAATTCGGTGTAGTAATCCGAAATATCTCTAGTACCTTGAGTCACTTTGCACATATCTTCCTGTCGCCTTGATCAAATCAATCTTTCAGATCTTTCCTACCTAATAAAGTTTGGGAATAGCTTACAATGGATTTTATAACTCACCTTTCGAACTCCTTCGGACATACAATGATCTAGGTGATTTGTGACAGATTAACAAAGTATGTCCACTTCATTGGACTTCCAACAAAGTACACTGTTGTAGATCTAGAAAGACGTTTCTCAGTTGAGATCTGTAGACTTCATGGTTAACCTAAATATATTATCTCTGATAGGGATCCCATATTCTTAAGCACCTTCTGGAAGGAACTTTTTCGTGTTCAGGGCACAACACTAAAGTATAGCACTGCGTTCCATCCAGAGACAAATGGCCAAATAGAGGTCGTCAACCGCGCTCTGGAGGCATACCTTCGGTGTTTCACCAGTGATCACCCCCACCAATGGTTCAAATTTCTACACCTAGTAGAATACTGGCACAATACATCATTTCATTCCTCCATTCAAATGGCACAGATCTCGCCAACTTGGACTCTACTCTGCAGTAGCAACAACAGATCGTAACAGAGTTAAAAGCCAACTTAATACGAAACAGACAAAGGATGGTGGAACAAGCAAACAAGAAAAGGCGTGACTATACATTTAATATTGGAGATCTCGTCTTGTTGAGGTTACAACCATATTGCCAGAGCACAGTGGTTTGCAGATCCTCTGAGAAGCTGGCCAAGCGCTACTATGGCACCTTTAAAGTCCTATGTCGTATTGGTAATGTAGCTTATGAACTAGAGCTTCCTCTGGGAACACGTATCCACCCAGTGGTACATGATTCTCAGTTGCGACCTTATTTTGGTGAGGAAGAAGAAAGTGTTTCAATTTTTAACACACAGAAGGTTGGGGAAGAGAAAGACGAAAAGTATGATTCTATGAGTCCAGAGAGAGAAATGATTGTCTAAGGGGAGTTGGGTGAAGACTTAGAAAAAAATGCTAATGAAATAGAGAGAGAGGGAAGTACAAGCAACTATCTCTATTCCATTTTGTCACTTTAATTCAGATAAACCAATGGCACTTTTCAAGGTAGTTTCGGCACTGTTGGATTTCAGGACCACTATTCAAGGCGTTCTCTCCAAATCTGCACCGTTCCATTAAAAAACCCGTGAAACAGACTCCAGTACGTGCCACGCCAGCATGCAACATGCAGTCTCCAATGTGCTGCCCCAGCCAGACGCATCGCCAGTTGTTCCCCACCCAACAAACGCGTTTTCCTCTAAACCGTTGGATCTTAATGACGCGTTATCTGCACTGTTGGAGGTCTAATTAGGTTCCACTATCCCTCCACTTTCCAAAGATGCGCTGACTGTGTCAAGTATCCATCAAGCAGACACAAATTACTTTCCATCGTTAGATCCACACGGTACTCTGCTGCCTCGACAATTTTTCCTCCACCATTCAATGTTGTTTTCCCTCTATTGTTACATCCCCACCGTCCACAAGAAGCACAATCCATGTGCCTACTCCCTACGCCAATCAGAGCTCGCCATCAACCAACATAAACCTTGAGGACAAGTATTTTATTTTAATTATTTTTGTTCAGTTGTGTCCTTAAGTGGCCCATGGCCCATTAGTTGTGTAACCCTAACTATTTAAGGTGCAGTGCTGTCTCCCTTAAGGGTAATGAAAAATCTGAAGTTGTTTTATGTTACTTTTCTTCTCTTGCAACCTTAGATCTAGTGTGTAGCTTAGTGTAGCCGTAGCATAGTGTAGCCTATCAGTTTGAGTCTTTTTCAGATTAACAAAGGTTTGAGGTTCGAATCTAGTTTTGAGAATATAGCAATTCTAAATCCACAGTTGTCTCAAACAAGTTGGAGGTCATCTTCAAAATTTAAGAACCGGGTCCCTAATCATACGTTTATCTTGTACTAATTTTTTTAAGAACATTATACTAATTTTTTTCATGTATTATATCTAAAAAACCAATGCTAAAGTACCTAAAAACACACTAGTTAACATCGCACTTTACGTATTTTGTCACAAAATTATAATTTTTTTCATCAAACCGATTATTGAGAAAGGAACTTTGTGTTTTTTAACATTTTAATTTTTTGGCTTAAGATTTTAGTCCCACAAGAATTATTTTCACGTATTTAGTCCCCCTAATTTTCCTAGAGAGGGACTTTGATTTTAAAAATTGGAAAATAGGGGGACTAAAATCGTGAGTTGGCGAAAATAGGAGGACTAAATTCGTGAGAAAAATTCTTGGGGGACTAAAATCGTGATCTAGTTTAAATAGGGGGACCAAATTCGTGAAAAAATTTCTTGGCGATCAAAATTGTGAGTTGCTGAAAAGAGGGGGACCAAAACTGTAATTAAGCCTAATTTTTTTTGAACTCTAAAGTACCCAAAAACACACTGTTTAGTTCACACATTACATAATTTGTCATAAAATTAATTTTTTTTCCTTCACCAAACCGGTTATTGAGGAAGGTATTTGCTTTTTGAAAACTTTAAAAAAATTTCCGAGCCCTAATGCACCACAAAACACATTGCTTAGCATCACCCATCACATATTTTATCACGAAATTGTTATTTTTCACCAAACCGATTTTTAATGAACGAACTTCGCATATTTCAACATCTTAAATTCTTTCCAAAATTCTACACCAGTTGTCTAATCACTAGACTAAAAGTCTTCTTTTTTAAAGTCTTGGTCTACGTTTTTACTACTGATTGTTCCAACTTTAAAAGCAAAGCTTTTAAATTACTATTTTTCACTTTTATTAAAAGTAGTTTTTATATTCCGTAAAAAAAGTAGTTTTTATCATAGTTATTTAAATTATTTTTGTAGAATATTGAATTTTATCTCATGGAAGAATTTTACTCTCAAAGGGAGACATGTCAATCAAGTTAGATGCTTTGAAATCCAAACTTCAAGTCCTTTGGCAACTAACATGCAAGTGGGGTTTGATCTCTATAGGGAAAGGATACTGTGAATTTTCTTTTTCCTCTGTTGATGATTTGTGGAGAATTCAGTCGCAGCCTTTTTGGCATTGCAAGTCAGGGTTGCTTCGGTTGTTTTCATGGCAGCTTGATTTTAATCTTTCAAATATAAAATATACAAATGTACAATGTTGGATTAGGCTTACAGCTCTTGCTCAAGAATATTGTAGACCCTAAATCCTTTTTTATATTATTGGTTGTGTTGGAACACCACTTAGACTAGATGATACAACAAGTAAGAGCTCTTTTGACAGATCTTTTCGTCATTTTGCACGCATCCTGGTCGATATAAATCTGAAATCAGAACTTAGGAATTAAATCCCAGTTGAGAGGCCAGGTTATGCTTTCTAAGTAGGCATTGAGTATAAAAATTTGCCTTCCTTTTGTATGAAGTGCGAGACTATCGTTCATACCACTAGTGCTTGCAAAGGAAGGAAGCACTCTGGCAATGAAAATCAGGCAAAACAGGTTTATGTCCCTAAGCCTCAAGCTGCTAATAATGTGAATTTCAAGCAGGAAGTTGTTCAACAACCTATTGAGAAGTATCAACAGCACAGGGAGTCTTCACCGAGTGAGATTAGAGAAAGTCATGCAATCTAACTAAGAACCATATGTCCAAGCCTCAGTTTCTTCGGATGATGGTAAGCAATTGTCGCCTGTAGTTTTGCAGACGCAAGAGAATGTCTTGATCCAGAAGTTGCCTATTGGTTCTACCCCTAGTACTTCTGAAGCTAGAAAAGGTTGGTAGTGATTCCACTCAATCTCACCACCATGCTAGATTAATATGCCTCAGAGTCTGATGCTATTTCTAATCTAGTGGTAGTATCTGACCCGAGAACTTCAGGGAAGCTTTGGGGTGACGTGTCAGATGAATCTGAGGATTCTATGACCCATGGAATTGTTGATGAGAAGTCTGAACTGGGGGTGTCCACGACCCGAAAGAAGAAACATAAAAGGAAATTGGCCCAGAAAATAGCAGACTATAAGACTCGCTCAAAGACTAATTCTGTCTCTATTTCTTTTTTATCTGACTTTTGTAAGCGCGTCCTAAGTTTTTCAGAAAATCAGCTTTTAATTTGGCCAGATCTTGGTTGGTTATAGTCCCCCTTGTGCTCTTCATTGTCTTCTTTCTCTTTCTCTTTTTTATTAAATTCTTACAGGATGCATGTTTGCCTAATTTTTTTCATCTCATATAGATATTTAATTTATTTTGAAATAATTATTTAACTAAAAATTGACATATATGAATGTATAGGTTTCTTCAATTAGTTGAAGGATTGAGTAAAAATTTGAAAATTTCCCAAGAATAAGATAGGTACGTTTTTCTTTTGTTCTTATAATAAAAAGTCTTCCCTTGGTGAGTCTTGGTCTGTGTTTCTCCATATAAGTCATCCCAAGACTAAACCACAATTCACGCACTACTTTCATTTCTCATGTCTACTATTAATTTGGAATTCTAAAGTCACTGCAATAATATAATTCACAATACCGATATTAATTGAGTCAGAAAAAACAAACGATATTAACTGAAAACAAAATTATTTGTGAAAAATTGACATCGAAGGAGCGGGTCAATGATCCCTAGACCGAAAAAGACAAATCAAGCGGATATGGCCTGGCGGTGGAGATTCAGTGCTTGTTGGAGGTTCCTTGGGAGATTAAACTTACTCATATCTTCCGGGAGGCAAATAGATGTGCCGATGCTTTGGCAGGTTTGGCTAGTATCCTCCGCTCAATTTCTCAAAAAATAATCATAAAGACTATTCAACATTGTTGGTCTAGTTGGCTAATCTATCTTGGTGCATGGGGGACAAACTTACTGTAGAAATCCCAATCGAGAGAAGATTAGTCTTTCATTAAAACTGTTGGCACACTCCGTGGGTAGCCAACAACGGTCTGAAAAAAAATTAAAATAAAGACTAACAGCTCTTGGATGAAATGATTTGGTCTCGTCCAGCTTAACAAAGGTTCTGAGTTCGAATCCATCTTTGGGAACGCAGCAACATTAAATCCAGGGTCGTCTCAAACAATTTGGAGACCCTCTTTAAATATTAAAAAATGCGCCCCTAATTGTATTTTTATCTTATATTAATTTTTTTCATGTACTATATCTAAAATATTTTGAACTTTACATCAAAAAATTTCATGTACCTCAAAACATACTGCTTAACGTCGCACTTTACATATTTTATCACAATTTTGTTTTTCACCAAATCGATTACTTAGGAAGGAACTTTGTGTTTTTTAACACTTCAAAATTTTTTTGGAATCTAAAATACTCCAAAACATTCTGCTTAGCATCGCGCTATACATGTTTTATCATGAAATTAATTTTTTACCTTCACCAAACCAGTTATTGAGGAACGAACTTTGCGTTTTTGAACACTTTAAATTTTTCATGTAGTACCTTAAAACACATTGCTTAGGCTGTGGAACGAACTTCTTGTATAGAACTTCGTGCATTTGTAAACTTTACATATTTTATCGCAAATTTTTTTTTTCCACTAAACCAGTTATTGAAGAACGTACTTCGCATACTTGAGCATATAATTTTTTTTCCCCCGGAATCTAAAGAACTCCTTTTGGGGGCCTTAAAAAATTGAGCTAGGCTGAGGCCCCGTGCTATTGCATAGCCCACACATCCTAATCACCAGCAGTGAATAAACCCCTTGAGGGAGAGCTTTATCGTTCATTGTGGTCCTACCCGACTCGAGGGATTAGTCTCTTCAATGAGTAGAGAATACCAATTTAAAAAATAAAAAATAAAGGCACCACATAAAAGAATAAAAATTCATTAAACATAAAGAAAAGTGATAAAAGCCAATATATAATAAGCCGGCAATACCAGTATAAATATTAGGGAATGGTTTTGGTATAGAATCAACAATTGCATAGACAACTTGTTTCCCACCCTACTTTTTATTCTAGCCATGAAGATATCCATTTTTACGGTTCTTTCATTTCTCCTATGTTGTCTTGCTTTTCAATCGTTTCATTCCGATATATGCAGTGGATCATCAAAGATTCATTGCATTCCAAGTGAACTAAAAGCACTTTTAATTTTCAAACATCATCTAATTGATCCTCTCATTTGGTTGGAGTTGTTTGTAGTAACGTAACAAACAATGTTCTTCAGCTTCACCTAAACACTTCACAACCTATTTACAAAGTCCATTACTATGATGTTGGATATGATGTTCATAAATATCAAGAAGCTCTTGATGCTTATGAGGGGTCAAGATTTAGTGGTGAGATCAATAGTTCTTTGGTTTAGTTGAAACATTTGACTCACTTGGATTTAAGCGGCAATGATTTTGAAGGTATGAAAATTCCTTCTTTCCTTTGGAAAATGACCTCATAAACTTACCTTAACCTCTCTGATGTGGGGTTCAATGGAATCATTCCTCCTCATATTGGGAGTCTCTTCAATTTACTCTATCTTGATCTGAGTCGTGTTGCATATGGGAAATTTCCATCACAAATTGGGAACCTCACCTATTTGCTTCGACTTGGCCTTGGAAGTGGATACTTTGGTGGAACTCTTTCTACTGAAAGTCTTCAGTGGCTTTTAGGTCTTTCTCAACTTCAATATCTTGATTTAGACCACGCAGACCTTTCTAAATCATTAGATTGGCTAGAGACTTTGCAATTTCTTCCTTCTCTATTGGAATTACGATTGTCTGCAAGTATGCTTCCCACTCGTTATCATCAACCATCTTCACTTAACTTTTCATCACTCCTCACTCTTGATCTTTCCTACAAGTTAATCAACTTGAAGGAAGAATTCCACCTTTTTGGGTAATCTCTACAACTTAGAGGAGATTAATTTCTCATATCTCAATCTCAACCAACAGGTTAATGAAGTTTTAGAAATTCTCACTCCCTGTGTTTTGCATGACCTTAAAAGAGTTAGAATTGAGGGTTCTCAACTTTCTGGTAATTTGACAGATCAAATTAGGATGTTTAAAAATGTCGAAACATTGGATTTTTTAAACAACTCAATTCAAGGTGGACTTATTAGATCATTTGAAAAACTTTCACGACTAAAACATCTTGATCTTTCCAAAAATAAATTCATAGGAAACCCATTTGAGGTGTTGAGATCACTCTTTGAATTGTCAACCCTTTCAATTGAAGACAATCTATTTCAAGGAGTTGTCAAAGAAGATGATCTTGCAAATCTAAGGTTTTTAAAGATATTTTCTGCATCAGGGAACAATCTCACTTTAGAAGTAGGTCCCAATTGGCATCCCAACTTTTAGCTATATGAATTAGGGATGAGCTTGTGTCGGTTGGGTCCTAAGTTTCCGCCCTGGATTCAATCACAAAAGGACCTTGACTTTTTGGAAATGTCTAACACGGGGATAATTGATTCCATCCTCGCTTGGATATGGGAAACATTTTCCTCTCATGAGTCATACTTAAACCTCTCTCATATTCATATCCACGGTGAACCCATGTTGGAAGATATATATGATCACATTTTTGCCAATGGGGAAAATATGATCACATTTTTGCCAATGGGACAAGCATGCAGGTTGATCGTCTATCAATTCTAATTTTATCTTCATTTCCATTTAAATTTCATGACATTTTATCTTAACCTTCAATTGCTCTAGACACCCTTTACTCGATTAAACCATTATTTTATTTTTAGAATATTTTAACAATTAATTGTTTATGTTTCATTATCTGCAAATAAATTTAATAACAAGACCTACTTTTTGGTTCATTTATGTTTACATCCAACACTTAATTAATCATGTGTGTAAACTCTCTAATGATTTATAAGTTGTAGATTTTTTCTTTTGGAAGAAAACAGAGGTGAAACCCCAAAAAACAAAGACAATTAGCAGACAACACTACTGAGAGTAGAAATCTCAACACTATCAGCAAGCAAAAATGGTCCAATAGAATGAGCGAACTGCTCAAACAAAACTAAGGTCTCAAATTGAGAACAACCAATAATAGCAAGGGCATCTGCACACGAATTAACTTCACGATACATATGCACAAAGCGAACCTCCCAGGGCAAACAAATGAGCTTCCAAATCTCTCTAAGAATGCTACCTCTCACAACACGCCCGACCACATTACTAGCAACAATACGAGAAACTGCTTCATCATCAACCTGTACCTTCTATCTAATGATAGCTCTGTACCAACACAACTTCAAGTCTTTACAAACATTCCACAACTCAGCTACAAAGGCACTACAAGTTCCAATGCTTTTAGAGAACCCACATATCCATTGACCCCACTATTCCCGAATCAAACGAACACACCTAGCCAAACCAATGCTCGCCTTGCAAGCACCATCAATTTTGAGACTAAACAAACTTGTTGGAGGTGGGTTCAAACTCACATCCACCCAGGACCAAGCTACCGGAGACACCAACCCATGAAACACTAGAAAATCTCTATAATTATAAGCTTGGCCCAAAATGATACTCAATGGATGGAGAGGTCTGATGAACGAAGAATCACGACAGTCCCTTAAAACACGTATGGTACTCTCATCTTCATAATTACAATGGCTAAAATAATGTTCTCCCAACCACACTCTTGTTAGTAAGAAGTCTATCATGAACAACAATCCAGACGAAGCTACAAATTCTTTCACGAATTGATAATTTTCACAGCTTTCTCCAGATCTCAATACTTCACAAGGTAGAAGGTGAATCGAGCATGGCATAAGGGCATCACATCGTTCCCATAATGAACCGTTGGTTGGAGAAGGGCTTAAAGTCTAGACAAAATATGAGGGGGAAGAAAGTGATGAAGGAGACTCATATTCCAATCACCATCCATACCAATTGTTGCACCCTAATTTTGTCTGACCTTTTTAAATTCTCTTTTAAATGAAAAAACAGGCTAAAGACATTCTTTGAGGCTTATTTGCTTATTACTCACTTCAGTCTCTGTTGGGCCAATGTTTGGCATAATCACGCTAAAGCGCATTAGCTTTCCACATTCCAAATTACACCGAAAAAAAACACGGAATCAAAGTTTTTAACTCTAATCAAAATGTTAGAGGTTTCAAATAGAAACCTTGATCGACTAAACACTTGGAAGCAATAAGTTTGAACGTGCTACATAGAAGCAGCAGGCAGCACAAACATACATCACAAAAATTATTCTGGGAGACTTAATCAAATATATTTTTATGTAATTTTATAATTTAAAAGTTTATAATTTTTTTCATTTTATAGTATTATAAATAAGGGTGGGAACGGATACACTTTGACCCAACCCAACCTGCAACCTAACCCACAAAATCTAGGTTGGTTCAGGTGAGTGGATTGGGTTGGTTTTAAAATAGGGATTGGGTAACGGGTCTGAAAATTTAGAACTCACAACTCCCACTACAACTCATACCATTATGACCTTACGTATACTAATTTTTTATGTATGACCTTACATATATCAATTAATAACTCAAGTTTAGTTGCAGAGAAATCTTAAATAATTTCCCAATTTCATTCAACCAAATTTCAATTTTAAAATTAATTTCATTTTTCCTAGAAAAAATGCTAAAGAGAATTTAATTTAGTCTACCTTAAAAATTAATTCCAATGTGAAAACTAATTCTAGACATTTTCGTATGAAGAAAAATTTCTTTTGCATGAGCTTCATGGGTTTTCTAAAGACCTTTTTCTTTGGCCCATACTTTTTTCAACCCCCCCTCTATTCACTAGACATCCCATAACACCTATAAATTCAAAAATACTCTTAATTTTAAAACTGTTTTTTCCACTATCTCTTCCCTCTCACCCCACACACCCCCTCACTTCCCCTCACTTTCCCATTATTCCCCTTCTCACCCCACACACCCTTCCACTCCAAACCTTCGAAGGCATACGCATAATCCATCAAGAATCAACCACATTTGCTTCCATTAGCATCTAGGTACGTTTGTTCGTCTTCTTCTTCTTCTTCTTCGCGGAGTTCTTTTTTTTACATTGTTTAGGGTGGTTCGGCATAGCAGAGGCTGATCTGGTTCGATCAGGCGTGCGTTAAACCCCCTATTTGTGTAATTGTTTATGGGTGGTTTAGACATGTGTGCGTCGAACTTGTTAAGTGTGGTTTGGCCATGCATACTTTGAACTGGTTCACATTTGACAGGGCTGAACCTCCCTGATTATTGCTGAATGCTGAGTTGTTTAATTTTAACTGATTTTTAACGATTCAATTTATTCTTTTCAGTATGACTAACTCTAGAGGTGGTGGCACTTCTGGACGTGGACGTGGACGTGGCACTTCTGGCGAGAGGCAGCCAAAGGGTGAGAGGGTCCGTCCCACTGCATCCGTGCGCCGAGGAAGGACTCTTGGGATTCCACATGGACGTGGACGACAGTCTGGACGCGGGAAACAGATCCATACCAATTTTGACCCAACACCGGACAGACCATTGGAGTTTGATGATATAGACAATGATGCTGCAGCTGATGACATAGACACTAATGTTGCTCAGTTGGATGGGCCATCTCAGGCTCGCTCATCCACTTCTCAGGCTCGCCCATCCATTTCTCGGACTTCCACATCATCTCAGCCATCCACATCTCAGCCATCTGCTGCTGATCTTCAATCTGATGCTCTCGAACCCGAGCCATCTACTGCTTCTCCTGACAGATCATCGACTTTCCCTTATCCTGGAGGGCTAGACGTTCAATCGGCTCTATATGCTTATGTGTCCCACATTGCTAGGAACATATGGGACGACCTGATAAGTTTACAATTACTTAACAATTTATGTTTATAATAAGTTAGATTTACGATTACTGAGTATGTTTTTTATAATGAAAAATGTAGGAGCGTCCTACTGATGGGCATAAGCAGAAAGTTCACAATTATTCTATTAAGGATACTGAGATTCATCCTTCTATTTTGGATTACATCCATCAGTCTGGTCTGTTGCCCCTTCATGACGTCGGGTTTATCTGATCAACTAATTCCTTGCTACTGCTTTTGTGGAGCGATGGCACAAAGAGAAAAACACCTTCCACCTTCCACTTGGTGAGATGACTATCACCCTGGATGATGTGGCACAACTGTTCCATATCCCCATCACTGGGGAATTTTATGACGTGTTAGAGCCTACAAAGATGGAGGTGTAGCAGTTTTTAGTTGACTACTTGGGGGTTTCCTATGAGGAGGCATTTTCTGAGGTACCTGCCAAAGGTACTAGTGTAAATCTGGGTTGGTTGAAGAAAGTCTACACTGAAGCCAATGAAGGTGAGAGGTGAGACAATGCAGCCCGTTGCTACCTGTTGATCTTGTTGGGTCGTACCTTATTCTGTGACAAGTCTGGCAACAAGGTTAAGGTTGCATTCCTTTCCATGATAAGAGGTCTAGAGCATGCTGGTCAGTACTGTTGGGGGGCTATGGCACTAGCTCACCTATACCAGCAGTTGATGGATGCCTCTTCCCCTTTGACTTCACAGATTGCTGGATTGATTTAAATTTGCACCTTATTCCCCGAGGTGAGGCAGTAGTGGATGGGATGCCAGCCACAATTCAGGGGTACATTTACTGGTTTAGGAGGGTATCCCACCCATACCTAAACCCAGACAACTACCTCTTTGACGCATCAGAGATTAGAGAGGTATGATTCATTATTTTAGTGTTACAGTGTTCTTAAATCATTTATTATTTTATTTTGTTTTGTCATTAAAGTAGTTTTTTACTGTCTTATAGACTATGCCAGAGACGCCTGCCCTATATGATGAGCTGGAGCACATGTTGGAAGGTGCTGAGATTCCACGTGGGACCTGTAACACCCCAATTTTACCCATTTAATTCTACCCATTAAAGTAGTTTTTATTTTGCACAAATAGGTTTTTTTGACTTTTTCGGTTTGTATGACTTATTGCACTTATCTATATATGTCTAGTTTTTGTTATACTTATTAGTAGTCGATAATTAAGTATTCAATTTATCGTTACATTTATTAAAAGTTAGTAAGTTATCGTTCCCAAATTGCTAATTTACCATTCGAAGTAGTTTCGTTAAACACAAATAAAAAAAACCAGGAACAGTGTGGTTCGACCTTCACATGTTCGAACTGGTACGACCCACGCTTGGCCGAACCTATTCAATACCTAATTTGGAGTGTCTGGGTAAAACTAAACACGCTCAGAGCACCCAGATTCAAACCGGTTCGACCAAGCGTGCGTCGAATCGTACTTAATGTTTTAAAAAAATAAAAATCACAAATTTCATTAAGGGCATCTTCGTCATTTCACCCCTTTATGGGGTGTCTACTGAGTAGCTCTGGGGTTGAAAGAAGTATGGGCATTTTCTTTTGTATTTGGTTTAATTAGTTTTAATAGAAGTCCAAATTAAGGCATTTTGTTGTTGTTGTTTTTTTTTTTTTTCATTTTCCTTGAAAAAGATATTTTACTAATGAGCCCATTACCCAACCCATTTGCGATCGGGTAAGGTTGGTTTGGGCTACGCAAAAGTTTGGGTCTAATTCTGCTGAAGCCAACCCATAAGTATTTGATTTGGTTGGGTGTTTGAACACATCAAAATCAACCCAACCAACCCAACGCCCACTCTTAACTATAAATTTAGAAAACATGAAAACTTAACCTAATTTTATGCTCCCCTGTTGTGAAATTCTTATTTTCATCCCTTTGCCAATACAAGTACGGTTGAGCGCCGTTTATCTCTCTGTCTCACCTTCTCTTTCACTCTCTTCCTCTTCCACGCTTTTTTTCGAAATACTTTGATTTTGACGATCGCAAGAGAGGTTTTTCACTTTCGATCTATATTTGTGAGTTCACACATATATATTTTTTATATTGAATTTACTATAATGATAAGCAAGATAATGATATACCAATTTCCAATTTGTTCTACTCATGATTAGAATATATATGATTAATCCCAAATACATCATCTTGTTCTAATTTATTGCATCTATTTTTTGTTTTCTTATTATCTTATGTTTAATTTTGTTTTGTTTCCGGTAGATCTATGACCGAGGAAATGAAACTCACTTCGTGGTTAGTATTACAAGTCTGGTCATTGATTGAAAATCATTAATGTTGTCTGATATTTCTCCTCCCCCTTTGATATGTGTTGGTTTGCAGATCGTTGTGATAATAATCTCAATCACATGATCCCAAACGAGTGTGGTTCCCTTGATTAAATGTGTGTACAATGGTGATCATAAAAGATGGCATCTTTTATTTGAAGAAGGTATTAATTATTAAAATAATTGCCATTTTATACTATAAATAAACGTTATTATTGACATATATAGCATGAGCAGCTCTCTCACACACAAAACAGCTCAGAGAGAATCTATAGATGATCAGTGTGGTGAAGTTGTAACACTTTGGTAGATAGAGTTGATCAGCTTCCAAGTTTCTGTTTTCCAAATTCGTAAGCTATTTTGCACACTCTCTTATCTTTGTTTTATTTAGTTTTGTTTTTGTTTCTTTGAGTTTTTGTGTTCACCATAGTCATCATTTGTCTGGTTTTGAAGTTCCAAGCGGAAAAGATGGCGTAGAAAAAGGCTAGCTTAATTAAATGAGACTGATATATCTTTCAATACAAATTATGAAGGTTTTACTTATTTTTGAAATTTTTTTTGACACAATACCCTTATCCTTGAATTTGAATTTGGATATCTCTGTAACAAAGGGGAGTGCAATGGTATCAGTGTTGATATGCATGTTGTCATTTTGATTGAATTTTGTTTATCAGAACTCCAAAATTCCCCATTTTTCTTCTTACATGTGAGTATTTGAGAAACCGAGCTTGAGTTCTTGGATATGAGTGGTCATACATTTTCTAAATTAAAATGTTATGATGGTGAATATGTTATTTTGTTGCAAGGTAATTCTAACAATGAATTAGCTTAATGTTTGTGAACCATCAAAATTTTGGATCTAGCAAATTTTTCTAAATGATAGCAACGCATAAATATTAAGCTAAGATGTAAGTTTCTTCACATGTAATTGACACTAAATTGTGAAGACTGAAAACATCAGTTTTGTTAGTGACATTGCAATTCACTATGCTATGACTGATGCTCAAAAAGAGTGACTAATCAGGTATATTTCTTTTGGTTTCAGGAACAAAGGACATTGCTGGAAAAGGACATTGCTTCCGTTTTCTGCGGCATGTTCATCACATTATCCTTCGCCCTAGCAATCCTTGTATTTACGGCCTTATTAACCTCTGACATAACACCTCACTTTCCCAACGTTCAAATCGACTCTGTTACTGTTACTGTTACTGTCACCCCACCTAACACCAGCGCTGTTATCTTAACCTCCACATTCAACATTTCCTCGGATTTGCTTAATGACGACATTACTCAATATTATAATCTGAATCTCTCTAAAAAGCTGAGTCTACTGAATTTCATTTGCGATGACGCTTTGGGCACAGAGTAAGTATTTCAAGTTAAACTAGAAATTTTTCCAAGAACTATACAATCTATAGGAAAACGTTCTTAAAGAGTGAAGTAGCTCATGCGTATACCGAGATGTTTGAAGTAATCAAATTTGCATACAAATATCAACAATCACGATGCAGATGTTGCTACTGCTGATGAAAGATGGTTTGTTTATGGTTCTGAGTAGATTGATAAGTACATCTTTTTGAATGAAGCCAAAAAGAGCCTCTCCAATACTTTTGTAACTCTTTGACTTAGTAATTTGTGTATGTTAACATATCAAATAGACAAATTAAATGTACATTGAAGGCGTTGAGTAGGGCCAAATGCACTCCTTACTTCACACACATGAGAGATCAGATATTGGATCATTATCTGGTATCGTTCACTATCCATAGAACTAGATTGTGGTAGGCCAATGATAATGCTATCACAGATGGTCAATCTGCTTATGATTCCTTGTTCTTCTACTTCAGTTTTAAGATATGTAGTTTCTGCACACTAAAACAGAGCATTATAACTAAATTGTCTTCTTATATTATTTGGTATCTTTAATAATAATTAAGGGTCATTGTTTCTGGATCTACTTAGTTCCAACAAAGTCATTCAAGTTCCTACTCTCTTAACCCTCGCCTCCTTCTTCAGAAAATGTTTTCTTTGTTGAAGTGACCTTATATTTATTTGGGTTAACTCATAAGGAGAAATTACAGAATCTCTGCCTCCTTTCTTATACAAGACTTTTGTGTATGCAATTCTTTTTTTACCAAGGTAAACAAATCTCATTTCATTGATATATAATAAGTGATTCAATACAAATTGGGATATACTCATAAACTTTGGATAATAAGCTAATATAAAATAAGCCGGCGGCAATTCCATTATAAATATTAGGGAATGGTTTTGGTAGAGAATCAACAATTCCAAGTGAACTAAAAGCACTTTTGATTTTCAAACATCATCTAATTGATCCTCTCAATAGGCTTTCTTCTTGGAATTCTTCAAATTCCAATTGTTGCCATTGGGTTGGAATTGTTTGTAGTAACAAAAACAATGTTCTTCAGCTTCACCTAAACACTTCACAACCTATTTACCAAGTCCATTACTATGATGTTGGATATGATGTTCATAAATATCGAGAAGCTCTTGATGTTTATGAGAGGTCAAAATTTAGTGGTGAGATCAATAGTTCTTTGGCTAAGTTGAAGCATTTGACTCACTTGGATTTAAGCGGCAATGATTTTGAAGGTATGAAAATTCCTACTTTCTTTTGGGAAATGCCCTCATTAACTTACCTTAACCTCTCAGATGCGGGGTTCAATGGAATCATTCCTCCACATATTGGGAGGCTCTCCAATTTACTCTATCTTGATCTGAGTCGTGTTGCATATGGGAAAATTCCACTTCAGATTGGGAACCTCACCAATTTGCTCCGACTCGGCCTTGGAAGTGGATACTTTGGTGAAACTCTTTCTGCTAATAGTCTTCACTGGCTTTTAGGTCTTTCTCAACTTCAATATCTTGATTTAGACAATGCAGACCTTTCTAAATCATTAGATTAGCTAGAGACTTTGCAATCTCTTCCTTCTCTAATGGAATTACGCTTGTCTGCAAGTATGCTTCCCACTCATTATCATCAACCATCTTCACTTAACTTTTCATCGCTCCTCACTTTTGATCTTTCCAATATCGGAATTTCTTTTGTTACCAAGTGGGTATTTGGACTAAGGAAACTTGTTT
Source organism: Oxytropis ochrocephala (assembly GCA_020916435.1). Lineage (NCBI taxonomy): Eukaryota > Viridiplantae > Streptophyta > Magnoliopsida > Fabales > Fabaceae > Oxytropis > Oxytropis ochrocephala. Next base: position 54,529,087 of record CM037095.1, read on the forward strand.
CTCTTGAATTACAAGATAATAACATTCAATGTCCAATTTCTCATAGTTTTCAATTTTGAAAATGTTGACTTTTCTTTCAACTCCATCTCGTCCTTTATACCTGATTGGTTATACAGTCTCCATCAACTCAAGTTCTTGAACCTAGGATTCAATTACTTGTGTGGGAATATTTCTTATGCTTTGGGAAATTTGACTTCTTTGGTCAAACTTGATTTGTCAGTTAATCAACTTGAAGGAAGAATTCCACCTTCTTTGGGTAATCTCGACAACTTAGAGGAGATTAATTTCTCATATCTCAATCTCAACCAACAGGTTAAAGAAGTTTTGGAAATTCTCACTCCTTGTATTTTGCATGACCTTAAAAGAGTTAGAATTGAGAGGGTTCTCAACTTTCTGGAAATTTGAGAGATCACATTAGGATGTTTAAAAATGTCGAAACTTTGGATTTTTTAAACAACTCAATTCAAGGTGCACTTCCTAGATCATTTGAAAAACTTTCACGACTAAGAAATCTTGATCTTTCCAAAAATAAATTCATAGGAAACCCATTTGAAGTGTTGAGATCACTCTTTGAATTGTCAATCCTTTCAATTGAAGACAATCTATTTCAAGGTGTTGTCAAAGAAGAAGATCTTGCAAATCTAAGGTTTTTAAAGATATTTTCTGGATCAGGGAACAATCTCACTTTAGAAGTAGGTCCCAATTGGCATCCCAACTTTTAGCTATATGAATTAGGGATGAGCTTGTGGCGGTTGGGTCCAAAGTTTCCGCCCTGGATTCAATCACAAAAGAACCTTGACTTTTTGGAAATGTCTAACACGTCCATCCCCGCTTGGATATGGGTAACATTTTCCTCTCATGAGTCATACTTGAACATCTCTCATTATCATATCCACGGTGAACTTGCAAATACATTAGAAATCACATACTTAGACCTAAGCTCCAATCAATTAAGTGGTAAACTACCATATACTTCTTCTCTTCAAGTGATTTGGTTAGATCTTTCAAGCAATTCATTCTCTGGATCCATGGCTGACTTCCTCTGTAAAGGGCAAGATAAGTTAATGCAATTACAATTTCTCAATCTGGCATCAAATAACTTATTAGGGGAAATACCCGATTGCTGGATAGTGTGGCATAATCTAGTGGATGTAAATTTGGAGAGCAATTTTTTGGTTGGGAGCCTTCCCGCTTCTATAGGTTCATTAATGGAGCTGCAAACTTTGCACATTCGTAACAACTCGCTCTCGGGAACATTTCCTGCCTTTTTGAAAAGAACTAAAAAGTTGATTTGCTTGGACCTTAGGGAAAATATGCTTACAGGAATTATTCCAACATGGGTTGGAGAAAGACTCTTTAACTTGAAGATTCTCCGTCTCTGATCAAACAAATTTTTGAGTGATATTCCTAAATAGATATGTGATATGAGTTTTCTTCTGAATTTGGACCTTGCAAAAAATAATTTGTCTGGTAATTGTTCCAACCTGGGCCAAAAGCCCCATTGAATATCGGGTCTGGCCCAATAACTCTCAAGGAGCACTGACCAAAAGCACCCCGGTATCAACCACCACACACTTCGTTCGGGCATCTAAGAAGACCGACGGCGAAGAGATCAAACGGTCAGATCCGACGGACAAGACTAAGCTCCCTCGTCTATAAATAGAGGTGTCGGCCTCCAAATCTAGGTATGTTCTCATTTTTGCACATTCCGCCTTTTCCTCTACTGACTTAGGCATCGGAGTTCCTGCAGGTACCCCCCACCCGACGTGGGAAGGACTTTAACTCGGACCCCTGAGTGCGATCAATCAACACCGACGACAACCATCGAGTCTCGAGAAGCGGAATCTTTCTAGTTCATCGGATAAGGTAACTTCTCGAGTTCCAGGATCGAACATTGGCGACCACAGTGGGAGCCCAACAGTTCACTCTCACTCGGTTCCACTTCTCCCTACCGTGACTCTCTTCAAAGACATGCCGCCTCGAGGGCGCCCCTCAACTCGTGCCCAATCCCGGGTCCGGAATGCCAACACTTCGGTGCCTACCCAGCCCGGTCAGACTCCCGAAGGACACGTTCAAACCTTACCCCTTGAAGAGACTTCTGCTGCTCCGACCGCGGCCAAACCACCTCTTCATGTGCCACTAGTGCAGAAAAGGCTTTTTGTATCGGTTGTTTTGCACTTTTAGTATCGGTTATCTGTCGATACTAATTCTACCGATACTAAATGTCTGACATTTAGTATCGGTTAAATAACCGATACTAAATGTCACTTTTAGTATCGGATTTTCACAAAAAACCGATACTAAATGACGTTTTTTTGGTGATTTTTATGTCTTGAAAACGTACATTTAGTATCGGTTATTTAAATAACCGATACTAAATGTCACTTTTAGTATCGGTTATTTAAATAACCGATACTACATGTCTTTTCAACATTGTGTTTACTCTCTAAAAATTGACATTTAGTATCGGTTATTTAAAAACCGATACTAAATGTCACTTTAACATTGTGTTTCTTTGTCTTAAAAATGACATTTAGTATCGGTTTTTAAATAACCGATACTAAAAGTGACATTTAGTATCGGTTTTTAAATAACCGATACTAAAAGTCTATTTTCTTAAAAAAAGGTTCTCGGTTCACATTTTACCACACACACTACATATAGTAGTGTGTGTAAAAAATGAATGAGAACCAAAACTAACATCAAACAACTAAAATTGAACATGAAATTCATAAAATGAGTCAATTAATCATTCATTCAAAAGCTTAGTGAACACTAAATAGGATATCCAACAAATCCATTTTATCTCTAAATCACAATTATCAAATTTGTGAGAAAACAAAAACTCGGCAAGTGCAAGTGAATTGTCAATTTACATGACATAGACACTATCAATGTGGTGAGGGTTTACCTTTGTCAATTTACATGACATAGACACATCCTAAGAGTAATGTATACACCATCTCGTGAAGTATTTCCATGGATGACTTCTTTGTAAGTCTTGCTGTAGTCGTCAAACTACATACAGAGAGAGAGCAGCAGAAGTCAAACAAATGACATAGGATACATCTATTGTTTTATGATAAAATAAACATTATTATTATTTGAAAAGCTCACGAGATGAGAAGTCGAGAAAACCAAGGGAACCAAGGTTAAACGACACAATAGGGGAACAGCATCTCTGAATAGATTTGATGCATGCAATATGACACCATCTCCGCCCAAGCATGTAACGAAATCTACTTTCTCATGCAGATCAACTGAATGAAAGGCATAACTTTATAAGGAAACAAAAATGCTCTGAAGTGGGTTAACAAAAATTTACAATTACAAACTCAAAGCACAGTATCATGACTATAGAAGGTCCGAACAAATCCAAAACACGGTATTCTAGCAAATGCATCATGCACATCATGTTCCACAATAACATTCATTTTCTCTTGGTGATGTAGAAAAGAAGCAACTGCGAGATAAGACACGTAAACCGGGGTGAGAATGGTGCGATAAATTATTTACCAAAGAGTACTTGAAAGAACTCTTGTTACGAGATTGTTCCACTCATATATGGTGAATCGACTTATTAAACTTCTCAAAGTTACGGTCGCCAAAATAGACAAACAAAACATGCATGAGAATACTCAATACAAAACCAAAATTACGATCAAAGAACAAAGTAAATAATCAAAGCGTCGAAATTAGTAATGGACTTGTACCAAAATTACAGTGCGTGTGTACTTAACTACTCAATGAAGGCACGATCCGCACTTAGAGGTATCCGCTATTGACTTTTCAATCGATGCAACTTTTCTTACGTATGCAGGCCCACGAGAATTTGCCACCACATCATGATATTTGCGGATTTAGCTCGGGAAATTTCGATTTAAATCGATCTCATCGGTGGTGTTACTAACATTTTTATTGCTCCTTTTGCTTGAACTAGAATCCTTAATTTAACAGAGGTTTTCTTTACCTTTTTAACATCCTTGGAATCAGGATTTGCTTCCATGAAAGTTTTTTCTAAAATCCTCCCTGCAACAGATCATGATAAAAATGCTTCAGAAGACAACATATCTCTGATTTACCTATGAGCACAAATAGCAAATTGAGTTTATTACAGGCATAAAAGCAGTTCTCATTCCTAAACCTATTTATATTTGCAAGGTCTACTGACCCATGGAATGGTCGTGTAACATGGAAGAACAAAGGAAATGAAACAATAAAGCAGAGTCTCCAAAACATTAACCAAATAAACCAAAATGAGTTATCTGCTAGAGATGTTTTCAAATAATCAGAACATAACAGATCAGATTACTGCATGCAGTTTCTTGTTTTAAAATTTTAAATCTGCTTGTGCATTGAATATGTAACTTTGAGTGAAAAGAAATGTGAGTGAAAATGCTATACACGTAAGTATGATATATATTTTAGTCCTCTCACTTTCACTCTTACATGACACATGGTCGAACTAAAGGGAATGGAAATTAATGGAAAGAGATAGTAATAAGCTTGAAGAGTTGATGAAAGCTACAGTAGGGAATGGGGAACCTCTTGAGTAGGTAGAATTCCACCACAGCACAATGATGATGAAAACATCATCACAAATGTTCTTTGTTGCACTAGCAAACTGCAATTTAAATAAACTATATAAATTAACCTTTGAAGTTGAATTGCTTAAGTTTTTAACTGAAATGGAATGTGTATTCTACGGGGATAACACCAATCTCAATGAGAAGAGGGCCTAAAATGAACCCACCTCCAGAACCAAGTAAGCCTCCAACAGTTCCCCCTAAGATACCACATAGTGCACAAAACACAATGTGCAACACAGTCCATTCAATTGAAGCCTCGCAGATGGTTTCCGAGTTTCCAATACACATCCTCTTCTTGTGATCCTTGTACAACTTCAACGCTTCATAGCCAAACACCACAAGTGCAATAGGAAGCTGGCTGGAAGAGAAAAGTGCATAACAATAAGTTTGACTTCATTCCATAGTAAGTAACAAGTTGTGCTTATGCAAATGCAATTGATGCAAATGCAATTGATGTTATTCATCAAACGAATTCAATGAAGCACCTGACCTATTCACAATCTTTATCGAAGAACTTTTTCAATAACAAAGCAACTACAATCCTTAGCAGAGAACTTGACTAATATATATACAAAAGCAACATTATGAAGCATGGACCTGGTCAAACATCATTCATCTACCTGGAAATAACTAACAAGCAAGATAATAATATGGAAAGCAATAAAACTACTCATACTAACCCCCGGAGAAAGCGGTTGCCTCAATGCTGAAAAAACAATAAAAAAACACCAAAATAAAGGAAAGCAGATTCCTTCCTTAGCTCTTTGCAACAATAATTCGAGTTAGGGTTTCAAGTTCATGTGAGAAATCAATTACATGTTTAGCAGAAAACACAAAATCACCAGAAGCGCAACAATAATTCGAGTTAGGGTTTCTTCACTATCCTATCACTGATGCTAAAAAAAAAAGTGACTAATCGGTATATTTCTTTTGGTTTTTGGGAACAAAGGACATTCTTTGGAAAAAGGACATTGCTTCCTTTTTCTGCGGCATGTTCATTACATTATCCTTCGCCCTAGCAATGCTTGTATTCACGGCCTTATTAACCTCGACGACTTAACACCTCACTTTCCCAACGTTCAAATCGACTCATTCAAGCATTCTTTGTCACCCCACCGAACACCAGCGCTGTTATCTTAACCTCCACATTCAACATTTCCTCGGATTAGTTAATCGTTGAAATACATAGCGGATTTAATTACAAAATCAGATCTTATACTAGAAGAATTTTCCTCGGATTTGCTTAACGATGACATTACTCAATATTATAATCTGAATCTCTAAAAAAGTGAGTCTCATGAATTTCATTTGCGATGACGCTTTGGGCACTGAGTAAGTATTACAAGTTAAACTAGAAAATTTTCCAACAACTATACTATCTATAGGAAAAAGTTCTTCAGCAGAAGTTGTAGGATGAGATGGCTAACAATGCTATGTCAATTTCAAAGCATGATGATCTTATATCAAACTTAAAGAGTGAAGCAGCTCATGCATATACAAATATCAAGATACACGATGCAGATGTTGCTATACTGCTGATGTAAGATGGTTTGTTTAGTAGATTGATAAGTACTGCTTATGTAACTCTTTGACTTAGTAATTTGTGTATGTTAACATATCAAATAGACAAATTAAATGTACATATCAAGTTGAGTAGGGCCAAATGCACACATGAGAGATCAGATATTGGATCATTATCTGGTATCGTTCACTATCCATAGAACTAGATTGTGGTAGGCCAATGATGATGCTATCACAGATGGTCAATATGCTTATGATTCCTTGTTCTTCTACTTCAGTTTTAAGATATGTAGTTTCTGCACACTAAAACAGATCATTATAACTAAATTGTCTTCTTATATTATTTGGTATCTTTAATAATAATTAAGGGTCATTGTTTCTGGATCTACTTAGTTCCAACAAAGTCATTCAAGTTCCTACTCTCTTAACCCTCGCCTCCTTCTTCAGAAAATGTTTTCTTTGTTGAAGTGACCTTATATTTGGGTTAACTCATAAGGAGAAATTACAGAATCTCTGCCTCCTTTCTTATACAAGACTTTTGTGTATGCAATTCTTTTTTTACCAAGGTAAACAAATCTCATTTCATTGATATATAATAAGTGATTCAATACAAATTGGGATATACTCATAAACTTTGGATAATAAGCTAATATAAAATAAGCCGGCGGCAATTCCATTATAAATATTAGGGAATGGTTTTGGTAGAGAATCAACAATTGCATAGACAACTTGTTTCCCTTCCCCTACTTTTTATTCTAGCCATGAAGATATCCATTTTTACGGTTCTTTCATTTCTCCTATGTTGTCTTGCTTTTCAAACGTTTCATTTCGATGTATGCAGTGGATCATCAAAGATTCATTGCATTCCAAGTGAACTAAAAGCACTTTTGATTTTCAAACATCATCTAATTGATCCTCTCAATAGGCTTTCTTCTTGGAATTCTTCAAATTCCAATTGTTGCCATTGGGTTGGAATTGTTTGTAGTAATAAAAACAATGTTCTTCAGCTTCACCTAAACACTTCACAACCTATTTACCAAGTCCATTACTATGATGTTGGATATGATGTTCATAAATATCGAGAAGCTCTTGATGTTTATGAGAGGTCAAAATTTAGTGGTGAGATCAATAGTTCTTTGGCTAAGTTGAAGCATTTGACTCACTTGGATTTAAGCGGCAATTATTTTGAAGGTATGAAAATTCCTACTTTCTTTTGGGAAATGTCCTCATTAACTTACCTTAACCTCTCGGATCACGGGGTTCAATGGAATCATTCCTCCACATATTGGGAGGCTCTCCAATTTACTCTATCTTGATCTGAGTCGTGTTGCATATGGGAAAATTCCACTTCAGATTGGGAACCTCACCAATTTGCTCCGACTCGGCCTTGGAAGTGGATACTTTGGTGAAACTCTTTCTGCTAATAGTCTTCACTGGCTTTTAGGTCTTTCTCAACTTCAATATCTTGATTTAGACAATGCAGACCTTTCTAAATCATTAGATTGGCTAGAGACTTTGCAATCTCTTCCTTCTCTAATGGAATTATGCTTGTCTGCAAGTATGCTTCCCACTCATTATCATCAACCATCTTCACTTAACTTTTCATCGCTCCTCACTTTTGATCTTTCCAATATCGGAATTTCTTTTGTTACCAAGTGGGTATTTGGACTAAGGAAACTTGTTTCTCTTGAATTACAAGATAATAACATTCAATGTCCAATTTCTCATAGTTTTCAATTTTGAAAATGTTGACTTTTCTTTCAACTCCATCTCGTCCTTTATACCTGATTGGTTATACAGTCTCCATCAACTCAAGTTCTTGAACCTAGGATTCAATTACTTGTGTGGGAATATTTCTTATGCTTTGGGAAATTTGACTTCTTTGGTCAAACTTGATTTGTCAGTTAATCAACTTGAAGGAAGAATTCCACCTTCTTTGGGTAATCTCGACAACTTAGAGGAGATTAATTTCTCATATCTCAATCTCAACCAACAGGTTAAAGAAGTTTTGGAAATTCTCACTCCTTGTATTTTGCATGACCTTAAAAGAGTTAGAATTGAGAGGGTTCTCAACTTTCTGGAAATTTGAGAGATCACATTAGGATGTTTAAAAATGTCGAAACATTGGATTTTTTAAACAACTCAATTCAAGGTGCACTTCCTAGATCATTTGAAAAACTTTCACGACTAAGAAATCTTGATCTTTCCAAAAATAAATTCATAGGAAACCCATTTGAAGTGTTGAGATCACTCTTTGAATTGTCAATCCTTTCAATTGAAGACAATCTATTTCAAGGTGTTGTCAAAGAAGAAGATCTTGCAAATCTAAGGTTTTTAAAGATATTTTCTGGATCAGGGAACAATCTCACTTTAGAAGTAGGTCCCAATTGGCATCCCAACTTTTAGCTATATGAATTAGGGATGAGCTTGTGGCGGTTGGGTCCAAAGTTTCCATACCCGGATTCAATCACAAAAGAACCTTGACTTTTTGGAAATGTCTAACACGTCCATCCCCGCTTGGATATGGGTAACATTTTCCTCTCATGAGTCATACTTGAACATCTCTCATTATCATATCCACGGTGAACTTGCAAATACATTAGAAATCACATACTTAGACCTAAGCTCCAATCAATTAAGTGGTAAACTACCATATACTTCTTCTCTTCAAGTGATTTGGTTAGATCTTTCAAGCAATTCATTCTCTGGATCCATGGCTGACTTCCTCTGTAAAGGGCAAGATAAGTTAATGCAATTACAATTTCTCAATCTGGCATCAAATAACTTAGTAGGGGAAATACCCGATTGCTGGATAGTGTGGCATAATCTAGTGGATGTAAATTTGGAGAGCAATTTTTTGGTTGGGAGCCTTCCCGCTTCTATAGGTTCATTAATGGAGCTGCAAACTTTGCACATTCGTAACAACTCGCTCTCGGGAACATTTCCTGCCTTTTTGAAAAGAACTAAAAAGTTGATTTGCTTGGACCTTAGGGAAAATATGCTTACAGGAATTATTCCAACATGGGTTGGAGAAAGACTCTTTAACTTGAAGATTCTCCGTCTCTGATCAAACAAATTTTTGAGTGATATTCCTAAAGAGATATGTGATATGAGTTTTCTTCTGAATTTGGACCTTGCAAAAAATAATTTGTCAGTAATTGTTCCAACTGGGCAAAAGCCCCATTGAATATCAGTGCAGCCCAATAACTCTCAAGGAGCACCGACCAAAAGCACCCGCAGATCAACCACCACACACTTCGTTCGGGCATCTAAGAAGACCGACGGCGAAGAGATCAAACGGTCAGATCCGACGGACAAGACTAAGCTCCCTCGTCTATAAATAGAGGTGTCGGCCTCCAAATCTAGGTATGTTCTCATTTTTGCACATTCCGCCTTTTCCTCTCTCGACTTAGGCATCGGAGTTCTGCGGTACCCCCACCCGACGTGGGAAGGACTTTAACTCGGACCCACGAGTGCGATCAATCAACAAGCGACAACCATCGAGTCTCGAGAAGCGGAATCTTTCTAGTTCATCGGATAAGGTAACTTCTCGAGTTCCGAGGATCGAACATTGGCGACCACGGTGGGAGCCCAACAGTTCACTCTCACTCGGTTCCACTTCTCCTACCGTGACTCTCTTCAAAGACATGCCGCCCGAGGGCGCCTCAACTTCGTGCCCAATCCCGGTCCGGAATGCCAACACCGGTGCCTACCCGGCCCGGTCGGACTCGAAGGACACGCTCAAACCTTACCCCTTGAAGAGACTTCTCACGCTCCGATCGCGCCAAACCACCTCTTCATGTGCCACTAGCGAGAAAAGGCTTTTGTATCGGTTGTTTTGCACTTTTAGTATCGGTTATATCTGTCGATACTAATTCTACCGATACTAAATGTCCGACATTTAGTATCGGTTAAATAACCGATACTAAATGTCACTTTTAGTATCGGATTTTCACAAAAACCGATACTAAATGACGCGTTTTTGGTGATTTTTATGTCTTGAAAGCGTACATTTAGTATCGGTTATTTAAATAACCGATACTAAATGTCATTTTTAGTATCGGTTATTTAAATAACCGATACTACATGTCTTTTCAACATTGTGTTTACTCTCTAAAAATTGACATTTAGTATCGGTTATTTAAAAAACCGATACTAAATGTCACTTTTTAGTATCGGTTATTTAAAAACCGATACTAAATGTCACTTTAACATTGTGTTTCTTTGTCTTAAAAATGACATTTAGTATCGGTTTTTAAATAACCGATATTAAAAGTGACATTTAGTATCGGTTTTTAAATAACCGATACTAAAAGTCTATTTTCTTAAAAAAAGGTTCTCTAGTTCACATTTTTACACACACACACTACATATAGTAGTGTGTGGTAAAATGTGAATTGAGAATCAAAACTAACATCAAACAACTAAAATTGAACATGAAATTCATAAAATGAGTCAATTAATCATTCATTCAAAAGCTTAGTGAACATTAAATAGGATATCCAACAAATCCATTTTATCTCTAAATCACAATTATCAAATTTGTGAAAACAAAAACTCGCAAGTGCAAGTGAATTGTCAATTTACATGACATAGACACTATCAATGTGGTGAGGGTTTACTTTGTCAATTTACATGACATAGACACATCCTAAGAGTAATGTATACACCATCTCGTGAAGTATTTCCATGGATGACTTGTTTGTAAGTCTTGCCTGTAGTCGTCAAACTACATACGAGAGAGAATGCAGAAGTCAAACAAATGACATAGGATACATCTATTGTTTTATGATAAAATAAACATTATTATTATTTGAAAAGCTCACAAGATGAGAAGTCGAAAACCAAAGGAACCAAGGTTAAACGACACAATAGGGGGAATAAAGATCTCTCGAATAGATTTGATGCATGCAATATGACACCATCTCCGCCCAAGCATGTAACGAAATCTACTTTCTCATGCAGATCACCGAATGAAAGGCATAACTTTATAAGGAAACAAAAATGCTCTGAAGTGGGTTAACAAAAATTTACAATTACAAACTCCGAGCACTGTATCATGACTATAGAAGGTCCGAACAAATCCAAAACACAGTATTCTAGCAAATGCATCATGCACATCATGTTCCACAATAACATTCATTTTCTCTTGGTGATGTAGAAAAGAAGCAACTGCGCAGATAAGACACGTAAACCGGATCGAGAATGGCTGCGCAGAAATTATTTACCAAAGAGTACTTCAGAGAACTCTTGTTACGAGATTGTTCCACTCATATATGGACTGAACTGACTTATTAAACTTCTCAAAGTTACCAGACTGCCAAAATAGACAGCAAAACATGCATGAGAATACTCAATACAAAACCAAAATTACGATCAAAGAACAAAGTAAATAATCAAAACGTCGAAATTAGTACTGGACTTGTACCAAAATTACAAGTGTGTGTACTTAACTACTCAATGAAGGCACGATCCCCGCACTTAGAGGTATCCGCTATTGACTTTTCAATCGATGCAACTTTTCTTACGTGGTACAGGCCCACCAGAATTTGCCACCACATCATGATATTTGCCAGATTTAGCTCTGGGAAATTTCGATTTAAATCCAGTCTCATCAGTGGTGTTACTAACATTTTTATTGCTCCTTTTGCTTGAACTAGAATCCTTAATTTAACAGAGGTTTTCTTTACCTTTTTAACATCCTTGGAATCAGGATTTGCTTCCATGAAAGTTTTTTCTAAAATCCTCCCTGCAACAGATCATGATAAAAATGCTTCAGAAGACAACATATATCTACAGTTACCTAACAGGCACAAATAGCAAATTGAGTTTATTACATTGCATAAAACAGTTCTCATTCCTAAACCTATTTATACTGCAAGGTCTACAGCCCATGGAATGGTCGTGTAACATGGAAGAACAAAGGAAATGAAACAATAAAGCAGAGTCTCCAAAACATTAACCAAATAAACCAAAATGAGTTATCTGCTAGAGATGTTTTCAAATAATCAGAACATAACAGATCGACATCGCATGCGCTTTCTTGTTTTAAAATTTTAAATCGCTTGTGCATTGAATATGTACTCCGAGTGAAAGGAAATGTGAGTGAAAATGCTATACACGTAAGTATGATATATATTTTAGTCCTCTCACTTTCACTCTTACATGACACATGGTCGAACTAAAGGGAATGGAAATTAATGGAAAGAGATAGTAATAAGCTTGAAGAGTTGATGAAAGCTACCGTAGGAATGGGGAACCTCTTGAGTAGGTAGAATTCCACCATGCACAATGATGATGAAAACATCATCACAAATGTTCTTTGTTGCACTAGCAACTGCAATTTAAATAAACTATATAAATTAACCTTTGAAGTTGAATTGCTTAAGTTTTTAAACTGAAATGGAATGTGTATTCTACCGGGGATAACACCAATCTCAATGAGAAGAGGGCCTAAAATGAACCCACCTCCGAGAACCAAGTAAGCCTCCAACAGTTCCCCTAAGATACCACATAGTGCACAAAACACAATGTGCAACACGGTCCATTCAATTGAAGCCTCGCAGATGGTTTTTAGAGTTTCCAATACACATCCTCTTCTTGTGATCCTTGTACAACTTCACCGCTTCATAGCCAAACACCACAAGTGCAATAGGAAATCCGGCGGAAGAGAAAAGTGCATAACAATAAGTTTGACTTCATTCCATAGTAAGTAACAAGTTGTGCTTATGCAAATGCAATTGATGCAAATGCAATTGATGTTATTCATCAAACGAATTCAATGAAACACCGACCTATTCACAATCTTTATCGAAGAACTTTTTCAATAACAAAGCAACTACAATCCTTAAGTGAGAGAACTTGACTAATATATATACAAAAGCAACATTATGAAGCATGGACTGGTCAAACATCATTCATCTACTGGAAATAACTAACAAGCAAGATAATAATATGGAAAGCAATAAAACTACTCATACTAACCCCCGCCGAGAAAGCGGTTGCCTCAATCTTTGAAAAAAAACAATAAAAAACACCAAAATAAAGGAAACAGATTCCTTCGCCAGCTACTGCAACAATAATTCGAGTTAGGGTTTCAAGTTCATGTGAGAAATCAATTACATGTTTAGCAGAAAACACAAAATCACCGAAAGCGCAACAATAATTCGAGTTAGGGTTTCAAGTTCATGTGAGAAATCAATTACTCACCCAAACAGAAGTTGTGTAGTGTAGGGGAAGAAGAGGAATGCTTACCGTAAAGCGTCGCGTCGCGTGAGGAGGAAACGCACACCGCACCACAGATTTACCACTTGGGATTCCCAAACATCACAGATTTGTTTTCCCAAATTTCTCAAATCGATTTTCTTCTACCTACCTATTAGGGTTACGGTTCTCTCACTCGATCACTCACCACCACCGTAAGAGTATACACGCAACGACCAGGAGAAGACAAAACTAGAGGAGGAGAAAATAACAATTCGAGATGGAAGGTTTGCGAGGAAGAGGGAGATTTGCGATGCGACGACGGAGGAGAAACGATCACATGCGATGCGACGACGACGAGGAGAAAAGCACGACCAAGGGTGACACGACTACAAGTGCGAGAGATGGAAGGTTTTGCGAGGAAGAGGAGATTTGCGAGGAAGAAGGAGATTTGCGAGGAAGAGGTAGCGAGAGAGTTCAGAGAACGCGAGAGAGTTAAGAGAGTGAGTGAGTTGAGAACGCGAGAGAGCGTTCTGTAATGTGAGTGAGGAGAGTGCGTGAGGAAGAAAAATTAGATTACCTTTAGTATCGGTTAACTAAAAACCCGATACTAAATGTGTTAAATTAGATGACCTTTAGTATCGGTTGACTAAAAACCCGATACTAAATGTGTTAGAGACACACATTTAGTATCAGTTGTTTAAACAACCGATACTAAATGTAAGCGTGAAAATTGAAAACTTCAATTTAATTTCAAAATTGCCACCGCGTCTACATTTAGTATCGGTTGTTTAAACAACCGATACTAAATGGTGCTGTCTAAAGTCATTTTTGCACTAGTGTGCCACCGTAACAAATCGATCCGGCACCAACGCTTCAAGCGATAAGCCATCTATTGGACGTATTGGAACATAGGAGCAGGGATCACGTTCAACAGGAGCAATCCCGACTCGAAATGGCCGCCTTGGCCCGGGTTCCTACCATATTACCTTCGGAGAAAATCCAGCCGGGGTCGCCTCAAACAGTAGTATCTCGGCAACGTCGGACTGCCCCACGATGTCCGGCCTATGATTCACCCATCCGGAGAAAAAGACACCGAGGAAGACCTTCGACTCCTCCATCCCAGCCAAACTCAGGATATAAGAATCCGACCTACTGGAATATGATGGTGGAAGCCTCACTGGATTCAATGGCTCGAGGACAACTCCCTTGGGATACATTGAACTTCAGGTTATGTACGGCGAAGGAGAACACTCCCGGACAATCAAAACCCGTTTCCTCGTACTGCCTTGCCAATCCCCCTACCACTGCCTTGCCAATCCCCATACCAATACATTGTGGGTCAGCCTACTTTGGGAAAGCTGGGAGCGGTCACCTCCACGGTCCACCTAAAGATAACGTTTTTCTCCAAGAAGGGTGAAGTGGTAACTGTCCGAGCTGACGGTGACACGACTAAACACTGCCACTACCTTTGCTTGTAGGAGGAAAGGCGCGTCGAGAAGGAAGCTGCCCGACAAGCAGAAGAGGCCGCTAGAAAGAAAACTATTTGAAAAGTAGGTAAACTGCAAAAGGATAAGGTATTCACCTCATGAACTCAGAAACGAATGTAACAATACTTCCAATTTATAAATGAAAAAGAAAATATTGTCGAATACTCCTGTCAAAACTTCGCGTTAATGCTTTTTCATTTACTTGCCCGACTGCACAACTAACATGCATGCAGGTACGACGACAAATGAACTTCTCGACCTGACTCAACGCCCCTCTCCCTCGACTCCGACTCCGGGCTGGCCACCCGGCGGATGACTGGATGAGGCGAGGCCGTCGAAAAAGAAAGTCCTCCACGATTCCGAGCTCTTACGCTCCGTCGTGGGGTGCTAGAGAAGCCCAAAGCGGCTCGGGTCCTTGCGGCCCTTTCTTTCTCCTCGAGCGATTGTGCCTTCAACTCTGGTGTCCGAGGTACTCATCTGCACCAGATGACGAAGGAAGAAGTCCTTGCGGCTTTGCCCTCTCTTTCGCCCCGAGCGATTGTGCCTCCCCCTTTGGTGTCCGAGGTACTCATCTCCACCAAGGGGCGGGGGAAGAAGTCCTTGCGGCTTCGGTCAAAGTGAAGGCCCAGATCCACAGCGATCCCGGTAAGAAGGCCCGAATCCACAACGATCCCGGTAAGAAGGCCAAGATCCACAACGATCCCAGTAAGAAGGCCCGGATCCATAGCGATCCCGGTAAGTAGGCTCGGATCCACAGCGATCCTGGTACCAAGACCTCTCTGATGTCAGAACTTTGTTCCATCAGAGAGTCTGACGACAACTTGAGCATACAACCAAGGTACTCTATTTACTTATATACTTTGGCTGTGTTTTAGAATGTCTCACCCTTTTTCTCTCGTTAAAACCTCACAACAAAGTGGTCCCCGAACCCGGCGTTGGTACGACTAATAGAGACACATAGGAAAAGAAGCATAACAAAGCATAAGTCGAAAGATAAACAAACTCCATTTCATATATTCAAAAGTTTTTACACCCGGTATATATGCCGGCAAGAAAAAGAAAAGAAATACAAGCTAAGCGCTTCTGATCGACAAAGATTCGCCTAGAGAATCTTCGTCGGATTGGATTTCTTCACTTGTCTCTTTTTCATCCTCTTTTGACCACTGCAGGGGAGAAAAGACGGTCTCGGCCTCTTCCAGAGGGGCCCCTGCCCAAGGTTTCACTATCTTTCCTTCAAAGACTATGTACTCCAAATTTAAACTTTGCAGGGGCACCTCGGGATGGAGGACCTTGATTTGATCTCGACAACGCTCAAACCCTAGGCGGGAAGAATCATCGCATGGCGAGCTAAGGAAGCCTCCCTCGCTTCTTTCTCCTCCACGTCGATTTAAGCAAAGATTAACCTGGCCTCAGCTCCTCCAGCTCGGCCTTCAAAGAATCATGCTCGTCGGCCTCACCCTGATAAGTCGCGGCCTGAGCTTCCAGCGCACCAAGATCACCCTCTGCCGACAGAAGATACTCAAGCTCATATCGAAGGCCCTTGTTTGACTCGTAAACCTCCAGGATGAGAATGTCTCGGACACACTTGCTTTTCCTCTTGGTTAAGCAGGTCGCCCTCGTCCCAGAGATTCTGATTCTCTAGCCTTTTGAGTTTGGCATGGTGCCAAGATACCCTCGCACTTGAAGCCTACCTTTGAGAGTTTTGCTAAGAGACTTTCCCGCCTTAGCCACCCGACGACAGGCCTCAAGATCGGCATCGGAAGGCATCTCTATGTCCTCCGCCAAGATGAACTTAAACAACTTGGAGGCAGGCGCGATCGAGCTCGGCACCTCCGGCACCTCTACTTCCTGACGCTCTTTCTTGCCTTTCTTCGCTTCGGCATTGCAAGGACGGATCACAAATGATTGAGGAAGTCTTTTGAGATCAAACACCTCGGCCAAGTCATCTGCATGAAACAGGTCACAGAATGGTCAAGTAGCTGGTTAGAAAAAGCGATCATACGATTAAGAGAAAACTTACCAAGCACAGATTTCAGTTTCTCCTCAGACTTTGAGGCGGCCTCAATAATTTTTTTGCACCCAAACTTTCGGCCTTCACACTTAAGCTTTTGGGCCCATCGCCGAAAGAGGCTATACGTCACGGCCTTCTCCCCAGTCAGCGATGTTGCCTCCACGACATAAGATGCCACCTCAGGACCAAAATGGGCAGCTGTCCATTGGAACGGGAAGTTTGGGATATAATCCTCCCGACTCACGTAGGCGCTGGTGATGGCCTCCTTTGTTGCCCGGTTAACGGCCCTCACGAAGAAATACTCCTTCTTGTAGCCTTTGTTGGAGTCTGTCACGGGGATGAAATAGGATTCATGGGTAATGCCACGGAGTCCGACGTGGGCGTGCCCATTGTTGTCGTCCTTCTCGGGTAATCTAGTGACCTTGACGAAGCCAAAGAACACTCGGACACATGGTTCTCTTTGCATGTACTTCATCAAAAGTTCGAATGTCCGAACAAGGCCCCAGCCGTTGGGAGCCAGTTGGCTCTGGGAAAGATGGAGATGACTTAACACCCCTTGTTGGAATTCGGTCAGAGGGATATGGATCCCCATCCATTCGAAGGTTCTCTCATGAAAGAAAAACTCGAGGTCGGTCTTCGGGAGCGAAGAGCAGATCGACAAATCCTCTGCATCATCCAACCTCCATTTCTGGTCCTCGGGGACTTCAATGTATTTGACATAATGGGACAACGGCTTGTTCCTAAAAAGTCGCGCCGTGGTCTCGAGTATCGCCGAGGACACCCAATCATAAGATTCTGGGTCGGTTCCCTGGAACTTGGCAGCAGCTAAGATAGCATGTTCCGGGCGTTCTTGCACCGCGTCACTCGCGACGGGTGCACCCTCGGATCTATGAAGATGAGCAACTGGAGATGAAACTTGGTCTCGGTTCTCCTCTGGGATGGACTCAGTCGATGAAGAAGACATTTCTGGGAAAATCCTTCAAATTATGAAGTCGGTCCGGTTGAGAAATATAAAACCACCATGCACCGTGAGGAATATCGATCTCAGACGATGGCCGGAATTCGCGAAATTCTCTGAGATGGGTTGACAACGGAGCTTTCTTTCACGAAGTACAAGTGAAGGTGAAAATTCACAAGCCAAGTATATATATATATCACCCAGGCCTTGGGAACTGAAACAGCGCATTAAAGCAGACCGTCCAATCAGAGTCTTCCTTGGGAAATGTGCCATAATAATTACCTGACGCTTCGTTTTCCTAGAGGTGACCATTGAGAAGATTGACGTGAAGGAACCAGGAGATCATCAAGCCGAGGCCGATCTCACTCTTCTCCCGACCTCGACTTAGGGGGGCCACTGTTCCGATCTGAGGCAAAAACCCCATTGAATATTGGGTCTGGCCCAATAACTCCCAAGGAGCACGGCCTACAAGTGCCCCGGTATCAGACACCACACACTTCATTCGGGCATCTAAGCAGACCGACAGCCAAGATCAAACGGTCAGATCTGACGGACAAGACTAAGCTCCCTCGTTTATAAATAGAGGTGTCAGCCTCCAAATCCAGGTACGTTCTCATTCCTGCACATTTCGCCTATTCCTCTCATCGACTTAGGCATCGGAGTGCTGCAAGTACCCCAACCCGACGTGGGAAGGACTTTAACTCGGACCCTCGAGTGCAAACAATCAACAAGCGACAACCATCGAGTCTCGAGAAGTGGAATCCTTCTAGTTCCTCGGATAAGGTAACTTCCCGAGTACTAGGACCAAAACGAAATGTTACAATTGTTTCAACAAGTTGAATTTCATGTTACAAATTTATTTATCTATTCCAATACACATACCTCTGATGGGGGACTGAATATAGTCAGTTCACTCCTATGGGTGAAAGGACAAGGTATAGTGTACAGAAATCTTCTTGGCTTGGTGACAAATGTTGATCTTTCAGACAATCACTTATCTGGAGAAATACCTAGAGAAATAACAAATTTAGATGGATTAATTTATCTGAATTTGTTTAGGAACCAATTGAGTGGTCAAATCCGGCCAAGTATGAGATCAACAGAGTCTATTGATTTCGAATGTAATCAACTTTCAGGAGAAATCCCTCTAGGAAAATAAAACTTAAGCTTTCTCAACAAGCTTGACTTGTCCTATAATCATTAGAAGGGAGAGATTTCAATAGGCACTCAATTGCAGAGTTTTGAAGCATCAAACTTTATTGGCAACAATTTCTGTGGCCCACCACTACCTATTAATTGTAGTCTCCATAAGCAAATTCCTAATGATGATGACAATGACAAAGAGAGTGATTCACATGAATTTAATTGAGTGGTAGTAGCTTCATTGTTCATATCAAGATCATGGAGGTATACCTATTATCATTTCCTAGATAACATGTGGTACAAATTGCGGTATTGTTAGTGAATGATGATCTATAATGTAACATTACCATTTTATATGATGCGTGAAATAAAGTTATAATATAATTGCAATATTGAGAATAATATGTATCTTTCCTTTTAATCCTAAGCAGTTTGGTGCTGGAAATGGCGCCAAACTTGCAGGGGTATTTTCGTAATTTTCAAATGCAAATTTTTGGTTAGTGTGTGGCAGTTATTCTGTGGATCCCATTGGCTTGCCTCTTATTTGTCCAATCACTGCAACTGCTTCCTAAGCCACTCTCTCTCTCTCTGAGCAAGTGAAACGTGTTCACTTCTTCCCTATCCTTTTCTTTCCCTTTCTTCTCTCTTCTCGTCTTCCTCTTCCTCTCTTCTTCTCCTCTTTCTTCCAAATTTCCATTTCTTCATCTCTTTCCTTCTCTCTTTCTCTCTATCTTCTTCTCTTTCTTTCATCATGGACTCCTTTTTTTTTCTCAGTTTATCGTCTTCTTTTTCCCCTTCTTTCCTCACCACACCACATTTTATTATACACAAAGTGAGAGTGAGGCAGCTGGTACAAAGGAGACCAACGACACGGCGATGCATTGAGAGCATGCCACAGCAGATCGGCGACGCGGCGGTGCATCGAGGGGATGCCACAACAGATCGGCGAGGCGGTGGTGGTGCCTGAGGGGATTCAGCGGCGCTTGCGAGAGACGAAAGGGATGGTGGTCCGGCGCAGCTGTTAGAGATCAAAGCCTAGAACATTTGCAACATCGCATGAAGTCGAACTAGCATCAAAGGGAGTACAAACAATTATCGCATTATGCAAAACTGACATCTATATTGACTAGGGGTAACAAACTACAACTGTTTGATAAAATCCCTCACTGAGGTATTTTAGTGTTTACTTTTTATTTGTTGGCTTCAGGAACATTAAAACTGTTTACCATAATAGATTAGATGTTTAAAATGTTTATTCTATGATGTAACTTGGTTTTTCCATGCGAAAATCATGTGATTCCCCTTAATCTGCATCCAATTTAAGGCGTGTATGGTTTCTCCGACTACTGAGAAGAAGAGAAAAGATAAAATATATAACATATTTTTGGCTAGCCATATTTCATGTCATTGTTTTAATATCTGACATATTTAGATTTAAAGTCACTTTAATCTTTTTTTCCCATTTTTATAGTGATGTTTTCAGTTTCTTGACTTCTTCACTTATGCATACATGCATGAAGCTCTTGTGGCTCATGATGGTGCCAGTAAAGGGGAGTATACTATTGGACTTTGACAAGATTGTATAGCGTTTTCAGTTTGGTATTATTTTTTTCTTTTTAACCTTCTAATGCTTCTATGCGACTAAATTTCCTTTTCTTCGTCCCCTTTGTTGTTGATTTTTATTTGTTATCTGGTTTGATGAGTTCTTTTGTGTATTTTGAGTCAAGAAGTTGATGTACCAACTGGAATCACCTAAATTATATGGTTCAGATAATGACGTTGATTCTCCACTCCGTCACCATCACAATTCTTTGCATCACCCAAATTATATGACCCTATAGTTGTCCAACTGGATATCTTTTTTTTTAGGAATGATCAATTGTGGGGTGCTGCTCAATAGAAATCCTTTAAAGTTCATTTCCCGTTTTACTATTTTAAGATAGTTGGAAAGTGACTATATCCACTCCACTCTCCAGAATAATTTGAGTGACAATCTTGCTAATGACATGAGTCATTCTTGGGATTGAATAATCTCAAAATCTCTGCTTCCACTGAGGTTTGATAGGTTTGTGCAATTTTTCCATTTTTCCCAATCAGTAATGCACTATTTGGGGTCAAGTGCAAATTGTGGAATAGTTGATATAGTGGCCACCATAGTGTTCTTTGTTTTATTTTGTCATGTTTCTCCTTATAACGATGCTGTGTTTGTTATTGGTTTCTTTTTGTAAGTCCATTGTTTTTAAAAGTAGCTTATATTGATAACTTTTGCATAATAGCCACTCTTTGTATCTTCCATTTTTCAAGTCTGCGACATGAATCGATTTGTTGTTAACCTATGGATTCTTGAACCATCTCATAAGCATAAATTTCAGCTACTTTGATGGTTGTAAGTGGAGAGGTGGTGATCGATTAATGAGCCATTGTCAAGTATCTCTTTGTAATGATTATTTCTCTTTTCTTTGTTTCTTTTTGTAGTCCATGATTTTTATAATGGATTATATTGATAACCTTAGCATAATTATTCTTACATTTATCTTTCATTTTCCACTTTGTGACTTCATTGTGAACTTTTATGGCACTTTGCATCCATGTTGAAGTGGATGTGAACTTTTATGGTTTCTCTCGTTGTATATGTTTGTTCTAATCTGAACTAAAAGGAAGTTTTGGAGGAGCTATGAAGTCTTTGCCGTGTTTATAGGTTGCTCTTGCGAGAACAAAATGGGACTACGAAAATGGTTGAATTCACGTACACTATGAAGCAGGGTAAGATCAAAGACAAACTTCAACATCCCGAATAACTTACTAATATTTTCAATATGCGTCCACATGTACTCACCATTTACTTAAAAAATATTCTAAAACACACCGCTAAACATCTCAACAATGTGGTCTTTTGTTTGTAAAACATGTTATTCTTTGGGTTTATTTTTAGGCATACTTATCTCTTCCCGAGGGCTTTGCTTACATTCTTTGGGTGATAGCAATGATGTGATAGAATTGATACTGTGCATAGTAAATTTGTATTGATATTGATTGAAATGAATGTGTACAAGGTGCTGCTATATATAGCAGATTATCTACAAAGGATAGTTAGAGTAGCTAGATCTACTGCAGAAGCTAGCTTATACTCTATTAATGATGATCATTACATTATACAGTAAGAAACGAATTTAACCTTTTGGTAAGGTTTGGTTAATATTCACACCAATGTTCATGTTTTCATAAAGTTACTCTGTCATATGTGATATTGATTAATGAATAGAGATTATTTTCCCCTTTTATAAGTATGTGATGGAAAGAAACTGCATTATTTGAGTTACTAAGATTTTTGCCATTCAGTTCTTTAACTGACACATGTCATGACACTGATTTTACTTTTGTTATTTGTTTATTGATCATAAGGTTATGCTTATCTGTTGATTCATCTTTTTCTTTTGCATTTTCACACGCACATGACTTTTTTTTTACTGATATATAGAGGTTTATGAAGATTAGAATTGAGAGATTAACCTTTGGTGATTTCCTTTTAACTTTTGGTGGTGTTGGTGTGTATTACAAGATTGCAAAAGTAGCACAAACACCTTGGCAAAGTACTAGCTTTTATCTATCATGAAAATAGCAATAGTCGCCTTTTTGAGTGAATTTTTGAAGTGTCCAAACGATCAACTCGGATATTAAAATAGCCTTCATTATCACCTTTTCAAATTTATGTTTATGGTGTCCTAAATCCACTAATTCTATAAAGACTGAATTCTTCCTACTGAGTTATTTATATATCTGACTTTAGGTGCTTCAATATCAATAAAGATTGTGTTGTAGCAACCACCAGTGAAGAAAATTATCCTAGATATTATCACGTAATGAGTGTACAACCATGGTGAATTTTATATCTTTGTCTATTCTTTTTTTTTTGTTTCCTAATTACATTTATTGCCCTAATTTTCCTTTACTTTTTCTTTGGTAAGGATGCATTTGTGGAGGACAAATAGAGAGTGAGTAATAAACATTTGTGGGTGTGGGTGAGTAACTACAATTTCCTTTACCTTTCCTTTTGGTTTAGGTGTTTAGTGTTTCCTTGTATGCTTGGGTTCTGAGTTGTTTTCATGGGTAGAATCATATCTACTTTTTCATGGATTTTGGTTTTTAAGAGTGTTGGTTCCTCCTTGCTCTCTCATGGTTTATGATCAAGAATTAAATGTAAGGTTATAATCCGAATACCCTCTTCATGCCAAAATCATCTCACTGGGTTGATGTGATTGAAGGAAAGTAATAAGTTTTTTAATTTCTTATTTTGATGTTGCTTCTTTTGATTGTGTTGCTATCATGTATTTTCTATCTAACATGTCCATAGATTCCTTAGTTTTAAGTTGTGGATGTTAGTCCATGTCAATCTAACATATATTTTTTCTTATTTCATGTCAATCTAACATATAATCTTTCAGATAGGAAGGTAATCTTGATCCTGAAATTAACAAGTGTAAGAAATCTAGAATCAGATAAATGCAAAAAAAAAAATGAAAACTATTCTCCATTTTTATTTGTTCTCTTATTTTTAATTTATGTCATTTTTTTGTTTATTTATCCTTGACATTGAAAACTTTGATTTGGCTTGAATTGGGATTTGGATATGTTGCCTTTACTAAGTTAATAACTAACAAATATCTCATTGATTCAGGTGGGTTATATTAAGAATGTTCTAAATCACTTTCAATTGTAAAAGAAGAATCAAGAATTTGAGTTCAAATTGTAACTTTCTGCAGGAAATTCACAACAGATGAGGAGGAGAATTGCTGCTGCAAAAGTTTGGAAGCAATCGAGGTAAGTTAAGTTATTTCATTTCTATACTTTCTGTTTGAAACATTGAATTAAACATCTGTTGTGATGTTGCTTCCTCTAATATATGACATTTTTAGGTGGTTGGCATTTTAGAGTACGGGCTTGCTAAAGTTGCTGATTCAATGATCAAGTATGTCATTACTCCTTTCATTAATCCTGGACAGCCTCTTTCATTTCTATATGATGCAAATAGCTTCTCTTTTTGAAACTCTTCTAACTGCTCAATGCCAAAAACAGTGTAAAATGACAAGCAAATTACAGTGTAAAACAACTTAATGTGGGTCCTCTATGGTGGCCAATGTGGAATCATGAATTACACTGTTCGGCAAGTGACCCTTGTGCCAATGTCAAGTAATCATCTAATTCTTAGAATGATGTGTAGTCAACCTCAACCTGTTCAAGTTAAACATATCCTGAATATAACTTTCTTGGAACAAACTTAAAACCCAATTGTGATTAATTTGGATGATTGGGTAACCACATTTTTAAGACTTATAATGTTGTACCTTTTTTGGTGGAAACTTCTTAAAAATAATTCTAAACTTTGTTAAGCACTTTTTATATGCTATATTTGATTTCTAATTGTACTTTATCTACTATAATCAAAAATTTAACCAGCATATTTAGATCCATCCATACTATTTGGACTTTTTATGTTTTAAATTTTTAATGCTTTTGTATGCACTTTTGTTTCTTTTAGGCTTATTGTGGATCACTTTAAGTAGGTGAATAAAATAGAAAATTGTTCTTAGTTTTAGTTGAGTAATTAGTATTTCATCCTCTTGAAGAATGAGTTATGTTTTGGGTTTACTAATTAGTATTTCACCCATAAAATTTGTTTGCTAATTATTATTTCATCCATGAATAGTTTTGACTAATAGTAGATACCTATAATGTTTACATTGTTATTTGAGTTTATTTAACTAATTTATTTACTAAACACAGTGATCTCGAGTTGTTTGAGGATTCCATTGGCGAGCTAATGGATTTCAAGGGATTTGGGCAAATACCAACAATAGCAAGGGTTTGTTCCTCTACTCGAGGAAGTGTGTTCTCACCATCCGTCACTTATCGAATGTCAAGTAAAGCGGAATCACGACTTTACCGAACGGGGAGTTCAATACATTGAGTCGACTTCTCTATTTTCTTAAAACCACGAAAATAAAAGATTTGAATGACCGATGTTGTGAGCATATTCAAACTTTTAATTGTGTTGTTTGTTTCGTTATTCGTATCTAAAGGTGTTAATTGTGATGTAAGTTTCGCAAATACTAGTGTCTCCGTGCATCGCACGGGTGTGAGGCTAGTTTACTTTAAACTTTTGAAGCATATCTATTTAGTATCATTATCCTTGAAAAGACATAAATCAAATGTTTAGGCCCTTTCAAATTTCCTTTCAAATTTCATGACATTTTTGCCAACGGGACAAGCATGCAGGTTGATCGTCTATCAATTCTAATTTTATCTTCATTTCCTTTCAAATTTCATGACATTTCATCTCGACCTTCAATTGCTCTAGACACCCTTTACTCGATTAAACCATTATTCCATTTTTAGAATATTTTCACAATTAATTGTTTATGTTTCATTATCTAAAAATAAATTTTATAACAAGACCTATTTTTTGGTTCATTTATATTTACATCCAACACTTAATTAATCATGTGTGTAAACTCTCTAATGATTTATTAGCAGACAACACTACTGAGAGTAGAAATCCCCACACTATCAGCAAGCAACAATGGTCCAATAGAATGAGCGAACTGCTCAAACAAAACTAAGGTCTCAAATTGAGAACAACCAATAATAGCAAAGGCATCTCGCATTGCAATTAACTTCACGATCCATATGCACAGAGCGAACCTCTCAGGTCAAACGAAGGAGCTTTGAAATCTCTCTAAGAATGCTACCTCTCACAACACGCCCGACCACATTACTAGCAACAATATGAGAAACTGCTTCGTCATCGACATGTACCTTCTATCTAAAGATAGCTCTGTACCGACACAAATTCAAGTCTTTCCAAACATTCCACAACTCATCTCCAATGGCACTACAAGTTCCAATTCTTTTAGAGAACCCACATATCCATCGACCCCACTAGTCCCGAATCAAACCAACACACCTAGCCAAACTAATGCTCGCCTTGCATGCACCATCAATTTTGAGACTAAACAAACTTGTTGGAGTTGGGTTCCAATGCACATCCACCCAGAACCAAACTACCAGAGACACAAACCCATGAAACACTAGAGCACCTCTATAATTAGAAGCTTGGCCCAAAATGATATATACTCAAAGGATGGAGAGGTCTGATGAAGGAAGAATCACGACTCTCTTTATTCTTTCATGTCCATCAAAAATGAATCTATGATCCAAATATTACACCACTCTAACCCATTAGGTGCTTAAAATGTTTGACAGAAATTAAACTTGATACAATCAACGAGGCCACCAACAAAAAAATTAGCTCTTTTTTTAGGTTTGACCAAAGCAAACAAAACTAAATAGGCTACAGGACAGTCCCTTAAAACACGTATGGTACTCTCATCTTCATAATTACAGTGGCTAAAATAATGTTCTCCCAACCACACTCTTGTTAGTAAGAAGTCTATCATGAACAAAATCCAGACGAAGCTACAAATTCTTTCACGAATTGATAATTTCCACACCTTTCTCCAGATCTCAATACTTCACAAGGTAGAAGGCGAATCGAGCATGGCATAAGGGCTTGACATCGTCCCCATAATGAACCCTTGGTTGGAGAAGGGCTTCAATTCTAGACAAAATATGAGGGGGGAGAAAGTGATGAAGGAGACTCATATTCCAATCACCATCCATACCAATTGTTGCACCCTAATTTTGTCAAACCTTTTTAAATTCTCTTTTAAATGAAAAAACTTGCTAAAGACATTCTTTGAGGCTTATTCGCTTATTACTCACTTCAGTCTCTTTTGGGCCAATGTTTGGCATAATCACGCTAAAGCACATTAGCTTTCCACATTCCAAATTACAAAAAAAAACACGGAATCAGAGGTTTTAACTCTAATCAAAAGGTTAGAGGTTTCAAATAGAAACCTTGATCGACTAAACACTTGGAAGCAATAAATTTGAACTTGGAACATAGAAGCAGCAGGCAGCACAAACATACATCACAAAAATTATTCTAGGAGCGGAATCACATAAAACCATTTTATGTGATTTTATAATTTAAAAGTTTATAATTTATTTCATTTTATAGAATTATAAATAAGGGTGGGATTGGATACACTTTGACCTAACCCAACCTGCAACTTAACCCACAAAATCTGGGTTGGTTCGGGTAAGTGGATTGGGTTGATTTTAGAATAGGGATTGGGTAGCGGGTCTGAAAATTTAGAACTCACTAAACCCAACGCAACTCATACCATTATGACCTTACGTATACTAATTTTTTATGTGTGACCTTACATATATCAATTAATAAATCAAGTTTAGTTGCAGAGAACTCTTAAATAATTTCCCAATTTCATTCAACCAAATTTCAATTATAAAATTAATTTCATTTTTCCTTGAAAAAATGTTAAAGATAACTTAATTTAGTCTACCTTGAAAATTAATTCCAATGAGAAAATTAACTAAAGGTTAGGTGCAGAGTACTCTTAAATACGTAGTTGAATTTGACTTATAATTATTTTTTTTGGCTGATTGTAGAAGCTGATAGAAGAAATGGACTTAATGGGTGATATATGACCTATTTAGTTTCTTTAAGACATTTCGTATGAAGAAAACTTTCTTTTGCATGAGATTCATGGGTTTTCTAAAGACCTTTTTCTTTGCCCCATACTTCTTCCAACCCCCATTTATTCACTAGACATCCCATAACACCAATTATTCCCAAAATACCACTAATTTTAAAATAATTTTTTCCACTATCTCTTCCCTCTCATCCCACACACCCCCTCACTTTCCCATTCTTCCCCTTCTCACCCCACACACCCTTCCACTCCAAACCTTCGAAGACACACCCATAATCCATCAATAATCAACCACATTTGCTTCCATTGGCATCTAGGTACGTTTGTTTGTCTTCTTCTTCTTCTTCGCGAATTTTTTTTTTTTTTCACTGTTTAGGGTGGTTGGCATAGCAGAGGCTGATCTGGTTCGATCAGGCGTGCGTCGAACCCCCTATTTGTGGTACTGTTTATGGGTGGTTCGGACATGCGTGCGTCGAACCTGTTAAGTGTGGTTTGGCCATGCGTACTTGAATAGTTCGCATTTGTGAGGCCAAACCTCCCGATTATTCTTTGGATGCTGAGTTGTTTAATTTTAACTGAATTTTAACTATTCAATTTATTCTTTTCACTATGACTAACACTAGAGTTGGTGGCACTTCTGGACGTGGACGTGGCACTTCTGGCGAGAGGCAGCCCAAGGGTGAGAGGGTCCGTCCCACTGCGTCTGTGCGCCGAGGAAGGACTCTTGGGATTCCACATGGACGTGGACGACGGTCTGGACGCGGGAAACAGATCCAGACTAATTTTGACCTTACACCAGACAGACCATTGGAGTTTGATGATATCGACGACGCGTCGCTGCGGTGATGATATAGACACTAATGTTGCT
Organism: Oxytropis ochrocephala; assembly: GCA_020916435.1. Classification (NCBI taxonomy): domain Eukaryota; kingdom Viridiplantae; phylum Streptophyta; class Magnoliopsida; order Fabales; family Fabaceae; genus Oxytropis; species Oxytropis ochrocephala. The sequence goes on from CM037095.1 coordinate 54,557,443, forward strand.
CAGTTGGATGGGTCATCTCAGGCTCGCTCATCAACTTCTCAGGCTCGCCCATCCACTTCTCGGGCTTCCACATCATCTAAGCCATCCACATCTCAGCCATCTGCTGCTGATCTTCATTCTGATGCTCCCGAACCCGAGCCATCTACTGCTCATGCTGACAGACCATCGACTTTCCCTTATCATGGAGGGCTTGACGATCGATCGATCCCTATATGCTTATGGGTCACACATTGCGAGGAACATATGGGACGACCTTGTAAGTTTACAATTACTTAACAATTTTTGTTTATAATAAGTTAGATTTACAGTTACTGAGTTTCATTCTATGAAGGGTACTGTGATTCATCCTTCTATTGTGGATTACATGCATCAGTCTGGTCTGTTTCCCCTTCATGACGTGGAGCGATGGCATGGAGAGAAAAACACCTTCCACTTGGTGAGATGACTATCACTATAGATGATGTGGCACAACTGCTTCATATCCCCATCACCGGGGAATTTTATGACATGGTAGAGCCTACAAAGATGGAGACGCAGCAGTGGTTGGTTGACTACTTGGGGGTTTCCTATGAGGAGGCATTTGCTGAGGTACCTGCCAAAGGTACTAGTGTGAAGCTAGGTCTATTTAAGAAAGTCTACACTGAAGCCACTGAAGGTGAGAGATGGGACGATGCAGCCCGTTGCTACCTGTTGATCTTGTAGGGTCATACCTTATTCTGTGACAAGTCTGGCAACAAGGTGAGGGTTGCATTCCTTTACATGATCAGAGGTCTAGAGCATGATGGTCAGTATTGTTGGGGGGCTATGCCACTGGCTCACCTATACCAGCAGTTGACGGATGCCTCTTCCCCTTCGACTTCACAAATTGCTGGATTGATTTCAATTTGCACCTTATTCCCCGAGGTGAGGCAGTAGTGGATGGGATGCCAACCACAGTTCAGGGGTACATTGCTTGGTTTAGGAGGGTATCCCACCCAAACCTAAACCCAGAAAACTACCCCTTTGACGCATCAGAGATAAGAGAGGTATGATTCTTTATTTTAGTGTTACAGTGTTCTTAAATCATTTATTATTTAATTTTTTTTTATTAAAGTAGGTTTTTACTGTCCTATAGACTATGTCGGATACGCTTTCCCTATATGATGAGCAGGAGCACGTGTTGGAAGGTGTTGGGATTCCATGTGGGACCCGTGCTTGGAAGATAGTTGAGAGGCTTAAGACAATTGCAAAGCCATTCAAAAGGGGGCTGAGGAGGTTTGACTGTGTCTACCAGCGGAAGGAGAGGTAGACACAATACTTGTGTTTAGTGGTTATCGGATTGTATTCTACGGATTGTTTTGTTTTTAGTTTGCACGGATAGTTTTTTTTAAAATTTTTCGGTTTGTATGACTCATTATACTTATCTATATATGTTTAGTTTTTGTTATACTTATTAGTAGTCGATAATTAAGTATTCAATTTATCGTTACATTCGTTAGAAGTTAGTAAGTTATCGTTCCCAAATTGCTAATTTACCATTCGAAGTAGTTTCATTAAACACAAATTAAAAAAACCAGAACAGTGTGGTTCGGCCTTCACATGTTCGAACTTGTTCGGCCCACGCTTGGCTGAACCTATTCAAAACCTAATTTGGGGTGCCTGGGTAAAATTTAACACGCTCGGAGCACCCAGATTCGAATTGGTTCGGCCAAGCGTGCGTCAAACCACTTGATGTTTTAAAAAAATAAAAATCACAAATTTCATTAAGGGCATCTTCGTCATTTCACCCCTTTATGGGGGTGTTTACTTAGTAGCTCCGGGGTTGGAAGAAGTATGGGTCTTTTCTTTTGTATTTGGCTTAATTAGTTTTAATAGAAGTCCAAATTAAGGCATTTTGTTGTTTCTTTTTTTTTCCCTTGTAAAGATATTTTACTAATGAGCCCAATACCCAACCCATTTTAGTTCGGGTAAGGTTGGTTTGGGCTACGCAAAAGTTTGGGTCTAATTCTGATGAAGCCAACCCATAAGTATTTGATTGGGTTGGGTGTTTGAACACATCAAAATCAACCAACCAACCCAACGCCCACTCTTAACTATAAATTTAGAAAACATGAAAACTTAACCTAATTTTATGCTCCCCTGTTGTGATATTCTTATTTTCATCCCTTTGCCAATACAAGTACGGACGGGCGCCGTTTATCTCTCTGTCTCACCCTCTCTTTCACTCTCTTCCTCTTCCACGCACACACAAAATACTTTGATTTGCAGACAGTCGCAAGAGAGGTATTTCACTTTCGATCTATATTTTTTAATTCACGCATATATATTTTTTATATTGAATTTACTATAGTGATAAGGAAGATAAGGATATATCAATTTCCAATTTATTCTAATCAGATGAATAAAATATATACGACTAATCCCTAATCCATCATCTTGTTCTCATATATTGCATCTATTTTTTCTTTTCTTATTATCTTATGTTTAATTTTGTTTTGTTTCCGGTAGATCTATGACTGAGGAAATGAAACTCACTTCGTGGATAGTATTACAAGTCTGTTCATTGATTGAAAATCATGAATGTTGTCTGATATTTCTCCTCTCCCCCTCTGATATGTGTTGGTTTGCTGATCGTTGTGATAATAATCTCAATCACAAATCTCAAACGACTGTGGTTCCCTTGATTAAATGTGTGTACAACGGTGAGCATAAAAAATGACATCTTTTATTTGGAGAAGGTATTAATTATTAATTTAGCATATATTCTCCTCCTTGTTTAGTCCTATAATTGATATTAAATTAGTTTATTTAGTTTTCTTGAGCATGTCTGTTTTTAGTTGAATTTCTAGCTTTTATCATGATTATAGACAGGATATTGGTACTGTTTTATTCACTAACGTGGTCTCTAATGCCATGAGAACCGAGCTTGAGTTCCTGGATACAAGTGGTCATACATTTTCTAAATTAAAAATTATGATGGTGAATATGTTATTTTGTTGCAAGGTAATTGTAACAATGAATTAGCTTAATTTTTGTGAACCATCAAAAATTTTGATCTAGCAAATTTTTCTAAATGATAGCAATGCATAGATATTAAGCTAAGATGTAAGTTTCTTCACATGTAATTGACACTAAATGGTGAAGACCGAAAACATTAGTTTTGTTAGTGACATTGCAATTCACTATGCTATGACTGATGCTCAAAAAAAGTGACTAATCATCAGGTATATTTCTTTTGGTTTCAGGGAAAAAGGACATTGCTGGAGAAGGACATTGCTGCCGTTTTCTGCTGCATGTTCATCACATTATCCTTCGGCTTAGCAATCCTTGTATTCACGGCATTATTAACCTCTGACTTAACACCTCACTTTCCCAACGTTCAAATCGACTCTGTTACTGTTACTGTCACCCCACCTAACACTAGCGCCGTTATCTTAACCTCCACATTCAACATTTCCCCAGATTAATTCATGGTTGAAATACGTAGCGGATTTAATTACAAAATCAGATCTTGTACTAGAAGAATTTTCCTTGGATTTGCTTAACGACGACATTACTCAATATTATAATCTGAATCTCTCTAAAAAGCTAAGTCTACTGAAGTTCATTTGCGATGACGCTTTGGCACAATGTAAGTATTTCAAGTTAAACTATAAATTTTTCCAAGAACTATACTATCTATAGGAAAAAGTTCTTAAGTAGAAGTTGAAGTAATCATATTTGCATACAAATATCATGATATACGATGCAGATGTTGCTACTGCTGATGAAAGATGGTTTGTTTATGGTCCTGAGTAGATTGATAAGTACATCTTTTTGAATGAAGCCAAAAGGAGCGTATCCAATACTTATGTAACTCTTTGACTTAGTAATTTGTGTATGTTAACATATCAAATAGATAAATTAAATGTACATTGAAGGCGTTGAGTAGGGCCAAATGCACTCTGTACTTCAGACACATGAGAGATCAGATATTGGATCATTTTCTGGTACCGTTCACTATCACAGATGGTCAATATGCTTATGATTCCTTGTTCTTCTACTTCAGTTTTAAGATATGTAGTTTCTGCACACTAAAACAGAGCTTTATAACTAATTTGTTTTCTTACACCAGACTAGATTGAATGAAAGTTTGTTGCCATCTGCTTAAATAAAAATTAAAAATATATCAATGTAAAGGTTTCTTCCATTAGTTGAAGGAATTTGAATAAAACTTTGATTAATTCCCAAAAAGCATATAGGTAAGCTCGTGCTTTTGCGATGTTTCTTGGTATTGTTCTAGGATGTTTCCTTTTCTATTATGTGAGCTTTTGTGTTTGGTTTCTTTACTGTAGGAGTGTTTATACTTTGGTGCCTTTGTGACCTTAGTGATTTTAGCCTCGTGGGAGTTTGTTTTGTGTACCTTGGCCTTGGCCATCACCTAGTCTTGCTTGATACATGTGCTAAGTTCAATAAATAAAATCTTTAAATTAACGGAAAAAAATATTGGTAAGTAATTTAATTTTTCTTAAAAAAATTTATATTTAATTCTAAATTCTACACCATCTAAAGAGACCAACTCGATTGCTACTGGATACGATCCTCGGAAATGAAACTCTTTTCTCCTAGACACCATGCATGGAGTCAAACACTGTTGATAAATAAATAAATAAAAATCAACACCGATTGTCTAATCACTGGACTACAAGTCTTCTTTTATGAAGTCTTGGTCTACGTTTTTCCTAATGTGCTCTCCCAAGGCTAAACCACAAATCACGCACTACTTTCTTTTCTGAAGTCTTGCTCTAAATTACAAGTTATTTCATTTGAGTCTCAACTGATTGGTCCAACTAAAACAGAGCATTATAACTAAATTGTCTTCTTATATTATTTGGTATCTTTAATAATAATTGAGGGTCATTGTTTCTGGATCTACTTAGTTCCAACAAAAGAATTACACTATATGATAATTAAACGTTTTTTTTTTTGCACATTTTAACATTTGTCAAACTGTCAACAACCTTTTGCCACATCAACCTTAATATAATAATAAAATCATACCTCTTTTGGTGATAAGATAAAAACAATTATATAAAACTATTTTTTTAACGATTCTGTTACCAACAAAGTCATTCAATACTCTCTTAACCCTCGCCTCCTTCTTCAGAAAATGTTTTCTTTGTTGAAGTGACCTTATATTTGGGTTAACTCATAAGGAGAAATTACAGAATCTCTGCCTCCTTTCTTATACAAGACTTTTGTTTATGCAATTCTTTTTTACCAAGGTAAACAAATTTCATTTCATTGATAATAAGTGATTAACTACAAATTGGGATATACTCATAAACTTTGGATAATAAGCTAATATAAAATAAGCCGGCGGCAATTCCAGTATAAATATTAGGGAATGTTTTCAGCTTCACCTAAATACTTCACAACCTATTTACAAAGTCCATTACTATGATGTTGGATATGTTGTTCATAAATATCAAGAAGCTCTTGATGCTTATAAGAGGTCAAGATTTAGTGGTGAGATCAATAGTTCCTTGGTTGAGTGGAAGCATTTGACTCACTTGGATTTAAGCGGCAATGATTTTGAAGGTATGAAAATTCCTTCTTTCCTTTGGAAAATGACCTCATTAACTTACCTTAACCTCTCTGATGCGGGGTTCAATGGAATCATTCCTCCTCATATTGGAAGTCTCTCCAATTTACTCTATCTTGATCTGAGTCGTGTTGCATATGGGAAAATTCCATCACAAATTGGGAACCTCACCAATTTACTTCGACTCGGCCTTGGAAGTGGATACTTTGGTGGAACTCTTTCTACTGAAAGTCTTCAGTGGCTTTTAGGTTTTTCACAACTTCAATATCTTGATTTAGACCACGCAGGCCTTTCTAAATCATTAGATTGGTTAGAGACTTTGCAATTTCTTCCTTCTCTAATGGAATTACGATTGTCTGCAAGTATGCTTCCCACTCATTATCATCAACCATCTTCACTTAACTTTTCATCGCTCCTCACTTTTGATCTTTCCAATATCGGAATTTCTTTTGTTACCAAGTGGGTATTTGGACTAAGGAAACTTGTTTCTCTTGAATTACAAGATAATAACATTCAATGTCCAATTTCTCATAGTTTTCAATTTTGAAAATGTTGACTTTTCTTTCAACTCCATCTCGTCCTTTATACCTGATTGGTTATACAGTCTCCATCAACTCAAGTTCTTGAACCTAGGATTCAATTACTTGTGTGGGAATATTTCTTATGCTTTGGGAAATTTGACTTCCCTGGTCAAACTTGATTTGTCAGTTAATCAACTTGAAGGAAGAATTCCACCTTCTTTGGGTAATCTCGACAACTTAGAGGAGATTAATTTCTCATATCTCAATCTCAACCAACAGGTTAAAGAAGTTTTGGAAATTCTCACTCCTTGTTTTTTAAACAACTCAATTCAAGGTGCACTTCCTAGATCATTTAAAAACTTTCACGACTAAGAAATCTTGATCTTTCCAAAAATAAATTCATAGGAAACCCATTTGAAGTGTTGAGATCACTCTTTGAATTGTCAATCCTTTCAGTTGAAGACAATCTATTTCAAGGTGTTGTCAAAGAAGAAGATCTTGCAAATCTAAGGTTTTTAAAGATATTTTCTGGATCAGGGAACAATCTCACTTTAGAAGTAGGTCCCAATTGGCATCCAACTTTTAGCTATATGAATTAGGGATGAGCTTGTGGAGGTTGGGTCCAAAGTTTCCGCCCTGGATTCAATCACAAAAGGACCTTGACTTTTTGGAAATGTCTAACACGTCCATCCCCACTTGGATATGGGTAACATTTTCCTCTCATGAGTCATACTTGAACATCTCTCATAATCATATCCACGGTGAGCTTGCAAATACATTAGAAAATCTGGTGTCTATCACATACTTAGACCTAAGCTCTAATCAATTAAGTGGTACACTACCATATACTTCTTCTCTTCAAGTGATTTGGTTAGATCTTTCAAGCAATTCATTATCTGGATCCATGGCTGACTTCCTCTGTAAAGGGCAAGATAAGTTAATGCAATTAAAATTTCTCAATCTGGCATCAAATAACTTATTAGGGGAAATACCTGATTGCTGGATAGTGTGGCATAATCTAGTGGATGTAAATTTGGAGAGCAATTTTTTGGTTGGGAGCCTTCCCGCTTCTATAGGTTCATTAACGGAGCTGCAAACTTTGCACATTCGTAACAACTCGCTCTCGGGAACATTTCCTGCCTTTTTTGAAAAGAACTAAAAAGTTGATTTGCTTGGACCTTAGGGAAAATATGCTTACAGGAATTATTCCAACATGGGTTGGAGAAAGACTCTTTAACTTGAAGATTCTCCGTCTCCGATCAAACAAATTTTGAGTGATATTCCTAAAGAGATATGTGATATGAGTTTTCTTCTGAATTTGGACCTTGCAAAAAATAATTTGTCTGGAAATTGTTCCGACCTGGGCCAAAAGCCCCATTGAATATTGGGTCTGGCCCAATAACTCCCAAGGAGCACGGACCAAAAGCGCCCCGGTATCAAACACCACACACTTCATTCAGGCATCTAAGAAGACCGACGGCGAAGATCAAACGGTCAGATCCGACGGACAAGACTAAGCTCCCTCGTCTATAAATAGAGGTGTCGACCTCCAAATCCAGGTATGTTCTCATTTTTGCACATTCCGCCTTTTCCTCTACTGACTTAGGCATCGGAGTTCCTGCAGGTACCCCCCACCCGACGTGGGAAGGACTTTAACTCGGACCCCTGAGTGCGATCAATCAACACCGACGACAACCATCGAGTCTCGAGAAGCGGAATCTTTCTAGTTCATCGGATAAGGTAACTTCCCGAGTTCCAGGATCGAACATTGGCGACCACAGTGGGAGCCCAACAGTTCACTCTCACTCGGTTCCACTTCTCCCTACTGTGACTCTCTTCAAAGACGTAGTTCTTCCTGAAAATTTGTTGGTTGGTTGGTTTTATTTTGAAGGGGTCTAAGATCCAAGTTGTACAACTAAAGATCCTTAAACCGGATTGACAGGATGTACATCCAAATCGAATCCATTAGATTTTGTATTTTCTATGAAAATAGGTGAATATAGAAGAAATATTTAGTTTGTAGGTTTGTGATTTTTATTTTGAGGGGATTTAAGGTCCAAGTTGTACAACTAAAGACCCTTAAATCAAAGTTGTGGGTTTGATAAGATGTACATCTAAGTCAAACCCTAATTATTTTATTTATTTATTTATAATAATAAAAACAAGGCACAACGTTCTTTTTTAAGCAAAAGACATAATATTTATTATTAAAATAACACATAAATAAATAAAACATAAAAGGAGAAAATAATATAATAATAATAATAATAATAATAATAATAATAATAATAATAATAATAATAATAATAATAATAATAAGAATTCAAAAACAATAAAAAGAACGTGGGGAAGGGGAGGCGGTGCGTAGGTTGCAAGTTGCAACGTCAGGTTGTTTCAAACAAATAAATAAACAAATAATTAGTTGATTTACTAATTTAAATAATAATAAAAAAAATAGGACTAAAGAGCTTGTAAGGAAACAATACTTTTGAACCCTAATTCTCCCATTATCTTCTCCCAAGCGCCGTTTCATCTTTCTTTGTTACATTTTTTTTAACAACAAGAAAAGAACACATTTGCACAAACGAAGATCCACTGATATTTAGTCAAAAACGTAAACTAGTACCTTTCCACCTACTTTTGCATCTAAACATAACTATTTGGATATGTTTTGAATTACATCTGATCTTTTCAGCGAAAAAGGGATTTGTTGTTGTTGCTAAGCGTAAGAGTTCCTCACTCTGGTGCTACTGCTTTGGCCTGATGAGAGCTAACTTCTGGATTCTGAAAAATATCTCTTCTTGCTTCGTTGTTGCGGTGTTGTCCAAACCTAGATCTAGTTTTTTTTTTTTTTGAAAAAGCGAACTCAAACTAAGTGATTAGGGTTTCGATGTGAACCCTGTGATTTTTGAAGTCTCTCCTTTTTTCCTCCTTTTCTTGGTGATGTTGATTATTTCTTTTATACTAGAAAATTAGGTTTAGCATTAAATTCGTTTGGTGGGCCTTGATCATTTGTTTTGAGATCGGGCTTTGGACTTGCTAAGAAGACCTGACTCGAATCAACTTCAACGGCTTGCTGACCCCTGAAGCTGCTATTTTATTTATTAAATTCGTTTTTTTATTTTATTTTTATATTTTGGATTATTGTAAAAAAAAAAAACATTTTAATAAGACAATCAATTAAATCTACTATTTTTGTAATATTCGAATTAGCACATAATTTTTTGTTTAACTAAAAAGAGTAAAAATAACGCGAAAGTGACGAAAACTAGTAAAATGACGTACTCAACGACTAAAACACGCAAAACATGCAAAAAGTGCATATTTTCGTAATTTTTTGAGAAAACGTCAAAAATACCGTTAAAAATTGAGTGTTCACAGTTGCCCCTCCATGCTTACTCTCTTACGATATAATACACAAAACCATGTTCTCCATGTTTTGTTGTATTATCAAAGTAAGAGATAAGTACGGACATGAACCTCAATTTTAACCGGTGAAATATTTGATTGTCGAGGCGAATCGAAAACCATTAAATTTAAAAAGTACGATGTCAGAGATATATTACAATGGAGACGATGCCAAGGCGAGACCGATAGCAAAAGATAAAAGCAACGCCAGGGCAAGACCGATAGTGGGAAAAATAAAAGACAATGTCAGGGCGGAACCGATAGCGTGAAAATTAAAGACAATGCCAGGGCGGAACCGATAGCAGGAAAATTAAAGACAATGCCAGGGCGGAACCGATAGCAGGAAAATTAAAGACAATGTCAGGGCGGAACCGATAGCAAGAAAATTAAAGACAATGCCAGGGCGGAACCGATAGCAGGAAATTTAAAGACAATGCCAGGGCGGAACCGATAGCATAAAAATGAAGGCAATGCCAGGGCGTAACCGATAGCATGAAAATTAAAGACAATGCCAGGGCGGAACCGATAGCAAGAAAATTAAAGACAATGCGAGTAAGAACTGGAAGATAGCATGAAGATTTAAAGACAATGCCAGGGCGGAACCGATAGCATGAAAATTAAAGACAATGCCAGGGCGAAACCGATAGCAAGAAAATTAAAGACAATGCCAGGGCGTAACCGATAGCATGAAAATTAAAGACAATGCCAGGGCGTAACCGATAGCATGAAAATTAAAGACGATGCCAGGGCAGAACCGATAGCATAAAAAAATAAAAACAATGTCAGGGCGTAACCGATAGCATGAAAGAATGTGCTGTGGTGAGCCGAGAGTACGGGGATGAGAAGGGAAATGCCAGAGCTGAACCGGTAGCATGAAAGAATGTGTCAGGGCTGAACCGATAACACGGGGATGAAAAGGGAAATGCCAGGGCTGAACCGTTAGCATGAAATAATGTGCCAGGGCTAAACCGAGATAGCTTGGGGATGAGAAGGAAATGCCGTGGTGAGCCGGTAGCATGAAAGAATGTGCGTGGCTGAACCGATAGCACGGGGATGAGAAGGGAAATGCTGTGGCTGAGCCGAGTAGCATGAAAGAATGTGCCGTGGCTGAACCAGTAGTACGGAGATGAGAAGGGAAATGTCGTGGTGAACCAGAGTAGCATGAAAGAATGTGTCGTGGTGAACCGATAGCACGGGGATGAGAAGGAAATGCCGTGGCTGAACCGGTAGCATGAAAGAATGTGCAGGTGGCTGAACCGATAGCACGGGGATGAGAAGGGAAATGCAGGGTGAACCGGTAGCATGAAAGAATGTGCTGTGAGCGAACCGATAGCACGGGGTGAGAAGGGAAATGCAGTGGCTGAGCCGGTAGCATGAATTAGAGCATGCAATGCACACTTTGCTTTGGATGGCTTTTGTCACTTATTTACAAAGTAAATGTATGCTTCTAGTCATGAAGTGCCATGCATGGATGAACATGAAACGTATGCAAACTATGACATGAAATGCATGAATTATGCACTTGTCTTGAAAGCTGGATTCACTAAGAATTTTTCTTTTTGTGCAGGCCTTATTTGAAATCAATCAAGCTTGTACTCATATGGAAGCTTGTCCTCAACATAGCTAACTTGCTTAGACCCCCTTTTCTCTTTTTATGATCACTTCTCACCTTTCAAGCAAAACACCCTCAAATTTGACCTTCTCTCTCTCTCTCTTTTTTTTTTTTGATTGTCATTAGCTCTCTAAGTCACATCAAAAATTCCAAGTTGACTCTCATTGAAGTATTACTTAATGAGCATGCATGGATTCACAGGTATTTGAGAGTTAGGCTTTTGTGTTTTTTGGATTTTTGGTTTGAAATGGAGGGTGCTTTTGGAGGGAAAACCTAGGACGGACAAATGCGACACAAGGTGGTAGGGAAAAAGGTATTAAGGCAACCCCGAGTTATTGGGAATTCCATTTACTTGAGGTGCCTTACTTGCTAGCAATTGGTGAGGAATTGGGTTTTATCACAGAGGGAAGATTACCAGGCATAGCAAGCGAAATTTGACTCATCAGGGGTCGAGCAAACATTTTTGCCCCTGTGTTGGTAAGAGGTATTGCCCCAAGAGAAGGCTACACGGGTGTACCAAACAAAGTTTGACTCATGAAGGGCCCTGTAAAGATTTGCCCCAATATTGGTAAAAGTTTTTGCTCACGAGGATGCACTGGTGTGGCAAACAAAGTATGATAGATGTAAGGTATTGTAAGATTTCTAGTGAAAGGCATTGCCTTGAGGGAATACTACATAATGTAGCAAGAAACCTTTGACTCCTAAAGGGTCTTACGAAACTTTGCCCCAGTGTGTGGTCTCTCGAGACTCTCAAACTTATCCTCCACAAATTGCCCCAATGTACACTTTTGTTTGGCCCCAGTAGCAGAAATTTTCCCTAGTGAACTACTTAAACTTCTCATTGTAAGTCTCATTCCCTTTTGTGCCCTAATTTTTGCCTAGACTGCCTTTGCAGGTTTTCAATCTAGCGGGCTTTATTATTTATTTATTTTTATTATCCCTAATTTTTGCCTAGACCGCCCTTTCGGGTTTTCAATCTAGCGGGATTCTCTCTTTTTTTTTCTTCATTTTTTTATTAGAGCAAAAAATAATTTAAAAGGAGCAAATGATTTATCTCAAAATTAACATTAAGAAAATGAAATCAATCATCCATCAATCAGAGTGGACTTTTAGAGGTTTGCAATGTGGCTATTGGTTATGGGTTATGAAAGAAAGATGATTAGAAGGTTCCCAGAAGTGTTTTACGGGTAGGGGTTATGGTCTATGGAAGAAAGGTGATTAGAAGGCTCAAAGAAATGCTTTATGGGTTGGGTTATGGTTTATAGAAGGAAAATGAATGGAAGGCTAAAGAAATGTTTTATGGATTTGGGCTATGAGTTATGGGGAAAAATGGTTAGAAGGCTTAAAGAAATGTGTTTTTTTTTCCAGGTTAAATGGACCAAGGATCTCTAGTGCATTCAACTTTATATGGTGTTTCCAAGACAACACTCACACCATTTTCAATACTTTGCTTTCTTTTGTGCCCTAATTTTTGCCAAGACTGAACATACAGGCTTTTAGTCTTGCGGGCCTCATTTTTTGTTTTTTTTTTGTTTTTTTTTTTGGAACTTTTTCCATTATCTCTTTGATTTCATAGCTTTGGAAAACTGAATGCACTAAATTCTATTGTAGCGTCGGTCCTTGTCTAGGGTTTAGTGAAAGGAATTTATAGGCTCAGAGGGGATGGTAAGGGTTCTTTTGTTTAGGATGGAGAAAGACAACCACTCTTCATTTGAAATCATGATTCCTCATTTGCAAAATTTTAATTTTGAAGTAACATCTACTCTTCTACACATTCTTTGCTCTTTATTTCTTTAGATTTTATTTTTTTGCTTTTTGTTTTTTTTCTGTTTTTTTTTAAAGGGGAAATGAACCTTCAAAATCCAATATTCGTTCATTGGTTCATTCTTGAATGATACAACTAAAAGGGCTTTAAGAATTGAGGCAAGAACTCAAAAAGGGGTAACTGTTTTAAAGGAACATGGGTGAGAGATGATGGAAGTGAGTTTTTGAATCCATGCAAATCCATTAGTGTAAAGCTTCAACTAAGTTAACTATGTTTCAAGCTTTCATGATTAAACAAGTACTAATGACAATCCTCTCTCTTTCGGGCTTTGAACTTTTTATTCAAGACAGATTGCCACAACCTTATGTCTCCCTATTCTTCACTCATCTTTCCCAATATGCCCCAGTATAGTGCCCCATGATATTTTTCCTCTCACCTTGCTTCTCTAATCCTCCAATGGCTAATCTTACCAACAACTTTCAAGAGAATGATCCAATTCCATGAGTCTAAGCTTGATTGATATCCATTTTCATGCAAGCACAAAAATTTAACATGAATTAAAACTTAATGACTTCAAAACTCTTTTTTTTTTATTGATTTTCTTTAAAGAGAAGACAAATGCTACATGAGAATGAGTCAAAGAAACCAATATGTTGTGAAATGCATGATATGAATGCACACACTCATCCTAAGATGCATCATGCATTTGCTTTATAAATTTTTATTATTATTATTATTTTTTTTTTTGCAAGAAATGCAGTGAATTTTTTGCTCCATTTGAAGGGAAGATGCTATGAGTGCTTAAAAACAATGTAATTTATTTTATGATGAATGAATTATTTATGATGAATGGTGAATAACAACGCAATTTTGCATTATTATTATTATGAGATACATTTTTTTTTGCAAATGAAACAAGATGCAAATGTTTTTTTTGTATGCATGAAATGCAGATGATTTTTTTGTATGCATGAAATACTAAATGATTTTTTGATATTTTTTTTTTATATGCATGAAATGCAATATGATTTTTTTGATATGCATGAAATACTATATGATTTTTTGATATGCATGAAATGCAATATGATTTTTATTGATTTTTTTTATGCATGAAATGCAATATGTTTTATTGATGTTTTTTTTTATGCATGAAATGCAACATAATTTTAATTTTTTGTGTAAACTAATGAGCTATAACGAGAAAAATATATACAATCAAAAACAAGGATAAGAGGAAAAATAGCTCCCTTTGTGGCCTAGTTAGGTTGGTCCATGCTATTCGACTTTGAACCATATGGATCTATTGTCTTTCTATTGTGAACACTCACCGGGTTAAAAGCTATAACCTATAAATATTTGAGTCTCTAGAGTCAAGTATTCTCCTAGAAAGGTTAAACACACCGGGATGTACATCCAAAATGTGACTACCCTCAAAGGAGAAACGTACTCTAGATGAGGAATTCATGGCGAGACACCGGGATGTACATCCAAAATGACTACCACTACATGACCTCGTTCTAACTTAAGTGTTTTTATTTAGGCTCGGTATAAGCCAAACTCAATGTGTGTGCTCACGAGTGTATGTGTAGTGTGTGAAGGAATATACAAACTTCAAATCTTAAAAATAAAATAAAATCACAAACTATTTCAATAAGAACAACCAAACAACAAATAATACATGTCAACTAACCTAGGGTTTATATCAAGCACAATATATAAATATAAAATGAATATATACAAAGAAAGAAAATAAATAAATAACTAAGAAACTAAGAAGGGTAAACAAAGCGTACCTTATAGTCATTTTGCACAACCAAACATACCGGGACTGACTCTCACTATCCCCAGTGGAGTCGCCATCTGTCGTGACCGGGGTCTCGACGCGGACGACTCAAATATAGATATTCGAGGAGTCGCCACCCAATTTATTAAAATAGGAAAATTGAGAAAAACCTAGCCTAAATAGTTAGTGGTCTGCGTAACTAGGTTGGATTCGGGAGTCGGTTATGCGCAGGGAAGGGGCGAAAACCTAATTTCACTGCACCCCTGACACATCTGTCCTAAGACAGTTACCCTAAATTTGGTTTGTGCAATAATTACTAAGTCGTTTAATTATTTGTTTACCCAAAAATAAGGTTGGCTAAAATTCGATAAGAAAATAATTAGTTATTTATAGATGATTAGAATAATGACTAATTTGGAAAAATTTAATTTTGACTTTTGTGAGGAGACCCCGCGCTCACGTACTCTGCAGTGCGATGAGAGACTCAAAAGTCACGTAGTTCTTCCCGAAAATTTGTTGGTTGGTTGGTTTTATTTTGAAGGGTCTAAGATCCAAGTTGTACAACTAAAGATCCTTAAACCGGATTGTGGGATGTACATCCAAATCGAATCCATTAGATTTTGTATTTTCTATGAAAATAGGTGAATATAGAAGAAATATTTAGTTTGTAGGTTTGTGATTTTTATTTTGAGGGGATTTAAGGTCCAAGTTGTACAACTAAAGACCCTTAAATCAAAGTTGTGGGTTTGATAAGATGTACATCTAAGTCAAACCCTAATTATTTTATTTATTTATTTATAATAATAAAAACAAGGCACAACGTTCTTTTTTAAGCAAAAGACATAATATTTATTATTAAAATAACACATAAATAAATAAAACATAAAAGGAGAAAATAATATAATAATAATAATAATAATAATAATAATAATAATAATAATAATAATAATAATAAGAATTCAAAAACAATAAAAAGAACGTGGGGAAGGGGAGGCGGTGCGTAGGTTGCAAGTTGCAACGTCAGGTTGTTTCAAACAAATAAATAAACAAATAATTAGTTGATTTACTAATTTAAATAATAATAAAAAAAATAGGACTAAAGAGCTTGTAAGGAAACAATACTTTTGAACCCTAATTCTCCCATTATCTTCTCCCAAGCGCCGTTTCATCTTTCTTTGTTACATTTTTTTTAACAACAAGAAAAGAACACATTTGCACAAACGAAGATCCCTGATATTTAGTCAAAAACGTAAACTAGTACCTTTCCACCTACTTTTGCATCTAAACATAACTATTTGGATATGTTTTGAATTACATCTGATCTTTTCAGCGAAAAAGGGATTTGTTGTTGTTGCTAAGCGTAAGAGTTCCTCACTCTGGTGCTACTGCTTTGGCCTGATGAGAGCTAACTTCTGGATTCTGAAAAATATCTCTTCTTGCTTCGTTGTTGCGGTGTTGTCCAAACCTAGATCTAGTTTTTTTTTTTTGAAAAAAGCGAACTCAAACTAAGTGATTAGGGTTTCGATGTGAACCCCTGTGATTTTTGAAGTCTCTCCTTTTTTTCCTCCTTTTCTTGACTGATGTTGACTGTTCTTTTATACTAGAAAATTAGGTTTAGCATTAAATTCGTTTGACTGGGCCTTGACTGTTGTTTGCAGATCTGGGCTTTGGACTTGCTAAGAAGACCTGACTCGAATCAACTTCTACTGCTTGCTGACCCCTGAAGCTGCTATTTTATTTATTAAATTCGTTTTTTTATTTTATTTTTATATTTTGGATTATTGTAAAAAAAAAAAAACATTTTAATAAGACAATCAATTAAATCTACTATTTTTGTAATATTCGAATTAGCACATAATTTTTGTTTAACTAAAAGAGTAAAAATAACGCGAAAGTGACGAAAACTAGTAAAATGACGTACTCAACGACTAAAACACGCAAAACATGCAAAAAGTGCATATTTTCGTAATTTTTTGAGAAAACGTCAAAAATACCGTTAAAAATTGAGTGTTCACAGCCGCCTTGGCCCGGGTTCCTACCATATTACCTTCGGAGAAAATCCAGTAGTATCCCGGCAACGTCGGACTGCCCCACGATGTTCGGCCTATGATTCGTCCATCCGGAGAAAAAGGCACCGAGGAAGACCTTCGACTCCTCCATCCCCGCCAAACTCAGGATATCAGAATCCGACCTACTGGAATATGATGGTGGAGGCCTCACGGGATTCAATGGCTCGAAGACAACTCCCTTGGGATACATTGAACTTCAGGTTATGTACGGCAAAGGAGAACACTCCCAGACAATAAAAACCCGTTTCCTCATACTGCCTTGCCAATCCCCCTACCACTGCCTTGCCAATCCCCATACCAATACATTGTGGGTCAGCCTACTTTGGGAAAGCTGGGAGCGGTCACCTCCACGGTCCACCTAAAAATAAAGTTTTTCTCCAAGAAGGGTGAAGTGGTAACTGTCCGAGCTGACGGCGACACGACTAAACGCTGCCACTACCTTTGCTTGTAGGAGGAAAGGCGCGTCGAGAAGGAAGTCGCCCGGCAGCGAGAAGAGGCCGCTAGAAAGAAAACTATACGAAAAGTAGGTAAGCGCAAAAGGATAAGGTATTCACCTCACGAACTCAGAAACGAATGTAACAATACTTCCAATTTATAAATGAAAAAGAAAATATTGTCGAATACTCCTGTCAAAACTTCGCGTTAATGCTTTTTCATTTACTTTCCCGATTGCACAACTAACATGCAAGTACGACGATAAATGAACTTCTCGACCTGACTCAACGCCCCTCTCCCTCGACTCCGACTCCGGGCTGGCCACCCGGCGGATGACGGGATGAGGCGAAGCCGTCGAAAAAGAAAGTCCTCCAAGATTCTGAGCTCTTACGCTCCGTCGTGGGGCGCTAGAGAAGCCCAAAGCGGCTCGGGTCCTTGCGGCCCTTTCTTTCTCCTCGAGCGATTGTGCCATCAACTCTGGTGTCCGAGGTACTCATCTCCACCAGACGACGAAGGAAGAAGTCCTTGCGGCTTTGCCCTCTCTTTCTCCCCGAGCGATTGTGCCTCCCCCTTTGGTGTCCGAGGTACTCATCTCCACCAAGGGGCGGGGGAAGAAGTCCTTGCGGCTTCGGTCAAAGTGAAGGGCCGGATCCACAACGATCCCGGTAAGAAGGCCCGAATCCACAGCGATCCCGGTAAGAAGGCCAAGATCCACAACGATCCCGGTAAGAAGGCCCGGATCCACAGCGATCCCGGTAAGTAGGCTCGGATCCACAGCGATCCCGGTACCAAGACCTCTCTGATTTCAGAACTTTGTTCCATCAGAGAGTCTGACGGCAACTTGAGCCTACAACCAAGGTACTCTATTTACTTATATACTTTGGTTGTGTTTTAGAATGTCTCACCCTTTTTCTCTCGTTAAAACCTCACAACAAAGTGGTCCCCGAACCCGGCGTTGGTACGACTAACAGAGACGCATAGGAAAGAAGCATAACGAAGCATAAGTCGAAAGATAAACAAACTCCATTTCATATATTCAAAAGTTTTTACACCCGGTATATATGCCGGCAAGAAAAAGAAAAGAAATACAAGCTAAGCGCTTCTGATCGATAAAGATTCGCCTAGAGAATCTTCGTCAGATTGGATTTCTCCACTTGTCTCTTTTTCATCCTCTTCTGACCACTGCAGGGGAGAAAAGACGGTCTCGGCCTCTTCCAGAGGGGCCCCTGCCCAAGGCTTCACTATCTTTCCTTCAAAGACTATGTACTCCAAATTTAAACTTTGCAGGGGCACCTCGGGATGGAGGACCTTGATTTGATCTCGACAACGCTCAAACCCTAGGCGGGAAGAATCTACTACATGGCGAGCTAAGGCAGCCTCCTCGGCTTCTTTCTCCTCCACGTCGATTTAAGAAGCATTAACCTGGCCTCGGTATTTCTCGACTTCCGCCTTCAGCTCCTCCAGCTCGGCCTTCAAAGAATCATGCTCGTCGGCCTCACCCTGATAAGCCGCGGCCTGAGCTTCCAGCGCACCAAGATCACCCTCTGCCGACAGAAGATACTCAAGCTCATCTCGAAGGCCCTTGTTTGACTCGTAAACCTCCAGGATGAGAATGTCTCGGACACACTTCAGTTTTTCCTCTTGGTCAAGCAGGTCGCCCTCGTCCCAGAGATTCTGATTCTCTAGCCTTTTGAGTTTGGCTTGGTGCCAAGATACCCTCGCACTTGAAGCCTACCTTTGAGAGTTTTGCTAAGAGACTTTCCCGCCTTATCCACCCGACGACAGCCTCAAGATCGGCATCGGAAGGCATCTCTATGTCCTCCGCCAAGATGAACTTAAACAACTTGGAGGCAGGCGCGCTCGAGCTCGGCACCTCCGGCACCTCTACTTCCTGACGCTCTTTCTTGCCTTTCTTCGCTTCGGCATTGCAAGGACGGATCACAAATGATTGAGGAAGTCTTTTGAGATCAAACACCTCGGCCAAGTCATCTGCATGAAACAGGTCACGGAATGGTCAAGTAGCTGGTTAGAAAAAGTGACCATACGATTAAGAGAAAACTTACCAAGCACATATTTCAGTTTCTCCTCAGACTCCGAGGCGGCCTCAATAATTTTTTTGCACCCAAACTTTCGGCCTTCACACTTAAGCTTTTGTGCCCATCGCCGAAAGAGGCTATACGTCACGGCCTTCTCCCCAGTCAGCGATGTTGCCTCCACGGCATAAGATGCCACCTCAGGACCAAAATGGGCAGCTGTCCATTGGAACGGGAAGTTTGGGATATAATCCTCCCGACTCACGTAGACGCTGGTGATGGCCTCCTTTGCTGCCCGGTTAACGGCCCTCACGAAGAAATACTCCTTCTTGTAGCCTTTGTTGGAGTCTGTCACGGGGATGAAATAGGATTCATGGGTAATGGCACGGAGTCCGACGTAGGCGTGCCCATTGTTGTCGTCCTTCTCGGGTAGTCTAGTGACCCTGACGAAGGCAAAGAACACTCGGATAGATGGTTCTCTTTGCATGTACTTCATCAAAAGTTCGAATGTCCGAACAAGGCCCCAGCCGTTGGGAGCCAGTTTGCTCTGGGCAAGATGGAGATGACTTAACACCCCTTGTTGGAATTTGGTCAGAGGGATATGGATCCCCATCCATCCGAAGGTTCTCCCATGAAAGAAAAACTCGAGGTCGGTCTTCGGGAGCGAAGTGCAGATCGACAAATCCTCTGCATCATCCAACCTCCATTTCTGGTCCTCGGGGACTTCAATGTATTTGACATAATGGGACAACGGCTTGTTCCTCAAAAGTCGCGTCGTGGTCTCGAGTATCGCCGAGGACACCCAATCATAAGATTCTGAGTCGGTTCCCTGGACGTCGGCAGCAGCTGAGATAGCATGTTCCGGGAGTTCCTGCGCCGCGTCACTTGCGACGGGTGCACCCTCGGATCTATGAAGATGAGCAACTGGAGATGAACCTCTGGGATGGACTCGGTCGATGAAGAAGACATTTCTAGGAAAATCCTTCAAATGATGAAGTCGGTCCGGTTGAGAAATATAAAACCACCATGCACCGTGAGGAATATCGATCTCAGACGGTGGCCGGAATTCGCAAAATTCTCTGAGATGGGTTGACAACGGAGCTTTCTTTCACGAAGTACAAGTGAAGGTGAAAAAATTCACAAGCCAAGTATATATATATATATATATATATATATATATATATATATATATATATATATATATATCACCTGAGCCTCGACTCAAATAAAGCAGTAGCATTAAAGGGGACAGTCAATCGAGTCTTCCTTGGGAAATGTGCCATAATAATTACCTGACGCTTCGTTTTCCTAGAGGTGAACATTGACAAGATTGACGTGAAGGAACCAGGAGATCATCAAGCCGAGGCCGATCTCACTCTTCTCCCGACCTCGACTTGGGGGGGGCACTGTTCCGATCTGAGGCAAAAGCCCCATTGAATATTGGGTCTGGCCCAATAACTCCCAAGGAGCACGGCCTACAAGTGCCCCGGTATCAGACACCACACACTTCGTTCGGGCATCTAAGCAGACCGACGGCCAAGATCAAACGGTCAGATCCGACGGACAAGACTAAGCTCCCTCGTTTATAAATAGAGGTGCCAGCCTCCAAATCCAAGTACGTTCTCATTCCTGCACATTCCGCCTATTCCTCTACTGACTTAGGCATAAGAGTGCCTGCAAGTACCCCGACGTGGGAAGGACTTTAACTCGGACCCCTCGAGTGCGAACAATCAACACCGACGACAACCATCGAGTCTCGAGAAGTGGAATCCTTCTAGTTCCTCGGATAAGGTAACTTCCCGAGTACTAGGACCGAACAGAAATGTTCCGAATTGTTTCAACCAGTTGAATTTCATGTTCCTAAGGAATAGAAGTACAAATTTATTTATCTATTCCAATACACATACCTCTGATGGGGGACTGAATATAGTCAATTCACTCCTATGGGTGAAAGGACAAGGTATAATGTACATAAATCTTCTTGGCTTGGTGACAAGTGTTGATCTTTCAGACAATCACTTATCTGGAGAAATACCTAGAGAAATAACAAATTTAGATGGATTAATTTATCTGAATTTGTTTAGGAACCAATTGAGTGGTCAAATCCCGCCAAGTATTGGCAATATGAGATCAACAGAGTCTATTGATTTCGAATGGAATCAACTTTCAGGAGAAATCCCTCTAGGCAAATAAAACTTAAGCTTTCTCAACAAGCTTGACTTGTCCTATAATCATTAGAAGGGAGAGATTCCAATAGGCACTCAATTGCAGAGTTTTGAAGCATCAAACTTTATTGGCAACAATTTCTGTGGCCCACCACTACCTATTAATTGTAGTCTCCATAAGCAAATTCCTAATGATGATGACAATGACAAAGAGAGTGATTCATATGAATTTAATTGAGTGGTAGTAGCTTCATTGTTCATATCAAGATCATGGAGGTATACCTATTATCATTTCCTAGATAACATGTGGTACAAATTGCGGTATTGTTAGTGAATGATGATCTATAATGTAACATTACCATTTTATATGATGCATGAAATAAAGTTATAATATAATTGCAATATTGAGAATAATATGTATTTACTTTAAACTTTTGAAGCATATCTATTTAGTATCATTATCCTTGAAAAGACATAAATCAAATGTTTAGGCCCTTTCAAATTTCCTTTCAAATTTCGTGACATTTTTGGCAACGGGACAAGCATGCAGGTTGATCGTCTATCAATTCTAATTTTATCTTCATTTCCTTTCAAATTTCATGACATTTCATCTCGACCTTCAATTGCTCTAGACACCCTTTACTCGATTAAACCATTATTCCATTTTTAGAATATTTTCGCAATTAATTGTTTATGTTTCATTATCTAAAAATAAATTTTATAACAAGACCTATTTTTTGGTTCATTTATATTTACATCCAACACTTAATTAATCATGTGTGTAAACTCTCTAATGATTTATTAGCAGACAACACTCCGAGAGTAGAAATCCCCACACTATCAAAGAAGCAACAATGGGTCAATAGAATGAGCGAACTGCTCAAACAAAACTAAGGTCTCAAATTGAGAACAACCAATAATAGCAAGGGCATCTGCACACGAATTAACTTCACGATCCATATGCACATAGCGAACCTCTCAGGTCAAACAAAGGAGCTTTCAAATCTCTCTAAGAATGCTACCTCTCACAACACGCCCGACCACATTACTAGCAACAATATGAGAAACTGCTTCGTCATCGACATGTACCTTCTATCTAAAGATAGCTCTGTACCGACACAAATTCAAGTCTTTCGAAACATTCCACAACTCATCTCCAAAGGCACTACAAGTTCCAATTCTTTTAGAGAACCCACATATCCATCGACCCCACTAGTCCCGAATCAAACCAACACACCTAGCCAAACTAATGCTCGCCTTGCATGCACCATCAATTTTGAGACTAAACAAACTTGTTGGATTTGGGTTCCAATGCACATCCACCCAGAACCAAACTACCGGAGACACAAACCCATGAAACACTAGAGTATCTTGGCCCAAAATGATATATACTCAAAGGATGGAGAGGTCTGATGAAGGAAGAATCACGACTCTCTTTATTTCATGTCCATCAAAAATGAATCTATGATCCAAATATTACACCACTCTAACCCATTAGGTGCTTAAAATGTTTGACAGAAATTAAACTTGATACAATCAACGAGGCCACCAACAAAAAAGTTAGCTCTTTTTTTAGGTTTGACCAAAGCAAACAAAACTAAATAGGCTACAGGACAGTCCCTTAAAACACGTATGGTACTCTCATCTTCATAATTACAGTGGCTAAAATAATGTTCTCCCAACCACACTCTTGTTAGTAAGAAGTCTATCATGAACAAAATCCAGACGAAGCTACAAATTCTTTCACGAATTGATAATTTCCACACCTTTCTCCAGATCTCAATACTTCACAAGGTAGAAGGCGAATCGAGCATGGCATAAGGGCTTGACATTGTCCCCATAATGAACCCTTGGTTGGAGAAGGGCTTCAATTCTAGACAAAATATGAGGGGGGAGAAAGTGATGAAGGAGACTCATATTCCAATCACCATCCATACCAATTGTTGCACCCTAATTTTGTCTGACCTTTTTAAATTCTCTTTTAAATGAAAAAACTTGCTAAAGACATTCTTTGAGGCTTATTCGCTTATTACTCACTTCAGTCTCTTTTGGGCCAATGTTTGGCATAATCACGCTAAAGCGCATTAGCTTTCCACATTCCAAATTACACACACAAAAAACACGGAATCAGAGGTTTTAACTCTAATCAAAAGGTTAGAGGTTTCAAATAGAAACCTTGATCAACTAAACACTTGGAAGCAATAAGTTTGAACTTGGAACATAGAAGCAGCAGGCAGCACAAACATACATCACAAAAATTATTCTAGGAGCGGAATCACATAAAACCATTTTATGTGATTTTATAATTTAAAAGTTTATAATTTTTTTCATTTTATAGAATTATAAATAAGGGTGGGAACGGATACACTTTGACCAAACCCAACCTGCAACTTAACCCACAAAATCTGGGTTGGTTCGGGTAAGTGGATTGGGTTGGTTTTAAAATAGGGATTGGGTAGCGGGTCTGAAAATTTAGAACTCACTAAACCCAACGCAACTCATACCATTATGACCTTACGTATACTAATTTTTTATGTGTGACCTTACATATATCAATTAATAAATCAAGTTTAGTTGCAGAGAACTCTTAAATAATTTCCCAATTTCATTCAACCAAATTTCAATTATAAAATTAATTTCATTTTTCCTTGAAAAAATGTTAAAGAGAACTTAATTTAGTCTACCTTGAAAATGAATTCCAATGAGAAAATTAACTAAAGGTTAGGTGCAGAGTACTCTTAAATACGTAGTTGAATTTGACTTATAATTATTTTTTTGGCTGATTGTAGAAGCTAATAGAAGAAATGGACTTAATGGGTGATATATGACCTATTTAGTTTCTTTAAGACATTTTCGTATGAAGAAAACTTTCTTTTGCATGAGATTCACTACAAGAAAATCACTGATTTGCCACGGACATTTCCGTGGCAAATGCACAAATTTTCGTGGCAAAACAACATTTGCCACGGATTTGCCACGGACAAAAATTGGTGGCAAAAACGCTCGTCGCAAATCGTTTGCCACGGAATTTCCGTGGCAAATTTTTCCGTCGCAAATCCGTGGCAAATTTTTCCATCGCAAAGCCGTGGCAAATTTTCGTCGCAAATCCGTGGCAAATTTTCGTCGCAAATCCGTCGCAAATTTTAAAAAAAAAAATTAAAAAAATAAATGGAGCAGTAGTTTCCTACTACTCCAACTTCTTCACAAATTGAGTTATCAAACATTGCAAGTAAAATTTAGTGCTTTATTTAGTTTCTTGGTAGTTGATGTGAGTAGCAGTATAACATATTCTACCATACAACATTCTTTTGCATCTCCACAAAATGTTACAAAGGAATTATTATGTGATGTGAGTAGCAGTATAACATATTCTACCATACAACATTCTTTTGCATCTCCACAAAATGTAATTTTACAAAGGAATTATTATGTTCAACCTTTTTAAATAAACATCAATGTAAAGATAAACATTAAAACTTCACGTAAGTCTCATTTGCCTCAGAGAGAACCTATTCATGTCATCAATGTAAAGATGAATGTAGATGACGTTCGCCGGCCAAAACCAATGTCCGCTAGTATTGATTCAACTTTCCTCAAAACAATCTTCAAATCCTCTGTGCACTGCGGACATTGATTCCATACAACTTTGCAAAAAAAGAGTTACGTAAAAGTATAGCGTGAAATGGATATGTATGAACACCAAATAGTTGCATTATTTAATAAACATGGAAAGAATTAATATAGATATTTACAAAAGAAAAGGATAGGTGAATATACTTGACATACTCTTTCAATTTATGCAAATAAGCATTTAAGAAGGCTATATCTTTACCCAAGTGCTTTGCAGATCCAAACCCATGGCACTACCTTGCAACATAGATAAAGCATTAAATTCCAAACAAACGACTATCCAAGAACATGCAAAAAAAGGTTGAACATAATAATTCCTTTGTAAAAGGAAATAGCTTCACTTGAATAACTCTTTTCATTTTTAAGGTTGCGAGTCACTCGTCTCATACTCACCAACCTTACATTCAAAGCAACCTCTTTTAAAGATTACTTTACATGGAAGCATTGACACCAGAAACCTTTAAATGATGTCAATTGATATATCAGTCAAGATGCTCAATAAGATCAAACAACGAGAAGATCTCTCTACATGTATGATAAGTAAGAACCATGACAAGAACATAAGTTGTCTTCCCATTTACAAATTAAAAAATGAGCACAAATTAAAAAAATAACAGAGAAGAGGGAGCTCAGAACCGCAAGAAGAATAGTCTGTGATCATAGATAATGCAGCTTTTAGAAAAAGCCTTGTTCTGCAATTATTTAGCCAAGACACGGAGAAGAGGAGCTCAGAACCAGAGATTCTTATGCAAGTGGAGGGAATGGAAAACAGCAAGACATGGATCAGCGTGACCGCAGGTTATTAGATCATCAGATGTTCATTGTTTAAATGGACCGTATATTTGTAACTACACACCATCACTCAGCTATTCACATTAATTTGGCCGGCAGCATGGCAAATATCATATACAAATAATGTAAATCCGTTAAGAAGTCATTATACTGGCCACTCAATACTACAAGAAAAACTTAACTATCCAAGTATTATTAAACAAATGATATCATTAATATCTGCAGAAAGCCCCACACTCCTTAGTTTTTTGAATGAATGTTTAGAAAAAGATAAAATCTAAATCAAAAGATGCAACATTTTTCGATTTTGTCAAATCAAAAGGAAAAAGCATAAAAACTTACTGCTTCTATATCAAAGTAAGCGAAGCCTATTGACTTCATACCAAACATTTTTCTTTGTTTATTAAACTCTAGGCAGTGGGATTGTGAGAACTGAGGACAATCCAACTGAATTTGAGCCTACCTGTGGTGTTGGAGAAGGAGGAGCAGCATCCACGGGAGGCAGTCGAGGCTTTATTAGCCAACTTGCATAAAGCCACAGCACCATCAAGTTGCTGCTTAGAGCTAGATGAGCCAAGAAGCCCAATAAGCAACTCAAGACCTACATGGACAGATACTCAGCTTCAAAATAGAACAAATACAAAAAGAAAAATATAAAACAAGAAACAACATGAATCAAACCCATGAAAAGTATTTTACTAAGAATATGCCTTTACCATGGTGATCAATGAAAATTTCTCTTTGATCATCTGCAGAACAAAGATGCGCAAGAGCCAAAGCGATTCGCTTTTGGAAACCCTTTTCTGAAACTCGCATGAGATATAACAAATGTTTCAAAGACTGCAAGAAAAAATTAACAGATTACAAGTTTGAACACAATAATAGAACCGATAATTGATATACTAATTTGCACTTCCACCATTTCCCATGCTAATTACAGCAAAATACAAAATGCAGAAAACAATGTGAATATGACATCATACACGTTGAGTATGAATATGTGAATATGATATCAATAATAGAACTGATAATTGATATACTAGCTGCACTTCCACCATTTCCCACTCAATGGCTTATGTTCGAAGATGATGATGATCGTGCATTAAATATCGCTCATCCCGATTGGAAAATATTGTCATTGCTATGAAAACATAGAACATAATAAAATTGAAGTAAAATATTTGAACAAGGTTATATAACGAGTTTGCAATAACTAATTCAAAAGAAAACGTTGAGTATGCTTAACCTTATATAAGCTGCACTTCGATTTCCGAGGATGATTGGATCACTGTGTTTGATGCTATTGGCTCTTGTGTAAAAGTTGATTGCCTAAATAAACAATCACAAAGACCAACAACATTGGGAAGACGTAAGCATGAAATTTCCCTGTGTATGAAACAATTCCTGGACATCTCTACATAGAGTTCTACAATAAGGCTTGTAAAGCATAAGAATTCCGGCCTCATCCAAAGTTTAGGACTGTTTTTGAGGAATGAAGCATGTACAAAGTGGATAAACATTATAATACCCCAATAAAAGTCAACAGACAGATGCAGACATGCCGCTTAATCAAACAAAACTTAATGTTCCCCAAGCAAAGCATGCATTGAAGCACCAACTCAATTGTTTATCAAGATAATGGCCTATATATGTAGTACTTATTTCCGACATCATCAATTACAAAACTTATGAATATGTAACAAAAATAGATAAGAGATAAGGAACAAATAGAAAGATATGTAAACAAAAAATAAGTAACATAAATCGTATTGTGAGATTTCACTCCAGAAGCTAGTAGGATTAGATGCCAGTAACAACATAGCAAAAATTTCACAAACTTCAGAATCGATTGCAAAAGCTTCTACTTTTGTTCTTATCTATATAAGCTTGTCTTCAACAAGCACACCCAAAATCAGTACCTATCGACTAAACAAAAACAAAGAACCCACAACGCCTTGTAAACAGCAATGCTTTAAAAGATTGAAATGGAATTCATTCACAGATCTTAAATGAAATGAATAAGTAATCATGCTTGCATGAAATAACTAGAAATCTAGGCTAAAGCAGATACACCATTTCTTTTTTCCCTCCCATAAAGCAGTTACTACGGGCACAAAGATAACCATAATAATGCCACAAAAATTTCAACTTATGTTAAATTCAAGAGTAGTTAGTTCTATGAACGAGGAGCCATCCCACTAGCACTTCCAAAATTATGGCCAGCAACAACCACTGGAACTCCATGGTTTCCACCAAGAAGTAGCAGCTTATTCCCCCACCTAATCTGCAGAAAATTCCAAGTCTTCATCAGGACAAATCAATCCAGATAATCACTAAAACCCAAGGTTCATCAATGGTCAAGAATTCAACAAGGCAAAAATAGATTGAAGTACTTAACTCAAACACCAAGAAAAGAGAACAAAATAAATCCAAGTAATAGTCAGAACAAGGCAAAAATACAACCCAGAGGACATATTCCAAGATAGAACAACTATGAAATCAAAGTTTACTTAGTACCTTCAAATGTGCTTCAACTTTGTGTGTTTCTCTCTCAACGAATTGGAAGGAAAACCCAACAACCAGCGAATCCAACTTTCTGGTTTTCTAAACTCCATGACAATCTAAACCAGAAATCAAGATTAAATTCAAAAGCAGCAAAATCAAAAGCATAAAGAGAAGGTTAGGGTTTTCAGTAAATCAAAAATTAGGGTTTTAATTTGAATAAAAGCAGAATAGAATAGAATAGAATAGAAGAACAATACTTACGATAGATGATGAAAAAGAAGAAGAATGCTTGCATTCTGAGTTGGTTCGCACAATGGGTTCTGGGGGTTTGCGTCGGGTAGCAAAAGGGAGTGGAAGTGAGGAGGAGGACAAGGAACGGTGGTGGCCGGCGACGCGAGAGGGAGGATTGGTGGTGGCTGGCGACGCGAGAGGGAGGAGGGCCATGGTGAAGGAAGTTCAGAGAGGGAGAGAACAAGCAAGAAGGAAATAGAAAGAAATAGAAAGAAGAAATAGAAACGCGTATTTGAGGTTTGAACGAACGTCATTTGCGACGGGCTTGCCACGGCTAGTCCGTCGCAAATTTGCGACCGTTTTCTAAGTCCGTGGCAAACTCCAGTGAGAAACTTCGCGCTTCTTGTTTTTTATACATTGCCGTCGCAAGTCCGTGGCAAACGACTGACGAATTAATATCCGTCGCAAGTCCGTGGCAAACTACCGACGGAATAAAGTCTGTGGCAAATGTTGGTGGCTAAATCAGACTTTTCTTGTAGTGATTCATGGGTTTTCTAAAGACCTTTTTCTTTGGCCCATACTTCTTCCAACCCCCCTTTATTCACTAGACATCCCATAACACCAATTATTCCCAAAATACCACTAATTTTAAAATAATTTTTTCCACTATCTCTTCCCTCTCATCCCACACACCCCCTCACTTCCCCTCACTTTCCCATTCTTCCCCTTCTCACCCCACACACCCTTCCACTCCAAACCTTCGAAGACACACCCATAATCCATCAATAATCAACCACGTTTGCTTCCATTGGCATTTAGGTACGTTTGTTTGTCTTCTTCTTCTTCTTCTTCTTCGCGAATTTCTTTTTTTCACTGTTTAGGGTGGTTCGGCATAGCAGAGGTTGATCTGGTTCGATCAGGCGTGCGTCGAACCCCCTATTTGTGGTACTGTTTATGGGTGGTTCGGACATGCGTGCGTCAAACCTGTTAAGTGTGGTTTGGCCATGCGTACTTCGAACTGGTTCGCATTTGTGAGGCCAAACCTCCACGATTATATTTTGGATCTTTGAGTTGTTTAATTTTAACTGAATTTTAACTATTCAATTTATTCTTTTCACTATGACTAACACTAGAGTTGGTGGCACTTCTGGACGTGGACGTGGCACTTACGGCGCGAGAGGCGCCCGAGGGTGAGAGAGGTCTGCCATGATCGCCTCATGCGCCAAGGAAGGACTCTTGGGATTCCACATGGACGTGGACGACGGTCTGGACGCGGGAAACATATCCAGACTAATTTTGACCTTACACCAGACAGACCATTGGAGTTTGATGATATCGACACTGATGCTGCAGCTGATGATATAGACACTAATGTTGCTCAGTTGGATGGGTCATCTCAGGCTCGCTCATCAACTTCTCAGGCTCGCCCATCCACTTCTCGGGCTTCCACATCATCTAAGCCATCAACATCTCAGCCATCTGCTGCTGATCTTCATTCTGATGCTCCCGAACCCGAGCCATCTACTGCTCATGCTGACAGACCATCGACTTTCCCTTATCTTGGAGGGCCTGACGATCGATCGGTCCTATATGCTTATGGGTCACACATTGCGAGGAACATATCGGACGGTTGTAAGTTTACAATTACTTAACAATTTTTGTTTATAATAAGTTAGATTTACAGTTACTGAGATTCATTCTATGAAGGGTACTGATTCATCCTTCTATTGTGGATTACATGCATCAGTCTGGTCTGTTTCCCCTTCATGACGTGGAGCGATGGCACGGAGAGAAAAACACCTTCCACTTGGTGAGATGACTATCACCCTAGATGATATGGCACAACTGCTTCATATCCCCATCACCGGGGAATTTTATGACATGGTAGAGCCTACAAAGATGGAGGCGCAGCAGTGGTTGGTTGACTACTTGGGGGTTTCCTATGAGGAGGCATTTGCTGAGGTACCTGCCAAAGGTACTAGTGTGAAGCTGAGTCTGTTTAAGAAAGTCTACACTGAAGCCACTGAAGGTGAGAGATGGGACGATGCAGCCCGTTGCTACCTGTTGATCTTGTAGGGTCATACCTTATTCTGTGACAAGTCTGGCAACATGGTGAGGGTTGCATTCCTTTACATGATCAGAGGTCTAGAGCATGATGGTCGATCGATCTTGTTGGGGCTATGGCACCGCTCACCTATACCAAAGATTGACGGATGCCTCTTCCCCTTTGACTTCACAAATTGCTGGATTGATTTCAATTTGCACCTTATTCCCCGAGGTGAGGCAGTAGTGGATGGGATGCCAACCACAGTTCAGGGGTACATTGCCTGGTTTAGGAGGGTATCCCACCCAAACCTAAACCCGGAAAACTATCCCTTTGACGCATCAGAGATAAGAGAGGTACGATTCTTTATTTTAGTGTAATAGTGTTCTTAAATCATTTATTATTTAATTTTTTTTGTCATTAAAGTAGGTTTTTACTGTCTTATAGACTATGCCAGATACGCTTTCCTATGTGATGAGCAGGAGCACGTGTTGGAAGGTGCTGGGATTCCACGTGGGACCCGTGCTTGGAAGATAGTTGAGAGGTTTAGGACAATTGCAAAGCCATTCAAAAGGGGGCTGAGGAGGTTTGACTGTGTCTACCAGCGGAAGGAGAGGTAGACACAATAGTTGTGTTTAGTGGTTATCGGATTGTATTCTACGGATTATTTTGTTTTTATTTTGCACGGATAGTTTTTTTTTTAAATTTTTCGGTTTGTATGACTTATTGCACTTATCTATATATGTTTAGTTTTTGTTATACTTATTAGTAGTCGATAATTAAGTATTCAATTTATCGTTACATTCGTTAGAAGTTAGTAAGTTATCGTTCCCAAATTGCTAATTTACCATTCGAAGTAGTTTCGTTAAACACAAATTAAAAAAACCAGGAACAGTGTGGTTCGGCCTTCACATGTTCGAACTTGTTCGGCCCACGCTTGGCTGAACCTATTCAAAACCTAATTTGGGGTGCCTGGGTAAAATTTAACACGCTCGGAGCACCCAGATTCAAATTGGTTCGGCCAAGCGTGCGTCAAACCACTTAATGTTTTAAAAAAATAAAAATCACAAATTTCATTAAGGGCGTCTTCGTCATTTCACCCCTTTATGGGGTGTCTACCGAGTAGCTCCGGGGTTGGAAGAAGTATGGGTCTTTTCTTTTGCATTTGGTTTAATTAGTTTTAATAGAAGTCCAAATTAAGGCATTTTGTTGTTTCTTTTCTTTTCCCTTGTAAAGATATTTTACTAATGAGCCCAATACCCAACCCATTTTAGATTGGGTAAGGTTGGTTTGGGCTACGTAAAAGTTTGGGTCTAATTCTGCTGAAGCCAACCCATAAGTATTTGATTGGGTTGGGTGTTTGAACACATCAA
The DNA here is from genome assembly GCA_020916435.1 of Oxytropis ochrocephala. Taxonomy (NCBI): domain Eukaryota; kingdom Viridiplantae; phylum Streptophyta; class Magnoliopsida; order Fabales; family Fabaceae; genus Oxytropis; species Oxytropis ochrocephala. The sequence continues at coordinate 54,589,372 of CM037095.1, forward strand.
AATCAACCCAACCAACCCAACACCCACTCTTAACTATAAATTTAGAAAACATGAAAACTTAACCTAATTTTATGCTCCCCTTTTGTGAAATTCTTATTTTCATCCCTTTGCCAATACAAGTACGGACGAGCGCCGTTTATCTCTCTGTCTCACCCTCTCTTTCACTCTCTTCCTCTTCCACGCACACACAAAATACTTTGATTTGCAGACAGTCGCAAGAGAGGTTTTTCACTTTCGATCTATATTTGTGAGTTCACACATATATATATATATTTTATATTGAATTTACTATAATGATAAGCAAGATAATGATATACCAATTTCCAATTTGTTCTACTCAGATGATTAGAATATATATGACTAATCCCAAATCCATCATCTTGTTCTAATTTATTGCATCTATTTTTTGTTTTCTTATTATCTTATGTTTAATTTTGTTTTGTTTCCGGTAGATCTATGACCCAGGAAATGAAACTCACTTCGTGGTTAGTATTACAAGTCTGGTCATTGATTGAAAATCATTAATGTTGTCTGATATTTCTCCTCCCCCTTTGATATGTGTTGGTTTGCAGATCGTTGTGATAATAATCTCAATCACATGATCCCAAACGAGTGTGGTTCCCTTGATTAAATGTGTGTACAATGGTGATCATAAAAGATGGCATCTTTTATTTGAAGAAGGTATTAATTATTAAAATAATTGCCATTTTATACTATAAATAAACGTTATTATTGACATATATAGCATGAGCAGCTCTCTCACACACAAAACAGCTCAGAGAGAATCTATAGATGATCAGTGTGGTGAAGTTGTAACACTTTGGTAGATAGAGTTGATCAGCTTCCAAGTTTCTGTTTTCCAAATTCGTAAGCTATTTTGCACACTCTCTTATCTTTGTTTTATTTAGTTTTGTTTTTGCTTCTTTGAGTTTTTGTGTTCACCATAGTCATCATTGTTGTGCGACACTCTCTTTCATTTAGATAAAATATACATCTTAATGTTACATGTTGCTCTGGGTTGTTTTGACAAGCTTTTGATCTATCTCTAGAACATCTACGTCAAAGAAGAATAAGATGGAAGGATGGATTGTATATACAAACAGACTAAATGAAAAAAGATATTTATTTCACAAACAAATAAACTTAAAAAGGGAAATGATTTTTATATTGTTCTTAGAGCTTTGAGTATATGGCAGACATAGACTTAGGTTCAACATCACTACACTCTGTTGTAGGGTTTGTGGTGATGCTGCATGGAAGATTCGAGATATTATCTTTGTCAATATCATTTCTCCCACCTCCCTCTCCACCAGGTGTTACAAGTGTTACACCGGGAGCATCATAAACAACTTGTGGTTGCACTTGCATTGAAGGATTAATAGGAATTCCACCATAAACATTAGAAAGGTACTTATTTTGTTCCTTCATTGCTTTTTTCATAATGCACTTGTTGCACTATGTGAGTACAACTTTATGTGTTTGTCTTGGTGGAGATCAAGGTCAAGTTGTTATTGGATACGAGGGGTCATACATTTTCTAAATTAAAAAGTTATGATGATGAATATGTTATTTTGTTGCAAGGTAATTCTAACAATGAATTAGCTTAATTTTTGTGAACCATCAAAATTTTTGATCTAGCAAATTTTTCTAAATGATAGCAACACATAAATATTAAGCTAAGATGTATGTAAGTTTCTTCACATGTAATTGACACTAAATGGTGAAGACTGAAAACATCAGTTTTGTTAGTGACATTGCAATTCACTATCCTATCACTGATGCTCTAAAAAAGTGACTAATCAGGTATATTTCTTTTGGTTTTGAGGACAAAGGACATTGCTGGAAAAGGACAGTGCTTCCGTTTTATGGGACATGTTCATCACATTATCCTTCGGCCTAGCAATCCTTGTATTCACGGCCTTATTAACCCTCGACTTAACACCTCACTTTCCCAACGTTCAAATCGACTCATATCAAGTATCTTGTCACCCCACCTAAGCTGTTGGGGTTTGTAATATAAAAACCCTAACATTCAAAAATTATAGCCGTTGGGACTTACAACTAACAAACAAACTAAAACAATTTGAAAATAAAGAGTTTGTTAAGTTGTGAAACCTAAAGCAGTTTATTTGGTTAGAAGGTCGTTAGTAACTAACTAACTACCTCCTAACCAACATGTCCGAGTTGGTGCCTACTAGTGTGTATATATATGTAAATCAAGTACTTGTAAATGTGTACATACATTCAACAATTAATAAAGTTTTAGTTTCTGACTTAAGCAGCTTTTTCAAAACTCCCCGAATCTACAACCAGTATGCTCCATTGTCTTCTTCCTTGAGCTCTTGAGTTTGTAGGGGTAATCAAGTAGGATTGTACCTTGCAAAATTAAGAAAGAAGGATTAGAATTTACTTTTGTGACTAAAGTAAGTTGAAGAAAGAAGGAGAAGAAGGTCTAAATTCAGAAAGGGAATTACCTTGTATGTCATTTGAATTGTTTCTGGAAAAGTGAGTCACAAAGTTACAAAGTAGAGTCACAAGAATAATCAAGAGGAAGTGACTACCTCTCTGTGTGAGTGATTTCTAGGGTGAAATCACAGAGTTTCAGCAATCATCATATCTCAGTGGTGTTTGCAACAGAAACAGTAAAACCAAAATTAGGGTTTTGTATAAGATTAAGAGCAGACAAGTAAAATAGATTAAGGTGTGATTTGTTACCTTCGGTTGAACACAAATCATATCTAATCTCTGTTTACCTGCAAAGAATCAAGCAAAAACTAATTAGGGTTTTGATTGTGAAATCAAGAAGTTAGGGTTTCGAATCAAATCAAAGAAAGAAAGTTCATACCTTCAATATACGGTGATTGAAGGTAGGAATCATCAGAAAATCAACCCAGAACAGAAGTGAAAGGTTAGGGTTTGTGAACGAAGTGAAAAGAGAGGGTCGAAGGTTCAGGTTTGCAAGATTCACCATAAACCAAAGGGTTTTGTGTTGAATCATCATAAGCATTCATCATCAGCCATTTCCCAGCTCGATTCAAGCTTCAATCACCAGAGTGAGAGCTCAAACCGAGCTAGGGTTTCAGAGAAAGTAGAGAGAAGAAGAAGAGAGAGGTACCGGAGTTTTCAAGATAGAGAGAGAGTGAGATTCTTGAATAACCGGTGAGAGGAGTGAAAGAAAGTGAATATATTCACCGGGTCAAGTGAAGATCCGCGTGTCTCATTTGAACCGGGTTTGGGTTCCGCACAACCCGGAAGTAGCAAGGCTAACTCACCAAGACTCAGCTGTGCCTTCAAGTGGATTGGGCCTCAATTGGTTGAGCCCAATACACTAGTTGCACCCCTTAAGTTACTTGTTTCACCTGCAAGTGTAAAGAAATATCAGAATTGCAAAAAAATCCAATACTAACACCTGTGCTGTTATCTTAACCTCCACATTCAACATTTCCTCGGATTAATTCATCGTTGAAATACGTAGCGAATTTAATTACAAAATCAGATCTTGTACTAGAAGAATTTTCCTCGGATTTGCTTAACGACGACATTACTCAATATTATAATCTGAATCTCTCTAAAAAGTGAGTCATCTGAATTTCATTTGCGATGACGCTTTGGGCATGAGTAAGTATTTCAAGTTAAACTAGAAATTTTTCCAAGAACTATACTATCTATAGGAAAAAGTTCTTAAGCAGAAGTTGAAGTAATCATATTTGAATACAAATATCATGATACACGATGCAGATGTTGCTACTGCTGATGAAAGATGGTTTGTTTATGGTTCTGAGTAGATTGATAAGTACATCTTTTTGAATGAAGCCAAAAGGAGCCTCTCCAATACTTTTGTAACTCTTTGACTTAGTAATTTGTGTATGTTAACATATCAAATAGACAAATTAAATGTACATTGAAGGCGTTGAGTAGGGCCAAATGCACTCCTTACTTCACACACATGAGAGATCAGATATTGGATCATTATCACAGATGGTCAATATGCTTATGATTCCTTGTTCTTCTACTTCACTTTTAAGATATGTAGTTTCTGCACACTAAAACAGAGCTTTATAACTAATTTGTTTTCTTACACCAGACTAGATTGAATGAAAGTTTGTTGCCATCTGCTTAAATAAAAATTAAAAATATATCAATGTAAAGGTTTCTTCCATTAGTTGAAGGAATTTGAATAAAACTTTGATTAATTCCCAAAAAGCATATAGGTAAGCTCGTGCTTTTGCGATGTTTCTTGGTATTGTTCTAGGATGTTTCCTTTTCTATTATGTGAGCTTTTGTGTTTGGTTTCTTTACTGTAGGAGTGTTTATACTTTGGTGCCTTTGTGACCTTAGTGATTTTAGCCTCGTGGGAGTTTGTTTTGTGTACCTTGGCCTTGGCCATCACCTAGTCTTGCTTGATACATGTGCTAAGTTCAATAAATAAAATCTTTAAATTAACGGAAAAAAATATTGGTAAGTAATTTAATTTTTCTTAAAAAAATTTATATTTAATTCTAAATTCTACACCATCTAAAGAGACCAACTCGATTGCTACCTGGATACGATCCTCGGAAATGAAACTCTTTTCTCCTAGACACCATGGCGGAGTCAAATACCTGTTGATAAATAAATAAATAAAAATCAACACCGATTGTCTAATCACTGGACTACAAGTCTTCTTTTATGAAGTCTTGGTCTCACGTTTTTCCTAATGTGCTCTCCCAAGGCTAAACCACAAATCACGCACTACTTTCTTTTCTGAAGTCTTGCTCTAAATTACAAGTTATTTCATTTGAGTCTCAACTGATTGGTCCAACTTTTAAAACAAAGCCTTTAAATTAATTTTTTTACCTTTATATATATTAAAAATTATAGTGGCTTAGGAGGTGTTACATTCTCTTAGGGACTAATTAGTAATTTGGTAGTTAGTTAGTTTTCCTAGAGCTCTATATATAGAGCATATTGTACTCTTTTTACCATCTTTTTTCAATATGATTCCTTATGAAGAGTATCTACCTCTCTTTTATCTCATGAGTACACTGTACGCCTATGCTCAATCCCTCTCCTATGAGTTTGATCTTTGCATGTATGATCCTATGATTCTTAACAATATATTCCATCAAAAAAAGTAGTTTTTATTATAGTTATTTAGCTTAAATATGTTTTAGGCCCCTGCAAATATGAAGTGTTTTGGTTTAACCCCCTGCAAAAAATTTTTAATTTATAAGCCCTTGCAAAATGACACGTTTTGTTTTAAACCCTTCTGTTAGCAAACTGTTAGTAGGACGTTAAAAATCTCTTCCACGTGTATATTTGCAGGGGCTTAAACCAAAAAAATATATTTTTCAAGGGTCTTATAAAAAAAATTATTTTTGCAGGGGCTTAAAATAAAATAAAAAAACACACATGGAAGAGATTTTTAACGTCTAACTAACAGTTTGCTAACAGAAGGGCTTAAAACAAAACGTGTCATTTTGCAAGGGCTTATAAATATAAAAAAAATTTGCAGGGGCTTAAACCAAAACACCCCATATTTGCAGGGGCCTAAAACATATTTAAGGGTAGTTTTATTTAAATTATTTTGGTCTAACATTGAATTTATCTCATGGTTATTTAAATTATTTTGAAATAATTATTTCACTAAAATTGAAATATATGAATGTATAGGTTTGAGGTTTCTTCAATAAGTTGAAGGAATTTGAAAAAAAGTTCGAAAAATTTCCAAGAATAAGATAAGTAAATTATTTATTTGTTCTTATAATAAAAAATTATATTTGTTCAGTACCTTGCCTTGCTTTGGGTAGATCCGAGGCTGCAGTTGTAGGGCTTCTATGCAAGGTCGGGTCTCAGAATCAACCCCGGGTGTGGGACCTACAATGACACTCCGACGTTCAAGTCAGCACTAGAGAATATGAGTGATGCTGAAAATAAGAGATGTATACCTTTTTGCAGAGTGGGGTCAACATCTATAGGTATCGGGCTCGTTCTGGTCTTTTAGAACGTGCGGTTGGATCCTGACCATTGATCTTTTGATAGGTTTAACTAAACTTAGTTGCATGAAACTAGAACCCTTGTTACTTGGCCGATCCATGATCTACAACTGGACTGGGCCTCATGTACTAGTCCGAACAATATTATGAGGCCCAGTCCGGAACAATATTAGATTCTAATTTCACACCAGTTGTCTATCACCACAAGTCTTCCCTTGGTGAGTCTTGGTCTGTGTTTCTTCATATGAGTCATCCCAAGTCTAAACCACAACTCACGCACTACTTTCTTTTTTCAAGTCTCTCCGTTCACACTTTTAATGTGGAATTCCAAAGTCACTGCAATAATGTAACTCACAACAACGATATTAATTGAAAACAAAATTAATTGTGAAAAATTGACATTGGAACTTAATTGTATAAATAATATAAAGACCCATGAACGTTTGGATGAGATGGTTTGAGTCTTTTCAGATTAACAAATGTTCGGGGTTGAAAGCCGACTTTGAATAATGCGATATTAAATCCGAGTTGGTTAAATCCACGTTAACCACTTTCATCTTGTACTAGATTTTTTAGGAACATTATACTAATTTTTTCATGTTCTATATCTAAAAATAACTCTCAATGCTAAAATATCTCAAAACACACTAGTTAACGTCGCATTTTACGTATTTTGTCACCAAATTATAATTTTTTTCATCATATCGATTATTGAGGAATCAACTTTGCTTTTTGAACACTTTAAATTTTTTTTGAACCCTAATGCACCACAAAACACATTGCTTAGCATCACACTTTACATATTTTATCACGAAATTATTATTTTTCACCAAACTGGTTTTTGATGAACGTACTTCGCGTACTTGACCATATCAATTTTTTCTGAAATCTAAAGTACTCCTTTTGGGGGCCGCTAAATAACTGAATTACGCTGAGGCTCCACAGCCTAATCACCAGCAGTGGTTAAATCTATTGAAGAAGAGTTTCAAAGTCCATTATGGCCCTACCCACTGAGAGAGAGATTAATTAGTCTCTTCAATGAGTAGAGAATACCAGTTTAAAAAATAAAAAATAAAGGCACCACATTAAAGAAATAAAAATTCATAAAAAATAAAGAAAAGTGATAAAAGCCAATATACAATACAGCCGAAACACCTATATAAATATTAGGGAATGGTTTTGGTAGTGAATCAACAATTGCATAGACAACTTGTTTCCCTTCCCCTACTTTTTATTCTAGCCATGAAGATATCCATTTTTACGGTTCTTTCATTTCTCCTATGTTGTCTTGCTTTTCAAACGTTTCATTTCGATGTATGCAGTGGATCATCAAAGATTCATTGCATTCCAAGTGAACTAAAAGCACTTTTGATTTTCAAACATCATCTAATTGATCCTCTCAATAGGCTTTCTTCTTTGGAATTCTTCCAATTCCAATTGTTGCCATTGGGTTGGAATTGTTTGTAGTAACAAAAACAATGTTCTTCAGCTTCACCTAAACACTTCACAACCTATTTACCAAGTCCATTACTATGATGTTGGATATGATGTTCATAAATATCGAGAAGCTCTTGATGTTTATGAGAGGTCAAAATTTAGTGGTGAGATCAATAGTTCTTTGGCTAAGTTGAAGCATTTGACTCACTTGGATTTAAGCGGCAATGATTTTGAAGGTATGAAAATTCCTACTTTCTTTGGGAAATGTCCTCATTAACTTACCTTAACCTCTCGGATGCGGGGTTCAATGGAATCATTCCTCCACATATTGGGAGGCTCTCCAATTTACTCTATCTTGATCTGAGTCGTGTTGCATATGGGAAAATTCCACTTCAGGTTGGGAACCTCACCAATTTGCTCCGACTCGGCCTTGGAAGTGGATACTTTGGTGGAACTCTTTCTGCTAAAAGTCTTCACTGGCTTTTAGGTCTTTCTCAACTTCAATATCTTGATTTAGACAATGCAGACCTTTCTAAATCATTAGATTGGCTAGAGACTTTGCAATCTCTTCCTTCTCTAATGGAATTACGCTTGCTGCGCATGTACGCTTCCCACTCATTATCATCAATCATCTTCAGTTAACTTTTCATCGCTCCTAACTCTTGATCTTTCCTATATCGGAATTTCTTTTGTTCCCCAGTGGGTATTTGGACTAAGGAAACTTGTTTCTCTTGAATTAAAAGATAATAACATCCAAGGTCCAATTCCTCATAGTTTTCAAAACCTCACACTTCTTGAAAATGTTGACTTGTCTTTCAATTCCTTCTCATCATTTATACCTGATTGGTTATACAGTCTCCATCATCTCAAGTTCTTGAACCTAGGATTCAATAACTTGTGTGGGAATATTTCTTATTCTTTGGGAAATTTGACTTCTCTGGTCAAACTTTATTTGTCAGTTAATCAACTTGAAGGAAGAATTCCACCTTCTTTGAGTAATCTCTACAACTTAGAGGAGATTAATTTCTCATATCTCAAACTCAACCAACAGGTTAATGAAGTTTTGGAAATTCTCACTCCTTGTGTTTTGCATGACCTTAAAAGAGTTAGAATCGAGGGTTCCAACTTTCTGGTAATTTGACAGATCAAATCAGGATGTTTAAAAATGTTGAAACATTGGATTTTTCTAACAACTCAATTCAAGGTGCACTTCCTACATTATTTGAAAAACTTTCATCATTAAGAAATCTTGATCTTTCCAAAAATAAATTTAGAGGAAACCCATTTGAGGTGCTTAGACCACTCTTTAAATTGTCAATCCTTTCAATTGAAGACAATCTATTTCAAGGAGTTGTCAAAGAAGATGATCTTGCAAATTTTAGGTCTTTAAAAATATTTTTCGCATCGGGGAATAATCTCACTTTAGAAGTAGGTCCCAATTGGCATCCCAACTTTCAGCTATATGAATTAGGGATGAGCTTGTGGCAGTTGGGTCCTAAGTTTCCGCCTTGGATTCAATCACAAAAGGACCTTGACTTTTTGGAAATGTCTAACACTGGGATATTTGATTCCATCCCCACTTGGCTATGGGAAAAATTTTCCTCTCCTGAGTCATACTTGAACCTCTCTCATAATCTTATCCATGGTGACCTTGCAAATACATTAGAAAATTCGATGTCTGTCACTTACATAGACCTAAGCTCAAATCATTTAAGTGGTAAACTACCACATACTTCTGATGGTCAAGTGCTTTGGATAGATCTTTCAAGCAATTCATTCTCTGGATCGATGGCTAACTTCCTATGTAAAGAGCTAGACCAGTCAATGCAATTACAATTTCTCAATCTGGCATCAAATAATTTATCAGGGGAAATACCTGATTGTTGGATAAAGTGGTCAAATCTAGTGGATGTAAATTTAGAGAGCAACTTTTTGTTGGTAACCTTCCGCTTCTATAGGCTCATTAACTAAGCTACAAACTCTGCACGTTCGTAACAACTCACTCTCAGGAATATTTCCTACCTTTTTGAAAAGAACTAAAGAGTTGATTTTCTTGGACCTTGGGGAAAATATACTTACAGGAACTATTCCAACATGGGTTGGAGAATGGCTCTCTAACCTGAAAATTCTCCGCCTCCGATCAAACAAATTTTTGGTCATATTCCAAAAGAGATTTGTGCAATGAATTTTCTTGAGATTTGGACCTTGCAAAAAACAATTTGTCTGGAAATATTCCAAATTGTTTCAACCACTTGAATGTCATGCTCCTAAGGAATAGAAGTACAAGTTCATTTATCTATTCCAATACATTTAGCTCATATGGGGGGCCAAGTATAGTGAGTTCACTCTTATGGGTGAAAGGACAAGGTATAGTGTACAAAAATCTTCTTGGCTTGGTAACAAATGTTGATCTTTCTGACAACCACTTATCTGGAGAGATACCTAGAGCAATCACAAATTTAGATGGGCTAATATATCTAAATTTGTCTAGAAACCAATTGAGTGGTCAAATCCCGTCAAGTATTGGCAATATGAGATCAACAGAATCTATTGATTTCTCATGGAATCAACTTTCGGGAGAAATCCTCCTACCATATATATCAAACTTAAGCTTTCTCAACAAGCTTGACTTGTCCTATAATCATTTGAAGGGGAGATTCCAATAGGCACTCAATTGCAGAGCTTTGAAGCATCAAACTTTATTGGCAACAATTTGTGCGGCCCGCCACTACCAATTAATTGTAGTCCCCATAAGCAAATTCCTAATGATGATGACAATGACAATGACAAAGAGAGTGATTCACATGGATTTAATTGGTTCTTTGTGAGTATGCCATTGGGATTTATTCACTAGTGAAAAAACAGAATAGAATGGGACTTTTCAAGTCGGATGCCAATATATCCGACTTAAAATATAGACGCGCGTGGCAATTTTGTAATACCATAGGAAAAAATTTCAGCGCTCTAACTTAGAAGTCGGATGCAAAATTACATCCGTCTTTAAAGGGGTATTTTTTTAGTAAAAAAATATGAAACTCTAAACCCAAGCCTCCTCGTGCGCGCTCTCTTCTCCTTCTTCGTTTCTTACACGTTTGAAACCCTAAACCCAAGCCTCCATCTCTCTTCTCCTTGTTCTCTCCACCAAGTTTCCATCTTCCTCCGCCGTTCTCTCCACTCTGCCGTCGTCATCTCAAATAGACAAATTAAATGTACATTAAAGGCGTTGAGTAGGGCCAAATGCACACATGAGAGATCAGATATTGGATCATTATCCGTATCGTTCACTATCCATAGAACTAGATTGTGGTAGGCCAATGATGATGCTATCACGGATGGTCAATCCGCTTATGATTCCTTGTTCTTCTACTTCACTTTTAAGATATGTAGTTTTACGCACACTAAAAGCAGAGCATTATAACTAAATTGTCTTCTTATATTATTTGGTATCTTTAATAATAATTAAGGGTCATTCTTTCTGGATCTACTTAGTTCCAACAAAGTCATTCAAGTTCCTACTCTCTTAACCCTCGCCTCCTTCTTCAGAAAATGTTTTCTTTGTTGAAGTGACCTTATATTTGGGTTAACTCATAAGGAGAAATTACAGAATCTCTGCCTCCTTTCTTATACAAGACTTTTGTGTATGCAATTCTTTTTTTACCAAGGTAAACAAATCTCATTTCATTGATATATAATAAGTGATTCAATACAAATTGGGATATACTCATAAACTTTGGAGCTAGCATTAAATCGAGAATCTCTAACAAGAGTATGGGCCACACTATTTGCTTGTCTCCTAACATAGCTCAGTTTAAAGCTTTGAAAAGTAGATAAGAAGTTTTTACAATAAGAGATTAGCGTCCCAAATTCAATATTAGTATTTGTGTCTTCCTACACTATATTAACCACTGGTAAACAATCCAGTTCTATGGACACCAAAGAAAGACCTAAATCCCTAAGCAAAAGTAGTGCTTGCTAAAGTCCCATTGCTTCCGCTTCTTGAGGAGAAGGTAGGCCTTCAAAACAAAGAGTCGTCCCACTTTAAAACTCACCCAAATCATTCCTAATACATATGCCAATCCCATATTTGTTCTCATTTCCAAACAAGGCTTCATCTATAGTACATTTGAAAGTCCCAGCATCCGGTTTTCTCCACACCAGCCCCTCGCCCTGCACCCTGCGCTAACTGTCATCAGCTGCAGCAGTTCGGCTTCTCACTGCAGTCCACTCTGCCAGAAAATCCATTGCGCTGCCAACAACAACATCCCACGGCTGCACAATACCTTCACCCACCCATCATTCCTACGCTTCCACAACGCCCAAAAAATCATTGCTGCAACTTTACGTTATTGCGTATCAAGAGAGTTCACGAGGAGAAGGAAACATTCCCGAAAGGACTCCGCATTATCCATTGCTTGATGAACTTGCGTTAACAAACCAACCTTGCGCCAAGCTTGTTCGTTGTGCGGGCAAGCAAAGAAAATATGACACTCATTCTTCGGATTGCGCTCACAAAAAGGACACAACCATTCACATGGAACATGTTTGCTTCTAAGATTTGACTTTGTGGGGAGGCATCCACGGCTAGCTCTCCACAACAGCAATTTTATTTTATTTGGCACCTTGAGCTTCCATATCTTCATCCAGTCACCCTCCATGCTTAAACCCGATTGGTCCACCATTTCCTCCATGAAAGTATAGTACGCTGACTTGACGGAATATGTGCCACTTCGGCTTCTCCACCCTGTTCCTGCCACCAAAGGGGATCTAACATACGCATCATGTCCACCCTTGAGCCAATGATCTTTCCAAACCGAAATTTGCTCTCCATTTCCGATCTTCCACCTAGAGCCCAACTTGACAACCTCCCGAGAAGCAAAGATACTACGCAACACAAAACTGGGATTATGGCCCAAGCGAGCCCCCATAAAGTCACTCTCTGGAAAATATTTAGCTTTGAAAACCTTTGCCATTATAGTATCTGCATGTTTTACAATTTTCAATGCTTTCTTCCCTAGCATCGCCATGTTGAAACAGTGAAAATGTTGGAAACCCAACCCTCCGTGCTCTTTCCTCATTGTCAACTTCTTCCAACTCATCCATCTTATACCTCTTCGGTCCCTACTATTAGTTCCCCACCAGAATGAATTTAGCATCCTTTGCAACTCCTCCCCAAGAGTAGTAGGGAGCATGAAGGCACTCATACAATAAGTTGGTATTGACTGGGCCACTAATCATTAGCTTAGAAGAGTTTCATTTTTTTGCCATATATCTCTATTTGTTTTACGATTTTGGCATCTTATATATCTTTCTCCATCACATATATCATTTACACATAGTTAAGAGTTTCATAAACCCTTATTTAATAGGCTAAATAGAATTTTTGGTTCTTTATCTTTGACCAAGGTTTCATTTTTAGTTATTTTTTTTTCTCGTTTTGGTCCTTCATCTTTCATTTCTGTGTTAGTTTGGTCCTTTATCTTTTATATACGTTTCAAGTTTGTTCTTCTAAACAAAAAAATACAAAAAAGTGAAGAACACTAAGAATGTCTTCAAGCACACCAAGGCTCCTTCAGTTTTTTATTTCTTGAATAACTCATGCAATATGCGACAAAACCAAATGAAACTGGACTCTAACTTGAACAAAATTCTGCAAGGAATTCAATTGGACCAAAATTAAGCGGAGAAAATTCCTTATGCACAAAATCACTTCTGAAGGAGTGGAGTAGGTATTCTATTTATTTGGTGGACAACATGTTGGACACAGATATTCCAAGTTTCTTTAGTGTTTGAGCCTGAAAGAACAAGGCTCGTGCTACATTAAGAATGCGTTGGTGTTTTCTTTCAACTAGGTCATTTTGTTGGGGGGTTTCCACACAAGATATTTGGTGGAAGATACCTTTGCTAGCATTGAAGTCATGAACAAGGAATTCAATGCCATTATCACTCCTACGGCATTTTAAGGTGGTATGGAATTGTGTTTCAATATAAGCAATGAAATTAATGAGTTGGGGACGAGTTTTTGATTTGGCTTTTCATAGTATAATCCAAGTACCTACTATAATCATCAACAAGTGTAAAAAGGTATCTATGGCCTAAAATTGAAGGTTGAGCATAAGGCCCCTAAATATCAGCATGTAAAATCTCAAATATGTGTGTAGACTTAGACGTGTTAAGAGGAAATGAAAGTTTTCTTTGTTTAGAAAAGTGACAAATGTCACAAGGTACAATAGTGTTAAAGAAATGTATAAAGGGGAATTTTGTTGCAATCCATTGATGTCTATCATGTGATACGTGCCCTAATCTTATGTGCCAAAGTTTAGTGTGGTGAATTGTGAATCACAAGAAGAGTTAAAAGCAGGGAAGCATTGACATTACAGGCAGTTACAGAGTTGATCATAGGGGCAGTTACAGGCAACACTAGTGCAGAAAAGACTTTTAGTATCGGTTATTTTGCACTTTTAGCAACGGTTATTTTGCACTTTTAGCATCGGTTATCTGTCGATACTAATTCGACCGATACTAAATGTCTGACATTTAGTATCGGTTAAATAACCGATGCTAAATGTCATTTTTTTGGTGTTTTTTTATGTCTTGAAAACATACTATTAGCATCGGTTATTTAAATAACCGATGCTAAAAGTCCATTTTTGGTGTTTTTTATGACTTTTAGCAACAGTTATTTAAATAACCGATGATAAATGTTCTGAAAAGTGACATTTAGCATCGGCTGTTAAAAACAACCGATGCTAAATGTCTTGAAAAGTGATATTTAACATCGGGTGTTTCAAACAACCGATGCTAAATGTCTTGAAAAGTGATATTTAGCATCGGGTGTTTCAAACAACCGATGCTAAATGTCTATTTTTTAAAAAAAAAAATTAATTGGCACTATTATAGATATCAATTGCCAATTTATAAAATCCTGATATACAAAGTTATTTCCAGACAGTAATAAATTCATAAAAGTACTTCAAATTCTATTGAAATTTAATATCATACAATACAAGTTATTAATATTTCCTATACATACAAAGGCTTTCCCCCCTGTGTCTACTAGAGGAGAGGAGCCAACAATAATATGAAATGTTTACAACTCATGATTGTAAAATATTTTTCAGATAAAATAAAATACAGTGCATACACACAACGAACCCATGAAGTCCTTGACAATCTCCCACAAAGACTTTGTAGTTGAACGGTTTGGATTAGGCGAGGGTTTGGAGTGAGCTCTTCGACGCCATACATAAAGTGCCGCTTCCACACGGTTAGCAATCTCTAGTGCAACATGTTTAGAGGAGAGGTCTAAGCAATCAAGAAGGCACTCAGGAGAGAATTGATCTGATGTGATGTAACGGTAAATAAAATCCCCTAAGCAAGTTCTTCCATTCTGTAAAACAATACCGTGTTTAAAGGTACTATCTGTTAAAACTCAAAATAATATTCAAATAAGTGTCATAAAATTGACAATAAGATTAACTAGAGAATATTTACTTGGAGGGGTAGTGTACATATATGTGTGTGCTAGCAAAGTTTTTAGTGTAGTAATTCATGTCATACTCTTTGCTTGGTCATTCGTCTTAGTCATATGATAACATAAAGAAAATTTACTTTTTATGTTACAAAGAAGAACTTAGAGAAGACTTCTAAATATTCTTGGAGAAATTCCAATTCAAACAAAGTTTGCAGTGTAGTAATTTATGTTATACTCTTTGTTTGGTCATTTATCTAAGTCATATAATAAAATCAAGAAAAGAAAGTATTTGTTAGAAAGAAGAGTAAAGACCTTAGGAGGCCTTCCAAATATGACTCAGAACTTCCATTTCAGCCAAAGCAATATCGTTGATAGACATGGTCGCTTTGAGAATCGCTGCGTTTTCTCGAGAATGATTCAACCGCTTTCTTGAGTTCTCACTAAGACCGCTGCGGGAGGAACACGGGGTACAGGAGCCACCATTTCTCTTCTTGCCGCTGAATTGCTTTTATAAACGAGGCGGAACCATCTGCATCTCGAGCTACAATTCCTTGATCAACATACCAAAACTCTGTGCACTGTGAAACTGTCTAATATTTCGTGATGACAGAAGAAAATATAAATTAAGTCTTAACTATATAAACCTCAATCATTCAATCAAATGATGTCTCTGGAAAATACCACTGTGACATGAAAGAACAAGATTTGTTACTCACGAGAAGCATGTTATCGAGTTTGCGAAGGGCTGGAAGATTGATAAAAATATTCGCCCTAGGCTCGCAAGTCATTACCGCAGAATGAATGAATCGATTAGAAACATCAATAATAATTTACTCGTGTCAAGAGTTACTGAGAATTGGACTTGAGGACTCAATTCAATTTTACCTCTAATTTTTTGCCATCAGGAAATGTTTGCCAAGAAGGTATCAATTCAACAATGTGATCACTAACACTAACAAGCCATTCCATTTCTCTCTGCCACAATTCTTTCTTCTCACAAGGTAAAGGTTCTAGTCTCCACAGCTTGCCCAAATACAGTAGCTACATGTTACATAAAAATTCAAATTGGATAATTATACAACTTCAATGAAGTCTGAGATCGTAATAAAAATTAAAAGACATAAGTGTTTATAAATCTTTTCTTTGCACTCACATGGCTTCTCGCAAGTTTGGATGTGCCACCACGTTCTCGTTCAGCGGTGAAGCCACCAAACAAGTTGCTCTGAAAAATTTATCAAGCCAGGTTATAACAATTAATAAACAGAAGGATGAGAAAAGAAACTTAGTACAAGGATGAGAAAAGCAAGTTGTATCAGATTACCAATAATAGAATTTGCCACCTTCCCTCCATGCTTTTCAATAGTTTTTTTCCAATATTGCTAAATAGCCAAAAATAAATCCAATCAACAAAACTCAGTAGTACAGTAGATGCTAAAAGATATGAAGGTTAGTTGATTAGTAATGCAAGAGAGAGAGGTGCATAAAAGAAAGGGGTAAAAATAAGAGAATATCACTTCTGAAATAGGAGAATTCTGAACAGAATCTGGTAGCTGAATAGGTTCCTCTTTCCTTGGAGGGTATGTGGTGCTAAAAGTGCAACTAGCCCATTCACTGTAGAACCCTCTACAGGAATAATAACGTCTTCCATCAAACTCCAAATTTCCATTGCAAACTGAGCATTTCTCTAATGCACTGAAAAACAACAAGTCTTGGTTGTTCAAAATCATAGTAATTAATTGCATTAGAATGACTAACACAGAAGTAATACATAACTTTTCAATATAGAATATACAGAAGTTTCCCTTTCTCTATCTCGAGTTCCTTTTCTTCTTCTTCTTGAACTCAGTTACAGTGAATCAACAATGGATGAATTCAAGATCACCAAGCTTGATCTTAACAAACTTCACACGTTCCATTTCTTATCTCACATATATAATAGAAGAGTGAATTTTATCAAATTTAATTTGAATATATATATATATATATATATATATATATATATATATATATTGTGGTTACAAAATCGAATTTGAACACGGAAGTAAAACGACAACACACTAACATACAATAAATAGAATACACAAAATCAACGGAGAAAACATATGCAATAAAACCCTAAATACACAAAATCAACAAATCCACAACATATGTAACAAAACCCTAACACCACAAACCCTATCAAATGAGAAGCAGAGAGAGTTAGTGAGAGAACAAACCGAGAGAGAGAGAGAGAACGAACCAAGAGAGCAGTAAAAATGAAAGACAAAAAATCAATCTTCAGAAATGGAAGAACATATTAGAGTACCTTAGGGTTTTGTGAGAGAGCGTCGTGAGTGAGGAAGACGAAAGAGAGAACGGAGACGGCGAGAGAACGGAGACGGCGATAGAACGGAGACGACGAGAGAACGGCGAGAGAGAAAGGTAACTGAGAGTCAGAGAGTGGGAGAGCGTTGTGTCGTAGAGAGTCGTGAGTGAGAGAGTGAGGCTAGAGGACGCGTTAAAATTAGACATCACCTTTAGTATCGGTTGTTTAAAAACCTGATACTAAATGTGTTAGAGACACACATTTAGCATCGGTTGTTTAAACAACCGATACTAAATGTAAGCGTGAAAATTGAAAACTTCAATTTAATTTCAAAATTGCCACCGCGTCTACATTTAGCATCGGCTGTTTAAACAACCGATGCTAAATGGTGCTGTCTAAAGTCATTTTTGCACTAGTGCAAGTATAACTGGTACAAGCCATTCAATCTAGCTGATCCAATCATCCGCTTGGTATGATCATGTATAACAAAACAACCATCATCATTAAAGACTACGGATACTTTACTTGTTTTGGCTAATTGACCTGCAGACATTAGGTTAGACTTAAATGTTGGTATATAAAGCACATTATGCACAATTAGATCTTTGGTAACATGAATGGTTTCTACAACATTGGCTAAGGCAAATGTTTGATTAGGTAGGTCAATAGTAATGGGTTTGATGGGTTTGTATGATGTAAACCAATGAAAATTGGAGGTCATGTGGTTTGTTGCCCCTATATCAACAATCGAAAAGACAGATTTCTTACCAAAGCCTTCACAAGAGTTAACATTGTTGGATGAAGGTGTGTAGACCATTGCCTTGTTGGTAAACGGTAGAGCAAGTTGTTGTTGTTGCCTTGATTGTTGAAGCGGTCCAATATGCCCTGGTATTGGTCTTGTGTCTAAGAAATTGGTCCATTGGAGTAGTTCGAGGTGTCTGTCTTGACCTATGATTCATTCTCAGCACCAACACCTGCAGAATTGGCTGAACTTGTTGGTTTGTTGTTCTTAACTAGATTGGTCTGATATCCTTGTGTAAAGCCATGGAGAAAATAACAGGAATCTACTGTGTGGTTGGCTTTCCACAATGAGGGCACAATCAAGTCTTTCTTTGACCACGTCTGTATCCACGCCCAAATCTTTGTCGCCCGCGATTGTTGTTGGAGCCACGGTTGAATGAAACATTGTTGGCAATCGCTAGTGTCTTAATTTTATTTGTTTCCTCTGTCATTGCCAGAGTTGCAACTTGGACGTGTCTTTCTTGTTGAATAAACGAGCGAAAAAGCCTTTGAGATTACCCAATGCTAAAGTACCTAAAAACACACTAGTTAACGTCGCATTTTACGTATTTTGTCACAAAATTATAATTTTTTTCATCAAGCGTATTATTGAGGAAGGAACTTTGTGTTTTTTAACACTTTAATTTTTTGGCTTACGATTTTAGTCCCACAAGAATTATTTTCACGAATTTAGTCCCCCTATTTTCGCGATCTCACGATTTTAGTCACCCTATTTTCGCAAACTCACGATTTTAGTCCCCCTATTTTTCCTAGAGAGAGACTTTGATTTTAAAAATTGGAAAATAGGGGGACTAAAATCGTGAGTTGGTGAAAATAGGGGGACTAAATTTGTGAGAAAAAAATTTGGGGAACTAAAATCGTGAGCTAGTGTAAATAGGAGGACCAAATTCGTAAATAGGGGGACCAAAACTGTAATTAAGCCTGATTTTTTTTGAACGCTAAAGTCCCAAAAACACACTGTTTAGTTGACACATTACATATTTTGTCATAAAATTAATATTTTTCCTTCACCAAACCGGTTATTGAGGAAGGTATTTGCTTTTTGAAAACTTTAAATTTTTTTCTGAACCCTATTGCACCACAAAACACATTGCTTAGCATCACACATTACATATTTTATCACGAAATTGTTATTTTTCACCAAACCGGTTTTTAATGAACGAACTTCGCATATTTCAACATCTTAAATTCTTTCCAATATTCTACACCAGTTGTGTGATCACAAGTCTCCTTTTATGAAGTCTTGGTCTACGTTTTTCCTACTGATTGGTCCAACTTTTAAAGCAAAGCTTTTAAATTACTATTTTTCACTTTTATTAAAAGTAGTTTTTATATTCAGTAAAAAAAGTAGTTTTTATCATAGTTATTTAAATTATTTTTGTAGAATATTGAATTTTATCTCATGGAAGAATTTTACTCTCAAAAGGAGACATTTCAATCAAGTTAGATGCTTTGAAATCCAAACTTCAAGTTCTTTGGCAACCAACAGGTAAGTGGGGTTTGATCTCTACGGGGAAAGGATACTGTGAATTTTCTTTTTACTGTGTTGATGATTTGTGGAGAATTCAGTCGCAGCCTTTTTGGCATTGCAAGCAAGTCAGGGTTGCTTCGGTTGTTTGCCTGGCAGCCTCATTTTAATCTTTCAAATATAAAATATACAAATTTACAATGTTGGATTAGGCTTACAACTCTTGCTCAAGAATATTGTAGATCCATAATCCTTTTTTATATTATTGGCTTTGTTGGAACACCACTTAGACTAGATGATACAACAAGTAAGAGCTCTTTTGACAGATCTTTTGGTCATTTTGCACGCATCCTTGTCGATATAGATCTGAAATCAGAACTTAGGAATCAAATCCTAGGTGAGAGGCCAGGTTATGCTTTCTAAGTGGGAATTGAGTATAAAAATTTGCCTTCCTTTTGTATGAAGTGCAAGACTATCGTTCATACCACTAGTGCTTGCAAAGGAAGGAAGCACTCTGGTGATGAAAATTAGGCAAAACAGGTTTATGTCCCTAAGCCTCAGGCTGCTAATAATGTGAATTTCTAGCAGGAAGTTGTTCAACAACCTATTTTGAAGTATCAACAGCACAGGGAGTCTTCACCGAGTGAGATTAGAGAAAAGGTCATGCAATCTAACTAAGAACCAATTGTCGCCTGTAATTTTGCAGACGCAAGAGAATGTCTTGATCCAGAAAATGCCTATTGGTTCTACCCCTAGCACTTCTGAAGCTAGACAGGTTGGTAGTGATTCCACTCAACCTCTCACCACTAGGCTAGATTTATATGCCTCAGAGTCTGATGCTATTTCTAATCTGGTGGTAGCATCTGACCCGAGAACTTCAGGGAAACTTTGGGGTGACGTGCCAACCGAAGCTGAGGATTCTATGACCCATGGAATTGTTGATGAGAAGTCTGAACTGGGGGTGTCCACGACCAGAAAGAAGAAACATAAAAGGAAATTGGCCCAGAAACCAACAGACTATAACACTCGCTCAAAGACTAATTCTGTCTCTGTTTCTTTTTTATCTGACTTTTGTAAGCGCGTCCTAAGTTTTTCAGAAAATCAGTTTTTGGCCAGAGCTTGGTTGGTTATAATTCTCGCTTCAAGGACATCCACTACTAGAAAAGTTGTTTTTAGAGAGGGATTTTTTGAGATGAATAAGTATCCCTCACTATTAGTGAGGGATTTAACTACGAAAATATGTAGTCATCACTAATTTACTTTTGTGACGAATATAGAGATGATAAATATCCCTCTCCAAAAGTTCCCTCTCTAAATTCGTCACAAAATATAAAAAAGGAGTTTAGAGACGGATTTAGAATTGGAAAAGCATCCCTCACTAATAGTGAGGACTGAAACATCCGTCGCTGAGCCAAAAAGCTTACCTCCAATTCGCTTCCCTCCCAATATCAGCGCTCTTTTCAATTCCCTTCATCCTTTTAATTCACTAATAATAATGATATTGGAAAAACTTTTATTTTTGTTTATAATTCCTCACACAGTCTCTCTCGTCCTCTCATTCTCAAACCCTAATCCATATTCTCTTCACTCACTTCACTTTCTTTTCTGCGCATGAACTTCTCCCACTCTCAAACCCTAAGCACAATGATTTGCAGCACTAAATCCAAATCGCAAATCCTTTTTCGAAATCAGCAATAATACATGCTAGATACATTGCTCAGTTTGTAAATTTAGGAGTATGCTTCCCTATTAGTTGATGTAAAAGGAAGAATGGCTCTCGGGAACATTTCCTACCTTTTTGAAAAGAACTAAAAAGTTGATTTTCTTGGACCTTGGGGAAATTATGCTTACAGGAAATATTCCAACATGGGTTGGAGAAAGACTCTTTAACTTGAAAATTCTCCATCTCCGATCAAACATATTTTTGAGTGATATTCCTAAAGAGATATGTGATATGAGTCTTCTTCAGAATTTGGACCTAGCAAAAAATAATTTGTCTGAAAATATTCCAAATAGTTTCAACCATCTGAATGTCATGTTCCTAAGGAATAGAAGTAGAAATTCATTTATCTATTCCAATACACATACCTCAGATAAGGGACTGAATATAGTCAGTTCACTCCTATGGGTGAAAGGACAAGGTATAGTGTATAGAAATCTTCTTGGCTTGGTGACAAATGTTGATCTTTCTGACAATCACTTATCTGAAGAGATACCTAGAGTAATCACAAATTTAGTTGGATTAATTTATCTGAATTTGTCTAGGAACCAATTGAGTGATCAAATCCCGCCAAGTATTGGCAATATGAGATCCCCCTAACCAACAAAGTCTAGGAACCAACAATACCTATTGATTTCGCATGGAATCAAGTTTCAGGGGAAATCCCTCTAACCATATCAAACTTCAGCTTTCTAAACAAGCTTGACTTGTCCTATAATCATTTGAAGGGGGAGATTCCAACAGACAATCAATTGCAGAGCTTTGAAGCATCAAACTTTATTGACAATCAAACTTTATTACTTGTAGTCCCCATAAGCAAATTCCAAAAGATGATGACAATGACAAAGAGAGTGATGCACATGAACTTAATATGATCTTTTTGAGTATGCCACTGGGATTTATTATTGGGTTTTGGGTGGTAGTAGCTTCATTGTTCATCTCAAGATCATGGAGGTATACCTATTATCATTTCATAGATAACATGTGGTATAAATTGCGGTATTGTTCGTGAATGATGATCTATAATGTAACATTACCATTTTATATGATGCGTGAAATAAAGTTATAATATAATTTCAATATTGAGAATAAAATGTGTATTTACTTTAAACTTTAGAAGCATATCTATTTGGTATCATTATCCTTGTTAAGACACAAATCAAATGAAAAATGGATAGAAATGCAGGTTGATCATCTATCAATTCTAATTTTATCTTCATTTCCATTTAAATTTCATGACATTGCATCTTGACCTTCAATTGCTCTAGACACCCTTTACTCGATTAAACCGTTATTCAATTTTTAGAAAATTTTCAAAATTAATTGTTTATGTTTCATTTTCTACAAATAAATTTTATAACAATACCTATTTTTCGGTTCATTGATCTTTACGTCCAACACTTAACGAATCATGTGTGTAATCTCTCTAATGATTTATAAGTTGAAGATTTTTTCTTTTGGTAGAAAACGGGGTGAAAACCCCAAAAAACAAAGACAACTAGCAGACAACAATACAGGGAGTAGAAATCCCCACACTATCAGCAAACAACAATGGTCCAATAGAATGAGCTAACTACTCAAACAAAACTAAGGTCTCAAATTGAGAACAACCAATAATAGCAAGGGCATCTGCACACTAATTAACTTCACGATCCATATGCACAAAGCGAACCTCCCAGGGCAAACGAAGGAGCTTCCAGATCTCTCTAACAATGCTACCTCTCACAACAAGCCCGACCACATTACTAGCAACAATACGAGAAACTGCTTCATCATCAACCTGTACCTTCAATCTAAAGATAGCTCTGTACCGACACAAATTCATGTCTTTCCAAACATTCCACAACTCAGCTTCAAAGGCACTACAAGTTCCAATTCTTTTAGAGAACCCACATATCCATCAACCCCACTAGTCCCGAATCAAACCAACACACCTAGAAAAACCGATTCTCGCCTTGCAAGCACCATCATTTTTGAGACTAAACAAACTTGTTGGAGGTGGGTTCCAATGCACATCCACCCAGGACCTAGCTACCGGAGACACCAACCCATGAAACACTAGAGCATCTCTATTAGTAGAAGCTTGGCCCAAAATGATACTCAATGGATGGAGAGGTCTGATGAACGAAGAATCACGACTCTCTTTATTCTTTCATCTCCATAAAAAATGAATCTATGATCCAAATATTACACCACTAACCCATCAGGTGCTTAAAATGTTTGACAGAAATTAAACTTGATACAATCAACGAGGCCACCAACAAAAAAATGAGCTCTTTTTTCAGGTTTGACCAAAGCAAACAAAACTAAATAGGCTACAGGACAGTCCCTTAAAACACGTATGGTACTCTCATCTTCATAATTACAGTGGCTAAAATAATGTTCTCCCAACCACACTCTTGTTAGTAAGAAGTCTATCATGAACAACAATCTAGACAAAGCTACAAACTCTTTCACGAATTGATAATTTCCACACCTTTCTCCATATCTCAATACTTCACAAGGTAGAAGGTGAATCGAGCATGTCATAAGGGCTTGACATCGTCCCCATAATGAACCCTTGGTTGGAGAAGGGCTTCAATTCTAGACAAAATTTGAGGGGGGAGAAAGTGATGAAGGAGACTCATATTCCAATCACCATCCATACCAATTGTTGCACCCTAATTTTGTCTGACCTTTTTAACTCTAATCAAAAGGTTAGAGGTTTCAAATAGAAACCTTGATCGACTAAACATTTGGAAGCAATAAGTTTGAAAACGTGGAAAATAGAAGCAGCAGGCAGCACAAACATACATCAGAAAATTATTCTGGGAGACTTAATCAAATATATTTTTATGTGATTTTATAATTTAAAAGTTTATAATTTTTTTTCATTTTATAGTATTATAAATAAGGGTGGGAACAAACACACTTTAACCCAACCCAACCTGTAACCTAACGCACAAAATCTCGGTTGGTTCGGGTAATAAGTGGATTGGGTTGGTTTTAAAATAGGGATTGGGTAGCAGGTCTGAAAATTTAGAACTCACTAAACCCAACGCAACTCATACCATTATGACCTTACGTATACTAATTTTTTATGTGTGACCTTACATATATCAATTAATAAACCAAGTTTAGTTGTAGAGAACTCTTAAATAATTACCCAGTTTCATTCAACCAAATTTCAATTTTAAAATTATTTCATTTTTCCTTGAAAAAATGTTAAAGAGAACTTAATTTACTCTACCTTGAAAATTAATTCCAATGTGAAAATTAACTAAAGGTTAGGTGCAGAGTACTCTTAAATATGTAGTTGAATTTGAATTATAATTAATTTTTTTGCTGATTGTAGAAACTGATTAAAGAAAGGGACTTAATATTTGATATATGACCTATTTAGTTTCTTTAGGACATTTTTGTATGAAGAAAACTTTCTTTTGCACGAGCTTCATGGGTTTTCTAAAGACCTTTTTCTTTGGACCATACTTCTTCCAACCCCCCCCCCCTATATTCACTAGACATCTCATAACACCAATTATTCCCAAAATGCCCAAAATTTTAAATCTGTTTTTTCCACTATCTCTTCCCTCTCACCCCAACACCCCCTCACTTTCCCATTCGTTCCCATTCTCACCCCCCACACACCCTTCCACTCCAAACCTTCGAAGGCACACGCATAATCCATCAAGAATAAACCACATTTGCTTCCATTGGCATCTAGGTACGTTTGTTCGTCTTTTTCTTCTTCGCGAATTTTTTTTTCACTGTTTAGGGTGGTTCGGCATAGCAGAGGCTGATCTGGTTCGAAGAGGCGTGCGTCGAACCCCCTATTTGTGTAACTATTTATGGGTGGTTCGGACATGCGAGCATCGAACGTATTAAGTGTGGTTCGGCCATGCGTACTTCGAACCGGTTCGCATTTGACACGGTCGAACCTCCCTGATTATTGTTGGATGCTTAGTTGTTTAGTTTTAACTGATTTTTAACGGTTCAATTTATTCTTTTCAGTATGGCTAACACTAGGGGTGGTGGCACTTCTGGACGTGGACGTGGCACTTCTGGCGAGAGGCAACCCAAGGGTGAGAGGGTCCGTCCCACTGCGTCTGTACACCGAGGAAGGACTCTTGGGATTCCACATGGACGTGGACGACGGTCTTGACGCGGGAAACAGATCCAGACCAATTTTGACCCTACACCGGAAAGCCCATTGGAGTTTGATGATATAGACATTGATGCTGCAGCTGATGATATAGACACTAATTTTGCTCAGTTGGATGGGTCATCTCAGACTCGCTCATCCACTTCTCAGGCTCGCCCATCCACTTCTCGGGCTTCCACATCATCTCAGCCATCCACATATCAGCCATCTACTGCTCCTGCTTACAGATCATCGACTTTCCCGTTTCCTGGAGGGCTAGACGATCGATCGGTCCTATATCCTTATGGGTTCCACATTGCTAGAAACATATGGGACGGCCTGGTAAGTTTACAATTACTTAACAATTTATGATTATAATAAGTTAGATTTACAATTATTGAGTATGTTTTTTTATAATGAAAAATGCAGTAGCATCCTACGGATGGGCATAAGCAGAAAGTTCACAATCATTCTATGAAGGATGCTGAGATTCATCCTTCTATTCTGGATTTTATCCATCAGTCTGGCTTGTTTCCCCTTCATGACGTCGGGTTTAATACAGTCAACTATTTCCTTGCTACTGTTTTTGTGGAGCGATGGCACGGAGAGAAAAACACCTTCCACTTGGTGAGATGACTATCACCCTGGATGATGTGGCGCAGCTGCTCCATATCCCCATCACCGAGGAATTTTATGACGTGGTAGAGCCTACAAAGATGGAGGCGCAGCAGTGGTTGGTTGACTACTTGGGGGTTTCCTATGAGGAGGCATTTGCTGAGGTACCTGCCAAAGGTACTAGTGTGAAGCTGAGTCTGTTTAAGAAAGTCTACACTGAAGCCACTGAAGGTGAGAGATGGGACGATGCAGCCCGTTGCTACCTGTTGATCTTGTAGGCTCATACCTTATTCTGTGACAAGTCTGGCAACATGGTGAGGGTTGCATTCCTTTACATGATCAGAGGTCTAGAGCATGATGGTCAGTACTGTTGGGGGGCTATGGCACTGGCTCACCTATACCAGCAGTTGACGGATGCCTCTTCCCCTTTGACTTCACAAATTGCTGGATTGATTTCAATTTGCACCTTATTCCCCGAGGTGAGGCAGTAGTGGATGGGATGCCAACCACAGTTCAGGGGTACATTGCCTGGTTTAGGAGGGTATCCCACCCAAACCTAAACCCGGAAAACTATCCCTTTGACGCATCAGAGATAAGAGAGGTACGATTCTTTATTTTAGTGTAATAGTGTTCTTAAATCATTTATTATTTAATTTTTTTTGTCATTAAAGTAGGTTTTTACTGTCTTATAGACTATGCCAGATACGCTTTCCTATGTGATGAGCAGGAGCACGTGTTGGAAGGTGCTGGGATTCCACGTGGGACCCGTGCTTGGAAGATAGTTGAGAGGTTTAGGACAATTGCAAAGCCATTCAAAAGGGGGTGAGGAGGTTTATTTGTGTCTACCAATGGAAGGAGAGGTAGACACAATAGTTGTGTTTAGTGGTTATCGGATTGTATTCTACGGATTATTTTGTTTTTATTTTGCACGGATAGTTTTTTTTTTAAATTTTTCGGTTTGTATGACTTATTGCACTTATCTATATATGTTTAGTTTTTGTTATACTTATTAGTAGTCGATAATTAAGTATTCAATTTATCGTTACATTCGTTAGAAGTTAGTAAGTTATCGTTCCCAAATTGCTAATTTACCATTCGAAGTAGTTTCGTTAAACACAAATTAAAAAAACCAGGAACAGTGTGGTTCGGCCTTCACATGTTCGAACTTGTTCGGCCCACGCTTGACTGAACCTATTCAAAACCTAATTTGGGGTGCCTTGGTAAAATTTAACACGCTCGGAGCACCCAGATTCAAATTGGTTCGGCCAAGCGTGCGTCAAACCACTTAATGTTTTAAAAAAATAAAAATCACAAATTTCATTAAGGGCGTCTTCGTCATTTCACCCCTTTATGGGGTGTCTACCGAGTAGCTCCGGGGTTGGAAGAAGTATGGGTCTTTTCTTTTGCATTTGGTTTAATTAGTTTTAATAGAAGTCCAAATTAAGGCATTTTGTTGTTTCTTTTCTTTTCCCTTGTAAAGATATTTTACTAATGAGCCCAATACCCAACCCATTTTAGATTGGGTAAGGTTGGTTTGGGCTACGTAAAAGTTTGGGTCTAATTCTGCTGAAGCCAACCCATAAGTATTTGATTGGGTTGGGTGTTTGAACACATCAAAATCAACCCAACCAACCCAACACCCACTCTTAACTATAAATTTAGAAAACATGAAAACTTAACCTAATTTTATGCTCCCCTTTTGTGAAATTCTTATTTTCATCCCTTTGCCAATACAAGTACGGACGAGCGCCGTTTATCTCTCTGTCTCACCCTCTCTTTCACTCTCTTCCTCTTCCACGCACACACAAAATACTTTGATTTTGACATGCAAAGAGAGGTTTTTCACTTTCGATCTATATTTGTGAGTTCACACATATATATATATATTTTATATTGAATTTACTATAATGATAAGCAAGATAATGATATACCAATTTCCAATTTGTTCTACTCAGATGATTAGAATATATATGACTAATCCCAAATCCATCATCTTGTTCTAATTTATTGCATCTATTTTTGTTTTCTTATTATCTTATGTTTAATTTTGTTTTGTTTCCGGTAGATCTATGACCCAGGAAATGAAACTCACTTCGTGGTTAGTATTACAAGTCTGGTCATTGATTGAAAATCATTAATGTTGTCTGATATTTCTCCTCCCCCTTTGATATGTGTTGGTTTGCAGATCGTTGTGATAATAATCTCAATCACATGATCCCAAACGAGTGTGGTTCCCTTGATTAAATGTGTGTACAATGGTGATCATAAAAGATGGCATCTTTTATTTGAAGAAGGTATTAATTATTAAAATAATTGCCATTTTATACTATAAATAAACGTTATTATTGACATATATAGCATGAGCAGCTCTCTCACACACAAAACAGCTCAGAGAGAATCTATAGATGATCAGTGTGGTGAAGTTGTAACACTTTGGTAGATAGAGTTGATCAGCTTCCAAGTTTCTGTTTTCCAAATTCGTAAGCTATTTTGCACACTCTCTTATCTTTGTTTTATTTAGTTTTGTTTTTGCTTCTTTGAGTTTTTGTGTTCACCATAGTCATCATTGTTGTGCGACACTCTCTTTCATTTAGATAAAATATACATCTTAATGTTACATGTTGCTCTGGGTTGTTTTGACAAGCTTTTCGATCTATCTCTAGAACATCTACGTCAAAGAAGAATAAGATGGAAGGATGGATTGTATATACAAACAGACTAAATGAAAAAAGATATTTATTTCACAAACAAATAAACTTAAAAAGGGAAATGATTTTTATATTGTTCTTAGAGCTTTGAGTATATGGCAGACATAGACTTAGGTTCAACATCACTACACTCTGTTGTAGGGTTTGTGGTGATGCTGCATGGAAGATTCGAGATATTATCTTTGTCAATATCATTTCTCCCACCTCCCTCTCCACCAGGTGTTACAAGTGTTACACCGGGAGCATCACAAACAACTTGTGGTTGCACTTGCATTGAAGGATTAATAGGAATTCCACCATAAACATTAGAAAGGTACTTATTTTGTTCCTTCATTGCTTTTTTCATAATGCACTTGTTGCACTATGTGAGTACAACTTTATGTGTTTGTCTTGGTGGAGATCAAGGTCAAGTTGTTATTGGATACGAGGGGTCATACATTTTCTAAATTAAAAAGTTATGATGATGAATATGTTATTTTGTTGCAAGGTAATTCTAACAATGAATTAGCTTAATTTTTGTGAACCATCAAAATTTTTGATCTAGCAAATTTTTCTAAATGATAGCAACACATAAATATTAAGCTAAGATGTATGTAAGTTTCTTCACATGTAATTGACACTAAATGGTGAAGACTGAAAACATCAGTTTTGTTAGTGACATTGCAATTCACTATCCTATCACTGATGCTCTAAAAAAGTGACTAATCAGGTATATTTCTTTTGGTTTCAGGGACAAAGGACATTGCTGGAAAAGGACAGTGCTTCCGTTTTATGGGACATGTTCATCACATTATCCTTCGGCCTAGCAATCCTTGTATTCACGGCCTTATTAACCTCTGACTTAACACCTCACTTTCCCAACGTTCAAATCGACTCTGTTACTGTTACTGTCACCCCACCTAACTGTTGGGGTTTGTAATATAAAAACCCTAACATTCAAAAATTATAGCCGTTGGGACTTACAACTAACAAACAAACTAAAACAATTTGAAAATAAAGAGTTTGTTAAGTTGTGAAACCTAAAACGGTTTATTTGGTTAGAAGGCTGTTAGTAACTAACTAACTACCTCCTAACCAACATGTCCGAGTTGGTGCCTACTAAGTGTATATATATGTAAATCAGTACTTGTAAATGTGTACATACATTCAACAATTAATAAAGTTTTAGTTTACAGCTTAAACAGTTTTTCAAAACTCCCTGAATCTACAACCGTATGCTCCATTGTCTTCTTCCTTGAGCTCTTGAGTTTGTAGGGGTAATCAAGTAGGATTGTACCTTGCAAAATTAAGAAAGAAGGATTAGAATTTACTTTTGTGACTAAAGTAAGTTGAAGAAAGAAGGAGAAGAAGGTCTAAATTCAGAAAGGGAATTACCTTGTATGTCATTTGAATTGTTTCTGGAAAAGTGAGTCACAAAGTTACAAAGTAGAGTCACAAGAATAATCAAGAGGAAGTGACTACCTCTCTGTGTGAGTGATTTCTAGGGTGAAATCACAGAGTTTCAGCAATCATCATATCTCAGTGGTGTTTGCAACAGAAACAGTAAAACCAAAATTAGGGTTTTGTATAAGATTAAGAGCAGACAAGTAAAATAGATTAAGGTGTGATTTGTTACCTTCGGTTGAACACAAATCATATCTAATCTCTGTTTACCTGCAAAGAATCAAGCAAAAACTAATTAGGGTTTTGATTGTGAAATCAAGAAGTTAGGGTTTCGAATCAAATCAAAGAAAGAAAGTTCATACCTTCAATATACGGTGATTGAAGGTAGGAATCATCAGAAAATCAACCTGAGCAGTGTTGAAAGGTTAGGGTTTGTGAACGAAGTGAAAAGAGAGGGTCGAAGGTTCAGGTTTGCAAGATTCACCATAAACCAAAGGGTTTTGTGTTGAATCATCATAAGCATTCATCATCAGCCATTTCCCAGCTCGATTCAAGCTTCAATCACCAGAGTGAGAGCTCAAACCGAGCTAGGGTTTCAGAGAAAGAAAGAAGAAGAAGAAGAAGAGAGAGGTACCGGAGTTTTCAAGATAGAGAGAGAGTGAGATTCTTGAATAACCGGTGAGAGGAGTGAAAGAAAGTGAATATATTCACCGGGTCAAGTGAAGATCCGCGTGTCTCATTTGAACCGGGTTTGGGTTCCGCACAACCCGGAAGTAGCAAGGCTAACTCACCAAGACTCAGCTGTGCCTTCAAGTGGATTGGGCCTCAATTGGTTGAGCCCAATACACTAGTTGCACCCCTTAAGTTACTTGTTTCACCTGCAAGTGTAAAGAAATATCAGAATTGCAAAAAAATCCAATACTAACACCTGTGCTGTTATCTTAACCTCCACATTCAACATTTCCTCGGATTAATTCATCGTTGAAATACGTAGCGAATTTAATTACAAAATCAGATCTTGTACTAGAAGAATTTTCCTCGGATTTGCTTAACGACGACATTACTCAATATTATAATCTGAATCTCTCTAAAAAGCTGAGTCTACTGAATTTCATTTGCGATGACGCTTTGGGCACAGAGTAAGTATTTCAAGTTAAACTAGAAATTTTTCCAAGAACTATACTATCTATAGGAAAAAGTTCTTAAGCAGAAGTTGAAGTAATCATATTTGAATACAAATATCATGATACACGATGCAGATGTTGCTACTGCTGATGAAAGATGGTTTGTTTATGGTTCTGAGTAGATTGATAAGTACATCTTTTTGAATGAAGCCAAAAGGAGCCTCTCCAATACTTTTGTAACTCTTTGACTTAGTAATTTGTGTATGTTAACATATCAAATAGACAAATTAAATGTACATTGAAGGCGTTGAGTAGGGCCAAATGCACTCCTTACTTCACACACATGAGAGATCAGATATTGGATCATTATCACAGATGGTCAATATGCTTATGATTCCTTGTTCTTCTACTTCACTTTTAAGATATGTAGTTTCTGCACACTAAAACAGAGCTTTATAACTAATTTGTTTTCTTACACCAGACTAGATTGAATGAAAGTTTGTTGCCATCTGCTTAAATAAAAATTAAAAATATATCAATGTAAAGGTTTCTTCCATTAGTTGAAGGAATTTGAATAAAACTTTGATTAATTCCCAAAAAGCATATAGGTAAGCTCGTGCTTTTGCGATGTTTCTTGGTATTGTTCTAGGATGTTTCCTTTTCTATTATGTGAGCTTTTGTGTTTGGTTTCTTTACTGTAGGAGTGTTTATACTTTGGTGCCTTTGTGACCTTAGTGATTTTAGCCTCGTGGGAGTTTGTTTTGTGTACCTTGGCCTTGGCCATCACCTAGTCTTGCTTGATACATGTGCTAAGTTCAATAAATAAAATCTTTAAATTAACGGAAAAAAATATTGGTAAGTAATTTAATTTTTCTTAAAAAATTTATATTTAATTCTAAATTCTACACCATCTAAAGAGACCAACTCGATTGCTACCTGGATACGATCCTCGGAAATGAAACTCTTTTCTCCTAGACACCATGGCGGAGTCAAATACCTGTTGATAAATAAATAAATAAAAATCAACACCGATTGTCTAATCACTGGACTACAAGTCTTCTTTTATGAAGTCTTGGTCTACGTTTTTCCTAATGTGCTCTCCCAAGGCTAAACCACAAATCACGCACTACTTTCTTTTCTGAAGTCTTGCTCTAAATTACAAGTTATTTCATTTGAGTCTCAACTGATTGGTCCAACTTTTAAAACAAAGCCTTTAAATTAATTTTTTTACCTTTATATATATTAAAAATTATAGTGGCTTAGGAGGTGTTACATTCTCTTAGGGACTAATTAGTAATTTGGTAGTTAGTTAGTTTTTCCTAGAGCTCTATATATAGAGCATATTGTACTCTTTTTACCATCTTTTTTCAATATGATTCCTTATGAAGAGTATCTACCTCTCTTTTATCTCATGAGTACACTGTACGCCTATGCTCAATCCCTCTCCTATGAGTTTGATCTTTGCATGTATGATCCTATGATTCTTAACAATATATTCCATCAAAAAAAGTAGTTTTTATTATAGTTATTTAGCTTAAATATGTTTTAGGCCCCTGCAAATATGAAGTGTTTTGGTTTAACCCCCTGCAAAAAATTTTTAATTTATAAGCCCTTGCAAAATGACACGTTTTGTTTTAAACCCTTCTGTTAGCAAACTGTTAGTAGGACGTTAAAAATCTCTTCCACGTGTATATTTGCAGGGGCTTAAACCAAAAAAATATATTTTTCAAGGGTCTTATAAAAAAAATTATTTTTGCAGGGGCTTAAAATAAAATAAAAAAACACACATGGAAGAGATTTTTAACGTCTAACTAACAGTTTGCTAACAGAAGGGCTTAAAACAAAACGTGTCATTTTGCAATGGCTTATAAATATAAAAAAAATTTGCAGGGGCTTAAACCAAAACACCCCATATTTGCAGGGGCCTAAAACATATTTAAGGGTAGTTTTATTTAAATTATTTTGGTCTAACATTGAATTTATCTCATGGTTATTTAAATTATTTTGAAATAATTATTTCACTAAAATTGAAATATATGAATGTATAGGTTTGAGGTTTCTTCAATAAGTTGAAGGAATTTGAAAAAAAGTTCGAAAAATTTCCAAGAATAAGATAAGTAAATTATTTATTTGTTCTTATAATAAAAAATTATATTTGTTCAGTACCTTGCCTTGCTTTGGGTAGATCCGAGGCTGCAGTTGTAGGGCTTCTATGCAAGGTCGGGTCTCAGAATCAACCCCGGGTGTGGGACCTACAATGACACTCCGACGCTCGTTTCAAGACTAGAGAATATGAGTGATGCTGAAAATAAGAGATGTATACCTTTTTGCAGAGTGGGGTCAACATCTATAGGTATCGGGCTCGTTCTGGTCTTTTAGAACGTGCGGTTGGATCCTGACCATTGATCTTTTGATAGGTTTAACTAAACTTAGTTGCATGAAACTAGAACCCTTGTTACTTGGCCGATCCATGATCTACAACTGGACTGGGCCTCATGTACTAGTCCGAACAATATTATGAGGCCCAGTCCGGAACAATATTAGATTCTAATTTCACACCAGTTGTCTATCACCACAAGTCTTCCCTTGGTGAGTCTTGGTCTGTGTTTCTTCATATGAGTCATCCCAAGTCTAAACCACAACTCACGCACTACTTTCTTTTTTCAAGTCTCTCCGTTCACACTTTTAATGTGGAATTCCAAAGTCACTGCAATAATGTAACTCACAACAACGATATTAATTGAAAACAAAATTAATTGTGAAAAATTGACATTGGAACTTAATTGTATAAATAATATAAAGACCCATGAACGTTTGGATGAGATGGTTTGAGTCTTTTCAGATTAACAAATGTTCTGGGGTTCGAAGCCAGCTTTCAGAATAATGCAGTATTAAATCCAGAGTTGGTTAAATCCACGTTAACCACTTTCATCTTGTACTAGATTTTTTAGGAACATTATACTAATTTTTTCATGTTCTATATCTAAAAATAACTCTCAATGCTAAAATATCTCAAAACACACTAGTTAACGTCGCATTTTACGTATTTTGTCACCAAATTATAATTTTTTTCATCATATCGATTATTGAGGAATCAACTTTGCTTTTTGAACACTTTAAATTTTTTTTGAACCCTAATGCACCACAAAACACATTGCTTAGCATCACACTTTACATATTTTATCACGAAATTATTATTTTTCACCAAACTGGTTTTTGATGAACGTACTTCGCGTACTTGACCATATCAATTTTTTCTGAAATCTAAAGTACTCCTTTTGGGGGCCGCTAAATAACTGAATTACGCTGAGGCTCCACAGCCTAATCACCAGCAGTGGTTAAATCTATTGAAGAAGAGTTTTACCGTCCATTATGGTCCTACCCGACTCGAGAGATTAATTAGTCTCTTCAATGAGTAGAGAATACCAGTTTAAAAAATAAAAAATAAAGGCACCACATTAAAGAAATAAAAATTCATAAAAAATAAAGAAAAGTGATAAAAGCCAATATACAATACAGCCGAAACACCTATATAAATATTAGGGAATGGTTTTGGTAGTGAATCAACAATTGCATAGACAACTTGTTTCCCTTCCCCTACTTTTTATTCTAGCCATGAAGATATCCATTTTTACGGTTCTTTCATTTCTCCTATGTTGTCTTGCTTTTCAAACGTTTCATTTCGATGTATGCAGTGGATCATCAAAGATTCATTGCATTCCAAGTGAACTAAAAGCACTTTTGATTTTCAAACATCATCTAATTGATCCTCTCAATAGGCTTTCTTCTTGGAATTCTTCCAATTCCAATTGTTGCCATTGGGTTGGAATTGTTTGTAGTAACAAAAACAATGTTCTTCAGCTTCACCTAAACACTTCACAACCTATTTACCAAGTCCATTACTATGATGTTGGATATGATGTTCATAAATATCGAGAAGCTCTTGATGTTTATGAGAGGTCAAAATTTAGTGGTGAGATCAATAGTTCTTTGGCTAAGTTGAAGCATTTGACTCACTTGGATTTAAGCGGCAATGATTTTGAAGGTATGAAAATTCCTACTTTCTTTTGGGAAATGTCCTCATTAACTTACCTTAACCTCTCAGATGCGGGGTTCAATGGAATCATTCCTCCACATATTGGGAGGCTCTCCAATTTACTCTATCTTGATCTGAGTCGTGTTGCATATGGGAAAATTCCACTTCAGGTTGGGAACCTCACCAATTTGCTCCGACTCGGCCTTGGAAGTGGATACTTTGGTGGAACTCTTTCTGCTAAAAGTCTTCACTGGCTTTTAGGTCTTTCTCAACTTCAATATCTTGATTTAGACAATGCAGACCTTTCTAAATCATTAGATTGGCTAGAGACTTTGCAATCTCTTCCTTCTCTAATGGAATTACGCTTGTCTGCATGTACGCTTCCCACTCATTATCATCAATCATCTTCAGTTAACTTTTCATCGCTCCTAACTCTTGATCTTTCCTATATCGGAATTTCTTTTGTTCCCCAGTGGGTATTTGGACTAAGGAAACTTGTTTCTCTTGAATTAAAAGATAATAACATCCAAGGTCCAATTCCTCATAGTTTTCAAAACCTCACACTTCTTGAAAATGTTGACTTGTCTTTCAATTCCTTCTCATCATTTATACCTGATTGGTTATACAGTCTCCATCATCTCAAGTTCTTGAACCTAGGATTCAATAACTTGTGTGGGAATATTTCTTATTCTTTGGGAAATTTGACTTCTCCTGGTCAAACTTTATTTGTCGGGTTAATCAACTTGAAGGAAGAATTCCACCTTCTTTGAGTAATCTCTACAACTTAGAGGAGATTAATTTCTCATATCTCAAACTCAACCAACAGGTTAATGAAGTTTTGGAAATTCTCACTCCTTGTGTTTTGCATGACCTTAAAAGAGTTAGAATCGAGGGTTCCAACTTTCTGGTAATTTGACAGATCAAATCAGGATGTTTAAAAATGTTGAAACATTGGATTTTTCTAACAACTCAATTCAAGGTGCACTTCCTACATTATTTGAAAAACTTTCATCATTAAGAAATCTTGATCTTTCCAAAAATAAATTTAGAGGAAACCCATTTGAGGTGCTTAGACCACTCTTTAAATTGTCAATCCTTTCAATTGAAGACAATCTATTTCAAGGAGTTGTCAAAGAAGATGATCTTGCAAATTTTAGGTCTTTAAAAATATTTTCTGCATCAGGGAATAATCTCACTTTAGAAGTAGGTCCCAATTGGCATCCCAACTTTCAGCTATATGAATTAGGGATGAGCTTGTGGCAGTTGGGTCCTAAGTTTCCGCCTTGGATTCAATCACAAAAGGACCTTGACTTTTTGGAAATGTCTAACACTGGGATATTTGATTCCATCCCCACTTGGCTATGGGAAAAATTTTCCTCTCCTGAGTCATACTTGAACCTCTCTCATAATCTTATCCATGGTGACCTTGCAAATACATTAGAAAATTCGATGTCTGTGACTTACATAGACCTAAGCTCAAATCATTTAAGTGGTAAACTACCACATACTTCTGATGGTCAAGTGCTTTGGATAGATCTTTCAAGCAATTCATTCTCTGGATCGATGGCTAACTTCCTATGTAAAGAGCTAGACCAGTCAATGCAATTACAATTTCTCAATCTGGCATCAAATAATTTATCAGGGGAAATACCTGATTGTTGGATAAAGTGGTCAAATCTAGTGGATGTAAATTTAGAGAGCAACTTTTTTGTTGGTAACCTTCCCGCTTCTATAGGCTCATTAACTAAGCTACAAACTCTGCACGTTCGTAACAACTCACTCTCAGGAATATTTCCTACCTTTTTGAAAAGAACTAAAGAGTTGATTTTCTTGGACCTTGGGGAAAATATACTTACAGGAACTATTCCAACATGGGTTGGAGAATGGCTCTCTAACCTGAAAATTCTCCGCCTCCGATCAAACAAATTTTTTGGTCATATTCCAAAAGAGATTTGTGCAATGAATTTTCTTCAGGATTTGGACCTTGCAAAAAACAATTTGTCTGGAAATATTCCAAATTGTTTCAACCACTTGAATGTCATGCTCCTAAGGAATAGAAGTACAAGTTCATTTATCTATTCCAATACATTTAGCTCATATGGGGGGCCAAGTATAGTGAGTTCACTCTTATGGGTGAAAGGACAAGGTATAGTGTACAAAAATCTTCTTGGCTTGGTAACAAATGTTGATCTTTCGGACAACCACTTATCTGGAGAGATACCTAGAGCAATCACAAATTTAGATGGGCTAATATATCTAAATTTGTCTAGAAACCAATTGAGTGGTCAAATCCCGTCAAGTATTGGCAATATGAGATCAACAGAATCTATTGATTTCTCATGGAATCAACTTTCAGGAGAAATCCCTCCTACCATATATATCAAACTTAAGCTTTCTCAACAAGCTTGACTTGTCCTATAATCATTTGAAGGGGGAGATTCCAATAGGCACTCAATTGCAGAGCTTTGAAGCATCAAACTTTATTGGCAACAATTTGTGCGGCCCGCCACTACCAATTAATTGTAGTCCCCATAAGCAAATTCCTAATGATGATGACAATGACAATGACAAAGAGAGTGATTCACATGGATTTAATTGGTTCTTTGTGAGTATGCCATTGGGATTTATTCACTAGTGAAAAAACAGGAATAGAATGGGACTTTTCAAGTCGGATGCCAATATATCCGACTTAAAATATAGACGCGGTGGCAATTTTGTAATACCATAGGAAAAAATTTCAGGCGCTCAACTTAGAAGTCGGATGCAAAATTACATCCGTCTTTAAAGGGGTATTTTTTTTAGTAAAAAAAATACTGAAACTCTAAACCCAAGCCTCCCTCGTACGCTCTCTTCTCCCTTCGTTTCTTACACGTTTGAAACCCTAAACCCAAGCCTCCATCTCTCTTCTCCTTGTTCTCTCCACCAAGTTTCCATCTTCCTCCGCCGTTCTCTCCACTCTGCCGTCGTCATCTCTCTCGTTGTTTCCATCTTCCTCCTCTGTTCTCTTTCTTTTGGTTCTGAAAGGTAACGTACCACTCCTCTTTTTGTTTCTTGTTACTATAAAAATGATTCCCTCACTCTAATTTGAGGTTGTGTTGTTCTATTTTAGTTCTGAAAGGTAACGTACCAAGGAAAGGTAGAAACATATATTTTTCAGGTTTTCTAATTTCTCTTCCTTTCTTATTTATTTGTTCTGGTTTTCTAATTTGTCTTCCTTTCTAATTTGAAGAA
The DNA here is from genome assembly GCA_020916435.1 of Oxytropis ochrocephala. NCBI lineage: Eukaryota > Viridiplantae > Streptophyta > Magnoliopsida > Fabales > Fabaceae > Oxytropis > Oxytropis ochrocephala. The sequence continues at coordinate 54,627,766 of CM037095.1, forward strand.
AGTTTAGCATTTGTGGCATTTGTAGTTGTGTTGTTGCATTTGATTGTAACTTTAAAGCATTTGTACAACACTTTAATATGCAGCATGTTTGGCACTTTAATGATTTAGATTTTTTGTTTTTGACCAACAACTTTAATGATTAGAATAAATATACAGGTACACAAGTTTCCTCCAACCGTTGACAGCTTCGAACATATATACCAGTGTATATATCTTGTTTTCCCTCTATCAAATTTACCTTATAAACTTAGTTCTTCCTTTTACTGGCTTGTGGTTATATTTCAGATTAAGGACCGAAATAATATTGTACACCCAGAAACTGCATTTGTTGTAAAACTACACAATGTGGCCCGGCTTGCACCCAGTGGCGGATCTTTTAAGGAGCCGGGGGGAGCCACGGTACCCCCCGGCTCCCATTAAGTTAGTATATACACAAATATATTTTATACTCAAAGTTAGAATATATAGAACCGAATGAACACTAAGCAATAGAGGTATCAATAGCCAAGCGGTTAAAAGCATTATTGGTGTATTTAGGGTCCCCAAACCAAACAAACTATTATTAACACACAATTAATTTTGTTTTATATATTTGTTACTATTTTGGCCCCCTCCAATTTTTTTGGCAAGATCCGCCACTGCTTGCACCATCTCAGCAGGTCATTCAGTTTGCTATGCTTGCTTTTCCTTCAATATATCCACTCTTCTAATCTTTATGCTTGTTGGATAATGTAAAAGTATATTCCAATGTCTCGATCTAAGATAATGTTAGATTATATCTTTGGGTTAGTTTTCATATTTCTGTTATTATCATTTTGCTATTTAATTAGAATTGGAATTTGGAAGTTTAGTTCCAGTCGAAACAAGGGTCCGTGTTTATTTTTTGTATCATTAATCATATTAAACCATTATCATGATTAGAAGTGCTCTCCATTTATCCAATACCCTATAACTTCAAAAGTGCTGTTTGAACTTTATTTTTTCTTATTGCTTCTTTTTAAATTTAATGTGAATTTTCTTTTCTGCCTTAGAAAGTTAAAATTAAATAGCTTTTGCTGAATTTGAACGCAATGTATGATCAATGATGCTTCCAAATTTTTTAGATTTGGATTGCAGTTAGCAGTTTGATTTAATCTGTAGGAAACTTTGTTTTTGTTCATGCATAGTGAAGAGGATTGTTTCATGAATGAAGCATTGATCATAAGGTCATAAGAAAAAACCTTTGAGCAAAGAATTTCCTTCTCTTATGTTATATCGGCCTCTCTGTTTTACTTTTCAAGGACTAAAGTTGTTTTTTGAGTCTACTTTATTGGTACTTGTATGATTCCCTAGGTAAGACTTCAATAAATTAGCTTTCTACTTATATTTTGTTTTTGATTGACTTGTTGTCTATATCATTTACTTGATTGAACAATTCTGGTTAGTTTTAGGCTTTGCCATATCATTTAACTCCTATAGTATAGCTTCTTTTACTTGATATTGTATGTTTGAATCAGAATTTTAGTATTTAATTTGTTGTTTGTTTGTACATGAATGTTGTTTTATTTGTTTTTTCACTTGTTTGTTATGTGGCCTCATTTGTGGAAATTTTGACAATTTCTTTTTCTTTTTTTATGGTTAGGTAATACACGCTCCTTATCAAAGTTGACTTCGTATCTTGTTGTTGTCGCCTCCCTCACCCTCTCACGTATCACCATCGCCCTCTTGTGCTGAAACCCTTTCAGGTATCTATCATGGTTCTTTACTTTAATTGTTTGCTTGCCTAGTTAAACTTTTCATAATGCAACTCTTTTTGTTTGTTAAATTCAAGAATACATGGGTGGACTGATAAGAGTTTCACTGAGTTGCTTGAGTTGTTGAAAGACATACTTCCAGAATACATCCTAAATATGGTGCACGTAAGTACATATTAGTTATTTGTAAAACTTATTCCTAAATATTTTTAGTTATAGATATTGAACATCTTGTTTTAAAATGGCTGAGAAAGGAAAAGCATGCAATGGTTTCAAAGGATGTAAACTTTTTTCTTATGGAATAGGGAAGAAAGGAAACAAAATTTGTTGATGTTGTTTTTTAACCATGTTCCATTGGCATAGGCAAAATGCCACTTTTATTACTCTGCATCTGATTCATGTTCTTACGATGATCTTCTTGTTATAGAAGTTTCAAAATTAAACGATTGGTTGATCAACTTCTTATATGCATATGTTGGTTTAGCTGGATTATTTGTTTTGTTCCACTCTCTAATCATTATTGCTATTGAGAGTAAAGTGCAAAATGATTTCTAAGTTTTACAGCAATTATAGGATAATATCTTTAAAAAAATCAACTTCACATGCCTTGTCAATAATAAGTTGTACTGATGTAAAGTATTGACATTTGAGAATCTTTTTGTAATGGGAAAAAGGTAATTGACTTTTCAACTTTTAAGATTATTACTAGATAATTATTATTGAGTACGTATTAGATTAACTCATGGTTCTTATTTAACTTTTATTGTTTTAGGTATTCAATTCAACTGATCCGTTCTCATCTGAAGAATTGAAGGACATTAGACAAGTTTGGGCTGAATTCTTTCTAAGATTGTATGAGGAGGAGCGTAAGCCAATTGAAAAGGAAGAAAGAAGAAAAAAGAAACTTAATGTGTAGTACATTTTGTAATATATTATTAGAATATCAACAATTTATTTACTTGTTTTTTTTGAATCGATGGAAGTGTAGTATTAGAGTATATTTTGGTATGAAATCTATCAATTTAACTCTATATATTTAAGTAAAGTATTTAATTACCGTGTTTGTATGTGTTCCTTTTGCCTAGCTGAAATTGTAGTACTTTAATTACTTTAAAGTATGTGCAGGAAATTATTGTGTAAGTCAATCAAAAAAAATAATTAAAACCCAAAAAAAAAGTACTTTTAAAGTCGGATATTCTTTTTATATAGGTTTATATCCGACTTAAAATAAGACTTTTAAAGTCGGATATCCTTCTTAATCCGACTTTAAATGTATTCCAGAGATATCATAACACGTTACAATAAAACTTTTCAAGTCGGATTATTGAATTTATCCGACTTTAAATACGTCTTTTAAAGTCGGATTATTGAATGTATCCGACTTTAAAACCGTCTTTTAAAGTCGGATGTCCATCCGACTTCAAAATTTTCAGACTTTCTAAGTCGCCTTAATAGAAGTCGGATGCACATCCGACTTTGAATGTCCAAAATATCCGACTTTAAATCCTCTTTTTTTACTAGTGATTGTGGGGTTTTGGGTGGTAGTAGCTCCATTGTTCATTTCAAGATCATGGAGGTATACCTATTATCATTTCCTAGATAAGATGTGGTACAAATTGCGGTAATGATGATCGATAATGTAACATTACCATTTTATATGATGCGTGAAATAAAGTTATAATATAATTTCAATATTCAGAATAAAATGTATTTACTTTAAAACTTAGAAGCATATCTATTTAGTTTAATTTCATTAATTATCCTTGTAAAGACATAAATCAAATGAGATAGAGTTGGACTGAAAATGTGATGATTACATTTTTTTCAACGCGGGACAACCATGCATGTTGATCATTGATCTGTCAATTCTAATTTTATCTTTATTTCCATTTAAATTTCATGACATTTCATCTTGACCTTCAATTGCTCTAGACACCCTTTACTCGATTAAACCATTATTCCATTTTTAGAACATCTTCACAATTAATTGTTTATGTTTCACTATATGCAAATAAATTTTATAACAAGACGTATTTTTTGGTTCATTGATATTTACATCCAAACACTTAATTAATTCTTAGGTGATAAATATTTACCCCGTTATTTTGCTAGCATGGAATAGGTTGTGGAAAAATGGATTTAGGGACACTTCGACTTGAGTCTTCAGATAAGGCCTCTATTGCACCCTTTGTTAGTTATGCATGACCTATGTGCTGATGATAAAATAATCTATCTTATGTTTTGATGAAACAAACTTAAGCTAAGGATTAAGTTTTCTAGTTATGTGTGATCTAACATACACAAAGTACAGACCCAATAAATTGCAAAATAAGTCATCTACCAATGAATCAAATGTACAAACAATCAAAGGTAGAATTCGAATGAGAAGGTACTAGTTGAGAAGGTTTGACTAGGTCAAAATAAGGTTTGACCAACATAACAGAAGGTTGACCAAAAGGTCAGCAGAATGTTTGACCAATAGGTCAACAAAAGGTTACACCAAGTCATTACAAGAATGTAAGACCAAAGATGAGAAGGTTCACGAATGAGAAGTGTGAACACTCAATTTTTAACAGTATTTTTGACGTTTTCTCGAAAAATTACGAAAATATGCACTTTTTTGAAAAACTTTTTTAACTTTCTGAAACACAAGTTTTTTAAACAAGTTAAAATATAAAAATTTTAAGAGTTTTTCATTTTGTTTATTAAATTTTAAAATTTTCAAAATATATATAGGTTTATAGGAAATTATAACAAATACGGTGTCACGACTATGCGTGACTTAAGGCCAATTTCTTTGTGTAATGTTATTTATAAAATTATCTCTAAAGTGTTGGCAAATAGATTGAAAGCAGTGCTTCATAAGTGTGTGTCGTTGGAATAATCAGCCTTCGTCTCTAAAAGATCTATTCTCGACAATGTTATGGTTGCTATTGAGACCATCCATCATTTGAAATGTAAGGTGAGGGGGAGAGTTGGGGAGGTGGCTCTCAAAATTGATATTAGCAAAGCCTATGATAGAGTGGATTAGGGGTATTTGAGAAGAGTCCTTGTGAAGTTGGGGTTTCATGCGAAGTGGGTGGCGTGGATGGTGATGTGTGTTGAAACGGTACATTACTCGGGGCTTATGAATGGAGAGAGAGCTGGCTCGGTCTCACCTGGGAGAGGTCTTAGGCAAGGTGACCCACTGTCACCTTACCTTTTTATACTGTGTGCTGAGGGCCTTACGGCTTTACTTAAAAAATGTGAGGCGAGAGGGGAGATTCATGGAGTTAAAGTGTGTCGGGGGGCTCCTATCCTCACACGCTTACTTTTTGCAGATGACTGTTTTTTGTTTTGCAGGGCCGCAATGAATGAAACTACAAAACTCAAGGAAGTGTTACAAACTTATGAGAAGGCATCCGAACAATCTATCAACCTCCAAAAATCAGAAATCTACTTTAGCAGGAATACTAATAACGACATCAGAGAGCAAGTGGTTGGTATTCTCGGAGTGACTGAATGTATTGGGACAGGCAAGTATCTTGGGCTCCCTTCCATGGTGGGCAAAGAAGAAACAACTCTTTAGCTACTTATAGACCGTGTTTGGAACAAGGTTCACCAATGGTTTGGGCACCATCTATCTAAAGCGGGGAGGGAAGTGCTAGTGAAATTTGTTGCTCAGCTATTATTAGGATACATTATGAGCAATTTTTTTGATTCCTACCTCTTTAGGTGAGGAGATGGAGCGGATGATAAACTCTTTTTGGTGGGGCTCGAATAGAGGAGCAAGACGGGGTATCAACTGGATGTGTTGGGATCGGCTTTCTATGCGCAAAGAATATGGTGGTATGGGCTTTCGTCACTTCCATGGCTTTAATTTGGCTATGCAAGGGAAGCAATGTTGGCGCTTATGTACCAACAATGATGCTATAGTAACTCGTGTCTTCAAAGCTAAATACTTCCCTAATGGGGACTTCTTGGGGGCTCGCTTGGGCCATAATCCCAGCTATATGTTTGGCGTAGCATCCACACTTCACAAGTATTAGTTAAATTTGGAGCCCGTTGGAAAATTGGGGATGGCACATCTATCAATGTGGTGTCCGGTTATGAGGATATGAAGGTATGTGATCTTTTTAATGCGAATGATGGTTTGTGGAACATCCCTCTTATTGACCAATTATTCAATGGGGTTGATAGAAGTCGCATCAAAAGGGTATGGTACTCCAAGGGAGGGAAATTGAGGACAATCTACTATGGGGCAAGAGTCGCAATGGTCTTTATTCGATTAAATCCGCTTACTATGTGCGCATGAATGAATTGATTGATAGTTCACATCTTCAGGCACCGAGGGAGTGGAATTTAATTTGGAAGCTCAAAGTTCCTCAAAAGGTAAAAATTCACTTATGGCGGTGTGCTAGAGGTGTCCTTCTGAGTCGTTGCAACCTCCGTAGACGACATGTAAATTGCCCATGGTGTGAAGGTGTAGAGGAGAGTGATTGGCATTTGTTCTTTGGATGTTCTCAAGCCGAAACCATATGGAGACAAGCTGGTCTTTTGAACACACTTCAACATTTCCTCCAAGACGAAGCTGCTGTTTTTTCTACTGTAATTTTTAATTTCCTGCAGGCCGCAACCGATGCTCAGAGGCGTAGCTTTGCAATGATCTTTTGGTGCTTGTGGAAGCGACAGAACAAGAAGTGTGGGAGAACACAGTGCGCCCTGCTCATGTCTCCCTCAACATCGCTTTTGAATTTCTCTACAGATGGCAACAAGCATGTCGCCTCGCCGGTAGCAGCAACCCGCAACAGCAGCAGCAGGCAGTTTCTGCTTCGGGTACTACTGCAGCAACCTGGTCTCAGCCAGCAGCTGCTGAGGTGAAATGCAATGTGGACGCAACATTGTTTGATGATAACAAGTACGGGATCATTCTTTGTGTTCGGGATAGCACAGGGTCTTTTGTCAGGCGCAGAGGCACTGGGATTATGGTTAGCAGTCACTTGGCTACAAGAATTAAATATCCAACGAGTCACCATCGATATAGATTGTAAAGCAGTGGTTGATGGTATCAGAGGAGTATGTAATTCAGTTACCGAGTTTGGCTCAATTTTACGTAGTTGCAAAGCTTCTTTATCTTTGTTACAAAACTATTCAGTTAGTTTTATTCGGAGGCAAGCCAACCTTGTTGCTCATACGTTAGCTAGAGCATCAAGGGGTTTCGCTAGCTCCAACGTTCATAATTGTAGTCCAACTTGTATTTCCACTTTGATTTTGAATGAAATGAATTAAGTTTTCCTTTGTCAAAAAACAAACAAATACGGTGTCACCCGTACGTGTTGATGCACGGTATATGCATATATTGATTTAGCCTCTCTACAGATATGATTTGGTTTGCAAGAGTGGATTGACTTTGAATTGAAAATACTAAGTAAGCGTTTAGTGAAAGGCCATAAGATAGAGCCAGGCCAATGAATCCTGAAATAGAAGCAGATACTGAAATTTAGAAATTTGCATAAAGAGAAATGATGCTAATGTTTGAGGTTTCAAACAAATAATTTGAAGATAATTAAAAAACTCAACACTGTGATCTGGTGGTGCTGAGTGGAAGGGTCGTCGCTCAATGGTAATGACTAGATAATTTCTTACCAGAGGTGAAAGTTCCAGGTGGAAGCATAACCATGGAGAGGGCTGCAAAGGAAAGAACAACTGCACTGATAATTTCTAACCGTTGGATTAACCACTCATTTGAGGCAAAACTATGGAAAAAAGCACTAGCATTGATATCAACTAGATGAAGATTCTTCTCAGAAAAACGATCTTCCTCCTCTAAAGCCCTTATTGTCACAGCTCCAGCAATAGCTTCAGCTACATGATTAGCTAAAAAGGATTTTGTTGTGCCATTGATCCGCATCATTTATTTTGCTGAGGCAAAGTAGTATCTCTGCTTAAAACAGAAAACAACCTTACCAAGTTTGCTTTACGACCAAAAATGTTTTGAATTCTATAAAAATAATATTAAGAGTTAACAAAAAGATAAAAGCCGAAGAAATATATTATAGACTAGATACATCGGTTATTAGATGAACCTAAAAAATGCACTTTTTGCTTATAAATGAGATCACAAGGAGTAATTCATAAAAAAATATGCTGATTACCTGCAAGCGAATGGCGACATAAACCATTGGTATAGCGACAATCAAGACTTGCCAAGTGACAACAGCTAAAACTGCAAGACTACAATAAAAATATATAGTGCCTCCCACAGCAAAAGTAAGGATAAATGGTATGTCAAGATCCATGATGCTGAGATCAGATGATACCTAAACAAGTAAATAACAGTTAAAATACTAGTATTTCTTCAATTGTTTTTTATAACAAGAAAACTGATTGTTTATTAGAAGTGCTAGCAACACTCTCTTTAAAGTGTTGATAGTATTTCTCTTGTTTAATATGCTTACCCTACTAAGTATCCTTCCCAATGGTGTAGAATCATAAAATGACACCGGTGCACGAAAGAGGGAGTTCATCAACTGTGAAAATATATATTTTGATGACTGAAGACCCATAGAAACTCCAAGTAGACTTCTAATTAACAAGAAAAATATTGAAGAAGCTCCAATGAAGAAATAAAGTAAAATCAATTGCAGTGTTTTGAACGCGGATTGTCAACATTGGCAGCCATCCATAAGTTTTGCAATATTTGACAGACCACAAAAATAAGTTGAGAAAGGGAAGCTCCAAAGAAGAATATATAGCCGTTCATCTGATTCAGATATTGTAAGTAAGGCTTCAACCCTTTGTCTCCTCTCTCTCTTTCTTCTTCCTTAATTAATTGATTTCCATTTGTTTCTTTAAACTCCTTCTCCATGAAAGTTTGCTTTATATTTGTAGAAATTGAATGTTTAACATTTACAAGCTGGTCAGAACCAGCAGTCTCCTTGTGAGCATTGACAAGGTCTTGAAATTCTTGGCTTGAAGCCAATAGATGGTGATAAGAACCAGCTTGTAATATTACCCCATCTGACATCAACTGTAATAAAGAAAATAAAATAGTTGAACAACCATAATTTTGTTTTAACTTATCCACATTTTAAAGTAGTTGAACAATTATGTTTAACTAGAGACATAAATACCAACAAGAGTTGGTCCGAGCAGTAACTGGGTTCGGATCCCACCCAAAGGTTCTGAGTTCGAATCTTTAGTGTGACAAAAACTCTATTGGGAGGGGTGAACTACACGGACCGACAAAACCGGATATATGTGGCCAACCAGTTTCCCTAGTGTAGATTAGTCATGGCGAAGCCAGTGAAAACTGCGTACCAGTAACACAATAACAACAAAACTAGAGAGATAAAATAGGGAGAAAAAACAATAACAAATATAAGGTGAACAATGATATATGAAATAACCAATGCTTTAAGATGAATGAAATTACCATAACAAAATCAAATGCTGGGAGGAAGTCAACTTGATGAGTCACAAGTAAGACTGTTTTCCCTTTAAGTCCTTCCATGATGTATTCCTGCCAATTTTCAAAGCCATATTTCAGTAAAGACTAACACTAGAGATGTACATGTAGTATGCGAAGAAAGATGTCATTACATTGAACAAATGTTTTGCAGTATGGGCATCAACAGCACTAAATGGATCATCCAAGAGATATATATCAGCATTCTGATAAAGAGCACGAGCTAGTTGAATTCGTTGTTTCTGACCTCCACTTAGATTAATTCCTCTCTCACCTATTTCAGTGAGGTCACCATAGGGTAACAACTCAAGGTCCTTCAACAGTGAAAACCTTTGAAGTGTTTCTTGATATCTTTGATCATCTAATTCAGATCCAAACAAAATATTTTCTCTTATAGTACCTGTTTGTATCCATGCTGTTTGCGAAACATATGCAAACTTCCCATAAACAATAATCTGTAATTCGTAATAGATAATTAGATACTCGTTAATTTAACAAATAAAATGAAGGACAGATAAAAATCACTATAGAAAGCTGAATTTATATGATAGGGACATTTTGTTGTATCCATATAGCTGATACCACATAATGGAAGAAAAACATTGGTTGTTTTCATTGTAGTATTTTGAATTTTCTGACCAAAAAAATAGGAATACCATACAAGTTATAACCAATTAGAGTATCACATGATATAAGATTGTATTCTTTGTAGTATCGACACTTCAGGTTGAAGACGTGTCCAGTGTCTGAGACGTGTCGTGTCAGACGCCGACATTGACACTTCAATTACTTCAAATTTTCAAATTAAAATCGGTGTTTACGTGTCCCTGTTAGTGTCGTGTCTAGTGTACGTGCGTCGGTGCTTTGTGTGAGTGTATTGTATGAGCAGAAAGAGAATAAAAGCTTACATTTCCCTTTGTATTAGGAACTTCTCCCAGAATTGTTGATAAGAGGGTAGATTTTCCTGAGCCAACTTCTCCACAAATAGCAACCTTTTCTCCAGCTCTTACTTCCAAATTTATGTTCCTTAATGTTGGCTTTGATACATTACTTTCCCATGAAAAGTCAGCAGTTTTGATTAAAATTGAGCCCTTAAGGTTGTCATTAAAGCACTTGTTTTTGAAAGCTGCACTGTCCAGTTCTGGTGCGTCAAGGAATTCAACAATCCGAGCAAATGCAACTTTTGCCTGAATGATCACTCCAATAACATCAGCAATTCCTGTAATTGGATCTTGCAGAAGGCGCAAAGTTGCTACAAAAGTGAAAACATTACTTGCATGCAAAGGAACATTCAAGAAGTAACATGCCAAAAAAGAAGCAGTAGACACCAACATCGGCGAGGTCCAAAACAGAAAGACAAGGTATGCCCTTGTTGATAGCACAGCAGATAACATTTTCAGTTCCACATTTCTTAACTTTTCAATAGCATTTTTAAAATTTGTTTCCCATCCATATAGTTTCAACACTTTCATATTCACAAGAGCCTCAGAACTAGCCTTCAATCTCTCATCTTGTGCCACCATTAGTTTGCTTTGAAACTTGTGTTGTAACTTTGCTAGTGGACTATTGCAAAGCATAGTAAGAACTATCAACACCAATGAGGCTATTGTCGCTACTCCGATGGCACGAAAAAGAATCACTAAAGCAATACATATTTGGACGATTGTTGTCCAAGTCTTGTGAAACCAGAATGGAAATTCTCCAATTCTATAAGCATCAACTGTCATATAATTCATAATCTCACCACTAGAATGAATCAATCTAGCAGAATTTGAAATTCTCAATGTTTTTTTATAAATGGCTGCAGTAAGTAGTGATCTAACTTTCATCCCAATAAGTCTACTGCGAAAATACCACTGCCTTTCTGATAGACATTTATAAAGAAAAGTGATATAGCCAATACATAACCTTCATATTTGAAACTTCCATTACCTTCAGCAACCAATATAAAGGCATTCAGAAGAAGAGGACCACAAGATAGAGTGAGTACCTTGAGCAAAGCATAGAATCCCGTCACAAAAATCTCTCTCTTGTGACACAAAATTATTGTCCATAAAATCGATGAATGTGACGAACCATTGTTTTGTCTTTGTTTGTTCAACTGTTCTAAAAATGACAAATAACAACTATCTGCTCGGTCAGACACCCGTAACTTCGGAATATCTTCATCCTGAAGTGTTTTTTCTTGTCCCCTTTTCATCAATGGATTCAACCACCAAAACGACATGTTACTAAAAAATCCAGCTTTAGCAAATGGGGTTACATGATCAGCCTCATGGGGCTGTCCATTTAAAGGGACATAAAGGCTTTCAACAATAACAGTGTCATTATCTTCACACTTAGAAGCTTTGTATGTGCATAACAACAGTAGTGTTCCTAAAAAAGTTAGAACATCTAAAGCTTCCTTGAGGAAAAATTCTCTGTTCCCAATTGCATAAGACATGGATAAAGCACATAAAACACTAGAAACAATGAATATGAGAATAGAAAACAACCACAACCATGCTCTTGAAAGTTGTTTTATATGAAGACTTATAGTTAAACTTACTAACAATAATGTGAATCCTTGAAAGAGTTCTAGTAACCACAAGTTAAGAGGAAAAGCTTTGTGGGTTTTTCTTAAATTCTCCTCTAAAACCCAAATTCCTAAGCATAAATGCAATAACCCAATAGAGGCATTGGTTAGGTTAGTGCTTTCCCCACACCCCCTACTTATTCACACCCCATAAAAATTTTATTTCCAAAATTACCCCCTTTAAAAAAACAAAATAACCCACACCCCCTCCCCTTCTCTCACTCTCCTCGTCTCTCATTCCCTCCTCCCTTGAACCCTAAACCCTCTTTCTCTCTCACTCACCTTCTCTCAACTCACTCAATCTCACCCAATCTCTCACTCAATCTTCTCCACCAACACTCTCAAGAGTTCTTTGGGTTATTTTCTACTCCTCACACGTCTCTAATCGTTCCATTTTCTTCAAGGTATGCCTCTCCCCTACGCTCCATTACGGTTTTTTTTTTTTCGAAACGCAGAATTGTTCGGAGTGAGTCCATCGAACACGTGAAAAGCGAAGGTGTTCGAATGAGGTTGTCTGAACACCGTTCGAGCAACCTCATTCGAACCGTTGTAAGTTGAACAGGATTTAATATTGGATAAGAACAGAAATTAAAAACACAAATTGCAAAAATACAAGGATAGGAAATTTAAAAGCGAAACGACGGGAAAACAAAATACAATCTAGTTCTACGGCGGATTTCTTAGACATGATTCTCGTGTTTCGACGAACAATTCGAGATAAGGTTCAATGAAACCTTGGAATTCTTCATGTTTCTCAAACATTTGACGAACGTCTTCGTCATTCTTGATAGGCTTAAGGCACTTCCGAATACGACGTGGGTTCCAAATTTACGGCGTAGGGGATTCACATTCGATTTTTTTAATTTCTTCTTTGAACACCATCTAGTTTCACATTTTTTATCGCTTTTTCTTTCAATTCTCGCGAATGTGATGTTGTTCTTAAGCTCGAAATTTTTAGTTTTTGATTCACGACTATGAATCAAGCGGACTGTAATGGTCGCCCCGAAGACATTAGTCATCTCATACTCAACTTTACAGAGTGCGTAAGTATGGGTTGTTGTGGTGCGGGTGGTGGTGGTTGAAGAAGATGCATGACCTCTTCTCGCGGTTCGTATTGTGTCCACGCACAACTCTAAGATCCGCCGCCCCATCGGAACGTTAGCTAGATGTTCCATCATTGCGCGGACGTCGTCGTCATTTCGGATCTCCATGACTGAATACTGGACAGTCCCATCATCTCTACAATTGAACTTTTTGAAACGTATACGCTCCACGTCTTTACGCCACGCTCCCTCTGGACGAATCTTCCTCTCAGCCTCTCGCAAATTTGAATATCTTACTGGACTCCAAAAGGGTCTTGATGAAGACTTTAGGATCATGATGAATGACAACATAATCAACATTAACACATCAAAGAAAATGACCAACTTGAAATAATAACAGGAAGGATTTTCTCCAGTCTCAGAAGAACAACTAGAGTCCCCACAAATCATGCTCCAAAAATCATCCATCTTCTTTTTAGCTTCTCTTTTGAGCTCAAACTTTGTAACACAAAGGTAAACATAATCATGTATTTATTGAAGAAACTTTCACCTAAGACTTGAATAATGCTCGATCAATTAGTAAAGTAAGCAACCCCATTGGCCTCTAACTACCAACACTACGCCAGCGTACAAGCTTTGTCAGCGTTTTTTTTGGGCATTGGTAGCGTTTTAAAACGCTAGAGAAGCTGGCGCTACTAATGCGTACACCCCATTAGTAGCGTTTTAAGAAACGCTAGCCATTTACCCAGCGTGTTTTAGACATACGTAGCGTTTTATATAAAACGCTAGCCATTGACCAGCGCCTTTTTACAATTCCTAGCGTTTTCCGAAAACGCTAGGGATCCCATAGCTCATTTTACTACCATTCCTAGCGTTTTAAATAAAACGCTAGGGATCAACTAGCGCGTGTTTACCATTCCTAGCGTTTTCAGTAAAACGCTAGGAATGCTAGTAAAAGGTGCTATAGCATTCCTAGCGTTTTATATAAAAGCGCTAGGGATCTTGTAGCACCTTTTTACTAGCATTCCTAGCGTTCTATATAAGCGCTAGGGATGCTTATAGCATTCCTAGCGTTTTATATAAAACGCTAGGGATGCTATAGCACCTTTATTAGGCATTCCTAGCGCGTAAAAGCGCTAGGGATCCTCTAGCTCCTCTTTACAATTCCTAGCGTTTTATCTTTAAAACGCTAGGTATTGAATGAATTTTTAACTTCATTTCTAGCGTTTTCACTCTAAAACGCTACCTATTGACTGAATTTTTTTAAATATTTTTTTATTTTGGTTTGTTCTCCATTTTAATTACAACCTATAAATTCATTCCTTCCAACAAAATTCAGAAAATACATTCCAATCCAATATCATTCAAACAAAATTCATTCAACAAAATTCATTCAACAAAATTCATCAAATATTTCCAATCCAATATCATTCTAAGAATACAATATATACAACAACTAACTACAATATATACAACATAAATAATAACTAAACTATTATGAATCTCAAAACTTGCTACAAAAAGCTAGAAACATAATGGCACCACTCCCCTCTACTCTTTGTAAGTTCTTCAACAGAGTAATTGGATTTTTTTGAAAGTGGGAAAATCATGAAAATAAAATGAAATAAAATTAGAATTAAAATGTTTATTAAATTTGAGTAAGTATTATAATATCAATATAAAAAGAAATCTAAGTAGTTACCTTGGTTGGGATTGTTACTTTGTCATGAGTGATAATCTCCTTCATAAACCTCATAACATAGTACCCACAATCATTGCTATTTGGTTGTTTAGGACACTACAAAGCAAAAGATTATAACTTAATTGTCACATTTTTATGACCAAAAATCAATTAAAATTATAAGAATGATTCTTAAAAAGCTTACGATTATGGGTAGCCATCTTGTTTTACTTGTAGATAATCCCAAGTATTCTTTCAAAGCAATCGTAACGTCATACATATATATATATATAACGTTAAGTTGAACAAAATACATATATTAAATTATACAAATTAAAATGAGAGGGTTACACATACACACCTCTCAACCGATTCTCTGAAGTCTTTAGAGACGTTGTAATGGCCTTGAAGTGAATCCGGATAATAGACAACATTGTGCTTAGGGTTTATTGCAAAGAGTACCCAATGTTGCCTGCAAGTAAATGAAGAACGAATGAGTACACATTAATTTACACTATAATACAATCCTCAAAATAATTAAACAAGTGATTGAAGACTAAATTTCTCACCCATTATTGAGTGGTGCCAAAAATAAAGAGTCGCCCTTCAAATGTTTGGCTTCCATGAAGCGTGAATGGATATAACTTTGTACTTCACTCTTTATAGTCTTAATGCGTTCCTCTGTGTTACCTTTATGAAACACAACTATACAAGCCGGACACAAGAAGAAATACTTACGTGTCCGTGAGAAAAAGGACAGTAAGACGATTGTACAAAAACCTATAAATAATATATATACAACTTTTGATCCTCATATATATATATACTCTAATATATACTCTAATATAAACAACTATTGTGTACAAATAATTTAATACATACCTCTGGTATACTCTGATATCAGTGGCAGTGGCCCAATCCATCTCAACTATAGCTTTCATATCCTCGATGTTGATCATTACCAACTGTTCCAGGCCCACAATGGTATCGGGCGGTAAAAAAATCGAGTCGTCCTGGTTCATTTTTTGAATGTGGACCTTTAGAGAATCGATGTAGTTCTGGAATTCATCATTGGGAAATTGACCAACATGTTGGACTGGCTGTATAGAAGATGGTCGGGAGAGTTTGGTAGTGGAAGGGGAAGGTTGGGAGACTTTCATGGAAGGGGAAGGTCGGGACACATGGGGTACCTAGTATATATTAAAAAAATGATTAATTAGCTAGTTAGTTAACACACATTATAGTCATTTAATTATTAACAAAAATATTGTCACTTACAACGACAAGTTGTTCAGGCCATGCCACAAAAGTACTAAGCGCTTGATCCACAGTAAATATATCCGCATTAGCAATTGGAACAGGCAATGGTGCAGACCCCTCTATTGAATAGTCTACCCTAACTCTCAAATGGTTTTCAGGCATGGCCTGATTGTGCAGTGTGGCACTCAATTGGTTACATATCAAACCCACTGCAACCTTTCGATGTGGGTTTGCAATATATAGCTCACACTCACGATTATCCTAAATCAATTATAAAGAAAAATAAATATACATGATAATTTTATCAAATACAATTGTACAAAAAACAGGTCGAGTTTTGGTAAAAACCTGTGTTGAAGGGATGGTGCAGCTATCTCGGGCGCTATGGGGGGTGCAGCAGGGCTCAATAGGTTCAGCAGGGGGTGGTGCGAAGCAGGGATGGTGCACCAATCCTTTGTGCCAAGAGCTGCTTAAACATCTCTCTCTCTTCCATTAGCACAAAGAACATTCTTGGATAGCTCGTCATACTTTTCCGCCATGACTTTACAATCCCGCACCCCTTGCTTTGGCTCTTCTTTGGCCCAAACACAGTTGTCGGAGGAATCCCATATCCATAACCTCTAATCCGACCCTGTCTCTCTTCCCTTCCCAAGGCACGAGCAAGGACATCTTGGTGACCATCACAATCTGTTAAATCTCCTTGTGATACAGATTGTGATATGCTTTATTTGATGCACAAACATAAATAACGGATAAAATTAATAAACAAGTGTCAAGTGAAATTTAATCGACAATAAAAAATATGTCCACATGTCAAAAAAAATCGAGTAACGGATAAAAATAATAAACAAGTGTCAAAGAAATTTAATCGAGAATAAAAAATATGTCCACGTGTCAAAAAAAATCGAGTAACGGATAGAAATAATAAACAAGTGTCAGCGAAATTTAATCGACAATAAAAATATGTTCACGTGTCAAAAAAATCGAGTAACGGATTAAAAAAATACTTACAATTTTGTCCTTGACCTCCTTAGTTTTCGGATCCACAATCTCCCCATCCTTGTTTTGTCGGGCCTCTAACCGGACAATCGCATGCGATCGAGGATTCTTGAGTTGGATCTTTCCTCTTCCATAACTATTTAAGTTTAATAATTGTTAATCAACTGTAAATTAAAAGATTCATTAAATCATAATAAATTAAACTAATTTCTTACCAATCTTTCTTCGAGAATTTGATATCCACTAGAACCTCCTCTATAAGGGTACTCGGGATTAGAAGCTCTTTCTGTTAGACTAAAGAATAACCTTAGAGGGGGGGGTGAATAAGGTTTTTGGCCAAAATAGAATTCTTTAATAACTTTCAGAAAACAGTTTGATTTGCTAGTTTAAAAATAATTGCGGAAAAGGTATTTCAACTAGCTAGTTTGCGCAAGCCTGTTTAAAAGAAATAATAATCAAAATGCACTCCTCAATATAGATACAAGAACGCTAAAGGTCAGTAAGTATTCATATAAATAAAGTGCATAAAAGATAAATAAAGAGATAGGGATAGAAGTACACCGCGATATAGCGAGGTTCGGATTGAAGTCCTACTCCTCGGCCTCGGCTTTTCAACCTTCGGACTTTGGGAGCGATAACCTTTATAATAGAGAATGTTTTACAACGCACACCCACGTTACAAACACTTCAATCCTCTCAATCTCCCGATTGAGAACCCGAGCTCCCGCCTAGGATTTCAAGCGATCCGAACTCCCGAACGAATCACCCAAGAAACCTATCTCGGATTTCAACACAATAAACAACACCAAGTGAAGTAAAGTATACAAATCAAACTATGATCAAATCACCCACGTTAGTATAACACTTGCAATATGAGAGAGATGATAATCCAATACCAACTTAATAAACCACAACTTCTTTAATAAGAGAGTAAAATAGTTTTATACGAAACAATTTGTGGTTTTTTTTTTTTTTTTTTTTTTTTTTTTTGAAGTAAACTCAATGCAAGTCCAGCAAGTGTGACTAACTAATTTGACAAAGCTTCTCTTTTCTTTTAAATGGATATTTTATAAAAACAAAGATTCAATCGTTTAGGATTTGGTTTTCGCAAAATAAGATTACGCACAATAAGAAAAGATTTAGCACTAAGATATTTCCAATTTTTTCTCAAGAAGATAAACACAATATAATCTTGAATAAGGGCTGTATCTCTCAAGATATGATACTCAAAAATAATCAACAAAAATTCAATTTAGGCTTCTCTATTCTTTTCCAAAAAATCGCAAACACACAAGACTAGGGTTTAGGATGTTTTGCAAAAATTGAACTTCACAACAAACCAGATTTTTGCACTTTGATTTTTCTCTTTTCAATCACATATAATTCGCAAATATGAATAAGAAAGGATAAGGTAATTTTCCACTAAAAATTCGCACAAGAAGAAAAGATTTAGGTTAGGGTTTCCTTTTTCCAAAACTATAATCGCATAAGATAATAGGATAGGATTAGGAACAATATGCGAATTGAAAAAGTGTATTCAATATTGGAAAAGGATTTTCGAAAATTTAAAAAAAGAGTTTTCAAGATAATCACAAGTAATATGGCTGCACAAGATAATGAAAGGATCTTACTTGATGCGCAAAAGAAGGGGATTATGAAGCACAAACCGAAGATGATTTTGGAACCACTTCCTTTCGCAAGATGATGATGAAAACGCAGCACAATAGACTTTTGATATCAACACACTTTTAGCAAGGAGAAGAAGGAAAAGATAGAACAAAGGTTTGATATTTTTCTTCTCTCAAAATCGCATGCACAAGGGATTTTTTTTTTTTCTCTCAAACTCGCAAGATGATGATGAAAACGGCTAGGGTTTGCTTGAGAGAGAGTTTTCGGCTGAATGAGTAATTTGGAGAGTGTGTTGGTGTGTTGGAAAAAACCTAAGAGAAGCCTTTTATGTGTTGCGTAAAAAGACACAAAAGACCTTGCAATGTTGCGCATTTTTGATGCTCTCATGAGCCAAAAATAATTTTTCCAAAACATTTTTCAAAACAATTTTTAGAGAAGCAATTTTCTAAAATCAATTTTAATATTGGCCATCATCTCTCAATTTGCTAATGTTATAAAAGCGTGAGTAAAATGACCTTACATATGTCCTACGTAAAGCGGCATGCAACTTCAAGACTTGAGCGACTTCGTCTCCGATCTTCTATAACTTCAAGATAAATTCCGATACGCTCTTGTTCATCGCCTTACGCTTTCATTTAGTCCTGCACTTAAACTCAAATAAATCATCAGTAGAATTGTAATTTGTTATCATACAAAACAAGGAGTGTTTGCCCTTGGCTCAACAAACTCCCCCTTTTTGATGATAACAAATTACATTATCTAAAGGGAGGCGAAAGACAAGATACACATAGCATGCGCTCCCCAAGCATAAGCATAAATAAAAGTGCAAAAAAAAGAATAAACACATAGCACATATACTCATATAATTTTTCATATAACACATATAATTTCTCCCCTTTGTTTTCATCAAAAAGGGACCACATAGCACATAATCACAAACTAGAAAGATCAAGCATACCTAGCTCTCTTCGGATTTTACAAAATTGAGCTTCGGCTAAAGGTTTTGTGAAGATGTCCGCTAGTTGGTCATCAGTGCCTACAAATTTTAATTCTATGCTCCCCCTAGAAACATGATCTCTAATAAAGTGATGTCTAATCTCAATATGTTTCGTCCTAGAGTGTTGGATGGGGTTCTTAGCAATATTAATAATAGCTTTGGTATTATCACATAAAACAGGCACATTATCATACAATGGACCAAAATCTTCTAAAGTTTGTTTCATCCACGTAACTTGTGCGACGCAATTCCCGGCCGCCACATATTCGGGCCGGCGGTGGATAAAGCAACACTTATCGCGCTTCTTACTAGACCAAGAAGTTAAACAAGGACCTAAGAAATGACAAGTTCCACTAGTACTTT
The DNA here is from genome assembly GCA_020916435.1 of Oxytropis ochrocephala. Lineage (NCBI taxonomy): Eukaryota > Viridiplantae > Streptophyta > Magnoliopsida > Fabales > Fabaceae > Oxytropis > Oxytropis ochrocephala. The sequence goes on from CM037095.1 coordinate 54,647,493, forward strand.
TTCTATCTAAGGTACAACCAACCAGCAAAATCAAGATCGGAAAATCCGACCAAATCAAAGTGACTCGATTTTGGTACCACAATCCAAAATCGTGGTTCCCTTCACATATCTAAGAATCCGTTTCTGACTTTGAAATGTGATTCTTTTGGACATGCTTGAAATCGAGCACACAGGCATACTGAGAATACATAATATCAGTCGGGAAGCGATTAAATATAAAAGACTACCGATCATACCTCGATACATTGTTTCATTTACGGTTTACCTTGTTCATCCTTGTCTAATTTTGTAGCGGTTGCCATTGGAGTGCCAATTGTCTTTGCATCACTCATGCCAAATTTCTTGAGTAGTTCTTTTGAGAATTTGCTTTGACTTATGAATATTCCCTCTTTCATTTGTTTCACTTGGAGTCCCAAAAAGAAGTTTAGTTCACCCATCATGCTCATTTCAAACTCACTAGTCATCATGTCGAAAACTCCTTGCACAATTCATCATTAGTAGATCCAAAAATAATATCATCAACATAGATTTGAACTACAATGAGATGTTTGCCTTTGGTTTTAAGGAATAAGGTAGAATCAAGCTTACCCTTTTTGAAACCATTTGCAATTAAATGTTTGCTTAATCTCTCATACCAAGCTCACAGGGGCTTGTTTTAATCCATAAAGGGCTTTGTCAAGTTTAAAAACATGATTTGGATTTTTAAAATCTTCAAAACCAGGGGGTTGTTTTACATATACTTCCTCTTCTAAAAATCCATTGAGGAAGGCACTTTTGACGTCCATTTGGTGTAGTTTGAAATCCATATGGCTAGCAAAGGCTAGTATAATACGAATGGATTCCAATCTAGCCACCGAGCAAAAGTTTCTTCAAAATCCACCCCTTCAATTTGATTATAACCTTGAACAACTAAACGACTTTTGTTCAATAAAATAACACCGTTTTCATCAAGTTTGTTGCGAAAAACCCATTTAGTTCCAATAACAGTTCTATCAAGCGAGTTTTTCGACTAAATGCCAAACTTTGTTTCGTTCAAATTGTTCAAGTTCTTTTTGCATTGACACAACCCATTACGGATCACCTAGAGCCTCTTTTTATGTTACTAGGAACTATTTGAGAGACATAAGCACTATGAAAGCATAAAAGATTAAGAGAAGAGCGAGTTGTTACCCCCTTTGATGGACTACCAATAATTTGCTCCATGGGATGATCTCGAACCGATTTCCAAGCTTTAGGCAAGTCATCATGTGTTCTTCCATGGAGATGATCATTAGTGTCTTGGGGCTCGTTCCAATTCAGCTATTTCTTGAGGTTCTACTTCCACCTCCTTTTCTTTGGCACTTTCTTTGTTAGGTTCGGGCATTCTGCTTTTGTCAACTTCGACAACTTCATCTTCATCATCAACTTTCTTAGCAAAGGGGTTGGTCTCATCAAAAGAAACATGAATAGATTCTTGCATACATTTATCAACTTTGTTATAAACAATATAAGCTCTACTATGACTAGAATAACCCATAAAAATACCTTGATTGATTTTGCATCAAACTTACCCAACTTGTCCTTTGTGTTTAAAATATAGCACTTACTTCCAAAAACTTTGAAGTATGAAATGTTTGGAGCTCTACCATTCCACAATTCATAGGGCGTCTTGTTGAGAGAAGGCCTTAGATAAACTCGGTTTAGCACATGGCATGCTGTATCAACTGCGTGACCCCAAAAATATTTAGGAAGATTGTGCTCATTTAGCATTGTTCTACACATCTCTTGTATGGTCCTGTTTTTCCTTTCCACCACGCCATTTTGTTGAGGAGTCCTTGAGCTGAAAAGTTGTGATGAATACCATGCTTTTCACACCAAGATTTGAATGAAGAGTTTTCGTACTCTCCTCCATGATCGCTTCTTATTTCTTTGATAGCTAAGTTCTTCTCATTTTGTAATTTTCTGCACAGCTTAGCAAACTCGTTAAAAGCATCACTTTTATTAGCAAGTAAAATAGCCCAAGTATATCTAGAATAATCATCAACAATTACGAACACATACTTGGCTCCACCTAGACTTACAACATCAATTTCACCAAATAAATCAAGATGTAACAATTCAAGCACATTTTTGGTAGAGATAACGAGTTTTGATTTGAAAGAGGTTTTATGCATCTTACCTAATTGACATGCGTCACATAGCTGTCCTTTTTCATACTTAAGCTTAGGTAGACCTCTAACATGTTCATTTGCACATAATTTAGATAAAAGTTCCATGCTAGCATGTCCTAAGCGTCTATGCCACAAGTCAACATCATCAAGTAAAGAAGGCATGCATACTATATCATCACTAACATTGTCAAAATCAACATAGTAGACATTGTTTTCACGAAAGCCGACAATTTTAAAGTTAGAAGCTTCATGAATAATAAGGCATTTAGTTTTTGAAAAGTAAACATCAAAGTCATTATCACATAGTTGACTTACACTTAATAAATTGAATTTAACACCTTCAACTAATAAAGCATTTTTAATTTTGATTGTGTTTTCCTTACCCACACAACCTTTACCTATTACGCGAAAGCGGTTTCATTGTTGGCGAACTTCACAGAACCACTAGCTTTGTTGCTTAACTTCAAGAATAGTGAAGCATCACCAGTCATATGTCTTGAGCAACCACTGTCTACCATCCATACATTACCCTTTTTGGATAGTCTACGCATCTGCAAAAGAAAAATCAAACACTAGTGCGAGGTACCCAAATTTTGTTGGGTCCATGGGGTGAGTTCTCAAGGGGTTTGCTTTCACAATCCACCTTGGTTTCTTGCTAGCTGGTATAAGAGTACCAAGCTCACATAATTTGCGAATAGGGCATTTTAGAGTACTATGATTTCCTTTTTGACAATAAGTGCAAGAGAATGGACTAGGTGTCTTGCTTGAAGAAAGCGACTACAAATACCATATCCCTTTTTAAATTTGAGGAGCTAGACTCACCTTTGTAACCAATACCTCTCCTACCAAGTATATTCATGTTGAGAGTGAAGTAACTTGGTTAAGGTGTTTTCACCAACCTCAAATTTTTCAATGATTCTTTTAAATTCACATTTTCAACCTTGATTTTTTCAAAAATTTGTTTAAGTTCAAGAAACTCAAGGTTGAAGGGTTTGGCATTTTTAGCTCATTTTTCAATTTAGCTACTTCATTCTCAAGAGTCTTGATTTGAGTAGTCATGCTTTTGTTGCTCTCTTTCAGATTCTTAGATTTTATCAAAAGATTTTCATGTTTACAATAAAGAGCTTCAAAAGCTTCATTCAAATCTTGATAACTACTTTCATCATCACAAGAATCATCGAGAATCGAGAAAAGAATGGTTAGAGTTTGTTACCTTTGACGAGTCACTTGCCATGAGACAAGCTAGCTTTGAAGCGATTACTTCATCATCTACTTCATCATCCATCGCTTAGATTATCCCAAGTATCATCGGGAGAATAATCATTGCAAGACCAACAACATTAGCAACTTCTTCTTCTTCTTCTGCATTTCACCCTCGGTTTTGATGTCATCCGGGTAGCCTTCATTGCTTTCTTCTTTGGGTATTTATTCTTTAACTTAGGACAATTTACTTTGAGATGACTGGTTTGTTGCATTCAAAACATCTTGGTTGGTCGTCTTCTTTCTCATGATTTGTTGCCTTTGTTATACCCGGATTTCTTGGAATAATCACCTTTCTTAAACTTGTTGAACTTCATGAATTTTTTAAATTTTCTAGCAAGCATAACCATGTCTTCTTCATCGGACTCATCTTCCGATTCAACCACTTTCTTACCCGACTTAGAACTTTTCGCAGCCTACAAGAGCAAGAGATTTCTTTTCTTTTACCGCTTCTTTGTCTTGATTTTTCTTAGCACCCAATACTACTTCAAATGCTAGAAGAGACCCAATTAAATCTTGGTAGGTAGAGTACCAATATCCTTAACCGGTGATAGCACATGTCTTGGGAAAAAGTCACCATCAATGAGGCAAGTATCTTTCCATTCAAATCCTTTGTAGAATACCTTTTACCAAGTGCTCTCAAGTTGTTAACAATTAAGTTCAGCCTCGGTGCATGGCAAAGAAATGGGATTTCACCTTCCTTCATCTTGAAAGCCTCATACTCAGAAGTAAGAACTCGGATTTTTGTATCTTTGACTTGGCTTGTACCTACATGAGTAGCTTCTAAACAATCCCAGATTTCCTTAGCAGTCTGACAACCTTTTACCCTACCATATTCTTCTTCACACAGAGCAAGGTGTAGAATGTTCATTGCTTTGGCATTCAATGAGATTTTGTCAAGTTCGGACTTCCTCAATTCACTTAGCTCAATAGTGTATATGTCTTCAATGGGAACTTCTTGACTTTACCGGTTGCTTTAGTAGAATCACTGTCAACTGCATCACCTGGTTTTGTAATCTTGATTTTCATAGGAGTGAGCGGTCCATCTACAATGATCCTCCACAGTGTGAAATCTATAGCCTGCACATGACATTTCATTCGACTACTCCAGTAGTCGTAGTTAGTTCCATCAAATAAAGGTGGCCTATTAAAAGACATACCCTCTTTAATAAAAGAACCCATGATCAGAAAAATGCGAGATGTTAAGCTCTATATGCAGTTTCCTGCTTTGATACCACTTGTTAGACTAAAGAATAACCTTAGAGGGGGGGGTGAATAAGGTTTTTGGCCAAAATAGAATTCTTTAATAACTTTCAGAAAACAGTTTGATTTGCTAGTTTAAAAATAATTGCGGAAAAGGTATTTCAACTAGCTAGTTTCATGCAAGCCTGTTTAAAAGAAATAATAATCAAAATGCACTCCTCAATATAGATACAAGAACGCTAAAGGTCAGTAAGTATTCATATAAATAAAGTGCATAAAAGATAAATAAAGAGATAGGGATAGAAGTACACCGCGATATAGCGAGGTTCGGATTGAAGTCCTACTCCTCGGCCTCCGGCTTTTCAACCTTCGGACTTTGGGAGCGATAACCTTTATAATAGAGAATGTTTTACAACGCACACCCACGTTACAAACACTTCAATCCTCTCAATCTCCCGATTGAGAACCCGAGCTCCCGCCTAGGATTTCAAACGATCCGAACTCCCGAACGAATCACCCAAGAAACCTATCTCGAGATTTCAACACAATAAACAACACCAAGTGAAGTAAAGTATACAAATCAAACTATGATCAAATCACCCACGTTAGTATAACACTTGCAATATGAGAGAGATGATAATCCAATACCAACTTAATAAACCACAACTTCTTTAATAAGAGAGTAAAATAGTTTTATACCGAAACAATTTGTGGCAAGGATTTTTTTTTTTTTTTTTTTTTTTTTGAAGTAAACTCAATGCAAGTCCAGCAAGTGTGACTAACTAATTTGACAAAGCTTCTCTTTTCTTTTAAATGGATATTTCGCAAAAACAAAGATTCAATCGTTTAGGATTTGGTTTTTCGCAAAATAAGATTACGCACAATAAGAAAAGATTTAGCACTAAGATATTTCCAATTTTTTCTCAAGAAGATAAACACAATATAATACTGAATAAGGGCTGTATCTCTCAAGATATGATACTCAAAAATAATCAACAAAAATTCAATTTAGGCTTCTCTATTCTTTTCCAAAAAATCGCAAACACACAAGACTAGGGTTTAGGATGTTTCGCAAAAATTGAACTTCACAACAAACCAGATTTTTGCACTTTGATTTTCTCTTTTCAATCACATATAATTCGCAAATATGAATAAGAAAGGATAAGGTAATTTTCCACTAAAAAAATTCGCACAAGAAGAAAAGATTTAGGTTAGGGTTTCCTTTTTCCAAAACTATAATCGCATAAGATAATAGGATAGGATTAGGAACAATATGCGAATTGAAAAAGTGTATTCAATATTGGAAAAGGATTTTCGAAAATTTAAAAAAAGAGTTTTCAAGATAATCACAAGTAATATGGCTGCACAAGATAATGAAAGGATCTTACTTGATGCGCAAAAGAAGGGGATTATGAAGCACAAACCGAAGATGATTTTGGAACCACTTCCTTTCGCAAGATGATGATGAAAACGCAGCACAATAGACTTTTGATATCAACACACTTTTAGCAAGGGAGAAGAAGGAAAAGATAGAACAAAGGTTTGATATTTTTCTTCTCTCAAAATCGCATGCACAAGGGATTTTTTTTTTCTTTCTCTCAAACTCGCAAGATGATGATGAAAAACGGCTAGGGTTTGCTTGAGAGAGAGTTTTCGGCTGAATGAGTAATTTGGAGAGTGTGTTGGTGTGTTGGAAAAAACCTAAGAGAAGCCTTTTATGTGTTGCGTAAAAAAGACACAAAAGACCTTGCAATGTTGCGCATTTTTTGATGCTCTCATGAGCCAAAAATAATTTTTCCAAAACATTTTTCAAAACAATTTTTAGAGAAGCAATTTTCTAAAATCAATTTTAATATTGGCCATCATCTCTCAATTTGCTAATGTTATAAAAGCGTGAGTAAAATGACCTTACATATGTCCTACGTAAAGCGGCATGCAACTTCAAGACTTGAGCGACTTCGTCTCCGATCTTCTATAACTTCAAGATAAATTCCGATACGCTCTTGTTCATCGCCTTACGCTTTCATTTAGTCCTGCACTTAAACTCAAATAAATCATCAGTAGAATTGTAATTTGTTATCATACAAAACAAGGAGTGTTTGCCCTTGGCTCAACACTTTCTTTATTCGCTTTGCTCTTTTTCTATTTAAAAAGATACTACTACATTAATGAATGATATCTACTTGTGAAATATATATATAACTTAAATAATTAATATACTAACCAGGAAATCCGGATCTGTAGTGCGTATATCTACAAATTTGGTCCATTCCTCCTTAGTTATAATTCCCGCATACTGATCTTTGGAGGCTCTGTCGATGGTCCCATCGGGACGTTTGAGATACTTTTTCCCCACATCGATTACGTAAGCCCTATGCAACCTTCCCGCTTCCTTGAAGATTCAATCTCTTGGGACTCATCGACATCAAAGTGTTTCTAGTTATACATAAAAATGGATTAAATAAATATAACTAAAAATCACTAAATAAGATTATTAAAGAGGTCTAAAATTATATACTGTATTAAGTCCCAAAAATCATCTTTCGGTTTAGGCAAAACTCGATTATCTTTCTCATTCCAACTTTTAATTGAAATTGGAAAGATTTGCTTCACCTTAGTACCAATAAAGCTAATTAAATTTGTGCCGTTGTCTCCAATTGGCAAACCTTTAACACTCCATCGGACCTTAAATAATTAAATCATTAAATAATTAGATAACTTGGAAAGGTAGAGAACAACATTAATAATTAGTAATTAACTTACCTTATATTTCTCGTGTCCTTTACTTATCCGATTGGCGATATTCTTTTTCGATGTAATTCCTCGGGAGTGAACTTCTTTGTGTTTCTATCACCCCCATCACCACCACGACTACTATCGTGATCACTATGTGATGCCATCCGACTTGCAATCACCCAAATGAATAAGACTCGGTGAGTTTTAGCTTTCTAATTGTTTAGAACCAACAAACACTTAACAAAATATAGAAGAAGCCATGCACAAAGTGTGATCAAAGCCATGCACTAAGTAACCTAGAGTAAACATACATAGAGTAAACCTAGAGTAACCTAGAAGCCATGTACGGACTAGTATCAAGAGTTCATCTTTTGTTCAAAATGCCAATAACAGAACATTGTTATAACTAACATGCACTAAGTAACCTAGAGTAAACCTAGAGTAAGAGTAACCTAGAAGCCATGTACGGACTAGTATCAAGAGTTCATCTTTTGTTCAAAATGCCAATAATGAGAACATTGTTATAACTAACATGCACTAAGTAACCTAGAGTAAACCTAGAGTAAGAGTAACCTAGTATCAAATCTTTTGTTCAATAACAGAACATTGTTATAACTAACATGCAAGCAGTGGCAATCTATGTACAATACAATCAGGAGAAAAAAGAAAATCCATACCTGAGAAATGTGCGTGGAGATGAGCGAAAATGGGTAACCGGTTGTGCGTGGAGATGAAAGAAATGGGTAAACTGGGTTGTGCGTGGAGATGAGCGAAATGTGCAACGGTGATGAGCGAAGATGAGCGAAGAGGTACGATGAAGCGAAGATGAGCGAAGATGAGTTCGGGTTGTTCGTGGAGAAAAGTTAGGTAGATGAGTTCTGGGTTGTACGTGAGACGTGAGTGTGTGAGGGAGATGAGAGGTCGCGCCTTGTAAAAATTTTAATAGCATTCCTAGCGTTTTTACATAAAACGCTAGGGATCAACTAGCGCGTGTTTACCATTCCTAGCGTTTTTAAGAAAAGCGCTAGGAATGCTAGTAAAGGTGCTATAGCATTCCTAGCGTCAGAAAACGCTAGGATGCTATAGCACACTTTTACTAGCATTCCTAGCGTTTTATGTAAAACGCTAGGGATACTATAGCACCTTTTACTAGCATTCCTAGCGTTTTATGTAAAGCGCTGAGGATCAACTAGCGGCGTGTTTACCATTCCTAGCTGCCAAGAAAACGCTAGGAATGCTAAAAAAGGTGCTATAGCATTCCTAGCGTTTTCTTTAAAAGCGCTAGGATGCTATAGCACCTTTACTAGCATCCCTAGCGTTTTATGTAAAGCGCTAGGGATGCTATAGCACCTTTATTAGCATTCCTAGCGTTTTCTGAAACGCTAGGGATCCTCTAGCTCCTCTTTACAATTCCTAGCGTTTTAACTTTAAAACGCTAGGTATTGAATGAATTTTTTAACTTCATTTCTAGCGTTTTCACTCTAAAACGCTACCTATTGACTGATTTTTTTTTTAATTATTTTTTTTATTTTTGTTTATTCTCCCTTTTAATTACAACCTATTAATTCATTCCTTCAAAGCCAAAATTCATCAAATATCATTCCAACAAAATTCAGCCAATATCATTACAATCCAATATATAGATACACACAAAATTCAACCTATTAATAGATATTTTTGTTTACAAATCATACAACATAATAAGTAACTTACATTATGAAACTCAAAAGTAGCTACAAATTAAAGCTATACCATATATGACTACTGTCTTGACCACTAGATCTCATGATCACTAAGTGATGCCATCTGACCTGCAATATAACATAATCCATGTTATTGTTAAATTTACAAAAACAATATAATAATTATCTATTAATAAAAAATAACGAGAAATCATTAAGTCTATATTACCTTTTCCTTTTCCTAGATAAAATTTTGTTTGCAATTCGCGTCTTGGTTTTTTTTTCCGACGAATAAAAATTCCATCATTATGATCTTTTCTAAAATATACAACATCCTCTATAGAAGTATTTTCCCCTATTATTGGTTCTGATGTTCAAGAACGGGTCGTCCTCAACACCAACATCATCGGGTGCTTCATCATCATCGTTGTTATACACAAATTTTTTGTCATCAATAGAACAATAGACCAATTGATATTAAACTGGATCAGTGACATAAAACACTTGTTGAGCTTGCGATGCTAAAATAAAAGGTTCATCTTTATATCCTAACTTGTTGAAATTCACCCGCATGAACCCTAATTCATCAATCAGAAACCAAGATTATTGTCAACCCATTCACATTTGAACACGGGCTCTGAAACATATTGTAATCCAACTCCCATATGTGTTCAATGAAGCCAAAGTAAGACATATTCGCATATATGGGATTTCTATCTTTGCAATTGGATGCATGCATAGAATGAGCTACAAGAGTCACCCCACTATTTTGCATTTTACTCGATCATCTTGTTCTTTTGTATAGAAAGTGCACTCGTTCATTAGATATAGTTGTTGTAAGAGAAGACATGTATATTTGGACCTTTTGCTAACCATCTCAATCTTTTTGAAATCGAAGTAGGATTCGAAACACACTCACCATCAATGTGATGTTTTAGCCACACTATGAAACTCCTATTGTGTTCTTTTGCTAACCAAACTTGCTTCTTTCCAGGGAATTGACTCTTAAGAATCTCCTTGTGCTTGGCAACATATGAATCAACCTCACTATCATTGTGAAGAACGTGCAAGTGTGCTTGCTCTAGTTCTTTCCTTGATACCATCACTAATTTATTTCTGTCATCCCTTTACTAATCCTTCCTGCATGACGAGACCTTGGCAGTCCCACAGAATATTCAAGACTAGATAGATAGGCAGTGCAGAACTCAACAGCTTCTTCAACTATGTAGCGCTCAACAATACAACCCTCGGGTCGTGATCGGTTTTTCACATATCCTTTTAATATCTTCATGTAACGCTCAAACGGATACATCCATCTCATGTAACATGGGCCACACAATTGTGTCTCTCTAACCAGATGAACTATTAGATGAATCATTATGTCAAAAAAGGAAGGTGGGAAATACATCTCAAGCTCACACAAAGTGATGATAATTTCTCTTTGCAATGTTGGCAACTTTCAGTGGTCAATCACTCTACTACAAATCGCCTTAAAGAATAAACAAAGTTTGGTTAAGGTCTGACGCACTTTCTTAGGCAAAATGGATCGTATACCAATGGGTAGCAAATTCTCCATGAGAACATGACAATCGTGGGACTTTAGAGACTTTAACTTGAGGTCTTTAATCGATACAAGAGTCGCCACATTTGAAGAGTATCCTCCTGGAACTTTAACTCCATGAAGAAACTCACAAAAGACAGTCTTCTCCTTTCTAGATAGAGTATGAGTGCAGGAGGTAGATATGTACGTGTACCCTTCTTTACTAGGACCCAATTCAGGTCTCAAACCCATACTAACCAAATCCAACCTTGAGTTGATGGTATCTTTAGTCTTACCCGGCATATTGAGTAAGGTACCAATGACACTTTCGAAGACATTCTTTTCAACATGCATCACATCAATGAAATGCCTTACATATAATGACTTCCAAAGATGGCAACTCAAAGAAAATCGACTTTTTCTTCCACCCCGTTTGGCAATCTCTCCTGCAAAAGGCTTCCCAAATTTAATGTTCAAATCTTCCACCTTTTCAAATACACATTCGCTGAGTCAAAGGCGGGGAGCTCTACGTGTTTCTGTATTCCCATCAAATGCCTTTCTCCACAATCGATAGTGATGAGTTGATGGCAAAAATCTACGATGACCAAGATAGATATTCTTCTTACCATGTTCCAACCACATCCAATCGTGTTATCTTCACATATAGGGCATGCACACTGCCGCCTTTGTTCATCTGTATCCAGATAGATTGCCGTATGCGGAAAGTCGTTAATTGTGCCAAAGATCATAGCCCTCGTGGTGAAACTTTCTTCTCGAACCCATCATACACCTCTACCCAGTCTCCCACATTTGCTTCAAGTCTTCAATTAAAGGAGCCAAGTATACATCAATATCATTTCTGGTTGTTTTGGGCTGTAAATTAACAAAGACAAACATCATATATTTGCGTTTCATGCAAAGCCACGTGATGTAAGTTATAAATCGCCAAAATCACGGGCCATGTATTGTGGGAGCTACTCGATACCGTGCGGGTTAAATCCATCAGCCAGACAATGCAAGGCGTAGGTTTCTCGGGTCATCCCCGAAATTAGGATACTCAATATTGATTTTTTCCATTGCGGAGAATCTGTAGGGTGTCGTAGCATACCATCTTTAATCCTTTCATCCTCATGCCATGTCAAGTGTTTTGCATCTTCCGAACTACGATACATGCGCCTAAATCGAGGAATTATAGGAAAATACCACAACACCTTTTGTGGAGCGGACTCTTTCTTCTTATACTGCGGTGCATTACATTTAGGACACGACTTTAACAACGCATGTTCATTCGAAATAAAATGCAATCATTCGGACAAGCGTGTATCTTCTCATAGTTCAAGCCAATAGACCCCAACATTTGCTTTGCATCATACGTCCGAGAAGGAAGCACATTATCATTCGGCAACATTTCTTTCGAAGTGAGAGTAAATCGGTAAAGCTCTTATCGAATCCATCCGTGGCGAGTTTTCAAGTTATACAACTTGATCACGACCAATAATTTTGTGAATTCATTACAACCCGCATACAATGGTGTCTCTGCATCGAGTTATCAACTTCTCAAACATTTCGGGACAATCATTAAGATCCTCTTCAACCACCTTTGCCATCTCTTCAAATTCGTTCGCATCAAATGAATGTGTTTAAGGTGTCAACCGTAGCGCGCATATCTCTTACTAATATCATTCATATTTGAAGATTCACCTTTTTCTCACCGTGCATTATCCAACAAGTGTAACTTTGATCAATTCCATTCGCCTTTAAATGTCGTGCCAACTCCTCTGCGATGAATCGATTTTACATAATAAAGCACCTTAAACAAGGACATTTCATACCACTAGAAGTCCCTAAGCGTTCAACAAAGACAAATTTCACAAAATAATCCACTCCGGTGCATACTCCTTGGATGAGACGATTGGCGGACATCCAATTTCTATCCATAATTTCCAAATTATATTTATAATAAAATCACGAGAAGAGAACTTTAACATATGACCCATCAAGCAATTCAAATATAATGAAGAATCAATTCATATAAAAAAACAAACAAAAATTCCTCTTTTAAAATTTTTTCAAATCCACTCCTTATTTTCCCAAGCTATATCTATATCATATTCTATTTCTATTCTCGGTCCTTTGGTCAAGACAAAGGAACCATATAGTCTAGTCTTCCAAATAATTAATTTATGTTTAACAAGAAGAGGCTAGTGGTAAAAAAAAAAAAAGAAGAGTCTAGTGTGCACAAGTGACAAAACTAATATATTTCTAAACTAGAACCCACAATTAATATCTAACAAGAAGCAGAGCAAGGAACAAAAAACTCACCAATGTTGTGCGAGTGAGAGAGATGATGTTCACTGAGAGAGATGATTTTCCTTGAGAGAGATGATGTTAATTTGAGTTAGGGTGTTAGGGTTTTTGCGTTTACGGGTGAGTGATTTTGCATTTACGGGTGAGAGTGTTAGGTGAGAAAGGAAGTAGCTCAATAGGAAACAAAAAAATATTATTTAACCATACCTAGCGTTTTCTAAAAAGCGCTAGGGATCTATCTAGCGTGTTTTCTAAATACCTAGCGTTTTGAATAAAAGCGCTAGGATGCATCTAGAGTGTTTACTAAATACCTAGCGTTTTATAAAAAGCGCTAGGATCTATCTAGCGTGTTTTCAAAATACCTAGCGTTTTGAATAAAAGCGCTGAGGATCTGTCTAGAGTGTTTACTAAATACCTAGCGTTTTATAAAAACGCTAGGATCTATCTAGCGTGTTTTCTAATTGGCTAGCGTTTTGAATAAAAGCGCTGAGGGATCTGTCTAGCGTGTTTTCTAATTTGCTAGCGTTTTAAGTAAAAGTGCTAGGATCCGTCTAGCGTGTTACCTAATTGGTAGCGTTTTACATTAAAGCGCTACTAATGGTATAGCGTGTTATTAAAATGGGTAGCGTTTTTTTATAAACGCTACTAAAGGTGGCGATCTCTTTTTACAATTCTGGCGTAGTGCAACTTTGGTTGCAACTTGAATTCTTATGTTAAAATTTAGCTTATTCATAGCAATGAAACTTTTGAGACTATGATGATGACATATGAAGGCAGGACAGGACACGACACAAAACATACTGAGATATCGGTTTTAATTTGAAGAATATAAAGAATTGAAAGTATGCGTGTCAATGTCGCTATTGGACACACAATACGTGTCGGATACGAAAGTGTCGGTGCTATAGAGATAATCACCGATTCTTCTTCTTTATCAAAGCTTGAGTAATTAGATAAGTAGATGAGGCTCTATTGAGTGATTATATATATAACATTAGCAAACATCACAAAGCTACCAACAATTGTCAAAAAAATCATAAAGCATATTCTTTTGTTAGGGGCAAAAAAAATTCTTGTTACTTCGTGGTATATAGATATATTTCAATAATGTTTTTATGTTATTACAACTATAATTATATATATTTGAAGAATTGGAAATTTATTAGAAAGATATTTTAACATCCGAAACAAAACTAAGTTATAAAATATTGAATTCTTTGAAGACAATTAATTATTTTCTTAATGGTTGCAAATATATAGCATAGTATTAACGGGGATGTATAAGGTGAGATGAGTGTTTATTATGAGAGATGAGAGGAGTAAATCTGGACCCTATAACACAACATGGGTGGTTGTGATTAGAAAGTGGGTAGTTATCACGTTGACTTTTTGTTTTAATCTCAACCATTCTTGATTTGATCTATGGTCATGATTGGTTCCTCTCACCCTCTCATCATAAAAGTCCTCTCATAATATACGTTCCCTAGTATTAACTATTCTTGTAACTAAAAAAATATATTTTTCTACATTGAAATTCTTAAAAACTTATTTGCAACCTATAATGTCGCAAATTAGATATCACTTTAATTTCTATTGAAAAGAATTTTTAAAAAACTTTAATTCTGAACGAATTATGATTGATTTTCAAAAAAAAATATAATGAGAATATTACTCAAATTACTAAAAGAGCATTATTTTATTGGTTCGCCAACGCCCCCAAAATCTCAAGATGAGTCTTGCTGAGCGGTAGATGGGTTCGGATTCCACTTTAAGGTCTGGAGTTCGAGTTTGAGGTGTGACAAAAACTCTATTGGAAGAGGAGAACCTCACAGACTGATAAAGTCGGATACGTGTGGCCAGTTAAGTTTCCTAGTGCAGATAAGTCACTGGAAAAACTAGTGGATACTAACAATAACACGATAAAAAACGTCATAAAGCTGATTTTAAGAGAAACGATAAATCCTAAACATAAAAAAACAAAAAGACAGCAATAAAAAGCTTTGTATCTCAAAATTTGAACAGTTTAGCTCAGCTGAGAATTTAGATTGTATAGCTATATTGCTACATTCATCAACAAGTGTTATTAACAGACCTTTCAATGCATGCAACAAAGTTTGTTATCAGCTTTCAACTCAAGTATGATTCAGATACTGAATGATATAACTCTACAACACATTTGGTTAGTTTAGAAAGAAGAAGAAGAAGAAGATAGAGATGAAAATGGAGAGTTTGAGTAGAAAACTTGAAGGATACGAAAGACCATTTATAGAGTGTGGTGAGAGGACAAAGAAGAAGAACAAATCAATATGTTGACTTCATCATAATAACAAAGAAAATACAAACGAGGAATGTTCGATAATAGATCAGTGAACATGTGATTGTGATGATAATGATAGGAAATTAATAAACAAAGCAACCTTTAGACGAAAGATTTTTATTTGGGCAAATTATCTTTTAACACAAGATATTTCATATTTCACTTATCATCTTTTTCCATAGATCATAGAAAGGACTCACAAAAACGTGTTTACTTCATTATACTAATAACAAAGAAAACACAAACGTGGAAACTAAGATAATAGATTATTGAACATGTGACAGTGATAATATATAAAAATAATAAACAAAGCAACTTTCAATGTATTGGCTTCATTATTATAACAACAAAGAAAACAAAAATGAGGCAAACACGATCTATATAGATTAATGAACATGTTACATTGATGATGATAGAAAAAAAAAATAAACAAAACAACTTTCACTTAAACCTTAAAATGAGTTATGAATGAATGGTAGGAAAAAATTCAGTTTACTTTCTTCAAATTTTTATTGTACTCATTTTTACTTAAACTAATAAGTATTAATATAAATAAATTTTGTTTTTGAAAATGCTAAAATTATTATTTTTATTATTTCTGAAAATCCATTTTCCCTAATTAACTTTTCATCTTCTCTCTATAATAATTTTTTATCTCCTTATTAGTTGTGCAAAATAATTTAAAAATCAAAATAAAGAACATTTTTAAACGTATAGTAGTCGGTATTCCAACTCATGTTTTGTTCCTTTAATTAATAATGTTTTTTTCTTCTTCCTCTTCCTTATCTTTGAACGGGTGTTGTTGGGATGTGAAAACGAGAGGTTTGGACGCTGGCTCTTACGATGCTTGATATACTGAAATGGTAGGTAGTATCTTTTTTTTTTTTTTTTTTAAAGGCAAAGAGAAATTATATATTATATATATATATAAACCAAAATACTGAAGGACACTAGAGATATATCAGGTTAAATACAAAGTCTGAAAGGAAAGGAGGAGACTATTTCCTAGATAAACATGGCCCTAGCCAACATGCCACTCATAATAAAGACAAGATGGCCCTTAGATCTGCAGAAGGAACCACCTCCGGGAGAGGACTTAACCCTACCCACCACATACTCTCTATCGGGACGAATGCGAGAAGATACAACGATTTCGCATATCCCACGAAGCCAAACTCACGAGTGCCAAATGAGGCTCAAACCCCATGAAGACCTTAGCCCCCGGTAGAAAGGCGCAGAAGGCATCAAAGCAGAGAGAAGAGGTCGGGAGGCATAGGAAGCTACCGCCTGACCAACGAAAGACATCATACCAAATCGAGAAGGCAAAAGGGCACCGCATGAACAAATGAACAAGCCCGATTCCTCCCGCCCGCACAAATAGCACAAGATACCAAAGATAAATCCGAAATAACTCTCCGACAATACTGATTCATCCTAGATGGAACCCGATCAAGAAGTAGCCGCCAAGAGAACGCAATCACCTTGGGGAGAAGCTCCACCAAATTCTACCAATGAGATCAATCGGTGATCGAGAAACCCAAAGCAATAGAAGTACCCTCCGCGGGACCTCATGCCCGATCTCACGAGTAAGCCCGAAGATCATCCGGAGGCCATCGCCGATGTCGTCGACTAGAGACAGATGATATAGGCTGAAGAAGAAGCATAAGCTGAACCAGCAATTCCTCCTCCCACACAAAAAGTCTCTGCCTCCACTGCAGACTCCAAGACCAAGCCCCATCGACGAAACAACCAAAATCCACAACAAACCCATCCTGCTGAGTCGACACAAGGAACAACCTCGGAAAGGCCAAACAAAGAGGCTGACGCCCCACCCAAGTGTCATGCCAGAGCCTAGTAGAAGTCCCACTACCAACAATCCGAAGAACTCTATCACCAAACCAATCACCTACAAGCCCCCTTGAAGAACCAAGAAGGTAGATATCCTTCCACCAAGATGAGGCTATCCTTGGTGGAGGAACATCTGCAAGTAGGGGATCACGAGTCACCTCCACCCCATACTTCGCCACAAGAATATCCCGCCACAGAGCAGGGCCCCCAGACAGAAGCCTCCACCGCCACTTACCCAACAGGGCAAAAATAAAGACCCTAAGATCCTTAACCCCAAGACCACCCCCACTCTTGGGTTTACAGACCTCCGACCAACGGACCCAAGGAATCTTCCTTCTCTCTGAGCAACCACCCCACAAAAAGTTCCTCTGCAGACGCACCAATTTCTTCCAGACCCCCACTGGCATCTTGAAGTATGAAAGGAAGAAGATAGAAATTCTATTGAGGACCGAATTTAAGAGCACAATCCGGCCATCAAAAGATATGAACCTATTCTTCCAAGAAAAGAATCCTACTCCGCAGAATATCCACCAAGGGATCCCAAGTAGCCACCCTACGGGGATTTGCCCCCACCGGAAGACCCAGATACTTGAATGGCACCCCTCCCACTCTACAGTGGAGAAAACCCTCTGCCAAAGAGAGGAAAAGAGGACACACATTCACCCCCAAAATACAACTCTTAGAGAAATTCACCTTCAGCCCTGAAATCAACTCGAAGCACCTCAAGAGTCATAAGCTTTCTCAAAATCCACTTTGAAGATCAAACACTTCTCCTTTGATTTTTTGGCATAATCAACAATCTCATTTACCGCCACAACCCCATCCATCAATAGTCTACCTCTAATAAAAGCAGACTGTGAATCAGAAATCAAAGAGTCCATCACTCTACCCAACCTAGCAGCCAAGACCTTTGCCACCATCTTATACAAACACCCCAGCAGTGATATCGGCCTAAAATCTCCCAGCCCAAAAGGAGAAGCCACCTTTGGGATTAGAGCAAGAAAATAAGAGGAAAATGATTTAGGAAGCGTACCATTATGGAAGAACTCGTCAAACAGTGTCCCCACCTCCACCTTTATCAAAGGCCAAAAGGCCTTAATGAAGGCAAAATTGAACCCGTCCGGACCAGGGCTCTTATTCCCATCACTACTTAGTACCACCTGTTCTATCTCTTCTAGGGAAAATTGCCCTGAAAGACCAGAGACTTGAGCAGAAGTAAGAGAAGGGAAAGTAATACCATCTAGGAGTGGACGGTCCCAAGCCTCCTCTGAGAAATGATTGGAGAAGTAAGAAGACACCGCCTCCCTGATCCCTGCCACATCCTCCACCCAAACTCCTCTCACATGTAAAGCCGAGATCCGGTTACGGGACTCCCTCGACTTCACACAAGAGTGGAAGTAGCCAGAGTTCGCATCCCCCTCTTTCAACCACTTAGATCTAGCTCTCTGGAAGATAGTGCTGTCCTTGCTTCCCAACAATCTCCACAAATCAGAGAATTTATCCTTCCTACGAATCTGTTCCTCCACTGAGAGACCCACCGACTCCCCCTTCAAGTCCGCTGCTAAAATCTCATCCACTAAAACTTGAATCTTCACATCCACCTCCCAAAAGTAACCTTATTCCACCTCTTCAGCTCCCCTTTCAAGAGCTTCAGCTTTTCCTTAAGAATACACCCCATCCAACCAGAGAAGGAACCACTAGTCCAACAATGGGTTACAATATTCTTGCACTCCGTATGAGCAAGCCAATGGTTATTGAACCTGAATGGCTTCGAACCCCACAAAAGGGACGAGTTCCTAAGGAGAATCGGGCAATGATCCGAGACATCCCTAGGCAAAGCCCACTGAGAACAATCCCTCACACCGTCAACCAACCATCAGTCACCATAATACGATCCAACCGACTCATTGTGGGCCCATTGGGTTGGAACCAAGTGAATTTCCGACCCAATAAAGGCAAGTCAACAAGCAACATATCATCGATAAAGCCCCGGAACTCCCTACACCCCACCTCATCACGGTTAGCACCCCCAACACTATGCCTCTCATACGAAAAACAAACTTCATTAAAGTCCCCTAGAACACACCAAACGTCGCCACCAAATCCTCTTTTGGACAAAATCAGCTCCTCCCAAAATCTTCGCTTATCCGCCATAGAAATCTTGGCATACACATTCACCACGAAGCACCGCGTCGCCTGAGGACCCCATTCTAAACAAACCCCTACGAAGCCAAAACCAGTAAAGGAAAAAACACATGTCCCCAACGAACTATTCCACATCGAGAGAGTTCCACCACTTCTCCCAACTGAAGGCAAGAATGCCCAACCACATCCATCATTCCCCCATAACGACCTACAAAATCTCTCATCCACAACTTCCATCTTAGTCTCTTGGATTGCGATAAAATCCAAGCGACTATCCCGTATAAAATTCCTAACCGACCTCCTCTTCACCCCCTCCCCCATACCCCTAATATTTATAGAACCCACAATCATTGATGATCGTTGTCCCTCAAAACTCTTTCCTCCTTCTCACGTTTATCTCTTTCTTCCAATTGGACTAGCTTCCCAATCATTGTCTCCTCACCACACCTAAATGTAACACCAATCCTTCTACCAATCGCAAGTAATTTACTAGCTGCTGAAGGTCCAGATTGAGAACCACTATCACCCGAAACTGAGAACCCACCCTGCGAAGGGCCCCCAACAAAATTACCACCATTCCCTCTGCCACCTTCATCACCAAGACATTCAACAGCCCCTGGAAGGTCATTAAGGTTTGGCAATTCCACATGCAGTTCAATACCTCCCGAATTCGAAGGTTGAGTACAAATCTGTGAGGAAACACGTGACCTACGTCCAGCTTCCCTGGCCAAATGATGAAATCTGTGAGATGTAGAAAATAAAACAGGTCCCAAAACGCCCCTCCCCACGCCTCCTCTACCACCTCGGGCAACCCTACCCCTCCGCCCCACCGGCCTGCCACGGGAAGCCACCACCAGCCGAGAGGAATTAGGAGCCACCTCCATTCGTTGGGAATGAACAGGAGACCCAGAAGCTGAAGAAAACGAGTCTGAAACAACTTGCTTTTGGAAGCCCAAAAACCCTGGCGTATTACTCACTTGCGAATCATTATTTGGTTGGTCATTTAATAAGTGAAATCCATTTTGGGCCACAAAGTGAAGTCCCAGAGAGTTAGGCCCACTATTATTATTTAAATCAATAATAGGAGGGTCCATACAAGACTTATTAAGTTGGCCTGGTAAAATAAAATTAGGCTATTGCTTTTCCCACGCCCCCTTCTACTCAAAACACACCTCACAAGGGTGTGAAAAGACCAAAAGGCCAGCCAAAACCTCTTTTTTTTCACGAAATCTATATAAATCTCTAAAGGAAGCTTTTTTCCAAGCTCTAGGATGCTCCACATCATTTCAATTTATTTTCCAACTTAAATCTCAACATTCTTTTTTAATTAATTAATATCCACTAAACCTTTATGACATTCAATTTTTAAATCAATATAAATCTAACTTTATCAATACTTCTTAAACATCACAATATATATATATATTCAATTAACTTTTCTGAACCAAAAAATATTCATATTATCTTTTTCTTGATTTTAATTTTTTTATAAACATTTAGCAAATGTTAAATTCATTTTATTAAAAACATTAAAAAGATGTTAACTAAATACTACATTTTCTATAAACTTCAATTCTTTTCCCTACAAAAAATGAAATTCTATGTCTATATTGTGAACTTTAGTAGACCAAATTTATTCCTCTAATTATTTTCATAAGGAACTTTCATTATTATTACAACAAGTACTTATTTATACATAATTTTCTACACACAAACTTGACTATTGAATTGTGAGTTTTTCTTCCTTTGTTATTTTTATTTTAAAAAAATTTTCTCCCTTATTGATTACTCTTAATTAATTACTTGATGTTTTGATTTTTTTGCCTTTTGGTGTCTCTAAATTATTATTTTCATTAGTAATAATTATTAGTGTTGGTTTTTAATAGAGATTAGTTACAATCCTTTCATTTTCCATCAGTTAAATTTTTCTTTTCAAAATACTATATATACCTAAGAAGAGAGGTCACCCCTCATCTTTTCATTTTTACATCACTTTTTTTGAGTGTTACATCACTTATGTGACTGTTTTTTTATTTGGTTTTTACATCATCAATATTCTAGCTTGAAGAAATGTATTGTAGTAGATGGAGTTCCAAAAGGTTGTATAAATTTGTCTTTTATTCTTAAGCTTTTATTGATTGTTGATTAGATATTGAGTTTGTTATAGGTTCCAAATTGCAGTTAAGGGAGGAAAAATGAAGTTTACATGGATAGGAGAAATTGGAAAGGCAAATAAAAGGATTTGAGCTTCATGTTGTAGACAATTCTAATGTTGTCAAAAGTTATAGACATAGACATACAGTTGAGGAACAATAGTGAGTAATGCAGTTGAGGAACAATTGTTTAGTGAGTAATGTTGTCAAAAGTTATAGACATAATAATTTGGATTAGTTAGTGAGTAATGCAGTTGAGGAACAATTTTTTGCCAAGCTATTGACATGTATGGATTATTTTAAATTTTAATATTGTTCTTCAAAAAATTGTTTAGTTTTAATAGGTTCCATGAAATTGGATGAGGCTTTGTATCTAAAAGTTTTTTATAATATGTTCTTTGAACATTCACAAATGCATGTTCGTTAATGTCCCTTCTAAACTAATGATATTAAGATTTTATTTTTTTTTTATTTTTTTTTTGTACAATTTAATATTAATAATAAATTTGTTAATTATTATTCATTATAAATTAATGAGATTAAGTTTTTACTTACATTTAATTTTTTTATTTTCAAAAAAATTTAAAGATAGATAAATATCAATGTACCATTTGAAACAACATACTTCTGTAGCAAATAAATTATATTATTACTAAAATAGATTAATATCAATTAGTTTAGTAAACACTTTTTATAATTATAATAGTTTAGATCAATTTAAAAGATTAGAATCATATGAGTTTGTCTTTTAAAACATTTAGTGCAAAAAAAAAAAAAGTGATAAAGGAGGCTTGATCGTTGTTGACCTTTCCTCTCTCTCTCTTTTTTTTTTTTTTTAAAATGTATCTCTTATTGATTACTCATCAATATTTTTTTAGTCAAAACTCTTCAATATTTATGATTAGTAGTTATTATTTTAGTTGCCTTTTAGTGTCTCTAAATTAATATAATTAGTACAATATATTTTCATTTTCTTGATTTAAAATCCACCCAACAAATCCTTCTTTTTTAATAATATATTGAAAATATTTTATAAAATCAAAATTAAAAATAGGTGAAACTAAAATTATATAATAAATTATTTACTTGCTATTTGATTGCACAAAAATAAATATTAATTATTATAAGAAAAAAACACTATCGTAAAAATAAATGAACTATCTCATTTTTTCCCTTTGGCGCCCAATATCATGTTTTACCATTGTGTTTTTCATGTTACCATGAACTAATCTATACATATGATTGCTTTGATGAAAAAAAATCTACACATATGAATGTATAGAAAAACAATTTATTTGTCGTAAAAAAAGTCAACTAACTCATCATCTCTATTGTCATATTAAAATGTGTCTATTGGTATTACTTTTGTTGACCTAATGTTTATTATCAATTTAACATTTTTGTGCATTCATCAAATTGATCTATAAAATTCTTATGGGTCATGATTAGTTGTTTAATATTAATCATTCACACAATTAAAAATTACATACAAATAGTAACCGATGTCATCCAAAAGGTTTATTTTTTTTTTTTGAAACAAATCCAAAAGGTTTATATTCCACCATCTACTACTTACATAACTTAATAATTCTTTAATAAAACAATAAAGCTTTTATGAACAGTCTTTTCTATTTAAACCATATAGTTAACCATTTCCATTCAAATGCATCCTCACAAGAGGTTAGGTGTTAATTGAACATAAGTTCCTATGTAAACACTTTAAATATTTTCACCATTAGAAATAAAATAGTGTTTTCTTTCTAAACAATCCATCATCCACAAAAACTGCATGCAAAAATAAAAGGATAATTTTGACCATAGGACACTCTCAACATCCATGAAAAAACGGAATGGACTCATTCAAGTATGCTGCTACTCATTGACGAGAATGTATGAATTCTATAATTTTTCTTTCTTACAATATACTTTATTGCAAACTTTTCTAATTCAATTTTTTTAAAACCTTTTAGACCAGCCACATACATACTTCCTTTGGGAGAAATAATGGCATAGATTCATGAATATATTACAAGAATGTAAAATATTTAGTATTACCAAATTTATTGTATTATGCTATTCAATTTTCTTATTGACCAACTAACAATTTCATGATAGAATATCATAAATTTCATAATTAGAAATAAGACAATATAAAGGATTTAGATTTCATATTGAGAATTAAGACAATAAAAAGAACTTAATTAGATCAACTATCAAAGTTTTATTAAATTTCCAACACGAAACTTTTCCTAGGGTCAGAATAAGGTGAATGTGATTTGTAATGCATAATATTCAACTTTATATTTCATTTATCGATTAAATATTTGTTTCAAATAATTGCAACGTCGAATCTAATGAAGATGAGTCAACTTATACGGAACAAAAAGTGGTCGAAAAGAAGTTCGAAAAAATTGTATGATTGAAAAAATTAGATTTAGTTTTAGAACTTTAGATGTTTCAATTATCGCAACAAATATCACTATGGTTGATTAAATAATTGTTCGATTTTTTTTTATTTCAAATGTTGGGTTTTAATAGGTTTAAAATACCATGAATTTACTATTAAAATATTTGTTAATTATTAATTTTATAACTTAGATATGTTTATAGAATAAAAAAAGCTGTAACAATCTCTATATTAAAACCAACTAAAATAATTAGTACTAACCATACTAATTTAGAGCCACCAAAAGGCAATTAAAATTAAGACTCACGATAGATTAATAGTAATCAATAATGGAGTAATTTAAAAATAAAATAAAAAAACTCAAAGTTGGAAGAGGTAGTAAAATATGAGTGAAAGATGTAGAGTTTTAAGCAGTTGTAACAACAAACAACTATTTAAAGAAGACAACTTTGGATTTGAGTGGACTTTCGTAAGAAAAAAAAATAAAATGTGCAAAAAATAAAGGATTTCATGTTTTTATAGTTATATATATATATATATATATATATATATATATATATATATATATATATATATATATATATATTTCATTAGAAAATGATATATTTTTATATATAAATTTCATGAGATTTAATAAAAAAATATTATAGCAAACACGTGCATCGCACGGGTTTTCCCTAGTTTCACTGTCGAACACGGGCCTTGAGCGAGTTCGAATGACATCGTTCGTGTGTGTTAAATCTTGACTTCACACTCTCTTTGGGCGTTTTTCACTGTTGAGTGAGGTCATGCGAACTGTTCGCATGACCTTGTTCGAACCTCGCGTTCAACGACATCGTTCGAGTGTGTTAAATATTGACTTCACACCTCTTGTGCGTAATTTCATCTGCTTGAGCGAGGTCATTGAGCGTGTTCGAACAAGGTCGTTCGAACGATCTTTAAACACGTGAACTCAGCTGTTTCACGCAAGGTTATTTTGGAATAAAATTTGTTAAGGGTGTGAAAGAGTAGGAGGGGGTGTGGGAAAATCAATGACCTAAAATTAAGCCCAGAACCAACGTCATGCATTACCACACCCATGGACCCCACCAAATCCTCACCAACCGTCTCACTCACCCTAGATATATCTTCCTCCACACACTTCACCTCGACCCATTATCTAGAGGCAAAACAACAGCAGTCGTATTCATCGCTGACTCCCCACCTTCCAACACGCAAGCTGATAGTTTATCCTCACCCGTCTCCATCACAGTACCTCCTACTCCACTGAAACTATCACGAGCCCCACACCCTACTTCAAAGAACAGAGATAGGTTATGTACGGATTTTCCCAAACACGACCACATCTTTCTCTCATCTCGCACTTTGATCGACGCAAACAACAAACCCAAAGAGGAAAAATTTTTTCTCGTGACGTTCTCCGTTGCACAGCGAGCATCGAAACACACCAATCTTCACAGAGTTCCTCATCCCGAAAACCACCGTCAAAACCCCCCACACTACCACCAACACCGGAACTGCATTCATCGGATCCGAACGAGTACATCGCGGTGGTGGCTGGGAGGAAGAGACACTCTGCCATCTATGTTTCCAAACCTTTCCTCCACCACAGAGATCGGGAATATTTCCCCACCAATATGCAGGCTAACTGTTTGATCAATTGGTTCTGAGAAAGAAGTGAGGATTCTCACTCTCCCCACATCAAATCTACTTCCTTGTTTTGTTTCTTCATCCACCTCCACAGAACTACCAAATCTCAGGGCCAAGTTGTTGAAGAACCTCTCCTCCCACACCTGCAGAGGGACCCCCAAACACCGAAGCCACACTCGATTCTATCACAGAGAAAGAGGTTGCCTTTTTTCGAACGATCTTAGCTTCAGGGGGATTCGAAGGCTCTTCCCCCGATTCTATATATTTCAGATACGATGGATCCAACTTTTGCATTCTTCCATGACACATGCCGATGAAAAATGGGGTTCAGGTCGGAACGTGTTTGCTAATTTAGACAGAAAATCGGCGCTCATGTTTTCCGTTCTTGGGAAGTGTTTTACCTCGGCCAGTTGGAAACGGGTAAGTAGCTGTTGCACATGGGCTAAGTATTTCTGGAGGATTATATCTTTTGCTTCCGTATTGCCCCCCGATTTGGGACACCACCAAAAGAGAATCAGTATTCAACCTTAGTCGAGTAATTCGTAGATCTAAAGTAAGTCGGAGGCCTGTGATGCATGGGTCGTATTCTGCCTGATTGTTTGATGTTGAAAACTTGAAAGTGAGTGATACTTCAATGATTACTCCAAATGGACTTTCCAATATTACCCCGACTCAACTCCCCTTAGGATTTGAAGAACCATCCACATGCAGCGTCCATAATTCTTCCTCGGCATACGCCGTAGTCACTTCAGCCAAAAAATCGGCAAATACTTGAGATTTCATTGTCGGGCTTAATTCATATTTGATTCTAAGTTTGAAAAGTTCTACTGCCCACTTTATTATCCTCCGTGATAAATACGGACAATGTAGTATTTGACGAATTGGATGATTGGCCGAACTACCACCTGGTGGGCTACGAAGTAAGGTCGGAGTCTTTGCTTTGCTATAACTAAAGCCAAAGAAATTTTTTCAATTATTTGATAACAGACCTCCAGTCCTTGCAACTCTTTACTCACGAAATATACCGGACTTTGCCCCCAAGTTGTCTCTCGAAGTAGGACGGCACCAAATGCTTCGTTCGAGATTGAGAGATACAAATATAACACTTCCCCAGGGATAGGACGGGTTATTATGGGAGGTTCCGAGAGTACTTTCTTCAACTGGGTGAGCGCCTCATCCCTTTCTGGTGTCCAAATAAACTTGGACGCTTTTTTGAGAAGTTTGAATAGAGGTAGTGATTTGAAGGCGGCCATAGAAATAAAGCGTGACAAAGCAGCAATCATTCCATTAAGTTTTTGAACTTCTTTCTTCAAGCTTGGAACTCTCATCTCGGTCACTGCTCTACACTTATATGGATTTGCTTCAATTCCCCTTTTAGTAAGGTAAAAACCTAAAAACTTACCAGCTCGGAGCTGAACGTGCATTTTTACGGGTTTAACCTCATGTTGTTTTTTCTAATTTCGGCAAAAATTTCCTTAAGATCAGAGACATGAAGGTTCACTTGCTCACTTTTTGCAATCATATCGTCTAAGTAAACTTCAACCACACGTCCGATTTGATTTTGGAAGACTTTGTTCATCATCCTTTGGTAAGTAGCTCCGACGTTTTTTAAACCAAAAGGCATAACTCGACAACAAAAATTTCGCATTGATCATAAAAGCGATTTTCTCCTAATCCGGGGAAACATTGGAATTTGGTTATAACGAGTATGCATCCATAATCGATAAAAGAGCGGAAACCGAAAGCACTATCGACTAAAGCGATCAATGTTGGAATCGAAAAGCATCTTTAGGGCGTGATCTCGTTAAGATCACTATAATCAACACACATACGCCACTTTCCATTAGATTTTTTTAACAAGTATAGGGTTTGAGAGCCAAGTTGTGTACTTGACCTCGGTTACAAAGTTTGCCTTAACTAAATCGTCAACAGCTTTGGCAGTAGCTTCAGTCTTCTCAATGCTCTGAACCCTCTTGCGCTAGGAAACCCATTTCGCATCGGGATGTGTTATACCCCAATTTTGTCCGCATTCTTTTTCTTGTTCTAGTTGTTTATTTCTAGTAAGGGCCTTATTCTTTTTTCTTGTTCTAGTCGCTTATTTCTAGTCGTTTATTTTTAACGCGCCCATTTCTTTTATTTTTTGTCTAGTCTCAGTATGATCGTCAAGTCCAGGATTCGTTTCGTCTTTATATTTAGTCTTTTTTTCCTGTTATTATTTTTTCGTACTTTGTTCACTTAAGCACTTAATAAATCTAAAAATGTCAAAAATTCAATTTAATTTAGTTTGCAATTTAGAAATACCGTAACAGTCCAAAAAAATGTCAAAAAATAGTATTTAGTTTAATTTAGAAATTAAAAGCACTTAATAGTCCAAAGAGTCCAAAAATACAAAAATCATAATACTAAAAATACAAAAAAGGGAATCCAAAATAATAGGAAAAATACAAAAAAATGCAGAGGTGCAAATAGAATTTTCTCGGCTACTCTCCAAGCGCTAGTTGAAGGGTCATGAGATCTGAAAAACCAAAGAAGGTCAAAATTAGTCAAAGCCCAAGGGAAACAAAATTAAATGCTAAACCTAAAATTTTAGTATAAAAATAGGACTAGACCTCGATCAAAAAGATGATTTGAGTCTGAGAAAATCGGCAAAAAAAGGATTAGGGTTTTACACTGAAACCCTAATCACCTAAAGCAATTTCTTCTAGATCGAGCAAGAAGAAAGGAAGAACAAAAAGAATGAAGAGAAGAACACACACAGTTAGCGATTGCGGTGGTTATTATTGTCCAAGCAGGATACACAAAGGGGTTAAAACAGAGGTGGAATAAAGGTAGGTATTACTAAATGCATTCTCAACTCTAAACTTGATGTAACATGTATCAATAGATCTGTTTTCCTTCAAATTCGTATGTATGTATAAGTAAAGAGTATGCAGTATTACAGAATCAAAAAAGCAGGAAGTTTATTTTCCAAATTTCATAAAGTCCTTATGCCGTGTCTCAAAAAATGTGTATGCTGGGATTAGAGCTCATCAAATAGGTTATGCTTAAAACTGGTTTTGTTGTTGTAGGATCAGATCAATAGTTATTTTTAGTGAAACAAACATACTCAGAGACTTAAAAACACGAAAACAGAATAAATAGAGGAATAAAATGGGTAGGAGAGAAATCAGACCAGCGAAAGCGTAAAAATAAATAAGATAGAACACTGACCTTGAGCTCGACGGAGCTCCGGTCGTCTTCTCCGGCGAGAGCTCCGGCGAGGTCCCCAAAATAACCCAGAACCATAGAAATCACCTCGGAACCGTCGTCTTCTCGCCCAAACCGAAACCTTTATGAACTCGAAACCAAAAAACCGGATCGAGAAATTAGTAGGATTTGTAAATGAAGGAGAGAGAAAAAACCATAAAAGGGATAGAGAGGAGCAGAGAAAGAATGGCGCTTACCCGTTTCGCGGCGTTCACGTCGTCGGCAAATCACCCTCATCACCCCTCATCGAACTGAAACCGGCGAGGTTCCTTCGCGGCGGTGTCAACGCCGTCGCCATCATCACCCACCTCCGATGGAGTCGCCACCTTCATCGTCGCTTCCTCTCCTCACTCTCGAAAGCAGTCGGCTCTCTCTCCCTAAGAAAGCGGCGACATTTTCGCCGAAGAAATCGCTCTCTCTCCAAGAATTGGTGCGGCGCGCACCGCAAGGAAGAAAGGAAGGGAATGAAAATGTTTTAGGGTTATTTGGTTTTAGGTTTCCTTATGTATGTGGGCTTTTCTTTTATTTTATTTTTAATATTCACTTGTTAGTTGCACACCTTCTATTCAGTAGCGCGCCCCCTTTACTAAAGCCAGTTTGCATTACTGGGCTCCCAAATCTGAATGGACTTTTCTGTTTACACCCTTATTATTTATACAACACCACCCGCTACGAATAAAAACCCAAATTTACTATTTTCACCATTGATTTACCTTTTAATTCTTTTTCCAATTCAGATATAATTATTCTTTTTCTCAAAATAAAATAAACGGCTAAGTCGGTTGTACAACCGGGTTAGTCATTATTTTAGGGCCAATGAGCTGTACAGTTCAGTAACCCTACAAACTTAACAAATACGAATAAACCATTTTCCAAAAAATAGGGGATTAAGTCGGCTGTACAGTCGGGTTAGTCAGCGTTCTAGAACTAATGAGCTGTACAGTTCAGGAGTTCTAGAATACCTATTCTAAAACGAACCCACCTCACACCAAACCACTTTCTCTCAAGAACCCTAAAATTATTTTTCAAAAGTAGGGGACTAAGTCGGTTGTACAATCGGGTTAGCCAGCGTCCTAGGAATCAGTGAGTTGTACAGTTCAAGGAATCCTAGGATCCCTACATTAAAAAACACCAACCCACAAACATTTTCAGGAAGAACTACGTAGCTTTGATTCCTCCATTGCATCCGGAGGTACGTAGGAGCAAGAGTCAAACTCTTGTCAAGCACTAAAAATTAAAAATTTAATTAAGTCTATTTCTTTATAAATAAAAGGGTAAATATTAATAAACCGTAATTAATTAGACCAAGGATATCGTGGGGTGCTAATACCTTCCCCACGCATAACGACTCTCGAACCCTAAACTCAGCCTTATCTTAAAACTAAAAGGGATTTTCCGAATTTGCCCTTAAACTAAAATTTGGTGGCGGCTTCCTAATGAACCTTTCGAAGAATCCTTTCCCGGATTTTTCGGTCGCTACAGCTGGCGACTTCACTGGGGACTTAAATCTTTAGAGAGTCAAAACCTAGTCTAATTATTTAGGATCAACTTAATTTTTACCCTTCCCTTTATTTATTTGTTTATTTATTATTATTATTCTTTGCATATTATAGTTTATGTTATGTGTAAACCCTAGGGTAGAAGACGGTATTTTGTATATGTTTGTCTGTTTGCAGCTTTGGGTTGTTTTTAAATTGCTCCTACACACACTGCACTTCTACACTTCACACCCATGAGAAAAGTCCTCTACCCAGACTCGAGCATAAACCTAAGTTAGAACGAGATTGCGTAGTGATGGCCTGCGGGACGTACGTCTCGTTGGGTGGTCATGAAAATCTCACCTAGAGTTTGATTCCTTTTGAGGATGCTATCCCTCCTAATAGCTTGCCTATTGTTGGGGTCGGTGTTCTTGACTGGGGTCCTTGGCTCTAGGAACCATGTGTAGGATTCTTTAGAACCACCCTTGTGAGGTTCACTATAAAGAAAACTTTAGACCCACTCCATAAGATACCTTCATAAGTTCACAAAGGAGCTTAACACCCTTGCATTCAAAACAAACATTAGTGCATCTTGTCATTTACAAACACAAAAATCAAAAATCAAATAAAAAAAAAAACAATAAAAATCAAAATTCCGCAAAGCTTTTTTACATGCATTTTTCCTTTTTCTTGCATTACAAAATATTGAAATAAACGTTTTATATTACATGCATTTTCCCTTTTGCATTTCAAAAATATTGAAATGAGTCGCCGGGAGTTAAAAGTTTTATTTTGAGAGAAGCCATGCATGCTAAAGTCAAAATCAAATCTTGTTCTTTACTCTCCAAATGAAAG
The DNA here is from genome assembly GCA_020916435.1 of Oxytropis ochrocephala. NCBI lineage: Eukaryota > Viridiplantae > Streptophyta > Magnoliopsida > Fabales > Fabaceae > Oxytropis > Oxytropis ochrocephala. The sequence goes on from CM037095.1 coordinate 54,678,470, forward strand.
TTTATAACCCCCAACGTGATAAAATCAAATCATATGTTATCATCTCATACATCTCATACACATACATTTCATGCGCATACATTACCATTTTATTTACATTTCATACTAATTTCATACTAACATCATGCATTGAAAAAAAAAAAAGCGAGAAAAAGGCAAATTTGGTTCATCAACATCGTTATTGGACTCGTTCTCAAGCAAGGAACATGGCCGAATACCAAGACAATCAAGTGTTGAAGGATGAGATTGAAAAACTGAAGGAACAAATGCAGGCATCTTTGGGTTTGAAAGATCAGATGACGGAGATTTTGAAGCTTCTCACCGAGAAGAATGCGGACGACAACATTTCAGCTGGGGGCACCAATGACTAGGCCACAAACGTACCCCGTCCACATAACTCTGGTCCCAATACTCAGGGCGTGCAATGGCCTCAATGGGGTCTACCACTAGGTTACACGCCTCCGACCACGGGTGTTGTCAATGAAGAAGATATTTCTGGGGTTGCGCACGCAGAATCAAGATGGAATAGCGAGGAAACAATGTTGGTGATGGGGACAGAACAAATTCAACATAAAACTTTCGGCACCACCAAAGGTCTTTCTCAAGTTCTCGAATCTGACTTCAAGAATCATACTCGCCCTGTTCCTCACAATGTGGGCGGTCTTTCTCATGGCTACCAAGCTGAAGAACCTCATGCAAGAGATAAGCTGCAAATGCTAGAAGAACGTCTAAGAGCGGTGGAAGGATCCAATGTGGAAATAAGTGACGATATGACCTATGTCTCGCCCCCGATGTGGTCATTCCTTATAAGTTCAAAGTGCGGACTTTGATAGGTATCGAGGGCAACATGTCCTCTAAATCATCCGACTATGTCTTTGCAGGAAAATGGCTCACTTTTGCGCGCAATGACCACCGCTTATTCATTACTTCCAAGACAGTCTAGTGGGGCGACTTTGGAGGTGGTATCTGCTTGATTGGGCGTGCTCATATCCAATGTTGGAAAGATCTCGCCGACGCTTTTCTTAACCAGTACAAATATAACATCGATATGGCTCCTGATAGGACACAGTTGCAAAATATGACCAAAAAAGACAACGAGTCCTTCAAGGAGTATGCCCAGCGCTGGAGAGGGTTGGCCGCACAGGTAGCACCACCTCTATTAGAAAAAGAAATGGTTGCCATGTTCATGGAAACTCTTCCATCCCCCTACTATGACAAATTGATAGGGGGAGTATCTTCAAACTTCTCAGACATGGTTACCATAGGAGGAAGAATAGAAAATGCAATGAGGACTGGGAAGATCACTCATAATTCCGACGGGACTCCTACAATGTTCAATAAGAAGAAGGGGGAAGCCAACGCCATAGTAAAAAATCAAGGAGATTCACACTATAATTCTCCAGCAGCCTCAAGCCATCAAGGGTCCTCCCAATATGACCCCATTCCCACATCATACACTGACCTGTGCAGCCAACTTATCAGCCACAATTTGATTTCTCCTCGTCAGATGAGACCGATTCAAACCTCCATTCCCAAGAGGACACGACCCAAAAGCCAGCTGTGAGTTCCATGCTGGGGCAGTCGGTCACTCAGCTGAAAATTGTTATCCCTTAAAGCACATCGTTCAAGGCCTCATTGACACAAAGCAGCTGAACTTTAAGGAAGGTGATGGTTAAATAGCGATTGGTGAGAATTATCAAAGCATCGAAGATAGTGTCAAATAAGGAGTTCAAGAACTGAGAGACTGTTGATTTTTCTGTGATTTTCAATTCAAAGTAATTTTCTGTAATGCAAATCCTATGGCTCTGCCCAAGGCCTTAGGAAATTTCAATAAGGGCACGCATGTTTCATTTCAGTATCATTATTAATAAAATAGCATTTTGAATTCTCTGATAAATTCTCATTCTATCTCCCTCATTTGTTTGCTTTGCCTCCTCTATCCGCTTTCACTTTCAACTAACGCAGATCAAAAAATCTCAAAAATAGCAATATCGGTGACTCATAGCATAACCTTGATCACCTCATTAATCAAACCGAGGAAGATGTCGAAAATGGTGGGAGGCCCATGAGAATCTGTTTGGAAGCAACTAAGTGGGAGCACGAAAGAAGGCAAAAAGAATACAACAGATTAAGGACAAAGAAACCAAGAAAATTCACACGAATCTTGTGCGATTGGGTGGCGTCATGGCATGATTGCATCAAGTCACAAGAGGCTATTAAATGCCCACCGGTGTAACGGGATCTGTGATTGTTAACGATTTAGTCGACCATTACGGTCTTCAAAAAAAAAAAAAAAAAAAAAAAAACATCACGGTGGCGAGTGTTTGGAGACCTCGTGTCGTGCTCATAGCCCTCCCCATACCACCCCAAAGGTGAATGGGGCAAGCTGCAGCAACAAACAAAGAATATCAAAGAGATCATGAGCACGCGATCCACAAACACTCCCTTTGGCCTCACATGGAGGGTGGACCTCATTTCCCACCTCAGCAGGGCAACCCAACGCAACAAAAAGAAGTCATCAAACAAAATGGTTGCCTCATGTCATGACCAGTATCGGACGATGAGAACGAAGAAAGCTTGAGAAAGTTTGTCTTCAACAATTTCAAGAAAGAGACACGGTGCCCAAGGAAATCTTACTTATCCAAAAGGATTCTCAACCTCAAATTACGAAGAACCTTACGTGGTGAAGAAATCGTTCTCTAGAAGAGCCTTAATTCTCACGACGGTGAAGACCTCCCGATCAACTCGGATGCGATCAAAAGAAAAAATTGATATATGAAAAAGAGAAAAATGAGCCGAGAGCAAAGAATAAGCTCGCTAGGTCGAAAACCCAAAAGGCGGCATAGGCAAAAGTTAGAGCGACCGATGGATCGAAAACCCAAAAGGCGATCCAGGCAAAAATTAGGGTCAAGAGATTGGACCAAAGCATCGAGACAAGCAAAGACTTCCGAAAGTCGGACAATGGGGATCAAGGTTGTGAACATGAGTAGCCGATGGCGTTATCTCAAGTAGATTAGCTACCAACAACTCGCTTAGTATTTTTGCTCTTCTGTTTCTTTCAACTCGATTCGATATAATCTTGATCGGTGTGCCTTACGCATACTCGGCGGCCCAATAGTAACATCAAACACTTTCCCTTCTCTTTCATTCTCTCTATTTTTGAAATGATGTTTTATGATAAATGATACTGAATTGTGAAACATGTGGCATAATCATAAGCATTACTATCATTACGAAATTTTTGCTAATCACAGAAATGACACAATCTCCTACAAATAGCAGTCATTGCAGAAAACAAATAGCTCTTATGACAATTCACGATCACCAGCATGTCGATCCAGCAGTGCAAATGCACAAGATGGCTTCATATCTCACATTGGAAGTCCCGCGAGTTGATGAAACAGTAAAAAAGGAGATTGTCAAAAAAAAAAAAAAAAAAAAAAAAGAGGAAAAATTCATCCCACATTTCATTCATCATCCCACCACATGTCAATCATTACATGTGCATACATAACATACAAGCATATCCATTTTATTGCATTATTAAATACGCCAAATGAAGATTTCCTTCTCATTTTCTAATGCGCTTACTAAGTTTTCAGATTGACACGACAGGCGTCAATCCCTATGTTTTGTTCCTCTAATGTCAGCGCTTTAAGCGTTGATCTCATATCGTATCACAGATCACCAAGTTGACCCCTCGGACCCGAGTGGTCCTTCGAGCACTACGCTCGCCCGGTGCCCTAAGTGGCCCGTGTCGCAACGCGTCGAGTCGAGCGGCGGACCTTCCGGGACCCGCGTGGTCCTTCGGACTAGTTGTGTCGACCTAAGACGCGGTGTCGTCCTTCATGGTCAACATATCGATTCTAGACACGATCTTGACCCATCATGGCCGCCGAGTATAAAGGCCCCTCGGGCCGTTTAATTAGTACCGTAGCTAGTTGCGCTCCTTGGACCACGATGGTCCTTCAATTAAGGCCTAAGCGACCTTTCGGACCTTAAGTGGTCCTTCAGAGCCTTATCGCTCCTTCGGACCTTAAGTGGTCCTTCGAGTCTTAGCGCTCCTTCGAGTCCTTGATGACCCTTCATTTAAATTCTGGTTAATACACCGAGTGTTAACCCTTCCTTGCTCCTCTCAAACCTTCGCTTCCCCCCTAAACGGACAAAATTAGCGTTTATCTTATCTTTATTTCTATTTCTACTACGAAAGTTCTAGAGCTAAGCACTTTCTAGTAAAATATTAATAAAGAGGGGCAGCTGTTATACCCCAATTTTGTCCGCATTCTTTTTCTTGTTCTAGTTGTTTATTTCTAGTAAGGGCCTTATTCTTTTTCTTGTTCTAGTCGCTTATTTCTAGTCGTTTATTTTTAACGCGCCCATTTCTTTTATTTTTTGTCTAGTCTCAGCGCAGTCGTCAAGTCCGGTTCGTTTTCGTCTTTATATTTAGTCTTTTTTTCCTGTTATTATTTTTTCGTACTTTGTTCACTTAAGCACTTAATAAATCTAAAAATGTCAAAAATTCAATTTAATTTAGTTTACAATTTAGAAATACCATGAATATCCAAAAAATGTCAAAAAATAGTATTTAGTTTAATTTAGAAATTAAAAGCACTTAATAGTCCAAAGAGTCCAAAAATACAAAAATCATAATACTAAAAATACAAAAAGGGGAATCCAGAAAATAATAGGAAAAATACAAAAAAATGCAGAGGTGCAAATAGAATTTTCTCGCCTACTCTCCAACCGCTAGTTGAGTTGCAGATCTGAAAAACCAAAGAAGGTCAAAATTAGTCAAAGCCCAGGGAAACAAAATTAAATGCTAAACCTAAAATTTTAGTATAAAAATAGGACTAGACCTCGATCCAAAAAACATGATTTGAGTACGTAAAATCAAAAAAAAAAGGATTAGGGTTTTACACTCAAAACCCTAATCACCTAAACAGATTTCTTCTAGATCTGAGCAGTAAGAAAGGAAGAACAACAGCAGTCAGTAGAACACACACAGCAGCAGTTGCAGTGGTTATTATTGTCCAAACAGATACACAAAGGGGTTAAAACAGAGTCTGGAATAAAGGTAGGTATTACTAAATGCATTCTCAACTCTAAACTTGATGTAACATGTATCAATAGATCTGTTTCCCTTCAAATTCGTATGTATGTATAAGTAAAGAGTAACAGTATTACTGAATCAAAAAGCAGGAAGTTTATTTTCCAAATTTCATAAAGTCCTTATGCCGTGTCTCAAAAAATGTGTATGCTGGGATTAGAGCTCATCAAATAGGTTATGCTTAAAACTGGTTTTGTTGTTGTAGGATCAGATCAATAGTTATTTTTAGTGAAACAAACATACTCAGAGACTTAAAAACACGAAAACAGAATAAATAGAGGAATAAAATGGGTAGGAGAGAAATCAGACCAGCGAAAGCGTAAAAAATAAATAAGATAGAACACTGACCTTGAGCTCGCCGGAGCTCCGGTCGTCTTCTCCGGCGAGAGCTCCGGCGAGGTCCCCAAAATAACCCAGAACCATAGAAATCACCTCGGAACCGTCGTCTTCTCGCCCAAACCGAAACCTTTATGAACTCAGAAACCAAAAAAACCAGATCAGAAATTAGTAGGACTGTAAATGAAGGAGAAGAGAAAAAACCATAAAAGGGATAGAGAGGAACAGAGAAAGAATGACGCTTACCCCCGTTCTCGCCGGCGTTCACGTCGTCGGCACCGTCACCCTCATCACCCCTCATCGAACCTGAAAACCGGCGAGGTTCCCTTCGCCGGTGTCAACGCCGTCGCCATCATCACCCACCTCCGATGGAGTCGCCACCTTCATCGTCGCTTCCCTCTCTCCTCACTCTAAAGCGGTCGGCTCTCTCTCTCTCCTAAGAAGCGCGACATTTTCGCCAAGAAATCGCTCTCTCTCCAAGAATTGTGTGGCGCAGCCGCAAGGAAGGAAAGGAAGGGAATGAAAATGTTTTAGGGTTCATTTGGTTTTAGGTTTCCTTATGTATGTGGGCTTTTCTTTTATTTTATTTTTAATATTCACTTGTTAGTTGCACACCTTCTATTCCAGTAGCGCGCCCCTTTACTAAAGCCCGGTTTGCATTACAGGCTCCCAAATCTGAATGGACTTTCCTGTTTACACCCTTATTATTTATACAACACCCGCTACGAATAAAAACCCAAATTTACTATTTTCACCATTGATTTACCTTTTAATTCTTTTTCCAATTCAGATATAATTATTCTTTTCTCAAAATAAAATAAGCGGCTAAGTCGGTTGTACAACCAGGTTAGTCATTATTTTAGGGCCAATGAATGCATCTGATTCAAGTAACCCTACAAACTTAACAAATACGAATAAACCATTTTCCAAAAATAGGGGATTAAGTCTACAACATCTGATCGGGTTAGTCGGCGTTCTAGAACTAATGAGTCATGCAGATTCGGGAGTTCTAGAATACCTATTCTAAAACGAACCCACCTCACACCAAACCACTTTCTCTCAAGAACCCTAAAATTATTTTTCAAAAGTAGGGACTAAGTCGGTTGTACAATCGGGTTAGCAAAACGTCCTAGGAATCGAGTGGTCATGCGGTTCAAGGAATCCTAGGATCCCTACATTAAAAAACACCAACCCACAAACATTTTCAGGAAGAACTACGTAGCTTTGATTCCTCCATTGCATCCGGAGGTACGTAGGAGCAAGAGTCAAACTCTTGTCAAGCACTAAAAATTAAAAATTTAATTAAGTCTATTTCTTTATAAATAAAAGGGTAAATATTAATAAACCGTAATTAATTAGACCAAGGATATCGTGGGGTGCTAATACCTTCCCCACGCATAACGACTCCCGAACCCTAAACTCAGCCTTATCTTAAAACTAAAAGGGATTTTCCGAATTTGCCCTTAAACTAAAATTTGGTGGCGGCTTCCTAATGAACCTTTCGAAGAATCCTTTCCCGGATTTTTCGGTCGCTACAGGATGAATAGACAGATGATGGCAGGCGACTTTCGGTGGAATCCCGGGCATGTCTTTAGTAGACCACGCAAAGAGGTCGGCATGATCTTTCAAACAATGGGTAAGTTCAGCTTTAACCTCCTCCGAAAGTTCTGCACCGATTTTTACGATTTTCTCAGGGTTGTCCCCTAGCATTACTTCAACAAAATCTCCATCAGGCTGTGGGCGCCTTATCTTCCTCTTAAGCTCCAAAGTTAAAGGGTCATCATTCTTGTCTTCTGAGCTATCAGGGTCATACCTAGAATCCAAATCTGCACATTGACCTCGAAAGCTTCCACCGTTTTGCCTTTATCTAAATTCTTTGATAGCAGCCAGATCTGCCTTGAGGTATAAGTAGTAACATCTTTCAGCAGAGTCTAAGTCGGCATTAATGGTAACAACTTTGTTGCTTAATGAGTGAAATTTCATCTTCAGGTGGATTGTGGAGGCCACAGCCCCGAGTTTGCCTAAAGTCGACCTTCCGATGATACAATTGTAGATTGACGGACAAGGTAAAACCATAAATTTGGATCGAACAGTCCGAGTTACAGGTTCTTCACCAAACGTGACCATTAACTCCACGTACCCCATGGGTCTAGTTCTGGATCCATTGTAACCGGACAAGTCTGTTACCCTATAAGGGGAAAGTTCTTGTACCGTAATTCCGATCCATTCCAAAATACTGACAAAGATAATGCCACATGAACTTCCCTGGGCAACTAAGATTCTCCTTACCTCGGTATTGGCCATTACAGCCGAGATTAAGAGTGGTATGTCTTTATTGATCTTTCTGTTCAAGAAGTCTTCATCTCCAAAAGACAATGGAGGTCGCGATGGTAGAGTTTACCCTTCTTGATCAGGTCCTCAATATCGTCCTTCAAGGCATTACAGCAATTTGTGTCATGGCCCCTGCTCCGGTGATACCGAAAGTATTTGTTAGTCCGCTATCCTGGCCTAGGTGCAATAAGATCGGGATACCTTACGTCTTTGAACTCATTGTTTTGGCATTCATGCAAAATCTTTGCCCTTCCACAAGTAAGCTCGGCATATTTCTGATGTATTCCGACTCGGGGTTTGTAATCTTTAGAAGGACCACCGGTTTGAAACTTCTGATTATCCTCCAAACTCGGACCTCCTTTGTCCATCCGAGGGTTAATTTTTTTGATTGATTCATTCCAGGTTTCACAAAGAACTGACTTACCTCGTCTCCTTATACATGATCAATATATTTTTCAGAAATTCGAAGGAACTCCACCAAAGACTGAGGTTGGTTCACACTTACATCAACTTGAAGAAGCGTACCTTTGCGCAGACTTGACGACATAGGAAGTAAAGACGGAATTCATCATTTAAACTATGTACCTTGCCTGCTTAATCATTGAATATTTCTATGTAGGCTCTGAAGGATTCTGTTTCTTCTTTACGAATTGCATGTAGTACCATCCAGGATTTCGGCCTTACCTTGGAGAGTGCAAAACTTGCCGAGAAAAGCTTTGCCGAATCCTACCAGGACGAGATTGAATTTGGAAGAATCTCCCTGAACCAAGTACTTGCTGATTTATCAAGAGTTAGAGAGAACAGTCTACACATAATTGGACCTGGGGCATTCCGATACTTCATTATGGTCTCATAGTAATCTATGTGAACATCCGGATCTCCAGTTCCATTATAGATTTTCAAGTTCTCCGCAGGTTTTTCTAGACCGCGAGGGATGGGAAAAAAATTCTATCTCGACCGTGAAAGGCCCTCGGCGTTGGATAGAACCGTCTTGTGGACCGGTCAAGTGAAGTTGAGCTGCAGCTAGTGGATTTATCGGAGGCGGGACCTCTTCGCCGATGTGGAGAATGGGAGCGGTTTGCATGTCGATCTTTCCCAGGAGGGTGTCTTTGGTAGTTGTTCCGTTTCGTGGTTCTCCTTGAATGATGTCGGCGACGTTCCTGCCTCGGGAGTCTATCCCGTCTAATAGAACGTCGTCTTCTGGGTGAGGACGAAGCAAAAGATGAGCTCGCTCCATAAGTATCTTCAGGATCATATGTATAATCAACCGTATCTGGAGGTGTTAGAGGCTCTCCTCTCCAACTCCTAAGAGGGGGAGAACGATGATAGCGCCGACGTCGGGAGGGGGAGCGATGGTGTACCAGGATAGCAGTACACTGCTGTGTTGGCTGAGTACTTGGACCTGCTGACGTACCACGTCCACGGTGACCGGTACAACTGGAGGTGGTGGTGGAAGTCGGGTCCTTCCCGAGCTTCCGGGAAACGCATTTCGCTTCGTGTATAGCAGTGTCAACCAGGATAGCAGTCTACACATACCTTTGAGATTCTCTGGAGTGTTAACCAGGATAGCAGTCTTCATTTTCTTAATGGCCTCGGCCCCCAGTCTGGCAACCTTGGCTACTGCAGCAAAGTCAACCTCGGTGACTTCCTCTGTCGACACGATCACAGATTTCTGATTTTTGTCCAGATGCAACCCAGTTCCTCTACTGTTTGTCGCAGCAGCTGCGAATTTCAGCCTCGGAAGGACCCTATCGGCCCTTGGGGGATGCAGCTTTGGAGGAAGTCTTTTCTTGCTCCTTTCTCTTGTTCTTCTTCGGTTTAGTGTTCTTCACGGTGCTGGAAGAACTTGGTTTGGCTTTTGGATCCACCCGGGTGGAGGAGGTTTGCCCGTCCTCTTTCTTTTTATGCGTGCCCTTCGGCACGACCTTGGGAATCTCCACGTTGGTATCCACCGTGGTCTCATCCAGGAGTCTGTCGAGCTCGTCCATTTTATCTGCAAAAAGGAACTCAACATTAGCAATGGGACAATCAGTAAACAAAAGCAAATAAACGCAAAGTACAAAGTCTACGTTTGTCAAAATAATCTCGCAATTTCTTCTCGGACTTAGCCAACACATCGAACATGCTGCCGCAGTTAAGCTTCAAGCTCCTCTCGGCTAGTTTCTTGCCCCAGTCGTCTATCAATCGGAACGACTCCCTGTCGTACCCTTCCAAGGCACCCGGCTCCACCAAGTAGTCGACATTGATGATAACATCTCCCCCTCCAGTGAAGTGATGAGCACGGCTCCAGCTGAATGGAAAGTGAGGCGTCAGCAAGGTTCCACCCGCCATCTTGGCAATGGACTTCTTCGCCGCCTTATTCACTGCTTGACGAAGAAGAAATTCTCCTTGAAGTTACGGTTTGAGTCATTCGCCGGAAAGAAGTATGATCGCTTCGGCATAGGGCTCGGCTTTACGAGTTATGGTGAAAAGGGTGAAGAAGACTTTGGGGCTTGGTTTTCTCCCGAGGTACCTCATTGTCAGTTCAAATCCCCTCAGGAAACCCCAGCAGTTCGACATCAGCTGCGACAATGCTGCTCTCAAATACCTCAACACTTGCTGTTGGAAAGAATTCAGTGGCAGTCAGACGTTCATTGCCTCGAGGGCTGCCCCGTAGAAGAAGTATCCAAAATAATAATATTCGCTGCAGACTGGAATGCCTGGCACCAAAGAAATCCTCCACTTCTCGCCCTCGGGCTGATCCAGATAATATTTTTCATAGAATTCTGCAGGTTTGTCTGACTTCGCGCGCGCAAAGAGGTTGCAAACCTCGGCTAAACCCAGTCGTACACATCTTCAAAGCGCTCGGAACGGTTCTCCATCGTAACCTCGGCAGCGGCTAAGCGAGACGTCACCTCATTATCATCTTCTAAGCTCGGCGTCAGTGGTCTCTCCCATCCAGACATGGGAACCGAGAAGCTGGATTTCGCTGACATGTTGTGGTACGTCGTCTTGAGCAGAGATCGAGAGCCCTCTGGCGCCGGCACTGGGCACCCGTCGGCCCTCCTATTGAGGATCGGTTTTCCCGGCGGAATGAAGCTTTTCACCTCTTCACTCTTCGTCCGAACCATCTGCAATATAGGGCATGCCACTAGGTCACTCTCCATTCCTAGTGTTTACCTATCCGCCTCAGACCGACCGAGGCCGAGGCAGGATGAACTGAAGCAATTCCCCCTAGCAGAGGAATACCTCGACTAATTACGCTACTCTACAGGTACGCATCTTTAAAAACTATTTACTAACAGTAAATTACTCGGGACTAACCTTTTGCAGATGAGGCTTGAGATAACTCGGTCTCGTTACGACGAAAGACTGAACTCGTATGGCGAAGGTGAACTCGGACGGTGGCCGGAAGCTTTCTCTCTCAAGGATTCCGCGCTGCTTCTCTCTCTATCTGTTCGCTTGGAGTCACAAGTGAGGGAAGACTCTCTCCCCACTCTTTTATATACTTTCCTTTCTCACACCTGCAGCGAAAGGTCGCCTCCATCAATGCGCCCGCCCGACATCATCAAGACCTGTATGCCAAACGACGCCTCGAGAAGACCAAACGATGTATGACTGTCTCGCCACTCCTCAGATGACACGTGGCTCCATGAAGACGAAGAGGCAACTCAAGCCGAGGCCGAGCCTTACGCTCGCCCCCCGACTTGGGGGGCACTATTCCGATCTGGGCTGCAAGGCCCTGCTAAATATTGGCCGGCCCATACCGCACCATTCACCGCCCAACCTTGCCCGCTCGGTTCCTCCAAGGCCGACGGCCAAGATCTCCCCGCAAGATCCGACGGCTACGGTACGCTCCTTCACTCTAGAAATAGAGGTCCACCCCTCTACCTCGGTACGTCTCTCTCATTTGGCATTTCACATGCTACCCTGCTCCTCGGGAGCTCTCTATCTCTCTCTATCTCTATTAGTCTGCTCTGACTTGCTCACATACTGACTTGAGCGTCGAAGTGTTTTGCAGGTACCCCCCCACCCGATGTGGATGCGCTCGGAATATCACTCTTCAGGCTCAGATCTCCAAACTCTGAACACTTATATGAGAATTCTCCAAAGTCCGAAGCCTAGGTACCGAACACTATGATTTTAAGAATAAACCCTAATATGAAGTTAAATAATCGGATAGGTATTGCTATGTGAACTTGTCTTCAAATTTTAAACCTGTAGTTTATATCAGTAAAGATTAATGAGGTATTGCTGTGTGAACTTGCCAGTTATTTCTTAGTTGATAAATATTTACCCTGTTACCTAGTTAGCGTTGGCCATGTAGTGGAAAAATGGATTTACGGACACTAAGATTCGGGTCTTCAGATAAGGCTTCCCTTGCACAACATGTTGGTTATGCATGACCTCTAGGTTTTTAAGCATTTATCACACCGACGTATTCTATTATTATTATTATTATTATTATTATTATTATTATTTAGATGAGGATTCCTTATATCATGGAAATTACGGATTATTCATTTGCTAATAGAATGGGTTAACTTGTTTGAACAAGTTTACTACAATTCAGTCTCATGTTTGCACATTGTTTCAGATGCACGTGGGTGAGATAACTTCATGGAGATCTTCATAGTCTTAGTTTATATTCAGAAGTTCATGGATTTACAATCGTTTACTTATTTGGGTTACCTTTGAGTACTCGGTTAAGTGTTAATGACAATGTTATGAACAAAATTGCGGTTTTGAAAAATTTGTACGACTTGTAATGATTTACTATTGATAAAACTTTAAAGTCTCTGTTTAGTATGAATTTGTTCGATGTTATCATGTATGTTAGCACTTGTGAATATTCTAGATAATTTCGTAAGGTGTTACACAATGAATGGTTCACTTAGATTTTGTTTAACTCTAGAGTGACTTGTATTGCAATTGCAATCTGATTTTGGCCTTTAGTATTGTACGCATTATTATTCATGAAACTTAAACCAATCAAAATTCTTCACAACTAAACCATAATTTATAATACAAATAAAATAGAATTGAAATGAAATGATCGAATAAACTAGAACCATTTCATTACACAACCCATATTTTATTTTTCACATTACATGAAACATTACACAATCAAATTAGTGTAATATATATTGACTGCAGAGCTATATTGCCCGAAAATTACCACCTGAATTCATCTCGGTGATGTAGTTGCTCAAATATTATAAATAAAAAAAATCTCCTTTTATTTAAAATCGCATGTAAGCCGTTCGGAATCAACTCAGGACCAAAGTTCGAGACATACATCACTATAGATATATTAAAGAACAAGTAAATAAAATTCAACATCACCTAAACCCATATAAGTCTCTTATGAAATGTTTATACCAATAAACAATACCATATACAACATTTGAATGACAACTATTGCAAATACAATTGTTCTAAACATCTTGAGATCAGTCCCTATACATCCAAGCTTTGAGTTAAGTTAAGTTGAGTCTGGGAAACACGTTTTGCATCCCTTCTACCATAATGAGTTGAGTTCACGGTTTCAAAATGTTGAATCTGTTAAGCGAATAAAACACCGTACCTTTGTGTTTGAATGGGTTAGTTCGGGTTGGATCTGAACTCAATTGGTTTCGGTTAAAATCTGGGTTTGATTGATTTGGATGAGCGGGTTCACGGGTTGACTCGTACCCGTGAACACCCCTAGTGATACAGATCCCATCCACAATGACGACGATCGAATCTTCTGCATCGAAATTGCACCACTTCCAACCATCATCAATGTTTCCCACTACACAAAAAAGGTAGCAACAAAGTGCGAGAAGAAGTTAGGATTAAGGTTTCAAACTTAGGGATCTGAGAGATATGCAGTACAAAGACATTTCAATTTAGTATCACTTTCATTCATAAACGCGTGGATATATACATCTGATGTTTATTTCTAATGAAAATGGTACTTACCGAAACAATTGTTGTGGGTGAAGAGCATGGTTAGGCACAATGAACAGCTATTGTAGCTCTTCATTGAGTGGCTGATGGCATAATTCTGGTGCTTCCTTGATTTGATTATGAGATTTATGATTCTTCGTACGATCATCTTCATCTGCATCATCATTGTCATTGTCATTGTTGACACCAGCCATTTGAGAAAAAATTAGGTTTTTTCAAAACAATGAAGATATTTTTTTATCTTAGGACAGATATGACGCTTTGTATGAAACTTCTGATAAAGTTACATTTTATATAGTTAAATGGCAAACCAAATATGCTTAAATTCGGGCAGAGGGGGATGCATGAAATATTTTAAGTAAATTATATTTTTTTAAGAAATTTAATGAAATAAGAAAATAAATAACGCACATTAATATTAATAGCATTACACGGGAATGGTCTTTAAATGAATGGATACTCTTCAGTTGCACGTATGTCTTCGAATGGGTGATAGAAAATGAACTAATCAAAAACATTTAATTATTAGATTTTACTCCCGAAAGTGCATTGAACATTAAATACAACCATATATATATATATATATATATATATATATATATATATATATATATATATATGTTCCGACACAGGTTGCAAACTCCATCGAACGCTTGGGCGGCCCAATTATCCTTCAGGAAACTCGGCCCAACGAGCCGCTCCAATAGCAAAGTGCTTAATCACGCCTCACAGAGGACCGAAGGCCCAGATTCGCAACGAAGATCCAATGGTTAGTGCCGAGCGCCCTCGTCTATAAATAGAGAACCCGACTCCCAATTCCAGGTACGTTCTCATTCCTGCACATTCCGCCTATTCCCTCACTGACTTAGGCATCGGAGTGTCTGCAGGTACACCCCCACCCGACGTGGGACGGATTGCTACTCAGACATCCGAAGAGACTTCCCCAATTCGAAACGGTAAGACGAGTCGGAAGCGGAACCCAACTAGCTCCTCGGACAAGGTAACCTCTGAGTTCAGGACCGAACATTGACGAGTCGCGAGAAGCGGAACCCAGCTAGCTCCTCGGACGAACATTGGCGACCACAGTGGGAGTACTTTAAAGCAATCTCACTCGGACCGCTTCCACGGGCGCGCCAAATATGGAACTAGGCGGAGTATGCCCATTTTCGTCTGGCATGTCAAAGCGTGTCGTAAAACGCAAGTGGCGCGAGATTTCACAGGTGGTTGTGCTCCCGCGAGGGACTCTCCCGCCTAGGAGGCCACTATGCTTCTCCGAAGAAGATTGTCTACTCGGGAAACCCAACGAGCACATCCCCTTGATCATCTCGTCCTCAACCTCCGGGGTGGAAATAGAACGAATCTTGGTCGATCAAGGAAGTACGGCAGACATTATGTTCCAAGAGCTCCTTCCCGCCTTCGAACTCTCACCTGAGGGCTTGATTCCCTACTTAGGTCTCGACCTTACCATTCTCGGCGAAAGGATCCCTAAACCGTTGGGATACTTCAAGACGTTTTCCACCTACGGGGAAAAAAGGCTTGTCCGGGCGATAAAAACTGTTTTCGTGGTAGTGCCCATGATCTCCCCGTACCATTGCATCGTCGGAAGGCCGACGTTGGCGAAGCTAGGAGCCGTAGCCTCGGTGGTCCATCTAAAACTGAAGTTTCATTCTCTCGATGGCGACGTGGTAACCATACCAGCCGACTTAAGAGCTGCCAAACAGTGCCATCTACTCACCTTTCTCGGGGCTAGGCCCAGACCACATGAGCTGCCAAATCCTCCACACACGGCCCTTGAGGCGAACCTCGTCGAAGTGGACGCGCGTTACGACCCTGACAGCCCTGAGGAAGAGTCTGATGATGAGTTAGCCCGAGAGCTCAAAAAGAAAAACAAACGCCCAGAACCACAGGGCGCATTCCTTGAAATTCAACTCGGGAGTGACCCGAATAAAACTGTCAAGATAGGGGCCGACCTCAGCCCCGAAGTAAAGGAGGCCTTGATTGCCTGCCTCCAGCGCAATGCTGATTTGTTCGCCTAGTTCGCCTCGGAGATACCTGGTATCCAAGTTGAAGTAGCTTACCACCACCTAGCGGTGGACCCGAACGCTAAATACGTAGCCCAACGCCGACAGGTTCAAAGAGAAGAAAAGGCAGAGGCGGCATCAAAAGCGGTTGACGATCTCATTGCAGCGGGGTTTATTAAGGAAGTCAAATACACTACCTGGCTGTCAAACATCGTCCTGGTAAAAAAGGCCAATGGAAAATGGAGGATGTGCGTCGACTATACCGATCTTAACAGAGCCTGTCCAAAAGACGCCTTTCCGGTGCCGAGTATCGACAAATTGGTGGACAATGCTTCAGGTTTCCGACTGCTTTCTTTCCTTGATGCATACTCCGGCTACAATCAGATAGCGATGAATCCGGCCGATCAGGAAAAGACGACCTTCATGACCGACCGGGGAAACTACTGCTACAGAGTAATGCCTTCGGCCTTAAAAATGCCGACACCACCTATCAACGCATGATGAACAAGGTCTTCCGAAAACAGATCAGGCGTGTTGTAGAAGTCTACTTGGACGACATGATTGTCAAAAGCAGAGTCGACAACGCTCATATCACCGACCTTGAGGAAATCTTCGCTGAGACCAGCAAGAACAACCTCCGTTTTAATTCCGAGAAGTGCACCTTCGGGGTCAGGTCTGGAATGTTCCTCGGATTCTGCCTGACTGAAAGGGGAATCGAGGCCAATCCAGACAAGTGTCCGGCGATGACTGGGATGCGCCCTCAAACTACCAAGAAGGAGGTGCAGAAACTGACAAGAATGATTACAGCTCTATCCAGGTTCGTCTCGAAGGCCGCAAACGCTCTTGCCGATCTCAAAAGGATCATTTCCGAGCCCCCGATACTCTTGAAACCCGCAGAAGGGGAAATACTCTACCTCTACCTCGCGGTGGCCGAGGAAACGGTCAGTGCAGTCTTAATCCGAGAGACTGAAGACGGACAGAGGCTCGTCTACTTCGTGAGTAAGGTCTTACAGGGGGCCGACTCTCGGTACCAAAGGATAGAAAAGGTTGCCCTCGCATTGGTAATCGCCGCCAGAAGATTGAGGCCATAATTCGTCGCGCAACAGATCGTGGTGCGAATCGACCAACCCATTCGCCATTTCTTTGCATCGCCCGGACTTGGTGGCGGGATAATTAAGTGGCGATCGAGAATCGTCCGACCGCATAAAGTACAAAGCTCAGACTTCACTCAAGGCATAGGTCCTTGCTGACTTCATAGCGGAGATGACACCCACTCCTCAACACTCGAATTTGCATTGGACTCTCCACGTCGACGGTTCCTCCAATTCGAAGGGGAGTGGAGTTGGTTTGATTCTGGAAAACTCGGAAGGATTAATGATCGAAGTTTCCCTGAGTTTCACTTTCACCACCTCCAACAAACAGGCCGAGTAGGAAACTTGCATCGCAGGGTTAAAGTTAGCTGCCGATTTCGGCGCTAAGACCATTAAATTGAACACCGACTCTCTACTGGTTGTCTCTCAGGTAAAGGAAGAATTCATCGCGAAAGATACGGTCTTGCAGCATTATTTGAGTCGGGTTCGGGAGTTGCTTCATTACTTCGAGAAGGTAGAGTTAAAACACGTTTCGAGGTCCGAGAACGGTCAAGCGGACGTCCTGGCCAAGTTGGCAAGCACCAAACCTTCCTGCGGCCTCCGAAGCATCATCCAGAAAAGCTTGACAAAACCCACCATTGATCTCTCCCATATTTCGCTCCCCAACGTGAATCTCATTGCCGAACAAGAAAGCTGGATCCAGCCGATAAAACGCTACATCGAACCCGGAACCGAGCCTTTCGACCCTAGAGCGGCGGCATCAATCCGCAAGAGGGCCACCTCTTTCATAGTAATAGACGACAAACTTTTCCGACGTACTCAAAGAAATGCATGAGGGAATCTGTGGACAGCATCTGAGGGCCCGAGCGCTATCTAAAAAGGCCCTCCGCGCCGGATACATCTGGCCCACCATGGTCAAAGATTCTGTCTACTTGGTCAAAAGATGTGACACCTGCTAGAGGTGTGTCGATGTTCATAACGCCCCCCCCTCCGGCAGACTTGACGTCCCTGTCGGCCCCATGGCCATTCTCCCAGTGGGGAATCGACCTGCTCGGCCCATTCCCCGTAGCCAAGGGGGGAGTAAAGTTCCTCATTGTTGCTGTTGATTACTTTACTAAATGGATTGAAGCCGAGCCTCTAGCCCAGATAACCGCTAAAAATTGTATTAAGTTCGTCAAAAAGAATATCCTGGCGAGATTCGGTGTCCCTGCCACCATTATCACGGACAATGGGACCCAGTTCGCAGATAGGGATTCCGACAATGCCTGGCCGACTTAAATATCAAGCAACACTTCACCTCGGTCGAGCACCCCCAGACTAACGGGCAGGCCGAGGCCGCCAATCTAGTGATGCTGAAGAGACTCAAAAAGAGACTAAAGGGCGCCAAAGGCGCATGGCCCGACGAACTCCCTTATGTCCTGTGGGCTTATCGTACAACTCCACACTCAACCACGGGCAAAACCCCATTCAGACTCACTTACGGTACCGAGTTTATCATCCTAGTCGAACTCGGGGAGTCGACCTGGAGAACTCTCTATCCCCTCACCGAGGAGGAAAACCACAAATCAATCAGAGAAGAATTAGACACTGTCCAGGAAACCAGAGATCGGGCGTGACTGGCCAAAGACATCGTCAAAGACCGGGTAGCACGGCGTTACAATCAGCACGTCATCCCAAGGGAATTTAATTTTGGCAACCTGGTACTCAAAAGGGCCAACGTCGGAAACAAGAATGACCGGGATGGGAAGCTGGCACCGAATTGGGAAGGTCCATACCGAATCATATCAAAGACCGGCAAGGGCGCCTACCAACTCGAAACGTTCTCCAAAGAACAGATTCCAAGGACCTGGAATGCCGCCAAGCTGAGAATCTACTATAGCTAGTTGTAGAAAGCAATGATTGTACAAAAAGAATTTAATGATTCAATAAACCAGTTTCTTAAATAAATGGAATATGTCTTTCTTGTTTGCTTTTCAGGACTAATTCCTCCCCTCTCCCCTGACTCTGACACCGAGCTTCCCAGTCGGCAGATGATGAGATGTGGCGAGGCCGGCACAGGATGCCCTCCGCGATCCTAGATTCTTACATCCCATCGCGGGGTGCAGGCGAGGCCCACAGCAGCTCAGGTCTTCAACGGCCCCAAAAACGCTTCACGTCGTCGGCCACTCTTGACTCGTCGAAAATCTCCGAGACGGGTGACTGGCGGCGCAAACCAGCCCCCCCATTGGTTTACCCTCGCGGGCAGCCCAGAGGCTGGTGGAAGAAGTCCAAGGGCGAGTTCAACCCGTGCTCTAATCGGCACAGCCTTCTCACATACTGAGGACTTCGTGTCCGTATACACGACCGAAGGAAGAAGCTCTCAGTAGCTTCGCCCTTCTCGATTCCGAGCTTGGATGCTCTGTCGAGACTTCGATTCTGAGCTTAAATGCTCTTTCGAGGGACAATTGGCTCCGAGCTTCAATGCTCAGTCAAGATTTACTTGATTCTGAGCTTAAATGCTCTGTCAAGCTTTTTCAGGTACGCGCCCGTGCGACTTCCCCGGAATCCACTTCGGATACCAGCAAAGAACAAATGCGACCTACAGAATCAAGAACTTGCGCTTTGCTGACTGACAAGCTGAGGCCGATCTCATCACTCGCCCACCCTCGACTTGGGGGGCCACTGTTCCGACCTGGGTTGCAAACCCCATCGAACGCTTGGGCCTGGCCCAATTATCCTTCAGGAAACTCGGCCCAACGAGCCGCTGCTTAATCACGCCTCACAGAGGACCGACGGCCCAGATTCGCTACGAAGATCCAACGGTTAGCGCCGAGCGCCCTCGTCTATAAATAGAGCACCTGGCTCCCAATTCCAGGTACGTTCTCATTCTTGTATATATATTCCGCCTATTCCCTCACTGAATTAGGCATCGAAGTGTCTGCAGGTAGACCCCAACCCGACGTGGGACGGATTGCTACTCGGACATCCGAAGAGACTTCGCCAATTCCGAAGCCAGCCGACGAGTCCTGAGAAGCGGAACCCAGCTAGCTCCTCGGACGAGGTAACCTCTGAGTTCAGGACCGAACATTGACGAGTAGAATATTATAGGTTTATTATATTAGTTATATATATATATATATATATATATATATATATATATATTCGAAAAGAAGATGAGTAGAATATTATAGGTTTATTA
The DNA here is from genome assembly GCA_020916435.1 of Oxytropis ochrocephala. Taxonomy (NCBI): domain Eukaryota; kingdom Viridiplantae; phylum Streptophyta; class Magnoliopsida; order Fabales; family Fabaceae; genus Oxytropis; species Oxytropis ochrocephala. Next base: position 54,698,465 of record CM037095.1, read on the forward strand.
AATTAATTTACCCATGAGTGGGGGTGGGAATAGACTGGGCCGAGCTAGGCTTTGCATGGCCTGGGCCTGGCCTGCATTGAAAATGTTGGGTCTGAGCCTGGGTCGTAGGCCCCTGTAGGCTGGTCTGGCCTTTTGAAAAGTCTGACAAGGCCTGCAAGCCTGTTTAAAATCCTATTTCACCAAAAAAATTACGAAAGTCTACAACCTTAGAGTAGTGTGGACTTTGTAAATAGACGAACAAACTAATTGATCGATGAGATTAAGATCTAATTCAAGATCTAACAAAATCTATTTGATAATTATCTTTCTAAAATATTTTATTTAAATTTTATTTTATAATAATACCTTTAAATATGTTAAAAAAAATTATAAGTCATCATTTTGAATAAACATAAAATGTAAAAATGTAAGCAACTTTATAATTTAACACAAAGTAGAAAATTTAATATGAAAATAGTTGAAAAAAATAATATTTTTAACATTTATTTAAATAGGCCGGCCTGGTAGGCCTAAAAGGCTTTTTCGATGGCCTATTGCCTAACGTTTTTACCTAAATAGGCTTTTAAGAAAGCCTTAGCCTTGTCTATTTAAAAAAAGTTGGGCCTGGCTTGGGCCATAGGCCCCTGTAGGCCGGTGATAACTGTATTTTATATAGAGTTATTCATCAATTTAACTTAGGTTATTGTTTATTTTTTAGTACATTAATATATAAATATAGCTTATTTATTAAGAAACAACATTTTAAGGATTCAAATGTATTAGGACAATGATTTAGGCAAAATACACATATCTTGTTAGGTTTGATGTTTTTGTTCAGTGCAGCTACTTCAGGAGTTCCCACACTGCCAACACTAGGAGTGGAAACACTGCCTACACTAAGAGTGGCAACACTGCCTACACCTGCTAAAATCCAGCAGTTTGCACCAAAACATCCAAGGACCATTTTGATGCTTCCACACTTGATTTGTGACGTCATGCCTAGTCATCTAGAGCAGAGCCACTTGCAGAAGTCGGCAATCAACATAAAAATCAAGTTGCAAGGCTCACTTATGTAAAGACATGTGGCACTTCTCCATTGGACCACCCCATGTGTTTTGCATGCAAAGCGACCAAACCTGAGCTACTTGCTTAATTGGTTGTCTGAAATTAACCATGGTTAATCCCCTCAGTTGATCTTTCGCGCCAAAGGAAACCCCTCAAGGGAGGAAAGCTTTCGTTCCTATAAATAGAGGTCATATCTTCACTTGCAAATCATCCTTCATCCTTCATCTGTACTTCTTCATTTGTTTCTTAAAGGATCACTTAGTTTAGTTTATTTTTAGTTTAGTTTTAGTTTTTCTTTACGTTTCTGAAGAGAAGGAAGGTAAGGAGGTGCTTGACAACCACTCCCTTCACTTCTACTTGAAGGAAACTTGTGTAAAGAACTCATCTTGTACTTCAACTTGGGAAACTCATGCAAGGGATCTTCTATTCGTGTAATCTCTATCCTTTTAAGTTCTTTTGCTATATTACTCATTTGATTATGCTCTTTGTAGATTTTCTCTATTATAACATGAGTAATATGAGCTAAATTCCCTTAGTTGAGATGTTGTAGCCTTGTAGTAAACTTCTAAGTAAGTAATTATGGTTTATGTAGTGTATGCATTTTAACTCTTGTGTAATACTTCTTTCAAAACTTATTCTGGAATTGATCACTTTAGAATAGGTAAACTTGTGGCAGCAGACATGGGCTACATTTATGAACTCAAAAGTTAATAAGAATGAGTGTTTGTAACAAAATCTTTATTAAACTAGCTTTAGTAAAGAATTGCTTGTTAAAACCATGTTAAGTCCTTGACATAGGATAACATAGTTCTTAGGGTGATACATTGGGTACTTAAGAGACAAGAGTGAACCTATTTAGCATGCCTAGACAGAGGAAGCTTGTAATGAAACTCTGAAGAAAGTGACTGAAAAGCACACACTATTGCAGCTGCATCCAGTGTTCCCACATTGCATACTCCATTATAACACTTAGAAGTAAACTACTTGGTGAAAACATCTCAACTATTTTATCTCACTGATTCCTTACACATTTTAATTGTTTATATTGTTATTACTCACTCTGAACACTCCAACCAAATTGTGCATAGTGTAGACACACTAAGTGTACACTCTAAACTATACAAAACTTTACATTACATAATCCCTGTGGGTTCGACCTTTCTTATCATTATATTACTTGTGTGACTATGTATACTTGCATACTTTCCACCACACCAAGTTTTTGGCGTCGTTGCCAGGGATTATAGTAAAATTTTGTTGTTTAGATTGTTTAATTAGTGTTTTATTATATATTAGTACTACCAGTATTCTGTTTTCTGTTCAGAAACATATTAGTGCAGATACACTCAGTGTGGAAACACTAGTTTATGCCCAGAAATAGATCAGCAGAATTCAATTGTGATCCAGAAATTGAGAGAAGATTTAGGAGATTGCTAAGACAACAAAGACAAAGACAACAAGACTGCAGAACTATGTCTCACCACAGTGAAGATGCCTCAGTAAGAGGATGACCTAATTCTCAACATCAACAACCTGAAGGTGAGGAAGATCACAGACAACAGTTCATTCAAATGGGACCAATAGGTATGATTAATGATATGGATAGGCCTATGAGGGACTATGCCCAATATGATCAGCAACATATACAGTCTAGCATTGCTAGGCCTAATATTAATGCTGCTCATTTTGAATTTAAACCTATGATGTTTCAAATGTTACAAACAATTTGGTGGATCCCCACATGAGGATCCCCATGAGCATTTAAAGCAATTCATAGAAGTTTGTAGTAACTTTATCATACCTGGTATTAGTGAGGATGCATTTAGACTTAAATTATTTCCATATTCATTGATAGATGGGGCTAAATCATGGCTAAACTCTTTGGAGCCCAATTCTATTCATACATGGAATGAGCTAGCTCAAAAATTCTTAAGTAAATATTTTCCTCCAGTTAAAAATGCTAGGATGAGACATGATATTACATCTTTTAGGCAAAAAGAATTTGAATCATTGTTTGAAGCATGGGAAAGATGGAAAGAGCTTTTAAGAAAATGTCCACATCATGGTTTACCTGTCATTATACAAATGGAAACTTTTTACAATGGTCTAAAACCCTAAAATAGAGTGATGCTTGATGCATCAGCTGGTGGTGTTCTTTTGAATATGTCTTACAATGAAGCATTTGATCTCATTGACAAAATTGCTACAAATGGTTCTAGTTGCCCTATTGAGAGGGTGAGTGCCCAAAAGAAAACTTCTGGGGTACATGAAATTAATGACATATCAGCCATATCTGCTCAAGTAGCCTCTTTAACCAACTTGATCAAACAGTGCACTAGTGCACCTACATCTAGTGTGGCCACACCTAAAGAAAACACTGCAGCAGCTATAGAGCAAGCACCTCCAGGAACTACAAGTTGTGTCTATTGTGGGGGAGGCCATCTATATGAAGAGTGTCCTTGCAACCCTGTCTCTGTCAATTATGTAGGTTACAATAAAAATAACAATCCGTACTCTAATACCTATAATCCAGGATGGAAGAACCACCCAAATTTTAGGTGGAACAATTCCAATGAACTTGCTCAAAGTGCACCTGCACCAAGTACTCCTCCTGAATGCCAACCTCAGAGACCAAACCCACCTGCCAATGATAATTCTCTAGAAGGAATACTTCGATCATTCATTAGTGAAACTAGAACTGCTAGGCAAGCTCATGATGCATCGATTAAGAATCTAGAGAATCAAGTGGGGCAATTAGCAACTGCTTTGCATCAAAGACCAACAGGTACTTTGCCATCAAACACAGAAGCTTCAACCTCACAAAGGCAAGGTAAGGAACAGGTCAAAGCCATTTCTTTAAGAAGTGGCAAGGACTTAACAGAACCATATGAGCTTGAAGGTACAGAGAAAAGAGAAAAAAATAAAAATGAAAAAAACTCTCAAGGTGCAGTAACACCTGATGTTTCTACATCTCCAACTCCAAGGTTAGTACCTGAATACCCCCCTCCTCCTTTTCCTCAAAGATTGAAAAAAATACACGAGGAGAAGCAATTCAGTAAGTTTTTAGATGTCTTAAAACAATTGCATATCAATGTTCCCTTGATTGAAGCACTTCAACAAATGCCAAATTATGCTAAATTCATGAAAGATGTGCTTTCTAAAAGAAGAAGACTAGGGGAATTTTAAACTGTTATTATGTCAAAAGAATGCAGTCTTATTTTGCAAAACAAAATTCCAAGGAAGCTAAAGGATCCAGGTAGCTTTACAATTCCTTTCTCAATAGGTAAGTTTTATACAGGAAGAACATTGTGTGATTTAGGTGCAAGCATCAATTTGATGCCTAAATCTATTTTCACAAAGCTAGGAATTGGAAATGCTAAGCCTACCACATTGACACTGTCTCTGGCAGATAGATCAATAGCATATCCAGAAGGAATCATTGAGGATATATTAGTGTTGGTTGACAAATTTGTGTTTCCTGCAGATTTTGTTATCCTTGATTTCATTGCAGATGAGGAAGTACCTGTTATACTTGGAAGACCATTCTTGGCAACAGGAAAAACACTGATAGATGTGCAAAGAGGAGAGCTAACCATGAGAGTAAATGATCAAGAAGTGAAGTTCAATGTCTTGAATGCTTTGAAGTATCCTGTAGAGGAGAGTGAAGAGTGTTCATCAATTTCTCTTGATCATTTGGTAGAGAAGCAGTTCCACAAGCAGTATGATCACATTGCCAGTGCACTAGCTCGCATGATCTGTTGACCGCCACAGAGGAATTTAATGAAGAATGCACTCTGCCAAAGGAACAAGCTACACCTAAGGTATGGGCTAGAACTTATGAAGCTCTTAATTAAGATAATCCCAACCTTAAAGAAAATTTACCTTCTGTAGAAAAACCTCCTAAGCTAGAATTGAAAGAATTGCCTAAGCATTTGAAATATGTTTTCGTAGGTGAAAATAATACACTTCCTGTAATCATAGCTTCTGATCTATCCTTAGAACAAGAGCTAGATTTAATTAACACATTGAAAAGACATAGAAAAGCTATAGGTTGGCAAATGGCAGATATTAAAGGGATTAGCCCCTCCATATACATGCATAGGATAATTTTAGAAGAAAATTCTAAAAATAGCATAGAAGGGCAAAGAAGATTAAATCCCATCATGAAAGAGGTTGTTAAGAAAGAAATAATAAAATGGCTAGATGCTGGTATTATCTACCCTATTTCAGATAGTTCATGGGTTAGTCCTGTGCAATGTGTTCCTAAGAAGGGTGGAGTAACAGTAATAGCTAATGAGAATAATGAATTAATCCCCACAAGAACTGTAACAAGGTGGAGAATTTGTATGGATTATAGAAAACTCAATAAGGCCACCAAGAAAGATCATTTCCCCTTACCCTTTATAGATCAAATGTTAGATAGGTTAGCAGGAAAGGAATTCTATTGTTCTTAGATGGTTATTCAGGATAAATCAAATAGCAATTGAACCTGAGGATCAACAGAAAACCATCTTTACTTGTCCCTATGGCACCTTTGCCTTTAGAAGGATGCCTTTTGGACTTTGTAATGCACCTGCTACCTTTCAAAGATGCATGATGTCACTTTTTTCTGACTTCATTGAGCAATCAATGGAAGTCTTCATGGTGACTTTTCTATTTTTGGAGAAACATTCTCATTGTGTCTGTCAAACTTAGAAAAATTCTTCAAAGATGTGAAGACACTAATTTAGTGCTTAATTGAGAAAAATGTCACTTCATGGTTAAAGAAGGCATTGTGCTTGGTCATAAAATATCCAAAAAAATGTCTTGAAGTGGATAGGGCTAAAATTGAGGTAATTGAGTAACTACCACCTCCATCAACAATCAAAGGGATGAGAAGTTTTTTAGGACATGCAGGGTTCTGTAGGAGATTTATCAAAGATTTTTCAAAAATTTCAAAACCATTGTGCATGCTTTTGCAACATGATGTGCATTTTAACTTTGATGAATCTTGTATGGAAGCCTTTCAAAACTTAAAAGGCATTGTGACAAAGATCAATAGTTGTGACTCAGCATTGGAGTAAGCCTTTTGAACTCATGTGTGATGCTAGTGACTTTGCAGTAGGAGCAGTCCTAGGGCAAAGATACAACAAAGTGTTTCATTCCATATACTATGCTAGCAAAACACTAATTGAGGCTCAAATAAACTACACTGTAATAGAGAAAGAACTATTAGCAGTGGTTTTTGCTTTTGAAAAATTTAGATCATACTTGGTTGGCACCAAAGTAATTGTGTACACTGATCATTCTGCCATCAAGTATTTGATTTCCAAAAAAGATGAAAAACCAAGGCTAATAAGATGGGTTCTCCTCCTTCAAGAATTTGATCTTGAGATTAGAGATAAGAAAGGGGTGGAGAACCGAGTGGCTGATCATCTCTCTAGACTTGAAAGTGAAAATGCGGGTACAAATGAAGAAATGAAGGAAAGTTTCCCTGATGAGAAATTGCTAGCAATTACCATGAATGCAGCTAGTGTTTCTGCACTCAGTGTGGCCACACCTCATGAATCAGCACCATGGTATGCAGACATAGTAAGCTTCCTTGTAAGCAAAGTTGTACCAAGTGACATTAGCTATCAACAGAAAAGGAGATTCTTCCATATAGTAAAACAATACTATTGGGATGATCCTTATCTATACAAGATGTATCAAGATCAAATCATGAGAAAGTGCATTCCTGAAGAAGAACAGCAAGCAGTGCTACTACATTGTCATGCTGCACCATATGGAGGTCACTTTGGAAGCCAAAGAACAACAGCAAAGGTACTTCAATCAGGTTATTTCTGGCCTACTCTATTTAAAGATTCATATTATATGGTCAAAACCTGTGATAAATGTCAAAGAAGTGGTAATATATCTGCTAGACATGAAATGCCTAGGACTAATATTCTAGAAATAGAACGTTTCGATGTTTGGGGCATGGATTTCATGAGTCCTTTTCCACCTTCTTTTGGCAATGAGTACATATTAGTAGCTGTAGACTATGTGTCCAAATGGGTTGAGGTTGTAGCACTCCCAAATAATGATGCCAAATCAATTAGCAAATTTCTTCAAAAAAATATTTTTTCAAGGTTTGGCACTCCAAGAGCAATCATCAATGATGAAGGCTCACATTTTTGCAATAAACTCATTGAAAATCTTCTTGCAAAATATAGAGTAAAACACAAGATTGCTACTGCCTATCAGGTTAGTTTCTGGCAAGGCATGTCATCTCCCTCTTGAATTAGAGGACAAGTCATATTGGGCTATCAAAAAGTTAAATTTTGATCTCAAAAAGGCAGGTGAACAAAGGTTTTTTGAGCTTAAAGAATTAGAATAATTTAGGCAATTCTCTTATGAGAATGCAGAAATTTATAAGAAAAAAACCAAAGAATGGCATGATAAGAAAATCCAAAGGAGAGAACTTAAAGAAGGAGGAATGGTTCTACTGTATAATTCAAGGTTGAAGTTATTCCCTGGAAAATTAAGATCAAGATGGTCAGGACCATTCCAACTAGTCAAAATTTACCCCCATGGTGCAGTTGATTTATATGATGTAGCCACTGATACCACTTTCAAAGTCAATGGCCACAGAGTAAAAATGTATTATGGAGAGCATGTGGTGAGAGATAAGATCACCACTCATTTTGAAAATCTCTAACACAAGGAGATAGTTAGGCTGTAAGACTCTTAAAACAAGCGCTTGAGGGAGGCAACCCATCATTTTAAATAGTTAATATCTTTATTTTGTGCAATTTAATGTTTTGTGTGTTTTGTAGAAAAACAGGACAACAGAGTTGCCAGTGTTTCCACACCTAATGTTGCCACACTGCCCACACTGGTGTTCATATCTTAGCAAAATGATGAAAAGGCTTGAATGGCAATGTTCACTTGCCAACTCATCAAATTAGTGGGGAATAAGCTTAAAAGAAAGGATGATGCGTTGTTAAGGCTAAGCACAACACGTGTTGGCTTGCATGTCAATCCACATAACCCTAACGGCTAGTTCTCAACTAACATTCCCACTAACTCAATCTTCATCTCATTACACAAACCGCTCACATTCTCACAAATTAACCCTCTCATTCTCTCGCGAAACCGAGCATCTCTATTCTAACTCATCTTCAAAATTCCCAAAACCTCAATCAAACAATCATGGTAAAGAAACAATCGGCTTCCAAATCTTCAATTAAAGCTACCAGTGCAGGAACTCCTGCAACATCAAAGAAGCCAAAAGCAACCACAACCATGGACGTGATTCCTGGGTGCGAGCATTTCTGGAGTATGAAGTTTCTGCCAGAAAGAGGCTTCAACTTTGCAAAAGCTCATCATTCATTCCTCTCCACAGTCAACAACCTACATTGGGAGAGATTTGTGCAAACCAGAGCATACTATTTGGAGTCGTTGGTTCGTGAATTCTATTCTGGAATTCAGAATACTAGAGGAGGCACAATCATCTTTTAAAAGGTTAGAGGTAAGAAAGTTTTCTTTGACCCTGCTAGAATCAATAAACACTATGATCTGAACTACCATGACAATAAGTTTGAGGACAAATTAGAAACCTATGGTAAGAAACAGATGGCTAAGATCAAAGAAAGAATAGCAGAAGAAGGGTCCCAATGGGAGAAATTTACCAACACTGAATTTAAGCTTAAAACTGGTGACTTAGTTCCTGAGTTAGGTAGCTATAGCTACTTCAATTCTCCCCACTTCACACACATCTACATTGTCCAAAGACAGATTGATTCTAATAGATTCAATCTTGACTGAAGACAATGTGGATATAGGAAAGTTAATCACCAAGGAAATTATAGAGTGTCAAACCAAGACCTCTGGTTTTTTGTACTTCCCTTGCCTAATCACAGAACTATGTCAAAAAAAGGGGTAGAGGCAACTGAACTAGAGAAAATCTATAGAAAAACACCTCCTAGTGGTCTCTCTACAGAAGTAAAAGAAAGAGTGAGGTCTACTAGAATTAAAAATACTGCAGGGCAGGAAGTGTTGGAACACTTGATGCAGAAACTTCAGGCAGTATGGAAATTTCAGAAAGAACAACATGAATGGCTGAAATTGAAGTTGGATGACTCTGAGGCAGTATGGAAATTTCACCTAGTGATGTGTTTTATGGTAGTACATCCTAGTGTTACATCAATTGTAAACACAAAAGCGGAGCCATTTTACTAAATAAAATAAAATGCAATATTTTGTTTTAGTATGTTATAATCATCAAATACAAGACCAGATGTTAGTAAATGTTTGGCATGGATACGTTACAAACTTAAACATTTAAAATGCTGAAAGTTCCATGTAGGTTGATTGATAATATCTGGAGTTAATGCTTTAAGAAAACTTAAAATGTTGTCACTTCCACGCAGGTTGGTATAATACATCTGGCGTGGTATTTATCTTTACACATATATTAAGGCCAGAATACCATTTATTTAGTCTATTCTATCACTATCTCTTTCGCACAGAACACTCAAACCCTAGTTCAGATGAGCATCTAGCTAATTTCATGTTAGATGAAGGATCTAACCAAGTGATTTCTTGAATCAAAAATAGGAAAGAAGACTAAAAGATAAAGGGGAAAGAAACATACAAATGGATTAAGCAATAAGAAGATGGAGAAATCGCCACATCCAAGGGGATGATAAGATCGAGGTAGAAGGCTTACTTCGGTGGATTTTTTTTTTCTAGTTTTTACTTGTCTTTTGCTAATTGCTCTTGTGATATGTCTGATGTTGGTTTTTTCTTTGTGCGGACGAAATGGCCGATTTTTCTTGAATCAAAAATAGGAAAGAAGACTGAAGCAATTCGGGGACGACCATACGGTGGTCAAGCCCTCAGTTTCTAAGAGCACCAACACGGGCTCGAGCCCCGACATTGGGCCTGCTGCTCAGGGGGACCCCTGCCTCCAGACCAAAAGTTGTATCGATCGATCCTGTGGTCGTTGCTGAGAAAGATTCCCCTTCAAAGGCCAATAAGGGTAATGCTACCAAGGATACCGAGCGCTGATATCAACAAGCTTGGAAGAGAGGTCCTGCTGTGGGCAGCCCCGAATCCCCAAAGAAGCTCCTCGGAGGTCAAAGATATTTCATTGGAAGACTTCCGAGCTTGCGTGAGAGTTGGCAAGCTCGGGGAAGAATTAATCTTGAAACTCAGGCAGGAGGCGTCCGAGGAGGAAGAAGCTCGTCTCCGAGGTAAGATCTACGAACTCGAAGCTCATCATCTCTGGCTTGATGGTGAACTCTTAGATAAAGAGGATAAACTAAAATATTTTCGAGTTGTGAAACTTGTAGAGCTCTTGGAAGAAAATCAGAATCTGCAAGCTTAGATAGCCTCACTTGCTACTTCTGAGAAGGACTTGGAGAACATGGGAAACGCGATGGCTGAAAACTCCAAGATTGTTGAACAAGTGCCTGGGCTCAAGGCTAAGGTGGCTGAGCTCGAGGAGAAGCTGAGAACGGCCGAGGCTGATAAGGGGAAGGTCGTTGTCGACCTAGCCGAGGCAAAGAAACTTAGCGACTCTGCTATGCTGAAAGTGGTAGATGCTGCCAAATTCGGCTTCTAGCATTGTATCGACCTGGTGGGCGTAGTTAACCCCTGGGTTCAATTTTGACGTCCTGCAACTTGGCTATTGAGTTCAAGACGGCAAAATTGTCGTTCCTAGGTCTGACAGTGCTCCTCTAACTGATCTCGACGTCATCTTCTCCCCTCCTGCCTCTCCTGCCGACCAGTAGATATAGTTTTCTTGTATTTTCTCTTTTTGTATGTAATTTTGAAAATGACCTCGGCCTTCTCCTGGGCCATTCTTGGGTTGTAAAAACAATTGAGGCACCGTCCTTTTCCGACTTTAAATACTTTATTTGTTTTTCCTGTTTCATTCCCGATTTCGAGATGTTTAATCGCTTTTGAATGTTTGCGCGACGTTAAATACTTTATGATGTTTGTCTGCGCTTTGTATGTTTGTCTGACTTCAACTTTACATACCTTCGCATTTTCACATTTTTCTCTTTATTCTAATCTTGATTCGATCTGGTAATTAATCCTTGTAGTTAGATCGTTGCGGAGGTCCACAGAGGGTGAAAACTCCCTTTGAATCATGGGCCACACCTCGGACCTCGGCGCCACATAGGGCGGAGAGATTTAGAGTGATTCTGGGGCGAAGTCGTTGTGGACTTCTTCCTTCGGTCTCTGATGGAGTTTTTAAACTCGGAGACAAAGAGGAGGCCAAGCTCTCATATAGCGAAGCGACAAAGTCTCTGTGGATTTCTTCCTCTAGTCTCTAATGGAGTTTTTGGACTCGGGATCAGAGAGGAGGACGGGCTCGTGGAGAGCAGGGAGAGAAGTCGTTGTCGACTTCTTCCTCTAGTCTCTAATGGAGTTTTTGAACTAGGGATCATAGACAAGGCCGAGATCGCGGAGAGCAGGAGGCGAAGTCGCTGTGGACTTCTTCCTCTGGTCTCTGATTGAGTTTTTGAACTCGGGATCAGAGAGGAGTACGGGCTCGCGGAGAGCAGGGGGCGAAGTCGTTGTGGACTACTCCCTCCGGTATCTTATGGAGTTTTTGAACTCGAGACCAGAGAGGAGGTCGGGCTCGTAGAGAGCAGCAGAGTTATCGAAGCCGCAGTGGGCTTCCTTCCAGCGCCGAGCAAATTATAGTCGAAATAGTGCATTTCTCGTGTATTGAAATTTGAACACTGCAGAACAATTATCTTTGTACAAGTGATTGAGTTTTATTTATTTCTCTAAGGTCAATGAGATCTTGTTCAATTGCTCGCTGCCTTCTCCTACTCCTTCTCGGCCTTTTGGTTGGACCTCAGGGACAGATAGTGACGACCTCATTCTCTTCCAAGTAGAATTTCATTTTGAGGTGCACTGTTGAAGCTACTTCCCCAAGCCTTCTCAGAGTCGGTCTTCCGATTATGCACTGATATGGAGAACTGCATGGTAGAACCAAGAACTGGGTCTTAACCGTCCTTGACAACTTGTCTTCCCCATAAGTGACCATGAGCTCGACATAACCCAGTGGTCTGGTCCTCACCCCATTAAACTCAGACAGATCAGTGCCTCGGTAAGGGGAGACGTCTGTCTCGGTGATCTTCAGTTTGGGCAACAACTCTCGAAATAGGATGTCAGCCGAGCTTCTTTGGTCCACCAGCATCCTTTTAACATCAACCCCGGCCATGACTGCCGAGATTATCAGAGGGACATACTTGTTTGCTTTTCCGTCCAAAAGTTCTTGGTCGGAGAATACCAACGGCGACCTTGTTGTCATTGCTGAGGTGGGTATCAAATTTCTGCCGAGGTTGAGAATTGTGCTTCGTATGTGCGTTTGTTAGTATTCTCCCATTATCGGATCGGGTCCGACCAGTTCACTTCTTGGAATTCAGCTATGACACACTCCGCCAAAATCCCATGACGCGGTGTGTTGAGTTCAGAGTATTCTGTAAATCTACCCTGGAACTCACGAGAGCCGAATCTGAGATCCTTCTTGGTATGCCCTTCCTTAGAGTCTCTTTCTTTACCTGGAGCCAAATCAGGTCTGAGGTCGATGACCGAGTTGGCTTCTTCATAATCAATGAATCGTTGCGCTCTCCTCAAGAACTCATCCAGCGCTCGGGGTCGGCGTAGGCCAACGTTAACCTGGAAGTGTGTCCCCTTTCGGAGACTGTGTCTCATAAACAACATTCTTACTTTTCGGGGCATTTAGCATCGGTTGTTTAAATAACTGATGCCAAATGTCATTTTTCAAACAGCAAAAACATTGATGAAACACCATTTAGCATCAGCCTTTTTAAACACCCGATGTTAAAAGTGACATTTAGCAGCGATTATTTAACCGATGCTAAATGTCTCACTTTTTGCATCGCGAGATTTAGCATCGGCAAATAACCAATGCTAAATATCCAAAATAACTGATGCTAAATGTCTTTTGTGCACTAGTGTGGAGTGGGGTGAAACTGATTTTTATAATGATAGGAGAAGAGAGGCTATTAACATGACTTTTGTGCACTAGAGAGGCTATTAACACTACTCCATTTCGACTCATAATTGGAAATGATGCAGTATTGCCAGTCGAAATCTACCTGTAATCAACTAGGATTCAAAGGCAGTTTGAAATCTCATCAAACCATTTTTGGAATATGATGGTTGATGAGTTAGTTGATATAGATAAGGAAAGATTATTAGCCTTAGAAATTCTTACAAGGCAGAAAGAAATAGTAGCTAAAGCCTACAATAAAAAGGTTAAGTCGAAGTCTTTTGCCTTAGAAGACTTAGTTTGGAAAGTTATTTTGCCTATGGATAAAAAAGATAGAGTCTTAGGCAAATGGTCTCCTTGGGAAGGACCATTTCGAATTACGCAGGTCTTTTCAAACAGAGCTTATGAAATCGAATAGATAGGCGTAGACAGTCGAATTATCCGTATAAATGGAAAATACTCAAAAAGGTATAAGCCAATGCTACAAGAAATAAAAATAGCGCAAGAGTAAACAACTGAATTAAATTAAACTTGGCATTAGTGCCAGAGTACAAGGTCGAAGACCAAATTGTCGAAATTACAGGAAAAGTTAAAACGAATAGAGCAGGAAATTAAGGCTTTGAGTTCATTTTCATTTTCAACAAGACACTCTTGGAGTGCTTCAGTCTTGTGTTGATGATTGCTTCGTCTTCGACAAGCTTGTTCACTTCATTTTCATGGTAAGAAGCCCTCTCAAAGTGCTCAAGAGTTGAAGTTGCCTCCTTGTTAATAGCACTATCCAAAGAAGAAGTTTTCTTCTGAAGTGAAGCCTTCTTTTGCTGCAAAGTCTTAATTTGTTCTTGGAGCTCAGCAATGGCAGCATCATACTCTGCTATCTCTTTAGAATTTTGGCTTACATGAGCTTCCTTTTGAGCCTGAAATTCTTTGATTTTAGCATTTGAAGTTTCGACAGCAGACCATGCTTCTTTGTGAAGTCCCTCTGCGCGCTCTTTCTTTGCAGCAATACCCTCCTTCTTTTGGACTTCCCTAGTAACAGTCTCCAAGAAAGGCTCAAATTCGACAATAAAGCCTATGAGGGAATTGCTAGATGCACGAGTGTTGAGCTTGTTGAGTAGTTCTTTAATCTTGAAGGTGATCATTTGGTTTTCTTCGATGGCCTTGATCAAGTCTGTTTGGAAAAGCATTCTTTGAAGCTCTTTGACCAAGTCTTCTTGTGAACTCACAGATTTTACACCACCGAGAGCGGTCAAGTGCTGCTGTTGCTTGTCGTTAGCCAGAAGACTTGCCACACATCAACAGCTTAAGAGCCTCAAGAGGATTCTTACTTTTCAACACAGATAGCTCTTGTTTGCTCAAGCTAGTGATTGTCAAAGGTAAAGCCTTAACTGGGCTGTCATGCTTTGGGGACTCATCTTCATGCTCAGACAAGTCTTCTTCTTCCTCTCCTTTACCTTCATCAGTGTCGTCTTCACTTACTTCGACACCACCTTCTTGTTGGTCTTCTTCTTCTTCTTCTTCTTCTTATGTTTCTTTCTCCTTCAAGATTGGTGATGAAGGGATAGGGATTTCAACATTGTCGAGGATTTCGTCTTCATCGAGATCCATACCATGACCCTCGTGTTCTTGGTTGAAGTCAGAGGTTTATTTTTCCTCTTCAGCATTGTTGGGAGCAGGGTTTTTGATCATTGGTATGACCTCAGGGACCTCGACAGAGTCATTTCGAGCCAATTCTTCTTCTTCAGCATTATTCTCGACTTCAGCTATTTTGGAAAAAAGGAGTAGAGGTGGGAGTTGTATGCCTCTTTCATTTTTCAAAATACATTTAAATCAACAACTAAAATAATCAACGAAGCACCAAAATACTCAATTTAAATGAATACATCAATAACATAATACTCAAAGTAACATTTTATTACTTTGAATATTACAAATATAAATAATTTTTCACTTTCCTTTGCCATTTTAGACCTATTTAAACCCCTTCAAAATACCCTTTTCATAGGGATTTTGTTTACAATATTTATGAGACTTAAGATCATTATGATTATGAGAATAAACTGTAATATCAAGTTTAATAATCGGACTAGTATTTCTAGGTGAACTTGCTTTCGATTTTTAAACATGAGTATAGGTTGTTTATATCGGCAAGGATTAACGAGGTATTGTTGTGTGAACTTGCTAGATATTTCTTAGATGTAATATTTATCCCGTTACTTTGTTAGCATGGGCTAGGTAGTGGAGAAACAAACTTAGGGATGCTTAGATTCGAGTCATCAGATACTGCTTCATTCCACCCTATGTTGGTTATGCATGGCCTTTGGGTTTTTGATCAGCATTTATCACACCTACACTATTATCATCATCATCATCATCATCATGTAGATGAAGATTTATCCTATCATGGATATTGCCAATTATTCATTTACTAGGATTCAACCACATGTTTACTCATTGTTTCAGATGCACGTCGTTGAGATATCTTCATTAAGACAATTCATAGTCTTAGTTTATATTCAGAAGTTCTCTAAATAGTTCACTTGGATTCTGTTTAAGTCTATAGTGACTTGTATTGCAATTGCAATCTGATTTGGGCATATCTTTAATTTTGTACGCATTATTCATGAAACAAAAACAAATGAAATGTCTTTGCACAACTAAACCGTGATTTATAATACAAATGAAACAAAATCGAAATGAGCCAATAAACTATAATTAGTTCATTACACAACCCATATTTTAATTTCCACATTATATGAAGCATTACACAATCAAATTAGTGTACTATATATTAATAGCAGAGCTATGTTGCCCAAAAAATACCACCCGAGTTCATCCTAATGATGTACTATCTCAAATATAATAACAAATCTCTTTTCATTTAAAACCAAATATAAGCCATTCGAGATCAATTTGGAACCAAAGAACGAGATATACATGATTAGAGATATATTAATGAATAAGTAGCTAAAATTCTACCATATAAAACATTTGAATGAAAAATATTGCAATTACAATTGTTCTAAACATCTTGAGATAAGTCCCCATACATCCAAGCATGGATTAACTTCCACATTCCCTCTCTTCAATTCCCTCTTTCTTACTTTTCTCCAGTTCCCCTTTCTTGCACAGTTCCATGTGTTTCAACTGCTTCATCATTTTCAAGTGCTTCGATCAATTTACAAACACATAAAGTAGCCAGAATAATAAATTTTAAGGTGCACTCGACTTCATCCTACAAATTGACATACACATTCAAAAATTGGGAAACTCAGATTTTTATGAGGCACGATCAGAATATTAGAAATTTATCAAAATAAATTTTCAATGCCTTTTTTACTGAGCAAGTCTATAATGGCCCAACTTTGTAATTATTTGTCTGGGAAACACTCCTTGCATCCCTTCTCCCAGAACGGGTTGGGTTCACGGATTCAAAATGTTAAATTCGTTACACGAACCAATGTTAAAATGTGGGTTGGGTTGATTTATATGAAAGGGTTTGCGGGTTGACCAGTACCCATGAACACCCCTAGTGATACGAGTCCCATCTACAACGAATACGATTGAATCCTCTGCTTAAAATTGCACCACCTCCAACCATCATCTATGTTTCCCACTAGACAAAAAAGGTTGCAAAAAATTTGGAGAAAAAGTTAGGGGGTGATTTTAGGCTTAGGGATCTGAGAAAGATGGAGTGCAAAGACATTTCAATTTAGTGTCATCTTCATCCATACACATGTGGAGATATACTTGTGTTGATTAATTCTAATGAAGATGGTACTTACCGAAACAATTGTTGTGGGTGAAGAGCATGGTTAGACACAATGACCAACTATTATTGCTCTTCATTTGGAGTTTGATGGCATAATTTTGATACTTCCTTGATTTGATTTTGAAATTTATGATTCTTCATATGATCATCACTACGCTAATTGTAAAAAAGAGATCGCCACCTTTAGTAGCGTTTATAAAAACGCTACCCATTTTAATAACACGCTACACCATTAGTAGCGTTTTAAAGTAAAACGCTACCCATTAGGTAACACGCTAGACAGATCTCTAGCGCTTTTACTCAAAACGCTAGCCAATTAGAAAACACGCTAGACAGATCCCTAGCGCTTTTATTCAAAACGCTAGCCAATTAGAAAACACGCTAGATAGATCCCTAGCGTTTTTTAGAAAGCGCTAGGTATTTAGAAAACACGCTAGACAGATCCCTAGCGCTTTTATTCAAAACGCTAGCCAATTAGAAAACACGCTAGATAGATCCTAGCGTTTTTATAAAACGCTAGATATTTAGTAAACACTCTAGACGGATCCCTAGCGCTTTTATTCAAAACGCTAGGTATTTAGAAAACACGCTAGATAGATCCCCTAGCGTTTTTAGAAAACGCTAGGTATGGTTAAATAATTTTTTTTTCGTTTCCCATTGAGCTACTTACCTCTCTCAGCTAACACTCTCACCCAGAAACGCAAAACCCTAACACCCTAACGCAAATTAAGATCATCTCTCTCAACGAAAATCATCTCTCTCAGTGAACATCATCTTTCTCGCCTCTCACTCGCACAACATTGGTGAGTTTTTCTGCTTCCTTTCTCTGTTTCTTGTTAGATATTAATTGTGGGTTCTAGTTTAGAAATATATTAGTTTTGTCACTTGTGCACACTAGCTACTCTTTTTTTTTTTACCACTAGCCTCTTCTTGTTACACATAAATTAATTAAGTTCATTAATTATTTGGAACACTAGACTATGGTTCCTTTGTCTTGACCAAAGGACCGAGAATAGAAATAGAATATGAGATAGATATAGCTTGGGAAATTTTGTTTGTTTTTATTATATGAATTGATTCTTCATTATATTCGAATTGCTTGATGGGTCATATGTTAAAGTTCTCTTCTCAGGATTTTATTATAAATATTTGGAATTATGGATAGAAATTGGATGTCTGCCAATCGTCTGTCCAAGGAGTATGCCGCTGGAGTGGATTATTTTGTGAGCTGTGCTGTTGAACGTTTAGGGACTTCTAATGGTATGAAATATCCTTGTTTAAGGTGTTGTTATGTAAAATCAGTTACTGCAGAGGAGTTGGCACGACATTTAAAGGCGAATGGAATTGATCAAAGTTACACTTGTTGGATAATGCACGGTGAGAAAAAAGGTGAATCTTCAAATATGAATGATATTAGTAAGAGATATGCGCCACGGTTGACAGGACACATTCATTTGATGCGAACGAATTTGAAGAGATGGCAAAGGTGGTTGAAGAGGATCTTAATGATTGTCCCGAAATGTTTGAGAAGTTGATAAGCGATGCGAGACACCATTGTATGCGGGTTGTAATTGAATTCACAAAATTATTGGATGTGATCAAGTTGTATAACTTGAAAACTCGCCACGGATGGACGGATAAGAGCTTTACCGATTTACTCGCACTTACGAAAGAAATGTTTCGAATGATAATGTGCTTCCTTCTCGGACGTATGATGCAAAGCAAATGTTGGGGTCTATTGGCTTGAACTATGAGAAGATACACGCTTGTCCGAATGATTGCATTTTATTTCGGAATGAACATGCGTTGTTAAAGTTGTGTCCTAAATGTAATGCACCATGCATATAAGAAGAAAGAGTCCGCTCGAGAAAAGGTGTTGTGGTATTTTCCTATAATTCCTCGATTTAGGCGCATGTATCGTAGTTGAGAAGATGCACAACACTTGACATGGCATGAGGATGAAAGGATTAAAGATGGTATGCTACGACACGGCAGATTCTCCGCAATGGAAAAAAATTAATATTGAGTATCCTAATTTGGGGATGACCCGAGAAACCTACGCCTTGCATTGTCTGGCTGATGGATTTAACCCGCACGGTATCGAGTAGCTCCCACAAGACATGGCCCGTGATTTTGGCGATTTATAATAACTTACGCGTGGCTTTGCATGAAACGCAAATATATGATGTTGTCTTTGTTAATTTCTCGGGCCCAAACAACCAGGAAATGATATTGATGTATACTTGGCTCCTTTAATTGAAGACTTGAAGCAAATGTGGGAGGCGGGGGTAGAGGTGTATGATGGGTTCAGAGAAGAAAGTTTCACCCCGAGGGCTATGATCTTTGGCACAATTAACGACTTTCCCGCATACGGCAATCTATCTGATGCACAGTGAACAAAGCAAAGGCGTGTGCATGCCCTATATGTGAAGATAACACGATTGGATGTGGTTGGAACATGGTAAGAAGAATATCTATCTTGGTCATCGTAGATTTTGCCATCAACTCATCACTATCGATTGTGGAGAAAGGCATTTGATGGGAATACAGAACACGTGAGAGCTCCCCGCTTTTGACAGGCGAGCAATGTATTTGAAAAGGTGGAAGATTTGAACATTAAATTTGGGAAGCCTTTTGCAGGAGAGCTTGCCAAACGGGGGTGGAAGAAAAAGTCGATTTTCTTTGAGTTGCCATATTGGAAGTCATTATATGTAAGGCATTTCATTGATGTGATGCATGTTGAAAAGAATGTCTTCGAAAGTGTCATTGGTACCTTACTCAATATGCCGGGTAAGACTAAAGATACCATCAACTCAAGGTTGGATTTGGTTAGTATGGGTTTGAGACCTGAATTGGGTCCGGTAAAGAAGGGTACACGTACATATCTACCTCCGACAGCTCATACTCTATCTAGAAAGGAGAAGATGTCTTTTGTGAGTTTCTTCATGGAGTTAAAGTTCCAGAGGGATACTCTTCAAATGTGGCGACTCTTGTATCGATTAAAGACCTCAAGTTAAAGTCTCTAAAGTCCCACGATTGTCATGTTCTCATGGAGCATTTGCTACCCATTGGTATACAATCCATTTGCCTAAGAAAGTGCGTCAGACCTTAACCAAACTTTGTTTATTCTTTAAGGCGATTTGTAGTAGAGTGATTGACCTCGGAAAGTTGCCAACATTGCAAAGAGAAATTATCTGTCACTTTGTGTGAGCTTGAGATGTATTTCCCACCTTCCTTTTTTGACATAATGATTCATCTAATAGTTCATCTGGTTAGAGACACAATTGTGTGGCCCATGTTACATGAGATGGATGTATCCGTTTGAGCGTTACATGAAGATATTAAAAGGATATGTGAAAAATCGATCACGACCTGAGGGTTGTATTGTTGAGCGCTACATAGTTGAAGAGGCTATTGAGTTTTGCACGGGCTATCTATCTAGTCTTGAATATTCTCGTGGGACCGCCAAGGTCTCGTCATGTAGGAAGGATTAGTAAAGGGATGACGGGGAACTAAATTAGTGATGGTATCAAGGAAAGAACTAGAGCAAGCACACTTGTACGTTCTTCACAATGATAGTGAGGTTGATTCATATGTTGCCAAGCACAAGGAGATTCTTAAGAGTCAATTCAGGGAAAGAAGCAAGTTTGGTTAGCAAAAGAACACAATAGGAGTTTCATAGTGTGGCTAAAACATCACATTGATGGTGAGTGTGTTTGAATCCTACTTCAATTTCAAAAAGATTGAGATGGTTAGCAAAAGGTCCAAATATACATGTCTTCTCTTACAATGACTATCTAATGAACGAGTGCACTTTCTATACAAAAGAACAAGATAATCGAGTAAAATGCAAAATAGTGGGGTGACTCTTGTAGCTCATTCTATGCATGCATCCAAAGTACAAAGACGTAAATCCCATATATGCGAATATGTCTTACTTTGGCTTCATTGAACACATATGGGAGTTGGATTACAATATGTTTCAGAGCCGTGTGTTCAAATGTGAATGGGTTGACAATAATATTGGTTTCTGATTGATGAATCGGGGTTCATGCGGGTGAATTTCAACAAGTTAGGATATAAAGATGAACCTTTTATTTTAGCATCGCAAGCTCAACAAGTGTTTTATGTCACCGATCCGCTTAATATCAATTGGTCTATTGTTCTATTGGTCGACAAAAATTTGTGTTTAACAACGATGATGATGAAGCACCCGATGATGTTGGTGTTGAGGACGACCCTTTCTTCGAACATCGTAACCAATAATAGGGAAAATACTTCTATAGAGGATGTTGTATATTTTAGAAAAGATCATAATGATGGAATTACTATTCGCGTCGGAAAAAAATACCAAGACGCGAATTGCAAACAAAATTTTATCTAGGAAAAGGAAGAGGTAATATAGACTTAATGATATCTCATTATTTTTTATTAATAAATAATTATATAGTTTTTGTAAATTTAACAATAACATGGATTATGTTATATTGCAGAGTCGTCGATGGCATCACTTAGTGATCATGAGAGTGGTCAAGACAAAGAGTTATTATGTTGTATGATTTGGATATATATTAATTATGTTGTAAGTACTTGTTAGTTTAATATGGTCTTTTGGTGATATGTACATATGTGTGTGTATCTATATTGGATTGTAATGATATTGGCTGAATTTTGTTGGAATGATATTTGATGAATTTTGTTGGAAGGGAATGAATTTATAGGTTGTAATTAAAAGGAGAATAAACAAAAATAAAAAAATATTTAAAAAAATCGATCAATAGGTAGCGTTTTAAAAAAAACGCTACAAATTAAATTAAAAAAAATCAGTCAATACTTAGCGTTTTAAGGAGAAAACGCTAGAAATGAAATTAAAAAAATCATTCAATACCTAGCGTTTTATAGAAAACGCTAGGAATTGTAAAGAGGAGCTAGAGGATACCTAGCGCTTTACGTAAAAACGCTAGGAATGGTAGTAAAAGGCGCTTATAGCATCCCTAGCGTTTCTACGTAAAACACTAGGAATTGTAAAGAGGCGCTTATAGGATCCCTAGCGTTTTGGAGAAAACGCTAGGAATGGTAGTAAAAAGGCGCTATAGATCCCTAGCGTTTAAAGAAAACGCTAGGAATGGTAGTAAAAGGCGCTATAGCATCCTAGCGTTTACGTAAAACGCTAGGAATTGTAAAGAGGCGCTTAGAGGATCCCTAGCGTTTACGTAAAAACGCTAGGAATGGTAGTAAAAAGGCGCTTATAGCATCTCTAGCGTTTCTGTAAAACGCTAGGAATTGTAAAGAGGCGCTAGAGGATCCCTAGCGTTTTAAAGAAAACGCTAGGAATTGTAATTATAATTCCTAGGCTTCCTAGCGTTTTTTTGCTAGAAAGCGCTAGGCATTGTTATTAAAATTTTTACAAGGCGCTCTCTCATCTCTCTCACACAAACTCACTCTATCTCTTCATCTACCTAACTCTCTCTCTCTTGCGAAAACCCAATAAAACCCGAAACCTCTTCGTTCATCCCTTCGTGTGAGACCCAGAAACCAAACGACCCATCCTCTTCGCTCATCCTCTTCGCTCATCCTTCTTCGCTCGTTCCTCCACTTGCGAACAACCCACACTCCACGCCTTCCTCTCTCTCATTGGTGCTATCTTACCCAAAAACGCGCGACCCGGAAACCTAAAACCCAGAAACCTAAAACGCAGAAACCCCAAACGTACCAGCCTCTCCCTCTCTCTCCTTGGTGCTATCTTACAACGCAGCTCCCTCGCGTTTGTTTCCCTTTTTTCTCGCACTCTCTCTCCCTTTCAAAAGGTATTTCGCACATACTCTCCTTTGGTTTTTTGCGGTTTGTTATGTAGTTCTCTTTTGTATGGCTTTCTCTGTTACTTAGCTCAATGTTGTATTTAATTAGTTGTTAGATTAGTCTAGGTTAGATAGCATTATTAACTTGACTAGTGCATGACTTTCCTAGTGCATGGCTTTCCTAGTGCATGGCTTTCTCTGTTTCTTAGTGCATGGCTTTCCTATATATGTTTACTCTAGGTTCTTAGTGCATGGCTTTCCTATATATGTTTACTCTAGGTTACTTAGTGCATGGCTTTCCTATATATGTTTACTCTAGGTTACTTAGTGCATGGATTTCCTATATATGTTTACTCTAGGTTCTTAGTGCATGGCTTTCTCTGTTACTTAGTGCATGGCTTGTTCTATATTTTGTTAAGTGTTTGTTGGTTCTAAACAATTAGAAAGCTAAAACTCACTGAGTCTATTTCATTTGGGCCATTGCAAGTCAGATGGCATCACTTAGTGATCATGAGAGTAGTCATGAGGGTGGTGATGGGGGTGGTCATAGAAACACAAAGAAGTTCACTCCCCATGGAATGACAGCGAAAAAGAATATCGTCCATCGGATAAGTAAAGGACACGAGAAATATAGGGTAAGTTAATTACTAATTATTAATGTTGTTCTCTACCTTTCAAAGTTATCTAATTATTTAATGATTTAATTAATGCAGGTCAGATGGAGTGTTAAAGGTTTGCCTATTGGAGAGAACGGCACAAACTTGATTACTTTTATTGGTACTAAGGTGAAGCAAATGTTTCCAATTTAGATTAAAAGTTGGAATGAGAAAGATAATAGAGTTTTGCATAAACTGAAAAATGATTTCTGGTCCTTAATACAGGTATATAATTTTAGACATCTTTAATAATCTTATTTAGTGATTTTTTAGTTATATTTATTTAATCCATTTTTATGTATAAGTAGAAACACTTTGATGTGGATGATGCCCGAAGAGATTGGATACTCAAGGAAGTGGAAGGTTGCATCGGGCTTATAGAAGCGATGTAGGAAAAAGTATTCAAACTTCCTGATGGGACCATCGACAGAGCCTCAAAGCATTGTATTAGGAATTATAAGTAAGGAGGATTGGAGCAAATTTGTACATATACGCACTACAGATCCGGATTTCCTGGTTAGTATATTAATTATTTAAGTTATATATATATATATATATATATATATATATATTTCACAACTAGATATCATTCATTAATGTATACTTATCTTTTTAAATAGAAAAAAAAGCAAAGCCAATAAAGAAAGAGCTTCTAATCCCGAGTACCCTAATAGAGGAGGTTCAAGTGGATATCAAATTCTTGAAGAAAGATTGGTAAGACACAATTAGTTTAATTTATTATGATTTAATGAATCTTTTAATTTACAGTTGATTAACAATGATTAAACTTAAATAGTTACTGCAAGAGGGGAAAGATCCAACTCAAGAATCCCTTGATCGTTGTACTGTTTGGTTAGAGGCCCGACAAAACAAGGATGGGGACATTGTGGATCCGAAAACTAAGGAGGTCAAGGACAAAATTGTAAGTATACCAAAATTCATGTATTGTAATTTTAATTTTATGATTCCTAGCAAGTTGGAATTTGTGTCTGACTATATTTTTTTAAACCGTTACTCGATTTTTTTTGACACGTCGACATATTTTTTATTGTCGATTAAATTTCTTTGACACTTGTTTATTATTTCTATCCATTACTCGATTTTTTTGACACGTGGACATATTTTTATCGTCGATTAAATTTCTTTGACACTTGTTTATTATTTCTATCCGTTACTCGATTTTTTTGACACGTGGACATATTTTTATCGTCGATTAAATTTCTTTGACACTTGTTTATTATTTCTATCCGTTACTCGATTTTTTTGACACGTGGACATATTTTTTATCGTCGATTAAATTTCTTTGACACTTGTTTATTATTTCTAACCGTTACTTATGTTTGTGCATCAATGAAAGCATATCACAATCTGTATCACAAGGAGATTTAACAGATTGTGATGGTCAACAAGATGTCCTTGCTCGTGCCTTGGGAAGGGAAGAGAGACAGGTCGGATAAGAGGTTATGGATATGGCATTCCTCCTACGATCGTGTATGGGCGAAAGAGCCATAGCGAGAGGTGCGCGGGATTGTAAAGTCATGGCGGCAAAGTATGACGAGCTATCCAAGAATGTTCTTTGTACTAATGGAAAGAGGCAGGATGTTTAAGCAGCTCTTGGCACAATCCATTGGTGCACCATCCCCTGCTGCACCACCCCCTGCTGAACCTATATTACATGTTGCACCCTCACTTGCCCAACATAGCGCACGAGATAGCTGCACCATCCCTTCGACACAGGTATTTATTATTACTCGACCTGTTTTTTGTACATATGTATTTGATCAAATAATCATGTATATTTATTTTTCTTTATAATTGATTTAGGATAACTGTGAATGTGAGCTATATATTGCAAACCCACATCGAAAGGTTGCAGTGGGTATGTTATGTAACCAATTGAGTGCCACAATGCATAATTTACCCATGCCTGAAAACCATTTGAGAGTTAGGGTAGACTATTCAATTGAGGGGTCTGCACCATTGTCTGTTCCAATTGTTAATCCGATATATTTCATCGTGGATCAAGCACGAGTACTTTTGTGTGGCATGGCTTTGAACAACTTGTCGTTGTAAGTGACAATATTTTTGTTAATAAGTTAATGACTCATTGTTATATATAATGTGTGTTAACTAACTAATTAATCATTTTTTTAATATATACTAGGTACCCCAAGTGTCCCGACCGTCTCCTTCTATAAAGTGTCCCGACCTTCCCCTTCCACTACCAAAGTGTCCCGACCTTCCACTACCAAAGTGTCCCTTGATGAATTCGAGAAATTCATCACTTATGTAAAGGACCACGTCAATCAAAAAATGAAGCCCGATGACCTTATTATGTTACCGACCGATCAAATTGTGGGAGTGGAACAGGATATTATGCTCAACATTGAGGATCTGAAAGCTGTATATGACATGGAATGGGCCACTGTGGTTGTTATTAGAGTATACCAGAGGTATGTATTAAATTATTTGTACACAATAGTTGTATATATTAGAGTATATATTAGAGTATATATATGAGGATCTGAAAGTTGTATATATATTATTTATAGGTTTTTGTACAATGTGCTTCTGGTCCCTTCGCAACGGACACAAAAAATTTTGTTCTTGTGCCCAGAGTGTCTCATTGTGTGGGATCAAGGTAAACCAGAGGATATTATGGCTAAGAAGAGTCAAATAGAAAGTTATATCCTTTCACGCTTTAGGGATGCCCAACATTTTGATCACGAATCTTTATTTTTGGCACCACTCAATATAAGGTGAGAAATTTAGTCTTCAATCACTTGGTTATTTATTTTGAGGATTGTATTATAGTGTAAATATGTACTCATTCGTGATTCATTTACTTGCAGACAACATTGGGTACTCTTTGCAATAAACCCTAAGCTAAATACTGTCTACTATCTGGATTCACTTCAAGGCCATTACAAAGTCTACGTAGACTTCGTACAGATAGTTGATAGGTGTGTATGTGTAACCCTCTCATTTTGTATAATTTAATATATGTATTTTGTTCAACTTAACGTTATATATATGTATGACGTTACAGTGCTTTGCAAAAATACTGGGGATTATCTACGAGTAAAACAAGATGGTTACCCATAATTGTAAGTTTTTAAAAATCATTCTTATAATTTTAATTGAATTTTTGGTCATAAAAATGTGACAATTAATTAACTAATCTTTTGCTTTGTAGTGTCCTAAACAACCAAATAATAATGATTGTGGGTACTATTGTATGAGGTATATGAGAGAGATTATCACTCACGACAGAGTAGAAATCCCAATCAAGGTAACTACTTAGATTTCTTTTTTATATTGATATTATAATACTTACTCACATTTAATAAACATTTTAATTCTAATTTTATTTTTCAAGTATTTTCCCATTGTAAAGACATCCAAAGATTACTCGATGAACAACTTACAATGAAGAAGGGGGAGTGGTGCCGTTTTGTTTCTAGCTTTTTCTAGCAAGTTTTGAGTTTCATAATAGTTAGTTATTATATATGTTGTATATATTGGATATATATATTATGTTGTAAGTACTTCTTAGAATGATATTGGATTGGAATATTTGATGAATTTTGTTGACTGAATTTTGTTTGAATGATATTTGATGAATTTTGTTGGAAGTGAATGAATTTATAGGTTGTAATTAAAATTGAGAACAAACAAAAATAAAAATATTTAAAAAAATTCGATCAATAGGTAGCGTTTTAAGGAAAACGCTAGAAATGAAATTAAAAATTCATTCAATACTTAGCGCTTTATAGAAAAAACGCTAGCTATGGACAAAATGCACTAGAGGATCACTAGCGTTTAGTAAAACGCCAGGAATTGTAAAAGGCGCTAGAGGATCACCAGCGTTTTATAAAAACGCTAGGAATTGTAAAAAGCGCTAGAAGATCCCTAGCGTTTTACAAAAACGCTAGGAATTGTAGAAAGACGCTTATAGATCCCTAGCGTTTTAAAGAAAACGCTAGGAATTGTAAAAGGCGCTAGATCAATGGCTAGCGTTTTTATAAACGCCACGTATGTCCAAAACACGCCAGGTTAATGGCTAGCGTTTTTAAAACGCTATACTTAATGGGGTGACGCATTAGTAGCGCCAAATTTCTCTAGCGTTTTAAAACGCTACCAATGCCCAAAAAAAACGCTTCAAGTCCTTAATTCTGGCTGCATATTCATTGTCGTTGTTGCCACTAGGCATTTGAGAAAATATTAGCTTTTCTCAAAACAATGAAAATAGGTTTTTATCCTAGGATAGATACGACGCTTTGTGAGAAACTTCTGATCAAGTTGCATTTTATATATGTAAAAGGCAAACCAAATATGTTTAAATTCGGGCAGAGGGGGACGCATGAAATATTTTAGGCAAATTATACTTTTTGAAGAAATTTAATGAAAATAAATAACGCACATTAAATTAATAGCATTACACGGGAATTGTCCTTTAAATGAATGGATAATCTTCGGTTGCACATATGTCTTTAAATTCAATCTTTTTTTTTTTGGTTACTATGTTTTTGGTGCGCAGTTTCCATTTGGTTTCTTTGAGTATTAATCTACGTGGAGCCACACTTGGTGTGTAGCATCACTTTGTTGTCTCGTGTGGTTTTCTCCTCCCAACAGAATTTTTGCCACACCCAAAATTCGAATCCGAGACCTTGGGGAGGGATCCAAGTCCAGTTACTACTTGGACCAACCATATTGGTAAACATAAATGTTATTAAAATATTAAATATTTTGAATTTAAAACTAATCTAGTAAATGGATTTTTGGGCTGTGTTACACACTACATATCACCCAGTGACGTGTTGTACGGTAGTACATCTCAGTGTTGCATCTTCTGTATCCAACCCCATAATTTCAAAATCGCCTTTATCGGTGATTTTGGGGGAAAAACATTGCACATACATGTATGTGACATAATGTCAATTGTCATGTGCATGTATGGCATATGTATGTTGCTAAAAAAATATCCGATAAGACGCTTTTGTAATTTAAACAAAAATCACGTGACAATTAAGAACCCCAATATTGTCACACCATTTACCAATATACCCTTCATTTTGTATCCCAATGTTTACCAATATACCCCCACTCTATATTTTTGGACCGACATACCCCTGACAATTTTTTTTGTCCAACACTTTTTTTTTATTATCAAAATTTACCCCTCATTTGTACCCACTCTATATTTTGGACCGACATACCCCGACAATTTTTTTGTCCAACACTCTTTTTTTTATTATCAAAATGTACTACCTCTTTTTGTACCTCACTTTTACCAATATACCCACACTCTATATTTTTGACCGACATACCCCTAACAAAAATTGAACCAATATGATTTATGTTTGTAATAGGTAAATACAATTTATATTTGTTTTTAGTTATCAATATGTACCCCTCATATTTTGGGTTTTTTGTACCACACTTTGTTTTACCAATATACCCCACTCTCTATATTTTGGGACGGACATACCATTGACAAAATTGAACCAACTGATTTATGTTTGTAATAGGTAAATACAATTTATATTTTTTTAGTCGTATTTACCTATATACGATTTCATTGTGAAAACCAAATAAATTTTAAAAAAATCCTATTTATCTCAGAATATGGTAAATACGATGCGATCTTTTATGGAAAATCAAATTTCTGTTTTATGAAGATAAATACGACTTACTATTTTTGAAGCTTATGGGAGGAAATCGTATCTAAATAAATACGATGCGAAATGTGCTGAAAATCGTATTTATCTCCTGGAAGGTACAATGAGCTTTAAAATATTTCTAGTCAAATCATATGTAAGTGAGAAATGGTCAATATTTTGTAAAGGGTTTAGGGTTTAGGGTCAATGACTAAATTAAAACACTTTTGAAAAAGTCAATGACTAAATTGATATATTGTAAACGCTTTTAACACAAATAATGCAAAGTCTATCCAGAAATGAGAGTGTACTAAATTTGGTGTTTCGATAATTTTAGTTAAAAGCAAAAGTAGTGTTATAAAAAGTTTTTTGCATTGGTAAATGTGAAAGTAGTGTAATCAATACGGGTAATTAATGCAAACTTTATGTCCATTATTAATCTAAAGCAAACATTAAGGCCCCACTCATTTTTTTTTTTGTCCAACAACTTTTTTTAATTATCAAAATGTACCCCTCATATTTTGGGTTTTTCTTGACCCCCATTTGTTTACCAATATACCCCCACCAATTTTGGTTTTGTTATACCCCACTCTATATTTTTGACGGACATACCTTGACAAAAATTGAATCAATCTGATTTATGTTTGTAATAAGTGCATACAATTTATATTTTTCAGTCGTATTTACCTATATACGATTTTTTGTGAAAACCAAATAAAGGCTCCACTCATTGTTTTTTTGTCCAACACTTTTTTTTTTAAATTATCAAAAATGTACCCCTCATATTTTGGGTTTTTTTGTACCCCCACTGTTTACCAATATACCCCCCTCTATATTTTTGGCTCATTCC
The DNA here is from genome assembly GCA_020916435.1 of Oxytropis ochrocephala. NCBI lineage: Eukaryota > Viridiplantae > Streptophyta > Magnoliopsida > Fabales > Fabaceae > Oxytropis > Oxytropis ochrocephala. Next base: position 54,728,243 of record CM037095.1, read on the forward strand.
TTTTTTTGTCCAAAACTTTTTTTTATAAGTCCATTTGTGTGTGTTACTTAGTCATGTATGTGTTATAGTATGGTACACTTTACACTGACTACTTTATTAATCAATTTGGGAAGGAATTTTTTGATAACATTAGTTGCAAATAATGCAAACTTTATGTCCATTATTAATCTAGCAAAAATTAAGGTCCCACTCTTTGTTTTTTTTTTCCAGCATTCATTGTTTTTTATTATCAAAATGTATCCCCTAACAATTGTGCCAACTTTTTTTTACCCCCGACTATTTAACCACATCTATGTCTCAATTTTTATTTCATCTATTACGTTTTCAATTGGTATACAGATATCGAATGGTCGATTATTTCCTGGCCTCCCCGTGCGTAGGCACGGGTGTATGTGTCCTAGTGTTATATTAGTACACGAAACGTCTATTTTTGTTACAGAAATGTACTGCGCTAGGCGCACCCGCTTATATTTTAAAGCTTAATTTACTACCAATGGGCCAGTTGGTTGAGGCCCATAAGCCAGCACCTGGATCCAACAGTGAACGACCAGGATCTAAACTCTAGATCGGACGACCCTGATCAATTAGGTCAAACACACTTTGACCTCTATAAATAGCCATCGGCACAATACCCAAGGTATACACACTTTCCCATATTTTACCTGTGAAAGACTCCTCTTGGTAACTTGAGCGTCGGAGTGTCTTTGCAAGTACACACCCCCTCGGATCGGAGCTCAGCTGATCAAGACTGGATACAACCAACTATTTAGGATTGTCCCAGATCCCCCGTAAGGTATAGAACATTGGCGATCACAGTGGGAGGATCTTGGACTCTAACTCCTCTTCCTTTTTCACTTGACCATCCATGGCTCCTCAGCTTCGATCTAGACATCAGATCCCAAGTGTTGTTGAAAGACCGTCTCAGCAAGAGATGACTCTAGGTGGCAGTCACGCTACCTTACAATTCATCATGTGCTCATAACTCGGAGCGCACATTGGTTTTGGGAAGATCGGCGAGAGCCCGTCTTCCTCCACCACCCCTGACAGTCCCAGTTCCGATCGATGTTGTGCAACAGCTCGTCCAGTTACTAAGCCGGAACACCAAAGCGAGCAACATCGAATCCAACGTGTCATCGAGTTGGAGGATGAGATCGCCGGACTCCGGGCATGAGACATCATAAACTGGAGTTCCTTGCAGCATCGCTCCCCTGGGCGAAGGGCTCACCACAGCCGCAAGCGCCATCGTTCTCCTGCTAGGAGGAGGCACTACCATCGTTCCCCACCTTGCCGAGGAGGGGGAGCAAGAACTCGAACTTCCCTCAGTTTGACTTATGATGCTACTTATTACTCTGAAGAATCTCCGCGACACAGCTCGTCTTTGGCATCTTCATCTCCCAGGAAATGTTTAAGAAGCTGGGAGAGATCCCCGAGGCACAGAAGTTGTCGCCATCACTCCCGGATATCGCCGGTCTTCACCTAGGGCAGTGGTTGTTGTGCCTCAGAATCCAATCGTTTTGGGTTGGGCCAAAATTTTCGGACCGATCCTCAAAAGACATCGACCCAGTGGAAAGGGCCTTTCATGGCTGAGATAGATTATTTCTGAGTTCCTCATCATTTAGAAAACTCCCTAAAGGTTTGAAGATTTATGACAGCACTGGCGACCCAGATTGCCACATTGACTACTATGACACTGTGATGCAATTCTGGAATGCTCCGGACCCGATCAACTGTAGAATTTTCCCGTAACTCTTGACAAGTCAGCTGATGATTGGTTCAGAGAGCTCAAGCCGGATTCTATTTCTTCTTGGCCCGAGTTGACTAAGCTTTTTCTACTAACTTCGCCCACTCCAAAATGAAGCCAAAGTCCTCGAATGTGTTATAAGAAATCCGACAGGGTGAAGTAGAATCCCGCAGAGACTACCTTGAAAGGTTCAAAAGGGAAGCTTGTTCCAAATTGACGTTAGCCTAATTCATCCAAAGACTCTTGCGGAGTTCCTCCAGAGTTCTCAGAAGTATATCAACTATGAAGAAGGAGATGAAGCAAGCCGCTTCTTTGTTAAGCCCGAGATAAGTCAACCCGGAGGTGCCAAACCTCGGGGAGAGAAAGAGCGTCCAAATGGTAAGGAGTCCAAGTCCCACAGTAGGCATCGGGAATATGCCGAGCTCAACTGCAGTTGGGCTAAAATTTTGGCCGAATGTCAGAACAATGAATTCAAGGAGGTAAAGTACCCAGATTCAATCCCGCACAGGCCAAGATAGCAGTCTAACAAGTACTATCGGTAGCAGAGTCAAGAGGGTTCTTCCGAATATCATATCTAAATGTCAGTTTGCTTTTGTAGGAGGTAGACAGATATTGGATGGGATGGTGGTGGTGGTGAATGAAATCGTCGACTATGCGAAGAGAACGAAGGATGAGTGTTTATTGTTTAAGGTAGACGTTGAGAAGACCTACGATTCTATTTCGTGGGATTTCTTATTCCATATGATGAACAAGATGGGCTTTCCTTGTAAATGGATTAGATGGATGGAGGCGTGTATTTGCCCGAGCACTATGTCAGTCTTGGTAAATGGTTGTCCAACCAATGATATCAAAGTTAAGAGGGGATCAACTTTTTCCTTTTTTGTTCCTTATAGTGGCTGAAGGATTGTCAGCATTGGTTGCTAGAGCGGTGGAGATTGGCTCTTTCCAAGGTTATTCTATTAATGATAATTTGAGGTTCCCCATTATGCAATTTGTCGACGACACGATGTTGATGGGAAAGGCAACTTGGGAGAATTTGTGGAGCATTAAGACTATTCTTAGAAGCTTTGAGTTGGTTTCAGAGTTGAAAGTCAACTTCCACAAAAGCAAGATTATTGGAGTCAACATTCTGGATGATTTTCTTTAGGCAGTAGCTAATTTTCTTTTTTGCAAGACAAAGTCTATTCCGTTTAAATTCTTGGGGATTTAGGTGGGGGCGAATCCGAGGAGGATCACATGTTGAAGCCAGTTCTCGATATTCTTCACAAGGGACTTTCTTCATGGAAGGGTCGAACCTTATCTATTGGAGGTCGCGTAGCTCTTATAAATTCGGTCTTGAATAGCATTCCTCTATATTACTTTTCTTTTTATAAGGCACCAAAATCGGTCATCAAATCCATGATTAAAATTCAGTGACACTTTTTGTGGGGTATTGATGAGGGGAATAGAGGCATGTATTGGGTGGCGTGGGATAAAATTTGTAAGCCAAAGTCGGAGGGAGGTCTTGGTATTAAAAACTTAGAGTTATTTAATATGGCTTTGTTAGCTAAATGGAAGTGGAGGATGTTGTTTGAGGATAATGCCATTTGGAGAGACTTATTATTGCACAGATATGGTGATTTCTATGATGCTTTCCTATGGATTAACGGGTCCAGTGTATAACTCTAACAACTCTTTATGGTGGCGCAACCTGTTAGATATCGATCGTTACCATGCAAATGGGTTTGGCTCATACATTAGGCGTGGTTTGTGGGACGAAAGGACAATTAATTTTTGGAATGGTAGGTGGATTGGAAACGTACTTTATCCTCGGTGTTCAATGGTAATTATTCAGGTTGTGCGGATAAACATGTTTGTGTAGCTGACACTGGAGTTTAGGATGGCAATGTTTGGAGATGGTTGGAACCTTGGAGACAGTTTGGAGATATGCACAACACTTAGGAGGTTGATAGTTTACATGACAATTTGTAGGAAGTGAAGCCAGAAAGATTCAAGAATGATTCACTGATTTGGCTGCCCGACAAATCGAAGGTTTTTTTTGGTGAAAAGCTGTTACGAATCTCTAGTTAAGTTGTATGACAATGTAGGGACTGATGTTGAGCTATATAAGTTGCTGGAAACGATGTGGCAAACAACCATTCCATCGAAAATTTAAGTATTTGGGTGGAAATTGCTTCGTCGTTCGTTACCAACGCGTGACCTTCTAGTTCAATGTCACGTATTGACAAATGTTGCTGCTGCAGTTTGTCCTCCTTGCAAGGAGCATAGCGATGACATTGATCAGCTTTTTCTCTCATGTACCTTCGCTTCTCAGATCTGGAATAACAGACTCTTATTGCTCAATGTGCAATATGATGGTGTTTTAAATACTCATGAGCATTTCAACTGTTTTGGAACGATTTGTAAAGGGCGAAAGGCCAAAAGAATTAAATATTTGATTTGGCTTACAACTTGTTGGTGCATATGATTGTGAAGGAATGGTCCAGTCTTCAGGAACGAGGGAGTCTGCATAACATTCGTATTACTCAAATTAAGAGCCTCTCTTGGAGTTGGTTCGTCTATAGGGTGGGTGATTGTTCCAATATGTGTTTTTCTTCTTGGTGGATTAACCCACTCATGTACCTAAACAATTTGTAATCTCTTATTGTTGTTTGAGTTTGAGCACCCCTGGTGCTTGGAATGAAATTTTACTTATCTAAAAAAAGGCAGGCATAATTAAGTCTCATGTCAATTAAAATGTTGACACATTAACATATAAGAGTTAAAAGTTTCAATTTAGTGAAGATTTGCAAACTTTGTAAAATAGTAAGACTAAAATTGCCCCAAAAAATAGGGAGATCAAAATTGCGCATTTAGTAAAATATGGGGGATCAAAAGTGTATTTAAGGCTTATTACTATTTTTTTGTCCTCCTATTTTTGCCAAACTTCGATTTTAGTCCCTCAATAAAAAAATTTACAAATTTAGTCCTCTATTTTCACCAACTCACGATTTTAGTCCTCCAATAATTATTTTCACGATTTTAGTCCCCCTATTTTCCCAATTTGTAAAATCAAAACCCCCCTCCAATTTGGTCAAAATTGATGCTGAGTTGTCACTCACTTATCCTACGTATCGACACGCGCTAACTGCGTTAGTTTAAACATAAAAAATAGGGACCAAAAGCGTAATTAAGTTCTATTATTAATTTTTGACCAAAATTATTATTATTATTATTATTTTTGGGTAATAATAAGAGGACAAAACCGAAACGATGATGTTATTCCCCTTCTCTCGCCTTCGTGTTTTTCTACCTCCCACAGTTTCTCTCTCTCTCTCTCTCTCTCTCCAATCTTCTTCTCCAATGGAGGCGAGAATCTCCTCTTCCCTTGGCCTTCAATCTCCAAACCCCAACGAATCTCCACCAACCTTCACCACCGATTTCAAATCTCTCCACAACCACTTCGCAACTCTAACCCTCGCAACAAAACCCCACACACTCCCCTTCGCTTCCAAATCTCTCCGACCAACTCAATCAACCCAAACCCTCCTCAAAAACCTCTCTCTCCTCGAACGCGCCGTCATCGGCGCCGCCGGAGGCGGCATAGCCGGAGCATTCACTTACGCTTGTCTTCACCCACTCGATACAATCAAAACCAAGATGCAAACAAAAGGCGCTTCACAAATTTACAAAAACACCCTCGACGCCGTTTCACAAACCTTCACTTCAAAGGGCATTCTCGGTTTTTACAGTGGCTTCTCAGCAGTTGTAGTAGGTTCAACAGCTTCTTCAGCAGTTTACTTCGGAACATGTGAGTTCGCTAAATCGTTTCTTTCAAATTTACCAAATTACCCTGTCGTTTTGATTCCACCAACTGCTGGTGCTTTAGGAAACGTCGTGTCGTCTGCTATAATGGTACCTAAAGAATTAATCACTCAAAGAATGCAAACCGGTGCTAAAGGTAGATCATGGGAAGTATTAGTTAAAATACTTCAAAACGACGGCGTTATGGGTTTATACGCTGGTTATTCAGCTACTTTGTTAAGAAATTTACCTGCTGGTGTTTTAAGTTATTCGTCGTTTGAGTATTTAAAAGGTGCCGTTTTGAGGAAAACGGGAAACGACAATTTAGAACCGATTCAGAGTGTGTTTTGTGGTGCTTTAGCGGGAGCGATATCGGCGTCGTTAACGACGCCGTTAGATGTGGTGAAGACGAGGTTGATGACACAAGTGAATAGAGAAGCGGTTGGGAAGGTTGCGGCGGTTATGTATGACGGCGTTTCGGAGACGGTGAAGCAGATTTTGATTGATGAAGGTTGGGTTGGTTTTACTCGTGGTATGGGTCCTAGGGTTCTTCATAGTGCTTGTTTTTCTGCTTTGGGTTATTTTGCTTTTGAAACTGCTAGACTTGCTGTTTTGAAACAGTATATTAAGGGAAGAGAATTGGGGGAAGTTCCTGTTCCTACTTCCTAGTACTAGTACTAGCTGAGTTTTCAAGGTTTTCGGCGGAGAAACTTAGAGTTTAATTGGTATACATTGTCGGTGTAAAGATGTTTTACACTGTTAATCAATCAATCATGTTTGAATTTTCAAAATGATTAGGGTATAAGTTGTTATTTTTATGATGCTGATTGGTTGTTAGTGTGAAATATTCTTTACACTGTCTGTGCATATTGGTTAAATCCGAAAATTTACGCGGTCTGTTGTTTGGAGTGGTTGGATCAAGATTAGATTATGGTAGTTTTGAGTTTGAATTTTGAAACTGGAGGCTTTTGATTTGATCCAACGGCTCTAAATTGCTGATTGTGCGAGTGCTGGAATCTAAATGGCGGCTATTTAGGTACTCTATGATTATATTTAGGAAAGTTACTTCTTGTTGTTTTGTATTTGTTTGGTTTAGTATCTTGGTATCTATCTGCATAAGGCTTGTTAATTATAACTAGAATTTTTCAATGAAAAAATTGGTTGTCTTGATGCATTATATCATGCTTATTATTAGATGATGATGCTAGATTTGTGTTTTCGTTGAATGCTTTCGGTCGTGATTAAATGGTTCTAAATTGCTGACTGCGTGAACGTGTGGAATTTTGAATGACGGATATTTAGGTACTCTATGGTTCCCTTTAGATAAGTTACTTGTTTGTTTGTTGCTTGGTTTTGGTATCTATCTAACACAAGGCTTGTTAATTTCACCTAGAGTTTTTCGACGTAAAAACAAGTTGCCCTAATGCATTATATCATGCTTATTATTAGATGATGCTAGTTTTGAGTTTGGACATTGATCCAATGGATCTAAATTGCTGACTGTGTTTGTGTAGGGAATTCAAATGGCGGCAATTTAGGTACTCTTTGGTTCTCTTTAGGGAAATTACTTGTTTTTCATTGTTGTTGTTGTTTGATTTGGTATCTAGTTACATAAGGCTTGTCATTGTTGTCAATCATAAGTAGAATTTGCAAGGAAAAATTTGATTTTCTTACTGCATTTTATCATGCTTATTAATGTGGAAATTGTGCTACTAGCGTGACTATATTTAAAACTGAAATTTCATCTCCCTTTTTTATGTGTATCTTTTGTTTTAGTTGTGCTTGAAGTGAAATATTGATACCTGGCTTCTGCTGAAGTTATTTTTTTTAGTTCTGCTGAAGTTTTAGTCTTGGCTACAACAATGATTCTATAAATTAATTGCTAAGAAATGTTTTGATGAACCATGTTGATTTATTTTTTCACAAATATTGTAGGGATATGTCCAAATATGTAACATATTGGATGCTTATTGGTATCTTTATCATTCTTTAGGGAAGTTGCTTGTTTGTTGTGGTTTTGTTAGGTAAGGCTTTGTTAATCATAAGTAAAAAAATTCAACAAAAGAGTTGGATGTCTGAATGCATTATATCATGCTTATGATTAGATGATGCTAGTTTGAGTTTGCTTTTAAAATTGGAGACTTTTGATATTGATCCAATGGCTTGAAAGCGCTGACTGCGTGGGTGCGTAGAAACTGAATGGTGACTTTTTAGGTACTCTATGGTTCTCTATAGCGAAGTTACTTGTTTGTTGCTGTTTGGTATCTATTTAAACAAGGCTTGTTAATTGTAAGTAGAATTTTTCAAGGAAAAATTGATTGTCTTACGAGTTACGACATGTTTGGATTGGCTTATTTGGTTTATCTACTAGCATAAACACTATGCATTATGTCATGCTTAAAATCAGAGGCTTTTGATCATGATCCAATGGCTCTAAATTGTTGACTGCATGAGGTTTTGGAATTTGAATAGAGTGTATTTACATACTCTATGGTTTTCTTTAGGGAAGTTACTTGTTTGTTGCAATGTTTGGTTTGGTATTTATCTACACAAGGGCTTGTTAATCATAAGTAGAATTTTTCTGTAAAAAAAATAATGGTTGTCTGACTGCCTTATATCATGCTTATTAATATAATTATGGAAAAAGTGACGTGGAACTCATTTAAGTACTCAAATGAGAGTTTATCAATTGCAGATGCTCTAAGAACAATATAAAATGCTTAGATGTTAGTAACATCTGGAAGGAAATTTATCCTCAACCTAGGCCAACAATGTTTGGAAAGTAACTAATGGACATGAGCATTTTGAATAAAAAATTATGAGAGACTCTAAGGAGAGTGTATTAGAAAAAACTGAAGGTGTGAATACTAACTCCTATTAATAATATTGTGTGCCTAAAACTCAAGGGTTTTGCTTTTCCCACACCCCCTCCTACTCTTTCACACCCCTTAACTCCAAATATTCCAAAAATACCCTTAAGTAGAGTGCGTGTTGTCACCGATTCGGGGATGGGCAACCGAATATATTCGGTTGAGGTCAACTGAACAGGTAAAAAGGTGAATGTGGTGTGAGAGTCCATTTTTTGTAATAAAATAGGGTGTTCGAACACCCTCATGCGAACAGGTGAGTGAACCTGGCTTGAGTTGTGGCTCCATAATATAATCAAATTTGCTACTTGAACAAAACACTTTTAGATTTGAATGGGTTGGTTTATTTTCTGAGGTTGTGGGTTGACCTGTACTTGTAAATACACCTAAACGAGGTTGTGGGTTGACCTGTACTTGTAAATACACCTACTTTTGGAATTGTTTTTATTTTCTGAATGAGAACTGTTACTCGAATTGATTATATTTTTTTGGGTTGGGTTGAATTGTACTTTGTGCTTTTTTGTATAAAACTTGAACTAAATTAACCTGATAATGGACGGGTTGGTTTGAATTGGGTTTATGGGTCATGCACAAAAATGTTCATTTTCTCAAATATAAAAAGTTACGTTTGTTTTAATATTTCAACATTTTTTAAATAGCTAAAAGAATTATAAAATTTAGGGAATACCTTAAATCAAGCTCAAACTAATTAATGGTCATCCAATCCAATGTATTAAAATCCTATACCTAAAAAAAATCTAAGGAAATAGTATTTTGTGCTATTAAAATAACATCCAATTTACTTAGTCATTAGTCACTTGGTGTTTTGGTTGGGTCTACGAGTTTATTTTTTTTAAATTATGTAGCTCGAATCAAACTACTATAGGGTTCAAGTTCGACTAGAACACCAAATGCCCATTCTCATTAAACCTTTTCTTATACTCAATAAACATCCTCTAACTTTGTGAAAAGACCACATTGAAAAAAGTATAGAATAGACTTCTTGAGCATGACCGCTTGAAGACTCCCATGGCTATTTCAAATGCCCTAATGAAGGTCCATCTGTTGGGGTGCAGTTGGGTAGGAGCCACCCTCAAGATCCAAGTATTACTTGCTCGAAGTTGGTGAATGGAGGTCAAGCCCTCAACTCATTAACCATGATCGAGTAGACAAAAACTCGTGTCCTTTGTTCGTGGAGTAACACATTGAATAGTCGCGTGTGACCCCTTCCACTGCTCAATAATGGCCCAAACTGCCTATCAAGGGCGAGAAAGAGGAGACATTTGACTCTTGACGGTAGATGTTTTTCAGTCTTCGAACACCTTCTGAAACCCACTCATAAGACAAACCGCCAAATTTATATCATCATCCTCAACTAGGTCATCAGCGTCGAGAGTTTGGGCGTCGTCGCTACTAACAGGCGACTCACTGTGCTCTCCGACTGGGTTTGCGCCCTCATCATCATTAGGTAAGTCTTCATCAACCTCCTCGTCACCTTTAGGGTATTTTTCGCCACTAATTTCTTCATTGGACTCAGTCTCACTCAACCCCGCAGAATCCTCAAAGCTCTCTTGCTCGGTGTAATTGTTAGAGGAGTCATTGTTGTCAGCCGACGATGTCATTCCTCCCTCATATAATCTGAATTATGGTAACGCGGGGCTGGGGCAGTTATCTTTGTCCTCACCATGAACCCACAAAAATGAAGTACAGTGTCAGGAAGTTTCCTATTGTTAAAAAGGGGTGACGAAGTCGACCCCTGACTTGATGGAACACCCCTCCTTTTAAAAGATGTGTTGCGCCAAGATGGTGAATGTCTCATTGGAGGAAATGAGAAACAAATAAATAAAGAAGAAAGAGGATGTAATTGTACCCTTGAAGGCGTGCCGGAGATCTGGAAAATACAACGAAAAGTTTGAAGGCTGGTTGAAACTTCTAACATCGTGGTAGAGCAAACTTCCAAGGAATTTTTCTAAGTAACAAATGAGGAGGGGGAGGCCCCTCCTACTTATACTGGGCGAAAAGGCGCGAACGGGCTGAAGTGCAAAGGTCGTGATTTTAACAAGCGCAATAGCGCATTAATGGATGACATGGGAAACACGATGTAAACACTGCCATAATGACATGTACCATCGATCAAGTCAAATGTCACTTAAATAGATGTGACCAATGACATCCAAATGCCACAAGTCAAATGTCGTGATTAGAAACTCATTACCTCGGGGCAATTCCCAACCAAGTGTGACATCTCGACTTTGGATCCCGGCCAGAGGTGCTCTGGAGTTCGAACTCGGATGACATATGACTTAAGGATGGCGAAATAAAGGTCCCATCTGAACATCGTAAGCATGGTTTGTGACATCCTCTACCCCGTCATGGAATTTTAATGGTGTGAGAAGAAAATTAACCAAAAACAAAGCTTGTCCAAAATAAGGAATTTTAATTCAATGGGATAAAGTCATTACAATCACAACTTGCGGAAATATATAAAAAAAATGCACCAACTTATAAGTAAAGAAAATAACTCAAATGACCGATGTCACAACGGTTCAGAGCTGACCCTTACAAAAGTACATCGGAAACAAACAAACTTTCATTCGATAACATAATCTAGTTAATCCTAACTACGGGTGATTCCGAGAGCATAATCACTCATCGGCTCCATCAACATCAACACATGCAAGTACATTCTCTATACATACATAATGGTGTATGCATAGCCACAATAAAGGGGTTAGTCATCATACACCTAAGTAGCACTTACAGTAAGTGAGATAAACAAGCAATGCACCTTATAACAATAACTTTGACAAATTAATTAAACATTACATGCTACTATGTTTATAAGAACATATACCATAATTACAACTAAACATACTACCTTGGGAAATGATGTATTACTATCAACAACAACTACAACCACAACAACAACAACCATAGAACCGAGATACCATGCTCAAACGGGATACTTTATCCGATAACACCCTACTAACAACAACAACAGCAACGACATGACCGAGATACCTTGCTCGATAATGCCCTACCGATAACAACAATAGGATATAAGGACCGAGATATCATGTCCAAACGAGATACCTTGCCCGATAATGCCTTACTGACAACGATAACAACAACATATAAGGATCGGGATATCATGCCTGAACGGGATACCTGTTAAATAAGTTGTATAAGCTAGTGTTGACCTTTGATATACGGTTGTACAAATGTATTGGGTATAAATAAATTGAACAGTGAAGTGGCATAAAAACACTCACTGATTGAAATTCATTTCTATTATTCTGTTACAACCATATTCCTCTCTCCCTCGTGTGTGTGTGATGATCAAGAGATTTTAACAAATGGTATCTAGAGCGTGAACTGTTGGATCTCGACGATCAATTGAGTGAAAGTGAGGTGTGTGAAACCAGAAATTCGAGTGAATTGGTGAGCGAGTGAGAATCCCTGAATCCAAACCTAAACACGAGGGAACGGTGAGAAATCAATCAATGGCGACGATGAACGGACATTTTCCGGCGAACTTTCCGATTCTTGACGGAAATCCATGAAGATGAAGGCGATCCTTGGATATCAGGATGTGTGGGATTTGGTGGTGAACGGGCTAGATCCACTACCGGCGAATCCAACGGCTGCGCAACAAAATACCTACAGAGATGCGAATAAGAAGGACTACAAAGGCTTGTGAATTCTACATCAGTGTGTGAATCAAGCAATTTTTGAGAAAATTGCGAGATCAGAGTCAAGCAAAGCGGCGTGGGATGTTCTCGCGAGCTCTTACGCCAGTGATCAGAAATTGAAGCGAGTGCGGTTACAAACCCTAAGGAGACAATACGAATTGCTCGGAATGGAGGAGAGTGAAACGATTGCTGCATACTTCACCAGAGTACAGACGATGACGAATCAAATGATATCATATGGAGAAACGCTATCCGATGAGAAGATTGTTGAGAAGATCTTGCGGTCTGTTACTTCAAAATTTGACAATGTCACGGTTGCGATTGAACAATCACAAGACTTATCAACGATGAAATTGGAAGAACTTCAAGGATCACTTGAAACACATGAACAGAGAATAAATGAAAGAAACTCGGAGAAAGGAGGTGCTGAGCAAGCTTTAGCAGTGCAAACCGGAGGTAGAGGTGGTGACAATCAAAGAGGATGAGGCAGAGGCAGAAACAACTGGAGAGGAGGCAGAGGTCGAGGTAATTCATATAATTCTAACCCTGGTAGAGGAAATTTCAATGCTAGTAGTAGTAGTAGTAATGAACAAAAGAACAATAGTGGTGAGAATTATAGAGGTAGAGGTAGTAGAGGAGGTAGAGGTGGTAGAGGTAGAGGTAGAAGATATGATAAGAGCCATATACAATGCTATAACTGTGATAAATATGGAAATTTTGCTGATGAGTGTTATAGCAATGTAAATGGTAATGATGTGAAGTTGGCTGAAGAAGAGGAGGAAGAGAAGGAAGAACTCTATTAATGGCACTTGAAGAGAGGGAGGAAGTAGATGAAGTGTTGCACATGGTGACTGTGAAGGAGGAAGGTGATAACAGTGAGTACTGGTTCTTAGACACAGGGTGTTCTACTCACATGTCTGGCAGAAAAGATTGATTTGTGGAACTTGATTTCTCAATCAAAAGTAGGGTGAGGTTTGCTGATGATAGGACTTTGAAGGTGGAAGGTGTAGGGAAGGTGATGATAAGGAAAAAGGATGGTTCAATGTGCTTCATTTCTGGTGTGCTCTATGTGCCAGGAATGAAAAGCAATTTGTTGAGCATTGGACAATTATTGGAGAAAGACTATAGAATGGTGCTAGAAGATAAAGCTATGAAGGTATTTGATACAGAAGGTAGATTGTTGGTGAAGGCAATTCTCTCAAAAAACAGGACATTCAAGGTTGAATTGGGAGTGTTATTGCAGCAGTGTCTTGCTACTGCAGTGGACAAAGAAGAGTGGTTGTGGCACTTCAGATATGGGCACTTGAATTTTGGTGATCTGAACAAGTTGCAGAGCAAGGAGATGGTGAAATGCTTGCCTCAAATCCATGTTCCAAGAGATGTATTTGCTGAGTGTGTGGAGAGCAAGATGTCAAGAGCTGCCTTCAATCCAAATGTTCCTAGTAAGTCAAAGAAGAAACTGCATGTGATATTTTCTGATGTGTGGACCAATTCAGCATGAAACACCAGGAGGTAATAAGTATTTCGTTACATTTATAGATGATTTCACTAGGACGTTTTGGATCTATTTGATTAGGAGGAAGAATGATGTGTTAGAAGTATTCAAAAAATTCAAAACCCTAGTAGAAAAACAAAGTGGACAATATATAGGTGTGCTTAGAACTGATGGTGGTGGTGAATATGTTAGTGCTGAATTCAATACATTCTGTGAGAATGAGGGAATAACACATAAGGTTACACCTCCATATACACCTCAGCACAATGGGATTGCTGAGAGAAAGAATAGGACATTGCTTAATATGGTGAGAAGTATGTTGAAAAGTAGAAATATGCCTAAGTACTTGTGGGGAGAGGTTGTAAACACTGCTGCATACATATTAAATAGGTGCCCAACCAAGAAATTGGATAATGTTACCCCTGAGGAGGCTTGGACTGGTGTCAAGCCAATCGTTTCACACTTTAGAGTGTTTGGATCAGTATGTTATAGACGCATACCTAATCAAATGAGAACAAAACTTGATGATAAAGGTGAGTTGATTGTTATGCTTGGATATCAATCTACTGGTGGTTATAAACAGTTGAATCCAGTGACTAATAAGGTGGTGGTAAGTAGAGATGTTGTGTTTGATGAATCTAAGACATGGGATTGGGGTGACAAGGCTGAGAATTCTGTGAGTTCAGAACAAAATCTATTTGAGCTATCTGCTGATGAGTCTGGTATAGCTCAAGGAAATGATGATGGGGATAGAGAGGAAGAACCTAGGAAATTATTGAGGACTAGGCAAGCACCTCCAAGGTTGAATTATTATGAAGTGATGATAGACAATGAGATAATTCTGAAGGTGACATTGTTCACTTTGCTCTGTTGGCAGAAACAGAGCCTGTCACTGTGGAGGAAGCAATGAAGAATCCTAAGTGGTTAGAGGCTATGAAGGAAGAAATAAGGTCAATAAAGAAGAATATGACTTGGGAGTTGGTGGAACTACCCAAAGAAAAGAAAGCTATTGGAGTAAAATCGGTGTATAAGGTGAAGGTGAATCCAAAAGGTGAAGTGGTGAAATACAAGGCACGGTTAGTGGCTAGAGGCTTCTTCCAAAGACAAGGTGTTGATTATGAAGAGGTCTTTGCACCAGTGGCAAAACTTGAAACTGTGAGAGTAGTTGTGGCTCATGCTAGTATGCAAGGGTGGAAATTACATCAACTTGATGTAAAATCTGCCTTCTTGAATGGAGAGTTGGAAGAGGAAGTGTATGTTGAACAACCAATTGGTTTTGTGAAACAAGGCAGTGAGAATAAAGTGTTGAAGCTGAGAAAGGCATTATATGGATTAAAACAAGCTCCACGAGCTTGGAAAAAGAAAATAGATAATAGCTTGATCAACATGCATAAGGTGTGTTTCTGAGCATGGTGTCTATGTGAGGTCAGGGGGTGGTGATATAGTGATATTATGCCGTTGATGATTTATTGGTAACTGGTAATAATGAACTCAAGGTAGCAGAGTTTAAGGAAAACATGATGAAAATCTTTGAAATCACTGACCTAGGAGTGCTCTCCTACTTCCTAGGGATTGAATTAATTTCAGAGTACAAGTCAAGGTATTCTGCTCAAACAACAAAAATATGCTACTGATATATTGCACAGGTTCAATATGGACCATTGCAACAGTGCTGAAACACCTGCAGAAGCTGGTATATGGCTTGATAAAGAAGCTGATGAGCAAGATGTTGATGCTACAGAGTTTAGACAGATTGTTAGTGCATTGAGATATCTCTGCAACACTAGACCAGATCTAGCATTTAGTGTTGGTCTAATTAGCAGAGTTATGGACAGGCCTAAAATCTCTCATTTAGTTGCTGCAAAGAGAATTCTGAGATATGTGAAAGGAACAGTTGGCTATGGAGTTCTTCTGTCAAATCAATGTGATGAAAACTTGAAGAAATTGAGAGGTTTCACGGATGCAGATTGGGGAGGTGATAAAAATGATAGGAAGAGTACTGCAGGGTCTGTATTTTTGCTTGGAGATGGTCCTATATCGTGGAGTTCAAAGAAAGAATCGGTTGTAGCACTATCCTCATGTGAAGCTGAATATATAGCAGCTTCAATGGGAGCATGTCAGGCTGCTTGGTTAGATACTCTTATGCAGGAACTGAAAATTAAGAAAGAAGGTGCTGTTGAACTGTTTGTAGACAACAAATCTGCAATCAACTTAGCAAAACATCCAGTTGCCCATGGAAGATCCAAGCACATAGAGACTCGATATCACTTCTTGAGGGATCAAATTTCAAAAGGGAAGCTCAAATTGAACTACTGCAGATCAGAAATGCAGCTTGCAGATGCATTTATAAAGGGATTGAAGGTTGACACATTCAAGAAGCTGAGAAATATGATGAATATTGTTGATTGTAATGAACTTACCAAGTGAATTTTTGTTGTATGTTTGTGAACTTTGTTGTGTGATTGTAACTGACAGTAACTAGCTTAAGGGGGTGTGTTAAATAAGTTGTATAAGCTAGTGCTGACCTTTGATATACGGTTGACCAATACTTGTATCATGTACAAATGTATTGGGTATAAATAAAGTGAACAATGAAGTGGCATAAAAACACTCACTGATTGAAATTCATTTCTATTATTCTGTTACAACCATATTCCTCTCTCCCTCATGTGTGTGTGATGATCAAGAGATTCTAACAATACCTTGTCAGATAATGTTCCACTAACAACGACAACAAGATATAAGGACCATGATACATGAACCTAACCAAATGCGGTGTCTAACCATAACAACAACATAAACACCTTAACAACTTAACAACAACAACAACATAAACAAAAACGACATATCAACAACAACAACAACTTAACATCGACAACAACAATAACAACTTACCATCAGCAGCACCAACAACAACAACTTAACATCAATAACAATAACAAGTTAACAACTTACAATCAACAACACCAACACCAACAACTTGGCATCATCATCATCAACAACAACAACAACTTAAGCCCTTAGTAAAAGTACTATTTAACAACAATAACGACCATTTGACAACTTTGGTATAAGGTGTAATAAAATTTAGCAGCAACTTAACAATTTTACTATTTAGTGGAATACCACTTAACAACAATAACAGCTTAACCACACCAACAACAACGATAACAATCACAACAACAATCAATCAAAAACTTTAATATAAGATGTAATACTAATTAGCAACAATAACCATATCAACTTAACCACTTTAATATATAATAGAATACTACTTAACAACAACAATCTTAGCAAATGTACCATTTTAACAACAACAGAAACAACATCAGGAAGTTCAATTAGCAACAACGCAACAAAGTATCTCATTTAAGCAACTATAAAATCACA
Organism: Oxytropis ochrocephala; assembly: GCA_020916435.1. Classification (NCBI taxonomy): domain Eukaryota; kingdom Viridiplantae; phylum Streptophyta; class Magnoliopsida; order Fabales; family Fabaceae; genus Oxytropis; species Oxytropis ochrocephala. The sequence continues at coordinate 54,745,211 of CM037095.1, forward strand.
ATCAGAATCAATGAGGATCAATTATTAATTTAGTCAAGACTAACCCATCCTCATTTGACACAAGAACTCAGGACATAAAATTTGACCTATTAACACACTAAATTAATCATTTCTATTCAGTCAACACAACAACATTACCAAATAATATTTCAACAATCAGATACATCTATATTATATATAACCATGAAACAACCGCCTAAGCTTCCATGTCACATATTCGGAAAAAATAGTCAGCAAACACCTCAAATCCACCTAAGCATTCCAAGTCCACGCGTGCGCCACATCATTCATAATCATCCTTCACTTAACCTCATCACCAGCGCCTACACTCCCAGCCGTTAGATCACGTCACCTGACAATAAAATCAAGGGTCTCAATATTAAGAAAAAATCAACGGTCCATGTTGAGTTGGATTTCGGCGCTTCCAATTCTCACCAGTCGGACATGAAAACATGAACTTTAATTGCTCTTCAATTCTCCTTTAATTGCTATTGATCATTTTTGATTTTTTTAAAAAAACGGTCAAAGCTTGATTTGTTTTATATTTAATCACAATCATATCATCAACATCAATTTTTTCGGTTCTCATGTTGTTTTACTAATCCCTTCTTACACTGCTACATACTACCCTTTCGTACTCATTCTTTGTGTTTTTTTCTTATGTACTCGCAAGGTGATAACTATGGAACTTCCCCGATCATAATTTGGTGATTTCTTTTTTAATTATGACTATATAAACATTGCTAATTTGAAGATTGGTGATCCAGCAGAGGTAACCTAATCGCAATTGCAACCTTTTAGTGTTGACAGATATGGGTAAAATAATGATTTTATTATCATAGTTTCAATACACAATTTGTTTATATCAATTGGATCTATGTTTCAAATCGATAAAGTGGCGTGTTTAGTAAATTATGTTGCTAAAGTTGACCCTTTAGGTTAAATAACATTTAAAAAATACCCTTCGTTGATACTTCCTTTTATAAAATAATACATATGTGATATCTTTTAAGGATTCCACCTATTATACGTCACAGTTGCAAATTAGGTTGAAATTTTTACCTCCTAATTAATTAGAACCCTTTTGGTGATATTTGTCCGAACATAAAATCATCAATTTTACACTAACAGTTCATGTTGAATCGGAAGTATCAATGTTTTTCCTCTTGAGTAGTGATTTTAGAGTACTCAAGCATAAATTGATATGCTAATGATTAAGATTTCGACAAGATGCGCCATTTGTATCCTTTAGCATGAAAAGGTAATATTTTGAGTTGCAAGTTGCTAAAATTGGAATCCCGGTTCCCCGGTGCGTATTAGTAGAATCTCATGTTTCCGACACCTATTAGTGATATTTATATCAGTTTATAAAATTTTCATCGTTTTTCATTATTTGAACTATTTTTTTCGCATAATACATGTTTTGCAGAGTTGGCATCCTAGATGATAAAAAATTGATTGATCATTATTAATATATAACCTAAGGTTGTGTAATTTTGATCATCGATACTTTATTATGGTAAATTTTGGCCCATCCATTTAACAAAATGTCTGATTTAATATTCCTTTTTTTTGTCCGCTTGATTCCACACTATTTTACTAAATGCACAAATTTGATTCAGTTACTTTATTTTACAACATGAATGATCTATTTTAATAAAAAAAAATATCACTTAATTATTTAGATATTTAGGTATTTATTTTAAAATAAAATATCACTTAATTATTTTCTGTTATTACACAACTTTTATAAAGCAGGGAGACCAAAATTACCTAATTATGTCACAGTTAATCCAAGTACTATAATAAGTGTATATAATTGGTAAAAATAATTGAATTCCGGTATATCCAATATATGTGTGTGTGTGTATATATATGCTATAAAACTTAACGCCTTTGTAAACCTCGTTGTACAAAGAAACGCATCTGCTTCGCATGAAACGATTGAAAGCGAGAACTAAATATTTAATAGAAATCTGACCAACGAATCAAAATGTTATGTTTATTTGACATGTTTACTCGTGCAGCGCACGGGTCAAACATACTAGTTTATAAATATCACTAAGGCTTAAATATCTTTTTACCCCCTGCAAATATGGGGTGTTTTGCTTTTACCCCCTACAAAATATTTTTTTTTAAAAAACCCCTTGCAAATATTTTTTGTTTGGTTTTAATCCTTCTGTTAAGTCTTCGTTTGCAAGTTGCTGAGCTGTCTAACAGAATTGATTGTTGGCTTTGCCAACTCATTTTTTTAATTTTAAAAATAGTGACTTGGATAAAATTATAAAACAAATTCATTTTATTTTATTTTTCATATATATTTATCTTCGTCATATTCTCCTTTCCACATATTTTCTCGAGCCCCCCTCTCTTTCAGGAAAAAAAATTACACTTAATAGTTCTTGATAGTTAAGAAGAGGAGTGAGTTAGAATGGAGTTGGTAATTGAAAAATAAAGACTAATTGAAGACACCGCCCAACAATGAGTGGAGTTGCTTACAGTCACCGCCTCACCGTCTACCCAACTTCTAAATCTGACTGCCGCCGAAGCTACCGAATCCGACAACCGCCGTAGTTACCAAATACAACAGCCGTCATGGTCCATTCCTTCAACCCCTTGTAATTTGACTAATTTCTTTTATTTGTTCAACAATCATTTTTCTGCTTTATTTACTGATGCTAGCATGAAGCAATGCTTCATGCTTTTGTTCAAAATAAAGCTAATTATTTACTCAAATAATTAGTAACTAGCTAACTTGGTCTTTACTTCTAATAATAATCTGTTGCAACAAATATATTGGTTTAATCAAGTTAATTATCAACTTTTCTGCACATAAATGGTCTCTCTTTACAGTTATTGGAATGGAAAGATATGTTCTACTAATTTGGTGTTTATCTGCACCCATTTTTTCATGATTTCAGTTCAAAAATCCCTGCAATATGTGTCCAGATTAGTAGCAAACATGGCTAAAAGACAAATTTGCTACTAAGAAGAAGAAGGGTATAAAATTGGGGTTTCCCTGCAATATGAGTGTGGTGCTCATGTGTTGGTGGTTATGTGGGAGAGACACGAAGAAGAAGATGGGAAGATGGATTTTGGTTTGAGATTTGGGGTTGAAGAAGATGGTATAAAGGACGACATGAAGAAGACGTTTGCTTATGAAGCCTGCCCGAATACACTCGGGGAAACTTGTCCGACCGACGTACTCCTGGACCAAGTCTGATAAGAGCTATTCATTAGAACCTACATCTTGACCCAGCAAGTTTGGGGCAGCGTGGTTTGCCTCCGACCTTCAACCACAGGGTCCACATGAACTTGGACAAGTTAACAAGGTCATTCCTCTCAAAGTAATCTCAGCTTGGGGGGGACTGTTCTGGATTGGGCCGCTCTCCAATCTAGATTTGGCCCTAACAGCGGCCTAAGCGCATTCGAAAGAGTCGCGTTTGGCGATATGTGCGCCTTGGCTTAAGAATGATGGCGATATGTCCTCACATTTTGCGTGCCACAACGCATCTGGCACTCTCTAACACCTATAAATAGACTGACATTAATTGCAGCGGGTACGCATTCTCTCTCTCTCTCTCTCTCACACTTAATCCCTCTAAGCTAACTTGGGTGTCCGAGTGTGTGCAGGTACAACCTCTATCGCTAAATCAATGCGAAAGACGTCGTCAACAAGAGCTTGACCGATTTACCAAGCTGACATCATTTGAGATCGACTCTTGGACTGAACAATTATTATTTTTTATTCGATACAAATTATTAAATTTATATTAGTCACATAATTAATTATATAAACCATAAAAATTTTTGGTAACTATGTTTCACAATCATTTATGTTTGTGCCCTCACATAGATATATTTTATATAAATAAAATATTTAAGGCCATATAATTATGAGTTTATATATATATATATATATATATATATATATATATATATATTGTTTAAAATTTAGATTTTTTATCATTAAACTAAGTTACAAATACAAATATTTCCTTTGTGTCCACTTCTCTTCCTCTTCCACTACTCTTGTATTTACTCCCTTTGTAATGGGTTGCTAGTGGCTTTACATAGGTTGATCTTTCACTTCACTTCTACCCTATAAATAGGGCTATCTCCTATGTGTAAATACACTTGTGAAGAGAAATATATATACACTCCCAAATTCTCTCCTTCTCTTATGATTCTTTTGTTCTTCATATTGCTATAGTTCCATAACACGTTATCAGCACGAAGTTCTACCGATCTAATTAAGGTAATATTGGTTCTTGTTTTGTTCCATGATATTATAGTAGTATTGGATTGTATCAAATCTACTTGAGATCAACATAATGAATATTATCTCTTTTACGTGTGCTTGTTGAACAAATACTGGATTGGTTTTTGGAATAATGCAGCACTACCCTTCTTATTAGACAATTTATATTTCTGAGTTATGTTTATAACCATTTTGGAATAATTCGGCTATGGTGTATCACATTTGTGTCTATACTAATATGGTAAAATACTTTGTCATTACAGATAGTTCATATGATTGATTTATACTTATGATTTATACTTGATCTATACTTATGATTTATGAAATATCTTGTGTCTATACTTGAATATCTATACGAATGACAACTGACAAGTTATATTTATGATTTACATCTAATGTTTATTATTTTAATTTTTAATGTTTAAACAGCTGATTCATTTTAAAATTATAAAATGTTAGATACATTATACTATCTATAAAACTTGGCGCTAGTGGAAAAAGGACATTAAACAGCACCATTTAGTATCGGTTGTTTGAACCGCCGATGCTAAATGTGGACGCGATGGCAATTTTGAAATTAAATGAAAGTTTTCAATTTTCACGCCTACATTTAGTATCGGTTGTTTAAACAACTGATACTAAATGTGTATCACAAACCGGTTGTTTAATCAATTTTCAATTTTCATCAGACTTTTAGTATCGGTTGTTAAAACAACCGATACTAAATGTGTATCACAAACACATTTAGTATCAGGTATTTTAACACCCGATACTAAAGGCCCCTTTCTATTTCACGCGTTAATTCTCGTTCTCTCTCACTCAAACACTCTTTCTCTCACTCTCAGCTTTCTTCTCTCGCGACAGATCTCACTCACGCACAAAGCTTCTCTCTGCGCCAGAATCTCTCAACCCTCGCCGGCCTCCTCTCTGTGCCGCCGTGTTCTTGCGCACGTCGTTGTCTCCACCACTCTTTCCTCTCCACCACGGCGTTATCTCTCGTTCTCATTCATCTCTCTTTGAACCGAATCTCTTTCTCATCTCATCATCACTCCTGGTCTTAATCATCTCTCAGTGACAACCCACTAGGTATGGCGCTTCTTTCTTGTTCCTCTTCTTCTGATTTCGATTCTGACTTTTGAATGATGATTATCTTGGGTGTTTTTAGGTTTTGTGGTTTCATCTAACTGAAGGTAAGTTTCAACCACCTTATTTTGTTTCTTCTCATACGTTTCTGTTGTTATTATGTTTTTGTGTTCTTAGGTTTTGTAGTTTTGTTCTTTGATTAGGTTTGTTTTCTCCTATTTTAATTAGTTTTAGTCTTAGGTTTTTGATCTTCTTGGGTTTTTGTATTCTTAGGTTTTTTAGTTCTTAGGTTATGTTTTTTTGTTCTTAGTTTATTTCTACTAAGATCTCTTTTTGTTGGTGATTCTTGTTTTAAATTGATTTACTATATTGTTGTTCTTTGTTTTTTTTGGTTGCTTGGATTTGTAGTGAATTGTTTGTTTTTGTATTTGTAATGATGATGTGTTGCTGATTTTGGATTGTAGAGATTTGGGGGTATACTGGGTAGCAAGATTGATAAGGCGGTGGTGGAGACGGCGACATGCTTCTTGATGTTATGATTATCACCTGATCAATTAAAACATTCAAATTAACTATAACTTTGTGCTATGCTTTTGGATCGATATGTCAGCACTCAAAGAATGGAGTAGTTTGAGTTTTTAATTATTATAGAAGAGTTTTTCATAGAGAAATGACTAAGAGTAGGAAATTAATTGGTCTTATGAGTATTGTACTACTGCAAACAATTGTGCGTGGCTATAGACTTTGGTGAACAAAATCTGAGAGTTTACGCGATTTTTCCTTTCCAGTTTTAGAAGCTCCCGATTAGGTGATTATCTTAATGGGAGTCTTCCTGTTGAGCTAGGATCTGGAGATTATAAGAGCTGGTGGAAATAAAGACATTGAAGGGAAGATTCCTTATGAGCCTGAGATTTCTGGTTCACTACCTACTTCACATGGTAAGCTAAGTAAGCTTCAAACTATATCTATTTATAGTACTATGTTATCTGGTGAGATTCCTTCTAAAATAGGGAATTGTTCAGAGCTTGTGAACTTGTTTTTATATGAAAATGACCTTTCTGGTTCACTTCCAAAAGAGATAAGCAAGCTTATGAGGCTAGAAAGGATATTGTTATGGCAGAATAGTTTTGCTGGCAGTTTACCTGAGAAAATTGGTAACTGTAGAAGCTTGTAGATTCTTGATGCTTCAATTATCTTGTGCAATGCCTCAAATTTCGAGGAATTTATCAAATCTTGAAGAGCGTATTTTGAGTAATAATAACATTTCTGGTTCAATACCTTCAACTATTTCCATTCCTTCTGTGCTTGGAAGGTTGACAAAGCTGACAGTGGTTTTTGCCTTGGTAGAATAAAGTTGAAGGTGGAATTCCATCAACATTGGGAGATTCTAAAAGTCTTGAGGCTTTAGATTTATCATACAATGCACTCAATGATAGCTTACCACCAGAGCTATTTAAGCTTCAAAAATTAACTAAGCTTTTATTAATCTCTAATGATATATTTCAGGCCCTATTCCTCAAGAGATTGGTAACTGCAGTTCTTTGATTCAACTCCGACTCTGAGAGTTTTATCTCTCATAGACAGCTCAACAATTTCATACACTTTATAAACTGTGTCTTAAAGCCATGTTAGTAGAAAGAAGCTGCAAAATATATTTAAATAGTTAGAGAAAATTAACTCCTTCACATCAAACTAGGCCCAATTCTTGTGCTAGGTTTCAAGGGTTTTAATATAAATATATGTAGTTATTACTTATACATTATTTCCTTCCAATTCCTAATTCTGTGTGCTTAGTGCTTACCTTTTTTCTTGCATTATTATTGGCAGGGAATAAAGTGAACAATGTTGATGTTGTTTACACTCCCTGGTCTAATTTAAAGAAAACTGCTTCAATGGATGTTGGCCAAGTTGGTTTTTACAACCCAGTATCGTTGCTGTTTCCCGCAACTGTAGTGGGGTAGCAGCACGAGCCTGCGGCCTTGTGAGTCTAGAGCCCACAAAGGTATGCTATGCTGCTCTATCTTTGTTTATTTGTTTCCTCTATGCTGTTGAACAATCATGCCTATGACTATGACTATGACTATTTGTCTCAGGTTGCAGAAATTCTGAAAGATCGACTGTCATGGTATCGAGACTGCCGATGCTTTGATGTGTTGAATATTGTCCTCACTGGGAGTGGCGGTACAATAGAGCTTATGTACATGCAGGTCCAGTGGCTATTTTGATCTACATAAGCAATTTATATGTATATAACTTATCTTTGATTTTATTGATTTGTGTTTTTTGTCATCAGACTTATGCGCCTACAACACTGGCAGCAGCACGGGACTTTTGGACAATAAGATACACTACTACCTTAGAAGATGGAAGTCTTGTGGTACTGAAATAAATCTAGCCTTTTTACTCTTTGGTTTTTGAGGACTAAGTAGTTAGTGTGATAACATTATACTTAGTGGGAATGACACTAATATGATAACAGGTTTATATGTGTTCTGTACCTATTTTATACATTTTTATCATACTTAAATGATAATGTTTGCAGATATGTGAGAGATCATTGACTTCTTCAACTGGTGGTCCCTCGGGGCCTCCCTCTACAAACTTTGTGAGAGCTGAAAAGCTTCCTAGTGGCTTTTTAATTAGGCCATGCGAGGGTGGTGGATCGATTATTCATATCGTTGATCACGTCGACTTGGATGTAAGGGACATTTAGAATGCCAATTGGTTTTGAAATTACATAGGCTTAAACTTTCCTGCCCTCAGTTTTTTAACATTGCTATTGCTTGCAGGTTTGGAGTGTCCCTGAAGTACTGAGGCCGCTCTATGAATCGTCAAAAATCCTGGCTCAAAAAGTCACTATTGCTGTAAGATTAATTACATGTTGTATTGATTTTTTCGCAGATAATCATGTCAAGATTAGTTAGTGATCCTTTTAATACTATACATGCCTTGCAACATATATGGCAGATTGCACAGGAATTAAGTGGAGAAATTCAGTATGGAGGTGGTCGCCAACCTGCTGTTTTGAGAACATTTAGTCAGAGACTTTGCAGGTAGGTCCCTAACGTACTTGCTGCCTCGAAGAAATGCCAAGTTTTTCTTTTGTTATATTGATTGGTTTCTTTACATTTGTTATGAGTATAAGTTAAGATGAAGTTGATTAATTATTTTCAGGGGGTTCAATGATGCTGTGAATGGGTTTGTGGATGATGGTTGGTCACTGCTTGGAAATGATGGGGTGGACGATGTGACTATAGCCATAAACTCAGAATAATTCAGAATCCTCAGAGGGCAGCAATTGATATTGCCGCTTTGGTGTTAAATCAGCTATAAGGAACATCTACACCCTCTTTTATAGAATTGAGGTGCCAGTAGCAGGTGATGCTCAATAAATCCTGGAATAACTACCCTATGATTATAGGGATGTCACAAATAGTATTATCTATACCACTAGCATTACTTTTGAGTCATGGAGCTTTGCACTAGTGAGTAAGTATCACTTTCCATAGTTAAGTTACATCCCTGTGATTTGTGATAAAAGTGGGATCATAAATTAAGAAATGAATGACTTTTATTGAGAAATTCTCGATTCTCAATCTGCACCAATGTGGTCGCTGACTTGCACGGTTAGGGTCCTATGCCGCATTAGAAAGTCACTGCACAAATTCTTGAATATTAATGAATTGAATAATTGGACATACTTGTTAGGCTTTATGGCTAGTTTTTTATTCCTACTTATCCCCAAATGAAGATGATGGGAAAACATAAATTGCTATTGGTGTACAGAATTTGAAGTGTGTGAAGCTGAGTTTACACATGCATGCAGTCCTTGACTAAGGTAGTAATTAATTGGTTTGTTTAATTTCAGGGATATAATGGTTCAATTCTAGTTAAAAGTTGGTGGCTTACTCATTCATTGTTTTAATGTTTAAATTTTAGTTAGATATGTCAGATCTTCATAGTTTTGGAGCTTGAATTCTTAATTGATTTATTCACTTTTAAATGTTGTCACTACTCATCTCTCTATGTATGTTGTTATCTCATATAGTTGCAGAACTTCGAAGTGGCAACACTTGAGTTTCTGTAAATGTCTTGTACCCTGGTGCTGCAGGATGAATTCTTCTCTGTTTAATTGTAAGCAATTTATTCTACTTATATTATACATATGCATGATGTATCCCTAGTAAAACGAGTTCCTCATTGAAAGTTTACTAACTGATTTACCTGAATTGTTTGTTCAGCAAGAAGTGGTTCTATACTTTGATCAGAATTTAGAACTGTGAGTAGTGAGCATACCTCAGCAACCCAAAAAATAAAAGACTCAGATTTTTCTTCAAGAAGCAAGGCTCCACTGGAAATTATATGGATGGTTCAAAGTTGCAACATGGTATTGGAATTAATGGGTTCGTTGTGTGTATGCACTGTATTTTATTTTATCTGAAAAATATTTTACAATCATGAGTTGTAAACATTGCATATTATTGTTGGCTCCTCTCCTCTAGTAGACACGGGGAAAGCCTTTGTATGTATAGGAAATATTAATAACTTGTATTGTATGATATTAAATTTCAATAGAATTTGAAGTACTTTTATGATTTATTACTGTCTGGAAATAACTATGTATATCAAGATTTTATAAATTGGCAATTGATATATATTAATAGTGTCAATTAATTATTTTTTTTAAAAAATAGACATTTAGCATCGGTTGTTTGAAACACCCGATGCTAAATATCACTTTTCAAGACATTTAGCATCGGTTGTTTTGAACAGCCGATGCTAAATGTCACTTTTCAGAACATTTAGTATCGGTTATTTGAACAACCGATGCTAAAAGTCACTAAGAATAGACCTTTAGCAACGGTTGTTTAGATGACCGATGCTAAATGTCACAAAAAATGGACCTTTAGCATCGGTTATTTAAATAACCGATACTAATAGTATGTTTTCAAGACATAAAAAACACCAAAAAAACGTCATTTAGCATCGGTTTTTTGAAAATCCGATGCTAAAAGTCACATTTAGTATCGGTTATTTAACCGATACTAAATGTCAGACATTTAGTATCGGTCGAATTAGTATCGACAGATAACCGATACTAAAAGTGCAAAATAACCGATACTAAAAGTCTTTTCTGCACTAGTGGCGATTCTTTTCGATCAAAGTAACTCTCTGATTGCTTATCTCTTATACTTTTTTCAAATTTTTATTTTTACTTTCTTTATACTTGTTCCAATTTTATACTCTCTTTATACTTGTTCCAATTTTTTTTATTGTGATTTTAAGATTTTCCAAATTACTTTTTTGATTGGATTAAGATTGTCACCAATGTTGAAGATCACGATGCAAATGTTAATAAACAGTTACTTGGGTTAATCTGTTTCTTGGCCGTGACTTTTCATTATATTTCATATCCTTTCATATTCTTTCATTATAGTCAATCCTACTCTCCACTTAAAGTCATTAGTTTTGGAACCTCTCTTCTATTATTGATTTATTGTGCAAGATAATGGTTTATTATTTGTTCATGTTTTCTTTAGTGTTTTCTACTTCGTGGATTCTAAAGTGTTTTTTATCACATGGATTTTGTACAAGTAAAGAAACAACATGTCAAATGGGACAAACTTCTTGTTCTTTTACTTTTCCTTGATAAGAATGTAAAGTGAGAATCAATGGACCATTTACATCCATCCTATCATTCTAAGCAGGAAAATAACAGGAAGACATACACTACATTAGATACTTTGTGCCAGAGTATTATTACTTGATTTTGGTGTTGTTGCACCTTCCACTAAAAGTCATTGGAATATCAAAAGCATCACCCCACTAGTACTGATCCATTCCCATACGTGAATGTAGCAACACTATGGGCAAACATGTGGTTGCGGTCTTGATCATAGTCTCAATGGAAATTATAAGAACACATTTTTCCACCGGAAGTGGAAAAACATTGAAAAGGAAAAAAAGGTGGGCAGAGTAGTAAAAGAATTGACAATATTTGATATCGGTGTGAAGGCCAAGGTCATTGGGGTTGTACCTGCCGTACGAAGTAGTACCATATCTGGCCCTTAAAAGATAATTGAAGGCTTCGGAAGAGCTAATCTATTATTATTAAGAAATTTATAACAATCTTGGAGGCTATTTGACAAAGATATGTTTTCTTCTACTATCTTATAGTTAATCTAACTTATTATAATGTTTTGGTGTTCTTCCTTATAGCTTTTATATTATCATATTTCTTGCGTAGAAATTTTATTTAGCTACTATGCTTATCATGTTTTCAATTATTCTTGATGAATTCCTGAAGAATTTAACATTTAAGCATCCCTGTTGGATTGCATAGAGACGACTATATCATGTTTGTCTACTTTAATTTGATGAATTTCAGAAGATTTCATCATTCAAGGATCCAAGAAGTATTGCACAAATAACAAAATATTGAAGCAACCTATAGGATTGCCCAAAGTGTGAAGGTTTGTGATATAGTTCTTGAAGAACCAAACTTTTAGGCCATGATTATAATCTAAAAGATCTATTTAATCTTAGTATAATTGAATCAAAGAAATATTAGAGAAATTTTATAAGCTCCTGGAGTAGCATAAATGAGAAAATATTTTCAATAATAGTTTTTGAATCAAGATTATGTGATATTGTGATTGAAAGAATTGATTGAACTTCATTCCTAGAAGAGAATGAATTAATTAAGAGTTTGGGTTACAACAAAAGTTGTGATTATGATCATTGGTAAAATAAAGGTTACCATCATCCTTTATAAAAGATTTCTTTGAATATTTTTGACCACCAAAATATGTTTGATTTGTGGTCAAGTTCCTGAAGAACCACCTTTAGAGCGTGATTAAAATTTATAAGATTATTTGATCTAGTATTCTTTGAAACAAAGAAAATTGAGAAAAACAAGTAATTTATTTCTACGTTCTCACAATTATACTTTAGAAATTTTATATTTTGCTACTTAAGTGATCAAAGTTTAATACAGTTTTTTTTCATTCTCATCTTAAATATATGTGAGAGACATTAAAATTATGCTATGGCAAACCAGATGTTTGCTATGCACCTATAAAATAAAAGAAAATGTTGTTTTAAACCTGAAGTTTATGACATGAAGTCATAAGGTGGCGTAAGTTCTTATTATATACTTGCAACCAAAAGTTTACAAATGTAAGTGAAGGCTCTAGAAGAGCTAATTGTATTGTTACCTAGTTTGAAGAACAAAGTTTTTACACATTAATATTGTATTATATTCTCTTAAATATCATAGAAACTAATTGAATCTCAAGGATATTCATCTAAGTGGATATATCCTATCGAAAGAAATCTCCAATACAAACACGTTCACTGATATCTTTTGAAGGACTTGATGTATCAACTCTATAGTCTATGTTAGAACCATGTCGAAACCCTTGTTAAACCAGACTTAAAGCCTTCACAAACACGTTCACTGATCTCATTTGAAGAACATAACATCATCAACTCTTCATTTAGAGTTAGAACCAAGTCGAAAAACATGGTAAACCGAAGTTAAATAGTTCAGCATCATGTTCACGATCTTCTTTGAATGATTTAATACGAGATCAACTCTTTGGTTTGACTTATATCAAAGACAAAACACTTGGTAAACCTGACACAAAGAATTAATGTCTGTATATCATGAGACTTACCTTAAACCGGAAGTTTATGGATTGATTGTCGTTGGCAAGACCGGTTGGGCCATCCCGGGTCTTTATGATGCAAAAAATAGTTAAGAATTTTCTTTTGAGAACTTGTATTGAAGAGCCTGTAGATTCTTCAATCCATTAACTTTTGTGTATTACCAGTTCCCAAAGGAAGTGAAGAATTTGAGGGAATAAGTCTCTCACATTTCTACAATGTGCTTAAGGTGATGTTTGTATGCAGATACACCAATCAGATGAGACATTTAGATATATTTTTTTTATTTTAATTGATGCATCAACTAAATGGCTACATAAATATAATTGTCATCAACTCGCAACCAGAAGTTTGTGAGACTCTTTGCTCAACTAATTCGAGTAAGAGCTCATTATGTTAATTATCTTGAAAGCATTTGATAAGTATTTTATGACTATTAGAGTTTATATTGAACATCACAAAACATATGTTCACTCATATAATGGTCTTGAAGAACTATTCATTAGACACCTAAATTTAATTATATGACTAATACCTACTAAATCGAACTTCCAAAATTTCTACTTGGGAACATGAAATATCGTAGACAGCGACATTGATACGCATCAAGCCAACAAGTTATCATATGTAATTTCTCCCCTTTACAATTGATTTTTGGTCAATGACCTAATGTTTTCCATCTGAGATATTTTTGATGTGTTGTGCATGCATCCATCACAACGTAATAAGAAGGATCCTTAAGGAATGTTGGGACTACATGAGTATATGAATCTCCATCTATGATAAAATATGTTGAGCCAATAATCGGAGATGTATTATTTATAGCTCAGTATTATCATTTTGGTGAATTAGTTTTCCCAACATTAGGGGGAGAGATAAGCAGTTGGAAATGAGTATTATGTAAAATAAATTATTATTTTATCATCTTGATCCTCCTAGAAACCAATGTGAACCAGAAGTTCAAAGAATAATTCATTTGCAAAATTTATCAAATTATTCACCAGCTGCAATACTCAAATATAAATTGATGTCCCTGTTGGACACTCAAATATTGCAAATGACTTTGAACCTTGCATGAAGCATTTAGATTGGTCGGTTCCAAAGAATAAAAATTCTTTAAAAAGAATATGAGCTTAAAAGTAAGATGGCCCAAAAGAGGATATGAAAACTCAAAACGAGTTATTTGACATCAATGGCGGACCCAGGACCCCGGGGTCAGGGGTGTCAAATTTTTTAAATACACAATTTACTACAAATATAATTAAAAACAACTATAATATATTTAAATAAATAAATTATAAATTTCATAATTGTCCTCTACGTGATTTCATATTTTGAAATTGTTGAATAATAAGCTCAGAGTCAAATTTATTGAATACATCACTCTCAATGTATGTCACCAAACAATTGTTCATCCATGTATCCCACATCCGGTCACACAACCTATTGTTCACAATATTCGTAGCAGAGAAAACTATTTCTACATTTACAAAATTATCAGGTTCAACTTGTGTTGCACTAGACCAACACAAATTAAATAGCACAAATTAGTTCCTAAATACAAATTAAATAGCACTAAAAAATCAATATTGGTGCTCCCTTTTCAACTGAGTTTTTGCAACACCCAAAGTTCGAACCTGAGACTTTGCGATGGGATCCAAGTTACCACTCAGATCAGCTGTTGTTGGTAAAAAAATTCAAATTAAATAGCACTAACACAAAACACAAACTAAATAGTACTAACAGATTCAAAATTAGGATAATAAGAACAAGAATGGATCCAAGGGGATAGAGAGACAGAAACTTTTTAAAATAAGTGTGAGTGATTGTGTTAGTGTAATTCATTAGAGTGGTGCACAATTAGGAACTTTGGTGCAAACTTAAGAACTTGGGTGCAAAACATGTTTTTCAGGGGATGCAAAAACATTTTTCCCTAAAGTATCAGTGCTAATTTTATTATTTGAGGGGGTTCACTTGAACCCCCTCAAATATATGTAGATCCGCCATTGAGTGATTGTGTGAGTGTAATTCATTAGAGTGGTGCACAATTAGGAACTTTGGTGCAAACTTAAGAACTTGGGTGCAAAACATGTTTTTCAGGGGATGCAAAAACATTTTTCCCTAAAGTATCGGTGCTAATTTTATTATTTGAGGGGGTTCACTTGAACCCCCTCAAATATATGTAGATCTGCCATTGTTTGACATAATTAATTTTCAGGTTCCTGAGTTCCAGAAGAACTGGTCAGGAACCTGAAATTTATGGAAATGAGATCTCAATAAATTATGTCAAGAATAAAATAGAAGGAACCGAAACAAAGTCAACGTTGACAATTTTGATGTGTATAATATAGCACTAAATGTGATAAGTGATGAAAAGGATCATGAACTAATGTCTAACAATAAGTTAGACAAAATAATGATTGGCCAAAATGGAAAATCTCAATTGAAGTGCACTAAGCTCGCTTTGCAAAGCAAAAAGTTTTTCAACTTGTAGTCTGTACACCTGAAGATGTAAAGCTAGTTAGGCTTGTTGTTCAAGAGTACTCACACAAACCTAACATTGATTTTGAAGAAAAATTCACCTGTAGTGAATGCAAGTAATATTTAATACTTAGTTAGTCTATTAGCACATAAAATGACTCAATTTACATATGATGGATGTGTTACAACTTATTTGTATGGCTCATTTGATAGTAATAATTATATGAAGACATCACTTGTCCATATAGTTTTATGGAAATATCTAGAAATGAATTTGCTATTATTGGAACTCTTGAAGAGATTTCAAAAACTATAGCTTGCTCAAAGAATGACTTCAAATTATATTTGATGAATTTGGAGGTTGAACCTTAAATAGATCTCCACCTAGAAAATCCTAGAAGGATAAAAGATATAGAGAAATATCTTAAAATAAATATTTTTGAGAAACAAAGTTTTGTCTCGACCTGCAGATCGATCAATTAGCTAAGTGAATGATGATAAATAATATCTATTGAGTACATGATGTGTGTGTCAAGAAGATAGCAAATATTACTGTCTCGAAGACTTTAAATTAGTGCACACGTGTCACTAAATGTCATATCAATTGAAGTGATAGTATTATTTTATGCTTAGTGAGATAGAATTTATCAACAATCAAAATGTACTAGAACAGAGTGCAATATATTTGTCTTTATATTTTCATGGGACAGATGAAGCAATTATTTTATGCATATCTGTTTATTTTATGCAGATACAAGGTATTTGTTTTGACCCAAATCAAGTCAGATTCCAAACCTACTATTTTCAACATATGGTGACATTGAAACATCATTATAATCTACAAGAAATCTATAGTTATTGGTTCTTCATATCAGACTCAAGCACCAGCAATTCAAGGAAGATGCATTGAAGATAAAGCTCAACTGAAAGGATGATATATATCACAGTGTATATTGGTTCAAATGTGTCAGGGGAGAAAATCTTGCTATCAATATTCTTAATTGATGCTTCAAACAGGGGAGAAAACTGTACTCTTTTTTCCTTTACCATGGTTTTGTCCCACAGGGTTTTCCTGAAAATGTTTTGAACGAGGCAGTTCCCTAAATGATATTGTACTCTTTTTCCTTCACTAGATTTTTATCCCACTGGGTTTTTTCTAGTAAGGTGTTATACCCCAATTTTGTCCGTATTCTTTTTCTTGTTCTAGTCGTTTATTTCTAGTCGTTTATTTTTAACGCGCCCATTTCTTTCATTTTTGGTCTAGTCTTAGCGCTTGATTTGTCAGTCCAGGTCTTTCTCGTTTTTATATTTGGCTTTTCTTTTCCCTATTACTATTTTTTATTCGCATTTTGTTTATTTAATTTATTTAAGCACTTAATAAGTAAAAAAATGTCAAAAGTTCAATTTAGTCTAATTTACAATATTTAAGAGTCCAATATCAATTTAATTTAATTTACAATTTAAAAAATACTATAACAGTCCAAAAAATGTCAAAAAATAGTATTTAGTTTAGTTTAGAAATTAAAAGCACTTAATAGTCCAAAGAGTCCAAAAATACAGAAAATCATAATACTAAAAAATACATAAAAATGGAATCCGAAAATAATGGAAAAAATGCGAAAAATGTAGGGGTGCAGCTAGGATTTCTCAGCTGCTCTCTAGCTGCTTGATTTGGGCTGCAGATCTGAAAAACCAAAGAAGGTCAAAGTTAGTCAAAGCCCAAGGAAAAAATTAAATGCTAAACCTAGAATTTTTAATATAAAAATGGGATCAGACCTCAGTCAAAACACACAGAATTCAGCATAGAAAAGCTACGAAAATCACTAGAAAAAATAAGGATTAGAGTTTCACATCGAAACCCTAATCCACAAAACACCGTTTTTGAGTTTCTAAGTTTTAAGGGAGGAATAACAGCAACCAAAAGAGCAGATATAGGAGCAGTTGCAGCGGGTTACAGTCACAAAAAGCATTCACAAGGATCCTAAACAGAGGCTGGAATTCTAGGTTGGTGGTATTCAAAACCTGAGTTTTTTTTTATGTACATATGGTTTTTATAAAATAAGATTCATTCAAAAATATGAGGGTAGTTTTCAGATCACGTTGTCTAAGATGCTATTTTGTTCCTAAAAAAAAAATGTTCAGAGATGTAGTTTTGCTTGCTGTAAAGTTCAGTTCAAAGTTTTTTTGTAAAAACTATACTTAGAGACTAGAGAACATAAAAGCGGGCGAAAAAGAGAATAAAGAGAGGAGCAAAATGAGTAGAAAAGAACCAGACCCAGAGAAAGCTTAAAATAAAATAGACAGAACCAAAAACTAACCTCTGTTCACCTTCCCCCGGCGACGGTGACTCTCCGGTCACCTTCTCCGGCGAGCTTCCCGGCGAGCTCACCTACAAATCACCTGTATAACCATCATTCCACGAAACCCACGAGCTTCACCATTGAAGCCCGAGCCAAAGATCGCAAAAACCTCCTCTTTCCATCATTTGTTCCCATCATCTCTTCTCCTCCCAAAACAAAAAAAAAAAAAAAAAAAAAAAAATAATAATAATACAGATCAGAAACGTTTTGAACAAAAAACGAAAAACCAGAAAAGAGATGGAGAAGAGAACAGAGAAAGAGTGAAGCTTACCCAGTCCTCGCCGGCGTTTGCGTCGCCGGAACTCCCTCCATCACCGCCCAACACCGCCGCCAGATCTCCCTCCTCACCTTTAAAGAAACCGAACCGATCCCCATGGAACCGGCGCAAACATCGCCGGATTTTTCTCTCTCACTCCCTGAGGTCGCGCCGAGGATGTCGCTAGAGATTCCCTCTCTCTAGCTGCGCCGCAGCGGCAGCAAGTTGAAAGGATGAATGGAAGTCTTTTAGGGTTCTGTTATAAGGTAGGGCTACGTATTGGGCCTCTCTCTTTTTTTATTTCTGAACACTAATCTCACCCCTCTCACTCATGCGTGCACCCCTCCCCACTTAAGCCCGGTTTCGCATACTGGGCCCCCCAGATGCGAACTGGGCTTCCATTTTTTGCACCCCTTATTATTCATACAGACCCCTGCGACTAATAAAATCCCCAATTTACTATGTTCACCCCCTGTTTCGTTTTTTTTAATTCTTTTCCAATAATAATATAAATAATTTTTCTCGCAAAATAAAATAAACGGCTAAGTCGGTTGTACAACCGGGTTAGTCATTATTTTAGGGCCAATGAGTCAGATTTATCAAGATTCCCTAACCTACCAACTTAACAAATACACTTTTCTAAAAAATAAATGGCTAAGTCGGTTGTACAATCGGGTTAGTCATTTTAGGGCCAATGAGCTGTACAGTTCAGTAACCCTACAAACTTAATAAATACGAATAAACCATTTTCCTAAAAAAATAGGGATTAAGTGGTTTTGTCTGATCGGGTTAGTCGGCGTTCTAGAACTAATGAGTCAGATGATTCGGGAGTTCTAGAATACCTATTCTAAAACGAACCCACCTCACACCAAACCAATTTCTTTCAAAAACTCTCAAACCATTTTCAAAAAGTAGGGGGCTAAGTCGGTTGTACAACCGGGTTAGCCAGCATTCTAGGAATCAGTGAGCTGTACAGTTCAAGGAATCCTAGGATCCCTACACTAAAAAACACCAACCCACAAACATTTTCAGGAAGAACTACGTAGCTTTGATTCCTCCATTGCATCTGGAGGTACGTAGGAGCAAGACTCAACCCTTGTCAAGCACTAAAAAACAAAAATCTAAATAAGTCATATTTTTTACAAATAAAAGGGTAATTATTCAATAAATCCTAAATTAATTAGACAATAGGATGTCGTGGGGTGCTAATACCTTCCCCACACATAACGACTCCCGAACCCTAACAATGCCTTATCTTAAAACCTAAAGGGATTTTCCGAATTTGCCCTTAAACTAAAATTTGGTGGCGGCTTCCTTAAGAACCTTTCGAAGAATCCTTTCCCGGATTTTTCGGTCGCTACATAAGGTTTTAATGAGGCGTGTCCTCGGTGGACATCCAAGGGGGAGTGTTATGAAATAATATATATGGATGTCCACTTCTCTTCCTCTTCCACTACTCTTGTATTTACTCCCTTTGTAATGGGTTGCTAGTGGCTTTATATAGGTTTATCTTTCACTTCACTTCTACCCTATAAATAGGGCTATCTCCTATGTGTAAATACACTTGTGAAGAGAAATATAAACACTCCCAAATTCTCTCCTTCTCTTATGATTCTTTTGTTCTTCATATTGCTATTGTTTCATAACACTTTGTACATATTCTGATTTTTTAAAACTTTTTGATAGAGATCGAGTCATGCGGTTCCAAAAGAACCAATGACTTAGTACAATATTGTAGTACAAAATAAGGGTTGATATTTTCTTGTTTGTATTATCAATTACGAAATACAGATTATTACCGATTATATTATGACTACAATTTGCTTGTTTGTATCAATCACGGATTATTACTAATTTGAGGTTAAGAAACTTTTTTTTGGTAGAGCACAGCTTGAAAGCGAGCCAAAAAGAAAAAACAAGAAAAATTACATCCTCACAAACTCCACACCCGATGCATCAACAAGGAGGTGGGGAGTGAGACCAGCAGGGGGAACATCTAAAACCGAGTAGAAAGTCGTGCCAACAGCGCCCAATTTAGACAAAAAGTCTGCACAAAAGTTTCCTTCCCGGAGCGTGAGTCAAAATTACCAACAAGTCCTTAAGGAGAAGGTCCTTGATGGATTGAATTGATGACGCATACCGATTCCAAACATTCAGGGGGGCATTAATAAGATTGATCACATTTAAGGAATCAGAATAACAGATAAGCGATCTGAATCATTTATCCCAAGCAAGCATAAGACCATGCTCCAAAGCCAATAACTCGGCATGCAGGTTGATGGAGATACCGATATGGCCTATGAAGCCAGCAATCCAATGTCCATCAGTGCCACGCAACAGGCCGCCAAAACCGGAGATTCCGGAGTTCCCAAGGCTGCTACCATCCACATTAAGCACTACGTCAACCTCGAGGGGAAGGTTCCACGACACCAGGCGAGAGGGATTAGTACCAGACATAGTCGAAGCAAATCCCTTAGCAATAAGAGAAGCCATATTCTGAATAGACAACCGGGGTACATAGTCAGGAACAACTTCTTTAGCAATGCACTCAAGGTTGCGGGAGCGCCAGATCCACCAAAGAGAAGCCAGAAATATGTGACTATCATCAGCCCTGCTCTGGAGCCAAAGCCAATCAAAAACCGAAGCATCTGCGAAGAAACTAGGCGGTGAAATCCGAGGCCCAACCAAGTGTTGTGCGCTTGGACGATCCATAGCGATGCGGCAAAGACGATTCATCACCATGACCACAACGTTGGCACACTGAGGAGTTCATCATACCTCGGTGGCAGAGTAATAAGGAAGTTGGGAGAGTGTCGTGGCAGGCCAGCCAAATCAACATCTTTATCTTTTACGGCGCCGAAACCTTCCAAATCCAACTCCAAGAAAGAGTAGTGGCAGGTAAGTTTACTAGATTCCTTTGAGACATAAGCCACTTGTAGCCCGCACTAGCTATATAGATCCCATCAATATTCCAATTCCAAATAAAAACATCCGCAACAGCAGGGTTAATATCAAGATGAAGAGAAAAAATATGATCAATAGTGGTAGATGGAAGGAAAGAATATAGCATCTCCAAGTGCCAAGACCTGTCATAATAAACATCTGATATGCGGAGCTGAGAATCATGAATATCAATAAATGGAACTTTATCAAAGTGATCATGCCAACCTTGTTCAAAAGCTTGTTTTTCTAAGAGGCAAGTCGCGAATGAACTTTATCAATAATGAAGTTGAAATCTGTCTTCTTGACCCTACCTTGTAACATCGGAAACCCAAGGTACTTATCAAAAGCAGTAGTGCTTTGTATACCTGTTGCTGCAACAATACGGGTCTGCTTAGCACAAACAACAGATTTGGAGAAGAGAGCTCTAGATTTCGCTATATTCACCGCCAAGCCCGAGTGGCGCGCAAAGTTGACAAAAATATCAGCTACCAAATTCACCTGAGACACTGTAGCTTTGGAGAAAAGCAAGACATCATCTGCAAAAAATAAGTGAGATAAAACAGGGCCAGTAGGAGATAATCTCATAGGTTTCCACCTACCAGCATCAACAGCCGCAAGGATGGAGTGAGAAAGTTTTTCCATACATATAACAAAAAGATAAGGGGATAGGGGGTCCCCCTATCGAAGGCCTCTAGTCGGAGAGAAAGAAGGCAACCGCTTCCCATTCCAGATAATGGACAAATTAGAAGCTGTGACACAATGCATAATCAAAGCGATGGTAGGAGGAGGAAAGTCGAACTCTACAAGACACAATTTTAGAAAATTCCAGTTCACATGGTTATAAGCCTTTCCAAATCAATCTTGTAAGCCATGTCCCCTTTTTTCTTCTTGGAGGTATGCATAGAGTGAATGACCTCTTGGAGGACAATAGCATTATCGCCAGTACCTCTCCTCGGAAGAAAACTACTCTAGTAAGGGCCAATAATGTGATGGAGGAAAGGTCGCATCCGATGCACCAACACCTTAGTGATGAGCTTATACAAAGTATTGCACAAACTAATGGGTCTAAATTCCTTAAAGGACCTGAGATTATCCACTTTAGGAATTAGAGCAATGAGTGTAGAAGCAATACTCGGATCAAAATAGCCTGAGGCAAAAGCTATACAAACCAAATTTGTAACATCAGCACCAATAATATGCCAGTATTGACGGAAGAAAATACCTTGGAAACCATCGGGGCCGGGAGACTTATAAGGGTGCATGTGTTGAAGCGCTGCATAGACCTCCTCCTTGGTGACATTCATGGTGAGCGCGTGGACAGCTTCATCAGGAAGCCTGGGGACCATGGTCGTAGGCAGGGGAGGGCTACTCGAAGCATCAATAGGAGACGCATAGAAGAGCCGCTAGAAAAACTGCTGAGCTTCATCCTGGAGAATGGCATCACCAGTGCACCAGTTCCCATCAGGAAGATGTAGACCATGAATTTTATTCCGTTTCCTACGAATCACCGTTTGGGTGTGGAAATATTTTGTATTCCTGTCACCAAGAGTGATCCATTTTTCTCTAGACTTTTGGTACCAGAATATTTCCTCCTGATTGAGAATGTTATCGTAACCCAACTGGAGTTGTTTTTCCAAAATAAGGAGGCTAGCAGAGTCAACCCTCTCAAGAGTGCGTCGAATCCCCTTAAGACATTTTCAAGCTCCCGCTTCCTCTTCCAGATATTTCCAAAGACCTCTCGGTTAAAAACAACTGAGTCATTCGTGACACGCTTAAGACCAAGCACAGGACAGGTATTGTTTCTACTCCAAGCTTGTTTCACTACCTCTTGGTATTACGGGTGAGTGATCCAAGCCACCTCAAAGTGGAAAGGCCGAATGCCAGAAGCCTGGGGGAGGCCACCACAATAGAGAAGGAGAGGGTTGTGGTCGGAATGAAAACGACACAGATCCTCAACAAAAGCCTCAGGAAAATGATGACGCCACATAATATCGGCCATAGAGTGATCCAACTTCTTGGAGACCCTCAATAAACCAACACAGTTCCTCTGCCAAGTGAACACACTCCCAGTAGAAGGCATGTCAGTCATGTAACAAGTATCCATCATATTCAGCATAGCTTGGGTATGTTGATGATTAAAGGTGCCACCCCTCACTTCGCTAGGATGAGTAACCTCATTGAAATCCCCCATCATAGCCCAAGGGCCATCAATACGGTCACGAAGATCACCCAGGTAGTGCCAAAGCTCCGTACGCAAGGAGTAAGTTGGGCTAGCATACACTCCACTGAAAAACCAAGAACGCTATCCACTTTCAAAGTAATGGTAATTGCATGAGGAGTAGATTTGAACAAAGTAGTACTAAGACTAGTCCCCCTTTGTTGAAGAACCCAGAGGCCCCCAGAGTGCCCCCTTGCTTCTTCAATAGCAACTGGATCATATCCTGCTCGAGGCCAAAAGTTTATAGTTTTCTCAAATTGCACATGAGTTTCCATAATGACGAGAATAGTGGGAGAATACCGTCTAATCACATCCATAGCATGCCTTTGAGCTTTCTGATTCTTAGCCCCCCAGATGTTCCAGGAGAGAATAGATACATCTTAGAAACCAATCATCATTAAAAACTCATAGGTAAAATCCACCAACATGGTGGCTATTGACGCATAGCGTCAGTTTGCGGCTCCCATAATTGAGGAGTTTCCACCTCCCTTTCCATATCCTCATCGTGAGAAGCATCCATGATAGCATGCATTGGACTCTCACTGACCCCATCGTCAGCCTGTGCATGCTGATTTAGAGTAGTGAGATGTTTAATAAGAGCCAAATCAAGCTCAGTAAATTGAGTGTTTGGAATTTGCTGTGTGTGCTCCACCTGGCCCACATTCGCTGGTTGAGACATAAATGAGAGCCTTGGGTTATTTCCTTGAGTAGTCTGACCCATTGGCTGCGTACTTGGCTCCGTTGAAGAAGGCCCAAGATGAGTGACCCAATTCCCTTGCTCTTGAAGTGCCCCATTGCGTCCCAAAAAACGTGAAGGCTCCCACTCCCGGCGCCGTTTTTTTGTGCTAATAAGGTGAGGGAGTTGACTTAATTTAGTAGCATCAGGTACTGGCTTGGTGGTCCCATGGGATTTCCCTTTCGGTTTCCCAATATATTGAGGCGCCTGCGAATTTCCAGCTTTAGCAGTTTGACTACTAGCTCCACTTTTCGGAGGAGATTTTTTGGTGGACCCTTGGGTGTGTTTTTTGCGAGTCACAATCATCCACTCCCCATGCAATTCCTCCTCATTATTGTTATTGCTCCCACTTTTTACGTTGCCCTCATTATTAGGTATCGCCTTATTAGGTGCCACATTATTCTTCACATTAATAGGTGCCACCTTATTAGGTGCCACATTATTCTTCACATTAATAGGTGCCACATTATTCTCCTCATTAATAATAACATCTGTAACAGCTAGGGTAGCCGTTACCGGCTGCTTCTCCACCGCATGTGTCGGCTGCTCTGCCAATTTTTTGAGCTTGCAGTCTCGTGTATGGTGGCCATAACAACCACAGTTTCCACAGATGATATGTAATCCTTCATATTGAACCTTATACCAATGCCCATTCACCCAAACCTTCCACACCACTGGCTTATTGAGGTCAATCTCAACACAAATACGCGCAAAACGTCCCCTCTCCACGTTAAGGGTGTTTGAGTCCACATTAACTTGTCTCCCTACCGCAGCTGCTAAGGCTAGAAGACAACTCTCATCATAATAAACCAAATTTAACCCCAGAAAGCGGATCCAAACCAGCGTCCTCTCAATCTTCGCATTCGGAGAGGCAAACTCAAGTGTCCATTGAGTAACTGCAAGGTAGTGATCAAACATCATCCAAGGCCCCCCAGACACTATTTTCTCCCCGTCACACAAAATGTCACATTTGACCATGTAGAAACTGTTGTCAACATCCATGATGTCGAAGTCACCCGTAGTCTTCCATAACTTCTTCAAGCATTCTTTCATGGTTTGATATCCCACTGTCTTCCCTAACAACTTGATCACTAAAGTGTCCTTCCACGGATGGCATAACTCCTGGAAATAGCTATCATCAAATACCACTTTTGGTAGCAGCCTATTCCCCTCTTCATAGGATATAGTCGCCAAGCCCTTGGCTAGAAGATCGTCTCCTTAACCGGAGCCTTCTCTCGTCCTTCAGCAAGGATATCACGAAAGGATGGACGCGGAGGTTTGGGTGGACCTCCATCAGGTGGTTGCACCGGTGGCGGTGGCGGCGTGGTAGTCATAAACCGAAAACCCTACAGAAGTTGCGGAACACTCATATCTCTTTTGTCTTCCAATTTACTAAAATGGAAGTGGAACGGTTGAGAAAAATTGGCGTGATATTAAGGTTAAGGAATGAGGTCAAGAACCTTTGTGATTGATTTTTTTTTTAATTAATTTCGATTAATTGTTGTTTTAATTAATTTCTATTAATTGTTTAATGGCATAACAGATGTGGAGTGCGAATAAGAAAATGGAAGATATTAAAATAGGCCCATGCTTCGTACAACCCCCTACTACTCACTAGAACTCCCTTTTTGGTGTGAAAAGACCAAAAGCTCTTACTGAAATTTGGTTTTTATTTTTTTTAAAGATTATGCACGGTTCGGCGCACGGTTGATCGAACTTGTTCGAATCTCGCTGCGCCGAACCAGTCAAAATTTACTCAGACACCCCAAATTATGTTTTGATTAGGTTCGACTAAGCGTGTGTCGATCCATATCGATCAGTCATGCGCCAAACCCTCTCCACCGTCCACTCAACAGCTAAATTTTTGAATTCTCCCAAACGGTTATAAGTTTAACGGTTTCGATTGTTTTAAATCAACGGCTCACGTTCGATCACACCTATTATAGATAAGTGCAACAAGTCATACAAACCGAAAAAGTCTAAAAAAATAAATCGTGCAATGAATAAATCGAATCGTTAAAAATCAGTTAAAATTAAACAACTCAAAGATCAAAGAACAATCGGGAGGTTCGACTCGCCAGTGCGAATCGGTTCGATGCACGCATGGTCGAACCATTATTTTACTGTGTTCGGCGCACGCATGGCCGAACCGTAGTTAATTTTTAAAAAAAAAGTAATAAAAATCTTTTTCGTTTAATATTGCTAAATTAATCCCCGACAACGGCGCCAAAAACTTGTTGCGTCAAAGACACACTTAAAGCAAGTGTACTCTTTCGCAGAAGTAGTATAAAAGATTATCGTATCCACAGGGATTAATTAACAAGTACCAAACTACTCAAAATTATTTAATGTTTAGACGAACAAATAAATTGATAGTTATAGAAACAAAATAAAAGAAATAAATAACAAGAATTAAAATGCTAAATTTAATTAATGGAGAGAGACCTAGAGTCACGGTTTCACTTGCAAGCTTCAATTCCCCTATGTCTATTCTACCTAAATTCCCTTATTTTATTTAATTACCAATCCATTTACTAAAACTATTAATCTGTTTGTACTATCACAATGAACACAACCAGTGGAAGTTCAAGAGTTAGGGAAGAACCTGTTTCTCTTCGACTTCTCCACTAATCGTGACTTTGACAATGTGCTCAAGCTAGGAAACATGATGGGGTCTTTTGAAGAAGCTGATAGTAGGGACAACAATTGTTTGGGAAAATTCCTTCGATTGGAAGTGACAATTGATCTTAGCAAACCATTGAAGTGGGGAACCATCATCAACTTTCAAGGGAAGGAGCTAAAAGTATTTTTTAGGTATGAACCTCTTCCCAATTTTTGTTTCATTTGTGGTAGGCTAGGACACCAAGTGAGAGATTGTGATAAACTGCTAATCCTGATGATGAGAGTTATGAGGATATTGAGGAGAAGGACCTCACTTATGGGCCTCTGTTACGTGCCTCACCTTTTCCCAACGCTCCAATGGAGGTGAGATCAGAAACCCCTCAAAGCACATGTAATAGGAGCCTATTTGCTTCATCTAGTAGTAGCAAAGTTGAAACTAACCCCCAACCTAAACATGAAAAAAAGTAGTTCAACCTCCTAAGAAAGGTAAGGAAGCTGAAGAACCAATCTTTGCCCAATTGCTGATCAAAAGAAATGTGGTATCTAAGGAAGTTGAGGAAGTTGCTGAATCTTTGGGATTTATTCATCTTACTCCAAAACCTTTTAGTGGCAGAAAGAAGGTAGAGGGTCCAAAGCTAAAACCAATCCTAAACAACACCAATGGACAAGACAAAGAAACAGGAAACCTAGTCCTACTCTAGGTGATGTGTCTAAACAGTTGGGGATGGGGAAGAGAAACATTGTGGAGGTTAATGGTGATGTAGGGCTGGATGGAATAAGGGAGGGAAATTTCAAGAAACAGACAGTGGGGGTGTTGGAGGACCAGAGGGGGTGTTGGAGGACCAACACCTCCTACCCCAATGAAAATGCTTAGTTGGAATTGCAGGGGGTTCGGAACCCTCGGGCAATTCGAGCCTTGTTGAGGCTCATCAGAAGTGAAAATCCTCAAGTGGTTTTCTTAATGGAAACCAAGTTCAAGGTTATTGAGATGGAAGGTATTAGAAGAAATACAGGGTTTGATTCCTCTTTGGCAGTGGACTGTGTTGGTATTGGTAGACATAGAGTTTGGGTAATACTGGCCCCCAAGTCGAGGTCGGTCGTGGAGGACGAGGTCGACCTTGACATGAGTTTCCAGGTTTCATGATGTGGATGAGTGGATCTGACGAAGTGACACGTGTTGTCCTGCCAGGAGTAGATTGGTTGACGCGACGCTCTAGAGAATCGATGCGGCATTTGGGAGACTGAGGTAGACTTGTCAGTATTGTGGTGTAGTTTCCAATGCCTGTGCATTGAAGTGACACATTGATTGGACGCATCGGTTCAGTATCCGACCTCTGGGAGCCTATTGTTGTGATGAAATAGTAGTGCAAGTATACACTGTCTAAACAAGTAATAAAGGATAAGTGAGATCGTTCCCACGAGGAATTAAGGTTAACTTTGAGAGTTTAATTTGATTAACAATTTAGTGAGGAAAGTAAATGACACACAAGTTTTGGGTAACATAAACAGTATTGAAAAGTAAAGGTAATGGGAAATCAGTGATGAGAACAAGGTGAGATGCATTCACTTCAGTAGCTTCATTAATATGAAATTAAGTGTATGTTCAATGTTTGCGGCATTAGGTGTCGCAAAGAATAAGAGGCGTTATTCTCTCGAATACTTCCCACTAGGTTTCCTTGCAAGAGTTTATCTCTAAACCCTAAAGAAGTACCTCCTAGGCTGCTTGAGCACCGGAAGTATTCACCTTATGGGTTATGCTCTCCTATCTCTAGGGTTAAGCAAGGAACATCAAGATCTCTTGTTAATGTCCACTACCCATATTACCTTGTGAGATTAATTTACAAACCATCTCTGAATTTATAAATGCTATTTTGAATAGACGGCCAATCCTACTCTAAAATGGAAATATTGTCACACACAAGGTAAAATGCACAACATTAAACATACTTCATTAATCACATAATAAATCTAGCTACATCAGATCCAACATCTCAACTATGAGCATTTAGCTCATATTGAGCTTGCAAAACATGGAAAATAACTTAAACAAAAGAGTAGAAATCAGATTACAAATTTCAAGGTAAGAAATGATACTATAAAGATAGAACAGTAAAGGAGCTCCAATGGTGACAATGGAGATTTGATCCAGCTCTTCTAAGTAGAATTCCACCAAGAGAAATGTAATTCCAGTGATGTTGTCACAATGGTCTCAACAATGTATCAAATTTGGTAACGAAGGTGAGCTAAGCACGCTATGAGGAGCTATCTCTAAACTTCCTCTTGACGGCAGAGCATCGGCATAACCCCCTTAATGAGGACTAGAAACTTGCTTATATAGTGTCTCCTTGCACGCAACCCTAAAATGATCTCTTTTTGGGAAATGCGTCTTAGGTTAAAGGGCAATTGTGAGAAATCCACATGAGGTCATATCTTTCCGTGCCATACAACTCTGACACCTGTCCTTTCCTTGTTTTCCGTGTTTTCCGCGATTCCCTGAGCTTTCTCTCTCATCTAGCGCAATTTCACTATTGCGCACGCACCTGTTGCTGCAACACTTAAACAAAACACAATTAAAAGCACAAAGGGCATAAATATGCCCAATTCAATCCTGCACCATCAATTCTAACCTAAACACTTATTTACAAGCTAATTCACACGACATATATGCTCATAAATTCACTTAAAAACAAGCTTAGAAAGCAAGTAATAACCATCATAAATGAGGGTTATCACCTATATAACTCTTGTGAAGGGCTCAGTCCCTACTTTGCAAATTTTGAGTGAGCCAGCGTACTCTTTGACTCTGGTGATCAGAAATTCAGTTTTGTTCTCCGACCACCGTGCTGACGTTATCTTCTTCGCGCGTCGCCGCGTATTCTGGGTTTCTTCCTTGTCAGAGTCCCGTGTTCATTGATCCGAGCTTGATCTTCTTGCCGAACCAACAACGTCTTCAAACTTGTGATCTTGTATTTCTGAGCGCGACCGAGGTCATCGCACTTATTTTAGCGGTTATCTACACCCTGCTTCCTCGAGGGAGTGGATCGCCTCGACCCATACTAGGTCGGACATTATATAAGGTCATCGTGTGACATGCTCACACTAATAAATTCGTTGCATTGGAATCCAAATATATTATAAATCTACTATTTTATTTTATATTCAAGTTGAACTGCAATTCTTTAAGATTTTTTACAAATGTCAGTCTTGGAGATTACACCTCAACTTTATATGCCACATAATTTCATTTTATCTAACTTTGATGTTGGATGTGAGTAGTTAGTGTACTCCCTTTAAAGGGATGAATTCGACTAGTACTTATATTCGATCTATATCCATGGAACAACTTCGTGTGAGGTCCAGCCATTGCCACATGGCCAACATATATTTGACAAGTTAGAAGTTGCATGTGATGTTGCATGGTGTACACATGATGTAGTGTATGAGTAATACATGTTGTGGTGCATGCATTGCAAAGGACAACTGTCTTCATTCATGTAAGGCAACCTTGGCTTGCCTCCCCTATAAATAGAACCATGAGCAAGCATTCACAACACACCACAAGAGAAACAAAACAAGAAGCAAGAGAGAAAGAGAGTCTTGCTCAAGAGAGAAGAGTGATCCTCATAGAGAGTTTCTTTGTGAGAGAAATAGTGAGCCAATTTGTGAGAGTGTTCCTTACAAATTGAGAGATACATTTTTAGTGAGATCCACCTAAGGGTGAAGTTGTTGTATTCCCATTATTATTATTGTGGAAGTTTAAGAGGCCTAATGGTCCCGTGGTTTTTCCTTTCTCACATTGAGAAGGTTTTCCACGCTAAAATTCTTTTTGCGTCATTACGCTTATTTTTCACGTTTCCGCTAGTGCCTATTTTGAGTTTCACGGAGGAGGGATATTATTGAGGTCATTTCCCAACAGTGGTATCAGAGCTCAGTCTGAGCTCTGGGATACTACGGTGTTGTACTCATAAGAAAGTTCTTAGTATGCTCTGTGGTTGCAAAATTACTTGATCTTCCATATTAGAAAAGGACTATTATTGTTGGAATTAAATCGTGGTATTGCGAAAATGTGTCTTGGTAAGTTCTAGCGAAGGAAACTTGGTATTTAAGTGTGTCAATATTGACCGACCTCTCTTTCCTGGGAACTTCCTAGCTAGTTGCATTATTCACAACTACAGTGACTATTCCAGTGTACGACACTAATCACAAAATCTCCTAGTTGGAGGAACTACTTTCTTGTGTTCTGAAGATGGAGGGCTCTATCAGTCATGATGGAGATATGTTCAAGCTGACTGCTGACAATCATACCTATTGGAAGCCGATATGATGGAAGAGCACCTATATTGCAAAGATTTGCATGAGCCAGTCTCCCAGAAGGACAAGACAGCGGGGAAGGAAGAAAAAGCGTGGGAGCTCCAAAACCGGAAGGCAGTAGAAATGATCAGAAAATATGTAACACCCCCTTCTACTAAGTACTAATTACATTAATAAAAATCAGAGTTTTTTTTTTTAAAAACTTTCCCACGCACCTCAAGAGAGTGCTACATTTTATAAAAACATCATCAAGGCACATTTAAAATTCAAACGCATCTAGTGCGTGAAATACATATCATAGTCACGCGGGTTAAAACCCTCAAAACCTGTTTAGTGTTTACAATAATCCAGAAAACAGTCCACAGCAGCGGAAATAGAACTGAGTTCAACATACTCAATACAAAGTTTAAATCAGTTTAATACATAACATAAATAATGATACTAGAATCCCATCCCCGGTGTTACTAGATCAGAGCTGACACGGACGACCCAAAAGGGCTTGAACACCTTCACTCAGAATCACCTGGCGTTGCCACGAGAGCAGGCAACATAAAAAATGCTAGGGTGAGTCTCTTTACATAATAATAACAAATAAGATAAGCATTATATTAGGAAAACATCTAGTAACAACAACCACAGAGATCAAGGCATCTACCATTCAATTAGAATACCAACAAACAACAATAATGAAATAATTAATCATCAACAAGAATTCAAAGAATGCATGGTTATATGCATGTGTGCAATATGCATGTGGATCCATAACCACCTCAAAACCCCGCTTCGAGCAACCACCACGTTGGGCGAAGCCACCCACCATGTTTTGGCGAAGCCACCCACCACTTTTGAAATGCATATGATTTATGCGACACCATGACAATGCATCACAACATCACAGATTGATCACGTCAAGTAATAACTCACCACTTTGGCCGAAGCCCACATCATTAATTGACCCACCTCTTTGGCCGAAGCCCACGTCATTTATTAACTCACCTCTTTGGCCGAAGCCCACGTCATTTATTAACCCACCTCTTTGGCCGAAGCACACGTCATTTATTAACCACCACTTTATCATTTATTAAATTAATTCTCACCTAAAGACCCAACCACCTCATAAGGACCTTTTCCACACTCAAGGACCATTTTGACCCACCAAAGATTAATTTAGTACTCAAGGGATTATTTTGACATATTAAGCTTAATTGTAGACTAAGGGACTATTTTGTCTCTCCAAGGATTAATTTAATTCTTAGGGACTAGTTTGTCACACCAAGGATTAAATTAATTCTTAGGGACTAAATACGTCACTTAGGTTCCATTTAAGCACCCTAGGCGCCAAGGGGCAGCCACTTTGGCGCCCTACTTAGCACACCACACACCCACAGGCGCCAAGTTTCTAGGAAAGCGGCGCCCGCCTGACCTCCACTTGCACACACATTACGCCTCCTTTGGCGCCAAGTTTCTAGGAAGCGGCGCCTCATGCCGTGCCACTTCTCGCAAAGACATCCCCACGCCAAAACGCGCACACCAGCGCCAAAATCGAGGATTGGCGCCCATACCCGCACCAAGCCACAACTCACCCAACACACGCACACACACTAGACACAGCGCCATATTCATGGAGATTTGGCGCCCCCGCACATGAACATATAGCCGACCCACGCGAGACACACACAGCGCCAAATTCCTGTGGAATTGGCGCCCGCACACATCACACTCCTCGCCGACCACACACAAGAGACACTGGCGCCATTTTTCCCAACAAATGGCGCCCACCCTCCTCAGACTACACCACGCACAGCTGAAAAATAGTGTCTAGGCGCCATTTGCCTAGGCATTTGGCGCCCCTCCCCCAAACACTTCCATCAAACCAATTTAAACCTATTTTTTTATTCAACAACTTAATTCCCCCATAAACAACACACATATAGGTATTAAATAAACTTCATTAAATTACCATATTCTCATACTCCTCCTCATGGAGACATTTCATCAAACATATAACATGCATAATTAACAACTCATATTCTTCCTACAACAAGCAACAAGGTATCACCAAAATAGGCATCACACATAACAATCAACATATAAACAACATCAATTTCACTCAATCAAGCCAACCCTAGAGCTATTCCACACATAATACATATCCTATAAATTATTATAAATGTAGTGGAGAATCCCCTAACCTTTGGAAAAATGGAGAACTACGCCAGAAATCCAAGCAATCACCAAGAAACACCAAAAAGCAAGCTTTCCTCCTCCTATTCTCCTTCAAAACCGCGCCTCCACTTCCTCTCTCCTTCTTACAACTTTAATCTACCCAAACAACAACAAAACTAGCATTAAATCATCTATTGAGCTTTCCTTTCCCACTATCAAACTCAATTTCACAAAAACCCCCTTTTCCTCTATTTGAGTAATAATGGTGAAACAACTATGAGTAGAAATTAGAGGTTGATATTTACATTAATGGAAAGAGGAAGAAAAATGGAAGAGAAAGAACCAAAAAGCCCTTTACCTTGAGCCAAGATGGAGAAGTTCTCTCCAAATCTTCTCCTTCCTTTCCTTCCTTTTCCTCCCACGGTTCCAAGCTTCTCACTCTCTCTCTCTCGGATCCGCTGCACCCTTTCTTTCTTTCTTTCCTACATTTCTTTCCTTTCTTCTTTAGTATAAGACACTTAAATGGGTCTATGGGTCATGGGCCTATTATTCACACCTCCCTCATTTACTTCAACCACCCTTAATATAATAAAATCACTACTCAATTATTTACTAACTACCACCTCTTATTTATATTAAATATTCTATTATGATCTTAATATAATTAACCACTATAACATTTAATTAAATTTAATCAATTAAATACTTGAATTATTTTTGGGGCGTTACAACTCTCCCCCACTTAGAATATTTTCGTCCTCGAAAATCTCATCAATCTTATCCAGGCCTCCAACTATCAATAACACATTTTCGTACCCCAAGCACTAGGACATACACACCTCTCTACGCCCCTTACCTTGTACCAAAACTCTATTTTTCAGGGTCACCAAAGTCTTACTCGATCATCCGAACACCATTAAGTTATCCTTAGGAACTACACCATAGCAATCACTTAAAATATTAATGATCATTTATTACGTCCATCTATGTCCAAGTTACAAAGAATACCTTCCTCATCTCTAAATCCTATTTCCCGCACTGAAATCCATTCCTTTAATCACCAAATTTGCTCACGACTACCCGGATCTTATATAGGTACTTATTCAACTACCATACTCTTTATAACAATCATCCTACCTCCAGCTTCTTAGAAACCATATTTCTAAATTTTTTTTTTTTCAACGAGACATGCTTTATCACTCTGCATGAACTTCAACTCAAAGTGTCTATCCTTATCTTTACCTCTCCCTACTATCAACTTCCCCAATTAGGTATTCTAACCCGTAGGTTGTCCCAATCCTACCCGACTACCCAACACAAGAGACAACAACAATTATGGCCAGGGGCCCAACAACACTAACAACCGTAATTAACCAACAATACCAATCTCAACAATTCATCATATATCCAACATCATTCACATCAACAATTAACACGATCATAACAACAAAATTCAAGTTCAATCTATTCCACAATTACCATTTTATTCAACGTTCAAATTAGTCCACCTAAACTCAAGTGCAGAAAATTCTGTAACTTTGCGCCTACTTTGGCGAATTAATTAGAATAGTAAACGACCTCAGATTTCGACAAATAAATACTTGTTGGAAAGCCACGGATGTGTAGTTTCTGAATATATCATTAAAATTTCAAAACAATGAGCCAATTAGTACAGTTTTTAGAAACAACTCGAACAGTTCCCAGACTCGACAGATTCTGTTCCCCTACTTTATTTCACTCTAAACTGACTTAAACTTGACCAAATGGGACAAAACTTCAGCCCGAATAAAGCATTTTGAGTATAGTTTCTAATGGAGAAAGAATCGTTCAAAACGGAGTTCATTTGGAGGCATAAAACTTGCAAAAACTGGACCTACCCACAGATTGGTTCTAGAAATTTGACTCGACTTTGGAGATTCACAACTGGAGCTACACAACTCCGAATTTAACGAAACCAGTGCCAAAACGACCGGCTTTAAGTCTATTTTCGAAAACACTCAGCCACATAATTTTTGACTCAACCAAACAGTGCCAGTTTTTAAAAGACTGAAACAGTATCCAGGCACGCACGAAATCGTAAACAAGTAAAAACTCATCATTATCAATCACCAAAACCAATTACAATTATCGCATACTTATGCATTTCATCAAACGTCAAATAAGCATAACCAATCATGCAGACGCTTTAAACACTCAAGTCCGAAAGGATTTTAAACACGTAGGCATCATCTTCAATCTTTTTATTCCTAGGGATTTGGTTAATATGCGATTTTACAACTTCCCTAGAAAATATCATGAACATATAATTCTACTAAATTCAATTGATTTCATATCACAAAAATAATATAACCAACTCATGCTTCTTAAAACAATTGCTTTGATTCAAGACTTGATATTAGTTTAACCAAATGAAATTACATACCCTTGTCAACATTTAGCAAAGAAAACCAATCAAGTAAGACAAGTGCACAAAAATCTAGTTGCACGGTTTTTTCATCATTAAATTATAATCCACGTAAACAATCTTCAAGAAGGGACAATTAATGCTAGCGTTAGCAACGACAATGCCAAAGTTAAATCATAATCGAGCAAAATTTTATAATTGGAATTCATAGTTAGAAGATACTCAAAATTGTATATATTTGTTTCTAAAACTTTGAGTCATTATTGGACCCCCCTTCACATATCATAAAAATTCTACTTCTCTAACCATGCAATTAGTGTAAAACTTCATCATTTTTCAAACAACATTAAACCACAACCTAATCGTGTGAGTTTAAATCATGTCTCATTTTGAAATAAAATCTTAGAACAACACGGAAACAAAATTCAACACTAATTTGACATCCCATTCATTCCCAATAGTACCAAATTTTTTAAGTACCGTTTCCTTTTGAAAAATATAGAGCTCACAGTTTTGTCAAAAGGAAATTATATGCAAATCCCCAAGCTTACTATCACTTGAGCATGCAATCACATAAATAACTACTTATTAGTTCAAAATTTAACTTCCGACATAAACTCATTTAATTTTGAAAAATCACATCATGCTCACGAACCAAGTCAAATTGAAACACCGAAAGTGTCAAAACTTCAAATTATGCAATCTTAGTTGAGTTAATGAAAATATAGCCTTACACAACATTTCATTTTAGCATACTTAGTTCGAGACAATTAAGTACAAATCAAACTTAAATTCATTTACATCACAGGAACAATCAATTCATAACAGAGGCATCAATCAAGTGCAACAATATTCAACAAGCAATCACTCAAATATTGTCCAGTGTATACTTACCACGGTTAGGTCATATAAAAATTACTTTCTATATTCTAACAAGCTAATCAAGCAATCAATCAAATTAAGCTTAGTGCATGCATCCAAATTTAATAATAGCCACGAGTTATTGTCGCCTCTTTCATTGGAGGTGAGTGATTGGGGTGATCAGTCCCTCCTACTCATGCAACCAACTAGTTGAGGTCACAAAAACTACTTTCTCTCAATGTATAACTACCACATTAAAAGATTTTTAACGCAGTCCGGAGTGCGAAGGCGTCGTCACGACTTCCACTCCTTTGACGTCGTTAGAACTCTTTTAATTCACACGTATCTTAATGTTACGAACAACAGTCGCACACAACCCAAAAACCAATGCTACAACCAACAATTACACAGTTCAGTCACACATGTCCAAATGATACAGACAACATAATTATGGTTTAGAACGAGTACCAAGACTCGAGGGTTAACAGACTCGACAACTTGGCCGGACGGACCGAACTGCTCTGATACCACTATGTAACACCCCCTTCTACTAAGTACTAATTACATTAATAAAAATCAGAGTTTTTTTTTTTTAAAACTTTTCCACGCACCTCAAGAGAGTGCTACATTTTATAAAAACATCATCAAGGCACATTTAAAATTCAAACGCATCTAGTGCGTGAAATACATATCATAGTCACGCGGGTTAAAACCCTCAAAACCTGTTTAGTGTTTACAATAATCCGTAAAAAATACCACAAAGAATGGAAATAGAACTGAGTTCAACATACTCAATACAAAGTTTAAATCAGTTTAATACATCACATAAATAATGATACTAGAATCCCATCCCCGGTGTTACTAGATCAGAGCTGACACGGACGACCCAAAAGGGCTTGAACACCTTCACTCAGAATCACCTGGCGTTGCCACGAGAGCAGGCAACATAAAAAATGCTAGGGTGAGTCTCTTTACATAAATAATAACAAATAAGATAAGCATTATATTAGGAAAACATCTAGTAACAACAACCACAGAGATCAAGGCATCTACCATTCAACTAGAATACCAACAAACAACAATAATGAAATAATTAATCATCAACAAGAATTCAAAGAATGCATGGTTATATGCATGTGTGCAATATGCATGTGGATCCATAACCACCTCAAAACCCCCGTCGCAACCACCACGTTTGGCCGAAGCCACCCACCATGTTTTGGCCGAAGCCACCCACCACTTTTGAAATGCATATGATTTATGCGACACCATGACAATGCATCACAACATCACAGATTGATCACGTCAAGTAATAACTCACCACTTTGGCCGAAGCCCACATCATTAATTGACCCACCTCTTTGGCCGAAGCCCACGTCATTTATTAACCCACCTCTTTGGCCGAAGCCCACGTCATTTATTAACTCACCTCTTTGGCCGAAGCCCACGTCATTTATTAACCACCACTTTATCATTTATTAAATTGATTCTCACCTAAAGACCCAACCACCTCATAAGGACCTTTTCCACACTCAAGGACCATTTTGACCCACCAAAGATTAATTTAGTACTCAAGGGATTATTTTGACATATTAGGCTTAATTGTAGACTAAGGGACTATTTTGTCTCTCCAAGGATTAATTTAATTCTTAGGGACTAGTTTGTCACACCAAGGATTAAATTAATTCTTAGGGACTAAATACGTCACTTAGGTTCCATTTAAGCACCCTAGGCGCCAAGGGGCAGCCACTTTGGCGCCCTACTTAGCACACCACACACCCACAGGCGCCAAGTTTCTAGGAAACCGGCGCCCTGCACAGCCCTCCACTTGCACACACATTCTGCCTCATTGGGCGCCAAGTTTCTAGGAAACTGGCGCCCCTCATGCCGTGCCACTTCCTGCAGCACATCCCCACGCCAAAACGCGCACCCAGGCGCCAAAATCCTGAGGGATTGGCGCCCCATACCCGCACCAAGCCACAACTCACCCAACACACGCACACACTAGACACAGGCGCCATATTCATGGAGATTTGGCGCCCCCTGCACATGAACACATAGCCACCCGCCAGCCGGACACACCAGGCGCCAAATTCCCAGGGAATTGGCGCCCCTGCACACATCACACTCCCTGCCAGCCACACACAGTAGACCTGGCGCCATTTTTCCCAGCAAATGGCGCCCACCCTCCCTGCACTACACCACGCACAGCAGAAAAATAGTGTCTAGGCGCCATTTGCCTAGGCATTTGGCGCCCCTCCCCCAAACACTTCCATCAAACCAATTTAAACCTATTTTTTTATTCAACAACTTAATTCCCCCATAAACAACACACATATAGGTATTAAATCAACTTCATTAAATTACCATATTCTCATACTCCTCCTCATGGAGACATTTCATCAAACATATAACATGCATAATTAACAACTCATATTCTTCCTACAACAAGCAACAAGGTATCACCAAAATAGGCATCACACATAACAATCAACATATAAACAACATCAATTTCACTCAATCAAGCCAACCCTAGAGCTATTCCACACATAATACATATCCTATAAATTATTATAAATGTAGTGGAGAATCCCCTAACCTTTGGAAAAATGGAGAACTACGCCAGAAATCCAAGCAATCACCAAGAAACACCAAAAAGCAAGCTTTCCTCTTCCTATTCTCCTTCAAAACCGTCGCCCTCCACTTCCTCTCTCCTTCTTACAACTTTAATCTACCCAAACAACAACAAAACTAGCATTAAATCATCTATTGAGCTTTCCTTTCCCACTATCAAACTCCAATTTCACAAAAACCCCCTTTTTCCTCTATTTGAGTAATAATGGTGAAACAACTATGAGTAGAAATTAGAGGTTGATATTTACATTAATGGAAAAAGGAAGAAAAATGGAAGAGAAAGAACCAAAAAGCCCTTTACCTTGAGCCAAGATGGAGAAGTTCTCTCCAAATCTTCTCCTTCCTTTCCTTCCTTTTCCTCCCACGGTTCCAAGCTTCTCACTCTCTCTCTCGGATCCGCTGCACCCTTTCTTTCTTTCCTACATTTCTTTCCTTTCTTCTTTAGTATAAGACACTTAAATGGGTCTATGGGTCATGGGCCTATTATTCACACCTCCCTCATTTACTTCAACCACCCTTAATATAATAAAATCACTACTCAATTATTTACTAAATACCACCTCTTATTTATATTAAATACTCTATTATGATCTTAATATAATTAACCACTATAACATTTAATTAAATTTAATCAATTAAATACTTGAATTATTTTTGGGGCGTTACAAAATACATAGACAAGAGTCTGTTCGAGCATGTGTCAAATTATACCAATGCGTATGAGTTGTGGACGAAACTTGAATCCTTGATTCAAAAGAAGACGCCGAGGAACAAAGCCCGCCTTGTTAGACGACGGGTGAAGTTAGAGTACTCAGACGGCGAAAACATGATCGAGCATCTGAATACCTTCAAAGGTATTGTGAATCAATTGACAAAAGCTGACATGAAGACAGATGATGAGATGCACACTCTTCTACTCCTAAGTTCTCTACCTGAGAGTTTGGACACTCTAGTGTTCACTCTCAGTAACTCTTCTCCAGACAAAAAACTTGTCATGGATTCTGTCAGAGATTCCTTGCTAAATGAAGAGTCAAGACGGAGGGAAAGAGGCTTCAACTAGGGGTGTGCAAAAAAAATTAGGTATGGCGTCAAATAACATGTATTATATTATGGACCATTTCTGTACCCATAAATGTACTCATTTTAAGTGGCCAACCCAAAAACAAGTTTGAAACAATTAAAATGCAAAGATTGAAACGCAAAACGTAAAATATTATAAACACAATACTAAAGGTTCATTACAAGCTCAAAGCAATCCAACTACAAGTGTTTAGCTCATGTTGAGCATCATCAACAAAACACAAGTTAAGAAACCCATATTACCATAAATAAGAAGAAGGGAGACAGTTGCAAAAGATACAAACCGTAAGCTCCAACTCATAACAGAGATAACGCTATAACGTCAGCTTCACAGCGATGAAAATGGTAAACTATAACAAAAAAATAAAAGCTTAAAAGTGTTTCAATGGAGGAGAAATGTGTCAAGTTTTCCTTCCAAAAACTCTCTCTAGCTTCGAAGGTGGGAGTGAAGTGGTGAAGAAGAAGAGATAACTTGTGTGTATCTCCAAAAAGGTACTTTATGCAAAAGGTGATTGACACATCTCACCAACCAAGGTTATTCTCCACTCTCCAATTGCCAAGTGTCTCTCGCTAGCCAATAAGAAGCCACTCCCGTCAGTGTGTACAGCTAGCACAGTGTACTTTTACTTGACTTTAAGAACTTGGTGCCAAAAGTGAACTTTTATCTTTGATACTCAGCAGGGTGTGTCTTTCAACGTTATAACGCTTCACGCTATAACGCTAGCAAACACATTAAAACATTCACAAGGGCACCAGATGTGCCAGATTAATAACAAAACAGTATTTAGCCCTTCTTAATCTTAAACAAACATAGAATGACTAATATTAAACAATTATTACTTGAGAACTTACTATAATTTAAGGAATAGAGGTATAAATAACTCATATAAATATGAGTTATCACTGTGGCTAATTGACCTACTTGATTCTCTAAATTCTTAATGGAAACATAGGTCCATTAGATTATTAGTATTTAAGGTAGAAGGTAGACTCATTTGTAATAATCTATTAAACTCTTCTCATTTGTAATTTTCACTACTTCTAATATGATAGACTTTTAGAGCTTTCCTCTCTAATTTCTATGGATATCATATTTTTTTTAAGAGAAGATAAATTGGCAATATTCAAATCGAGAAAATTATGGCATGTTATAATTAAATGGTCTCCGTACGTATTTGTCATTTCATCAAAGTTAAAAAATGGTTTGATTTGTATACACCGTCGTTGTAAAACTTTTTACACTACCAAGTAATAAAAAATCCTGATATGGATAACTTTTAAAGTAGTTAAGATAAAGACAAACTTTTTTATGACATGTGTTTCGTGATTGTCTGATGTCGTAAAAACTCTTGTACAACGACAATGTATATGAATAAAATCCTAACAATGGTTTAGTTGATGTACTCATTTGCTGTAAATTTATTACACCATCAACAAGTAAAAATTCACGGCATGAATGACTTTTAAGGTAGTTAAAAGAAAGTTAAACTATTTTTATGACATGTTTCATGATTGGCTGACGTTATAAAAAATATTTACCAAAGACACTGTGTATAAGTGAAATCCAAAAAATACATGTTGCAAATTTTTCTTTCTTTTTAATTAGATTATATTAGATTAATCAGAATCAATGAAAAGGTACACACAAACTACAATGGTGGATCCAGCCACTGGACAAGCGGTGCCCGGGGGGGGGGGGAGATCCTCTAACTTTTTAAACAAAAATAGACTAAAGTTAGGAAAAGATAGATGATGGAAAGTTAGAGGATCCAATTGCACAAGCGAGTGCAAATAAAATTATTATAAAAAATGTTGGTTATTAGAATTGTTTAATTTTTTTTTTGCCAAATATCTCACGTAATTTACTAAAATTAATGAATCACGTTATCTTACTCAAAATTTATTTTAAGAG
The DNA here is from genome assembly GCA_020916435.1 of Oxytropis ochrocephala. Classification (NCBI taxonomy): domain Eukaryota; kingdom Viridiplantae; phylum Streptophyta; class Magnoliopsida; order Fabales; family Fabaceae; genus Oxytropis; species Oxytropis ochrocephala. The sequence continues at coordinate 54,787,207 of CM037095.1, forward strand.
TAAATCGTCAAATTAGTCTCTAAGTTTTTTTATTTAAGTCATAAAGTATATGAAAATAAGAAGTAGTATATAAACATATGTGATATCGGTAAAATTACACTCTAAAGTTTTATAAATAGTTCTTTGCGGAGTACTTTTATCTTTTGTTTAAGGGATATGCTAACATACACATAGTTAAAAATTTAGAAGATGTATGTTAGCACTCTACACACTTTCACATGGACCAATAAACCTAATTTTTTTTTGACAAGAACAAACTTAATTCATTTCACTAAACAGAATTGTTACAATAGAGGTTGGAATCAAATAAAATACGTGGGAACTAGCAAACAATCTTGATGCCCGTGCTAATGTATGAGCAACAAGATTAGGTTGTCTCCGGATATAGCTAACCTTAAAGCTAGGAAAAAAACTAAACGGTTACGACAATACAATAAAATAGTACCAAACTCGGTTTTCGGCAAAGACTCTACCTTCAAGCTATTTACAATTGAAGCACAATCTAGTTCAATGGAAACAGAAGTTAGCCCCAATGCCTCCAACCAAGTTAAGGTTTCCTTAAGACCAATTGCCTCTGCTTCTTGTGGTGCAGGGACCCCGTCAAACCACATTGTTTTGCCTCTAAAAAACTGCCCGTGGAAGATCGAATGCAAACACCAATACCATATTTGTTTTCTTCCGCGAAAATCGTCGCATCAACGTTGCATTTTAAGGTGCCAGCAGCTGGTCTAGTCCATGAGAGTCCTCTCGGATCCTGTTGAACCGACACACCAGCAGTGTTTCGCTATTGCTGGCGCGCTCCAAGCCAACTTTCCATTAACCTAACTTTTTCTTTTAAAACTCTCATTAAGTAAATGGGCATTAATGTAATTTATTATTTTTTATTTAAATTGTTGTTTACTCTCTCTCCGTGCAATTCATATTTTTTTTCCTTCTCTCTCCTTGCTTTTAATGTTCCCTAAATATTTTGTTGAAGTTTATGATTATCTTTTCTAATTTTTTTTAATTTATATGTACAAATTCTCTAAATAATCACTCCACATAATATAGGCCTATTTAACGTACTGATAAAAAAAAAGGATTTAATTTATATACACAATAGGTGTATGTATGTTGTACACTATCTTTCAATCACATAGTGACACATCATTAAAGAGAAATTGGTCAATTGGTAACCACCAATTAGTCAACTAGTAACCACCCACTCCATAAATTGTGATTGGTAGTAGTTGTAAAAATCCATACACCTATTGTGTATGCAAATTAAACTCTAAAAAAATAGGCCCATTTAACGTAAACAAAATATTCATTCAGAAAAAAAATACTCACTACACATATTTGTAGGAGTGTTTAACATAATAGTTCACTAAATAATAACAGCACATTTTTTTAAAATAGAAATAATGATGGCACATAAAAATTGGTAGGTAGACAGAAAAATTGCTAGTATAACGTAGACGTTATACTCAAATTAAAAGTTAAAAAATAAACATTGTTTTAAAAGAAAGGGACGAGGACGGAGTCCATTCCTTTCAAGTTTTTGGATATCCTGATTGGTACAAATCTGAGGCGGGAGGCAACGTGGAGTTCCGTCATAGGGGCGGTTAGAAAAAGATTGGCTCTATGGAAAAGTCATTTTCTCTCAATTGGTGGTCGGGTAACACTCATTAACTCGGTCTTGAATAGTATCCCTCTGTATATGTTTTCTTTTTTATAAAGCACCCAAGGTTGTTATAAAGAAATTGATCAAAATCCAAAGAGACTTTCTTTGGGGAATTAAAGAGGGAGATCATGGTATGCATTGGGTGGCTTGGGATAGAATATGTAAATCAAAAAAAGAAGGGGGCCTTGGAATCAAAGATCTCAAACTGTTCAATATGACGCTTCTCTCCAAGTGGAAATGGAGGGCGTTGATGGAGCCTAGTGCGATGTGGAGCAGGTTGCTATCTCATAGATACGGTAATCTTGCATCTTGTTTTGTTCATGACTCGGTGGGTGTGCATCAGCCGGGCGTGGGATCTATTTGGTGGAGAGACTTGGTTGATTTGGACTCTCATGTAGTGGAACCGAGAAGGTTTGCGTGGTGCATCAAATGCACACTCGGTGACGGGAATGATATTGTTTTTTGGATGGAACAATGGTTAGGAATTGAACCTTTGTTCAAGGTGTTTCCTTTGCTATCTGTTGGGTGTCTTCAACAGCACATTTTGGTGTCTAGTCTTGGGACATTGGCACAATGATTCTTGGTTATGGTTGGTTCCGTGGCAGAACTCAACGAACCCGCTTATTAAGGCAGAGGGTGACATTCTTAGTAGCATCTTACAACAGGCGTCTCTCATTAGAGGCAAGAAGGATGAGTGGATTTGGCCTCACGACCCGTCCAAGAAATTTTCGGTTAAGTCATATTATTTTCAGCTTGTCTGAGACGATTACACCTCTAATGATACAGATCCTCCGAATTTTTGGACGTCCCTTTGGAAAACGGCAGCTCCCTCGAAGGTATTGATGTTCGGTTGGCGCTTGTTGTCGAATTCTTTGCTGGTGCGCGACGAATTATTGCACAGAAATATTTTGCACTCAGCTGAGGACGCTCTATGTCCCTTGTGCAGCGAATTGTGTGAAACTGTGCATCATTTGTTTTCCTCCTGTTCATTCGCGAGTTCATTTTGGTCTAGTGTCGGTGCTTGGCTTGGTTTGGGCTTCGACTCGTTACAGAACATAATGGATCTATTTCATAGGTGCAGGTAATTGTGCAAAGGAAAAAAGTCCAAGCGAAAGAAACATCTTATCTGGGTGACGACTTGTTGGAGCATCTGGGTCGCAAGGAACAAAGCTAATTTCAAGAAAGAGGAACCAAGTGTAGATTTGGTTGTGACTCGTGTCAAAAGCTATATTTCGAGTTGGTGTATTTATAAACTGAATTGCAATTCCTCTATTTCTATTTCAATGTTGTGGACTAACCCCACTCCAATGCCTACACAATATGTAATATAGATGGGGGAGAAAGAGTGAGTTAGGTTGATTATCCTCACTGTAGTGTAGTTTGTGCGAGGTACTCTTTTTCCTGTCTGAGTCATTTTCCCTATGGGTTTTAGCTCAGGGAGATTTTGAGGAGGCCCTCCCCCTTTACTGCTCCCATTGTAAGGGTTGGACACCCCTTGTGCTCCCTTCAATAAAATTATTGCTTATCTAAAAAAAAGAAACGGATGAGGAGGATTAAAAATTAAATGCAAGGAGAGAGTAGAAAGAAAATATTAATTGCAAGGATTGAGAGGAAATAAAAATTTAAATAAAAAACGATAAATTATATTAATATTCATTCACTTAATGAGTGTTTTAAAAGGAAAAGTTGGGTTTATTAGTCCAAGTGAAAGTGTGTAGAATGCTAACATACACCTTCTAATTTTTTTTTTGACGCATACACCTTCTAATTTTTAAGTGTGTGTATGTTAGCATATCCCTTATTTATAAAGATACTAGTACAAATTTAAAATTTCAGAGGTTCAATATTTTTTTATATAGAAGTACTAGTACACAATCTTTTTCAAGGGGTTCTACTGAATCTCTGAGATAAATGTAGGTCTACCACCAACCAATCAGTAAAGTCAAATACACGTGACGAATCAGATTTTCAATCTAAATTAGTCACACCAATCAATCAAGTGAATACTGCGCACAACCAACACAGTAAAAAACAAAAGATCAGACATTGTCTAAAAATAAACAAAAAAAAGACGCAAAGGAACTGCCGATCCTCACAACAAGTACTTGTGTCATTCTCTTTCTGAAAATATATTTTTTTTTTTCTTTTTTTTAAAGAAAAAACAATTCCTAAATTGACCAAAAAATCCTTTCTTTCCCGTCGTACCGCACTCCTCTCTACTACCAAAAAATCCTCTCTTTCCCTCCCAAATCGCACTCCTGTCTCTCTCTCTCTCCTCAGATTTCCTTTTCACTCTCAACAAGTCAATCTAACAAAATCCCTGGATCCGATTATATAGCGCAATTTACTCTCTAAAGTTACTCCCTTTTTATATCACTCTCACAGTCTCACTCGCCTCACTCTCTCTTCAATTCTCATTCTTGCCGCCGCAGTAGAGCAATCCTTCATACAGACAACAATGGTTAGTGTTTTTCTTTCTCAAAACTGAAAATAATTGTCGACCTTTTTGTTTTTGTTTTTCCTTTCTTCTTTGCATTCAGAATCGAATTTCATGTTTGGTTGTCAATCTATTATGTTTGTGAAGTTGTTACGAATGTGGGAAATCTTTCTGTGGTTTTTCTTTTGTAAAAACCTGTTTTGTTTTGATTAAAGTTTGGATTTTTATTTAAAAAAATTGGGGTTTTAGGAATATGTTTTATATGAATATGAATTCTAGATTAGGGTAAATTATGCATGAGTGATCTAGGGTTTCAAGTTGTAAAAGTTTCTTTTTTGTTTTTGGGATTTTTTTATTCAAATTAACGTCGGGGGTTAGCAATGCTAGTTGTTGTTTTAGGGTATGTTTGGATTGGTGGTATGAGATGGAATGGAGTGGAATGGAATGGAATGAGACAAAGTTCCATTGTTTGGGTATTTAAAAAACGGATGGAATGGAATGGAAAGCATTCCATCATATTCCTTCACTTTCCCTCAATTTCCTTCCCCCCCAAATTGGGAGGAATGGGATGGAATCACACACTCCAATTATTTATTATGTATTTACCCTTCTCAATTTACATTATACTCACGCAAGCTGATTATTTTCGAAACCTTTTTTTCCTGCAGCATCTTATCATAATATCATCTATTCTATTCTAAAAAAGATTTTCTCGTTATTTTTTCCAGAGTTTTCAAATATCATCTATTCTAAAATTCCCAAACAATGGAATGGAGATTTTGTTCCGTTCCATTCCGCTCCACTCCACTCCATTCCTTTCCGCTCCGTTCCGTTAAGTGTAGAGTATCCAAACATACCCTTAACTTGTATAAGTTTTTTGTAAGGTAGGCAATATACTAAGATTTTGTTTTGGGTGTATTTGTGAAGTTAGCATTGTATTTAGTGATTTTTATTTAATCTATAATTGTCATCAGATATTGACAACATTGTAGATTTTGAACATTTATGTGTCATGTCCGTTGTCCGTGTAACCCGCGTAACGGGTTTACTTTATCTCTGTACGGTAAAGTTTGTTTGAAGTATCGTGAAATATGAATGATTTGTCTAAAGATAGATGTGTGTTGTGTTAATGATGGGTTGGCGCGTATTTTGGTTGGACTGTGGGAGGAAGTGAAGTAGTGTCTAGTTTGAGAAATAATGGGCTAATATTTTGGGATGAGATAGTAGTTACATTTGTGTTAAGCTTTAGGACTAGTCAGTTTTGTTTATTGGTTTAGCTGATTTAGAATAGAATCACTTCTCACTACATAGATAGTGTTGCATAATAAACACAGATAAGTCCTTACATAGATTAGTCATCCGATTTACTAAAACAAATGGAAGCTATAATATGATATAAAAATACAAAGTGATAAGAGCGTAGGAACTAGGAAGCCAACCAGTTGTAGCTGCTTCTTGCAACTTGGCTTGTTTTCAATGACAACACACAAATCAACAGTTTTCTTTTGGGGTGTGTGACAGGCTTCACCCAGTTTTCTTTCCAGTATAGGACTGTGAATTTATTGGGAAGCACAGACACACCGTCAAGCCGCCGTGTCGCTGTGTCCGACGCGGATCGGACACCGACTCGCGTACGACTCACGTACGATGCGTGTCAGAGTCATTTTTGCGGTGTCCGCGAAAAAAAAAATAGCGACACACTTTGGACACCGAGAAGACCGGACACGGCCCATCTCAAAATTTAAAAAAAAACAAAAGAAAAAAGGTCAATATTTATTATTTAACAACTTACACACGTTACTCAGAATTCACTATTCAGAAATAGAAAACCCTTTTTGGTCTTCCACTTTCGCTTCCGTCGTCTTCTTTTGACCTATCGTCTTTCATCGCAGTTCGCAGGTCAGTGCTTCTTATAGTTTTATTATGCTTTTGCTGTTCTCTTATATTGTGCTTCTTATAGTTTTATCCTTTCCTTTCTTTAATATATAATATTACTATTACTATTATTTTATTGTGCAGTGTATTTTGTTTTTTTATCTTTAGATGAGCCAGCCTTAGAGGCTGTCTTTTTCAATGTTGACCGACTATAAGATATGATTTTATAAATTTATTTTAGAGTATTTTGGTAATTTTTTTGAAGATAATAATTTTTGTATTGAAAGTACTCAATTTTGCTTGTTAGTAGAATCTATATATTTTGCTCTTAATTTATTTTCTTGTATTAAATATAAATATATAGCGGTGTCCCTGTGTCCTATATTTTGGGTAATAGTCGTGTCGGTGTGTCCGTGTCCGTGTCGCGTCCGGTGTCTGTGTCCGAGTCCGTGCTTCATAGATTTATACTGATATGTATAAATTGAAGTGTTCACACACGTATGTGCTTGTTTTGTGTGCTATTATAGATTCTTATTGTGATAGTAAATTAGAAATGTTGTGTTGTGAGCTATTATTGTTCAATAGTGTGTGTTTTTTTGTAGTTGGGGGTTTCTGATTTTCAGTAGAATTGATTTGTTGAATATTCAAATTAATGTGATTGGAATATTTTTGCACTGTGTAGTCTGTGTCATGAATCAACTATCTCCAAAGTTCAACCTGTTAGGTGAAGCCACACGAGTGGTTCTAAATATATTAAGGATCAAACTGTTGAACATTTGGTCATAGAGGCTCTAATGTTATTACATGAACAAACTATCCCAAAAGCTTAAGATGTATAGTGAAAGCACATGCATGAATGCTTTTGTATCTAACACACTGCTTTGTGTTTGTATTCTTTTTGCAGTTTGGGAATTATCAAAATAATCATAGAGGTGGCCGGAATAATATGTCATTCAGTGGATTCAATCAGGGCCAATTTAACCACCGTGGCCAGTTTCCTCATGTTCATGGTTTTAACTATGCTTATAATGGATACCCACCACCACATCAAGCGTTGCGACCAGCCATTCCCACTGGAGTCCCACCACATCCTCATTATCAGTATTTCCACCATGCTTATAATGGGTACCCACAACATCAAGCGCCGCAACATCAAGCGCCGAGACCAACCATTCCCACCGTAGCCCCACGACCACGACTTCCTCATAATAGGTACCCATCACATCAAGCGCCGCGACCAACCAAACCTGCTGCAATCCCACCCAGTCGAACGCTGGAACCAACTATTCCTGCTATAGTCTCACCACATCAGACGCTGGAACCAACTATTCCTGCTATAGTCTCACCACATCAGACGCTAGAACCAACTATTCCTGCTATAGTCTCACCACATCAAACCCCAGAACCAACTATTCCTTATGTAGCTCCATTACAACTTCCACCAAAACTGGTATGTGAAATTTGCGATGTTGCTCTTCCTCGCGGGCAAATGGAAGAGCATAAGAAAGGGAGGAGACATCGAAGAACGGTACAAGAACAAATTGCGCTGCGGCCAACCAAACCTGCTGCAATCCCACCCAGTCGAACGCTGGAACCAACTATTCCTGCTATAGTCTCACCACATCAGATGCTGGAACCAACTATTCCTGCTATAGTCTCACCACATCAAACCCCAGAACCAACTATTCCTGATGTAGCTCCATTACAACTTCCACCAAAACTGGTATGTGAAATTTGCGATGTTGCTCTTCCTCGCGGGCAAATGGAAGAACATAAGAAAGGGAGGAGACATCGAAGAATCGTACAAAAACAAATTGAGAACCTAAAGAGACAAAAAACTTCAAATGGACACAAGGCTGAACATACTCCAAGTTCTCAAATGAGTCCAATAGTTCAACCTAAGATAGTTCCGAGATCTAAGGAAAATAAACTCGCAGTAAAAAATGTGAGCTTTAAAGGTCCATTTTCCAAATTCATGAATTCTCAAATGGGTCCCTTAGTTCAACCCAAGAAAGTTTTGAAATCTAAGAAAAATGGGTGTCAGGTAGAAAATGTGAACTTCAAAGGTCCATTTTTCAATTCCAAATTCAAGGAAGGTCCGATTAAAGGGCCTGAAAGGAAACACGGGAATAACGCTGGTGAAAAGGATTGGCGTTTTGAGGTGGAGATTGTGAGTCATGAAGCTCCTACTTTCAAGAACAAGAAAGTTCCAACTACAGGGTCTGAAAGGAAACCATTGGATAATGTTGGTGCAAAGGATCGTGGTTTCAAGCGTAAGATTGGAGAGGCTGAAGTCGTAGAAGGTAAATACATGAAGATGAATAAGGGGATAAGAAAGCCGATGATATCATCAAAACCAGAAGTCAATGCTTTGTCAATTTCAGCCAAATCTCTAGTCCAAGTACCTGAGTTAACACCATCTTCAAAGCCGGTAGCTTCTCCTACAAAAGCACCAACCCTTATTGCGGGATCTAGTGAGTTTCAAGTGTCTAAAGGAGAAGAACTTCATGAGATTCAAAACCCTACTGTAGTGGAATCAAGTCTCGAGCCCCAAACTGAACTTTTTTTACATACTCAAACAGAACGCGAAGTATCAGATGCAGAGATGAATGTTATTGCCACTGACTTAGGGATAACTCAGTTGTCTCAGGTGTTTCTTATTTTTTGATTTGCAATAGATGTATCAAATAATACTATTGTTTCTTCTTAAATATGTGTTGTGTGTTATACATCTTTTGTGCCATTGCATTAAAACTTTGTCTACTTGTTGTAGATTTCTATTTGTCTTAAGTGTGGCGATGAAGGCTTTTCTGAGGCGTTGGTATATTGCAACAAGTGTGAGATTTATGCATTGCATAGGTACTTGTTACTTACTCATTCTGTCTACTTGCTTTTTTTTTAGCAAATTTTAATCATTATACTTGACTGCTGCACAAGGTAGCTTCATTTGGATATGTGAATCCATAAAAATATTGAAATGATACACATTGCATCAACACCCCGAACTTTGTGTCAAGTGTAAATGTTTTGTTGTCTTCCTTTGTGTTTTTTTCTCCCATCCTAATATGTTTTTTCTCCCATCCTAATATGTTATATAAAACAGAAATATGATTGTGTTTTAGTAAAAGTGGTAAAGTGTTAGGAACTGCAAAGAAAGTAGTAACAAAGGAAATAGTAGATTGTGGCTAGTAATAGAGATGCATAGAGAGACTATGATTTAGTATAGAGTGAATGGAATGAAGGCTAGATTGTGATGTTAATGCATTTTGCCCTTGTGCTCAACCATCTCTTCTTTTTCAGGTATTGTTTGGATGGGCCCGTGGTTATTACTGGCGACGTTACATGGTTTTGTGAGGATTGTGAAGAAAGAGTAGAAGACACACTTTCTAATGATCAATGTTCTCTTCTGCAAGAAAATATTTGTGAATCAAAGGTTGTTGAGATATCTTCTCATAATCAATGTAGTCTTCCCCCACTTGAAAAAAGTAACAGTGAAAATTCAGCAAAAGATGCATCTGAAGCCATAATAGAACTAACAAATTGCATAGAAAACAAGCAACAGAACCAACTTATTGCAACAGAAGAAGAAAAAGAGTTCAAGAAAGATTGTCAACCAATTCCAGAAAATGAAGCTGATTCTGATGAGGGGTGTGTGATTAATATTAATGCTCAACCTATGGCTGATCCAATATGGGGGTAAGATATTTGTTCTATAACTCTTATTACCTTCTTTTTCTAGCTTCTATGGTGAATGCATTTTCTGAAGTTTAATTTTTTGGCCTCTAGGGGAAATTTGCACCTCTCCAATGAAAGCTTTGGTACAATCACTGGAATTCTTGCCCATGTGTCCAGTTTAGCATGCTCCAATGTTCTAAAGGAGGCAAGTCTTTTCCCTCATGTGCTTTCTGCAAGCTTGCTTCAAAGATCAGCTGTGTGGCCCAAGAGTTTCGCGGAATTTGGTCCAGATCACAATAGCATTGGTCTATATTTTTTTCCAGAAACTGAAAGGTGAGATTTTTACAAACTACTAATTATATGTTGCCTTTATTTTCAATTAGAGACAAGTTAGTCCCTCTGTGTCAGTTAGCCTTGTACATGTGTCACGTTAAGTGCCCACGTGGCACGTTAAGTGACACGTACTCATATTTTTTGGCCCAATTTAGTTTGCTCTTTAAACGCGTTTTCTGGAAATTTCAATAACGAGACATTTTAGTCCCTGCATTATTGGGACAGATTAGTCCCTGGCCTTTCATCTTCTTCAAAACCTGGTTTCATTTTAGGGACAGATTACTCCCTGCATTCTTGCTGTTTCTAATATTTGTATTAAGATGGTGAAAACAACATTGTTATTGTGTTTACCCTTTTTTTATATGTATTTGAAAATAATAAAGTGTTGCAGTAAGATTAGTTTTTATAATTAATTAAAACATAGTATAAAAATAATAATCTATAGTATGAAATATTACTTTTTTGTACAGAGTTGAGAGGGCCTTTGACAATCTAGTTGATGACATGATTTCCAAAGACCTTGCCATAACAACTATGGTTGAAAATGCAGAGCTGTTAATTTTCCCCTCTACAGTGCTCCCAATCCAATACAAGAGTAAGTTATATTTATCCTTTTTCTTCAAATTCACACTTCAACTTCATTGTTGTTTGTTAAACAAAATTGTGTCCTAATTTTTGAATCATTTGTTTTGCAGGATTTCGAGCAAAGTATTACTTGTGGGGAGTCTTTAAAGCAAAGAAAACTTCACCCAATACAAAAGATGTGTATGAAGAGGATATTAGTGCCACAATCAAAAGTAGGCACTCCAATACTATGACAGCTAGTGGTAGTCCTGGTAGCTCTTGTGCCTCAAACCATTGATATATATATATATATATATATATATATATATATATATATATATATATATATATATATATATATATATATATGCAGCAGCACCCCAGTTTTCTTTTGAAGTTTGTTCTTAACAAGGATTTAATTTATATTAATTTTGTAGGGGTATTTTGTGAAAGTAGTTTTTGCATATAATCCTTATTCCTACCTTAATTGTCAGTGACACCGATATTATTTTTGTAAATATTGATCTTTGTATCATTACAGTTTACTAGCTGCTTAATTTGTATGAAAAATATCTGGTTTGTTAAATCATACATAAATTTGTACCAAAAAAATAATCATAAATAGATTGATTTTTCATGTTATTTTCAATTTGGATCTACAAATTCTGAACAACTCAGTTTTTAAATAAAAAAAACGACTTTAACAAAAAAACCATAAACAGCGAGAGAAACTAAGATAGAGAGAGGGGGAACGCTAAAGAGAGCGAGATAGACATGGGAGTGGTGAACAAAGCTTACCTTGCATGTACTGATTTGGGCTTTCAAGAAGCAAATCTTTCAATAAATGACGAACCAGATGTTGTGTGGGCGTGCGAGGGAGATGAGGGACATCAATTAGAAGAGGAAGTTGAAAAGATCATCGTAAAGAAAGTGGATGTGCTGGTGAGTGTGTGAATCTTCTATATAATCAAATGACATGCTAGGAAAATATCAAATTTAGACTAATTGTAACATTGCCACTTGTCCCAATTTGAGGGTAAAAATGCAAAATTGTCACTAAAATAAAATAAAGAACGTCAGCTTTTTCACCTTTTTACTTTTTCAGTTGTTAGATTTTTTGTTCTGCCTCCCTCTTTCTCTTTCTCCTTCATATCACACCTCTTTTTCAAAAAATAAATAATTATCTCTCTTCCATTTTCTTCCTCCTCCTTCTCCATCTCCAAATAATTTGTCTTTAGAATAAGAAAAGGAGAAAGAACTGACAAGAAAGAAAGAACAAAGAAACAAAAACATAAACACATAGAAACTAAACAAATTAGATCTGCCCAATCCTACAAAAAGTGGGAGCATACTCCAGCATCTTTCACACTCTTGATCCAAAAATAAGGACAGTCCATCAAAAAAAGAACTTTAACCAAAAAGCCATAAACAGAGAGAGAAACTAAGAGATAGAGAGGAGGAGTGGTGAACGAAGCTTACCTTGCATGTACAAATTTGGGTTTTCAAGACGCAAATCTTTCAATAAATGACGAACCAGTTGTTGTGTGGGCATTTGAGGGAGATGAGGGACATCAATTAAGAGAGGAAGATGAAAAGATCATAGGTGATGGAGAAAGATGAAGTGTTAGAGTGAGACAGGTTGTGAGAAGAGAAAGAGAAAGATGAGGAGACTAAGACATGAAGTTTCTGGAATCAGAATGAGAAAGAGAAGAAAAGTAGAGGAGAGTGAGGGGTCGAGTTTGAGAGAGAGAGAATAAAAAATTAAATGAATGATGATGGGAAATGAAGCGTGGAAGATGAGAGAGAGAGTAAATAAATGATAATCAAATAACATGTTAGGAAAATATCAAATTTCACTACAAGAAAAACTGAAAATCCAAGGCAAAACTTTCTGGCGGATTTTAATCCCCCAGAAACTTTCCGGCGGATTTTTGACATTTGTGGGGGATTTAATCCCCCAGAAACTTCCGGGGGAATTTGTGACATTTCTGGCGGAATTATAGCAGTTCTGGCGGATTATAAAAGAGCAATTAATTCTCGGACAAAAAAAAAATTTATTCCGCCGGAAACGCAAAGAGGAAACAGGCGGGATATTTTGAAATTCAAAATCCGCCGAAAATTAAGCGATTCCACCGAAAATGAATGCCTCTTTTGAAGCGTTCCAATTCCGCCGGAAATCAAGTCAATCCGCCGAAAATGACAACCTCGGTCCACGCAAGAATTCCGCCGAAAACGTAGCCATTCCGCCGAAAACGACTGGTGGGAATTTCAAAAATCAAATCCGCCAGAAACGTTCATATATCCGCCGAAAACGTTCGCAGCTTTCAAGGAAAGCAACGGCTCTCCATCTACTCCATAAAACCGTTCACGTATAACTCTTCTCTAATATTTGTATGTGTATGCGTATGTATGTGTATGAATATGTAAGTAAGAAAATATAAAGTTTGATTAATTATTTATGAAATGAAAAGTAATAGTTATTGTTTATGATAATTTTTATTGTAGCACACGTAGTACTAGGATTTAGAAAACATGGATCGTAGTTGGATGTATGATCGATTATTTCCTGGAAGAAGCGGTTTAAAGAGACGATTTGCAGAAGGAGTAGAAGAGTTTATTTTTGTGCTAAAGCGTGGACGAAGGATTTGCGCGAAGAAGGGGAATTAGATGTCCGTCGTGCGCGAAATGTTCAATTCGATTTATAAAAATGAAGATGAAGTCGAATGCATTTGTACAATAATGGGTTTAGGCCAGATTATTGGATATGGAGTCGTCACGGCGAAGTCGCACCTGGGGTACCTGCGGTAGCTGTTCCTGCGGTTAATGTTTCGGTTGAAGTATATCTTTCAAGTACTAATGTTAGGTTGAAGAAGTAGCTTCCACATCGGATCGGCCAAATCATGCAACCAGCGTTAGATGTTTATCGGGAATGATATCTCATGCCGTTGGAGTAAATTTGGATTTTGAAGAACCAGGAATATGATCTTTGAAGAAGTTCCTAATGAGGAAGCACAATTGTTTTACACGTATTTGAGTGAGACAAATAAACCATTATTTGAAGGATCTAAAGACTCAAAATTATCAATGTGTGTTCGGTTGTTGGGTCTTAAGTCTCAATTTAATGTTGCCGAGAGTTGTGCATGGAATATATGACCAAAATGATGTTGGATGCAACCCCTATTAAGGGACTTTTTTGCCGCAGAGTTATTATGATGCTAAAAGACTGAGTATCGAAGCTTGGCTTAAAATCTAAAAGAATTGATTGTTGTGTGTATGCAGTTGCATGCTCTATTATAATAATGAGTTTGGCATAAATGATGGAAATTTGTGGAATGCAAGTTGTGTGGAGAGCCACGCTATCGTGCAGCGGGAGGAGAGGATGAGCGAGAGGCAAACCGGTTCCACGAAAAGCAATGTTCTATCTGCCGCTTATACAAGGCTACAGAGGATGTTTACATCAATGGAGACCATTGGTAAAATGACGTGGCACCATGAAAATAGAAACAATTACGGTGAATTACGTCACCCATCGATGGTGAAGCTTGGAAGCATTTTGATCGTGTTCATCCAGATTTTGCGATGATCAACGCAATGTTTCGGCTTGGTTTATGCTCGATGGTTTCACACCCTATATTCAAGCATCGGCATCACCGTATTCTTGTTGGCGATTATTGTTACCCCATACAACCTTCCACGAGAAATGTGTATGTCTAAACCATACATGTTTTTAAATGCTATTATTAAGGGCCAAGCAATCCAACATTGGTATTGACATATATTTGCAACCTTTGATTGATGACCTAAAAGGTTGTGGCATGGTGTTTTAACTTATGATGCAAAGACGCAAACAAAATTTCGAGAATGAGGCGACTTTGATGTGGGCAATTAATGACTTTCACGCCTATGGAATGTTATGCGGATGGGGAACACATGGTAAGATGGCGTGTCCGATTTGCATGGTTGACACAAGGGCTTTCACTCTTAAATACGGAGGAAAACTTCATGGTTTGACTCGCATCGTAGGTTCTTACCTATTGTTCCCGGGTGTATCAAAGCAAATACGAAGCGCTTACGCAATTGGACTGCGGCCCACCCAACTCGATCGGCCCAAACACGCGCGCTTGGGCGCGCAATTCTCGCCGGCCGAAAATCTCGCTAACGGTCGGACCTCGCGATATATATCGCCATTCGCATATGGCATCAGCACGTTCTCTAACCTTGTGCTATCCGCGCGGCGACCTCTCACTAGATCGTCGAGTGTCTTTGCAGTACCACCCGAGGTGTTCAACGCGTGAAGCCGGGCCGGTCCTTTCACTCATTCAACGGCCGCCCATTCGGCGAAGCAACAACTACTTCAACTCTTTATTGGTCAAGGTACGATCAATTGGCGACCACGATGGGAGGCCCGTGCGCTATCCTACCTCATTCATGGCTCCACGCGGCCGGCCCCGACGCGGGCCACTTCTCGACTCAATCCCCCGGCGCGAGAATCGGCCAGCGAACCCGGGCGTGTGGCATCTGATCCACGAGTCTCGAGGACTTCCACGACAAGAACCTTCGGTGCACAGCGGTCGCGGACCTATCCTCCAACGAGTTCACCGCCCGCTCACGGAGACTTGCCGCCGAGCCGGTTGAAGCGGGCATTGAGAACCTCTCTACGAGACCATGTCACTCAAGCCGTTTTGCGAGATCTTGCGGAACAAAAACCAGTGATCGCGGGCCGAGGCGCGCCATCTCTCGATCGAAAAGAAAGTCGGTTCGGGCCGCCGCGTGCGGAAGACGGAGAACCCCGCTGCTCGCCGCCGGCCAGCGCGAAGACACCGCTCCTCCTCCTCGAAGGAGCATTTCTCGCCGAGAGAGCACTACTCATCGCTCTCCGGCGGAAGAAGCGAGCAGGCATGCGGTCGCTCTGGCGAGAGCAGGCGTGAAGGCGCGTTCAATGTCTTATGATTATGAAGATTCTAGTTACAAATCGACGACACCGTCGCTCACCCACCAGTACTCCTCCAATGAGTCGTCCGGTCACGTCGGTCGAGAAGCGAATCTTGGGATTCAGAAGAAGTGGAAGATTACAGAGATGGAAGAATTAGGGGCGTTTCGCATCGGCAAGAGAGGCCAAAGCGGCGACCGAAGGCCTCCACCACTTCCACCAACCGGCGCGTCCGAGGATTTTATGGAATGTCGCAGCGAGGCATGCCTCGCAATGCAACCCTTTGGGTCGAACGACATTGAGCGAGCACGGCCCGTTCTCCGGGAGATCGGCGTTACAAAATCCCAAGAGATCTCCGCAAGCCGCCCGATCTCAACAAGTTTGGCGGTAGGGGATCGCACAAACATCTCCGTTACTTCAATAATTACTCTTTATTCAGGGAATTGGGACCGACCATGAAATGCGAGCTTTTTCCCCCGATCATTGGGCCGTAGAGCATTGGAATGGTGGGAGTCTCTGCGACCCAATTTCATCTCCTCGTGGGACGACTGATCGAATATTCTTGTCTCACTACACTGCGCAAACCGCGCCAATACCGGTATGAAGAATACTTGGACTCGGCTGTCGTTCAAGGAGATAATGAGGCCGAGGCGATACATCGGCCGGTTTAACACCGAGGCCGAGTCCGTTCGTGACTTGTCGAGACAAGGACAAGCTAAAATATCACGAGCGTGGTATTCGGCCAGGACCACCGGTCGTAGAAGAATTCACTCTTAACCATTACCAAGATCTCAACTACTTCCTAGCGAGGCTAACGTCCATATGGCATACGAAGAGACTTTGGCGGCAAAAAAGGCCGTCGTGCACGACCTAAAGAAAAGAAGCGATAAAGCGGCCAAAGGGCATGAAGGTCGCCGCGACAATCGGTCGACTTTCGAGATAGAAGTTCGATCATCGCACTCGACTAAACACCTCGATTGCAGATCTATAGCGAGTGCGAATAATGAATTTGTGGGAGTAAAGCGGCCGATCCACTCGTGCTCAAGAAGGAGCACGGCCAGGCTAAAAGATACCGCCGTTACCACAAGAGCGCGGTCATGATACTAACGATCATTTGTATGGCCTCAAAGATGATATTGAAGAGCTCATTCGAAAGGAAAGTTGGGAAAGTATGTGAGAAGGAGGAAGGCGACCGACCGAGAAGCGTAAAGAAACCGATCCCGCGGAGGAAAGGCGCTCTAGTTGTTTCAAGCGTCCAAGAAAAAAAGCGGTGCGAAGATCGAGAAGCCCCACGATCCGAGGTCGCAGCGTTGCTATGGTCATTCGTGGTGGCAACCCGTTGGATCGTAGAGAGTCAAATAAAGCCACCAAAAGGAAGTGGGGCGAGCTCACGATGGTCGGTTCAACATCAACGATCCCACCGATCTGAAGCAGACCCCATCTCGTTTGGAGATAGCGACCGCACGATGGCGAGCCAAAGCGATTATGTTCCGTTGGTAATCGGGGCGTTATGGCCAATCACGAAGTTCAAAGAATCACAGTCGACCGGGGTAGCTCGGCCGACATCATGTTTGAAGGCTTGATTGACAAGATCAAGGTTGATCGGAGCGAGATAATTCCCGGGCCGAGCCAACACCCCAGCGGGCTTCAATGGAGCGGTCACCTACCCGTGGGAACGATCGAACTCATGGTCACATTTGGTGATGACCTTTGGAGATAGCACCTTATGCGGGGCGGTCCGCACGGCGTTCCTCGTACTCCCCCTCAAATCATGCTATCGGTGTATCATTGGTAGGCGACCACCAGGCAAGCTAGAAGGTCGTGGCATCAACGGTCCATCCGAAGATGAAATTCTACTGACAAAAGCGACGGTAGTTACCACGGCGGCCCGACTAGAGGCAGCAAGCGGTGCCACGATCCGTATCAACAAATTTGTGATGAGGTAGACCTTGGCCCAAATGTTGAAGCACGGTGAAGGCCATCAAGTCAATGTCAGCGATCCGGATGCTCGGTATGATCCGAACAATGACCCGAGGATAACGATGATGACTTAGCCCGAGAGTGAAAAAACAGGTGAGAAAGGCGGAACCTCATGGAGAGCTAATAGATGTACGGTTGGGAGACGACCCAACAAAGATAGTCAAGCTTCGGTAACGACCTACCGAGCAAGTAAAGCAAGACCTTGTGCAATGTTTGAGAGACTATCCGACACATTCGCATGGCGGGCATCGGACATGCCGGCATTCCTATCGAAAAGTAGCACGCCATCAACTTTCGATCGACGGCGGGTCGGCCGGTCGCTCAAAGAAGGCGTACTCGAGCGAGGAAAAATCTCAAGCATTGCAAAGGCCGTTGAGGACCTCATAAAGGCCAATTTCATAGAAGAGATCAAATACACGACCTGGCTATCCAATGTCGTGTTAGTCAAAAAGAAGAATGGCAAATGGAGGATGTGTGTAGACTACACCGATCTAAATAAGGCATGCCCGAAGGATGCCTTCCGTACTCCAACATCGACAAAGTGGTCGATGGGGCCTCGGGCTACAAATTATTGTCTTTTCTGGACGCTTACTCAGGGTACAATCAGATCACGATGTATCCCCCCGATCGACATAAGACAGCCTTCATGACAGATCGGGGAAATTTTCAATACAAGGTGATGCCTTTCGGCCTGAAGAACGCTGGAGCGACCTACCAGCGGATGATGAACAAAATTTTCAAAAGGCAGATCGGTCGAATCTCAGAGCTGTACTTGGACGACATGATCATTAAAAGCGTGACCGACCCAGATCATGTGAGCGACCTCAGGGAAATATTTGAAGAAGCTAGGAAGAACTCCCTCAGACTGAATCCTAAGAAGTGTACCTTTGGGGTGAGTAGGTGATTTTGGGCTTCCACACGGTGAAAAGAGGATAGAAGCAAACCCCGAGAAGTGTAGAGGCGGTCGCCGATATGAGGCCGCCACGACTAAAAAAAGAGATACAACGGTGAATGGCATGGTGGCCGCTCTGTCCAGGTTCATTCCCAAAGCGGCCTGCAAGTCGCTGCCACTGTTTAAACTCCTAAAGAAAGATGTAGACTTTGAATGGACCGACCAATGCCAGCGTGCATTGGATGGATTAAGCAAGCTTTGGTTAGCCCGCCCATCATGACCAAGCCGTTGTCTTAGGCGACGCAGCAGTATCATGTACTTGGCTATAACGGAAGAAGTTACGAGTCTTTGTGCTAGTCGAGAGAACGACCTAAAGCGAACCCGGTCTACTTCATTAGTAAAGTGCTCTGAGGCCCGGTGAGGTACCGAGAAGATAGAGAAGTTTGCTCTTGCACTCCTAATTGCCGCTCGAAGGTTGAGACCCTACTTTGTGGCCCACCGTGTCGTGGTAAGGACGTCGATCCCGATCGAGCAAGTCCTTCATCGGCGGACCGGCGGGACGAATGATAAAGTGGGCGGTGGAGCTTAGTGAATTTGGCATCAAATTTGAATCGGATCGCCGCAAAAGCGCGGTGTTGGCGACTTTATAGCGAAATGACTCCTACCCGGAAGATCAAAGTGGAACGACACGGATCTTGCGTAGATGGGTCGTCTAATAGTAAAGGAAGTGGAGCCGCCTAATACTAGAAAATTACGAAGGCACTTTGGCGTGGAGGTGTCTCTAACTTTCGCTTTCCATACATCGAACAATCGGCCGAATATGAGGCGTGCATAGGCGGCTGCGGCGCGCAGGACTTCAATGTCGGCCCGAGTTGAACTTCGATCGGACTCCTTGCTTGTCGTCTCGCAGATCAAAGAGCTATATGATGCGAAGGGCGACGTCTTTGAAGAATTACCTAGCGAGTAAGGAGCTTCTCCAGCGATTCGGCCAAGTGAAGTAACTCATGTGCCTCGGACCGAAAATGTTCGAGCAGACATTCTATCGAAACTTGCGAGTACGAAGACCCCGGGGAACCACAGAAGTTTGATTCAGGAGACTCTAAGTCGGCCGAGCGTTTCAACCAAGCCAAGTCAGTCGTTGGCCGTTCTGTGTGTCAGCACGGATTCAGATTGGATCGCCCCTATCCTTAGATATATTGTTGAAGGGGAAGAACCGAGCGATCCGAAGCAAGCTAAGTTAGTCGAGCTCAGAGCGACCAAGTACTCGGTTATAGAAGGAAAGTTGTACAGAAGAGGATTCTCCTCTCCATTGTTAAGGTGTCTTACGTCGGTCGAATCCGACCATGTCCTTGAGGACATTCATGAAGGTATTTGTGGGAGTCACCAGGGCGCTCGTTCCATAGCTAAGAAGGCTCTCAGGGCCGACTATTATTGGCCGACCATGGACGAAGATGCCAAGAAGCTCGTTCAGAAGTGCAAGAAATGCCAAATACATGCTGATGTCCACATTGCACCTTCCACAGAGTTGCAAAGTCTTGTCTCACCTTGGCCGTTTGCTTGGTGGGGCATGGATTTGCTAGGCCGTTCCACTGCTCCGGGCGGTTCAAATTCCTGATCGTGGCGGTAGATTATTTCACAAAGTGGGTCGAGGCCGAGCCTCTTGCAACCATCACCTCGGCGAAAGTAAGCAAATTCTTCGGCCGGTGTGTGTTGGCCCGTTTTGGGATCCCTCAGCAACTAATAACAGACAACGGCACCCAGTTCACAGACAAGAGATTCAGAGAAATGTTGGCCGACTTAGGGGTAAAACAGCGTTTCACCTCGGTCGAGCACCCTCGAACAAGCGGCCGAGGCGGCAGCGGGGGTAATTTTGCGTGGGTTAGGCGAAGACTTCGATGAAGCGAAAAAGGAAGG
Organism: Oxytropis ochrocephala; assembly: GCA_020916435.1. Taxonomy (NCBI): domain Eukaryota; kingdom Viridiplantae; phylum Streptophyta; class Magnoliopsida; order Fabales; family Fabaceae; genus Oxytropis; species Oxytropis ochrocephala. Next base: position 54,807,470 of record CM037095.1, read on the forward strand.
CTGGTCGAAGAGTGCGATCCGTTCTATGGGCTTACAGGACGACCCCTCACTCAACGACCGGGGAGTCCCCATTCGAGGCGGTGTATGGGATCGATCTTTGTGATACCCATAGAGATGGGCGAGCTGAATTGGAGAACTTCGAATCCCCCTACAGTGGTTGATAACGACCGGGCTATTCGAGAAGAGTTGGACCTAATTGAAGAGCTGCGCACCCAAGCATCACTAAGAGAGCAATTGATCAAACAGAAGGTCGCAGCCAGATACAACACTCGCGTGCAAAAGAGAGACTTCACGGTCGGTCAGCTCGTTCTAAGGCGGGCGGCGTGGGAAACAAGAATGCACGCCGAGGAAGCTCGCACCGGGTGGGAAGGTCCATACAGGTCATCAACGGGAGGATGGAAAAAGGGCTTACAGTGGAAACCATGGATGGGGCGACTATCCCCAGAACGTGGAATGCAGAAAAACTTAGGAAATATTACGTTTGAATGTAACAAATGATTTGAATGTAATGACGACCGACCTATGAATGAAAAGCAGGCAGGCGCTCTTTTTCCCACCGGGTTTTTACACGAGGCGACCTTTAGAAATATGGCGTGCTCTTTACTTTCTCGCAAGAATGCATGGCCGGTCGCTCAAGATTGCCCGTGGCAAAGGAAGCGTCGAAGATTATCAACTCGATCGGATCGTCGAAACAATCTACCTCGAGAGCCATCAAAATGGCCCGAGGGTTAGATAACGCGAACCTCGGTCGTCGAAGCGATGCATAAGCGCATGCCGTAAAGCGGCACAAGCAACGATCGCGAAGTTGATTTCGAGCAGCGCCATCGAAAATGGCCCGGGGTTAAGTGATAACCCAGCCAGAGCGAGCCGTCGAAAGCGACCTACCTCGAGAGATCATCGAATGATGATCGACGGATGCCATCGAAATGGCGACCAAAGTGCCATCGAAATGGCCCAACCATAACGCAGCGCTATCGAAATACGCACGAAAGCGGCGCCGAGCGGCCTACAAGTTCGAAATGACTAAGGCGAATAAATGCAAGAAATGCGCAGACATAGCAATATAAATTTGAGCAGCGTAATTAAAGGCAAGTAAAAATTGTCATTACAAACATGGGGCCTTGGTCGAAAGCCGGCGCCCACGAATTGAAAAACTGCACGAAGGCAGAAAAATTGTTGTGCCCGAAGGCAAGTTAAACTATTACAGAAATTACTCCGCTCGCAGGCGGGCTTCAGAGGATTCAGAAAAGAACGGTGGCCGGTTGAACGACATTTCCTGTTCGTCCACTTGCTCGAGGCAAAGATGATCTTGTTATCCACCACGTAATGGCGGGTTTAATCATCTTCTCATCGAAGTTGATCTTTAGATCTGCATTCAAGGCACGCGCCTGAGCAAGGGCGTTGTAGAATTGTTCGATCGCTGCCTCCCGACCGGCCTGGGCCACCATCTGGATCTTCGCCTGCAGCTCGGCATTCTCGGCCTCCAGCCTGGCCTTATCCTTCTCTGCAGATTCAAGGTCGGCTTTCGGACCGTTCACCGGCGGCAAGCTCCTTATTCCTCTTGGCGAGTTTGGCGGTCTTCTTCGTCGCCCATTTGAGAGCTTCTTTCTTGGCCTTGGCGAGCTTTGTCGTACTTCACTGCGGCTCGATCAAAGCCTCCTTAGCGGCTCGAGCCCCGCAAGCAGAGATCGCCCCTGCTATTAGTCGGTCGGTCTAAGGCGAAAGAAATAACGGATTGGAAAAAGCGAGTACCTTCACCGCCCCGAGCCTCGGCCATGATTTTGTCTATCCCCAAGCAAAGAGAAGCGCGAGACCTCCATCGGCCTCTTCACGAACCAATCGAGCTCGACTGTCCCTAAACCCTCGGCGAGAGAATAGGAAGGTCGACCTTGGCGGAATCCATGTTCGGTCGTCGAGCCTTATCCGCTTGGCGGAGCGATCGTCATTACTGAGCGAGCGATCGAAGCAGCTTGACCCGTCTCGCGAGCGCGGCTTCTTTTTGGCCCTTGGGAGTGGGGGCACCTTGGAGGGCGACTCGGGAACATCCCCGCCGAGATCCGTCGTACCTCTAGCTCACGGAATCGCAGCGGCGGGGTTGAAGCGACTCGATCACCGCCCGATTTTTGCGGCCATTCTTTCTGCGAAATAACGAGCTACGAGTTAGAATAAAAATTGACAAGATTGTGATTAAAATGTAAAGGCAAAGTTCAAAAGCAAACCGATCTCGACTTCCGGATCCTCGCCTCGAAAGCAAGACAAAGGGTCGACGCGGTATGTCGCCCTTAGGATCTGGACGCATCATGCCCGCCAGCGCTTTGATCATATCAAGAGACTGCAGGTCGGCCTCCCCCAAGTCTTTGACAGTGTAAATGTAATCCCCAGGCCGCCTGCAGAAATGAGCCTCGTTCCACATGATGGGGAAATAAGGGGGACCAAGCATGCCGTCCGGTTGAACTTCCGATACGGCCTTACCAGCCTCTTGATTGGAGCGATCCAAAAGTATTGACTTCTCTCGGGCCGCTCCCAAGATTCTGGTATGCTTTGAAGAACCGGTGGTGAGTCTTTTGCATCTTAAAGGAGACCTGCTCCCTCTTTTCCTTGTTAGCTTTCTCCCTGAGCCAGCTCAGCTCAAAGAGAGTGAAGAACAGCATGATCGACACCGGCCGACCCAGCTTAGTTAAAAGAACTTCAAAGGTCTTCAGAAACGCCCATGCGTTAGGGTGGAGTTGTGAAGGCGACCCATGTGACGCGGGGCGTCACGTTGAAGTCGAGAAAAAGGAGGGTAATCCTCATCCTCTCAAACACGAGCCGATACATCGTGAATTTGAAGTTGGGAGAATAGGTTGCAATATCTTCACCGTCCTTCATGCCTCTCACCCTCTCCGGCCGGTGAGTCATCATCGAGGCTCGCAGGTCGGGTAAAGCATCGTGGCCGAGCGGTAATGATGCTCTATTAGAAGCGAAGAGTTTCGACACCCAAGACATGTCGGATACATCTCGGGCTACATCCGCTGAACCGGCCGACCCCGTTCAACCCCTCCAATGTTCACCTCGACGAGCAAGCGGCCGTTGGCCGCGGGTGAGCCGCTTCTTCCTCGTGAATTTACGTAGCTCGGCGCCGTTGGCCTCCGCCATCTCCTCGTCGTCCGCGGTGGGGCGGCACTCGTGCTTCGTCATCATCAATGATAATCCCATCGACATCTTCTTCTCCTCCTCCGCTCGAGAAACAATGTCCTGCGGCGGTGGAGAGTTGCTCGGCCGCTCTTGAGAATGGAGCGGACCTTGAGCGAGCTCTTTGGTGGCCGACCCTCGGCCGGAAGAATGAGAACTTCGAGCTCGTCACGCCGAGGAGCCGCTTGAAGAGCTAGAACCCTTGTCGCTCGAAGGCGACTTAGGCTCCGCCTCGTGGGGATTGGGCTCGCCCGGCCTCGTCATATATGTAGCAAAGGATTGCGGTGGTTTTCCGGGAATACGGGCGGTCGGTTTTCGTCAAGTGGCATGCAAGAACACACTGTGATAGAGGGAGCAGTCGGTCGACCGAGCGAGAACACTCATGAGAGGGGCGATGTGGCCATCCTCGACGACACCCCTATCACGAGGTGTGGGAAAGTACGAAACACTTTCAAAGAAAAAACTCAAGTTCAGAAAACAGAATTAAGGATCGATCCATACCTTGAATAGATGTTGCGAATCGGTCAGCAGAGTAAGCGAAAGCATTTGTGAATGCAAGTCGGCGGAGACAAGTCGATCATTGGCGAGCAATTCTTGGAAGTGTGAGAAATGAACTCGTGAAGGGCTATTTATAGTGCGGATTCTTGGCGCGAAGGGGCCAGGGAGGCGGCGTCGCAACGTTTCACCTTCTCACCAATGGTTGTCTCGGACGACCTCGAAAACCCCAAGCGTCATATGCGGAATGTCGGTGAAGACCAACCAACCGCGTCAAGACGGCCGATGGTTGGCGGCGGTCGACACCAAATCTATCAAAAAGCAAGCGATCGCGTCGTTTCATCAAAATAACTTCACTCACGGGGCATCGATTCAAGCCTCGGCCCCGCTCTTAGCGACCTAGGCTTGGGGGCAAGCTGTTCTGGGTGTATCGGCAAATCGAAGCGCCAGCAGCAATTGGACTGCGGCCCGGCCCAACTCGATCGGCCCGAACACGCTGCTTGGAGCGCAATTCGCCGCCGAAAATCTCGCTAACGGTCGGACCTCGCGGTATATATCGCCATTCGCATATGGCATCAGCACGTTCTCTAACTTTGTGCTATCTGCGGCGACCTCTCACTAGATCGTCGGAGTGTCTTTGCGGTACCACCCGAGGTGTTCAACGCGTGAAGCCAGGACCGGTCCTTTCACTCATTCAACGACCGGCCCATTCGACGAAGCAACAACTACTTCAACTCTTTATTGGTCAAGGTACGATCACCTATGGATCACCCATTTAGAAAGCAGAAATATGCATTCATCAAGGGACATGTTGAAACAAGTGGACCTCCTCATAGTTTGGCACGAGAGGAAGTTTGGGGCGGTGTTAAAGACATCCTCCGATTGGAAGTCGTAGCGGGTGTTGTTTCTCGTCCGAGAAGGCTATGGGCAATGGCTGTTGGACAAAGAGAAGTATCTTTTGGGAACTTCCCTATTGGAAAGATAATCTCTTTGAGACACAATCTGGATGTAATGCATCTGAGAGAATTTTTTGATAACATATTTAACACTTGTCATGGGCGTGAAAGGTAAAGCGAAAGACAATGAGAAAGCTAGGAAGGACATAGCTCATTATTGTAGAGCGAAAGGATTTGTTGTTGGTTGAGCAAGGTACTAGGACATTGAAACCCAAAGCCAATTATACTTTATCTAAGGAAGAAGCTTAAAGCGATTTATCGATGGATAAAAGAGTTGAAAATGCCGAGACGGTTATTCTTCCAATTTATCTAGATGTGCGGATGTGGATAATGGGAAGTTGCATGGGATGAAGAGTCATGATTGTCATGTATTCATGGAGTGCTTACTTCCCATCGCTTTTAGTTCGTTGCCAACACACGCGTTTTGAACCCGCTAATTGAAATAAGTACATACTTTAAGAATTTGTGTTCGTGACCTAAAAGTTGATGATCTTACAAAAATGGAACAAGACATCCCACTTATCTTATGCAAGTTGGAGAGAGTATTTCCTTTGGTTTCTTTGATTCTATGGAGCATCTACAGGTGCATCTCGCATCTCGAAGCTAAACTTGGCGGACTGGCCCAATACTGAGATGGATGTATCCGTTTGAAAGGTCGATTATTTATTATAATATAAAAGGAAGTTTAAAAATAACATTATTAATTAATTAACATATCGTTTTATCTAGGTTCATGGGTGATTCAAAAGATCGGTGAAAAACAAAGCTAGAGTTGAAGGATCGATATGTTCTTCATACTTACACCGTGAAACAACCAACTTTTGTTCTTATTATTTCAAGAATGAATTTGCTCCAAGAAGCGATCGAAATGAAATGGATGTTGAATGTCCTAGACATGAATTAGCTTTGTCTGTCTTTTGTCTACAGTGCGTCCATCGGAGGAGGAGTCAAATTCAGCTAACAGAGGAAGAGTTCAAAGCGACACATATTCATGTGTTGATAAAGCATCTTGAGGTGCAACCATTCATTGAGTATGTATTCCTCAACATTAATATATATATATATATATATATCGATCTTAATTAAGTCAATAAAAGTAGACAAATGTGTAACAATTAATTATTTTTTTTTTAGGGAATTCTTGTCATCTGAGGAAATAAGTGAAGAACAATCTTCGGCTTATATTAATGCACATTTTCCAATGTGGTTTAGGCAACGTGTTTATGCCCTCCCACCAACTCCTCCCAACCAACACTTGAGGAACTTATCAGACGGTCCTCGAAGATGTGTTAAAGAATGGCACACATACTTTGTCAATGGATACAAATTTCACAATAATGAATGGACACAGGGCAGAGAAACAATCAATAGTGGAGTTTGCATGAAGGGTGTCACTGGAGGTGGTGAAGGTGATATTTATGGTGTGGTTCAACACATATACGAAGTTGCGTACCCCTATCTAGACTATAGTCAGACGGTAGTGCTTTTTTATTGTAATTGGTTTGATCAAAATGCGCTCGAGGAACAAGGGTAAATCCAAAGTCAAATACGATCGACATTAAAATGAGTAGTAGATATCATTGTATGATCCGTTCGTCATTGCTCAAAATGTGAGACAAGTCTATTATGTCCCTTATCCATCAACGCGGTGATAGGCGTGGTTGGTGTGTCGCAATTAAGACAAAACCAAGAGGCGGATTGAGACAAATGACACCTTTGGAAAATGTCCCATTTCAAATGGATGAGATGTCTAATGTAAATGAAGTGATTCAAGTGGAACCCATTACTCGTTTATGTGATCAACCAAACACCGCGATGAAGTTGATGGCGAAGAAGATCTTTGATGAAGATCTGAGAAGAACATATTGGTGTATCAAGAATTCCTGCTCATCCGATGATGATGATTTTGAGAATGAGTGGGATTCAAATTAGTTTTTCTAGTTATTCGGTTTTTCTAGTTATTGATTTTATTTGGTACTTAATTAGTAATGGTAATAGTATGGATATTTATGGTTATTTTGTATGAATATTTATGCGAATGTTTATGCAATATATATACATGTTTCTTTTTTAATATTTAAATGTATGTATGTATATATATATATATATGTATGTATCTGAGTATGTCATCATCGGATCCTCATCGATCGATCGTGACGACACACACGATGTTACTCCACCATCGCGGATACGGCGGTGGGAGGAAGAAGATTATTACTCGCCTAACGCGCGCGTCCACGGGGCCAGCGTCGTTGTGTTGTTCCTCTTGGCGGATATTTGCCAAAGCCAAACACAGATGGTGCGAGTAGTAGTAGTTGTGCACCTCTTGGTGGATGTTGGCGGGGATGACTTACGGCCGACACATGTTGAAGATGGTCGTGTCATCGTGGTGCCTCGAGGAGATTCGTAAGTATATAATTATTTATTAATTTTTGTTGCCTTTTATACAACTACTTTCGTGGTCCAAAATATTGACTTTTTTAAAAATTTTCGAGTTTCTTCCTTCAAAAGCACTGCCACCGCATGATCATAAACGCAATTCAGTGAGAATTTCTTCAAAGGTTGGAAAAATTGAATTTCTTTGTTAAGAAAGATAAAGAAGATAGAAAATACTATTTTAGGGCCATGCTCGATTCTTTCTTGGTAAGTTCTCTGAAATAATTAATTTTTAATTATTTTATTGAATTGTTTAATTTATGCGTATTAACAATATTCTTCTAATTTTTTTAAATAGGAACAATGTACATGGTTCACGAGAACCTTGAAAGATGTTGAGCATGCGTTCAACAAGAGAGCGATGATAGATACTCACGGAAATCTTGCGGGGTGTACGGCAAGCAAAGGCAAAACACGATTTCATGGGACCGAGGCTTATGCTGCTTGCGCTCGCGTATTGGAACACGGATGAATTTAAAAATAAACAAGAGAAAGCTAAGAAGAACCGTGCTTACGAAAAATGCAAACTCATTGCAATCACACATGTGGATGTGTGAGTGCTGGAACTCATCACCAGCGCATGGTACGTAATTTTATAACTATTACTTATATTCATCAATTAATTAAATTTATTAACTATGTGTTAAGTAGTTGTTAGTAAATAATAAAATTATGTATCTAGGAGGAACAACTTGGACGGGAGGTCAGTTTGCCTGAGTTGCATCGCAACTTGTATATGCGAGAGGAGGATGATTCATTTATCCACGATAGGGCGAGGAGGATTCAGGTAAAACTACATTATGTTATTAGTTATTTATCTTTAAATACAATATATATATATATATATATATATATATATATATATATATATATATATATATATATATATATATTTATATTGTTTTTATTGTTTTTTTATTAATATTTATTTATTTATTTATCTATTGTTTTTAGGATGCTTATGATCTTTGGGATGGCCGAGTGGCGTGAGTCTCATTTGCAGAGCGATGGGTCGATCGATCTGTGGAGGAGGCTAGAGTGACTCGCTCTATTTGGGATAAGCGGTTGGCCCACAAAAGAGTGATCGCAGCGAGGATCGGTAGCATGGGACCCAAGTTCTTCAAGGAAAGCATTATGCCGAGTCAATCATATTCGGGGGAGAGAAGTCTTGGTTGTTCTTATGTTGCTCCCAACGCGATGCTAGATCAATTGACCCAGCAATTTAACGAGAGATTGAAGCGATCGGGCGGAGCAACATGCACGACAAATGGAAGAGCTGCAAAGAGAAGCGAGAGCGCGTTCTTGCGAGAAGCTAGGAGAAGCGATGGCGCATTCAGCGATTGATGGCTCGAGATGAACCATCCGCCGAGGCCATCATCATCATCATCATCACATATGGCTTCCTACCAGCCGCAGTCTTGGCCTCAGTATCCTCCGTACCCTCAGCAGTATCCACAGGCCCATTATTCTCAGCCGTATCCACCCCAGCAGTATCCACCTCATCATCAGTATCCTCCCCAGCATCCTCCCAAAGCACTGATCCACCACCCCAGCGGCAGCAGATATCCATCGATATCTTCCCGGCATCAATCACCACCTCGAAGGTGGCCGTATCAACCCCAAAGAAGAAGATATCCCAGCAGCAATCACCCCATCTCTTCAATAATATTGATCTAAATTATAGTGCGTTAGAGGCTGCTTTGTTGGTCCGATGAACCAAAGACGAGGATCACGCTATTATCACACAGAGATGATTTCGGATGAGCACGCACCTTAGTAGCTTTATATTTGATTATGGATGTTTATTATTATGGATATCAAAGTGATTTGTTGGATTTTAATTTATGGATGTTTATTATTTGGTTGATTATGAATGTTTATTATTTGGTTGATTATGGATGTTTATTATTTGGTATTTGAGTTTTTTAATTTAAATATGCTATTTATATTTTTAATTTAAATTTATTTATTTTTAAAAAACATTTTATTTGGTTATCACTATTTGAGTTTTTTAATTTAAATATGTTATTTATATTTTTTTTTAAATTTATTTAATTTTAAAAAACGTTTATTCAGCTTTTTTAGAATGTTTTTAAATATTTTTTTTTTAAAAAAAGTACTTTTCGGTGGATTTGGTGTATTTTTAGTGATTCAAAAAATAAAAAATTTGGCGGATTCAGGTATATTTTAGTGATTTCAAAAAAATATTTTTTTGGCGGATATCGGTGTATTTTAGTGATTTGAAAAAAAAAAAAAAAAAAAATTGGCGGAAAAATCCATGAGAAAGTCAAAATTCGCCGGAAAATCTGGGAAATCCACATAAATTCCCATAAAAATCCGCCGAGAATTATTGCAGTGGAATTTCCATGAAATACGTTGCCACCGACCATTTCTGGCGGAAAAATCATGAAAATACATTTTTTTGTGAAATTGGGTGTTTTTGGCGGAAAAATCCGCCAAAAAATCTCATTTTTCTTGTAGTGTTTAGACTAATTGTAACCTTGCCACCTGCCTCAATTTGAGGGTAAAAATGTAAAATTCTCTCTAAAATACAAAAAAAAAAAAAAAAATTCATCTTTTTCAACTTTTTCAACTTTTTCAGCTTTGGCTTTTTTGTTCTTCCTCCCTCTTTCTCTTTCCCCTTCATCTCACGCCTCTTTTTTAAAAAATAAATAATCATCTCTCTTCCATTTTCTTCCTCCTTCTCCTTCTCCATCTCCATCTCCATATTCAAATAACCTGTCTTTCAAATAAGAAAAGGAGAAAGAACCGACAAGAAATAAAGAACAAAGAAACAAAAAAAAATGAAACACACAGAAACTAAAAAAATTAGATCTGCCCAATCCTACAAAAGTGGGCGCATACTCCAGCATCTTTCACGCTCTTGATCAAAAATAAGGACAATCCATCAAAAAAATAAAACTTTAACCAAAAGCCATAAACAGAGAGAGAGAGAGAGAAACTAAGATATAAAGAGGAGGAACGGTGAAGAGAGCGAGAGAGACATGGAAGTTGTGAACGAAGCTTACCTTGCATGTATAGATCTGGGTTTTCAGGAAGCAAATATTTCAATAAATGACGAACCAGATGTTGTGTGGGCATGTGAGTGAGATGAGGGACATCGATTAAGAGAGGAAGTTGAAAAGATCATAGGTGAAAGATGAAGTTTTAGAGTGAGAGCGTATGTGAGAAGAGAAAGAGAAAGATAAGGAGACTGAGACATGAAGTTTTTGGAATCAAAATGAGAAAGAGAAGAAAAGTAGAGGAGAGTGAGGCGTGGAGTATGAGAGAGAGAGAGGGAATAAAAAAAATTAAATGAATAATGATGGGAAATGAAGCGTGGAAGGTGAATTAAGAGAGAGGGGAGAGAGAGAGAAAGTAAATGATAATCAAATAACATGCTAGGAAAATATCAAATTTAGATTAATTGTAACCTTGCCACCTACCCCAATTTGAGGGTAAAAATGTAAAATTCTCACTAAAATACAAAAAAAGAGCGTCACCTTTTTCAACTTTTTCAGCTTTTGGCTTTTTTGTTCTTCCTCCCTCTTTCTCTTTCCCCTTCATCTCACGCCTCTTTTTTAAAAAATAAATAATCATCTCTCTTCCATTTTCTTCCTCCTCCTCCTCCTTCTCCATCTCCATCTCCAAATACCCTGTCATTCAAATAAGAAAAAAAGGAGAAACAAGCGACATCAAAGAAAAAAAAATGAAACACACAGAAACTAAAAAAATTAGATCAGCCCAATCCTACAAAAGTGGGCGCATACTCCAGCATCTTTCACACTCCTGATACAAAAATAAGGACAATCCATCAAAAAAATTGAAACTTTAACTAAAAAACCATAAACAGATAGAGAGACTAAGAGATAGAAAGGAGGAACGGTGAAGAGAGCGAGAGAGACATAGAAGTGGTGAACGAAGCTTTCCTTGCATGTCAGATCCGAGTTTTCTAAATGCAAATCTTTCAATAAATGAGCCGAACCAAATGTTGTGTGGGCATTTGAGGGAGATTAGGGCCTTTCCCAACATCCCCACGCGGGTCCAAAGATCGATCGTTGCAGTGGGTTACTTCACAAAGTGGGTTGAGGAAGAACCATTAGCAAATATCACACTAGCCAACACTATAAAATTCTTCAAGAAATCCATCATACTCCGATTTGGCATCCTGGAAGTCGTTGTCACCGACAATGGCACCTAATTCACAGATAAAAACTTCGAAAGTTGATGGCTGACCTCTCTATCCATCATCACTTCACTTCGGTAGAACACTCTCAAATCAACGGATGATTTAATGCAACCAACTGTTATCCTAAGAGGGATGAAGCCCCGCCTCGACGAAGGCAAGGGGATTTGGGTCGAAGAACTACCCCATGTATTGTGGGCCTATCGCACTACACCTCACTTAACGACAAGAGAATCCCCTCTTTGACTAACGCATGGGACCGATGGAGTCATCCCTATTGAAATAGGCGAATGAACATGGAGAACTTCATACGCACAATCCTGCAGGACAATGAGAATGCAATGTGAGAAGAGAGAATTTCATGGAGGAAGTGCGAAGCCATACATCCTTTCAAGAGGCGTAATCAAGTAGAGAATGTCAACACATTTCAATCGAGCAATTGTACAAGAAGGTTTGAGATCGCAGATCTTATTCTATGACAAACGGACGTCGTGTTGAAAAATTTGATCAAGTAAAGTTAGCTCCAAAGCGGGAAAACGGGTTGTTGCTAAGATCACCAATGGGGAATATGTACTCGAAACACTAGACAAAGAAACCATTCTAAGAACTTGGAATGTCACCTAGTTGAGAAAGTATTTTAGCTTGAGTATTGTATATTGGGATATCATCAAATACACTGAGAACAATTCCATCCAAAGATACACCTTCTCAGTTACCAATATCTGGTCACGCCTCCACATAGGCACCAACCTAGCAAACTCGAACTCTTTGGTCTGAGTTAGATCCGACCCGCAAATTCGTTAAACTAAACTAAAGGATGGAGAACTCTCCCTTAAAAGCATTTTCAGGCACCAACCTAGCAAACTCGAACTCTTTGGTCTGAGTTAGATCTAAGTCGTGAACTCGGTAAACGAAACCAAATGAGGGTGAACTCACCCCTAAAATCCTTTTTAGGCACCAACCCGACAAACACAAAATCTTTGGTCAGAGTTAGATCCAAGCTGCGAGATTGCGAACTCGATAAACTAGACCAAATAAGGGAGGACTCGCCTTAAATTGACAACTGCAGCCTCCTCGGTTTGACTTGGGTATGAGCCCGAGCTTAAGACTTACCACACAAATAATACCTATCAAATGCACAGTCAAAAAGGAGAGCCAAAAATATGAATCATAAGTTTATTGCAAAAGTACAGGTAACACTGATACAAGGTTACAAAATCCATAAGGAACAAGAAATCAGATAACTAGGCCCCCGGGGCATACCTAATCATGGGAACAATGCAGATTTCATGACAAGATATATCCTCATTATCTTTGCACAAGCACACCACCGAGAACATTGTAAGAAACGTTGGCCCCATTAGTACAAAAGAGGATTCTAGGATTCAACGCAGAATTTTTCTCCACCGCATTTTGAAGGCCTCTTCACCAACAACCAAGACTTATCGAGTAGTCTTTGCCGAGAAATTTGCCATTGTCGCCTCTCTCTCTCTCCTTCATGACCATGTCTCTCTCCTCAACAAGCTTGGTCGTTCTCTCCTCTAGCTCGACAATCTTAGCCTGAAGGGTCCCACCCAGGGAAGTTGCCGTAACGACCTAATCAAAATTATTCTCTGCCTCCTGTAAAAACTGAGTGGGCTAGAAGACTTGTTCAACGACAGTTTCACTTCTGCTTCCTTCCAAGTAATAACCTCCCTCCTCTACGACTACACAACAAGGTGGAAAGCCCTCATCACGTTCCTTCGGCATTTGTAACCTATCTGCCAAAAACAAAGATGGGATTTTCAAAAATATGAGCATGAGCAAGAATACATTTAACCAATCAAAAGTCCCACAGGATCACCTTCACCACGGATCAGTCGACCTCCAAATGTTTGGTACCAAAGTCAAGAATGCGACGAGGCGATGTTAAAGGAGGATTACCGCGTTACGCGAAGGTCCTCCGGGCCAATGTCGTCAAATCCAGGGATGTCATGTTCAGCGGGATCTTCCTCACGATCCTCATCCTACCGCAACCTCAAGCACAGTCTCTTCTCCACCAAAACTTCAAGGCTGCGCTTCTAGGCTGACCCCCAAATCCAGACGGATATCCCTTCTGTCCAATCACCACAACGGGGGGAGCAGGAGTGGAAGGTTATTTCCAGCAAACAAATCATCTCTTGCCTAGTCTAGTTGAACCAAGATCCATCGACGAGATCATATAGTACTGGAGTCAACCAAATCCCATTGACCATATCTGATCATCGGACCATCATTAAGTTGAAAGTTTTATTAAAAGAGAGACTAAATATAAGAAAATGCAAGGAATAAAGTGGGGAGGAGTTTTGCACATTGTTTGTGAGTTGACTCTCTTGTGGTTGTGCTTTAGAGTAAAATGAGTTTTTCTCCTCATGATCGTTTTTTTCCACCAAACCGCAAAAAATGGATCTTTATCAGATCTATTCGTTTCTTTTACGGTCACCGCACAGTTTTTTTTCACCAACCGAACCAAACCAAATTCGAATACTCGAGATATGATATCCATCGACCCTAACAATTTCGACATTTGACAGTTGAGCTATATAAAAAAAGGAAAAACTAATATCCAAAACAATAAAATTAATTAAATTTCATTCATGATTATTATGTAAATCAAACAACATAAAATTAAAAAGACACAATTATAGACTATTAAATCACTTTCTCTCTCTTCAACATGACACATCATTGATTCCACCACTCTCTCCATTCTCATTTCCCAGACCTCCGCTACCGTCATCGGCGTCACCGTAACCCCATCTCCATCATCAAATTGCAGGACTGTTGCGAAGAGAAGATGAAGATGGCTTTGCAAGAACGTGAACTTCACTCGTGGCTTATGGCTATGGATATCTCACCTCACCGGCAACCAGATTGATGATCAGGAAGATGAATCAGATCTGATCTGATCTCCCGAAGGTTCGCATCAAAATCTTGAAAAAATGCATATCGTTTCATTAATTTTCACTTTCGAGTCAATCATGACAAAATCGCTGATTCCGATTTTACCGCGATCAACTAATTATTACTATTCTCTAATTTTCAATTTCAACTCAATCACCAAAAATCTGCAATCTAATAATTAATCGCTAATTTCAATTTCAAGTCAATCACTAAAAATCTGTGAATCCGTTTTTAGTGCAATCAACTAATTATTACTCTCTAGAGACAAATCCCTTTTTATATCACTCACTCTCTCTTCAAATTCTCATTATTTCTTGCCGCTAGAGTAAAGAAACCCTTCAGACAGACACACATTTTTTTGTTGACAATTCAGATAGACACAATGGTTAGTGTTTTTACTTCTCAAAACTAAGAAAAAATTGTCGATCATCTTGTTTTCGTTTTGGTTTTTTCTTTCTTTGTTGCCTGTAGAGTCAAATTTTATGTATGGAAGTCAAACATTTATGTTTGTGAATTTGTTAGGAATGTTTGGAATCTTTCTCTTTGTGGTTTTTCTTTTGTAAACCTGTTTTGTTTTGATTAAAGTTTGTTTTTTTTTTAATTTTAAAAATTGGGGTTTTAGATACAGGCTGAATATGAAATTTGAATTAGGATAAATAACGCATGAATGATCTAGTGGGTTAGCATTTAGCGAAAATGTTTCTTTTTTTGCAGACAGAGTGACAGACACAATATTTTTTTTGACAATTCAGACAGACACAACGATGGTTATTGTTTTTCTTTCTCAAAACTTAAAAAAAAAATATTGTCGACCATCTTGTTTTTGTTTTTTCTTTCTTCTTTGCATGTATGGAAGTCCAGCTTTTATGTTTGTGAATTTGTTCGGAATGTTGGGGGTCTTTGTGGTTTTTCTTTTGTAAACCTGCTTTGTTTTGATTAAATTTTGTTTTTTTATTAAAAATATTGGGGTTTTAGAAACAGGTTGAATATGAATTCTGTTTAGGGTAAATAACGCATGAATGAACAGGTTGAATATAGTAAGGATATTGTTTTGTATGTATTTGTGAAATTAGCATTGTACTTAGTGTTTTTTGTGTAATCTGTAACTGTCAACAGATATTGTCAAATTGTAGATTTTGAATATGTACTGTGTAGATTTTTATCTTTGCATCGCACATAGTCATTTTTGTGAAATTAGCATTGCACATAGTCATTTTTGTGTAATCTGTAACTGTCAACAAATATTGACAAAATTGTAGATTTTGAACATGTCCGTGTAACAGGTTTACTTTATCTTTGTTCTGTGAAGTTCTGTTGAAATATCAATGATTTGTCTAAAGTAAGATGTGTGTTGGATTACTGAGAGGTTGGCGTATCTTGTTTGGACTATGGAAGGAAGTGAAATGGTGTCTAGTCTGAGAAATAATGGGCTAATATCATATCTTGGAATGAGATGGTAGTTATATTTGGGTTAAGCTTAGGTTAGGACTAGTGCATTTTCTTATGGGGTTAGCTGAGTTAGAATTGAATCACTTATCACAGTCATTGATTTATGTGTGGTAGGCTAAGAACATAGATAGTGTTGGATAATAAACATAGATAAGTCCTGACAAAATGTTCTCTATCTAGATGGCAATAGTGAAAGGATGCCACTTCCTCTGTGAGAAAAAGTAATTGTTTCTAGAACTAATGGAAGCTATGATGTATTATCTCTTTCATAAATTCCTATTCATAATACATAAATGACCATGCTTAGTAGTAAATGTCAAATGTCAGTTTTGTGTTGGGACTTACAGTGATAGTGATCATGTTACACCTGCTCGATATCAAACTTGTGGGGGGCACTCTCTGGCCTCCACAAGGGTATTTTATTTGCCACTTGGCAATGAAAAAAGAATACACAGATGCCTCTAGCACCTCTGCTGAATCTATCAGCTGATTACTAAACCTATGGAGTTGAAAAGTGATCCTCAACCCTTGTCATACCCTCCCTTATATACTAGGAGAGAAGAGCATAGGTTTCACACAATAACTACTCCTCTAACTAACTAACTATTACCTAATAACAGAATAACAAACTAACTAACAGCTATGATAGAAAATAACAGATATAACAGAACAATTAAACAAAGGGACAGACATTATTAATTCTTCTTCTTTCTAGTGTAGACTTGCAAGGGCCTAACAGATCATATTCCAACTTTTTATATTAAAGATGAATTCTTTTCAAAACCGGGAATAGGTTGGCAGTTCAATCTGGTTTGAGTGGTTTAATCTGTTTCTGAGTTGTAAAACTATTCAAATGGTTCAGTGTTTTAACCTTATTTCAAGATGTTTTTGTTCAACTTCTGAGACTAGCTTGTTTAGTCTTGTATTCAAAACAATGAAGTCCTAAGAATGATTCTGTACTTCCATAATTGGCGCCATCTTTTGTATATTTGTTTTTTGATTAACCTATTGTATTTAGTGTGTGGAAATGATGAAATGTGAACTCAGCTTGATATAGTTTTGAAGTGGAGAATTAGCAGAAATATGAATACGGGAATTACATGTCAACTTTTCAAGTCTAATGTATTAATTGAAATGTTCACCTCAGTAAATTTTATTTCAATAATAGTATTGATATGTGCTACTGACTGGAGTTCTAGTATAGGACTGTGAGTGTATACTGATATGTATAAATTGAAGTGTTCTCACACATATGTGCTTGTTTTGTGTGCTATTATAGATTCTTATTGTGACAGAAAATTAGAAATGTTGTGTTGTGGGCTATTATTGTTCAATTGTGTGTTTGGTGGTTGGGGCTTTCTGATTTTCAGTAGAACTGATTTGTGAATATTCAAATTAATGTGATTGGAATATTTTTGCACCGTATAAATTGAAGTGTTCTCATTTTCTAACTTTTTAGATTTCAAATGTGAACGTGGATAACACTGGTGAAAAGGATTGTCATTTTGAGGTGGAAATTGTGAGTCATGAAGCTCGTATTTTCAAGAAGAAGAATGTTCCAACTAAAGGGCCTGAAAGGAAACCATTGGACAATGTTGGTGCAAAGGTTTGTGGTGTGAAGCATAAGATTGGAGAAGCTGAAGTCGCAGAAGCTAAATACATGAAGATGACTAATGGGATAAGTAAGCCGATGAAATCATCAAAACCGGAAGTGAATGATTTGTCAATTTCAGTCCAAGAACCTGAATTAACACCATCTTCAAGTCTTGTATCTTCTCTTATAATAGCACCAATCCTTGTTGCAGGATCTAGTGAGTTTCAACTATCTAAAGGAGAAGAACTTCATGAGATTCAAAACCCTACTGTGGAAAAGAATGATCAGAATCAATCTGCCCCAATGAAGTGGCAAGCCCCAGTAGTTTCAAATGTTATTGCCACTGACTTGGGGATAACTCAGGTGTTTTTTATTTTCTGATTTGTTGTTTCTTTTTAAAATATGTGTTGCGTGTTATATATCTTTTGTGCCATTGCATTAAAACTTTATCTACTTGTTTTAGGTTTCTGTTTGTCTTAAGTGTGGCGATGAAGGCTTTTTGGAGACGTTGGTATATTGCAACAACTGTCAGATTTATGCATTGCATAGGTACTTGTTACTTACTCATTCTGTCTAGTTGCATGTTTTTTAGCAATTTTTAATCATCATATATGACTCCATAAAATATTTGAATGATACACATTGCATCAATGTCCTGAACTTTGTGTCACGTCTACATGTTTTGTTGTCTTCATTATCCTAATATGTTATATAAAACAGAAATATTATTGTTTTCAGTAAAAGTGGTAAAATGTTAGGAACCGAACCGCAACGAAAATAGTAACAGAGAAAATAGTAGATTGTTGCTAGTAATAGAGATGCATAGAGAGACTATGATTTAGTATAGACTGAATGAAATGAAGGCTAACTCCTTACAAGATGGTGATGATCAAATAAAACAGAAAAAGATCCAACTCAATTGTATTAAAACGATGAACTTCTTTTTCAGCATCAGAAGCATAGTGATAGTGATTATAGTATGGTATTGTATTGTATTTTTTTCCTAAGCATTTTCCTTAAACACAAAGCTGTGTCATTTTATAAAGTTGTAGTTTCACATTCTTGAATGCATTTTGGCCTTGTGCTCCCCATCTCTCCCTTTTCAGGTATTGTTTGGACGGGCCCGTGGTTTTTACTCGCGATGTTACATGGTTTTGTGAGGATTGTGAAGAAAGTAGCTCTTGTGACTCAAACTATTGATATATGTATGCAGCAGCAGCAGCAGCAGCAGCAGCAGCAGCAGCAGCAGCAGCAGCAGCCCCACTTTTCTTTTGAAGTTTGTTCTTTTTTGACTAACCTTGAAGTTTGTTCTTAACAAGGATTTAATTTTGATTAATTTTGCAGGGGTATTTTGTGAAAGTAGTTTTTGCATATAATCCTTTTTCCTACCTTAATTGTCAGTGACACCGATATTACTATTGTAAATATTGATCTTACTTGCATCATTACAATTTAGCAGTTGCTTAATTTGCATGAAAAATATTTGGTTTTTTAAATCATACATAAATTTGTACCAAAAAATAATCATAAATAAACCGATTTTTCACGTTATCTTCAATTTGTACCTGCATATTTTGAACAATTCTCAGTTTTTAAATTCTATAAAATTCATAATGCTCACGTTAGGCCTATTTTGCAGATGTGCCAATATTTAGCCCATTATTAGGTGTTAATTCTCTGGGGCATACCTATGGTTTCATAAACATTTTTTTAAAACTTTGTTGTTAAATAAACTATATTAAGTTTCATTTTAATCCCCATAATAGTCAATAGTTAAAACAAATCAATAATAACAATTAGTATAATTTTGTAAAATTTGAGTAGATTCTCCTCTGATATTTGAACTTTAAATAATTTAAACATGCCAAACAATTTCAAGAACAAGCTGGCTTACATATAGGGGGTGTGCATGGTATATAAACCATACCATTTTCAAATCTCCACTTTCAAATCTAGTTTGGTGAACTGCTTTTCCAAAAATGGTTCACATTTACAAACTAGTTTGGAACTGGTTCGAAACAAGTTTGACACCACCTAAACTAACTATCTGGTTTAGTCTTTGATTTATTTGTAGTCATTGAATTGGATTTTTCGCCACCGAATGGATTCACTACTAAAACTGAAGATCTTCTCTTGAAGCGGCACATCAACGTTGGATGTCGTCGCCGGACCTTCTCAGGTAACCAGAGAACAACGTTAGAGGGATACACTTACAGCAGAAATCAGTGATATAGCAGAGGCGCTTGTTGCAGACAAATATGCGGGATATGTTTCCTTATTTCCATGGATTCAGATCCTAAGCTGCAGCAGCATTGTGTTGCAACATCATGGTGTTGTGTCAGCGAGGACAGTTCGATCTAGAAAGAGCAGTGTGCTCTCTCCTGATCGGACGATCCTCATCGTCGCAACACCATGTTGTCGCAGCAAAGGATCCACATCCATTCCCCCACAAAATAAGTTTTCATACTTGAAGATTTTTTTATTATAAAATTATTTGGCCTCCTATAAATACAGGTAATAAGATAATTTCTTTAAGAGAAAAATGTAAAAATCTCTAAAAAAAAAGAAGACAAATTCAAAATAAATTGATACCATTTTACATCTTTATCCTTCTGGTTCTATTACTTTTCTAACATGATCTCAAAGATAATATCACGTTATTCAATGGTCAGATTGATAAATCTCATTTTCTATTTGAAGTTATTAATTGATGTAAGTCACTAACTTTGACATCTGGTGTCAATATATCCTAACTCATATATATATATATATATATATATATATATATATATATATATATAGGGTGCATATCTAGTGAGAAATGGATTTCTTGTGTGAGAGTGAGAGGTGTCTTTATTAGCCGTAGCCGTTGGATCAAATTCAATGGATGGGATTGAAACGACAAGTCCTCATCCTTAATAGCAAAATTAAATAATCTGCAATGACAATCATACGATTTTACTTGTTCTTCAATACTAGGGAAAATCCCAAGTCCCACATTGACTAGTGATAAGGTCTCTAGAGGGTTTATAATGAAGAGGCAACTCTCACCTTACAAGCCGGTTTTGTGGTTGAGTTAGGCCCAAACCACATTCTAAGATGGTATCAGAGCCTATCCTAAATCTATCGGGCCACCTACCATTAAAAAAAACACGCTACAAGCCCAAAAATAAAAATAAAAAGGTGCTGCGCGTGAGGGGGTGTATTAGGGAAAATCCTAAGTCCCACATTGACTAGTGATAAGGTCTCTAGAGGGTTTATAATGAAGAGGCAACTCTCACCTTACAAACCGGTTTTGTGGGGTTGAGTTAGGCCTAAAACCACATTCTAAGACTCAACAAGTCAAATACAAGTTGATTTACAGGATTAAGATGAATAAATTTTTATTGGAGTTAAAAGTTAGAATAATAAAGTGAGATTAGAACCCCCAACTAAGAATGTAAGCCCTGTTTGTGGAAGAAGCGGAGTGTTTTAATTGGGAAGACTACCAACTCTAGGTTCCGTTGGATCTCAATCTAGAATGTGTTAATAACGGTGGAATTCATGATCACAATTGCTAGAACTGAGATGAAAAACCAATCAGTTAATCAGGTCAAGAAGATGGACCTGCACTTCACTCTGTATTAGTCTGCAATTGAATGACTCTGTTTACAATGGTATTGACCACTTTATATACATGTTGAAGGTCAATCCTAACTGAACTAAAACAATATCTAACTAACTAACGGTCCCTAACTAATTACAGTTTAACTCAACTGCTCTAGTAACTAATTACAAACAGTAAAAACAGAAAATGAGAATGATAAAGTTACAAAGGAGTATAAGAGAGTAAAACTAATAACTTAATACTCCCCCTCAAGTTGGAAGGAAGATGTTCTTCATTCCTAACTTGCATACCAATTGTGAAAACTGTTTTCTGGGCAAGGCTTTTGTTAAAATGTCTGTTATTTGCTTCTGAGTTTAAACATGTATCAATTTCAAAAACCCAGTGTCAACATGCTCGCGTATGAAGTGACAATCAATGTCAATATCCTTCGATCTTTCATGAGTTGTGGGGTTCCCAGTGTCGAGGCCGAAGCCTTACATCGTCCTTAAATATGCACATGTATGCATGTGACTTCATGAACAACCACAAATTATAATTTTCCTAACATCATCGTCACTTTGGCTTTACGGCCGTCATCAATAACATCATCATTTTAAATTGGTCAATAGACCCATCGTCATTTAATATCATTGGCAACATAAAATCTGTGCCATCATCAGCCCACAACACCAAAACAAAGACACTGCAGACACAACAAGCAGCAAAGACTAGGCGCCAAAAATAGTTAAAGCGGCGCCAGTGGTGGCAACACCACACACAGGCGCTAAAACAAGAAATCGGCGCCCGGTGGCAACACAAACGACCACACTGACGCCAAAAAAAGAGAAACTAGCGCCTGTGGCAAGACACGACACACAGCACCAAATCGACAACACTGGCGCCTAAACGCAAACACAAGCACTCTAGACACAAACTAAGACACTGGCCGAGACACGGTCTCGGACTCAGCAAGCACACACAGCGCCTGGCAGGCATAAACCGGCGCCCAAAGACAAACTCCAGCAACAACATGGGCGCACCAGGGCAACCATTTGGCGCCCTGTGCAGCACCACTCACACACCCACAGCCACGAGCACACACTAGGCGCCCTGGGGCAGCCACATTGGCGCCCCCACACACGCACACCCACACCCACCGCCACAACAACTTGGCGCCTCACTAGGCGCCCTGGGCAGCCACATTTGGCGCCCAACACATCAACACACACACAGCACATGGCGCTCACTGGCGCCGCGGCAGCCACACATTGGCGCCCAAAGACACAACGCGCACACCAAAGACTTGCCTGGCGCATGGGCGGCCACATTCGCGCGCGCGCACTCTAGACACCAGCACACACACAGGCGCATGGGCAGCACATTCTGGCGCCCAACACCTAGACACGGCACACACACACACAGCAACATGGCGCCTCACTAGGCGCCCTTGCCTAGACACCAGGCGCACACAGGCGCCATTTTGGGCAGCCATTGGCGCCCAAGGCAGCAACAACACACACAACACATGCTGGGGCGCCATTCTCCCTAGCATTTGGCGCCCTATAATGCCTAGGGTTCCCTTAATCAATTTTCCCCAAATTCCCTAATACTCAATCATCAACAACATTCTCAAAAACAATTCATAATCATTCTAACACCCTCATATGCGTGTCTTAACAAACAATTCACATGCAATTCATTTCCTACACACTTCTCATAATTCACATAAAGAGCATAATTTGATCACACATACAATCATGCATCAAAAACAACCATCACATCAAATAGAGATCAATTTGAATCCTACAATCTACATACATCTCATTATAGACCCCATTATAAGGTAAGACCCACCCTTACCTTAAGTTTTCCGAAGACGAAGTGATCTCTACGAAGCACCAAAGTAACCACAGCAACAAAGACTCCTTCTCTTTCTTCTTCTCTCTCTCACGATCGTACCCTTCTTCTCTCTCCCTTGGTGCGCCGATTTCTTCTTCTCTTCTCCCTTCTCCTTTCGTTTCTTTCTTTCTTTTTTCTCAATTGATGCGAAATGCATCAACCCTAGCGCCTAGGAGCCTAGGTCAATGGGCTTGGGCTCTTGGGCTATCCCTTACCACCCCGGAATTACCGACACCACTTCCTTCATTTTAAAATACAACAACATATTAATATTTTAATATACAATTTTAATGGAACACTTAAATAATTCAATTAAATAGTTAATTAAATTATTTGGGGTGTTACAAAGACCCCCAATCTGCATCTACATATGCAGTAAGCTTGAGATTTTAAGCTGCTGGAAAGAGTATTCCTAGTCCTGCAGTGGTCTTAAGATCTTTGCAAAAGGTGATGTCTTGACTTGAAGATGAGGACTTCTTGGTGTGGCCATAAATTGACTCAATTTATTGACAGTGAAGGTTATATCTGGCCGGGAAATTGTAAGGTAGATTAGCCTACCAATCAATCTTCTATATTGAGATTCATCAGCTAAAACATCACCATTAGTATTGTTCAATTGTAAATTATCATCCATAGGCACATGGACTGGTTTGCAGGAAGTAAAACCAGTGTCCATGAGTAATTGAAGTGTGTATTTACATTGGCACAAGTGGATTCCTTGCTTAGAGCGTGCAATTTCAAGTCCAAGAAAGTACCTCAAGTCACCAATAACCTTGAGCTTGAAATGAGTTTGGAGGAGAGACTGTACTTCAGAAATAAGAAGACCATTTGGTCCAGCCACAATGATATCATCCACGTATACTAAAAGAGCAATGAAGGTAGGACCAGAACCTTTGGTGAAGAGTTAGTGGTCTGCAGGGCTCTTTTGAAACCAAGTTGAGTGATTGTAGAGCTGAACTTGTGAAACCAATATTGTCCGGATGCTTGTCTAAGGCCATAAAGGGACTTGTTTAATCTACAAACTTTGTTCTCCCCCTGTTTTGGATAACCTAGAGGTAGTTTCATATAAACCTCTTCATCCAACTCACCATTTAAGAACACATTGTTTATGTCAAGTTGTAACATTTTCCAGTTGAATTGAGATGCAATGGTGAGGAGGATTCTGACTGAAGTGAGTTTAGCAATTGGAAAGAAGGTATCTAGGAAATCTATCCCAGCTTGTTGGGTGAATCCCTGAGCCACAAGCCCAACCTTGCATTTGTCTAGAGAGCCATCAGGGTTGTATTTGACTCTATAGATCCATTTGCAGCCAATGGGTCTTTTGTCATGAGGTAAGGAAACAATGCTCCAAGTGTTATTTGCTTCAAGAGCTTTGCCAAGTGGGGTCCTTAATAGCTTGAGAATAATGTTGAGGTTCAAATATAGAAGAGACATTGAGGATAAAATTTTTGTAAGGAGAATACAAGTTGTTGTAAGTAAGATAAGATTGAATTGGGTAGGCAACAGTGCTACAATCATACTCTTGCAAGTGGGAGGGAGGGTTGTGAGGTCTAGAAGAACGTGTAGGTGCTGGTTCAGTTTCATGAGGAGGCTCAGTAGGTGTTTCTGGATTAGCTGTAGTATCCTGGGTATTATCAAGAGGTGAATCTGGAGATGTTTCTAGGATAGGTAGTGTAATGACAGGGGTAGTTGAGGGTTCATTTGGAGGCTCAGTAGGTATATCAGTGACTTCTGGGAGTAAGGATTCATGGAATAATGTTTGGGAGGGTGAGGTAGTTTTTGTTTTGTGATAGGGTAGTACATTTTCACAGAAAACTACATCACGTGAAATGATAAACTTGTTGGTGGTGGGGTTTAAGAGTTTGTATCCCTTGACTCCAATAGGATAACCCATGAAGATGCAAGGGGCTGATCTAGGTGAGAATTTGTGTCTTTTGGAAGGTATAGTGGAGGCAAAGGCAAGACAACCAAAAACACGTAACAAGCTATAGTCTGGCTCAACTTTGAAGAGGGGCTCAAAAGGAGAAATACCATGTAAGGATGGTGAAGGTAGTCAGTTGATCAAATGAGTTGCAATAGAAATACATTCACCCCGGTATTGGATAGGTACTTTTGATTCAAAGTAAAGAGATCAGGCAACATTTAGAAGGTGTTGGTGTTTCCTCTCAACTACGGAGTTTTGTTGAGGTCTATAAGGGCATGACAGTTGGTGTAAAGTGCCTTGAGATTGAAGGAATTGATGGAGAGAAAGCTCTTTGGCATTATCTGTTCTTATTGCTTTGATTGGTTTGTCAAATTGAGTTTTGACAAAGGAAAAGAAATGTTGGATGAGGGTAGGAGCTTCTGATTTATTTCTCATAAGGTGCACCCAAGGAAACCTTGTACAATCATCAACAATGGTTAAAAAATAAAGCTTTTCATCATGTGTAGGTGTGTGAAAAGGCCCCCAAACATCACAATGGATAAGATCAAATGGAAAAAGACAATGATTATTATGGTGGAATTCATGATCACAATTGCTAGAACTGAAATGAAAAACAATATCTAACTGAAGGTCAATCCTAACTGAACTAAAACAATGGTATTGACCACTTTATATACATGTTGAAGGTCAATCCTAACTGAACTAAAACAATATCTAACTAACGATCCCTAACTAATTACAGTTTAACCCAACTGCTCTAGTAACTAATTACAAACAGTAAAAACAGAAAATGAGAATGATAAAGTTACAAAGGAGTATAAAAGAGTAAAACTAATAACTTAATAGAATGTACAGAGCTTATCTAAAAAAAATCCTAGAATGTACAAATAATTCCTTAAACTTAACCATTGAAGCAGCGACAGTTTAAGTATCTCCCACCCACCACCATGGACGAGGCCACAAGCTCTACCCAGAGCTGGCAAAATGGGCTACCCGACTCGCATCGGGCCAGCCCATATCGGGCTCGGGGTTTTACAGACTGGGCTAAAAAGTCTGGGATAAAATTTGGGCTCATCATTTACGGCCCAAACCGACTCTATGCGGGCCACGGGCTTTTCGGGCTAGCCAACATTTTATGCAATATTAATTAAAAAAAACTTCTTTAGAAGATAAAATAAAAAATGCTCATGTGTTTTTTATCATGTGTTTTTTCTAGAAGGTGACGACAATGTTTTAAATGATATTAAACAGGTTTTATGGAAGGTGGGGGCAATGTTTTAAAATATATTATAGACAAAGCTTAAGTGACACAAATAACACATATTGGAGATACAAATTATTACATTGCATAAACCGTAGAGTGATGTATTTTGCGGTGATGTACTTTGGGGGATGTTTAACATTGACTTTGGGAGAAGCTATGAAAAGTACTTGAAATGAAATCTTTGAGATTTGAAACTTGTGCATGTATATAAATTAATAACTTGTGGTCTATCTTTATTCAATTTTACCCCTGTTTCTTAATTGAATTAAAATCTATCTAATTAAAAATTGTTTGCCTCTATTGTGATCCAATAGCTTTAGTTATAATACATAGGTTACTTGTAACATTTTTTGTCTATAAGAATTGAATATAAATTCAAATCAACAGGGAAGCTCAACACAATAAGTCACAATTTACCATAATAAGTCATAATATTCATAAGTTAAAATCATACAACCCAATAAGTTATAAACAACATAACTAAAAACCCAAATAAAGATAGAAGTTCAGAAAGATGAGTAATAAGTGCATATCGACATATTACAAAGATAGACTAATACCCAAACCTATGCTTATCTTTCTTTCTTACGACCTTCACAGTAATCAAGATTGGATAGCTCTCAATCTCCCATTTAAGGACATTGTTAAGAGTCCCACATCGTATGTGATATGGCCTAAAAAAGAGTTTATAAGTGGGGGCAATCATCACCTTACAAGCCGATTTTGTGGGGTTGCGTTAGGCACAAAACCACATTCTAAGATGGTATCAGAGCCTATCCACAATCCGTTGGGCCACCTGTTGTCGGATCATTCTCCAGATGTCTATTCCTGGGATCCGGGTTATTCTCCAGATGTCTATTCCTGGGCCACTCGTCACGCTCCAGATGTCTATTCCTGGGCGTGAGGGGGGTGTTAAGAGTCCCACATCGGATGTGATATGACCTAAAAAAGAGTTTATAAGAGTCCCACCTTTTTTTATAGTGATTAAATGGTTTGATTTTATTTAGACATAAAAATGTATTGATGTTATTACTTTTAATATAGATTAAATGGTGTGATTAAATGGTTTGATTAAATGGCTCTATCTTTAATATATATTAAAGTTGTAGAAAAAAGAGTGGGTAAAAATTCTTGCAAAAAGGAAAAAACGAACAAAAAACAAATGGTTTAAACTAAGAAAGAATGGGTTGAAATATTAATAGGTTTCCGAAGAGACAAAAGATGTTCTCTCTTGGAATCAGAGGAAGACATTGGAAGCAAATTTGAGGTGATTGATTTTGAAGAATAGGAGGAATTTTAAATGAATCAAAGCAAAGTGGAGGAACAGATTACTTTATAGTGGAAGGCACCGATTGGAAAGCAAAGGCCATAAAAATAACTGAAACTTCCAAAATGTTTAATTAATATTCACGAATAGCTAGGCACCTATATGAAATATACTTTATTTGGCCTGGATCGTCTCAAGTCAAAGAGAGGTGCTGTCACTCTTGTCACCTTATTCCTCTCCATTGGATCTATATATATCACATTCATTCTCAACTTTTAAATTATTTTGTTTTAAAAAAGTTAAAAAATGAAGGAAGAAACAGATAGAAAGGGTGATAGTAGAGGATTCATTTCCCTTTATTTGATGTAGGATCGATATGATGCCAACATACTTAAGTTACCTTAGCAAAAGAACCTGTTTTCATGAAGAATATATATTTAAAACTATAGATCACCAACTCCATTTCAAAGTTTAATCTTTAGATATAAGTAGACCACAAAAAATAATAAGTCATAATTACTACAATAGAATTACAAAACCAATTATTAGATACATTAAAATTAAAAATTTAGTAACTCCTAATAGAGTAATAGTGTAATAAGACTGACCTTGTGTAACTAGAGTTAGTATATGGTCAAGCTATGTAACTAGAGTTAGTGTAATCAGTTGAATCTCAACAGAATCTTTTAAGCATCAGTTAGTCTAGAACTATTGTATAAATACTTCTGTAACAGAATCACTGTGCAATGAATCATTTCTGCAATTTTCATTTCTCTCTCTTCACCTTTACTCTTCAGCATGGTATCATTCGCTCTCACCGGTCCTTGACCTAAATTTACCGCCGCAGAAATCATCATTCAACCACTGCAATGGCGACTGAACCACCATCGCAAGACAGTGCCGGCAATAGTGTCGGCAATAGCAATGGCGTCGCTTCGGTGTTTCAAGCCGCAATCGGTTCATCTTCCTCATCGCACTTTGCCACCGGTCCGAAGCTGTCAATAAAACTTGATGATAAGAACTTTTTACTCTGGAATCAACAAGTAGAAGGTGTTGTCAAGATGCACAAGCTTCACCGTCTTCTTGTGAATCCATTGATTCCGGCAAAGTACGCATCGGAAGCAGATCGTATTGCAGACATTCCCACCGACGAGTTTGAGAAATGGTTAGTACAAGACCAGACTCTGTTTACTTGGCTGCTTTCAACTCTTTCCGAGTCTGTGTTACCTCGAGTGTTAAGCTGTCATCATTCGTGGCAAGTATGGGAGAAACTTCAACAACATTACTTCACTCACCTTAAGGCGAAAGTGCGTCAATTGAGGAACGAGTTGAAGAACACGAAGAAGGGATCCAAATCGGTCACGGAGTTCCTCACCAAAGTTCACTCAATTGCTGACTCCTTAACGGCCACTGGAGAATCTATCTCTGACACCTACCTCACTGATGTGGTTCTTGATGGACTCCCGGAGGAATTCAATCCGTTCATCATGCAGATCTATGGTAATCCTACTCCTCCGTCGCTTAGTGAAATTGAATCGTTACTCTTAGTTCAAGAATTGCAACTTGAGAAGTATCGGCAAGAACTTGTTGTGTCTACCGCCACGGCGAATGTTGCTCGTGTTTCCGGCACCACTGACTATGGTTCACCTTCTAACAATACTGGTAATCATGGAAATCGTGGTTTTGGTCGTGGACGGGGCCGTCAAGGCCGCAATCAAGGCAATTGTGGTCGTGGCAAAGCACGCTCCACCGGTAATCGCCCTACATGTCAGCTCTGTGGACGATATGGACATGCCGTGCTTGATTGTTGGTTCCGTTTTGATAAGATGTACGTACCTCCACCGTCGGTGACACAACCACCGGCCCCTGCTGCACAAGCACCAATGACTCATCCACAGATGCTACCACTTCGGCCACACCTCAAGTCAACCTCGCAGAGGCAATGACCTTGGATGCCACAGGTAACTTCTCTTCCTCTAATAGTGATGATGATGAAAATTGGGCAGGGGACACTGGTGCTTCGCATCATGTCACTGCTGAACCTGATAATTTACATCATAGTAACCCTTACAATGGTAATTCTCAAGTAACAATGGGGAATGGCCAAGGTGCTGCTATAAAAGCCATTGGCTCATCTAGTTTTGCCTCCCCAATCCACCCTCATGTTAACCTAATGCTCAATAACCTATTGCTTGTGCCTAAGATAAAAAGAAACCTGTTATCTGTTTCCAAATTTGCCAAGGATAATAATGTCTCATTTAAGTTCAATGACACTCATTGCCTTTATTTTACTGTATTCTTTTATGCTTCTGCGCCTTTAGATAGTCCAATCCACACGTCCCTCTCACCCCTATCCTAACACTCTTTGAAGGAGTTAGGAAATCCATAGTCGAGGAAGAGAGTTCCTTCCTCGACACAATCGCTGAAGAACAGAGGAACTCGTAGTTGTTTCAAACCTCCGCCGATCTCATGGCTAGGAACAAAGTGTTTGACAACAACATATATATATATATATATATATATATATATATATATATATATATATATATATATATTTGTCGTATAGTAAAAAATTAGATTTTTCATTTTTTTCTTCTAAAACTTTTCCTATTACAATGTGGTATATGTTGAGTTTTTAACGTGCATTAATACACCTAAGACTTTAGTAATGGAGCCATCTATTTCTTTTGAGAATAAAAAAGATTTCTTGTAGCGGAGTTGTTGGGCATTTTGGAGGGTCTTTTGCTGGGCCAGAGGTTGGAACTTAGTGGTGGTGCAAGTGGACTCCCGTGTTTCTTCTTGAGGTTATTCTTTGGAGAGGTGCGAGTCGCTTGGCTGGTAGTGTTTTGGTGCGAGAAATTCGAAAGTTGATTGCGTTGAGCTGGGTGGTGAAATTCGAGCATTTACTGTGAAGTGAATCGTTGATTGTATGAGGGTGTCCCAGCTTTAATCAATATCTCTATAATAAGATTAACTGCTAGCAAATTGTCTATATTAGACATCTTACAAAATCGCCATTTTTCCATTTTTAGGGGTATTTTCGTAAAAGACTCGCTAAATGCCAAAAAACTGCTGCCAAAAAGCTGATCAAATTACTGCCAAAAAGCTGATCAAATTACTGCCAAAAAGCTGCCAGAAAAACAAAGTGCTGCTAAAAGCACACTTGCACAGAAAAGCTGTCAAAAAACAGACTACGCCTGAAAAGACTGCTGCCAAAAATTTGATCGAACTGCTGCCAAAACAACAAAGTGGTGCGAAAAGCACACTAGCGCAAAAAAGCTTCCAAAAAGCAGACTGCGCCAGAAAAGCGAATGGGGAACAAAATCTGATGTGGGCCCGCCTGAAAAGAGAAAGACCTAATTTTTTTGGTATAAACTCTCCCTCAAAAGATTTAACACTGTTGCATGCTCAAGTGCTCCTGGGTAAATAAAATAAACCTATAATATTTTATTCATCTTCTTTTGGACTTTTAATGTATACATATTTCTAGGTGTATTTAATGTTAGGTGCACTTTTGGGAGTAAAATCTAATAATTAAATATTTTTGATTGGTTCATCTTCTATCACCCATTCAAAGACATGTGTGCAACTGAAGAGTATCAATTCATTTAAGGACCATTCCCGTGTAGTCCATTCATTTAAGGACCATTCAGTGTAATGCTATTAATATTAATGTGCGTTATTTATTTTCTTATTTCATTAAATTTCTTTAAAAAAACATAATTTGCCTAAAAAATTTCATGCATCCCCCTCTACCCGAATTTAAGCATATTTGGTTTTCCCTTTACCTATATAAAATGTAACTTTATCAGAAGTTTCATACAAAGCGTCATATCTATCCTAAGATAAAAAATATCTTCATTGTTTTGAGAAAACCTAATATTTTCTCAAATGGTTGGTGTCAACAATGACAATGAAGATGCAGATGAAGATGATCATATGAAGATCATAAATCTCATAATCAAATCAACGAAGTACGTAATTATGCCATCGCTCGATGAAGAGAAATAAAGGTTGGTCATTGTGTCTAACCATGGTCTTCACCCACAACAATTGTTTCGGTAAGTACCATTTTCGTTAGAATTAAACATCATAAGAATATATCCACGTGTGTATGAATGAAAATGACAATAAATTGAAATGTCTTTTACGTGCATCTCCCTCAAATCCCTAAGTTTGAAACCTTATCCTAACTTTTTCCCCCACTTTGTTGCTACCTTTTTTGTGTAGTGGGAAACATAGATGATGGTTGGAGGTGGTGCAATTTCGATGCAGAAGATTCGATCGTCTTCATTGTGGATGGGATCTGTATCACTAGGGGTTTCCACGGGTACAGGTCAACCCGTGAACCTGCTCATCAAATCAATCAAACTCGGATTTTAACCGAAACCAATTGAGTTCAGGTCCAACCCGAACCAACCCATTCAAACCCAAAGGTGTTTGATTAGGTTAATAGATTCAATATTTTGAAGCCGTGAACTCAACCCATTATGGCAAAAGGGATACAAGACGTGTTTCTTAGACTCAACTTAACTCACAGCTTGGATGTATAGGGATTGATCTCAAGATGTTTAGAACAATTGTATTTGCACTAGTTGTCATTCAAATGTTGTATATGGTAGTGTTTATTGGTATACACATTTCATAAGAGACTTACTCCCTCCGTATCACAATATAAGCAAATCTAACCGTATCACACATATTAAGAAAACTACTAACTAACATTTATTTTTGTAAAAAATTACCTAAACTACCCAAATTACCCTCATTAACTCAGTTATTAGTTTTCTTGATTACCCCAAAACCAACTCAGTTAATAAAACTTCTGCAGCTAACATTTAATGCGTATGTCTTCTTGTTCCATAGGTACTCCATCAGTTAATGAACTGTTGCATAGGTAAACTGTTTTTTTAAAATAAAAAGAAAGAAAAGAAGTGAGAAGGTTGTTGCTAATAACCTTTCAATTACCAAGCAATTTTTTGGCGCAAATTGAACTCGATCAAAAATTTTGTTAAAGAGTTTGGCGGCAGATAAAACCCTTTCAAAGGGATTGTTAAACTTCAAATTTTAGCCATCTTTTCTCTTATAAATAGAAAGATTAAACTTTCAATAACAAAAGAAGGAGCTTCTATTTCCATGTTCACTTTCATGTGGAGAAGAAGAATGATTCTTTGGATTTTTGTTTGTGTTGATCTAATGAAAGTTTGGAGTAGAGCTTTTGTACTAGTACACCAACTTAACAGCCACTTTCTCTTCATTATAGTTCTCAGTTTTTCAAGAAGACCTTTCACCTTTCAAGATAATCATTTATGACATGGAAACTTGACACATTTTCAGATTTTAATTAAAGTAAAATTAACTGAAGGACAATTTTGGAAAATCATCATTAAATAAGGTTCAAAAATGTATGATTTGCTTATATTGTGATACAAAAAAAATTCTTGACTTTTGCTTATAAAGTGATACGGAGGGAGTATATGGGTTTAGGTGATGTTAGAATTTTAGTTACTTATTCTTTAATATATCTCTAGTGATGTATGTCTCGAACTTTGGTCCTAAATCAATTCTGGACGACTTACATGTGATTTTAAATAAAAGGAGATTTGTTTTATAATATTTGAGCAACTACATCATTAGGATGAATTCTGGTGGTAATTTCCGAGAAATATAGCTCTGCAGTCAATATATAATACACTAATTTGATTCTGTAATGCTTCGTGTAATGTGAAAATTAAATTAAGAGAAAGACACAATTGTCATCAATTTTTTTATAATAAAATAAAGCATTGTTTTTTGGTACATAAAATAAAACATTTTATAATATTTATATTTATTTACAATAACTTACTAAAACCAATCAATTTAACCACTAATAATTGTTAAAATAATTAACCACGAATGATTCTAAAATAATTTTTTAATAATTTATTTAAAATGTTTAAATTAATATTAAATGATCTACCATTTAATATACTACAAGTACACAAACCAATTTAATTTAACCACTAGAAGATAATTTTTGGAGATTCATTCGGTCCTAAGTATAAAATAAATGTATGGTGTATTGCAAAAATGTTATGTTAACCTAGATTCATTTAGAGTCTTTTATGTTTTCAATTAGTTTTTTTTGTTACGTGTTATTGATATTGATGTAGAAGATCCACCTGGGCTGCAGATGACTAACTTACGCTGAGAAACCTGGCGGGCCACGTGTTTCCAACTTTATCGGTCCGTGTGGTTCTTCCCTCCCAGTAGAGTTTTTCCACACTCAAGATTTGAATTCAAGACCATGTGGTGGGATCTGAGTGCAGTTACCACTCGGAACCCTTATATATAGCGAGAATAAAACATTATATATATATATATATATATATATATATATATATATATATATATATGGTGACGACCTATGATACTAAGAAATTCATCAGTAATAGTTATTAAATTTTTCGGTGAACATTATACAACAATCCAATGGTTTATACATATTAGCCACAATTTAGTTTTTGCGTGGTGAGTGAGCGGGTAAATGAAAACACTGATTAGTACATGTTTGCAACAATATAGCTTTGGTGTGGTTACCGAATTTTTCATTGATGGAGAAATTACTATTATGCTCATTTAGCAACAATTTTTAAACTATAAGTCGGTTTTGATTTCTTTGGTTTAGTAATTGTTACATAAAGTATTGTTTAGTAATTGTTACTAAACTCGTAAAAACTTAATGTAATAAATGTTTTATTTGCTTTTGATTTTTTTTCTCATATAAAAAGAAGTAAATATAGTAAAAATTTGTACAAATTGGAACAGAGTCTATCTGAAAATAGGACTTTCTCAAGATAATTTAAAGCAAGAGAATTAGTATTTTTAAGAAGATTATTAGACATTGTCAAAAAACAATATTATTAGACTCCTATAAAAAAGTTAATATTATTAAACTAGACTATATAAAACTTTCTTTTCAAAATTACATAGTTAACGCAAACGAAACCTCACAATCTCAAGGTTTCAAAATTGTTAGATCTATGTATTTGTGAGTGAGACCTAAAAAGTGATTTTTCTCTTATAAAGTACTGGATCAGAGGGAGTATCAGTTACCGCATTAGATCCATATATGTGTGTGGTACTGTGACTAGGTTTTAGGTTTTAGGTCGTCAGGTTCTGATGCATAATAATGCAAAAGCTACAATTAGGAGCTTCAATTTGGATGCATGTTTAACAATTTCTAACGAGAAAACGAACAAAAACTCACTCTAATAATATCTCATAAATAGGCAGCCCAAAGGGTTTGACAATTTGGCACAAGCATATTACTCCATCTGTTCCATAATACATGTCGTTTTAAGGTAATATATATATATATATATATATATAATAAATTCGGTTGCTTTTGATAAAAGTATTTATCATTTTCTTAGAATACCCTTAACTATTTATTTTTTGGCTCTACATATTTTTTTCTGCTGATAAATAGTTAAAGTGACTATTGACAAAACAATAGTTATTGCGTTGGATTTTGAAAACAACAAGTAAAATGAAATAAAATAATTCTTTAACCTGATTATACCAAAAAAAAATTCCTCAAAAATTCAAACACCACATAGGGCTTGAACGAGCTGATTAGCCCAATGCCAAAGAATCATCAAAATGCATTAAAGCAACATTTGCTAATTAAATAGATTATTTTACGTTATTGTATATTTATCAGCTATACCAAATACAAGATTCGTTATCAGCTAGCTTATCTTATATATGTTATTTGCTAGTTCATCTGCTATTTGCTAGCTCACCTACTATTTGCTCATTCGCTATTTTTTTACCAAAAAGAGCCTTAATTAATGGATGTATTTAATGTCTCACAATTTTTCATATATGGAACAAAGTTCAAAAACTAAAACAATAAGCAAATTCATTGATTTTAGTGTAGTTTTATTTTTCTCCTATAATTAGGATCAAATGGAGTACTACTACCTATAGTCAAAAATATAAGAAATAAATCTCTACATAACATAAAAAGACATTGAATCAATTATTCTTGTTTAATAAGATTAAAAGTTTAAATTATTTCATTTCAACTAAGTCACACACCTTCAATCTAGAAAGCCCATGAGGGATATGATCAATCACACTAGCACCCGACATGATCCAAGCATCATCCCAAACTGTTCACACCATCTCCTATGGTACAAACTCTACAAAAATATTTTTTTGTTAAATAACTATTTATACTCCTAATTAATGACAATACTCTTAATTACACAATCCAAATAGAGAGGTAAAATTGAAATTTATGATTTAATACATCTTAAATAAGATATAAGATAATAATATTATTCAACAAAATGGCACCACAAAAAGACTTCCAAAAGTCACGTGACAGAAGTTCACAATCATCCTTTGATTGAGCCAGCATCCAACCTCTCATTTTCACATCCCACAACACCACTTACAAGAAAAAGAATAAATTAAAAACCTCAACTTTCTTTGATATTCGTTTTTTTTGGTCTAAAGTTTTTTTTTTACCAATTTTTTTTGTCTAAAGTTGAAAAACAACATTTCGTTAAATAAATTAATATAACAAGAGTTGGCATACACCAAGGGCCATTTACTTTTTATTTTTTCTAAAATATGTATTTATTTTATAACTCCTAATAAGAAAATAGAAAAATATTGTAGGGTAGAGAAAATAAAATGCTAAGTCAGGAGATTGTGTTTCTGGAAATATTAAAAATGATAATAGAATTTTCAAAATCGATTTATTTTACATACACTGACGATTTACAAGGTTTTTATCGTTATTAGTCGACACATCATAAAAAAGTGATTGGCTACATCTCAACTACATTAAAAGTCACTTTATTTACATCCACAACAATACTAGCCGTTGAAGAATAAAAATTATTTGCTTAAGTTTATTTTGTTTTCCTTGTTGTATTGTTGGCTCAAATAGTACTATTTCTAGCTGTTATTCTTATCCTTGTGTCCTTTGGATGAGTCATTAGGATCTAGAATGTGCTATGGTACTAATTTTAGGGTAATTGTGGCAATGAGTGACCAATTTGTGTGGTCTCCTTGGCCTTTAAATAGCAGCTTGCTCTGCAGTAATGAATAACAAGAAAATTCAGTTAATATCTCTCTCTCTCTATATTTCTCTCTGTTATTGTTTTATGACTTAAGTCACCGAAGGGTATTCTAGTACTTTACTCTTCCTGACCTAGGTTAAGGGGTATTACCGGATACTCTCTCCCTAATATCCAAAGTCTGCATCAATTGGTATCAGCTTCACCGCCGTTCCTGGTGATGATGACGAGATCTCAGTCAATCGCCGAGCTAGAAAAACGCACGGATGATCGCGATCGCGATGCGTAAATTAACGCACGAATGGGACGCGATTCAAACGCAAATGGGAAATGGTATGGCGAGAAATTCGTGATATTTTGCAAGAAAGAATCTCATCAAGCTCAAGAGAACGACCCACCACCACCACCACCACCACCACCTCTCGCGCTTTCAACACTCGCGAGTTGAACGCCTACGCTACACGCATCTCTAAAGTCGAGTTCCCTCGTTTCGACGGTCTAAATGTGCGAGAATGGTTATACAAATGTCATCAGTTCTTCACTCTCGATGCAACTCCGGAGGAATCCAGAGTCAGTTTAGCTTCAATACACTTGGATGGCATTGCTCTACAATGGCATCTCAACTATCATGCGCAAGTTCGACATTTGGCCTTCTTGGAATCAATATCTCTCTGATGTCACTGCTAGGTTTGGGGAAGCTTATGAAGACCCTCTTTCTTCTCTGGTTCAGGTCAAACACAGTGGAAAGATCCAGGAATACATTGATGAGTTCGAGCTTGCAATGACTCAGGTAAACCTAATCCCTGAACATTCCTTAAGTCTTTTTCTTGCTGGTCTGGAACACACAACACAGATGCATGTAAGGATGTTTAATCCTTCTACCATCGCACAAGCTTCTAACATAGCCCGTTTGTATGAAGCCACAAAGCCCAAACCTACCAAAACAACCAAACCTTTTACCCCATACACCAAATCCCTCACTTCCTCTGCAACATCTAGCCAAACAGCACCTGACACTACCTCAAAACCTCTATATAACCGCACTGCTAGAACATACTCGGCTGCCGAAATGGCAGAGAGACGCGCTAAGGGCTTGTGTATGTTTTGTGATGAACCTTTTGTTCCTGGCCATCAACTAAAACACAAACGCTCTAAACTTATGGTTCTTGAGCTAGCTGATGATGAACCTGAACCTTCAGAAATTGCAACACACAATGAACCAGTCCTTACCCCTGTCACAGAGAGCCCTCCCTCCACCATAGACCAACCACAGATCTCTCTCCAAGCCCTGACCGGTATTTCTAGTTTTCACACAATGCGTGTCACCGGAATGCATGAGAAAAAGATGATTCAAATTCTTCTTGATAGTGGAAGCACCCACAATTTTTTGGACCTAGACATTGCTCATAAAATTGGGTACGCAAACTTGAAGAAATGCCTCCTATATGTACATCCTTTGGAGGGGTGGCCATAAACTTATCAACTTTGCATATGTTTGCAAAAACTTCAAATGGATGCTTCAACAAACTGAATTTGTGGCTGATGTGGTTGTTCTTCCTTTAAAAACACATGACCTGATCTTGGGAATCCAATGGTTGAAGTCACTTGGACCCATTATGTGGGATTTTGAGAAACTTCAAATGGAATTCCACACTCAAGGAAAGAAATTTGTGCTACGGGGAGCCAAGACACCAGAGTTTAAACTTATCAACAACAAAAGCTTTGCCAAAGTAGTCGAGCAAGGAGCAGAACTTTGTTTTATGGCTCTGGGGGCTGGTGGTCCGAATTCTACCTTCCTTCCCGCAATTTGGTGGGCTACGGCGATTCTCGCCAATCAAGTATATCCTACTCTCAACTCTCTGTTAGCTGAATATGAGGACTTGTTTGCTGAACCTAGTAGTTTACCACCCTCCAGAAACACCTTTGACCACCAAATTCCCCTTAAAGATGGCACACAACCTTTTTCTTTACGTCCTTATAGATACTCAGTAGTCCAAAAGACCCTAATTGACCAGTTAGTCTCTAAAATGATGGACCAAGGCATCATCCAACATACCAATAGCCCATTTGCCTCCCCTACAGTTTTGGTAAAAAAGAAAGATGGGTCTTGGCGTCTATGTGTAGATTATAGACGGCTTAACCAATTTACTGTCAAAGATAAGTTTCCAATCCCACTTCTAGAAGACTTATTAGATGAATTGGGGGGTGCCACTACTTTTTCAAAACTTGACCTAAAGTCCGGGTACCACCAAGTCAGAATGTTTCCCGGAGATGAGCCAAAAACAGCCTTCAAAACTCATAGTGGTCACTTTGAATACCTTGTCATGCCATTTGGTCTCACCAATGCGCGGCTACTTTCAAGCTTTAATGAACCATGTTTTCAAGTCATTTTAAGAAAATTTATTGTTGTTTTCTTTGATGATATACTTGTTTATAGTAAATCTTTGTCTGATCACATGGTGCATTTACAACTAGCTTTCCAAACCTTGAGGGAAAATCATTTGCTGTTGAACAAACCTAAATGTTGCTTTGTTGCCACCAAAGTAGAGTATTTAGGACACCGATCCTTCTAAAATAAAAGCCATCCTCTCTTGGCCCATTCCTACAAATATCAAACAACTTAGGGGTTTTTTAGGCCTAGCGGGTTACTATAGAAGGTTTATTCAGGGTTTTGGCACCATTGCTAAACCTCTCACAGACTTGCTCAAAAAGGATGCTTTTATTTGGACTGATTTGGCTACATCAGCCTTCCACACCTTACAAAAAGCCCTCAGCTCACCCCCTATTCTGTCATTACCAGATTTTTCCAAACCCTTCACCATAGAAACCGATGCATCAGGCAAAGGTATAGGAGCTGTCTTAATGTAAAACAAACACCCTATTGCTTACATTAGCAAATCTTAAGGTCCAAAACAGCAAGCCATGTCCATTTATGAGCGAGAGCTTCTGGCTATTGTTTATGCCATCCAAAAATGGAGCACTTACCTTACACATGCCCCTTTCATCATAAAAACTGACCAAAAGAGTATCAAACACATCCTGGAGCAACGTTTACACACACCTTTCCAACAAGTTTGGGTTTCTAAGTTGATGGGGTATGAGTTCGAAATTCACTACAAGGAGGGGTCCTCAAACAAAGCTGCAGATGCTTTATCTAGGCAACAAGGGGCTGAGTTATTACCTTTACTTCTGGATAATGCTGAACCAGGTCTATATTCTTTGATAAAAGCCTCTTGGATCAAAGACTCTGCCTTACACACCATTATAGAACAACTCAAACAGTCACCTACATTCCATCCTAAGTATTCTTGGCATAACAATGAGCTCTGTAGGGCAGGTAAACTGGTTGTAGGATCAGATCCAGCACTCAAACATTCTATACTGTATTGGTTGCACAATTCAGCCTTAGGTGGTCATTCTAGCCGAGACAAAACTACTGCTAGAATTTGCTCTTTGTTTTACTGGAAAGGTATGAGGAAAGATAGTCACCAATACATTAGGAGTTGTATCACTTGTCAAAGATGTAAGTATGATACTGCTGCATCCCCAGGGTTCCTACAACCCCTCCCCATCCCTAACAAAATTTGGGAAGATATTAGTATGGACTTCATAGAGGGATTACCTACTTCCAATGGTAAGCAAGTCATTTGGGTAGTGGTGGACCA
The DNA here is from genome assembly GCA_020916435.1 of Oxytropis ochrocephala. Lineage (NCBI taxonomy): Eukaryota > Viridiplantae > Streptophyta > Magnoliopsida > Fabales > Fabaceae > Oxytropis > Oxytropis ochrocephala. Next base: position 54,847,364 of record CM037095.1, read on the forward strand.
TTTTGTAGAAATAAAAATCTCTTTCCATGTTTTGATGATACAAACTTAAGTGATGAGTTAAGCTTTCTAATCTTATTATGATTTAACAAGTCTTCAATCAAGTGTGTTAAGAACAGGGAATAAGTTTCATAGCAAAATTCTTGGCCTTACAAAATAAACCAAGTGGTTTTCAAAGATAAAATGTGCCAAAAGAAGGTTACCTACAAAAGGTTACCTTACAGAAGGTTGAATACAGAAGGATACTTCATCAGAAGGTTGACTACAGAAGCTTAAAAGATAAAGTAACTTTCTTCAGAAGGTTGACTGAAAGTCAAACAGAAAGTTGACTAAAAGTCAACACAAGGTTGACCAATAGTCAACAGAAAGTTTGATTGAAGTCAACAGAAGGTTAATTTACTCCTTAAAGAGGTTCAGAAGGTTAAGTGTTCAAGAAGGTTAAAAGAGGATTGAAGATTTCAAGCTTCTGTTTCTGGGAAACATGTTCATAACCGAAATCTTAATCCAATGTGCATCAAATGAGTATTCAAGGAATAATATATTGTAAAATAATTATCCTAGAATAAGAGGAACTACTTGATCTTTGATGTATCTCAAAAAGCATGTTTGTTCATGTTGTAAAAGCTTTAGAAGCTTGATTCAAATTATATAAAGCTATGTAATACATGAGCAGAACAAGAAAGTGTGAGAAAGGAAGAAAAGGAAGTAAAGTGTTGACATGAAAAGATGTTAGTACAAGACAAAGCAAAAATGTTGCTTCAGAAGGTTGAAGGCTACTACCTAAAGCTCAAAAATCATCATTACCTACCTACAAAGCTACAACAACTTCCAACGGCTCTTTTCTTCTTTCCAATGACCATATTTGATTCAAAGTCTATATAGAGGGCTGCTCTACTCAAATGCAAACCATGAGTTGATATTGGAACCTTCAAGTCAAGCTTCTAAACGAAATCCAACCTTCTCATCCACACTTCAAGCTACTACAAGTTCAGAATTGGGAAATACTATCTTGAGTGTATGCTTGCTTGTTATGCTCTTTGAAACACATTGTATTTATCTATCAACAAGCTCTTAAATCATCCCAAACCCAAACCCCTTTCTGTAAAAAATATTGTGTAAGTTTCTCAACAAACTACCTAGTGAGAGGTGAGTGTTGTTGGTGATTCTTGCTGTAAGGCTCTCAACAAAATACCTAGTAAGAGGTGAGTGGTGTTGGTGATCCTAGTTGAAAGGTTCTCAACAAACTACCTAGTGAAAAGTGAGTGTTGTTGGTGATCCTAAGGAAATACCTTTAGGAAACTAGAAGAGAGTTTTCTAGTAGGTTGAGACAGCTTGGTGAAGCTGTGTAAGTTAGCACTTGTCTTTTGTGTGTGATCAAAAGTGAGTGGAGGTGAAAAGTCTTTGGCAGTTGAAGCTAAAGCAAGTGTAAATCTATTTGGAGAATAGTGGAAATTCTCACGTGGACGTGGGGAGAGGAGTAGCCACAGTTTGGTGAACCTCTATAACTCTACTTTGTGTCATTATCCGCTTTTCCTATTAAGCGCTTTAAAGCGTCTTTCAATCACCAAAGTTTTCAACTACTTGGAAGGTTAAAATCACCAACCTTACGTAGTCAAGATCGAATTTTAAATAAGACTTACTTTGATTATCTTTTGAAAACAACACTCTTTACGTAATCAAAGACATCTAAATTCATCAAAGTTAAACATCTTTTACAACTTTCATACTTGACTATTGTTTGTGTTACTAACATTTCAACCTTCTGATATACAAGTAATATTGAGAAACAATACAGAAGGTTGCATGTATTAAAAATTAAAAAGAGTGCACAATTCAATCCCCCCCTTTCTTGTGCAAATTAATCACTTCAATTGGCATCGAGCTCACCTACAGGGTGAGCACACTTTGCGGTGTGAGAGGAAAGATCTGGAAGAAGTGATGAGTCATCATTCCAACTCTGTGATGTTCCTTCTGAAGGAGCTTCAAAGAAATATACCACCAGGATTCACTGGTGAACATTACTATTATTGGAAAGATCAAATGAGATTGTTCCTAGAATCTCAAGACAACGACATTTGGGGCATTGTTGAAGATGGTCCTTTTGAACCTACTACAACTCTTGATGATGGGACCACTATGACTAAACCAAGAAACACTGGACACTGAAGATAAACGCATGGTACTTCTAAACTCTAAAGCTAAATTTTATCTAACATGTGCTCTAGGTAGAAGTGAATATGATAAAGTGGGTGGGAAAGAAAGCGCCAAAGAAATGCGGGATACATTGAAGGCGCCCATGAAGGAAGACCAAGTCAAAGAAGCAAAGATCAACCTTCTTATCCATAAATTTGAAACATTCAAAATGGAGGAGCAAGAAACAATTTTCTGAAATGTTTAGCAGATTCACAACAATAACAAATGATTTGAACTCTCTGGGAAATACCTACTCAAATCAAGCCAAAATGAGAAAACTCTGAGATGCCTTCCAAAGGTATGGAGACCTAAAGTGATTGCTATACTTGAAGCTAAAGATCTCTCTATTCTCAAAATAGAAGATCTACTTGGATCCCTAAAAGTGCATGAACAAGAAATCATGGATGAACTTCAACCCAAGAAGGTTAAAACTATTGCACTCAAAGCTTCTCAAAAATCTTCACAACCTTCTAAAGCTATGGCACTTAAAGCTCAAGAGGACACTCAAGAAGAAAGTGAAGATGATGAAAGTAACATTGATGATGAGGATGAAATGGCTCTAATCACCAGAAGGTTGAGAAGATGGGCATTTAGAAAGAAAAATAATGAAGACCCTTCTTCAAGAAAGATCAACCTAAAGGTGAAGGAACCAAGCAAAATTGACCTGTGTGCTATGAATGTAACAAACACGGACACTTGAAATGAATGTCCAAAGTTGAAAGGAAGCAACAGAAAGTTCACACCTAAGAAAAAGGCTCTACTTGCAACATGGGATGACTCGGAAGAAACCAACTCGGACCATGATGAAGAGATCGCAAATTTACGTCTCATGGTCGACTACGAGGAACCCTCTCAAATATTTCTGCATCAAGTATGGAATCAATCAACTCATGCTTCGTAGGAGATACTGACCTAGAAGAGGTAAGCACTTCTAAATCACTAACTTGTGCTTCATGCAAAGATACTGAACATGCTTTTGAAAACCTATTATCTGATTCAAACACTTTAGCCCAAAAATGTGTGATGTTCAAAAATCAACTCTTGAATTCAAAAAGGAGAATGAAGAGCTTCAAAAACAAAATGAATATTTGATAAGAACAGTTCAAACTCTTCAACATTCTCACTTTAAACTTTCTGAACAACACAAACTTTTGAAAGATAAAGTCTTAGAGCAACCAAACCTTATACACTCTGATCTTGAAAAACAAAATAACCTTCTCAAAGAAAAAGTGTCTGCATTTTAACTAAAGAATTAGCTATGTCTATACTGAGAATACTTTTGAGCTACCTATAGAAAAACAAACTGAGAAGAATCATAGGACTAGAAAGCCTAAGACAAAGTGCACATATTTTAAACATTTTGGTCATGATATTTACGTATGTTATAAAATGAAAAGAAGCTTCTACGGGAAGAAAACTAACCATGAAGGACCCAAAAGATATTGGGTACCTAAATCATTACTAACATCTCGAAGCAGGAATGCCTCTTAGCATCCAAGAAAAAGTTGTGGTTCTTAGAGGCAAGTGGATGTTCGAGGCACATGACAGGGGAAAGAGATAAATTTCTCTCAATGGAGAGAATAGATGGAGGCTATGTCATCTTTGGCAATGATGATAAAGCTTGCATCAAAGGTATAGGTACTATAGGTAATTCTAAATCCCCTAAAATTAAGAATGTTCAATATGTAGAAGGTTTAAAGCATAACTTGTTAAGTATTAGTCAACTATGTGATAGTGGTCATAAAGTTTCTTTCAAATCGATAAATGTTTTATTAAAGAAATCTCCTCAGTAAGGTCTTGTTTCTCTGCATCTAGAAATAAAAATCTATATAGCCTATGTCTTGATGAACTTTCTCAAGAAACTTGTCTTATGTCTTATGAAAATGACAAATGGATTTGGCATAGAAGAAGCTGGTCACATAAGCATGCAAACCATTTCAAAGCTTTCCAAAAAGGAACTAGTCGAGAGGACTACCAAAAATCAATTTTGAAAAGATAGAGTGTGTGAAGCATGTGTTCATGGTAAACATGTCAAAACAAGTTTCAAACCTAAAAACATGATCACATCCCAAAGATCACTAGAAGCGCTTCACATAGACTTATTTGGTCCTACCAAAGCGCTAGCCTCAATGGAAAAAGATATGGTTTTGTAATTGTAGATGATTTCTCTAGATTCACATGGGTGCTATTCTTGAAAAACAAAGATGAAGCTTTTGAAGCATTCAAAGTGTTTCTAAAGAAAGTTCAAAATGAAAAAGGAACAAATGTTATTTCTGTAAGAAGTGATCATGGGGAGAATTTGAAAACTTCTCTTTTCAAAACTTCTTTGATGAAAATGGAATTACTCATAATTTCTCTTGTCCTAGAACTCCACAACAAAATGGAGTTGTAGAAAGGAAAAATAGAACTTTGCAAGAAATGGCAAGAACACTTTTAGAAGATTCAAAAATTGAAAAATATTTTTGAAGCGAAGAGTTTGTAAACCTGACTGCTATATTTTGAATAGAGTTTCCATTAGAAAAATTGTTGGGAAAACCCCCTATGAAATTTGGAAAAATAGAAAACCAACCATTGCATATTTTCGTGTATTTGGTTGCACTTGTTTCATTTTGAATAACAAAGACAATCTAGGAAAATTTGATTCTAAATCGACAAAGGAATTTTTTAGGATATTCAACATCTTCAAAGGCTTATAGAGTATATAACCTTAGGACTCAAACTGTAGAAGAAAGCATGCATATTGTATTTAATGAAACTAACAGTTCAAATGAAGTAATTGATGTTGATGAGACCAATCGGAACAAAGAAGAAGAAGTACAGATCATGAAAGCGAGTTAGAGAAGGATGAACCGGAAGCTTACATTCAACCTTCTCAACAATCAAATGAAGCTACTCAAGCTTACGATGAACCTTCTCAATTACCAAGAAGTTGGAGAATGGTGGTACATCATCCACAAGATCAAATTATTGGTAGCACTTGAGATCTGTTAGAACTAGAACTTCATTTAGAAACAATCTTTCTTTGGAATGGCCTTAATCTCTCGAAATAGAACCTAAGTCAATCAATGAGGCCATACAAGATCAATCATGGATAGAAGCAATGACTGAAGAACTCTCTCAATTTGAAAAGAATGAGGTATGGAACTTAGTGATACCTCCAAAAATCGATCTATTATAGGAACCAAATGGGTGTTGAAACAAGCTAGATGAAAATGGTAAGGTGGTGAGAAACAAGGCAAGACTTGTTGCTCAAGGGTATAACGAAGCAGGAAGGTATTGACTATGATGAAACTTTTGCTCCTGTAGCAAGGTTAGAAGCTATTAGAATCTTACTTGCATTTCTTTGCACACAAAAATTTCAAATTATTTCAAATGGATGTTAAAAGTGCTTTTCTAAATGGCTTTTTAAATGAAGAAGTTTATGTCAATCAACCTCCTGGTTTTGTTGATCAAAAGAAACCAAACCATGTTTTTAAACTCACCAAAGCTCTATATATGGGCTTAAGCAAGCTCCTAGAGCTTGGTATGAAAGGTTAAGTAACTTCTTGATCAAAAACAAATTTACAAGAGGAAAAATTGATACTACATTATTTAAGAAAACTCTTGATAAAGATTTGTTGATTGTTCAAATTTATGTTGATGATATCATTTTTGGATCAACAAATGAAAAATTATGCAAAGATTTTGGGAAACTTATGAAAAGTGAATTTGAAATGAGTATGATGGGAGAATTAAGTTTCTTTCTAGGACTTCAAATTAAACAACTTGATGAAGGTATCTTTATTAGTCAAGAAAAATACATCAAAGATCTTCTCAAGAAATATAAGATGAATGAAGCTAAAGCCATGGCAACTCCTATGCATCCTACTGTACAAATTGAGAAGGATGAAGAAGGAAAACCAATTTACGAAAAAGAATACGAGGGTATGATAGGTTCTTTGTTATATTTAAGCTGCTAGTAGACTGACATTGTGTTTTCGGTTGGCCTATGTGCTAGATTTCAAGTTTCTCCAAAAGAATCTCATCTCACTTTGTAGTCAAAAGAATATTCGGATACTTAGTGGGAACAACCAATCTTGGTCTATGGTATAAAAAGAATACTCATTTTGACCTAATTAGCTCTTTGTGATCTTGACTATCTTTGGTGATAGAATTGTGAGAGAAAAGTACTAGTGGATCATGTCAAATTTTGGGGAATCCTTAATCTCTTGGTCTTGTAGAAAGCAGAATTCAATTGCATTATCAACTCATCAAGCGAGAATATGTATCTGCTCTTTGGTTGTTGTTCACAAATTCTATGGATTAAGAATCAATTGGAGGACTACTCTATAAGGTACACATGCACTCCCATTTATTGTGACAATACTAGTGCTATCAATTTATCAAAAATCCCATCCAACACTCTAGGTTTAAACATATTGATATTAAACATCATTTTATCGAGAGATCATGTTCAAAAAGAAGGATGTGGAACTTATTTTTATTGACACCAAGCATCAATTGGTGATATATTTACCAAGCCTTTGTTAGAAGAAAGTTTCAATTTTATTAAAAGGCTTTGCACATTTTAAAATGTCCTTAGGAGAAAAATATGTCAAAAACCCCAACCTTCTAATGTCTTTAGAAGGTCGCAGAAAGGATCAAATTCGGAAGGTTGAATTTGAGAAGGATAAATTAAAGTCATCATTGGGGATGATTACTAAAGTAACTAGAAACTGTCTTCTATGACAGTTATGTCATGTCATAACTGCGCCTATCAAGTCACAACGGCTAGTGCTTATCTCTTTCTCTTCCACGCACGCTAAACCACCTGAAACTCATCTTCTCTCTAAACCGATTCTCTTTTCCTCTTCCTTCTCTCTTCACGAAAAACATTTTCTCTCTAAAAATGGTGAGAACAAAAATTCCATGTGTGAAGAAAGCGAGCACTCCCACAACCCATGACCTTCCACCTGCATTGTTAAGTGCTTCTAAACCTCCTCCCACTCAGATTAAGGCTCCATCTGAACAAAGATCTTCCAAATCTTCACCCACTCCCTCTCGAAGATCAACTAGAATCAAAACCGGTTCTCTCAAAGAAATACAGGGTCCTGGAACAAGGAAGAGTCAACCAATCACTCTAGATGATGATGATTCTACTCTATCTAAAATGATGGCAGAATCAAAACTGGAACTGAAAAGGAAAGCCTCTCTTCAACCACAATCTTCTTCCAAAAGGCCAAAATTTAAGATTAAGTTTGGAGGAAGTAAAGGAAAGGAAAAGGTTGACGAAGAACAAAAACTTGATCAACCTACTGAAGTTGAAGAACAAGCCTTGCCTGTACAAGTATTTGATAAGGAAAAATGGGGTAAAAGGAACGTTCTCATTGGAAGAATTTATCTGTTGGAAGAACTGAAAGCTTCTGGTTGGAATATACAAGAACAAATTGAGTATCAAGGTTGGCAAAACATTACATCCCAAGGAGAAATTATTTATCCCAACCTTATAAAAGAATTCTATGGATACATGAATGTGAGTGAAACAAAATCCTCTTTTACTACTCAAGTAAAAGGAACCACCATTAATGGTAACACCAACCATAATAGCTAATGCCTGAAAATTCACGAGAATGAAGTATGTTTGTATGTGAAAGATTGGTATGATCAAACTGAAGTTACGGGAGGAAGTTACGAAGCTTACGATGAAGAATCACGGTGAAAAGCTTAAATCATCGGCATTAAAGGGCCGAAGCCCGTATCATGCACAATATGGTAGTCCACTCTCTCGATTCCTAGAGCGGGAAGTTTTGGAGCAGTAAAACCTATTGATCTACTCTTAGTATATCACATGATCACTAGGAATAAGATTAACCTTCCATACATTATCTTTCATTATATGATAGACATGTGCAAAACCATTAGGCAAATCTCATCCCTACCCTATGGTATGTTCTTGACCAAATTATTCAGATTTAAGAAAATCTACGTGCCTAGAGAAGAATCTATACATGAGAAAACAACCTTACGGTCTAAGAGTGCTAAGCAGATGGGATTTGAAACCTTTTAGCAAGAAACTAGAAATATTTCCGAGAAACAAAACACATTCATGATGAACCTATCCTAGAACCAAGTCACGATAAAAATGCACCTCTGTCAACCCCTCGAGGGGAGCCACTAGAATCGAGGATCTGTTATCGAAGCCCCGAACCCATAAATTTAGCCCCACCAAGATCCACATTTGAAAATTTAGTTGAATCGGAACCATCTCAAGAATGGAGAGAAATTTTTGAAAATACCTTAAACTTGAATGACACTTCAATTGAAAAGACCAACTGAACAAATGGAAGAAGAAGCACGATGAGAACCTCGATCTTGATCTAGGAAAGCCTTTGAAACACGAGAATCAAGCTTTCAAACTATTCCTTCGCTATAGAATCTCTACCTTACGATAGAGCTATCTATTACCCATTCTCTCGGGAGTCATTTATGCGCCATATACCACCTCTCATGAGGTCTAGCTCGGGGAGCTAAATGAAAATCAATCCCAAGTGAATCAGAACAGAAAAATGAAACAACTAGACCACTATCTCCTATCACTCAAGTGTCCATGAGATAATTAGGGACATTGAAGACCAAGCTACACTGAAAACCCTCGAGAATCAAGCCACTAGCCCCAAATCATGGCTTCTATTGCCTCACCGAATTACTCCACACTCCACGATCCCTCAATTGGTCCAAATACACAATCAACTCCTGCACCTCTTCATCATGACATTCAAGGATCAAAGCCGAACAAATAGCAAATTTATTTTCCCAATGGCGTGAAAATCCTAGAACTTCACTGGCAATACTCTTGCTTACGAAAAGATTCATGATTCATGTTCTCTCCTATGTATGACTCTTACGCACCAAAGGTACTGAAGGTTCGGGACCTTCTAAGCTACCTTACGATGCTGCCAAAACAATTTGGATCTCTTGGATCCTTTTGTCAAACTATGAATGCACCTCCTCTCATCATCGACAAGGCACTGGCAAAGAAAGAAACCTTGAGAAAACAAGGATGACTCATTCACATATGCTGACAAGAAGGAAGTATTGGAGGCAATGAAGAAGATGAGAGCACACCATGAGAAACAAATGAAGAAGATGAGGGTGCAGAACAACAAGCTTCTGATGAGCATTGGAATTCTTCAGCAGGAGAATAGGCTTGAAGCACACAGAAACTATGCCTACCAACAATGGGTGATGCAGAACATAGTGCCTACTATGGTTCCTAGTGTTGCAGTTCCTGACTTCCCTCCTCCTCAACCCTTCCAGGACATTCCTCAACCTGCTTCATCCTCAAACTCTTGGATGATTCTTCTCCAACAAAGTAGCAAGCTAATTTCCCTTTCTTCCCTCCTTTTTCTTTGTTGACAAAGGGGGAGAATGGAGATTATTAGCTACTTAGTTTATAAGTGATATATCTTGGGGTTTCTGTTGACATTTTAATTATCTTTTGGACATATTTATTTTGTGCTATGTTATGGTTTGTAATTTGATAATTATCAAAACTCTGCATGTTTGCTGTTTGCTACACTTGTTATTGCTGCAATTATACATGATAATTATCCTTTTGCTATGAATGTGTTAAATGCGATTCTTGTGTATTCAAATGTCTATTCTGAAAAAGCAGAAAACTTAAAACATACTCTCAAGTTTGTCATCATCAAAAGGGGGAGATTGTAGAAATAAAAATCTTTTCCATGTTTTGATGATACAAACTTAAGTGATGAGTTAAGCTTTCTAATCTTATTATGATTTAACAAGTCTTCAATCAAGTGTGTTAAGAGCAGGAATAAGTTTCATAGCAAAATTCTTGGCCTTACAAAATAAACCAAGTGGTTTTCAAAGATAAAATGTGCCAAAAGAAGGTTACCTACAAAAGGTTACCTTACGGAAGGTTGAATCTGAAGGATACTTCATCGAAGGTTGACTACTGAAGCTTAAAAGATAAAGTAACTTTCTTGAAGGTTGGTGAAAGTCAAGCGAGAAGGTTGACTAAAAGTCAACACAAGGTTGACCAATAGTCAGCGAAAGTTTGATTGAAGTCAATGAAGGTTAATTTACTCCTTAAAGAGGTTGAGAAGGTTAAGTGTTCAAGAAGGTTAAAGAGGATTGAAGATTTCAAGCACATTTTCAGGAAACATGTTCATAATAGAAATCTTAATCCAATGTGCATCAAATGAGTATTCAAGGAATAGTATATTGTAAAATAATTATCCTAGAATAAGAGGAACTACTTGATCTTTGATGTATCTCAAAAGCATGTTTGTTCATGTTGTAAAAGCTTTAGAAGCTTGATTCAAATTATATAAAGCTATGTAATACATGAGCAGAACAAGAAAGTGATGAAAGGAAGAAAAGGAAGTAAAGTCTTGACATGAAAGATGTTAGCACAAGACAAAGCAAAAATGTTGCTTGAAGGTTGAAGGCTACTACCTAAAGCTCAAAAATCATCATTACCTACCTACAAAGCTACAACAACTTCCAACGGCTCTTTTCTTCTTTCCAATGACCATATTTGATTCAAAGTCTATATAGAGGGCTGCTCTACTCAAATGCAAACCATGAGTTGATATTGGAACCTTCAAGTCAAGCTTTAAAGCGAAATCCAACCTTCTCATCCACACTTCAAGCTACTACAAGTTTGAATTGGGAAATACTATCTTGAGTGTGTGCTTGCTTGTTATGCTCTTTGAAACACATTGTATTTATCTATCAACAAGCTCTTAAATCATCCCAAACCCAAACCCCTTTCTGTAAAAAATATTGTGTAAGTTTCTCAACAAACTACCTAGTGAGAGGTGAGTGTTGTTGGTGATTCTTGCTGTAAGGCTCTCAACAAAATACCTAGTAAGAGGTGAGTGGTGTTGGTGATCCTAGTTGAAAGGTTCTCAACAAACTACCTAGTGAAAAGTGAGTGTTGTTGGTGATCCTAAGGAAATACCTTTAGGAAACTAGAAGAGAGTTTTCTAGTAGGTTGAGACTGACTTGGTGAAGTGTGTAAGTTAGCACTTGTCTTTTTGTGTGTGAAAAGTGAGTGGAGGTGAAAAGTCTTTGGCAGTTGAAGCTAAAGCAAGTGTAAATCTATTTGGAGAATAGTGGAAACTCTCACGTGGACGTGGGGAGAGGAGTAGCCACAGTTTGGTGAACCTCTATAACTCTATTGTGTCATTATCTGCTTTTCCTATTAATCGCTTTAAAGCGTCTTTCAATCACCAAAGTTTTCAACTACTTCTGAAGGTTAAAATCACCAACCTTCTGTAGTCAAGATCAGAATTTTAAATAAGACTTACTTTGATTATCTTTTGAAAACAACACTCTTTACGTAATCAAAGACATCTAAATTCATCAAAGTTAAACATCTTTTACAACTTTCATACTTGACTATTGTTTGTGTTACTAACATTTCAACCTTCTGATATCCAAGTAATATTGAGAAACAATACAGAAGGTTGCAGGTATTAAAAATTAAAAAAAGTGCACAATTCAATCCCCGCCTTTCTTGTGCAAATTAATCACTTCACATTTAAGCAAATATGGCCATTTCATTGCTCTCTCACACCCATACACAGCTGCTGACCTCGCCCAGATGTTCCTAGATAACATCTTCAAACTCCATGGCCTCCCCTCCTCTATTACTAGTGACAGAGATCCCATATTTGTGAGCCAATTTTGGTCAGAATTATTTTCAATAACAAGGAGTTTCACTTAATAAATCATCTGCTTATCACCCTCAATCCAATGGACAAACCGAAGTAGTCAATAGAACTCTTGAGACTTACCTTCATTTGCATGTGTAGTGATAACCCATCTTCTTGGGCAAAATGGCTTTCTCTGGTGAATGGTGGTATAACACTAGTGTGCACTCAGCCACACAATCTACTCCTTATGAAATTGTGTATGGGCAACCTCCTCCAATTCATTTACCCTACCTCCCTTGGGAATCGACTCTAGTTTTTGTGGATAGGTCTTTGACAGCTAGAGAACAAGCTCTGAAATTGCTCAAATTTCATCTATTACGAGCTCAAAACCGTATGCAACAATTGGCTGACCAGAAACGTTCTGACAGAGTGTTCAATATTGGTGATTATGTGTTTTTAAAACTCCACCCTTATAGGCAAAATACTTTGAAACCTCATCAGCATCACAAACTCTTACCTAGGTACTTTGGTCCTTATAAAGTAACTGATAGGGTGGGAAAGGTTGCATATCAGCTGCAATTACCTCATGATGCTGCTATACATAATGTCTTCCATGTCTCTCAATTGAAGTTATGTACAAATCCTGCTGCTACTACTGTTGAGCCCTTACTTGATGTTGTTTCTGATCCAGGTTCCTTATTGTATCTAGAAGCCATAATTGATAGGAAGATGGTTAAAAGAGGCAGGTTGGCAGCTACCAAAGTGCTTGTTAAATGGAAGAATCTGCCTACTGAGAAAGCTTCGTGGGAGTTTTATTATGATTTACTACAAAAGTATCCTTCATTTCATCCTTGAGGTCAAGGGATGTGTTGAAGCCGGGGGTATTGTTACAGTCACAACAATACTAGCCGTTGAAGAATAAAAATTATTTGCTTAAGTTTATTTTGTTTTCCTTGTTGTATTGTTGGCTCAAATAGTACTATTTCTAGCTGTTATTCTTATCCTTGTGTCCTTTGGATGAGTCATTAGGATCTAGAATGTGCTATGGTACTAATTTTAGGGTAATTGTGGAAATGAGTGACCAATTTGTGTGGTCTCCTTGGCCTTTAAATAGCAGCTTGCTCTGCAGTAATGAATAACAAGAAAATTCAGTTAATATCTCTCTCTATATATTTCTCTCTGTTATTGTTTTATGACTTAAGTCACCGAAGGGTATTCTAGTACTTTACTCTTCCTGACCTAGGTTAAGGGGTATTACCGGATACTCTCTCCCTAATATCCAAAGTCTGCATCACACTTATATCATAAAATTTGATTGTAGTTCGTGTAAAATAATTTACAACGACACTGCATACTAATTAAACTCTTTCAAAATTTCTGAAAATACTCATTTATTTCAAAAATTAGAAATCTATGCGGTGGAAATGATTGCAATAAAGAATAAAGAATTGAAAGAAAGTAAACAGATATTTTTTTCCTGCCAACCAGCCATTCATAATTCAGTAACCTATCATCGTACTTTCCACGTTTGTGTTTTCTTTGTCCTTATAATGAAGTCAATACATTAATTTCTTCTTCTTCTTCTTCTCTGTCCTTTCACACACTTTAGTTTCATGAGAATTCAATTATATTTAGGACCTATCAAACTCTCTCTATCTTCTTTCTAAACTAACCAAATGTGTTATAGAGTTATATCATTCAGTATCTGAATCATACTTGAGTGGAAAGCTTATAACACAGACTTTGTTGCAAAGGTCTGTTAATAGTTACTTTATGGAATCAGAGTGTTACACTTTGTTGCCATTTGCTACAGTCTTATTTAAATATATATATATATATATATATAGTCCTTCATTAGAGCCTCTGCTTACTTTACTAATTGATGAAGCATTATTCAAGCTTTTAGGTGAAAGTTTATTCAATAAGCACATGATTCTGTTTCCCTTTATGTTACAGAGTTTGAGCTGAAAAGAGAAGCTAAAAAGAAGATGGAGGATATTTGGAGCATGATTTGTGGAGACTCAAGTTGTTCTGAGACAGGAGAAAATCCTTTCTGTTATGATTTCAAGCTTTTGAAAGATCCTTCCTCATGCATCAACCATTTGATGGTCATTTGCTTTGATTTGTTATTGTTGATCATATTGTCATTCATCATGATTCTGAAGTCTTCATCAAGACCCTTTTGGAGTCTAGTAAGATATACAAATTTGCAGTTATTTTCTGCTATAACCAATGCATCTATTGGGTTATTGCATTTGTGCTTAGGAATTTGGGTTTTAGAGGAAAATTTAAGAAAAACCCACAAAGTTTCTCCTCTTAACTTGTGGTTACTAGAACTCTTTCAAGGATTCACATTATTGTTAGTAAGTTTAACTATAAGTCTTCATATAAAACAACTCTCAAGAACATGGTTGTGGCTGTTTTCTATTCTCATATTCATTGTTTCTAGTGTTTTATGTGCTTTATCCATTTCTTATGCAATTGAAGAAAGCAGAGAATTATCCCTCAAGGAAGCTTTAGATGTTGCATCTTTTATAGGAGCAACTTTATTGTTGTTATGCACATACAAAGCTTCTAAATGTGAAGGTCATGATAGAGAAATTGTTGAAAACCTTTATGCCCCTTTAAATGGACAGTTCAATGAGGCTGATCATGTAACCTCATTTGCCAAAGCTGGATTTTTTAGTAGGATGTCGTTTTGGTGGTTGAATCCATTGATGAAAAAGGGACAAGATAAAACACTTCAAGATGAAGATATTCCAAGGTTACGGGCATCAGACCGAGCAGATAGTTGTTATTCGTCGTTTGTAGAACAGTTGAACAGACAAAGGCGAAGCGATGGTTCATCACGTACATCGATTTTATGGACAATAATTTTGTGCCATCAGAAAGAGATTTTTGTGACAGGAATCTATGCTTTGCTCAAGATACTCACTCTATCTTGTGGTCCTATTCTTCTGAATGCATTTATATTAGTTGCTGAGGGTAATGGAAGCTTTAAATATGAAGGTTATGTATTGGCTATATCACTTTTCTTTATAAAAACCATAGAATGTTTATCACAAAGGCAATGGTATTTCCAAAGTAGAATTATTGGGATGAAAGTTAGATCATTACTTACTGCAGCTATTTATAAAAAAACATTGAGTTTATCAAATTCTGCTAGATTGATTCATTCTAGTGGTGAGATAATGAATTATATGACAGTTGATGCTTATAGAATTGGAGAATTTCCATTCTGGTTTCACAAGACTTGGACAACAATCCTCCAATTATGTATTGCTTTAGCGATTCTTTTTCGCGCAATTGGAGTAGCAACAATAGCCTCATTGGTAGTGATAGTTTTAACTGTGCTTTGCAACAGTCCACTAGCAAAGTTACAACACAAATTTCAAAGCAAACTTATGGTGGCACAAGATGAAAGATTGAAGGCTAGTTCTGAGGCTCTTGTGAATATGAAAGTGTTGAAACTATATGCTTGGGAAACAAGTTTTAAAAATGCGATAGAAAACTTAAGAAATGTGGAACTGAAAATGTTATCTGCTGTGCAATTAACAAGAGCATACCTTGTCTTTCTCTTTTGGACCTCGCCGATGTTGGTGTCTACTGCTTCTTTTTGGCATGTTACTTCTTGAATGTTCCTTTGCATGCAAGTAATGTTTTCACTTTTCGTAGCAACTTTACGCCTTGTGCAAGATCCAATTACAGGAATCGCCGATGTTATTGGAGTGATCATTCAGGCAAAAGTTGCATTTGCTCGGATTGTTGAATTCCTTGACGCACCAGAACTGCAGAATGCAACTAATTTCAGAAATAAGTGCTTTAATGATAACCTTAAGGGCTCAATTTTAATCAAAAATGCTGACTTTTCATGGGAAAGTAATGTATCAAAGGCAACACTAAGGAACATAAATTTGGAAGTAAGAGCTGGAGAAAAGGTTGGTATTTGTGGAGAAGTTGGGTCAGGCAAATCTACCCTCTTAGCAACAATTCTGGGAGAAGTTGCTAATTCTAAGGGAACGGTAAGCTTTTCTTCTCTTTCTGCTCTCCTATATAAAATTAATGAGCATCTGATTCTCTATATACTATGAAAATTGCAGATTAATGTTTATGGGAAGTTTGGATATGTTTCTCAAACAGCATGGATACAAACAGGTACTATAAGGGAAAATATTCTGTTTGGATCTGAGTTGGAAGATGAAAGATATGAAGAAACACTTGAAAAGTCTTCACTGTTGAAAGACCTTGAGTTGCTTCCTTATGGGGACCTGACTGAAATAGGAGAGAGAGGAATTAATTTAAGTGGAGGTCAGAAGCAACGAATTCAACTTGCCCGTGCTCTTTATCAGAATGCTGATATATATATCTTGGATGATCCATTTAGTGCTGTTGATGCACATACTGCAAAACATCTGTTTAATGTAATGACATTTTTATTCACATGCTTGCTGCATATACATGTCATGTCTAGAGTCTTTACTGAAAGATGATGGCTTTGAAACTTGGCAGGAATATATCATGGAAGGACTTAAAGGGAAAACTGTCTTACTGGTGACTCATCAAGTTGACTTCCTCCCAGCATTTGATTTTGTGTTGGTAATTTCATTCATCTTAAAGCATTGGTTTTGTCATTGTCATTGTTCACCTTAATTATGGTTGTTTATATTGTTCTTGCTCCCTACACTAATAATCATAAATTTGCCTCCATATCCTTCCTGCTTATCCTGCTTCTACATATTTAGAGTAACATATTATTATGCTGGAGAATGACATCTGTTGGCTGTTGTTCATTGTTGCTCTTATATATCATAACTGACAGTTTAATTTTAACCATAGGATATATATATATATATATATATATATATATATATGTGTGTGTGTGTGTGTGTGTGTGTGTGTGGTTGCTCTTATATATTGTTCATTGTTGCTCTTATATATCATAACTGACTGTTGGGTAGTACAGTCCCTCTCTCTTGAGTTGAGAGTACTGCACTTTGTTTTCCTAATTCTACAGAAATTCCTTGTACTTCACACTGAATTTGAGGAATATACAGTCTACCTTTCTATCATTTTGCTGCGCAATTTACTGTTACATTGTTGATATTATCCATTATCTTGCTGAATCTATCCCAGAATTATAAATAGAATGTTGATAGATGGTAAAGTCAGTTTTAGACTCCTTTGTAAAGTGGAGAGTGGCATCTAGAACTAGCCACAGTAATACATTGTTCAACTATTTTATTTTATTTATTACAGTTGATGTCAGATGGGGTGATCCTAGAAGCAGGTCCGTATGAGCATCTATTGACCTCAAGCCAAGAATTCCAAGACCTTGTCAATGCTCACAAGAAGACTGCTGGTTCTGACCAGCTAGTGAATGTTAGTTTTTCACAGAGAAATTTGATTTCTTCTACAAAGACAACAACTCAAGCAATATTTAAAGAAGCAAATGGAAATCAATTAATTAAGAAAGAAGAAAGAGAGAGAGGAGAAAAGGGTTGAAGCCTTACTTACAATATCTGAATCAGATGAAAGGCTATATATTCTTCTTTGTAGCTTCTCTTTCTCACCTTACTTTTGTGGTCTGTCAGATATTGCAAAACTCATGGATGGCTGCTAATGTTGACAATCCACGTGTCAGCACGTTGCGATTGATTTTAGTTTATTTCTTCATTGGTGCTTCTTCAACATTTTTCTTGTTGACTAGAAGTCTACTTGTAGTTGCTTTGGGTCTTCAGTCATCAAAATATTTATTTTTACAGTTGATGAATTCCCTCTTCCGCGCACCGGTGTCGTTTTATGACTCTACACCATTGGGAAGGATGCTTACTAGGGTAAGCATCAGTTTCCTTGCAATAAAAACAAATGAAGAAGGAATACTAGTAGTATTTTAACTGTTATTTACTTGTTTAGGTATCATCTGATCTCAGCATTATGGATCTTGACATACCATTTATCCTTACTTTTGCTGTGGGAGGCACTATAAACTTTTATTCTAGTCTTACAGTTTTAGCAGTTGTCACTTGGCAAGTCTTGATTGTCGCTATACCAATGGTTTATGTTGCGATTCGCTTGCAGGTAATCAACACATTCTTCTTTCAATGGTGAAATGGTGTCTTCTTTTTCAAGTAACTTTTAATATTTTTTATCTATTGTGAGCAGAGATACTACTTTGCCTCAGCAAAAGAAATGATGCGGATCAATGGCACAACAAAATCCTTTTTAGCTAATCATATTGCTGAAACTATTGCTGGAGCTGTGACAATAAGGGCTTTTGAGGAACAAGATTGTTTTTTTGAGAAGAATCTTTATCTAATTGATATTAATGCTAGTGCTTTATTCCATAGTTTTGCCTCAAATGAGTGGTTGATCCAACGGTTAGAAATAATCAGTGCAGTTGTCCTTTCCTCTGCAGCCCTCTCCATGGTTATGCTTCCACCTGCAACTTTCACCTCTGGTAAGAATCACAAGTGTCGTTGTTTGAGTTTTATAATTATCTTACAATTATTTGCTTTAATCCTCAAACATGCAATAGCATCATTTATCTTTAAGCAGCAAGTTTCTAGATTTCAGTATTTTCTATTTCAGGATTTATTGGCATGGCTCTATCTTATGGCCTTTCGCTAAACGCTTCCTTAGTAGCTTCAATTCAAAGTCAATCCACTCTTGCAAATCAAATCATATCTGTAGAGAGGCTAAATCAATATATGCATATACCAAGTGAGGCCCAAGAAATAATACAAGAAAATCGCCCTCCTTCCAATTGGCCAATTGCAGGCAAAGTTGAAATAAATAACTTAAAGGTAATTGGTGCTAACTACTCCAAAATTAAATATAAATAAACACACGTCTACCTATTTTGTCTAAATTTAGACTAAATACATAGATACTTTTGCTTATATTTAAGTCTACATGAAGTATTTTATTAATGTGAAGCTGAAATGAACTGCATAATTTGTTTGTTGATACCTTTTCAGATAAGATACAGACCAGATGGACCACTTGTACTTCATGGAATCACATGCACATTTAAAGCAGGACACAAGATTGGCATTGTTGGCAGAACTGGCAGTGGGAAATCTACTCTAATTGGCGCTTTATTTCGCCTTGTGGAGCCATCAGGAGGAAATATTGTAGTTGATGGCATAGACATTTCATCTATTGGCCTTCATGATTTGAGGTCATGTTTTGGGGTCATACCACAAGATCCTACCCTTTTCAATGGGACAGTAAGATATAATTTGGACCCTTTATCTCAACACACTGATCAAGAGATATGGGAGGTAAAACATTCTACATTCTCCTTATCTTTTCTTTGCAATGTCTTAGAATTTGGGCTGCGCCTAACTCAACCCTACAAACCGGCTTGTAGAGTGAGGGATGCTTCCCACTTATAAACTCTTTTTGAGGCCATATCATATCTGATGTGAGACTCTTAACACATAGCAAATGTAGCCTAATTCTTCATGAATATATGAAGGTTCTTGGGAAGTGCCAATTGCGAGAAGTTGTCCATGAGAAAGAAAAAGGATTAGACTCCTCAGGTACACTTTAAAATTTCATTATTATAGAAATCTTGAAAACACATTTTTCCTAGTTAGTAATGACTAGTTGGAAATTTCTACCCAGTTGTTGAAGATGGATCAAACTGGAGCATGGGACAAAGACAGTTATTCTGTTTGGGGCGTGCTCTTTTGAGAAAAAGTAGGATATTGGTGCTGGATGAAGCAACTGCATCAATCGATAATGCAACTGATTTGATTCTGCAGAAAACCATTAGGACTGAGTTTGTAGATTGTACAGTGATCACAGTAGCACACAGGATACCAACTGTCATGGATTGCACTATGGTTCTTTCAATCAGTGATGGTGAGTGAGTTGGCTTAAAATTTAACAAACACTATGCAAACTAATTCATAACTCTATAGGCTAAGAAGTCTACATACTTAGTACGATACCGATACGATACAAGATACAAGGAAATTTTTTAAGAAATAAGATATGACAAAATGTTGGTAAAGAGATAAAAAGACCTTGAGCGGCACATGAAAGACAACATGTAAAACGTGGGGGGTTTATTTTCAAATTTGAAATCATGAAAAGGAAATGTGAAGAATATGTTTGATCATTTACTTGTTTTCTTCAAATAAATGAAGCCTCTAATTGTACTTTTCAGGAAAATTGGCAGAGTATGATGAGCCAATGAACTTGATGAAGAGAGAAGAATCGCTATTTAGGCAACTTGTCAAGGAATATTGGTCTCATTTTGATTCTGCAGAATCACATTGATGTTAACAACGAAGTTTTTATGTCAGCATGTGTTGGAAATTTCAATGAATTGTGTGAATTGAAAAAGTCCCACATTGCTTGGAATAGACACTATGTGAGTGTTTATAAGTGGGAACTTAATCCATTGGGTTGGACCCCAAGGGGTACCCAATTTTGTGGATGAGTGAGAACACACACAGTGACCACCACACACGCACGCGCGTTGCCGCCGTCCGTCCGTCCGACCGGCTTAGCTTGGCTATGTGGTGTATTATTTTATTTTTTGGAAATAATTATTTTAGAGAAATAAAATTATTTTTATGTTGACCGGTTTGACTTGGTCAAACCGTAACTTTTATAATTATAAAAACATAACATTTATGATCATAATGTTATGCATTATGAATTGAACGTTTTCTCTATAAGAATGAAAGAGCCGTTGGCTCTCATTCATTTTCCAACGGATCTCTCCCAATTTTTACCTATATAAGGAGTTCTTCTCATCCATAGCAATTTGCACCAAAAGCTTAAGATCAAGAATTTTCTCTTCAAGCTTTTTTCTCTTCAAGCTTTTTTCTCTTCTCCCTAAACAATTTTCTGGTTCTGGTTTTTTTGAAAGCTTGAGATATTTTCCAAGCTAAGAGTGGTTTTCATAACCATATAGAGTGGTTTCCATAAACCATATTGAGGTGTATTTCAGAAGCGAATTTCTCACGGATGCGGTGAAAATTGTAATGAATGTAAATTTGCATTTTATCCGGGACGTCGTGGTTGATAGCCTACTTGCACCTTTGAGTAGTGCCACGAAACGCCTTAAAGAGAAGCGACCTAGTCCATGACTATCATCGATGAACCTCATCACATGATGATCTTCATCGGTTTTTAAAGAGTTTTTACACAATATTGATGATGGATGTGCTTAATTGGTGTGTTTTTGTGAACAAATCGTGTTTGTTGTGAATTGCTTGTTACGCAGTTGTTTATGCTGGGTTTGTGTGATTTTGTGTTGCCCGGGGACGAGGTGGATCGAAAAGACAAAGCATCGCGGTCGAGTGGATTCAACAAAGACAAGGTTTTGGAAGATCCCCACCGGAGGCGCACACACCGGCGCGCGTTAGAAGAGAGAGCGCGCAAGAAGCGCGCGCGGATAGGTCGCCTTCCAACTCTCAAAAGTTTCGTCCTGCAGCGTGAGAGGTGTGCGCACGAGGTTACGTGAGGGCGCGCGCGCAAGATGGCGCGCAGATCTTGATCAAGCTTGGCCATCTTGCGCGTGAAAGTTTGCGCCGCGCGCAAGATGGGCGCGCAAGTCACGTTCTTCAAATACGTAAAGGCTGCGTGTTAACCGAGGAACGTTTTTGATCAATGGGGAGCCCTAGCACACGAGAGGAAAAGGGTTGCATTCGCCGCCATTGAAGGATCAAGCCTTGGGAACAAGATTTGAGCCTCAATGTCATCATCTTCATCAATATTATCTTGTAATTCTCTTTTCTTCTTATCTTTCATCATGTGTAACTAAACCTCTCTGTTAGGGATGAATTGAATTTGATAGAGCACTAGGTAATTTGGTATTAAGCGTGTTTTATTGTTTCTCTCTCATATTCTCGTGAATTGGAATTTAGTTTGAACTGATTTACAATTGGGAAATTGTGAAATTATTTTATTCGGTATTTTAATGGGAATTATTATATTTGAATCGTAGACTTTCAATTCTTGCAATTCGTAGCTTAGGAATATTCTCCGGATTGTTGTACGTCATGAACTCTAGCGTTTAAGGCTTATAGGTTATTAGGATTACCTAAGGAATTAGGAGTTTTATTAATCTATAAAGGACTAGTTACCTAAGGAATTAGGACTTGGTTATTATAACGAATTCGGTAGCAAAATATGAGAGAGAGGTATCCTTGATGTTAGACCGGTTACATAGTGCGAAAACCAAACGACGTTCATCCCTAGCTTTCATTCTTATCGTAATTCATTAACGTTTTTAGTTTAACTTTATTTACAAAAATTCCAAAAATATTTTATCGCTTTATTTCGAGCTTCACATTTCAACCCCCGCAAACATACCCCTTTCAATTTGGTTCCAATTAGTAATTGTTAACGTAATTAGTAGATTAACTCGATCCTCGAGGACGATATCCCGGTATTTACCGGTTTTACTACTTATACGATTTGGTACACTTGCCAAATTATTAACAAGTTTTTGGCGCCATTCTTAGGGATCGAAGTTACATTCACTAATTTCAAGGCGGCCGCTAATTCGAACCCGCATATACTTAGTTGTTTTTTATTTAATTTATTGTTTTGTTTTCTTTACATATTTCTTTTTATCTTTTACTACTTTACTCCCTTGATTGTGTAAGAGCCGGGGATACTTTGTAAGTCATGGAGTACACACTTTCACCACCGTTGTTGTTGTTGTTGTGGAGGACCGCATCTAAATGGTAATTGTGAGACATTGTCCTATTGTGATCTTTGTGGGGAGGATGAGGTGGATTGCTCTTGTGAACCAATGATACTCATTGCTGGGTACTATCCGTGGTTGGCTCAACCTAAAGTTCCTGAGGAGGAAGATTTGGTAGTCATTGACACATGGTATCCCTGGTTGGCCGAAGATTGGTTACTAGTAGAACAACCCATTGAATCAAAGTAATCAACCACACATCGGGCATGATGAATTCAATGAAGCGGAGTCATTCGAATGGAAATTGTGAGCCTTCTGATTTTACCTCAGTTTCAAAACAAGAAGAGGAAGGCTTAACAATAGAAGAATCATGGGAGAAAAAGGAAGATAAGAAAGGACAAAGAGTTGAACTGCAAGATCCTCTTGTTTGGAGAGAAGCCAAAAATTCTCAGTTTTGGGATGGTGTGGAAATCCAACAAGAAATCTCCCAACAAATCATTTTCTCCACTCATCGACTGAGAAGCAAGGAAGATGGGAGCGAAGAGGTTGATAAATATTTAGACTCCTTCTATGCCTTGTTCAACACCATTCACCTTGAGAGGGCATGGAAGCATACACAATTGTACCTCAAGTTCATGAAGTTCCTGCCTAATAAACGGAAGAAGAAGGATGATGTGTTCTTTGTGTCATACATTCCACCTTGAGAGAGTGGAGTTGCATCGTCAAGCTTAGGACGATAAACAAGCGCTTCATGGGAGGCAACCCATGTGAGGTAGTGTTCTATCTCTTCTAATTTACTTTCTTGTCTTGTCTTTTTTTTTGTTATTGCTTTTGTGTCATCAGACGTAGGCCTTCCCCATTATTTTTGCGGTGAGGACAACTGCCGTGTTCAAGTGGGGGAGGACCTACGGTTTTTTGTGTTAGTTGTGTCTTGTTTTGTGTCTTCAAAGTTCAATAAAGCAATCATGTAATGATTTTATGTAAAAAAAAAAAAAAAAAAAAAAAAAAAAAAAAATGGAACGGTTGAGCAAAACTTAGTGATGAATTGGTGAGAATTGTGAGATTAGTTCCGGTGGTAGTTGACTTGGTACAGCTTGTTTCTACACCTCTAGCATTATCTCAGTCGAACCTAGTGAACCTAGGGATGTCTTAGCTTGGCTAGCTGTTGGTGGACCATGCGTCTCGCCAAATTTGTACTAAAGATCTAGGGTAGCTGTAGAAGCTAAGTTGGGGGTACTTAGCCAGCACTAAGGTCCGGGCAGAAGATTGTAGGATGGTCGGTGCATGTGTTTGTGTAAAGTGTGGTGTGAGTGCAGCACTGCAACGTCTACCCGTAACGTTGTAGTGTATGCCGTGTGTGTGTGGTGTTAGTGTGCGTGAGTGCAACACTGCAGCGTCTACCCGTAACGCTGTAGTGTATGCGCCGTGTGCGTTAAAGTGTTAAAGTGTTGTGAATAAGTGGAAAAATCCACAAGTGTGTTCTAAAGGTTAAAGTTCCCAATGCAATGATAAGTGAATCTAAATGTTAAAGTTCTAAATGGGTGCAAGACAAAGTTTGGCGTAAATGGTGCGTGTGTGTGTTGAAATAGAGTATGCACCGATTTGATCCGAAATGCCTATCTAAGACCCTTTGTCGATTCTCAAGTCCCTCGGTCTTATGTGGAAGTGTGAGCCTACCCTTTATCTTGAACCAATCTTTGGCGGAGCTCGGAAGAAAGCCTCTAGTCCTAGTTAATGTCATTTTGAAAATAGCTAAGTTCTCATTGAGTTAAATGTCACACACTCACTTTTGAGCATAGTTGTACCAAAGTGACATTATCACAGGAGTTGCTTTTGAGAGCCAACTGAAAGTTGTCGCTCAACCCGCGTTCCTATGTGTTTGAAATGAAAGTTGAATTCTTATATGATTGCTTGTTGACTTTGAGTTGTTTCAGGTTGTGAGTCGAGTCGAGCTTTGCTTGAGGACAAGCAAATGTTCAAGTTGGGGGTTGTGATGAACCTCATCACATGATGATCTTCATCGGTTTTTAAAGAGTTTTACACAATATTGATGATGGATGTGCTTAATTGGTGTGTTTTTGTGAACAAATCGTGTTTGTTGTGAATTGCTTGTTACGCAGTGTTTATCTTTGGGTTTGTGTGATTTTGTGTTGCCCAGGGGACGAGGTGGATCGAAAAGACAAAGCACTGCGGTCGAGTGGATTCAACAAAGACAAGGTTTTGGAAGATCCCCACCGGAGGGCGCACACACGGGCGCGCGCGAGAAGAGCGCGCAGAAAGGCGCGCGGATAGGTCGCTCTAACTCTCAAAAGTTTACGTCCTTCGCGTGAGAGGTGTGCGCACGAGGTTACGCTGTAGGAGGGGCGCACAAGCAAGATGGCGCGTGATCTTGATCAAGCCTTGGCCATCTTGCGCGTAAGTTTCGCGCGCGCGCAAGATGGCGCGCAAGTCACGTTCTTCAAATACGTAAGGCTGCGTGTTAACCAGGAACGTTTTTGATCAATGGGGGGAGCCCTAGCACACGAGAGGAAAGGGTTGCATTTGGCCGCCATTGAAGGATCAAGCCTTGGGAACAAGATTTGAGCCTCCAATGTCATCATCTTCATCAATATTATCTTGTAATTCTCTTTTCTTCTTATCTTTCATCATGTGTAACTAAACCCTCTGTTAGGGATGAATTGAATTTGATAGAGCACTAGGTAGCTGGTATTAAGCTGTGTTTTATTGTTTTCTCTCTCATATTCGTGAATTGGAATTTAGTTTGAACTGATTTACAATTGGGAAATTGTGAAATTATTTTATTCGGTATTTTAATGGGAATTATTATATTTGAATCGTAGACTTTCAATTCTTGCAATTCGTAGCTTAGGAATATTCTCCGGATTGTTGTACGTGCGAACTCTAGCGTTTAAGGCTTATAGGTTATTAGGATTACCTAAGGAATTAGGAGTTTTATTAATCTATAAAGGACTAGTTACCTAAGGAATTAGGACTTGGTTATTATAACGAATTCGGTAGCAAAATATAGAGAGAGGTATCCTTGATGTTAGACCAGTTACATAGTGCGAAAACCAAACGACGTTCATCCCTAGCTTTCATTCTTATCGTAATTCATTAACGTTTTTAGTTTAACTTTATTTACAAAAATTCCAAAAATATTTTATCGCTTTATTTCGAGCTTCACAGCTCAACCCCTGCAAACATACCCCTTTCAATTTGGTTCCAATTAGTAATTGTTAACGTAATTAGTAGATTAACTCGATCCTTGAGGACGATATCCCGGTATTTACCGGTTTTACTACTTGTACGATTTGGTACACTTGCCAAATTATTAACATCATCCCAGTAATATCTTCGGTTTATTTTTAAAAATTTAAAACTTAAAACACTGTTGTTTGGGGAAAGTTCTGGCTAAGGAAAGACTTGGTATTTAAGTGTGTCCATTGTGACCCACCTCTCTTTCCTGGGAACCTACTCGGATTAACAATTTTAAGACGTTTGAAGTCACCATGACAACCGAAGAAATTATCGCATTGGTTCCACGCTTCGACTTCAACAAACCATTCCGGTTTGAGGAGCTCACAAGCGTTGGCAACCAAAAATGCTCTTTTTCTTAACTATGAAAAAGGTTGCCAATGTCTTGATCGATGACATTCGATGGCGGATGAAACAAACACACACCGGAAGAAAAGGATAAGACAACTAAAGAAATATTCCTATGGAAGGAGCATGACTATCTCTGTAAGAATTTTATTCTTAATGGACTTCATTGATGATCTTTATGATTATTACAGCTTCTTGCAATTCTCGCCAGGATGTATGGAATGCTTTGAAAAAGAAATATGATAATCAAGAAGCGGGTGCTAAGAAATATCTTTGTTAGCCGCTTATCCGAACTACAAGATGACAGATGAAAAATCTGTAGAGTCTCAGTCACATGAGATACAGAAAATAGCTCATGATATTATCTCTCAAGGCATGGCCTTAGATGAACAATTTCAAGTAGTTTGTTATTATTGACAAACTTCCTCCTTCATGGAAGGATTTCAAGAATTCTCTGAGGCACAAAACCAAAGAGTTTTCTCTGGAAAGTTTGATTACCCGACTCCGAATTGAGGAGGAATCTCGGAAACAAGATCAGAAAGATGAAGTCTTGTTTGTTTCAAACAAGAGACCAGGAGCAGTTTTGAAGCCAATTGGCAAACCATTTAAGAATCAGAACCGTAATCGATTCAAAAGAACCGCAACAAGAATGGGAACCTTCCTAAGGCCCCAAATCCTAAGCCACAACCACCACCACAACCCAAGAATGATACTGCTCCTCCCTTCACTTGTTTCAACTGTGGGAAAGCAGGTCATATGGCACGCAAGTGTAGGAACAGGCCAAATCCTGCTATGCAGGCTAACCTGACTGAAGAGCAATTTATTGCTATGATTTCTGAAATCAACCTTGTTGGTGGATCTGAAGGTGGTGGTTGGACACTGGATCATCCATCCATGTGTGCAATGACCGTGCTATGTTCAAAACATATACATTTGCTAATAATAAGAAAGTCTTTGCTGGCGATGCTCACACCACTAATGTTCTTTGGTATTGGAGATGTGGAACCAAATTCACTGAAAGACTCGATTACGAAAGATGTGAAGCACACTCGAGCAGATAAGGAAAATCTGGTTTCGGTTTCTTCGAACAAAGCAGGTTTACTCAAACTATTGGGGGATTTATTTACTTTGACCAAAAATAATGTATTTGTTGGGAAAGGTACGCCATCGATGGCATGTTTAAATTTGAATGTTGAAATGAATAAAACTTCTCCTTTTGCTTATATGCTTTGTGATTTTAATATTTGGCATGCTCGTTTTTGTCATGTTAACAAGCGCGTTATTTCAAATATGAGTAACTTAGGATTAATTCCCAAGTTATCTTTAAATGATTTTCAAAAATGCGAATTTTGTAGTCAAGCAAAAATTACGAAAACATCGCATAAATCAGTAATGAGAGAATCTGAGCCCTTGGATTTAATTCATTCTGATATATGTGAGTTAGATGGAACGTTAACCAGAAATGGTAAACGATATTTTATTACTTTTATTGATGATTGCTCAGACTACACTTTTGTATATCTTATGAAAAATAAAAGTGAAGCGCTTGACATGTTCAAAATTTTTTGTAAACGGTTGAAAACCAATTTAGCAAAAAGATAAAGCGCCGAAGTGATAGAGGAACCGAATATGATTCCCAATTGTTTAATGATTTTTATAAATCAAAGGGAATCAATCATGAAACGACTGCACCATATTCTCCCGAAATGAATGGTAAAGCAGAAAGAAAGAATAGAACATTTACCGAATTGGTAGTTTCTATAATGCTCTATTCAGAGTCGATCTCATTGGTGGGGAAATTTTGCAAACTGTTTGTTATGTCTTGAATAGACTTCCAAAGTCTAAGAGCAAAATTTCACCTTATGAGATCATAAAGAAAAGACAACCAAATGTGTCTTATTTCCGAATCTGGGGTTGCTTGGCTTATGTCAGGATCCCAGATCCAAAAAGAGTTAAACTCACTTGAGAGAGCCTATGAATGTGTATTCATTGGGTATGCAAGAAATGATAAAGCTTACAGGTGCTATGACCTCAAAGCTAAAGTGATCATAGAGTCAAATGATGTTGACTTCTATGAAAATGAATTCCCTTTTAAATCTAGAAATAGTGGGGGCACTGGAACTAGTCAAGTTTCTGTGCCTAAGAACGTTGAAAACAACGAACAAAGGGAAATAGAACCTCAAGAGGTAAGAGAGCACGTGTTGCTAAAGACTATGGACCAGATTATTTGGTCTATACATTAGAAGAGGATCCAATGAGCATTCAAGAAGCATTGTCTTCTTTGGATGCAGATTTGTGGCAAGAAGCCATCAATGATGAGATGGATTCTCTAGAGTCTAACAAGACATGGCACTTAGTGGATTTGCCTCACGGTTGCAAACCCATTGGTTGTAAATGGATTTTGAAAAAGAAACTAAAACTCGATGGCATGTTGATAAATACAAGGCTCGCTTTGTAGCCAAAGGTTTTAGACAAAGAGAGAATATAGATTTCTTCGACACATATTCACCGTTACTAGAATTACATCCATAAGGGTACTAATTTCGTTGGCATAATTCACAATTTGGAAGTACACGGATGGATGTTAAAACCGCTTTTTAAATGGTTAATTAGAAGAAGAAATCTATATGGAACAACTCAAGGGTTTGTAGTTCATGGGCAAGAACACAAGGTCCGTAAGTTGGATAAGTCTCTCTGATGGTCTAAAACAAGCTCCTAAACAGTGGCATGAGAAGTTTGATAATCTAATTGTATCGAATGGGTTTAAAGTGAATGAAAGTGACAAATGCATTTATTACAAAACCGAAAATGACATTTGCACTATCATATGTCTCTATGTAGACGACTTACTCATATTTGGATCAAACATTCATGCCGTAAATAAAGTGAAATCAATGTTGTGTAACAACTTTGATATGAAAGACCTCGGAGAAGCAAGTGTAATACTTGGCATCAAGATTACTAGGTCGAGAAAGGAATTTCTTTGGATCAATCTCATTATATTGAGAAGATCTTGAAGAAATACAATTATTTTGATTGTAAACCCGCATGTTCACCATACGATCCGAGTGTCAAACTTTTTAAGAACATCGGTGACAAGTGTAAGACAAACGGAATATGCGAGCATCATTGGCAGCCTAAGGTATGCCACTGATTGTACTAGACCCGACATTGCCTATGTTGTGGGATTGTTGTGCAGGTTTACTAGTCGACCTAGTATAGAGCATTGGCATGCTATTGAGAGAGTCATGAGATACCTTAAAAGGACCATGAATCTCGGATTACATTATCAGAGATTTCCAGCTGTACTTGAAGGGTACAGTGATGCTGATTGGAATACTCTATCTCGATGATTCCAAAGCAAAACGATGGCTATATATTTAGTATAGCTGGTGGCGCTGTATCTTGGAAATCTAAGAAACAGACCATATTGGCTCAGTCCACTATGGAGTCTGAAATGATAGCACTAGCAACTGCTAGTGAAGAAGCTACTTGGCTAAGATGCTTACTAGCAGAGATTCCCTTATGGGAAAAACCAATGCCAGCTGTGTTGATCCACTGCGATAGTACTGCGCTGGCTATTGCAAAAATAGAGAACCGTTATTATAACGGTAAGAGACGACAAATACGTCGTAAGCACAGCACTGTGAGAGAATGTATCTCGAAAGGAGCTGTGAGAGTGGATCATGTACGCACTGATATGAACTTAGCTGATCCTTTGACGAAAGGATTAGCTAGGGAGAAAGTCCAAAATACATCTCAAAGGATGGGACTACTGCCACTAGAATCATGAGTCACTCACGATGGTAACCCGACCTAAAAGACTGGAGATCCCAAGAATTAGGTTCAATGGGTAATAACAAGTTGTGAAGTGATACGAGATGAACATGCTATAATGAAAAAAGAAGCATGATTCCTGAAGCAACTTAAGGTTGAGGTAATAGAAACTCTTAATGAGATCTATACTCTATGTGGAGTGGAGTACCTAGCTACAGGAGTACTCTTGATAGACTCACCTTTGTGAATGTGGAAGTAGGGCCGCTTCCTATGGAATCGTTGGCAAGATTCCTAGAGCGTTCACTAAACTGGGATAGACGTGCAAGGCCATAAAAGCACGGGCTTATAAGAATACACCCATAGAAAAGGTTGTGTGTGGTTTTGATGTTCGAGATAGAGTTCAAGACTACGAGTCACTCTTGTTGAATCGAAATCCTAACTGCTATGTAAAGGTTCAAGTCGTAGACACCTTTGCTTATGCACAATCTTCTGTAAGCGTTTGACGCTATTCCTAAAACTTCTTTTTAAATTCAAGTGGGGATTGTTGGAAATTTCAATGAATTGTGTGAATTGAAAAAGTCCCACATTGCTTGGAATAGACACTATGTGAGTGTTTATAAGTGGGAACTTAATCCATTGGGTTGGACCCCAAGGGGTACCCAATTTTGTGGATGAGTGAGAACACACACAGATGACCACCACACACGACGCTGGCGTTGCTGCGCCGTCCGTCCGACCGGCTTAGCTTGGCTTGGCTATGTGGTGTATTATTTTATTTTTTGGAAATAATTATTTTAGAGAAATAAAATTATTTTTATGTTGACCGGTTTGACTTGGTCAAACCGTAACTTTTATAATTATAAAAACATAACATTTATGATCATAATGTTATGCATTATGAATTGAACGTTTTCTCTATAAGAATGAAGGAGCCGTTGGCTCTCATTCATTTTCCAACGGATCTCTCCCAATTTTTACCTATATAAGGAGTTCTTCTCATCCATAGCAATTTGCACCAAAAGCTTAAGATCAAGAATTTTCTCTTCAAGCTTTTTTCTCTTCTCCCTAAACAATTTTAGTTCTGGTTTTTTGAAAGCTTGAGATATTTTCCAAGCTAAGAGTGGTTTTCATAACCATATAGAGTGGTTTCCATAAACCATATTGAGGGTGTATTTCTAGAGCGAATTTCTCACGGTGCGTTGAAAATTGCGAAGCAGTGTAATCGAAATTTGTTTTATCTCGGGACGTCGTGGTTGATAGCCTACTTGCACCTTTGAGTAGTGCCACGAAACGTCTTAAAGAGAGCGACCTAGTCCGCGACTCATCCCGATAATATCTTGGTTTATTTTTAAAAATTAAAAACTTAAAACATCGTTGTTGTTTGGGGAAAGTTCTGGCTAAGGAAAGACTTGGTATTTAAGTGTGTCCATTGTGACCCACCTCTCTTTCCTGGGAACCTACTCGGATTAACAGCATGCACTAATGTCGTTCTTTTAGGATGTAAAATGTGTTCTGCTAGAATAAGTTATGAGGTCTAAGAGATGGGAAAGGGATGATACCACTTCTAAGATGATATATGAGCTTTACAAAGTTAAAAATTTAGAAATCTGTCAAGTCTTTGCTAATGAAATTGTTTTATATTATAATCCTTAGAAACTTAGATATGGTATATAGGATAAGATTTAATAGTATGAGGCTTTATGTTCTGCCAAAAACAAATCATGGTGAGCTGAGTTGTTTTGCAAAAAAAGTGGATTGCTCCGACCAATTCTTCTTGGTTAAGTATAATGCTAACAATAATTTAAGACAATGTCACAATAAAAAGATAACTACCATAAATGATAGTCGTTTGCCTCATTGTTGATGCTGCAACATTGGTTGCTTCAGCATTAGTCTGTTGTTCTAATGCCCCTTTAATGCTTCGTAATTCCTCACCTTGCTTCTTCTCTTGCCCTTCTCCTTCCCTTTGTCTCTCCTTGCATCTCCTCCTCACGATTAATGCTCACTTCACCTATGCAATTGAACACTCCTACAACATCAAAAAGAGAAAAACAACAAATATTAGATTAAAACTCAAAATTTTGCCTCCCGTGAGCGCTTTGGTTTAAGAGTCCTCAATCAGACTAAGACTTATGTTAGAGTTCGGTAACTTTGTGGTGACCTTGTCCCTTACCACATGTGCTCCATAATACCGCTTCACCCTTTTGCCATTGACTTTGAATGTGGAACTAGTGGCTTCATCAAACAATTCCATTGCCCCATTAGGATACACTCTCACCAAATTAAAAGGCCTCAACTGCTTAGAATTGAGCTTTTCAGAGAGTACTTTAAGCTTTGAGTTGGACAAAAAGAACTTGTCCTCCTTTATTTAGCTCTTGTCTTTGAATCTTTTTGGCTACTGCAGTTGTTGTTGCAAAAGATTCACTTGTTAATCAGATGATGTTGTAGCAAGATGCTACAACATTGTTCACTTCAACTTTGGTGTATTTTGGTGGGGGGTCTCGGTATAGGCTGTTGGGTAGTGTGGTGGTAGCTGATTGGGGAGAAGATTGTGGGGTTGGATCTTTGTGATGTGGGGATTGGGTTGAGGGAGTTGGGTGCTCCTGAATTGCTTGAGACTGATGTTGGAGCAATGGATGCTCTTGCATTGCTAGAATTTTTTTCATTTCTACTTTTTTCATTTTTTTTCATTTTTTTCTTTTTCTTCCTTACCCTCACCTTCTGTATCATAATGTTCATTCAAATCTTTTCCACTTCTCAAATATATAGCATTGACATGCTCTTTCCCAGGGGTTTGTGAAGTTAAAGCTTCGGTGGTGGATTGTAATGATCCGTTTGGTCTTTGGTAAAGAGCAGTGACTAATTGTCCAACCTGATTCTCCAAGTTCCTAATTGCAGCACCATGAGTTTGGATTGAGGTTTTTCTATCACTCATAAATGCTCTTGTGTCACTCATAAATTCTTTCATAAGAGATTCCAATGAGTTTTCCATTTCTAGTGTAGATGGTCTTTGGACGTGTTGAGATAGGAATCCTGGTGGATTAGATTGTGCTACAACATTGGACGTTGTGGCATTATTATTCCCCACCGAGAAATTTGGGTGATTGTTCCAAACTGGATTGTAGGTGTTTGGGTAAGAGTTGTTATTTTCGTTGTACCCCTACATAGTTAATAGAAATAGGGTTGTTGGGACATTCTTCATACAAGTGCCCTCCTCCACAATATACACAACTAGTTGTTTCTGAAGGACTTGTTCTATGGAAGCAGGTGTGGTTTTCGGTGATCCGCAAAGCATTAGATGCTACAGTATTGGTGGAATTGAGATTTTTTATCATGTTGTAAGTGAGACTACTTGAGCTGATAGGGCTGATACTTCACTAATTTCATGAACCCCAACTATTTTCTTTTGAGCATTGACCCTATCTGTGGGCCATTGGTAGTTGTTGGTTGCAATATTTTCTATGAGCTCACAAGCTTCATAATAGGATAAATTAAATAACACCCCACCAGATGAGGCATCAAGCATGTGGTTCCAAACCATTATAAAAAGTTTTCATTTGAATAATAACAAGAATTCCATGGTAGGGACATTTTCTCAACAATTCTTTCCATCTTCCCATGCTTCAAACAATGTCTCAAATTCTTTTTGTCTAAAAGAAGTAATCTCATTTCTCATCCTGACATTTTTAATAGGTGGAAAATATTTTGCAAATTTTTTTCCAGCCATTTCAATCCAAGTGCGGATAGAGTTAGGCTCCAATGAAATAAGCCAAGCATCAGCTCTATCCTTCAAAAGAATGGCAACGGGAGTGCTGACGGGAGTGTCGACAGAAGTGCCAATGGGGGTGCATATTTTACCTTAAATCTCATTTTTCTTTTTCTTCTTTTTTACTCCATTATTAATATTATAAGAAGATACCAACTTTTCCTTTAACTTTTTCCAACACAACTATTTTAATAAATTTGAAAATATAGCCTTTTATCAAAATTTTCCTTTTTCTTTTATTTCATTATGCAACTTTCAACGTATTTATAATTTCATAGAAAATTATAACAAATACGGTATCACCTGTGTGTATGCATGGGTAAAATACTAGTTTTTGGTCGAGACCAGGGTATCCACTGCCGAATGCAGTGACTAATCCCTTCGCTGGATTGGAGGTGGTGCGCTTGATATACACACATGTATGTGCAAGTATACACAATCGTAACAAGTAATAAGGTGTAAGTAGAGTATTGTTCCCACGAGGATTGAATTAATTTCCCAAGTTTAAATACGTAGCCAACTAGTGAGAAGTAACCAATAAACAATTAAAGAGGAGTGCAATAATGTAAACAAACAGAAAATAAACAAGCTAGTAAAGTTGGGATTGAAAATATGATGAGAGAGTAGTTGGAATGTTTCCCACTAAGTAAATCACTTTTAACAGCATTATGTTATATATAATGCTTCTACAATGGATATTGTAGCAATTGATGCTCCTGCAATGGATGCTGTAGCAATTGATGCGTGCTTTTCAGCAACTAACGTCGGGGTTTCATTACAAGTCTAATGTCTAAGCTCTAAATAAGTTCACCTCTGTATATAAAGTACCCACAAAGATCATCACCCTATGGACTATGCTATCCTATGTCTAGGTTTTAGCATGGAATTAACAAAGTTTCCTTTATTAAACACTTATCCATATTAGTTTCACTTTTAGCTGGCCAATTCTAAAGATGAATATGAAAGAGTTTATCATGCAAGAACTAAAATGCAAACATCAATATATATATATATAACATAAGACTAGTTAAAGGATCATTACAAAGTTTATGACATCCCAACTACAAGAGAGTTTAGCTCATGCTTCACATTACTAAGGACATACAAACTAATGTAAATAACATGTTCATATTACTAAAAAACACAAAGAAAAAGAAATAGAGTGATTTGGTTTACTTTGCATAAATCAGTCCCGTAATGCTGGAGTGTCGCTTCTATTTGCACTGTGTAGGGAGCATTCCTTGCACAGAATGTTGTTGCATGAAGGAAGAAGTTTTTAAGTTCTTCCTCTTCCAATGAAACCAGCTCCAATATGTTTTAAGTGAGTGAATTCTGGTCTACTTGTGAATGAGGAGATGAAGAGTATTTATAAACTTCATGGCTGAGCTTTAATGAAGGTTAAGTTTACTTGGAGGAGAAGTTGATTTCACTTGAACCCGTGTGCCTCAAAATTAGATTTGACCTTTGCTTTATCAGAGCAAAGAGGTCCTTTCGAGAATTGAAAAGTGTCCTCAAAAGGTGGCTCCCTTGAATGAGGTTTCTTCATGGTTGGGTTTCCTTGGTGAAGAAGTTTTTCTCTTTATTTATGTACCTCAAAAAGTAGATTAGACATTTTCTTTATTAAAGAGAAGAGGTCCTATAGCGAATTGACAAGTGTTCTTAAAAGGTGGCTCCCCTGAGTGAGGTTTCTTCATGGTTGAGTTTCCTAAGGTTGGAGTAATTTCCTACCCGTAATGCTGGAGCATCAGTCTGCCACGAATGCTGGTGCATTGAGTGCTGGAGCATTTTATGGTCTAAGATCTCTTCAAGCATTGTAGTCTATTTCCAGTGCAGGTGCATCGCTGAATTGCTAGTGCATGAGCACTACATGTAGGTGCATTGAACAAACACATTAAAATACAACATGGGGTACCAAAAGTGCCAAATGATCACAAATTAGTTTCTAACCCTATTTTACTCTAAACAACTCATATTAAACGATATTACTTAGACACTCACATTGATTTAAGTCTAGAACATATAAATAACTCTATATAAATAAGAGTTATCAGAAGGCACCTCGAAGAGTGGGACAGCTGGCCCAGGGATTTATAGCTTCTACATACCCAAGGCGAGGATCGAACCCTCGACACTTGGTTAATGGAGGATGAGCCCCAACCGCTCAACCACACTCCCTAGGTTTGGGTAAAATACTAGTTATCAATATAATTAAAAGATATATTTTGTTTTTGTGTGTTTAATTTGTATTATAGTGCCATTTTATGGATATTCTTGGCATCAATACTCAGAGAAGAAATGAAATGCATCTAGTTTATTCAAGTGCAAAATGAATAATTGCACTGTACAATGAATTGGGAACGAGAGTATATACAATAGGAATGAACTGGAACTAACTGAAGTCACCAATGTCACAAGGAAGGGGGGTTGGAATTGTGACCCTTTTAAAATTGTCCTGAAATAAAAGAACTTTGATTCACAAGAGTTATTGAGAATCAAGAGAGTAAGTGTTATGTGTTATATAGAAACAATCTTCTTGATCAATTAGATGAGCCAAGAAGGGTGATTATTGAACAGTCTTCACAGT
This sequence comes from Oxytropis ochrocephala, assembly GCA_020916435.1. NCBI lineage: Eukaryota > Viridiplantae > Streptophyta > Magnoliopsida > Fabales > Fabaceae > Oxytropis > Oxytropis ochrocephala. The sequence goes on from CM037095.1 coordinate 54,883,621, forward strand.
TATATAGAACTGAGAATGATCAGTCATTACAATCTCCACTCTTCTCACAGTTATTTCACAATTGTTCCAGGTAGAGTTTAGCTGTGTATAATGTATTAAGTATGTAAACCACTTATCAAGAGTTTCAAAAACATTTTATAGCCTTAAGAAGATTCTGAGAAGGGTTGAAAAACTCTTGTTCTAGTTACTGTTGAGAAGGGTCGAAGTTAATTCTTCTCAGGTTTTCAAAAATCTCTCCACAAGAGGAGTTTTTCTCAAACTGTAAACTAAAGACTTAAAGCAGTAAATAACACATGGATTTATAGTGGTTCACCCAAAAACAACATGGGCTACTCCACTCCTCACACCCAGTGAGATTTTCCACTATTTTCCAAATAGTTTACACCCTTTCACACTTCACACAAGTTGAAAGCTCTTGGTAGTTTTCTTCTCACAACTCTACCTACTGTATACTCCACTAATAGACTTCTTCAAAGCTATTAGACTGCTTTTAACACAAAGCACTCACTTCTCAAGTCCTACAGCAACACATGTTACTTGAGAAGGTTCCCTATTTAAGGTTCTTTTGATTACAAAGGTTGTGGGATTACTTGGAGCTTGGTTGACATATATAGGATATACATGAATGTATTACAACACAAGACTTAATACACACTCAGAGATTAGGTGAATCCCTTCTGGTTTAAATGCAGCTGAGTATGGAAGAAAGAAAACTTGAATATGTGAAAAGGTTGATAGCTTAGAATTTAATTCACTCTCTTGAAGATCAATGAAGACCAGAGCTGTTGTTATATAGAGTTGTTGTAGCCCTTTAATTCCTGGTCCAAGAAATAGAGTCGTTGCATCAATGACTAGCCGTTTGGAGCAGTTGAAATACGCCATCGTTGTTGTCGTTTTACGACTCTGCAGAAACAAGTCATTTTTGGTTTGTCATCACCCTTCTTATAGTGACCCTTCTCACTGTGACTCTTCTCATGACTTGTAAAGTTGAAGATGATGCTTCTCAAGATGAATCTTCTCATGTTAATGCGGTACTTAGGATGACTCTTCTTGTCATGACCCTTCTCAGGTTCATGACACTTTTTAACATGATTCATATGATCATGACCCTTCTTGGGATCATGACTCTTCTTAACATGACCCTTCAGTTTTAGAAAAGAAAATCAAGTGCAACCAATTTCCTTTCTAAAACTGAAGGGAGAAATAACAGTGTTTAAATTGAGGGGAGGTTATTGTCAAGAGGAAACTAGAGGTGAGGTGTGTGACATTTAGGTAGACTTTAGGGGAGCTGAGTGTAATTTCCCCTTATTAATGTAATAAAAATTGTAGAGAGGTGATAATAAAAATTGACCATTGCTTTTCCCACTCCCCTTCCTACTCACCATACACCCATTTACCCTACACATTTACTAAAATAACCTCACACACATTTAGATTTCCCCTTATCCTCCTCCCTCTTCTTCTCCTCCAAACCCAACACACTCTCTCAAACACCCCAAACCTCCCCTCTCTCCACTTCAAACCCTACCCTCCTCGCCTTCATTATTCTCTCTCCACTCAACTACTCAACATTGCCAACTATAGTAAGGTATCATCCCTACCAACTATTTTTCAATTTGTTTTTTGAAAGTTGATGCGTTCTGCTATTTTTTTTTGAAGTCGCGCATTGTTCGGACCCCCGTAACCGAACTGGTTCGGTTAATCTTAACCGAACAGGTTAAAAGTGGAGTTTGGGCGTGTCTGGTTCGGACCCCCTTAACCGAACGGGTTCGGCTACATGCAGTCGAACCATCGCTTCTAGTAAGTTGATTTTAAGCCCTTTTGTTTGCAGGTTTTTTGATTAAGAGGACTATATAAATGGAAGAAAATGGTGCAACTTCTGGAGTAGCTGAGATGTCAAATGACGTCGTAGTAGTTCAAGATTTTACTAGTTCGTTCACAACGGATAAGGTACGGACTAATTGTTGATTTTTTACCTAATTTTCTAAGTAATTAACTTCCATGTCGTGCCATTTAGAAGTGTCTGTACGTTCAACAGCTGTTATGTACACGAATACGAACACTTTGTACATGTAAATGGACTTCTATTTAGAATTCATTTTTATATTGTGAAACATTAGTTAACATTATCTTGTTTTTTTTTCCTTTGGAAGGTATTTATGAAGAATGGAATTCCAATGCCCCTGCCGGATGTGATATGGAATGCTAATAGGGCATACACGATTTTTATGGGTCGCATGCAAAAGTGGAAGTCAATGATTATACAAGCACAACCCCCCTGCTTATGTAGATTTAAGTAAAGATAGTGACGATAGTCATTTCTTGTTAGGTTTATAATTTTTGTATTCAAAGTTATATAACATTGAAATTGTGTTTCTGCTTTCTTGATAGACAAATGTGTAACTCAACTCTATTTATCATTAAGTTCTCTTTCTGTTCTGTGTCTGTTCTGCTATAAGTTGAACCTGTTCAGAAAGACTTAACCAAACCTGTGAAAAACGTGCACTGCACAAGCATTGCATGTGAGGGTATTTTTGAAATAAAAAATGTTCGAGGTGTGGAATAAACCGTGGCCTTAAAAAAATCATGGCTTGTTTTTTTTGGACCCCCACCCTTTCCCCTTATACCCCCACCCACACTGAAAACCCCAAAATGCCCTTTGTAATCTATTTTTTTTATTTTAAAAAAGGCTCATCGTATATATATCATTTGGGACATATATACGATGCGTAGTTTTAAGACATCGTATATATGCCCTGAAGAAGTATATACGATTGATGGTATAAGTTTCGATGGGAGAGATGTTGTATCGTGTAGGTTAAAACATCGCGCATATCATTTCTTGCTCTCAGCGAAAACTATGCGGATGGTTCAACCGGTGAGACCGACGCGAGCATGAGATAATTCGTATCGTTTATCGGAACCGGAATGGGTGATGGAGGTCTTCACTGGTCTGCCGTGGATGTCAACACCGAGGATGACCTCCGACAGATGATGTCCAATCATATTATGTTTAAATGGAAGAGTTACATTCATCTGTACGTCGAAACCAGAAGGACCGTCGCTGAGATCCTTCGTCGATTAACTCCACCAGCTCAGTAGTTTCTATTGTATTTTCTTTTTATCTATCTATTTTTATTCTAGTTGTTTATGTTGTATCGCTTGTGTAACTTTGTTTTATCGAATCAATGAAATCAAAAATTTATGGAAACTCGTAAAATAAAACATCCGAAAAAAATTAATAATAAAGTGCCAACATCAAATACATCAAAAAAGTGATAAAAAGATCCCTAACGCCCTCCTCGTCGCCCTCATCCTCGTCCCCGTCGTCTAAGCTCCCCAGCAATGTCATCTGATGTTGCCATCACGAATCCCCTCTCTACAAGCATTCACAACCTCCCTCACCCACTCAGCATCGTCGTATCGTAGCTCTAGGGAGGGTCCAGGCCTCATCTACTGGTGATGGTGGAGCCGGTAATAGTCTGGGGATAGAAGCACAGACGTGCGGTACCTAAGTACCTCACGCATACCTCATCCGGCCGCCGAGCAACCCGAGTAGTGTGCATGATGTCATCCACAGATGCCATGTAGTGGACGATCTGAAAGACGCAGTCAGTATGACTCGGACGACCTCTAAGAGGGTCACGCGGGATGATCTGAGCGTACCCAAACTGTCGCAGGCACCTATCAAGCATGTAGGGAACTCAAGTCAGCCCACTAATGAAGCCTGTAGAGGAGATGCGCTCAAAGGGTCTACCACTGTCCTCCTCAAATGGTCGCCAGCAGACATCCTCCGGCCTCACTCATCAATCATCCTCCGTAGAAGGGCACGAGCAGGTGGTCCGACTTCTTCTTCCCCAGAGCGCCCAGCCCGGTGGCTCCGCACTCGGATATGACCGGCAACCTCTCCACCATCCGAGGGAAATACCACATAATCCAAGCACGAAATGCAAAAATAAACAACATATTTAATTCAAAAAAATTTACCCAAAGTCGGTGTGATTTAACAAAAAAATGAAGTTAAAATGTGTACGAAATAGGTGGCATACCCTCCACGCTTCTTTGTGTGACCTCAAAGACGCAGTGTTCAAGGACTCATACATGGCGGCTAGTTCACTGCACCCCATGCATAGCCTCCAAGAACCTCTGCGGACTCGGATCATGCGGGTAGATCGCCCACTTAGTCTCGGCCATGTCTCGGTCTTCGTAGTGAAGATATCGTAGGTCGGAAAGCGGAGATAAGCCCTCACAAAGAATCGTGATGTCACCCTCCTCCAAATTACGCTCATAAACCCGCTCCCACCATTTTGAAGTCATGTCACGGACCCCACGGGTGTTGTTAGCGGCCTCAACCCGTGACACACCCAGATATGTCTCGCAAAGGTGTGTGGCATACTCCGAGCTCACAATGATGGTGGGAGGTGTGGCATAGTTCCCTGGATGGGAAGGTGCGGCAAGAGGCGGAGATGTCATCGAGTGATCGTCATTTCACCAAATGGCAAGTGAAATGACGAAGTATCTCGAGTGCCATCTCTCGATAAAAGCCGACAAAGAACTCATGGTCTCCGTGGCGTGGCGATCCGGAGAAGTGGGGCCAACAACTGAGTCCACGACCCGCGTGGTGCGTTCAAGTAGGGTAGGGTAATGAAGATGGATTCTAGTATGGACTTTGTTGCCATGAGCCCATACTTTGACAACCCGCAGATACTCCGAATTAAAAATAAATAAATGATGTAAGCAAAAAGTGCGGACTATGTGAGTTAAATAAATTATTTAAGCAACAAATGCAAAACTTAAGGTCGGCGTAGTATAGAGCTGCAGATACATGATCCGCCAGTCGGTGAAGAGAGGCACGAGAGGCCGAGGCCGATCCTCCTCCCGATGCCCCCGATCCTGCTGGGGCTCTCCTCCTCTTGAAATTTGCTCCTCCCGATACTCGGACATGATCGGTTCGAGTAATAAGTATCGACACTGGGTCGCTTCTGGCGATACTCGGAGTCGATGCATGATAATGAATGAATAGTGGGGATGGTAAAGAGGAGGTTGTGGATGGTACCGAGGAGGAGGCCGAGAATGATATCGAGGAAGCATGCGGTGATTATGCCTCCTCGCCCTCTATGCCAATCCTCCCTTTGAGTCATTGAGATAATCCCCAAGATAAAGCGCCCATCATCCCGAAAATGAGTTGGGTGATGCTCAGCCGATACTCGGTTAGGTCACCTCTCATCTCTCTAGCGGAAGCATGCAGCTGGTTATGCCTCCTCGTGCTCAGTGCAGCGGAAGATGACTCTCCTCTCTCTCTAATAGGAGATACCTCCCATCTCCCTCTATGCCTACCGGACACTGGAACCAAAGGAAAAAAAATTAGTAAAAAAAAAAATCGAGTTGCTCATCGTATTTACATAAAAAATGGGGTATATACGATGCATACTTTTTAACTCGTCGTATATAGGGTATGCTGGGCGTATATGCGAGTGGATGAATTCTGTCTAATCGTATATACGCCTGAAAAGGGGTATATGCGATGAGTAAACAATTACTCGTCGTAAATAGGGTTGGTGTGGGGTATATGCGAGTGATGGATTTCTGGGCTGATCGTATATACGTCTCTGTGGCGTATATGCGAGTGGTACTGTGGTCAATCGTAGGTATGACCAATAATGTGAAGAAATTGTGATTTTATAAAAACACAGGGGTATTTTCGTCTTTTCACAGGGTGGGTGGGGGGTTTTAGGGGAAAGGGTGGGGGTCCAAAAAAAAACCCAAAAATCATTTATGTGACAAAATTACCCCGAAAGGGAAACTTGGTTTGCATATTTACAAGATAACGAACAACAGTCGGTCTCTTCCTGCACCTCATTTATTTCTTAACTACACCTCCAATCTTCAAATTTCAGCCTCTATCCTTCTCTCACTCTTTCTCATTTTCCTCACAACACACACACACACACACAAAGACAATGTTCTTCACCATTTCATCTTCATCACAATTCACAATCTCCAATTCTTCACTCCAATTCCCTTCTTCACTCATTTCACCATCTTTTTCCCCTCAATTCCCAATCTTGAACCCTAAACCCTTTCCCTTCTCCCATTCACTTTCAATTTCCTCAAAAACCTATCACTACTTCACTTTTCTGCAAGTCCAATGAAGCATTAGAATCAGAAGAAGAATCTGAAGAAAATGATTGGCTTCAGAAGCTTCCTGAAAAGACTAAGCCACTTTACTCACATAGCTTGCCTTGTATTGAAGCATGGTTGAAAAAATTAGGGTTTAATCAGAGTAAAGATGATAGGGCTTTATGGGTTGTTCATAAATCTGATTGGCATGCTCATCTCTCTCTTGATGTTACTGACCTCTACGTTAGGTTTGTGCTTCTTTCTTTCTTCCTCTCTAGTTTTCTTTGGTTGATTCTTGTGCTTTCTTGGTGTTTGTGTTTATGTCTGTGAGACTATGAATTTGTGTATACAAGATGCTATGCTCTTTTGTGTGGATTAAAATTGATAAGGGTAATAGAGAGTTTTGGAGGGAGGATTTAGTTTTATCTGTTAAATTAAACGAATTATAAAGTGTTTCAAGAAACAAATAAATGGTGATTGAAATGTTATATGATTATTTATCGTGCTATTGGTTCGATTTTTTTAAATTCGAAGAATGTATATTAACATATAATCTTAGCCCTTCAAAACTCTCTAAAAACCCCCTTCCAAAGAGACCATGAAATAGTTGTTGAGGTGGGATATTCAAGTTGGAAGTTTTTGAAGTGTTTAGCTTCAATTGAATTTTTTGAAGTAGCAATTGTTTTGTCAATTGAATAATTTGATAGAATGTAAGGGCATGTTTGGGAGGGTTTTGGAAGGTTTGGTCTATATTTTAATATCTATTTGGAATTTTGAAAAATTGAAAGAATAACATGATAGATAATGATAAAACATTGTTAATAACACTTCTGCTTATCTAAAAAAAAATTGTTAATAACACTTCATGTTTAGAAGCATTTTATAGCTTTCCCAATTTAGAATTGAAAATCAAGCCCTCCCCTCCCCTCTTAAACCCTCCATCCAAACATACCCTAAGTGTATGCTAATGCTTGCTCACAAGTCACAGTTAATGTAAGCACATTTGTTATTGTTGTTGTATATGGTTAAATATAATATCATTGGAGTAAACTTCATTAAGATATTGCTTTATATATGTGTTCTTGATTGGATATAGAATAAAGAACATGAGCAATATTATAGGTTTTTCTTGTATCTTTGTGATCAACTTGTTTACATTAATTGAATTCTATATTGGGAAGTCTGCAGTCTGCACTTCCTCTCTGTTTGATGCTTGGTAAAACTACCTATCTCTGAAATTGAGAGAAAATTAGAAAGTTTTGATATGAACTGAATTTTATATTCTATTCTGATTGAAGTGGTTTCTAAACGGAGACCTTATATAGGTCGAGCTATCTCTCTATCTAATAACACTAACTCTAAGTCTCTAACTGAATGTACATGTAGCAGACTTGAACAGAAAAACTACTGTATGTCTAACTATCACCACTTGTAAAAAAAAAAAAAAAAAAAAAAGTTGAAAAGATCTTGTAATGACTGAGTCATAATTCATAAATCAGCTTCTGCCCCTCAATTTTTCATAAGCTCCTTTATTTAACTTTTCCATAAACATCTAGAAACTTGTAACAGCTTTAATATAGGTTAGAAATAAAATAGTTATCTCAGTTGAGGAGCTCCTATGAGTTTTATTATTGAATAAGTTTTTGATTTCTAACTAGTTGGATGTGGAATACCTGGTAGCATTTTTCCCGTTGTAAAAGCGCGTGATGGAGTTTCCGTAGTAATTTACTGTCAATTTTGTTTTCCTAATATAAAAGGCGGGTTTTCATGCTCTTCATGTAGACAATGAAAAGTTTTAATCGGTGCAGGTATTTGAAGAATGGACCTGGGAATCTTGAAAAAGATGTGGAGAGGAAATTTAGTTATGCTTTGAGTAGAGAAGACATTGAGAATGCTGTACTTGGAGGACCATAGCCATTTTTTGCTTTCACTGTCAAATATACAATGCTTTAATTCCCTGATGGAAATACCAAATCAATTCATATGTCAAATTGAAAATGCCTTGTAATGAAAGAAAATGTTTTATAATGAGATAAGGTCATATTGATATATATATTATGAATGAGAATCTGTATGGTGACTGTTATAGAACTGGACATATAGTACTAATATTTCTGAATAATGTTTATGATTTTATTGTTCAAACTCTAGGAACTATCTTCAAACTATATGACTGTAATTTAAGATAGGATCGAAAGGTATGTAAGAATTAGTAAATCAGATTTGGTGCACAGATGGTACAAAATAGGTAAATCAGAATTGGTCCTTGAAAGTTGTCACTTACTATCATTTTGGTATCTGCATAATTGGCAAATTGGTAAACCTGTTTGGTACAGAATTGCTTACTTGCAGAATTGGTAAATTGTATAACTGCTAGAGAATTGGTAAATTGCATAATAGAAAACATTAAAATCCATTACATCTTGTCTAAATAACTTCAAAATAAGAACCCAATCCAAAAGATCCTATTACATCCTTATAAAATCCAAAATAGTGAGGCAACAATCTTGGTTCTATTACATCATTTCCAAATCCTAAAACAAAATAACAACATCAACTGTGCATATATATCATCAATACAATTCTGTAAAAAAGATTTCATTAATGACCAAACATGATGACATAGAAGATCTCACAGAATTTGTGTCTCAACATGCACAACTTCTTCCTCAGCACCAACTACAGGAGGCACATGTTGAACCACTTCTTGGCTCATATTAATTGGTACAGCAGCTGCTACTGGAGGGAGGGCACTAATATCTGGAACATCAATAGGGTGTAGTTCATAAAATAGCTCCATCTCATTATCATTGGCCCTTGCAATGCAATGATACAAAGGACAAAAGGGTTTTTTTTTTTTGGACCCCCACCCCATCCCCATAAACCCCCACCCAATAACAAAAACCCCAAAATGCCCTTTGAAACTTAATTTTTTTTTAAAAAAATAAATAAATCGTATATACCCCTTGAGTATGTATATACGATGGGCATTTTTTGTCCAATCGTATATATGTACTCAAAGGGGTATATACGATGCACTTTTTATTTTTTTTAATAATTTGTTTTAATTTTTATTACTAAAAGGCTACTAAAAATTCGTTAAAATAGTCAAAACTACTCCAAAAATTATAAAAAACACCACTAAAAATCTAACAAAACCAAAATAAGGCTACACAAAATTTTTTAGATTTTTGGAGACTATGAAAAAATTAAAAAAATCATAAAAATAAGTAAACGATGGAATTTGGGATTTTGAAATTTGTAGTCCGTAAGAAGTCCCTTCTAAGGAGTCTTGATTCTTGATTTTTTTGGATTTAATGGTCGTGGTTTCATTACGATCGGAGTATGTTTTAAAAACCGATTTTTTAGCCTAAATTAGTTCGTTTTAACGTAACTACACACAAAACCTATTTTTAGGACTTATATAATTTTTATTTGACTTAAAAAAATTTAAAAAATACAATGGGGGTCGATATACACACGAGGGGTATATATACGACCTATTTTTTCCATCGTATATACACCTCCCAAGGCGTATATACGATTAAGATGGGGTTTTCCAATCGTATATACGCCTTGGGGGTGTATATACGATGGCCAAATGTAAAGGTCGATATATACCCCCCCCAGTGTGTATATACGATTGACACAAAAATTTTTAAAAAAATACGCTGGAAGGCATTTTGGGGTTTCGGTGTGGGTGGGGTTTATGGGGATGGGGTGTGGGGTACAAAAAAAAACCAGGACAAAAATATCCATCCAACTCTGACACCAACTCAAATACACCTCTCTCAGGAACTTTGTACTAAATACGTTCAATTCTGAAATAAGGGTATTACTTTTCCCACACCCCCTCCTACTCAAAACACATCCCATAAGGGTGTGAAATGACCAAAAGCATCAATAAAAGCGTCTTTTTTTCAAGAAATTTCACGTGTTACGACACGGGGCTTGAGCGAGCGAGTTCGAATGACATCGTTCGAGTGTGTTAATTTTTGACTTCACACTCTCTTGTGCGTAATTTCACTGTTCAACGAGCGTCATTCAACTCGTTCGCATGACTTGTTCGAACACGTCGAACGATATCGTTCGCGTGAGTTAAGTATTGATTTCACACCCTCTTGTGCGTAATTTCACCGTTGAACGAGTCATTCGAACACTTGTTCAACAAGCGTCGTTCGAACCGTCGTTAAACACGCGTCGCCAGCTGCGTTTCACGCGAGGTTATTTTTGGAATAAAATTTGTTAAGGGGTGTGAAAGAGTAGGAGGGGGAGTGGGAAAAGTAATACCCTGAAATAATACTTGCAAGCTTTTGCGTAGTCTTCTAATACAGACTTGTTTATAAAGTCATTTTCAACACCCTCCCAAACACAAATTTCACCACCTACATACTCCCTAGCCTAGCACCATCACCATGTGTTATAAATCGACTACCGTGGTGCAAGATCAGTGTAGTTGTCCAATCCATTCTACAATAAAATAAAATAAAAAACTCAATACCAATTAATGATAAAAAAGCCCCAATTTTTCCCTATTCTCTAACCCTAAACTTCCATTAATTTGAGTTAGCACTCAAACAACGTCATGCAATCCTCTCTATAGTGCCAGGTACTAAATAAACGTGCCACATCAGCTAAAGTTAAGTGACAGAGTTAACGTTGATGAACAAATGGAGGACTAATTTGTCTTTTCAATCAAAAGAGGGACCAAATTAACACCGACAAACACTTTGAAGAATCAAATCGACTATTTATTTACCCTAAATTAAAAGATTAACCAAAAAAATTTCAGCACCTAAAAAGTTTCACATGCCAATCAAACTTGTCTCCATCTTACGAGCACCTTCAACTTAAGTGCATTATGGCCCATCATGTCCTTTACGTGTGATTTCGCTCAACAATGCCGCGCCATAAAATTGAACCAAAGCAACACCTTCAAATTCATGAAACCTTTTCCAACGTTGTCTCGCCACTTTCCAGAGTTACAAGCCATAGTTTCTTCAATCCAAAAATCACTGTCACCACCCCTTCAAAACCCTGTTTTTTCTTTGGAACTTCTAGGCAAAGCACTCGACCAATACCCAGATCTCAAAACCTTGAAAAATCTCCACTCCAAGATTTTTTATCTTAGTTCTAATGAAAACCCATCTCTGGGTATCAAACTCATGAGAGCCTATTCTGCTTGTGGAGAACTAAGGTTTGCTCGCAAGGTGTTTGATGAAATTCCTGAGAGGAATGTTGTTTTCTATAATGTCATGATTAGAAGCTATGTTAATAACTGTTTGTACAATGATGCATTGCTTGTTTTTAAGGACATGGTTAGTGGAGGGTTTAGGTCTGATAATTATACATACCCTTGTGTTCTTAAGGCTTGTTCTTGTTCTGATTGTTTGAGGTTTGGGTTGCAACTTCATGGTGATTTGTTGAAGGTTGGGATGGATTCTAATTTGTTTGTTGGGAATGGTCTTATTTCTATGTATGGGAAATGTGGATGTTTGCTTGAGGCGCGACGTGTTCTCGATGAAATGTTGTGTAGGGATGTTGTTTCGTGGAACTCGATGGTTGCCGGGTACGCACAGAATCTGCGGTTTGATGATGCGTTGAAGGTTTGTAGAGAGATGGAGGATTTGGGACAGAAACTAGATGGTGGTACATTGGCTAGTCTAATGCCGGCTATTGCTAACACTTCATCGGATAATGTTTCGTATGTTGAGGAGATTTTTGTGAATTTGGAGAAGAAGAGTTTGGTATCTTGGAATGTGATGATAAGAGTGTATATGAAAAACTCCATGCCTAACAAAGCGGTGGATTTGTTTTTGCAAATGGAGAAAAGCGGAATGGAACCGGATGCAATCACTTGTGCTAGTGTTCTTCCTGCGTGTGGGGATCTTTCGGCTTTGGTTTTAGGCAGGAGGATTCATGAATATGTTAAGAGAAATAAACTATGTCCAAATTTGCTTCTGGAGAATTCTTTGATAGACATGTATGCAAGGTGTGGATGTCTAGAAGATGCAAAGAAAGTGTTTGACAAAATGAAGTTCCGCGACGTAGCATCGTGGACTTCATTGATATCTGCTTATGGTATGACCGGACATGGATGTAATGCCGTAACACTCTTCACAAAAATGCTAAATTCAGGTCAATATCCAGATTCCATCGCGTTTGTCGCAATTCTCTCAGCTTGTAGTCACTCAGGATTATTAGACGAAGGGAAGATTTACTTCAAACAGATGACAGATGATTACAAAATAACACCACGGATCGAACACTTTGCTTGTTTTGTTGATCTTCTAGGACGTGCCGGGCAAGTAGACGAGGCCTATAATTTCATCAAACAGATGCCAATTGAACCTAATGAAAGAGTTTGGGGGGCATTACTTAGTTCTTGTAGGGTATACTCCAACATGAATATTGGTCTTGTAGCTGCAGACAACCTACTTCAATTAGCTCCTGAAGAATCAGGTTACTATGTATTGTTATCTAACATATACGCAAAGGCCGGTAGATGGAAAGAAGTAACGGCAATTCGATCACTAATGAAGAAAAGAAACATTCGCAAAACGCCTGGCATCAGTAACGTTGAGCTGAACAATCAGGTTCACACGTTTCTCGCGGGAGACATGTTTCATCCGCAATCAAAGGAGATATATGAAGAGCTAGGTGTGTTGGTGGGGAAGATGAAGGAGTTAGGATACGTGCCGGAGACCGATTCCGCGCTTCATGATGTGGAGGAAGAGGATAAGGAATGTCATTTAGCTGTTCATAGTGAAAAGTTAGCTATTGTGTTTGCTCTTTTGAATACAAAAGAGTCACCAATAAGAATCACAAAGAATCTTCGTGTTTGTGGAGATTGCCATATTGCTGCTAAACTTATATCCAAGATAGTTGGACGTGAAATTGTTGTTAGGGATACTAATAGGTTTCATCATTTTAAGGATGGTGTTTGCTCTTGTGGTGATTATTGGTGAGGTTGTTGTATGAAAATTTTGATATGGAATTTGGTTATGCATATTTATTGTAGCTAATTTGTAGCTGCAGAAAAAGAAAATTTCTATAACAATTTTTTATAAGTTAGAATGAAAATTTTCTTTTTCTTTTTCTTTTTATGACAAAAGAATGAAATCTTTCTAAATCATATAATTTCAAATTAGCTAAGATTTTTTTAATGTTTTGATAGCTTTACCTATTACTGATCATATAATTTCAAATTAGCTAAGAATGAAATCTTTCTAAATCATATAAATTCAATGGGATACTCATGAAACGTACTAGTACCAGTCATAACTTATGTATATCAGATTTCTAGGTTACAATTTAGGATCCTTTGATAGCTTTACCTATTACTGATGGATAGTTGAGCAGCAGGCTCCGAAACTCTGCTTGCCTTTTTCTCGCATTGAATTTGATTCAATGTTTTGGATTATGGTGAAGTTGAACGAAATTATTTTATATATTATCATTTATATATTAGTAGTGTTGAGATGTATCATGTATACTAGTAGGATATCGCATATACATCTTGCAGTCACGCTAACAAACTTAGAGGCATAATTTAAATAGTCTGAACAGCACCTCGTGAAAAAAAGACAAATTTAAAGTAGTTAAAACGGAGTCTCAAATAAAAAATTAGATAAATATTAAAATCTAAAAAGTAAAAGTATCATTTAAAACCAATCTGTGCATTTATCCTGTGTTCTTTTATATATTAGTGTCAGCGTTGTTATCCCGTGTTTTTTTATATATCACAGTGCAGCTATCTCGTATTTTTACATACATCATTGCAATTATCCCGTGTTTTTTAATATATCAGTGAAGTTATCTCATAGTAGACAGTAACTGATAGATGGTAGATTATCAAATATTTCAGTAAAGTGTTTTTTATATATCAGTGCAGTTATCCCGTGTTTTTTATACATATCATTACAATTATCTCGTTTTTTTAGTTATCTCATGTTTTTTTTATATATCAGTGTAGTTATCTCATAGTTTCAATTGATTATTTTAGTTGATTAGTATATTATAGTAGATAGTAAAAGATAGATAGTAGATTATCAAATATATCAGTGCAATTATTCCGTGTTTTTTTATATATCAGCTTAGTTATCCCATGTTTTTTATATATCACTACAGTTATCCCGTGTTTTAAATATTAATCAGTAGTTGAAATAGTCATTAAGTTTTCCTTTCTTTCTCCATATTAATATCGTGTTTTTTTATAATCAGTGAAGTTATCTCGCGTTTTTATACATTAGTGCGCTTATCTTGTAGTTTAAATTGATTATTTTAGTTTATTAGTAGATTAGATTTGTTTTGAATTTCGAAATTTGAAAGAAAGAAAAAAAGAGGGGAAAGTTAAAAAAATGGGAGTGAGAAGAAAGTGCATTGGGAGAAAAATTTGAAAATAGGAGTAAATTGATAAATAGATATTAAGTTAGATAGTAAATAGGAGTAAATTGTAGATTATTTAATATTAATTTAATTATATTAGATTATATAGTGGATTAAAAAAAATTGGGAAAAGAAATATTTTTAAATAAAGGGTGTGGGGGCCACTAATAATAGATGTGTAAGAAGTTAGAAATATTGGGAAATGTGAGATTGAAAGAGAGTGAGTGAGAAAAGTAGAGAAAGTAGAATTAAAAAATGATAAATAAAATTAAAGTGGTGATGTGTCAAAAAAGTAAGATGTCTAAAATTGTAATTTTGTAAGTTGTTTGTTTGTATAAATAGATAGATAGATATTAGATTAGATATTAGATATATTAGATTATATAGTGGATTAAAAAAATTGGGAAAAGAAATATTTTTAAATAAAGGGTGTGGGGGCCACTAATAATAGATGTGTAAGAAGTTAGAAATATTGGGAAATGTGAGATTGAAAGAGAGTGAGTGAGAAAGGAAGGAAAGTAGAATTAAAAAATGATAAATAAAATTAAAGTGGTGATGTGTAAAAAAAGTAAGATGTCTAAAATTGTAATTTTATAAGTTGTTTATTTGTATAAATAGATATTAGATTAGCTAAGATTTTTTTAATAAAATTAAAATTCAAACATTAATTCCTGTTATTTGATTGATTTTTTATCTTATTTTGTAATATTTTTGTAAAAGAAATAAAAATTACATCTTAGTAACAAATTGACTAAAATATATTTAAACAAATATTTTTAGTATATATATATATATATATATATATATATATATATAGATATAGATATAAATTTAAATAGTTGCATAAAGAAGTTACATTTTTCCCTAATTAATCAGTCCCTATTAATAATTATTTTAATCTATTTTTAATATAGTTGATTAGTTTTCCTAATAAATTAAAATTTTATTTCTTATTATATTATTATTCTTGTTATATTATATTATATTACCCATAACCAATCCAATTTTCTATCAATATGCTGAACTCAAAAATTATATTTTTGTACCAAAGGAATTTAGATTATCAGCATTTTTTTCTTTGAAGAAGAAATAGTTATTAGCCAATGGTACAAAATGAAGACGTTCATATACAATATTAATTAATTAACATTATTAGAAAAGTAAGAGAACATAGGTACTTTAAATTGCATTTTTAATTCTAAAATTACATTTCATTATTATGCTCATTTTTGTTTTTAATTTTCAGCTCAAAATTTTAATTTTAATTTTAATTTCAATTCTAGTTTATCTTGAGTTTTTGATTTTAAATTTGCAATGTTTTTTAACTTTAACTCTAATCTTAATATTTTAATTGATTATCTGTTAATTTAATTCATTCTCAGTCGTTTTTTAATTTTGTTGTAAAAACCAACTAAAAATTAGAATGGTTTAGTACTTATTTGCATCAAAGGCTAGCAAATAAATAGCACCAAAGTGCATTATGAATAGAAAAACATTCATTTTCTAATAAGTCTCTAGCCAAGGGGAAGTGATAGAAAGGAAACCAAAAAAGAGCGGAACATGGTCGTCATCCCGAGACAAATTTAGCAAGTAAAATGGCTTTTCAATACCCCTGCTACAACTATTAGAATAATAAAATTGAGAATTCTTTAAATGGAATATGTCGCCACGTTGCAAGTAAATTCACATTGAAAATGATTTCAACGATCGTTGTGTTCATCTCTTAGATGCTTAACCATTGTTTGTTCTTCCAATATTCTACAAAAAAACGTGACCATCAACTTCCAATATTCCATAGTCAGAAGAAATTATTGCACCCAGTAGATAAAAAATTATGCCTGAAAAAACAAATTAGAATCATAAATCAAAAAGAGGAAAAAGAATAGCTATAAATTGAATGGAGTAGAGAGGGAAAAAATAGGAAAAAGAGCATGGTAATTTGTTTTAACTTTGAATGCAAACAATTATAATAGATAAAACATATAATACCTTTGTGTTCATCTCCTAGATGTTTCACCCTGACTTGTTCTTCCAATATTCTACAAAAAAAAAAAACATGACCACCACCTTCCAATATTCAATAGTCAGGAGAAATAAGTGCACTTTGTTGAGAAAAAAGTATGACTGAAAAGTCAAATTAGAAAAAATTCAAAAAGAGGATAAAGAATAGCTACAAATTGAATGGAGTAGATAGGGAGTAAATAGGAAAAAGAGCATGGTAAATATTTGTTTTAACTTTGAATGCAAGCGATTATAGTAGATAAAACAGATAATACATTTGTGTTCATCTCCTAGATGTTTCACCATTGTTTGTTCTTCGAGTATTCTAAAAAAAACATGACCATCACCTTCTAATATTCCATGGTCAGAAAAATAAGTGCACCCAGTAGAGAAAAAATTATGACTGAAAAAAATAGAAAAAAAATTAAAAAAAGGAAAAAGAATAGCTATAAATTAAATGGAGCAGAGAGGGATGAAATAGGAAAAATAGTATGGTAATTTATTTTAACTTTGAAAGCAAACAATTACAATAGATAAAACAGATAATACCACCTTTTCGTTCATCTTCTAGATACTTCACCATTGCTTGTTCTTCTAATATCCTACAAAAAAACATGAGCATCAACTTCCAATATTCAAAAGTTAGAAGAAATAAATGCACTCAGTAGAAAAAAAAAATGTTCCAAACCTACAAAGATCAATTCATATTTATACCAAAGCGTCAAAAAAAAAAATTCATATTTATACCAAAGATGTAAGATATGTGAACCCGTTAATTGCTATATACCACCTCTTCTTCTAAAACGTCAAATTAGGCTTTTAATGAATTTGAAAATTGTCACAACTACAAATTTAAACACATTAAAGACATAAGGTTGAGTTCATCAAATGTTTAGTTTAAAAGGATGTGGATTACTTATCCTAAAAACATAGACACCGTTGTAGTGGAATTACAATTACATGTGTGAGTAAAATAATAATTCATTTATGAATCAAGTTTAGTGATGAGATAATGACAACAAATCATTCTCCACAAAAATTGTCTATAGGCATACACTGATGTTCTGAACTATCAATCTTTAGAAGCATATTCCTTCGACTTCACATTACTTTATAAGCATTTGCATTTATTGAATCAACAGAACTGCTATTTTTTACGAAGGAATCCATTTACGAAACGCAAGAATGATGTGGCATTTCACTTTACTGAAATTTCGGTCGGTTCTCATTTTCTTCTTCATTTTTTTTCTTTCTAAAAGCTGTCTTCTTCTTTGTTTCTATACCAGACTTTAGAGTAGAAAAAAAAAGTTTAATCCAATCCAATAAATAAGAATACACGCGAAAAGTAGGAAAGAAAAGATGCACATGCACCGATACGGTATCTCCGAAATATAAGGAACGTGGAATTGCCATCCATGTAATGGTTTATCAAAGCACTCGGCTCGGTTTATCAAAGACACCTCGGTTCATCAAAGACCTCTTTATTTTTACCTAGCAATATTCTTGTTTCATTGATGTAATTTATCGTTCCATTGCTTTTTATCTTGTAAGCGTGAGATGCACTCGCTCCCTTGTAATGGAATGCATACGCATATATCATGAATGAAAAGTTTTGTGATCATCATCATTGATATCACAATAGAATTGATTTTTTCTCTCTCATATCTCTCTATCGTGCTCCACTTTTTCTGTTAGCATATCCGAGTGGTGTTCTTCCTTCACTACTCCATTACTAGCAGCTGGATTTTACCGGATTGATTCCCTAAAATCCATTTCCTGTTACAAGTGGTATCAGATTTGTTCGTTTCTGGTGCTTGATCTTTGCTTCAATGGCCGCTGCTACTCGCTCTGTAACTACCATCGCTGAACTTGACAAGAAGCATGATGACAAACATGCTGAACTGAGCGCTCGCATGGAACATTTGGTAGCAGGAAAGGAGGAAATGCGAACTATGCTTCACGAGCAGGTTAATCCAGATGGCTCGGTGAACAATACTCCTCGCAACCGAGGTAATGGAGATAACAACCGAGGTAATGGTGGAAACGGTACTCCTAGTCTGTATGCAACACGCCTCTCTAAGATCGAATTCCCCAAGTTCGACTGCCGAGGTGTGAAGGAGTGGTTATATCGCTGCGACCAATTCTTCCGGCTTGACGAAACTCCACCGGAGAACATGGTACGTTTGGCTTCGATTCACATGGGGGGTTTAGCGCTTCAGTGGCATTTGAATTACATTCGCCGCAAGTTCGATATCTATCCACCATGGTCTCAGTACGTTGCTGACATTGTTGCTCGTTTCGGTGAAGTTTATGAAGATCCACTCTCTTCTCTAATTCAGGTGAAGCATACCGGCAAGGTCCAGGAATACATCGACGCTTTTGAGCTCGCCCAAACTCAGGTATCACTCTTACCAGAACACGCTTTAAGCATATTTCTCTCTGGTTTAGAACATAATACTCAGATGCAAGTGAGGATGTTTAATCCCACTGATATTGCTCATGCTGCTAGCCTAGCTCGTTTATATGAATCCTCCAAAGCACCTATCCTTCGCCCTACCTAGAAATTTAGCTCTAGCTCATCCTCTTTCCACAATTACTCAAAAACTCACCTCGGCAAACCAGCAACCACCTTGGCAAACATCACCACCTCGGCTCTCTCTGTTCCCACACACCAGACCCAAACAGCTAACCAAAACACCAAAAACACTCACTACAAACCTGCAGGAACTTTCACTCATGCTCAAATGGAGGAGAGAAAGCCAAAGGCCTATGTATGTACTGTGACGAACCCTTTACACCTAGTCACCACCTTAAGCATCGTAGAGCCCAATTCTTGATGTTGGAGGCTGATGGTGATAGTGATGAGGGTGAGGAATTTGAACCCTCTAGTGAAGCTAGTGCTGACACAGTTCAAACAGATAGCCCAACCCTCTCTTTGAACGCTCTATCTGGCACCCCTAATCACCAAACAATGCGTGTTACTGGTATGTACATCAAGAGGCTGTTGCAGATACTCATTGACAGTGGAAGCACGCACAATTTTCTTGACTTGGATGCTGCTAAGAGGCTCGGTTGTAGACTTGAGAAAATCAACCC
This sequence comes from Oxytropis ochrocephala, assembly GCA_020916435.1. Lineage (NCBI taxonomy): Eukaryota > Viridiplantae > Streptophyta > Magnoliopsida > Fabales > Fabaceae > Oxytropis > Oxytropis ochrocephala. Next base: position 54,903,226 of record CM037095.1, read on the forward strand.
AATGAGTGTTACTGCTGGTGGGGGTAACAAAATTGCAGCAATGTACATTGTTCGTGGTTTTACTTGGCAACTACAACAATGCACTTTTACTTGTGACGTTTATGTATTGCCTATTGTTTGTTGTGATTTAATCTTAGGCGTGCAATGGTTGAAATCTCTGGGCAAGATTATTTGGGATTTTGATAAACTCCAAATGGAGTTCAATGTGCAGGGAAAGAAATGTTCTCTGCGAAGTGCTAAGAGTCCTTCAAACAAGCTCATTAACAGCAAGAAATTCACTCAACATTGAATTCTGAGGCTGAGATGTGTTTTCTGTACTTAGACACTGAGACACCTACCTTATCAGTACCTAAACTTCACATGCTGTCTATGGAGGCTGATACTTCTGAATTGCCTCTAGAATTGCAGGATTTGCTTGTTGATTTTGAAGATATATTCAAAGAGCCAACTGACTTACCTCCTCGGAGACCTGGTTTTGACCACAAGATTCCTCTCAAGGAGGATATTGTTCCTTTCAATCTTCGTCCTTACAGGTACTCGATTGTCCAGAAAGATGTCGTGGACAAATTGGTGACCGAGATGCTTGATCAGGGTATCATTCGACACATCAATAGCCCTTTTGCCTCTCCTGCTGTATTAGTGAGGAAGAAAGATGGTTCATGGCGCTTATGTGTTGACTACAAAAGACTCAACACTCACACTATCAAGGATAGATATCCAATTCCTCTCATTGAAGATTTAATGGATGAACTCGGTTCAGCTACTCTGTTTTCAAAGCTTGATCTCAGGTCGGGTTTTAACCAATTACGGATTGAGGAGGGTGACGAATTCAAAACTGCTTTCAAGACTCATGGAGGACACTTTGAGTATCTTGTGATGCCTTTTGGGCTCACAAATGCCCCTGCCTCTTTCCAAGCTTTGATGAACTTTATTTTTACTCCTTTCCTTCGCAAATTTGTGATTGTATTTTTTGATGATATATTGGTCTATAGCCTTACTCTTGATGCTCATATAGAACATTTGAGACAGGTCTTTGATATAGTTAGGAGTCATCAGCTGTTTCTTAGGAAGAAGAAATGCCACTTTGCTACTTCTAGAGTGGAATATCTTGGCCACTTCATCTCACATGGACAGGTTTTCACAGATCCCTCCAAAATACAGGCTGTTAAGGATTGGCCTATTCCTTCCAACCTCAAGCAACTGAGGGGTTTTTTGGGCTTATCCGGTTACTATAGAAGATTTGTTCGTGACTACGGCAAGATTGCTCGTCCTCTTACAGACCTCTTGAAGAAAGATAGCTTTGTTTGGAGTGAGGACGCTACTGCTTCCTTCAACAAACTGAAAGAGGCACTCATTTCTTCTCTTGTCCTTGCTTTGCCAGATTTTTCAAAGCGTTTTGTTGTTGAAACGGATGCGTCGGGCAAAGGTATCAGTGTTGTACTTATGCAAGATCACCATCCTATAGCTTACATAAGCAAATCACTAGGGGTGAGACAACAAGCTATGTCGGTATACGAACGAGAGCTCCTAGCAATTGTCTATGCGGTGCAAAAATGGGGTGCTTACTTATCCCACAAGCCATTTATCATTAAATCCGACCAGAAGAGTATCAAATTTCTCTTAGATCAGAAACTCAACACACCTTTCCAACAGGTTTGGATGGCTAAGTTGATGGGTTTTGATTTCGAAATACAATACAAGACAGGTTCCTCTAATGTGGCTGCTGATGCTCTCTCGAGACAGCACGGTGCCGAGCTGTTGCCTATGCTTCTAAGCAATGCTCATGAAGACCTTTTATCCCTTATCAAGGCTTCTTGGGTGTCTGATTCTTCCTTGCAGGCTATCATCACTGATTTAAAACATGATCCTAAGTCTCATCCTAAATTTTCTTGGCACAGGGATGAACTTCGAAGGCGGGGAAAGCTTCTGGTCGGTAATGATTCTGAGCTGAAAACCATTATTTTGAAATGGTTGCATGATTCCTTTGTTGGAGGACATTCAGGCCGTGATGTTACTGCTGCTAGAGTTAAATCTCTATTTTATTGGAAGGGCGTGAACAAAGAAATCCAGAACTACATTCGCTGCTGTGATATCTACCAGAAAAACAAACCGAAACTTGTCAAACCTCCTGGTTTACTGCAGCCTCTTCCTATTCCACATCGTATTTGGGATGAAATTAGTTTGGATTTTATTGAAGGCCTCCCATCTTCACAGGGCAAGCAAGTTATCTTGGTGGTGGTTGACCGTTTAAGCAAATATGCTCACTTCTTGCCTATTTCTCACCCTTACACAGCTCTTACTGTCGCACAGTTATTTCTCGACAATATATTTAAGCTGCATGGTCTACCAAGCAAGGTAATGAGTGATAGGGATCCCATTTTCCTTAGTTCTTTTTGGAATGAGCTCTTTAAGCTGCAGGGTGTGCTATTGAACAAATCCACAGCTTACCATCCTCAGAGTGATGGTCAAACCGAGGTGGTTAACAAGTCTCTTGAAACTTACTTACGCTGTATGTGTACTGATAAACCAACTTCTTGGTCTAAATGGTTGCCTTTAGCTGAGTGGTGCTACAATACACATTTCCACTCCTCGATTCAAACTACTCCCTATGAGGTTGTTTATGGCCAAAGCCCTCCTATTCACTTGCCCTACCTCCCTGGTGAGTCTACTGACCCGGAGGTTGACAGAACTCTCATTGCTCGGGAGTCAGTGATTAAGCTTCTGCAATTTCACCTCCTTTGTGCTCAGAACCGTATGTCCCAGCAGGCTAACAAGAATAGGACTGAGAGACAATTCTCCATTGGAGATCTGGGGTTTTTGAAGCTGCTGACCCTATAGTAGTGTAGTCGCTCGGCAACAATGCCGCCACAAGCTCAATCCTAAGTTTTATGGCCCCTTCAAAGTCATCGATAGGATTGGTGTTGTTGCCTACAAGCTAGAACTGCCACCTACAGCTGAAATACATGATGTCTTTCATGTTTCTCAGCTCAAGAAATGCCTGGACCCGTCTACTGCTGTATTTCAACCTCTCCCAGCTACTGCTGCTGCTGATAAGGTCCCTTTTGCTGTCTTGGAACGTAAAATGGTGAAATGGGGGAATGTTGCTGCCACCAAAGTCCTTGTTCAGTGGCTTGGTGAACCAAAGGAGGATGCTACTTGGGAGTTCTACTCTGACCTTCAACAGAAATTTCCAGATTTTAATCCTTGAGGTCAAGGATTGTTTTAAGGGGAGGGTATTGTAATGGTTTATCAGCACCTCGGTTCGGTTTATCAGCACCTCGGTTCATCAGCACCTCTTTATTTTTACCTTGCAATATTACTGTTTCATTGATGTAGTTATTGTTCCATTGCTTTTTATCTTGTAAGCGTGAGATGCACTCGCTCCCTTGTAATGGAATGCACACGCATATATCATGAATGAAATTTTTTGTGATCATCATCATTGATATCACAACAGAATTGATTTTTTCTCTCTCATATCTCTCTATCGTGCTCCACTTTTTCTATTAGCATATCCGAGTGGTGTTCTTCCTTCACTACTCCATTACTAGCAATTTGGATTTTACCTGGATTGATTCCTAAAATCCATTTCCTGTTACAATCCACGTCATTCTTCTCTTTCGTTCAAGAATCCCTTCGTAAGATTCAACATTATTCGTTCTTTTCCTACAATCAGGCTGTAACCGTTTTTTAAAAAAAAAAATCAATCATGATCAATAGCATTTAAGGGCGAATTGAAGAACAATTATAGGTTTGTTTTCATGTCCGGCTGGAGATTATTGGATGTGCCGAAATCCAATTCAACATGGACTGTTGATTGAGTCTTAATTTTGAAACCCTTGATTGTATTTCTAGGTGACGTCATCTAACGGCTGGGAATGTAGGCACCGGTGATTAGGCTGCATGAAGGATGAATATGAATGATGTGGCGCACTTGCCAACCATATGTTCCATATCACGGCCAACCAAATTAGATGCTTAACGCCTTTGCTCTTCTTACCTTTCATCAACTTGCCAAACTCTTCAAAGTGAGTAGCCATATCCTCATAGTCCCCAAACGGTTCCCCCATCCAAAGCAAAATTTGCTGCCACACCACCCGAGCCACTGCACACTCTAGGAACAAATGCCTTGATGTTTCATCTCCATTAAAGCACAAAACGCAGCAATGCTCATGCTGATTTTGAAGAATGCCACGTCTAAATAAAGCATCACGCGTAGCTACTTTGTCTAATAAAACCCGCCAACCAAAGATTAGGACTTTTGAGGGAGCCTCATTTCTCCAAATCTTTTTGCACGCTTCAGCTGTGGGTGTTTCACCTGCAAAGAAAGAAATCATCCAACGGTAACAAGATTTCACAGAAAAACCAGCAGCTGTGTCGATGGACCAAATCCATCTGTCATCGGTTTGTTGCACAACATGCGTAGACCGCAGCATCTCCAGCAGATAATCAGCTTTCTGCTCATCTTCAACCGTCAATTCCTCCGTCCAAACCCGGTTCCAATGCCACACGTTATCGCTCCAATGTCCCATATCTAAAACGGTTGCTAATTGCTCTCTGCAACTGCTAAAAAGATTTGGAAACATGACAGCAAATGTCTCTGTTCCAAGCCATGAATTTGTCCAAAACCGAATTTTGTCCCCTTTACCAAGTTTTAATTTTGCCAATCTATCAAACTATCCGGAATCCAAGTTTGTTCCTCACCCAACAAGCACAAATCACGCCACCAAAGCGAATGTTTGCTCCAAGCTCTCCCGCTTCATTCCCATTTGGCCATCTTCCACACCATACCTATTCACCACAACTTCTTTCCATAATAAGTTACCTTCCTCCGTCACAATTCTCCATCTCCACTTAGATAACAAAGCAAAATTAAATGCTTCTAAATTTTTAATGTCAAGCCCTCCCTTATCCTTCGGTGTACAAATTAAATCCCAACTCACTTGTTTCATGGTTACATATAATATAGATTGATAGAGAAATCCAGACTTTCCTACTTCCACTATTCTTTTTAATCTTAGGCCCCGCTTGGGAGTTAAGAGAGAGAGGAAAAGAGAGAAAAAGAACTCATTTTGAGAAAATATATTTGTAGAGAGGTGAAAGAAAATATTTATAATTAATATATTTTAAAATTTGAGAGTACTATAACAAGATGAAAAGGATTTGAGGATTTTCTCTAAGCCCTACAAAACCTTCCAAAACCTCATTCCAATATTTTTTTTTTGAGTTTCACTATTTTGGAGGGTTTTAGTATTGTGTAGAAAAATTAATTTTCCAGGCAAGGTGGGAGACTATATTTCTTCCTTCCTTTTTTTCAAACCCTCCCCTCCCATCCAAAACCCACAAAGGCTAGGTTTATATTTACATGAGTTATTAGGTTAAAAACACAATTGAAAAATGCAAATATACTTCAATTTTACTCTACTAAAGATTGTTAAAATGTGCACTTTAAAATTACTCCTGTTTGTCCCCCCTCCCCCAATTTCTTTGACCCATTATGATGAGTTCTATTATGCTTAAGCGAGATAGATATGATCACTGTAAACAATTACTTAAAAGACATTTGATGTTTCAACGACGATTGAGGCCCCCTTTGGAACCAGACAATCATAGTCATGTTCATCAAGGTCAATACGATGACTTGATCGGTTTTTGTTCAACAAAAAACAAGAAAAACGAATACCAATCAAGTCATTGGTTCGATTTCTACTTTCAATAGTGGCATTAGTCATTATTGAAATTTTAGAGGCTTAAATATGTTTTTGCCCCCTGCAAATAGGGGGTGTTTTGGTTTTACCCCCTGCAAAATTTTTTTTTGTAAAAAGCCCCTTGCAAAATACCAAAATTTTGGCGTTAGTCCTTCTGTTACTCAAACGTTAAAAAAAACATACGTGTCACACAAAATTTTGGTTTTACCCTCTGCAAAATTTTTTTTTTGTAAAAAGCCCCATGTTCTTCTTCCTTCTTCTTCCTCTGTTTCTTCCTCTGTTTCTTTCTTCTCTTCTTCTTTTATTTTAATTGCCCATGTTCTTCTTCCTTCTTCTTCTTCCTCCTTCTTCTTCCTTCTTTCTTCTTCCTTCTTCTTCCTCTGCTTTCTTTCTTCTTTTCTTCTTTTTATTCTCGTTTCTCCAGTTTGGATAAGCTTCTAACTTATATAAGCATGCTTCTTTGCTGTGATTCTTGAGTTTATGCTTCCAAATTAAAATGGGATAGCTAGCTTCTAACTTGTTCTTAGGCCCATTTCAGTTTTGTTTGATTCTTGAGAGTGATTTTATCCTTCTTTGTGATTTTTATTTTTCATTTCAACTAATGCAATTTTGTTATCGAATAAACATCAAGATCATATGATTGAGAAGCAAAGAAAGATGACAAGTTTCTCGCTAGAATAAACATTAGAAAGATATCGTTGTTCAAAGTCGTCGTTTCACCGGAGAGAGCAATTTTGTCTCATCGCAAGCAAAGATATTCTATGTTGTTTATTATATCATTACCATATAAGTTATTGATTTTATATAGGCACTTTGTTTTATTATATGGTTGTAATTTTAAATGTTTCTTGTAAACCGTGACAAATTTTAGATGTTTTTATGTAGGCTGATGGTAAATCACTTGATCCCTCATTCTCTTTCTCCATAATTTCTTCAATTAAATATTGATCTCCTTCCTTCCCTGTACTGCTTTTGCTAGAATTTTAATTTTGGTTTATAGTTTTTGCTGAGTGATTTCTATTATTGTTTCGGGTTTGATTTGATTTGTGATTGTCTAGCTTCAAAATTCCACTGTGTGACCTGACCAGGAATTTCATGATTATGCATTATGAGTGGAAGGAACGAAATGATAGGTCATCAAATAGAGAAATGCTATACTCACTCGTTTTAACACTCGCTCACGGACACTCGATTGCCCATTGGGCCACGTCAAACTATTCTAAAAATTGGTTACCGATTCACTGGTTTAGCAGGTATAGCTAGAATGATTTTTTATTTAATTTATTTTTAAAAATAACATTTCGCTAAAACTTTGACCGTGTCAAACCAATTGACATTGAAACCCTAAATCCTTCGTCTTCCACCTTGGTAAACATCAATCTGAAGCTTCCTTCATTCAACAGCCCCACAAATTCATATCACCTATTACAAATGAGGCGGTGGGAGCTAGAAACCCAAATCGTAAAACCACGTTATTGGTGGCGAAGGGCATCGCAGAGCGCGATGGAGCTTCACGCTAGAGCCGCAGAGGATGTTGATGCTAACGTCGACATCGGCGACGACACATGCCGACGCCGCACTTCGGATCGTGGTGGTGGTGAGGTGTATAATGGCATAACCGACGCCGCACCTCATGGTAGATGATGGTGAAAGTTTTGCTCTACTTTGTTTTCATCGAATAAAATGGGTGGGTGGGTGGTGTTGTGTTTATGGGTTTGGTGAATGAGATTTGTTTTTTTTGACTAAGAATCGATGAATGAGATGATAGTCTTGTTCATTGAAACGAGTTTAAGGTTATAGATTTAATTTAATAAATAAAATATAAAACCCAAATCTTTCAACTTGTTTAGACGGTTACCGGGCTATGCTTACAAAAAATAAATGACGTGGCTAAAGAAAATGAGCGAGTGTTTACTCGCGATTGTCAGAGCAAGTGTTCCAAGCATTGCTCCATCAAATAACACCTTTCACAGTAACAATTTGGGCGTGTTAGGAGTGTCCCAACACTTTCATTGAAACATGCTTAAAAACAAGACATTTTGATTTTCAGCGGTTAATGAGTGGAGAAACTGAGAATGAAAAAGAAGAAGGGAAGAAAAAAACAGAGGAAGAAGAAGGAAGAAGAAGAAGGAAGAAGAACATGGGCAATTAAAATAAAAGAAGAAGAGAAGAAAGAAACAGAGGAAGAAGAAGGAAGAAGAACATGGGGCTTTTTACAAAAAAAAAATTTTGCAGGGGGTAAAACCAAAATTTTTGTGTGACACGATGTTTTTTTTAACGTTTGAAAGAATGAAAAGACTAACGCCAAAATTTTGGTATTTTGCAGAAGGGCTTTTACAAAAAAATTTTCATATGTAGTAAAACCAAAACACCCCCTATTTGCAAGGGGCAAAAACGTATTTAAGCCAATTTTAGATGACTTTTAGATACATGTGCACAATGGAGATACTTATTTAGCTTGTACACTATGAAGAATTATTGTGTTTCATAAATAAACAATATTGAACGTCCCAAGAGCACAACAAAATGGTAAAACATAAGTGTTATATGGACATCGCGAGCAGAAATTTAAACCCGCATTGTACCTCAATTGATTGAAGTTATATTAGACAGAAATAAACAATAAACCTCAATTGGTTAAAGTTATATTTGGTGATAGATAGATTCAATGTTTTTCTCATTTCAACTTATCCCCAAAATTTCAATAAAATGTACTACAACATCCCAATGATAAAATCAAATGCATAACAAAACTACAAAGGTAAAAAAAATAAAACAAATAACAAGAAACTAAGACAATAAACCCACATGGGCAATAAGATGGTGATGATACTCTTCTAATATCTTTAAATGTATGATTAGTGGCTGCTGCTCTGCTCTCCATTGATTGTTTATTGTCTACACTTTCCTGACCTGAATATTATGAGTGGATTGGAACCTCCATATGGGTTGCCTACCACTTTGTACAAGTGCTACTTCTTCTCCTTCCTTCACCATTCCATGATTCTGCACATTCAAACCAAACAAGTATCATCATAAAGAAATAGGACACTGATTGTTTAAGCAGTTAATAAGAGTAGTATTTGGTGGAAGGAAAATATATTCAGAGAAGAAAAATGCTAGCAACGCTCTCTCCTCAATACTCTCTCTAAGATTGGGTAAAATACATGTAGGTCCCACCACTTTGGAAATAGATCCTACTAAATTAGTAGGACCCACATAAAGAGAGTATTGAGAGGAGAGTGATAGAGTGTTTGACAAGTCAATGAAATTTATTTTATAGCAACAAATTCAAACAATCAAATCATAAATTTATATTCAATACAAGTTTAACAATGGATTAAAAGGGATTTTCTCTCTTTTTAGGGAGAGCCTTTGGAAAGGAATGGGACAGCCAATTGTCCCAACTCACTAGTTGGTGGCCCAAAGCATGAGGCTCCCATCAAGTAGAGTTGTCAAACTGGGCCGCACGGCTCAATCTGGCCTGGCCCATTTGGCCAAAACGTAAAAGCATGCATGAAGTACTTTGAACCATGAAGAAACTTCATTTTGTATTGCATGCATGAATTGGGAACCACACATCTTGAATGTGAAAGCTTCCTAACATGAGGATTTTAAAACAATTTATCATGTTACTGGTTAGTTGTTAGAAGTACTTTGAACCATGAAGAAACTTCATTTTGTATACAACTTCCAAAGTTACCTGAAGAAAATCCAAGGCTCTTCTGAAAGTTTCTTCGGAATCATCGCTAAAGTCCATGTATATAGGACAGACTCCTTGATACAAAGCCAACCTCTGTTGTACCCTCTTCCTGCATAACCAGCAAAAGTAGGTAGATGAGAAATCTGTCATAATCTCTGTAGCACCGGTGTTTGAAAGGTATTGTGTCGGACACCGACACTTCAAATACTTGTAATTTTCAAATTAAAATCGGTGTCAGTATATCCGTGTAGTGTCTGATGCCTGTGCTTCATAGGTCATAACAGAAGATAGATAGATGCAAAGCAATTCTCATTCTCTAAATACATATGTCAACAAAATAACATAAGTCCATTTATAGGTAAACTACTAACTGCTTCTGAAAAAGTTCACCAACCAGGAAACTAAGAAAATAACAAGGGAAAACCATACAATACAAGTTTTATCACCAGTAAGGGAAAAAAAACTCACTCATCGGTGAAAGCAAATATGGTGCCAGAAGGACGATAGTGGCTCAGCAGGATAGCCATGAAACCCGTCCGAGTGAAAACAACAGTCGAGGTTCCAAGGGTGTTAGACATCATCGTTGCATGGTATGCAAACATCTCGCTCATGTGGTTCTACATCAAATAAAAAAGATATACAAAATTTAGTTCTGACATTCGAATGAGAGTAAAATGGAATAAAAAAAGGTCGTAACAAAATAGATTGACTTTAGACCTTGAACACTTGACCGATATTAGGTGGCATTTTACCACCTGGTATAGTGGCTTCTGTCCGTAATGCTACTGTGTGCATTACTTTCGCAGCTTTTAGTGGGAACCTGCATTATAATAAATTGAATAATTATTTTTGGCTAGTTAAAGAAAAGAATCAAACAAGTGTATTATTTTCACAGTATCAGTCCATGAAAGAGAAAACAATTTACTTACTTTCCATGAGCAGTTTCTCCAGACAACATTATTCCATCAGAACCTTCACGAACAGCGATTGCTATATCGGATACTTCTGCTCTGGTTGGAGTTGGGTGAACAATCATGCTTTCAAGCATATTTGTCGCAACAATCACAGCCTTTCCCATGCTACGGCACAGGTTGATAATCTCTTCCTACATTAACAGATATTATGGATGACAAGATGAGCTCAACTTGATGTCAAGTTACATATTTTACTATGGTTTAAATATGTTTTTCATCCCTGCAGATTTATAGAGTTTTTTGTTTTTCATCCCTATAAAAATATTTTGTTTTTCGTCCCTAAAATATTGAACTTTTTTGATTTCAGTGTTTTGTTTTAGTCCCTTTAATTTTGTTTTTTTTCTTCTAGTCCTTGAAATCAGGGACTCTTTTGATTTTAGTCCCTGAAACAAGGGTTAAATGAAGACTAATTTCAAAAATAGACTAATTTCCCCTTTTCTACTGGAGCTTACAAAATTTAGGAAATTATGGGGATAAAAAAAATCAAGGGGCTAAAAACAAAAACCTCGATATTTGTAAGGACGAAAAGCATAATTCAGCCTTTTATTATTGATTCTCAGTTCTTTTGAGAAAAAATTTACCTGCAAAAGAGGAACTTCTTCGATAGGGAGCTCAGCACCAAGATCTCCTCTGGCAACCATAGCCTACACAGGAAGGAAAAGGTAGATCAACATAAATACCAGTAAACAAGAACTCTAGAAACTATCACAAACACTAGGGAAAATAATGAAAGGATTAGGCTATTACCCCATCAGATGCGGTGATGATTGAATGCAAGTTTGGTATAGAATCTGCGCTTTCAATTTTTACGATGACATGTATATCAGCACCACAGCCTGCAGTTTTGAATATGAAATTTGTCATATTCATAATCTAAATATGCAACAAAACCAATCTGACAAATTTTAAAAAGAAGTCTTTTTCGTTAAATACTTACTCTTCAAATAATTCTTCAGTTCATGAACGACATCAGCATCCTTAACGAAGGAAACAGCATAGAAGTCGACTTGGTTGTCCACTCCAAATTTTATATCATCCCAATCCTTCTCTGCAACAAATAATTTGACAATTTTATCCATATGAAACCATCATAAAATAAGTCCCCGTCATAAAATACATTCAATAATATGAACACTGACCAGTAATTGAAGGTAATGTTGCACTTTTTCCTCTAACATTCAAATGTCTTCTTGACTTGAGCTCTCCTCCATCAACAACTTCAGTTTTCACCGAAGTCTCTGTCTTAGACCTAACCACCATAGACATCATACCACCTACAACATGCATCAAGAGTCAGAAGTTCATTAATGCATTATTTTTTGTATAGCAGCATCAAACAGTAAGCAAAATTGGCTTTCCACCAAAAGAGTTTCACCATTTTTCAACAGTTTGGTTTATTTCCACATGTTAATTGAAATTTCTGTGATTATAATCATACCATCAACAAGAAGCATGTCGCCGACTTCTATATCATTGACAAAATCATCGTAGTTTACACTGACACAATCTGAAGTTCCAACACCTCTCTGAATAGTAAAAGTGAATTCTTGTCCACTTTCTAACATGATTGGTTGTGGCAAATCCCCACTCCTAACCTCAGGACCCTGAAAATAAAGAAAAAAGAAAAATCAGATACTGCCACTCCTAACATTATTGTCCTATAACAATCCAAACTACAACTTAGTAACACATTTAGAATGAACTAATTGAAATTACTTACAAGGAAACATTCTAGAAATAAGTCATGCTATGCATGAGATTTCATATTTTGACCAAAAGCTTAGTTATATCATATTATTCAAATCGCCTTTCACCTAGAAAACTCAGTAAACCCTATGAAGAGGAACAACTAGACACCAGCTGGCACAATCATCATGAAGGGTGCTGCAACAAAAGGTCGAAAAAGTACGAAAAGAATTGTAGTCAGTTTGATTGTGGCAGCCTTCAGGACAATCATGTTACCAATTGTCTAATTTTCGGAATGTAGAGTTAGAGTATGTGACAACCAAAATTATTGATAAGTCCTTTCATCTATAGCGAAGAGGGAAATAGCAACAAAACTAGAAAAAGTTAAAATTTCAAATAAGCCAGTATGTAATGTCTTCAGTCAGCCAATTTAAAAGAAAAGTTTAAACATCTATACAAATATAAATTTTACAAATGCATGACAATTAGCATTCCAATCTCCAGGTCAGGGGAATGGATTCTCTCCGGTGGGAGTTTCTCCAATTTTCTCGTGTGGAGTTATTTCCACGCTTAAACACCTTATCTTTTCTATTACCAACACTCAAACCCTTCATCTGCATTAAGAGGCCAAGACTACACTGCACCAAAAAGTGACTGGAGAGAATCTGCTCCCCCAGGTCGGCTGATTGAGCAAGGTTTTCCCCTGGCTCTCAACCTCTCTATGGGGTAACTCCACAAGGATTCAAACCGGTATTCAAATTTCCTCCGTGTGTGGCAAGTTACTTCCACTCAACCAATGCCCCATTAGTATTTTTCTATCCAGTTTAAGCCCAATAAAAAAAGAGAGAAAATAAATACAAATGTTGAGGGAAGAACAAACCTTAGTGTCAAGCATAATTGCAATAACATTATCCTTGCATTGAGCATTATATTCTTTAACCAATTCAATAACTTTCTTATGAGAAGCATGATCTCCATGAGACATATTAAGACGAGCAACATTCATTCCAGCCTCAGCAAGCTTCCAAATCATTTCCTTAGTATCAGTAGAAGGTCCAATAGTACATACAATCTTTGTCTTACGCCTAACCACCGGCTTAGACCACATTCCATAAGAATTCTCACCAAGTGGCTGAACCACACGCAAATGCTGCAAATGTTCCTCAATCTAACCACCATAACACAAAAACACAAAAAGGGTCACAACAATTTTCTCAAAAAACAATAAAAAAAGAACCTATGAAGCACAGACACTTCTGGTTGACGACGTGTCCAATGTCCGACACATACCGACACCAACACTTCAATTACTTCTAATTTGCAAATTAAAACCAGTGTCTACATTTCAATTACTTCTAATTTGCAAATTAAAACCAGCGTCTACGTATCTGTGTCAGTGTCATGTTCGGTGTTAAGACGTGTCCAATGTCCGACACATGCCGACACCAACACTTCAATTACTTCTAATTTGCAAATTAAAACCAGTGTCTACATTTCAATTACTTCTAATTTGCAAATTAAAACCAGTGTCTACGTGTTAGTGTCATGTCCGGTACGTGTTAGTGTCATGTCAGGTGTCTGTGTGTGAGTGCTTCATAGAAAAAAGAAAAAAAAAACCTCACACCCAATGACCCAATTGCCTTTTCAATCATTTTCAGCTTCTGGGTAATTCTCAAAATCTCAAAGTTCCATACTTTCATAATAATTCTAAATAATAAAGGTTAAAAGCACGAACCTTCGAATCATCTTCAGGTGATACAGGAACAACTTCAGGAGAAGCTGATTTCCTTGCATTGATTTGACAGTTTCTGAAACCAAGTTTAGAACAGTTATTCCCTTTAGGTAAGAAAACTTTTGAAGCAAAAGATGAAGGGTTTAATAGTTTCTGAGCCCTTTCTTGTGTAGATCCAGAAGTGGGAAGGGTGGTATGAATGGATCGTGTGGCTACAACTTGAGCCATTGTTAGAGAGAGAATGAGGGGGGTTGGATGAGGAGAAAGAAGAGGGTGTGAAGAAGTATAAGAAGTTGAGAGGTAGAAATGGAGGTTGGAAGAATCGCCGCTAATATGGCGAAGATTTTGAGAAGACAACTTAGGAGGGAGGCCTCGGTTGCATCGAAATCGAACGTATCAATTGAAAATGGGGATTTAAACTTGCACCGTGTCTGTAGGGTTTAGGAGAGAAATACACACATAATCAATGATTAATATTATTTTGGAAATAATATTTATATTTATTTTATTTTATTTAATTTTATGAAAGACAAAATTACACCAGAAGACTTTTAAATTATTTTTTTTGACCATAGACCTTTAAGTTATTTATTTGTAACAAATTAGTCTTTTAAATTTTTTTGTAACAAATAGACCATTTTAGTGATTACTCTAGCTTTTGTGTTTTGATGTAATGCTACTTTATATATTGTGATTACTCTATCTTATGTATTTTGATGCAACCAAGTATATTTTGGTGTATTTTGATGTAATCAACGATATGACATTTTACTAAAAAGGGCAACGGTGTCAATGTTAGGTAAAGGGCCTATTTGATTCAAAAAAATCTTAAAAGGGCCAACTTTTTATAAATAAATAAATAACTTAAAGGTCCTCTGGTGTAATTTTGCCTTGATGAATTTATATATATACAAATGAAAATGAAACAAGGGGCTTTAAATCTGATTTGTCACTCCACTAGGCTATCCACCTAGGATTTGCAAAAAATAAGGTCACCTAATCAAATTTTTAATTACATGTCATGTACACATGTGTCATGTCATTCAATTGTATTAGGTGTTAATTAAAAAAAACAATTAAAACTATTTATTGGTCATTGTCTAATTTGAGAACAATCTTACACATGAAGTAATTCAAGTAAATGCATTTATTTGTATCACCATCAAAACAAAAACAAAAATTCAAACACTATGTGCTGTCAAAAAAAAATCCAAGCACCATGTGAGTTGCAAACAGAAATACTAAAAAAGTTACAAATTTGTTATACACCTCTATTTATTCAAATAATTGAATTACTACAAGAAAAAATAAATAAAAATTTAAGTTGCATACACCGAATTACATGAGCTCATCACCATATATAATGTTCAAATCATTATTCCTTTTCCTATTGAATACAATTATTAAATTTAAATAAACCTATTGAAAACAATTAAATATCATTGTTTAATTTTTTCTATGTTTTTTTCGCCACCAGATACAAATTCCATAAAACAATATTCAATGGGAAAAAATACACCTATTATTATTTACATAGTTGAATAAATATTTAATACAAAAAATATTTATTACATAGTTGGAATTTTTGTATTCCATTGAATATTTTAGTCTAATGCTTTAGACAATTAATTTTTATGTATAATGCAAAAATACAGTTTTAAAATTCGAATTAGTATTAATACATTGAAATTTGGTCAAAAAAATTAATAAATTGAAATTTTGAGGGAGGAAATAATGTATTTTTTTTCCAGTTTTAAGTTATTACAATCTCTTTCTTATATGTTTTTTTATGTTCCAGCTTTTCTTTTTTTGGGTTTTCTTATTTTTATTTGTTCACTATATCTGTTATTCATTTTTTTTAATATCCTTTATGAGTATTTTTAAAGTTGTTTTCTCTCAAATGTTGTTGTGTGGATGGGATGGATCCTTTTCTTTGACTCAACCCAAAAGCAGGACCATATATCAAATGGAAAAATAGGTTTGGTTATTTTGAACCAAAATTTCCACACAACACAACCAAGACATTATTTCATTCACTTTTCTTTATTTCTTCTACTGTTTGTAGAGACAATAGGTGTTATTTTTAGATAAGTCAAAGAATTGCATTGCATCATCATGGTACAAGTTGTACCTCAAAACATGACAATTTAGTGTACCATAGACGGACAGATAGATGGATTGCTACACTAATTATCATACACAACTTCTACATTTGATCTCACTCTATTAGCAAACCAACTCCAAGATAATTGCTTAATTTGTTCTACCATAATTTGTACATTAGGTACTCCACCCTTAAAAATAATTTAAATATTTTTCTACTTAATTTTCTGTCAAACTGTTTATTTTTCTGTATCTTATGATTTTTTCCCACAATCATAAAACAATTTCATAATTTAGTTGTTTTTGGTGCATGATATGAAATCAAACAAATAATCACGGGGTTAAAAAATTATCATTCAAATTTTATCACCAATGTCTCCTACTCATATTGTTATATAGGCCAATTGTCTTATTTACAAATCTCTATTTTAATTACATCAATTTACCTCCAATTTAATAACATTGAGCTTTCAAAAAATATAGAACTCCTGATTAAGAACTAATTGTGCCACATAACACGATTGGCCTATGCGGATGCACGTGATTTCGTTTGCCTTTTGTCTTTCTTTAGCAATTAAATAAACGTGTGCAACCTGGAAAAAAATTTAATGGCACTTTTTCATCTCCCACGTTTGGTTCAGTTACCACACTTCAAAGACAAAATATTACTAATTTTTAGCAACTAAAAAATTTAATGCCACTTTTTCATCTCCCACGTTTGGTTCAGTTACCACACTTCAAAGACAAAATATTACTAATTTTTAGTTGTACCACCATTCTTCATTATTATTTTAAATAAAAATCTTGGTACATTATTTTATATCTCTATTATATATAACCATGGATCTTCCATGTCAACATCCACAAAGTATGACACGTCACTAATTACATCACCAATGATTTTATTCCACATCATCAAGTTAATTCGCTGAGGGAATCGAACCCATCCCCTCTTGAATTCAGTGGAGCTACTTTCGTAAATGAAGCTTTAAGTTTTTTTTTAGATAAGCAATGATTCATTGAAAGGAGCACAAGGTGTGCCCAACCTTTACAATGGAAAGGGGGAGGGCCTCCTCAAAACCCCCTAAGCCAAAACTCATTGGGAAAAAGACTTAGGAGGGAAAAAGAGTACCTCACACAAAGAACCGTGCAAACAGTGGGAAAAAACAAGCCTAACCCACTGCTTCTCCCCCGTCTACAATGTATAATTATTAGATACAATACATGATTGGATTACAACATAGAAAAGCAGCCCAACGGGCAATTGTACCAATCCGACCAAGTCACCGTATAATTCCTTCCTCGCCTTGCCTTAAACCAGCTCCATGTTATATCTTTAATTCCCGCAAGAATAACCGGAACGGAATCCACCTCTCCTCTGAATATTACCTTATTTCGAGTCATCCATATTTTCCAAATAACTGCCATCCATATAAGATGTGTAACGCCTCTTTGTCTCTTTCCCTTCACCACTTTCCCAAAATCCACAAAGTGAGTGATAATATTGTCTGTATCGCAAACCGAAGTACCTATCCAAGAAAATACACACCTCCATATATCTTTAACAACTCCACAATTCATGAACAAGTGATCCACCGTTTCTTCTTCCCGGAAACATAAAACGCAACTTGTATCATTGTGACCGGATTATCCCTCTTTGGTGTAACGCAACCCGTGTAGCAACTCGCTTCAATAGGACTCTCCACGCGAAGATTTGAAATTTGGATGGCACATCCCCACTTACCATCTTCTAAACCCTCTTAGCCGAAACTCTTTACTTTTCTTTACTGTTATGCGGCTTAATGGAAACCTGGAAGACTCTTGTGCCATAATTGTCTCTGTTCATGAATCAGATCTGTTTTTCTTGCTTCCGATCAACAATGGTTACGTAGGACGCACCTTCTTTCTCGCGACGTGGACGACGACAGATGGGAGTATCTACTCAACGAAATCATTCGAGTTTACAAGCTCAGATACGATTTATTACAGGGTTTATCTTCACGATTTTTCCATTGGAATCACGATTAAACCATGTTAAATTCATATGTGGGACTCAAACAGGTACTTATGTTAACCCCTTAATGTTAATTTCATATTCGTTAATTTCACATACCAATCGGATCCTCCACTATAATTTTCAATTTGTAATAAACCCCCTTGTCATTCAATTGAAGGTCATCTTCATTTTACACTATTGTTTAACACACCTTTAAAAAGTAATTCCAGTAAACTTGTATGGGATTGTTTTTGATGAATTAGAAAAAGATGTTAAAGTTAGAAATACTTGTTTATGTAAAATTTGATTAGTAATGGAATACGGGTTATAATATTGTTATTGAGATATCTTTCGATGAGTTATACTATGTTACAATTGTGACAACCATAAGGAGTAATCTGTGTGGATTGCTAAAAGCATGTAGGTGATTTGAATTTGGAGACAACAATAGGTCATTTTAGTACTAATCTGTGGTGATTGTTAAAAACATGTAGGTGATTTTCAAAAGCTTAACTATCTTTAACAATCACCGACCTAGTAATATGAATTTCGTGATTGTTAAAAGCTTAACTATCCTTAACAATCACCGACCTAATAGCTGTCTCCAAAATAAAAAGTTGTGAAGATTTAATCATTTTTCTCGTTGATATGATAGAGATTTCAAGGACGCACCTACGGCATCCTTAATACCTCTGAGGTGGATCTTTAGGTTGAACCAGATTATGAGTCCCAACATCAAGAGGAATTCAATTTCACTGAGGTCTTTTTTCTCGAAACGACTCAGTGTTGTAAATCTTGTAATATTTATTTTTTAGGTTTTTACAGCTGCATTTTTTAAATTTTAAAATGTATTTTTTCATAGGTTTGCGATTGATTTTGGTGCCAATAAGTAGATTGAGTTATTTTTTTACAATTTGCGTTTGGTCAATCGATTCGAGTGACAATAAATGGGGAGAATTATTGGACTGCGATTTTGGTGGATTTTGTTGTTGTTAGAACCGGTGTTTTAAGAACCGGACCGATGATCAACTCGGTGAAGGTACTGGGTCACTAGGTCAAGGTCCTGAGAAGGGTTAAGATTGAACCGCATGACTATTGACCCGGTCTCGATTAAAATATTTCCAAACTTTCAAGACTTATGAATTTCATATGTATAAAATTTAATTTACAAAAATAAAACTTATAAAAACTAATACATTCAATTTATCTTTGTAAGAAAAATAATATTTTTTTTTATAAAAAAGTGTAATAATCCAAGAGAGTAATAAAAATTGGTAGAATGATTTCCTTACATTAAAAATATTTATACAACAAAACTTTAAAATATATATTATGAAAAAAATAATTCCATGAATTGTTCACTCTTTTTGTGCTGACTTGTTTGTGAGAAAGAGTATAACTAAATAAATAAATATAATATGATAGTAGTAATTATCAAGACCATTTATGCTGCAGCGCTTCTTTATTGAAATGGAAAGAAATATACTAAAAATATGTGCTTAGAAACATCAAATGTGATTGTTGGTACAGTGGTAGTGTTGTCTTTCCATAACTAAATGGACAGGGGTTCAAATCCCATCTCTTATAATTTTGCACTGGTTTAATATAACTAGTATGATTCACCCGTGCCAGCACGGGTCGACATTCACTTGTAACTTAAAAAATTGACAATTTTTTTAGGAATTAAAAAAACAGAAGTTGTATATTTAAGTGCATTGTGTGAAATATTAAATACTCTGGACACTATCTAAAATTTAGCTATTATGTTGTATAATAATTTTAGAAAAATGTATTATTAACATATATTTATAAATATTTTATACAAATTTGTATATTAAATTATTTGTCAAAACGTGTATATATATATATATATATATATATATATATATATCGTTTTTTCGAATTGTATTAATAAATGTTCGAGGAAAAGACCCACATGGAAAACAAAAATAATGATAGCTTGCAACTTCAAATTCAGCCCGTACTCATGTCTCGCGCACGGTACTTCCCAGAATTAAGAGCTACTACAAATTTAGAGATGTTGTATACGGACCCTTCAAGGAGAGATCTGTTAATAGATATTATCTATTCATGACTCCGATGTTAATACATATAGCTTGGATACACTATGCAAATATATGATACAAATATGTTGAAATCCAACATGATCATGTGCTTGCAAAAATATTGGCTAAGTAACTCATATGACAATAAATATTTGAAATCCATAAGCTAATTTGAAACAAACAAATAATACAATTCTATATTATTTTTTATCAATGTTATTAAAACCGACCCGGTGATCGACCCGATCAGATCACTGGGTTAATGGCCGGACCGATGCGTCATTAGTTAGCCCGCATGACCCGTGACAGTACTAATGATTGATAGAAATAGGCATAGTATGTATAAAATCACAAGTCACTTTTTTTTGGCATACCTTAAAAATGCCCAATAAATTATTTTTTATCTTATTTTTGATTCCATATTCTTAAATAGACATTTGGGCATCACTTTTAAAAATATATTTTCATATAACATATTAAGAATGACAAATTTATTTTTTAAGAATTTATAAAATATTTGTGTCCACATTTATTTTGTTTAAAAATGCATTTTAATATTAATTTAAGAAAAATTAATATGATATGTTTGACATCATTTCCCCCGACCCTTGAGAGGATCACGACGACCCCTCTCTCGGATGGTAGATTATGTCGTTGAATCTAACGGTGTTAGTTTCTCGTTAAGGGATTTTGTACCCTCCTTTATTTTGTTTTATGAAAAACAAACAATCAAAAGATTAAATACTTCCTCACACTACTTTGAAATAGCAGCGTGAAACTCTAATGTATTTCTATCCCCGCTATAATAAACTCTAATTTAGCATGATATCTAATAAATGGGTTTGACTACCCCGTATACCTGCTATAATATAACTTTGCTCATTAAAAAAATCCATCAATCATAATACAATACCTTAAAGGGTTATACTACATTGTATATATGGCTTACAATCTATCAAAAAATAATCCACAAAAAATCTATCAAGAAATATGTGTGTTGCAATTTAAAAGGATTATCGTATATTTCTTTGCGAAAATGACTCATGTTGCATACTTTAGATTAAAAATGGTAGGACAGAATACATTCATGTAGTCCGATTTCTCAATTATAGATGGAACCCAACAACATAAAATTGTGTTTATATATAGTGATCTCTGCTATCCAATACAATTGCTTGCTGCTTCAAAAGAAAATATAATTGTTTGCTGCATATGATTTAATTAAATATTTATAAGATTATGTAATTTGGTTCAGTCTTATCACGAGACAAATAACATAGGTGTCTTTGACTTTGGCACACGACCATATCCCAAATGAATAATATTTATACCTAAAGATGAAAAATTACATTGGAGGACAAAAACAAATTCAAAAAAAACATGGTTATGTTAGTAGTTTGAATAAATTCAAAAGTAAAAATTGGGGAAGGGAACAAATGGAAAGAGAATAGAGAATCTAAAGAATACAAAATCTATACTTTTTTTGATACCACTCTTTTAACATGTAAATAGCAAAATTAGCTAGTGGAGAAGAGGGTCTTTTCCTTTGTACCACTATGTTCAAAATTCCAAATAGCAAGAGTACCACAGTATATTATGAGAGACCCACATGATCAATGTTTTTGCCATAATAGTACTCTAAAATTTAGTAGTGACAACCACAGGGTATATAATTTCAAGGGTATTTTCATATTGAGATGTTATTACATTAGGAATTAGTTATAAGTATTATATGGTCAAAAATAGTAATAGTAAATAGTAACTTACAAATATATACTCCCTTCGTCTCACTTTGTTTGTAGTTTAAGGTTTTGACACACCCTTTAAGAAAAATGATTGTGAGTCTAGGTTTTTTAAAAAGTGTTGTATAATTTACCATTGAACCCTTTATCTCTCTACATAGATAAACGTAAATTCTTTATTGGATGTAAAAAGTTGTCATAATTAATAGGGGTATAAGTGGAAAAAACATTAAAAGTTTCATTGGAAATCTAAAACAACAATCAATTTGGGACAAATTGAATTTGCTAGAACAACAAACAATTTGGGACAGAGGGAGTAGCAAATATACCTTTGCATAAGGAAACTTAGCTTGCTTTTGACTAAGGTGATTGACGTTGACAACCGCAGGATCAATGTTCTTTGTCATCTTGTTTATTCTCTCTACTTGTTTTCTAAGTGCAGCGTAGTGAATAGAAGAATATTAAGCACAAACGTTGTAAACTACAAATATACTAATAGATCAAAGTTGTATATTGATTCTAATTGTAGGTGCATCAAGCTAAATACAAAAATATGTGACAAATATTTTTAATATATATAACATTATTTCTAAGATGAGAATTAAAAAAAAGTTGAAATGAATAAAATTACTCATATTTAATAACATTCTAGTTAGTAAATATATAGAATAAAATCTATGGAATGTGATACAAAATATTAGATGTCAAATAAATATAATATATAAATGTAATATATAATAACAAATATATATGTATCAAAATAATTAATAAATAGCTATAAAAAGTAGGTAAAATGTTTTGCAATAAAAAGAAAGAATAGGATAAACATTATGTAATACGTTTTAGTAGCATGAAATTGTGGTAGCTCAAATGGTCGGCGTCAGGAGGTGATAGCGTGAAAGATTCATGGTTTATTATAATAGAGATACACTTTTCTCTCTTCTCACTTTTAATCATATCAAACAAGGAAATTGAAAACTTCTACCTTTCTGTCATTTCACATTCACTTAAACCAAACAACTTAAAAATCAACCATTTTCTACTCTATTTATTTCCTTTCCTATCACTTTGCTTTCCCTATTTGTTTGTATTGTCACACTGTCACACAACACAGTCACAAAGGCTTTCACTTCCATTCTTCCGCAGTGCTTCTTCTTCCATTTCATTTTCCTTTCTTCCCACTCAAACCTATTAGCTAGCAAGCTCCCACATTCCAAAATGGGATGTAAGTTTTCTTTCAGCACTTCAAATTGTCTGTTTTACCTATTTCCTTCTCACCTTATTGTTTGAAGTTTTGAGCTTATTGATTCAATTTTTTATTCTCTTTTTTATTCTCTTTTCTATGATTTAGGAAATGTAATTTACAATTATATGATTATGTCCTTTTCTACTGCAATAGGAAACCATATTATTTAATGCCCCATTGGTGTTTGCCTAAATGCTTGAATGGTGTTCCTCATGTACTATTTCATGGTTCACAAAGGGTAATGTAGTGGTTAATGTTTGATGAGAATACCAATGTCTTAATAATCAGTCAAAAAGGGAAATTACATGGACCTCTCATGAGGTATGGTGTTGCTATGACTTTCCTGGTTAATCAAATAATCTCCAATCAATGGTAGATTACTTGCCTGTTGCATTTTCATGCTGTTAGTGACTAACAAGTTTGTTGTTATCTGTTTTGAAGTAATGATTCCTATGATCTCTGTATCATTGGTTTGTTGATTAATTATATTTTTCTTCTAAAAATCTGTTATTATTGACTGTATTTGTGTTCCTATCTCATCATCAAAGCAAGGAAAGACACTAAGTTAATCAATTTATTTCTTGAGTTTGAATGCTCGAATAAGGTGTTTGATGAAATGACAAAGAGGGTTGGTTGATGTTGGCATGCAAGCAGTGTATATTTGAACCCAGTCTTTAACCATATGGTTTGAAACATATGATAGTCGATAACAAACCACAAATGTCTTTTCAGTTGAAATTTGGAGTTGAATTTTGTATGTCATCATCCTTGAGTACATGTACATCAATTTAAGCTTTTTATGGCAATGAAAAGACTTTTAAGCTCTATACCTGATTTATTGGGAATATATATATATATATATATATATATATATATATATATATATATATATGTTTGTGTATTTTGTTTTGCTGTGTTGAAGTTTGAATTCAAAAAATTTGCAGGCTTGAGACTTTTAGGTTGATTTGTGTGCATAATATTAAAATCTGTGTTGCTTTAAATTTTGGGATATTCTAAACTCTAAAGTTAACAATACTTTCTTAAGGATAAAATGTACATATAAGACATGCATGCATACACGCCACACAAATACATCCAGCATGTGGTAACACCGATGAACTTTTCAGAGATTTACTTACTTCCCATGATACTACTAAATTAAGTGACAGCAGAATGAATTCGATTTTCCCGTTACTACCAATTAGAAGTCTTTTTGCCATTAACTATGAGGATTGTTTTACCATTGTGTATTTGTGTTTATCTAATTATATTGAATGTGAGTAAATGTTATTTGATTATTTATTATTTATGGTTTCATGCATAAAAAGATGCTAAATTAATTTCATGTGGTGTATTCATCATACAACTGTTTCATTAACACATGGAAATTTTGTAAGACATGATGGTGCATATTGCATAAGGCATATTTTCAAGATACCACTTAAATTATATCAATTTACTTAGTATTAAACTGCCTGATAATGGTGCATATTGCAATGATTTTTGGCATCAGAACTCAGTTACACTACTTTAACATTTTTGATTTCCTTAACTGTCATTTTTTGTTTTCAGGTTTACTTAATTATCTGCAAATCAAGACATACACAGGAGAGAAAACTTAAAAGACGGATCATGGAGCGTTGCGGCAAAGTACAGGGAGCTAGAAGAACAATTGCAAAGGTTAGACAACCATCCAATATATGAACAATTAGAGTTTTTGTTCTTTTTATCACTACTTAAGTGGTGTCCATGCTATATAGTATATAGGGTCTTTCTTTACCACCTATATCCATTTTATCCAAGAAATGTACACCCCCATTAATGACTATCAAGATTCCTAATCTTAACAGATTTTTGCATTATACCCTGTTTAAAATTTTGTTGTCACTCTGTATTTAGGGATAGTATTATTTAATTTGTACTTTGTCAAGCAATATATTATGCTTACTATTCATTTCTATTATGTGTATTTTATTTTAATAATATTTCCGTCTTTGATCAATGTAAGGAAGAAAGAAAATGGGTTGGGAAAGGAGGTGTAAGGTGTTTGTTTAACGTGAACATGCAGGAAGGGGTTACAGCGATGCCCTCTTCATCTTCATCATCTTCATCTTCATCTTGGAGTCATCATTGCAACAATTGTTGTAACTGTAAACACGCTCCTTCCGCCACCTTAGACCTTCTCATTCTCCTCTTTGTTCTCTTCTCCGGCTTTGTTGTCTTCTTTATTCTCACCGTTGTTGTCACCGAGTTTTGTTGTGGCGCTCGAACTCGTAAATGCGAGAGGAATGGTTGTAGAGGACTCAAGAATGTTAAGGAGTTTGATTTGCAAATAGAGACATTTGCTCCTGGTTCGAATTCAGGTTCGGGTGAATTTGATAAACTTCCATGGAAAGGTGGTAGTGAAGGGAATCCTGATTATGAGTTTCTTAGGGCTGAGTTAAGGTTGATGGCTCCTCCTAATGGTCGTGCTCTTTTGCTATTTAGGGCTCCTTGTGGTTGTCCTAATGCTAAGCCTTAAGCTTTAGGTCCCAAGAAAACTAAGCGCCACAAGAGGTCTTTCTCTTATGTTAAATAAATATATATACCTTATGTGGAGCAAACTATATTTCCCCTGATTCGGTTGAGAAAATCTTAAACAAACATTGGAGGAGGCGATTGTGCTATTTGTGTACAAGGAGATGTGGGAGCCTCGTTAAAACCTTCCGATGCAAACCCTCCTTAGGGAAAAATCACCGGTAAGGAAAGAGTACTCCCCCTTATTTAATGAGAAAAATGAGATACAAAAAAGACCAAGGGGGGACTAGGCCAATAGCCTCGTTAGAGAAACAAGAAGCGAGCATCTGTAACAACACTACAGTGCACGAAACCAAAGACCTGGGTAACATAGCCCGGAGCCTAGAAACAATTGAATAAATCTAAAATAGGGAAGACCCCATGTACTACGAAAAAATCCTCCATGATAATTTGGAATGTGGTGAAAATTTGGAATATGGTCCTACCACAGCAGACTTGGAATCAAAGGCCCATGGTCTGCAAGTTTATCTGCACAAGAATTAAATGATCGTTAGAGGAGGCAATTATGTTTGCCAACGCCTATAGAAATTAAAAGATAAATCAGAGATACATGAACAAATATGAACTAGGGGAAGAATTAAATACATAATAGAAAGAAATTAATAACTTGTACAGCTTCAACAACAATTGTTGGCCACTGTAGAAGTTATCATGACTTTAGACAGACAATTTTTAGCTAGAAATTTGATAATGGTACAAAAAGGGTTGGACGAGTGAGTTAATGACATAATTGACAGACATAGTATAATACATAGCATCTCTGAAATGGAAGCAATAGCATTTTTTCCTCATCCCTACCCAATTTCTACTGATTTTCTGATAATTTCTCACCTTGATGATAACCTTCAGTGCATCAGTTTCATCACTCACCGTCCCGTGATTTTGGAACATAGAAGTAAGTCTTTTACAAATTGTGTGAGTGTTTGGATTCGCGGTAGGTTCAAAAGTAACAATGCGGGGCTTCGACTTCGACATGAGTTTAAGGGGTACTGGACGTGATGCCAAACACACTCTGCAGTTAATTTCAACAGCCTTTGCCTCTTCAACATCTCAGTTTTGCCGACACCAGAGTCTGTCTCTGCGATACGCAAGTCCATCAGTCATGTTGGTACTTCTTAACCAAAAGCAGCAAACCATAATTAGTACTGAAGCACAGTGTTTTAAAACCCGGTTCGGACCAGTCCAACTGGAAACCGTTGATCGGATATGCAGGTGACGTCAGCAATTCGGTCAAACTCCGCCAGTCAACTTTGACTCGGCAAGGTTTTTTTTAAATTATAAATGTTCAGTAAAAGTGTAAGACGTGGTGTTCAAACCCACCCCCCTTTGGTAAGAAGATTGAGGCGCTACCACTGCCAACACTACTGCTTGTTATCCTTGTCAAATATTTTTAATATAATGCATGGTGCATATCAATGAGAAAGTGTACAAGCATGGTGTCTTCGTTTTTTTGACCAAAAGCATGGTGTCTTCTATATATAATATTTGTAATTATTATTATACTCTTTCTCACAAACAAGTCAACAACTCTCAATAAAAAAAGTCAATAACTCAAAGTATTATCTTTTCATAATATATATTTCAAAGTTTTATTGTCTAAATATTTTTGGAAATTTTTTAATTGGGACCGGGTTATGGTCATGCGGTTTAATTGTCGACCCCTCAGACCGACCTTAACCCAGTGACCCGGTACCTTCACCGAGTCGGTCACTGGTCCGAGTTTTAAAACATTGTTGAAGCATGTCAAATTATAATGTTTCTCACATACTTGAAAGTTTATGCTTATAATGCAGTAATGTCCAATACATGTTCACCACATGATAGGAACCAGAAATCACATAAGAGTTAGTAGCAGAAAAGAAAGAGGAAATCACCGAAAATATGAGACTGCTTGTAACAGCTCGAGAGAATCCAAAATTTGCTCAAAGGTCAATTTTTTTAGGTTAATGGCAACATGTTACAGTTCTTTCTTACACATTCCTCTAAAAAAAAAAGCAAAGTTGCATGATTAAAAATCCTTCACTTTGATTCCTTAATAAATTTGGAAGAAAACTATGAACAAAGAATATATTTGCATCCAGATTTTGTTTAACTGAAATCAGAAAGAAATTAAATTATCCATTTTTTTAAAAGAAGAGAAAGTACCTCTTATGACTTGCAAATGCTTTAATTGTCTGTAATTTCTGTTTCCTTTTGATTTGAAAAAATTTCTGATTCCTTTTGATTTGAAAGTGTTGTCAAAGATTCTTCACTTGCAATGTTGGACTTGAATTGGCAATATATCATCCAAATGTGGAGATGCTAAACTGAAAAATACAATGCAAAATGACACATAAAGTTAAACATAAAGTTAAATTCAATTTTTTTCTACTTTTAAGTTTAAGTATTACTTAAAGAATGTAGATAAAATTAAGGGTATTTACTTCACATGTGTAACCCTCCAAAACCACCAAGGCCTTGCCAATTTTTTGCTGTTACTGCTGCTACTGCTGCTTCACATGTTTGTAATTTCTGTTTCCTTTTGATTTGTAGTTGTTGTCTAGGATTCTTCACTTGCAATTGATGAGTCACTCACTTCACCTGATGAAAGTTGGGACAGACTTTGATTGCGGCTTTTTCCGATCCAATCTCAAAATGATATCTCTTGTAGTGGCTGAAAGATGGATTTTCTTCACAGGGATTGATTGATCCTAATTGATTTTAGAGAGAGAGAGAGAGAGAGCAGATATGTCTTCATTAATATTCAATAATGGACAATTCGATATTGGAAATAAATTAAACAAGCTGAACCTTCTTTTTGAAAAACATTGAAAAATAGAAAATACCTGTCGTGACATGCAGATGCTTTGTAACTTCGAGAGTCCTTTTAATTTGAATTCTTCACTTTTAATTGCATCTATGACTTGATTTGTTAATCTATTCTCCAAAATGTTGACAT
This sequence comes from Oxytropis ochrocephala, assembly GCA_020916435.1. Classification (NCBI taxonomy): domain Eukaryota; kingdom Viridiplantae; phylum Streptophyta; class Magnoliopsida; order Fabales; family Fabaceae; genus Oxytropis; species Oxytropis ochrocephala. Next base: position 54,931,697 of record CM037095.1, read on the forward strand.
GCTATGCTATAAAATACAATGCATATAAACACATATAATTAAGTTTTACTTAAAGAATGTCAGACAAAATTAAAGGTACAATATAATATAATAAGATGGATCTAACATCAAGTAACATTCATACCCCATTAAATGCTGCTGGAGAAGGGAAGTGTACTAGTGAACCCATAGATTCACTACGAAGGTCAACACATATAAACTCATCCTCCATGTATTTTTTTGGTCCTTTTTCAGCAACATAAGTGAAAACTCTGATTTTTCTTCCTCTAGATTTCCATGCAAAAAAGCATTTTTAACATCAAATTGATGCATCTCCCAACCAAAGTGTGTTGCCAACGAGGTACCACTTAAACATTTGATTTCCTTAACTGTCATTTTTTCAAGAGGTTATTACTATGCCTTGTGTATGTGTGAGACCTATTTTCAAGATACCACTTAAATTATATCAATTTACTTAGTATTAAACTGCCTGATAATGGTGCATATTGCAATGATTTTTGGCATCAGAACTCAGTTACACTACTTTAACATTTGATTTCCTTAACTGTTAGTTTTTGTTTTCAGGTTTACTTAATCATCTGCAAATCAAGACATACACAGGAGAGCAAATTTAAAAGACGGATCATGGAGCAGTTGCGGCAAAGTAAAGGGAGCTAGAAGCCTAGAAGAACAATTGCAAAGGTTAGACATATGAACAATTAGAGTTTTTGATAGGTACCAGAATACATAATGAAAGTAATAAAATTATGACTGTTGTATTATAAGGAAATGGATCAAATACAATGACAATGGAAACTCATAGAGCTACTGTAATGGTGGAAAATGAACATACAAAGAAAGATAATGAAGATAAAAGTAACCAAAGGCACTATAGAGGCCTAATCTCTCCCAAAGACCCTAGGTCTAATCCCAATTCTTAGTTACCTTCTAATTTCCCTCCCACAACTTGAAGCATGATGCAATGCAAGAAACTAATACTCTGGCTCTGTCAAATACACAGTTGAGCGAGCCAAGGAAATTGAAGAAAACATGCCAATGATATCCATAAGCAGTAGCTGTCATAGGACAATTGAGCTGTCACGGATCCCATTGTCTGATCAAAATTGATAAATGCCCACACCTCAAGGCGGCAACAGCAAACTCATACTTTCTGATACTTTCTTGCCCATACTTCTTACATATTTCAACCAAAGTTGTTGCCGAAAAGTCATTCCCATCAACGTAAGATCCCACAACATACACATGCACATGCTTCCCCTTTGGTAGCACCACTAGATCATCACATGTAGTTCTCATGACAAAAGTATTGAGGAAGATCAAGTTTGATAAGACTGTCAACAATGGTTCATTAGCCTGTTCACCATGTTGAGTCTGGGCCACTAGAGTAAAATTGAAATCCAATCCCCTTAGAGCCCATTTTTCCTTAGTTTTTGCCTCTCTATTCCCATCTTTATCTATTCCCTCTTTTTCTATCACCCTCCTGTTAATAGAACACATCCAGATCATCCAGCTGCCACTCTTCTCATCTTGTTTTAGACCACCTGGATCCCACTTATGGACAAGTGGAGTCCCCACAATAATTGTAATCTTTGTTAATTGCATTAAACAATTGCTATAGTTCCTACCACCCCTCATTAGTAACTTGATTATTTTACCCACTCATTTGAATAGTAGCTGAAAACTATTGATATAACTCAAACCATTTTTATCTTTAACAACCAAGAAAAGTGTTCCAATAAATAGTTCTTCTAACCTTTTAATGGCAGAGGTTGTCTTCCCATTTTGAATGCACTCCACATACTTGCTAAAGGGTGTGTAGACAACTCTCAAGTGTTGGTGATATAAAAGAATTATCAAATAAAGAAGTTAGATCCAGTCTCTTTAAAGTCCCAACAGACTCCACCCCATTGGAATAGCAACAGAGTCCACCATTCCTTGGAAGCTAGCCCTCCCATCATTCCCGTCCCACTCACGATCGTTGCACACCGCAAGAGAGCAAATCGACTCTCCACCATCGCGAGCCAGCCACACCTCTTCCATGGTCGCGATTCCTCCCCAGCCATTCTCCTCCGGCGACAACCCTTCGACGACGGATTCTGGTCACCTCCACCTCGCTCCTCTTCCTTGTGCGTTTCTTCTGGTCCGCCATTCTTCTTCCACTCTTCCTTTAGGGGGGAGTATTGATGAGAATGTGGCTCAAAAGAATAGGTTTGGTAATGTTTATGTAAGGAAGGGTAAGAAAGTCTTTAACTCCAAGTAGTGGAGAGAATTGAGTAACAAACTTTGATGAGGTGGCTCAGGTGTGTGTGTGCAGCAGCTCACGTACTCTTGCTGAGTGAGAGAATAAAAGTAGGAAAGTAAGAAAGAGAAGGTAGGAAAGAATTGGGTGAATTGGGATTGGGTAGGACAGTTTTCTCTCTTGAGAGTACTGCACTTTTTCTTTCATTCTCTGCAGATTTCTGCACTTGTATTCCTTGTATTACTCACTGATCTACAAGTAATACACCTACCTTTTCCTATATTTCTGTGTTGTTTTTACTGTTACATTGCTACTTCTATCATTGGTATCAAAGCTCTTGATCAACAGAGCTTGAACAATGGTGAAGAAGACCGCCATGGATGAACGTCAGGATCGCTTGGAGCAAGGGTTCGAGGAACTCTCGCTGGCTGTGCGCACGCAAGGTGAAGCTCTGCGTGAATGGATGGACAAAATGGAGCTCCGTTTTCAACATAAGAAACGACGTCGACGTAGAGAAGGAAGCAGTACAGTGACGATTGGTGCAGGTGAGGACGGCGACGGCGATTCCTCCACTGAAACTGAGAACTCCGGTGACTCAAGTCCCAAGCATCGCCATCGATATCGTGGAAGGAAGCTGGAGATACCCGTTTTTGAGGGCGGGGAAGCCTACAGTTGGCTCGTGAAGGTCGAGCGATATTTCAAGATCAATGGCGTCGAAGAAGAGGAGATGTTAGAAGCAGTGATGATCGCGGTCGATGGTAGGGCTCTCAACTGGTATCAGTGGTGGGAAGAGCAACACCTTGAACCAACTTGGGAAGAATTTAAACAAGCAATTATGAGGCGATTTCAACCCGGTTTAGCGCGAAACCCGTTGGGTCCGATTCTGAGCGTGAAACAGACTGGAACGGTGATGGAGTATCGCGAACAGTTCGAAATGTTAATGGCCCCCTTGAAACGACGCGATCGAGCTATGCTGGAGAGTATTTTCCTCAATGGATTGCAAGAGGAAATTCAATCTGAACTGAAACTGCACAACACTCGTGGCCTGAATTCATTAATGGATCGAGCATTGTTGATCGAGGAGAGGAACAGAGCTCTGAAAGATGATGGAGAGAATAAGAACGATGGAAACAGGTGGAAAAATAACACGTCTCAGGCAGGATTTGAAGCTGGAAGGAACAGGACAGTGATAACTAAGCCTAAGTTTGATGTTGGAGGCAGTAGTGGAGGCACTCCAGAAACTAAATCTCAGGTGGTGAGTGGAGAGAAGAAACAGGGGATGGGGAATAAGCTATCTCAAGAAGAATTGAGGGACCATATTGTGTTTTAAGTGTGGGGAAAGATGGGGACGTGACCACATTTGCAAAATGAAGCATTATAGGGTGGAATTGATTGATGATGATGAAGCTAGCGAAACAGAGGAAGAAGTAGTAACAAGGGAGGTGAGTACAGAAACTGTGATTGAGCTGAAAATTGTCGCTAAGGAGTAAGATTGGATTGACTTCCAATCAATCATTTAAGGTGTGGGGAATAATCAATGGAAGGGAAGTGTTGATATTAATAGATTCTGGGGCCACCACCAATTTTATTTCTCACAAGCTTGTGGAGGAACTGAAGCTACAGCTAGAAGATACCACTAAGTACACCATTGAAGTTGGAAATGGTGAGAAAATCACTCATAGGGGAGTTTGCAAAGACCTGAGAGTGTTGGTGCAGGGAATAGCATTCACACAGAACTTCTTTCTCATGACTTTGACTGGTACTGAGTTAGTATTGGGGATGGATTGGTTGGCTAGTTTGGGGGATATTAAGGCAAATTTTTAGAACTTGGTGATCAAATGGAAGGGAGGGGGTCAGAAATTTTAAATTAGAGGAGAGCCTTCTTTGAGTAAGAATCAAGCATCCTTGAGGACCATGATCAAAACTGTCCAACATGAGGATGAGGGCTATTTGGTGCAGTTCTGTGAGATACAGGCAGATACAGAACCGAAGGAGCTGGCAGTAGAGTTCTCTGAAGTGCTGGATGAATTCTCAGACATTTTCCAAGAAGAACCAAGAGATCTACCTCCTTCCCGAGAGCAGGATCATGCTATTATCCTCAAACCAGATGCTCCTACTCCAAACATACGACCCTACAGGTATCCTCATTACCAAAAAGATGAAATTGAAAAGTTTGTAAATGAAATGCTAGATGCTGGTATTATTAGGCCAAGTGTAAGTCCATTCTCTAGCCCAGTTCTGTTAGTCAATAAAAAAGATGGAGGGTGGAGGTTTTGTATTGACTATAGGATAAATTGTGCTTGATAAATTTCCTATACCCATTATTGAGGAATTGTTGGATGAAATTGGGAATGCTATGATATTTTCCAAATTGGATTTGAAGTCAGGATACCATCAAATTAGGATGAGGGAGGAGGACATTCCTAAGACGGCTTTTAGAACTCATGAGGGCCATTATGAATATCTTGTGATGCCTTTTGGATTGACTAATGCACCCTCTACCTTTCAAGCTTTAATGAATCAAATCTTGAAACCTGTTCTAAGGAAATATGTTCTAGTCTTCTGTGATGACATCTTGGTGTATAGTAGAGATGTGGAGAGTCACAAGGAGCATTTTAGGACTATATTGAAGATCTTGAAGAACAATCAGCTTTATGCTAATAGAAAGAAGTGTACATTCGGCCAGGAGCAGATTGAGTACTTAGGCCATGTGATTTCTGGCCATGGAGTAGCAGCAGACCCCTCCAAAGTGGAGGCAATCAGCTTTTTGCTTTACAAATGTGTGTCCTTGGAGCAATCGGCTTTTGTTTCTAATCGCTCTATCCTTGATAATGTTATGGTTGCTATAGAGACTATTCATCATTTAAAATGCAAGGTGTGGGGAAAGTGGGGAGGTGGCACTCAAGATTGATATTAGCAAAGCTTATGGCAGAGTAGATTGGGGATATTTGAGAAGTGTGCTAGTGAAGTTGGGTTTCAAAGTGACAAATGGGTATCATGGATGGCTATGTGTGTTGAAACGATACACTATTCAAAGGCTTATGAATGGGAAGAGAGTGGCTCGGTCTCACCGGGAGAGGTCTCAGCAGGGGTGACCCACTGTCACCCTACCTTTTATATTGTGTGCGAGAGGATTAATGACTCTTCTTAAAAATATGAGGCAAGAGGCTAGATATGTAACGCCCCGATTTTATTAAAATTTATTTTGAGTTGATTTGGCGTAATTATTGAAGAAATTGGAGGTTTATGGTGTAGGAACCATGGTAGAAATGATTAAAATTGATGTTCATAGGTGGTTGTCGAGTTAGAAATCTGGCCTGCGCTTGTGTGGCGTTTAGTGCGCGTGGTCATGGCGCGCGTAGGCGCTTGCGCGCGCCCCACGCGCAAGGGTCCGTATCTAATGGCGCGCAGTCGCGCGTGAGTGCAGCGCGCGCGCAGTCCTATGTTTCATCGTCTGTTGGCGTGCTCATCGCGCGTGAGTGGCGCGTCGCGCGCCGGTTCCCTGCGTGTAATGCTCGTTGGCGCGCGCTGTCGCGCGTGAGTGGCGCGCGCGCGCGCGCATCGCGCTTATATATATTGCGTTTTCTGCAGCAGACTTAGCCATTTTTCACCTTTTTCACTCCTCCGAGCATAACTTTGTCTCTGAGCTCCGTTTTTTGACGCGGTTTGTTGCGTTCTCTTCAGATCGCAAAGGGCTTCGATAGGAGAGCAATTCCTGAGTTAGAAACCAAGAGTGAGAAGAGAAGAGGAGAGATAGCACAAGGAGAAAGAGAAGGAGAAGAGGAGAAAGGGGAAGGGAGATCGTGTTGCGGTGGTTCTTGGAGTTTTGCGGGAGGTTTTCGTATTCGGAAAAACTCTAAGGTAAGGGTGGGGTTCTTTCACTATAATGGGGTATATGATGGGTGTTATGTGGGGGAACTAGGACCTATGATGTTCTTGATTGAATTGGATGCTTGTATGATGTTTGATGAAATGCTTATGTGATGTTTGATTGAGTTTGATGCCCATATGATGCTTAACTGAAGTGATGCCTATGAGATGTTTGATGAAATGCCTATATGACGTTTGATGCCTAGATAATGCTTAATTGAAGTTGATGCCTATGTTCGCTTTGATGGAATGCCTAAATGACGTGTTGATGTGTGTGTTGCGCCCAGAGTGGCTGTGTTGCCACCAGGCGCCAGTTTTCTATGTTTTGTGTTGTATGGTTCAATGTTGTGACCTGGTGATGTCGTCGTTTTATGTACATGAAGTGTTTGGTGAATTGATTATATGTGTCAAATCTATGTGCTGATAATTTTGAGTGAATACACTTGAGGATGTTGTGATATGGTGAAAAATCAATTAAAGTTGCTTGTTGAGTCAATAGCGCCGTTAGCGCCATTCGATGTGGAGCCGTGTCGCGCGCCGAGCGTCGTGTCTTTGCTCGTGTTGCGTCCAGCGCCAATTGTTGTGCTTTTGGCGCGCTGTGTGTGTGTGCTCGTGTTGCCACCAGTGCCAATTTATGTTCTTTGTGTGGCGCCAGGAAGTCTTTGTGTTGCCCCCAGCGCCGAGTTTGTGTCTGCAGGCGCGCCCGGCATGCGGTGTTGCCCTAGGCGCCAATTTGCGTGTTGCGTTGCGTCGTCTGCTTTGGCGCCCGCCAGATCGTGTGTTGCGCTTGATGTTGCATTTGTCATCTGCGGGTGTCAGAGGTGTTGGTTTGTCGGTGTGATGCCGCTCGTAGGTGTTGTGTTGTTTGCGGTGTGATCGCCGCGCGCGCGCCAGTCTTTGCCGGTGTATGTGTTACTGTTGTGTTGTTGCCTGGCGCCAATCCTGTGCTGCCGTGTCAATGGTGTGTCGTATTAACCAAAGGTGATGTACATGCAAGCATAATTGCATTGTTGTGAAAGGTAATGATGTGGAATTTGAGTGCCTCTGTTAATGGTCAATATTTGAAAGGTGATGTGTGCCTATGTTGCCACTTAGATGTCATGTTCACGTGTGATGTTGCGCCCATGTGTCATTTGTGTTGCTTCCGGGCGCCACTTTTTTTGTTTTGGGCGCCTCATTTGGTCGCCCCTATAGGTGTTGGTGTATTTTGGTGTTGGTAGCTGTTGAGTTGCCGTTAAATGTTAGACTGTCTTATTGGGGTTGGTGTTTGGTGCTCTTGGTGTGAGTGATGGTGTTATAACGGGCGATGTGCCTCTTTTAATGAATAAATTTGGTGATGATGATGATGATGGGTCTTTGACCAGTTGGTGATGTTATAACCGGTGATGTGCCTATTTTATTGGCTAAGGTGATAAGTGATGGGTCTATGACCATTTGTTGTTGTTGGTGTTGTTGTGTCATTTACATAATTATGATCGTTGATTGTCTCTGGTGCATTGTTCATGGTGTCACATGCAACTCATATGCATTATTTGGTGATATAAGGCTTCTACTTCGAGCTATGCTCAAAATTGGTGATATAAGGCTTGACGCCTTGAGCTATGCTCAAACTTGGTGATGAATGGTACCACATGCATATGCCCGTCGGTGTTTATTCATATCATTGGTGATGTTCCTTGGTGTTTGTATATTTAATGTTGTTGTGAAGTGATTGATATTGACGATGTTGTATATGGATGTTGTTTTTGTCACCTGTGAATGCTGTTGCTGTTGTATGCTGATGTTGTCGTTGAGTAGTAGTTGGTTGCCGAAACCCTAGCATATTGCTTATCATACATGCCATTATATTGTTAGATATCTCACCCCTTCTGTTGGAATGTTACCCTATGTTGGTAACGTGCAGGTAGTCCAGAGTGAAGACGAAGGTCCTTCACTAGCTGAGTCGGTGTCTCTGATACGTAACACTTTGGGGGTAGGGGAAAAGAATGCTAGTTTTATTAATTGTCCTTTTTATTTGATGATTGAACTTCTTTTGGTGATGTATGGGTTATTTCCCCGAAACCTTTATTTTATTCCGCTACTTGGTGTTAGAATTACTGTTATGTAAACTGAACAGGTGTTTTTGAGGGTTCGCCCCATGTATAATGTGCTATGTATCACGCTATTTTATTTGGTGAATTCTGATATCGACTTATGATGTTCTATTGGTGTAAATGTAACATCCCTTGTGGGTGAAGCGAGAAAATGTTTTTGAAAACTCTGATTTTTATATTAAAAATTACCGGACAGAAAGGGGGTGTTGTTTAAAATAGGGGGTATTTGGATATTGACTATATTTGCAGGAGGTAACAAGTATTTAAGCCATAAATAAATAAATAAAATACATATCACACCTATCATTGTGAAACTTAAGATTAAATAGAGATGTAGAGACTGACCTTGACATTTCGAATGCATTCTTTCTTTAGGTAAAATAAATTTGTTTTATTTTTACGACCGCAAGTTTTTCAAATTACTCTTTAACAACACGTTGTTGCGATCTTCGCAACCCTTAAAATCCACAAAAATAAAACATTAGTTGATTAATGAAAAAATATACTGGTTGTTAGCAAACAACAAGCATGTTAACAAACCATTTTATTTACAAACATGGTATGAATTGGCAAGATGATTTTTTTTATAAGCAACTTTTTATTACTAAAGGGAGTACAAGGGGCCTTGTTAAAGGGGTACTCCAACCCAAATAAGTTAAGGGGCCTCGATAAAACTTCTTAGGGCCAAAACCCGAGGGAAAAAGAGCTAAGAAGGAAAAAGAGCATCCCTAAAGAAAAAAAAAAGAAGAAAAAGAGTACCCCTAAAGGAAAAGATGATACAACCATAGTACAAATTAGGGGTGGACAAACGGTCGGGTACCACAGATTCGGTTTCAAAATGCAACATTCGAAACAAAACCGAGAAACAGAAAGAACACCCATTTCCGACCATTTTGAGAGGCGGTTCCGGCGGGTGCGGTTCAGGCGGGTGGCGGTTTGGCGGACGGGTATATTCGGTTTTAACATTCCTGCAACTCTTCCTCTTTCTCCCAGTTCTCTTCTCTTTCCTTGCGAAAGAGTAAACGACTCCATTGACGTTCTAAACTGATCTTTAGTTCTCTGCATATAATTAAGTTAATATGTTTTTCTTGGGTTGAATAAACGTAGAGTTGACAAGTCCAAGTATAAACCAATATGTATATTTATTATTCTGATGAGAAAATATGACAGCCAATGCATCGATATTGGGTGATCTATTATTTTAAAATAAAATTGCAATGAGATTTGATAGAAAAGAGGTAGAATGGTTGTTGTGCAGTTGAAGAGACGTAGTATAGCTGATGATGACTACTATATGTGTAGTCTGTGCTAGCTACTTATTGCAGTCTGCACCTTACTTTTCGGTCGGATTCGGTTTTCAATGGGTTGAATTTCAGAGACCCAGTTCCGCCTGTGGTTAGTCACTTCAACTCGTATTAATAATCCGAACATCCGTGAAACCGATTTATCACAACCGATTTCTTTAATATTGTTCGGTTTATGCGGGTTTCGGGTCGGACTAAAAAATCTGTCCACCCCTAGTACAAATGTGTTTGCTTAATTACAACAGAATGAGCCACCCATCTCCAACAAATTGGTCCACGCACCTAAAGTGCCACATCTATGCAACCAACAACAATAACAACACGCAACCCATGAAGGAAATAACAACACCCCCCTTCGAATGCATGGTAGAGGCTAATCCAATACAAATGACAACCCTACATGTTAGTTACGCCCAAACTCACTAATCAGATAATGCATGACCGAACTAACCAAATTCAACCATACAAGCATACCATCAGTGTGAACACTGGTCTTATAACACTCAATCAAAACACCAATTCCCCAAGGGCCAACCATTATTAAAGCACACGCAATCACACATACCCCCCAAAACTAATCCCCATTTTAGTGTTAGATTCCTGTTTAGGCTTTACACTTGTTAGCATGGTAATTACATTTATACCCTTCATATGCCTCTAAACCAGGTTGCCTAATTGAGACTCTTCAAAGCAAGTACACAAATGAGCCAATGTATTTTCATAGACTTCTAGACCAAATATTGGTAGTATTTTAGTCTTAAATTAAGATGTTTATGGATATAGGTGAGGTATTTTAGACCAAAGCATTTTATTAGACTTCTAGACCAAATATTTTCATAGTCTCCAAAATTCTATCGTTTACTATTTTTTACGATTTTTTTTTAATTTTTCATAGTCTCCAAAATTCCATCGTTTACTATTTTTTACGATTTTTTTTTAATTTTTCATAGTCTCCAAAAAATCTACAAAAATTTGTATAGCCTTATTTTGGTTTTGTTAGATTTTTAGTGATGTTTTTATAATTTTTTAGAATAGTTTTGACTATTTAACGAATTTTTAGTAGCCTTTTAGTAATAAAAATTAAAACAAATTATTAAAAAAAATAAAAAAACCCATCGTATATACCCCTTTGAGTACGTATATACGATTGGACATAAAATAGCTATCGTATATATGTACTCAAAGAGGTATATACAATTTATTTATTTTTTTTAAAAAAATAATTTTCAAAGGGCATTTTGGGGTTTTAAAATTGGGTGGGGGTATATGGGGATTGGGTGGGGGTATAGAAAACACGCCCAACACAAAATTAAAACTTTTGCATTTGGCTATTAATGTAGGGTTGTATTCATTACTAACAAGGAAACAAGATAATTACGGAATTGCCATCTTTATTAAATTAAGTTTTAATTTTAATATACAAATTCAAGAGCAAGCACATGTACTCAAACATACCCCAAAAAGTATACCCGTTAGTGTTAGATTCCTATTTAGGCTTTGCACCTGTTAGCATGGTAATTACACGCTTCATATACTTCTAAACCATGCTTACCTAACTGTCAGGTAAAAGGAAAATTTACAAATTAGGGTTTTGAAATTAGGGTTTACAAATTAGGGTTTTAGAATTGAGCCAATATAGAATTAGTTATAACACGTCCCAACCCGTCCTACGCTACTCACATCACGTGACAATGCATCTCATCCCTCCAACATGCTAATGTTACGATGTGAAGAGAAGCAAGAGTAGATGCAATGTCTGTTGTTGCCATTGTGTTTGTGGAAAGAACGACGTAGCTATTTCTTCGAAAATGAAATGAATATTGGAGGGAGATACTATCTGTTTAAACTCAAACTCGTAAGCACCTTATATATAATAATAAGCTTTGTAGGCCCATTATCATACTAACTGTTTTTGACGGGTTCTCTAACTACAATAGCTTTCTTAGTTACAATTATAATAGGCTGTTAGAGGAATTAAAGTACGCCTCAAACTTTTTTTTTGCCGTGGTGTTTCTTTTTATTTATTAATAATTGTGGAGTTAAAACTATATTACTATTTTTTTTGATAAATAATGTATACTACTTTATTAATATTATTATGATTTTTGTTAAAAATATTTTGTGGATGTCCCCTTCCTAAGTTTTACACATTCCACATGATGTTCTATAACTCTTATGTTAGACCATTTATATGCTTGTAATTTACGTGATTTATGTCCTTTAAATAGGACTTATGTAACATTGTAAAGCTTACACATTCAAAAGTAAAATGCAAATACTCTCTTCTCTAATTCTCTTATTCTTTTTATCTATTTCTTCTTAATCTATAATCTCTTATAATAGTCATATCTTTTTTTTACTAGAGAAAATTGAATCTATTAAAAAAAGAAAACCGAAGACAAAAAAGATACCAAGGGGGGACTAGACCAAACTCAAGGCAAGAGAGCAAAACAGCCAAACGAAAAATAAAAGACAAAAACACGGATAAAAAAACAAAACCAGATCAAAAGGATTTAAAAACATAATTATCTTTTGAACGAGTATTGTATCCAACGACCAACTTCTTTTGTTGTCTTAATTTCTTCATTTGAGTCTTGGACACAACTGGTTCAAAGTAAGCATGTCGAGCAGCTGCTCCATGGGAATCAGAAGCCACAGGATCACCAACATCGTCTGATATTCACCTAAAGCTTTCTCAAAATTTTCATGTCGGATTCAACTACCGGGTTCGATGTAGCAACAGATTATGTGGCAGCAGGCATATCCTCATCACTTGAGACATCCTCCCAATTCTTCCTTAAAATTCTCATGTCAGTTGCATCCACTGTGTTAGAAGATGAGGCATCTAGCCGAGTCGTGGGAGATTGGGTGGAAGTAGAATAGACATTCTCCAAAGAGTTATTTGATGAAGAGGGGACAACCAACACCCCCAAAGTGGGGGCATGCACATGAGAACTATGAACTGAATTCTCAGAAATAGATTTCACAATGAGGAGCCGACAAAATCGAAGAATCCTTTTGCACAACATTATGATCAGTAGGAAAATTATTTGCTACACCAAGAAGAGGGTTTGGGCTCCTAGCCATCTCCTCAGGTGAAATAACAATGTTATTCATACCCTTGAAGAGATTGGGATCATTCTCTTCCTATACCCAAACCACACTAGCATCTTGCAATTTGGATGGGCCAACTTCCATCAGAGGCTCTTTCTCTGTGGCAATTGACTTCCCTTTATCAATTTTTGGTACATACTGAATAATAGTTTTCACCTTTCGAGGCTGCACCTGATAACCTTTAGTCATCTCCGCATCTTGGGAAAACTTACAATTTTGGAGAGAATGACCAATACATTGACAAGAGTTGCAAAATATAGGTACTCGCTCGTATTCCACTCTGATGAGAAAAGAGTATCCCTCTCTTTCAACTAATAATTGATCATGCGACTTATCGGATAAATCAACATCAATAAGAACTACGCAAAGTGACCAAAAGTCCCTCTGCATAGTGACTTCATCCAAAGCAATAGAAACTCCTAGACTACCACTAATCTCAAACAAAATTTTTGGCCTCCAATATTCACGGGAAAGACCATGAAGTCTAACCCAACATTGAGCATTGGTTTGTTTTGCGAGAAAAGAGGTTAAAATCGGACTTCCAAGCAAGCGGCCTTGAGAACATCCGGATTTAAATTACGAGAACCAAGCGACCAAACTCTTTTAAAATCATCCTTGGAGACAAAAGAGAATTCAAATAATCCCTTACCAAGAGAAACCAGGGACCAATCAGAAGAAATATTCCACACATTAGAAATTTTCTCCTTCAAATCCTTAATCAGATACGACTTATCCCCTTTCGACAAAAGAATTCTCACATATAAAATGTTGACGCAGTCAGCAATACTAGCTTGATATTCATCTTTAGAAATTTTAATAGCAAGAACATCCCCTTTTATACAAGGTTTTGGTAACTGCCTAATGTGATCAAAGTCTGCAAAAGATTTTTATATTTAAAATTAGAGGCTGGAGGGTTACCTGTCAGCACCTCAGAGAAAGATTTCTTTTAACACTATTTACAAGAGGTGCTATCACGACACCCGGAGCAGAGACCAAATTACTGACAAAAATAGCTGACGTTGATGAGGTTGGCTCCTTTCTAATAACACGGGAACCAACCATTTCTTGGAATAAGTCGGAAACCTTCAAATTGGAACCAATATCGGTGGACAAGAAGCCCGACCGAAATCATCTTTATTAGCACGGATGCTCGCAGAGCGAGGCCCAATGAAACAGGCGTAGGGAGGGATGGGACCCTGGGACGTGACAGATGTGAAGTCGTAATAGTCCCAGTTATAGGCGTAGAAGCAGACGGGACGTCAAGCGCAGAGGAATCATCAAGTCCTTAAGCAGCGCGCTTTTGATATTGGCCCACGTGAGGGAACAACGATGGGGGTTGCCTGAGGCACACACAGTCTACGATGTTAGATGTACAGTCTTGGGAACGTAAATCGCAGCCAATTTGTCAGACTCGTTGCAGGCACGCAAAACCGGAGAGCCACTCCCGGGGAGACACGCCGAGGAGAGAAGAGGTGCAGTGGGATCAGGCCGCAGAACTTGCAGCAGGTCGTCAGCCATTGGCGGCAGAAAGCACTGAAACCCTAGCAGAGCCCCATCCAATCGTCACCGGTTTATATGTAATTGTGTACCCAACAATTTGAATTCCTATAATAGTCATATCTTACACTAGCCTTGGTTAATTTTATAACACGTTATCAGTACAAGACTCTACAGGAATAATGGTTTAATCAACTTGGGGGCTTTTTTAGAAGAATACTTTTTCTTCTACAATATTTGTTTTAATTTCATGTTATCACGTTCTTTCTTATAGCTTATATTTTAACATGTTAATCTTTTATAATGGTTGAATAGAAATTTATTGAGAATTTTATTTAGCTAACACAATTATCAAATTTGTTTATTAATATTCTTGATGAGTTCCGAAAAAATTCAAAATTCAAGCACCCATGTAGGATTGCATAAAGTTGAAGAACATGGCATCCATGGAAGATGACAGAGAAAAGCTTAGATGTCTCTCATATTCATGAAAATAAAAGTGATATAAAATGAGAAAGAATGTTTTTGTGCACTAGAATGATTACATCAAGCCTATTTATAAGCATACACTAACTGCTAATAAACTCACTTATAACTACTAACAATTTTCCTAACTATTAACAACTAACTATATCTAATAGTCCTCCCCACAAGGTAGAAGGTTTTCACAACACTTCTAGCTTGACATGAACAATACAAAGGTACATCAAAATAAAAGAAAATTGTTGGAATATTTTATTCCAAAATCATAAATAATTGACAAATATCCTTTTATTAATTATATTAGTTATTTATCAATTAGCGGCCTTAATTGATAAATAATCTTCAATAAATTAGCAGCCTCCACTAAATAATCTTCAAAATTGTATTTCTTTTTATTTTTTTATCAAAAACTTGTGTTTCTTTTAGTTTTTTTTACCGTGGTGATTCTTTTAGTTTTTTTAACTGTGCAGTTAAAAGTATATTACTTCTTTTTTTTGTTTTTTTAAATAAGCGATATTTCATTGAAGGAGCACTAGGGGTCCTCAAAACCCAAGAACATTGGTGAAATTACAGAGTTTAGGTAGTCAAGTGGATTAGACCACCAATTGGTAATACAAGTATTAGAAACAAAACTATAATTACCACTCCCTCTATAGACCAACCAACTCCAAGAAGAGCTCTTGATACAATTAATAACAATGTCAACATTGACTTCTTCATGTCTAAAGATCAAACCATTCCTAGCAAGCCAAATGTTCTAGCAAATTGTGAGCCAGATTAAATATTTAGTTCTCTTCCTCTTGCTTCATTTGCGTAACTTCTTTTTTGTTAATTAATGCATACTACTTTATTAATATTATTATGATTTTTGTTAAAAATATTTTGTGGGTGGATGTCCTCTTCCTAAGCTTTACTATCTTATTCTTGTTTTGGTTAATTTTATAACACATAGGATGTTTTATAACTCTCATGAGTAAAAATCATTACTCATTAACTATTAATGGGTTTTAATTTTGGATGCTAAAACACATTATGTTAGAAAACTTATATGCTTGTAACTTACGTGATTTATGTCCTATAAATAGGAGTCATGTAACATTGTAAAACTTACACATTTAAGAGTATAATGCGGATTCTCTCTTCTTCTCTCATTCTCTTTTTCTCTTTGTCTAATTCTTTTTATCTGTAATTTCTTATAATAGTAGTATCTTACTCTAGCTTTGGTTAATTTTATAACACGTTATAGGCACAAGACTCTACCGAAATGATGGTTTAATCAACTTGGGGTCTTTTTGCGAGAGTACTTTTTCTTCTACTATGTTTCTTTTAATTTAACTTTTGTTTTCATGTTTTCTTATACCTTAGTTTTTAACATGTTAATCTTTTATAATTGTTGAATAGAAATTTATTTAGAAATTTATTTTGCTAATATAATTATCACGTTTGTCTATTAATATACTTCATGAATTTCAGAAGAATTCAACATTCAAGTACCCCTAAAGCCTGTAGGATTGCATTAAAGAATTATATTTCTTTATTATTGTTTGTGTAGACATGTGATATAGTTCTTGAAGAACAGAAGAAAAAAAGTTAGACAACATTGCTCCTGAGGTCCTTCAACTTAAATTCATTTTTCGAATTGCTCCTTTATGTTTTTAAATGATGAAAACGTTGGCCTTTTTTTAACACTTTTTGTTAAACTCTGTTTCCTGAATACTTATGTGGCAGTTAATATGATGACATGGTCATATACTAGTTGACATGGATGAGCAAATCACCAATTTTGACTATTTGACCATCTTCTTCCCTTCTACCCTCAATTGACATTCTATCTAACTGATTCTGTTCTAACCTAACATAAACAGAACTATACACAGTAACTGTACAGTTACTAAAGATCTAATACAATGCAGTGCATACAGTGCTATGTAAGACTAGGCTATAACAATAGAACTATCTAATGCTATCTCAAGCTCAGATATGTGCAACACTCTGAGCTTGTCTCTAAAGAAGCGGAACTGTGTTTTTGCAAGCAGTTTGGTGAGTATATCAGCAACCTGAGCTTGTGAAAAGACATATGATGGGCAAAGTCTGCAAGTGTACGGTTTTGTCATCAATTGTAGTAAAATATCAAATCCACAGGGACTGCGTTACACGAATAACTTTATTCAAAGCTAATTGATTTTTCTAGACTAAATTAGTATTAGTAAAAATAGAAACAACTAAATTAAAAGAGATTTGTTGTTATAACGATAACGAGTAACAAATGGATAAAACAGTAATTAAAATTGAAGATCAAGTCAAAAGGATATTGCAATAAGGCAAGAGGCTTCTAGGATTGGGGATTACCACATTGATGCTTTGGGAATTCAAATAGAAATATTTCTAAGTTGAGTTTTAACAAGAATTGAAGGAGAGGTATCCCAAAATACCAAACGGCTCTCTCTCTCTTGCGCTTTCATTTTTTTTGTCAAGTTGTTGCTTTCTTCTTCTTCACTTCGCTCTCTCTATTACTACCAGTTACAGTTCTCCCATGGAAACCCAGCAACTATTATTCTTGGGCTAGTTGTGTCCCAATCTGAGTCTACCCACCTGAGTTACCCGTCCAAACCGGAAAACCGAACCCGCTCCAACCGAAGCTTAAAATGGGCGGAATTGGGCCTATCAGTAAGAACCGCGGGTTTGGCTCGAATGGCCATTTTGGGCCCGTATCCGCCCAATGTCCAGGCCTACACAGACCATATCATAGGCGCACACAGTGACCGAGAGGGAGAAATTGAAGAGTTTTGGGGAGCTGTTTTTGACACCGTGAGAGAGCTTTGGAGCAAAAATAGAGACTGAATACAAGATCAGAATTTACTCTATTTATGGGTTATTTTTATCTTTTGTAATTCATGACTCCAAATTTTATTCCAACGTTCTTGACTACTATGGATAGCTAAATCATTTTCTTTCTCTTATCTCATTACCATATTTTTATTAGCAACTATACATACATCTTACAGAACACTTACGAAATTTCTTTAAAAATATAGATGTGATAATATAAATATAATGTCAAATATCTCAAATATTTAATGTCATACAACTTAAAATTATAATAAAAAGAAATACTTGTAGCTCCAATATCTAATATCATACAGCTCAAAAATCATAATAGCTTGATAGAAATGTTATACTAAAAGATCCTAAAAATATTAAACGTCGCTAGCATTGAATGATCAACTTGCATCCATCAGGGAATAAGCAGGCTCACTTGCTTGAAACCAGATATTTCAGCTCTAATTAGTCAAGTTCAGTAGAATATATTAGACAAAATATATTGGTAATTTTTAGTCTTATATATAACTGTAAAAAATATTTGACAAAATATTGGTATTGATCAAAATATATATATATATATATATATATATATATATATATATATATATAATTGATAAATAAAAAATAAAAAAGAAAAAATATTGTTATTTTTAGTCTTAAATTCAGATGTTTATAAATATACGACATTGGTAATTTATATTTCATTTTGAATATTTTCGTTTCTCATCGATTTTGTTGAAAGACTTCTATTACATTTGTTTCGCCGTGAATTTTTTGTTTAGCTGATAATAATGTGTTTAAAATATACGGCATTTGTTTTCTCCCATATTCATTTGAAATATAAATCTAGTTATTGTTATCGTTTAAAAAGAGTACTTCAATTTCCTTCCAAAAATAGAGGGACAATACACTAATTAAAGTGATCAAGTTTAAAAAGGATGTATAACATTAACTCACGCAAATTAATGAAGTATCGAGCATTAATCACATATAAACATCAACATCTCATAATTACATCACCATGTCTTGACTAAAAAGAGGTTTAGCTCATAGTGAGCGTAAGCATGGTAAAACAAAACCTAGTTGACATAAATGAAACCATTAAAACAGGTACATCACTAAAACAAAGTAAAACATGGAAATGTAGAAAATACAACTGAAATGAAGCTCAAATTAAGCTTCAGATGCTGTATATCCACTATAGAGTCCCTGTGCTGTTCAGATGAATATCGATGCGGCAGATCCTGAGTTTCCAACTTCAGAAGTGGAGTTTAAGTGCTAAAAATGGTGGAAGTATGGTGGAGGAAGATGAAGTACAATGATGGAATTGAATGGAATAGTACTCTCTGACCTAGGGAATTGTGGAGGCTGGTGGTGTACTATGGATGATACCCTTTTTAGGTTAAAGTGCCTTTTTATAGTGTTTCTCTCACCTGAAATACCACCAGTGGGCCAATGCAAAACGGGTACAATGTTGTTAACCCTAAAATCAAGGACAGTTTGTCCTTTAGCAGCCCAATAAAGCGCTGATGTACTCTGCACATGTTCAAATAAGACAAAACACCATTTCTTCCTTTAATACAACTCTTGGGTCCACTTTAATTATTCAGCCACACGTCCACAGCTATCCAGTGCTGCTATAGCATTCTTGCCAGCATTAACGGTAAAATTCCCTGCAAAATAGTTACACGCATAAAATCCAACAGAAAGGGCTTAATGCGCCCAAAATACTACTTAAGTATATTTAACACTGTCCTAGCTAATTATCAACAAAGGACTCGTTTATTTACACTAATTGCACATAGGCATTATTGTCATAAGCAAACTTACTCACACTAATTTGGTTTTTATTAAATGAAGGTACATGTAAATGTTTTTAAGGTATAATTGAGTGTTAGGTTGAGTAGGCGAAGGAAAAGAATAGGAGCTAATAGAGTGTATAGGAAAACCTTGACCATTTCCTAGGAAGACGTTTTCCAAATGTGAAGGAGGAGGAACCGCACCGACAGGAGGTGGTAGAGTAGAAACGTGGTGAGAGGCTGTTGTGTCCATGGTTGCAGCAAATACATTGGTGAGATGAGCCTGAAGCCCTGAAACAATTTGCATAGGGTGAGCTTGGGACCAACAAGAAGCATTAGCAAGTTGAGGTCTCACATATTGACAGATATTTCCAGAAGGAAAATGAGCGGGCTGCGACGGTCCATACACAAAATTGAAACAATGATAGAAATAAGGAGCATCATATACAAAACAATGGCAAACTTGACATTGAACTGTGCCGCGACCACCACCACAACCACCGCGACGTGCAAACCATCCATCACGACCTCTGGAGTTGAAATTGCCTCTGAAATCAGATCCCAGAGTTTGCGAATTTTGAGGATTGTTAATCGCATCACTGTAATTTTCCTATAGAGCGAGAGCTTGAGAGAGTTCGCATTCGCATTCGCATCAGTAGACAGTTGCGACTGAGTAAGGTTAAGTGGATACTTACTCGGTGATGCATTGCTTTTCAATTTGCAGTTCATGAGCGAGGAGTAGAGCTTTAATTCGTCGAATTCATACCAGCCAATCTTGGTATATATCAATGTCGTGAGAGATTCGTAAACCGCAAGCAAACCCTCAAGAATCACATCAAGTTGATCTTGAGTGGTGACAAATTCACCAATTGATATTAAAGAATAGGAGATTGCCTTAATCTTGGCAACATTTTTGCGGGAGTTATTGAAAAACGCTGGTATCGAGTCTATTTGCGGGGGTCTTACTACTGGGGTTTTAGCCCCCGCATTTAATGGAGATATTTTTAGGGGTTATAAACCTCCTGAGGTATTGAGTGATTTTTAGAAGCTTATTTGTCGAGATTATTGACTGCCACAGTTGGTAGGATTTTTGGGGTGGGGGTTTCAACCTCCTATAACAATTATGCAGCGACAAAATATTTCTTTTGCAATCTGAGAATTTTTTCCCCTTATCTGATTTCATTACCACATTTTTATTAGCATATATACATACATCTTACAAAACACTTACGAAACTTAACAAAAAAACCAAAAATTTCATAAAAAATATAGCTGTGATAATATAAATATAATGTCAAATATCTAAAATATTTAATGTCATACAACTCAAAATTTTAATAAAAAGAAATACTTGTAGCTCAAATATCTAATGTCATACAATTCAAAATCATAATAGCTTGAGAGAAATGCTATATTAAAAGATCCTAAAAACATTAAAAGTTCCTAGCGCATAATGATCCACTTGCATCCATCAGGGAATGAGGCCCCCCGAACACCATTTGTAAGGGTTGTGGCACCCCTTACTATTTACATCATCTTTACTGCTTATCAAAAAAAAAAAGGGGAATGAGGCTCACTTGCAAGCTCACTTGTCTGAAACTAGACATTTCAGCTCTAAGTAGTCAACTTCAGTAGATTATATTAGACCAAATATTGGTAATTTTTTAGTCTTAAATTCAGATGTTTATGGAATAAAGATGGGATATTTTTGTTTGCGTGTCTCAATAATAATGTTCAAAGGCTTCTATTCTGTTACGGTATGGGCTAAAAATCCTCACCTGGATTGGGCCGAGCCCAATTCGATCCCTAATAGCAGCACACTCCGCACCCGAACCACGATTCCCCGTATCCAACGATCAGGATCCGCCGCCTAGATCCGACACTCAAAACCGGCCATCTCCCTCTACTTCCAGGTACACTTTCCATTCCTTCCACATTCTGCCTTATTCAAATACTGACTTAAGCATCATAGTGTCTGCAGGTATCCCCCACCCGACGTGGAACTGCAACCACCTCGAGACGATCGGGCTCAATCTTCAAGATACGAGATCCATCATCAAGGTCCGCGAAGCAAGGCAACAAATACCCCGGATCAGGTATATTTCGAGATCTATTACCGAACATATTACATTTTGTTTCGTCGTGAAGTTTTTGTTTAGCTGATAATAATGTGTTTAAAACATATGGCATATGTTTTCTCCCATATTCATTTGAAATCTAAATCTAGTTCTCGTTATCGTTTTAAAAAAAAAAGTTTTTTAGGGTAAATTTTAGGTTACCATTGTAAAAATGTGAGTAACTTACCTAATATGATGTGGAAACAATAAAATCAATCACTTTTCTTTTTTAATTTTTTTTGTTGAAACTCACTATCTTTGTCATTTAAAATATTTTGTGATTTTACATAACAATTATATTTTTTTGCCGGGACATTACATTTATATTAAATTGTTGCGATACATGTGTCAAATTTTGAGTGAATACAAGTGAGATTGGTCAAGTTATCTACATTTTTTCAAAAATCATCTAAGACTCACCTAAAAGGTATTCCCTCGGTCCCTATTATAAGAAGATTTTTGGAGTTAACTTTGGTCCCAAATATAAGAAACTATTCTAGTATTTTGTGTTATTTAATGCTTAAATACCATTTTTATCCTCATTGAATGATCTGTCTTTTTAGTTTTCAATGTGAGTGGGAGTAGAACACATAAATCTTTTGAGTTTAGTGGAGGGTATTTTGGAGACTTAACTTAAAAAAGACAAGAATTAAATGAGCTCATTGATATTGATGATTTTTGTATTTTCTTATTATAATAAGGACCCGAGGGAGTAAATTCCACCAAGCCACATGATTGACTTGTACTTTTAGAAAACGTTGGTATTAAATTAGTGCGATCCATGTTTCAAAATTTAAGGAATATAAGTTAAATTGTGTAAGTTACCCACATTTTTCGAAAGGCAACCTAGACCTCACTTTTTACGGTGACCCATTTTGTAATTGTATTGTAACACAGTATCACTATTATTATATAAGCCTAATTTTAACACTAGTATTATTGGGTTATGTGTATATCATCTATATTGAACATGCATATTAGGTTTTAACAAGTTCAGCTTCAAAATTAAGCCAATTTTGAATTAGTTATAACTCGTTCCAACCTGTCTTACACGCTCACCTTTACTCACATCACATGGCAATGCATCTCATCCCTCCAAGAGGCTCATGTTAAGGATCAAAAGTTATACCTATAAACTTACAATAAATAATAAATAAAATACCTTGTCAAAAAATAAATAAATAAAATACATATCCCAGCTATCATTGCAAAACTTGAGATTAAATAGAGATGTAGAGTCTGACCTTGACATTTCAAAAGCATTATTTCCATAGGTAAAATAAATGTTTTTTGCGACGGTGAGTTGTTCAAATTATTCTTCAACAATGCATTGTTTCGATCTTCTCTACCTTTAAAATCCAAAAAAATAAAACATTAGTTGATTTATGAAAAAATATACTGGTCATTAGCAAACAACAAGCAATCATGTTAACAAACCAATTTATTTACAGACATGGTATGAATTGGCAAGATGTTTTTTTATAAGCAAATTTTTTTATTAAAGGGAGTACAAGGTGGCTCGTTAAAACTTATGAGGGCCCAAATCCAAAAGGAAAAAAACCCAATAAAAAAAAGTGCCACATCTACACGCCAACAACAAGAACAACACAAATCCCATGAAGGAAATAAGACACCCCCATCCATTGCATGATAGATGCTAATCCAATAAAGATGAAAACCCTACATGTTAGTTACAACCAAACTCCGTGATTATAATGCATGACCGAACAAACCAAATTCAAGCTGTAAGCATACCATCGGTGTGAACACTGATCTTATAACACTCCACCAATTGTTTCATTCAACAACCAATTCCCCAATGGCCAACCATTATTAAAGCACACACAATCACACATACCCCCAAAAACAAATCCCCAATTTTGTGTTAGATTCCTGTATAGGCTTTGCACTTGTTAGCATGGTAATTACATTTATACCTTTAATATTCCTCAAAACCAGGCTTGCCTAATTGAGACTCTTTAAAGCAAGTACACAAATGAGCTAATGTATTTTCATAGACTTCTAGACCAAATATTGGTAATATTTTAGTCTTAAATTAAGATGTTTATTGATATAGGTGAGATATTTTAGACCAAGCATTTTATTAGATTTCTAGACCAAATATTGGTAATATTTCATTTGTTTCTCTGTCAATTTTTTTGTTTAGCTGATAATGTGTTTATAACATATTATCACATTTTTTTCTTCTAATATTCATTTGACGTCTATTTTTTTTATCATCGTTAAAAAAAATTGTGACCCATTACCCATACTAAATTTATTGTAATACAATAACACTTTTATTATATAGGATTTAATTTATATACACAATAGGTAAATAATCATTTTTACACTATCTACCAATTACAAGTTGACATGTTATTAAGAAGAAGTTACTCAATGGTAGTTAGTTGGTTGTAAGCTACTTGTTATGACTTGTAAAGTCTTTAACCTTTTCTGAAGGTGAAAGTCTTTTTGGTCTTTTTGGTTGTCAAGAATGGTTGGCTTTAAATATCGTTCAATCGATTTTGCAGGAATCGAATTGCCTCCGCTTTATGAAGGCCGTGGAGATCTATCCTCCAAAGGTTGTTTTTGCAATTTTGGATTTTCAAAATCCCTGCTGCTGCCTGTGAGTTTAATTCTCGAACAACACGAAGTTCTTCTTACGCCATTGTTGAATATTGCTCACAGATCGATAATCCTTTATGTGATGAGCCTCCTGGCAGACTCAAAGTGTTGAGATGCCAAGCTGAAAGTTAATAACATATAGTATATCAATGTGAAAATTAAATGAACATGTTTCAGTGGGGCAAACAAAAATTATTTTTGTCTGGTGTAGACAAGTTAATGCAAGTATTCTATCATTTCTAAAAGGTTTCAATAACAATTGGTATTTGTTTTGTTTTAGTTGTTATATTATTATTTTTAGCCTCTAAGTTTGTTATGAAATTTCTGTGACAAAATAATATCCCCTAGGACCCAGTCATGTATAGACCATTTGTGACATGTGATGATCCAAAAGAAGTTGTTCAGTGTGGGACTAAAATGAGATATAGGACCAGTTCTTTGAAAATGGAGTACATGACAAGCAGCCGGAGGAAGGGTGAAAACTTAGAGCAAACAAACGAGAACGAGAAGAGAAGGTATCATAAGGATCCACAGAAAGATCTTTTGATCCATCATCCTTGCATTGCAGCTGGTTGAGGTATCCAGAGGGGCTGCAAAGCTGTACGACATGATTAAATCATGGTCTAGGGGTATGAGGTATGATGGAAGGTCTGAAGACATTGCAACAGACTTGTTAAAAGGAGCTCTTGACTTGCAAGAATCTCTTGAGGTCCCTGTAGCATCGACACTTCAAATACTTCCATTTTAAAATTAAAACCAATACCTATATGCAGCGTCAGTGTCGTGTACGATGTGTGTCTATGTTGGTGGTTCATAGATAAACCTGAAAGAAGCAGAATTGATTCAAAGGTTATGGATAGAACAAGATATTCTAATAAATTGGGTGAACAAAGCTATCCAATGGGATTTCAAAGAGGATATCAATTGATGCAAAATTAATCATTCCCCTTTTGGTGTTTAGATTGTATTGCAACTTTGAAGTTTGAATATCAATGAAATGCAATAGTATTCTATTAAAGAAGGGTTTGTATTCATTACTAAAAATATAGCATAAAGTCAACACTCAAATATTAATTAATAACAAGTAAACAAGACAATTACGGAATTACCATCTTCATTATATTAAATTTTAATTTTAACGTACAAACACAAGAATATCGGTTTAGGCTTTGCACTCGTTAGCATGGTAATTACATTTACACCCTTCATTACCTTAAACAGACTTGCTTAATTGAGACTCTTCAAAGCAAAAGTACACAAATGAGCCAATGCATTTTCATAGACTTAAATTAAGATATTTATGAAATATAAATGGGATATTTTAGACCAAAGCATTTTCAGTAGATTTCTAGACAAAATATTGGTAATGTTCCATTTATTTCTCCGCCAATTTTTTTTAGATAAACAATAATTTCATTGAAGGGAGCACAAGGGGTGCCAAACCCTTACAATGGAAAGCAGGAAAGGGGGATGACCTCCTCAAAACCTCCTCCCGAGCCAAAACTCATTGGGAAAAGACTTGGGCGGGGAAAGAGTACATTGCACAAACTGCACTACGATGATGATAATCAACCTAACCCACTATTTCTCCCCCGTCTAGATTACAATTTTGTTTAGGCATTGGAGTGGGTTAGTCCACCACATTGAAATAGAAATAGAGGAATTACAATTCAGTTTATAAATACACCAACTCCAAATATAGCTTTTGACACGAGTCACAACCGAACCGACACTTGGTTCCTCGTTCTTGAAAATAGCTCTGTTCCTTGCGATCCATATGCTCCAACAAGTCGTCACCCATATGAGATGTTTCTTTCTCTTGGACTTTTTTCCTTTGCACAATTGACCGCACCTATGAAATAGATCCATTATGTTCTATGATGAGTCGAAGACCAAACCAAGCCAAGCACCGACACTAGACCAAACTGAGCTTGCGAACGAACATGAGGTGAACAAATGGTGCACAGTTTTGCAGAATTCGCTGCACATGGGACACAAAGCATCCTCAGCTGAGTGCAGAATATTTTTCTGCAACAATTCGTCGCGCACCGGCAAGGAATTCGACAGCAACCGCCAACCAAACAACAATACCTTCAAGGAGGCGCAATTTTCCAAAAAGACGTCCAAAGATTTGAAGGATCTGTATCATTGGAGGTGTAATCGTCTTGGACCACCTGGAAATAATATGACTTGACCAAAAATAGCTTAGACGGATCGTGAGGCCAAATCCACTCATCCTTCTTACCTCTAATGGGAGACGCCTGCTGTAAGATTCTACTAAGAATACCACCCTCAGCCGTAATAAGCGGGTCCATTGAGTTCCGCCACGGATCCCGCCACACCCAAGAATCATTGTGCCAATATCCCAGACTAGACTCCAAAATGTGCTGTTGATCACACCCAACAGAAAGCAAAGGAAACACCTTGAACAAAGGTTCAATTCCTAACCATTGTTCCTTCCAAAAATCAATATCATTCCCGTCACCAAGTGTGCGTTTGATACACCACGCAAACCTTCTCGGTTCCTCTACATGAGAGTCTAACTCAACCAAGTCTCTCCACCAAATAGATCCCACACTCCGACGCTGAGTACCGACCACCGAGTCATGAACAAAACAAGAAGCAAGATTACCGTATCTAAGAGATAAGAACTTGGTCCACATCGCACTAGGATCCACCAGTGCCCTTAATTTCCACTTGGAGAGGAGTGCCATATTGATTAGTTCAAGGTTTTTGATTCCAAGGCCCCCTTCGTTTTTTGATTTGCAGATTCTATCCCAAGCCACCCAATACATACCATGATCTCCCTCTTTAATTCCCCAAAGAAAGTCCCTTTGGATTTTGATCAATTTCTTTATAACAACCTTGGGCGCTTTATAAAAAGAAGACATATACAGAGGGATACTATTCAAGACGGAGTTAATGAGTGTTACCTGACCACCAATTGAGAGAAAACGACCTTTCCATAAAGCCAATCTTTTTCTAACCGCCCCTATGATGAACTCCACGTTGCCTCCCGCCGGATTTGCACCAATCGAATACCCAAAAACTTGAAAGGAATGGACTCGTGCGCAAAATAAAAAAATGCTAGCTCTTTCCAAAAATCCTTCCGGGTGTTTAAACCAATAACCTTGCTCTAATGAAAATTTACCTTTCATAGGACACTAACTCAAAGGCCCTCAAAATTGATTTAATACTCCAAAGATTTTCCCAAGTTTCCTTACCCACCAACATAGTATCATCCGCAAATTGCAACATGGAAAAATTGACATCATTGCTAATTGCGAAGTCTTGAAAATCACCAATCTCCACGGCTTTGCGCATCAACGCCGACAATCCTTTGGCAACAATGAGAAATAGAAATAGTGATAAAGGGTCACCTTGCCTCAACCCCCGCCCACATGAAAATCTTGAGTGGGACTACCGTTCACCAATACCGACATGGATCTATTACAAACACAAGATTTCATCCAAGCACTCCAACGGTGAGGAAAACCCATCCTATTCAACATATAGATTAGAAATTCCAATGAAATTGAATCATAAGCTTTCTCAAATTCTACCTTAAACATCAAACAATCTTACTTTTGGCGCCGTGCATAATCGACCAATTCATTAACAACAACAACACAATCAAGTATTTGTCTCCCTCCTTTGAAAGCGCATTGTTGATTGGAAATAATACTAGGAATCACTTTCTTAAGCGGCAAGCCAAAACTTTTGCCAAGATTTAATACAAACACCCTATCAAGCAAATGCGCCTAAACTCTCCCAAACCTTGCGGATTATCGTTTTTTGGGACCAAGGCAATAAAAGAAGCTGAGATCGCTTTAGGGAGAAAAGCGTTAGCATAAAATTCATTAAAGAAACTCACCGTGTCATCTTTCTGCCAGTGTTTTTGTTTAGCCGATAATCTGTCTAAAACATATTATCACTTTTTTCTTCTAATATTCATTTGATGTCTATTTTTTATCATCGTTGATAGGCCGCAAGTGCACGGTTCTATCGCGTAATAAAAAGTATCGATCCCACAGATACTTTTGTGATTACCAATTTCTTTTTCAGTGGTGATTAGCTAAAAGGAATGATTTTAGTAGAAGGAGTGATTGTTTGATTTAAAATTCAGAAATAAAAATAATCTCAGGTTATAGTTTCATCACAACAATGAGGAACCAAAAATAAAATTTTTAGACCATTCACCAAATTATATAGTAATGTATTTCAAAGACAAGGCAGCGAATATAACTAATGTCTCCTTTCAGAGTACAAGAGCGTGTTTTGAACTAACAATCAAGCCTATTCTCATGGTTGATTGTCACCAAAACCCATTAAGCATAACACCTTTATAATGTCTCAAGAGTTTCAAAACTATTCTCATGCTTTGATTCCCTTGTCTAATTTCATAGTTCCAACATCAAACTTCACCTCTCGGTACCTCGTTTGATGTTTAAAATAAGATTTGAAGGACAATGAAATTAGATTGAAATATAAAACAATTTGGAGTGGAGAATAGTCTTGGGAATTACTAGGGACCTATCATTGGATTACTCCCAATAACCCAAGACCAAGTTTCTACTCACTCATAATTGAAAAGTAAATTGCAAGAATAATAATTGGCATAATGTAAATGACAAGAATGTAAATGACTGAAGATAAAGTGCAGAAAATAAGAACAGAAAACTAAAATGCAGAAAAATTAAAGAACAAGAATTAAAAGATGAAGAGAAAATTGCATAAACTTAGATTAAACTTTAGAGTAATTGTGCAAGTGATAAGGTTTTTTATTACAAATGAAGAGAGAGTCTTTATATAGCCTAGGATCAGTAGACAATCACATAAATTCACAATCATGACCATAAAAACCCACTAAGAAGAAGAAGGATGGATCACTCATGAATCGAGATTCGAGTAGTAGGAAGGTCGCACGGTCGTGAGTGCTCAACAGACGCACGGGTCGTGCTCAGGGTTCACAAAAGCTATTTTCCTGAATTTTAAAGGCACACAGGTCGTGCTATCTTGCGCACGGGTCGTGCTTGGTTTCTGACTTTTTTATTTTCTTTTTTTTCTTGTTCCTCATTTCATGCTCTTTTGATCATTGCTATTCTTTCATCCAAAATTTCTCTTTTTCTCCACTTTTAGTCCTGAAAACACAAAACTAACATTTTGTAGTAAAATAGCTCCAAAATAGAACTAAAATTCCACAAATTTTATTTAATTCAAATAATAAAAACACTCAAAATTATGACTTATCAATCGTTAAAAAAAATTAGTGACCCATTACCCATACTAAATTTATTGTAATACAATAACATTATTATTATATAAGATTTAATTTATATACACAATAGGTAAATAATTGTTTTATACTCCCTCCGTTCCTGAATGCGTGTCGTTTTAGCCAATTGATAACAGAAACCGAACCAAACATTTTCCATCCTTCCCACGGGTGGATCCAGGATTTTAATTTAGAGTGTTCCTTTTCCTTCAATGATTTAACAATATTGTACGATTTTACGACGAAGACAATTGGCGCCTCATGCCAAGAGTTCACGAATGCACTCCATAGATCCACCTATAGTAGCTAAATGAAGGGGAGTGCTTCCACAAAATACATCAAATTGAAGTAAGTGACTAAGCAGAGAACTTTGAACACTAGTGCAGAAAAGACATTTAGTATCGGTTATTTTGCACATTTAGTATCGGTTATCTGTCGATACTAATTCGACCGATACTAAATGTATGACATTTAGTATCGATTAAATAACCGATACTAAATGTGACATTTAGCATCAGATTTTCAAAAAACCGATGCTAAATGACGTTTTTTTGGTGATTTTTATGTCTTGAAAACGTACTATTAGCATCGGTTATTTAAATAACCGATACTAAATGTCACTTTTAGCATCATCAAAAAACCGATGCTAAATGTCTTTTCAACATTGTGTTTGCTGTCTAAAAAATGACATTTAGCATCGGTTATTTAAACAACTGATGCTAAATGTCTTTAAAAATAGACATTTAGCATCGGTTGTTTAAACAACTGATGCTAAAAGTCATTTTTTAGGACATTTAGCATCGGTTGTTTAAAACAACCGATGCTAAAAGTCTACTTTTTAAAAAAAAATTCAGCTCACATCTTACCACACACTACATATATAGTAGTGTGTGGTAAGATGTGAACTGAGAACAAGATTCCCAGTTACTGGTTTGAATTCAACACCTATATTTATTTTCTAAAGAATAATTGAACAGTCAAAACATTGCACAATTCAATCTACATTTTATGTATTAAAACTTAAAAACATCCACTGAGAAAAGGCAATATAAAAGCAAAATTAAGGTTTGTACAACAACAAAAAAGCATCCAACTTGAAACCTTCAATCCATTCCATAACACTATGAAAGCTAGTAAATTGTCCAATCTATGAAGCATCCTATCCTAGCATAAATGGATTGTAGAGCTTCTCAAGCTAATAAAGCTGTTCTTTCCTGTCATGTAACCATCTCCACCTGTGGAAAAAGCAAACCATGCAAGAATTATTTTTACCACATGAATAAAGTTTCACACAATTCAATAAAGACATTAGACATGTTGATATAAAGACTACAATGTTTAATAATATTCAATTTAAAGCATTTGAATTTGAAATTGAAATACTTTTCAGCCTAGTAACTAGTAAGTGGGCATCAGGTCTAGTATAATACAGTAAGAGATCTTAATTTTCTTATAGAGAGGGACATGCATTAGAAAAAGGTTTTAATTGGTGTATACAGTCGTTGTAAAATTTGTTTACACCATCAACCAATAAAAATGCATGGTATGAGTAACTTTAAGGTAGTTAAAATAAAATCAAACTTTTTTTATGATGTGTGGTTTAATAATTTTTGGACTCACCAGTGGTAATCCCATCTGGGTCTGACTTTGGTAATCCTCAACTCAATGTTACAACCCAATATGCACTGCAAGGAACTTGCAATCAATTTCCATGACTTCTCAGCTTTGGATACATGGTGGCGATGGCTGAACTCCAACTCCGCAATAGCAAGATCTGAAGATTATAGTATTCATTCATTAACCAGAAGCTAGTGCTAACTATAATTTGGAAATATGACAAAGGAGGAGTGTTCAGTATATTCAGATACTAGGCCAGAGATATTAATAGCCGACCAAGATTATCAAACAGCAGTAGATTTGAGATAATCATAGATACAATTGCTGTAAAACATTTTTCTTTGCAATAATTGAAATGACAAAAATGCAAACTACAGAATAGTTACAGGAAGTTCCTTGAAAAGAAATCAATTTAGACAATGAATATGCACATTTCTTAAGAGAGAAAGTGGAAGGATAATCTACAGAGCTTAACTGTAGAAGAGCTGCAATGAACCATGTTGTTTGATTTTTCGAAACTCTTAACTGTTTCTCGGTTTCAGAAAGTATTCTCAATGCATGGCTTAGTTTCTGAAGGTCTGCTTCCGCTGAGGTAGAGATGATTACAAGTCAGAAATACAAGTAAATACAAGCAGAATAAGCTAGTTCAGACACTAGACCTTGAAATGGAGCACAAACATGGACTGCAAAATTATTAAACAGACAATGAATTTGGTTTAAGCTAAATGGAATAGGCTAAACTATCTGATAATGTGAATGCATAGTCTAACAACTAGAGTAAAAGAATACAAATCAAACCCATTCAAACACTTGTATGTATGGAAGCCATAGCCTTCTATTTTTAAAAAAGTGTTATAAAATATTTGGCTTACTGAAAGTCCCTAAGTAAAGATCTTTGTTTCCTGGAACTCTGCCAATCCTTGCTTGCCATCTTCCATGTTGGTGATGCCTGATATATAACCACAGAATAATAACAATGATAATAATTAGTTGTAGAAAGAAAGGAGGGAATATATACATGGGAAACATTGTGGTACAATTCTATACCTAGTGACTCCACGATACATTGATGCACCCCTTGAGAAACACTGCTTTTTCTGCAGTTCATTGTACAGTGAAATGAATTGATTAGTTTAGAAAAATTAAATTAGATATGATTTATGCATGCTATATATCTCTCAGTCTCAGTAAGTGGTAACGAATTAATCTCACCTTCTAATAGTTGAGAAAGGAAAGTTACTGGAAACCAATTTTGTACTCAAACCAGTTTAAAATTGGTTCGCCATCAAAGCAAATAAATCAGTTTGGCAAAAAATAAAATATAGTGGTTTAAGTTAAACAGCTGGTCCATAAATATTGATTTGGTTTAGTTTGGATTTTTGAATAAAAACCCATAGCAAAAAATTCATGGCATCATGGTACAAATTGTAGTAGCCGAAGCAAAAAACTTACGGTCTCTTAGCAATGTGAGGAAACATGGTGCTTCCACCCGTTAAAATGATGCTGCAACAAAAAACAACACAACATCCGAAATAAAACCAAAAGACAATTAAAACCTATATTTAAAATTTGATTAGTCACTTCCCATTAATGTATACATACAAATTGTTGCAGTAAAACAGTTTCTATCTACACTATATTTGTAACTTAATGCTTTGACAAAATTTTCAATGACTACATGTCTTTATAAATTTCAAATTTAAGAAGATTGCAACAAGAAAACAACGAAAAAGCAGAAACGGGACTGAGCATCGCATGTTGAAAAGGAATCTCCAAATCATTACAAAGACCCCGTAAAGTAGCCTGCAAATTAACATCAATACAAATTGAAGCATGATTAAAAATGGAATTTAGGTTTGCATACAAGTAAGTGAATGCATCAAGAAAAACATAGAAGATATTTAGACAACAGAATTATTTCCAAAATATGCTGAGAGAATAAAATGAGCTGCTTTGATAAAAAGTTTCATTAACTTTTTTTGGTGATCTTACAATTTTTTTCTGATCAAGAAAAATTGAGTGTAATTTTTGTCACAAAAGCTTCCATGTTTAACAGTACTACTCAGATTTCATGGACAATCAAGGGTCTAGAGAGAAACTAATGGACAATATAAATTTCCCTATGATAGTATTACACCAATGTAGAGCAATAGTAGTAATTAATCTGATTGAGTCCTAGTAATATAATTGCAAGCATGACCTTGTTTTCATAGTTTAATAATCAGTAATACGAATCAAGCATATTCAAAAAGCTGAAATACCTCAGGATCTTTTTCAAGTTCTGCAGCATCAATAACAGGTGGTGGTTTTCCAATCACGACCTTATTTCCATCAGGTTCCTGTTAGCACCATTCATAATAACTGAGAAAAGACAGATAATAATGGGAAGCAGGGAAAGAGGGATTGTGATAGGGATACCTGAGAAAAAGAATACATGAGAGTGGTACTGAGGGATCATTTTAACTGGTGGAAGCACCATTCCTAAAATAAAAACTGAAATTCATAAATTAAAACCAAGAATCACTCTATTTCCTGATCAACTCATCAGGAACAACCCTAAGTTGCTTCCTGCTTCTCCTTTTCCCTCTCTTCAAACGTCGTTCCCTTCCTGCTCACATGAACCGCCGACGCACGCCTCTGTCTCACCGGCTTCCACTTCCGTCCTGACACTTTCCCGGCGATTACTCCGTCGTAGCAATCTACCAGATTTGTAACTAGGGTTTTGCAGAAACAGACCAGATCTGTGAAAAATCCATCAAAAGCAAAATTAGGGTTTTAAGAGAGAGAAAAGAGTGACGAAAGGGAGAGGGAGAGTACCATTATCCTTGTCGGCGAGAGAGCGTCGTTCTGAAAACTTAGGGTTTCGTGAGAGAGCGCCGTTCTGAAAACTTAGGGTTTTGTGAGAGAGCGTCGTGAGTGAGAGAGAGACGTGAGTGAGGAAGACGAAAGATGAGAACGGCGACGGCGAGAGAACGGCGAGAGAACGGTGAGAGAGAGTCGTGTGAGGAAGACAAGTCGTTCAGAGTGAGAGAGCGTTGTGTTTGTGTGACTGATTCGTGAGTGTAGAGAGAGTGAGACTAGAGAACGCGTTTGGAAAAATTAGATGTAACCTTTAGTATCGGTTGACTAAAAACCCGATACTAAATTTAATTTCAAAATTGCCACCGCGTCTACATTTAGCATCGGCTGTTTAAACAACCGATGCTAAATGGTGCTGTCTAAAGTCATTTTTGCACTAGTGGAAAGTGAGATGAATTTATGATTACCCATATCTACTAGTTGAAGCAGAAACAAGAGCTCCATTGTCTAATAAAATATGCACACATTCAGGCTCGTCTTTCTGACGAGCTGCTAAATGCAATGGAGTTGCACCCTTTCCATCTCTAATATTAACAAACCAAACAAATCCCCTGCAATAAACAATGCAAAAAGATTAAAAACAAAAAACATAAATTGATGGTGAAAATGAAATAGAAAAGAAAAAAAGAAGACAAACCAAGAAGCAGCAACTGGAGTAGATTGAGAAAAAGAAAGAATAGCCTTAACTCCTTAAGGCAAGAAGAATGGCCATAATAACCAGCATAGTGTAAATAAGTTCTTCCATAAAGAGTATCAAACATCAAAACATTAGCACCCACTTCAAGAAGCTTCTCCACAGAAGCTATTCTTCCATGCATTGCAGCCAACATAAGTGGAGTCTGAAGAAGCATTCATTCAAACACAAACACGGCATGAAATTGAAGGGTAAATAAGTAATCAAAGGTAGCTTTTTTTATTTACTTTTTGAAATTAAAGGTAGCTTTTTAAACCATAATGCAAAATGGGTACCTGCTTTTGTCAATTTAAAATGTCCGGGTTAAAGATTCTTTCCATCTAAAAGCCTTGAAAGAATCTGCAACAAAAAAACAAAAGAAAAAATCGATTGAAGAAATAAAGGAAGGAAACGGAAAAGGAAGAAGGAGAATCGAAGGTAAGGAAGCACGAAAGTGAAGAAGTAAAATCACATGGATTTCTGTTGTTGAACTGTTGAAGATGAAGAAGAAAGCAAGAGGAAGAAGACGAAGAGAAAGGAAGCGTGTTTGCGTGTGGGTTTCTGATTCGCGAGGTAAGTGTGAGCGTGCGTGGGAAGTGGAACGACGTCGTTTTGCGAAGACAGTTTAAGAAAAAAATTATTTTGTATGTGTGTTCCCTAAGGATCAAACCCAGAACCTTTTGGATAAAATATGAAAGATATTACCACTAAGTCAGGGATGTTTGGGTGTTAACACCCTTTAAATCCGCTCCGATCCTTCCTACCTTAATTCGATTTAGTTGTACATCGACTCCATAGCTATTTCTTTACTCACAAACACCTCTTCATCTACATATTATATTTTTCATTCCAAATAAGTGTCGACGTCAATGTTTCTAAGATTTATTAATTTATTTGGTTATGCCACTTTGGGCAAGTCAATATGCAACCTTTTAATGTTTTGTCTCGTAAATGGCGAACCAATCCAAAAACGCATTGGTTTGGTTTGGTTTAGTTTTTTGAAGCCAAAACAAAACAAACCAAACCGCATCTATTTTTCCTTACGGTTCGGTTCACTTTTTTTTTACTCAAAACCGATCCAACCTGCACCGCGAACACACCTACCTATCCCTGGGTCTTGGATCCGCCACTCTATAAAAAGAATTAGTGTAGTTTATAACTATTTTTTATACTTTTCCTTTATAATTATAGCTTATTTTTAGTATAATTTCATTACTTTTTCGCCGACAAAGAAACGTTACACATTGTCAGAATAATTGCTTTATATTTTAGCTCAGTTGGCAAGCTAAGGACATGAATGAGTGCACCATAATAGTGCAAGAAGGAGGTTCTGGATTCAAGTCACTGAAACTAACATTTCTCCCACCCCCCACTAACAATTGCTATCTCTAAAAAACTAGTTATGTTTCTTACTGTGTAAATTTTAAATTTTTTTCCTAGAAAAAGAAGGAAGGGAGTCACGTTAAAACTTTTTGATGCAAGACGCTCATTAGGAAAAACAACTAGAAGGAAAAAGTGTACTCCCCTATTTTTTTATAAAAAGGGAAAAAAAGAAAACAAGACACAAGAGAAACCAATGGGAACTAGACCAATCCCTTGGCAAGTGTTAACACCTAAAAATTTATAAGATGTTAGCCGAGTCAGCCCTTAACCGAGGTGAGTACACGATCAAGTTTGAAGTCGATTGCTTCAAATCCTCATAAAGCAATAGGCAAAGGGCTTGTATTTCTCATATACCTCTTAATCTCTCATGTTATCTCTAGGTTAAGACCTACTCGGTGGCGGATCTTGACTAAAAGTCGGAGTGGGCGCTAAGGCGAGAGACATGGAAAGTCGAAACACATGAATTGAGAAGTAAAAATGCAAAATACGATTAAAATAGATAAATATTAATTAAAATTATTTATAGGTGAAATTAAATGGTAGCTAACTAGTACACATGGTCGGTAGGATCTACGATGTAGATTAGTCATTGGCAATGCACACCAATAAAGCTATAACAAAAAAAGTTAAGAGACTAAAATATAATTTTTATTTCACATAAGGACTCAATTGAAGTTATTTGTTACAAGATAATTTTAAATTTATTTAATCTTAATATTAAAATTCTAAATATATTTTTCTAAAACTGTCATCCATCTATTCATAATATTTGGTCCACAAGTATTCCATTTTTTTATGTAAGGTATTCCATATTAATTCTAATGAAAGTGGGATTTTTTTTTTAAATCTTAATATTTGTGTTCTAATCAGTCTTTTACATACAAAAAATATACATAAATAAATGTATTTGTAAATTGCAACAACTAAATCAAAAGATACGCGTGGCTCACTGGTTAAGTAGGTGGGGGTGATAATGTGATATTACCATTGCATGGTTGGAAACCCACTCTGGCGGTTTCGCAAAATTACAGTGTTATAATACAAGTGACAAAACAGAAAAGAGGTTGAAGTGGGAATCGAAGTCAGGACGTGTTAGCTAAGGCAAAAAGTTTTGACCACTGCGCTGCGCGATAACATAGGTTAAATTCTGGCAAAAAATATATTAATTTAGTGTTTGATTTATAGTAGGGGTATTATAGCAATTTTACGTATTTTTTAGGGCGGGCCGTGGTCCTCCCCAGCCCTAACTAAGATCCGCCCCTGGACCTACTAAGGGATTATGGGAATTGTTGTTTGCCTCACCAAGATGAGGCTAATCCAGCCAGGGAACAATAACTGAGGGTCCAACAGCCAAAGATTTAATAGCTGATGGCACTATTAATGTTGGTACTAGGGAGTTACTTTAGGTCCAACTAATTCAAGCATGTGGAAATTTCATTGAAGATTGAATGACAAGGTGTAGAGTGGATGAGAGAAATGTTTAGATAACCCACATTTTTCAAAAATTATCTACTACTCACCTAAAAGGTAAATTTCATTAGAGCCACATGATTGACTTTGTATTGTTATGCGTTTAGAACACATTGGTATTAAATTAGTGCGATGCATGTGTCGATTTTGAGGAATATATATAAGTGAGATTGTGTAAGTTATCCAGATTTTTCCAAAGGCAACCTAGATCTCAATTTTTACGGTGACCATTTTGTAACACAATAACACTATTACTCCATTTGGTCCACTTTATAAGAGAAAAAACACTTTTTCGGTTCATTGAATAAACGATGTATCTAGTACATGTATATATTACAGACTAGATACATCATTTTTTAAATGAACCTAAAAAGTGTATTTTCTCTTATAAAGTTTTAACAAGTTCGACTTCAAAATTAAGACAATTTTGAATTGGTTATAACTCAATCCAACCTGCCCTACGCTCACCTTTAATCACATCACATGGCAATACATCTCATCCAAGAGGACCATGTTAAGGTTCAAAAGTTATACCTATAAACTTACAATAAATAATAAATAAATAAATAAATAAATAAAATACATATCACACCTATCATTATACCTATAAACTTACAATAAATAATAAATAAATAAATAAATAAAATACATATCACACCTATCATTGTGAAACTTAAGATTATATAGAGATGTGGATACTGGCCTTGACATTTCAAAAGCATTTTCTCCACAGGTAATATAAATGTTGTTTTTTTGGGACCGTGAGTTGTTCAAATTATTCTTCAACAACGCATTGTTGCGATCTTCTCTACCCTTAAAATCCAAAAAATAAAACATTAGTTGATTTACGAAAAAATATATTGGTCGTCAGCCAACAACAAACATGTTAATAAAGCATTTTATTTACACACATGGTATGAATTGATAAGATGATTTTTTTAAAGCAAAATGATTTTATTAAAGGAGTCCAAGGGGCCTCTTGAAATCTTCTGAGGGCCGAAACCCAAAGGGAAAAAACCCCAATAAAGAAGAAGTGCCACATTTACACACAAACAACAAGAACAGCACACAACCCATGAAGGAAATGACTGCAACCCCTCCATTGCATGATAGAGGCTAATCCAATACAAATGACAACACTACATGTTAGTTACAACCAAACTCAGTGATCAGATAATGCATAATCGAACTAACCAAATTCAATTGTACAAGCATACCATCAGTGTGAACATTGATCTTATAACACTCCATCAATTGTTTCATTCAACCACCAATTCCCCAAGAGCCAACCATTATAATTTTAATCTCAATGGCATACAACCCCCACTATCCCTCATTTGGAATCTACTAAAGGCAAGAACATGTGTCACTTCCCTCTGCGAAGTTCAACTGCCAACACGGCTTTTCCAAGTAGGTTTTTTTTTTCACCCCCCTCCTTGTCACTCCCACCCCCATAACCCCATTAAACCCAGAAATGCCCCTGAATTTTTTTTAAAAAAAAATTAAAGAATTTCAGAATTACCTCAATTTAAGGTAAATTCGGTTCAAAAAAGGGGGTTTGGTTTTGGGAATTTCGGATTTACCTCATATATGATTTTTTTATTTTATTGGACCAAAAAAAAACTTTTGTTTTTAAAAAATTTGTATATTAAATTGTGATTTACGCGCGTTTTATTTTTAAAATACGATACGAACGGTTTACGATTTAAATAACTTTACGAACGCGTTGCGATATACGAGTAAAAAGACGTCATATATGATCTAAGCAATTGGCACCGGAGTAAGACAGACCCTAGATACCTGACTGTACCAAGGTAGGTAATCAATATCGCACTCACCGTGCTAGCCTGCCAAAAAGTCCGCGCCCGAATATGATACCTCAGCAACCCCCGTATGATCCTGTCCGCAGTGGGAGTGACAAGGAGGGGGGTGGAAAAAAAAAACCTTCCAAGTAATGCTACATAAGGCAGTGTTAAGGCATGTTAGTGGGGAAGCACGCCAGCAGCCAAATTACAGATTCGAGTTCTTTCCTACCCTCTCACTGAAAGCATCAATGTAAGGTTATGCAGAAATTTTACAAGAACAACTCAAAGAATAAGGGAATTCATGTAGAAATATACAATAAAAGGAAGGGGGAGAAGAGTCTTGGAATCACCACATTCAACATGCCAGTACAGTATCAACCATCCCCTTTTATACCCTTCAACGGAGATATTTGTTGTTGGTCTTTGTAATTTTGTTGCTCCTTCTAACCACTTCGGTTAGGTTAATAACTGTTTGGTACTTTGCCTTAGGATTTGGATCCCAGATGAGCAGTTGGTAGGTAGTATCTTGAAGTTGTCCTTTCCTATGTCGAGGTTGGATGGATGTTCTTTGAGTCAGCTTCTTCCAATGATAGGTTGGCTTGAGTCTTCTTCTCCCGAGGATGGACTCGGAGGGGTTGGTACCTGCAGGCAATCTGATGCCAAAGTCAGCAATCAGAAGTGGAGGAGAGGTACAAATGAGCAAAATGTACCTGTATCAGAGGTTGATGCTGTATTTATAGACGCGAATAGGGGGCGCTTTGAGTCTTGACCGATCCGGAGCTATTAGATCGGAGTGCCCCAATTTGGACCGTCGATCTTGGTCCTGCGTTTCCCGCACGTTGCTGGGCTGGATTCATCACTGGATTATGCTGTTCTCCATACGGATTGGGCCTCTTGGCTCAGTCTAGAACATTTTCCCCCAAAGTCAAGGTCGATCACGGGAGTGCCGCCTCGACTTGAGTTGCAGAAGATGTCAATATTCTCATGAATTAAGATGAGTCTGAAGTCGAAGTCGGACGGTCCGCACTGTGATGGGGTCGGACGTGAAGTACGTACTTAGAAATGTAGCGGGAATAAACTAGAGAAA
The DNA here is from genome assembly GCA_020916435.1 of Oxytropis ochrocephala. Lineage (NCBI taxonomy): Eukaryota > Viridiplantae > Streptophyta > Magnoliopsida > Fabales > Fabaceae > Oxytropis > Oxytropis ochrocephala. Next base: position 54,971,833 of record CM037095.1, read on the forward strand.
TGAGGTACAAGGTTTTAAACTAACTCCTACTTCACTGATCAAAAAAAACTAACGCATTCTCGTAGATTAGATAAGCCTTTAAATAAAGACTAGATTAGATAATAACAACCCTATCTAATCTAATCAAAAAATAATTTGCACACCAATTTGCATCTAAACTCCTAATTTTGAATCTTGTCTACACAACCACTCACATCAATTCCTCACTCTCCAATGTGCATACAGAGGACAATTATTAGTTATGTAATTTAATTAATTAAATATATTAACGTTTATTTTTAATATATTTTCAGTGACACTTGGTTCTCAAAAAATTTAACCCCTTGTCCCTAAGGGTGTTCAAAACCGAATCAAACCAATAGAAAATCGTAAACCGAACCAAACCGAAAATTGCAAAAAACCGTTTTGATACGCGGTTTTGATTATAGAAACCAAACCAAACCAAACCAAACCGCAATGTCCTATATACAAAAACAAAATTAGACAAACAATATGCGTAAAAATAAGTTCATCGTGAACTTAAAATGACAGAACATTTTCAAGACGCCAAGAGAGTACTATATAGTATAAGTTTCTTCATACTAAATAGGATAATAGTTTTTGACCATTTTATACGGTGATTTTATACAACTTTAAATACATGTGAATTCAAGATAAGTGCATAAGCTTGGGATGTACAAGAGATCCTCCCCTCAAGGATCTATGTTCCACTCACTGTCAAGCCAAGGTTTTCCATCCCTCACAAACCCCTCTTCATCTACATATTATATTTTCCATTCCAAATAAGAGTCTTCAATGCTTCCTAACTTTTATTAATTCATTTGGTTATGCCACATTGGGTAAGTCAATCTGCAACCTTTTAAATTATTTTTTGTCTCGTCAAAAACCAAACCAACCGAACCAATCCAAACCGCATTGGTTTGGTTTGTTTTTTGGAAGCCAACCGAACCAAACCAAACCACGTCTATTTTTGCCTTACGGCTCGGTTCACTTTTTTACTCAAAATCAAGCCAACTCGCACCGCGAACACCCCTACCTGTCCCTGGGTCTTGGATCCACCACTCTATAAAAAGATTTGGTGTAGTTATAACTATTTTTTATACTTTTCCTTTATAATTATCACTTATATTTAGTATAATTTTATTACTTTTTCCCCGACAAAGAAACCTTACACATTGTCGAAATACTTTCTTTATATTTTTTCTTTATAATATAAAAAAAACTAGTTATGTTTCTCACAGTTTTTAATTTAAAAAAAAAATCTGGAAAAAGAAGGAAGGGAGTCACGTTAAAACTTTTTGATAAAAAATTCTCCTTAGGAAAAACAACTAGAAGGAAAAAGTGTACTCCCCAAATGTTTTATAAAAAGAGAAAAAAAGAAACCAAGACACAAGAAAAACCAAGGGGGACTAGACTAATCCCTTGGCAAGTATTAACACTTAAAAATTGCTAAGATGCTAGCCGAGTCATCCCTTAACCGAGGTGAGTACACGATCAAGTCTGAATGAGCTGATTGCTTCAAATCGTCATAAAGCAATAGCCAAAGGGCTACAAATGGGCTTATATTTCTCATATACCTCTTAATCTCTCATGTTATCTCTAGGTAAAGAACTACTAAGGGATTATGAGAATTGTTGTTTTCCTACCAAGATATGGCTAATCCAGCCAGGGGAACAATAACCGTGGGTCCAACAGCCAAGATTTAATAGCTGAGGGCACTATTAATGTTGGTACCGGGGAGTTACTTTAGGTCCAAGATTTAATAGCATGTGGAAATTGCATTGTAGATTGAATGGCAAGGTGTAGAGCGGATGAGAGACATGTTTAGGCGCCTAAAATGTATGAAGTGGCAATTATTCCCATTATATGTGCTTGTGGGCGCTAGTGGAGTGATTTCTCGTAATCGTGGCTAGTTATAGGCTAGTGATCGTGGAAAATAGAGACCATGTGTATAAATATTGAACTAATAAATGTTTTAGACACACGACATTCAATCAAAATATTATTTTCAAGCATTTTATTCTTCCTTTTATGTTATGGATAGGGAACTCATATTTAGGGAACTCATATTTGAGGAAGAAAGTTTATTCTTCAATGTAATTGCTTGAAGAAAACAATCACAAGGCTAAAGATTTAGCTAATCCTCAACTAATTCTAAGTTTGCAACAAATTTGGCACCGTCCGGTGGGACCAACATAGCACCAGAAAAAAGGGGATTAGCGACGACTACTTCCCTCACTAACAGCAAGATTTCCGTCATTAATATGTGTTTGCGATGGAATTAGCGAGTGACCGTTTCGGTCGCTAAAAACCTCCCCGCTACATGCTTAGTGAGGGAAATTTGAACCCGTCGCTAATTTGTGTGGGACTGTTCCCTTGCTAATTCCCTCGCTAATTAGCGAATGATTCAAATTTCCACCGTTAAGTCTGGGTGCCACGCTCCCCATCTCTGACTGCCACGTGTCACAGTTCCCTCACTAAGTCTCTCAGTGTCTCTCGCTAATTCCCTTGCTAATTTCCACCTAACTATTTTTTATTTATAAACCTACTTATAAAGGGTAACAATGATTGGCCAACAAGAATAGGGTGTCGCGGATGCTTGAATATATGGAGTAAATCCATCAGAGCACAAGCCAAGCCCAAAATAATCATGGGTCTGAGGGAAAATCTGAATGCACTTCATCAAAGTGCTTCCACACTTCACCGTCAGATGGGTGGCGTAAAATTTCCCCTGCTGCCTGGAAATTTAATTCTCGAACAACGCAAATTTCTTCTTTTGCCTTTGTTGAATATTGCTTTGCTGAAAATTAAAAACATAGTATATCAATGTGAAAATCTAATATGATTGCATAACTGTGAACAAATTATACTTGTATGAGTCAGAATTATGCATTTTTTATTTTATAACAATGGGGTTTATTATTTGAGTATAAAAACAATCTTTACAATCTTTCTCAACTTAGCAGAGTTGTTTTTGTAAACAAACAAACTAATTTGGTTGCTCATTCTCTAGCGAGAATAGTCATAACTGAGTCTTGTTTTCATTTGGTTTTATGAAAAGAAATATGGACAGAGAATCGCAAAAAAAAGGGGTTTTCGTGAGTATTATGAGTCTGTGACATTAAATTGAGTTTTTGGCATCATTTCTAAGTTATGTCCTTTCTGATTTCTGTGGTGAGTTTTTAAATTTAAGTGCAAATGATTTAAACTTTTTGTTTGTTTCTATCTTGATCTTAAATTAAATGAACCTATTTTTTTTCTGATGTAAGTATTCTATCATTTCTACAAGGTTTTTAATAACAATTGGTGTTTGCTTTGTTTTAGTTGTTATATAATATCATATTTAGCCTCTAAGTTTGTTGATGAAATTTCTGTGACAGAATAATAATTACCCCCTCCCCCCTACACAAACAAGCCAAACAAAGCAGAGAAGGTATTGAGTGTTATGTGTGGAACGCAAAACCACACATTATTCTCTTACGATGAAGGTCATTCGTTCCTTTCTAGGTTAACGGGGGAACATAAGGACGTAGTTGCTAGAATGACTAAGAACTTGATTCCCCCTAATCACATCCTGGCTCAAATCAAAACTATATACACTAAAGATAATCACATTGTTCTCAAATAAATACACAATGCATGTTCAAGGTTACGATTGAGTCTACGTCAGGGTAGAACTGAGATCCAACAATTGATGAATTATTTGGAGCGTGATCAATATTTTTATTGGCATAGAGTTGTAGAGGGGACTTTGATTGTCAAAGACATGTTTAGGGAACATCCAGACTCAATTGAGCTTCTGAATACATTCCCCATTGTATTGTTGATAGATTATGTTCCAGAATGGGCCAAAGCCCACTCCACTAAAGAATTGGCTTAATCCAATGATGGACCTGGTGATAATTCTCTAAATTATCTAATTTTTCTATTCTACATGAAGGGAAAATTGTCATATACTCTAGACTTATAGTTTGCTTTTCCCTTAATTTGATGTTAATTGGGCATGATTAGTTTGTTAAAATATTTTAGTGATTATGGTTGGATTGGGTTGCAATTTTAAGCATAGTAATTATAAATTTAATATATTTGTAGGTTGCATTTGGTTTGGTAATAGACATGTGTTATTGGTAGCATGAGGAAGTAATATTGCAAGCATCCCTTCTAGCCCATGATCGTGCAAGCTGGGCCAAAGAATTATGAGGTGAAGAATTAAGGCCCATTATCATTACTTTGAGCCCAAATAATTGTCAAGGCTGTTAGGGTAATGAAGGGAGCGCATGGGAGGATAGAGAGAGGGAGGTTCAGGCCGTGGGAAAGAAAGAAAGGCTGAACGTGGAATTAAGGAGAAAAGGAGGAGGCGGTGAAAAAACAGAAGGTCATGCGTTCATGAAGTGTGTGACAGCGGCATTGGAGATGAATGAAAAGAAGAGAATATAGGAAGATAGCACATCACCATGAGCAAGATAGTAGAAGAGCCGACGGAACTCGGATCATCTTCATCTTTTCATGGAGTTATTTCTATTCTCTTTTTCTCTTTTAATTGTTATCACTATTTCTATGTCTAGCTAAATTTCCCGTTGTTGGGGATGAGTAACAATATATGAATCTCTTATATTGTTGAATCAAACCTCTATTATTTGAATTAATGTTATGATTTATGTTTCATCTCTATCATTAATGCTTTCTAGGATTTGATCACTCTTAGGATGATTTATGATATGTGATTGTGAATGGAAATTTGAATTACATATGCTTGAGAGTTGAAATTTGTTTATCTCTAGTCTAGGAATAGTCATTGGTATTCAGAATCATAGGATAATTGTTGTTATTACTGCTTATTTCTTTTTAAGGTCACTTAAGAAATTAGGGATCTTTTATTAGAAATAAAGGTTCTTTTACCTAAGGAATTAGGATTAGAATAATTATAGCAATTTGATCATAGCTCATAACATAAGTTCAATAATTCGTTAGATATAAGAGTGAAGTAAATTGAAACTCGTCCCAACGCTTTTTAATTCATACAAATTCACACTTGTGTTCTTGTTATTCTTAAATTAAAACTACAAAAATATATTTACGCTTTTCACTTTAATTTCTTGTCAAACAAATCCAAATTAGTCCCTTTTCAATTTAGAAGTTAAATTGTTAAACTGATAATTAATCGCAGTCCCTGAGTTCGACACTCGGTCTTTCCGTACTATTACTAGTAACGATCCGGTACACTTGTCGTGATCCCATCACCTGGCCCATGCAACATCCAGGGTCAACCTCTAATGTGATGGACTCAACGGTCAGGGCCAGTCTCTACTACACTGGGCTCGATGGCTGAGATCATCCTCTTCCGATCGCACGACCTAGTTTCAACCTAGGCTAAGGGTGACCCCCTTCATGCGTCTATAAATATAGAACTACTCCTACAAATGAGACGTCTCATTCCTTGCTACTTACTTTTAACTTTTGCTCGCTGACTTTGGCATCAAAGTCTCTGCAGGTACCAACCTCGGAGACCTCAACCTCAGAGAGGATTACCTCAACCTTAGAGTGGGCGACCTCAACCTTGGAGAGGATGACTTCAACATCCATCCTACTTCCTGATCATCTCGAACACCAGCAAAGTCAAGCTCGGGCAGAAGACCTCACCAACTGAGACAAGCTCAGATTGAGTTCCGTTCGGAACATATTCCTTGTATAAGACCAACTGATATAGGTATCCTTTAGTTGAGATAGTCAGTGTAATTTCAATGGATATGACATTCTCCGTTGCATTTGCTTAAGTCTAGGGGGAGACATTGGATAATTTTCCTGGGTTCTGGAAAAACTGATGGGTCTATTTAGAAGACATGATGATTTGCTAGAAGTTATATATACTGACATGAACATTTCTATGATGAATGATGTTGCTATGGTATTTCCGACATCTGCCAACATGTTGTGACAATTTCACATTAAAAAGAACCTGACAACCAAAGCTAGGATTGATGTGCATCCCATGGGGAGAGATGAGGATATGGATCCGATGAAAAAAGTTGACGACGTGATGGATTCATTTCAAAAAAAATTCAATGCGGGCACTACGGATGAGTATGAGTAGGCGTTGCAAAACTTTTGTGATGTTTGGCACCATTTGAAAACTTCATTAGTTATTTGAAGAACACTTGGCTCACCCTCACAAAGAGAGGCTTGTCGATGGATGGATAAAGTGTTATATGCACCTAGACAACACAACTACCAACAGAGCTGAGTCTGCACACTCATGTTTAAAGACACTATTGCATGACAGTAGGGGGGAGACTTGTGTTTGTGTTGAGATTCAAAATGTAGCATGCTTAGGGTACAAAATGTTGAACTTAAGATGGTTTTCAAGCATAGCCTCAGCTGAGTCAAATTTGTTCATTTAAAGAGAATATACGATAACCTTAAGGGTTTAGTGTCTTCCAATGCTATAGACTATATAACCAAAGAATTGAAGCGGTCTAACATGATTGATATTGATGAATCTAAATGTGGACGCACAATGAAAACCACACACGGTGTACCATGTGCATGTCAGCTTTCTAGGTAAATCATCTAGTGACTCCTTTAGTTTTTTATCTAGTGACTCCTTATTGGGGTGATCAGTCCCTCCTACTCACGCAACCAATTAGTTAAGGTCACAAAACTACTTCCTTTCAAATCTACACATACCACACTAAAAGACTTTTAACGCAGTCTAGAGTGCGAAGGTGTCGTCACGACTCCCACTCTTTTGACGTCGTTAAAACCCTTTTAATCACACATATCTCAATGATACAAACAACAGTCGCAAACAACTAAAGCAATGCTACAACCATCAGTTACATATTTTAATTACACATACCTCAATGATACAAACAACAGCTGCAAACAACCAAACAAAATCTACAACAAAGTCTCAGTCGAAGATCGACAAGGGACTCTGAGACACTACGACTGGACAACTTGGTCGGACAGACCAACTGACTGGACAACTTGGTCGGACAGACTGATTTGCTCTGATACCACCTTGTAACACCCCAAATCTACCCGTTCGTTTTATTAAAAATTAGAGTGCGGAAATTTAAAAACTAAGCATGCAATGGAGTGTCACATTCGACGTTTAAAATCCAAACAGTGCGAAATCAAATAAAACGTGGAAACACTTCGTCTATGAAGCCCGGATACGAGATACGATACGGGATACGATACGACACGATACGTGGATACGGGAAATTTTGAAAATCAAGATACGATACGGCAGGGATACTTCAATAAAATTTTTAATTAAAATTTAAAAATATAAAACATAAAGATACTTGTGATCAAAATAAGTAAGCATAGTACCAACAAGGGTTGGTCCAAGTGGTAACTAGACTCGGATCCCACTCCAAGGTCCCGGGTTCAATTTGTGGGTGTGACAAAAAACTCTATTGGGAGGAGAGAACCACACAGGCCGGCAAAGTCGAGTACTCGTGGCCAGTCAGGTTCCCTGTGTAGATTTGTCATCGACAATGCCTGTGGAAACTGTGCACCAATGACATGGTAACCCAAAAAATAAGTAAGCATAGTTAAATGTTTTTCCCCACCCATTTAAAATATATTTTTCCTCCTGCGAACATGTCACAAAAGATATACAATTTACTATTAGAATATAGCAAAAAACAACACCATAAGTCATATCCAAAAGAAGTTTAAGCTTTATAGAATTGGCTACTATTAACTACTTAACACTAATTGTGTCATTCCCCTCCTCCATATCCATCATCAAAAAATAACATAGCTTCCAACTCTCTGGTTCATCAAGAGATATCTCTGCTAATTCAATTCCAACACCATCAAGTGGATCATGTGCATCTCCACAAACGTCCCACATATTTGTCTCTCCTTTGCCATATCCTTCATCTTTTCTAGAAAAAAGACGAAGATTAGTATGCACATAACTTGTGCCCTTTTTGGATCCATTTTATTTCTCTTCAAATAATGAATAAAAGAGTAAATATCTTATTGTTTTTTCATTTAAAAATAAATATAAAATCTAGGATACTCCCAGGATACGTATCCGGTAAGTATCCGACAAGTATCCATTGTATCCCGCAGGCCATCACTACACAATCTCGTTCTAACTTAAGTTTATGCTCGAGTCCGGGTAGAGGACTTTTCTCACAAGTGTGTGAAGTGTAGAAGTGCAGTGTGTGTAGGAGCAATTTAAAATAAACCCAAAGCTGCAAAACAAACAAACATACAAGTATCGTCTTACACAAATAATTATGTTAAAAGGGTAAGAATTGAATTAATCCTAAATTATTTAGACTAGGTTTTGACTCTCTAAAAATAAATACGTCCCCAGTGAAGTCGCCAGCTGTAGCGACCGAAAAATCCGGGAAAGGATTCTTCGAAAGGTTCTTAAGGAAGCCGCCACCAAATTTTAGTTTAAGGGCAAATTCGGAAAATCCCTTTTAAGTTTTAAGATAAGGCGTTGTTAGGGTTCGGGAGTCGTTATGTGTGGGGAAGGTATTAGCACCCCACGACATCCTATTGTCTAATTACTTTAAGATTTATTTAATAGTTACCCTTTTATTTGTAGAAAAAAGACTTATTTATGTTTTTGGTTTTTAGTGCTTGACAAGAGTTTGAGTCTTGCTCCTACGTACCTCCAGATGCAATGGAGGAATCAAAGCTACGTAGTTCTTCCTGAGAAAGTTTGTGGGTTGGTATTTTTTAGTGTAGGGGTCCTAGGATTCCTTGAACTGTACAACTCACTGATCCCTAGGACACTGACTAACCCGATTGTACAACCGACTTAGTCCCCTACTTTTTGAAAATAATTTTAGAGTTTTTGAAAGAAATTGGTTTGGTGTGAGGTGGGTCCGTTTTAGAATAGGTATTCTAGAGCTCCTGAACTGCATGACTCATTAGTTCTAGAAGAACGACTAACCTTGTTGTACAACCGACTTAGTCCCCTATTTTTAGGGAAAATAGTTTACTCGTAGTTATTAAGTTTTCAGGGTTACTGAACTGTACAGCTCATTGGCCCTAATATAATGACTAACCCGGTTGTACAACCGACTTAGCCGTTTATTTGATTTCGAGAGGAAAATTATTTATGTTTGAGTTGGAAAAGAATTAAAAAGAGAAACAGGGGGTGCAAATTGTAAATTGGGGTTTTATTAAAATTGCCGGCAATTTTTTTTATGGAAATTAATTACGCAAACTGCTGCCATTAAGGAAAATAAAGAGTTATTAACATGTAGAATTTTATTATGGAAATCGCTAATTTTATGAAGTGGTGTAGAATTTCATTATTGCTCACTACAAGAAAATCGCTGATTTGCCACGGACATTTCCGTGGCAAATGTACAAATTTCCGTGGCAAAACAACATTTGCCACGGACAAAAAATGGTGGCAAAAACGCTCGTCGCAAATCGTTTGCCACGGACTTTTCCGTGGCAAATATTTCCGTCGCTAATCCGTCGCAAAATTCCGTGGCAAATCCGTCGCAAAGTTTCGTGGCAAATCCGTCGCAACACTAAGTTCCGTGGCAAATCCGTCGCAAAGTTCCGTGGCAAATCCGTCGCAAATTTTAATAAAAAAAAAAAAAAAAAAAAATTTAAACCATATATCCAAAATACTGTTTAATAGTGATATCTATATATATTAAATAATCAAATACTCTCAACCTAACTATAATCAAATAATCCGAATATCTATACTTATAAATGAAGCTATGAATTAAAACAACTTGTTAAAAGCAATATCTACTACTTGGAAATCTAAATTAGTAAAATAAATGATTATGTCTTGTACAATAGCATTATGTCCTGTACCTAATGGAAAGATAGCAACTTCTACAATACAATGCAAAATGGACAAAAGGAACTTTTGAGACCACTAGCCCTAATTTTACTAAGAACACGTTAGCAAATCAAATGTTACTCGAATTTGACTAGAATAGACTAAGTAGACTTTTATTAGAAGTTGGCTTAGATTCACAAACCACGATCCTCACACTCAACACACCAAGCCCAAATAGATGTGCTTTTGTAACCATCATGTTGTGACACTTGACTTTAAATTAACTTCCTTTATGCCAACATCTTTGCCAAATAGAAATTTATCCGATCCATGACATTTAGGAATTTATCGATCCTTCCTAGTTCCATTGTCCCTTTGTGGAATAAGAATTCTAGTATCAGTCCAAATTACGCAAGGAATTTCATTGCACATTGCACATATATAAAACACACATTAAACTTCAACTATTGCGATAGCATATTTTATGATTCAAAGCATACAAAAAACGATTATTAATAACAAAAATGAAGACTTCTGCATACCACAATTTGTGCCTAAAACATAGAGCTTATCCAAATTCAAGTATTGTTCCACAGATCTTAATCTTTGCAAGTGAAGAAATTATTTTGCATTACAACATAACTAGTCACAACGGAGAAAATGATGAGAAAGTAGAAAATAATTGATCTTTATAATGATCATACATACCTTGCACTGCAACCTACACCACGGAAAAGAAGACGCTTCGCGCTGCGACTGTCAATAAAGCAAAATCGGTGTAAATGCGATTGCGATTTTCAACTAATTCTATACAAATCTATCAACTAATACATTATAGGATAGGCAACCTACAAAAGAATTAGAACAAACCAAAGCTACTAAAAATATCAACAATATGCAATTCTATACACAAATTTTGATTCCATACATTTATAGCTATCGAAAAATTACCGAGTATCCAATTCTAATCCAACCTCCCATGTGAAAGCCATAAAATTTACGCATGGCATTCCAACACCGATTCAAATACACCTTACTCCTTTTTGAGAACATAAATCGATCTTTGATTTTCATTAGAGAGAAATAGATTCACCAATTCTATACAAATAGTTGTCATGTATTGAATTCTTCACTGAAGCTTCAAGGTAAAAAGATCTTTTGCAACATGCTTTCTTAGTTACAAAACTGATATATAGTTTACATAGAAGATCCAATGTCATAGCAATATTCACAAGATTGTTTTCCTCCAAGCATTGAGAAACTCTTTTGTTGGGGATACTATAAACAACTATGCTTATCTTTTTTGAAACTAAAATCTATTCAAAGCTTGCTAACTGAGAAATGACACTACAAGAAGTATAAACTGAGAAACAACATATTATCCAATATTCTTGCACAGCCAACCATTTATTTTTAACATAGAAGTATAAAATGTGTTTCATGAATCCTCGAGAAGACGCATATTTAAGGAACAAAAAGAAAAAGTTAGAGTAAAAATAACTGAAGAAATATTAAATCATGTATTTATTTTTAATTCCTACTAATAATAACAAGCAAAGAATAGTGCAGCAACATATAATTCAATTGAACTTTTCTTCATACAGATTAGTTTTGATTTGAGGCAATTAAATGAGGATATTGTGTTGACCATATGCAGGAATTTTAAAATTTCAAGGACTTCTAGCAAAGGGATAAAACAAAAGATACAAATAAGACCATTACAAGATACGATGGCTTATCACCAAATAGAAAAAATGGAAAGATAAATGCAATCAAAATCAACCTGCTCAGGGCTTCCTTCAAAGAGTTTGCCACATGATAAGCTGAAAAGAATCTCTGTGAAAATAGCCCCAGCATCCCGGAAAGTAGAAGCTTATGTGGCTGCTTAGTATGAATGATGAGAAAATTAGATAAAAGGTCACACACTAAGAAAGCGCTTAAATTTTTAGAATCAATTCTCATCATCCCATAGGTTTACAAAAAATGCAAATAGGGCATGAATGTACCTCGAGTGTGACCAGTGTGTCCATTATGCGCACTTCATGGCAAAGAAACATCCACTTATCACCATCATTCAAAGAGATATCGATGCCAGGAATCCTTTCCTTGTCAGCTCCTGAACCAATCACCTGTAATGCAACATGGGAAGGGTTAACATATGCACAAAGTACCTACAAAAGGATGAACAACACCAACTGTACCCGTATCAACATCATGTAAAAGATATGCATAATTGTCACTTAGGCAAGGTACCTACAAATTTATCAACAAACCATAACAAATTAGGCTTTCAAAGATATATTTCTTGAAACCTTAATGACTTGAGTGACTTAATATTAGCCAACTTGAACCATAACAATTTATAATTGTAAGAGACCTGCTCTCACCAATTCTCATTAACAAATTTAATTATTTGAAATAAAACCTCACGAAGGGATTCTTCAAGTGCTGCACTTCGAGCATTTCTATCCTCCAATGCTCCCCCCTCTGCTCATGAGAAACATGGAAAAAGAGGCAAACAAAATAGGTGAGGTTTGAAGGAACTAATTGCAGTTTAAGTGAAATATGAAAGAGATTAAGCTTAACGAACACAAAGCAAGCAACCTGTACCTCCGGGATCAACAACTTTGGCATGATGAGACTTGCGAGAACGCGCTTTCGAGATCTTTGGGCCACATTGATTAATATACCCTCGCTCCCAATACAAGCGTTCAATCTTGTTCTTGAACCAAGATGCTTGTTTGTTTTTACCTCATAGAAGAATAAGCATATCTCGCAACATCTAATTCATAGCCTTATAAGAACACTTCAATACAATAAAATGTGACTTACGTCTTTTTGTCTATATCTTCTACATTAAATTAAATATAAAACAAACTTAAACAAAAGTGATAGGCCATATCAAGACCAAAGTATAATGCCCCCCAAAATTAGTACCTTGAAATTGAACCTTAATACATATCTTCATCACAACAAAACCCTTTATATTGGTTGATTATCAGAACATCAACAAAAACAAAACAAAACACACATCAACTAAATTCATCATTAGTTTTAATCAACTAAATTCATCATACAACCTTATATCATCAACAAAAACTGGATTTATATCATATTGGGGAAATATATTGAAGCTGAAAACAGGATACGCAGCAACTATTTACACAAAACAATCGATTGTGCTTTTGTAGCTAGGATCTCCCATCATTCTTGACTTAACCTGCATATACACCATAATGAAGATTAAAACAATTGAATTGGAGGAATTGTAAGGCTGCATATTTAAGAAGCTCGCTAAGAAGCTGAATAAAGATCAAAGATCGAAACAAAAAAAAAATGTAAAACATGTCAACATTGAATTTTTTATTAAGCATTAGATGCATTATCTAACTCTACCAAATTCTAATTATCCTGGACCTTTGGAGCATCGGTTTATCATAGGTGAACAGAGAAGTATCAAAATGTAAGGACTTGTTTGGATACACGACACGAAAAGGTAAACACGCGAGAAAGTTAGAAGCTCCAAGATAGAGCTTTCGCCCAAGTCTAACACGACATAAAGCAGTTGGTTTCCAAACACACACTAAAACTTTTAGCAAATCAGTAGAATATCAAACGCTATATATCAATAAATTACCACGTCAACTGGGAGCCAATACAGACGACAAAGAAACCAGCCCTAGACCGAGAAAGAAGATGTGTGACAACATTATCGGTGAATCTGGAATTTTCAAAATGGTCTGCAGTAAAAACAAAAATTAGGTTTTATTAAAAATAAATAAAAGGAATAATAAAGAAATTTAACTCTAAAATGCGATCCGGTATCATTTACATTACTGTTTCACTTGATCATAGCCGGCTAATTCAAAGAAGATTAATGATAGCATTTCTTGCTATATTGGGGCCAATGCCACCCAAAGAACTCCAACTCCTTCCTGTTTCAAAATTGTTGAATAAGCATTCAACGATCCGTAGTAGCGCCTAGGCACGCCAGAGGTAATTTTCCTTCCGCTTGAAGTCTAACTTTGACAAGATCAGTAGGATTTGCCACTGCAATTGCCACCGGGGGGTGTTGAAATGACAAATTCAAGGGGTCCAATATCAGAACTTTGCATTATGTACCTAAAATTCTAGAAATAATTAGGCTTTACCAGTTGTTAATGCAACAAGAATTTTCTTTGACAAAGGAGCATCTCCGACATGGTCACTCCCAACATACAAATTCTTAACCTGTTAAAATTCCAATGTAATCCACACCGTGAGTTTGCATAATCAAATAGTTTACATCAACTGAAACAAATGAAAAATCTTTGAGACATGGTCATTAGTATTACTCACAGGCTAGTATAACCTGATTCTTAAACCTCCATACAAACATTGACGGTGTAGCCCTAGCACAATTCCCTTCCATAGTGCTGAAAGACCTTCTTCCCGACCAATTGTTCCAAATTGCTCCCAAAGATGCCCTTGTATTTAGGTAATTTTTACGGATGGAATAATCGGATGATTGGATGAGGAGGAAGATCTCAATAGAAACGTTTCCTGTGCAACTACAAACATACACCCTGTGAATGTCAAACGAAAATGCAGAAACGTTTGAACATCTCAATAGAACTCAGCAATCCAAATGGAATCAACATTCAACAAAGGAAGAACAAACCACCACAAGAGATGAAGAGGAAGGTGACTTACGGTTAATGGGTGGCGATCGATGAACATTTTACGGACTAAAAATATTAAAATGTTTCGAAAGATTCTCTCTGAGACACCCGACCAACAGATGAACTGAGAGTCTCGAGCTCTGCATAATCTCTCGATAGACTAGTTTTGGTATCTGCAAATATTAAAGGGAGAAACAAATATCGAATAAAGGGGCAATAACCTAATACTGATAGGATATACAAAACAAAGAAAAAATCGGTTTCATGCTTTGATAGAAAGAGATTATCGTGATTTAGTGCCGCATCTATGATCTTTGTTCTTCATTATTTATTAGTCATAACCTTTACCAACAATCCTATTTCACAAAAACTAACCAACCCAATGGTGATGGTGTATAATTAAATCTAAAATAAAATGCACACCTTCAAAAACATAGAATACCAAATACTCACATAACAAACATGTAGCAAAAATAAACATGGTCATGACTCTTAAGAACGGACCCAGGAAAGTGAACTTGCTTTGATTTGAGAGATAGCTTGGTTAATTTTTCTTTGAAAAGCAAAGATATAGATTAATAAGGAGTACTAGGGTACTCCATTCCTAAACAAGAGAACTAGCTTGACAAGGGGAGAGATAGTTTGGGTAATATACAAGGCAAATATTATACAAAGCGGAAATTCTCTAGATTGTATATTGGAATGGTAAGACCTAATTTTAAAGGAATAGGTGGATATAAGTATGAATTGAGTTTTACACAGTCCATTGCCATTTAAGAATTATGTAAACTCAGAGCATTATGGCACCAAACACACTGTTTTAATTCTATTTTTCCTCCAAATTAGAGAATATTAATGAAAAATTTGAGAGAGAGGGAAAGGAGAAAGCAAATAATGAAACTGAATGTTTTGACTTTTGAAATTGTGGATAAGATTTAAGGAAGTACGATATGATATGGGGTTGTGACCCAAAGATAGTATACATCCTCCAACTCTCCAAATGGAGGAGGTGGAAGGGAATTTGGAATCTCTCCGAAGTAAAAGTATGTGCTTCCCTCATTCCTTTCAAACAACTCTGGATGGTTGCAAACCTACCATATTTCAATACCAATATTTTTTATGGGGGGGCACGAGAATCATTCCACTAAAACAAAAAGTTGTATTTCAAAATGAACTGATAGAAGCAAAATTGAATCCTATTAAATAAAAAAGGAGAATAAAGAGCAAGGATAATATGGATCATCAATATACCTTTCTCAGGTGAATAACAATATTCATTAAGTTCAGAATTTTCTTCTCATTGAGCTGCCCCCGATTACTATCAATTCGAAGCATTCTTCCTAATACCGGGGATTCTCCAACTACCGATGGGGATCGACACTACTTCCAACTGGTGGTGCTCCAGAGAAATGGTGTGGTAGACGGCGCACGGTGGTTGCGAGACTGAGGGTGGAGGCTAGAGTTGGGTTGGGGTTTAGGGAAATCGGAGGTTAGGGTTTGGGGAAATCGGAGGTTAGGGTTTCGCGAAAATTGGGGAGAAAGTGAGGGCGAGAGGAGAGGGAGAGTGGAAGGCGTTGGAGGAGGGTGGAGGGTGGAGATCGAAGGAGGAGATCGGAGGTGGAGGTGGAGGTGGAAGGAAGAGAGACAGTAGAGAGCGTTTTTTTAGGGAGAGAGACGCGTCGTTCTGATTTTTAAGGGGATCGGGCTCGTTTTATTTTGATCAATGGTTTGCCACGGACTTGCCACGGCATTTCCGTGGCAAATTTCTGTCCTTTCACATGTCCGTGGCAAACCCGTGGCAAACACCAGCGGGAAATTTCGCGCCCTTATTTTTTACACATGCCGTCGCAAATCCGTGGCAAATTACTGACGGAATAAGCTCCGTGGCAATTGCTGGTGGCTAAAACAAGCTTTTCTTGTACTAAACATATTATATTGCGACAAAAATTAAACATGGACGTTTATAGCCCATTAAAAGCCTAAATAATTAAAATACTAGAAGTTGAAACTAATTCTTCACCACTCCATAAAATTAGGGATTAGTATGTTGCAATATTTGAAAAAATTAAATCATTTCATTCATTAATTTTCCAAATCGCATTATGAAATTAAATCTCATTTAGAAATCAAATTTCAGATTTTAAATATTGGTATCTCAATAATATCAATTCTGGTGATTTGTATGTTGAAAAAGTTGAAAAAATTAAATAATTCTATTAATTAATTTTCCAAATCTCATTATGAAATCAGATTTTATTTGATATTAATTCCCACAATAGGGTGAAACTAATTGATCACCAAATTTCATTTGATGTTAATTTTCCAAATGTCATTATCAAATCAAATCTCATTATGAAATCGAATTTTATTTGGTATTAATTCACATTTCATTTCGTAGACTGATTTGAAGCTATTTTGCTAAAATCATGGAATTCGAATTGAATTTGGTAATCAATAGGGTGATCGAAAATTAATATCAGGTGGTGTCAACAGCTGCCAATACGAATAGAAAATCGAGGATTAAATTAGTCAAGATCGAATTTAATCAATAGGGTGATCGAAAACTACAAAGAAGCCAAAAACTAGTTTTTAAGCATTTATTTCAAGACAAATAGAATATTAGACAGAAAAACGTGGCCTGAAAACTACTCCTATAATTATTACATTTTTGACGTTCGTTCTCAGTTTCAACAATGAATGAATCCTATTTTAACAAATCATATGGACATAAACAAAAGAACTTGGGTTTTGAATACCAACCTACAACTCCAGCCTCTGTTTTGATTCCCTTGCGTGCTTGTTCGAGTAATAGTGACCGACTGCAAGAATCGTGATGCCTTCGAACCGCTCTTGCCGTTACTCAGATTTTAGAACCGTGTTTATTGGATTAGGGTTTCGATGTGAAACTCTAATCCTATTTTTTGGTAATTTCGCAGTAATTTTACGCTCCGATTTCGTGTGTTTTAGACTCTAGGTTAACTGTTTATTTATAGGTAGAAATTAGGTTTAGCATTAATTGTTATTTGACTGGGCTTTTGCAGATCTGCTGAGCAGTCTTGGAGAGCAAGAACAGACCCCCAGAGATTACTGACGCTGCTCCTTTATTTAACTTCGTTTTTTATATTCTTTGTATTTTTAATATTATCATTTTTTGTATTTTTGGACTTTTTGGACTATTAAGTGCTTTAAAATTGTAAATTAAACTAAATACAATTTTTGACATTTTTGGATTGTACAAATGCTTAAATAAATTAAATAAACAAAATGAGAATAAAAATAATAAGAAAAAGGAGTCAGGCCAAAGACGAGAACGGGCCGGACTCGACAAATACGCTAAAACTAGACCAAAAATGGGCGTGTTAACTAAAAACCCCAAAATTAACTCGGAACCAAATTTTGAGAAAAATGACTTTAGGTGGACCTGTTCACGTACGACTAAACTCGAATACGGATATTAATTTGAAGAACGCGCGAGAAGATCGATCACTCGCGTGCGTGCTTAATTTAAACAATGATATCTTGATTTAATTGAACGGGGAGATCGAGATTGGTTCGGGTTGGTAACCGAGACTCTACACTAATATTTCCCATAATCACGCGACTCCGAAACACGCCGCTAGCAAGAAAAGAAGACGGACAAAATTGGGGTATAACAACAGCATTATACAACAACATCGTCAATGTCAATCACCCAAAAGAAGTCATCAATGTAATGAATGGGGGGGAATGAAATGCAACCCAAACTGACGGGCATATGCATGTGGTACCAATGATCGTAAATAGCCTTTGTGGCTTCATCATCAACGTTGAGCAAAGCTCTATGGCCGAAGCCTACAACAACGTAATATGCATTATGCCATGCATGATGCACCATGAACAACTCACCGAACCAAACAACAATCACAGTCAACATCAAACGGCAACATTAAACAGTCAACATCGTTATTCGGTCAAGGACCCATCGTGAATAGCAACATCAAACAAGCAACAACGACAATGGTCATACATCATGACACAACGTCATCTACGTCAACTTTTTGGTCATATTAGACCCAACAACAACATCATCAACATGTGGTCATATTGACCCAACAACATCATCATCATCAATTAATTATTCATATTTGACACAACGAAACATCACGGCACCAAGGCATCACTATGTGGCGCCTTAGGGCAACACTAGCAACACGGGCACAGAGCATTGGCGCCCTGCAGCAACGCAACAGGCAACACAGACACTGGCAGCACACATTTGGCGCCAGACAGCAACACAACACACGCGCACAGCGCCAAACCGCACCTAAATCGGCGCTGGCGCAACTCTGCGCTTCCCATCGGGCGCAACACGACACAACTTGGCACCAGGCAGCAACACAGTTACACACCGGCGCCACAAACCACACAACTTGGTGCGGGCAACAACAACTTGTGCACACCGCGTAAAAAAGACACAAGCCGCACGTGCAAAGCAACATCATTTCACACCGGCGCCAAACAGCACACAAACTGGCGCCAGGCAGCAACACTGTTGCACACCGGCGCCAAAAAGCACATAAAATGGCGCCTGGTGGCAACACAGGCACCACCGGCAGCCACACAGCACAAGTGTTGAATTCCTACAACAGTGCACCTACTTCGGCGAATTAATTAAAATAGCAAACGACATTGGATTTCAACAAAAGACCACTCATTGGAAAGCTCTCTGAGTGTAGTTTCTACCTATGATTTTAGTTTTTCAAAATAAGTATCCAGTTGGTACAGTTTTTCAAAACACTACACTGAGGTACCAAAATCGGACAGAACTCTTTACCCAACTTGCAACCAAATTTTCTTTCTCATTTCTCAATGAAATTTCGTGAAACCAGTGCCTATTTCGTGGAGAATTAAGTCTACTTTTCAATGAAACTAGAAACATTCAAAACGGAGTTCAATTGAGAACACAAAACCTGAAAAAACCGAACCTACTCACAGTTTGATTCCAGAAATTTGACCTAACTTTGGAGACTCATAACTTGAGCTACACGACTCCAAATTGAACGAAACCAGTGCCAAAACGACCGGACTTAAGTCTATTTTCAAAAACAATCAGCCACATAATTTTTAGATCAAC
Organism: Oxytropis ochrocephala; assembly: GCA_020916435.1. Classification (NCBI taxonomy): domain Eukaryota; kingdom Viridiplantae; phylum Streptophyta; class Magnoliopsida; order Fabales; family Fabaceae; genus Oxytropis; species Oxytropis ochrocephala. The sequence goes on from CM037095.1 coordinate 54,991,394, forward strand.
CAAACAGTACCAGTTTCAGAAAGACCGAAACAGTGTCCAGAAACGCACAAAAACCATAAGCAAGTAAAACTCATCATGATCAATCACCAAAACCAATTATAATCATCACAAATACAATCAAAATCATCAAATAGCACATAAAACATAATCAAATCGCAACCTAGGACCTAACATGCACTCTAGACACCACTTACACATTTTATCAAACACCAAATGTGCATCTATATATTCACCATCAATTCATTCTTAAATCAATAACACCAAAACGAAATCAAACACCACATATATACATGCAAGAATTATTCAATCATATTATCAAACACATCACATGCATTATAGTCCCTAATCTCCCACATACACCCCATCATACAACCCATTATAATATTAGAACCCACCCTTACCTTGGAATTTGTAGAATAGGTACTCTTCCACGAAGCTCTAAGGAAAAGCACCGCAACTAGCTTCCTCTCCTTCTCCTTCTCCTTCTCTTCTCCCTTGCGCCGTTTTTCTTCTCCCTAGCGCTCCCTCTCTCTTTTTCTTTCTTTCTTTCTCTTTCGCTCTCTAAATGAGCAATTGGCTCTAACCCTAGTGCTTATATCATTGGGCTCTTGGGTCACGGGCCTCTTTTTACTACTTACTTAATTACTACACACCATCTCTTTCTTACTTAATTACTAAACACCACATTTTTCTACCACTTACTTAATTACTAAACACCACCTTTTTCTACCACTTACTTAGTTATTAAACACCACTCCTTATTTAAATCAAATACCCTATTATTATTTTAATATAACCAACCAATATAACACCTAAATAAATTAATTAAATAAATACTTGAATTATTTTGGGGTGTTACATTGAAGGCAAAAAGACGTGAGTTGGCATTCCCAGACAGTACTTTCATGTGTCCATCTCCGGATAAGATCACCACATATGGAGAACCTAAAAAGGGAAAGAAAATGAAAGATGAGCTTTCAACAAAGTGAGAGAAGTCATACTGGGAACATGTAGATCATGCATCTGAAGTCACCAATGTCACAAGGAAGGGGAGTTGGAATTGTGACCCTTTTTAAATTGTCCTGAAATAAGAGAACTTTGATTCACAATAGTTGTTTGAGAATCAGGTGAGTGAGTGTTATGTGTTATACAGAAACAATCTTCTTAGTTAAGTAGATGAGCCTAGAAGGGTGATTGAACAGTCTTCACAGTTATATAGAACTGAGAAGGATCAGTCAGAACTTCCTTCACTCTTCTCACCGTTGTTTCACAATTGTTTCAAGTAGAGTTTTGCTGTGAATGATGTACTATGTTTATAAACCACTTGTTAACATTTTATAGTCTTAAGAAGTTTTTTTTTGAGATTTAGTCTTAAGAAGGTTCTGAGAAGGGTTGAAAAACTCTTGTTCTAGTTATTGCTAAGAAGGGTCAAACGTGACTCTTCTCAGGTTTTCAAAAATTCTCTCCACAAGAGGAGTTTTTCTCAAACAGTAAACTAAAGACTTAAAGCAGTAAATAACACATGGATTTATAGTGGTTCACCCAAAAAGAACATGGGCTACTCCACTTCTCACACCCAGTGAGATTTTCCACTATTTTCCAAATAGTTTACACCATTTCACACTTCACACAAGTTGAAAGCTCTTGGTAGTTTTCTTCTCACAGCTCTACCTACTGTATACTTCACTAATATACTTCTTCAAAGCTATTAGACTGCTTTTAACACAAAAGCACTCACTTCTCAATTCCTACAGCAACACATGCCACTTGAGAAGGTTCCCTACTTAGGTTCTTTTGATTACAAGGGTTTTGGGATTACTTAGAGCTTGGTTGACTCAAATAGAATATACATGAATGTATTACAACACAAGACTTAACACATACTCGGAGATTAGGTGAATCCCTTCTGGTTTAAGTGCAACTGAGTATGGAAGAGAGAAAACTTGAATAGGTGAGAAGGGTTGTATCTCAGAAATTTAATCCACTCTCTTGAAGATCAATGAAGACCAGAGCTGTTGTTATATAGAGTTGTTGTAGCCCATTAACTCCTGGTCCAATAATTATAGTCGTTGCATCAACAACTAGCCGTTTATAGCCGTTAGAATACGCTCCACTTGTCCTTTTCTGCACTCTGCAGAAACAGGCTGTTTCCAGCTGTCATCACCCTTCTCACAGTGACTCTTCTCATGACTTATAGTTTGAAGATAATGCTTCTCAAGATGAATCTTCTCTTGTTGATGCAGTTCTTAGGATGATGACTCTTCTTGTCATGACCCTTCTCAGGCCCATGATCTTCTTAACGTGATTCTTATGATCATGACCCTTCTTGGGATCATGACTCTTCTTAGCTTGATATTGCATTATTTCTTCTTCAATTTTCTTTGTCATGACTCTTCTTATGCTTGATCTTCTTTAAGTATCCTTCTTATATTGCCACAACACATGATGAATCTTCTCAAACAGAATTCTTCCAAGATTACCAAGTGGTTCTTGATTTTAGTCTTTGATGCTTGGGAAGCTTCCTTTCTTTAGAATAGTGTAGGCAATGATTCTTTTGTTTTCTCATAGAATAATGCTTCTCATAAGCAAGTAACTTGTTGAGAATAATCATGTTCTTATAAAGCACTTAACAAGAGGCATTAGTAATACATATGATCGGAAACCTTAAGCTTCTCACCTTTGAGGTTTGTTGAACATCAAAATATTATTAGGGATTTTGCCTCAACAACATCCTTATGTTGAAGATATAGTCAATGTGAAAGGTGACAGTAATTGCGGATTTTGGTGCATTGCTGCACTAGTTGGTGGGTGAGGATGACTGGAATACTGTGAGACAAGATTTGTTGGTCGATATTAAGTGAGACTTTGAATTCTACAGTAAGTTGTCTTGTGGGATGGGAAAAGTCTTCCATGTTATTAAGTCATTGATGTCTACACATAGGGATTTTTAGAGATGATTGGATGACTGTCCCAGAAGCAGGTTATTTGATCGCAAACAGATACAAAGTCATACTTGTTTGCTGGTCTGGTAAAGGGTCATTCACAATTTTCCCATTTTATGTTTCACCTTCAAAAAGTGCCTCTGTGTTCAACATTTGCTTTACAAATGATCACTTTGTACAGGTTGGTGAACCATATTCTATAAACCATATCTATATTCTAAAAGGTTTGATCAAATAACAATTATGTTGTCCATGTAGGTATTTATGAAGAAAGAAAGTCCAAATACCCCCGACCGATTATTATTAGATTAGACACAGGGTAGACGTAGCAAAGGATTAGGACAAGTCATTTACGAGACGCATGCAATAGTGGAAGTCTTTATTAATAGATAAAGCACCCCCTTATCATGTAGATTTAACTAAAAGTTGATATTAATAGGATTATGTTTAGTTGAATATGTTGTTGAATTTCTATTTGAATTTGTATTCAGATAAGACATTTTCGACGTAATTCATCTTATGTTCAACACTTGATCACATGTTTATTGTAATTTACATGTTTATTATGTTAACTTATAACATAAATTTGTTGGTTACATTGATTTTTTATTGAAAATTTAGTTAATTTGTTGGCCTGTTTTATTTCAAAGAAGATAAGAAATGTTCAAGCTTTAATCTGAGCAGGTTCGCAAGATTTAAATCACCGTGCATGTGTTTGTGGACTAGAAACCCCTTATAACAGACACTGTATTAAAATACCGAGCAAATATTTTTGTTGACCTGGTATTAAGGTACTGAATCTGTTCGTTAATAAACTACCGTACTAGTCACCAGATGAGTGTGGATGGAAATGCATGTGTGTTCCACGTGAGGATATTTTTAGAATTTTGTAAAATTGGGGGTTGTAAGCAGTATGGGCCTTAAAAAAGTCAAAAAATTTGGAGAAATAGAAGCTCATTTTGACTATAAAAACTTCGCCTTTGTGCACACTGAGTGGATAATTTGAAGCAAAAATAAAGGATTTGGATTTAATGCAGTCGCCTAAGTGTGCAGTCATATAGTCAGTAAGTTTGTAACCATCCGACTAATTAAGATCAGAAGATTTAAGAGCAGTTTTTGATTTTTTCTTAATAAAATTTTCAACTTTGAAATTTGTCCGTTCAGATTAATTAAGATCAGACAGTTCCAAAATTGTTGACGGTCCGACAACACATAACCCGAATCTAATAATGAAACATAACCGGTGGTAGATTCTTTTCAAAATTAGACTCCATTAATGAATGGTGTAACATTCTTATCCATAGCTAGCTGCATTGGTTCTCCACAGTGAAGTTTATTAATTATGTCTCCAACTAATATTATTATTCCTTGGAGTTAAATTTGATGTGGTACTTTAGGTTCATTTGTACTTGCATGATGAATGGGTATATGTAACATTCTTTTCGGAGTTAGAGTGCATTAATTGAATGTTGGATTTTGTAGCCACTAGTTATTGTCTTTAAATGGGGACAATAAAGAGGGGACCAATTTGTTTCAAGTCACTTTGTAATCCTTGCTTAGTGGTTTTTGTCCCTCAACCCTTTCTTCATGTCTACTTCTTTATCCGACAACCCTAGTTCCCTTGTCTCCTTTTTATTTTCTTTAAAGATTTCAACTAAACTATTTTGTCAAAACTAATTAGACACTTTCAAGATGAAAAGGACTCAACAGTTTCACCAACATTTTAAATGGGTTAAGGGCTAAATAATCACTTTAGTGCTTGAATATATGAAGTACTTTTACGTTAGTTTTAAATTCATCGAATAAGAAATGTATTTGGCCGACCTGATACGTCAGTTATTCAATGAATCTAAAACTACATTTTTTTCTATATATAAGACCGAAGAGAGTAGTTACTAAGGGTGTGTTTGATTCATTAGTGAAGAAGAAGTGACCTGGGTGGACAACTCAGGTTGTCAGACTCATTTGATTTGAAAATCGTTCACGATCTTTGACAGAAGAAAGGAGGCCAATGGACCTGACAAAGACCCAAATTCATGTCACTCACAAAACCACAAGACAACTTCCCCGTCCCACAAGACAAACTGAAACCACGATCACTCTAAAAAAATATCAAAATATTATTTTGATTTCCTATTCAATAATTTTTTTCTCTCCTCTATTCTCCCTCCCTCTCTCTCTCTCTCTCCTATCTCATTCTTATTTCTTTCTCTCTCTCTCTCTCTCTCTCTCCTATCTCATTCTTTTCTATCATTTTCTCTACCTCTCTATTACATTCTCATCTCTTTACCTATATCCTTCATCTCTCTTTCTCTCCACCCTCTCTACCTCTCATCTCTCTTGTATCTTCTCATCTCATTACTCTCTCCCTCATCTCTTTCTCTCCCCTCCTCTCTCTATTCTATCTTCTACATCGTGCATTTTACGTTATAATTTTTTAATTACATTATAATATATGTTATATAAAATCACTATAAACATTAGAAAGAGAATTAAAATAAAATTTACATTTTTTTGTTTGTGCTGTCCATTGTTCACCAAACAACGTCTTTGACAAAAACATGTCTCGAGTCTTTGGCCCAGTCTAAATCAAAGATCTTGTCTTATTTCAGAAATCAAACGGACCCTAAATGTCTCATATAGGTCACTTTGATCCTTGACGTCAAATCTAGTCCCTCACTAGATTGACATTAGGGACGAAAATAAATAAAGAAGACTCATTTTTTATTTTTATTTTTGACACTTTTAGGGATTAAAACTACGATGAGTTATCTCTTTATAGACTAAAGTGATTATTTCCCATTTTAATTAAGGGTATAAATCACAAATTGTGTTTCTAAAATATTTGAATAAAAAAAGTTGATATTTGAAATTAATAAATTTCAAAATGATTTCTGAAAATGAAAATTCTAGTAAATTACATTAGTCTTATGGAATAAGTCAAGGACCAAATTGACTTATCCAAATACTCCATGTGATCAAAAAATTTAAATTTTAATTAAAATTTCATTAATTTAAAGGATCAAATTGGTTGATATCTTCTACTTCAAGGCCAATTTGATGACTCACTCTATTTTAAACTATAGGAGATTTTTCTATGCAACACCACACAATAATTGTAGTGGATGAAAATGCCTAGAATTTCCTTACCATGAAAATCTTTTGATATTTTTTATTTCTCATAGTCAAGATTTTTGTTGAAGTGATTCAAGGACAACAATACATCTATGTGGGGTGGAGGATTCTCTTGGTAATGTAATTTATCCATTTGTGTGTGTTTAAGAAGAGAACATGTCCATTGTCCTCTTTATACATTTGTTTTTATGTTGTAGGTTGTAAGCACTATATCCTTTTGTAATTGGTTTCTACTTTCTACTTCATATGTTTTTACTTGGAAAACTAAGTTAAAAGAAGAGTAAATTAGGATGATTTTTTATCACTACCTCCAGTCCACTTATAATAGAAATATCACCTTTTAAGTTAATTCAACAAATTATATATCTAGTCTTTAATATTTACTAGATACATTATTTATTGAAAGAACCTAAAAAGTGATTTTTCTCTTATAAAGCGGGTTAGAGGGAGTATTATTTAGGAACAATGAACCACTCCGTATATAGTTAATTGAATTAATATTAGTTATGCATTAAAAGTTCATTAAATACCATCATAATTATATTAGGACTACAATGACAATTACTTAAATTATAATGCTCGTCGTTTATCATAATTTTTAGTTTTTTTTTGTTTGGATCATTGATGGCTACCTATGAAGTGTCTCAACAATTTCAACGAAAGACTAATCTTCGCTCGTGCTTAGGATCAAATTTCGACTGGCTAACACTGACTTTTTTTGTCTTTTTTTTTGTTTTAATGCGGTCCTACAAGTTGTAAAATATTAGTTTCGAGTCAAACTGTTGCAACGATAAATACATGTATACTCTATAAGCACAATCTAGCACATCAATCGTGGCATGAATCAAAACCCTAAAAGTTGTTGTTAAAAGTCAAAAGGGAGTCAATTAGGTTAACATTGTTAACATTTTTAAACAAATGAGGCTAAATTGAAGCTAGTAAAATATGAAGCCCTAACTTAAAACTTGAAATTAAGATATTGGAGCAATTGAGTAATTTTGTCTAACAACTATAAATCTAATACTAATTTTTATCAAAAGTACTACAAAATTGCTATTTATTAAAATTTCAAACATAAACTGATTCAATCTAATACAAAAAAGAGTCTTCACCAGCCTTGAACATCGAATTGAACATCAAATGGACTCTAAGATCATTTGGACTGCTTGAATAGAGTTAATAAAGGGAGTGCTCGTGGCTTGGGGTTAATCGGTAGAATTAACGCCCTTTTTGCATTAGATTTGGTAGTTTGAGTTTGTCATATATCTCGAGAGGCCAACAAAGTAGCAGATGGCTTAGCCAATCTAGGCTGTGAGAAACGTTGTATCATTTATGAGCAACCTTGTCGCGTCAAGTTGCTCGATTAGTTAGTCCGATGTTTTTATGAGTTCCTACTCCCATGTTTTTCCGTGTGTGTGTTTGGTTGTTATATGCCTATCTAATATAAAAAAACAAATACAATTTTGACTAAATTTTTTTCTAATTTTTTTTATAAATATTAATCAAAACCTACACACTTATTTTTTTGGTCAAAATATACACACAGTTATGTTATATAAAAAAACATACACACACTTATTATTAGAAAACTTGGCCCACAAGTCATGGGTTTGTTAGTGAAATATTTCAATGGCCAGTCTTACTTGTAGCACAATTTCTACATATATTAATATCACATGTCTTCTATAAGACTCTAAACTATAGTCAATAAACATTGCATGACTCTAAAGACCTATATGGAGCTCTGCTTTTGTGTTCCCTGCCAAAATAATATTGTCTAGAGTATCTCATACATATAATAAGGACCCAATAAAATATTTATATCAATGTCATTTAGGTTACATGCACGTAATAAATATTATAAAATGGAATATTTTTATTATTTATGACCCTTCTAAATTAGCATATCCATCCAACAATCAAATACCATAACACAAGAAGACAAGAACCAAAACAGAACAAGAAAAATCAATAAAACCGACATTTGTTTTATAAATTTGGTTTATGATTGAACAAATTTAGGAGGATTTGAACTAATTATTCTTTTCATTGTTCAACATGTCTAATTACAAAGATTTTTGAACTAATTATTCTTTTCCCCTGTTCAACATGTCTTATTACAAAGATTCCCTTTGCTTACTTTGTTGTCAAATGCAAGGGTGGAGTAGTCAATGTTTCACATTGCTTGGTAATAATGGGTTAAGTACATATATAAGTGTGGAGATTTTTATCCGACACTTTAGGGTTTGATTGAGAGTTTGGAGCGGAGGGAAAAAGGAGGGGGGACTTAGGATTGATAATAGTAATTCATTGATTAGTGGTTGGGAATCTCTCTCTTAATGTATTTGTTGAGCTCATCCAAAACCGTCAAAACTTCCAAACACACTTTAAAGTTTTTGGTCAAAATGTCATGTCATCTTTTTTTCTGCTCTCTCTCACTTTAACACGTTAACTTTGAGGCCCAATTTTAAAAAGTTGCATTGCGATTTTTGATATTCCAGAGAGTCGCAGTCAAATATATGTGGCCTCAGTTACAATCTAACTGCAATGACAACAATGTCATTGTTAGTTTCTTTTTCCATCCTCTTTAAAATCATTGATTAGAGCTACTCCTAGCTTGAGGGTTTTGTCAAGATGTCATGTTAGTTTCTTTTTCTTTACCCTCTAATTTTAACACGTAGGTTAGAGACGACGTTTTACATAGCTATCATGATAATAATTGTGTCACGATTCTTGATATTGTCGAGAATCACGACCAAATATGGCTGATGAGGCTTCAAATGCAGTAGACAATCGTGCGACGAAGTCAAAAAGCACGAGATCGTAGGCCAGATGAATTATAGACCTCTTGAAAAACATTGATTAGAGCTACTCCTTATTTTTCTCTTTTGGTATCACCTAGTCTCCAATTTCTAACATACTTTTAATTTACTTAACAAAAGCCTTAAAGGCAACATTCTAAAGCACAAAACTAGTTTGGCTCAATTTTTTTTCTCAAAAATCACATATGCATGAACCACTTTCTACTTTTTCATTAAAAAGAATGTAATGATATGATAAACAAAACCATGTTTCTAGAAACATAACCAACCCCTCGTAAAATTTTTAAAGAAACAAATGATTAAAAATAAAGGGTATGAGGTTAACTAGTGACACAATACAACAAGACATTAATGGGGTCATGTGGACCCCACATTTCTTTTCCTTTTCTTCTATTCTCAATTCCCATTATTAAATTTCATTGTCCCTTGCCAGACAGCCATATACCCAATTGTTGGAGAGAGATACAAAATTAAATTGTATATATATAAACACAAACCTCAAAGATATGAAGCATAAGATTATAAGCTTTGCATACTTTAAGAAACATTGTAACCCTTTACCTTTTACATTGTCCAAAATTTCAAATGGAAACATCTCATCCACTTTCAATTGAAAGTTTCTCTTATAGTTGGTTAGTGAACCTTAAACCATCATCAATAGAAAATCTTGATAGTTCTTTTAGAACTTCTATTGATGCTTATGAATATGATGAAGCTTCTTTCATTGAAATGGATCCAAGAATGACACCTTCTAAAAGATTCTTTAGAAACTCACAAGATTTCAAGTTTGATTTTCCAATCTCTCAATCACCTCTCACACTTGTTGATGCTGATCAACTCTTCTCTAATGGTTACCTTATGCCTCTCTTTGTTGAATCACTAAACATGGAAGAAACATTTGATGATGTTAATGTGCATGATGTTATCCCAACACAATCTTCTTCTTCATCACATGTTCCAAAAAGTGTGGTTGATTCTCATTCTAGTGGAAATTCTAGATGCCCTTCTTTGAAAAGGTGTAGAACATTATCAAAGAAAATGTTTCAGAAATATATGAATTTTTTGAGACCTTTGTGTAGAAAATTGAGGGGTGAGAAATCATCAAGTTCTTCATCAAATAAAGAAAAAGTTGTGAAGAGAAGTCAATCTGTAAAGAATAGAGAACACTTTTGTGGAGCATCACCAAGAATTAGTGTTGCTTATTCTACAGATGATTGTTGGCGCAAGTCTTGTGATTCTGAAAGCTCAATTTATGAAGCTGTTCTTCATTGCAAAAGATCCATTGGTATGTACAAGTTTCACCCATGTGTATGTCAATTTTGAGCATGTGTTGTTTGCCAAATTTTTAGATCGCGGTCACGGTTGTAATGCGCCGCGATCATTGATATTGCGGTGAATCGCAGTCAAATATCAGCGATTTAGATATTAAAAAACATTCATGTCTACCCTAAATCACAATCACTGACTGTTTTTTAAGGATTTAATTAGGATGCAACGTCAGAGTAAAAACATTTTACATTATCAACCAATCAAAAAGTATCACGTAATAAAAATTGTTTTACGTTTACCTTAATCACTTTGGAATTTCCACATACAATAATTTTTAATTTGGTTGATAGCATAAAAAAACTTTACAGAAACATTACGCACCAAACCTAGACTATGTTCTTGATAGAATTCTAAACATTTTTATTTGGGTGCTAATATAATATTTTATGAATTGATTTTTTGCAGAAAGAATGAGTTAAGCATACCAAGGTGGAGATAAAAAATGAAAGAGACAAAAGTGAGGTGAAGATATAATGAGGCCAAACTAGCATGGCTTATTCTCCAACCTGCTCTGCTTGAATAACATTGGAATATCTATAGGAAATAAATATGTAGTGGCAAGGAAATATTCAACTATTGCCATCAAATTTTTATTTATTTATTTATTATTGTACAATTTTGTTTTTTATCATGTTAATATGGAAAGAAACACTTTTACAATAGATGAGAATCAACGTCCCTATTTCAGTAATGTTCTTACAATTGACTTTGGTGGTTATAAATGTGTGATATAGATGAATCATTATTTAAATATTATTATATCTACTCTGTTACAATGCCTTATAGCTTGAGAGAGGCTCTTACCCCATGCCATTTTTACAGCTTTTTTAAAAAAACTTTTAAAATTAATAAATTTGTTCTCTTAGAATTTAAGTTGGGTCTAACTCAACATTACAAACTCATCGTGTAATATGAGAAATGCCTCCCACTTAAATATTCCTTTTCCAATCATATCACATCTGATGTGGGATTCTTAACACACATCCCTCACGCTCAGGATTGGACAACTAGAGCGTGATCCGAGTGGCCCAACGGATCTTGGTTTTTTTTTAAAGGCAAACTTATAATTATATATAATATAAGGATAAAACAACTGAGTACAAGGGGTAATCAACCGAATACAACCGAATGAAATTAAAGTTGTCCCCACACACCAAAGATCAACAAAGAAAAACTATGTCCTAGATGTATAATCAATAGGGTTAACATACCAGTCATAAAATAGAAAGGAGGAAGACTTAGCCCTATTCTAGAACCATCACCAAGATAGGGATATGGTCCGGTTAAAAGAGCTGCTAAAACAGGTGAGCCTCTAGAGGAAATACAATTGTTTCTCAAGTCCCAAATGACCCAGAGAACAATATGACAGATGAGCTTCAGACCACACCTACTCCTAGCATGACCTCCAATAATAGTAAACTGAAGGAACGAGGATAGAATGTCTTGTTGCATCACAATATAAAAAACCCAACCAATTGACGATAGCATACCACGTCGTAGAAGCAAATATGCAAAGAACAAATGAAGAGATGACTTCTGAAAATCTCCACACAGAATGCAAAAGGCTGTGGCAATATCCAAGATCACCCATCTTCTAAACAAGTTAGTCCGAGTAGGCATTCTATCAAAGAGGAGCTACCAAGAAAAGGAAACAACATTGGAAGGTGCAAATCTCTTCCAAACCATGTTAAGAGTCCCAAGCCCCTGATCAGAGAGGAGATGATAAGTAGATGACACCAACATATCTTATATTGGCTCTGATATCATCTAGTATTTGAGCGGGCTTAACTCAACCGTACAAAACCGACTTGTAAGGTGATGAATGTCTTCCACTTATATATTCTTCTTCAGGCCTTATCACAGTCGATGTGGGACTGTTAACACTCTCCTCACGCCCAGGACTAGACAACTGGAGAGTGGCCTGAGTGTCCTGATAGCGGGTGGCTCAACATATCTTGTATTGGCTCTGATAACATATTAGAATGTGGATTCATCCTAACTCAATCCTACAAACCAGCTTGTGGAGTGAGGGATGCCTCTCCCTTATAAATTCTAAGATGTTACGAAAACCAATCTATGCACTACAACAGATTTAGCCAATGGGCGGCGTTTTTTTTTTCATCTATGGGCAGCGCTTTTGAGTGTTGCTAAACGTGGCGCTGCCCATTGCCAAACGCGTCCTCAGATAGGAAGCACTCTCTAAAAAGCGCTACCCATTGCCAAACGCGTCCTCAAATAGGCAGCACTCTCTAAAAAGCGCTACCCATTGCCCAAACACATCCTCAGATAGGCAGCACTCCCTTGAAAGCGCTGCCTATTGCCCAAACTTGTGCTCCTATAGGCAGCACTTCCATAAAAGCGCTGCCCATTGTCTAATTTTTTTTATTTTTTTCTATTTTGTTTATTTTCCTTTTTATATTTACAATTTACATAGTCATATACAGCCAATACAATCCAATCCAATTCAATCAAATTCATATATGTATACTTAAACACACACACACATATAAAATATATATATATATATATATATATATATATATATATATATATATATATATATATATATATATATATATATATATATATATATAAAATTAGCTAACAACAAATTACAATACATGCACCTAGATGAAGTGAAACAAACTCTCAATATCCAAATGTACCAATATGTCAACATAAGATGAACCAAAACAAAATAGCTAACAAGTTACATTATCTAATTCATATGTGTCCAAAACTAGCTATCAACTTACAATATGAACCAAAACTAGCTAGCTAACTTATATATATCCAAATCAAACTTTAAAAAACCGGGAGACATAATCACACCACTCTCCCCTAAGCTCAGCAAGTTGCTCAACAGAGTATGTCTGGAACTGACAATCGGGAAAATAAAATTTGGAATAAGTAATTGACTAGTATTTAAAAAATGCATGTTATATCTAAAGCAACAAAACAACAAAAGTACCTGAACAATGAGAACCAACAACGAAAGAGATGAACCAGAGAGAGCGCACGAGAGAGATGAGCGAGAGCCTGTGCAAAAGTTTAACATCAGTAACCATTCTAACAACACCTATGATGTAGAATTTTCCGACTACTTTCAACTTTCATATACGAATATCCAAATCAAAGAAGCATTCTATCAATACAAAAGTACACAAATACACCAGTTATGAAGGCTGTTAAAATAAGTATTCTGATCAAGTGTATAAACAATAACAAAAACAAGAGAACATGATAATAAGAAAAACACTTGAACAAGGGGAAGCAACAACGATCAACTCGAACGAACGCGAACCGGATGTGAACTCGAAACAAAACGAACTCGAACTCGAACAAGTAACTTGCTGACCATAAAGATAAAAAAAAAATAAGACCAACATATTATAGGAACACAACTTTCACCTTCTATATATAACAACCCCTTCTCTTCTCTTCTCTTCTCTTCTCTCACCAATTCATTCATTCACACATAACATTCAAACCTCAAAACAACTTCTATATTTTCACTTTCTTTCAGAGTTTAATTGAAATGTTGCTTATGGGTGCGCTCATTTTTCCAGCTTTTGGTGTAGTGAACATTCACATGATTATTGAAATTATGAACACCGAGTGGTATTTTGAATAACTAATTTCCATATCAACTAACTAATTTCCATATTAAATAACTAAATCATTCATTTACAACATTCATATGCATCCAAATTTCTGTAACACACAACAAAACATATTGAAATTGGTCTTCTTTGAGTCAAAAACACAAACACTTTAAATGCAAACCAGAAAAGACAACACACAACAAAACAACCACATATACACAATATCACAATATCATAAACTAAGTAATATAATAGAAATTGGGCTTCTTTGAGTCATAAACACAAACAATTTAAATGCAAACCAAGAAATGCAACACACAACAAAACAACCAAATCTACAAAATATCTCAAATCAAATAAGAGACAAATATAGAAGAAAAATAAAGGAGGAGAGAGTTTATGAGTTACCTCCAACACCAAAACAAAATGGTGGAGAGAGAGAGAGAGAGAAACTAAATGAAAAGTGAAACGCGAGGGAGGAGGAGGGAAGGCAGACAGAGTTGGGAGGAGGAGGAGAGCTTGAGAGAGTGAGAGTGTTCAGAGTTGAGAGAGTGAGGGAAAAGTGAATGTTAACAGCTATGAAGTGATAGAACACGAGGAACAAAAAAAAAATTAAACCAATGGGCAGCGTTTGTACCCAAAAGCGTTGCTCATCACTTGAGGCGTCTTCACCAATGGGCAGCACCCCTACTTTAAGCGCTGCTTTTAACCCAAACACGTGTTCACAATGGGCAGCGCCTCTTAAAAAGCGCTCATCACTGAGGCGTCTTCACCAATGGCGCCGCTCTAAAAAGCGCTGGGTATGGCTAGCGCGTTTATAGCGATAGGGGCGCGTTTTTAAAAACGGTAAGGCTAAGCGTTCAAAGCGATGGGCGCGTTTTTAAAAAGCGCTGGGTATGAGTTATCGTTTTGGCCATTCGTGGCGTTTTTACTTAAAGCGCTGCTTATAGGGGCGCTCTTTTTTAACAAATCTGGCATAGTGATGATTCGTTGGGAAACCTGTTATTGGTCCACTCGGGTCACATTTCAGTTGTCCGATCTGGGCGTGTGAAAGTGTGTTAAGAGTCTCACATTAGATGTGATATGGCTTGAAAAAGAATATATGTTGAAGACATCCCTCACCTTACAAGCTAGTTTTGTACGATTCAGTTAGACCCAACCCAAATTATAAACTTCTTCTCTACCTACACCCCACTCTCACATGATCAAAACTTTAACTACTTTTTCACCTGTTTTAGATGCCACCCTATTCATTTTCGGGTGGGGATTTTTATACCCCCACAAAATTCATATATTCCCATTTTGCCTTGTAATTTTTCTCTAAACATATTTATCTATTTAGTAGATAAATCGGTAGTTGAGAAATGAACTACAGATTTATTTATTAAATAAATAAATAAATTCTTAGTCTGTAGTTCATTTTTCATCTACGAATTTATCTCTTAAAAAGATAAACATGTTTATATTCTTTTTCAAAACGGTTTATCTTTTTAGTAGATAAATGTGTAGTGCATTTTTCAACTACGCATTTATATACTAAATAGATAAGTCTGTTTATCTGTTTTTTTAGACAAAGACGGATTTACCAAATGGGATTTACAAAGCAAACAAATTTATGTTCAGAAAGCATTTTCTGTTAAATCTGTAGTCTATTGCATTTTATGTTCAAAAAGCAAACTGACTTACCAGAAAATTTTCAACATAAACCAATTCAACGGATTTATGTTAAATCCGTAGTGTATTGCATAAGCATTTTTGTTCAATATTCATACATATATATCACTCATAAACGGATTTATGTTCAAACGGATTTATCTAAAGTTGTAGTTAGAAAATGAACTACAGATGTATCTACTAAATAGATAAAACTGTAATGCATTTTTTAACTACAGATTTATCTATTAAATAGATAAATTCTTTATGTAAAAATACATTACAGATTTAATCCGAATTGGTGTAAATGAGAGGGGTAAAATGGAGAATTCACGTGCTGGGGTGTGGGGGTATGGAAACCAGTATGTAACTTGTCTGCATAAAAGGCAGATGCTGCCTCTCTTTTTTTGGTTATGTACTATTGGTATGTAATATTCATCGGTTTTGTTGATGACTAATTTACGCTGATGATTTTGTCGATCCGTGTGGTTCTCCCCTTCAAAGTTCGAATTCGAGACCTTAGAATGAGATTCAAGTCTAGTTACCACTCGGATCAGCCCTTATTGAAATACAAAAAGAAACTGTCTAAATACTATTGTACCTAGTTTTAACTAAGTATATTCTAGTAGTAGGTACTCAGTCAAAAGGATTATTTAGTGTAGTATGTGAATTCATGCATGCTTTAGGCCTCAAATGCCACTTTAGTATTCTACAAGCTGATGACATTTGGAAAGGTCTACGTTGTAGGTACTGCTTTTTGTTTAACTTCACCTTAAAGGGTTCATTCTGATGCAAGTTAGTAGTCATGATAACATAAAAGAGTTTCTATTAAGTATTAACATTGTTTTTTTTGTTTGTCAAAAATTAACACTATGTTTTTGCTACCCCTGCATCTCTTTGGAAGTTTGGATTTTTTACTTTTTAAATAGTACTTTTCTGAAAGTTTATTTTCAAACAATTTTATGGCGTTTGTAAATAAACTTCTAAGAATATGGATGGATTTTATCAAAAATGTAGTGTCTATAGTTATTTCCTAGCTTTTTAATGGAAGGAAAAAGTATATTGGCATATTATGAGTATTTAGGGTAGTCACAACTCTAGGCACTGTTTGGATGTTAGGAGGGGAGAGCAGAGCTTTGGGGGAGGAGAGGAGAGAGAGAATAAATTTCACTTTGAGAAAATATATTTGTAGAGAGGTTAAAAAAAATATTTATTACTAATATATTTTTAATTTTGAGAGTATTATAACAAGATAAAAGAGATTTGAGTTTCCCTATTTTGGAGGGTTTTAGTATTGTGTAGAAAAATTATTTTTTCATGCAAGATGAGAGACTATCCTTCCCACTTCTTCCCTTTCTTCCTTTCTTTTTTTCAAACCCTCCCCTGCAAAACTCCTAAAGATAGCCTTAGGGTCTGTTTGGGAGTTTGGAGAGGAGGGGAGAGGTTAAAAAAAGTAGGAAGATAGAAAGACATATAGAAGGAAGGATATATACGCCAACTTCAATAGGGAGTTTATTTTTCCTCATAAAACTAAATCCCACCAATTTGGAGGAACTCGTGATCAACAAATGTATTGGAAGAGGATTTGGGACGGCTTAGGCAATTTCTTCAAATTATTAACTTCCACTTTTAGCATTCTTAAAATTAAAAATATTTGAACCATAAGAGTTATTTTATATACAAAATTCATCTTTCAATTAAGGTGAAATATTTCTATGTCATTCACTCTACACCACTCCACCCTAAATCCTCCCCTTCCCTCCCATCCAAACTCCCAAACAGATATGTTTGAGAGGAGGGCATATTTTTCAATTTTTATTTAAGGAAGCTATAAAATGTTTCTAAACATAAATGAAGTGTGATTAAAAATGTTAAATTGTTATCTATCAGGTTATTCTTTTAACTATTTTAAAATCTCAAATATATATACATACATATATAGATAGACAATTTTTTCCTCTTCCCTCCTTTCTTTTTCCCTCCCCATCCAAAACCTCCTCCCAAACATATCTTTAAATATCAGTCATAGTACAAGAGAGTATATCGACTAAAAGACACCCCTCAAACCGAGTGGAAATAGTACCACTCCGAATCAAAATTATTAATGCCTTCAACCCTTAGCTCCTACACTCATGAGAGACACTCTAAAGAGTCCACACACCAATTATAGAGGAGACTCACCCGACTTAGCCATGACTAAAATCCACATCCATAAGTACACCTTAGTTATTACTTCCTAACTTAAAACGGTCCCAAACCTATGGTCCAAACAAGTCATTCTCATATGGAATCTTACTCAAAGTTGAGTTGGCCCAATGTTAGCCATTGAAGCTAAAAGCTAGAAGTTCACCACGTGCCAACGTGAGTGAGAAGGGGACAAAGATAAGATGTGCTAGGAGAAATGCCAATGTATCATGACTTCTTTTGCTACTTCTTTTTTGTCCTCCTCATTGGATTTTATGCTTTGAGGTGATATTTTGTACTTGTATCACATTGTTTTCCATTATTTTGACACCAGCTTAGGTTGTAGGGGACCATAAGCTTGCACAAGATGCTTGTTGAAATGATATTGATCATTCCACAATGGCTCTTTGCAAGATTACAGAAATCATAACGGCATCTTTCAAATCAACCTATAAAAGGATAGATTCTTGAATTAACTAAGGAAAGAAGTAACACCCACTACAACATTTTTTGACTTTGCGCCACGCCTAACGTTTTACATAGCAATTTAAAAAGCGTGGCAATGCGAGCGAGAATAAGCCGAGGTTACAAATGTTGTGATGAGATAGATATTAAGCCACGGTTTCATTAACTTACTAATTGGCTACGCTTAAAATCAGATATGCTTACGGTTAAACAAGTGTGGATAGCTAAGACCACATTTGTCTATCTCGTTGACTTAAAAATTTATTCTAAAACGCTTAAAACCGTGGACTGTACAATTTTTATTTAGAGACCACAGTTATAAAACTGTGGACTAAAACTAAATATGACTAAAACAACTATTTACTAAGAAAACCGTGGACTAAATGTGTCCAAAAATTGGGCCCAAAAGCTTTTACCCAGACAAAACTATGGACTATTTACCCAGCATAAACCAAAAAAAAAAATTAGGCGCTATAGCTTTTTGACTTAAAAAAAGCGCTAAATGAAAATGAAACAAAAACTGGGCGCTATAGCTTTTGACTAAAAAAAAGGCACTGCACAACCTCAACAAAAAGAAATTAAACGGCAACTCTCACTCTCAAGACTCTCATCGCAAAACGGCAACTCTCACTCTCATCTTGCAATCAGCTTCTTCATCTTGCAACTTGAAAAGCGAGAGCATCATCTCACTTCTTCACAGTCGGAAACCCTTCTTCCCTAATATCTTCATCACAGTCGGAAACCCTTCTTCCCTGCAAAATAGTGAACTCCGCGAAGAAGGACCACCACCACTTGCGAAACCTTCATCGTCGTAAATCTTTCTTCTTCGCTGTTGTGAGTGCGTTCACTTTTTTCTTTCTTGCTCCCTCGTTTTTCACTTCCCTCTCTGCAGTTTATCTTCTTCACCTCCTTCTAGAAGACCGATGCCCTAAATCTGATAGGATTCTGCAAACCCTAAGTGCAACTACGAGATCCTTAACAATCTGATTGTCGTTTTTATTTAACTTTTGTAATCATTTGGTTAAAGGCTTGTGTTGTGTTAGAATTTTAGGGTTTTGTTAATCTTTCGGTGATTGACATTCAAATGGCTAATGTCCATTAGCGTGTTCGCTTAACGCCGCCGTCGTAATTCATTGCAAGCTTCGATTCGCATTAGTAGTTATCGAGGTAAATTAAACTCTGCTGGTTCATGAGTTTCCTGCATGTTTATTTAGTTTTTTGACTTTAATTTTACTTTATCGTTTTTGGTTTGTTATCTCTGATTGTGTACCGTTGTTATCCTTATGTTATATATATAACACTTGTTTGAAAATTGAAACTCGCTAAAGTCTTGTGTTTTGTTCTTTGTTATGATTGTTATTTGTTTCGTTAGTGCATTTTTGCATTATGTTATAGCATCTATATCATAATTCCTATTGTGCAAGATTTGATGTATACCTTTGTATGTATTAGATTTAATATCATGGACAAAGAGTGGACTAAACTCCCAAGATACAATAGAGGGTATAAGCAGGGTGTTAAGTCGTTTTTAAATTTTTGCGTGATACTAAAGGAAAGCGTCAAGGACGCGAGATTTTATGTCCTTGTGCTAAGTGTAAAAATGATTCTTGGTTTAGAAGAAAAGTGGTATACAATCATTTAGTAGGCAATGGTTTTCTAAACGGCTACAACATTTGGGTAAACCATGGGGAGAATATATCGTCGCTCGTGAGAACAAGCAATGTGTGATGATCAAGAGAGGCTCACACGCAGCGACATTGGTGGCTTATTGTACGACACACATTCGTAAATGTGGCGTAAGCGAGAAAAGGGAAATGAGGTCCCAATGAGGATGCTAGAAAGTTCTACAACTTGATTAAGGAGGCTAAACAAGAGCTATACCGGGATGCAAAGACTTTCTACTCTATCATTCATTATTCGACTTTACTTGTTGAAGTGTCTACATGGGTGGAGCAATGCGTCGTTTCACCGCCCTTTTAGAATTATTAAAGGAAGCCATGCCAGATTTAAACATCCCTGGATCTTTTAACAAAACAAAAGCCATGATTAGTGATTTGGGCCTTGATTATAAAAAAATTCATGCATGTCCAAATGATTGCATGCTATATTGGAAAGAGCATGAGAATGACACTTCTTGTAGTGTTTGTAAGTTGTCACGATGGAAGGAGTTTTCTCAAGTAGAAGGTGAGTTTGAGGAAGCAAAAAATGAACATAAAGTGCCTGGAAAGGTTTTGAGACATTTTCCATTGATTCCTCGGCTTCAAAGGCTATTTATGTGCTCAAAGACAGTCGATTCAATGCAATGGCATGAAAAAGAACGCTCTAAGGATGGAAAATTGAGGCATCCTGCTGATGGCCAAGCATGGAAGGATTTTGATAGACTTCATCCAGAGTTTGCTTCAGATTCTCGTAATGTAAGACTTGGCTTAGCAAGTGATGGCTTCAATCCATTTCGGACCATGAGCATATCACATAGTACGTGGCCTGTCATGATGGTTGTATACAACTATCCACCTTGGTTGTCCATGAAGTCAGAAAGTACATTGTTGTCATTGTTGATTCCTGGACCAACATCACCGGGGAACAATATTGATGTGTACCTTCAACCGCTAATTGAGGAGTTAAAGGAGTTATGGGAATTAGGAGTAGAGACATATGATGCCTCAAGAGATCAAACCTTTAAACTTCGTGCAGCTCTCCTATGGACTATAAGTGACTACCCTGGGTATGCTATGTTGTCAGGTTGGAGCACCAAAGGAAAGTTGGCATGTGCATGCTGTAATCATAACACTAATTCATCCTACTTGAAACACAGTCACAAGATGTGTTACATGGACCACCGCGTCTTTTTACCAATGAGTCATGCTTGGAGAGCTAACAAAAGGTCCTTTAATGGAAAGAAAGAACTTAGGTCAGCACCACCTTTGTTAAAAGGGACAGAAATTCTAGAAACCCTAATATCTTTCAAGAATGAATTTGGAAAGATGAAAAAGCGAAAAGTTGATGGTCCATGGAAGAAGAGATCAATTTTTTTTTGAGCTTCCTTATTGGGCTGAAAATACATTGCGTCATAATCTTGATGTAATGCACATTGAGAAAAATATATTTGATAATATTATTGTGACTCTGTTGGATATGATTGGGAAGTCAAAAGATCATCTTAATGCTCGTTATGATTTGCAAGATATGGGAATTAGAAAGAAACTTCATCCAAAGGAGATTGGTGGTGGTCGTGCACAGTTTGCAAAAGCTTGTTTCTCGATGAACTCACATGAAAAGTCTATCTTCTGTAGTGTTTTTAAGGGTGCTAAATTACCAGATGGGACTGCATCAAATATTTCTAGGTGTGTGCAAATTGGTGATAAGAAAATATCGAACTACAAGAGCCACGACGCGCATTTCATGCTACATTACTTATTACAAGTAGATGCACCATGCCTAATGCGGTGGCTGAGCCTCTAATTCATCTTGGGTCCTTTTTTCACTCTCTGTGTATGAAAGTTATCCAAGTGCAAGATTTGGATTTCTTGGAAGCAGACATTGCAAAAATACTTTGTCAATTGGAGATGATTTTTCCTCCCAGTTTTTTTGACATCATGGTTCACTTGCCTATTCATTTGTCAAATGAAGTGAGATTAGGTGGTCCCGTTCAATTTCAGTGGATGTATCCCATTGAAAGATATTTGTGTAAACTTAAGAGTTATGTCCGTAACAAAGCACATCCAGAAGGTTCTATTGCTGAGGGGTATTTGGCTGAAGAGGCTTTGACTCTTTGCTCAAGATATTTGCATAAGATGTCGACACAAGGATGAATAGAAGGAGTCAGAATCATGACAACAATGATTTATGTGAAGTAGATCTAGCCGATTACTTTTCATACATTGGTCGTCCTTTAGGGGGGAAGAGAAACGGTGAACCATTTTCTCTATATTCAACAACAAAAGCCCTAGCTCATCGATACCTCTTATTCAACTGTGATGATGTTCAAATATACATCAGGTACCTTAATAGTTAATTGTTCTCATACTCATATAAAATCTATTTTAGATTTAATCTAAGAAATAACAATGTTGTCTTTGTAGAGAGCATGATGATATTGTTAATCGCCGCATTAAAAAAAGAAAGTGGATCAAGGCCAACACCCAAAGCCAAGATTTTAGTGAATGGTTTAGAACTCGAGCCCGGAAGATGATGTATCGATCGCTAAAGGAATTATCTAGAGGTCCAAGTAATGTTGCAAAAAGGTTTTCAAAGTTACCTTATCAATGGTTATAGATTCCATACTAAGAAACGAGATGCAAGAAGGAAAACCCAAAGTTCCGGTGTCACTTTGGTTTCATTGACTCCAAGTTTTGCAAGCTCTAAGGATGAGAATCCTACGACAGCAGCCATCACTTATTATGGAGCAATCAATGATATAATTGAGCTAGACTATTATGGTCACTTCAAATTTGTGTTGTTTAAGTGTGATTGGTTTGAGGTTGAAAAAGACAAATTTGGGCTTACTTGTGTAAAGTTCAATAAAAAGTGTTACCAAAATGATCCTTTCGTGCTGCCTTCTCAAGTCCATCAATGTTTCTATGTGCAAGATCCTCTAAATGCAAATAGGCATTATGCTATGAAAACTGTTCCCAGAGATTTATTTAGCTTGGGTGACCAATCAAATTTAACAGCTCAAGAAGCTCACCAAAATGATCCTTTTGGTGATAATGACATTGAACTCAGTTGGGCTAGGGAAGATATGCTTGCAACAATAATCGAGAATCCTTTAGATGTTATGCAAGAAGATGAAAATGAATATTATTCAGATGAGAACTAACATTTAGTAGACTTTTTTGGTTGTCTTTATTATTTGAGTTGAATTTGTAAGTTTGAATTTGTAAGCTTGTATCATGTTCAGTACTTAATTGGTCTCTCCAGTTTTTGTTGACTGAATTGATCTATTCAATGATTTGTTGCAGTAAAAGAGGTCATTCTAAATGTTGTATGATCATGTTTCGATGGCACATCATTTTTGCTCATGTATGTTGTGATTTTTTAGAATTAGCTAGTTATTAGTTTTATTAACAGAAAGTGTATATTATTGTGATTAACCTAAATTGTGTGCTTGGATTTTTCAGAACAAATGCAAAAGGAAGCAAACTTCAAGAGAAATATGAACTCTCAAGAGAGGGGTCAAAGTAGTACTTCCAATATTGATCTAGGTCAATATAGATCAAGCCATGAACTGGTCAAAGTATTCCAAATCAAGCGTGAAAAGGTATTAAAAATTATTGCACGAACCACCAAGCCACCAACCACTAAAGAAGTTAGTTCCCAAGCTAAAGAAGTAGGCAAGCAAAATAAAGGCTACATTGAAGGCAACATCAACCTACCAAACACTAAGCATGTCAATTCTCAAGCCAAAGAAGTTGCACAATTCAAGTTGTCTGACTTTGCAGGATCTGACCAAATAATTTTGGATTCAACTAGGGAGCTTGTACCTACAATTTTTTTTCTTCTGATAGTGCAAGTAACACTCTCCATAAGAATCCTACTCAAAGGAGAACAACAACTGAAGCATGGCTAGAGACAAAGGATCCAAACTAATCCAAGAACATATCTGAGTCTCATTTCAAAAAATTGGTGGCATATTGGTCAAATGAAACCATTCAAGTAAGATAATAGCATTGCTTATTAATTTAAATTTAGATTTAATTTTCAGAATTTAATTTCTTTCGTCATGCAGAAAATTAGCCAAAAAAGTGCGTAAAATAGGGCTAAGCAAAAGTACATGCATCGTGTTGGACAAAGTAAATTTTGCTAGAATTCGTGCAAAATTGGTATGGTGGTAATCATGTGCTTTTATGTATCATATTATTTATGTAAATAAAATAGTCTCTTAATTACTTTTCCTTTCAATGTATGCAGCAAGCAAAGAAGGAGGATGGAGAAGAAGTCACCCAAGCTGAAATGTTTATCCATACTCGCAAAGGCAATAAAGGAAAAAAGTGGATGATCAAACACAAGATGCAATTGTAAGTTTCGCTGGATTTTTAGGCTGTTGGAATGATTTAGTTTCGAATTAGTTGGTTATAAGGAACTGAGAAGTTATTTGCTGGAATGATTCAATTTTTTTATTAGTTGTGGTGCTAGGAATATGCATTTTGAGTTTGAATGTTAGTAGTATATGTTAAGTTTGATGCTAGGAATATGCATTTCAGTTTCTGTTCTTATTGATATTTCAATAAGCATCAAATGAAATAGTTTCAATATTGCTAGGAACCTTTGCCAAGAAGTGGTAAAGTTCAATAGATTATGGCATTGAACTAGAAATCGTTGATAAGAAACTGTTACAAATTTATGTAGTGTTCCAGATTCCAATAAAACTAGCTCAATCATCATAACTGCAGTTTTTTCCATTTCAGATTTCCTCTTTTGAACATTTTATTTGCTACAATTACAATATAAACATTTAGTGCTACCTGTACTATAATGTAAAAAGTTCCACTATCAATTAAACATTTAGTGCTACCTGTTCTAATGTATAAAATTTAAACTTAAATCGCCAGACATGCTTAGAATAGGTTCTGTTTGCTTGTTTTGTTCTGCTTCTGATTTTTTGCTTTTTGTAGGTGGCACTCCAAGTTTTCAGTTAGCACATGTTTTGGATTTTTAGGTATAATCGCGTGCTTGTTTATATATATAGGAATAAGAAAAAGAGGGTGTGTATGAAATGAGCATCAAATGATGCTAGGAATATGCATTTTGAGTTTGAATGTTAGTAGTATATGTTAAGTTTAAATGTCATGCATTTTGAGAATTTTTATGTATATAGTATTTATTCTATATTTTTCTTAAACCTTTTTAATTCTTTGGATTAAGGATACTCTTGAAGAATCAATTGGAATTTCAAGTGAACATGCAAAAAAAGCATTCAGATTATTGCTTGGCAAAGAAAAGCCCGATAGAATGTGTTGCCATGGAAGAACTATGACTCCATCAATAATGAAGAAAATGAAGAAATTGCTTCGGTAAAGAAGGAATATTCTAGTAAAATTACAGCCTTGTAAAGTAAGATGCAAGCATATAATTCTCTTTTAAAAACTATGTTGATGCAACAAAATCAAATTTAAGTGAAGAAGATGTCAACAACTTAATGCAAGCTGCTTTTGAAAATGACAATAGTGAGGCACCGCACAATATTGGTAACAATTTGGTACTACATTCTTCTACATCAACTAATGCTCCTCTTGAAAAGGTATATGATATTGTAGAAGGTGTTTAAAATGTTTGTAATGTTCTTGAATGTTATGTAACTTTTGTAATATTTTATGTTTATAGGTTGGAAATGATTTTGAAGATGATCTTGAAGGTGATCTTGGAGGTTTTGAAGAGTGATGTGATGTGATGCAAGTGGAAAAAATACTACTTTTTGTATTTTGAAGATCAATGTTGCTACTTTTAATATTTTTTGGATTTAGTTTATGTTTCTATATTTTGACTATTAATGACAATATTGACATGAATATTGCTTAATGCATATATGATATTAACTTTTAAAATTAGATTGATGTCTATTTTTGTGTGCTAAACAAATTAGATATGATTATTAAAACATTGTCTTCAATGATAACATTTAAATAAAAGTAGTAAAAAAATAATTAAATAAAAGCAACTTATAGGCCAACTTGAGAAAGTGTAGTTTTAAAGTGGTTCCTAACAGTTGGAAAACCGTAGCTTAAACGTATCGGATAAACGCTTTTTAAAGCGTGGTTTAAAATTATAAGCCACGATTATTTACGTGTGGCCAAATGAAAACCGTGGCCGGAAGGTAGACTACTAAACCGTGGTCTGTTTTAATAACTATGGCCACGGTTATAATTTTGTGTGGCCTAATGTTCCAAAACCGTGGCCTAAAGGAATAAGCAACGGCCACCTAGAGCAGCGCTTAAAAACCGTGGCCTAAACTTCAGGCCACGGTTTTTTAACTTCTAGCCACGGTTTTATGCTGTTGCCTAAAGCCAAAAATGTTGTAGTGACCATTTATAGACTATAGTTTGATAGTGTTGTCGATGTAAAAATATTATTGAAAAGCAATATATAAGCAAACATATCGTTTTATAAGAAAAAGATTTTATTGAAGAGAGTACAAGAGGTGCCTCAACCTAAACACGCACTCGTTAAAACATCCGGGGCTAAAACCCGGTGAGAAAAAAAGACCCAAAGAGATTTCTTGTTTAACCCATCTAATTACTCTTTGAACATTGAGCTTTTTCCATATTCTGAAAGCCCTTAAACCTAATACACATAAACTTTTCACTATGAAAAATAAAGCAGAGTCGAATGTGCTTTTCCTTTTGTTCTATACTTACTATTGTCACCATTACCAACATGGGGTTTGATCGTAGGATCATGTTCATATTTCTCGAAGTACATGAAATTTGTCTCTAATTTCATTACTAAATTTTCTGATGCGAAAAATAGTGAAATATAGAACAAAGATCAACCACTCAAATAGATATATCGAGTAGGTAGCTTAGTTGGTGAGCTAAGAGATACTGAAGGAGGGCATGCAGGACGTCCCAAATAAGTAGCTCAGATGATTTAAAAATATGAGCATTTACGTTTTACTATTGTATCCCTTGTACCTTTTTACATTCCATGAATATACTTTTGTCATTCATTAAATTTTCTAAGTAATGTGAGATTTGTAGTCTAGCAAAACAATAGTAGTTTACTAGTCAATGGCCAAAGGGTTAAATGGCCTATGGTTACTCATGTGTGACCATGACCCACCTTCTAGTTTCAATATCTCAACCTCAAGTTTGAGACAGTGGTTCTTTGAGATATTTTCACTTTGGCGAACATGTGGGTCATCATAATTTTATCCTTAAAAGCGTTTTAATAGAGGTGAGTGACAATATTTGAAGGACGAAAAAACGATGCTCGCTAGGTTAGCCGTCGCTTTCCCATGGCGGGGATGGAGACATGAGACTCGCGAAGCGTCCTTGTGATAGGTCGTTGTTCCCCGAATTGTTGACCGTCCAATTGCCTTCGTCTGCACCTGTCAAATCGGATGTCAAAAACGTCAGATCTCCTCTGCTCCGCGAGCCTTTGTCACGTCAGTCCAAGGGTCCTGCTGCAGCGCCAGTTGTCACGTCAGCACCAGTCTGTCACGTCGCGGTCTCTGGCCTCGCTGACACGCCTGTCGTGGTCCCTATCACGGTCCAATCTTCAAGAGCTGGCGTGGCGCAATTTGCAGCGACATCTAGCTCTGCTGCAGCGCATGTTCCCTCTGAGTGTGACAGAACAACACCGACAGGACCTGTCCTTACTCCCACAGTGCGCGTTAGTGATGTAGCGAACCCAGTGCTTCCTGCGACTCTACTGATAGAACTGCATGAATTGTTCCCCGAATTGATGCCTGTCTCTGCAAAGACTGCCAGTCACTTTTTGGCTGCTACCAACCAGAATGTCTCACAAAAATGCAACAAATGCCAAATCTTTTGCACAAGTTTTGATGGGGTCCGTAAATAAGACCTGTGATATTCGTATCAGTCAACTTCCTCGCCCGTGTTTCAAAGTAGATGATATATCAATCTCAATTCTTGAGGAGGAGTATATTTCTGGTTTGAAAGAATGTAAGAATAACCTTCATGGAAGAATCTTAATCCAAACTTCAAACTCTCTGGAAACCAATAGGTAAGTGGGGACTGATTTCTTTAGGAAAATGATACTATGAATTTTCATTTTCTTGTGTTGATGATTTACGGAGAATTCGGATGCAACCCTCTTGGCAATGCCATCAAAGGTTGCTTCGATTGTTTGCCGGGCAGCCTGATATTAACCCTTCCAATATCAAACACACAAATGTTCAATGTTGGATTGGGCTTAGGACTGGCTCAAGAATATTGGAGACCCAAAATTCTTTTTGCAATTGCTAGTTGTGTTGGAACTCCGCTTAGGCTAGATGATACAACAAGTAAAAGTCCATTTGATAGATCATTTGGTCACTTTGCTCATGTCTTGGTTGATATAGACCTGAAATCAAAACTTAGGGATCACATCCTAGTTGAGAGGTCGAGCTATGCTTTCTTAGTTGGCATTGATTATGAAAACTTTCCTTCCTTTTGTTCGAATTGCAATACCGTTGGTCATACCAATAATGCTTGTAAAGGAAAGACTCGGCAGGTAAAACAGGTGTATGTGCCTAAGCATAAAGCTCTTAATAATGAGCAGTCTCAACAGCAAGGGGATTCTTCTACTCAGAGAAACCAGGTATATGTCCCTAAGCGTACGACTCTGAATAATGAACAACCTCACCAGCAAGGGGATTCTTTTAATAATGAGCAACCCTACCAGACTCATCAGCAGCAAGGGAACTCTTCTAACAATGAGCAACCTCCTCAAATACATAAACAGCAAGGGGATCCCTCTCAGATTGGAACTAGCAGAAATTCTACCGATGATCCTGCTTCGGTTACTACGGATGTTGGTACGCCTTTGACCCAGCTGTTGGATTTTGTTCATAGTTCTCCTGTGCTTACCCCCCGCTTTAGGGGTGTTCCCCTATTCATCACATAACTCTTTGGAGGAGGTTCATTCTTCTTCAACCCAATCTCCCACGACTCGGCTAGATGCCTCCTCCTCTAATGTAGTGGATGTACCTGACATGAGAATTTTAGGGAAGAAGTGGGGGGATGTCTCAGGTGAAAAGGAGGTTCCTACTGTCTCAAAACACGTTGCTCCTTCGAATCCGGTAGTTGAATCTACATGAATATTTTAAGAAAGCTCTGGGGTGGGTCTTCAGATGATGTTGGTGATCATGTGACTTCTGATTCGCATGGAACAACTGGGTTTGAACCAGTTGTGTCCAAGTCTCAAAAGAATAAATTCAGATAGAAAAAGCAGTCGGTCGTTGATTACAATACTCTCTCAAAAGCTAATTCTATCTCTGAATCATTTTAATCTGGTTTTGTTTAAAACTTGTATATCTAGCTTGAGTATCTTCTATCTTTTGTAGTTAGGTCAGTTATTTAGGTTTTTGGTCTAGCTTTGTAGGTTGCGAGTGTTTTAGGGGCTCTCTATTATTGTTTATTTTTCTTTGATGAAAGGGGTTTTGCCTAGTCCTCTCTTCACTTTTCTCTCTGTCTTTTTCCTTTTCCTTTTTTTAATAAATTCAGGCCATCTGCCTGTTTGTTTAAAAACAAAAAGAGGTGAGTGACATAGAGCTTGTTTGTTACAGATTTTTTTTAAGTAATCAATTTTTTTAATAAAATGATTTTAGAGGTTTATTCGTTGTTTGTTTAAATTTGCCACATGTTTTTATAAAAATGATAATCTAAAAATAATTTAAAATCTGCTTCAAATGAGAATCTGCAGTAGCTTATCATAAAAATCATTTTCTAAAGAATGTTTTTTTATTTATAAATAAGTGATTTTCAGAATCTTACACAAACACAGAATAACTTCTCATTTTCTTAAAAGTGTCTAGCAACTAATCTTGATATTATTTAACAACAAAATTACTTATTTTTTACTCCGTAACAAATAGGCCCATAAACTATGTTTGCACTTAAATTCATATGAGAATTTTAGTCTACTAAATAACATATACAAGTAAGGAAGTTTCCATTGTGTGGAGATAATGACATATTATTTCTAATAACTAGTTACTAGTTACTAGATAAAAATGAAGTCATAATTATCTCAACTTAGACTTTGAGAGACATCTAGCCGACAAAATTTTAGATAGATGTTGACAAACTACACTTTTGTGGCATAAAGATGAGGCTATATAAATCTTAAAAAAAAAAAAAGATAAGGCTATATAACGAAAATATTAGGAATATAAATCTTACATAGATTAATTGCCCTTTCCCCTAATCTATCATTATGTTTTATCCGGCCGGTCTTCTCTAAAAGTAGCTAAACAACTTATTAATTAATTAATTTGGTTAATAAGAACGTACTAATTTAAGTTAGTTGTTTGTCGGAAAAAAATAAATTAGATAAATCGGATGTATAGGAACATAAAAAGGAAGGAATTAATCATGTTCATGCATTCCCATTTCCCATGCATAGATGGCAAAACTTATTGAAAAAAAAGGGGAGGTAGGGGCGCGCAACCCACTCCCATACCATCTAAATATCAACCCTACCGAGTATAAGAAAATTAATAAATGGCTCATGCTTCGTACAACTCCTCCTCTATTCACTAGACACTCTCAAATTAGGTTTAATTCCAAATTGCCCTCACGTGAAAAGTATGTGACTGACAAAAATGGACTGTTCGGCGCACGGTTAAACGAACGATTCGACTGGACCTCCATCGAACAATGAAAAATAGACGGTTCGATTGGAGCTCCATCGAATCCTACCTTTTGTACTGCTCGATTGTATGAAATGCGAATCTGTTCGACTCTGTGAGAGCCGAACCATCCTGATACTTGACAGAAACAGTCGATTGCAGCAGTTTTTTTTTCCAAAAAACGTGTAATTTGATGTCTAAAATAACTACTGAATCAAACTAAATCCTTCAATTAGATAAACAAAACATGATATTGTCTTAATACAATTGTCTTATGCATAATGAAATCATGAAATTGATAAAGAAATACAAAAAATACATCAAAATCAATCTTTGCTCAAATCAACAGTTTGAGGAGCATGTGAATAGGGGTTTAAAGCTTTATATTGTTTCAAAGGTCATGTATATTACCTGGGCCAGTCCTTTGCTATCTCTTTCCGACAATTTGTCCATGGCGTAATTGTTCTTGGCATTGGGGAGCCTCTCTTCATAACCGGCGTAACAAAGTGGTTACCCGTGAACATATGTGGAAGACAGGTGTAGGGGCCCGTTTCATCCATCTTCAAACCTACAAAGTTTGGAAAAAATCACACAAACTAGTTAAAAACCAGAGTTTCTACATATTCTGTGTATTAGGTAGGTTCGGATAACGTAAATCGAACTGTTTCACAAGACGCTTGGTCGAACCAACTCAATCTGAGAGACCCCTTATTTTAGTCGGTTGGCCAAGATTTACCGATCGAACCATATGGTTCGGTGCACGCTTGAACGCGCGTGTTCGACCTCTGCAAGTCCGAACCGTGCGCGATTTCAAAAAAAACGTAATTGAACAAGAATGCGCAAAATAAAGCTACAAATAGATAGATTGAGCTACATACCTTAATGTTGATACTAAATGGAGGTAGATTTCAGCTTAAGATGTTAGATTAGATTGAGGTAAGGGTATGGAGTGTGAGTGAGTGATGAGAGTGAGAGTAGTGAGTGTTTAGAGGTTTAGGGGGGTGTTTGGGATGAGAGTGAGAGTTGAGTTTGGAATTTTCTTTTTTTATTGAGGGTATTTTAGTCTTTTCATAGGGCTAAGGGGGTGTCTAGTGAGTAGCTAGGGGGTTCTAAGAAGCATGGGCCTTAATAAATATTGTTTAGGGTACTTCAACTAACGGATCTTGTCTAGGGCCGAAGTGGGTTATGATCCATCCCAAAAAAATCATAGTAAAATTACTAATATACTCATTTTTTAATAACAACTAAATATATATAGTTGTTTCACGTATGTTACTTATCCAAGAGCCTGGCGAGGCCACCTCTTTGGCATTAGAGGGCTCTTGACCTTCGAGAATATATCTGAGTATTGGTTCTAACCAGCTCTTGCTGGCTTCAACTGTGAAGCCGGTGGCAGCCGACCGAGCATCCAGGGACATGCTGGGTTGGGAAAGAGTTTCTTGAATAATGCTTTGATGGTTCCCGAGTACCTTCATACTAGCGAGCTTGGAAAGTATGTCGGCCCCAGTGTTATCACCTCGGGGCACATGTTTCACTTCTGCGGCATTGAAAAGTTTCAACAGTTCTCTCACCCGTGTTAGGTACCTTTGTAGCACGGCGTCGTTGGTGTTGAACTCTTTCTTAATCTGTGACACCACCAGCAGTGAATTTGTGTGTAGCTCTACTCGTGTCGCACCAAAGTCTCGAGCAAGCTGCAAACCGACTATACATGCTTTGTATTCTGCCTGGTTGCTGGAGGTGGTAAACAAAATGGTCAAAGACACCTCGATCATCAGTCCCTCTGAATTTTCTAATATCAAGACAGCACCGTTTCCTTTGATGATTGAGGATTCATCTACATGCAGGGTCCATGTTGTCCTTGTGTTATACTCTCGTGAGGGGTAAGTCATTTCAGCAACAAAGTCAGCCAAGATCTGGGCTTTAATGGCTGTTCTTGACTCATACTTGATTCTGAATTCAGAGAGATCAACCCCCACCTGATCATTCTCCCGGCTAAGTCTGGACGATGAAGGATTTGTCGGAGTGGTTGATTAGTACGGACAACTACGTAGTGTGCTACGAAGTAAGGCCTTAATCCCCTGGCTGCAAAGACTAGCGCCATGGCGACCTTCTCGGCTTTCTGGTACCTCAATTCTGGCCCTGGCAATGGCTTGCTTACAAAGTAGATTGGTTTCTGGCCGGAGCTAGTTTCCAGGACCAGCACCGCTCTTAGTGCCTTGTCGGCAACAGCCAAATGTAAGTATAGGGTCTCCCCTTCTTCTGGATGAGTAAGTATGGGCAGTTCAGAAATAGTTACTTTAAGCTGAGTAAGTGCTTGTTCGTACTCCTCTGTCCAATTGAATTCTGCCTCCTTTTCTGAGTAATTCGAAAAGTGGTAGGGACTTCTCTGCTCCCATGGAGATGAAGCGAGACAGGGCTTTAATCATGCCAGTAAGCTTTCGAATTTCCTTCTCCGTAGAAGGTGATTGCATCTCGGCCACTACTCGCACTTGTCGATTGGCCTCTATGCCACGTTCTGTGGGGGAGAACCCAAGTAATTTGCCAGCTAGGACGCCGAAGGTACACTTCTTTAGATTGAGCCTCATATTGTTCTTACGTACTTCCGGAAAAACCTCTTCCAGGTCTGCGATGTGACCAGGATTGGATCTGCTTTTGACAATCATGTCATCTAAGTAGACCTCAATTACCAGTCCCATCTGATTTTTGAACACTTTGTTCATCATTCTTTGGTAAGTGGCTCTGACATTTTTGAGTCCAAAAGGCATTACACGATAGCAAAAAATTCCTTTATCCGTCATGAACGCAGTATTTTCCTGATCAGGAGGGTACACCGGGATTTAATTGTACCTCGAGTAAGCGTCCATAAAAGATAGTAAGCAAAACCCAAAAGCGCTATCAAATAATTTATCAATAATGGGGACGGGGGAAGACATCCTTCGGGCATGCCTTATTAAGATCAGTATAGTCAACACACATTCACCTTTTGTTTCACCCTGAAAAATCCGGTTTGGACTTCTCGTTATGCAACTTGGAAAAAGTTTGGAACCGCCACCAATATTTTAATTTTAAGACCAAAACATTGAAAAAAGGTCTTTTAGTAAGGCGGATGGTCTTTCGAAAACGCAGAGATGTAGGTTCGGGTGTCGGTTATTTGTAGGGAAGGTATTAGCACCCCACACATCCTTTCTACCGAAAGGGAACCTTAAACTTGATGTGTGGTTTAGACAAAGGTTTGGTTTGAAAACGACTTGTTCTACTTCTTTTCTTTTCTTTTTTTTGAAAGGATTTTTGGAAAATGGAGGAGAAAGGAAATCTTTTGTTATCTTTGAAAGGCGGAATAAAACAAAGATTTTTTAAAAAAAGGGGGTGGGAAAAAGAATTCTTTTTATGATTTTTTGAAAGTGTGCTTGACGAGACATGAACCCGCTCCTACGTATCTCCACTGTGATGAGGAATCAAAGCTACGTAGTTCTCGTCTTTTGCTTTTGAGAATGGTTTGAGAGTTTTTCGCAATTGGGCGAGCGTTTGTGACGACCAAACAACAACGGTTTAGAGTGGTCGTACTACTAACTCTTTGGAAAATGAAATCGTCATTAACGATCAAACGGCAACGGCGCGAGTGATCATCAATGACAATTGGTTTTTGTTTAATGAAGAAAATGTTTTCGCAGAGAGGTCGAGCGTTCATGGCGACCAAACAACAACGGTTTAGAGTGACCACACTACTAACTCTCAGGAAAAATCATCATTAACAATGAAACGGCAACGACGCGAGTGATCATCAATGACAATTGGTTTATTTGAGTTTTGAAGAAGGGTTTTGGGAATGAGTTTTGGAAAAACAAAATAGAACAATTTCAACCAAATTCCAAGTCCATAACCAAATGCAAAATGAATGAATGAAGTTCAAACATATTCAACTAATCAAGCAATCATGAACATGTTGATCATCAACTAAGATTAAGCATGCCAATACAATCAAGAGATTTAATTGTCAAGATGCAAGATAAAGTTATCAAAACAATTGTGCGTGTGTGTGAGAATTGCTACGGGACAGGCAACAATCTCAAAGGGTATGCATTTATCTTAATGACTCTATGCTACAACAAGTAAGTAGGCTTATGTCTTCATATAAGAGTATATGCATGGGGGAGGAATTGCACACAATTAAATCAAGATATTTAAATGGCATCATGAACGAGAGAATACAATTGATTATAGGCATAGAATGATCTAGGTTAGATGAATGAACATGCAAGTAATGATGTGCGTGATTAGGCAAATATGCAAATGCATGAGCATACAAGACTATGCATGAATGAATAAGCATACAAGACTATGCATGAATGAATGATTGAGCATACAAGACTATGAATGCATGAGCATAGTTATTGTGCAAGGTATGAACATTTGAGTATGCATGAACATGTGAATATGTAAGTTAAAAATGAATGTAAAAGAATAAGTAAGAGGATGCATGAAGTATGCGAAATGTCTTTGGGTTTTTAGGTAAATGATTCATGATTCAAAGTGATAAAAAGCTAGATGAGTTATGGTAAGAAGCTTTGATGCAATGTAGTAAAAGAAAAGAATGCAAAGTGATAAAAAGCTTCATGAAATAAGTGATAAAAAGTGACTGAAATAAGTGGTAGAAAGTGAATGAGATGGTAAAAGTAAAAAGTTAATGAAATGGTAAAATGTTAAAAACACAATGACCCAACTTGCATTTACTCAACCACAATCAAAATGACAATCTTCAAGCAATCAAAGGGGTAGAAACCCTAGTCATGACCAAATGCAAGCAAGCATGGAATCATCAACTTATTTCATGCAAAATTGACAACTTAACACATAAAATGACACAAGAGAAAAGGACCTAATCTATCATGCAAGTTCCTAAGACAAACATCAACCAAATCATGCATTTATTCACACAAAATCAAAGAAAACAAAAAAAGCAACATGAACCCTATTTTTCTTGCCCAAACCTGAGGCTATGTATGGCCCAAGATCAACAATTATTCAACCCCAAATCATAAAATGAACAAGAACACACAAGAACCCTAAAATAGAGTTCATGGCTGAAGCAAATGTGGTATGAGAATGGGTTTTCATTTGATGAAAATTATGCAAACAAGATTTAAAATACAAGAAAATGCAAGAAAACACAAGAACAACTCCTTCAAAGTTAAGGAGCCACCTCAAACACCCAAGCCTCTCTAAGTGCTTGTCAATAGTGTTTGAGATGGCTCTCAAAGAAACAACAACAATATATGTAGGAGTTGAGATGAGGAGAAGAGAGATTACATAAAAAATGAAGAAGATGCAAGGGTTTTGAAGTATTACCTTGAATCCAAGCTAGGAAATGAGTAATATGAAAAACAAGACCACAAATCAACTAACCTCAACAAACTACAATGAAACTTGCACCTTGCCTTGATTCTTGAGATTAGATGATGATCAATTAGATTTTAGTAGAAGAGGAGGATGATATGTGAAGTAGGAGTGGGTTTGAGATAGAAAATGGGAGTGAATTGAAGAAGAATGGAGGAGGAATTGGGGGTTGTGTGAGTGAGAAAATGAGAGGCCAAATATTATGAGAGATGGGCTTAACAAGGTATTTATAGAATGCAATTAGGGTTGAGGGTGTTTTGGTCCTTGCATTCTAGTTGTGCTCTAGGATTGGACCTTAATTTTGAATCAAAGGCTAGGATTGATGATCACATGGATTGAGGACATTGAGAAAGCACAAATGAGGGAGTGAATGGGTGTGATATGCGAATCTCATGAGGGGAGTGGAGAGGGTGTGAATTTCCAAAAATGTTTCTCCACAATTTCATATCACAAGATTGCCATTAACTATGAATGAATGGTGGAGATTTGCATCTTAATTTGAATGGAGGGTCATGATTGAGATACACTTTGCAAGTAATGAAAATAAATCAAAAATGGAGGGATAATGGGCTGGTTATGCGCCTCATGAGGAGTGGAAAGGGTACAAATTTCCATTATCTCTCTTTTTTTGACTATTCCTTTTAGGATAATTGCACAAAAATACACCCCATTAAGGCCACATACTAGGAATCTTATGAATATGTCATTTTATGAGATCACCATGACCAAAAATATCATAAAAATCTCACCTTGCAATTTTGTAGAATATTCTTTTTTGATGCCTTTTTGAATTTGAAAAACTTTTTTACCATGCATGCATGCGCCACATATATGCATGA
Organism: Oxytropis ochrocephala; assembly: GCA_020916435.1. Classification (NCBI taxonomy): domain Eukaryota; kingdom Viridiplantae; phylum Streptophyta; class Magnoliopsida; order Fabales; family Fabaceae; genus Oxytropis; species Oxytropis ochrocephala. The sequence continues at coordinate 55,028,054 of CM037095.1, forward strand.
CCGAAAATATTTTTCCTCAAATAAACTTCTATAAAATTTCACAATGATTTTTGACGAGAAATTATCCTTTTGTGAAAAATGACCAAAATACCCTTTTGCCCTAAAAACCTTGTTTTTTGCTCAAAAATGCATTTTCACTCTAAAAATGACCCTAAAAACCCTAGAATGACTTTTGAAACCCAAGAATGCATGCAAAATGCTCCTCACACTCTTCAAAAGGATGCCACACTTCACAACTTATTATTATTTTGTGAAAAATTAGGGTTTTGACCCAAGCTGGACAAAATTAGCGTATGACACCTTTTCCATTAGATTTTTTTATTAAGACTACATTTGACAACCATGTGGTATATTTGATTTCTTTTCAAAGTTTGCCTCTTTGAGGTCATCTACAGCCTTAGTCGTCGTTTCTGCCTTGTCTCATTTCAGGATTCTTCTCTTTTTTCCACCCATTTTGCCTTCGGGTCTACAACCAGGTGATGGCATACTACCTCGGGTGGTATTCCAGGCATGTCTACCGCAGATCAGGCAAAGAGATCAGCATGCTGCTTTAGCCATATGGTAAGCTTTTCCTTTATTTGCTCAGGGAGGTTGGAGCCAATTCTGATAGTCTTGGCGGGATCACTGCCCAATCGGATGGCAATGAACTCGCGATTGGGTTCGGGCCTCTTGACACATTTCTTGAACTCCTTGGCCAGTGTGTCATCACCTTACTCCTCCTCGATGTCAGGGTCATATCGGACATCTAAGTAAGCTAGATTCAATTCATCTTTGATCTCTGTCTTCTGGCTCGATATTCCTGCCACCTCGGGCTCATTTTGTGATTTTAGACTCATGAAATGGCATTTGCGGGCCAACTCTAAGTCCGGCTGGAGGGTTACAACCTGGTCGTCCAAGGTGTAGAACTTCATTTTCAAATGAGACGCTACTGCTCTGAACCTACGTAATTTCGTCCTCTCAATGATGCATTGGTAGACAGACTTACATGGGAGGACTAGGAAGGGCGTCTTCACTGTTCGGCATAATGGCTTCTCTATTTCGAATTTCTCTCTTCTTAAACCCTAATTTAACCCCATCCACTTATAACAAGAGAGAAACATAATGGGCTAAAATATCCGGGTCTTTCTCCACAGAGGAAGGGAGCCCAAAACCCAACATCGGCCACATTCTTTTCTACATTGTTCTCAAACTACACTTCGATTCATTTAGTTTCACATGGAAAAAACATGCTAAATGTTTTAGTTTGTTAAATGCATGAGGACAAGGTTCTTTTCCTTTGAATTGTTAAATACAATGGACAAAAAGTTCATAGCTAAGGTTTAGTTTGCCGTGCTTTAAGGGTTTTCATCATACACTATGGTATGTTTTTCTAATGTGCATGAATTATATATAATCATTTTAGAATTGCCACCCTTTTGTAAACACAACGCGACTTTTAATCTCAAACGATTGATTTCTTGCGTCTATTGAATGATAAGCTGATGACAAGTCACTTACAATGTGTTGAAGTTCAATATGATCAAGAAGAAAAGTTTAAAACCAACATGAGATGAAGGTCATGGTTTTATAAAACATTTAGACACGTGATCATTGATTTCCAACCTTGAGTTTCATTTTTTATATTGATTTGGCCAAACAAGAAAACCATTCTTCTTTGTGAAGCCAGGGAGGGGACCTCTAGTCTAGTTTCATAGAGATTGACATTTCTTCCATATGCTGATGTCTCTATATTTTTTAAAAAAAAAAAGCCTCAGAAACCTTCTGATATAAACCCTCCTTAATAATAAATCATCATAAAGGTAAAAGAACACTCTACCTTATTTTATTAAAAATAAATAAAAAGGTGAAATACATGAAAAACCAATAGGAGTCTTTTATGTTATCTTCTTTTAAAACCCTTGCTCAATTTATTTTAAAATGTATTTCAATGTTTATGTTCAATTAAGTGGCCCAGGCCCATTGTGTGTTGATCCCTGGTAGTAAACCCTACCTAGACCTTAGATCCTCTCATTCCCTTTCTCCATCCTCTCTATCTCTATCTTAATTCACTCTCTCATGATTAAAATAATTGAAAAATAATGATGAGAGAGAGAGTGAATAAAGAGATACCTTTTTTTTGAAAGGCAAACATATTCTATATATAACATAACAATGACTGAGCACTAGGGGTACTCAACCGAATACATCCAAAGAAAAGTTGTCCCCACTCAAACAAGAACCACAAGGAAAAACTACATCCTAGATATACAATCCATAGGGTTAACGTATCACTCATAAAAAAGACAGGAGGAAGCCTTACCCCTATCCAAGAACCATCACCAATATAGGGATAAGATCCGGTCAAAAGAGCTCCTAAAATCAAGAGTGCCTCCAGAGAAAATAAAAGACAGCAGGAAGCCTTACCCCTATCCAAGAACCATCACCAAGATAGGGATAAGATCCGGTCAAAAGATCTCCTAAAATCAAGAGTGCCTCCAGAGAAAATGCATCTGTTTCTCAAGTCCCAAATGACGTAGAGAACAATATGCCAAATAAGCATCAGACCACGCCTGCATCTAGCTGGACCTCCAATATGAGTAAACTGAACGAACAACGATGGAATGCCCTGCTGCATCACAAAATCAAAACTCAACCAACTGACGATGACATACCACAATGCAGAAGCAAATCCGCAATGACAAAACAAATGAAGAGATGTCTCCTTAAAGTCCCCACACAGAATGCAGAAGGCTTTCTCTATATTCGGGATCACCCCTCTTCTCAACAAGTTAAATCGAGTAGGCACACTATCCAATAGGAGTTGCCAAGAGAAGACAACAACTTTGGGAGGTGCATAACTCTTCCAAACCATGTTAAGAATCTCAAGCACCTGATTAGAGAGCCTCAAAACAGTAGAAGACGGCTCAAAGAGGAGATGGTAAGCAGATGACACCGAGAACACGCTGAAACCATGACTTGACCAAATCCAGAAATCTGGCACCGCTGAAAAAGTAATAAATCCTAGACATAAATGGTGCGCTCCTACAAGATCCTTCTCCCAAGCAAACAACTGGCGTCTCCAAGGGATCGCCCAACCCCAAACCCCTCTGGTGGCCCTAGAGCCACATGAACTAACTACGACCTTTGGATCTGCGACCACAGAGAAGAGCCTAGGGAATCTAGCCCTAAGAGATTAATCCCCCACCCTGACATCCTCCCAAAAAAGAGCTAAATTACCATCACCCACTCTCATCCTAATATTATCCGAGAACCAGACTCGCCCCTCAGCCCCCCAACTACCTATACAACACATATCCTTCCACCAAATAGAAGCTAACAGAGTAGAGGGAGAGAGATCAAAATAGGTCGAAGATCCAATCTGATGACCATACTTCGCCACCAAGACTTGCCTCCACAAGGCGTCCCCACCCATGAGAAGCCTCCACCACCACTTGCCTAGCAAGCTAACGTTAACCACCCGAAGATCCTTCACACCAAGGCCTCCACCAATTTTTGGTTTACAAATATCTGTCCACCTAACCCAAGAGATTTTCTTGAGGGTAGCATAAAGAGAGACATAGGGAGGATGGAAGGAAACGTAGGAAGAAAGGGAAGGAGAGGATCCAATTCCGAAACCCTAGAGATTTCTGATTTGCTTAGTGTAGTCTATTGGTGCTTTCATCTTGTTGCTCAATGTCTCCTAAAGCCAAAAATCCCTCCCCTAAGGATCTTGAAGAAGCAATTCATGCCACCTAACAGTGTTTGGATGAGCTCATTCATTCATCCAACCAGACCCTTGAAGATGCCATTGGTGAATCCAATCAACATATGATAGAACAATTGGGTCAAATGAATACCAAGCTGGGTTTTCTGAAATTTTGAATTGGCATTTTAGGATTTTTGGGTTTTTTGAAATTATGATCTGTCTTCAATTCCAGAATATGCGATGGACAACACTTGAATTTTATTCTTATCTTTAATTCTCATTGTGATTGGAACTTGGTCAATTTTGAATTTGCATCATTTTTTTCATTGTACTAAAGTTTAGAACTTTATATAAAGTAACATGCTAGATTGAAGAGTAACATGTTGATTTTGGAATTGTTTATTGTATGGTTAAAGAATGTAAAGTAACAAAATGAGTATTTGATTTAAGATACAATTGCAGACACGAGCAAAGTGTGCCTTCAAAGAAATGTATTCTTTCTTTCTCTCACAGCCTCACGCACTCTCACCCTTCAAGCTCTCTTACTGTCGCACACTCCCCTTGAATCTCTCCCTTCAATCTTGCCCCCACTCCCTCCCAGCTCACGCACTATTGTGAATCATGGGTCATCACTCTCAGGTCATCTGTCCCTCATATTCTCCAATTTTCTAGGGTTTACAATTAATCTTGTTTTGATTCATCGGTCATCACTGTCGTTAACCATTCATCTCTCTTTTCGTCTTCGTCAAAAACATTACTCTCTCAGCTCACATCAATTTGATTTGATGGAAAAAGTCGATGATTGTCGAAGTCGGAGCTGAAGAGGTGAGAATCGGAAGGATGACGTGAAGAAGAACTGTGAAGGTATGATTAAAGTTGAATCAGTTTTGATGATGTTAGTAAAATGGGTTGACATTAAAATGGGAGTATGGAATGCCTGGGTTATCTGTGTTTAAATAGTAAAATTTAAAAGCTAATTTCATTAAAATTTGGGTTATCTGTATGTAAAGCAAAATATTAGAATAACAGGTTGGTAAAATGGATACAAAATTTGGTTAATTTGTGTTGTGATGTGAGTATTTGATTAAAAGAGGCCAAGTAGATGTTGCAGTAGAAAAATATTGAGTTGTTTATACTTCAAATGTTATTTTAGCAGTCAATAATTGATGTATTGTGTTTTTACACTAAGTGACAAAGGAAAGTTTGTGAAAAACGAAATTGGTTTTTGGCATTAAAAAGTTGGTTAAATGGTGTGTTAAGTTGGCTATGTAGTTGAAAAGGAGAATGTAGATGAAACACCAAAAACCTTTGAGTTATAATTACCAAATTTGGTTAATTTGTTTTGCAATGTGGCTATTTGATTAAAAGAGACCAAGTAGATGTTACACTACTAAAAAAAAATTGATTTGTCTTTACTTCAAATGTTATTTTTAGTAGTCAAATATTGTTGTATTGTATTTTTACCATAAGTTACAAAGGAAAGTTTGTGAAAAACAAAAGTGGTTATTGGCATTAAGAAGTTGGTTAAATGGTGTGTTAACTTGGCTATGTAGTTGAAAATGTGAATGTAGATGAAGCACCACAAACCTTTGACTTATAATTAAAATAGTGTCCTATTTAGCTATTAAATAGACCCCTGATAGGTGTATCACAGTGAGTAGGAAAGAATAGGATATTCAGGCAAAGACATTTAGATTTTCATCTATATTACAATCAATATTCATTGTAATAGAAGATATACGTAATTGTTTTTTATTGTGTATAGAAGTTTTGGTGTGACACAGAAATCAGAAAGTTGATGGAGAGTTGAGGGTGATACAGTTGACAACTCCAAAGATGAGGATGGACATTGGGAGCCTGAAGTTGGAATGTGTTTTGCTTCGTTAGATGATGGGAGTTCTTATTATGGTGAGTATGCTTTAAGGAAAGGTTTTGGTTGGAAAATTAGATCATCGGTAAAGAAGGATGGGGAAATCAACTATAGAATTCTTTCATGCTGTAGAGAGTGGTCTAGCTCGAAGATGTCAAAAATTCATTGTTCATTAAAGACACTTCCGACTAGGGTGAGCAATTGTCCTGCCAATATCTGTTTCAAGTTAGAGGCGGGTGGACTATGGTATATAAAGAAATTTGTAGATGACCATTGTCACGAGTTGAGCCCCACAAAGTCAAGGTTGTTTAGAGCTAACAAGAAAATAAATCTGCATGTGAAGAGAAGAATTGAAATCAATGATGAAGCGGGAATGAGGATCAACAAAACTTTCCAATCACTTGTTATAGATGCGGGAGGGCATGCAAACATAGCATTTTGTGAAAGAGACGTGAGGAACTTTGTGAAGAAGGAAAGGCGGTTAATTGGAAAAGGCGGTGATGGTAAGGCTTTGATTAGTTATTTTTATGAAAAGAGGAAACAAAATTCCAATTTCTTCTATGATATTGATTTGGATGGTGGTTTTCATGTGAGGAATGTATTTTGGGCGGATGCAAGAAGTAGAGTTGCATATGAATATTTTGGAGATGTGGTGACTTTTGATACAACATATCTGACCAATAAATATGAAATGTCTTTTGCAGCGTTTGTAGGTGTGAATCATCATGGGCAATCAATATTACTTGGTTGTTGTTTAGTTTCCGGAGAAGACAAAGAGTCCTTTGTGTGGCTTTTCCAATCATGGCTTCGTTGCATGCAAGGAAAGGCTATGCAAAATGTGATTGAGGTAGTATTCCCTACTACTCACCATATGTGGTGTTTATGGCATATAATGAAAAAGATACCTGAAAAACTCAGTGGATTTGCTGAATATCACAAGATAAAGGGTGCAATGAAAGAAACAGTCAATAATACTTACACAGTAGTTGATTTTGAAGAAAAGCGGCTATCCTCCATAGAGAAATTTGACCTTCAAGAGAATGACTGGTTATGTGGGTTGTATAAGGAGCGACATAGATGGGCACCTACATTGTTAAGAAAATATTTTTGGGCAGGCATGTCAACAACACAACGCAGTGAAAGCATACATGTCTTCTTTGTTGGATATATCAATTCAACAACAAGTCTTGGTCAATTTGTAAAACAATATGGCAATGCTCTAAAAAATAAAGCAGAAAAAGAATTTGAAGCGGATTTTCAATCAATGGACAATAATTCATTGTGGGTCAAGCTCATCAATTGAAAGGCAGTTCCAAAGTGATTACACACATGCAAAATTTAAGGAGGTTCAAGCTGAATTTAGAGGTAAAATGAATTGCGTACCTACGTTGGAGTCAGTAGAGGGTTGCCTTGCTACATATAAGGTTTTGGAGGAGATGTTAGTTGGAGATAGAACAAAAGAGCGCCACCTTAATGTTGTGTTCAATCGTGAGAATCATGATGTCAACTGTGAATGCTCGTTAATTGAGTTTAGAGGAATTTTGTGTCGACATGTACTTTGTGTTTGTGCTCAAGAGAGGGTTGAAAATGTCCCACTGAAGTATGTTTTAACGAGGTGGAAGAAAAATATTAAAAGGAAGTATGCCTATATTAAGATCAATTACGGTGTGAAGGAGTTGAAGCCACACATGGATAGGTTTGAAAAATTGTGCAAGCATTTCTATGAGGTTGCTGAAGCAGCGGCTGAGTCAGAAGATTAGACTAAAGCATTCCAGGAACTTTTGCATAAATTTCATTTTGATTTGCCAAATATGGATGCTACAATGAAGAATGTTGAAGCTAACATTTTGAATGATGACTCAAACCTTGAGAAACTACCTATACATGTCACAGTCCATTGAGGGTGAAACGTAAAGGTCGTCCTCCAACAAACAGAAAATATCAAAAGTTGACAAAGTTGTTCAAAAGAGAATGAAAAAGGGTACCAAGCGACATAATGACAAAAACAATACGGAGGTTTGTTGTGTTTAGTAAATAATTATATTTTAAGCATGAAAGTATATATGATATGCATCTTATAATTTTTGTATAATGTGTAGGGCATAAATATTGGAACGGCGGGTCATGAAACAAACACTGACATTTTTGTTGAATCAACTGTTGAGGTTGTTACTGGTGGACAAGTCACGGAAGCAGCAACTGTTGTTCGTGTAAATTATAAGATTTTACTAATTGTGTAGAGAGTCCAATTTTCTATTTGTTGACGGACTAATTTGATTCGTTAGAGAAATTGTGGTAAATTTATGTAGTATTTGTTGAGTTTTAGTTGTAAGTTAAGGTGATAAATTTATAGAATTATGAGTGGCTCATTCGATTAGATTCATTTATAACTCGTTCAGAGTTGTTGGATGCAAATAATGTGGGACAGTTTGCATAATGTGAATGTGCAAGCTCCAACCATTAGTAGAGTGTATGTTGTGGTTTTACCTGTACCATTTAATGCTACGAATTAAATTAGTTAATTAGCATTTGTGGTTAAGTTATTTTTCATATGTTGACTTTGACTTGAAATCATCGAATTTATTTAATTTATTTAACAACATCTCTATAAAGTCAGGGAGTGTATGTATAAATACAAATACTGGATAGCAGATTTCACAGACAACTGTTGGGCCTCTCATTGTCCAACCGTTGCAGAGCGAAGTTGTATTAGCTTAGGCAATACCATAAACAATTGTAGTTCGTCTTCTCAGGAACGTAATTCCCGAAGTTTGTTAGTGGTTTTATTTTTTATATATGTTATTATTTTTATTAACAATAAAATGGTATTTAACAGTTTGCACGTGACATTCCATTCTTAGAACTTTTGGCAAACGTGGAAACAGACTTCACAAGATTGTCACAATTGACTACAGACCATTGACTTTGTGATCTTCAAAGAATGACTATATTAAACTTTAGAAGTAGTTTTTTGGTGTAACTATAAATGTATCTATATTTTGATTAGCCCCATGATGTAAATGGTGTAAGTGCCTGATAGGTTCATTTTTTGATACACTTTGTATATAGCTTTGTAGCCATTTGGGTATATGTAGATTATTACCTTTTGTATGAACACAAGCTCAAGTGGACACTGAGTATGAGTATGAATTAAAAGGGTGTATGCGTATGAATTAAAAGGGTGTCAAAAAGCAGGTTGATTTATAACGTTGAAAAGTTGGTTAATTGGTGTGCAATCTAGGGTAGGAAACACAAGCATTGAGTAGGAATCAAAAGCATGTGAATAAGATGCTTGGTTTATACAATAAAAAAGTTGGTTAATTGATGTGTTGCCTGGGCTATCTGGTGCAAAGGGAGGAATTACATGTCCCAAGACATCCATTTGAGTTGCAGTTACATAATTAGAGCTATTTAGAACTTCAATATATTTGTCATGGTGTTCCACATTAGTAGGAACTTCAATAGATGAGTTATGGGGAATATCACTATGTATTGATATGGGACCAAATTAGGACATTCTGAAACCTCATATATTACAACTTGGGAAATCACATTGGTATTGTCTTATCATTTTAGTAGCCAACACCTTTAACCAATGTAGGCGCACAAATAACCAACTTTTTTAAGATAATAACCAATGCTATCTAGTTAGCAACATGCATAATGATGATTTTGTTCTAGTCAACTAACATTTTCAAACAAAAAACCTATAAATTAAAAATGATAACCATTACATCCCTACGACAATGTCATCACTCGTACATGACACAAAAGCTACTGAAATAACTTAGAACACTAGCTATAATGACCAACTCAATGAACGTCTCCTGTTCAGCGCAAGTAAGACTTTCAAGCTTTCATTGTTACACTACACAAGCACACCCCAGATGCTCTTATATCAGTAGTCTTCTACTAACACCCCATGGCTGCATTTGGATCATACAACAAAGTCATGTATGTAGGGTCAAAACAAACTCATAAACCATAAATCACAGTAAAAACATGTTCAGAATTCTTCAATAAAGTAGCCCTATATAATCCTTGCGAGAACTCAAAAGATGGCAACATAATACATTTACATCCCACCATGCCAAAGCCTAGACATACATCAAATCATCTTACTCTCACGTCTGCTAATACCTTTTTTTTACATTCATTCCTTTCATCAAGTACCCATTTCCAGACAAACTCTCGACAAAATTTAAGTATATCACTTTAATAAATGGAATATTTGTTAATACATATGCACTAAAACACTAATTAAGTCATTCAAATACAAAATAAAATAACAACTTATAATTTACCTGTGAGTAGTTTTGCATTGTGTTTTCACCATTCCACAATTTCAAGTACTTTAAAACATAAATTCCACGTTGTCAAAAAAAACATACATTCCACAATCATGACGGTATTGATAGAGAGGATGCATTTCACAACATGAACATTAATATAATTAAACACTATTAACACATCAATACAAAATAGGGTATGTCATATGACTTACTTATTATGTTGTTTCGGCATATTTTCACAAATAATCTCCAAACAGTTGTTAATAATTTCTCCTTCATTCATGAAACACAACAACTCTTCAAAACGGGTGCGCTACACAATACAATTAATAAAATTAAAATTGTGAAACTATATCGAAAAGGCCTTGAAAGACACCAAAATGGAGGCAGTCAAAGACTATACCATTGCAATATCAAGAAACAACCAATCCTCATTCCTCTTGTTGTGCAATGAGTCCAACACATACATTCCTTTGTTGTGGAATTAGAACATAGCACACCCAATGATCCTTAAACAAGGCTGGTGCAAAAATCTAAAACATTTATAAAATTTCATTTACTAATTATCATAATACTAATATGTCCATATAATTTCTAACAACTCCATAAACGCAGTTACCATATTGCAAGATCTTAATAGATCAACGGGGCTTGCCATTAAAGCATGATATTCAAAAAAAATCTCCTAATTGGGTCCCATTTCGGAAAGATGCTAACTCATGAACTATTGATGCCTACATTATATATATAATAATTAGGGTTAGGACAACTACTTACTCACCTAAAATTTATTAAATGCAATTGTTTAAATGAAAACAAATTTTTAGATTTCCTCACAACAAAGAATGGATTAAATAGGAAACGGGTTATAACACGATTTCTTTGAAATTCTTCTTCCATCATCATATGGCAAGCAAATACGAACACCTGAAAATAATTTTTGCATATAATTTACAATTTCATATCACCAATAAGAAGATTAAACTCATGGTAAACTCAGATTCGATAAACAATTTTAGAAATAACCATGTTTTCCACCCAAGTCAATGGTCCCGTGCTTTCAAGATTTACTCTGTTAAGATACTGATGACCAATTGAAACCAAAGTACTGCATCAATTAGAAGAAACATTGTCAACAATGGTCCCCGTCCCCGTTGACCTTGTCATTCGGCGGACGCAATATCGATACAAATTTTCAAATCTTTGTTGTTTTTCTTTTCTTTTTCCGTTGTTCTCACCGGTCCTACTTTAACTGCACACGGGGTTCTGGGACCTTCATACTTCTATCAATATCATTATTTGTTGATGGCCTTTGAAGATCAAGTTTTTCAAGGACTTTCATTTCATCCCCCATGATATAAATCCTAATCCCAATTTCCATTTGTACATTCCCCTTTAACCTCCCCAATAGCATCGTTCACAACTTCATTTCTACAGTGTTCATAATTATATTTAAATCTTCAACAACCTAATCACACCAATATAATATAAATCATTATAAATTTAAAACTATCATTATTGATAATATAAAAAAAAACAAATCCAACCATAAATCAAATACATTCAATTACGAACTCCTTTACTAAATGAACTTTTCTATCCTTTTTCGGATTAATTTTTTTTGAAACTATACACTTTCCTGACCCTACATCAACCCAATCTAAAAAACAAGGAAAGTTCATCTTCCTTGAACTAGGCCGCAATGATAGGTGGTCAGCTGTCCAACTCTACATCACCACCGATTCACCGTATACATCAATATTAAATTGAATAGTCAGAAATAATAACATTAAACACCTAACTTTATAGTGTTTTGAAATTAAACATTAATCATAATCAATATAACATATTTCTACCTGTAGTAATGTTGCACAACCTACAATATGAAATGCGTCTTTGTTCTTGCCTTCATTAAACGAGAAGCAACACGTTCTAGGCTACTAACTAAAAACCTATAAACCTCACAACCCCAATTGTATCTAAAAAGCAAACCTAAATTATTTAATAGCCTAAATGGTAGGGTATGGACAACTTTGGTTGTTTGGGGAAAGTAAAAGGTTTTGAAAGCAAGGAGAATGTAAAGCCTACAAAATCCTCTACATCATCATCCTGGGTGAACTCTCTCATTTTATCAACTATGCTTGATACTGTAATGATCCCCCCTTTGAATAATTGTTTGACTCTATAGTTATTCCCATCATCAAATTAAACAGGATCTCCAATAATGGGAAGCCCCAACCCTACACATACATCTAACGTCGTGAAAGAAATTATCCTATTCCCAACTCGAACACCTTTGCTATGTATATCCCACCTACACACTAACTCCCTCATTAAGACACCACTAATTTTCAGTCTCTCCTTAAGATCAATCAAACATTTGAAAGGTGTGTTTCGCAACCATTTCTTTTGTAATGGACTCAAACATTCATTTATGTCCACTAGAACTTGTGTTTCGACAGAGTGCCTCAGTCGTTTCTGTAAATAAATCATTTAATATTCAATAACAACACAATGTTATGCACAATAATAGAAGACTATCCTAAATCACTAACTTATGTCAAATTCAAGAAAATATGCAATTATGGGAAAACAAACTTACTCCCATTACATTAGCCTTATCACCCTGATTCTTCTTCCCTTTCAACTTTCCCATTATGTATATCTACCTTTGGGCTTGTTCAATTAAATAAAGATGATATCAAAATCACTTTAACTTAATTTACAATTGTTTTAAATAAACTCTAATCAAACTCATTTCAAATAAAGAAGATATCTAACTCATTTTAATTCATTTCCACATATAAGGCATTACCACTAAGTGGCCAAATTAATGCCTAGGATACATATATCATTATCAATACATTACAATTCAAGAGATGACACCATATCTAGATGAAAGGAAACACTCAATATACATACTATATTTATCCAAAATTATGATCATTCAAGACAGTGTTTTGAAGAACCTATTATATATAAAACTTTATATATTAAAGTTGGTGGATCAAAATAGAAGAGTATAATCATAAATTATCCCCAATCAATTTAGCGTTCTCAATCAATTTAGGGTAAATTAGTGGATACACAAAAATGTAAAAGACGAACTAAAGCGATCTCTGCAATATCGGCCGCTATCACCGCTAGTCACCGCTTTTGGACCGCTATTTGCAGCCGCTTTCACCGCTTTTGCAAACACGCCCCACACAACAAATAGCTAGCGGAGCACAAGGTCAAATTCCGCTCCACTAAACCGCTATGCGCACTATATCACCGCTATTGACTACCTTGACTAAAACATGGTTCATGGCAATATATTTTATTGGCTTCATGAAATCAAAGTGGAATTTATGCATTGGAAGAAGAAACTTCAAAATGGACATGTAGTTTATTCTACAAAGTTGGAGATTTGTAGTTTACACACAAAAAAAATGAATCTCAAATTAAATTAACCTTCATCAACCAATCAGAATAACAAGATAATAATCAACTCACTTGTTCAAAAATCATTTGTAATTTTCTATTCCTTCCAGCCAATGTCTTGTCAATTTAGACAACTAAATTAAAATTAGAATTTAAATGGAAATTGTCACAATTTGGTAAAGAAAAATTTATGATTTGTTATTCATTGAATAAGGATATATATATATATATATATATATATATATACAAATTGGTAACCCTGCTATCACAAATATTGCAAAAGAATGTAACAGAAGCTAACAAGCTTAAGAGAAGATATAAACTAAGCTAAAAATAGAACCAAAAAATGCTATCTACATAATGAATGTGTAAACATAAAGAATGTATAATCTAACAGCAATCATAAATTATCCCCAATTTTAAGTTTAGGGTTTTCAATCAATTTAGGGTTTTCAATCAAACAAACAGGAAGATAACTACAAGAAAATCGCTGATTTGCCACGGACATTTCCGTGGCAAATGTACAAATTTCCGTGGCAAATCAACATTTGCCACGGATTTGCCACGGACAAAAATTGGTGGCAAAACGCACAAATCGCAAATCGTTTGCCACGGAATTTCCGTGGCAAATTTTTCCGTCGCAAATCCGTGGCAAATTTTTCCGTCGCAAAGCCGTGGCAAATTTTCGTCGCAAATCCGTGGCAAATTTCATCGCAAATCCGTGGCAAACCCGTCGCAAAGTTTTAAAAAAAAATTAAAAAAAAAAATGGAGCAGTAGTTTCCTACTACTCCAACTTATTCACAAATTGGGTTATCTTTCAATCTGCAGATAAAATGCAGTTATCAAGTGCTAACTCATACAATTAAATGGTATAAACTACATATTCATCAAGATTTTAAACTTTAGTAAATAAGTACAATTTTCATATCCAATTTGGTATCAACAGTAGATAGTAAACAATAATTGCAAAATACTAGTAAATAATTTGACATTGTTATAAACTTATAATAATGAATTAACTCTCAACTATTCTACATTGTTGCGTCAAAAGTGTCTGATACATCCTACAACCATGCAAAATAATCAAATAAATAACCATAACTGTGAGGGAAAGAGAAATAACTATTGAAAGGGCATTATTCAAATCTCCCGCATTCGCACAAGCACTTAGAAGAAAATCAAGACAACGCCTTGAAGGAACACCGCCTAGCTCGTCCTTAATCGCCCAAAGCAAGTCTAGGCCAAAGCGTAGCGCGTGGAATCGGTTGTCGCAATTAAACAAAACACCTAAACATACATGAACAAAATTGCTCGTGAGAAAAATAAATATCATGATGGAGAGGGGAGACATAGTCTAAGTTGGGAGGGTACTAGAACTTAATCGCATCAAATAGAACTTCCACTTCTTTGTTTCATCACTTTCAAACGTGTGCTTGAGTTTCTTGAACAGGTCAACAGCAGAACTGACCCAAATACAATGTAACAGGAACATGAACAAATTGCATAATACAATTTCAAATTCAATACTAACTGATTCGGTATAGGAGAAGATAAACCAAACCTTAAATGATTGTTGTCAACCTAGTCAGAACAATCACATCAATCCCATATTTCAGGTGTTCATGCAAAATAAAGAGTATCAATGAATACATTTGACAATTCATGTCACTAAGCTAATTAAACAAAACTACAATCCGAGTTCATACCAAATAATCACAAGGCACCAAAATCCTAGGCTTCATTTAGATATTTTAAAACGAGTGAAGCATAACTAAATGGAATGGAATGGAATTGAGTGGAGCAAAACGAAGCGGAATAACACAGTTTTCATTCTATTGTTTGGAAATTAGACAGTATGTAATGAGTTGAAACTTTTTTTTGTTGCTGAATGTATGTGAGTTTTCATTCTTCCTACTATTGGTATTTTATCTAAATCCCCAAAACTTCAACAATAATTAAAAAGTATTTCATCTTATAATTATAATCAAAATAATAAAATCCAAACAGACAACAACCCAACCTCCCAAAGCGAGAAAGTGTATGGGAGGAAAGCGTTAATAAAACTAGTTTGATTTGAACTTATAACCACAAGATCGCCAATAGTCGAAATATGCAAACAAGATTATATTTCTTCCAACAAAGAAAAGAAATATTTGCATGCGAAAAAGCAAAGCACGAGAGAAAGAAAATACGAGAATTGGTTACATTCACGTTAGGACCATTTGGTGAGCTTCATTCTCAAGTGGTGAAGCAATATGCTCCTCAAAAGCGATGTGTTATTGTCTTTGCTCGTGACAAATCACAAAGGTATATTATTATAACAGAGGAAAAGAAAACAAAAAATAGACACATCAGAGACTCTATTGATATATAGTAGTAGAGTATGTACTATCATCATGCAGTAGTAAAAGTTGTTGAACTGTTGAAGTTTGATTAGTTTTTCCTTCAACCCCTCCGAAATTTGGATCACTATCCCTTGGTGAACAACTCATCTCATGCGATTCTGAAGCAAGTTCAATGCATATGTTACAAATTTAATTAACTGAGTTACATCGCCAATGAGAATCTTGCCGGTTGCACAATTGTCAAACATAAGGTTTAATGCACCTACCCTGGCCTCAAGTTCGTCATTAGTTTCTTTAACAAATGCATGTTCAAGAAGAGCCGGCCAAGTTAGGCGACTTTCCGGTGCCTGCTTCCAAAAAATTCAGAGACCAAAAGCTTAGTAAATGTCATTCTTGATTAAAGTAAAAGTTAGCAATGTACCAATAAAAACGGTAAATACTCAGAAGTGAACAACCTTGTTAAGCAAACCCCTTAAAAAGCTTTTGAAATTTGGACTCATGCGATCTGGATATTTAACTGGATCCTGAATTATTTAATAAGCGGTCAGCCCATTCTTTAGTTTAATAACATAAGTGATTGCATAACAAATAACAAATCTTATCCATTTGAAAGATGTACCTTAACAATGTGTCCGATGAGAGCATAAGCGAATTTGTGTAAAATGGTGGTTGACCAACAAATAACTCATACTGTTATAGGCATAAAAAAGCAGACTTCAACTTAATGTGAAAAGCAAAGACACGGAGAGAAAGTCGTATTCAACAACACATGCTACCATAACTACTAATTACATGATGAGAACTCGATGATTACCCCAGAGCTAGACAAGGCAACTGGGCAGCAAGCTTTGGTAAGTTGCACGCTAGGGAGCGCAGCAGGGGAAAGGAACTTTGGTGCGCGAAAAGGGGAGGAAGTGAGGTAACTAACTCGCCTAATTTGAAAGAGTGAGAAATACGTAAGAGAGGGCCCATGCTTTTTTCCTGAGCACAGTAATAAAGGTAGGAGCAGTGAGAGAATCAGGTAGGCTGGTATTGGACTTGGTTTGGGAGAGAATTAGGCAACTCTCTAATTTGCCTAGCTTTCTGATCGAAATTCATCAAAGTATATATACTCAATTTGTTGCTCTGTTGGTCCTTGTTCTTATCATTCTCATCACTACATAATGTCGTCATTCGGATCACTTTTGCAAATTGCAATGACCAACAGTGCACGAGTATAACTTAAGATGGGAAAAAGCAGAGCGGAAGTTGAGTACCACAAGCATGAAAATTTGGAGAAAGAATCGCTAGTTGAATGAAGCAACAGACGTTTTGTTCAAAGAAAAATGAATTGGTTTACTTCATTTGAGAATATGAATGGCCATTTTAAATCTTATAAAGGCATCTGATATCAAGACATTAGGCCATATTGAAATGAACAACTACCATTCACAAATGCATAAATGAAACAAAGAAATTTGTTGCTAGATGCGAGATAAAAGAGATTTTCGACATACAATATAACACCAAGAGACCATAAATCTACGGTGTGATTGTAAGGTTGTTCCGGACAAGCTCGGAGCCATGTATAATGGTGTGCTGTAAAACATAGAAACAAGTTCGGTTCCTTGAAATACAAACTGCTACACAAAAGCTACAATACTACAAATAAGAGATGGAAACAAAATCATTGATGAGGAAAATACCAATTGCTTTGCAATTGCTTGAACTTGTTCTTCTGGGAAGGCACTTATCATCCTCAAGAATCTCAAATAGCTCACCCCGCAAAATAAAAAGTATCACAAGCATGAAAGCATGTTCATTGAGTAAAGATTCGGACTTCCTTTTTCCACTATCGGTGATTGTAATTGTAAATGCTTAAATCGGCAAGTATAGATAAGTGGTAGCTTTCAGAGACCGAGGTACTGCTGCAGTCTAGTATTAGTCAAACAATCAACTAAAAAATGGCGAGAAAATACGGAGATAATTTGCACATGCGAGTGCGTGACAACACGAGAACTCTTGCGGGCTTTCAAAGGAATCAAGCATTTGAATAATATTCTCATGCTTCAACTTTCTTAATATCTCGCAACATTCATGAATATCAAATGTCACCGATTAGCACAAAGCTTTTATAAGTAATGTAGTAGAAACAACATCAAAAGCTTTATCCTACTAGGTGGAGTTAATTACATGGATGAACTGCACTAGTAGCAACTACAGAAAACCAGATCTTTAACAAAATCATTCAGAACAAAGCCTAGTAGGATTTACAAGTTTTTTTTTGACCAAAGAGATTTACAAGTTTTAGATACAGTTGATTAAGCCATTTCACATTCTCAGTAGTCAGAAAAATCATATAACTTCTGTTGCCTACCATATATATTTTACATTAATAAAGATTAGAATCACAAAAAAATTCCAAGAAAAGTACAGTTGACGAAAACCACTGACCAAATCAAATTCACTCTCCCTGAACCATAAAACCACAATAATTAATCAACTATACAACGTCCCCAAATCTGACTAAAATCAACACAAACATAGCTTATCAGGGAACAATCGAACACACAAACACAGAGAACTTTGACTAAAATCAAGCAAATCTGCAAATAGAACACAGTTTAGGGTTTCAAATTCAAATACCATCTTCTCTTACTTTTAGGGTTTCACAAAAGCAATTAATCAAATCAGAGAAGAATACAAACCATGAGCAACGAAGAGAAGAAGTCGTTTCGCAGGCGGAAGGAGATTTAAAGCAAGCTTGCTTAAACGAGGCGTGAGAGCGCGCCGCTCGAAAACTTAGGGTTTCATGAGAGCCTCGTGAGTGAGAGAGAGTCGTGAGTGAGGAAGACGAGAGGGTCGTGAGAGAGAGAACGGCGAGGCGAGCGGCAAGAATGGGTTTACGGTGAGGAAGAGGCGGAAGAAAGGGTCGTGAGGAAGAAAGAGTTGAGTGATGGAGGAGGCGGAGGAGGCGGACGAGGTGGAGGGTGGAGGGTGGAGGCGGAGGAGGAGTTTGAGGTCGGAGGAGAGAGCGACAGAGAGGAGAGAGCGACAGAGAAGAGAGAACGACGAATAGGTTTTGAGGGAGAGAGACGTTCTAATTGATGGGGATCGGGTTCTTTTAATTTTATCAACACGTTGCCACGGACTTGCCACGGCATATCCGTCGCAAATTTTTGTCCTTTCACATGTCCGTGGCAAACCCGTGGCAAACACCAGCGGGAAATTTCGCGCTACAATATTTTTCACGTGCCGTCGCAAATCCGTGGCAAATTACTGACGGAATAAGCTCCGTGGCAACTGCTGGTGGCTAAAACAAGCTTTTCTTGTAAGAAGAAACCTCCATACCTGTGATTCACTTAAGACTCAGACGCAGGAAGAGATAAGAACAAAAAGCTTCAGCTGGTGGTCGTTTTCGCGAGACACAGCAGACAACGGCAGAAGGCTTCACGAGAGAGAAGAAATGACTGCTTCAGTTTTCGCGAAGAGAGAGAGAGAGCGTATCAAAGAGGGTCGTTTTGGCGAAGAAGAAGAAGAAGAAGAAGAAGAAGAAGAAGAAGAAGAAGAAGAAGAAGAAGAAGAAAGCTATGCTTCACTGGTTATGGCTTCTGGGTTTTTTCTTTTCAGAAGAAGAGAGTGTGGGTTTTAGCTTCAAAACTCACTAAAGAAGAGAGCGTGGGTCTTTTTCCTTTTCATTTACTTTTGTTTTTTTAATCAACTTTATTTAATTTAAAAACATCTTTGGGTCCCACCACTAGTATAAGTATATGTATTTGGTATTTTTGTCTATACATTTGTCTCACTTTAATGTCAGAATAATATTATTCTATTTTTTTGGATAACAAATTTTTAGAGTTTCCATCTCCAAGTATGGTTTATTTTCTTCATACAAACCAATCAAAGCAGAATACGTATCCCCACATATATCTTAAAGACAAGATTCGATCGCAGGTGTTGAGCTTTAGTGCCTCCAGTATCTGTCTAGACTGAAATTGATTAGTGCCTCCAATAAGAAATATTTGTGACATGAAAATGATATATTATGATACTGCCCAATTTCAACATATTTAAGCCATCAAAGCATAAACCAATCCATACATTTCGTTGATTTGAGGCAAAATCGGAATGCACTCAATCCTTCACCGTCAGATGGGAGGCGCAACAAGTCTGAGCTACTTCTGTTTTCGCAATGTCACGTCATTTTCCCTGCGATTTCAATTGATACAAACATTCTCTTAAACCTTGGACATTGACTTTACAAGGATGAGTTTATAATTATGTTTTCTAGATTTACAAACATGATACCTTAGCTCTCCGCAAAATATGCATTCAACTAGCACACTATTGATCATTTTTACCAAATTCATTGTGGTAATACAACATGTGCCCATTCAGACAATAGTCAATTTTCTTAGCTTCCATTCTCAGCTTCGACACTAACATCTTAGCCTCAAGCTAACTTTTTGGCAATGTATCCTTTATAGGTGTCACTTACAACATACACTCAATGACATAATCTAAGCCCAACTCAGAAATATTACCCATCGACTTGAGAGATAAAAGTTTCACAGACATCAATTTTTTTTACTGGGGCGAGTCTTCAAACAATAGTTTGTCTTTATTAACAAATTACAAAATCTCTATGCATCTTTATTCGGAAGCTCATCAACGTTGTCATATTTAGGCTCATTAAATGACACATTCACCCTGAGAGCATCAAAAAAATTTTAGACAAAAAAATGACACATGACCCCTAGAGCATCATGATCCATGTTTTCCAACGACTCAAATTATTTATTAGATGCAAAACTTGTAGCAGAACTGCCATGGTCAATCCAAATCTAGTAATTTGGCTTGAACTCTGAATTATACAAGTGATACATTACTTCACTTTTCGTCCTAAGAGGTATACCCTCGCAAACAAGACATGGACATCTAATTTTTCCTTCAAGTTTAAACTAATCATGTCTCGTCGCAACCATAATAAACTCTTCAACCCCAATTGCAAAAGATTTTTTCAAACCTACTCTTCCCGAAAAATAACCTATTGTACACACAACTACGATTCATTTGATTAAAGTCCATCCACATGTATTTAAAAATAATGGATTAGATTTGAATAACATTCCTAACAACCCTATCTAATTACGCGCATCAAAATGATCTTAGTGGAGATGATTTTGAGCCAAATATGGGGGTTAGGGACAACACTTCACCATTTTCTATCAAGCAATGAGGGAAAATAATTTTTGCTTCCAACAAAAATGTAAATATAATCTCTAAATGATGTCAACATAGATGGTTATGAGCCAAATATGGGGGCGAGGGTCAGCACCTCACCCTTTTCCATTAACAAACGGTCATCAATTTAACAATAATATAATAGCAATTAAGGGTGTGGGTGAGCTCCTCACTCTTTCAATTACGAACAACAAAATAACAACTAAGAATAAATGAGTTAAATAACATCTTGCAATGTTTTGTCCCTAATCCTACACACACATATTTAATCCTACACAATTACAATTCAACCGAATCTCAATTTCAAAGGTATCTTTAATCCTACACACAACAACTTCAATCCTATCTCTATATCAAATTCAATTCCTATCTAGTAATGTTTCATGTCTAACAGAGTTTTAACACAACAACAACAACATCATCCAATAATTGACATCCCTAACATACTTTCAGTACAAACTCATTAACAACAAGACCCAAAATATCAGAAATCCCAAACATTGTTTCAACTACAAGTTGTATATTTCAACAATCGAAATGAAGGTTAGCAGACTTACTCTAAGGAAATAAAAAAAAACCAAAATGAAAGAGGGAGCGACGGTGGGATGCGGCGGCGGTGATGAAGCAAGGACGACAGTGGTGGTGTTTGAGAAGTGGTGGCAACGAGAAGGAGAAGAGAAGGCGAGAGAATGGATTAGAAGAAGAAAGAAGAAAGCAATGAAATTTAGTTCGCGGCTTGGGGTTATTTAAGAGTTACCGACGAGCGTGGCCGGAAGTAATAAAGTAAGTTAGAAAGCCTCTTTAATCTAACGGATATGGTCATCAGTAACATTAAAACGATCATAACTTTACTACCGACACACATGTCTCTCGGTTAAGTCAAAATCTTCTGTATTTATATGTTAATCTTGTTCGCCGGAAATTCTCTCAGTAAATTGTGGCACCCCTCTTAAACCAATGTCATATATTCTTTTTCAATATATGAGGTGCACAAGAGACCATATTTGTACAATATTTATGACATACGCATTCCGTTACAGAATATGAGCAAAAACTGATCAACGAAAATTGATATATATGCTCTAAAATTTGAACCAAATACATCAACTTTTTTTTTTGACGCGAAATACATCAACTTTTGTTGGCCATGTTTTTGTGTATATTCTGTAACAGAGGGAGTAAGAGACTATTTCAAGAAAGAAAAAAAAGAACTCATTGATATCAATTTTATTCATTAGGGACTTACTGATTTGAAAAAGGTTAAATGTTTGGTCCTATAAAATTGAAGTTTTTTGTTTTAGTCTCTCAAAACAGTTTAACCTATATTTGGTCCCTTAAGGTTTTTTTCATCAGTTTTTTTACCATATATTCATGATTTTTAAAAGCGCTTAGAAGCACTATAAAATGTCCAACAAAACGCTATTGAAAGTCATGAAACGCTATTAAAAGTCACGAGGGACTAAAACTAATGAAAGTCATAAGGGATTAAAATCGATGAATAAAAAACTTGGGAAACCAAAAGTAGGTGTAATTTTTTTGAAAGACTAAAACTACAAAATCCATATTTTATATAGACCTAAAACATAGTTAACCTTAGAAATATAAAACAAGAATGTAAAACCTAAAATAAATTTGTCTTTTACAAAACCTAATATAAATATAAATGGCTGAGTAACTCAAGGAGTTGACATAGTAGAACATGACCGGATTTGTATCCGAAATGTGTTGTGCTCAAATCCCCACTAGTCTTCTTGAGGTGAGGTAAATATAATTTCCTTTGTAAATGTTCAAAAAACCCCAAAGATTTTTTCTACCTTGAACTAGAGCGTCATCTTCTCATTCTAAATTTTATGTAAAAAAAGAAATCTTAATCTTAATCTTAATAATATATAACCATGAATAGCTGATGTGTGCATGACACATCAACAGACAAAAAAAATGACGCAATGCATTACGTCATTTCCACGTCATGTTAGCAAATTACATGGCAACGCTGCATCAAATAAATGACCCGGATTTGATCGAATATAATAGAAGACAGAAGCAATGGATGCGATTTAACCAAATTTTGGAAGAAAAAAATCAACGGCATAGATTTCAGCTGAAAGCTATAAACATCTATGGGACAAAAAAACACAACGGTTAATTATCATTCAATATTGCAATTAATTGGCATGAATTGAAATTAATTGAAAATCCCAAATTCTCTCTCATCGGCTCCTATTCCTCTATTCCTTTCCTCTCTCAGATTCGCTCCTCTCCATCTTCTCTCTCACATACGCTCCTCTCCCTCTTCTTCTCTCTCACCCGCTCCATTCTCTCAAAATCCCTTTCTTCTTAGACGGCAAAAATGAAAGGATCATCGAAATTTGTGTTAATTTTAAATTCTTAACAAGAAGAAAAGAGGCCCTTGATGTGAACAATTCACTCCTCTCTCAGATTTGCTTCTTCACCTTTCTTTTATCTAACCTCCATGCTCCTTTATCCAGCTCTTGATTGATAAGTAAATTTTAATAAATATGCCACTGATATATAATATAGTTTTTGTTCTGTTATTTTTCTTAATTTACCGATTACTATTTGTTCTGATATTAAACAGAGATTGTTCATGGACTGGGATGGTGTTGGATGCAGTGTCTAGAAATGGTTAGTTTATTGTTCATTTTTCTATTTTATTGTTAAATGTTTTCTGGTTTAGTTTTGAAATGCATAGTATTTTCTAATTCCTCACATATAGTTGACCTTTTTATTGTCTCAGATTGTAGTTTATTGCTTTCACCCCTTACAGAGATAGAGAAGAAAAACTTGGGCCAGGTTTTTACCTATATATTATTATACATCTAAGGATCATCTTAATTACCAGAAAATTTAGTCAGCAATCAAACATGTCATCTAAAGTTTCGAAGATAGTAGGTAGTAGTACCACAGCTCCTGCTTGGCAACTACAGATATATCCTTCAACAATTAAAATAGATTACTTAAAAGTCATGAAGGGATCACAATTTTTAACTGTCGGTATTAATTGTGTTTAACGGCAAAATTAATCAGAAATTCACCATTGTTAATTTGACTAATTGTTGCTTTACACCAAATTATATCACATTTACTCGAATGTGGTAATGAGGAAAATTAGCCAGCACATGCTATTCGACCATTATCAATAGCAACTGGCAGTGGTCAGTATAAATTTTGCTTAAATGTCATAATAAGCTGATATTGAATGATATTAATGTCAAAATAAGTTGATATTGAATTGCTTTAATTTGGTTTAATTTCGGTTAATTGTATTGAATGTGGCTTGGTTCAAATACAAACTGGATTAAATATTATTTTCAAAATCGAAAGCAATAACAGGGTCATATATCAAACCAATTTTAATTAAGATTAATGTCTCTTGATTCTAAATCAAAAATGAGGGAGTTTAATTTCAATCCTCTTTAATTGTATTAACACTGATATAAGACTCACAATTAAATGGGTGAAACCATTTCAATCCTTTTTAATTGTATTAATATCTCTTGATTCTAAATAAAAATTGATTTGATCGAATTTAAAATATCATAAAGTGATGCATTGTCTGTTTATATTTGAAATATTTTCGCTAACAAATCACAGTTAATGAAATCAGCGAAAATTTGTGGATTAAATATAATAGTGACACAGCAAATTAGAAATGTGGTTAATGTACGAAATCTCATTTTGACCAAGAATGTACACGACAACACAGAGATGCAACGACAGTGATTTCTACAGGGATTCATTTAATGGTATCTTCCCACTTTTTTCTTAATTTATCTATTGTTTTTTCATTCTTATCTACCATGGGTGAATTGGTTGTTTTGAATTCAATTACTTTAAACATTATGTATATATCAAGTTAAACATTGAATTCTCATATGTTCTTATTGATCTATATAAAGTACTTTTATCTGTCTATATAAGGTATTTTTATCAGTTTTGAAGGATTTTCGGTAGCTCTTACTAATCTAGGAGCACATATGTTTCAATTCTGAGTTTTTTTAGCAGTCTTTTTTTAACAAGTTTAACT
This sequence comes from Oxytropis ochrocephala, assembly GCA_020916435.1. NCBI lineage: Eukaryota > Viridiplantae > Streptophyta > Magnoliopsida > Fabales > Fabaceae > Oxytropis > Oxytropis ochrocephala. The sequence goes on from CM037095.1 coordinate 55,052,941, forward strand.
ACTTTATTACTCCATATTCACTACTAGAAAAAACGCAGATAGAGACGGACAAATTCTGTCTCTAAAAGAGAGAAATTTTGTCTCTAACGGTCATAGAGACGGATTTAGAGACGGAACAGGGTTCGTCACTATATTCGTGGTCGCTAAAGCTTCAGAGACGAAATTTTGGAGTCCGTCTCTAATCAGAGACAGAATGTTTCCGTCGCTAACGTTAGATAGTTGGTCGCTAAAATTGAACTGCATAATTCGCATGTACTAAATATCCGTCTCTGTAGAAACGAAATTTATCCGTCTCTGACAGAGACGAAATTTATCCGTCTCTAACAGAGACAAACTTATATTCCATCAAAAATCTTAAGATTTCAGTTAGAGACGGATCTTTAATTCCATCTCTAAATATTGTTTTAATTTTTTTTTATATTGTTTCTATTTTTCTCACTTTTCCAAAATTAAATTATTCCCCTTCCTAAAATATCAAATAAATCAATTTTCATTAGACATGTCCAAACAATAAATTCAATACAATAAATTCATTACTACCAAGAGTGTTATAATAAGTACATGGCAAAAAACATTACACATAATCAAACTAAAACCTTGTCCATAACATAAAAAGAAAACTAACATTAAATTTAATAAAAAGCATGTAAAAGAGCCTAATCAAATGAAGAGCTATTATCCATTTCAACTTCACCCATCTCATGAACTTTATGTCTTCTTGTTCAATATGTTGCGCCTGCCTATTTTGCTTATTAATTTCAACTCCTTTCAAATGAGAGTAAAGGGGTTGTCGTGTCAATGGCTAAGTGATAACTCTATTTATATAGAGTTTTTAAACTTAGGTTATTGTTTATTTACAAGTACATTAATATATAGAAATAGCTTATTTAGTAAGAAACAACATTTTAAGAAGGATTCAAAAGGATTAGGACAATGAATTAGGCAAAATACATATATCTTGTTAGGTTTGATGTTTTTGTTCAGTGCAGCTACTTCAGGAGTGCCCACACTGCCTACACTAAGAGTGGCCACACTGCCTACACCTGCTAAACCAGCACTTTGTACCAAAACATCCAAGGACCAATTTGATGCTTCCACTCTTGATATGTGACGTCATGCATAGTCATCTGGAGCAGAACCACTTGCAGAATTCGGCGACCACCATCAAAATCAAGTTGTAAAGCTCACTTACTGAAGGACATGTGGCACTTCTTTATTGGACCACCCCATGTGATCTTCATGCAAAACGACCAATTTGAGCCACTTGCTCGATGGCAGGTCTACAACTAACCATGGTTAATTACCTCAGTTGATAATTCGCACCAAAGGAAACCCTTCAAAGGAGGAAAGCTTTCTTGCCTATAAATAGAAGTCATATCTTCACTTACAAATCATCCTTCATCCAATTCTTAAAGGATCACTTAGTTTAGTTTATTTCTAGCTTAGTTTTAGTTTATATTTACGTTTCTGAAGAGAGGGAAGGTAAGGAGGTGCTTGACAACCACTCCCTTCACTTCTACTTGGAGGAAACTTGTGTAAGGAGCTCATCTTGTACTTCAACTTGGGAAACTCATGCAAAAGATCTTCTATTTGTGTAATCTCTATCCTTTTGAGTTCTTTTGCTATATTACTCATTTGATTATGCTCTTTGCATATTTTCTCTATTATATTATGAGTAATATGAGCTAATTTCCCTTTGTTGAAATGTTGTAGCCTTGTAATCAACTTCTAAGTAAGTTATTATGGTTTATGTAGTGTATGCATTTTAACTTTTGTGTAATACTTCTTTCAAAGCTTATTCTGGAATTGATCACTTTAGAATAGGTAAACTTGTTGCAGCAGACATGGGCTACATTTATGAACTCAAGAGTTAATAAGAATGAGTGTTTGTAACAACATCTTTGTTAAACTAGCTTTAATGAGGAATTTCTTGTTAAAACCATGTTAAGTCCTAGACATAGGATAACATAGTTCTTAGGGTGATACAGTGGGAGCTTAAGAGACAAGAGTGAACCTATTTAGCATGCCTAGACATAGGAAGCTTATAATGAAACTCTGAAGAAAGTGGCTGAAAGACACATACTATTGCAGTTGCATTCAGTGTTCCCACACTACATACTTCACTAAGACACTTAGAAGTGATTTACTTGGTGATAACATCTCAACTACTTTATCTTATTGATTCCTTACACACATTCATTGTTTATATTACTTTTAATCACTTGAAACACTCCAACCAATTGTGAATAGTGTAGACACACTAAGTGTACACTCTGAACATTACAAAGTTTTCATAATCGCTGTGGGTTCGACCTTTTCTTATCATTATAATACTTGTGTGACTATGTATACTTGCATACTATTTTCCACACCACTAAGCTCCATTTAAAGACGTGTACACGCACCTTCCTCAAGTTAACAACCTAAAATCCAACAATTCAAAGTTAATTTGGTCACATTAAAAAACCTGTTGTGTGTGAGAACATTTGGTAAATATACTGAACTGAATTAGGAAGCCGCATGCTTTATCTCATTCAATCAGAGGAATTATATCAAACATATGCTACAATCGGAGATACAATGTGACAAACCTCATGGGCCACCCAATATGTAAAGCATTTGCTTTATTTCACATTGTTCAATTAGGTTTCCTGTCATGGGAAAAGAACCATCAGTATAATGCAATGCAGTTAGGCTTCAGAGTTTTCAATGATTAGAGACTGATTTAAGATAGTTGCATTTGCTAACCCAGAATCTGCAAGCTTGACAGACCCATTTGCATCAGCAAATATATTTGCACACTTGAGGCTGCTTAAAATTAAACTTAAATGCAGCAAGTCTATGTAAATTCAACTTATTTCACAATACAAATCCAAATCAGTTTCACTTCCTGGGTTATTATACTTCACTAAGTGAATCAAATTTTTTTCACTATTACAAACACCATGGTATATTAATTGCTAAATCACTACATACATATAAAAAATGTTTAGAAAGTGTTCTGTACCGTATCTAAGGATAAGTGTATCCGAGATAGTTGGTAGGTAATGAGGTTTTGATCAATATAGAGTTACGTCCGAGTTACATCCGAGCTGATGTTCCGAGCTGAGGTGGGGTGTACCTGCATAAACACTCTGATGCTAAAGTCAGTCGCTGTGGAGTTAATGCCAATGAGTAGTATTTAATGCGTACCTCCTTCTTATGATAAATGTGGTATTTATAGGCTTTGGAGGCATTCAATTGTGTTGATCTGGTCCGTTCGTTGTGGAGGTGCAATCTGGGCCATTTGATGAATAGATATGGGCTTAGACTGTTGAAGGCCCAATGAGTTTGGCTGAAGGAGTGGGGGGTGTAAGTAGTAGGCGTGTGATTTCTCCATAACAGTTGCCCCCCAAGTCGGTTTGGCATGTTAGGTTAAACTAGACTTGAAATATGCGTAAAAAATAAATTTTTTAAGTGAGATTTATAAAAAATAGTCGTGTTCGGTTTCCTCACCGATCTTATAGGTGGTTGAATCGAAACTATATTACCGATTTTGAAGATGGCAGAAGTCGAACTGTATTACCGATCTTGAAGAAGGTTGAAGTCGAACTGTATTACCGATCTTGAAGATGGTTGTGTGTTGGTGACGCTTCGTTTAAATATTTCTTTTCTTGACAGAGCATTAGATGCTCGTGTTGATCAATGCGACCGTTCGCAGGATTCGAGGCGTCTTTTTAATGATGACTCCTCGATTCTCGCGTTTGCTTTGATTTTGATTGAGTGCGTCGCTTCGAATGAACAGTAACGGTCATATCCCAGAACCCTATAAATACAAGCGAGGGTAACTCATTCATCTTTTTTAGTTTCCTACTTCACTCAGAGCTATCGACTTCGTGATTTCAAGTTCTCCGAGCTCGCTCCTTCGCATTCTGACATCAAATCTCTCCATTTTCATCAAGACTTTCATCTGAGGTTAGTACTTCTATTTGAATTTACTTTTTGCTGTGTTTTTCGTAGAATTTATTCTTTCGTTGCGCTTCGTTTTTCCATTCTGCCGGGCTGAGATCTAGCCCTCAGCCTGCAATCTTTTTGTCAGGATGGGGGTTGTCAGGTCGGGTTCCGATCTTGTTCGTGAACCCAACATGTTTTTGATTTTATCCTGATAGCTTGCCCCCATTCCTGTAGGTAAAAACTGGCGAAAACAAAACAGACAACTCGCGCCGAAACGCTCCGACTTATAGACCAAGCCGAGCAAGCTCGCAAGTCAGAGAGGCCACGACATCGGAAAGCTAATGGCATCTAGAATCGATTCTAATCCTTTAGATAGGAAAGAATGGCTGCACTGAAATACATGAAGAAATGTCTTAGGGCCGAGGGAAGTGATGATAGAAGAGCTTAGGCGAAGAATCGTCCACCCCTTCCGCGCCCAATAATCCGAACTCGGAGGCTCAAGTAGATGTTGATTTAGATCCGAGCTCTTGGATGACTCGAGTCCGATTCAAGTTCGTAATCCGATCATTGAATCGGATGGAAGAAAGGTTGACGATCCGTCTGTTGACCCGAAGAAGAGAATGTTGGTGAAGAGAGAAGAGGCAAAGAACCAGGAAGATCTGGGAGTTTCGAGTTGTTATATGGGTATGAAGATTAGGGGTTAACAACGTCGACCTCCCCGTAGTTCCCCCTTTGGGCTCGCCCGTGATTATTCTGGGTATCCAGAAAAACTTCGTGGTATAGACTCATTTCGCGACTCGGAGATCGATATTAGCAATTATTCAAAGAGGCTTTACGCCAAAGATCCCGTAGTATTTGGCGTGTTTTGGAATGGGAAAGAGGCGAGCATGTGGCTACTTACCCCGATTCTCTTAAGTTTATTGTTTAATGGGCGACTTTAGCTCACATGCGCATCCGTCCTCCATTCACGACTTTCCAACGATCGGTATTGGCGGGTTAGAAGTAGCCCATCTCAACTTCACCCCAATGCTTGGGCATTAAATCACGAGCTTTTGGTGGTATGCATTCATTTAGGTCGGCCCCTTTCCTTACAACTTTTCTTACATATGTTTCAAATAAACAAAAGGACCGAGAAGAACAATGCAAACTGCGCGTTTAGAGCATTATACCCTCCGATCTAGACCAGGAATCAAGGTTTTTCGGCCGTATTCAGAAAGTTTGAAATATGAATGGAAAAATAAATTTTTCTGGGTCGAGCCGGTGTTGCCAGTAGTGGTAGAGCGAGTTGGTACATTTAATGTCGAGAATGACATTGTTCTCACCACTAAGTTTCCTCTTGGTTGGACCCGTCGAGATGAATCCCAAAGACATTCTGTTGAAAAGAATCATTTGAATGTGGAAGATCAGAAAACCTTGAAAGTGCTGATGTTCATTGCAGATCGGATTGTCACAAATAATGAACATAGGGCGAATCACTGGGGTTTCGATACTAAGTTGTTGGTAGCATCTGTTAAGTTTGAGCACGTCGAGAAAGCTTTAGGTCGGTTTTTTAAATCGTTCCTCTTAAGTTTATTTTTATCATGTCTGCCGATCTTATATCTGCCGATCTTTATTTGCAAACATTTTCTAACTGAATTTTGTACTTCTTCTGCAGATAGCATGGCCCCAAAGCGAAATATGGCGGCTTTGAGAGCCCTGGCACTTGAACAGATTACCCCAGTGGTACCTCACGTCGGAAGTAGTAGCGGGGTTGCAGCTGAGGGAAACTCTGCAGCAATTGTTACTCCTGTTATGCCTATCACTGTGGTTAATCCCGAAGTGGAAGATGAAGAGGAAGCTCGGCCATTCACAAGAAAAAGGAAGCAACCATCTGGTCAACTCCCTCCTAGGTCTAAACCCCAAGATCGGGAGAAAAACGTGATTGATCTGAGCGACCAGTCAAAGAAGCACAAAAAACATAAGTCTGCTGCTCCTTTTGATCCAAGGGCATATATGACCCTCAAAACCGAGGAGTTCCAAGTTGACCCCTTCGGAGTTTCACTCTCGGTGTTTTCAAGGATGGTCGATTTAGTGAGGGAGGATAAAACGGCTGCTGCTCTAAAAATTAAAGGTACGGCTTCTGGTTTTCTAAGCTCGTCCACCCGGTCTTCCAACTTCTTTTATACTTATGTATTTTATCTATTTGTACAGATCTTGAAGCCAAGTATGAGTCAGCTCGGAAAGCTGTAAGTCCACTTCGGGTTGATCTTGAGAAATCTCAAAAAGATGTGGATCTTTATAAACAGATGGCCGAAGATTTGGAAGCTAAGCGCCTACAACTCGAGGCTGAAAAGAAGCAGCTGGAGGCCGAACTGAAGCAGTTAAATGAAAAATTTGAAAAGGCTGTCGTTGAGCTTCAAGAAAAAGATGATAAGATCGCGGAGTTGATGGCTTCGACCTCGGCCCATAATTTTTCGAGAGCCAGAAGCATTGAGAAGCTCACTGCTCTAAATGTTAAAGCTCTGGAAGATCGGAAGAAGGCTATTCAAATGGGTCAAGAGGGCATTGTCGAAGCTTTTAATAACGCCCTTGACCAAGTCGCCGTAGTTAATCCCGATTTTATCGCCGATCGTGATATTCTTAACCCGGAGTACGGGGTTCATGATGGGCATATTGTTGAGTTTGACCCGGAATCTGATGAAGTGTCAAGGATCGTTTATCCGAAAGATGTGTAATTTGCTTATTTTCATTTGTTTTTTGAAACTGAGGGTCTCCGACCGTAACCGGTATTTTTTGTAATGATATTTCTGTATTAACCTGTCATTTTCTGGCTTCCTTTGTGACTGTGTCTTTATCTCGGATATCTCTTCCCTTCTTTTTTAAATAAGTTTATGAGGTGAAAACAACGATATCGATGGATGTTTTGAATCATATAGAAATAAGATCGGAAATAGAATGCTTTAGCAAAGCAAGTCTATATTAAATAAGATCGGAAATAGAATGCCTTAGCAAAGCAAGTCTATATTAAATAAGATCAGAAATAGAATGCCTTAGCAAAGCAAGTCTATATTTAAATAAGATCGGAAATAGAATGCCTTAGCAAAGCAAGTCTATATTAAATAAGATCGGAAATAGAATGCCTTAGCAAAGCAAGTCTATATTAAATAAGATCGGAAATAGAATGCCTTAGCAAAGCAAGTCTATATTTAAATAAGATCGGAAATAGAATGCCTTAGCAAAGCAAGTCTATATTAAATAAGATCGGAAATAGAATGCCTTAGCAAAGCAAGTCTATATTAAATAAGATCGGAAATAGAATGCCTTAGCAAAGCAAGTCTATATTAAATAAGATCGGAAATAGAATGCCTTAGCAAAGCAAGTCTAACTATAATATTTCTTGAGTTTGGCGGCGTTCCATGTTCTTGGGATCGCCTTGCCTTCTAGGGTTTCTAGCTCGAAAGCGCCATTTCCCGTTTTTGTCGTGACTCGATATGGACCTTCCCAGTTCGGTGCTAGCTTGCCTTGTGATGCATTTTTCAATCCCACATCGGCTCTTCTCAAGACGAGGTCACCAACATCAAAATCCCTTGGGACGACTTTCTGATTATAACGGGTGGCTATCCTTTGTTTGTTGATGGCTTTCTTGAGGGATGCGTGATCTCAGATTTCTTCTATAAGATCCAGCTCTTCTCGTAAGGCTTGTTCGTTGTCTTCTGGTGATTTCAGATTTGTGGTTCTCCAAGACAGTTCTCCGATTTCGACTGGGATGACTGCTTCACTCCCATATGATAACCGGAAAGGCGTTTCTCCTGTGGAGCTTTGGGGAGTTGTTCTATACGCCCACAAGACATAAGGGAGCTCTTCAACCCAATTTCCTTTAGCATTGTCTAACCTTTTCTTCAACCCGTTGAGAAGTACTTTGTTTCTTTATACGCTTGACCGTTTGTTTGGGGATGCTCCACCGACGTGAATCGATGTTTGATTTTAAGATCGGACATCAACTTCCTGAATCCTTTGTCAGCGAATTGAGTTCCATTATCCGAATCTGGTAATTATTTCTTTTCGGAAAAAAGAGATGCAGTTCTTTGCTTTAATAACAGATAGTGGTTTGGCCTCAATCCATTTAGTAAAATAATCAACTGCCACAATTAAGAACTTATTCCTCCCGGGCTTTTGGAAAAGGTCCTAGAAGGTCTATCCCCACCATGCAAAAGGCCATGGGGAGGAGAGTTGTGAGACCGGTAGGAGGTGCAATGTGAGCGTTTGTGTGAATCTGGCAATTCGAACATTTCTTCACATAGTTCCTTGCATCAGCTTCAATGGTTGGCCAAAAATATCCTGCCCTTAACACCTTCCTGGCTAAGGACCTACCACCTAAATGTTGGCCACATATTCCTTCATGAATTTCCATTAACACATAGTCACCTCCGTCTGTTTCTAGACATTTCGATGAACGGTGAAGAAAGTGCCTTCTTGTAAAGTCGCTCATTGAACACCGCAAAGATCTTTGCTTTTCTTGGATGATCTTGGCTTCTTCAGGATCGGAAGGTTCTGTGCCCGACATGATGTAATTCAAGATAGGAGCAATCCATGTTTGGTCTTCACTTATTACGTACACTGATGACATCGAGTGTAAGTCATCCTCAAAACTAGGTTTGCTGAGGATCTCTTGTATAACCGACAGGTGATTTCCGCAGATTTTGGTGCTTGCTAATTTGGAAAGAACATCGCCCGAATGTTGTTTGTTCTTGGGACATGTTTAACCTCGGCGAACTCAAATTCAGTGAGGAGTTTCTTGACATGATTCAGATATTTTTGGAGGATTGGCTCTTTTGCTTCGTACTGTCCCCCGATCTGGGAGACTACGAGGAGTGAATCGGTATGGAGATTTAACCGAGTGATACGGAGATCTGAAGCCAATCGTAGACCCGCAATACATGCTTCGTATTCAGCTTGATTATTTGATGTTGTAAATTTGAAAGTGAGTGATAATTCTATAACCACTCCAGAAGGACTTTCAAGAATAATTCCAGCCCCACTCCCTTTGGGATTGGAAGAACCATCGACATGGATTGTCCATACTTCATTCTCGGTCTCTGCCGAAGTCATTTCTGCTACAAAGTCGGCTAACACTTGAGCTTTCATTGCTGATCTTGATTCATATTTGATATCGAATTCGGGATGACTCATCGCCCACTTTATTATTCTTCCGAAAGGTCCGGACGATGTAGGATTTGTCGATCGGGTGATTTGTTCGAACCACTACTTGGTGAGATACAAAATAATGTCTGAGTCGCCGAGTAGCTATTACTAAAGCCGAGCTATTTTCTCTATTTTTGATACCAGAAGTTTCGCCCTTGTAAAGCTTTGCTCACAAAGTAAACCGGGCTCTGCCCCTCTTTTGTTTCTCGGACCAGTGCTGCTCCTAATGCTTCCTCAGATATTGAGAGATATAAATATAATACTTCCCCTGGTTCAGGTCGGGTTAGTATCGGAGGTTCTGATAATATCTTTTTTAGCTGGGTGAGCGCCTCATCCCGCTCTGTGGTCCAGATAAATTGATTCCTTTTTAAAAGTTTAAAAGGGGTAGTGATTTAAATGCGGCATTTGAGATGAACCGAGATAGAGCCGCAATCATACCATTAAGTTTCTGAATTTCTTTCTTGGTATTTGGAGTTTTCATATCAGTCACCGATTTGCATTTGTCTGGGTTTGCCTCAATCCCTCTTTCAGTGAGATAGAATCCCAAGAACTTTCCGGCTTTGACTCCGAATGTGCATTTCTCCGGATTTAATCTCATTTTGTTTTTCCTTATTTCTGCAAAAAGTTCTTTGAGATCGGTAACATGACGATCTGCTTGCTCACTTTTTGCAATCATATCATCTAAGTATACTTCTACATTTCGCGATCTCGGTCTTTGAAAACTCGTTCATCATTCTCTCGATATGTTGCTCCTGCATTTTTGAGACCGAAAGGCATAACTCGGTAACAAAAATTTCCGCTTTCAGTCATAAAAGCAGTTTTCTCTTGATCGGGGGGAAACATTGGGATTTGGTTATATCCTGAATATGCATCCATGAATGATAATAAACAAAATCCCGATGCGTGATCGACTAGTCGATCAATATTTGGAACCGGAAAAGCATCTTTGGGACATGACCTATTGAGATCGGTGTAATCAATGCACATGCGCCATTTTCCATTTGATTTTTAACAAGTACTGTGGTTTGAGAGCCAAGTAGTATATTTGAGCTCGATTACAAAATTAGCTTTTACTAAGTCGTCTCACCGCCTTGGTTTGTCGCCGATCTTCTCGATATTACTGCACCCTTTTGCGTTGGGCAACCCACCGCGCATCGGGATATATTGACAAATGATGGCAAGCGATTTTGGTGGGATGCGGGCATGTCTTCACCGACCATGCAAAAAGATCGGCGTGTTCCCTCAAGCACTGGGTTAATTCTCTTTTTATTTCGTCTGGTAGGTCTGCGCCGATCTTGACTGTTTTCGTTGGATCATCTCCCAATATCACTCTGATGAATTCCCCGTCCGGTTTGGTCGTTTCGGCTTTTTCTCCGAATGTGGATCTTTGAACGCTATCTTTCTCTTCGTCCGAGCTCTCGGGATCGAAAGCGTGCGTCTAAATCCATCACATTTACCTCGGTAAACTTCAATTTTCCTTCTTTCGTAGATGTACTCTTTGATGCAAACTCGGCCTTGTCTCTTGCAGAAATTTCAGCTTTGAGAAGGAGGTAATAGCATCTTTCGGAAGATTCTAGATCGGCATTGATAGTTATTACCTCGTTGCTTTGAGAGTGAAACTTCATTTTCGGATGTACGATGGAAGTCACCGCGAGAGTTTCCCCAAAGTCGGCCTTCCAATGATGCAATTGTAGATGGATGAGCAAGGTAGAACCATGAATTTAACCAAAATTGTCCGAGATAAAGGCTCCTCTCCAAAAGTGACTCTTAAGTCTATGTAACCCATCGGTCTAGTTCGAGACCCATTGAAACACGAGAGAGGTCCGATTAAAGTGATAGGGAAAAAGTTCACTTGGTGTAATTCCAATTTTCTCCAGTACATCGAAGAACATAATGTCACACGAGCTGCCTTGGTCAATTAAAATTCTTCTTATCTCTTTCTCGGCCATTACTGCTGAGATTAACAGTGGAATGTCTTCGTTTACTTTCCCGTTTAGTAGATCGTCATCCCCAAATGACAGAGAGGGACGAGAGTTACTCTTGGTTGGGCGATGATGTAGATGCTACACATTGAATTTCCTTCCACTTTCTTTTGATTGTTCTTGCTGTTGCTCCTTGGACTTCACCACCTGAGATTACCATTACAACAGGTCGGCCTCTACTCCTTCGAGTGTCTGGCTCTTCCTTATAATCTACGATTTCTTTCCCTCTTACTTCGTCAACCTCTTTCTCCTGTTTGATGTTTTTCTCCTGTTGGGATGGCTTTCTGACATACTGCCCGAGTTTTCCTTTCTTGATAAGGTCTTCAATATCGTCTTTTAAGGCGTTGCACCGATTTGTGTCATGGCCGGCGCTTTGGTGATAACGACAGTACTTGTTGTTCCTCATTCCCGGTCTCTGGGGAATAGGATCAGGATACCTTATATGTTTGAATTCATTGTTCTGACATTCTTGCAAGATCTTCTCCTTACCACATATGAGTTCGGTGTAGTCTCGATGTCGCCCTTGCCGAGGTTTGAATTCCCTAGATGGACCGCCGGTCTGGAATCTCCGAGGAATTTCAGTATTTGAATTTGGTTTTTCGATTCGAGGTCTGCTCTCTTTGGTTTGGTTTGCTACGCTTTTCACAAAGAACTTGCTAGCTTCATCGCCTTCCTCATGATCTATGTACTTCTCTGAAAGTCGGAGGAACTCCCCTAAAGTTGAGGGTTGATTGATGCTTACGTCAATCTGGAATAAAGTGCCCCTGCGCAAACCCTGGGATAGGAAATACAGACGAAATTCCTCATTTAACCCATGCACCTTTCCGGCCTCAGTGTTGAACCTTGCAATATAAGACCGGATAGATTCATCATCGGCTTGGTGGATTGCATACAACACCATCCATGATTTCGGCCTTACTTTCGAATGTGCGAAGCTCGCCGAGAATAACTTGGAAAGTTGCTCCCAGGATGAGATTGAATTCGCCGGGATGTCTCTGAACCATAAACCTGCAGATTTTTCAAGGGTGAGGGAAAAAAGTCTACACATGATCTCACCTGGAGCATTCCGATATTGCATCATGGTCTCATAGTACTCTAAATGAACGTCTGGGTCTCCGAGTCCGTCATAAATTTTCAAGTGCTCAGGAGGTTTCTCTAAACCTCTGGGAACAGGGAAATAATCTATTTCCGAAGTAAACGGTCCTCTTCTCGGTGGTTGTACCTCCTGTTTCTTCTCCTGGTTCCGAGTTTTGCGAGGTTGGTATTTGGAATGATGTTGTTTAAGTTCCGGGGCTCTCTCTCTATGGTTGTGATGTTCTCGTTTTGGAGGACTTTCTCTGCTCCTAGATCGTTGTCTGCGTGGTGAGGAAGATGCGTAAGAGGAATCTTCTTCGCCAGAGTCGTCTACATTTCTAAGAGTTGCCCTTGGTTCTTCTCTTCCTCGTCTTCTCGGGGGAGAGCGATGATAATGACGTCGCCTTGGGGGAGAACGATGTCGTCTTCGGGGCTCAGTAGTTATGCCGGGTTGCTCGGGCTCTTCTGTCGGGTTAATCCGGGGATTATATCGCTGCGGAGAACCCCGATCTGCACTCGGGCTTGATATCCAGCAATCTCGGCTTCCAATTCGGAGATACGGAGACTCTAGCTTGAGATGCTTCATTATCTTTGATTTAGAATTTGAACTACCATTTGTTGTAAAGTGTTTACTGGAACAGGAATAACCGTAGGAGGTGAAGGAACTCGATTTGAGGTTGACTCTCTGTTATTGACATTTCGGTCGATGCAGTTGAGTAATCGCAATTCCTCAGGGTCCCCTCTTCCTGCCAATGGGATGATACTTGCTATCCGTACACCGACTCGTAATTCGGGGTCCATGACTGATCCAAGAGAAAATAGATAAAGTTTTTTATGAGTTCGGGAAAAGCTCCCACTGTGGTCGCCAATGTTCTGTACCGTATCTAAGGATAAGTGTATCCGAGATAGTTGGTAGGTAATGAGGTTTTGATCAATATAGAATTACGTCCGAGTTACGTCTGAGCTGATGTTCCGAGCTGAGGTGGGGTGTACCTGCATAAACACTCCGATGCTAAAGTCAGTCGCTGTGGAGTTAATGCCAATGAGTAGTATTTAATGCGTACCTCCTTCTTATGATAAATGTGGTATTTATAGGCTTTGGAGGCATTCAATTGTGTTGATCTGGTCCGTTCGTTGTGGAGGTGCAATCTGGGCCATTTGATGAATAGATATGGGCTTAGACTGTTGAAGGCCCAATGAGTTTGGCTGAAGGAGTGGGGGGTGTAAGTAGTAGGCGTGTGATTTCTCCATAACAGAAAGCAATACAAACACAGGCCATAGTCCACTTACCTAGCAGATGTGAAATTGTTGTTCACTCTTACAAGCACCATGGTATATTAATCGGTAAATCACTACATATCATAATTGCATTATAAAGCAATACAAAACAGAGAGAAAAAGGGAAGGAAACCTGAGAAACTTGCTGATGAATTAATATTGAATCATATGATATTATGATGTTTCTCAAGTTGGTAACTATTTGGTTGCAACTAAGGGGAAACCCCTATAGTTTGCAAAAACGTATAACATTTCTATCCTTGCAATTGATCTTTTGTATATTTCAAACTAAACTTTATTTGACATTAGAACAAGATTCTTTTTATTCAAACAGAAAATAACATCATCAGAACAATTTAATGTGACCAAGAGAGAACTCACACTGTCATGGTTAAACATGTATGTATGTCCCGACGAATCCGTCCAAAAAATAGGCAACAAAAGTAACTGTTTAGCCAAAGAACCACGAATACGATCTACCATAGCATGTTATGGAACGCCAGTGCATGTGCATGTCATTAAACCGGTTAAAGAATAGGGGAAATTGTTAACATGTATCGGTGGTTCATTAACTGCAAAGAGTTCGACATTTTCCATCTATAGAGCCACTCTTGCTACACAAAAATTCTGAAAAATTAAGAATAAAATGAACACTAAAAAGTTAGAGAAAGTGAAAGCTCTAATCTAGCTAGAGATGAAGATAGATCGAAGGAATCAGAATATTTACCGTTGATCTTGACCTTGCAAGATTTCAAACACTCAATGTTGGAAACAAACATAAAAGGATGAATTGAAAAGATGGGAGATGGTAGTGGAGACCAGTGATCCTAGGGTTTTCGGTGAGCCGTGAAACCCAAAATAAAGTAGGGAAGAATTGGAAATGGAGGGGTACACCTCTATTTATAGGCAGAAGTTTCGTATCCGAAGCGTCGGATACGGGAGGTTAGATCCCGACCGTTGAAAGTGGACATTCACTGGTGGAGAGTGCCTTGGCTGTTTCAAAAGTGGAATTGGGTCGGGACCAAGTCTTGTGTGATTTGGCCCAGTCCGGAATAGGAGGAAAGACGAAGAAGTCAGACTTTCCCCGTATTCGAAGGCCAAATGGCCCCGGGGACAAAGGTCCCGAATCTGAAAGCCATATTAGATGAGGTGAATCCCGAAATAGCAACAACAGATTCCTAGAGCACAATGAGCAATCATCGACTTTGAATAGGACTGAGAAAGGGGCCGCAAGTTAGAAGTTAGGGAGAGGGAAAGGAAACAAATGCAAGGGTGGTAGATCCGATGGATCTTAGGGAGAGGTAAAGGAAACAAATGCAAGGGTCCGATGGATCTGGAGCATCAGGTGGATCTGGAGGAGCCAGCGGGTCAGGGGTTCGAGGAGTGGGCAAACAGAGTTGCAATCAGAAGGAGAAGCAGGGGACTGGTTCGGCGGTGAGGAGAGGGCGGTGGGTAGCGGGTTGAGTTCGGAGGAAGGAGATTTGTTGTGGAGAGCTTGAGTTGCAGAGGCATCATGCATTGGCGAGCGAAGATAACGGTCTGTACCCAAACGAGAAATGGAGCCTAGCTTATCCACTATCCGCTACCTCATTCACTATAAGCTAGTTTATCCGCTATCTGCTAGCTTATTCGTTATCCGCTACTTTTTGCCAAACAGAGCCATAAGCTATTCTGGAATACGGGACTCGATCCAGTTCTCTCGGGTTCAATTATTGTAGTGAACAAATTTGGTGTTGACCAGTGTTGAATTTTCTTATAAGCACAAGCGGTGATTAGTTTTTCGTCTAAAGCTTTGAGACACTATGTGAGTAGTCATAATGGTCTGAACAAAAAAGATATACATATACACGCATTGTGTAAATATACTTATTACAGATCTTAAAAATTATAATATATACATAAATATAAAAAATAACTAATGATAATTTGAAATTATTGTCTAAAAAATCCAAGCAAGAGGTTTCACAATTGGAAACGGATTTAGAGACGGAATTTATTTGAGACGAAAAATTCCGTCTTTAAATTCCGTCTCTAACCTGCGAAATTTGATTTCCGTCTCGGACTAACAATTTTCGTCTCCAATTCCGTCTCGGACTAACCTGCGAAACAATTCCGTCTCTAAATTCTGTCGTTATTTGAGATTTTTCTAGTAGTGATTTTAGAAAATTGTTTAAACTTGAGTAAACATTAGGTAAAGGCTTGGGGGAATCATTTTGCTACTATGCATCTATAGCAGACATTCATTAGGAGCGGCAATTAGGAAATTTTTTTGATGGGGGAGGATATTATATGTTGTGCCAAGAATTCAGAGACTGAATACAGGATCAGAATTTACTCAATCTTTGGGTTATTTTTATTCTGTAATTCATGACTTTTAATTTTATTCCAATGTTCTTGAACACTATGGATAGCCAAAAACTTGTTGTGTTGAAAACAAACTTAGAGCAAGTGTACTCTATCGCAGAAGTAGTATAAAAGATATCGTACTCCGCAGGGATTAAATAGCAAGTTCCAAACTAATCGAGATTATATATTGTTTAGACGAACAAATAATTTGATAGTTATAGACACAAAATAAAATAAATAAATAACAAGAATTAAAATACTAAATTTAATTAATGGAGAGAGATCTAGGGTCACGGTTTCACTTGCAAGCTTCGACTCCCCTATGTCTAATTCTACCTGAATTCCCTTATTCTATTTAATTACCAATCCCTTTACTAAAACTATTAATCCGTTTGGTCATTCACGATTAATATTATTTTTCCTAAATTAACCCTAGTTTGGTCATGCTAGAATTTAAATTCAAGAAAAGCATAAAGTGCAAAAAGGTTGAATGATTGGAAGACTAAATTAAAGTTTGGTCATGCATTAATTATAGCCCCAACTATCCTATAGGTCCACCAACTAATTGCAGTACGATCGCCAATTAAAGTTGGGTCATGCATTAATCATGATTTAGTATCAATCCCCTTATATAGGCTCAGATCTCACATTTAGAAGCTAGTTCACAAAAAGTACTCAAGAGGGACAAATGCTAATTATCAGCTTCCTAAGGACATCCTCACAGTTACAATTAAGCACAAGTCTGTCAAGTAAATTAATTATGGGATCCCCTAAAGGTATAATCTCTATTTTTTTTCAATATAAGCATAATTCATGCAAAACAAGCCAGAAAAAAATGCTATCAACATATGTAGTGGGTATATGCATTAATAGAGATCAAGTAACAACATATAATATCCTCCCCCACACTAGCATGAAGCATGATCCTCAATGCAAAATATTAGATTGACACAAAAATAAATAAATGAGAGAGTAAGAGTGACTTCCCTGGGAGAGCTTGCAGTCTGAGCTTATTGCTAAAAACAAAATAAAACAAAACAAAAATGAGAGAAAATAAAACACAGGTTGCCTCCTGCGAAGCGTTTGCTTAACGTCGTGAGCCTGACGATAGTTGGTGCTCAATCAGGTGGCTCTCCAAGAGCAAATTTTACATCTAACGCAGTGCACCTTCTTAGTTTTCTAACCATGTGGTTGACATTGTTTTTTCTTTTTCCATGTGGTGGATGAAATTCAAAGGATTGTGGAATTTTTGTTTTATCTCTATCTACCATTATGTTAGGATCCTGGAAGTTAACATATTTTTTCAAAAGGTCTTGCATCTTTAAATCACAAACACTGTTAGTTTCAACCACATCATCAAAATAAGGAGAAGTTAAAGAAGATAAATTTTCGTTGGAATTTAAAGCTTTAATAACATCATTTTCTTTACCACTCCTTAAAGTTATCTTTCCCTCATTAACCTCAATTACAACATCACCAATGGTTAAAACAACTTGCCCAAAAATTGGGGCTTTCTCCTCTTCCTCGAACTCATGAACCAATGGATCTTTTCATTCTCTCACAACCAGTTCTCATCAGTATCATCTTTTATTTCAATATAACTCCTTGATAGGAAATTTATTATTTTTATTTGACTCCCTTCTGACTCCCTTGTTTATTATCTTTCAATATTTTTTTTTCATTTTTTTTAGAAGCTCACGTCAGTTTCCTTTCTTTCTCCCCAAGGCCCCGTTGCTTTCTTTAACTCCTTCACATATGGATATGGATCTCTTTTTTATTTTCCAATGGGCCATTTGCTTTCTTGTCTTCTATAATAAAACTCAACAATTGGGCCATGAACCTTTCTCTTCCTTCGTTCTTTATTATGCCCATACATATCACTTATAAGTAGTATTAAATTAGACTTTCATTCTTTTTAGTTGTTTTATTCTTTCTGCAAAATAAAGAGGAAATTAAGTTAGTAATTTATATAATTAGTATATAATTTCTCTAAGAGTGATCTAAAAATATCTCTAAAAATGCACTAAATTGGAGTTTATCAAGCGGCAATTAGGAATTTTTTTTGATGAGATCATATTTCCTAAATCCATCTGATGCAAACACTGTCTTGCAGCACTTCAATTTGACTTGATGATAATTATTGACTAGGCTTAAGCTCCAATACATTCAATTTGACTCGATGATATTTCCTTAATTCATTTGAGCAATGAACCAGTAGTAAAAGCGTGATACTTATTAGTTAGGCTTAAACTCTAATAGATTCAATACTACTTCTTGGTAAAGAATAAATGCTTCTTTGTTACGCTTAAGCTCCAGTTTATTCATTTTTATTTTACTGACTCTACGCTTTGTTATGGTTACATAAGCGTTAATTTTTTCATGGCTCTCAGAGGCCGACGAAAGATGAAAGACAAGGATTTTACAAAAGCAGATAAACTGATGCACAAATCAATCGTTGAAGTCTATATCTTGCTTCAAGAATTTGATTTAATCTCTTAAGCAATGAATGAGGTTGAGGATGAGGATGCACATTTTAATTTTTAACTATTCGAATTATAATGATTAGGAATTCATTTTTGGGTTAAATGTTTGATGTTTTTAATTTCTCAATTTGTTCATACAACAATAAAACGATTACAATCTTTATATTGTACAACATAATTTGTGAACAATGCAATTTTAATTTAAAATTTATGTTTGAGTATATTCATGCCACATAATGCGCTCAGCCCATGACTATAGAGAAGACATAAAACTCCTCCTCTACTATATGACTATAGAGAGAATAAATGGGGTGTGTGTCTTTTACACAAAACATGGGGGATTTGAGTGAAAATTTCTCAACAAAATAAGGTATAATATGGATTAATATTCTATATTGTGTGATGCAGACATAATACGTGCAACATTGGTATTTGCACCACTTTTAGTCCTTTAACTATTATGATTATTGTAAGCTTCATTAGACTGTAAGATAAATCATCGTCAACCTCACTTTCAAAAGATACTCAAACCATTAGTAGTTGCTGTGCGAAAAGTAGTTATGCAAGTGTACACAATCGCAACAAGTAATATATTGATAAGTAAAGATCGTCTCTACAGGGATTGATGTTAATTTTATAGTTTAACTTACACTAGCTCTTAGTGGAACAAGTAACAAATAGTTTCAGTCACAAGTTTATCAGTGAAAAGAGTGTAGAAAAGAACAGTTAAAGAGTGGTTTAAGATATAAGAGAAATAAGTTGGATTGCTTTTTACTAAGTAATTTCCCAAAAGTGAGACGCTATAACGTCACACGCTATAGCGTCAAGTGTTGTTGCAAATGATTGTGCTTTTCAGTCACTGACGCCAGGGTTTCGTTACAATAAGCCTATGTCTAAGTTCTAAATAAGTTCACCCCTGTATAATAAAGACCTCACAGCTTTTACTCTATGAACTACTGCACTTTTATGTCTAGAAGAAGCAACCGTTGTTTAAATGTCTTTAAACAACCCTTCATTCATATCAATCTTTGAGTTCTATCCATGGACCATGTCTGTACCCACGAATGTACCTATTTTAAGTGGCCAACCCTAAAACAAGTTTGAAAGAAGTAACATACAAAGATTGAAACGCAAAACGTGAAATATCATATACGTAACACTAGAGGTTCATTACAAAGCTTTAAGCAATCCAACTCAAGGTGCTTAGCTCATATTGAGCATCATCAACAAAATACAAGATAAAACACTCATATTACCGTAAACAAAATGGGAAGAAACAGTTGCAAAAGATACAACCCGAAGCTTCCAAATCATCCACAGAGAAGACGCTATAACGTTGCTTTACACCGAGGGAAAATAAAAATACATTAAAAATAAAGCTTGAAAGTGTTTTAATGGAGGAGAAAATGTGTCAAGTTTTCTTTCTCTAAAAACTCTCTCTTCTTCGAAGTGAAGGGTATATGGGTGAAGAAGATAGCTTCCTTTCTTTATTCTCCAAAAAGTACAAAAGTTGATAGCAACTTTTTACCAACTAAAACTAATCTTCCACTCAAGCGATGCCATGTGTCCCTCAATATCCAATAAAATCCGGGCGTGTCAGCATGCACAGTGGATACAGAGTTCTATGTTAGAAATAAAGAGCTTGGCGCTAAAATTGCACTTTTGCCTTGAATGCTCAATTTGAGTGCGCGCTCTTTACCGCATTATAACGTTAGGCGCTATAGCGCTTAACACCGCAACACTAATACACACATTAAAATGTTCAAAAGGGCACAAGATGTGCCAAATCACGAAAAGTAGTGTCACCGCCCTTCTTTACCTAAAACTATCAAAATATGCCATATAAAATACTAATGTTACTTGAGAACTTACTTTAATTTAATGAATAAAGGTATAAATAACTCATATAAACATGAGTTATCAGTAGTTGGTGTTACAATGTTGATCCTAATTATTTAAATCTGAATATTTCTAAATACTAATTGAATTCTATTAAACTAAATACTATATTTTAAACTACTAATATACAATGCAACTAAATTCATAAACAACATGCATACATCAAATTTATTTTACAAATTTGTCTAATTTACAAATTTATTTTACGAAATTACTCCTACCCTTTTCAAAAAAACCAAAAACACCCCTCTCCATGTTATAGTTATATTTTCTTTAATTATGTGTTACAACTACAATTTTTTGTCTTTTTACAATTTTGTTTGTTGAACAAACATTAACAATTAGATAATGTTAACCACATATTACTTCCCATAAATTCAATTTTTTTCTCCTACTTTATTAATTTTTTTTCCCCCGTCAGTCATTCCCTCGAAAATGGATTAATACAATTCGAGAAAACTTTATTATAAAATGTGTATATATATTTGTTTTGACAAATAATTAGATATACAAATTTTTATAAAATCTTTAGAAGTATTTGTTAATAATATATTTTTCTAAAAAATTATCATAGAACATAATATATAGCTTAATTTTAAATATAAATCTAGAGTATTTAATATCTTACACAATGCACTTAAATAGACAGCTTATGTTTTTAATTCATAATAAAACTATCAATTTTTAAGTTACCAATAAATGTCGATCCAGTGTTTGGAGTGAATCATCTTAGTGTATATATATATATATATATATATATATATATATATATATATATATATATATATATATATATATATATATATATATAAATGACTAAGGAAAATTTTGCGTGACTTCTAATGGTAATGGCCAATAGACTAGATCAAATAGCTGATCTGGTAATCTGTTCGTTTTATCATATCAAGTCAAGTGTTACAATTATATATTATCCTAAACTGCTTTACAGCAACAAATTAGAAAAGAACAATGATTCTAGTAACACTTCAAAAAGTTGTTGGATCTGTTTATAGTGAGTAGTGATAGTGACGATTGTTTTGGACATGCCAATGACGTTGGCTTAGAAAGCAAGAACCTAATTTTTGTGGATGTCACTTAAATTAGGTTTTGATCAAAAATATACTTCAAATAATTTTATCAAAAAAAAAGTATCCTTCAAATAAAAATTTTCCACTCTTTTGGTGCACTCTTTTAATATTTTTTAATTCGTAAATTGAGCTACTTACTTGTAATTAACTCTAGGCACTTTTTGCTTATCTAAAAAAAAATACTCTAGACATTTTGTAAAAAACAAAGTAATAGGCATGCAAAATTATGTTTTGTCACTGCTTCAAAAAAAATTATGTTTTGTCAGACTTATAAAATAAATATTTCATCTCAAATTGGTAAAATATTTATAGAATTTAATTTGTATATACCATTAGTTTAATAAAATTTTACACTTATACAATGTAATTGAGGTTATCTATTGACATAAGTATTTGTAAGACTGTTCGAAAGAGGTTATGGGAACAACTTACATGCTCATGAGCTATTTTCAGCTAATTTTTATAAACTTCACAGAATAGTTTATGAAAATAGTGTTTTGCATAGATGTGCCATGTAACACCCCCTTCTACTTAATACTAATTTAATAAATAAAAATCAGAGTTTTCAGAAACTTTTCCACGCACCTCAAGAGAGTGCTACATTTAATAAAAACATCATTTAAATAATATTTAAAACTCAAACGCATCTAGTGCGCGAAATATATATCATATCAAAATGGGGCGAACCCTCAAAATTTGTCTTAAGTTTACAATGATCCAGAAAATAGTTTCACAGCACATCGGACTAAAACTAAGTTCACCATATTCGATACATGTTACTAATACATAAAATAAAATGGCAATACTACAATTCCCAAAGAGTGCTAATGAACACCAAAGAGGCATGAACACCTTCACTCAGTATCACCTGGCGTTGCCACGAGAGCAGGCAACATAAAAGTAGTAGGGTGAGTCTCTTTACATAAATAATAACCAGTATGATAAGCATTATATTAGGAAGACCACTAGTAACACAACAATTAAGACATTTATCATTTAATTATAACATCAAATAATTAATAGTAACAGGTCAACTAGCAGGCATGAGTATATGTATGTGTGCAATATGCATGTGGATCCATTCTCTTCACTTTGGCCGAAGCCCACTTCACTTTGGCCGAAGCCCACTTCACTTTATATGCATGCTTTATGTGACCCCATGACAATGCATCATAACACAACACAATGCACTTACCATAATAATTATTACTCCTCATTTTTCACTTCGCAATTCCACTTCATTTACAAAATTAGGCCGAAGCCTACACATCACTTCATCTTCACCACATCATCACATTTCATTTATCAGACTTCTTCACTTCCTAGGGACTACATTCCCACTTAAGGACTATTTTGGTACCTAAGGACTAAGTTGACACATTCCCAATTAATTTAGTGCCTAAGGACTATTTTGACTCACCAAAGATTAATTTAATACCTAGGGACTATTTTGTCACACCAAGAATTAATTTAATGCTTGGGGACTATTTTGTCACACCAAGAATTTATTTAATGCTTAGGGACTATTTTGTCACACCAAGAATTAATTTAATGCTTGGGGACTATTTTATCACACCAAGAATTAATTTAATGCTTAGGGACTAAAACATCACTTAGACACCATTAGGCATAACTAGGCGCCAAGGGCAGCCAAAATGGCGCCCATCTGATGGCACCATCAGCCCACGCACACAACACACACCACAGGGCGCCAAGTTTCTATGGCGGCGCGCGCGTGCTGCACACACACACGCACACACGCACCGGGCGCCAAGTTCCCAGTGCCTGGCGCCGCGCCGCACCACAACTCACTCACACGCGCGCGCGAGCAAGCCACGGCAGACGCATCGGCGCCAATGCTCCCAGGGCATTTGGCGCCCCCGCACTTTGCACGGCCGGGAAAAAGCAGACAAACAAGGCGCCATTTTCCTATGAATTTGGCGCCCTCCTCTAACATTCCAACCCAACAACTTCAAACATGTTTTTACTCAACAATTCAATTCCCACTTAAACAACACACATTTAGGCATTTAATCAACTTCATTAAATCCACACATTCTCATATTTCTTCACATTGAAACATTTAAGCAAACACATGGTATGCACTGACTCACAACACATTTATTTCCCACATCAAGTATCATGGCATCATCAATTTAAGCATCAAATACAACCACAAACACATGATTCACACAAAATCCACATAATTAAATCATGCTAGAGCTATTTCCTACACAACACCTATCATACAAACTATTATAGATGTAAAGGAGAATCCACAACCTCAAAATTGAAGAATTCTAGTGTTCCTCCTTCACTGACTTCAAGAACCATTAAAATTAGCTTCTCCTAAACTTTGAGCTCCAAACCCCATCAATGGTAAAAGGAAAATGAAAGGGAATTAGTGTAGGAAACTTATACTAAATGATAGAGGAAGAAAAATGAGGAAGAAAGGTACCAAATACCACTTACCCCAAACAAGATTGAAAAATGCTCCCCCTCCCCCTTGTTGTGCAGGCCGTCGGCCTCTCCCCCTATCCCTCTCTTCCATTTTTTTTGTTTTCTTTCTTTCTAAGGAGATGGAAACCCTATCCTAGTTTAAGTCATGAATTTGGGCCTATTGGGTGGGCTTGGGCCCATTATTCACACCCCTCAAGTACCTCACACCTCCTCCCAAAATAAATAAAATACTCCCCATTTATTTACTACACCCCTCCTTAAATTAATTACTTATTCTATAATTATTTTAATGTACACAACTAAAATACCCATTGAATTAATTTAGCTAAATAATCGTTTAATTAAATTAATTAAATATTCACCTAATTAAATTAATTAAATACTCACCTAATTAATTTTGGGGTGTTACATGCCAAATCACAGAAAAGTAGTGTCCTGCCCTTCTTTACCTAAAACTATCAAAATATGCTATATAAAATACTAATGTTACTTGAGAACTTACTTTAATTTAATGAATAAAAGTATAAATAACTCATATAAACATGAGTTATCACACCCCCAAACTTAAACCATTGTTTGTCCTCAAGTAATGACACTTAACTAAGACAACCAAATTAGCACAAATGTACAAGACATACTACAAAATCAGTTCTCCATTTCTAGTAAACATTCAGCCAAATATATTCTCAAGGGGCTAACCTTTCAGATTCGCACTCACACCCACACACCAATGCATTTCAATCAACTTCTAAGCTTATTACTGCTCAATAGTGTGTGTGTGATATCTGACTCATCTCAATTCCTAGCTAGCTTTGGATTTTTCTTAGCCTTGGGAAGAGTGGCCTTCTTTTGGTGACATCAAAAATTCTTTCAAAACTTTGACTAGACTAATAATTTCACACAGAAATGGGAGATTTCAGACATGACAAAGGGTTTAACTAGGCATTTCAGGTCTGTGGTTAGTGTTCCTAACTTATTGAACTAATTAGTAACGCTATAGCGCTCGACGCTATAGCGGTGGAGCAAAGATGAACAACTTTATTGACTGTAACCCCCTCATTACTGGGTTCCTTTGGCACTTTATTTCTCATTCATATATATATATATATATATATATATATATATATATATATATATATATATATATGACCTTTTGGAACAACTTGACTTTTTTGTTTGGGCAATTACTGATCTTTTACAACAATATATACGGTGTTATCAAACCGGACCGACCCGGTCGGGTCGCCCGTCGCCGTGACTCATGAGAGTAGACCGAAGTCGGTTTGGATGTTGGATCGGATATGCAATTAACTGCGATTAGGTCATCAACCCGGTCTTTGGCGGTCAAATCCACCTTTGACTCGGCGGACAAGCGTGTTGGCGAATTTTTAATATAAAAATGTAATGGTGAGAATCGAACCCCTTACACGATGCTTATCTTGCATGCTTTTAACCAACATCTTTGCACCTTGTGTTGGTAAACAAACAACATACATTATACTTGATTCATTCTTTTCTTTTCTTTTTTTGAACAAAACCATTTTAACCTACTATATATATTAATTTATTAATTACTTTTATACTTACATGTGTTATTATCTATTATGTATATATCTTACTTATTTAATATCTAATATTTTGTATCACATTCCATAAATTTTAGATTCTATATATTATTAAGTATGAATAATTATTCATTTTAAAATTTATGTTGATATTTAATTATTTCATATTGAAAATATTGACCTACGATATTATATATTTTATCAGTTTTAGTAGATTCACGGGTCACACGAGTTAACTAATGACCCAGTGACCTGATGACTGGCCAAGAGTCGACCAAGGGTCGGTTTTAATAACATTGATATATACAAACTAAAGGATTACATTGACTATCTTAGTCACTAACCACCCTAAGATCTTTGAACCTAGCCTTAATAAAATCTGAGCACCCCCAAACTTAGCTTCTAAGGCTCTTCAAGTTTTTAGTCAAGTATTGATGTCACCTTGGTTAACGGGACTAACCTCGGCCATCGAGATAGTCCTAAGCTAACTATGTTTCTACTTAAATGAGAGATTTTCATGTGTGGGAGCAGCAATAAACACATATATTATTTAAAAGTATGGCTACTCTTTACTCACTCACACAATCATCACTAAGATTAGCCAAACAGAAGACATTCATTGAATATAACTGAAAATAAAGCACTGATCATGCAATTTTTATACCATAAAAGTTTTTTTTTATAAACCTTTAGGTCCTCCCCCCAAATAAAAAAGAGCAGTGCCCTCACTGCTTGAATGGACTAGGGAGAGGCCTAGGACTTAAACAAAAACGAAAAACAAAAATTCAAAATAGGTACTAAACATCTGTGAGGCGCAAGAACAACGCTATAGCGCCTCACACTTGATTGACAACACACAAACTACACAAACATCCTACAACAGAAGGGTTAAAGCTACTTTTTAATGAGGCCAGACCTGGTTCTGGCACTAACGCGTAGTGGTTGAGTGGGCTTGACAGCTTTTCCTTTCTTCTTTTCTTTTTGGCCTTCCTCAGGCGTTGTAGCGTCTGCCGCTATAGCGCTGGCACTTGGGCCTTCAGCTTCCTTAGCTTCCATCATCTCTGCTAACTTGCTCGCAGCTTCCTTCTCCTGCTCAGAAACATATTCCTCCACCACATCTTCATTAATGGTCGAGAGTTTGGCACCTTTCCTCCGTGCCGATGCATATGTTGGCCTCTTCTTTTGGGCAGTGTGCTTTTCTTTCAGCACCGGCTCTGGTCTTGCCATGGGAATTGGGCCTTCTACCATTTCTTTATCAGGACTAGCTGCCATAGCTTGGGCCTCTTCCTCTGTACCTGTAATATCATGAGATTTTGTTCTTGTGCTCCTATTTGCCCTTTGCTTGAGCCTTGGAGACTTGTTTGCAACTGCAACAAATTCAGCTTGAATTGACTGCTCAGGAGACGCTATAGCGCCGGGCGTTATAATGCCAGCAGCCTCAATATCAGAACTTTGGGATTTTTGTTGTTGTTGTGGTGATATTTCTGGAATTGGCTCTTTTGTAGCTATGGGTGATGGTGGTTGGGATTCTGTTTGGGATGGTGTAGGGTTGGGTAGTGGTTGTTGTGGTTGTGGAGGTGATTTGGTTATTGTTGGGTTAGGTGGGGGATTGGTGGATTCAGACTGGGGTGTTTCGGGGATGACTTGGTTGTGGGTTTGTGGAGATGGGATCAATGGTGAATGTGGTCTGGTAGTGCTAGGTGGTTGGTCAGCTTGAATTTCTTCTGACTCCTCACTTTCAGTGCCTTCCTCTCCCTCTGGGTGGTCCTCACTAGACTCCTCCTCATCTTCAGAATCTTCTTCCTCAGACTCATTGACTTCCTTCATTATAGGGTTAAGCCTTCTCTGCCCTTCAATGTTGTGTTTAGAGTTCTCCTCCAAAACAATTCTGTGCATGCAGATAGTTGGACTAATCCCATGAATATCAGCCATTTGCCACCCAATAGCCTTCTTATGTCTTTCCAGGGTTGCAATGAGCTCATCCTCTTGATCTTTGGTGAGACCAGAAGAAATGATTATAGGAAGAGACTTATTTTCCCCCAAATAAACATATTTCAGGTGTTTGGGTAACTCCTTAAGATCAAGGGTGGGTGGTTGAACAATGGAAGGAACATATTTCTTGAGGTTTGAGTTTTCTTGTTCAAGTGACTCATATCTTCTAGCCCAAACCTCTTTCACAGTCATTTCTTCTTCTTGAATTACTCATTCTTTAATAAGCTCAGGCTCATCATTGTTTTTTAGAACCTTTCCCAAGTGGTCATTGGCTTTTTGAAAATGTTTTTGAACCACTTGGTCAAGAGAAACAACAAAAGAGCATTCTTCAGTGTTGACTTCAGGGAGCTTTAAGGCATTCAGAACATTAATCTTGACTTCTTGGTCATTAACCCTCATTGTCAACTCTCCCTTCTGAACATCAATAAGCGTCTTCCCTATAGCCAGAAATGGTCTCCCTAAGATGATAGGTACTTCCTTGTCTGCATCAAAATCTAAAATAACAAAATCCACAGGAAAAACAAATTTGTCAACTTTTATTAAAACATCTTCTAGTATCCCCTCAGGATAGGCAAGAGTCCTATCAGCAAGCCGAAGGGTTACAGAAGTAGGTCTGGCAGTTCCTATACCAAATTGTGTATAAATGGACTTAGGCATCAAGTTGATACTTGCTCCTAAATCACATAAGGCACGACCAGAATAAAAATCTCCAATGGAGCAGGGTATAGTAAAGCTGCCAGGATCCTTTAACTTTCTTGGAAGTTTATTTTGCATCAACATGCTACACTCTGCAGTCATAACAACAGTTTCAAACTCTCCAAGCCTTCTTCTTTTTGTAAGAACATCCTTCATAAACTTGGCATAATTAGGCATTTGCTGTAATGCCTCCACCAAGGGGACATTGATGTGCAGTTGTTTCAGGACCTCTAGGAACTTGTTGAACTGCTTGTCTTCATGTGCCTTCTTTAGCCTTTGAGGATAAGGTGGAGCAGGGTATTCAGGCACAAGTTTAGGTTCAGGTGCTTTATCAACTGTTATAGCGTCAGGCGCTATAGCGTCAGTATGATTCTTTTCTTTTTCATAAACACCTAACCCTGCAACTTTGGGTGCATCATTCACATCCCTACCACTTCTCAGAGTTATTGCCTTCACTTGTTCCTTGCCTGGTGCATGAGATGTTGAGGTTTTGGTAGTGGAAGGAAGTCCACCACTTGGCCTTTGAGTGAGAGCAGAGGCAATTTGCCCAACTTGGTTCTCCAAAGTCTTTATAGATGCTTCATAGGTTTGCATAGAAGTTTTGCAATCACTAATGAAGGACCTCAGCAAAGACTCCATCGAGTTGTCCATAGCAGGGACATTTTGTCTTTGATTTTGTTGAGCTGGGAAACCTGGTGGAATAGCTGGAGCATTTGTACTTGTGTTGGCAGTATTACCTCCCCCCCATCTGAAATTGGGGTGGTTCTTCCAACCAGAGTTGTAGGTGTTAGAATAGGGGTTGTTGCCCTTGTTGTACCCCACATAATTCACAGAAGCAGGATTTGTAGTGCATTCTTCATAAAGATGGGCTCCTCCACAATATACACAACTGGTTTCTCCAGGTGGAGCTTGTTCAATAGCAGACACAGTTGTTTCCTTTGGCGCTATAGCGTCAGATGCTATAGCGTTAGCAGTATTCAACCCCTTGATCATATTTGTGAGAGTGACCATTTGAGCTGAAAGAGCAGAAACCTCACTTACCTCATGAACCCCAGCTACTTTTTTTGTAGGATTTAACCTTTCAGTGGGCCATGAAGAACTGTTGATGGCAATTCGCTCTATTAACTCACAAGCTTCATTATAGGAGGAGTTGAGGATCACACCTCCAGATGAGGCATCTAGCATAGATCTTGTTGGTGCCTCCAACCCATTGTAGAATGTTTCCATTTGAATCAGTATAGGAATCCCATGGTGTGGGCATTTCCTTAGTAACTCTTTCCATCTCTCCCAAGCTTCATGCAATGTTTCACCCTCTCTTTGCTTGAAAGATGTAATATCATTCCTCATCCCGGCGTTCTTGTTTGGTGGGAAATATTTTTCAAAAAACTTTTTTGTCATCTCCTCCCAAGTAGTGATAGAATTTGACTCCAAAGAATTTAACCAAGCTTTGGCTCTATTCTTTAGAGAATAAGGGAAAAGTTTGAGCCTGGAGGCATCCTCACTTACGCCAGGTATGATGAAGATACTACACACTTCCAAAAAATTTCTCAAATGTTCAAAGGGATCTTCTTGAGTAGAACCCCCAAACTGTCCATTGGTTTGGAGCATTTGAAACATCATAGGTTTGAACTCAAAGTGAGTTACAGTTACAACAGGTCTAGTGATGCTTGTTTCCATAGAAGTTGGGTCAAATACATCATAATCCCTCATTGTCTGTCTCTGTCATTCACCATTTGGTTAGGTCCTTGGTTGATGAATCTGTCTCTGTACCAATATTCATCATCAGGTTCAGTGTGGGTGAAGGGACCTTGCCTTCCACCTCTTTGTGCTCTTCCTCCTCTTGGAGTTCTGCGTCCAACTTGAGAAGGAGTTCTTCCACCAAGGGTGCCTCTACCAGTGTTGCTAGTATGCACAGTGTTATGCTCAGACATAGTTGGCCTGAATTGTTGTAGCCTTTGTTGTTGCCTCAACCTTCTAAACCTTCTCTCGGGTTTTGGATCAAACTCAAATTCAGGCGGTTCTATCCTGGGCATACGCTATAACGTGTCATTTTATAATACCAGAAACAAATACCAGAGTAAAATCTCACTAAGAGTGCAAGAATTCTTAAACAATAAAAATTAAATGCAATCCCTGGCAACGGCTCCAAAAACTTGTTGTGCGAAAAGTAATTGTGCAAGTGTACACAATCGCAACAAGTAATATATTGATAAGTAAAGATCGTCTCTACAGGGATTGATGTTAATTTTATAGTTTAACTTACACTAGCTCTTTGTGGAACAAGTAACAAATAGTTTCAGTCACAAGTTTATCAGTGAAAATAGTGTAGAAAAGAACAGTTAAAAGAGTGGTTTAAGATAGAGAAATAAGTTGGATTGCTTTTTACTAAGTAATTTCCCAAAAGTGAGACGCTATAACGTCACACGCTATAGCGTCAAGTGCTGTTGCAAATGATTTTGTGCTTTTGATCCTTGGCAATGCGGGTTTCATTACAAGAAGCATATGTCTAAGTTCTAAATAAGTTCACCCCTGTATAATAAAGACCCCACAGCTTTTACTCTATGAACTATGTCTAGAAGAAGCAACCGTTGTTTAAATGTCTTTAAGCAACCCTTCATTCATATCAATATTTGAGTTCTATCCATACCATGTCTGTACCCACGAATGTACCTATTTTAAGTGGCCAACCCTAAAACAAGTTTGAAAGAAGTAACATACAAAGATTGAAAGCATAAAGCGTGAAATATCATATACGTAACACTAGAGGTTCATTACAAAGCTTTAAGCAATCCAACTCAAGGTGCTTAGCTCATATTGAGCATCATCAACAAACTACAAGATAAAACACTCATATTACCGTAAACAAAATGGGAAGAAACAGTTGCAAAAGATACAACCCGAAGCTTCCAAATCATCCACATAGAAGACGCTATAACGTTGCTTTACACCGAGGGAAAATAAAAATACATTAAAAATAAAGCTTGAAAGTGTTTTTAATGGAGGAGAAAATGTGTCAAGTTTTCTTTCTCTAAAAACTCTCTCTTCTTCGAAGTGAAGGGTATATGGGTGAAGAAGATAGCTTCCTTTCTTTATTCTCCAAAAAGTACAAAAGTTGATAGCAACTTTTTACCAATTAAAACTAATCTTCCACTCAAGCGATGCCATGTGTCCCTCAATATCCAATAAAGAGCTTGAACGTTAGACACAGAGTGCACAGTGGACACAAAGTTCGATGTTAGAAATAAAGAGCTTGGCGCTAAAATTGCACTTTTGCCTTGAATGCTCAGCTGGTCTGCCCTTTTACCACTATAACGTTAGACGCTATAGCGCTTAACACTGCAACACTAATACACACATTAAAATGTTCAAAAGGGCACAAGATGTGCCAAATCACAGAAAAGTAGTGTCCTGCCCTTCTTTACCTAAAACTATCAAAATATGCCATATAAATTACTAATGTTACTTGAGAACTTACTTTAATTTAATGAATAAAGGTATAAATAACTCATATAAACATGAGTTATCAGTAGTTGGTGTTACAATGTTGATCCTAATTATTTAAATCTGAATATTTCTAAATACTAATTGAATTCTATTAAACTAAATACTATATTTTAAACTACTAATATACAATGCAACTAAATTCATAAACAACATGCATACATCAAATTTATTTTACAAATTTGTCTAATTTACAAATTTATTTTACGAAATTACTCCTACCCTTTTCAAAACAACCAAAAACACCCCTCTCCATGTTATAGTTATATTTTCTTTAATTATGTGTTACAACTACAATTTTTTGTCTTTTTACAATTTTGTTTGTTGAACAAACATTAACAATTAGATAATGTTAACCACATATTACTTCCCATAAATTCAATTTTTTTCTCCTACTTTATTATTTTTGATTTCCCCGTCAGTCTTTCCCTCGAAAATGGATTAATACAATTCGAGAAAACTTTATTATAAAATGTGTATATATATTTGTTTTGACAAATAATTAGATATACAAATTTTTATAAAATCTTTAGAAGTATTTGTTAATAATATATTTTTCTAAAATTATCATAGAACATAATAGCTTAATTTTAAATATAAATGCAGAGTATTTAATATGCCACACAATCTTGACTTAAATAGACAACTTATGTTTTTTAATTCATAATAAAATTATCAATTTTTAAGTTACCAATAAATAGTCTTTGTGTGATGAATAAATCTTGTGTATATATATATATATATATATATATATATATATATATATATATATATATATATATATATATATATATATATATATAAATGACTAAGTAAAATTTTGCGTGACTTCTAATGGTAATGGCCAATAGACTAGATCAAATAGCTGATCTGGTAATCTGTTCGTTTTATCATATCAAGTCAAGTGTTACAATTATATATTATCCTAAACTGCTTTACAGCAACAAATTAGAAAAGAACAATGATTCTAGTAACACTTCAAAAAGTTGTTGGATCTGTTTATAGTGAGTAGTGATAGTGACGATTGTTTTGGACATGCCAATGACGTTGGCTTAGAAAGCAAGAACCTAATTTTTGTGGATGTCACTTAAATTAGGTTTTGATCAAAAGTTGTTTTTTTTTTCAAATTATAATGGACTCCTAGTAACGCCCACCAGTATACTTCAAATAATTTTATCAAAAAAAATATCCTTCAAATAATTTTTTCCACTCTTTTGGTGCACTCTTTTAATATTTTTAATTCGTAAATTGAAATTTCTACCTACTTGTGATTAACTCTAGGCACTTTTTGCTTATCTAAAAAAAAAAACTCTAGACATTTGGTAAAAAACAAAGTAATAGCATGCTAAATTATGTTCACTACAAGAAAATCGGTGTTTTGCCACGGACATTTCCGTCGCAAATGTACAAATTCTCGTCGCAAATATGAATTTGCCATGATTTCTGACGGACAAATAATGGTGGCAAAACGCTTATGTCATAAGCGGTTTGCCACGGATTTACCGTGGCAAATCGTCCGTGGCAAACTAAACGTCGCAAGTCAGTCGCAAAATTCCGTGGCAAAGCGGTCACAAATCTCGTCGCTAAGCCGTGGCAAAACCGTGGCAAATAATTTTGAATTTTTTTTAAAATGTCGTCCCAAATTGTTAAAAATTCTGTGGCAAACACAATGACTACCAAAAAAAACTCCGTCGCAAATTCCTTCGCTACGTAAAAAAATAATAATTCAATCTTTTTTCCCTACCAATTCAATCCATACTCTCCAATACAATACTTCCTGCCAATTCAATTCAAACTCCAATCCACCAATTCAAACATACATAAACTACACTAATGTTAAAAGTGTCAAACATACAAAATATCAAATACCAAAACATATCAGTAATGTTCAAAGTGTCAATCCAAACCACAAACTTAGTTAAACATAAACTAGACTAATATTAAAAGTGTCAACGCAAACATACCAAATATCAAAATATATCAAAACATACCACTAGATTATGTCAAACATACATAAACTACACTAAGGTCCAGTAAACTCAAAAAATTCTGACGAAGCATCTTCAACTCCAACTCTGAACAACATACCTAACAAAACAAAAACAATAATGATTACTAATTAATTCATAAAACTAAGAAAATTTGCACCTTAATTAAAACATAGATTACCTAGATGTCGTCAATAACCCTCCCCATAAGGGCGATCTCCATGATCTCCACCGTCTCCATCATCTGCATCTTCGTTTGTCGTCCCTTTGGACGAAATTTCAGTCTGCTCGGGTAGTTTGCTAATCAGTGGAAGTCTTTGGAATCCCAAAATGGTTAAATACGTATTCAAGTAGTTGTTGTTGTCGTGCATACTGCTCCTGCTGTCGTGCTATTTGCTCCTGCTGTCGCGCTTGCTTTGACATTTCTTGGATGATCCTACGGGCCTCAGAAGACAGGGTTGCGCTCATCGAAGCTTCAGAGTCGTCGTCAACTATGCCTCCTGTCCCATACACACGACTCTTATAGGGCTCTCCAAGACGCCTTCTCCCCTGACAATCGCTTCAACTTAGCCAACTCAACGGGGTCTCTTGGTATGTGCGATTGAGATAACGATCATTGAAACTCCTCCTATCAAATGCACAAGTTATAATTATAGTCAAAATAACTGAGATATTATATCAGGCACATTCATAATAACATAGACAGAAATGTCTTTAACATTGAAATGACTCATATCTATTTGCAATACAATACCCCTACAAATTCAATACAAACACACCAATTAAAACCAAACACACCAATTATATAAACTAAGTGAGACCAGTTATAACTAACTCAACAACTTTAAAAGAAACCAATTCATTTCACATAAACTAACTTATATTTCCAATTCATAACCAACTATAAACAAAGTGAGACCAATTACAACATATTCAACAACTTCAGAAGACACCAATTCAATTCACATAACACATAACCAACTATAAGTTCAATAAACTAAGTGAGACCAGTTATAACTAATTCAACAACTTTCAAAGACACCAATTCATTTCACATAAACTAACTTATATTTCCAATTCACATAACCAACTATATGTTCAATAAACAAAGTGAGACCAATTACAACATATTCAACAACTTCCAAAGACACCAATTCAATTCACATGACACATAACCAACTATAAATTCAATAAACTAGTGATACCAATTATAACTTATTCAACCAACTAGATGATACGCACTAAATGAGATAGCGGATATGAACAATTAATTGAATGAAAATATTGATATGCATACTCAATGTATGGTTTAACTTCAATGCAATTGTTCAACACATGAACATGAGCTGACTTATACTCCTCATCCGTTAACCAATGAATCGACTCCTTCCCAGAATGGCGACCAGATTGGCCGAAGACCGATAACATTAATGGGTGTCTAACACAATCATTTTGCATTTCATTTCTCAACGTGAAGTTGGTGAAATAATGTGAGCAAAAGTGGGTTATTTCGCGGTGTAGGTATGATGCACAAATCGATCTCGCCTTGTATTTCACCGATCGTTTAGAATCACCCATGAATTTATAAAACAACTTGATTAGATGGAAAATTATACTCACCTCAAATGGGAAAAAATGAATATGTTCTTAAAATGATACCTTTCAAATGGATACATCCACCTGTACTAAACCGGTCCACCAAGTGTTGCTTCATATGCTAGATGAACGGGGAGACGCGGTCCATAAATGTGTGGGCGCTGAAAACCATGCAATCATTATGAGAGATTGTCTTGGATCACCCAAACGTCATGTCGTTCAGATCAAACATCACCTTAATCACACCAGCTCTGACAAACTGACGCGTGTCATCATGGCTAGCCCAAGCCTTCTTCCAATGACTTCTTGCATCTCAAGCCGAGACTGCCCCACTTGGCCGACCTCAACTTGGGGGGGGGGGGGAAACTGTTCCGGACTGGGCCTAGTCCAGTACCAGGCGAATCTAGTCCCAATCCATCGCAGGCTCCGGTCTAGATATCAGCTTGAGAGGCGTGATCAGCGCCAACGGTCAAGATCGACATGACCTCATGCAACGGCTCGTGCCAGGCTACACGTCAATAAATAGACGCTCACCCCCTCAAATCAGGTACATTCTCATTCATTCATACCTCTTCCACTTCTACTTGCTGACTTTGGCATCAAAGTGCTTGCAGGTACCACCCCTTCGACGACTCTAACCTTGGAGGATAATTTTAAGCCTTGAACGTCCAGACATCAGGCGACCCTACACATTGCTACCTCGGATCCAGATCCGGCTAGCGACCCTAGGTACAAGTAGTTTGTATCTAATCATGGTTGTTGGCGTGAAGGCATTTGGGCTTGGGATTTGGTTTGGGTTCGATAGCAGACTGCAGAGGAAACTATCAAATTTCAAGGGTTATACAGTATTGTTAATTCGACTTCTCCTGCCTTTGATGCAACATATAAGTGGCACTAGAGTCTAGATAAGTTGCATGTTTTTTCTGTCAAATCATGCTATGTGCATTTTTTTTGATAAGCAAATGTTAGTGGAGGTGGGGGAATGTTAGTTTCTGGGGTTTGAACCCTGGACCTCCGTCTTACAAATTGCAACGCCTACACATTGCTTCCATAAATTTGTCCCTTAGCTCGCCAACAGATCCGGCTATGTGCATTTGTTATCTTTAGCTCATCAACTTGCAAAGGATTCTTCGCTTTTAACAACCTTTGACAAATTTATGGAAGTTGGCATTTCCATCCAAAGTGGGGTTTTTGATTGGAAATTGTGGCTAGGGAGGTTAGCGACTCACGATACTTTAATTTCGAGAGGTGTCATTACAGACCCTCATGGTTCATGTTGTCCTTCGTGCTTTGTTCAAGATGAATCTGTTAAACATTTGTTTTATTTGTGCAGTTGTTCAAAATATATTTGGCTTGACATTTAGAATTGGAGCATCACTGCAATCGATTCTCAAGTTGGTATTGCTCATTTCCACTACCATTACCATGGTGGCGAGTCAAAATATCTTTGGCGATTCAAATACTTAATTTGGATGCGATCACATGGTGTATTTGGATCCATAACACTACAAGAAAATCGCTGATTTGTCACGGACATTTCGTGGCAAATGCACAAATTTCCGTGGCAAAACAACATTTGCCGCGGTTTATATGAGACAAAAATTGGTGGCAAAAGCGCTTATCGCATAAATCGTTTGCCACGGAATTTCCGTGGCAAATTTTTCCGTCGCAAATCCGTGGCAAATTTTTCCGTCGCAAATCCGTGGCAAATTTTTCCGTCGCAAAGTCGTGGCAAATTTTCGTCGCAAAGCCGTGGCAAATTTAAATCATAAGCGTGGCAAATCCGTCATAAATTTTTAAAAAAAAATTTTAAAAAAATGGAGCGATGAGTTTCCTACTACTCCAACTTCATATACTGTTAGAATTCTGTAGATCATTGAAATGATATTGTTTTCTTTATTGATTGAATTGTGAAGTACATTGATGTGCTTATATCTGAGCAGATAGTCTCTATAAGCGATTGAACTATATGTGATTATAGATGACTCTAAGGCTAACAAACTAAGCTGTTATCATAATGATATAATGATTTATTAGTAGATGATTTCCTTCCTTGTACTATCCGCTTTACGCACATTATTTCCTTCCTTGTACTTTTCTCAAGCTTTTGGATCTCCTCTTGACAATATCGGATATCTGTCAAAATAAATTCAACTCATTTCGACAACTAATATCAAAAGGAATAAATATAGAATGAAACAACGATTCTTATTCATATGATAACAATCTTACTGAGAATTTCACACTCAAATACAGATTAATTACACGAAATAGCACTCTTCACAATCCTACTACAAGGATTTGGGAGCCTTAGTCTCTCTCCTCACAATAAGCGCCCAATAGCCATTCCATAACCTCCTCCACGATTTTTCTCTATTTATTTATTCCTACTGACAATAGACAAATAGCGACAACACACAAACCATACCTTCCAAATAAGCGACAACATAAACCATAATTGCCTTTGTTAATTTTAATTAACGACAACATTCGTGAGGTCTAACACATTCTTTATGTTGCTCTGGTAGGTTTAGGCTTGATTTTATTGTAATCTTTGTTGACCATTCGGACATCATGATTCATACTACAAAAGGTATGCAACATTAAAACTTATAGAGAAGATACATACAACGACAAAAAGTGGGGTTGACTCGGAATTGATGGAACTTCAAGCAATAGTCACGATCCTCTATCCACCACGACAACTTTTGAGTTGTCATATATATCTCAATTTTAACATCTTTGCGCAAAAAAAGTCAATTCCTCGAGTCTAACATGGCATACATACATGATTAACTACAATAAGCAGAATACCACCTTAAGAAAATATTCAAACCAACGATTGTATTTACCATGGAAATCCTATATTCATATGATTATTCAAATCACCATATCTGTAAAGATCAATGAGGTTTTAGAGGACACCTTTTATCTTATAATTCGGCCTCCTTTTAGGCTTCTCATGACTTAACGAGAAAGATTAAAGACTTTATAGCTTGTGTCTGTATGTTAGGAATTGATGTCTTTGGATAAACTAGTTCATGAGAAATGACAGATTGTTCTAGTAGAGACACTGTGTGAATCCTCTACCTTGAAAACCCTACCAATTATATTAAAGACATCGGAGAATTTTCTTCCGTTAATACATCTATTGTGTTTGGTTTGGTCATTTAGTTTTGCAAGAAAGTGCGATTAATTTTCATAGGCACCATATTATATTTTGCTTTTTTGAGCAAATATTATATTTTGATTTGCATTGCTTACAAGAGCAGTCCAAATCATATTCAATAACAATCTGAATTTGGAAGCACTAGGCACGAAATGCAAAAATAGTCACATCAAATGATTATTACTGAAACAATTGAAGAGAAAATAGTTAAGAGTCTATTTCATTGGATGTACATCCCAAACTTAGAGTGCTGACCAATTTAAGACTACAATACTCATGAAGGAGGGGCTGCATTGCGAATAAGATGTGGATTCAAACGTCAAACCAACAGCTCTACTTGATGGATCAATGAATAATATCCGAGCAATAACCTAGATAACATAAAAAGGTGCTTAAGAATAGAAACAAAACTTCAAAAGAATGTGATCCACAAAAGACTATAAAAGACAACATCATTTGAAAATATGTAAACAATATCTCAAACTAAAGCATGCAAAGGTTTATAAAGATACAAAAGATTATTATAAATTTAGAAGGTAAAAACAACACAAATAACCAATGTTATAAAACATGGACCGCTCATCAACTCGGTCGAGATATTAAATCGAGAGATTTCAAAACGAGAAGTGCTTGTTGAATCAAGTAAATATTAAAATTTATATCTTGTTTTTTCAAACGAGGAAACATCTCGAAAAAGGATAATAATAATAATAATAATAATAATAATAATAATAATAATAATAATAAATAATAATAATAATAATAGTAATATAAACATATACAAAATTAATAAAAACTTATTTTCTATATTTCATATTATTGAATTGGATATATTATTGATTTTGAATCCAAACCTAAACTAAACATGCGAAGAGAGAAGATGAAACGACTTTAAAGCCATGTGGTTAGCATCGATTGAAGAGAAGATGAAATGGCTTTAAAGCGCAAGCGACTTCTACTAAATAGCTTTTATTCAATAACAGATCAACTTCCCTAGTCCTGTCATTTTTACTGACTTAAATATTGTTTCGCACTCTCCAAAAGAACATAAGAGATATAAAGTTGCCAATACAACCTATTACTATACATGCAAAGACATGAAAAGCAGCTTTTTCAACTTAAATATCGAGTAAGCATACATGCATGAAAAGTCTTGCACTAAATAACTTTGCAATATAAAAGCAGAATCTTTGTGCCTTGAGAGGAATTAAGGTACATCACGCAAATAACTAGAATTTGCAAGTGCAATCTAATCTGCAACTTCGACTTTAGTCCAAGTTGTAAAAGTTACAACCAAAGGTAAAATTGAAGTACCTTACGAGATTCACCATACTTATCCTTCCGGTTCTTTGCAGGATATATATTTTGCAAATGAAACAAATCAACCTACAATGAAAAATTCCAAAAATTAATTGTGGAATCATTAGGTTTGTTACCAAAAATTATTTACTAAGACTATCGATAGACCCCGGATACAAGTGTATACTAGAAAAAGAACATGAAATTTGAAGTGGAGTGGGCTAAGTGGAAATGTTAGGTCACATGTGAATGAAAGGAGGGCAATAAAGGAATTGGAGAAAAATGAAAATGCCCCTGCGAGAGAGTCCGCCATGGGAAGGTTAGTTTGGGGAGAAAGAGAAAGTTGTAACATAGACAAGCTGTCATGTGTTTGAGTAAATGAGTTATGAGGGAAATGCATTTATGATACGAGGCGTATTCTTTGCGGTGGGCGGAACTATTCTTTTCCTTTGCGAGAATACATCCAGCGATGCACTTTTTCTCTTGAAAGGAGCTGGTCTCCCATATTTCTGATTTGCTATCTATCTAGTTTCTATAACTATTCTTTATCTTTATGAATTCATATTACAACACTAGCGAGGATACACTTACAGTTCCAGTGCTCGACAACACTAGCAGGACAAACAGTATTAATAAAGTAAAGCAATCACCAATTGATTTTTATCTTCTGTATCATCTGTTGAAGTGTCGGTTCAAGTGACCATGTTGGACTCTCCCAGTTCTCACGATAACCAGCAGATTGTTGAAGCGGATGGTTGCGAGTCTTTTGTAATGTTATCGCACGAGACCCGGCAATTGCGGCGAGAGAGGTTTATATCAAGCGTCGCCATATTTGTATCTCACAATTAAGAGAAGTGTGAAATGCAAGAATTCATTACATTCTGCAATTTGATTATTGGAAGCAAATAAACACACAGAGAAGATATATTACCTTACTTAAAGTACCGAATTGAAAATCGGAACCTAGAGCCTGGCTATTCGCTTTCATTTGATTGAACACTTTGGATCGAAATATAGTATACAAATTACTTGAGTTAATAGAGGTTTGATAAGGTGTCCATCGCTAAGAGATTAACATGTGAAATCGGGCAAAAGGGGTAACCTAAAATGTTAAAAAGTCGGAAACTTACTTCAATTCATTAACTCCTTGAATGAATCGAACCCACTTGTAATTTTGAGCTCAAATCGAGTGAGAAAACTTGTTTAACCAGTTGAGCTCCACGAGAGATTATTGAACTTAATCTTGAAACTAAAACAAGGTTGAAAATTCATGTATTACAAAATCAACAAACCCTAAATACACAAAATCAACAAATCCCAAACCCTAAATACACAAAATCAAAAATCAAATACACAAAATCAACAAACCCCAAACCCTAAATACACAAAATCAAAAATCAAATGCAAATATGCTTACCTAGAAGCTTGAAATAGAGGAACAATCGAATGGCGCTTGAAGAGGGGGACGAAATGGTGGTGGTGAGCGACGGAGGACCGGCTGAGCAATGACGGAGGCGGATGGAGGGTGAAAGACGAGAGAGAGAGAGAGAGCGGCGGCGGTTAACTGAGACGCGGTGCGAACGAGAGAAGGCGGAGGAACGTGACGACAAAGATGGTGTTGTGGCGGTGCGGTGTTGTAGTGTGGTTCCATATCTATTTCTCTCTTCTCTCTCTTTTTCTTATTCAATTTCTACTTAAATCTTGTTATTGTTGTTCCTCTGATTTAAGATCCGGAATGTGGGTGGAAAGGGTGTGGTTTTTGTTTGGTGTCTTCTTTGTGGGTATGGAAATGATAGAAGAGGGAGGAGAAGTTGGAAGTGAGAGCCTTGGAGATGGGGAATATCGGTATCATTGTTGTTCTGAGAGAGAGAGAGAGGTGAGAGTGAGGAGAGTGCAGTGGAGGTTGAGGGAGAGTGAAAGGAAGGTGGAGAGTGAGGAGAGTGAAAGGTGGAGATCGAAGGTGGAGAGTGAAAGGAAGGTGGAGAGTGAAAAGGAAGAGACGTTCTATTTTAGGGATCGGGCTCTTTTATTTTGATCAATTGGTTGCCGCGGATTTGCTTACGGCATCTCCGTGGCAAATGTCTGTCTTTCACGTGTCGTAGCAAACCCGTGGCAAACACCTGTGAAATTTCGCGCCTCTATTTTTTACTCATTAAAATCGCAAATCCGTGAAATTACCGACGGAATAAGCTCTCCGCAAGCAATTGTTTTGCGCGTAAAAATGCTTTTTTTGTAGAGTGTAAAAATTAAATCACGTGTTGTTTAGAGGTTCTGTGTTTGATCTAGAAATTATTGTTAATCATATCAAATCCATTTATTGAAAATGGTTAATTCGTAAGGGGATCGTAATTCTTCTCTTTCGATATCTAATCGGTCGGCTAATCCCCTCATATGTTCGATTATGTTTAAATTGGCTTTTAAACTATAGTTCAGTTGGAGTATCTCTAGTACTCCGTTATTAATCCAATCTTCTTCGCTTATAAAAAAAAATGGTGGTTACATTTTGTATAGGTGCAAAGCACCTAGGGCATATATTCTCCACGAACATTCAGAGAAATTTAGTTATATCTAGACTACTAGATATGTAATATATTCTTCAGGAACATTCGCAGAAGTACAGAACATTTTGTAAGGTACCACGTACGCCAACGAATATTGTTCACATATGACCAAACAAAAATAAAGAGTCGTGTTAGGACTACATTTTTTAGACTGTCTTTCTTTACCTAAAATATTTATAGCAAATTTAATTTAATGGCACACATGATTTTAGCTGTAAGTGGGGACTGCCAGTGCTAGAGTTGTTGGTACAACAATTTGCACCACGCCTTTGACTTATTATTCAGGTTCTTCATGTTGCCAACTTGACATTATAGCAAGTGCATTTCTTGGCTCTTCAAAATTGACTATATATATATATATATATATATATATATATATATATATATATATATATATATATATATATATATATATATATATTAATAATTGTGTTTTTGATTACATA
This sequence comes from Oxytropis ochrocephala, assembly GCA_020916435.1. Lineage (NCBI taxonomy): Eukaryota > Viridiplantae > Streptophyta > Magnoliopsida > Fabales > Fabaceae > Oxytropis > Oxytropis ochrocephala. The sequence goes on from CM037095.1 coordinate 55,095,478, forward strand.
TACATGAATATAACATGAGCGATGTAAATTGGCCTTGTATTCTAAAAAATGTAATTTGGTCAAATAAACGAGACCAAATTTACATTGCTGATGTTATAAACTAAAATTTGCTTGTTGACATTAAAAAAAACTTGTTTGTTGAATATTTCATAAAAATATTATATTAAATACTATATTAATTAGCCATTTAAACACTTCCGGCTAAAAATACTTGTTTTAACGAGGCTTCCCACATTTGTACGAGTTTTTTTTTTTGTATAAATTGGGTATCTTCCGCGAGCAACTGTAGAGAGACTCATCCCTCGACCCGGGTAGGGTCACAATGATCGGCAAAGTTCTCCCTCAAGAGATTTAACACTGCTGCATGCCCAATGCTGGATTCGAACCCAAGATTTTTGGTTAAGCTGGAAGAGACTCACATTTGTACGAGTTGGAGTACCCACTATACTCCCTTTAATAAAAAAGTTGTTTTATCAAAAAAAAAGTTTGTTAATTAATATTTCATTAAAATTAACTTGTTTGTTGAATATTTCATATGTGTTATGAAACTATAGCGATATGAAGAACAAAAGAATAAGAGAATGAGAGAATATAGTAGCCCTTGTATTTCTCTTCACAAGTGTATTTACACATAGGAGATAACACTATTTATAGGGTAGAAGTGAAGTGAAAGAACAACCTATGTAAAGCCACTAGCAACCCATTACAAAAGGAGTAAGTACAAGAGTAGTGGAAGAGGAAGAGAATTGGACATCCATATATTATTTCATAACACTCCCCCTTGGATGTCTACTGAGGATATGTCTCATTAAAACCTTACTAGAAAAAACCCAGTGGGATAAAAATCTAGTGAAGGAAAAAGAGTACAATATCCTTTAGGGAACTGCCTCGTTAAAAACATTTTCAGGAAAACCCTGTGGGAAAAAACCATGGTAAAGGAAAAAAGAGTACAGTTCTCCCCCTGTTTGAAGCATCAATTAAGAATATTGATACCATAATTTTCTCCCCTGACACATTTGAACCAATATACACTGTGATATACATCATCTTTTCAATTGAGTTTTATCTTCAATGCCTCTTTCTTGAATTGCTGCCGGTGCTTGAGTCTGATATGAAGAACCAATAACTATAGATTTCTTGTAGATTATAATGATGTTTCAATGTCACCATATGTTGAAAATAGTAGGTTTGGAATCTGACTTGATTTGGGTCTAAAAAAATACCTTGTATCTGCATGATTAATTTTATTAACAGATATGCATAAAATAATTGTTTTATCTGTCTTATGAAAATATAAAACAAATATATTACACTCTGTTCTAGTACATTTTGATTGTTGATAAATTCTATCTCACTAAGTATAAAATAATACTATCACATCAATTCATATGACATTTAGTGACGTGCGCGCACTAATTTAAAGTCTTCGAGACTGTAATATTTTCTATCTTCTTGACACACACATCTCAATAGATATAATTTATCATCATTCACTTAGCTAATTGATCGATCTGCAGGTCGAGACAAAACTTTGTTTCCCAAAAATATTTATTTTAAGATATTTTCTCTATATCTTTTAGCCTTCTAGGATTTTCTAAGTAGAGATCTATTTAAGGTTCAACCTCCAAATTCATCAAATATAAATTGAGTCATTCATGTGCTAATAGACTAAGTATTAAATTGAGTCATTCGGGCTGATAACGTGTTATAAAACTATAGCAATATGAAGAACAAAAGAATCATAAGAGAAGGAGAGAATATAGTAGACATTGTATTTCTCTTCACAAGTGTATTTACACATAGGAGATAACCCTATTTATAGGATAGAAGTGAAGTGAAAGATCAACCTATGTAAAACCACTAGCAACCCATTACAAAGGGAGTAAGTACAAGAGTAGTGGAAGAGGAAGAGAAGTTGACATCTGTTCCTGGGTGTATCAAAGAATACGAAGCGCCATCAAAGAATCGGGCTCGCGCCCACCCAACTCGACGCCCCAACACGCTGCTTGGAGTGCAATTCTCGCCGGCCGAAAATCTCGCTAACGGTCGGCCCTCTGCAGTATATATACGCCATTCGCACATGGCATCAGGTACGTTCTCTAACCTTGTGCTATCTCGCCCGGCGACTCTCACTAGATCGTTGAGTGTCTTTGCGCAGTACCACCCGAGGTGCTCAACGCGTGAAGCCGGGACCGGTCCTTTTACTCATTCAACGACCGACCCATTCGACGAAGCAACAACTACTTCAACACTTCATTGGTCAAGGTACGATCAATTGGCGACCACATTGGGAGGCCCGCGGCGCTATCCTACCTCATTCATGGCTCCACGCGACCGCCCGACGCGGGCCACTCGACTCAATCCTCCGGGCGAATCAACAGCAGAGACCGGAGGCGTGGCCGCCACGATCCACGCAGTCTCAAGGACCTCCACGACAAAAACTTTGCGGTGCACAACGGCCGCGGACCTATCCTCCAACAGATTCAACCGCCCGTTCTCGGAGACTTGCCACCCGAAGCCGATCGGCGGGCATTCGAAACCTCTACCCGACCATGTCACTCAAGCCGTTTGCGCGATCCGCAAAACAAAAATCGTGTGATCGCGCATGCGAGACGCGCCATCTCTCAAGACGAAAGAGGTCGATTCGGCCGCGCGCGCGAAGACGGAGAACCTTCGCCGCCGGCCGGCGCGAAGGCACCGCTCCTCCTCCTCGGCGAGCATTTTCGCCGAGAGAGCACTACTCATCGCTCTCCGGCAGAAGAAGAAGCAGGCACGTGGACGCTTCTGGCGAGAACGAGCGTAGACGCCGCTCGGTGTCCAATGATTATGAAGATTCTAGCTACCGCCCCGACACGGTCGCCACCCACGCAGGTACTCCTCCAACGAGTCGTCCGGTCACGCGGCCGAGGAGCAGATCTTGGGATTCTCGAGAAGAGTGGAAGATTACAGAGATGGAAGAATTAGGGACGTTTCGATCGGCCAAGGAGAGAGCAAAGCGAAGCGACCCGTAAGGCCTCCTCAACTTCCACCAACCGGCCCATCCGGAGGATTTTATGGAATGTTAGGGCAACGAGGCATGCCTCGCAATGCAACCCTTTGGGTCGAACGGCATTCGAATGAACACGCCCGTTCTCCGGGAGATCGGGCGTTACAAAATTCCGAGAGATCTCGCAAGCCGCCTAATCTCAACAAGTTTGACTACGAGGGGATCGCATAAACATCTCCGCTACTTCAATAATTATCTGCGTTATAGGGAATTGGGACCGACCATGAAATGCGTGCTTTTTCCCCGGTCATTGGACGGCCGAAAGCTTTCGAATGGTGGGAGTCTCTTCGACCCAATTCCATCTCCTCATGGGACGACTGATCGTAATATTCTTGTCTCACTACACCGCAAACCGCCGCGAATATCGGTATGAAGAATACGGATTCTCATTTGTTCAGTATGGCGACAATGAGGCCGAGACAAGATATCGACCGGTTTAACACCGAGGCCGAGTCCGCTCGTGACTTGTCGACAAGGACAAGTTAAAATATCCAAGCGTGGTATTCGACCAGGACCACCACTCGTCAGAGAGAATTCACTCTTAACCATTACCAAGATCTCTACTACTTAACGAGGGCTAACGTCCATATGGCGTATGAAGAAACCTTTGGTAAAGAAGAAAGGTCGTCCGCGCACGACCCAAAGAAAGAAAACAAGAAAAAGCGGCCAAAGGGCATGAAGGTCGCCGCGACAATCGGCCCGACTTTCGAGATAAGAAGTTTGATCATCGCACTCGGCTAAACACCTCTATTGCACGTGATCTATAGCGAGTGCCAAAATAATGAATTTGTGGGAGTAAAGCGCCCGACCCACTCGTGCTCAAGAAGGGGGCACGGCCGACTAAAAGGTACCGCGTTACCATAAAAGCAAGCGGTCATGATACTAACGATCGTATGGCCCTCAAAGATGATATCAAGAGCTCATTCGAGAAAGGAAAGTTGGGAAAGTATGTGAGGTCGGAGGAAGGCGACCGACTTGGAGAAAAGCAAAGAAACCGATCCTCGACAGAGGAAAGGGCGCTCTAGTTGTTTCAAGCGCCCAAGACAAAGACCGATCCGAAGATCGAGAAGCCCCACGATCCGCAGGTCGCAACGTTGCTATGGTCATTCACGGTGGCAACCCGTTGGACCGTAGAGAATCAAATAAAGCCACAAAAAGAAAGTGGGACGAGCTCCTAATGGTCGGTTCAACATCTACAGTCCCACCGGTCTCGAATAGACCCCCCATCTCGTTTGGAGATAGCGACCTGCACGATGGCGGAGCCAAGCAGATTATGTTAGATTGGTAATCGTAGGCGATTATGGCCATCACCGAAGTTCAAAGAATTCTAGTCGCACTGCAGTAGCTCGGCCGACATCATGTTTGAAGGCCTGATTGACAAGATGCGAGATAATTCCTCAGGCCGAGCCTACTCCCCTGACGGGCTTCAATGGAGCGATCACCTACCCATTGGGGACAATCGAGCTCATGGTCACATTTGGTGACGACACTGGAGATAGCACTTTGCACAGGACGGTCCGCACGACGTTCCTCGTACTCCCCCTCAAATCATGTTATCAGTGTATCATTGGTAGGCTGACCCTGGGCAAGCTAGAGGCCGTGGCGTCAACAAAGACATCCGAAGATGAAATTTACAAAGAAAGACGACTGTAGTAGTTACCCTGGCGGCCGACCTAGAGGCAGCAAGACGGTGCCACGACCTGTATCAACAAATTTGCGATGAGGTAGACCTTGGCCCAAATGTTCGAAGCACTGGTGAAGGCCATCAAGTCAATGTCACTGATCTGGATGCTCAGAGGATCCGGATCAGAACGACCCGCAGGATAACGATGATGACTTAGCCCGAGAGCCGAAAAAACAAAGTTGAAAAGGCCAGAACCTCATGGAGAGCTAATAGACGTGCAGTTGGGAGACGACCCAACAAAGATAGTCAAGCTCGGTAGCGACCTACCAGAGCAAGTGAAGCAAGACCTTGTGCAATGTTTGAGAGACTATGCTGACCTGTTCGCATGGCAGGCATCAGACATGCCCGACATCCCTATCGAAGTAGCCTGCCATCAACTTTCATCGATGAAGGGTGGCCGGCCGCTCAAAGAAGACGTGCTCGTAACGAGGAAAAATCTCAAGCGCCGCAAAGGCCGCTGAGGACCTCATAAAGGCCAATTTCATAGAAGAGATCAAGTACACGACCTGGCTATCCAACGTCGTGTTGGTTAAAAAGAAGAATGGAAAGTGGAGGATGTGTGTAGACTACACGGACTGAATAAGGCATGCCCGAAGGATGCCTTCCCGCGCCCAACATTGACAAGTCGGGTCGATGGGGCCTCGAGCTACAAACTTTTGTCCTTTTTGGACGCTTACTCAGGATACAATCAGATCACGATGTATCCCCCCGATCGACACAAGACAACCTTCATGACAGATCGGGGAAATTTTCAGTACAAGGTGATGCCTTTCGGCCTAAAGAACGCTGGAGCAACCTACCAGCGGATGATGAACAAAATTTTCAAGAGGCGATCGGTCGAATCTCGAGAGGTGTACTTGGACGACATGATCATCAAAAGCGTGGACCGACCTGGATCATGTGAGCGACCTCGTGGAAATATTTGAAGAAGCTAGGAAGAACTCACTTAGACCGAATCACGAGAAATGTACCTTTGGGGTGAGGCGTGCAGATTTTTGGGCTTCCACGACCGAAAGAGGATAAAGCAAACCCGAGAAGTGCAGAGTGTCGCCGATATGAGGCCGCCCACGACTAAAAAAAGAAATACAATTTGAATGGCATGGTGGCGCTCTGTCTGTGTTCATTCCCAAAGCGGCCGCAAGTCGCCGCCATCGTTTAAACTCCTCAAGAAAGATGTAGATTTTGAATGGACCGACCAATGCGGCGTGCATTGGATGAATTGAAACAAGCTTTGACCAACCCGCCAATTATGACCAAGCCGCTGCCGCGAGGCACTGTACTTACTTGGCTATAACGGAAGAAGTCCCGAGCGCTGTGTTGGTCGAGAATGCGAAATAAACAAAATCCGGTTTACTTCATTAGCAAAGTGTTGCAAGGCCCGAGCCGAGGTACCGAGAAAAATAGAGAAGTTTGCTCTTGCACTCGATTTGCCGCCGAAGGTTGAGACCCTACTTTGTGGCCCACCCAGTCGTGGTAAGGACCGATCACCAATCGAGCAAGTCCTTCATCGCCGGACTGGCGGGACGAATGATAAAGTGGGCGGTGGAGCTCGATGAGTTTGGCATTAAATTTGAATCGGATCGGCCGCAAAAGCGCAGTGTTGGCCGACTTTATAGCCGAAATGACTCTACCCCGGAAGATCGAAGTAAACCGTGACATCCGGCCGACGAGGGCGGGAGTGATCGCGGTGCCCAAAAAGGTGGCATGGGAAAGAGCGGCTCTGGCGGCTTCAAAGCGAAGGGCGCGTGAATGAACCGAATACGCACCGGAATGAGAGGATCCCGAGGCCGCAGGTATGGGGACTGCATGGTTGAAGGAAGGTTAAAAGAATTGATTTGGACTACCTATACCAACAAGGTGCATTTTCTTTTCGGGAGCTCATCCCATAAGAACTCCATAGTTAAGCGTGCTTGGCTTGGAGTAGTAGTGAGGATGGGTGACCTTCCGAAGTTTCCCGAAAGCATGCAAGTGAGGACAAAACATGCTTGAAAAGACTCGTGTTGGTACGTGGGGCGTCGGCGCTTAGAAGCGATGCAGGATGTTACAAATGGTATCGAGCGCCAGACTCTCCCGAAGACGGTGTGGTTCGAGGACGAACCAAGCGGAAGCCAGTGGGCATGTGACATCCGGCCGACGAGGCGGGAGTGATCGCCGGCCCAAAAAGGTGGCATGGCAAAGAGCGGCTCTGGCGACTTCAAAGCGAAGCGGGCGCGTGAATGAACCGAATACGCACCGGAATGAGAGGATCCCGAGGTACATGCGGTATGGGGACCGCATGGATTGAAGGAAGCGGTTAAAAGAATTGATTTGGACTACCTATACCAACAAGGTGCATTTTCTTTTAGGAGCTCATCCCATAAGAACTCCATAGTTAAGCGTGCTTGGCTTGGAGTAGTAGCTGGATGGGTGACTTCTCGAAGTTTCCGAAAGCATGCAAGTGAGGACAAAACATGCTTTGAAAAGACTCGTGTTGGTACGCAAGGGGCGATCGCCGAAGGCGATGCAGGATGTTACAATTTTATTATTGTACGCCTCGGGCCACTCATGCGTCGCGTGCGCTACTCAAAGAACCTTCCTCATGTAGAGTTTTTGCCTTCAGTGGGAATCGAACCTGCGTATTTCTTGTACATTTCAACGCATTTCACTACCAATTGAGCTAGTAGCTCAATTGGTAGTGGAATGCGTTGGAAATGTACAAGAGGTACGAGGTTCGATTCCCATGAAGGCAAAAACTCTACATGAGGTGAAGGTTCTTTCGAGGTAGCGCGACGCCACGAGAACAGGCCCGGCGCATACAACAATAAAAGGCGCTTTTTATTTGACACTGGGTCCACCATCCCGGTTCGCTATTACTCAAAGAACTTTCACCCATGTAGAGTTTTTGCCTCCAGTGGGAATCAGACCTGCGTACCTCATGTACATTTCAACGCATTCCCACTACCAATTGAGCTAGTTAGCTCAATTGGCAAGTGGGAATGCGCTGGAAATGTACATGAGGTACAGGTTCGATTCCCACTGAAGGCAAAACTCTACACGGGTAGAGGAGTTCTTTGAGTAATAGCGCTGGGTGGTGGACCTGTGTCGTCCAGCTGTAAACATTTGGATCTTGCACGTAGATGGGTCGCCTAATAGCAAAGGAAGTGGAGCCGCCCGATACTAGAAAATTCGAAGGCCTCATTGTGGAGGTCTCTTTAACTTTTGCGCTCCACACTTCGAACAATCAGCCGAATATGAGGCGTGCATAGGGCCCTGCACTCGCCAGTGGACTTCAATGTCGGCCGGGTTGAACTTCGATTAGACTCTTGCTTGTTGTCTCGCAGATCAAAGAACTATATGACGCGAAGGACGACGTCTTTCAAGAATTACCTAGCCGAGTAAGAGAGCTTCTCAAGTTAGATTCGACCGGGCGAAGTCACTCACGTGCCTCGGACCGAAAATGTTCGGCGAGATATACTATCAAAGTGGCAAGTACCAAGACTCGGGTAATCACGAAGTTTGATTCGGAGACTCTAAATCGCCGAGCGTTTCAACCAAGCCAAGTCACCGTTGGCGTTACGTGTGTCAACACGGATTCGATTGGATCGCCCCTATCCCGAGATACATTGTTGAAGGGAAGAACCGAGCGATCAAAGCAAGCTAAGTTGGTCGCTCAGAGCGACCAAGTATTCGGTTATAGAAGGAAGTTGTGCGTAAGAGGATTCTCCTCTCCATTGTTGAGGTGTCTTACGCCGGTCGGCTTCGACCATGTCTTTGAGGACATTCATGAAGGTATTTGTGGAAGTCACCGGGCGCTCGCTCCATAGCTAAGAAGGCTCGTGGCCGGCTATTATTGGCCGACCATGGACGAGGATGCCAAGAAGCTCGCTCGAAGTGCAAGAAATGCCAAATACATGCCGATGTCCACATTGCACCTTCCACGAGTTACAAAGTCTTGTCTCACCTTGGCCGTTTGCTTGGTGGGGCATGGATTTGCTCGGCCCGCTTCCACCGCTCCGAGCCGGTTCAAATTCTTGATCGTGGCGGTAGATTATTTCACAAAGTGGGTCGAGGCCGAGCCCTCGCAACCATCACCTCGGCAAAAGTGAGCAAATTTTTCGGCGGTGTGTGTCGCCCGCTTTGGGATCCTCAAAGAACTAATAATCGACAACGGCACCCGCCCACGCAGACAAAAGGTTCAGAGAAATGTTGGCCGACTTAGGGTAAAATGACCTTTTACTTTGGCCGAGCACCCTCGCATAAACGGTCAGTAGGCGGCCAGCGAGTTATCTGCGTGGGTTAAAGCGAAGACTCGATGAAGCGAAAGCGGAGGCGGGTGAAGAGCTACGATCCGTTCTTTTGGGCCTACCGGACGACCTCATTCAACGGATCGGGAATCCCCATTCGCATGGTATATGGAATCGTCTACGTGATACCCATAGAAATGGGCGAACTGAATTGGAGAACCTCAAATCCCCCTACAGTGGTTGACAACGACCGGGCTATTCGAGAAGAATTGGACCTAATTGAAGAGCTGCGCACCCAAGCGTCACTGAGAGAGCAATTGATCAAACAGAAGGTCGCAGCCAGATACAATACTCGCGTGCAAAAGAGAGACTTCACGGTCGGTCAGCTCGTTCTAAGACGGGCCGACGTAGGAAACAAGAATGCACGCCAAGGGAAACTCGCACCAAATTGGGAAGGTCCATACAGGGTCATCAACAAGACTGGAAAGGGGGCTTACGAGCTGGAAACCATGGATGGGGCGACTATCCCCAGAACATGGAATGCAGAGAAACTTAGAAAGTATTACGTTTGAATGTAATGAACGATTTGAATGTAATGAACGACCAACCTATAAATGAAAGCGTGCAGCGCTCTTTTTCCCCATCGGGTTTTTTACAGAGGCTCGACCTTTAGAAATATGATGTGTTCTTTACTTTCTCGCAAGAATGTATGACCGGTCGCTCAAGATTGCCCGTGGCAAAGGAGCGATCGAAGATTTATCAACTTGATCAGGTCGTCGAAACGACCTACCTCGAGAGCCATCGAAATGGCCCAAGGGTTAGATAACCCACGAACCTCAGGTCGTCGAAACGATCTGTAGCGTGTGCTGCCGAGACGGCACAAACAACGGTCACCGAGTTGACTCGAACGAGCGCCATCGAAAATGGCCCAAGGGTTAAGTTATAACCCATCGCAATAGGCCGTCGAAACGACCTACCTCGAGAGATCATCGAAATGATCCCAACCGGTGCCATCAAAATGGCCCAATCGAGTGCCATCGAAATGGCCTAAGGGTTAAGTAATAGCCCACAAACGTCAGGCCGTCGAAGCGACCCGTATTGAACGCCACCGAGTTGGCCCAAAAGAAGGTCACCAAGTTGACCCAATCGAATGCCATCGGAATGGCCCGATCAAGTGTCGCCGAGTGGGCACCGTTTATCGGGTAAGAAATGCTGAGCGACCTAAGTCTAAAGTTCGTAAGCTTTGAAAAATAGATGCGAAACAGTCAGATTCAAGGAAACAAACAAATTAAATGGAAAGAAATTGTCATTACAAACACGGGACGCCCGGTCCAAGCCGAGCGCCCACTAATTGAAAAATCGCACGGCGCAGAAAATTGTTGTGCCCGAAGGCAAGTTAAACAATTACAAGATAAACACCGCTCGCAGGCGGGCTTCAGAGGCTTCAGAAGAGGATTGTGGCCGGCCGAACGACATTCCCATGTTCATCTTTTTGCTCAGGCAGCATGATCTTGTTCTCCGCGACGTAATGGGCAGGGTTTACCATCTTCTCATCAAAATTGATGCTCAAGTCCGGATTCAATGCCCGCTTTGCCGAGAGCATTGTAGAATTGCTCGACCCGCTGCCTCCCTACCGGCTGGGCCACCATTTGGATCTTCGCCGCCAGCTCGGCATTCTCGGCCTCCAACCTGGCCTTATCCTTATCCAAGGCTTCAACGTCGTTCTTCAGACTCGTCACTTGCCCACCGAGCTCCTTATTCCTCTTGGCAAGCTTGGCCCGGCCCTCCTCACCCCGTGAAGAGCTTCTTTCTTGGCCTCGCAAGCTTGTCATACTTCACCGCACTCGTCAAAGCCTCCTTAGCAAAGACGAGCCCTCGCGAACAGAGATCGCCGGTATTAGTCGGTCGATCTAAGACAAAAGAAATAACAGTCGAGAAAGTAAAGTACCTCGGCTTCGGCCCCCCAAATTTCGGTCATGATTTTATCTATCCCCAAGCAGAGAAAGCCTGCAGACCTCCATCGGCTTTTTTCCGAACCACTCGAGCTCGACCGTCCTAGCTTCTCAAGAGAGAGAATAGGAGGTCGGCCTTGGCGGAATCCATGTTCCGGTCGTCGAGCCTTATCCGCATGAGCGAGCGATCGTCGATCATGAGGGGGCGGAAAGCGGTGGCTTCTTCTTTGGCCCTCGGGGGTGGGGGCACCTTTGAGGCGATTCAGAGCATCTCGTGCCGAGGTCCTTCCCACTTCTTGGCCCCCGGGATAAGCGAGCTCGTAACCGACTCGAGCACCTCTCCCGATTTTTGCTAGGCCATTCTTTCCGCAAAATAACGAAGTTATGAGTTAGAAGAAAAGATTGACGGCAAAAATATAAAGGCAAAGTTCAAAAGCAAACCGATCTCGGCCTCCGGATCCCGGCCTCGAGCAAGACAAAGGGACGGCATGGTATGTCGCCCTTAGGGTCTGGACGCATCATGCCCGCTAACGACTTGATCATTTCCAGGGATTCTAGGTCGGCCTCGCCCAAGTCCTTGACAGTGTAAATGTAATCCCCAGGCCGCCTGCAGAAGTGAGCCTCGTTCCACATGATGGGAAGTAAGGGGACCGAGCATTCCGTCCGGTTGGACCTCCGATCACGGCACTTACCGGCCTCCTCGGTGGGAACGATCCAAAAGTCTTGGCTTCTCCGGCCGCTCCTAAGGATTCTTGGTAAGCCTGAAGAACCGGATGATGGGTCTTCTGCATCTTAAAGGAGACCTGCTCCCTCTTCTCTTTGTTTGCCTTCTCCCTGAGCCAGCTCAGCTCAAAGAGAGTGAAGAACAGCATGATCGACACCGGCCGACCCAGCTTAGTCAAAAGAACTTCAAAGGTCTTGTAAACGCCGCGCGTTAGGGTGAAGTTGAGAAGCGGGCGACCGATGTGACGCAGACGCCACGTTGAAATTCGAGAAAAGGAGGGTGATATTCATCCTCTCGAACACGAGCCGATACATCGTGAACTTGAAGTTGGGAGAATAAGTTGCAATATCTTCGCCGATCCTTCATACCTCTCACCCTCCAAATTTCGGTGAATCGTCGAGGCGGCTCCGCAGGTCGGTCAAAGCATCGTGGCCAACAGTAATGATGCTCCTATGAGAGCGAAGAGTTTCCGATACCCAAGACATGTCAGATACCTCTCGTGCTACGTCCGCTTGTACTTCGGCCGACCGCCCGTTCGACCTCCGATGTTTACCTCCCGACCGAGCCATCGGTGCGGGCTGAACCACTTCCTCCTCATGGACCTCTTCGGCTCGGCCACCTTCAGCCTCCTCCATCCCTTCGTCCGCAACTGGGACGACTCTCTGCGCCTCATCATCATCAATAATCACCACTTCGACGTCTTCTTCCTCTCCACCCGCTCGAGAAACGATGTTCTCCGGCGATGGAGTGTTGCCCGGTCGCTCTTCAGAATGGACGGACCTCGAACTAGAGCTCTTTGAGCTGGCCGATCCTCGACCGGAAGTGTGGGAACTCGAGCTCAGTCGCTCAAGAACCGCTGAAGAATCGAACCTTTGTCGCCCGAAGACGACTTAGACTCGCCGTGGGGTTGGGCTCACCGGCCTCGACATGTGTGTAGCAAAGGATTGCGGTGGTTTTCCGAATACGGCGCGCCGGCCATTGGCCCGTGGCATGCAAAAACACACGTGATAAAGGGCTCAAGTCGTCGATCGAGCGTAACACTCATGAAAGGGGCGGTTTGGCCATCCCCGACCGACACCCCTATCACGAGGCGTGGACAAAGCACAAAGTACTTTCAAGAAAAAGCTCAAGTTTAAAAAGTAAAGTATAGATCGACCCATACCTTGAAGCGGATGTTGTGGATCGGCCGAGAGTAGACGCAATCGACTACGGATGCAAGTCGGTGATAGATGAGTCGATCGTTGGCGAGCAATTCTTGAAAGCGTGAGAAATGAACTCAACTGAAGGGCTATTTATAGCACGAACCCATGGCGCGAAGGGGACCGGGAGGCGAAGCGTCGCAACGTTTCGTCTTCTCGCCAATGGTTGTCTCCGGACAACCTCGGAAACACCAAACGCATATGTCCGAATGTCGGTGAAGACCAACCGTCGCGTCGGCCCCTACCGATGGTTGGCGAGCGGCCGAAACCGCCCTATCAAAAAGCAAACGGCCGCGTCGTTTCATCAAAATAACCACTCCCGGGGCGTCGATTCAAGCCCGGCCCGCTCTTAAGCGACCTAGGCTTCGGGGGGCAAGCGTTCTCGGGTGTATCGGCAAATACGAATCGCCATCAAAGCGGGCTCGCGGCCCCACCCCAACTCGATCGCCCAAACACGCCGCTTGGAGCGCATTTCGCCGCCGAAAATCTCGCTAACGGGCCGACCCTCTGCAGATATATATACGCCATTCACACATGGCATCAGCGTGACGTTCTCTAACTCATGTCTTTATCTCGCCCGAGCGACCTCTCACTAGATCGTCGAATTGTCTTTGCGCATTCACCCGGAGTGCTTCAACGCGCGTGAAGTTCGGGGCCGGCCGTTTACTCATTCAACGACCGACCCATTCGACGAAGCAACAACTACTTCAACACTTCATTGGTCAAGGTACGATCAACATCCATATCTAGACTATTAGATATGTAATATATTCTTCAGGAACATTCGCAGAAGTACAGAACATTTTGTAAGGTACCACGTACGCCAACGAATATTGTTCACATATGACCAAACAAAAATAAAGAGTCGTGTTAGGACTACATTTTTTAGCCTGTCTTTCTTTACCTAAAATATTTATAGCAAATTTAATTTAATGGCACACATGATTTTAGCTGTAAGTGGGGACTGCCAGTGCTAGAGTTGTTGGTACAACAATTTGCACCACGCCTTTGACTTATTATTCAGGTTCTTCATGTTGCCAACTTGACATTATAGTTAGCAAGTGTTTCTTGGCTCTTCAAAATTGACTGTATATATATATATATATATATATATTAATAATTGTGTTTTTGATTACATATACATGAATAGACTAAGTATTAAATTGAGTCATTCGTGTTGATAACGTGTTATGAAACTATAGCAATATGAAGAACAAAAGAATCATAAGAGAATGAGAGAATATAGTAGCCCTTGTATTTCTCTTCACAAGTGTATTTACACATAGGAGATAACCCTATTTATAGGGTAGAAGTGAAGTGAAAGATCAACCACATGTAAAGCTCACCAAAGAACCCATTCTACAGGGAGTAAGTACAAGAGTAGTGGAAGAGGAAGAGAAGTGGACATCCATATATTATTTCATAACAATATGAATATTATATCATTTTGCTTTGTCTTGTCATCACTTTTTTTGTATTTTATATGTTTATCCACAAAATTATTCCTTCATTTGTTTGGAAGGAAGAAGAGGAGCTGAAAGCACAAAGCAGATTAACATGAAGAATGTAACCTTTTACCTCATATAGATTTCCTTCAAAAGCAAAGGAAAGGATAAAAAGGTTTGCGGAAAAAACCACATAAAGTGATAACACTACTGTTGGAGGAAAAAAAATTCAAAAAGATCATTAATTTTTTATATAAATATAACTAACAGAGTCAGTAAATCGTCATAATTATGCACGCACATATAGAGCTAGTAAAACGGGCTACCCAGCCCACATCGGACTCGGGTTTTTATGAGCCGGGCCTAAAAGGCCGGGTTGATATTCGAGTTCACCCTTTTGCACCCCAAACCGGCCCTATATGCGGGTTGCGGGCGAACTTTCGCATTGTCCGCAATTTTATTTAAAAGAATGATTTTTGAAATAAAATTAAAAAAATGCTCATTTTACAGTGGCATAGAATTATATTGGCGGTAGAGTAGTGGACAAATCATATATTATATATTGCGACAGATCAATTTATTCATCTTCACGTTTCATTGGCATAGAATTTCAATTCATTTGGTAATGATTTCAACTACACAGTAACATAGAATTGAACTTGTGCAACATAGTCCTTAAATATGTTTTAATGTAGCACAAAATTTTGATTCAAAGAAAAGATAAGTTGAACAAATAAATATTTCAAAGAACAACAATAGTAACACAAATGAACAGACAATACAGACAGTACTCCAATTTTCTAACAACAAAATGTAGTTATGCGGGCTTTCGGGCTACCCATAGCCTAATCGAAATCAAATTAGCCGATCTGGACCGAGCTTTTTGAATGCTTAAAAGCCCAGATATTAAAACGGGCTCAAGTTCTTCTGCCCAAGGCCTCTACTTTTGCGGGCTAGCCCGACCTGGTCTGGCGGGCTCGGCCCATTTTGCCGGCTCTAAGCACATACAACTATTAATCTGACCCAAATACTTTCTTTTTCTAATAAGTAAATTTATTTTAGTTCCAGCATAATATATGCGAGATTCTATGTATATATCCACTTTTTATAAAGAGTTGCAAAATTCTTTTATTTTTCAGCAAATAGAAGGTAAGAAGTCTCGTTAAAACCTTTTGATGTTAAGAAACATCAAGAAGGAAAAAGAGTATTTCCCCCTGATTTTATTTAAAAAAAGGAATAAAGATAAAGCAAAGAAAGAGGACCAGGGACTGTACTAATAATCATGGCGAGGAAAAGAAATAAAAAGAAAGCAAAATTAGAGAGCCATGAAATGAAGACTCCCTAAAGACAAATGATAAGACAATAAAGAAGGACTAAATTAGAAAATCAAATCAGAAGGAGACAGAGACAGAGTTTGCTCTTGAACAAGTATTATATCCAACAACAGATTTATTTTTTTTGCTTCAACTTTTTCTTTTGAACCCGTTCGAAATTATCATTACGAGCAATTGTTCCTTGGGCGTCAGTAGCCGAAGGATCCCCAACATCATCTGATACATCACCCCAAAGCCTTCTCAATATTCTCATATCAGAAGCTACTACTGGATTCGAAGTAGCATCTGACACTGAGGCATTTAACGATTCTAGCATGTCCTGCTTTTGGGTCTTGGACACAATTGATTCGAACTTATTTTTCAGAGCAAATTTTCTTTGGGAATCAATAGTCATAGGATCAACAACCTCATCTAATACATTACCCCACTTTCCTAGTATTCTCATGTTAGCCGCTACCACTGAGGACGTAGCAGCGGACATTGAGGCATTTAGCAAATCTAGCCTGGTAGTAGGAGATTGAGTGGAAGAGCCGGAGTTTCAATATTACACCCACTAATAGTATCAGAGATTGGGTAGTGGCATTAGCCAGCATCTGAGTGGAGTTCAGAGGTGTAGTTTTCATTTGCATAATTACAAGCGACATTTTCTTAGCTTCCTCTAAGACGAACGAGTCCTGGACAAATTGGATTTCCATGACCGCATCTCTAACCTCATTTGATGAAGTTTCCCCTTGCTGGCTATCTACACCTGAATGTTGCAGTACATTCATAGATAAAGTCTGTTGAGCATTGGATGGCTTCGCAAACCCCAATAAAGGATTATGCATCCAAAGGAATAGTATTGACGCCTTTAAGAGCTTCCGTATTCGCTTGAATATTTATAACCTGAACCTTATTCTTATAATTCTCCTCATTTGTACCTGCTGGTTTAGGAACATATTAGCTACATGTTTTGTTTGAGCAGTATATTCCGGGATTTTCTCCTTGTTCTTTTCCACACCAGAATGTATTCTTTTATGACAATTGGTTGTGATGACCAATATTCATACAGTTCATACAGAAGGAGGGAAAATTTTCATACTCAATGCCCACAAAAAATGCATAGCCCGACTTCTCAACTAGAATTTGATTCCTGAGCTTTGATTTCAAATCTATATCAACTAGGATTCGGGCAAATGACCGAATGATCTGTCAAAAGAGCTTTTACTTGTTGTATCATCTAGAATTTGATTCCTGCGCTTTGATTTCAAATCTGTATGACCAATATACAGTTCATATAGAAGGAGGGAAAATTTTCATACTCAATGCCCACAAAAAACGCATAGCCCGAGCTCTCAACTAGAATTTGATTCTTGAGCTTTGATTTCAAATTTATATCAACCAAGATTCGGGCAAAATGACCGAATGAAAAAGCTTTTATTTGTTGTATCATCTAGACTAATTGGTGTACCAACAATGCTAGCAATTGCAAAAAGAATTTTGGGATGCCAATATTCTTAAGCAAGACCTGTAAACCTAATCCAACATTGTGCATTTGTATGCGAAATTCACACTACAATCATTTGCTACAATAATCATACCAAAAAAAAAATTCATTTGCTAAAATAAAAAATTACATTATACATTCTTATTATAAGTGTTTAATTAGAATTATTTCCCAATTACATATTTTCATTTATTTTTCGTAAAATTAAATAAAAAAGTGAAAAGAATAAAAGACCTTAGATAATATAGTTCAAATCTCTTTCACCTAAACTAAATATCTTGAATAAAAGACCATGATTCCCTACAGTTAAAATCAACTGTAAGGTCCTGCATTTTGTGCATATATAAGAAGAGAGAACAAATCTTGAACAAAAAAAAAAAGAGAGAACAAATAAAAATGCTTTAAATTATGAAAAGACTAACATATCCTTCACTAATGCTAGTAGAACTGCAATGACTGCAGCATATTTTGTAGGCAGTGGATCAGGTTCCCTTGAATGCATCAATTTTAAAACTCTTACAGATGCTATTGTCAAGTTATCATAATCTAAAACAACATTATCACCAATATTGTTTGTTGACTATCACTGATTAAACTATAACAGAGTTATCAGAATGACAAATTATCATACATTTAAATTAGTTGTTTTTGAATATTATAAAATAGGGTAGGTTTCAATTTGGTTTGAGAGAATATGGTTGGTGACAACTGTTCCGCTAAAACATGCGTCTTATATTTGCAGCGTAGTCTTTGTTGTCACGAAAAAGACATTATACGGAAAAATCCTTTGACTTACACAGCTGGCGCCGATGTTGTACTTCAAATTATGCTCTGTTCGTAAACGTCTATATCCGCGCATATCTGGTACTTTTGCTTTTTTTTTTTTCCTTAAAAAAAGGGTTAAAAATCCCACAAAACCAGTAAAGGACTACAAAGTTAGAAAACCTTCTTTATCCTCAAGCAAAAGCGAGGGAACAAACTGAGAGACAAAGTCGTAAAACATAAAATTATAATCTAAATTAAAACTATTTCTACCTAAACAGTCAGTAATTCTATTGTAGTCTCGAAGAATCTTAGACCAACTACTATCGCCCTCTCCTAACCCAATACACTTGATGTCTTAAATGATATGAGAGAGAGAAGTATGAGTGGAAGTACGACCCTCCAACAACCAAACTAACTGAACATAATCTGTTTTCAATCTTATCTTCTTGTAACTCTTATCCTAAACCAAACGCAACCCCTGAAAAAGCGCCCAGGCTTCAGCTTCAATTGCTGGGCACCCGTCAAGCTTAAGAGAAAAAGCAAAGAGGAATGCACCATCGTGATCCCGTGCGACACCACCACAACCAGCACTCGCTCCACCGTTTCTCACCGAACCATCCACATTTAGTTTCACGAAGCCAAAAGAAGGAGAAACCCTGAACTCAGCATTCGTTTCGTTTCTGACGCGAACCAGAGGATCAAGCTTATGAGCGACGCTCACGACTTGCAGCGAAGCTTCAATTCTCCCTTGAGCTTTGAGGAAATTCGAATTGAAAGATACACTAATGTTAGCAAAAATAAAGTCATTACGAGCAAACCAGATACAATTCAGCAGCACACTCAGAGGGTAAGAGTTCAGTTAATTTGCTTCAATACCCCTCTCCCGATTTGAATAAGGAAAAAATCAATCGGGAGAGGGGTATTGAAGTAGTTCCAAAACAATTTAATATGATTGCAATTGCCCTCCTCAACAATTTAATATGGCTACGTGTACACACGACTTGACTTTAGGTTCGTGTGGTTCTCCCCTCCCTGCAGAGTTTTTGCCACACCCTAATTCTCTTATTTTTACTCTAATTACTTTAATTAAATTTCTCATTTATCCTCTATTAAATGAACATTCTCTTAATTATCCTCCTCCTCCACAAGAAAGAGTGGTTTTTTTAGATAAACAAGAAATTATGTAACAAAATAAAAATTTAGCTCTGTTCCTAACTATTTCTGAGATTAGAGATAATCAAGAACACAATTAACAAACTCGCATGGATAGTAAAATTGCTCAACCTTTGTATTAGCCTCTTTGGGCGAGTTATATAGTAATCGATCATTAATGACTAATAATTGGTAGCCGTTACATAATAATGGTATCCGTTACATAATAATGGTATCCGTTACATAATAATAATGAGTCAGTTACACTAAGTAGCATCGGTTACTGGGTGAACCGAGTATTCTAGTAGAGCCGACCTTAGGACACCTGGCCGAGTGCTTAAGCCATTCCTAGGTGAGCTTGTGCTCGATCCTCAAGCTTTATGCGGAGCCCGCGACAATAAAGTAATGCTCGGCACGCCCGGTCGTGAACACGATCCTCGGCGATGAATGCGAGCGTGAAATCGTTCAAAGCATGCACATTTATCATTTCGGTTTTCGTGTGTGTTTTGGCAGAATGCAGGCGTTGTAGTCGATGTGACATTTTGACTTTGACTGTCAGTTATGACTTGATCTTCTTGGAAGTTGTTTTTGACTTCTAATGCTTCTGTGTATTCCATTAATGCTACTATCGTAACTTTCTCTCTCTTCGCCTATATAAAGGGGAAATGGTGTTTTGCTTTCACTACTTGCTTTGAAATCTTCTTTCTTCCTTTTTCTAATCGTTGTTCTTGTTTTGTTGCATTGGCCTTCATGAGTTATTTGTTTTGTCAGGTCGTCACTCCCCCCTTGAGCTCTGCACACAATCTTAAAGGACTTTGGAGTTTTAAGATTGTTGGGGGGCTCAAGGCAGAAGTTGCAGACTTTCGGCATCTATGGGTGTTTGTTGTTGCAACTGATGTTGCGGTTTGTTGACTGAGATTGCGTGGAGAGCTCAAAAGGTTGTTGTGCTTGTAGATTGGGGTTGCTACAAACCGGTGGTTGATTGTTCTCCTCCAATGTAGGGGAATTTTCCCTTAGCGACTCCTCTCAGGCCACTTCCGAACTTGCCGTTGTCTCCCAATGCGTCGCGCCAGTGGCTTTGGAGAGGTTTCCAGCATTGGAGGCAACGCTTCACTGGCACTCCTTCTTCTAGTGGGTCTACAGGATCCTCGGAGGGTTTCCTCAGCCTTGCTGACCGAAGATTGTTGTCGATGTTAGCTGGCGTGGGCTCCTGCGGAGTGGAAGTGCTTTGAAAGAAACCTGCAAGCTGTCAATTTATGATTCCAAAAAGGCTCGGCTTAAAGCCGACCATATATTATGTAACCGATGGATAGTGTGTATTAGTTTAAGTGTATAAACGATAAGATAATGTATAATTTGAATAAAATAATCATTTCATGATTCTTCCTTTTATACCAATGACTTTCTTGTATACCGCGGATTACCAATGGCTTTCTTGTGTACCGAGTATTACCGGTTCATCGTGGGCTCTGAGTTGTGAATTGATTGTGACGCATCACCATTGATGCGATGACACGCGTCAATGGACGTGACTCTTGATGGACAGTTAATGATGTCAATACTTGGAAATTGCGCATTTCTCAACTTCCACGTTGGATGACAAACACATGGTTTCATCGCAGCAACCGAATGCGAAGCGCCTTGCATCACAACCATTGATTTTTGAGTAGTTCTCGACCGTTGATGAGGATAATCTGAACCATCGATTGGCTAAGCATTTTTCAAAATTGAAGTGTTGTCTTATATTTTTCCTTTCGCTCCCTTTTCTCTTTTCCTCTTGTCAAACAGACATTTTGCGTTGTCTTCTCCCATATGGGTGCTTCCTTTCTCGCTCAGATTCCATTGGTGAAACACATCTATTCCTCAGCCTCTTGCGCCTTTAGTCTCGTGACACTTTCAGGTACGTTTCTTCTCTCCTTTTGTATCTGTTAGTGACTATTGTATGTTGCCCCCTTTTGCCTCTTCATTAATTTGTTTGACATCCTTCAAAATTATTCCTGCAAAACTGTTCTACATGGTTTCGATAATAGATATTAGTAGTGAGAGTGAGGAAGAGGTTACTTCTAATTTTAAGTGTAGTAATGCTTCCTGTGTTGATGGACAATGCCCGTATTGCCGTTTAGAGTCTATCAAACAGAACGTACACGATATGCACTCCATATCTGACTTTGATGATGAACCCTACCATTCAACAGGGTCAGATTTGTTTTCTGCTGGTGATCCTATGGCCGATGATCACATTGAAGAGCATAGTGGCCATTCAAATGAAAATTCAGGAGGAGACAGAGATACCATTGATTTAGATGTCCTGGACACACATTCTATATTAACAACCGAAGAATCTTAAGAAGAAATTCAGAAAATACTTTGCCATCCCGTGGATGAGGGCGCTACTGTTGCGAGGCCAGTAGAGCTTGACGAAGCAGTGTGTGATTGTTCTGAGGCCGAGGATAAACCCTTCACCTATATGTATTCCACCCTGTTTGAGCACCTAGGAAATAGGGTTCCCTTTTCCCCTTATTACCGAGCAGTGTTAGGTTGTTGAATGTGACACCTACTCAGCTTCATCCCAAAGGCTGAAGATGTACAAAAGTAGCTATAAGTCCTTTCATGAAGATGTACAAAAGTAGCTATAAATCCTTTAAGGATAGTTTCTTTCGCTTAGAGGTTGGCCCCTGCAATCCCCTGTTGTTGGTTGATGAAAATGGCGTCGAATACTTCCCCCTCTAATGGACCCAGAATCCTTGCCACAAATTTATAGTAGATAGGTGTAACTTGTCCCCATCAGACCAGGGGGATGTGGATCGGATTTGGTCTTATGTTAAGTCGGGTAATCATCTGTGGTCGTCCCAAATCATAAAGAAGGTAGATGATCCGGCTGGGCTGATAGCATACCTAAGTAAACTCTTTGCACTTTCAACTTTATGAACTTTTATTTTACCCCGCGGCTAGTACCCAACTATTGTGTTTGTACCTTTTACAGGACTATTCGGCATGTCAACATTCAGTGTGGAGGAAAGGAGAAAGATTTGGGAAGAACGAAGCTTAAAAGCAGGGGTATCTTTGCTAGCATCGATACTACCAAAAATTTGAAAAATTGGTGGAAATGGCTCCTAGGGACTCCTTCTAAAAGTGGCAAGATTTACGACACACTCGAGAAGGAGAAAAGAAAATTAAGTTCTCATCGGTCTTCTCAACTGCCTCCACCTTCGAAGAAAACCAAATCCTCTTCTGACCCTCTGAGTTCTCCCACTATAGCTAAGGGAAAATGATTGATATCGCTGTTGGTGATGCGCGGCCTTCTTGAAGATGCCCCGCGGAGAAAGATTGCGGAGGTAAAGAAGGTAAGAGGCTCAGATCGCTAGTGGTCTTGTGGAAAAGCGGCTTGGGATGTTCGTTATCCCTTCACGAAAGCTTTGAATCAAATCTCTTTCCCAAGTGATGTGGAGCATGTGCAGAT
Organism: Oxytropis ochrocephala; assembly: GCA_020916435.1. Taxonomy (NCBI): domain Eukaryota; kingdom Viridiplantae; phylum Streptophyta; class Magnoliopsida; order Fabales; family Fabaceae; genus Oxytropis; species Oxytropis ochrocephala. The sequence goes on from CM037095.1 coordinate 55,117,948, forward strand.
GATAGGGCCTTGGCAGAGTCTATTAGCCATCAAGACCTACAGCCTCTGGACCTCTATGCTTGCTCACCATTTTGAGAACGCCTATGGGGAAATGATAACCAAGGGCAGCAATCAAAGTGACCGGTTAAAGTCTGTGGAGGAGGAGTTAGAGACTTACCGGCAAGAGAAAAAGTCTCTGGAGAATGACTTGAAGAATTATGAGACTAACAAACATGAGTTAGAGTTAAGGGTCAAGAACTTGTCTGACACCAACGATCAGCTTAAGAGGGAGTCGGCATCCAAAGAAAGAGATTTGACCGATGCCAAAGAGAAACTAATTAAAGCTTACAGTGACCTTAAGAAAGCCAAGAAAGAGGCGGCTGACTATGCTTATCAAGTGGTGGCAGAATTTTACCGCGGGTTTGAGTTAGCTCTTGCTCAAGCCCAAGTGCTTTTTCCTACTCTCAACCCCGAGTCTTTTGACCCTGACAATGTTGTAATTGATGGCCAGATCGTGTCACCTCCTCAAACCAACCAACCTTCGCTACCTGCTGACGGTGCCGACGCAACCAATGCTATTACCGGTTGGACTCTTGAAGGATTGGATAAGGTGCTTAATGAACTGTCACCACCGAATGATGCTGCAGCCGTTGGTGAACATGTGAAGGTAGCTGATGACTCTGAGAAGACTCACTCTGGAGATCCTCTTGCTTGATTTGTTTCACTTTGAATCTGCAATCTGTAATTTTAATATTTTGAACAAACTGCATGTGTTTCAGTACTTTACCTTTGTTATTTTGCTTCTGAAACTTAGACCTGCTTTAAATAATTTTGGGGCCGCGGAATCCTGCTTTAAACAACATTTGGACCGCGGAATGTTTATACTCGTCTTTATGCTTGCGACATCTTGTTTTGATACACGTTTGCGCCTTGTGTTTATTTCTCGCTCTTGTATCGTATTTTCTTCCATACGATTTGATTTGCTGCTTCTTGCCTTTGAACTTTATTTTATGTTTTCTTCCCCACGTTTCGTATCGTTGGGTTTTGCTTCCCCCCTTTGAAGTAGTAAAGGAGGGGTTACGTGAAAGATCGCCCGGATTTATGCCCCGGAATGCTTGCACATCTATCGCGATCTTGTTGTTTGTTCCTCTTTGTGTGAAATGCATTAATTTCACGAGCAAGTACGATCCCACGAGTGAGCTCGTGGTCCGCACATTACCATGCAAAGAGGGTTTCTTCTCATGACTCCGTGGATCACTTTTCAGGGAACACACCTCATAGCCAAGCGAAGTGCCTCCAGGGGGTACAAGAACTCGTCAGTTCAGACCAAGCCTCGCAGGTCCTTTTGTCTTCGGTGCCCGGGGTCAACATCGAACCAACTACTCGGTCCTTGCCGTTTCTGGACTTGTTTTTCCGGCGCATTCACGCATTATTTATACAAATTTAACATTGCAAATAAATTTAGTAGTGTAAATAGTATTTGTAATCATCGATTCTCTTTATTCAATAAGCAATAGTACATTGAGAAGCTACAACGCTCCTTACAAAGATACATTTATTGAAAGAAAGGTTTAGAGAATCAGTTGTTCATCCTCGGCCCTGTTGGGAAGACCGAAGGTTTGTCATCTTCAGCTATAATAAAACCGAAGGTTGGTAGCATTCCAGGATCTTGGAACATTTTCTCCATCAAGTTTTTCCAACTTGAATGCTCCTTGGCTGATAACTCATATTTATATGAGTTATCTATAATTATTCAAAGTTAAATCATGCAAGTTCTCTAGCAATAGTAGGTTGTTCTTATTAAGTTTCTGTTAGTTTATTGCTTTTTACTTAGGAAGGGGCTAAATTACAAGTGTTATGCATTTTGGCACCACTTGGTGCCTTTTTGAGCGTTTTGATGCTTCTTGTGCTTGTGCGATGGCCCAATGTCGAACGTCCCTCACCACGTCCCGAGGAAGGCGCAAAGCAAGAAAGAAATATCTCGGTTGTGCGCGCTAGTAATGATGGTCAAAGATTTAGAAGTTCGAAGATCTTCTCTCCTCACGACGTGGTGGCCTTTGTAGTAGCACTTTGCGTGTGATGTCAATTCAGAAATATTTTATGTGCAAGCAGGCTTGGTAGGTGAGGAATGACATCAGCAACATGTGACCCATTTGGCTATTTAACTGAAGACTTGTCTCTCTCTCAAGGGGCGCATACACACACTTGCATCAGACCAATCTCTCCATTCATCTACCTTCCTCCATTTCAGAGAAAGTTTTCTTAAAGAAGTTATGGACACAGACTTCTTCATCTTAACTCTTCTCAAACTCCATTTTCCATTCCCAATCGCAACCACTACTGTGAAGCTCAGACGTTGCAACGTCTTTACAGCGTGCATGTAGGAAGGCTACTTAGGCGTATCTTTTGCGTTTAGTTTCCTTTTCTCTATGTATGGTATTTGGATTTCACTTCCTTATCTTTCTGTAGAGATGCTCAGCATGAGCTAAACATTTGTAGTTGGGTTGTTGTTTTGCATGTAATGAACCCCTAGTTTAATGCTATGAAGTATTGATGATTATGCGTTTTAAATCTTTGCATGATAATATTTCCAAACTTGTTTTGAGATTGGCCATTTAAAATAAGTAGATTCATAGTGCGGACATGGTCTATGAAAAGAACTCAAAGATTTATATGAGCGAAAAGGTGCACTAAAGACATTTAGGCATTTTTATCTAAGTCTAGACATAGAATGGATAATAGTTCATAGGACATTCTTTGTGGGTACTTAAAATACAGAGTCGGCCTACTTAGAACCTAGACATAGGATTTCTAGTACTTGAAGCTCGGCGTTTTGTGGTGAAAAGCACGGTTCTTTTTGTGACGTTCAAACGTTATAACGTCTATACATAATAGCATTTGTTCGTGATAACGTGTAAACGTTATAGCGTCTGACTAGAGGAGATTTACTTGCATGCAGCAATCCAACTCATTCTCATCCACATTCACAACCACTTCTTGTTTACTTGTTTTATTTATGTTCTTAGTCTTAACACCAACTTTTATTGCCGATTTATTACTTGTTTCACTTGTGTTTTGAAGACTTGAATTTTGAAAGTAAAACCAATCCTCGTGGGAACGATCTCTTACTTTTATCCATTTTATTACTTGTGCAACGTGTATACTTGCACTATTATTGCGACTAGAACACACGCAACATTGACCGAGTACTGCTTTGATTCTGAAAGGCCCTTCCCAATTGGGAGATAGCTTTCCAATAGCTCCCACTCTGGTTGTTCGACGCAGAACTAAATCTTTAGCTCTGAATGACCTTTCTCTTACTCTGGAATTATACTTCTTAGCTGCACGCTGTTTAACTGCCTCCTCTTTAACTTTTTCCAGCTCTCGGACTTCGTCCAATAAAAATCTAGATTGACACAGAGCTCTGTTGGATCAGGCACTGTTGTGCGAAAAGGTGATGTGCAAGTGTACACAATCGCAACAAGTAATATAATGATAAGTAGATTCGTCTCCACAGGGATTGGTATTAATTTTAGAGTTTAAAAAGGAATTACACTTTAGAGAAACAAGTAGCAAATATGTTGAGTAACAAAGTTCAGTTTAACAAAGGTTGAAAAGTAACAAGTTAACGGTGAGTTAAAATATAAGAGAAGTAAGTTGGATTGCTTTCACTATGTAAATTCCCAGAAACAAGACGCTATAACGTCACACGCTATAGCGTTAAGCGCTGTTGCAAATATTTTGTGCCTTTCGGTCACTAGCGCTTGTGGTTTCACTACAAGATGCCTATGTCTAGGTTCTAAATAGGTTCACCCTGTATAATCAAGATCCCACGACTTATGCTTTATAAACTATTGCAACTTCTATGTCAGAGGAAGCAAAAATTGATTAAATGTCTTCAACCAACCTTATCATTTATATTAATCCTTGAGTTCTCTCTATGGTTCATATGCGAATCCACAGAGGTACTAGTTTCACGTGGCCAAATATAAAACAAGTTTGGAAGAGTTATCACACAAGGATTAAAACACAAAGCGTGAGAAATTATATACGAAGCATTAATGGTTCATTACAAGCTATAGCAACCCAACTCAAAGAGTTTAGCTCATGTTGAGCAACATCAAAATAACACAAATAAAACTACTTGTATTACCGTAGGTAAGAAGGAAAATACAAGAGCAAAAGATACAAGCTTGAAGTCCCCTAATCATCCACGCTAAGATGGCTCATCATCGACCTTACACCATGAGAAAAAGTCTGAGAAAAATACAAAGGAAGAAGGTAAAATAGCAAAAGCTTCTAAGGTGTATCAATGGAGAAGAAGAAGTGTCACACTTTCTCTCTCTATCAATACTCTCTCTATATCCGTTGGAAATCTTAAAGTATGGGAGGAGAGATCATCATCTCTAGCATATCTAGCATTGAGGTACAACTCTACTCCAAAAGTCAAGAAAGGTGATGTTTACTTTTTCACCAACTCCACTTATTCCTTTACTCATGCAATGACAAGTGTCCACACAAATCCAATAAAATCCGCACATGTCGGCCAAAGTCTTTGTGGACACAAGATATGGAACATGGATTAATGAGCTTGGCGCCAAAATTTCACTTTTCCTTTAGATGCTCAACAAAGATCGCCTCTTGGCGTTATAGCGTTAGTAGCATTTATAGCGCTAAACAACCTTACCACTACTTCACAAAATACATCAAAATAATCACAAGGGCACCAAATGTGCCAATTTCATAACAAAGCGGTGTTTAGCCTTTCCTATCCTAATATTAATAGAAATGCAATAAATACTATACTAATATTACTTGAGAACTTACTTAATTTAATGATTAGAGGTATAAATAACTCATATAAATATGAGTTATCACACCCCCAAACTTAAACCATTGCTTGTCCCCAAGTAATGACACTTGCAAAGACAAACAAACTGACACTATTTACAACACACATGCTCTGATCAACACTTCATTTCTAAGCATACTCATTCAAACATTTTCTCAATGGGCTAACACTTCAGATTTACACTCACACCAACACACTAGTGCATTTATTCAACTTCTAAGCTTATTACTGCTCAATAGTGTGTGTGTGTGATCTCTTGACTCATCTCAATTCCTAGCTAGATTTGGATTTCTCTTTAGCCTTGGAAAGAATGGTCTTCTTTTGGTAAAACCAAGAACTCTTTCAAAACAATGACTAGATTAACATTTTCACACAGGAATGAGGATTTTCAGGCATGACAAAGGGTTTAACTAGGCACTTCAAGTCTATGGTCAGTGTTCCTAACTTATTGAATCTAAACAGCTCACGCTATAGCGTTTGGCGCTATAGCGCTTAGACAAAGATAACAGATTTATTTACTAGCTGTAGTCCCCTCATTACTTGGCTCCTCAGCAATTATTATCTCTCTTTTTTTTTTTTTTTTTTACGAGGCTTTGCCTCTTCCTTTGCCTTTGGGACAGCCTAGCTTTTGTTTTGGGTAACTACAGCTTTACAACATATTCACATTAAACTTCTAAGTCATTGACCACCCTAAGACCTTTGTACCTAACCTTTATATAGCCCAACACCCCAAACTTTTGCTTCAAAAACTCTTCAAGTTTTTAGTCAAGCCTTGATCTCACCTTGGTTAACTTTCGGACTAGCCTAAACCTCGGATAGTCCTTGGCTAGCTAAGTTTCTTCTTAAGCCGAGATTTACGTGTGAGAGCAATAATAAACAAAGATTTCATCTAAAAGCACGGCTCTCTTACTCACTCACACAATTATCACTACAATTAGCCCAAAGAGAACGCATTCAATGACTATACTTAAAAATGAGGCACTTGAAGCAGAACATTTTGAAAAACATTAACTAAAACATTAACAACTTTAGGTCCTCCCCACAACAAAAGTGAGCAAAGTGTCCTCTTTGCTCTTTAAAGAACTAGGAGAGGCACTGAACTTTAACACAAACAAAGTAATTCAAGTCTTAAAACATTTGTGAAGCATGAAGCCAGGCGCTATAGCGCTTCACAATTTATTCTTGTTCACAAAACACTAAACTTCTCGTGAGAAAATTAAATTCACTTCTTAACTAGACCGGACACGGTCCTTGAGCTAACACGGGATGGTTGAGGAGGCTTAATGACCTTTTTTTCTTCTTTTTTTTCTTCTTCCGACCTTGGGCGCTATAGCCTCGGACGCTATAAGCGCCTCCACGAAGTCGCCTTCTCTTTTACGCCTTCATCTCTCGCTAACTTGCTAGTGACCTCCTTCTCTGTTCGGACACTTCCTTTCCGGTTGTGGCGCTTCTTGCTGCACACTTTCTTCATCAACTTCCTCAATCACAGTCAGCTTGGCTCCTGGGTTCCTCCTTGCAGATACATACGTTGGCCTTTTTGTTGCCACATGCTTCTCCTTGACTACGCGGAGTGCCGGATGGCTTGGGCCTTGGGCTACCTCCCTTGGAGGACTCACCATAGCTTGGGCTTCTTCTTCAGAACCTGCAATAATGTTAGTCTTTGATTGAGGGCTCCTTTGGGCTCTTTGTTTAAGCCTAGGAGACTTTGTTGCACTAGACACAGATGATCTGAGGCTTGGCGAGCTGCAGCGCTATAGCCTCGAGGCGCTATAAGCGCTAGCAGGCCCTCAGCGAGGATTTTGGGACACGAGGATCTTTGTGGTGAAGCAGTGGTGGACTTTGTTCTTTTGTGGGAATTGGGGATTGGGTGATGGTTACGGTGGTCTTTGGTTCATTTAGGTTTGGTGTTTGTTGAGCGGTGAGAGTGATTTTTCTTTTCTTTGGTTACGGTGGAGGTATGGTTGGTTCAGTTGTGGGGTTTCGGGAATGATCTGGTCTTGGGCTTGTGGTGAGGGTATTTGTGGTGAGGGTAGTCTTGTGGGGCTAGGTGTGGGATCGTGATCAACTTCTTCGTATTTTCACTTTACGATCCTTCCTCCTCTTACGGGCTCTCTTCACACGGACTTCTCTTCACTCTCGAGAATCCTCTTCCAAGTTGTCCAAACACTTCTGAAAGCTATCCCCAAACACAGAGAAGTCATCCATAAAAACCTCCATAGATTTTTCAATGAAGTCTGAGAATATGGACATCATACATCTCTGGAAAGTTGCAGGGGCATTGCACAGTCCAAAGGGCATTCTCCTAAAAGCAAATGTGCCATAAGGACATGTGAATGTGGTCTTTCTTTGGTCTTCGGGAACTATTGCTATTTGATTATAGCGAGTAGCCATCAAGAAAGCGATAATAGTCCTTACCGTGAAGTCATCCAACATTTGGTCAATAAAGGGGAGAGGAAATGGTCTTTCTTTGTGGCCTTGTTCAATTTTTCTGTAGTCCATGCAAATCCTCCAACCGATGATCCTTTGTTCTTGTGGGAATCAACTCATTTTTGTCATTTGTGATCACGGTGACACCACCTTTCTTAGGAACACATTGCGCAGGGCTTACCCATACATGCTTTGTCGAGAAATAGGATACACAATCCCGCATCTAACCACTTGAGGATTTCCTTCTTCACCACTTCCTTCATTATGGGATTAAGTCTTCTTTGACCTTCAATGCTATGTTTAGCATTTTCCTCTAACACAATCCTGTGCATGCAGTTGTAGGACTTATCCCATGTATATCGGACATTTGCCAACCTATTGCCTTTTTGTGCCTCTTGAGTTGTAATGAGCTCCACCTCTTGGTTTTGGTTTAAACTTGCAGAAATGATGACAGTAGAGTCTCATTTTCCCCGGATATGCATACTTGGTGCTTGGGTAATTCTTTCAACTCTAGATCGGGTGGTTGAATAATAGAAGGAACACTCTTCTTGAGGTTTGAATTTTCTTGCTCTAGTGACTCATATCTCCTAGCCCAAACCTCATTCACGACTTGCTTGCCTTCTTGAAATTCTTCTTCTTTTCAACAATTCATGTTCCTCGGTATTGTTTAGCACCTTTCCCAGTGGTTGTTAGTTTTTTGAAAATGTTTTGAACCACTTGGTCAAGAGAAACCACAAAGGAACACTCTTGGTATTGACATCTGGAAGTTTTAATGCATTGAGAACATTGATCTTCACTTCTTGGTCATTAACCCTCATTGTCAATTCTCCTTTTTGTACATCTATGAGTGTCTTCCACTGTAGCCAAAAAGGGTCTACCTAAAATGATAGGTACCTCTGCATACGCTTCAAAATCTAGAATAACAAAGTCAACGGGGAAAAACAAATTTATCTACCTTAATTAAAACATCCTCGGTATTCCCTCGGGATAGGCAAGTGACCCATCTCCTAAGCTGGAGGCTTACTGAGAAATAGGCCTGGCGGTTCCTATACCCAATTGTGTGTAAATGGACTTAGGCATTAAGTTAATACTTGCCCCTAAGTCACATAAAGCACGACGAATAAAAATTTCCAATGGAGCAGGTATTGTGAAGCTACGGGGTCCTTTAATTTTACGGGGAGTTTATTTTGCATCAACATCTGCATTCCCCGATCATTGCCACGATTTCAAATTCTCCCAACCTTCTTTTCTTTGTCAAAACATCTTTCATAAATTTGGCATAGTTGGGCATTTGTTGTAATGCCTCAACTAGAGGAACATTAATGTGTAATTGTTTTAACACCTCAAGAAATTTATTAAATTGTTTGTCCTCATGTGCCTTTTTAACCTTTGAGGGTAAGGGGAGCGGGATATTCGGGCACCAATTTAGGTTCGGGTGTTCTGTTTGCATTTTGACGCTATAGCGTCAGTGCTATAACGTCTGGAAAATTCTTTTCATTTCGGCTACACTTGACTCTAAATTCTTGGAGTGCAGAAGTTACCTCTTTACCACTTACGGTGGTTATTGCTTTCACATGCTCCTTGCACGGTGCATGAGATGAAGATGGTTCGATAGTAGAAGGAGTCCACCATTTTGCCTTTGTGTGAGAAGCGGATGCAATCTGTCCCACTTGATTCTCGAGTCTTGATTGATGCTTCATGAGTGCATTGTTGTTTTACAATCAGCGATGAATGACCTTATGCGAGAGACTCCATTGAATTGTCCATAGGAGGAGCGAGGAGCATTTTGTCTAGGAGGTTCTTTGTTGTTGTTGTCTTGGGAATCCGGGAGGAATAGCGGGAGCATTTGTGCTTGTGTTAGCATTATTTCCTCCCCCCACGAAGTTAGGATGATTCCTCCAACCGGGGTTGTATGTGTTAGAATAAGGGTTGTTGCCCTTGTTGTATCCCACATAGTTAACGAGCGAGGGTTTGTTGTACATTCTCCATACAGATGAGCCCCTCCACAATATACACAACTAGCTTCTCCGGTGGAGCTTGTTCAATAGGCTAGCTGCATGATGAGACCTTTCAGCGCTATAGCATCGGATGCTATAAGCGTTAGCGGTGTTCGACTCTTTAATCATATTAGTCGAGTAGCCACTTGGGGAGAGAGCGAGAAACCTCACTCACTTCATGAACCCCAGCTACTTTCCTTGTAGAATTCAACCTTTTTGTTAGGCCATGAAGAGCATTAATGGCAATGCGCTCTATAAGCTCACAAGCATCATTATATGATGAGTTGAATTACACCTCCGGATGAGGCATCCAACATGGACCTAGTAGGTGCCTCTAGCCCATTATAAAAAGTCTCCATTTGAATTACAATAGGAATTCCATGATGTGGACACTTCCTAAGCAACTCCTTCCACCTTTCCCAAGCCTCATGAAATGATTCACCCTCTTTTGCTTGAAGGATGTGATGTCATTCCTCATCCTTGCATTTTTGTTTGGTGGGAAATACTTCTCCAGAAATTTCTTTGTCATGTCTTCCCAAGTAGTGATAGAATTAGACTCAAGGAATTCAACCAAGCTTTTGCTCTGTCTTTTAAAGAATAAGGAAAGCAGATTTGACTGAATGCATCCTCACTCACCCACAGGATAATGAAATTCTGCACACTTCTAAAAAGTTTCTCGGATGGGCAAAAGGATCTTCTTGAGTGGAACCTCCAAATTGTCCAGTTGTTTGGAGCATTTGGAACATCATAGGCTTGAACTCAAAATGAGTAGCGATCACCACGTGCCTAGTGATACTTGTTTCCATGGAATGTGGATCAAACACTGCATAATCTCTCATTGCTTTGTCTCTGTCATTCACCATTTGATCGAGTCCTTGATTAATGAATGCATCTCTGTGCGGTATTCATTATCCACGTCGATATGGGTAAAAGGACCTTGCCTTCCACCTCTTGGACCTCTTCCTCCAATGCGTGAGGAGTTCTTCCTCCAAGTGTGCCTCTACCCGATATGATGAGAGTGATCGGACATAGTTAGCTTTGATTTGTTGTAACCTTTGTTGGCGTCTTAACCTTACGAATCTTCTCTGCAGTTGAGGATCAAACTCAAAAGTGGGTGGTTACGATGCGGGCATACGCTTATAGCATCAGACGCTATAGCACTTCCTGTAACACAACACAGAAAATTGCCAAGGTAAAACCTCCCTAAGGATGTAATAGTTTCTTAAACAATAAAAATTAAATGCAATCCCCGGCAACGGCGCCAAAAACTTGTTGTGCGAAAAGGTGATGTGCAAGTGTACACAATCGCAACAAGTAATATAATGATAAGTAGATTCGTCTCCACAGGGATTGGTATTAATTTTAGAGTTTAAAAAGGAATTACACTTTAGAGAAACAAGTAGCAAATATGTTGAGTAACAAAGTTCAGTTTAACAAAGGTTGAAAAGTAACAAGTTAACGGTGAGTTAAAATATAAGAGAAGTAAGTTGGATTGCTTTCACTATGTAAATTCCCAGAAACAAGACGCTATAACGTCACACGCTATAGCGTTAAGCGCTGTTGCAAATATTTTGTGCCTTTCAGTCACTAGCGCCAGGGTTTCACTACAAGATGCCTATGTCTAGGTTCTAAATAGGTTCACCCCTGTATAATCAAGATCCCACAGCTTATGCTTTATAAACTATTGCAACTTCTATGTGCAGAGGAAGCAAAAATTGATTAAATGTCTTCAACCAACCTTATCATTTATATTAATCCTTGAGTTTCTACATGGTTCATATGCGAATCCACGGAGGTACTAGTTTTACGTGGCCAAATATAAAACAAGTTTGGAAGAGTTATCACACAAGGATTAAAACACAAAGCGTGAGAAATTATATACGAAGCATTAATGGTTCATTACAAGCTATAGCAACTGACTCAAAGAGTTTAGCTCATGTTGAGCAACATCAAAATAACACAAATAAAACTACTTGTATTACAGTAGGTAAGAAGGAAAATACAAGAGCAAAAGATACAAGCTTGAAGTCCCCTAATCATCCACGCTAAGATGGCTCATCATCGACCCCTTACACCATGAGAAAAAGTACAGAAAAATACAAAGGAAGAAGGTAAAATAGCAAAAGCTTCTAAGGTGTATCAATGGAGAAGAAGAAGTGTCACACTTTCTCTCTCTATCAATACTCTCTCTATATCCGTTGGAAATCTTAAAGTATGGGAGGAGAGATCAGCATCTCTAGCATATCTAGCATTGAGGTACAACTCTACTCCAAAAGTCAAGAAAGGTGATGTTTACTTTTTCACCAACTCCACTATTCCTTTACTCATGCAATGACAAGTGTCCACACAAATCCAATAAAATCCGCACATGTCGCCAAGAGTCATTGTGGACACAAGATATGGAACATGGATTAATGAGCTTGGCGCCAAAATTTCACTTTACCGTTTAGATGCTCAATGAAGATCGCCCTCTTGGCGTTATAGCGTTAGGCGCTATAGCGCTAAACACTGCACTACTTCACAAAATACATCAAAATAATCACAAGGGCACCAAATGTGCCAATTTCATAGCAAAGCAGTGTTTAGCCTTTCCTATCCTAATATTAATAGAAATGCAATAAATACTATACTAATATTACTTGAGAACTTACTTAATTTAATGATTAGAGGTATAAATAACTCATATAAATATGAGTTATCAGGCACTGTGGTAGTCAGTATCCTTCTTGGCCTAGGCTCTAATATCTCTACCGGAATGAGTGTGTCATTGCCATATGTTAACCGGAAAGGGGTTTCTCATGTAGAAGACTGAGGTGTTGTATTGTAAGACCACAGTACGAGAGGCAATTCCTCGGCCCAATTCCCTTTGGCATCGTCTAATCGCTTCTTATCGACCAATAGTATTTGCTGCCTCAGCCTGCCCATTTGTTTGGGGGTGCTCTACTGAAGTAAATGTTTGGTAAATATTCCAAGTATTGCAGAGCTCACCTACTAACTCAGAAGCAAATTGTGTTCCATTATGCATTACAATGGTTCTTTGGGATACTAGAACCGCATATGATCTTTTTCCAGTAAAACTTCTTTACCCTTTGCGCGGTTATTGTTGCTACCGGTTCTGCCTCGATCCATTTTGTGAAATAATCCACGGCTACCAGTAGGAATTTTACTTGACCTGGTGCCGGTGGAAATGGACCAAGAATGTCAACTCCCCAAACAGCGAATGGCCATACCGATGAAACTGACTGCAGATTAGTAGGAGGAGCTTTGGGAATGTTTGCATGTTTTTGGCACTTGTCACATCGCCGAACATAGTCAACAGGGTCTTTCTTCATCGTTGGCCAGTAATATCTTGCTCTCACAATCTTTGAAGCCGCTTGTGCACCGATATGACTGCTGCAAACCCCTTCATGTACCTCCTTGAGTATCTCTTGTGCTTTATTGTTAGAGACACATTTGAGGAGCGGCATGGAGAAACCTCTTTTGTATAGCTCCGACTCGATTACTGCATATTTTGTGGTAGCTTTTACCAGCTTCCTTCTTTCGTCCTCTGGCACATTCAGTTCTTTGCCCTGCAGATAAGCAAGAATCTTCGTCATCCAGCAATCAGGATCAACCGTAGTTGAAAGGACCTGAATTTGATTGATGCTGGGTTGGGTTATAGTTTCTTGAATTACTGAATGGTTATTGCTGGGTTTTTTGGTGCTTGCCAATTTCGCCAATATATCAGCCTTGCTATTTTGTTCTCTGGAAACATGTGTTAGTTCAAAGAAAACAAATTTAAGTTTTAATTCTTGTACCTTGGATAAATATCTGGCCAACAACTCATCGTTGGTACTGAATGCCCCCGTGACCTGACCGGTGACTAGAAGAGAGTCACTGCGAGCCTTTAGGTGCTTTACTCCAATATCTGCCGCTAGGATCATGCCGGCGATTAGAGCCTCATATTCCGCTTGGTTATTGCTAGCCTTGAAACCGAAGCGTAGAGATTGCTCAATCAGTATTTCATCCGGTCCCTCTAATGCTACGCCAGCTCCACTTCCCCTTAAGTTAGACGATCCATCCACCGACAAAGTCCAACAGAACTCAATATGAGATTCGGCCGTTGAATCACCACCTGCCACCTCCACAACAAAATAAGCTAAAGCCTGTGCCTTGATGGCCCCTCTTGGTTCATTCTTGATGTCATATTCTGATAATTCGACCGACCATGCAACCATCCTTCCTGCGATGTCCGGCTTGGAAAGGATTTGGCGGATTGGCAGATCTGTTTTAACTATTACAGGATGACTCATGAAGTACTGTCGAAGCTTCCTAGCCCCAAAATAACTGCATAAGCTGCTTTTTCGATCTTTTGGTACCTTTGCTCAGCCCCTCTCCAAATTCGGCTAACATAGTAAATCGGGTGCTGCACCTTGGAACGCTCTCCACCAACACTGCACTGCATGCATGATCTGTTACATCCAAATACAATAGCAAAGTTACTCCCGATGTAGGAGGTGTCAAAATTGGTGGAGCGGCCAAATAGTTTTTTATGACTACCAATGCCTCTTCACATTCTACCGACCATTGGATATGAGCGTTTTTCCTTAGCAACTGGAACATAGGTTGTATCTTGTTGGCTGCTCGTCCTAAGAATCTTGAGAGTGCTACTATTCTTCCTGCTAGGATTTGGACTTCCTCTGCGTTAGTTGGGCTTGGGTTTCTCGATTGCTCGACACTTGGATGGATTGGTCTACATCCTCTACATGAGTTAATACGTAACCCAAGAATTCCCCAGCTTGTACACCAAAGGAACATTTGTCAGGGTTAAGCCGCAACTCATGCTTCTCTAAAAGAAGAAAATTTTTCTGGAGATTTTCCAAGTGAGATTCCTCGATTTCTGATTTGACAACCATGTCATCGACATATACGCCGATAGTCCGCCCAATTTACGCTTCAAACACCTGTCCATCAAGCGTTGGTATGTCGTGACTTTGCATTTTTCAACCCAAAAGGCATTACACGATACTTGATAATTAGATCTAGCAGTCGTAAATGTTGTTTTTTCTTCATCCTCCGGACTCATCTTGATCTGGTTGTAACCGGAATAAGCATCCATGAAGCTAAGGAGTTTGAAACCGGATGCTCCATCTACCAATCTATCAATACTTGGCAAAGGGTAAGGATCCTTAGGACAAGCCTTGTTGGATCCGTATAATCCCACACATTCGCCATTTCCCATTAGCCTTTTTCACCATTACAGGGTTGGTTAACCATGTTGGATACTTGACCTCCCTTATGAATTTCGCAGCGATCAACTTACTCGTCTCCTCTTGTATTGCTTCAGATTTCTCACCTCCTGCTTTCTTTTCCATTTGAGCAATAGGCGCAAGCGGATGGGTTTAGTGATGGCAGATGACAAATAAAGTTGGGATCAATACGACATGTCTTGGGAGACCATGCAAACACGTGAACATTGTTGGAAAGGAATTTAATTAGCTGGTCCTCCAGCGCTGGTGTTAAGCAAGTGTCGATTCTTATTTTCTGATGTTGAGCCGGTCCAATGACTACTTCCTTCAACGCATCTGCCGGTCTTGGTCGTTTTTCCTCTTTTGCTGGATCGTATAACCGCGGATCCAAATCTAAAAGGCTGCAATTAAAGTTGATCCCTTGTTTACTTTTCTTCTGCACTGCTTTCACATTCGCACTTTCGGCATAACATTTTCTTGCTATGATCTGGTCCATTTTCACCACACCTATATTTCCATTGGGAAGAGGGTATTTAATGCATAGATGAGGATAAGAGACTACCGCTATTAATGCATTAAGTGTTGGTCTTCCCACAATCATGTTGTACGATGACTCCGCGTCAATAACCATGTATCTCAGGATCACCGTCTTGGCGGATTCTTCCTCGCCAAAAGTTGTTCTGAGGTCCATATAGCCGCGGACCTCTACCTGCTCCCCTGAAAAACTGACTAAAGTTCCAAGATAATTCTTCAACGCCTCCACTGGCAATTTCAATCACTCAAAGCACGCCTAATACATAACATTGGCCGAGCTGCCTCCATCCAACGAAGACGCAGACTCACGAGTATCCGCTTTGGTAATAGCGAAATTACTATCGAATTCGTGCGAATGAGGCCGAACACCTTCAAAGTCCTGTACATCAAAAGAAATTGCGGGATATTCTGCGTCAGTTACAGCATATATGGCTTCCGCCGACGAAACCGACATAATGGATCTTGCATATCTTCTGCAAGATGAGGATGTAGATCCTTCACCAGAAAATCCGCCAGATATGGTATTAACTTCCTTTATCTGCAGTTTCGTGCTCACTGCGCTTGCTTCTTTCTCCTTTCCTTGTTTGAGTATTCGATTGTCGAGCCGCCAGTTTTGGGGAAGCTGCTGCCTTTTGGCTTATTTGATCCTCCCCTGCCTTAACGTATTTCTTTAGCTGACCCCGTTGTATGAGTTGCTCAATTTGTTGCTTGAGGGTCCAACAACTATTGGTGTCATGCCCTTCCGTTCTGTGGTACCTGAAATAAGAACCAGTACTCTTACCCATGACGCCAACAAAAGGAGACGGTCGCCGAACCAAGCCATCCTGAAGTCCTTCATCAAGAATAACCGATGGCCTTGCTTTCAAAGGAGTGAAGGCCATGTCTTAGTTTGGAGGATGTTGTGCGAAAAGGTGATGTGCAAGTGTACACAATCGCAACAAGTAATATAATGATAAGTAAGATCTATAATTAAATTAGTAAATTAGCTAGTGAGTAAAACAAGTAACAATAACAAGTTGTAGAATCATTAATGTCATCAACATAAAAGTACAAAAGCAAATAAGATAGATGGTAAGTAGAAATTCAGAATGGTAAGTTGGACTGCTCTTTCCTAAGTAAATTCCCAGAAGTAAAGTGTTATAACGTCAAACGCTATAACGTTAAGCGCTGTAGCATATGATTGTGTGCCTTTCAGTCACTATTGCCAGGGTTTTGTTACAAGATTCCTATGTCTAGGTTCTAAATAAGTCCACCCCTGTATAATAAAGAACCCACAACTTTTGCCTTATGAACTATTGTTTTTCCTATGTCTAGGCGAAGCAAATGTTACTCAAATGTCTTTAAATAACTTTTCATTCATATCAATCTTTGAGTTCGATTCATGAACCATGTCTGTACCCATGAATATACCCATTTTAGCTGATCAATTCTAAAATAAGTTTGAAAGTATTAGAATGCAAAGATTGAAACGTAAGGCATTAGATGTTATAAATACAATACTAAAGGTTAATTACAAAGCTCAAAGCAATCCAACTACAAGAGAATCAGCTCATGATGAGCAACAATAAAGCATAAAGGTGTTACCTAAAGCCATAAAACCGCCACAAAGAGATGGAAAACACTCCAAATGATGACGCGGCTCTGTGGCGTTCTGGCGCTGCCGTTATAACGTCTCTCTCTCAAGATTCTTGAAAATCTACATTTTATTGTGAAAATGGAGCTTGGACGAAAATGGAGTGCAAGAGAGTTATTTCTAACTCTTCTCTCTTCTGAACCAACAACTCAAAGATGAAGAAGATGAAGTTTTAGACTTCAATATAAAGAAAATATCTTCTCAAAAGGTTGACAAGCCATCCCACCAACTATTTTTATCTTCCATTACAAAATAGACAAGTGTCCTATAAAGTCTGAGTGGGTGGGCTGCTGAGAAGCTGATTCATTTGCTCTCGGTGATTTGACATCTTTGCAAAAAGCGCTTTTCATTTTCTCTCTCATCAGCTGCAGAATCCAACGTTATAACGTCTGACGCTATAACGCCTGATGCTATAACACTGAACAAACACATTAAAAATAACAAGAAAGCACCAAAAGTGCCAATTTGTCACATAATCAGTTCCTAACCCTCTTTTACACTAAATAACATATATTTACTTAATTAGACAACAATATTACTTAAGAACTTGAATTAATTTAGGTAATAAGAGCATAAATAACTCATATAAATATGAGTTATCAGAGGACGTGTACGACGCCCCTTTGACTTCGCATTTGCATTTCTGCCACGCCTATCATAGGGTGCCTGTCAGTTTGGTGGAGACCGCCTCGGTGGTGTTGCACGCCTTGATGACTTTTGGGTATCTCGCTCATCCTTACCGAGGGCAACGTCATCCGCCTCGATGTGTTTTTCTTCTCGAACCCGGATCTCATCCATAGTCCTCGGCTTCCACAAGGAAAGAGCTTCGCTGAAGGTTCCATTGCAGATACCCTTCATGAAGGCCTTCACAAAGAAACATTCATCCGGGTCATCTACCAGGACAGTTGATTTGTTGAAACGCTCCAAATAAGCCTTCAATGATTCCCCAGACTCTTGAAGAATATCAAACATGTCCTCAGCCATCATCCGTTTCTTCTTGTTGACCGCGAATTGTTGAACGAATCGTCCTGCCAAGTCATTAAAGCTGGTCACCGAGCGCTCTGATAACCCCTTGAACCATTTCAACGCTACATCAGCCAAAGTTCCAGCAAACATTTTGCAGCTGATGGCTTCATCTCCACCACTAATCATCATTTGCGTTTGGAAGGCATCAACGTGGCTCAGAGGGTCGTCGGTGCCATCATATGTAGCAATGGATGGCTCCCTGAAACGAGCTGATAGCACAACAGCTTGGATAGCAACAAAAAATGGTTGAAATGCACGCAATGGGGTCATAGTGGCATCAACAACTTGAGCAAAGTGTCTCATCTCAGTAAGTTGAGCCTACAACTGAACTTCTCTCGCCTCTAAAGCTTGAGAGCGAAGAACTTGCTCTTCATTCCTACGAGCCTGATCCGCATTTTGGGCTGCGCCGTGTTTGAGCAATGCAGCAGCGTTGCTCAATCTGGGGTCGCGAGTGCTAGATGAAGGCATGGAATGTGAAGTGTTTCTGGTGTTTACCATAATGATGTTAAACTAAAGAAAATTCAAATGTGGGACGTAGGAAAATTTTGCCAGGCCACATGGTGGGCGCCAATGTTCCTAACTATTTCTGAGATTAGAGATAATCAAGAACACAATGAACAATCTCGCATGGATAGTAAAATTGCTCAACCTTTGTATTAGCCTCTTTGGGCGAGTTATATAGTAATACAATCATTAATGACTAATAATTGGTAGCCGTTACATAATAATGGTATCCGTTACATAATAATAATGGGTCAGTTATACTAAGTAGCATCGGTTCATTGGGTGAAGCGAGAGTATTCTAGTAGAGCCGACCTTAGGAGACCTTCTGCAGAGTGCTTAAGCCATTCCTAGGTGAGCTTGTGCGATCCCTCAAGCTTTGTGCGGAGCCGCGCGGCAATAAAGTAATGCTCGACACAGTCGTGAACAAGCTCGATTTTTACTAACAATTTTGAGGCCGACTCGTCAATTTGACAATTCACTTTAGGATTTTCTTAATTTCAAGTAACAAATTACTTAATAAATAAATACTCCTTCCGTTATTTATTACTTGTTGCTTTTGTAAAAAATTTGTTTCTATTTACTTGTCATTTTCAAAATCTAATGCAACATTTATTATTGTTTTCTCAATAATACCCTTAAGTATTTATTATGAGAGAGAAAGCAGATGAAATGAGATAATAAATTAATAAGTTATTATAGGTAAAAGAGAATTAATGTTATTAAAAGTAACAAAAAATATTGGTTTCATTGGTATGCATAAAAATCCAAAATGCGACTAGAGGGGGAGTACAATTTTAAAGACTAACTCAAAAGGTTACATAAAAGTGATCAATGCACTCCATATAAATATATGAATTTGGCTAGTATCAAAATTCGATTCGTGACAATGAAATAACTTAGGAGTGCGTTTGTTTTCGGATAAAAATTACACTCCAAGGAATTGCATGCTTAGGAATCCAATGACTAGGAATGTGATTCTTGAGTATTTCCTAAAACATGTTTGGTTAGTTGCAAGTTCGAGAATCTAATTCTTTGGAATAATTTATAAACTTGTTTGGTTAAATCTTATACATTCACAGGAATAAACATTGTAATTATCGAAATACCCCTGATTATATATGACATGCTATTTTAGCTTTCTAAGTAATTAAAGGTGAAATAAAAATATAAACTAAAGTGATTACTTACTTATAATTTTTTTTACAAAAATCTTTTGTGATAATGCGTTTTGTAAAATGAAAAACTATATATATATATATATATATATACACACACTTGTTATCAAATTCACGGACCTAGAAGCGCATGGGTTGTGTTAATTTTTTTTTTTTTTGACACGGGTTGTGTTAAATTGAAAATTGAGCACTTGTGATTGTTTAGGCTAGTATATATGTATGAAAAAGAATAACAATAATATGTACAATACTCCTCATTGACATCAGAAAGAAAGGAAAAAAGAGGAAGGTACGAGTCGTTTTAACAAAAGGGAAAAGGGGGTTGTTTTTTAGGGAGTGGGTGAGTGGGGGATAAGTGAGGGTTAGGAAGGTAGTTTTGTGTCAAAAACTGAAACTCTCCATCCTAGAATCAAAGAATACCACTACTTTTGGATGACATCACATTCCTATAAAAGGGGGAAGGAACTTTCCTGAGTGAGCCACATTCCTTGGAATGCATTTTTACTTTTTTTTTTCAAAACAAATATAGAAATCTTACATTCCCAACCTACATTCCTGAAGCTCTCTTTTATCCTCCCACGAATTCAAAATTAGTCTTGGCCATTTTTGTGAACACCTTAGCATAAGCAAAGACTTCGAACAAATACAATTTCAGATACTTATGAAGTTAAACAATTTCTAATACTATCGCTTCAAAAAAAATTCTAATACTAAATTAATAATTGACTTCCATTTTCATTGTCATTCTTATTTCATGTCCACATTTTGCGGTTTTGATACTACTCTTTTTGTCTTGTAAGACTTTCTTACACGGTTCCTATTCATGGTTCCCTTAATTCTTTGCATTCCATTCATTGGGAAATTATAGTGCCAAAATTTGCGGCATTATTAAATAAATTATTATTATTATTATTATTATTATTATTATTACTTTCTGTATACAAAACAGATCTAACAGGTCATGCATATTAACGACCAAAACCATTCAAGAAATTAAGATTTTTTGTATTATTTGAATATATTTTTTCATTACTCATTATTCAGCAGTTTTTTTTTTTAAAAAAATATTTTATCAAACACATCTGTGCAGTCAGAAAATAAGTTATTCCTTTTCTTAAGGACGCGAAGTTCATATTGAACTTGAAGTGAACATTGAACAACTGGTTACCTGTCATGTCCCCACAATATTTTACCATGCTTTGTCTCATTTCATATGACCTGTATTCTTTCGTTTTTTTCTCTCCCTATTTAATTTTTTATATAATCTTTTTACTAAAAATATTAGCACGTTATTAAAAGGAAGTTTGCTTTTGACCAAAATATAAAAATTTTCTTAAAAAGAAAGCACCAATAATGAATATAACTGACTGATTATTAAGTGAATAATCCAATTCAACTTTAGCTAGATAATGGGCCTAGAAGTCCAATTACAAATCAGACCAATTGCGACACTATATATACCACTATGTGCTCCAAAATCTGATACACTTTCTCCACTCCTCCCATGTGCTTCATGGACTAACTTCAGCGTCAGAGTGCTTGTAGGCGGTGACCCTCTTTTTCTCGCCAGAACTCGGATTCACTTCAGATCTGTCGTCGTGTCAAAGTGTTTGTAAGTGCGTGGCGACCCCTCTTTTTCTCGCCAGAGCTTAGAGTCACCTCGGATTCACCTCAGATTTGCCGTCGTGTCAGAGTGTTTGTAGGTGGCGACCCCTCTTTTTCTTGCCAGAGCTTAGAGTCACCTCGAATTCATCTCAGATTCGCCGTCATAAGGTATATCTTTCTCCCTCCCTCCCCATCCCTTTCCGTTCGGAACACCTCCAAAGTAACTGATTTCAATTTTCACCTATGTAATCTTAGTATATTTGATTGTTAATTTTATAACTTTCAATTTAGCAAATAATAACGTGTTCTCTCTCTCTCTCTGCGTTCATTTCTCAAAAAAAGTCAGTAAAGTTTCTCACACGTAAATACTGTCTTTAACTATACCTAATAATGAAATTTCACTTATAGAAAAAAAAAAAAAGTGATTTTCAAAGAAATAAGTAGCCATGATTATCTAAAATTAGGTACATTGCTTTCAAACGTAACGGCTGGAAAGTACAGTTGGCCTACTAATACAATAAGCTAATTATTATAAATAGCCAACTCACTATTATTAGATTTTCAAACCAAGCATCTTGTTTTTAATTTCTATTCTCTGTTGAATTCTTATTCTCTCTTTTTCTAAACAAAGAAAAGAAAAGAGAGAAAATTCTCTCTTTTAAATACTCAGAACAACATTGTTCCAACATCAGCTTCAGTTTTCTGCTACATCCTTAGTTCAAGGTTTCAGGTTTGTGTTCATGTTTTTCTTTCTAAATTCTTTTTTTTTTGTTTTTATTTATTTTAATTATTAGAATAATGTTCTTCTACTAAGAAATGGGTTTTGTTTTGTAAATTATGCATTTTTATGATGACCCTTTTGATTTCTTAGCTTCAAAATATTCATCTGATTTTTCAAATTCTGAAATCGATTCATGGTCATAAGAAATCATGGATATTAATTAGCTGGGGTATATTAAATTTTATGGCTTTAAATATTTTAACCAAAAATAATTAATGTTAGAATTATTTCTGGGGATGATGTGAAGGAACTGAGAATCATATCTTTGAAGTCATTATCAAATATTGCTAACTAGTCCTTTTTCCAATCACATCCTTCTATTCTGTCAATTTAATAATTTTTATTATTTAATTTCTTGGGTGGTTAAAAGTCTAAAAGGAAAGGAACTTTCCCTAATTTGTTAATAATTGCTGAAAACAACCTTTCATGAAGTCTAAGAAATATTTTCATGTTCACTGATTTTGACCCTATTAACTAAAACACCAGAACATTATTTTCTGAAAAGAAAAAAGGTATTGTTTGAAGTAAGTTGATCAAATTTTTTTAAAAATAAATTGATTTTTTTTTTTAAACGGGCTCTGAATCTTTCTGTTTAGATCTGGAATTTTCAACCCTGTAAGTTGATTATTTTTTAATGATTCTTCAATTTTTGTTTTTCAGGTGTAAGAATGGAAAAACACATAGCTCTTGAAATAATAGAACAAGGATCTGCTGAAGTTCCATCACTAATTAAGTATATATCATCAAATGAACTTGATGGTTTTGATACACTTGGGCTTGGCTCTCAACTTCCTAGCCCAACTACTATAGGCCCAACTACCATAGTAAGTCTCTTTTTTCACTTCTTTTATGGCCTCTGTGCAGAAGTTTATAGTGGTTATATTGTTCTAAATTCTTATCAACATATTACATTGCGGTCACGGTAACATTCGCGTTACAATCTTTTATATTTCGGAGAATTGTTGTTGAATACCGCTGACGTGGCCTAAATAGTAGAGGTGTCAATTTTGGTCTAACCAAACGGTAGAATTTGGGGGCCGTGTTCTGGGCTTGACTAGGCGGAAAAAATAGAGCCCAAAAAGATTGGATAATTTTGGCTTAGCTTAGTTGGACCATGGGCCGGACTAAGCCCACTTTTTCTGTTTTTTGAACATTTTTTTCTCTGTTAAAAATGAGACAGGACAAGCTGGCCCTGTGTTTTGGGCTGTGCTAGCCTAGCCCAACCCACTTTTTGCACTTTGACCCAGTTTGACAGATCTACTAAAATGTAACTGTATTCCAGTTGTTGTGACATAAGAAACCATGATGTCACGACCCAGATCGCGGTCACCGATTATTTACTAAGAGCTTATGCATTAGTAATTTGCAAGAGTTTATTTTCATGCTTGTAATGATGTACTGTGATGTGAGTAAAATCTAACTTTTCTCATATTTGCAAATAGGGGCCTCAAGAAGCAGAAGACTCACCAGGAAGCCAAGAAGATGTAGCAGTAGTAAATAACAATAATCAAAAAAAGCATTCTGTTTCAATCAGCATGCCACTTTCTAGTTCTGAAGAAATTGAACTTCATCCAAAAAACAAAAACAAAAACAAAAACAAGAAAGTTTTCTTCAGTGGTGAAACAGTAATTCTCAAAGACAAAGATCCAATTTCCTTAGAAGAATCAAATGTTAAGCCACCAAAACCATCAAAATGTTACTCACAACCAATGCCAAAGAATTTTGTGTACCAAGATGATTCAACTCATAGTTCACAAAAGACTCATCATCATCATCATCAACCTGGCATTAAAATGTTTAGGGATAAGAGATTTGATTCATTTAAAACATGGTCTGGTGCACTTGAGAGACAGTTATCGGTTCTTCGCGGAAAAGAACCTTCTGGAACTTCACAACATGGTAACACTCCAAAGAGAACTTTTGATAGGGCTTTGGCTTTACCTGTTGATAGGTATTTTGATGCTTTGGAAGGTCCTGAGTTAGAAACTCTGAGGGTATGTTATTTCCCTCTACTATTTTCTATACATCATTATAAAACACTGATACAGACACAACACTGATACGTATAGAGCAGTTTTAATTTGAAAAATAGAAGTAATTGAAGTGTCGGTGTCGGTATTCAACACGACATATGTCAGACACTAGACACGTCTTTAACCTGAAATGTCAATTCTACATACTTAATACTTGAATCCTAAACTTTATTCAAGGAAAATGAATCTTTTTGAACATTTTGATACACAAATCAATAGTCTATTATGTGATCTACTTAGTAGACATACTTGATCTGACAAAGACATCGGGCACGTTACGGACACGCAGACACTCGTTTTAATTTGAAAAATACAAGTTGAATTGTCAGTTTCGGTGTCTGACACAATACATGTCGGACACAATACATGCCGGACACCAAACACGTCTTCAACTAGAAGTGTCGGTGCTATAGTTATGTCAGTTTTTACTTATTAAAGATAGTAACATGCATTTTTCTTTTCCTTTTCAACAGTCATCAGAAGAGATAATGCTACCACATGACAAGCAATGGCCATTTCTACTAAGATTTCCAGTCTCATCATTTGGTATATGTCTTGGAGTTAGTAGCCAGGCAATTCTATGGAAAACATTAGCCACATCTCCATCCACTAAATTCCTTCACATAAGTCCCATAGTTAACCTAATCCTATGGTACATTGCCACAATACTTGTTTCCATTGTTTTCACTACCTATCTTCTTAAAATCATTCTCTATTTCGAAGCCGTTCGTCGCGAATACTATCACCCTATTCGCGTTAACTTCTTTTTCGCACCATGGATCGCTCTCTTATTCTTAGCACTTGGTGTTCCACCTTCAATTGCAAAAACATTACCTCACTTTCTTTGGTACCTTTTAATGGTACCAATATTTTTTCTCGAACTTAAGATTTACGGACAATGGATGTCGGGTGGACAAAGACGGCTTTCGAAAGTGGCAAATCCTTCAAATCATTTATCAGTCGTCGGAAATTTTGTCGGCGCGTTACTTGGTGCATCGATGGGACTAAAAGAAGGACCTATTTTCTTCTTTGCTGTTGGACTTGCTCATTATACTGTTTTGTTTGTAACTTTATATCAAAGACTTCCAACAAATGAGACACTTCCAAAAGAGTTGCATCCTGTTTTCTTTCTTTTTGTTGCTGCTCCTAGTGTTGCTTCAATGGCTTGGGCTAAGATTCAAGGTTCTTTTGATTATGGTGCTAGGATTGCTTATTTCATTGCCCTCTTCCTTTATTTCTCATTGGTAAGTCTTTTTTTTGTCACACTTTTATTTGAAATATCTGCATGATCATTAGTCATTGTTGTATAGCTTTAATGTATAATATAAAGTAAATTAGTCCCTAAATTTGTAGGGTTATAGCAATTCGACCCTTGAAATTCATGAATTTCCAAGATGATCCCTAAATCTTGGAATCTTGATTCGCATTAGTCTTTTTGGGACGGCAAATTTACTCCATTGAAACTTTACCTCCAGGGACTAATGTGATCGAGAATTTTCAATTCCGAAGATAATTTTGGACTTTCGCGACTTGTGACCCTTTACAATCAAGGACTAAATTGGGGACCCGAGTTGTGTGCAGTCAAACAAACAACAAATCAGAACCGTCCCATCTTGATTAGACAGTTCAGATTTCAAAGTCGGTGTTTTTTTTAAAAAAAACTCAAAAACTGCTCTTAAAATCTGAACCATCTGATTAAGATCAGATGACTCTGGACTTACCGACTGCACATGTTTTCAACTGTATTTTATCTAAATCCCTAAATTGGTGGTTTACTCAATGATTTGGTTTACATAAATGTCACATCTAACAATGTTCATCATTTATCAAATTTACTCACTATTTTCATCTTCATTTACAGGCTGTCCGGATCAATTTCTTCAGAGGATTCAAGTAAGTTACATTACATTACATCTCCCAAATCTCTAATATTATATACTCAATTTCTCTAAACTATTGAATTTTCTAACAAAAATTATTTAATGTGATTATGTAGATTCTCACTAGCATGGTGGGCCTATACATTTCCAATGACAGGTGCAGCAATAGCAACAATAAGATACTCAAATCAAGT
Source organism: Oxytropis ochrocephala (assembly GCA_020916435.1). Lineage (NCBI taxonomy): Eukaryota > Viridiplantae > Streptophyta > Magnoliopsida > Fabales > Fabaceae > Oxytropis > Oxytropis ochrocephala. The sequence continues at coordinate 55,143,796 of CM037095.1, forward strand.
TCCTAATATTGTTACAAAGACACTATGTATTGGACTATCTCTCATCTCAACATTCATAGTCACAGCATTGCTTTTATCAACAATTTTGCATGCATTTGTCTTCAGAGATCTCTTCCCTAATGACCTTGCAATTGCCATAAGTGATAGAAAGAGAAAACCACATAAGAAGTGGTTACATTTTAGACATGGAAGTCATGATTGTAAAGAGATTGAGAATTACTTGAAGTTTGTGAACACAGATGAAGTTAGTTTAGATGATTCTACTCCTCAACCACCATCTAGTGGCAATGATAATTCACCACCTAGTTGAATTATGTTGTTGGTTGGTATTTACTATTTAGTCCTTTAAAAGACGAAAAATTACATGTTTCCTCGTCGAAATTGGATTCTTTAGAGTCAACTGTGATCTCGGTTGTTGATCAAGATGGGGCGATTGAGGTTCTGAGTTTTTGATACTAAAGTCGCGATGGGCATTGTTTGATCTCTATTCAATGACTTATATGAACTGACTACAGTTACAAGAGGAGATTCGATTGCAGTGAATCCAGATCCCTATTTTGCGTATAATAATGTTTAATAGTGGAACATGTGAGGAACAAGAGTATGAGAGTTTTGAAAGTTCCGGTGACCATGTATATTAGGTAGAATATGAAAGTTTGTGTAGAATGAGTATATTTTTGTAGAAACACTTGCTATCATACTATTATGTAAAATAAGTGAGTTGTTTATGGATTTGAATAAATAATGATAATCCTTGAGGCACAAGAAATGACTAGTGGTTGGTTTCCTTTGCATATATAGCTAGCTCAAATATAGTGCTTGTAGAATCTTCACAAGTTCAATAACTATGTAAGAATGGTGTAAAAAAAGTTGGACTCGTTAAACTTTTAAGTAACTTGTAACTAGTACTCTGTATTTTAATTAATCCCCAACTTTTATATAATTCTAATTTGGGCCCTAAACTTGTATCGAAATTGTAAGAGCTCGAAAACATAGGGACCTAACTACAAATTATTCAAAAGTTCATAGACCTAATTATTATATTATTTAAAACCTTTAATATCCAAGAGAGTTTGATTACAAAAGATTGACAAGTTTAAGATACAATTACAAACTTTTTTAGTTTTGGGACTTATTTAGAAATTCTCAAATTCTTCGGAGACTAATTCACATCTTCTAATATAATTTATTTTTATAAATTGGATATCCTCTGTGCGTAACTGCAGAGATTAATCTCTCAAGTCGGGTAGGACCACAATGAGCGGGAAAGCTCTTCCTCAAGAGATTAAAACCGCTGGATGTCTAATGCTGGATTCGAACCCAGGTCTTTGGTTAAACTGGAAGAAACTCCTACCATCTCATCCAACTTTTATTTCGTGAAATACACGGATAGATATGAGAGATCCACACCCTTAAAACTTAAGAATGAGGTTTTTAGATAAGTTGCCAATTAAGTTGCTTGTTATCATAAATTCTTGGTCGACATGATAATATATTCCACTTTGTTTAAACAAACTTGGTCAAGCAATGTCTATGGATAAAGCAAATGACTTGTAAATATTATCCTTCATTAGTTTAAACAAACTTGGTCAAGCCATATCTTAAATCGGAAAAAACAGAAATGAAAAAAAAGTATTTATTTCATTGTGTTGCATATGCACATGCAGTTCATTGTGGTCCTACTCGACTCGAGAGATTAATTTTTGCAGTTACACATAGAGGATATCCAATTTATACCAAAAAAATCATGAACCTGGTCTCACTTTCTTTTTTCATTATAAAAATTTTAGAGTGGGAGAATGGCGCCCTGATATAAGGCATAGGAAACCATCGAGATTTTTGAATACCTACAAAGAGAATTACGTTTATCTCACCCTAAAGAGACTAGTGGAGATTTGAATCTGCAACTTGTCGAATACAAATCTTGTCATGTTTCACTAGACCAACGGATTTGAATCCTCTTATTCAGCATTCTCTCAATCATCATTTACACTCTCTATCTCTCTCTTAAAATACTTAAAATAATATATTTAAGAGAGAGAGAGAAAGTAAGAGAGAAGGAAAAAAATTTATGAGAAAGATAGAGTGTAGAGGATGATTGAGAGAGTGTTGAATGAGAGGATCCAAATTCCTAAACCAACCCCTTTAGGTTACCCACTTGCACTTAGTTCGAGGCACAATTTTTAAACAAAATTCGTGCAATTTGATTTTAAATTATTATCTCGGTTTCAAGTTTCTTATGCCAAAGTCATGATGTGAGCCATTTGATCTCTCGATTGTTGATCATGATGGGATGATATACTAATGTCACGATGTGAGTCATTCGATCTCTAATCAACGGCTCAAATGTACTGACTACAATTACAAGAAGAAACTTTGACTGCAGAGAATCTAGATCCATGTATTGTTTATAATAATGTTTAATATATAGTGGAACATGTGAGGAATAAAGGTATGAGAGTTTTGAAAGTTTCGGTGACCATGTATAGTATGTATAGAATATGGAAGTTTGTGTAGGATGAGTAGATTTTTGTAGAAACACTTTCTATTATACTATTATGTAAAATGAGTGAGTTGTTTATCGATTTGAGCAAGTACTCATAATGCTTGAGATTGAAGAAATGACTTGTTCTTGGTTTCCTTTGCATATCTAGCTAGCTCAAATATTGTGCTTTTGGGTCTCAGAAAGGTAGCATACATAGTGAGTGAAAGAGACATTATTGGTGGAAACGCAGGCGTACATCATTCGAACTCTGCTTCCCCCTCCTCTCTAAAAACTAACCGTTAATTACTAACCACTTTGCCTTTAAAAAAAAATAGTGTTTTTGGAATCTAACACTTTCAGTAACTAGTGCAAAATAAGGAAAAGAAATAGACATTTAAAGTCACGCGCTCAGATGCCTGCCTTGATATTGTTGGAATCTCTAATCCATCAACCCTAAGTTCTAAATACCCTTAATAAGGCTTATAAAATTTATAGCCGTTGGAATCAAAAATTCAGTCACACACATTCACAAACAGAATTTAAAAATCTATTAAGTGTCCTAAACCTAACGGTTTATTTGGTTAAAAAGGCCTGTTAGTAACTAACTAACCGCCTTTAACCAACATGTCCGTATTCTATTTGTGCCTACAAGTGTATATATAGCTCATTCATAGTGTAAATATACATATACATTCAATAAAATAAATGATTTACTGATTTACATTTGGAGTGTTCATTTTGCTTTGTTCTTCATCTCGAGTTTTCTTCTAAGTCCTCAAGTTTCTTTGTGTTGTTTTTGAGAGAGAGACCTGCGCAAAAGCAGAATACAATCGATTAGGGTTTATTCATTAATGAGAAAGAAAGAGTAAGGAAAGAGAGAAATAGAGAGAGTAGAAGAGTTTTACCTGAGTGTATCATCGGTTCAAGGCTTGAATCTTCAAGAGGTGAAGATTCAAGGTGCTTTCAGTACTTGCAGAAAGTGTGCATGCAAGAAAACCAACAACAAGTTAGTGGTTGTTGGTGTAGTTCAGAAATAAACAAAGAAAAGGTACAAGAAAGAAGGAGATCTATACCTTTCAGCTTAAATCCTTCTGCGGTTCTTGATTCACCAAGGTAAGAAATTAGGGTTTAGCCAAGGTTGACCAAATCCAGGATTTCTTTGAGGGGTTTTGTAGAGGAGAAGGAGATCGTTCCATTGGTGGTCTTGGTTCGGTGTTTGAAGCTGCTCTGCTAGGCTGGGCATCAAACCCTAGCAGAGCGAAGGAAGGAGAACGAAGGAGAAGAAGCTAGCTAGAGAGAGAGAGTGAGACTGATTCAGCAATTAACGTTGTTTCTTTCTTTTTGTCTCTGTTTATGCTCCTTGGGCCGGACTTCACCGCGCAACATGATGTTGGTTTCTTCTACTTGCACCCTGCAAGTTAATAGGTACAACCCGGTTAAAAGAAAAATAAAGAAAAGCAAGAAAAAATAGAGAAAATCCATTATGGTATAATCAGAGCATTGGTTAAAAACGATCCAGGGCAAATTTCTAACTCTACTCTCTGTTTCTTTAAAGTTCTTTAAAGTTTCTTTAAATTTCTTTAAACCCTGCACAGTGTGAAATTGTGCAGGTAACTGTGTGCTAATTTTCTGTGTGTGTTAATAGTGTAATTCTGCAGAAATGGGAAAGGAAGACAGTTATGTTCCTAAGCTCAATGGGAACAACTATGATACTTGGGCTATTCAAATGAAGCCTATACTAGGATCACATGGGTGCCTATACTTGGTGAAAGAGAGGACTCACAAAGACTTGGAGCTACTGCTACCCCTGCTGAAAAGAAAGAATTTCTTGAAGCAGAAATGAAGGATTTCAAGGGACTGTCTCTCATTCACAGGGCATGTGGAGAGGAGGACTTTGAAAGGGTAAGGGACTGTGAAACTTCTAAGGCAGCATGGGATGCTCTAGAACATTATTACGTGGTGCGGCTCAATCAAGGAGGAGAAGCGCAAGCTCTAAGAGCACATGATATGAAAGTCTTAAAATGAAGAAAGATGAAAAAGTAATCGAGTTCTTCAACAGAGTGAAGAAGATCAAAAATGATATGGCTCTCCAAGGGAGAAGCTTGAAGAGAATTCAGTGCGAGAAAGATTCTCGGATCAATGCCAAAAAAAGTGGTATGTGGTGACTAACACCATAGAAGAAACTACAAAAATGTAGGCTGAAGCTAGAAGAGCTCGGGGAAAACTAGAGGCCAAGGAGATAAGGTGGAGATTGCGGAGGAAGAATCGGAAGATGAAGACCAAGCCATGTATGCAGCTAAAGCTAAGGGCAAGAAAGGTAAAAAGGAGGTAGCGGTAAAAGTTTAAGAGTTCTAAGAACAGTTCAGTACTTCTAACTCTTCTACTAAATCAAATTCATCTAAAAATAACAATGCACCTAAGAAAAGGATAAATCTAAGGTACAATGTTATAGGTGTGACAAGATGGGGCATTATGCCTTTGAGTGTCCCACCGAAAAAGGCTCTAAGCCTAATGAGTCGGTTTCAAGCCAATGTGGCTAAGGAGGACTCGACGACTCGGTCGATGAATCGATCATTGTTGCATTCGGTATGCTTTGTGAACCCAATGTAACTAAGCCTAAGAAGGAAAAGATTAAAACTAAGAAAGGAAAGGAATATGTTGTTTTAATAGTAATGAGTAAGGATGGGAAAACTATAACGTAAATCGGTACTTAGACTCAAAGATGTTCTAATCATATGACAAGTAATAAGAAATGGCTAATTAACTTTGATCCCATTGTTAGAATTGCTATTAGGTGTGCTAATGGTAAGACTATAGTCTCTAAGGGTAGAGGGAATATAGAACTAACTAGAGTTGATGGGAAAAAGTAATTATCTATGATGTGTTATATGTGCTGAAATAAGTTGCAATCTAATTAGCTTAGGATGATTAATTGAAAAAGGGTTTTCTTGCCTAATGAAAAATGCTAAGTTGAAATTGTTTGATAAAGAGGATAAGCTAATTCTAACTACTCAACTAGCTAAGAACAGACATTTAAAGCTAGTATAAGCAAGACCGAGGCACTTTGTGTTTAAGTGCCACCACCGATGATGATACTAGCTTATGGCATAATAGGTTTGGACATCTTCACTATAAGGCTCTAGATAACCTAAGTACTAATAAACTAGTAAAAGGGGTTACCTAAGATAGCTAACAAGAAAGAAAAATGTACTACATGCCTAATGAGTAAACAACCTAGGAAAAACTTTAAGAAAGCAGTTGAACACGGATCTAAAAACCCCTGGAAGTTGTGTATTCGATTTGTGTGGTCCTATGGATACTCCATCTATAGGGGAAACAAGTACTTTGTAACTTTTGTGGATGAATACTCAAGGAAGATTTGGGTATATCTACTCAAGTCCAAAAGTGATACCTTCAGTGTGTTTAAAAAGTTTAAGGCTATGGTTGAGACTCAAAGTGGTAAGAAACTAAAGGTCTTAAGGACTGATGGTGGTGGTGAGTATACTTCAAAGGAGTTTGAAGAATACTGCACCACCAGTGGTGTTGTTCATGAGGTAACTCCACCATATACTCCACAGCACAATGGAGTGGCAGAAAGGAGAAACAGAACTATCCTAGAAATGGCTAGGAGTATGGTGAAGACCAAGGGACTACCTAAAAGACTATGGGCGAAGTGTAGTGGATTCTTTGTCTATATTCGAATAGGTGTCCTACAAAAGGTTTGGAGGCTAAGGTGCACAGAAACTATGTGGAATGGTGAAATACCTGTGTATCTCACTTGAGGGTATTTGGCTCGGCCACATCGCCATATACACGATAGTAAGAGATCTAAACTTGAGGACAAGAGTAGACCTCTAATCCTAGTGGGATATCATCCTACTGGGGGTTCTGTGAGCTACTAGACCCTAATACAAGTAAAACTGAGGTGTCTAGGGATGTGGTTGTGCTTGAAGACAAGCAGTGGGATTGGGAGAAAGCTGAACAGGTAGGTTCAGTGGACTCTACAACCATTGAAGAGGTCTTTAACACTGAACCAATTTCTAGTGACACTAATTCTGATGAAGAGGATACTGTTCTACCTAATAATGGTCTTATGTTACCCAATGTGGATCATAATCCACATGAAGGGGAAAATGTGGAGGGTGGCGAGGAACTTGCACAAAATGTGCAGAATCCTCCTAGGCCTCAAAGAGACAGGAGGTTACCTAGGAGGATGTTGGATTTTGAGGTACACATGGATAATCAGATCACAAATGATGGTGATCTGGTTCACTATGCAATGTTGGCAGATGCTGAACCTATGGACTACTTAGAGGCACTCAAGGATGTTCATTGGAAGAAAGCAATGCGGGAAGAACTCTGATCTATTGAAAAGAATAAAACCACGGTCTCTAGTTCAGATTCCTAAAGGTAAGAAACCCATTAGTGTTAAGTGGGTGTTCAAGCTCAAACTTGACCCTAAAGGCAAGATTGTAAAACACAAGGCTAGGTTGGTAGCCGGAGGTTCCAATGAAAGAAGGGGTGGATTGGATTACAGAGGTGTTTTCACTGTGGCGTGCATGAGACTATAAGGTTAGTGATTGCTTTGGGTGTACATAGAGGTTTGGGAGTTGTTCCACATGGATGTTAAGTCAGCATTTCTTAATGGCTCACTTGAGGAAACTGTCTATATTGCTCAACCACCTGGGTTTGAGAAAAAGGGTAAAGAGGAGTATGGTTACCTATTACATAAAGCTCTCTATGGGCTAAAGCAAGCCCTCAGAGCTTGGAATAGGAGAATTGACTCCTTTTTCAAAGAAATTGGTTTCTCTAAATGCACTAGTGAGTTTGGAGTCTACACTAAAGGTAGTGTTGATACCTATTTACTAATTGTGTGTTTATATGTGGATGATATGTTGGTCACTGGGAGTAATCCTAGTGAAGTGGAAAATTTCAAAGTGGCTATGCACAGTGAGTTTGAGATGACTGACTTAGGCAAACTGTCATATTTTTTGGGACTTGAGTTCCTAAGGGTACCTGAAGGTATAATTCTACATCAATCTAAGTATGCTACTGAGGTACTAACTAAGTTTGAGTTATTAGGTTGCAATTCTGCAACAAATCCTGCAGAAAGCAACCTTAGCAAAGAGCCAAGTGAAGGTGATGCTAAGGTAGATGCTACACTATACAGGCAGCTAATAGGCTCTTTGAGATACCTATGCCATAGCGCTCGGATATTCGCTTTTGCAACCTGGAATGACTAGCGAGTTTATGAATGATCCTAGACAGTACACTTAAATGCCACTAAGAGAATTCTACGTTATATTTTCGGTACTATTAACTATGGAATATTTTTTCCTAAGGATTCTAACTTAGGAAAAATATTCTCTGGTTTTTCTCGATTCGATTGGTGTGGTGACCAATTGGATAGGAGAAGCACTTACAGTTTTTGTTTAAGTTTCAAGGAGCCCCTATTTCATGGAGCTCCAAGAAACAAAGTATTGTGGCTCTGTCCTCCCGTGAGGCGAGTATGTGGTGAGTTGTGGAGCAAAGAACTCAAGCGGCATGGTCGAGTCACTACTCAAGGAGCTTAAAGTGGACCTAACTCAACCTCCTACTCTAATGATAGACAATCGATCAACATTAAACTTAGCAAAAATCTCGGTGCTCATGGAAGGACCAAGCATATTGAAGCTAGATACCACTATCTAAGGGAACAAGTTAACAATGGTAGGCTAAGTGTTGAATCTTTGCTCAACACAGAATCGGTTAGGTGATATTTTTACAAAGGTCCTCAAAGGAGAAACCTTTGTAAAGCTTAGAAGAGAGATAGGTCTTGTTGCCTTCTAACCTATGAAGGCAAAGAACTAAAAGCTATTCCTTAGAGGCTTGTTCTAAGGTGTCTATTACTAGTGGCTATCCTGCAGGCTTGTTGCGGTTGTTTTAGTTCTCTCTAACCTAAGCTAGCTCTAAGTGGTTTCACTAAACTAACTTAGGGCTTTCTAGATTAAGGGGGTGTTGGAATCTCTAATCCATCAACCCTAAGTTCTAAATACCCTTAATAAGGCTTATAAAATTTATAGCCGTTGGAATCAAAAATTGGTCACACACATTCACAAACAGTAATTTAAAAATCATTAAGTGTCCTAAACCTAACGGTTTATTTGGTTAAAGGTCATTAGTAACTAACTAAGCGCCTTTAACCAACATGTCCGTATTCTATTTGTGCCTACAAGTGTATATATAGCTCATTCATAGTGTAAATATACATATACATTCAATAAAATAATGATTTACTGATTTACATTTGGAGTGTTAGGTTTGTTTTTGTTCTTCATCTCGAGTTTTCTTCTAAGTCCTCAAGTTTCTTTGTGTTGTTTTGCAGAGAGAGAGACCTCCAAAACAGAATACAATCGATTAGGGTTTATTCATTAATGAGAAAGAAAGAGTAAGGAAAGAGAGAAATAGAGAGAGTAGAAGAGTTTTACGAGTGTATCATCGGTTCAAGGCTTGAATCTTCAAGAGGTGAAGATTCAAGGTGCTTTCGAGACTTGCGAGAAAGTGTGCATGCAAGAAAACCAACAACAAGTTAGTGGTTGTTGGTGTAGTTCAGAAATAAACAAAGAAAAGGTACAAGAAAGAAGGAGATCTATACCTTTCAGCTTAAATCCTTCTCTGGTTCTTCAGATTCACCAAGGTAAGAAATTAGGGTTTAGCCAAGGTTGACCAAATCCAGGATTTCTTTGAGGGGTTTTGTAGAGGAGAAGGAGATCGTTCCATTGGTGGTCTTGGTTCGGTGTTTGAAGCTGCTCTGCTAGGCTGGGCATCAAACCCTAGCAGAGCGAAGGAAGGAGAACGAAGGAGAAGAAGCTAGCTAGAGAGAGAGAGTGAGACTGATTCAGCAATTAACGTTGTTTCTTTCTTTTTGTCTCTGTTTATGCTCCTTGGGCCGGACTTCACTGCAACAGTGTTGGGTTTCTTCTACTTGCACCCTGCAAGTTAATAGGTACAACCCGGTTAAAAGAAAAATAAAGAAAAGCAAGAAAAAATAGAGAAAATCCATTAGATATAAGGACGCGGTGGCAAACTTGTAATAAACTCGAAAACTTTTTTAGGCGCGCTAGTTTTTAAGTCAAGCGTAAAATATGCGTGACTTCAAAAGTGGACGCGGTGGCAAACTTGTAATAAACTCGAAAACTATTTTTGGCACGCTAGTTTTTAAGTCAAGCGTAAAATATGCGTGACTTCAAAAGTGGAAAAACGTAATAAAAACGTTCTCAGGGTTGATTCTCGGGTTTTTAAGTCAGTTTTTAAGTCAAGCGTAAAATTGCTTGACTTCAAAAGTAATAAAAACGTAAAACACATCAAAACGTTCTCAGGTTGAACGTTTCGTATTCTCATCGTCTCTCTCGCGCTCTCATCGTCTCTCTCGCGTTCTCTCTGCCTCTCTCTCTCTCGCGCTCTCATCGTCAAATCAACAACAATGCCGAAGCAGATCCACGAGATTAAGGATTTTCTTCTGACGGCTCGTAGGAAGGATGCGAGATCGGTGAAAATCAAGAGAAGCAAGGATGTTGTTAAGTTCAAGGTTCGTTGTTCCAAGTATTTGTACACTCTCTGTGTGTTTGACACTGAGAAAGCTGATAAGTTGAAGCAATCTCTTCCTCCTGGTTTGACCGTTCAAGATCTGTAGAAGTATTACTTTCCTTTTGAATCTTGAAACTCTAGGTCTTGTGACTCGATTTATGTTTTCGTAATTGCTACTGCTACATTATTGTTTTTTTAGTTTGCTATGAATTTTGAAGAAATTTGGATTTCAGTTTATATTATACCTGTTTTTATTTAAAAAAAAAAAAAAAAATAGGTGTTTGTGAAGTCTCAAAAATCGAAGGCTTACTTCAAGAGGTATCAAGTCAAGTTTAAGAGAAGAAGAGGTATTTTGAGTTCTTTGTCTTGCCTTCTACTTTGTGCGTGTGCTGATTTGTTTATCTTACTGTGTGAATCAAAATACATGGTTTCTGAATTTGATAATTGATATATATATATATACACAATATTATTGTGAAGTTAACTTTGATTTTTTTATGTTGTAGGATGTTCTACTATTTCTTTGAATCACGTAACAATACAAATGACCCTGTTGTCATATGGTTGACTGGAGGTCCAGGTTGCAGCAGTGCAGTAGCTTTGTTTTATGAAAATGGTCCTTTCAAAATTGCCAAAAACCTGTCTCTTGTTTGGAATGACTATGGTTGGGACAAGGTAACACTCAATTTGGTTTAGTCATACCAAAAACATTAATTGGTTACACCAAATTTGACCTTTTCTTATTAGTAGCATTAACAAGGAATTCTGTTTTCTCATTTTGTAGGCATCAAACATTCTATTTGTTGACCAACCCATTGGGACAGGTTTCAGCTACTCTTCTGATCAGACTGATATTCCTCATGATGAAACCGGTGTTAGCAATGATTTGTATGACTTTTTGCAGGTATACTATATATTTGTATAAATATACAAATATAAACTTGAGAATCACATGTTGTGTATTAATTATAAAGACTAACTATGAAGTTTATTAAAATTACAGGAATTTTTCAAGCAGCATTCTCAGTTCGTTAAGAATGACTTTTATATTACTGGAGAGTCATATGCTGGACACTATATTCCAGCTCTTGCGTCTCGTGTTCATCAAGGAAATAAACAAAACCAAGGAATTAAAATAAACCTCAAGGTCTTACCTTATTTCCAAACAATAATTTTACTATATCAAGTTAATGACTAGTACTTTTTATGTATTGATGCATTTGATCCTCATTCAATAACAGGGTTTTGCAATTGGCAATGGATTAACAAACCCTGGTATTCAATACCCAGCATATACAGACTTTGCAGTAGACAATGGATTGATTACTAAAGCTGATCAAGTTGATATTAATAAGAACATCCCTCAGTGTCAAGAGGCCACAAAAACTTGTCGTACGATTTTCGCCTATTTCGTTTCCATTTTACACTCAAACATATTTCTAGTAACCTAGTTGTGATGTCTGATAATTTGTGTTTGATTTTTCAGAAACCGAAGGCGGAGACAGTTGCTCGCTGGCTTTAAGTTATTGTCAAGAAATATTCAATGATGTATTGGAAATTGTTGGTGACATAAATGTAAGTAATTTATATGACAGAACAGAACTTACTATATGGTTTATTATTACTTATATTGTTATGTAAAATGCATGCAGTACTATGATATCAGAAAGAAATGTGTGGGATCATTGTGTTATGACTTTTGAAATGTGGAGACACTTCAAAATTTATATGTATCTTTTTGACGCATTCTCTATTGTGGTTGACCAGCTTATTGCACTGGACTCCTGTTAGCCCGTCGAGTTCTTAAAACACTTGAGATGGATGAGGAGTACGAGGGAAATGTTGAGGTATATCTATGAATTTGCAACGTTCTCTCCATACACTGATTTTGATCTTTGTTAACTAATTCAATATATTGTTTTTTTCTAGCTGTATTAAATATAGTAATTTTGTAATTCTATATAGAATGTTTGTTGCTAGTTTAATGAATTTGATACCTAGTGGAGCCAAATATATATATATATATATATATATATATATATATATATATATATATATATATATATATATATATATATATATATATATATATCAGAGGGAATGACCAAAAAAAAAAAAAAAAAAAAAAAAAACTTTGAAGTCGGTAAGTACAATACGACTTTATAATGTAAACACATTTAAAGTCAAGCGACAAAAGTCGACTTAAGTCGCGCTTAATAGAAGTCACGCGCGCGTGACTTTAAAGCTCCCGACATACTGAAGTCGCCTTAATAGAAGTCACGCCGACGCGTGACTTTAAAAAGCCAATTTGCGTGACTTTAAATCCCTTTTCTGCACTAGAGTGAAAAAAAATTTAATTACTTGTTAGGGACAATTATTGAGAATTTTGAAATAAGTTTTGAACTAAAAACCTCACCACTACATTTTTTTTATAGTCGGACTGACAAGTGTCAGAACCTAACACACATCATCCAAACGGGAAAACTAAGGCTCAACACCTGGGGGTTCGAACCCGGCAACCACGATGAATTAGTCTCGGAATTATAGTCACTACTCACTACATTTGCATTATCTTGAGAATTTTTTGGTCTTTTTATCACCAAAAAAATCTTTAATTATTCTCTTTCCTACCCACATTTTTGCTAAGATTTCAGCCACAAGGGATTATAACATTGAGGGTTTTAGAATAAGTTTCTAGTTAAGTTGCTTAATATTCCACTTTGTTTAATGATTTAAAGAAACTTAATTTGTCACGCAATGCCTATGGGAATACAGAATGTATATATAAATAGGCAATAACTTGACAAATCAAATTATCCGTCATTAACCAACAAGAGAGTTGGTCAGAAGCAGAATTCAGACTCTGAATCCCACCTCAAAATCTCGAGTTCGAATTATGGGAGTGGCAAAAATTCATTGGAAGGGGAACCACACCGGCAGAGCGGGGTACTCGTGGTCATCCAAGTTCCCAGTGTAGATTAAGTATGATAAAGTCGATAGAAATTGCGCACCAATGGACATGGTAACCAAAACAACTACCCTTCATTACATTGCAGCAATATCTTAAACAGGAATAAATAGAAAGAAAAAAAAACTAATTATTGAATTATGATACATGATTACACGAATACATGGAATAATCATGAATCTTCTCTCACTTAGTTGGAGGCAAATTTTTAAACAAACTTGGTGTGCAAAATTTGATGTTGAAGTCATCTTCCAATATGAAATACCAACCAAATAAAGTTATCAACCTTTCTATACTCAATTCTTTTTCTTCTTTTTTTTAATGTCCAATTTGAAAATGTTTTTAACAAATACATTATCTCATTAAAATTTATTATAATTGTTTTTGTCACTAGCATTGCAAAGTGAATCCACAAGGCCCACTAGATAGATTATTAGCCTCTTTATAGTGAAAAACAAAAACAAATCTATTAGGTCGAGTTGAATTATTAGCCAATCATCTAAAACAAATGTGGAAATGACAATACTTGAATAGTTGAACTTAATAAATAAATAAAAAAGAAAAGAGAATAACATTTGAGTTGTTTTTGCGTCCAGATTCACAAGGTTTAACATCCTTTAATTTGATAAAGTTGCCATAAGTATTTTAAAAGATCAACCACATATCCAACCGGCACACTAATAAAAGTTAGTATAATTGGTCATTTGGTGGAGTTTGAACTATTAGCCAATCATCTAAATCAAATATGCAAATGACAAATCTGAATAACTGAATTGAATATATAAAAGGAGAATAACACTTGGGGTGTTTTTGCGTCTAGGTTCACATGGTTCAACATCCTTTGTTACAATATATAGGCAATTTAAAATCAACCACATATCAGACCTTCTTTCTTTCTTTCTTTTTTGGGTGAATACCAGAACTCAAATTGTTCAAATAATCGAATCATTTTGTACTTGTCAGATAGTTAAATAGCTAATTTTATTAGACAAAATAGGAATTGGGCAAATCTATAAAACAAATTAACCATAAGAAGTTAGATATGAGCTGAGCACTTGATAAACTGGGATGGAGGAATTCAATGTCATATTCACTTACTCTTTTTCAGAATTCAATGAATAAATCACCATGTTGCCGAGTATCTCGTCTCGTTGCTTATTGGGATACACCATGAGAAGTGGGGATTGCCAGTTTGCTACACATTCATCCACGATCTCAGGTTCATCCCATGCATCAGAATTTGAGTGAAAGAAACTTGAACTACCACTGACAAGGACCATTATCGGGATAAAAGCACTTCATCAACAAAAAAAGTCTAAACCCGCATTGGTCAGGACTTCATACATTCCTTTGACATCCACGAGGTCGTTAGGATACCTCGATTGAGTGGTTCCCCAAAGTCCACAAGGTTGTTGCTTCATCCTTCTCACCTCGTCTAGGGAGAGATTCATCGGCACAGATTGCCTACTCCCTACTCGGAATTCACGACATGTGATTTTCCATTTTCAAAGTTCGACACCACTTTAGGCCCGCGAGCTAGATAAGAAGGACTTCGAGATTTCAGATATGTACTCCAACCCCTTATGAGGTATACTACCATGATTTGTTTGTCACATACCTCATATGCTGCCGAGAGAACATTTTCCGCACCTCAATCGGTCCAACGTGCAAACAATAATGGTGATGACAATATGGTCACATTATGCGATCTGATATTTCTTTTATTATTAGCTAATTTTTGCATGTTGGATCTCCTACAAGGAAAACTTTACTCACAAGTTGGCCCCACAACATGTGCAACTAACTTGGGGGGCTACTTTTCTGGTCTGGACCAGACTTTACTAGCTAAAGGGCCCATTGCAAGCAAGCCCAATATGGGGAAGCTTCTAGAATAAGCTCACTTGCTCCACTATATATACCACCGCTCATTCCTAGAAATGGTATGATATTTTCAATCCTCTCATATGATTCATATCTATTATGTGCGACTTGAGTGTCACACTGCTTGTAGGTTCCCCCCCCCCCCCTCCCGTCTGCACTTCTCATCGAAGCTCTAAGCACCACCAGAACCATCTCGGATGCACTATCGTAGAGATGCATCTCGAATGTACCACCTCGGATCTCTGACACATTATCAAGGATTTACCATCTCAGCATCACCGCCATGATGTATTACTCTTTCTCCACGACACTACAAGAAAATCGTTGATTTGCCACGGACATTTCCGTGGCAAATGTACAAATTTCCGTGGCAAAACAACATTTGCGACGGATTTGCCACGGACCAAAAATGGTGGCAAAAACGCTCGTCGCAAATCGTTTGCCACAGAACTTTTCCGTGGCAAATTTTTCCGTCGCAAACCCGTGGCAAATCCGTCGCAATTATCCGTGGCAAAGTCGCCATAAACTCGACACATTCCGTGGCAAATCCGTCATAAATTTTTTTAAAAAATTAAAAAAATAAATAAATCCAAAGCAATTTGTTTCTTTTTTGACACGAGAATCCAAGCAATTTGTTAGTATTCAAATTAACGACTAAATCATATTTTCATAACTCAAACCAAAGTCTAATACAAAATACAATGAGAAATATATAGATACACTAAGCGGTGATCTTTTAATCAGTAGAAAAATGCTAGGTACATAGCACACTAAACCGATGAAAATGACATAACATAACTCTTAGATGCCACATTGATTCAATTGATTGTTTCTAATCCTACAAACTGCTACAATTATACTTGTTATCTTTATCCAAGATTTCAGTCTTGTAAATTGTCCAAGAGCCTCCTCCAAAGTTCCTATGTCTCCATCAATCTCAACAAGAAGATCCATCATTCTCTCATACCTCTCAGATTTCCCCATGCACCTTAAGCACTTTATCTACAATTTCTGACAAATAAACTTGATTATGCGAGGAAGCTATTCTTTTCCATCCTTTTCCCACGCAATAAAAATAAAAAACACAGCACAATAAATTAAGAAAAATTGACCAAATCCAAGGCAACAAGAAAAATTGACCATAATAAATTAAGAAACAAATCGATAATAACACTCCAATGGTATAGATCATAATATTCCCAAAAATTCGTAACATCAAGTGAATCCAAACTATGCACAATCAAGTTAACTGAGAATAATATTATTTTCAAAGAAGTAAATAGTGTCCATAGGAACCAAGTGGAAGTAAATATATAATTATAAACCACAAGAATGAGCTGCACATGTCCACAAATTTAGATATACAATTCAAACTTATTAAACCACTTAATACGATTCAAGCTATGATTACAATGAAGAGATTCAAATCGGCATGTATATGACGCTAATAGATATTATGAAGAAAATCGATATAATCTATGAATAGAAGAAAATACTTAGAACGATTCCTATCAAAAAATGAGATTTCTTAACTCTAAAAGCCCGAGAACTATTCTGTCATCGATCAACACATTTTAAAGCATTGCAATCAAGTCGATATTTTGGAAATGTTTCGAGAATTTGTCCATAAGAAATGTTGTATGTGTATATGGAGACTAGACCACTCTGGATGTATTAAAATCATAAGAAATGTTTCCAAAACTATAATATTATAAATGGAATATTGCTAAGGAGGACTAGACCACTACAGATGTATTCATGAACTAATGATGGTTTGGCTGAACAAAATTCATCAGATGACAGGTACAACAAGAGAAGAAAACATTGAATTGTTACCTTTTGATATAGCTAAGAAATTTAGCTTTAAGGCATGAAGGATTCCCTCCTCTCCTCATCCAGGAAGCCATGAACACCAATCCGACAATGCGAGAGAATAGAATTCAATCAACATTTACTACAATAGATCCAAAAAATTCAAATAAGTGTCAATTAGAAGCAACATAATTGGTAGCCAGCTCATGTATCTATGTGGCAATTGAAAGAAAAACGTGTAGTTGAAAGAATTATAAAGCTAGGCACACAAAGCTAATAGAAAGAAAGAATTAGTCACACTTTCACAAAGCCATAATGCGTGCAATAAACTTGGCTGATCTAACTGCAAAATCATGTTGTAAAGGAGCCCCAATGGTCTTAAGAATAAGAATAAGAAATATATAAAGATACGTCTTCAAGCAAATGCACAAGCAAAAGATTTGGCCATGGTCTGAAATAGCATAAAAGAAATTAGTGTTAATTACACAAGCAAAACTCCATAGAAATCAATAATAAACAATCTATGAATATAAACAGAACACATAACAAGTTGCGGAATTATATATGATCATTAAGAAACCATGAAACCATTAGAGAAAAAAACAAGAATAATATAACCTAACCGGGCTAACCAAATACATTAAACAGTGCAAAATACGGCTACAGCTTGCAGAATCTACATCGTCAACAGAAGAACCCTTTTATAAAGCAACTACAAGTTTACTTGTTAATATTGTTCAATATTTGCTCCACACACTCGGTCATTAATTCATATTTTAGGTTCAATTTATCATATAGCTATGAATAAAAAGGTGCCTCTATTCGTGATTCAGCAGCTCATAATATATAGGCATCATGCAAAAGGTGGCTTGTTTGGATATCAATCAACAAACACCCGTGTCTGACTTTAGTGCCAAATTCAAATATACAGGTATCCACCACTTTGCATTTCCGGATCTGAGAACACATAAGTAACATCGGTAACATCGGTAACATCATATACTTGCTAGAATCTTCTATTACGGGTAACATCGAGTAAACTCATATACCATTGCATTTCCGGATCTGAGAACAAGTTCTTTGTATATAAAGCAGAACACATGAGATTATGTACGAGATTGGTAGTTCCAGATATCTGATAACTCAGAGTATACGATGTATATAAGCGAGAACACATAAGTAACATCGGTAACATCATATACGAGAACTGATGTTCTGTTTTATATACAGTATCCTCTATTAGTGCTAAATCTCGGTATGTTCTGTTTATATACACGAGATTGGTAGTTCAGATCTGATGACTCAGAGTATAAACTTGCTAGAATCACGAATTAACATAAGTAACATCAAGAATTTAAAATTAAATATGCATCATCAATAGTAGCATCATATAACAAACATCACCATTATTAGTGATTAAATCCCCATAAACTATTGTTGTAGAACACAGGCTCAACTGAGAAACATCCAATAATCAAAACAATTTCAAATATTCCCAATGCTAGCCACGGATCGTAAATTAAATTCAGAAACTAAACAACGCAGCAAAGGGCGAATCATTACCATGGTTCCGTTGGATGTAGATCCACACATTTTACTCTTTTCGATCTTTTTGCGCGAGCTACGATCGGAGATAAAGGACAACACGTTAGCTCAAGTAGCCAGAAAACGAAATACAAAAAATATCGGCAATTGACAATCAAACATAACTAAACATTGAATGAGAACAGAAAGCAACAGTACCTTGATTTCGAGCTGAGAGGCTGCAAATGCGAGTAACAAACAAGAATAAAAAAAAAACGAGTCAGTTTCGCGGTTTCACAGTAGATCCCATTGAAATTGAAAACGTAAGAGCTAACTAAGCAAATTTAGAGCCTCCCATTTCAAGTTACAGATAGCAAAGAGTTTAACATCGGAAGAGTGAATGAAGAAAGAGAGAAATCGTGAAATCTAAGCAAATTCGGTTCAGATCTAAGGTTGTTAAGTATGCAGAAACGTTTGCTAAGCACAGAGGTGAGGGTGAGAGATGGGAGTGAGATCGGCGGTGAGGGTGAGAGATGGGAGTGAGATCGGCGGTGAGGGTGAGAGATGGGAGTGAGATCGGCGGAGAGTGAGAGCGAGATCGGCAGAGATGAGAGAGTGGGAGCGTGAGAGGTGTGAAAGGAAAGTGAGGTAGAGGGCGTTCTGATATTTAGGGATCGTGGTGTTTTATTTTCATCATTGGGTTGCCACGGATTTGCCACGACATCTCCGTCGCAAATTTTTGGCCTTTCACATGTCCGTGGCAAATCCGTGGCAAACCCCAGCGGGAAACTTCGCGCCTCTTGCTTTTTATACATTGCCGTCGCAAGTCCGTGGCAAACGACTGACGAATTAATATCCGTCGCAAGTCCGTGGCAAACTACCGACGGAATAAAGTCCGTGGCAAATGTTGGTGGCTAAATCAGACTTTTCTTGTAGTGCGAGTTCCCTTCAAAACGCATGATATACCTGTTGGACACCACCATCTTCACTAACAAGTCGTCGAGGTCAAAGGTGAAGGTGGGGTACGCCACTTTTTATTTTGATCCTCGATCATTATATGGATTATGTGTATGTCACTTTTTTCTAGTAAATTAATAGATCAGTCTCTGTTTATTTTATACTAGAATTTTATTCATAAAATTCATAACCATACATCACAAAATAAACATAACAAAATACAAACATAACAAACAACTGATTACAAGGACAGTTATTTTAAATCCTTGTCACAAAAAGAAAATTATCTCGCCCATATGGTATTGACATAAAGTGTAACGCCCCAAATAATTTAATTATTTATTTAAATAAATTATTTAGGTATTTTATTGGTATAGTTATATTAAAATAAAAATATGGTATTTCATTTAAATCAAGGAGTGGTGTTAGTAATTAAGTAAGTGGTAGGAAGAGGCCCGTGACCCAAGAGCCCAATGATATAAGCACTAGGGTGAGAGCCAATTGCTCATTTAGAGGGCAAAAGAAAAAGAAAGAAAGAAAAAGGAAGAGAGCGTAAGAGAGAATAAGAGAAACGGCGCAAGGAGAAAGAAGGAGAGGAGGAGAAAGGCTAGCGTTGCAATCTTCCAAGGCTAGGAATTGTGATCATCTAAGGCTAAGGTAAGGGTGGGGTTCTTTCTTTATAATAGGGTATATGATGGGTGTTATGTGGGAGAGTAGGATTCTTGATTGAGTGTAGTGCCTACATGATGTTTGATGAAATGTTTTTCGTGGTATGTGCAATTTATTGGTGTTGAAATTGATATTTGTGGATAGTTTATGGTAAAAAGTCAAGAGAGAGAAAGAAAGGGGTGTTGGCGCTGCCTAGGGCGCCATCTGGGAGGGTTTCTGGCGCCTGGGTGCGCCACTGTGGTGCCTGTGTGCGCCACTGTGTTTACTGTTGTCCGCTCGTGTGTCTCGGTCTGTGTTGCTGTTGTCTTTGCTTGTGTCTCGATTTGTGTTACTGTTGTCTTTGCACAGCCGCTGTGTCTCGATCTGTGTTACTGTTGTCCGCTGCTGTGTGTTGCGTTTTAGCTCGCCACCGGGCGCCAAAATCGTGTCTGTGTTACTGTTGTGTTGCATCTTTGTGTTGCGTTCTTTGGGTTGTCTTTGGCGCCAATTTTGTGTTGTCTGTGCTGTGTTGCCTTCTGTGTTGCCACAGGGCGCCATTTGTTGTGTCATGTTGCGCCCTGTGCATGTTGTGTTGCCTCTGGGCGCTAGTTTGCTGAGTTTGTGCGCCCTGTGTGGCTGTGTTGCCACTAGGCGCCAGTTTGCTGTGTTTTGTGTGCCCTGTGTGTGTAACACCCCCTTCTACCATAACTACTATTTAATTATTTGAAAATCAGAGTGCGTAAAAACTTTTAGTGCGACCACTTGAGGGTGCCACATTTAAAACACCAAAATCAAACTCCAAAATATCATTAAAATAAAACTCCATATATAGGATACATAGCACTAATATGTCCGAGGACAAAATACTACAGCAGTGGGAAATGATAACTTAACATCTTAGTTCAAAATATAAAGGAAATAACAACTAAACATCCCCGGTGCTCACGTATCGAGAGAGCTCGACCACCACACTAGACGAAGGACCTCTAATCACCTTGATCCACCGTCACTGCAGGTTGCCGACATACGAAGCAACACGACACAGTAGGGTGAGTCTCTATACATAGAAAATAATAGATAAAACAGGAAACACAGTAGAATAGGCACACCCGATATACAGTCAATTCAAATACACCATTAATACAGATACACGGAAATCTGATTACACGAAATACGATTACACGTAAATACTGATCACACCAAAATTTGATTCGATCAAATACACCATTAATTTATGAACACCCAATCAGTCACCAGAACATGTATGTAATGCATGAAATGCAACCCAATACTCCACGGGCATATGCATGTGGATCCATCACCAAAATAGCCTTGAGGGCATTCACCAAAATTTAAGAGGCCGAGGCCTATTCACCAAAATATGCATATGATAATGCGACACCATGACTATGCACCAGAAACACCAAATCACCAAAATAATGCAATAGCATGCTCACCAATAGCCTTGTGGGCTCACCAACACCAAAGAAAGGTCATAGACCCCCAACTCACCAATATTTATTCACCAATAATACACCACACCATAGATAGTAATTCTATAGGGACTAAAAGATCACCAAGACTAATTCTACACCAAAGGACTAAAGTCACTCCAAGGACTAAAGTCAACACCAGGGACTAAACCCACACCTAAGGACCAAAATAACATTTTTGGGGACTAAAGAGTTCAGAGGACCAAAAGCAGATTTTTGACACTCTGGGTAACATTGGCAACACCCGCACAAAGTCTTTGGATTCCTACAAATGATACTCTCTACTTGGCGAATTATTTAAAATAGCAAACGACATCGAAAAATTACAAAAGATCACTCATTGGAAAACCCTCTGAGTGTAGTTTCTACCTATGATTTTAGTTTTTCAAAATAAGTGTCCAGTTGGTACAGTTTTTCAAAACACTACACTGAGGAACCAAAATCGGACAGAACGCTTTACCCAACTTGCAACCAAATTTTTCTTTCTCATTTCTTAATGAAATTCAGTAAAATCAGTGCCTATTTCGTAGAGAATTAAGTCTATTTTTCAATGAAAGAAGAATCACTCAAAACGGAGTTCAATTGATAACACAAAACCTGCAAAAACCGAACCTACTCCCAGTTTGACTCCAGAAATTTGACCTAACTTTAGAGACTCATAACTTGAGCTACACAACTCCGAATTGAACGAAACCAGTGCCAAAACGACCGGCCTTAAGTCTATTTTCAAAAACAATTAGCCACACAATTTTTGGATCAACCAAACAGTACCAGTTGAGAAAAACCGAAACAGTGTCCAGAAAATACACAAAAACCATAAACAAGTAAAGCTCATCATCAACATACACACTCATACTCAACTCTAATTCAAACAATCTATCAAACACCTAACAAGCACCAATATTTCTCCTATTCAATTATATCAATTTAACAACCAATCATCTCCATCTTAATTAACACCTATTACACATCATATTGCATTAAATTGTACATTTTCAATTCAATCACATATAAAATCAAACAATCACCCAATCACTCAAATAATTCATGAATCAATTTAAACAACTACTCCTAACACCTAATCCCTATGATTTCATGGTTTATAAATTATTAACTATATATGAAAGAGAGCCCTCATACCTTTTACAATTGAAGAAGATGACACCAAAGCTCTCAAGAAAACCCCTCCAAGACACCAACACTCCAAGTTCTCCTTCTTTCTCCCTTGAACTAGCGCTTCTCTCTCTCTCTCTCCCTCTAGGGCCGTCGCGCTCTCCTCTCTCACTTTCTAATTTTTGATCTCTTTGCTCTAATGAGGGTTTCTCCTAAGACCCAAGGGTTTTATTAATTGGGTTTGGGCCACTTAACACTAATGGGCCCTATTTGCACACCCTTAATTACTTTCTCATATCCCTCCCTATTTAACTAAAACGCTCCCCATTTATTTACTACACCCCACTCCTTATTTAAATGAGCATCAACACTCTAACCCTTTTTTTAATTTGATTTTTAATTCCCAACCATATGCTACTTTTCCTCCCTCCTATAACCACTTTGGTTTTCCCTAGAAACTTGCTTTTAATAATAACAATAATAATATTAATAATAATAATAATAATAATAATAATAATCATCTTATATTAAGTATTTATAACATCAATTTTAGTCCTTCTCAACATGGTCCCTATGCCAAAAACTCTCCAATTTGGTCCACTACCCTATCAGTTCAACTCCAAATAATTTCTAATAAAATTTGGGGCGTTACAGTGTGTGCATGTGTTGCTGCTGGGCACCCGTTTCTGTACTGAGTTGCGCCCAGTGTGCGTGTTTGTGCTGTTTAGTTCGGTGTGGTGTGTTGATGTTGACTCTGTAAACCTTTTTGGTGTTGTTGGTGTTATTGGTGATGTTATAACCGGTGATGTGCCTATTGTATTGGCTAAAGTGATAGGTGATGGGTCTATGACCATTTGTTGTTGTTGGTGTTGCTATGTCAATTACATGACTATGATGGGTGATTGTTTCCGGTGCATTGTTCATGGTGTCACATGCAATTCATATGCATTATTTGGTGATATAAGGCTTCGGCCTTCGAGCTATAGGTGATGATGATGATGATGCTCAAACTTGGTGATGATGCCCATAATGGCTAAATTTATTGGTGATGAATGGTACCACATGCATATGCCCGTTGGTGTGGGTTGCATCTCATGCATTTATTCATATCGTTGGTGATGTTCATTGGTAGTTGTATATTGATGTTGTTGTTGTATATGTATGTTGTTGTTGTGTATTGATGTGGTTGTAAAGTGGTAGATATAGTTGCTATAACTCTAGCATATTGCTTATCATACATGCTATTATATTGTGAGATATCTCACCCCTTCTGTTTGAATGTTACCCCTATGTTGGTAACGTGCAGGTGATAGCGAGTGAAGGTTCGTCTACCTTCTCCAGTTGAGTCGGTGTCGTCGCTCTGATACGTAGCACTCAAGGGGGGGCGAACACTAGGTTATTTGATTGTCTTTTAATTATTTGATTGCTGAACTTTAAATTGATGATGTTATGGTTGTCCTTTCCGCTGCGTAGTGACACTAAATAGGTGTTTGAGGGTTCGTCCTATTTATGACATGCTATGTATCATGCTATTTTAATTGGTGAATTCTATTATCGACTTGTGATGTTTTATTGGCGTGAATGTAGCATCCCTTGTGGGTGTAGTGGAAAATGTTTTTGAAAACTCCGATTTTTGTTTCAATTTACCGGGTAGAAAAAGGGGTGTTACATAAAGCTCCAATGGACCAACTCTTAAAAATTGGTAGCGTGTTTCCATCATGGCGCACACATCATCGTCGCTCTGAATATCCATCGATGAATAGTGAATACGTCTGTCATATTCAAAACAAGGCTTGCGGTAAACAATAGTAGTTACCTATCTTGGAAAAATCCCCTCGTAAACCTTCCTCTTTTTCCTTGAACTCCGAGAGTGTGAAGTCATTTTTCATCCTACAGAAGGCAGTATTTAAATATTGAAATCAAACACCATTTTTCTTCATGGTGATACTTCCACGATGATGGAGGATAGTCAGGTAGGAGTCCACTGAGAACAGGGTTGATGTGAACTCCATTTCAGAGAGGGCGTTTTGTGAAAAAGCAGGTGTTAAGTAAGCGTTAGGTTTGTTGGTGGAGGTTGGTGTGAAAGAAATGAGAGTAACTGAGAGCCTATTTAAAGTGGGTGTTGTTGAATGTGTGTCGTTGATCAAACTTTTTGATGAGAAATTTGGACCGTTGAAATTATATCCGTTGAGGCACAATTACCACAACAAATGTCATCCACTTTTTTTTCTGACACAAAGGACAAAGATTGCAGTAACTATTAAAGACATTTGGCTAATTATAGGACGTTGATCAAAAGTGTGGTTGAAATCTAAGCCATTGAAAAATAGAAAATACATGTTAAAAATCCTACACCATTTTAACAGGTATGGTACTTTCATACCAAATTGGTATGAATCAAAATTAGTGAGTACGACACTATGTTATTGTATCAGTTCAGTATCAAAGTACCGTACAAGGGGGTGTTTGGCAAAACATGTGCCACGGTACTATGATACCGTAACTGGTATGGTATCAAAGTACCGTCTGTTGAAACCCAAAAAAAAAAGATGTGCTTGGAACTATTTTGTTTATTAAGATTTTGGTCGTTTTGCAGAGTCAGAGGGTGTTTAGTGAGTAGGAGAGAGTGTAATAAAAATGTGTCAAATATCAACATCAACAAGATTTAAAGACTCAAACCCATCCCTGTAAATACTCTATTGAAAGTTTTGATTATTCTACCCCCACCCCTAGCCCATATACCACCACATTTTGTGTTTCGCATTTTACCCTTAATTAAATAATTAAAATATAATTCAGAAAATACGTTTTTCCCAGATTTGTGTGCTAAAAGGTAAATCCAAAACAGTTTTTAGAAAAAAATACCGAATTTATCTCTTAACACATAGTTCAAGAAGCTATTTTTGATTTGTGAGTTATGTATTAATACATAAATCCAAAAGTACATTTTTGTCGTTCAAATTATGTCCAAGACATAAATCCAGAAGATAATTTTCTAAAAATAAATTTAAATAATTATTAAATGTAAAATTAAATATAATAATGATAGATTTTGATCAACGACCAAGATCTCACAAGGGCCTCAATGTTACCGACATTTCGATCAACGGCCTACACTCGATCAAAGTACTTTAATGTACGTATTGATAAGCGTGCCTCAATATATAGAATTTCAACATTCAAGATTTCTTATCCACAATATTGATCAACAACACAACTCAACGGAAATCGTTATAAATACACACACTTACACTCATTTCTTTCACACCAACACTTCTTTGCTTTAGTACTGAAATAAAAATATGAATTAGCAATTACATTAAAAAAATTAAATTTAAATAGTAAGATAGTTAATAATGAATTTTACTTGGAGTAATGTCGTGTAACCCCCATACTAAGTGGTGTTTCAGATAAAATTATTCACCACCTTACCTTGACACGCAACGTGACATTTCTGTCGGCAGGTGCTGGTGAGAAGCTCTTGCTTAGCGAACACCATTCGCTTAGCAAGACTCTATTTCTCAGGAAACCCTAGTTTTCACAAAAATACTAATCAAGAAATCTATTTAACATCCCAAATAATTAAAATACCTTTTAATAGAATATAATTTTGATAACAAGACACCAAAATTTGGATCTTACATTCCTCTTTAATTAGTAGTTTGTAGGCAGCATTCTCCACGTGTGCACAAGATACATTGATGGCGCAGCACTAGTATTCCACAAACGATTCAACAACTTCAGCTGTCTTTCATCAATGATATCACTACCCAAAGCTGCAATCAGCAGCAGATACGATGTCTTCGCGCTATATTGCAATGTAACACATAGGAGACAAAAGTGTACGTAGCTGACATAATGATAAGACAATACCAATTCGTGATGCAACACTTGTGTTGTGTTGATGCAAGTCAGTGTGCAACGCCTTCCACATCTTCTTTTGCTTCTTATCTCCACTTTCTCATTTAAGTGTTTCAAAATATAATGTGGGTTTGCTCAAAAAACCCGCAACCCGCATAAGGTCGAGTTTGGGCCGTAAAAGATGAGTTTGAATTTCAACCCAGACTTTTTGATCCAGCCCTTATAAAAACCAGAGTTTGATGTGGGCCTGGCCGATGTATCCGGCTCTAGTCAAATGCAACAACAATATTTACGCAAATATATATAAAGTGAAAATTAATGAGACACGATGTTACTTCACCATAGTGTTCCCTTTCATTATGTGCATTCTCCTATATATTCCCTAACCTCCCCCCCCCCCCCCGCGTTTGTCATAATCAAAATGGAGGGACGAGCGATACTTAATGGATTGAATCCGAAATAGAACAAAAAACATAACCATTCTTGCAAAGAGTGGCGGATCTTGACAAAAATCGGATTGGAGAAGGAAGCGATATAAATATATAAATCAAAATTAATTGTGTTTTATAATAGTTTGCTTGGTTTAGTGGTCAAAGTTATCTTTGTCAATTTTAATCTCCCGAGTTCAAATATTGCTTAATGCAATTTTTATACTAATTTTTGAGAAAAATATACAAATAAGCTGCTAAAAAAGAGTGTGTACCATCACAAGAATTTAAGCTGGGGACCCTAAATACACCAATAACGCTCTTATATCGCTTCTGGCTACTAATACTTTTGTTCTTAGTGTTCATTTTGGTTCTATATATTCTAACTTTGAGTATAAAATATATCCTCTTGTATATATTAAGCTTAATGGGGGGCTGGAGAGTCTGCTGTAGCTCCCGACTCTATAAAGATCTGCCACCGATTGCAAGATATAATTCAACATTCAAAAATAAAAATACACATCAAATAGCATGGGATGATCAGAGTAGATAGGAAATAGAAAAACATAGGTGGTACTTGGTAGTCCATAAATAGAGAAAAAATTAAGAATATAGTCATGACTCATGAGCAATGGCCATCGTCTTCAACATCATTGTCCTCATCATATAGACCCAATCTAATGGGTGCATCATCATTGCATAATTGCTGTCATCCGCTCAATAAGATGCTCAAATTTCTTTAACTTACTGTCAAGCAACTCATGAATTTCGATACAAAGTTTTTTGAATGCGGCTGTAACACGATCAAATGGCGCATCACTATTATTTTCGTCCTCTTGATCATTATCATTATCATATAAACATGACTCCATAGGTTCTTCATCTTCTACAAGTTGACCATGAGATTGCTCAATTAATGTCATCATCTCCCCAAGATCATTAAGTTTCTTATGCTGAGTGGCATTCATCTCACGAATTTCAATCCGGAACTTACTAATGGCAGTCAAAACACGATCCCATGGTGCATCATCTTCGTCTTCATCGTTATCATATACACTCGATTCGATGGATGATTCATCTTCTACGGGTAGACCTAGAAATTGCTGAATTTCCTCTTTAAGATTATCAATTTCTTTATTCGTAATGGCATGCAGCTCAGAGATGTCAGTCCGAAACTTATTGATGATGGCTAGAACATCATCCCACACTGCGGCAGAGGCGGCATCGTTTGCTTGAGTCATGGGCACCTTGTTTAAATCCTTGTGGTTAATATTGACGTTTTACTCTAATATGCAAAACCTTGTGTTTATTAATATGTTGTGAAATAATACATCATAATCAAATAAACATATTTACAAAATACACTAGATAATAAAGTAAAGAATGAATGTATTCTAAGATGCACGAATACTTCTGTTTTGTTGCCGTATCTATATCCGATATGTATCAGTATCTCATAATTCCAAATGCTTCTCGATACGTAATGAGTATATTAGAATAGTAATAAAATATTTTTGATTTTTTTAAAAAATAAAACCCGTATAGAAAACCTTCGGTACCCCTTATAAACAATGTAACATGACCCACACAATCACGAGAGAGAGAATAACTATCATCAGTCTTTGTTTTACAAGTGTGAGTTGCTAGTTTGCTAGTCTCCATATGTCTCTATGTCTTGCTGTGCTAATTTATGTTTTTTTGGAACTATATGTCTACGTATTTTGTGGATATTTTATTTTTTATGAACGAATTCTAAACATATGTTTTTCAAGAAAGCTCATATCGACATATAAGATTTGTATCATATCTGATGCTCGTATGAAATCGGCACCACGGCTACTTTTAGTACAATAATGCTATTAATTAAGCCCAAGATTTTGACAAAAAAAATACAAATATACCATATTTGTATGGGTCCCACAACTTTCAAAGAAAAGAAAAACCATACTGGTATAGTACCTATTAGTATCTGTATCCGTATATTTGTATGTTTTTTTGTCAAAATATTAGGCTAAATAGCATTATTGTTTTTAGTATCAACAAGAAGAGATAAAACTGCAAGAACAATATAATAAAGAAAGGGAGGAACGAATACAAAAGGGGGTGAGGGGATTTCAGTTCTACACCATCTTTTATATAAAAAGATATAGTTTTTAAAATAAAACAAAAAAAAAACTAAAAGGGGGAAGGTTAAAAACAATGTTTTGAAAACCGAACCAGACATTAAATCGGTAAAATCATTCAAAATTAGATAAAACTGTTTTTAGCCGCTGAAATAATCAAACCGTATAAAGTGTCGAGTCATGGTTTAACAGGATCAACCGCTCGAGTCGGTTGGGTTTTAAAACACTTGTTAAAAAAGAAGAGAGGAATGAAGAGGAAAAAAAGAGATGAGAATTACCTGTGGCTGTGGTGGGCGGTGCTTCCTTCCTCCCTTGCCTCTCTGTGTTTGTATTGTACGGTTTAGTTAGGGTTAAAAGTGCTTGTTAGTTTATATATATTTATTTGTTTATATTTAAATAATGACTTTGTACGTGAAACACCCCTAACACTCTTTTTTTAATTTTCTTTCTCAAATTTACTATATACATACATGGATTTGTTTAATACCCCTTCTCTCTCTGTTTTTTTACAAACAAAATCAATTCATTTTATTCATAATCGATGACAAAATAAATGTGAGAATCTCATAAAAAATTTGAGGACTACCCATATCTAAGACCAATGTTTTAAGAATCGGGCCGGTGACCCTCGGTGAAGATCCGGTTACAGTCAAGAGAAGAGGCGAAAGTCGATGGTTAACTACATATCCATTGACTCGGTCACATTTTAAAGTTTTCCAAATTTTCAGAACCCGTAACGAAAACTTATGAAAACTAATGCATTGGTTTCTCTTTGTAACGAAAATAGTATATTTTTATAAAAAATAAAAGTTTGTGTAACGGCCAAAGAGAGTACCAAGAATTGGTACAATATTTTCTTCAAAACAAAAAAAAAGGAATGATTAATTTAAAAACGTTTATCTAATAAAATTTGTTTGTCAAAAAAATAAAACTTTAAAATATATATTATGAAAAAAAATATATTATGAAAAAAATAATGCCTTGACTTGTTGACTTTTTTTTGTGTGAGTCGTTAACTTGTTTGGGTGAAAGAGTATAATAATGACAACATATAAAGGATGAGTGCATTGAGTTTACATGTGCGCTTTTCCATGGAAATATGACATATAATATATACGAAATATATTCAAGGAATCAACAAACATGGTCATTTGGCGCAGAGGTAGCGCTGCTTGAAGATAGGCAAACATGATGATGTAGCATAGACTTATTTTTTATCAACATAGTATAGATTTTTTAAGTAGTCGTAGTTTACTGTGTTTCGGACTAGGTTAGCGCAATCCAAATGAGCTTCGCTCCAAAGGCTCAATAAGAACCTCGTTGCAAACTACTATGCACACCTCCTGATCCAACAACCAAGCTCGGCTCGGCGAGGTAAAAGGCGTATAGAAGCACGCATGAAGACATGATAGGTGTGATCATGACATTTCGGCAAGATCAGGAGGGTGTTCATAACGGTTTGCATTGATGTGATTATTGGGCCTTCATAGCAAACTCTATATATAAATATAGGACTTTGTTTTTCCCACACCCCATAAGGGTGTGAAAAGACCAAAAGGCTAGGCAAAACCTCTTTTTTTTCACGAAATTTCACCTGTTCGAACACGGGCCTTTGAACAGGTTCGAACAAGGCCGTTCGCGTGTGTTAAATATGGACTCACACCCTCTTGGGCGTTTTTCATCTGTTCGAATGGGGTCATGCGAACAGGTTCACATGAGGGTGTTCGAACCAGCGTTGCGAGAATAGCGAGATATTGGACGCGTCTCGAGATTCCGCAAGCGTTTTAATCAACGGCTTACAATCAGTCAAATGTGTCAGATAAAAGAGTGGATGTCATTCCCTTTGGAAAATGTGTCTGAACGGATAGAATTTAAACGGCTTAGATTTGTGATCTAAAAATGAAATCAACGGCTGACGTTTCACCACGCCTATTATAAAAGGGGGTTCAGTTTCTTCACCACATCCTCACACCTTCTTAAGCAAACCCTAATCTGCTTCTTCACCAGATTCAACCAAACTGAAATGGAATGGCAGTTGTGCCCAACCCAGTACTCAAACGACAAATTCCTAACGGCCCTTCATCACCATGGGACTGTCACCACCGACGAACATGGTGTTGTGTTTCGTTGCCCTAACCATATCTTCTGCAGGATGAGTAAGGACATCACCTTTGCCCAACTGAAGGAAAAGGCTGAGAGGAAGATTCGTCCAGAGGGAGCGTGGCGTAAAGACGTGGATCGTATACGTTTCAGAAAGTACAATTGTAAAGATGATGGGACTGTCCATTATTCTGTCATGGAGATCCAAAGCGACGACGACATCCGCGCAATGATCAAACATCTTGCTAACATTCCAATGGGACGTAGTATCTTGGAGTTGTAGGTGGACACAAGACGCACTCCAGAATAGGTCATTTATCTTCTGGAACAGGGACTACCGAAACACTAGTTTCTTAGTTAGTTGTTTGCTTATGTTGCTTTTATGTCTTTCGTATTTCATGTCTTTCGTATTTGTTGTGTTTCGTATTTGATGTACGGTTATGCTTTTTAATAATAAACTATTTGTCTAACTTAAACACCATTGTAGCATAGATTAGTAAGTATTAAATAAGTCATAAATATTCATACACTAGTTTGCAAAATTATTGAAAGTAAAATATAACAAAATAAACTAAAGACTGGTCACAACATAATCAACATCACTCCCACCAGTATCAGTCCCATCAGAATCACTCCTAGGATAAGCGTCAAAATATGCCCGATAATCTGAATTAGTAGAATACTAACTAGGACTAGCGTCGTCTTCAGGAGCAGCCTCATCCTCCTCCTGATGAGCAGCCTCATCCTCCTCCTGAGGAGCATCATCCTCCTCCTGAGCAGCCTCCACCTCCTCCTCCCCGAGAGCATCCTCCTCCTCCCGATGCTTTCCGCGGGCCTGGGGCCTCAAACCTGTCCCTACCCATACCCCTACCACGAGTCCGAGGCATATCTGAATCAACAAGTACAAGTATATGACCAATTAGACTAAACCAATTTAATAAAATCAACCAACCAATTAAACTCCCAACAAAGCACAAAAACTGTGCTGTCAAACAACTATTCGAACGACACCATGTGAACCATGTTCGAACAACATCATGCGAACAGGGACGCATGCTCTTGTTCGAACGCTTTCTTCTTCAGTTGTTTGAAGGTGTGCGTTCGAACAGAGCAATTTCGCAGGAAAAAAAACCAGCAGTTCAGAGGAGAGGGAGGCTTACCTTCAATTAAATGGAACGATTGGAGTTGGATGGTTGTTGATGGCACGAAAAATTGGAGGGTGTTGATGGATGAATAAGATATTGGAGTGAGAGATTGAAGTGAGATGTTGAGAGAGAAGAAGGATTTTAGTGAGAGGGAGATATGAAGGGGAGAAGTGTGGGAAATGAGAGTGTGGGGAAATGAGAGTGTGGGGAATGAGGGGAGTGAAGGGGTGTGGAGGGATTGAGGGGGAGTGGAGGAATTTGATGTTTTTTTGATTTAGGGGTATTTTGGAGATTTAAGAAGTTAGGGGGTGTGTTTGAGTAGGAGGGTGTGTGGGATAAGTAAAGTCCTAAATATAACTGAAAGGTGCATTGCATACGGCTCACTCACTCAGCTGGATCCAGAGTGATTTTTTTGTATCATTGTTTGTTCTAAGTGACAGTTTCAACTACAGGGCAAGAGATACATTCCTCTGTTGCTCAAATCAGAAAACAACTCCATTGAGGTAACTAATATTTGCAGAAACATTGTTTTCTTTCCTACTAATTTGTTTTGAGGAAGTGAGTGTCTTATCTCATAAAATTCAGTATTAATGCAAACAATGCTGTGAGATGAAAAATATTAACTTCTGAAACAATGTGATACAAAGTTGTTGTACCTTGCAGTATTTGACTCCATCATTAACGGTCCCTTTGATATACTCTTCCTGTTACAGAATATAAACAAAAATTAGTCAACGAAAATTGATGTATCTAGTCAAATTTTAGTTGACAAGTTTTTGCATATATTCTGGAAGTACTATCTTACAACTCTCATTACTGGATGATGCAGTTCACTATATAGTGCATCAGACTTGACAGCATGCTAACTAACTGGGATAGAACAAGAACATAGTTGTTGCAACTTCCAAGATGTATTCAAATATAGATATTCAAAAGCCTAAGGGTAGCTAAAAAGTAAATATACACTTCAAATAGCATGCCATGATCACATTACATGGGAAATAGAAAAACAAAGGTGGTACTCTAGTTTATAAACAGAGAAAAAACTAAGAATCTAGTCCTAAACAATGATCTCAAAGTAATCAATTCATCATTTGGTCATCAACATCATTGTCCTCAATTTTGGCTTATAAAAAAAAAACATCATTGTCCTCGATCCTCATCCTCATTATTATATACACCCAATCTAATGGGTGCATTATAATTGCACAATCGCTTTCATCCGCTCCATAAGATCATAAATTTTCTTGAACTTAATGTCAAGAAACTCAACAGTTTCAATTGAGAGTTTATTGAAGGCGGCTGTAGCACGATCCAATGCTGCATCATCATCATCATCATTGTCGTCTTCATCCTCATTATCGTATACACATGATTCCATAGATGCTTCATCTTCTCCAGGTCGACCAAGAAATTGCTCTATCGATGTCTTCTCACAATTTTCAATCCGAAGTTTACTAATCACAGTTAGAACACGATCCAATGGTGCATCATCATCATCATCAAGATCATCATCATCATCATCGTCATCATCGTCTTCATCGTTATCATATACACATGATCGATTCTGTAGGTGCTTCATTTTCTATAGGTAGACCAAGAAATCGCTGATGCAATATTGCCACCATCTCGCTAAGATCATCAAGTCTCTCATTCAAATTGGCATTCTGCTCACAGTTTCGAATCCGAAACTTATTCACGTCAGCCAGAATAGAATCCCATTGAGTCATGTGGTTAATATTATTACTTTAAAAATGCCAAACCTTGTTTTTCTTAATCCTGTAATGAAATATAAATACATTAGGATTAAATATTAATCATATTTACTGACTAGACACGGACACCTCTAGTTGAAGACGTGTCCTAGTGTCCGACACGTATCATGTCTCGGATACCGACACCGACACTTCAATTACTTGTATTTTTTAAAAAAATTTAAAATAAAACCAATGCCAGGGTGTTGTTATGCGTATGCATACGTCCGTGTCCGTCGGCTTAGAGACTAGATAATAATAAAGTAAAGAATGAATGTATCAAAAAGGATGAAATTAACATCACTTGTTAGTATCATGAAGAAGAGTGCAAATTTACCTGCGAGGGGGGTGCTTCTCGTCTCCTTCTCCGTTACCATTGTTTGCGACTGTCTTGTGAATTTAGGGTTTAAAACGTTTGTGTTGTTTGATTTTGTGAGCTTAGGGTTAAAACGTTTGTGCTTAGGTTTGGGCTTTTCTTTTGGTGATTTGGTTTGGGTTTTTTTATGACTTATATGGTTTGTGTTAAAATTTGTGTTAATTTATATATTTACTTTTTTTTAATTAACACAAGAGTTACTCGCTCTGTATTAATTTATATATTTACTTATTTTTATTATTTTCGATATGATCTCTCTATTTGAATTAATGAATATCAATTTTAGTAAAAAAAAAAAAGAGTTACTTTGTGCGTTACGTACTCTCGTATCCTCTTTTTATTTATTTTCTTTAAAGGGTAAACAATTATTTCGGTCTTTAAAAATACAACTTGTCACTTTAATACTTGACTTCATAGAAACTACAAATTAGTCCTACAATGTCTCATTTGTTAATCATGTTAGTCCTTGTTGTTAACTTCGTTTGTTTCGCTTATGTGGCACGTAATCTGTCAAACAAGACACTTATGTGGCACGTTGACTTAAGACGGATTGACTCACTTGATATTAAAATAATAAAAATTATATTTTGGCTTAAAAACTCTCCGCTGTCTATTTAATGACCAATTTAACGACGTACTTGGAGACCGAAATTTCAAATCAGTTGCTTAATTCGTTGAAATATTAGTTGTTAAGTCAGCCGCTAATTAAGAGATAGGTACTCATTTTCCCAAAACAGATAACTAAGTTGGAGTACTTATTTAACTCTTTATTCTAAAATAAACACTTTTTACTCTCACTTAAGCTTATTTTGTAAAAAAAAATGAATATTTTTGACTCTAAATATACTTAGGTAAAGAAATCCCTCTGGAGGTGTCAGAAAGGATCAGAAAGCAAAAAGAAGACAAATACAAAGATATTTCTATAAGAGCTTTCTTCCTTGGAAGGAAAAGAACAGTCACTTAGCGAGAAGTAGGTGCATCACTTGCTATTAATGGTGTCGTTTCAACAACCAATCAAAAGTGGCCACGTGTCAAGAAAGTTGCTTAGCGTCTAAGGTCGCTTAGCGACTACTCAAATGCACCGCCCTACATCAGAGAAAGGTTTATTTGGCTAGAAGAAAGGGAAAGCCGCTTAGCGACCACATCAAAAATATAAATAGCGGTTCAAGTGAAGCATTCAGAGACTTGAACGAAAAAAGAACAGAAATTTCCAAAAATCAGTTTTACAAATTGATACTTATGTTCAAGTTTGAAATAGAGAATTAGGGATTACTATTGGAAGTGAATAGGGAATGCCCCTGAAAGAAGTTGTGACATCTAGAGAAATAGTAAGTTGCAGCTTCTATTAGAGGTTTTTCTTAACGTTTTTCTATATTATCTTAGCTTTCATGAAATGAATAGCTAAATTCTCTTAGTTGAGATTGTTAGTGTAAGCCCAAGCGGCCAATCTATTTTGTATAGATCATTATTTGTATCATGACTTTCCATCATATATTTGATATATGTATAAGACATCATTTATTATATTATCATAGTATATCATAATAAAATCGCCGGTATAGTCACGACTTCGCCATCGAGGGCGTGGAATCTTAGCTTCAGGTGAACAGTTGAGGCGACGACACTGAGTTTCGCCAAAGTCGGTCGTCCGACGACGACACAGTGGTAGGGAGAAACCATAGGTATTACTAAGAACGTGGTCTTGACTGCTCAGGCGAGCTTCTTTTCTCCATAAGTAACGAAAGTTTCGAGGTAACCCAAGGGGCGTGCGATCTTCTCGCCGAAAACCGTAAGGTTTGGCCCGGAGTAAGGGTTCATGGCCGTCAGGAGATAGACCGAAAGCGAGGAGAAGATCTTGGAACATGAGGTCGGCAGCGCTCCCTTGGTCGACGAGGACCCGCCCTACTTCGACACTGAATATGGTTGCTGATAAACTCCAGTTTAGTGCATTTTTAGAGACATGTTTGGATCACTTTTATAGCAATTATATACTAATTATATAAATTACTAATTTAATTTTCTCTTTATTATGTAGAAAGGATAAAACAAAAGAAAAGAATAAAAGTATTATATATATATATATATGTGTGTGTGTGTGTGTGTGTGTGTGTGTGTGTGTGTGTGTGTGTGTGGAAGAGAGGCTAGAAAAAAAGATCAACTCAATTAGAAGAAAGGAAGGCCCATGGCATGATTGGAAAAGAGGCCCATAAAGACTTGAAGAAAAGATAAGATAAGATATGTGTTCGTGAGCAAAAGATGTGACTTGAAGAGAAAGAAATGCATTGAACCCTATTGGCTGCACATTATAAAAGGAATGAGACTTCAATTGAAGAAGGGGGCCACACATCACAGTAACAAACATGACAGATGAGAGACTGAAGATTTTGGGTACCGTTCTTGACACTGTGAGAGAGCTCTGGAACAGAAAAAGGACATTGAAGACTTAAACCAGGAATTTCTTTATTTACCGGGTTATTCTTATCTCTGTAATTCATGAACCTTATTTCTATTTTATTGTTCTTGATACCTATGGATACCTAAATCCTCTTCTAGGGTCTTAGGTGGATCTTGCATGTTTAGAGACATTTTTATGTTCTAATTTCATATTTGGATTCCTGTTTTATTTTAATTAATATTGTCCTATTGTTTTTATCACATGATTAGGATTAGCTACCCTATGCATGTTCATAGTCAATTAGTTGATCAGCGACCGTACTGAAATTAGTTGGTGGATCTATAGGATAATTGGGGCTATAATTAGGGCATGACCAAACCATAATTTAGTCTTCCAATTATTCAACCTTTTTTGCTCTTTACGCTTTTCCTGAATTTAAATTCTTGCATGACCAAACGAGGGTTAATTTAGGAAAAAAAATAGGCTAAAAGGTACTTTTAGTCCCTGCAAATGTCAAGAAAATCCAGTTTAGTCCCTGCAATTCCAAAATTTTTAAAATAGTCCCTGCAATTAGTAAACGTTACTACTTTAGTCCCCGCTGCATTACTTTACTCTTAAAAAGGAGGACTAAAGCTGGATTTTCTTGACATTTGCAGGACTAAAAGTACCTTTTAAATGGAATTGCGAGGACTAAAGTAGTAACGAGTGGGGACTAAAGTAGTAACGTTTACTAATTGCGGGGACTATTTTAAAAATTTTGGAATTGCAGGGACTAAACTAGATTTTCTTGACATTTGCAGGGACTAAAAGTACCTTTTAGCCAAAAAGATATTAATCGCGAATGACCAAACGGATTAATAGTTTTAGTAAAGGGATTGGTAATTAAGTAAAATAAGGGAATTCAGGTAGGATTAGACATAGGGGAATCGAAGCTTGCAAGTGAAACTGTGATCCTAGGCCTCTCACCATTTATTAAACTTGTATTTTAATTCTTGCTATTTATTTCTTTTTATTTCTTAATCATCAAATTATTTTGCGTCTAAACAATATATAATCTCGACTAGTTTGGTACTTGTTAATTAATCCCTGTGGATACGATAATCTTTTATACTACTTCTACGAAAGAATACACTTGTTCTAAGTGTGTTTTTAACGCAATAGTTGTCGATAAGATCAAAGGGATGTGTTCGTTAGGCTCCCCGAGGAGATAGTCCTCGTCAGAGAAGAATCGTGGTTGTCTTGGAGGGAATGTCCTGCGGTGGGAAGTAGAAGTCACTGGGAAATCTCGCGCCATTTTCGTTTCACCGCACGCCTGGACATGCTAGATGAGAAGGAGTAGCCTCCCGCTAGTTCCATGTCGGATATTACGTACGCCAAATGTACGTCGGAGTGGAAGCAAGTGATTTGGCTCTCACTGTGGTCGCCAATGTTCGGTCCTGGAATTTAGATATACATTGTCTGAGGAACTTGGGGATCTTGCTTCGTGTGCCTTGAAGATTGTCGTCGGCTCCTTGAAGATTGAGCTCGGGAGGTCCAAGTTGGCCTTCGTCCCACGTCGGGTGGGGTGTACCTACAGACACTCTGATGCCTAAGTCAGTAGACGAATAAGGCAGAATGTGCAAGAATCAGAGCGTCCCTGGAATTGGTGGGTAGCATCTCTATTTATAGACGAAGTAGCTCGGTCGTGTCCGTCAGATCTGGGCGTATAACCCTGACCGTCGGTCCTGAACGTCCGAGCGGGGCACGCTGTGCTTAGAGTTGAAGCGTATTTGGGCCATGCTACTGAAGTGGATTTGGGCCAGGCCCAATTCCTCAAATTAAAGGGGCTTTTAGCCCAGGTCGGAACAATAAGCAATGTTAGTGGGGGAGGGTGTAATGTTAGTTTTCCGGGTTTGTACCCATGACCTCCTCTGATTTCACTCTTTTGGTGCACTCCTTCGGTATTCTTTAGCTCGCCAACTGAGCTACCTACTCAAGAATTTGAAATTGCCTACTTACTTTGTTATATTATCATTCAAAAATTTATTTTTATTTCTCAAACAAAATATTTTTATTTAGGGTGCTTCTAGGGTGGGGGAACAAAACAAATCTCTTATCGGTGGACAATTAAATATGACTATAGGATGTAGTATAAAAATTCATCAACGATTGAGATTTTGTACTAGTTGATTCAATCTTAACCACTCATAACGTTTACACAATATATTACTGTCAATTTAGTGGTTCACCGGTGAGAGGTTTGATTTGCTTCCCTCACTCTTGAAACACCATTTATTTCTAAGGAAAAAATTCCCATCTTTTTTTCCAGAGATTTATTTTATTCTCCGAATTTTTTCTGAAAGATGTTTGTTTTTATTCAAAAAAAAGAGCGATACTTATGTGCAGTGCCATAAGTATCGGTTGTACTGATCTAGACACAAAAACATTTTTTTAGAAATACAAAAAAATAATAAAAATGCATTTATAACTCAACAATTGCTTAGTCGTTATTGACAATTTTCCTATATTTGTTTTAAAGTACAACACCACTAACACCTAAAATAGTAAAATACCCCGCTCCTTCAAAAATACTCCCCAAAGGGGGACTTCTTGGGGGCTCGCTTGGGCCATAATCCCAGTTTTGTTTGGCGGAGTATCCACACTTCACAGGCATTAGTCAAATTTGGAGCTCGATGGAAAATTGGGGATGACACTTCCATCAATGTTTGGAGAGATCCTTGGGTGAAGGGGGTGACAACTCCTATGTTACTTCTAATGTTGTTTCGGGGTGGGAGGATCTTACTGTAGCTGGCCTGCTTGATACTAGAGGTTCGTGGAATGATGCTTTAATCGACCAACTTTTCAATGCCACGGACTGACGGCGTATAAGAGGTATGATTCTCTATGGCTGGGAGAGTGAGGATAGATTTCTTTGGAATAAAAGTAGGGACGCTTGTTACTCGGTAAAGTCTGCTTACTATACTTGTATGAATGAGTGGATAGACACTTCAGAGTGGCGCATTCTTGGTGCCTGGAATTTGATTTGGCATTCGAAGATCCCACAGAAGGTCAAGATTCATCTATGGAGGTGTGCAAGAGGAGTTCTCCCTAGTCAGTTCAATCTATGCCGGCGATA
This sequence comes from Oxytropis ochrocephala, assembly GCA_020916435.1. Classification (NCBI taxonomy): domain Eukaryota; kingdom Viridiplantae; phylum Streptophyta; class Magnoliopsida; order Fabales; family Fabaceae; genus Oxytropis; species Oxytropis ochrocephala. The sequence continues at coordinate 55,183,540 of CM037095.1, forward strand.
CGTGGAGTTCCCGGGTGAATGTCCTTGGTGCGAAAATGAAGAGGAAAGTGACTGGCATATTTTCTTTGGATGTCCTCAAGCGGAATTAGTATGGAGACAAGCTGGGTTGTGGGGAACGATACAACAATTCACAATTGCGAGGAGTGAGCCGTTGAAGGATGTATTTTTCCATATCATGGAAGCTTCCTCTACGGTGATACAAACCAGTGTGGCTATGTTGTTTTGGTGTTTGTGGAAGCGGAGGAATGGGAAAATGTTGTGAGGCCGGTTGGATTATCTGTTGGGAGTGTTTTTGATTTTCTCTATCAGTGGCGGCATGTGAGAAGACCTCTGTTAGAGCCAATCAAAGAATAAAGAATAAAGACCAACAACAAGAAGACCAACAACAAGAAGACACGATTTATAGCAACAAAGAAGACATCGGCCGGCGGCGCTAATAAAGCAGTGACAGAGCAGCACAATAAAGAATAAAGAAGACTGATTATAAAGAATCGCAGCGGCATACCACCGGCTCGAGTTTTTACAAAGATCATCAAGCAAAGACAAGAACACCATTACAAAGAATAAAGCGAAACGGCGTGGATAAAGACCGATCCGCAAATACTAATTGGGTCAAAGCAGGCGTGGAGCGTTAAATGTAATGTTGATGCAGCACTATTTGATGATAATAGGTTTGGAATTGGTTTGTGCATTCGGGATAGTGAGGGCCAATTTGTTAAAGCAAAAACAGAATGACATTATGGCACCCACCATAGGAGGCAGAGGCTTTGGGTTTATTAGTTGCGGTCAAATGGCTTCAAGAACTACATATCGAGAAAGTCACCATTGAACTGGATTGCAAGATAGTGGTTGATGGTATCCGAGAAGTGTGTCGTTCTGTAACTGAGTTTAGCTCTATTTTAAGCTTATGTCGAAACCTTTTACATTTGTCGCAAAACTATACAGTTAGTTTTATCCGGAGGCAAGCCAACTTTGTTGCCCATTCCTTAGCTCGGGCATCAAAGGATTTTGCTAGCGCCCAAATCTTTGATTGTAGTCCGGCCTGCATTTTTTCTTTGATTATGAATGAAATATGATTCTCTTTTTGTCAAAAAAAAAAAAAAAAAACTTAGAAGGATCAAGTAAACAGTTGGGTTTACTTAGGAGCAAGTAAACTTAGGAGCAACATGAAAAAAAAACAATTTTGTTAGTGTCCGTATCTTTCTCTCTACGTTTTTCTCAAAATCTCTCTCTCTCTCTCTCTCTCTCTCTCTCTTAAACCCCTCTTTTACCCTCTTCATTTCATTTTAAATCCACTTTCGCTAGCTGCACTCTCTCTTCCATTTCAAATCTCCTCTCTTCAACTTCTTTGATCTCCAAAGGATTCATTCCTCACTTCATCAGATAGATCTCTTTTCTGGTTTGTTATTTCAACTAAGTAAATCTCTGATCAATACATATAATTTACTGATAAACCTTTTTTCAAGCCAACACTTAATTAATGTATAAACCTAGGAATTGATCGATATCTTCCTTTCCATTATCGAACAAGTCTTTTTGCTTCGGAAAATAAATGTATATAAATTTTTCGGAAGTTCAGGAAAGTAATATGTTTAAAATTTATATTTTAATTGTTTCAAAATAATAACCTTAGGTAGGGGCTGAACCTTAGACCTTATGCTTAAGAAACAGATGCTCTATCCACTGAGCTAGAGACAATTCTTGATATTCTTGCGATTATAGTCGGTTTTGGTATATGACTTCTGTCTTTATCATGTTGTTCACTACTTGCAAGTCAAGTAATACCCTAAACCCTAATTTTTCTTTTTAGTAAACAAAGTGATTAGAAATTAGTGTGTTAGTTGTTAGAGAAGAGAGAGAGTGTGGGGTTCAAACCCCGTGTGCTTACATTTTCACTAACATTGTCTCTTTCACTCAACCATGTGACCTACCATTCTGGACCCTAAACCCTACTCGTTATGCTTGCGATTTTAAACTTTTTTTAATTGATATTAAACCTATTTGTTATACGACTTTGTGATTTTCATTCACTTAAGGAATATAAATGGGCATACTTGTTTTTAAATGTTTAGCCTATAGGTTAATATATGTATATGCCTACTAGTTTTTACTAGTTTAATTTGGTAAAAAAACAGTTTTCTTTACAGGTAAGTAATGTGCCAATTGAAATAACTTTTACTAGTATTCTTTTTTAATTGTGTAATTACTTGTAACATATAAGATATTTGTTGTATACTACCTTTATACAATGCTGGCCATGATATCTATAGTTTTTTAATGTCAAAATATCATTGCTCTTTGTGTTTTCAGGGAAAGGAGATTTTTGATCACTATGGATCCAACAACTTCGAAATGGTATCCTTATGTTATGCGAAAAAATTCAAATATGCCTGCTCAAGATCGTTATGGTCGAACTGGTTTTCCCACTATGGATTATGTAACTTTGTACCATCGTCTTGCTCAAGATAATTATGGTCAAATTGGCTTTCCAAGATATTCTCCCCAGGTGTTTGAGAACCATGTCCATGCTCATGGTTATAATGAATTCATAAATAGGCCTATGAATTCATCTCTCAATGCTTATGGTTTGCCTAGATATTCTCCCTATTCAAAGGTTGTTAAGAGTCATGTTCATTGCAGCGGTAATAATGAATTCAAAGAGAGACCTGTGATTGCATATGATCTCAATGCTTACTGGTTTGCCCAAATTTTCTCTCAATTCAAAGGTGGCTGAGAATCATGTCCATGGCAATAATAATTATAATGAATTCAAAGAGAGACATGTGATTGCATCTGATCTCCATGCTTCTGGTTTGCCCAAATCTTCTCCCAACTCAAAGGTGGTTGATAATGATGTTGATCTCTCAAAGCCTCAGATTGAATCTCTCAAACCTTCTGGTGGCGTGAAGAAGAATAGGATCACTTGGACAAAAGAGGAACATAGGTCAGTTTAAATTGCTTTTGTTTTTTTTTAGTGTTTTACAGTCTTAAGAAATATTTTTTTTAATTTGTATATTTTTGGGCTATTGAAATGTAGATGTTTTCTGATAGGACTTCAAGTGTATGGTAAAGGGAATTGGAAAGCTATTGCTGAAAAATTTGTAGTCACAAAGACTTACACTCAAGTGGCAAGTCATGCTCAAAAGTACTTCGAAAGGCAAAAGAAAATTGAAGAGAATTCAAATAAAAAATTGAGAGCTAGTATTCATGACACTCCCATTCCAGAAAAAAACACCACAGTGGAGCAAGACAATTCTCGAGAATTGAATGAGTCTCACATAATGCCTCTAGAGCAACATCAACAGACTATTGATCAACACATCCATGCACCACCAATGACTTTCAACCCTGACAGATCTTGATGATACAGCCTTGACGATGGATGTGGAAGATTTCATGAGGATATACTTGATGATGATCATTAATTATAACAATCACTAATGTTTCATTCCTTCAAGTGTAACTTTTTAGACTGAAACTTCTTTTTTATAGTTTGAAGAAATTATTCTTCAAATTATGATGGATTTCATATTATTCACTTCATTCTTTATGATTATGTATCCTACATATTCAACTTATTATATTATGCAGATGGAAATTTTAGGAGAATGTTAGGTTTGCCTAGCAAATTATGAGTTTTTCTTTTGTTTCGTATTTTTGGTATGATGCAAATGATTATTAATGATTTTGGTGCCAACCTAGTTGGGATGAGAGTCGTTATAGTGATGTTTTTGCGTACCTCTATAGGATTGATTTTATTTCCTTTTAGTTATAATGTTATTTATGTTCATGAGTATTGGTCTAGCTAGTCCCCCCATGTTGTTTGTTTATGTTCTCTTTTTTTTTATCAATAAAGTAGTCTTTTTCATTCTTGATGTTTTTTTTCTAATGAGGGTTTTGCATAAGGTTGTGAAGTAGGATATTTCCAAATACTATTTTTATCACTCTTTTTTATTGCATTTTTGCTTCCTATCTTGGTGAAAATTATGTTAATTCGGAAGATACTCATCAGTATTTTGGTGGTAAGGTTTCTGGAAAAAGAAGAAGAAATTGGGGATATGTCTAATTGAAAAGAAGCAAACCCTAGTGCATTTTATTGTGTACTCCTATCTGAATAGGTATTGGTTAGGAAAGAAATATACTTAAGATTTAGAATAGATACTTAAAAGTGCTCAATATTGGTTAGGAAAGATATATAGCAATGTTGTATATTGGTGGCATTGGCATGTTATATGATTATATATCTTTCTTTGTGTTAGAGAAAGCTTCATTTTGTAGTGCTGGTTATGAGTGCAAATAGGAGGTCTTTCTGAATTCTTTCTCTTTTAAGAAACAGACTCTAAATTAGTCAAAATGAAGCTTTCTCTAACACAAAGAAAGATATATAATCATATGTTGCATCTCAACTATCATTAACATGTGTTTACCAAACGACCTAGGCCCTTGCTTTAGCACTCTCTCTAGATCAAGTGGATGAAAGAATTGAAAAAGAAAGATACCCAGGCTTGCTTCACGAATGGTGACACCTCTTCCCGAATGCCAAACAATGGCCATACAATCTGTCATTATGTGTGATCTGATCGGGCGATCTATAAGAAAATGTCCAACCAGCGTGAGAGAATTGTTCATTCGAGTAGAAACGGTACACAAACTCTAGGAAAGTCGCCCTAAGAGAGAAAAACCCTCCACTTCGACCTCAACCAAGTTATCCACGCTCCTTGACACCATGAAACCAATGTAACAGTAGAAACGGTACACACAAACTCAACATGAGAACGAGGACCTTCTCACAAGGATTGAAAACCCTAGGAAAGTCGCCCTAGGAGAGAAAAACCCTACAAGAGGAAAAAGCTAAAAATTGACATGGATATCCAATATGTTTGATATTGAAACTTATATATGTTGTTTCTAGTTTTTTTAACATTGCACAAGTTCCCCTACACCCGTGCTCATTCCCTGCGCCCACGCCAATGCACCCTACCCCTATTTATATCATTAGCCGAGTTATATGTTGTTTAAGATTCTGTGGGTTTATGTTTTAAAGAAAATTGGCAGAGAAGGAAACACAACACGTAGAAATTGAGTGCTTGTTTTGTTGCAAAGTTGTTGTACCTTGTTTGTAGTATTTGACTCCATCATTGACAATGCCTTTGATATAATCTTACAAATTTTACTGCTACAACACATAGCATTCACATTCTTCTCCTTTTTTACAATGACAAAATAGTTTCAAAAAAAAAAAGTTTTGGAATTCTTTGAACAATATAGGTGTGACGTTAATCAAAATGCAACAACAATATTTGTGCAAATGCATGAAAGACGCAGTGTTACTTCTCCTTAGCATTCTTTTTCATGATTTGCATTCTCCTAATCCTCCCCCATTAGGTTTTAATCAAAAGGGAGAGACGAGCAATACTTGATGGATTGAATAAAAAATAGAACAAGAACATAACTGTTGCAAGATATATTCAAATATAAAGACATTCAGAAGCATAAAGATAGCCAAAACAAATGTGGAAGTCCATAGGCAGAAATAAACTAAGAATCTAATAGGTGCATCATCATTGCACAATTGCTTCCAGTCGCTCCCAAAGATCAACAACTTTCTTGGACTGAATGGCAAACAACTCACGATCTTCAATCCTGAACTTTTTGTAGGCGGGCATTACACGATCCAATGGTGCATCATCATTGTTGTCATCTTCCGCGTGATCATTATCATATACACATGATCCCATAGGTGCTTCATCTTCTACAGGTCGACCAAGAGATTGCTCAATCGATGCCATCCCTCCCTAAGTCTAAGATCATCAAGTTTCTTATGCCCAGTGGCATGCATCTCACGCCTTTCAATCCAGTATTTACTAATGACAGTCAGAACAGGATCCCATGTTGCATCATCTTCTTCTAAGGCATTTGAGAGTGGTATGAAACTGAGTTTCAATGTAAGCAATGAATTTGGTAACATGTGACCTAGTTTCAGCTTTGGTTTTCATGAAGATTACCCAAGTAAAGCGACTTAAATCATCTACAAAGGTAAAGAAGTATCGATGGCCAAGTATAGATGGATGAGAATATAGACCCCATATATCAGCATGAAGTAAATCAAAGGTATGAGTAGTTTTGGTGGTGCTACTAGGATGTGGAAGTTTTCTTTGTTTGGCAAAGTGGCAAGTGTCACAAGGAATTTTATAAAGGGAAATTGGTGAGATATGCATTGATGTCTATTCAGGGGAATATGTCCTAACCTCATGTGCCATAAAGATGATTCAAGATCAATGGAATCTAAATTGCAAGCAGAAAGCTCATTTTTATTGATATGAAGTGTAAAATCATTACAAGTGGGGGGAAAGGACAATTGTAGGTGTATCTGGTGAATGAGTGTAGTTGTTACAATGTTTCTTAGTGGAGGCTATAAAGTGTGTGAGAGTGGAAGTTTTTGTGTTGGTGGTACTACATACATCAGTGCATTTGGAAAGAGTAGATTTACACTTATCTAATGAAAGATTGATTCTGTGAAGTCCACAAATGAGATTAGCTATACCAATTATCCTCAAAGTATGCAGAGCAATTGCTGGTTTTAGGTAATTGAGGTCCTGACATCAAATTGGCATGAAAATTGGGTATGTATAAAACATTATGGAGGGTTAGGCCATTTGAAAAGTGATGCAGACTAAGCTCTTTAACATATCTATATGCTGTTGCAATATGACATAAGTTGGCTATATTAAGAATTGAATTTCCCTTTGCTTGAAAGTAAACTAGATTCCCCAGTTTCAAGCAAACCAGATGAGTTGTGTAGTAAGCATACAAACTTAGTAATACTTCATATTATAATCAAGAGATCAGGCTAGGATGCATATCACTTGAAATATAACAAATTAAAAATACACACAGAGCGAAACCAGAAACACAAAAGTTCCAGGTTATAATCGCAGAATATAACATAAATTTAGAAAAAGAATACACAAATCAGATTAAGGTAGATTTTGTTACCTGGTGTATCGGAGAACTTGGGAGCTAACAGTAGAAAAACTTGATGTTATCCATCGGTATTTTCTCTTCATGCATTTGCTACCAGGAGGAGCGCTTTTATATCGTGTCGCGTATACTTCATCTTCAAAACATAAGTACAACACATAACATTTCTCCGTTCTTACAATGACAAAATAGTTTCAAATAAAGTTTAGGAATTCTTTAAACAATATGGGTGAGGTTAGTCAAATGCAACAATATTATCACAAATATAACGTGCAAATGCATGAGATACACAATGTTACTTCTCCTTAGTATTCCCTTTAATTATGTGTATTATCCTAATTCTCCCCCTTTTTTGTTCTAATCAAAACGGAGGGAAGAGTAATACTTGATGGATTGAGTAGAAATAGAACAAGAACATAACCATTGAGTATGCTTTATGCTCCCCCTTTCATTTCATTATATATCTGCATTCTTCTAATCATTCCCAAATGAATCATAAGGGAGAGACTGTTGAAAGATATATTCACAATACATAGGAAATGGAAAAACAAATGTGGTTTTACATAAACAGAAAAAACTAAAAATCTACTTCATCAGCAGCAGCAGCATTACAGAATTGCTGTCATCCGCTTCATAAGATCCTGAAATTTGTTGAACTTAATGTCAAACAAGTCTTCAATTTCAGTTAAGAGTTTTTCAAAGGCGGCTCTAACACGATCGAATGATGCATCATTATCATTGTTATCCTCATCCTCATTATCATATACACATGATTCCACAGGTGCTTCATCTTCTTCTCCAGGTCGACCAAGAAATTGCTCAATCAATGTCATTCTCTCAGTAAGATCATCAAGTTTCTTATGCTGAATGGCATGCTTCTCACGATTTTCAATCCGGAATTTACTAATGACAGTCAGAACACGGTCCCATGTTGCATCATCATCATCATCGTTATCGTTATCATATACACCACCTGATTCTGATTCCGATTCCGTGGGTGGTTCATTTTCTACGGCTAGACCAATAAATTGCTGATGCCATGTCATCATCTCGCCAAGATCATCAAGTCTCTTAACGAAATTGGCATGCTCCTCACATATTTTAATCCGAAATTTGGCCAGAATACAATCCCACTGTGCCGCGGTAGCTTGACTCATATATGTAGTTAATATTATTATTATTATTGTTTTACTTTAAAAAGCAAACCCTTGTTTATTTAAACCCTTGGTTTTCTTAATCTGGTCTGAAATAATAATAATAATAATAATAATAATAATAATTATGATTAGATAATCATATTTACCAACTAGACTAGATAATAATAATAAAGAATGAAATTAACATCACAGCTATTAATTGTTAGTATCACCAAGAAGAGATAAAACTACAAGAACCAAAAGGGGGAAGATTTCAACTTCTACGCCATTCTTTATATAATAATAATAAAAAGAAACTAAGAAGTGGATCGAAGAATAATAAAGAAGAGAGGACTTACCTGTGTGTAACGGGCGGTGCTTCCCCTCTCTCTCTCCCTTACTGTTTGTGACTCTGTTGTTTGTGAGGTTGGGTTTTTCTTTTGGTGTTTTGGTTTGGGTTTTTTTCTTTCTTTTTTTGCTCTTAGGTTAGGACTTAGCTCTTATTATTTTACTGTATTTTTTTTTGCTTTCTTTTAATTTTATTTTTACCTTGTTGCTTTGTCACGAGGGGATATCGAAGGAGTAAGAAAGAGTTCCAGAGTTCAAACTCTGGAACTAACATTTGCCCCACTCTTCTAACGATTAGCAACTAATATTGCCTATCAAAAAAAAACACCACTAAAAAATAAGTACTCCCATATTCTCTTTTTATTTCGTTTTTTTTAAAAGGGTAAACGACCATTTTAGTCCCTGAAAGTGTACTTCGATTTCACTTTAATTCCCGACTTTAAAAAACTATAAATTAATCCTTAAATGTCTCATTCATTAGTCATGTTGGACCTCGATGTTAACTCAGATTGTTAACTTTGCTAGTTTCGCTTATGAAGCACTTTTTCCGCCTAACAAGACGCTTACGTGGCGCGTTGACTTAAGACAGATTGACTCAATTTGTCTGATTGACCCACTTAACATTCCACATCACCAAGAACTATTTTGACAATATTCATCTATATTCGAGGACCAAAATGAGGAAAGAAATGGAGTGCTATTCTTCTCTTCTTTTTTTGTATTGACAAAGCGCTATTCTTCTACATTCTTCATTTCTCATCTCATTGATTTCTCAATAGCGAGCAATAATGAAGGCCAATTTGATCAAAGATGAAGAATACTTGGATCTTCATCCCAAAAAGACTGTAATCTATCCAAAAAAAATGTAGACTGACTTCATGAAATTTCAAGTTAAAGAATTTCAAGACAGTCATAAAGAATGAGACTATACGTGAAAAAACACTGTACAAGTTAACAAACAAAACACCACTTGAACCTGAAGTGTCATCTACGTACAATAAAAAATATTTTACCTGAAAAAGATTTGGATACAGAACCTTCTCATGATCATAATGAGTGTATTGTGGATAAGCTAGGATACTTCAGTGATGAAGATCGGCAACTAGATTATGATTATGAAGATTTCGATAAGCAAGGGAAAGAAGAAGATCCATTCATTTTGTCGACTAATACATTTACTCAATTCCTTAGCCATCTGAGCCCTAATTTTTGTCCATTATCCTTTTCCTCATCGTATTTTGGTGGACCTGAAATGTTTTCGCTGATGAAATCGATGTCCAAGTGAAGTCTACCCTTTGAACGTGCCCAACCTGAATTTTCTACTACGTTCAGTTATGTAATTCAAAGTAGCAATTTTTGATTAAGTTGTTTTCAACAGTAGTAGGTAGTTAACTTTTTGTGGATACACTGAATGTTGCTTGTACTCCTATTTATGACTACCCGTGATTATCGTGCTAAATAAAAATCATTTTTTGCGAAATAAATGACCAAAATGACATTAAAACAATAAAATTATTTTTTGCTAAAAAACTTCTCTCTCTCTCCTCTCTCTATCTCTCCCACATCTCTCTCAACCTTCTCTCTCCTCTCTCTCTCTCTCTTTCCTCTCTTTATCTTTCTCTCAATGTCTCTCCTCTCTCTCTCTCTCTCTCTCTCAATTTTTCTCCCCCTCTCTCTATCTCACCTTTCTCTTTCCTCTCTCCCCCTCATCTCTGTCTCTCCTCTCTCCCTTCTCTCTCATCTCTCTATCAATTTGAAACTGTGTCGTAGCCAAAATGTTTTTGGAACAATATGATGAGAGATGTTGTGAGGGCTATGAAAGATCTTTTTTAAATATGAGAAAATGGGGGGCGCATGCCACCATAACCGCCTAAGTATAAATGATAATCCGATATGAAAAGTGCCTATATTGATCAAACATGACTAAAACATCAAGTTTGTATACTTTTATATGTTCAAGTCTCCCTATATGTTCAAATTGTAGTAACCTTTTTATTACTAAGTTTGTATGCTTACTAAACGTAATTATAATCAATTACTTCCCTTCTCAAGTTTGGATTTTATAGTTGGTCAAAAAGAAGTATGATTTTATAGCGTTGCCAATCAAATTTAAAAAAGTCTTTTGTTCTTTTAACTTTATCAGGATAGTTTTTTTTTCTAACATTTTTTATTCTTATAAAAAAGCCTTTTAATCTCACCATAAAAAATAAAGTCTTTTATTACGTTTAGTCTATTATTAAATATGGAGAAAATACTTAGCCTTAAAACGCATAAAAAATAAAATAAAAAAATACATTATCTTTTAATGTTTTAAATAAATATTAATAAATCTAAAATTTCAATCTGAATTTATAGTTGTTTTAAATAAATATTATTTAAAGATTTTCGTTGTTATATTTCAAAAACTAAATTGATATATTATTTATTTTAATAAAAGGCCAATGTATTGTCTTATTTTATTTTAAAGCTTATTTACAGTTTTTATCTCCCTATTTTCACCGACTCACGATTTTGATCCCTTTACAAATTTAGTCCCCCTATTTTCAATAACTCACGATTTTAGTCCTCAAAAATTTTTTCTCACGAATTTAGTCCTCTATTTTTTATTAACTCACGATTTTAGCCCTCAATATTAATTATTTTCTCGAATTTAATCCCCTATTTCCGAATTTTTAAAATCAAAGTCTCCATCTAATTTGGTCAAAATTGGCGATGAGTTGTTAGTCACTTAAAAATTTAAACATAAAAATTATTAAGTGACTAACAAAAACAAATTGGTTTGCCTTGTTAGAATTTAAACATAAAAATTATTATTATAATTACAAAAAAATTAATTATTATATTTAATAAATAAAAATGCTATCTTTTTCTGCATTTGTTACTTCATTTCCCTTCGGGAACCCAAACTCAACAAACCCAACATCGTTCCTTCAATAGCAAACCAAACTATTATATTTAATAAATAAAAATTCCTTGAAGGAACGATGTTGGGTTTCTTTGGGTTTGGATTCGCGAAGGGAAAAGAAGTATCGAATGACGAAGAAGATGAAATTTTTATTATATATATATATATATATATATATATATATATATAATAATTAAAAAACAATTTTGTAACAATAATATTTTTTATGTTTAAATTCCAATAAGACAAGCTAGCGTGTCACCACGTGAGGATAAGTGATTCAGCACTCAAATACCAATTTTGACCAAATTGGGGGACTTTGATTTTACAAATTGGGAAAATAGGAGGATTGAATTTGTGAAAATAATTCTTGTGGGACTAAAATCGTGAGTTGGTGAAATAGAGGACTAAATTTGTGGAAAAAATTTTGGAGGACTATTTTTAAGTGGCTCTAGGCCTCGCTCACTCATGTGGCGTCGCTCTAGTATAGTAATTAAGTGGCACCGACTAATGCTCATCAAAGGCATAAGTTATATGATACGATCGATGAATCTAAGAGGAATGAAGAAGTATTGAGATTTATGTTGGGCGCCAAAGAGGAAAACCTAGTAAAAGGTTGTTCAAATGTTATAAAAAACTATTAAAACCCTTTTTATTTGCGTGTGTTTCTAGGGTGATACAACAAATCAAATCACTCACCGGTGAATCATTACATATGACCATAGGATATAGTATAAAAATTCATCAACGATTGAGATTTAATATTACTTGTTTGTTCCGTCTTAATCACTCATAGCATGTTACACAATATCCTACGATCATTTTTAGTAGTTCCTAGGTGAGAGAATACGTTATCTTTTAATATTTTTTTGACAAATATCTTTTAATATTTTAAAAAGTATAAAAATTAAAATAAGAAAATTAAATACGTTTAAAAGTATAAAAATGAAATAAGAAAATACGTTATCTGTTAATGTTTTAAATAAATATTAATAATATAAATTATCACTTTTAATGTATATTATGAAAAATTGAGATTAATTCATTTGAATTTTAGTTTGAAAATAAAATTAGTCTCTACAATTGCATGCAAAGGATACCCGGTTCACACCTGATCCGTACCTGAGCGTCCCTGAAAAGAACTGGTTGGGTTTAAGATCGTTCTGTTACTGACGAAGTCGCGAGCAGAGCTCGAGGCGGGTTGTACCTGCAAAGACACTCCAACACCTAAGCCAGGGGAAAAGAAGTCAAAGTAGGAATGAATTAAGTGTGAAAAATGTACCTTTCTCGCAGGGTTGACTCCTATTTATAGAGTCGAAGGCGCCTGTGCCGTAGGATCATCGGCTCGATCCTAGCCGTTGATCACGCCTTCATGCATGCGTTTCCTTTAGCTATGCAAGCCCGAACCATCATTTGGCGATTCGCCCATCAAGCGATTGGGCCTTCACCCCACCCGGAATCGATTTCCTCTCGCCGAAGTCATCCTCGAGGCGAGTTCAAAGCTGAGATTGTGCCCCTGGCCGTTCCGACGGGTCGATCAATGGCTCGATCGAGTTCTGGACACGTGGCATCCACGTGCATTTTTTGGGTATTCTAACAACTGAACATGGCTGAAATGATGTGACTGTTGAACTTTGTCTGGTGTGACGTTTGCACTCCTCGAGATGGTGTGTAATGATGGTGAGATGCGACTGTTGATTATTTCGAGGCACGCATTTAATGTGGGGGCGAAGGGTCGCGTCGTTTCAGCTTTGGCCCACAATCTATTGATAGGCCCACTATATAAGGACCCCAGTTCTCTTCATTTCGAACATTTCCCTACTTTTTGCGCACTCTGAGAGCGACTTGTGAGTTCTCCGAGCACGACTCGATTTTCTGGTAGGCACGACATAATCGACCTCTTCTGGCTTCAAGCACCTCAAGAGAGGCATGAAAAACCCTTTTTGGTAGAGTTTTCCTTTTATGACAGAATAAGATGATGCCCGCATTCTGGTTAGGGTTGCTTCCTTTGAGTAAGCACATTTAGTGCTTGGGAATTGAAACACATCACCTCTTAATGTTTTGACAACTCATCTAAGTGTTGGTACCACACATTATGTAGTAGGTACTTTAGAATTCACCTACATGAAGCCTTTCATGCCAATTGGTACTTGCCCACTAAAGACCGGAGGTCCGTGAGTTGGGAGATCTCAGTAGGAATGCCGCCATGAAGAGCTGCGTCTAATCTTTGTGATTCCTCAGGAGTCAGGGGAGAACCTGATAGCCCGCAAGTGCACGGTTCTATCGCGTAATAAAAAGTATCGATCCTATAGAGACTTTTGTGATTACCAATTTCTTTTTCAGTGGTGATTAGCTAAAAGGAATGATTTTAGTAGAATGAGAGATTATTTGATTTAAAATTCAGAAATAAAAATAATCTTGCGTTATAGTTTCATCACAACAATGAGGAACCAAAAATAGTTCTTTAGACCATTCACCAAATTATAAGAGTAATGTATTTCAAAGACAAGGCAACGAATATAACTAATGTCTCCTCTCAGAGTACAAGAGTGTGTTTTGAACTAACAATCAAGCCTATTCTCATGGTTGATTGCTACCAAAACCCATTAAGAACAACACCTTTATAATGTCTCAAGAGTTTCAAAACTATTCTCATGTTTTGCTTCCCTTGTCTAATTTCATAGTTCCAACATCAATACTTCACCTTTCGGTTCTTCGTTTGATGTTTAAAATATGATTTGAAGGACAATAAAATTAGATTGAAATATAAAACAATTTGGAGTGGAGAATAGTCTTGGGAATTACTAGGGACCTATCATTGGATTACTCCCAATAACCCAAGACTTTGTATCTACTCACTCATATTCATAATATAAATTGCAATAAACGTAAATGACATGAACATAAATTGTTGGAATGTAAATGACAGAAGAATAAAAGTGCAGAAAAATAGAGACTGAAATGTAAAAGTGCAAAAAGAATAAAAATGCAGAAAAATAAAGAACAAGAATGTAAAGATGAAGTAGGAAATGTAAATTGCTTAGAATTATAAAGTTGAACTTTGAGTAGTGAAATACAATAGCCAAAGATGTCCTAAGCACTCAGAAATTCGTGCTTCATATAGCCAAAGAGAAGAGACAAGTCACTTAAGACAATTTACAAGCCATTAACAAACTGTAACATCTTTGGAATCTGATGCAGTGGCAAGGGTCGTGCCAAATCCAGCACGGGTCGTGCGACTATCAGGTTTGCTTTCAACGCATTTGATCAAAAGGGTTCAGCACGGGTCGTGCCAAATCCAGCACGGGTCGTGCAACCATCGGGTAGAAACAGCCTTTCTTGACTTTTCTTGTATCTTTCAGTTCTTTGTTTCTCTTTTTGACTTGAAACTTTATTTTTGCTCTTTTTAAGCTTAAATCCTTCATTTTCCTCAAAGATAGACCTGAAATTAAAATAAAACAAAAAGGTAGTAAAATAGCTCTAGAATAGAACTAAACTACCGAATAACTTACTAAAAATAAGTACTAAAAAGACATAAAGTGGACTTATCAGAACCCGAGCCTGGCGCCGGCAGCAAAGTTCTGGGCCACCTTAGCATCCTCTTTCGGGTTGGAACCCGATTGGAGAGAATTCAAAGATGGATTCTATGGAGCTAGGTCCGCCAATGGGGATTGAGGTGGATCCGGAGTCGAGGGAGCGACCACCTGCAGCAAGATAACAAAAAAAGTAAGACGAGCCATGACGGCCAACAAAACACAAGGAGACCTCGAAAGGATACCTTAGGACTCTTGGAGGTACGAAGAGTGGCAGCTGCCACCACAACACCTCTTTTCGCCGCCGATTCCGAAGGGACTTTCACTGACTTACGTTTTGGGGGCAGCCGAAAGGTTATCAGATCGTCGTCATCGTCTTCAACAACAGATATCTGCAGAGGCATCAAATATGATAAGAGGAGAAAAGAATAGGCGGAGAGACAAACAGATCAGAAAGAGAAGGATACATACCTAGATTTGGCTGAAATCTCATGGGGAGTCTTGGCCATCGATGTTGGTAGGGGCGCTTGACGAACGATAGAAAGAGGAAAAGTGCTGGAGCTGGTGCTTTTGACTGATGTTGTTAAAACCTTGTGATGACGGTCCAGGTATTGGGATAGCAACTCGTCGGGTGTTTGAGAAAAGACTAAGCCCTTGACTACGTACCACCAGTTGGTATAGGCATCGATTACACCTGGGCACATGACATAGCACACCCACACGAACTCAGTAATTCGTTGCTGATTAGTGGATACCATCTCACGTACTCGAGCAACGGTCAGCCTTTCACGGTGTCAGGGGTCCCCGAAGAGAGATACGCTAGAGGAACATGTTGCATGAGGCCAAACTGCCGGCACACGAAGTTGGGGAAGTAATACTTCGAGGAGGAAGCACTGCATTGGGAGGTTAAGTACCCAATGGGAAGGTCACGAGCCACCAAAGAAGACTTCCAGCCATCTAGGGTGAGGTTGCGAAGGGCAGTAGAATAGGTGGCTGAAGGCTTCGATGGAACAAAGATCCACAGGGGACTGAATCCTTTGTCCAATACGGGGCACCAGGTCATGATCGGGGCATCCGCCCTAAGAAGTTCCTTCACAAGACGGGCATGGGTTAGCCAGTGACAGGGGAGCCCCAAAGTTCAGGGCCCAGACACATCATGGAGACGACCCCGGGAACCTCCAGCCCCGCAGTGAAAAGGTTTGGGAAATAAAGGGTGGCCCACAGTTGCAAAAACCACATGGGACCCGGAACATGGGTGACTCGGTCGTGTTCCCAAACTTGATCAAGTTGGTTCTGGATGTCGCGAGAGAGCTCGCTGAGGAAAAAAGGGGGCCCTGGCAAAGCGCGTATCGCTGGCCATCATGGCCGCGAAAGGCTGTAAATCTTGAATGATACCCGCTGAGCCAGTGCCGTAGAAGAACTTACAAAATAAGTACAGGAGGAAGGCAATATGTTTGTCATCCGAAACTCCCAGAGCATCTCCAATATGGTCTTCGACGAACCGATGAAGAGAGCCCCCACCTAGAATCCTCACACGGCCCACCGCCTCAGGTAGCTTGGAAGGATGAACAGTCCTACCGGAGGCAGGTAGGCCGATAATGGCAGAAATTTCGATAATTGTAGGTGTCAGAATTCCCCACGGAAAAACGAAGGCGTTGAGATTGGAGGACCAAAAGCTTAAAAGGGGCAAAATCATCTCCGGGCGCGTATGAGCGATAAAAGAAGAGAGAGACACTATGTCTCGAAGGCCCGTGGATTTCCAAGAACCACTCTTAAAGCCATGGACCCTCTCAAACCAACTCCGATAATCGACAGTGGGCGTAGCCAACGCGGCAGAATTCGATATACGGGCACTTGAAATGAACCAGTCTTGTGTAAGGGGGTCGGCGAAGATGCAAAGACACGTTCGAAGGAAGCAAAACCGTCAAGAACCTCAGAAGTGGTAGGGCGCACTGTGACGCTGCCTGGGACAGTAGCGAGGATATCCCTCGGAGAAATCTTTGGAGGAGGGTTTGCTGGTGGCAAAGAGAGAGACAAAGAACTAGAAAGCGAGCTAGTCTGATTGTCGTCGCCGCCATGATTGTGTTCTTGATTTTGAGAGTCAAAATTGGAAGTCATGCCAAACAGGAGAAGGAACCTTTTGTCGCGCAGGGATGGTGACGAAACATTCCAAAATAAGTAGCCGAAGCAATATCGAGGGGGTCGAAAGGAGCAAGTAATTGCTTTGCAATTGTTTTGATTTGAGTGGAGTGCCAAGTGTCATGTAACAACAATTATGTCTCTTCTAACCGTCACTTCAAGTCCTTTTAAGAGGTTTTTGTCCTGTCAATCACGTCCTCAAAGCCGCACGACAGCACAAAAAGGGGGGCAATTGTTAACACCCAAAAATAAGTAAGGTCGTAGGCGAGGACTAAGAGAGGAAAATGGAGTCACAATGTGAAGGCAAGCCACTCGATAAGACCCAAAAGGGCATCTACCGTAAAAGAGTGAAGTCAAAAGATAGTCCATTGGGCATATAGAAAGTCAAAACCCCGAGGAGGGCTACGCTGAGGGCCAATGAGCATAATGAGAGGAAAGTAATTGCCACACCCTATAGAGTGCCAAGGCCGAGGTTGCTCGGATTGCCTAAGTCATTACCTAAAGAGGGCTAGGGAAGCCGAGCCACCACGTGGCCGAGGCAGGATGGGCATTACTTGGAAGGCAGAACGTGGCGCGAAGATAGAACGTGGGAGCGGTTGAAGTTCAAGCGGAAGAGCAAGGCCGGAGAACATGGAGCAACGAGCACTTGCCCCACTAACCGCGCCAGTGGGGATCGTGGGTAGTTACTTAGCTACGTTGAGGGCCTATGAAACGATGAGAGTTGTTGATCCTAGATCAATCTAACGGCGGGTAAATGTTGGCTACAATAGTGGCCAACGAGGGCCTGTGTATATATATAACAATAGAGTAGAATGTAAAAGGACACACATCAATCAATCAAACTCTATGCATTAGGCATAGTATA
This sequence comes from Oxytropis ochrocephala, assembly GCA_020916435.1. Taxonomy (NCBI): domain Eukaryota; kingdom Viridiplantae; phylum Streptophyta; class Magnoliopsida; order Fabales; family Fabaceae; genus Oxytropis; species Oxytropis ochrocephala. The sequence goes on from CM037095.1 coordinate 55,201,447, forward strand.
ATCCAACACTCGCGTCCCATTCTCACCTTGCCTGACCCTTTCTAGAGGAGTCAGGAAACCCATAGTCGAGGAGCAAAGTTCTCTCTTCGGCGCAATTGCTTGAAGACCGAGGAATCAAAGACTGTCCAAACCTCTGACTGACACCACGGCTAAGACCTAAGAGTTTGACGACAACACATACATACACACTTTTATGAAAACTTTTGATAGGCATCCATCTTGCTCAAGATTAATGTGAACAATGCTGAGAGATGAAAAATATTACCTTTGTGTTCTTAACATATTTCAGTTGCAAAAATTCTATTAATGGGTTTGTTTTGAAATTGTTTTCTAGATTATGTAATTAGTGCTATTTTTTCCACAACCCCCGCCTCACCATTATACCCCATACCCCCATAATACTCCAAACGGACAAAAATACACTTAGAAAAAGTTTCAAAAAAAAAAGAATTCAACCCTCATTTGGTGATATTTCCGTGAAAAGTAAGTTTTTTTTCTTAAATGTTTTTTTCCAAAATTCTCGAAAACACCATATATGAGTTAAATTCAGGGAGATTTATAAGGGATTCCCGAAAATACCTCAAGACGTGGTATTTCTGGAATACAAATTTGCAAACCGTAAATTCCTCGTTTTGATGTATTCCCGGGAATCCCTTATAAATGTCCCCAAATTTACTCGTATTTCTATGAATTTTTTGATTTTTTAATTTCATTTTTAATTTTTTTCGCTTTTTCGTGGCGACTGTAGCAGAAACTTTTTGTGAGACCAGACTTCAGGATCTATACCAGTAGATGATGAGAGTACTTCTGCTCCTAGCACTCGGACCAAGATTAGGTTGAGGAACAGAACTCCTGGTCACGCTTTTCGAAGCGCCGAGGCGATATCAGCAGTAAGAGAGCACCATGAGCATGAGCTTGACTACTTTGAGTAGGACGCCATGCAGATAGAGGATGCTGAGTCTGACATTGCTCAAGATGACAACCACCGCTGCTCAAAGATGATGGTCACCGCTTAATGAGTTTTGTTGCACCCACTGCAGACGCATCGCGCCTCCAAAGCTACATTTGGGAATGTAATCTTTTAATAAAATTTTTAAACAATACTTACTTACTTACTTTTAATAATCTATTACTTAACTTTTTTTAGGACCGTGGTAAGATAAAGGTGGCATCTCCCGGGGGAAGATACTGAAGATTAGACCTGCCCAGCACCACCCACATATAGCCAGGTGGTTGCGGGAGGCGAAGCTATTTGAGCTGGACGTCACACCTCTCGACAACATCAACCATGAGCTGATATAAGCTTTTGCGAAGAGGTTGCATTCTGTGACCAGCTCATTCCACATGTCGTGGGGAGAGATGACTGTGACGTTGGATGACCAATCCGCGTTGCTCCATTTGCCGCTGACCGACACACCTTTGGCCTATAAGGTCAAATTTGACACTGCTGATGCCATTTCGGCTGGATTAGAGCATCTGGGCATAGACATTGAATCTTGCTGGGAGGAGTGTCAGTTCAATAGGGCACCGACATTCAGGTTTAGTTTGTTGGAGGCTGCATACAGAGCTAACATGGACCAGGGCCATCTTGATGATGCGGCACGGTGCTATTTTCTATTCTTGTTGGGCAGCACCATATTTGGCGACAAGAGTCACACATATGTGCCCGTCAAGTGGGTGACTCTTTTCTATGATTTTCAGCAGTGTGGCCAGTGGGCTTGGGGTCCAGCTGCTCTGACCATCCTTTATGAACAGTTGGACGACGCCTTCTATTATGAGACGTTGTAGATTGGCGGATACGCTTCTCTATTTTAGGTAATTAATTATTTATTAATATTTTAATTACTTTTATTCTTATAATTACTTATTTATTCATTTAATTATTTCATTGTTGGATATACGAGTATTTCCTCACCATAGTGGTGTGGAAACACTTCGGTGCGTGTGCGCTTCCACGTGCCAGCAGGTGGGGAAACAAGAAGTGCAATAGTTTGATGCTGAAACATTTTAGGGAGTGTCTGGATTACTTACAGCGGGAGCATGTCATATGGACCCCTTGGGAGGACCACCGCCAGTTTGTTGGATTTCACATCATCTCCCTTTTCAGAGGTTGGTTGCTCTGGGGGTCTGTAGTTGTGCCCTATATGGCAGACAGGGTCCGTTGGCAGTTTGACTATGTCTAGCAGAACCTTGATCCACCCATTTCGGCCCCAGCTCCATCTGCGTCCTCCATCTTAGAGCGGTTGTTGTACTTTCAATTCCCGACGCAAATTTTCAAGAAGACTGGTAGACAGACAACTGTGGCGGGTGTCCGCGAGGATGATTATCTACCTTGGTACAGAGAGGTGTCTGTTCCCCGTCTGACTCCAGCTCTGCCTTTGCCTCAAGAGGATGCTCCAGTTCAGGAGGCAGTTGTCCACTGACCACGATAGGATGGAGAGAGCAGCTACACTTGTCCGGGATGCCATGGTAGCCGAGGGGATTCCACCTGCTGTATATGAGACCCTTTTGACTGCTTTAGGGATTTTGACATTTGACCCTTAGTTGTATATTATTTTTGTATTATTTACTGTATTTATACTCGTATTTCGTAACATTTTTACTCTCATATGTTATATATTTTGATGTATTTATTCTCTCGCATCAGATTATTATGTTTATAGTTATCGTTAAGGCTTAAATATATAGTTACCCCTCGCAAAAATACTCATTATCCATTTACCCCCTGTAAAAATAAAACTCTTAAAAAAGACCTTGCAAAATATAAATGTTTCTAGTTACCCCTGTTGTTACATTATGTTAGCATCGTTACAGGGGGTAAATGGATAACGCGCATATTTACAGGGGGGTAACATATATTTACACTTAACACTGTTAACATAATCTAATAGCAGGAGGTAACTAGAAACATTTATATTTTGCAAGGTCTTTTTTAAGAGTTTTATTTTAATTTTACAGAAGGTAAATGGATAATAAATATATTTGCAGGGGGTAACATATATTTAAGTATTTTTTGAACCTCTTATTGCGCTTCTAAGTGATATTAAAAGTCATGTGAGACTAAAATTGGAGAAAAAAACTTGGGGGGACCAAAATTAGTTGAATTTTTTTAGAGACTAAAACAAAAAAAACCGCATTTTAGAGAGACCCAAAATTGTATTTAACCCTATTAATGTTTTTTTACAATAACCCTATTAATGAATGTGGCAAATATAATGAATGTATAAAGTCACTTCATAATGAATATAAAATGAAAAAAATAATTTATTATGAAGAGTATGCATTTAAAATTGTTGACTAAAAATATTATTTTCATATATCATAGATTTAATATCATAATTTTAATAAATATTTTGTCTTATTTCTTTGACCAAAGATTCAAAGACTACAAGTTAATGGACTTTTATTAGACATTTAAAAAAGCCTAAAATATTGGAATTTGAAGGCATTAAAAATATTATAAGTACTTTAAAAGGGGTTAATATGCTTTTTAGTCTTTATAAAATTTGAAAGTTTTGTTTTTAGTCCTTATAAAATAATTCACTACTTTTAGTCTTTACATTTTCCTTCACAATGCTTTTACTCCCTGCCAAATAAAATTTTAAATTAAGATAAAAGACAAAATATGTAATTTAATAATATTAAAAAGTAAATAGCATTTAATATTTATCATTTAAAATGATAAGCATTTAATAAACCACATTATATATAATTTTCACTTAATAATATTTATTCTTGGTCAAATCTAACCTCAAACAACTTTTCAACCAATATAATATGTCATAGTTCTCTTCAACCGGCATTTACTTTGGAATGTAGTATCTTTATTTTTTATCAATAAAAAAAACCCTGGTAAATTTATTTCACCTTTGCCACTTCTAACTCAACACAAAACACCTATAAAAATACCACAAGGTTTTCTACTTCTTCATTCTATAGTCGTTATTCTCTTCTTGCTTCCTATATATCCTTCAAGTTCAATGTCTCGTCATTACACTCTTTGAGTCAAGGTTCAATCTTTTTCTCAATCAATCTTCTGGATCTTTCATTCATTGCTCTAAAATACCATGGTCATATTATTTCGTTTCGGTGAGAAGTTCTTTGATAAGGGAATTGAGTATGTGATGTGATGCTCCAAAACATGGTATGTTTCAGTTTATTCTTTTCTCTCTTTGTGTGTCATCACATCAATCATCACTGTTTAGTTTGAGATTCTAGCAAATATGTCATCATGTTTGTAATCTTATTTTTTCATAATTTCGGTTGATTTATGTGGTTTTTTGGTGTTTTCATTGAGTTCTTTGAGGGGGTATCATTGGTATTTCTGTTTTGAGATTATTTGAGTGATTTCTTGGGTGGGAGTGCAAAAAAATAGAAAACTTCAAAAGAAAGACGATGCAGAATTCCAAAAGCAAACAAATTGAGAATTTGGGTGTGAACAAAATGGGAAAGAACATAAAAAAGATCCATTTGCATCGACACAATTATGTTAGTATATCCCAACAACTCGAGCCTCCGATTTATATCATAAACAAGGAAGAATTTAAGGATTTTGTTCAACATATGACTGGATCACCCAACCACCCACCACATCAACCTCCAAACTGTATCCCAAAACCTACGATTACAAGGTTGCAAAAGTTCAGACCTCCCCATTGTCCCTTGTCCCAGGCAAAGAGTCCCCATCTCGCTCCTCTGCTCCAATCTCGTTCCAAATCCCGACTCCAGTCCCGATCTTGAAGGCACCAAAAGCTCCTCCCCCGAGTATTCTTGATTTTCCTGGAACTTTTGAAGGGTCTAAAGAAACATCACAAGCAGCAATTCCTTTGCAACCTAGTAATGGTACACCTCAACCTAGTACTATTTCACTTCCTTGGGATATGTCAAGTGGTAATATGGTTGAGTCACCTATCTCTGCCTGTGTGAGACACTTATTGGAGGATCCTGATTCAAATGGTGACCAATTTCAGTTTCAACCAACAACACAACAAGTACCTAGCATTGTTCAACCACAGCCACCTCAGCTTCAACCTCATCCACAGCAAGCTCGGCTTCAACCTCAGTTTCAGTCACAACATCATCCACTATTATTTATTTTGGATCGTAATCCTTCAAAGAATGTGTTGCACCCTCCTAGTAGTAATGTTATTGCTCCACTTGTTTCTGAGAATGTTACTACTACTAATCCAATTGTGTCTGCGAACGCTAGTAATTGTGTCCAATTTGAGAGAAATGTGACTACTACTAATTCACTTATGACTGTTAAAGTGAATGTGAATGCTACTAGTAGTTCACTTATGCCTGTGAATTTTTGTAATGGCAACCAACTTGAGCCAAATGGTATTTCTATTTCACCTTCTTCACCAACTAGTTTCATGGACATACCATTTCCATCTCCCCAATCACCTAATGGGTCACTATTTCCAATTGACATACCATTTCCATCTCCTCCGTCACCACCACTGTTTCCACCTGACATGTGAAGTACGGGCAAGTTGTAAGATGCTTTGCACTTTCTTGTAATTTTCATATCTCGCTCACATGTTTTGTCTTTTGTTGGTGAAAACATTGGCTGCAATCATTTTGCTTTGACAAGTTTTGCATTAAGGTATACATTGAAGATCGGGAATTCAATTTGCAATGGGATGTACAAGAGTTTCAACATAGAAGACTTGGCTAGAGTAGGAAAAGAAATAAGATCACAGATATATTTGTTTTGTTATGTAATTTATAGGTGATCATGATCATTTGTAATACAATAAATGGATTGCATGTCAAAATAAATGGTTAAATTTCTTAATGTCTTTCTTTATTATGGAGTTCATTTTCAAGTACCGGTCTTCTATTGAAGGTTACTTTGCATTGAAAGATAAGCGCTCGCTTTTTTAGCATTTATTTTTTGTTTCTATTCATACTGGTTTCCTATTCATCCATGGATGTTTTGGAAGATTTTGTTTGCTCAAGAAAAGAAAAATTACAACCTAGGTATACTACTTTTGAGCGAAATAATTAATCTCTAGTTGGATATGTATTCTTAGTAAAATGGATATAGTTGGAATTATTGATGTTTTCTGTAACGCCCCAAATAATTTAATTATTTATTTAATTGAGATATTTAGGTATTTTATCACTTATAATTATACTAAAATAATAATATTGTGTTTCATTAAATTAGGGGGTGGTGTTAGTAATTAAGTAAGTGGTAAAAAGAGGCCCGTGACCCAAGAGCCCAATGATATAAGCACTAGGGTTAGAGTTATTTGCACAATTGGAGAGAAAAAGAGAAAGAAAGAAAGAAAAAGGAAGAGAGCGCAATGGAGAAGAGGAAAACGGCGCAAGGAGGAAGAAGGAGGAGTAGAAGAAGCTTTGGCTGTGATTTCTTGGAATTTCGTGGAAGGAATCTCGTAATTCGGCGAAAATCTAAGGTAAGGGTGTGTTCTTGCTCTATAATAGGGTTTATGATGGGGTTTATGTGGGAGTTAGGTCCTAGGTTGTGATTTGATTATGTTTGATGTGCTATTTGATGATTTTGATTGTATTTGTGATGATTATAATTGGTTTTGGTGATTGATCATGATGAATTTTACTTTCTTATGGTTTCTGTGCGTTTCGAGACACTGTTTCGGTCTTTCTGAAACTGGTATTGTTTGGTTGATCCAAAAATTATGTGGCTGATTGTTTTTGAAAATAGACTTAAGGCCGGTCGTTTTGGGACTAGTTTCATTCAATTTGGAGTTGTGTAGCTCAAGTTATGAGTCTCCAAAGTTAGGTCAAATTTCTGGAATCAAACTGTGAGTAGGTTCTGTTTTTGCAGGTTTTGTGTTCTCAATTGAACTCCGTTTTGAATGATTCTTGTTTCATTGAAAATTATACTTAATTCTCTACGAAATAGGCACTGGTTTCACGAAATTTTATTAAGAAATGAGAAAGAAAATTTGGTTGCAAGTTGGGTAAAGAGTCTTGTCTGATTTTGGTACCTCAGTGTAGTGTTTTGAAAAACTGTACCAACTGGATACTCATTTTGAAAAACGAAAATCATAGGTAGAAACTACACTCAGAGAGCTTTCCAATGAGTGGTCTTTTGTTGAAATCCGATGTCATTTGCTATTTTAATTAATTCGCCGAAGTAGGTGCACTGCTGTAGGAATTCAGCACTTGTGTTGTGTGCTGTTTGGCGCCCTGTGCTGCTGTGTCGCCTTCGGGCGCCATTTCTTGCTGTTTTGGGCGCCCCAAGTGGATGTCCCATAGGTGTGGTGTGTTTTCAGGTGTCGGTAGTGGTCGGGGTACTGTTGAATGATAGGCTAACTCATAGGTGTTGGTGTGTTGGGTGTTCTTTGGTGTGTTTTGGTGCTTTTGGTGTTGGTGGGAATGCCACAACTGATGACGCGACTATTCTGGTGATTAAGGTGATGGGTCTCTAACAGTATAATAGCATAAATGATAGAGAATATACTAGAGTACGACACTACATCAACTACTACACAACCACATCAATACATATATAACTACCACATCCATATATATAACTACCAAGGAAATATCACAATGATATGAATATATGTATGAAATGCAACCCACATCGGGCATATGCATGAGGTACCATCATCAAATAAATTTGCCAATCGGGCATATCGTCGCTTTTGAGCATCATCATCATCTATAGCTCGAAGGCCGAAGCCTTATATCACCACTTAATGCATATGAATTGCATGCGACACCATGAACCATGCACCAAACATCAATCAACAACAACAACAACCACGATTTATACAACCACACCAACAACAACAATTTATACAACAACACTAACATCATCAATTGGTTATAGACCCATCACCTTAATCACCAGAATAGCCACGTCACCAGTTGTGGCATTCCCACCAACACCAAAAGCACCAAAACACACCAAAGAACACCCAACACACCAACACCTATGAGTTAGCCTATCATTCAACAGTACCCGGACCACTACCAACACCTGAAAACACACCACACCTATGGGACAGCCACTTGGGGCGCCCAAAACAGTAAGAAATGGCGCCCGAAGGCAACACAGCAGCACAGGGCGCCAAACAGCACACAACACAAGTGTTGAATTCCTACAGCAGTGCACCTACTTTGGCGAATTAATTAAAATAGCAAACGACATCAGATTTCAACAAAAGACCACTCATTGGAAAGCTCTCTGAGTGTAGTTTCTACCCCTGTTTCTGATTTCTCGAAGAGGACGAGGAACAGCCCCCCCAATCAAAAGCTAAGACCATGACTGCAGCAGCCATAGAAGCGGCCGGGGACAAGGACACCTCCGTAGAGGACGTCAGGCAATCTAAGGGCCGCAGGGTGGCCATGGTCATCCATGGAGGGAACCCCTTGGATCGCAGGGAATCAAAGAAGGCCATGAAAAGAAAGTGGAACGACCTTATGATGGTTGGATCGACTTCAGTTGAGCGACCGATCTCGAATAGGCCGCCCATTTCCTTTGGAGATGAAGACTTATTGGATGGCAGGACCAATAGCTACGTTCCGTTGGTGGTCTTGGCAGTCATGGCCAACACTGAAGTCCGCAAAATTTTGGTCGACCAAGGTAGTTCAGCCGACATTATGTTTGAGGAGTTAATCAACAAACTCAGTGTGGATCGGAGTGAGATCATCCCACAGGCCGATCCAACTCCTCTGACAGGGTTTAACGGGGTGGTCACCTACCCCCTGGGGATGATAGAACTCTTGGTCACTTTTGGAGATGACACATGAGAAAGCACCCTATTTAGGACGGTGAAGACGACATTTCTGGTCCTTCCTATCAAGTCCTACTACCAATGCATCATAGGCCGGCCGACACTTGGAAAGCTGGAGGCCGTTGCCTCCACAGTCCACTTGAAAATGAAGTTCTACAGCAAGGACGATCAAGTTGTGACCCTGATGGCCGACATGGAAGCGGCCAAACGAAGTCATTACTTGTACCAAGACATCTGCGACGAGCAAGACATGAGTTCCAACCCGCAGAGTCTTGAAGGAAGACACCATGTTAACCTTGCTGACCTGGACGCCCGGTATGATCCTGACAGCGACCCAAAGGATGGTGATGATGATTTAGCCCGTGAGCTAAAAAACAGATTGAAGAGGCCAGAGCCACACGGAGAATTGATTGACGTACAACTCGGGGACGACCCAGCAAAGACGGTCAAGCTTGGTAGCGCCTACCCGAAAGCGTGTCGAAGCGGACCTCATATCCTCTCTTAGGGATTATGCAGATTTGTTTGCGTGGCAGGCATCGGATATGCCTGCGATCCCAATAGAGATTGCGTGTCATCAACTCTCAGTGGATGAGACACAGGCCAGGCCTACGCCCGCAGAAGCGCGAACCTGTAACGAAGAGAAGGCGCTCGCAGCAAAGACACAGCCGCTGACGACCTGATCAAGGCCAATTTCATTGAAGAAATCAAATACACGACCGGCCGCCTAACGCCGTGTTATTTAAGAAAAATAATGGTAAGTGGCGCGATGTGCGCCGACTATACCGACCGAATAAGGCATGCTCGAAGGATGCCTTCCCGCGCCCAAAGATCGACAAGCCGGGTCGATTGAGCATCGGCCTACAAGTTGCTATCATTCCTGGACGCTTATTCTGGGTACAACCAAATCACTATGTATCCTCCAGACCGTCACAAGACCGCATTCATGACCGATCGGGGGAACTTCCAATACAAGGTCATGCCCTTCGGCCTGAAGAACACAAGAGCGACCTACCAGCGAATGATGAACAAAATTTTCAAGAGACAGATCGGTCGGGTAGCTGAGGTGTATCTAGACGACATGATCATCAAAAGCAAGACCGACCAAGATCATGCGAGCGACCTGAGAGAGGTCTTTGAAGAAGCAAGAAGGAATTCCTTAAGGCTGAACCCAGAGAAATGCACCTTCGGAGTTAGGGCCGACAAGTTTCTGGATCTTACTGAAAGGGGGATAGAGGCTAACCCGGATAAATGCAGGGCGGTCGCCGATATGAGGCCGCCCACCACAAAGAAGGAGATCCAACGGTTGAATGGCATGGTCGCTGCCCTGTCGAGGTTCATACCTAAGTCTGCATGTAAGTCGCTCCCCCTATTCAAGCTGTTAAAGAAGGAGGTAGAATTTGAATGGACCGACCAGTGCCAGCGAGCATTGGATGATTTGAAGGAAGCTCTGACCAACCCGCCCATCATGACCAAGCCACTGCCGGGGGAAACCCTATATTTATACTTGGCAATAACAGAAGAGGTCTTGAGCGCTGTCTTGGTCAGATAGAGCGATCTGAAGCAGAACCCGATTTATTTCATTAGTAAAGTGCTGCAAGGACCAGAGTTGAGATATCAGAGGATCGAGAAATTAGCCCTTGCACTACTGGTGGCCGCCCGGCGATTGAGACCCTATTTCGTGGCCCACCAGGTCGTGGTAAGAACGGACCAACCAATAAGGCAAATCCTTCATCGGCCGGACCTGGCGGGACGCATGATTAAATGGGCCGTTGAACTCAGTGAGTTCGGCATTAAGTTCAAATCTAGGTCGGCTGCTAAAGCTCAAGTGTTGGCCGATTTCATCGCTGAAATGACGCCAACTCAAGACAGCCGACCGACCTAGACATTGCACGTGGATGGCTCCTCCAACATAGCAAAGGCAGTGGAGCGGGTCTGATCCTAGAGAATTCAGAAGGCCTTGCGGTAGAAGTGTCCCTGACGTTCGCCTTTCACATGTTCAACAATCAAGCTGAGTACGAGGCATGCATAGCCGGGCTGCAGCTCACAAAAGAATTCAACGTCGATCGGGTTGAATGGCATTCAGACTCTCTGCTGGTCGTGTCCCAGATTCAGGAATTGTATGACGCAAAAGATGAAGTGCTGAAGAACTACTTGGCCAAAGTGAGGGAACTACTCGCACCGCCCGAGGCAGAGGTCAAACACGCATCGAGGATCAAAACGCCCGGCGCATCCTCTCAAGCCGCCAAGACTAAACCCCCTGGCAATCATAGAAGTGTGATCCAAGAGACCTTGACTCGGCCAAGTGTGTCAGCCAAGCCAAGTTAGTCCCTGGCCGTCCTCTCAATCGACGCGAAGGAAGAATGGATCGCTCCAATACTGCGCTACATTACGACGGTCGAGGAGCCGAGCGACCCAAAGCAGGCCAAGGCCCTGAGATTGCGGTCTACCAAGTACTCCGTGATTGAAGGGAAGTTATATAGAAGAGGTTTTTCCTCCCCGCTACTAAGGTGTTTGACGTCGGTCGAAGCCGACCATGTCTTGAGAGATATTCATGAAGGGTGGTGTGGCAGCCACCAGGGCGGTCGGTTCATAGCCAAGAAAGCACTTAGAGCTGGCTATTATTGGCCGACTATGGACGAAGACGCCAAAAAGTTGGTGCAGAAATGCATAAAGTGCCAAGTTCACGCAGACGTTCATGTCGCACCCTCCTTCGAGCTACAAAGCCTTACCTCACCCTGGCCGTTCGCCTGGTGGGGGATGGATTTGCTAGGTCCATTTCCACCTGCTCCAGGCCAGATCAAGTTCTTGTTCGTGGCAGTTGACTACTTTACAAAGTGGATTGAGGCCGAGCCTCTAGCGACCATAACCGCAGCGAAGGTAAGCAAGTTCTTCCGCCGGAATATCCTGGCCCGGTTTGGAACCCTCAAAGCAGCCTAATAATGTATAACTGCACCCGGCTTGCGGACAAGAAATTCGTGAAGATGTTGGCGGCGGCTTTAGAGTAAAAAAGCGCTTTACTTTGGCCGAACATCCACGCATTTAACGACTGCCGGGCGCCAACAGAGTCATCCTGCGTGGGTTGAAAATAAGACTAGACGAAGCAAAGGGAAATTGGGTCGAAGAACTGCAGTTTGTTCTCTGGGCTTATAGAACGACCCCCCATTCATCGATCGGAGTCGCTTCTTCGACCGGCTCACGGAATCAAGTTGTAATTCCCATAGAAATGAGCGAGCTGAGCTGGAGAACGGCTAACCCCCCAATGGTGGTCGACAACGACCGGGCTATACGAGAAGATTTGGACCTGGTTGAATAGTTGCGCACCCAAGCGTCACTTAGAGAAGCATTGGTAAAACAGAAGTTTGCTGCTAGGTACAACACTCGTGTTCAGAAGAGAGACTTCTCCATCGGGCAGCTGGTCCTCAGGCGTGCATATGTTGGCAACAAGAATGCTCGTCAAGGAAAACTCGCCACTAATTGGGAAGGCCCGTACCGAGTCGTCAACAAGACCGGCCGAGGGGTGTACGAACTAGAGACCATGGATGGGGCGACCATCCGCAGAACTTGGAATAGTGACAAACTCAGGCAGTACTACGTTTAGTATGCCCAATTTGTAACCGAACAGATCAATGAATAAATGTTAAGCGGGCGCTCTTTTTCCCCACTCACTACAAGAAAATCGCTGATTTGCCACGCATATTTCCGCCGCAAATGTACAAATTTCCGTGGCAAAACAACATTTGCCACGGATTTGCCACAGACAAAAATTGGTGGCAAAAACGCTCGTCGCAAATCGTTTGCCACGGAATTTCCGTGGCAAATGTTTCCGTCGCAAATCTGTCGCAAATATCCGTGGCAAAGTCGTCGCAAATTTCATCGCAAATCCGTGGCAAATTCGTCGCAAAAATAAAAATAAAAATTAAATCTTCAAACATATATACATGCTGCATAAAATTAAATAAAATTAAGCTAGCTAAATAAGATAAATCTATTTACATCAAGTAAAGGCTTAATGTTAGTCAAATACATAAAATGGACATAAAATGGAAACAAACAGATAAAAGTAAAGGCTGTGATCATAAATCTAACACAAATACATACATAACCTGATGATAGTCAAATACATATACTAATAATAAACATTAATCGTCGCGCCTCTCTCCGTGGAAGCTTTACAACAAATGCATGCACAATGATGAGAAATGGTACTAATAGGATAGGAGATTCTGAATATATGTATTGCAAGGAATGAAATTATGAATATATGTATTGCAAGGAATGAAACATTAACTGCGTGATGATCTACATTATGAATATATGTATTGCAAGGAATGAAATTATGAATATGTAAAACATTAATCAGAATTGCAATGGAACTAATAGGATAGGAGATTCTTTTCAACTAAATAAAATCCACAATTAGTGACATCATCACTATACAAGATACTATATATGTATGATGTTAGAATTAAAGCTATTTTTGATATTGTAGTAGTCACAGTAGACCAGACAAATTGATTACCACAAATAGGCTAAACAATATATTCACAAACTCATCCGTGTCAATATCAGAAATAGCTCAAGCGAGTCTCTGTAGGGCGATTGTTGGTGTGGCGACGTGGCGTCCCGATTTCACAAGCATTTACTCTTGAAACGAACCGGAGTGAGCACATCGACTCGCCCACTGAATCGCAGTCAGGAGAAATGTTTACAAACATTAATGTCTTTGAGTCTCCACCTAGACAAGGCTGTTCAATAATAGTAGTGAACAAATTAGATCACCTCAACATGTTTAAAAAAAAGATAGCAACAAAGATATATTGTAGATAAGTCCTTCATGTGCATTTAAGCAACAGACCTAGAGAGTACAAGATAAGTAATGTTTGGACAAACAACTCCGTTTGGATAAACAATTTAGTATGTAAGCTTTGAGTTCCTAAATGGGACATGATCTTCCTTTTTGGCCTTAGCAAATATAACATCACTTAATGATGACAGACTTTTATTTATTGCCTAAATTACAAGTGAAAAAAAAGTTTAAGATTATTAGAAATCAAACAAGTAGAACTACATGAAATAGAAAACATCATGACTTTACTCACTTGAGTTTCTTTCAATCGGTCCCCGGTGATAGGTTGAAATTTGGTGCATATTAAATGGGTAGTGTTTTGTATGCAACATTGGGACAAAAACGGAGATGGAACATGAAACATGATTACGATTATCATCCATACCTCATTTACACCATATATTCGAAGAGTGAATACGAAATGACTTCTTGAAGATTGTTCATTCATTTGAGTTTTGCCCACGGATCTAAAAGGAGAAAAAAAGCAGAAACAAATGTAGTTAAATTTGATATTTAAAAGCAAATTATTTTAACTTGTAGGAGTAAATAAATCAAAATATTTTGTTGCACCAGTATCAGTAACATGTTTCTCTTGATCCATATAAAGCAATATAAAGATAATCTGAACCTGAACGGTGGAGAAACAGTGGAGAAACGTACGGTCGGAGGTGAGGCGCAAAGGAGATGGAGAGTGGAAGAGGGAGAACGTGTCTCTTGGTGGCGGTAGAGCTCGATTAGCGACGGAGGAGGGCGGAGGAGGCCGGACGAGCGTGGAGGGTGGAGGTCGGAGGAGGAGGAGGAGACTGAGGAGGAGAGAGCGACATTCTGATTTAGGGATTTAGGGAGAGAGACGTTCTATTTTTGGGAGAGAGACGTTCTATCGGGCTCGTTTTATTTTGATCTATGGTTTGCCATTTGACTTGCCACGCATCTCCGTGGCAAATTTCTGTCATTTCACAAGTCCGTGGCAAACCCCGGCCGGAAATTCGCGCTTCTTATTTTTTACGCATGTCGTCGCAAATCTGTGGTAAATTACTGACGGAATAAGCTCCGTGGCAAATGCTGGTGGCTAAAACAAGTTTTTCTTGTAGTGACTGGGGTTTTTTACAGAGGCCCGTCCTTTAAGATCTCTTGTAATTAAATTTCATGTAATATGTATGACCGGTCGCCCACGATGCGCGTAGCAAAAGGGCGACCGTAACGCCATCGAATGGCACAAATGAGCGGCCTCGAATGGCCCAAGCGCCATCGAATGGCGCAAACGAGCGGCCTCGAAAGGCCCCAACACGCCACCGAGTTGGCCCAAACGAGGATCATTGAATGATTCAAGGGTCAAACGATGACCCAAAAACGATCGTAGGCCGCTGAGCGGGCTACAACGAGAGCCTTCGAAAAGCCTAAAAATAGCGGCCGACGATCGGCCAAGAATGAGTACCTTCGAAAGGTGCGAGCAAGTGACAGTCAACAAATTAAGCAAGTTAAAAAGAAACGAAAGAACGAGATTCATTACAAAACGAGACGCCCGGCCGAAGCCGAGCGCCCTAAATATTCATCCGCTCGAAGGCGGAGTAAAACAAGTTAAACACGTAAGTAATTCATTACAAAATAAGACGCCCGGCCGGCCGAAGCGCTGAAATATTCGCCCGCCAAGGCGGAGTTAAAGTATTGGAATTACAAACATTACACCGCTCGCAGACGGGAAAGAGAAAGACGTTGCTCACTTCTTGGCACGACCAAGGATCACCGACCGCTTGAGAATCACCTTGCCGTCATCATCCATCTTCGCAGTAAGACAATCTCTTTCGCCGACCACGTGATCGGCCGTACTAACCGCCGTCATATTGGATGCCACTGCAAGCGCGAGCAACCTCATTTGGGCCACGTGATTATCAAATTGATATATGGCCGCTCCTCTTGCCACCCCGGCTACCTCGACGACCTTGGCATTGATGGCGGCCTGCTTGTCCTCCTCAAAGCAAGCGATCTCGGCTTTAAGGGTCTTCACCAGTTCCGCAAGCTCTTTGTTCCTGGCCGCCATTCTGGCCTTGTCATCCACCGCCAGCTTTTTGTCTTTTTCGGCGGCCACCAGCCTAGACTTGGTCTGTTCCAGAACGGCGATCTCGGGTTCAAGCTTCTTAAGCTTTCGCTCAGCCGCATCCTGTTTGCGTGTGTTCTAGTCGCAATATCAGTGCAAGTATACACGTCGCGCAAGTAATAAAGTGGATAAAAGTAAGAGATCGTTCCCACGAGGATTGGTTTTACTTTCAGAGTTCAAGTTTTCAAAACACAAGTGAAGCAAGTAACAAATCGGCACTAAGAGTTGGTGTTAATACTAAGAATGTAATTAAAACAAGTAAACAAGTAGTGGTTGTGAATATGGATGAGATTGCGTTGGATTGTTGCATGCAAGTAAATCCTCTAGTCGACGTTATAACGCTTGAACGTTATTACGCATAAATGCTATTTTGTATAGACGTTATAACGTTTGAACATCGTTGCAAAAGAGATGTGCTTTTCAATACAAACGCCGCCGAGCTTCAAGTACTAGAAATCCTATGTCTAGGTTCTAAGTAGGCCTACTCCCGTATTTTAAGTACCCACAAAGAATGTCCTATGAACTATTATCCATTCTATGTCTAGACTTAGATAAAAATGCCTAAATGTCTTTAGTGCACCTTTCGCTCATATAAATCCTTGAGTTCTTTTCATAGACCATGTCCTGCATTCTATGAATCTACTCATTCTAAGTGGCTACCTCAAAACAAGTTTGGAAATATTATCATGCAAAGATTTTAAAACGCATAACATTAATACTTCATAACATTAAACTAGAGGTTCTTTACATGCAAAACAACAATCCAACTACAAACGTTTAGCTCATGCTGAGCATCTCAGAAAGATAAGGAAGTGAAATCCAAATACCATACATAGAGAAAAAGAAACTAAACGCAAAAGATACGCCTAAGTAGCCTTCCTGCATGCACGCTGTAAAGACGTTACAACGTCTGAGCTTCATAGTAGTGGTTGCGACTGGGAATGGGAAATGGAGGTTGAGAAAAGTTAAGATGAAGAAGTCTGTGTCCAGAACTTCTTTAAGAAAACTTTCTCTGAAATGGAGGAAGGTAGATGAATGGAGAGATTGATCTGATGTGGTGAGTGTATGCGCGTGTTTTGAGAGAGAAACAAGTCTTCACTTAAATAGTCAAATGGGTCACATGCTGCTGATGTCACTCCTCACCTACAAAGCCTGCTTGCACACAAAATATTTTCGAACCGACATGCAGATGCAGGTTAAGGCCACCACAGCGCCACACTTGAGGAGAGAGGAGATTTTCTGACTTTCTAAATCTTTGACCATCATTGCTAGTGCGCCACAACTGAGATATTTCATTCTTGCTTTCCTGCCCTTTCTCAGACGTGGTGGGAGATGTTGCGACGTTCAGCTCTTTACAGCACAAACACAAGAAGCATCAAAACGCTCACAAAGGCACCAATTGGCACCAAAATGCATAGAACTTGTAATTTAGCCCCTATCTAACTAAGAAACAATAAACTAACAGAAAACTAATAGAAACAACCTACTATTGCTAGAGAAATTGCATGATTTATCTTTGAATAAGTATAAATAACTCATATAAATATGAGTTATCACACCCCTAAACTTAAATCATTGCTTGTCCTCAAGCAATCAAGACAAAACAAAATAAAAGATGCATGAAATCAAATACACTAGCAGGTTACACTCTACTCAACCAATTGATCAAGAAAATTATTCTCAAGGGGCTAATTTCTTCAGACTTACACTACACACTCACACACCAATGCACAATTACATTCTAGATTCATTACTGCCCGAAGTGAGTGTGTGATCTCTGTCCCAATTATATTCCTAGCTAGGTTCGTGGTTACCTTAGCCTTATGAAAGAGTGGTTTCTGTTTGGTGAGAGTAAAATGTAACACCCCATTTCTACCCACAATTTATAATAAAAATCAGAGTATAAAAATTTATTTTTCAAATGGAATGCTACACATCGTTACAACAAACAATTCAACTCTCAATAACGGTTTAATACGTAACACCGTAAAAACACGTGGAATTAGGATTCTCATAACTATATATCGCTCTAGTCCATGCAATGGAAAACTCATACAACTCGCAATGAAATGAAAGCATAATCTCAAGAGACCAACAACAGCTTTCATCAATAATATAAAAATGTAAATACATAGTTCAACAGCCAACAAATGAACAGTCATAGTCCTAAGCCCATCCCCTAGGTGCTACGTATTAGAGTAGACCGACTCGGGGAATAGTGAAGGTAGTAAGCCCTCACTCATGACTACCTATGGTAAACAACAACAGAAAGGGTGAGTCTCGAACTATATAATAAAGGTGATAATAAGCAGTATATCAAGTGCACAGGAGTCAATCAATCACAACCATCACAAACACAGTTCAATATCATGTATGAGCATGGATGCAATGTAATGAAGAGATGCATGTGGTACCATTGGCCCCCATAGCCTCATCATCAATCATAATACGTCGCGGCCGCAGCCGAAATAAACACCAGACCGCAGCCTTTACAATATATCGTCGCGACCGCAGCCGAATGTATGCATGTGACTCATGAACACACATATCATCAATTTCATTTATACACCAAGACCGCAGCCTTTAATATCATTGTCATTTTTAGTTTTATACAGCATTCAAACCAACTCTCATCTCATGGTCAATTTCACTGTTAGCCCCCATGGCTTTAGCCTCCATGGCCCATGCCCCCATGGCATCATCATTATTTCATTATTCACTAGCTCATCACAACCCAAGTCCCACAGACTAATCACACCTAGAGGACTAAACCTCACTCAGGGACCTAAAACACCCTTTAGGACCAATTCCACACTTAGGGACCGAAATAACATCTTTTGGACCAAATCGACACCTAGGGACCAAAACAACACTTAGGGACTAAATCACACACTTAGGACCAAAACACCACCTAGGGACTAAAACAACACACCTAGGACCCAATCTGTCACCTAGTGGACCAAACTGTCACCTAGTGGACCAAAACAAAGACTCCACTTAGACATAAGGCAAAGACTAGCGCCATTTTTCCCACAAACCGGCGCCCTCAGGTAACACAAAGACTAGCGCCAAAAACTTCAAGAATTTGGCGCTCGTGGCAACACAAACCATCGGGCGCCATTTTCACAAAGAACTGGCGCTCTGGCAAAGACATGGGTCTTAGACACAAATCGAGACATGCCTCGCATACACAGCGCATGCCTAGCGCCTGGCAGCACTTTTGGCGCCTGTCTAGACATGCTGCATAATAACACAAAGCGATATACAGGCAGCCATTTGGCGCCTCGTGGCCGCGCCACATGCTCCCACACACGCCAAGAACACACATTCTCGGGCGCCACCCTAGGCGCCATGGGCAGCCAAAATGGCGCCCAAGACTTAGACACACCCACGCACACACCCACCTAGGGCGCCACCACAGCGCCACAGGCAGCCATTTGGCGCCCGCATTTGGCACCGATGTAACACCCCAAAATAGTTCAATTAATTATTTAGTTGAATTATTTAAGGTTTACAACATTTTAGTTAAGTCAAGTATTAATTAGAAGTCTATTTCATTTAGGAGATGTTTAAATAAATGGAGAAGGTGGGAATAGAGGCCCATGAGCCATTTCAAGCCCAAACTAATGCAATAAAGGAGTGTGTCAAGGAAAGTGGAGCATGCATGCAAAGTGTTTTGAGAAAAAAAGTCAAAGTGGAAAGTAAGAGAGAGAAGTTGGTAGGTGAGATCACTTTCTAGAGAGAAGGAAGAGCATTTGGGCGTGGAAGAAGCTCAAGCTCGGGCGGAGAATTGTTGCTTTGGAGGAGAATCGTGGAGCATCTGTGAAGAGTGGTCTTTTGCTCACCGATCAAGGTTGGGGGCTCTCTTCTCACGTATAATTTTGTAGTATGATGAGTGTTATGTGTGAGTAGTTTGTAGTTGTGTTTTTTCTCGAAATGTGGTTGCATGTTTCAGGTGTTTTCCGATTGTGCTTGATGTTATGTTTTAGCTCGCTTCAAAGTTGAGGTTGTGTTGAGATGTTGAAGTGTTGGTCATACGGAGACTAACGAGTGAAATGGGAGTCGAGAAAACTCTCACCCCAGTGAGCCAAAGTGTGAGACGAGAGTGTGAAGTTCTTAAGAAGTAAAACGTTGGACTACCGAGGTGTAGATTTGGAGTCGAGTGATCATAACGTAAGAGAACGCGGTGTCCGGGCTTGCCGGGCGGGTTGACTTGGGATTGTCGAGGTGTATCTACCTACCACCAAGGTAACTAAACTTAAGTGATGATCGTAAGTCAAAACGTAATAACGATAACATAAGAACCGAGGTGAGTGATGTGAGCACAAGTGACTAAGTGTATGAGTACCGAGACTAGGTATAGGTATCGGCTTGTACTTGCCGAGGTGTAGGTAAGCAGCCGAGATAAAGTACTTAAGCCGAGATAAAGTACTTAGGCGTAGTAGTCAAGTGCCGTTGATAACATATAGCGTGTAGTAACCGAGGTGTTATGGCCAAGATGTAGAGTATATCATACCCAGGTGTACTTGCCGAGGTGAGATGTTGCGTTTAAGTGCGGTGTGTTCAAGCCGCAGAGTAACCGTGTGGTATTATAGAGGAAGTGAATTACGCTTCGTGCGAAGTGAAGTGACTATGAGTGGAGTAGAGTGTAGCGTGCCGAGGTGCCAAGCATGCCGAGGTGCCAAACGCGCCGAGGTGCTATAGGTGCCGAGGTGTTGTTTTAACGCTAGTGTAGCGAAAGTTGTGGCCGACGCGAATCGGAGAGTGTCGCTTTAAGCTTACGATACGTGAGTGGCTGAATGGTGTAGTCGCTTTAGTCCTAAGTGATAGGTAGACCTCGTAGGATCGTTTGGTCCACTACTAGGTGCCGAGGTGTTTGGTGAGTCGGAGGCGACGTGCCTTCAGAGCCGCTGGGTCGATGTAGTAGACGCGGCCTTAGCACGTAAAAATGACGATGTGTGTTGTTGGCCTTATGGCTACGAGCAGAGGAGTAATAAATGATGAAGTCCCGATGGGCATTAAAATAAATGAAAAGTGGTGAATGCAGAGGACTTCGGTCCTAGAGGTGAGCAAAGGACTTAGGTCCTATTTATGAAACGTAAGGTCGCATGGGTCTAATTGGTGAGTTATCGAGATTGTGTTATGATTTAATTGAATGATGTATATGTCGTGGTGTTATGCATTGTTCATGGTGTCGCATAAATCATAAACATAATGGTGAAAGCAGAGGACTTTGGTCCTATGGTGAAAGCAGAGGACTTTGGTCCTAAGGTGTAAGCAGTAAGACTTCTGGCCTTAATGGATCCATCATGCATATGCCCTTGGTGTTTGGGTCTGCATCATGCATATAACTCATGCACTAAATAATTGTATTATTTGTGCGTTGTGCCGAGGTGTTTATATGTGTTTTGCTTAGCATAATGCTTGTCATAAACCTTATTATATGTGTTTAGAGACTCACCCATCGCTTTTATGTTGCTTCTCATGTTGGCAACTTGCAGTATCCCCTAGCAGAGGTCAGTCCTCACTTTGTGTAGTTGGCAACATTTTGCTCTGGTAGTGTAACACTGGGGGCCGAGTAGCGTAGTGGTCTGTTATGTAGGTTTTTTTTTTGAGTTGTAAACCTATGTCTTTTTGGAACATGTATTATTTTGACTGTGTTGTAACTAATAACTCGCATCGGAGCTCTGCCTTTCTTCGCCGAGGTGTCAGTATGTGCATCACACTACAATCGTTTAGCCGCGCAATTGTTTTATTGTTTTGCTTGGTTAAATTCATGTAGAAAAATGTAGCACTCCTTGAGTGGTTTTTGAAAACTCTGATTTAATTCGCTAAGTAGTATTAAAAGTAAGGGGGTGTTACAAAAGTGGTATCAGAGCAAAAGTTCGGTCTTGTCTGACCAAGTATTGAGTCTTGAGTTCCCAAAATTTCGAGTCTTATGGCTCGCTCTAAGTAGATTTTGTTTATATGTTTAGTGTAATGGCCGGAAGAGGAGGGAGGAACGACGCCATACCGCCGTGATTGGAAGCGATGGCGATCAAGCATGGGGAATCACCTCAGCAGCAAATGAGGATGCCGGAGCGAGGAGGTTGGCTACGCTTCGCAGGAGAATCCTCCTACTTTCAAAGCGGAGGTATGATCCCGATGGAGCTATGGCTCGTTAAAGGAAATAGAAAGGATCTTTCGAGTGATGGAGTGTTCGATCGCGCAAAAGGTGAGATTTGGTACTCACATGCCGGGCCGAGGAGGCAGACGATTGGTGGTCGGAAAATCTTCAAAGGTTGGAGACTCATCAAGGAGAAATCACACCGATATTTTCAAGAGGAGTTCCCGATGAAGTATTATCCTCAAGATGTTAAGCGGAAAGAAAGAAATGGAATTTTTTTAGAGTCAAGCAGGGAGTAAGTCGGTGGGCCGAGTATGCGCAAAGTTTACCGAGTTGGTGAAGTTCTACCCCATTACAACCGAGCTATCACGAAGTTCTCCAAGTGTATTAAGTTTGAGAATGGTTTAAGCGCCCGACATCAAGCGTGCAATCGGGTATCAACAGATAAGTGGTGTTTGCTCACCGTGAATAGTTGCAGAATCTTCGAGGAAGACAAGGTGGCCGCGACTACCACCTATAAAATCGAAGGGAGAAGCAGAATTCTCAATATCGTGCTAAGCCTTACGAGGGTTCCGTGGAAAGCGGTAAAGGAAAGTGGAAAGTTTGGTCGGGGCAAGGCGCCGAGTGGGGAGACGCTCCTCCGAGTATAGTGTGTTTCAAGTGTGGAAAAACCGGTCACAAAAGTTTTGAGTGCCCAGTCATTAAGTGTTTTAAGTGTGGCAAGGAAGGCCACAAGGCTCCGTGATCGTGAGAAGAAGGACATTGTTTGCTACAAACCGCGGGAGGCGGGGCATATTAGTTCGAGGTGTCCTAAGCCAAAGAAGGAGAAGAATGGTGGAAAGGTGTTCGCTCTTCAAGGGATCCGAGGTGGTGAATGAGATAAAAGGTACGTGTTTTATAAATGGCATTCCCGTGATTGCAATAGTGGATACCGTGCCACGCATTCTTTCATTTCTCGCTTTGTGTGTTAAGAAGTTGGATTTAGTGTTGTCTTCTATGATGAGGAGATGGTTATCTGCATCTAAACCAAGTGTCCGTGGTGACTACCTCTTTGGTGTGTGCGAAGTGTCCTCTGTCGGTCTTTGGCGAGACTTCCTTGTTAACTGACCGCCTACCTTTGGAGGGGATGGATGTCATCCCGGTATGGATTGGTTAGTGGATAACCATGTCCATATCAATTGCTTTGAGAGGATCGGTGAGTTTCCTTCTTCCGAGGTGGAAGAATGCTCGATGTCTCACGAGCAACCGCGCAAGGTAATGAAGGAAGGGGCTGCGTTGTTGTTTGCGCTGAGTGTGACAATGTTTGCAGAGAGCCGAGCTAAGATTGATGAAATACTCATAGTGAGAGAGTTCCCAGAGGTATTTCCGCATGAAATTCCGGATGTGCCGCCCGAGAGAGAGTTTCGAGTTTACCATTGATTTAGTACTGGTACTAGGCCTAGGTGTCTATGGCACCATATAGGATGTCCAAGGTCTGAGCTATCCGAGCCAAGAAGCAAACTTGAAGAATTGT
Source organism: Oxytropis ochrocephala (assembly GCA_020916435.1). NCBI lineage: Eukaryota > Viridiplantae > Streptophyta > Magnoliopsida > Fabales > Fabaceae > Oxytropis > Oxytropis ochrocephala. The sequence continues at coordinate 55,224,742 of CM037095.1, forward strand.
TGGAGAAGAAGTTTATAAGGCCGAGTGTGTCACCTTGGGAGCTCCGGTGTTCTTTGGTGAAAAAGAAGGATGGGAGTATGCGACTGCTGCTGACTATCGCCACCGAATAAAGTAACAATCAAGAATAAGTATCCACTTCCAAGAATAGATGATTTGATGGACCCGGTTGGTGGAGCGCAAGTGTTTTCTAAGATTGACTTGAGGTCGGGTTACCATCAAATCAAAGTAAAGGATGAAGATGTTCCTAAGACGGCGTTTAGGACTCTGGGGATGGACACTACGAGTATTCGGTCATGCCATTTGGTGTTACTAATGCTCCGGAGTATTCATGGAGTATATGAATCGATCTTCATGAATATTTGGATCGGTTTGTGGTAGTGTTCATCGACGACATCCCGGTTTATTCTAAGTCCGAGGAAGAGCATGTCGAGCACTTAAGGTTAGTGTTGGAGATCTTAAAGGATAGGCAACTATATGCGAAGTTATCCAAGTGTGAGTTTTGGTTGAGAGAAGTGAATTTCCTTGGTCATGTGATTACCGGTGGTGGTATTGCAAGAGATCCTTCAAGATCGAGGTCAGATTGCAACGGGAGACGCCAAGTCACCAACGAGATAAGAAGTTTTCTGGTTTTGGCTTAGGTTACAGGAGATTCATTGAAGGTTTCTCCAAGTTGGCGCTACCGCTGACTCGCTTGACTTGCAAGGGTAAGGCATTCGTGTGGGATGATAATTGTGAAGAAAGTTTCCAAGAGTGAAGAAGAGATTGACGACGCCTCCAATCTTGGACGCCACGAATCCAAATGAGTCTTTTTGTAGTATATTGTGATGCGCCTAAGTTGGGCTGGGCTGCGCATCGATGCAAAAGCAGTAAGGTAGTTGCTTACGCTTCAAGGCAATTGAGAATTTATGAGAAGAACTACCCTACACATGATTTGGAGCTTGCAGCCGTGGTGTTTGCGCTGAAGATGTGGAGGCATTACCTTTATGGTTCTCGGTTTGAAGTGTTTAGTGATCACAAGGGTCTACAATATTTGTTTGACCAGAAGGAGTTGAACATGAGGCAGAGGAGGTGGTTAGAGCTGTTGAAAGATTACGACTTCGGTCTGAACTATCACCCAGGAAAGGCTAATGTAGTAGCTGATGCATTGAGTAGGAAGTCCTTGCACGTGTCAGCCATGATGGTTAAGGAGTTGGAGTTAATTGAGCAATTCAGAGATTTAAGCTTGGTCTGCGAAGTAACTTCTCAGAGTGTTAAGTTGGGGATGCTGAAGATCACTAATGAGTTCTTGGTTAGCATTAGGGAGGCTCAGAAGTTGGATGTTAAGCTTGTGGATATAGTAGTGGGAATTGGCCGAGCTGAAAGTAAAGATTTTGAGTTGGATACACAAGGTTTGTTGAGGTACCGAGGTCGGATTTGTATTCCCGATGAAAAGGAAATGAAGAAGGCAATTCTGGAAGAATGTCATAGGAGTAAATTGAGTATTCACCCAGGGGCTACAAAGATGTATCAAGATTTGAAGAGGCTATTCCCGTGGCAAGGTATGAAAAGGGATGTAGCTCGATTCGCTTATGCTTGTCCGACGGTCGAAGTCCAAGGTAGAGCACCGTGGTCGCGGCAGGTTGATGCAACCATTACGCATTCCGGAGTGGAAATGGGACAAGATTGCTATGGATTTCAGAATCGGTCCGCCGAAAAATCGTGAAGAGGTATGATGCTATTTGGGTAGTTGTTGATAGGCTAACTAAGTCAAGACACTTCGCTCCTATTAACATCACGTATCCGCGTGCCGAGGTTAGCGTAAATTTACATCAAAGAAATTGTGAAGCTTCATGGAGTCCCTTCAAGCATTGTTTCGATAGGGATCCTAGGTTTACATCAACATTTTGGAAGAGTTTGCAAGAAGCGCGTGGGGTCCAAGTTGCGTTTGAGCTCTAAGATATCATCCACGTGCATCGATGGTCGGTCCAGAGAGAACCATCCAAATCCTTAGAAGATTTGTTAAGGGCTTGTGTGCTCGAGCATGGTAAAGGCGTGGGATTCAGATCTTCATTTAATCGAGTTCACTTATAATAATAATATTTGTCATTCTAGCATCGGGATGGCACCCTTTGAGGCGTTGTATGGGCGGAGGTGTAGGACTCCGTTGTGCTGGTATGAGTCTGGTGAGAGTGTGGTGCTCGGACCCGAGATCGTCCGAGAGACCACCGAGAAGGTGAAGCTAATTCAAGAGAAGATGAAAGCCTCACAGAGTAGGCAGAAGAGTTACCATGACAAGAGGAGAAAAGATTTGGAGTTCCAGGTAGGTGAACATGTGTTTCTGAGAGTCAATCCGGTGACTGGTGTGGGTCGAGCTTTGAAGGCTAAGAAGTTGTCCCCTCGTTTTATTGGTCCATACCAGATCCTAGAGAGAGTTGGGAAGGTGGCTTACCGAGTTGCTTTGCCACCTAACCTGTCAAATTTGCATAATGTGTTCCATGTGTCTCAGCTGAGGAAATATATTTCAGACCCGTCCCATGTAATTCAGATGGACGACGTGCAAGTAAGGGAGAACTTGACTGTGGAGACAAGGTCGATCGTGATTGAAGGCCGAGAAGTGAAGACTTTAAGAGGAAAAGAGATCAAGCTAGTGAAGGTGGTTTGGTTTGGAGTTGCTGGTGAGAATGCTACTTGGGAGCTGGAGAGCAAGATGCAGGAAGCCTATCCCGAGTTATTTGCTTCAGGTAAGATTTCGAGGACGAAATATTCCAAGTGAGGGAGAGTTGTAACACCCCAAAATAGTTCAATTAATTATTTAGTTGAATTATTTAAGGTTTACAACATTTTAGTTAAGTTAAGTATTAATTAGAAGTCTATTTCATTTAGGAGATGTTTAAATAAATGGAGAAGGTGGGAATAGAGGCCCATGAGCCATTTGAAGCCCAAACTAATGCAATAAAGGAGTGTGTCGAAGGAAAGTGGAGCATGCATGCAAAGTGTTTTTGAAAAAAAGTCAAAGGGAAAGTAAGAGAGAGAAGTTGGTAGGTGAGATCACTTTCAGAGAGAGAAGGAAGAGCATTTGGCGTGGAAGAAGCTCAAGCTCAAGGGAGAATTGTTCGTGGAGGAGAATCGGGGAGCATCGGTGAAGAGAGGTCTTTTGCTCGGTGATCAAGGTTAGGGGCTCTCTTCTCACGTATAATTTTGTAGTATGATGAGTGTTATGTGTGAGTAGTTTGTAGTTGTGTTTTTCCTCGAAATTTGTGTTGCATGTTTTGTGTGTTTTCTCGATTGTGCTTGATGTTATGTTTTAGCTCGTTTGGTGAGATTGTGTTGAGATGTTGAAGTGTTGGTCATACGAGAGACTAACGAGTGTGAAATGGGAGATGAGAAAACTCTCACCCTAGTGAGCTAAAGTGTGAGACGTGAGAGTGTGAAGTTCTTAAGAAGTAAAACGTTGGACTACCGAGGTTTAGATTTGGAGTCGAGTGATCATAACGTAAGAGAACGTGTGTCCGGGCTTGCCGCGGCGGGTTGACTTGGGATTGTCGAGGTGTATCTACCTACCACCAAGCGGTAACGAAACTTAAGTGATGATCGTAAGTCAAAACGTAATAACGATAACATAAGAACCGAGGTGAGTGATAGAGCACAAGTGACTAAGTGTATGAGCACCGAGACTAGGTATAGGTATCGGTTTGTACTTCTGCCGAGGTGTAGGGTAAGTAGGCCGAGATGCTTTAGGCCGAGATAAAGTACTTAGGCGTAGGCTGTCGAAGCCGCTGATAACGATGGCCGTGTAGTAACCGAGGTGTTATGGCCGAGATGTAGAGTATATCATACCCAGGTGTACTTGCCGAGGTGAGATGTTGCGTTTAAGTGCGTGTGTGTTCAGCGCAGAGTAACCGGGTGGTATTATAGAGGAAGTGAATTACGTTTCGATGCGAAGTGAAGTGACTATGAGTGGAGTAGAGTGTAGGCGCGCCGAGGTGCCAAGCGCGCCGAGGTGCCAAACGCGCCGAGGTGTTGTTTTAACGCTAGTGTAGCGTAGGTTGTGGTGGACGAATCGAGAGTGTCGTTTTAAGCGGACGCACGTGAGTGGCTGAATGGTGTAGTCGGATTTTAGTCCTAAGTGACAAGGTAGACCTCGTAGTATTTGTTTGGTCCACTACTAGGTGCCGAGGTGTTTGGTGAGTCGAGGGCGACGACTTAGAGCCGCTGGCCGATGCTGCAGACGTCGGCGCTTAGCAGTACGTAAAAATGACGTATGTGTGTTGTTGGCCTTATGGCTACGAGTAGAGGAGTAATAAATGATGAAGTCCCCGATGGGCATTAAAATAAATGAAAAGGGTGAATGCAGAGGACTTTGGTCCTAGAGAGGTGAGCAGAGGACTTAGGTCCTATTTATGAAACAGAAGGTTGTCATGGCCTAATTGGTGAGTTAACCGAGATTGTGTTATGATTTAATTGAATGATGTATATGCTGTGTGTTATGCATTGTTCATGGTGTCGCATAAATCATAAACATAATGGTGAAAGCAGATGACTTCGGTCCTATGGTGACTTCGGTCCTAAGGTGTAAGCAGAAGACTTCGGTCTTAATGGATCCATCATGCATATGCCCTTGGTGTTTTGGGTCTGCATCATGCATATAACTCATGCACTAAATAATTGTGTTATTTGTGCGTTGTGCCGAGGTGTTTATATGTGTTTTGCTTAGCATAATGCTTGTCATAAACCTTATTATATGTGTTTAGAGACTCACCCTACTGCTTTTATGTTGCTTCTCATGTTGGCAACTTGCAGGTATCCCCGAGTAGAGGTCAGTCCTCACTCTGTGTAGTTGGCAACATTTTGCTCTGGTAGTGTAACACTGGGGGCCGAGTAGCGTAGTGGTCTGTTATGTAGGTTTTTTTTTGAGTTGTAAACCTATGTCTTTTTGGAACATGTATTATTTTGACTGTGTTGTAACTAATAACCTGTTACTGGGAGCTCGGTTCCTTCTTGGCCGAGGTCTTTGTATGTGCATCACACTACAAATCGTTTAGTTTGCGCAATTGTTTTATTGTTTTGCTTGGTTAAATTCATGTAGAAAAATGTAGCACTCTCTTGAGTGGTTTTGAAAACTCGATTTAATTCGCTAAGTAGTATTAAAAGTAAGGGGGTGTTACAAAAGTGGTATCGTGAGCAAAAGTTCGGTCTTGTCGACCAAGTATTGAGTCTTGAGTTCCCAAAATTTCGAGTCTTATGGCTCGTTCTAAGTAGATTTTGTTTATATGTTTAGTGTAATGGTTGGAAGAGTCCGGGAGGAATAATGTTGCCATAGCCGGGCCGTGATTAAGCGATGGCGATCGCTATGGGGAATCGGCCTCGTGACGCCGAGGATCTTTGGAGCGAGGAGGTTGGCTACGTTTTCGAGAGGAGAATCCTCCTACTTTCAAAGGGAGGTATGATCCCGATGGAGCTATGGCCTGGTTAAAGGAAATAGAAAGGATCTTTCGAGTGATGGAGTGTTCGACTGCGCAAAAGGTGAGATTTGGTACTCACATGCTGGCTGAGGAGGCAGACGATTGGTGGCTGGAAAATCTTCAAAGGTTGGCCGAGGTGCTGTATGTGCATCACACTACAACGGTTTAGCTGCGCAATTGTTTTATTGTTTTGCTTGGTTAAATTCATGTAGAAAAATGTAGCACTCCTTGAGTGGTTTTTGAAAACTCTGATTTAATTCGCTAAGTAGTATTAAAAGTAAGGGGGTGTTACAACCGACACTACCAGGCGCATTGGGCAGCCAATTTTGGCGCCCTGCACCTAGACACAGCACCCACATCACGTGAACAGTGACACAGGCGCCATTCTGGGCGCCCTGGGGCAGCATTTGGTGTAACACCCTCTTCTACTTAATACTAATTTAACAAATAAAAATCAGAGTTTTCAAAAAAAAAAAAAATTTCCACGCACCTCGAAGAGAGTGCTACATTTAATAAAACCTCATCAAAATGATATTTAAAATTCAAACGCATCTAGTGCGTGAAATATAATTCATATCCAAATGAGACGAACCCTCAAAACCTGTTTTAGGTATTACAATGATCCAAAGCAATGGTTCCTCAGCACAGAGGAAATAAAAATAAAAAGAATAATTTTAACATACTCCATACATGATCCAATTCAGTCTAATACATGAAATGAGATGACAACACTACAACCCCTATCCACGGTGTTACTAATCGAGTCGACACAATAATCCCAAGAAGGCATGGACACCTTCATTCAGAATCACCTGTATGTCGCCACGAGAGCAGGCAACATAAAAATGCTAGGGTGAGTCTCTTTACATAAATAATAACAAGTATGATAAGCATTATATTAGGAAAGAATCTAGCAACATCAATCCACAACAATTGAGACATTTACCATTCAATTATAATACCAAGAAACAACAATAATGAATTAATTAAGCATCACCAAGAATTCTAAGTATGTATGAGTATATGCATGTATGCAATATGCATGTGGATCCATAACCACCTCAATAACCCCGTCGGGCACCCACCACGTTTGGCCGAAGCCACCCACCACGTTTGGCCGAAGCCACACCACCACGTTTTTATGCATATGATTTATGTGACACCATGACAAATGCATCACAACACAATAAATACATCACATCAATTATTAACCCACCTCTTTGGCCGAAGCCCACATCAATTATTAACCCACCTCTTTGGCCGAAGCCCACATCAATTATTAACCCACCTCTTTGGCCGAAGCCCACATCAATTATTAACTCACCTCTTTGGCCGAAACCCACATCAATTATTAACTCACCTCTTTGTCATCACCACCTCACCACACACCTCATTTATTAGATTAAATTTCACACCATGGATTAATTCCCACCCAAGGACCAAAATTACATCCTAGGACCTTCTCCACACTTAAGGACCATTTTGACGCACCAAGGATTAATTTAATACCTAAGGAATTATTCGACACATTATGATTAATTTGGTACTTAGGAAATTATTTTGACATATTAGGATTAATTAGACACTAAGGGACTATTTTGTCACGCCAAGGATTAATTTAATGCTTAGGGACTATTTTGTCACACCAAGGATTAAATTAATTCTTAGGGACTAAACCATCACTTAGACACTTTTGGCACATCTAGGCGCCATGGGGCAGCCAATATGGCGCCCTAGCACACACACACGGCCTAGGCACTACACAACCACACCCCAGGCGCCAAATTCCCAGGGAATTGGCGCCCCTGCACACGCCCAGACACACCACGGTGACCCTGGCGCCACATTCCCCAGCAAGTGGCGCCCTTGACCTGACACTTACCCACACACGCATTCTCAGCACCCACACCTAAGCACCAGGCGCCAAATTCACAGAGAATAGGCACCTCCCCTGCACAGACACATGCACAGCCACACACACACTAGACACAGGCGCCACATTCCTAGTGAATTGGCGCCCCTGCACCCTGCCAGCCCCAACACAGCACACCTGGCGCCAATTTGCCTAGCAAATGGCGCCCCCTTCCCAGCAACAGCCCCAACCAAACCAAGGCCTCATCTTAGGCGCCATTTTCTTGGGCATTTGGCACCCCTCTCCTTCAACTCACCAACCCAACAATTTCAAACATATTTTTACTCAACAATTCAATTCTCAATTTAATAACACTCATCTAGGTAATTAATTCAACAACATTTAATTCACACATTCTCATAATTCTTCACATTGGAGCATTTAAACAAACACATGGTATGCATATTTCACAACACTTATATTCCAAACATCAAGCATCATATTGTCACCATTTTAAACACCAAATTCAACAACCACATATAATTAACAGAAAATTCACCCAAACAAACAACCTAGTGCTATTCCACACACAATACATATCATACAAATTATTATAGATATAAATGAGAATCCCCTAACCTTCAAATTGCAACCCCAAGAAGTCACCTCCACTAACAACCCAAGAATCACCAAAAATAGCTTCCCCAACAACTTGAGCTCCAAAACCCCATCCATGGTAAAAAGAAAAAATGGGAAGGAATTAGTGTAGGAAACTTACACTAGATGATAAAGGAAGAAAAATGGGAAAGGTTGGTACTAAACTCACTTACCCAAAGCAAACAAATGAATTTTCTCTCCTAAAAGATCACTTTCAACGTCATCACCTCATGAGCTGCAGCCTTCATTTTTTTCTCCACCTGCGTGCTTCCCTTCTTCTAATTCCACGGCTTGATCCCCTTTCTCCTCATTCCCACGGCCTGATCCTCTTTCCTTCTATCCTCACATGCGCTCCCTTCATTACCCTAATAGACTTGACAATTATTTGGGCTCAAAGTAATGATAATGGGCCTATGTGACTTGGGCTTCTATTCACACCCCCCTTGATCACTTCAACTACTCCCTAATCATAATAAAATACTCCCCACTTAACTAAAATACTTACCATTTATTTACCACACCTCACTCCCTAATACTTAAACACCTCCTAACTAATATAAAACTCCAAATTAATTAATCTTCCTAATTAAATGTTGTAACCCTTAAATAACTTAATTAAATAAATAATCAAATGAATAATTAAATAAATAATTAAATTATTTTGGGGCGTTACATTTGGCGCCCCTGTCACTGGCACACACACACACAACACACAAGCGATTGCCTTGGGCACCATTTCCCTCAAAGAATTTGGCGCCCGAGCAAAGAACACACGCACACAGACACAATTTCAAAGACATGAACAAGAACCTGCACGCCATTTCCCCAGCAAAGTGGCGCCCTGGCAGTGACATTCCTGCACAAACACACAACACAACCCATGAATAGTACACAGGGCGCCATTTTCCCAGCAATGTGGCGCCCGGGCGATGACACACTTACACCCACTCATCGCTCACGAGACACTGTGGGCGCCAAATCCCTAGCACCTTGGCGCCCCATACCCCAAAATCCCAATTTCCTCACATTCTCTCAACTCCAATCATCATATACCACTCAAATACACTTTATAATCATACCAACACAATCAATTTCACGTTAGAACACTCAATCATGCATCAAAACGAAATTCAACATAACCAAAACCCTAACATAAGCCCTAAATCGATTTCATGCTCAATTTCACATTCAAATTCATCAAATCAAACCTACAACATCAATTTCATCATCAACAAATACAATTAAGGACTCTATGACCTACATACGACCTATTATACTCTCTATTATAGAGTGAGACTCCCCTTACCTTGAATTAACCGTAGAATTTCCTTCTCTCTGAGTCACGTACAAAAACCACAGCAACTAGAGCCTTCTTCTCCCTTCCTTGCTTGGTGCGATCCACTCTTCTCCCTTTTCCCCTAGGTTGCGCCGTTCTCTCTTCTCCTTTCTTTCTCTCTATTCGTTTCTTTCTTTCTTTGAGTGAATGGTGCGAATTGCACCAATCCTAGGAGCCTAAGTCATTGGGCTTGGGCTCCTGGGCCCATATCTGCAGTTCCGGTATTTCCAATACCACTCCCTTCAATTAAATAAAATACTATACTATAAAATACTATATTATAACTGAATATAATTAAAATAGTGCAACACTTTAAATAATTTAATTAAGGCTTAAATATCATTTACCCTCATGCAAATATCACCATAATCCATTTACCCCCAGTAAAATAAAAAGTTTTAAGATGCCCTTGCAAATATAAATTGTTTACTGTTACCCCCACTGTGGGGTAACCGTAAACATTTATATTTTGCGAGGAATAAATGTGAAGCGGTTTATACCCATTATACACTTAACACTTGTCAATATAATCTAACGGCAGGGGTAACAGTAAATGTTTATATTTGCAAGGGGCATTTTAAAACTTTTTATTTTACAGGGGGTAAATGGATTATGGTGATATTTGCAGGGGGTAAATGATATTTAAGCCTATAATTAATTACTTAATTAAATCATTTAGGGTGTTACATAAAACATCTTTCAAAACAAAGAGTAGGTTAACATTTCCACATAAGACATGAGGGTCATTTTAAGCACGACAAAGGGTCTTAATTGGGTGCTAGGACTAGATTAGTGCAACTAATTTTCTGACTCACACACGCCAAGGACTGCAACCCCCTCCTTACTGAGCAACTTACTTTTGATTCACTCCATTTGGAGTTCTCTATCTCTTTTTTTATTTTTTTTCATTTTTGGAGTGCCCAGTATTTATTTCGGGGAATTGCAGCAAACACAAGAACATGTGGATTCTCCACTTATTTAGAACAACACACTCTTTTTGGTCTTTTTGGGGTAGACGTTATAACGTTTATAGGTGAGACGTTATAACGTTTGGAACACAGGACACAATACACCAACACACACGGCATACGTTATAACGTTACGGGTAGACGTTACAACGTTGCACTCACACTACACAAGCACTAACCATCCTACAGTCTTTGCACCCAGCCTTTGTACAACCTGATATACCCCCAAACTTAGCTTCTACTGCTACACTAGGTTTTTAATCAAGTTTTACAGTCACCATAGTCAACCAAAACTAGCTTTAGCATCAAATAGTCCCTTAGCTAACTAGGTTTTCCTCAAAACAGAGTTTATGTGGAAGCAGTTATCAATTCTGTTCATCTAAACATGCATCAGCTACTCACACATAATCACACAAAGTCATCACTAGATTTAGCCCAAAGAGAAACATTTTCTTGATAATTGCTAGAGTAGGAAAGTAAACTGCTTTTGCTTTTGACTTTATGCATACACAAACATGAAAATATAAGACATACATATGCTCCTCCCCCCCCCCCACACTTAAAGATGAGCAGTGTCCTCACTGCTTACTGCTTTTCAAAATTGGGAGAGGAACATTTGCTCAGCACACAAGCAAACAAACTACTGATTACTAACTATCCAACGTTAAAACAGACGTTATCACGTTGGACAGTTATTTATTCGTACTGAAATTAAAAACTACAACTATTCTACTGCTAAAAAGAGGGCTAAACTACTTGTTCAAAGCACCAGACCTGAGCCTTCCACTCTGCCTAGTGGGGATGCTTGCTTGAGCGGTTGTCTTTTTCTTTTCCTTCTTCTTCTTCTCGCCTCCTGCCTCTGTAGTGGTTGTGGTTGTTGTTTCATCTGAGCCTACCACTCCTGAGCTTGCACCAGTAGCAACTGAAACTTCAGCCTCTTGGGACATCTTTGCACTACTTTCAGCAATCCTTTTCTTCGCTTCTTCCCATGCTTTCATTGCCAGTTCTGCAGGATCAATTTCTTTCAGGCTTTTAGGGTCCACACAGGCTTTTTCAACCTCTGGCTCTTGAGACGTTATAACGTCTTTGGATGGACCACCAATAACAGCAACTTTGTCCTAGGCTTGCTTCAGGAGATGCTCCGCCAACTTTTGAGTAGCCTCTTCCATTGCTTGCTCCTTTGCTCTTTTTATGGCAGCCTCACGTTCTTTCATTACCTGGAATTCTGCAAGTTTTGCTGCAGCCTCTTTCTCAGCAGACGTTGTAACGTCTGCAGCTCCTTCTTCAGTAGTGGCAGCAGGGGCATCCTCAGAGCCACTGGCAGCGACAAATGTTGCACTTGTAGCAGTTGCTGGCTTACCTTTGACACCTTCAGCTTTTCTCCTTACCTGCAATTTTTGTCTTTTGGCTGTGGCAGCCTCAGTTTGTTCTTGCTCTTCACTAGCTTTTCCTTCTTTAGCCGCAGCGGCTAATTCCTGCCTCTTCTTCCTTCCAAATGGGTTCTGGGTGGGTACACTTTTGACTCTTAGTTTTTTGGGTGGGGATATGAGTTGTGGGTCTGGATTACTTCCAACATTGGTTGCTTCAGACGTTGCCACGTCTCCTCCAATTACTTCTTGAGCGGATGGTTGTTGTGATGGTTCTTTTTCTGGTTCAGGTTGAGTGGGGGGTTGTGAAATGGGTTGGTCCTGAGGTTTGGATTGTGGTGTTTTGGGAACATTGTGGTCATGGGTGGGTCGTTCTTTAGGTGAGGGTTGGGGTTGATTGGCTTTTGGTGATGGTGGTTTGGTTGTTTGGATTGGTGGGGAGTCGGCCTTGCTATCTGTCTTTTCACTAGAACTACCTTTTTCTTCAGAATGCTCTTCTTTCTCTTCCTCACTTTGCACTTCCATGCTCACCTTCCTTGATTCCTCTGCATCATTCTCACTAATATCATCCAAATTAATTGAATTAAGTTCTTCCTCACTACTTACCTTCTTTTGCTTTTTCTTTGCTGGGCTTTTTCCTTTCTTGGCTTGGCTTCTTGCTCTCTTGACTCTTTCCTTCTTCACTGCTCGGAGGTGCATTGTTGATAAGGGCAAGTCATCTTCATCCTCCTCTTGCATCCAGGTTGGGAGTACAGGCTCTTCAATCACTATCTTACCTTTTGTTATCTGCGCGTTCACCTTCTTTTGCCACTCGAACTGCTCCTTGACGAATTTGGCTAGGCTGTTTTGCTGCTCCACCAGACGTTGCAACGTCTGCGCATCAACTGATGTGGAAGCACCTGCAGCTCTCACCCTAGCTTTGAACTTGGTAGAGAAGGGTCCTTGGGGCTCCTCCCTTAGCTCGGTGGCTTCAATTTCCACTCCGGCCTCCATGCACAGATCAGTGATTAAGCAAGGAAAGTATAGATACCCATCCTTCCTGTTCTTCCACTTGTTCATCTCCCTATTAATAAGCTTGCCTACCTCAATCTTGTCTTTTGACATAATTGCATCAATGGCAATCAGTCTCTCCTTATCGACCCAGGAAGTGTGAGAAGTAGGTATCAGGCAATGCCTAATGAAATGAAACCAAGTGTTGGCCTCATCACACAGATACCTTTTCAGAATTTTGAACTCCCTTCCATGGTCACCACTTCTTTCCCACACAGCTCCTTCAACACAGATTCTCTCCTTGATTGCAATCATCTCCGCCATTCCATAGGTCTTCTGTTTCGTTTCCACCGCCTTGCCATATTAACCCAGACCAAAATAGTCATTTATGACTCTTACACTGAACTTCACTTCTTCACCGCGAACTTTTGAGATGATTGAGGGCTCTCCATAACTTCTTTCAACGATTCCCTTGTAGAAGTCATGCACTAGAGTTGCAATGTATTCCTTTCGGTGTACTATAAATTTCTGCCATCCCAACGCTGCCACGGTTGAGAGAAAATCAGGATTTGGGTTTTCCATGTTGAAACCCCTTTCGGGTAGCAGTGCTTTCTTCTTTGATGGATTGGGGATTTCTGGAATTGGGGCTGAGGAAGAACTTAGGTCAACATTATTTCCTTTGCCTGATGATTTGACTGCAGCTTGCTTGGTTTTTGTCATGGTGTTTGCAATGGGTTCTTGGAAGAAAATGGAGGATTTGAGATTCTGATATTTTGAGGAAGAAAGAGTAAGGTTACGGTTTCAGAGAGAGGGAAAGGTTTAGAGAGTGGTTGCAGGTGGGTTGATGATTGTAACTGGTTGGTATTTATTGGAAAGGGTTATGGGAAGTTGGGAAGTGGTGGTGGAGTGAAGTAAGGGGAAAAGTAACCGTTGATAAGACAAGTTAGGACGGAGGGTGACGTCGTGGTCAGTTACCACACGAGGTGTGCAGCGAAATGATTTCGCCCACGCCAAGACTTAGATCTTTGACTAAATTTCAAATTCGGCTTGACCCTTTTCCTTTTCTTATTCATTTGAAACTTTACCCAGGCAGCAGACGTGATAACGTCTTAGACACACAGGGACGTTATAACGTCTACCACACTTTCATGACTTGAGTCTTGTATCACTTCTACCTTCAATTTCCATTCCTGCACAAAATCAAAAAATTTAAAAGACACAAAATTGTTGATTAGTTAAAACCATTGGGTCGCCTCCCAAGAGCGCTTGCTTTAAGAGTCTTCAGCCAGACTATCCCCTTTTGAATTCAGGGGTTGTTGAGAGATAATGTGGCCTTGTCCCTAACCACATGTTCTCCATGATATTGTTTCACTCTTTGGCCATTGACTTTGAAAATGGAATTGGTCTTCTCATCAAACAGGTCTACCGCACCATAAGGATAGACTTTTACCAATTTAAAGGGTCCTGACCATCTTGATTTTAGCTTCCCAGGGAACAACTTTAATCTTGAATTGAACAGCAGAACTGGTTGTCCCTCTACTAGCTCTCTTCTTTGAATTTTCCGATCGTACCACTTCTTGGTTTTCTCCTTGTAAATTGCTGAATTCTCATAGGCAGTATGCCTGAATTCTTCTAGCTCATTTAATTGAAGGAGCCTTGCTTCCCCAGCCTTTGAATGATCTAAGTTCAATTGCTTCAATGCCCAATGGGCTTTGTGCTGGAGTTCAATAGGCAGATGATACTCTTTTCCATAGACTAGCCTGTATGGTGACATGCCCAATGGCGTTTTAAATGATGTCCTGTACGCCCACAGTGCATCATCTAGGTGCAGGGACCATTCTTTCCTGTTTGGTCCAACCATCTTCTCAAGTATTCTTTTAATATCTCTGTTAGAAATTTCTGCTTGGCCACTTGTTTGGGGGTGATAAGCTGTAGCAATCTTGTGCTTCACTCCATATTTAGCCAGTAGGTTCTCAATTAGCTTGTTGCAGAAGTGGGAACCTTCATCACTAATTATAGCTCTTGGAGTGCTAAACCTTGTGAAGATATTTTGCTTAAGGAACTTGCTGACTGATTTGGCTTCATTGTTTGGCAATGCTACAGCTTCTACCCACTTTGATACATAGTCCACAACTACCAGAATGTATAAGTTTCCATGAGACATAGGAAATGGCCCCATGAAGTCCATTCCCCACACATCAAACAGCTCCACTTCAAGAATATTTGTTAATGGCATTTCTTGCTTGTGGGATATGTTTCCGGTTCTTTGACATCTATCACAGTTCTTCACCAATTCATGAGCATCTTTGAAGATTGTTGGCCAATAATACCCTGATTGTAACACCTTTGCAGCAGTTCTGGTGCCTCCAAAATGTCCACCATAGGGTGATTCATGACATTGTTGTAACACATGGAGTTGCTCCTCTTCAGCAAGGCATCTTCTAAGCAATTGATCTTGGCACAACTTGTACAGATAGGGCTCATCCCAAAAATAGTGCTTCACGGTGTGGAAGAACTTTTTTCTTTGTTGATAGTTGAAATCCACAGGCACAATCTTGCTGACTAGGAAATTGACTATATCAGCATACCAGGGTGTAGTAGCATCAGACGTTATAACGTTTGAAGAAATCTCCATAGACGTGGTAACGTCTTCAGCTACTCTGGCTACTGTCAGCAGTTTTTCGTCAGGAAAATTTTCCTTTATCTCTTCTTCACCTGTACCTGCATCAACATTCTCATGTCTAAAAAGGTGATCAGCAACTTGGTTTTCTACCCCCTTTTTATCACGAATTTCCAAGTCAAATTCTTGGAGGAGGAGAACCCATCTAATGAGTCTTGGCTTTGCATCTTTTTTAGCAATCAAATACTTGATGGCTGAGTGATCAGTAAAAACAATAACTTTTGCACCCACCAAGTATGATCTAAATTTGTCAAAAGCAAACACAATAGCCAGTAACTCTTTCTCAGTCACAGTATAATTTAATTGGGCATCATCTAAGGTTTTACTAGCATAATAGATAGAGTGAAAAATTTGCCATACTTTTGATCCAATACTGACTCCTCTGCAGTAGTCACTTGCATCACACATTAATTCAAATGGTTTAGACCGATCAGAGTGACTATCACAGGAGCGATATAAAGAGTAGCTTCAATTTTTGAAAGGCTTCATGACATTGATCATCAAAGTTGAAGACATTATCACGTTGCAACAGAACATACTGTGGGTTTAGAAATTTTTGAGAAGTCTTTGATAAATCTTCTATAAAACCCTGCATGTCCCAAGAAACTTCTAACACCTTTGATAGTGGTTGGTGGAGGTAATTTGTCAATAACATCAATTTTTGCTCTATCCACCTCCAATCCTTTCTTTGAGATCCGATGCCCCAAAACAATTCCTTCTTGCACCATAAAATGGCATTTCTCCCAGTTGAGCACTAGGTTGGTTTCTTCACTTCTTACCAGAACTCCTTCTAAGTTATCCAAGCATGCCTTGTATGAGTCTCCATAGACTGAAAAATCATCCATAAAAACTTCCATGGAATTTTCAATAAAATCAGATAATAAAGCCACCATGCATCTCTGAAATGTTGCAGGAGCATTACACAGCCCAAATGGCATCCTTCTGAAGGCAAAGGTACCATAAGGACAAGTGAATGTGGTCTTCTCTTGGTCTTCAGACGCAATAGCTATCTGGTTATAACCTGAGTAACCATCAAGGAAACGGTAGAAGTCTTTGCCTGCAAGTCTGTCTAACATCTGATCAATGAATGGGAGTGGAAAATGGTCCTTCTTGGTTGCTTTGTTCAGCTTCCTGTAGTCCATACATATCCTCCATCCCGTCACTGTCCTGGTTGGAATCAATTCATTTTTCTCATTTGTCACCACAGTAACTCCACCCTTCTTTGGTACACATTGAACTGGGCTAACCCATGAGCTGTCACTGATTGGGTAGATGATTCCTGCGTCTAACCATTTGATGATTTCCTTCTTGACCACCTCTTTCATTATTGGATTCAATCGCCTTTGCCCTTCAATACTGTTCTTGGCATTTTCTTCCAATACATTCTGTGCATACAAATTGTGGGACTGATTCCCTTGATATTTGCCATTTGCCAACCAATAGCTTTCTTATGTCTCTTCAAGGTAGTAATGAGATCATTTTCTTGCTCTTGTGAAAGATTAGAAGAAATGATCACAGGTAGAGAATCATTTTCCCCTAAAAAGACATACTTCAAGTGATCAGGTAACACCTTTAGCTCCAGTGTGGGTGGTTCTTTAATAGAAGACACATTCTTCTTGAGATTTGAGTCCTCTTGCCCCAAACTTTCATACTTCTTTGTCCACGCCTTGGGTACAATAGAGTCAGACGTGACGACGTTTGCAGTTGACGTTATAACGTCTCGAGGAACAGCTTCTTCTGCTAATAACTCTTGTATCTCAGCTTTGCCCAGAATTTTTCCCAAGTGGTCATTATCTTTATTGAATTGTTTTTGCACCACATGGTCAATGGCAACCACATAAGAACATTCCTCTGTGTTGGGATCTGGATACTTGAGTGCATTGAGGACGTTGAACTTGACTTCTTGGTCATTGACTCTTATGATCAATTCTCCTTTCTGCACATCAATGAGTGTCCTCCCAGTGGCTAGGAATGGTCGCCCCAAGATGATAGGAACTTCTTTATCTGCATCAAAATCTAAAATAACAAAATCCACTGGAAAAACAAACTTGTCAACTTTAATCAAAACATCTTCTAATATGCCCTCAGGATAGACTCTACTTTTATCAATTAAAGTGAGACTTAAAGAAGTAGGTCTGGCAGTTCCTATACCAAGTTTATCATAAATGGACTTGGGCATCTAGTTAATACTTGGCCCCAAATCACATAAAGCTTTACCAATGTAAAAATCTCCAATGGAGCATGGTATAAAACTGCCAGGATCCTTGAGTTTTCTAGGGAGTTTATTTTGCATAATTAAGCTACATTCTTCTGTTAAAGCAACAGTTTCAAACTCCCCTAGCCTTCTTCTTTTTGTGATGATGTCCTTCAGGAACTTGGCATAGTTTGGCATCTGCTGTAGAGCTTCAACCAAAGGAAGGTTTATGTGTAGCTGCTTGAGCATCTCCATGAACTTGCTGAATTGCTTGTCTTCATGAGCTTTCTTTAGTCTTTGAGGGTAGGGTGGAGGAGGGTATTCTGGTACAAGCTTGGGTACAGTCTTAATTCCTGGTTCAAAACTAGACGTTGTAACGTCTGGCTTAGACATCACAATATCTGGAGTATCCTTCTATTTTTCTCCACTTTTGCTTTTCTCCTTCCTTTTCTCTTTTTCCTTCTCTGGCACTTCATTTTCCTTAGGCATAGATGGTTCAGGATACTCTGTGCCACTTCTCAATGAGATAGCATTTATTTGTGCACTTCCCCCATTGTTACCATTTGGATTTGATGATGATGGTGTTTCAGTTGTAGATGGGAGAGATCCATTCTGCCTCTGAGTAAGAGCTGAGGCTATCTGCCCAATTTGGTTTTCCAAGGTTTTGATTGAAGACTCATGAGTTTGCAAGGTTGTCTTACAATCACTTATGAAACTTTTCATCATGGCTTCCAAATTGTTGTTGTTGTTGTTATTCTGCACATACTGCCTCTGTTGTTGTTGAGGGGGAAATCCTAGGGGTATTGCAGGAGCAGTATTGCTAGCATTCAAAGCATTGTTGTTTTTCCAACCAAAGTTTGGGTGATTTCTCCAATTTGAGTTGTAAGAGTCGGAGTAAGGACTGTTACCTTTGTTCTGGGACACAAAGTTTACAGACTGAGGGTTATAGGGACACTCTTCGTAAACATGCCCTTCTTCACAATAGACACACACTACTCCCCCAGATGGTGTTGATTCAATAGTTGCAGCAATCTGTTTCTCAGACGTGGCCACGTTTGGAGTAATCATGTTGGTCAGAGTAGCAACCTAAGCAGAAAGAGCAGTTACTTCACTTATCTCATGGACACCAGCCTTCTTTCCAGGTGTAAATCTTTCAGATGGCCAATGGGAATTATGGGTGGCTATGTCATCTATAAGCTTGCATGCCTCAGAGAAGGACATGTTTAGAATAACACCACCTGATGAAGCATCAAGTATAAGTCTAGTAGGCTGATCTAGACCATTGTAGAAAGTCTCCATTTGAATAACCACGGGAATGCCATGGTGTGGGCACATTCTCAGTAATTCCTTCCATCTTTCCCACGCATCAAACAATGATTCCCCCTTCCCTTTGTTTGAAGGAAGTGATATCATTTCTCAACTTAGCATTTTTGTTGGGAGGGAAGTATTTTCCAAGAAACTTCTCAACTAGCTCATCCTAAGTGTGAATTGAATTTGGTTCCAAGGAGTTCAGCCAATTTTTGGCCTTATCTTGAGAGAATATGGAATAGTTTCAATCTGAAAGCATCTTCTGAGACTCCCGGGATGATAAAATTGCTACACACATCCAGAAATTGCCTTAGATGTGCATAAGGATCTTCTTGAGGAAAACCCCCAAATTGCCCTGCAGTTTGCAGCATTTGGAACATCATCGGCTTGAATTCAAAGTGACCAGTGTGAATGGTTGGTCTTGCAATGCCTGTTTGTAAATGAGCAGGATTGAGCACGGCATAATCACGCATAGGCATGTCTCTGTCATTGACCATGTCTTGTGGCCCTGCATTGATGAGTTGCTGTCTCTGCTAGTGTTCATCATCAACAAGTGTCTCTGTATGGGTCTCTGGTCCACGACCATGTCCTCTACCTCCTCTTGGGGTAGGTCCACCTCTAGAGCTTCTACCACCGGTACCATGTTCAGACATGATTGGCGGCTGATGTTGTTGTTGTTGTTGCCTCCTTCTTAACCTTTGTTGTCTCCTTAGTTGCCTGAAGGTTCTTTCAGGTTCTGGATCGAATTCAGGCGCAGATTCACTTCCTGGTTCAGTTGAACTAGAGCTTGAGTTGGAACTAAGCATACGTTGTAACGTCTACCTATTCACACACGAAACAACAAACAACACAAGAAAATTCTTTCAACTAGTGTTTTAATACTTTTGAACAATAAAAGTTAACAATCCCCGGCAACGACGCCAAAAACTTGTTTGCGTGTGTTCTAGTCGCAATATCAGTGCAAGTATACACGTCGCGCAAGTAATAAAGTGGATAAAAGTAAGAGATTGTTCCCACAGGATTGGTTTTACTTTTGAGTTCAAGTTTTCAAACACAAGTGAAGCAAATAACAAATCGGCACTAAGAATTGGTGTTAATACTAAGAATGTAATTAAAACAAGTAAACAAGTAGTGGTTGTGAATATGGATGAGAGTGAGTTGGATTTGCATGCAAGTAAATCCCCTCTAGTCGACGTTATAACGCTTGAACGTTATTATACAAATATGCTATTTTGTATAGACGTTATAACGTTTGAACGCTGTTAAAAAAAGAGTGCTTTTCAAACTAAAAACGCCGAGCTTCAAGTACTAGAAATCCTATGTCTAGGTTCTAAGTAGGCCTACTCTCGTATTTTAAGTACCCACAAAGAATGTCCTATGAACTATTATCCATTCTATGTCTAGACTTAGATAAAAATGCCTAAATGTCTTTAGTGCACCTTTTCGTTCATATAAATCCTTGAGTTCTTTTCATAGACCATGTCTGTACCTATGAATCTACTCATTCTAAGTGGCCAGTCTCAAAACAAGTTTGGAAATATTATCATGCAAAGATTTTAAAACGCATAACATTAATACTTCATAACATTAAACTAGAGGTTCATTACATGCAAAACAACAATCCAACTACAAACGTTTAGCTCATGCTGAGCATCTCTACAGAAAGATAAGGAAGTGAAATCCAAATACCATACATAGAGAAAAAGAAACTAAACGCAAAAGATACGCCTAAGTAGCCTTCCTGCATGCACGCTGTAAAGACGTTACAACGGCTGAGCTTCACAGTAGTGGTTGCGACTGGGAATGGGAAATGGAGGTTGAGAAAAGTTAAGATGAAGAAGTCTGTGTCCAGAACTTCTTTAAGAAAACTTTCTCTGAAATGGAGGAAGGTAGATGAATGGAGAGATTGATCTGATGTGGTGAGTGTATGCGCGTGTTTTGAGAGAGAAACAAGTCTTCACAAAAATAGTCAAATGGGTCACATGCTGCTGATGTCACTCCTCACCTACCAAGCCTGCTTGCACACAAAATATTTTCGAACCGACATCATGCGATTGCTGCTAAGCGTCGTGGCCCGAGGAGAGAGGAGATTTTCTGACTTTCTAAATCTTTGACCATCATTGCTAGTGTGCCACAACTGAGATATTTCATTCTTACTTTTCTGCCCTTTCTCAGACGTGGTGGGAGACGTTGCGACGTTCAGCTCTTTACTGCACAAACACAAGAAGCATCAAAACGCTCACAAAGGCACCAATTGGCACCAAAATGCATAGAACTTGTAATTTAGCCCCTATCTAACTAAGAAACAATAAACTAACAGAAAACTAATAGAAACAACTTACTATTGCTAGAGAACTTGCATGATTTATCTTTGAATAAGTATAAATAACTCATATAAATATGAGTTATCACATCCCTCTCTGCCTCAACACCTGAAATGGAAAATAAAGATCAGTGGACGGTCGAGATACCTACGGCCGAGATGTCAGCGAAGCGCGCAACTTACGTGCTTGATTGGTTCTCAAATTCTTCAGCACCTTACTAGCTGACTTGCATAGGTCGCCACAGAAGTCCAGGGGGTCTTTCTTAAAACGCCCGTAATCCTCCTCAGTCAAGTCTTCTATCTCGAAGGTGGGGGACTCGACCCGGTTTTCTTCTTCTCTCCTAGGCCGCTTAATTGGGGTGCGTCCATCTTTGCCTTGGGAGCCGCCCCCGGCATTTCGGTCAGGACGAGGAGTGTTCTGCCTCTGGGTAGCGTTGGTGACAGGGGTCTTCTTTTGCCCGTAATCATGCCCAAGGTAGCAGTGTCTTCTTCATCTAGGGTCGACACGACAAAAGTATACTCGCTCGGCTTTTCAGTGAAATGAGCCACCCGCCAGGAGAGTGGAAAGAAAGGCACACCTGCCTCCCGTCCGGGAAGACCTCCACGATGTCCTTGGCAGCATTTACGTCGGGGATGACCCAGAAGTATTGATTCTTCCAACCGCCCGGCAGGGAGTCAGAGTAAGCCTTGAAGAATTTGCGGGGGAACGATTTTTGATTTTTGAAGGACACTTGCTCTTTGCAGGCCATGTTGGTATCGTACTCGCCGTGCCAGCTTAACTCGAACAAAGTAAGAAAGAGCTGGGTCGATACCCTTCGGTCCAACCGGTCGCAGAGATGCTCAAAGGCCTTCATGAACCCCCAGCCGTTCGGATGCACTTGAGATGGGGCGACACCCAAGTGAGTGAGGACATCCCGTTGGAACACCGTGAAAGGGGGGATGATCCCCATCTTCTCAAAAACGAGCTGGTGCATAGTAAACTTCACATTCGGAGCGACGGTCGCGATGTTCTCATCGTCTTGCATGCCCTTAACTTTCCATCCCGACTTAGTGAACAAGGCCTGCAGGTCTTCTAAAGACTAGTGGTCTGGGCCGATGAAGCTCTTGAAAGCCCTCATTTTCTCAGACACCCAGGAAATGTCCTCCGGGTCAATGACCGAGGGTGGCTCGGCATCTTGATAACTCATATTTATATGGGTTATTTATACTAATTCAAAGAATAAATCATGCAAGTTCTCTAGCAATACAAGGTTAATTTAATTAGTTTTATGTTAGTTTCTTATTTCTTAGTTAGTTAGAGGTTAAATTGATAAATCTGTGCATTTTGGCACCAAGTGGTGCCTTTGAGAGCGTTTTGATGTTTCTTGTGCTTGGCAAGAATAGTAGTCTTTGAACGTGACCACGTCCCTCACCACGTCTATAGAAGAGCAGCAGAGCAAGGGTGAAAGATCTCAAATTTGGCGCGCTAATGATGGTCAAAGATATAAAGTCAGAAGATCTTCTATTTCCCCATGAGCTGACAAAGTATGACGCACTGTAGCACTGTACAGTGTCAGTCAGAAGAGGAAACAGACTTGGTAGGTGGGCAAGTGACATCAGCAACACGTGAGCAAAGAGGCTATTTAATGAAGACTCAACTCTCTCTCAAGGCACGCATAATGACAGCACACGCTCATACACTCACCCTCCCACTTCACTTCCGGCCATCCACCTTCATCAATCTCGGAGAAAGTGTTGTAAAGAAGTTCGAAACGGACTTACGCATCTTGCTTTTTCGAACTTTCATTTTTATTTTCTCGCATAACTCACTCTTTGTGAGGCTCGGGACGTTGTAACGTCTCTACAAATGCGGCATTTGAAGAGCTACTTAGGTGTATCTTTTGCACTTAGTTTCTTTTCTGTTATGTATGGTATTTGGATTCTAAATCCTTATCATTCTGTAAAGATGCTCAGCATGAGCTAAACACTTTGTAGTTGGGTTGTTGTTTTGTTGTAATGAATTTCTAGTTGAATGCTATAAAGTATTGACGT
Organism: Oxytropis ochrocephala; assembly: GCA_020916435.1. Taxonomy (NCBI): domain Eukaryota; kingdom Viridiplantae; phylum Streptophyta; class Magnoliopsida; order Fabales; family Fabaceae; genus Oxytropis; species Oxytropis ochrocephala. The sequence continues at coordinate 55,247,889 of CM037095.1, forward strand.
TTACATGTTTTAAATCTTTGTGTGAAAATATTTCCAAACTTGTTTTGAGGTTGGCCTCTTAAAATAGGTAGATTCATAGGTACAGACGTGGTCTATGAAAAGAACTCAAAGATTTATATGAACGAAAAGGTGCACTAAAGACATTTAGGCATTTTTATCTAAGTCTAGACATAGAACGGATAATAGTTTATAGAACATTGCTGTGGGTGCTTAAAATACAGGAGTGGGCCTATTTAGAACCTAGACATAGGACCTCTTATACTTGAAACTCTGACGTTTTGTGCTGAAAAGGACAGCTCTTTTGCAACAGCGTTCAGACGTGGTAACATCTATACAAAATAGCATTTGTACGTAATAACGTGTAAACGTTATAACGTCTGACTAGAAAGGAATTATTTACATGCAACAACTCAACTCATCTCTCATCCATATTCACAACCAACATTTGTTTACTTGCTTTATTTATCTTCTTAGCTTTAAAATCAACTATTAGTGCCGATTTGTTACGTGATTCACTTGTGTTTTGAAACTTGAACTTTGAAAGAAAGACCAATCCTCGTGGGAACGATCTCTTACTTAAATCCACTTTATTACTTGTACGACGTGTATACTTGCACTATATTTGCGAATACCACACGAACGCAACAAGTTTTTGGCGCCGTTGCCGGGGATTGTAGTTAACTTTTATTGTTCAAAAAGTATTAGAACACAAGTTGAAAGAATTTTACTGTGTTGTTTGTTGTTTCCGTGTGTGGACAGGTAGACGTTACAGCGTATGCTTAGTTCCAACTCAAGCTCTAGTTCAATTGAACCAGGGAGTGAATCTGCGCCTGAGTTTGATGCAGAACCTGAAAGAACTTTCAGGGAACTAAGGAGACAACAAAGGTTAAGAAGGAGGCAACAACAACAGCAACAACACCCAACCATGTCTGATCATAACACTGGTTCTAGAGGTGGACATACACCAAGAGGAGGTAGAGGACATGGTCGTGGACCACAAACTCATACAGAGACAATAGTTGTTGATGATGAACACTGGCAGAGGCAGCAACTCATCAATGTAGGACCACAAGACATGGTCAATGACAGGGACAGGCCTATGCGTGACTATGTCGTGCTTAATCCTGCTCATCTACAAACAGGCATTGCAAGACCAACCCTTCATACTGCTCATTTTGAGTTCAAGCCAATGATGTTCAGATGCAAAGAAAGCTGCGCGGGGCAATTTGGAGGTTTTCCTCAAGAAGATCCATATGCACACCTAAGGCAATTTACGGATGTGTGCGCAGACTTTATCATCCCGGAGTTTCAGAGGATGCTTTTGATCAAGCTCTTCCCATACTCTCTTAAGGATAAGGCCAAAAGTTGGTTGAACTCCTTGGAGCCAAATTCAATTCACACGTGGGATGAGCTAGCAGAGAAGTTTCTTGCAAAGTACTTTCCTCCCAACAAAAATGCTAAGTTGAGAAATGATATTACTTCCTTCAAACAAAGGGAAGGGGAATCATTATTTGAGGCTTGGGAGAGGTGGAAGGAATTACTGAGAATGTGCCCACACCATGGCATTCCTGTGGTGATCCAAATGGAGACTTTCTATAATGGTCTAGATCAGCCCACTAGGTTGATATTTGATGCTTCATCAGGTGGTGTCATTCTAAATATGTCCTTTTCTGAGGCATGCAAGCTTATTGATGACATAGCCACCCATAACTCTCATTGGCCATCTGATAGATTTACTCCTGGGAAGAAGGCTGGTGTTCATGAAATAAGTGAAGTGACTGCTCTTTCTGCTCAAGTGGCTACCCTGCTCAAGTGACCACCTCTTGTGAAGGTTGCGCCATCTTATGCGCAAGACTTTGCGGGGGGGGGGGGCACCGATTATCCGGGTAGTTTTCTTTGTTCTGGCCAGATCCACCTATGAAAGGGAAAATATGTCAGGTCGACCGAGCTAGCGCGCTCAAGAAAAGGGGGCGACGTGGTCGTCCCCCGACCGGACGCCTCCACTTTTATGAGGCGTGGAAACTAAACTAATTCTAAAGCAAGAAAGCTAAAGGAAAGCAAGAAAGCTAAAAGGAGCGGCTTATGTAACACCCCCTTCTAAATTAACTATTATTTAATATATAAAGCAGAGTTTTCAAAAAGGGTCATTGAAAGAAAGTGTTACATTTCAACGCTTATAACAAAAAAACCAGTTTATAATCCAGTGACATTAAGTCAACAGTCAATAGCACGATATATAGCACGATAGTCTAGGGACGGGCCCACAAGCACCTGTTTTAGTTTACAGCACATAATAGAACATTGCTAACACAGCGGAAAGTCATCAAGTTTAAAATACATCAAATAACAATAATAGCATTACTACGCCCCTCCCCTGGTGCTACATATCAGAGCTGACACGACTACTCGCAAGAGACATAAGAGTACCCTCACTCGCGATTACCTGTAAGTTGCCGACATAAGAAGCAACATCAAGCAGTAGGGTGAGTCTCTTTATACAAACAATAATAAGTAAGATAAGCATTACATTAAGGGAGGGTAGTAAGGAACACTAACACACAGCAACTCACCATAATACCAACATACAACATCATATTCATAAATCATAATTCATCCATAAACCACCAAATGTTTGACTAATGCATGTAATGCAACATGAGGATCCTTCATCACCACTATTAGCCTTGAGGGCACTTACCGCTTTGGCCGAAGCCACCACACCGCTTTGGCCGAAGCCTACACACCGCTTTATGCACATGGGTTATGTGACTCTATGACAATGCACCACACCAATTATTTAGACTCACCACTTTTGTTCTTCAACTCAACATTGTCAATGTATAAGCCTTAAAGGCACCACACCGCTTTTGACCGAAGTCCTACACTGCTTTCACGTCTCCAATTAATTACAGCTCAGTTTGTATCCTTAGATTAGCAATTTAACTCAACCAATTACACCACCCCGCAAATATTAGACAAAAAACACACACACAAGGACTAAATTGACGATTTAAGGCCAATCTGTCATCACCATATATATATATATATATATATATATATATATATATATATATATATATATGCACAAGGTTGCCTAATTGGCGCCCGAGTCTCTCAGACACCCACGCAACACACACACGGCACATATCACATACACACATTGGCGCCTCATTTGGCGCTGTGCTAGACACTATCAAGCGCGCACGGTGGCTAGGAAATTGGCGCCAGGCCGTGGCCCACTTCACACACAACACACACATTCTTTCACACTTCAACAACATAATTTCTACCACATTTCCATAATTAATTCACACCTAATTCAACACCACTCCAAATTATTATTTTATCAATACATCACAAACAACATATACCTATATTCATCTCATTGAAGCAATTAATCAAACAACTTATAGGTACAATTTATATCATGTTCATGTTCACATTCACTCAACATATTCCACCACAATAACTCAATACAATATTCTTCTCATTGAAGAAATTAATCAAGCAACTTGTAGGTACAATTTATATCATGTTCATGTTCACATTCACTCAACATATCTCACCACAATAACTCAATACCACAACAAGACATTACCACAACATTCAACCATTCAAATCCCTACAACCTAGCTTACATATAACACATATCTCAAGTACTATTATAGGTATAAAGAAGAGCCCCCTAACCTTGAAAGAGCCAAGAATTCGAAATCACCACCAAGGAAACCAACGAGAGCAAGCTTCTCCTTTCCCTCCTTCTAAACCATGGCTACACCCTCTCTTGAACACAAGAAGAAGCAACCAAAAATAGGGATGAGGGATTGAAGATTACAACACTAGAAAAAGGGAGAAGAATGGAAAAGAAAGGATCAAAAACGCATTACCTAAGTGAACTTGAGAGAAAGTTCCTTCCTTTCCCTTTCCTTGCTCCACCGTCGCCTCACCCTCTCTCTCACCCTCACTGTTTTCGTTTTTCTTTCTTTTCTGGATTGGGTGAATGAGACCTTCTCTTAGGTTTTTGGGGTTTTAGGAATGGGCTTGGGTCACTAATTGACTTGGGCCCTTATTGCACCACCTTATTTACTTAGTTAGATACCCCCTGAAATAAAATAAATTCCAACATTATTATTCCACTTAAATAAATATCGTAATCCCTCAAATAACTTAATTAAATAATTAATTAAATTATTTTGGGGCGTTACAACTCTCCCCCACTTAGAGAATTTCGTCCTCGAAATTACCTGAATCAAACAGCTCCGGATATGCCCTAAAGCGACCTAGGCTTGGGGGGCAACTGTTTCGGGGTGTATCAAAAATAACAGGAGGTGCAATCGTAAAAGCAGGCGGCCCATTCCAATAAACGCCCAAGCCGTGGCTTGGTGCGCAATTCTCGGCGACCGGCCGGATTTTCCGCAACGGCCAGGTCGCCCCAGTGGTATAAGTACCACCTCCATCCACAGTTCCAGGTACGTTTTCCTACCCAGTAATTTTTGCCCGTTATCACACCCCTGACTCGAGCGTCGGAGTGTCTTTGCAGGTACCACCCTAGGCGCTCTCAAGACCGGTCTAGCATCCTCAACGACCGGACAAGCGGAGCAACGAACGACATCAACACTCAGTGATCAAGGTACGATCAATTGTAATTAAATTAGGAGTGTGGAAGATAGCTTCAAATTCCTTATAGTTGGGAGGGATGATATATAGCTAATTGCCTACCCAATAGCACTTGGATAAGATGGTAGGGGTCTCTTCCAACTTAATCAATATACTTAGTTCGAATCCAACTTCGGGCATGCAGCAATGTTGAATATCTTTGGAGAGAGCTTTGCCGCCCATTGTAGTCCTACCCGACTTGAATGATTAATCTCTGCAGTTACACACAGAGGATGCTCGGTTTATAAAAAAATATAACTAAATGGCTGATTTATTTGTTCATTCATAATGACTTTGTAATTAATTAACTAGTTATTGTTAATTCTTTTATGAAGCGTTCGTTGATGTCCCAGAAGTATGCATATTACTAATTTGACAAAATTTCTTTGTACGTGCTTTTTTTTATAAGTCTTCTTTGTACATTTTGACTGCTTTACTTTAGCAAGTCAAATTTTAGATTACATTTTGTGAATTGTATTTATTGATAAATGATGATTTTATTGGTTTTCAATGTAGAGGGTTTTCTACTTAAGCCTCTCACATTATTTGTTGTCTTTGTTCTAATCTTTTTTGACTTGAACGAAATCATTTTATTTCATAACTAATAATGTGCCCAAAACAATGATAAATTAAATGAAAAACATTGTTAAGTTCATAATTCAGTGTTAAGTTCATGATTCATAGTCACCTATTTTAGTATTGAATAAACAGGTGCTAAACCTCAGATTCATAGCCACCTTTGCTAAAGTATGAATGATTCTAGATAAATACTTTCATCATAAATAACCAAATTTATTACTTTTCTCAATTTTCTCGATATGTATAAATAATCTTAAAATGATATTTATTAAGAAATGAATGGAGTATATATAAGTGTTACATACTGTGGTAAGTTAGACGCCTGTGAGGTCTAGAATTCGGGTTTGGTCTGAAAATGATTCGACCATTTTTTACTTTTCACCTCGTATTTCCTTCATTTTATTACTATAAAAATTAATCCAATCTCTGAGGGTTCAATCTTATTAGACCATTTAATGATTCGTAGCAAAAATTGATGCTCACTACTTCATCTTTTCATATAAAAGTTTAAAAAATACCTAGCTTTCATAATTTTATTTCAACATTTGCTTGTGGTGTATTTTTTGCGGTATATGATTACAAACAATGCTCCATTCATGTATACGAATTGCAATCTAGATAGCTTTTTGTTACTAAAAAGTAATTATAATCTAGATAACGTCTTCTAAATGGGAAAAATATTTGGCGAGAGGGAACCGGGGGATTTTTTTCATAATCAAGATAATTCATTCATATGAATAAAAGTGGTACTCAAAAGTCAAACCTTCTAAAAAACCTTCTACTAAAGAGAACTTTACTATTTAGTACCAACCCCCCGAGAATAACGTCATTCTTTTGCCCCTTAAATGACTAAGAGAACATTCATTGCACATTACTTTTGTCAGCCTTCATACCTTTCCTCTTGCCTTGATCACCACCATTCTTTGCATCATTATGCCAATAGCATGTTCTATTATCTTGATTCTTCCATTTCCCCTTTCTTCCTCCCTTGTTCTTGATCCATTCACCTTTTTATTGAGCCTGCAAGCCTAATTCAGAGGCCTTGTCACTACTTGAAGTTCTTTCATTCCTTCTTTGCTCATGGGATTCCAATGAGCCTTGTAATTCTTCAAACTTCATTCTCAAACAACCACGCCTACAAGCTTATTAAATAGCTACAACCACATGATCAAATATTGGAGACAAACTCCTCATGATCTTTTCAAATATGATTTGATCATCTAACTTCTCACCATAATTTTTCATGAGATTGGCTAGATTCAATACATCGGTGATGAATTCAACAATCATTTCTTTCTCCATTTCAAGGAGTTCGTATTGCCTCCTAGAGTTTGAAGTCTCACCTTCTTGAGTTGATTCGCGCCTGCATAGGTTCTTTTCAGGTTCTCCCATGCATCCTTTGTTGACTCTGCATCTGCAATTCGTCCATAAATCGATGGACTCACACTAGTTAATCATTAATAGTGCTTTGAAGTCTTTCTTCTTTGCCTCCTGGTGTGGGAAAAAAGTGTGCAAGTATACACAGTCACAAGCAAGTAGTATAATAAGATTGAACCCTCAGGGATTGGATTAATTTTTGTAATTTATCTGTATAAAAACCGGTGTGAGTAGACAAGTAATAAAACAATAGATGGGATTGAGCAAACTGAATGAAAATGAAGTATAAAAGATGTATGGAATCAGTGGAGAATGATAGTTGAGATGTCTTCACCAAATAAGTTACTTTTAAGAGTTTCGTGTTTTTATGTGGTGCAAAGTGCCTTTGAATGCATTTAACGTCGGTATGTGTCTTTCACTCACTTTCTTCAGAGTTTCATTACAAGTTTCCTATGTCTAGGCATGCTAAATAAGCCCACTCCTGTATTTTAAGTACCCACTGTATCACCCTAAGGACTATGTTATCCTATGTCTAGGACTTAACATGGTTTTAACAAAGTTTTCTTTATTAAACAAGTTAACAAAGACTTTATTAAAACACTCACCCTTATTAGTTCTTGAGTTCTTAATTGTAAACCATATGCCTTTTACAAATCTACTTATTCTAAGCGATCAACCTCAAAATAAGTGTTGGAAGAAGTATTACACAAGAACTAAAATGCACACACCACACAAGACACAATAACTTACTTAAAAGATCATTATAAGGTTAGAACATCCCAACTAAATAAATTTAGCTCATATTAGGCATTGCAAGGCAAAGATAAACTGAATAAAACATGTTAATATAAGTGAAATTACAAAAGAAAACAATAAGGTATAGATTACACGAATTGAAGTTCTTTTGCATGAGAATACCAAGCAATGCAGGTGCACTGACTCCCTGCACTAAGCTACCTCTATGTAGAAATGAAGGAAGAAATGTCAATTCCTTCCTTACCTTCTTACAACCTAAAAACTATCTAAAAACTAATTCTTGAATGTAAAATGAAGTGTATGTGAAAATGAGAGAAGATGTTCTTCAAGTGAGAAGTGAGTGTCCTTTTATAGCCTTCAAAAAGTGAACCTTCCTTGGAGATTAAGTTAACTTGAGGAGTAAACTAGGGTTAATTTTCTGATCTTCAAAAAGCAAATTGAATCCCTCACTTAAACACAAAGGGAGGACCAATAATGGATGGCCAAGTGTCCCTAAGTGAGTCACTCTTCCAAGCTAGTTATCTATAATGGGCGCCAAAATTTGTAAGTTGGCATGTGCCCCATAACTAAGCATGACGTCATATATCAAGTGCTGGTGCATTATGATGATCCAAGGATGCTTAGTGCATTGTTGTCTGTTTTTGGTGCAGGAGCTTTGATTGCAAGTGCCTTTATTATTCAGTTCAGTGCATCAACCGCAGTGTCTTGAACAAACACCTCAAACATACCAATATATATATATATATATATATATATATATATATATATATGCAAAATGTTTAGTTCTTTACCTAACCCTTCTTAAAACTCTGAATGTTGTTATTTTATTTATAGAACTATAATTAACACCAATTTTACTTGAATTTGAGCAATTATTTAGGTATAGATACATGAATAACTCTATATAAAATAGAGTTATCACCTCCTTGTGCACCACCCTCTATGTGTCTTTGGGCCTCCATGATAGTGCCTCTAAATTGGTTGAAACGACCTCCAATACATATTGAAACCCAAAAGGAATCCTCATTTGCTTGCACCAATTATCGTGATTTTTCCCGTCGAACATGGGAAGAGAGCTAGGAAGGTTATTCAGTATTTCATTCATTTCCCAATAGGCTATTTATAAAATAACTGCTCTAACAGAATAGAACAACAGAAAATAATCACACGACTAATTAACTAATTATTACAGTATACAGTGCTACAACACAATTAACAACATCTAGTGCTATAGCACCTCTATAGCATTAACAAGAATTACGACACCAAATGAGTGCAAGAAGGAGGTCTCGAGTTCAAGTCTTGGAAACTAACATTTCCTCCACCCCCAATAACAATTGCCTATCTAAAAAAACAAGAATTACGACATATTTAACAATAGTTATGTCCTATCTTAGTTATATCCGATTTTTAAATTAACCTAGAGGCAGAAACAACATCCATCATGGTTGGGGGGAAAAATTCTTTTGGCACAACTTATGTGATACACCCTCCGCAAAAAAAAAAAGTATAAGGAAAAAGTGGATCTATTTAACAAAATATAAGCAAAAAGTTGATGTATTTTTTTGGTAAACCAAAGGTATCATCCACGTCGACTGTTGAGACTAATCATTTGAGATATCATGGATCCATTTACGTCTTTAAGGGGTTGACCTCTTCTAACAAATATTTTTTTTATACGCGGTTGTCAGTGATCGAACCCAGGACTAAATGGTTAAGAGACAAAAGTGAATATATTTGGTCTTAATTTAAGCTAAACGCGTCTATTTTTTCTTTTATTCTGTTAAGAATAATGTATTAGTTGTAGTAAGTTAAATCCGAGCCATGCAATTATTCTTTACCTTATGAAAATTGATCAAACACTACAAATAATTTATTTATTTAGAAAAACCAAGGGGCAAGAGCACAATCAGCCCCCACCTCTGTCTTTGAGTTGACAAGTAGCTTATCGAGTTTGTTTGGATTTAAAGACGAGATGCAGTCTACATGATATATGTTATCCCCTACAAATATACTCATTATCCATTTACCCCTGTAAAAATAAAACTCTTAAAAAAGACCTTGCAAAGATAAACTATTTCTGATTTACCCCTCTTTGTTAGATAATGTTAACAGCGTTAAGTGTATAATGGGTATAAACCGTTTATGGTTACCCCTCTGTAGGGGGGTAACTAGAAACACTTATTATTTGCAAGATCTTTTTTAATTAAGAGTTTTATTTTTACAGAGGGGTAAATGGATAATGGATATATTGCAGGGAGTAACATATATTTAAGCCTATCGTTAATCGTATTTGAGCCAGTTTCGTTATCGTTTAATCTAGTGATAATCTATTTTTTTAAAAAAAATTTAAAAAAAATCCCAGATTTATATAAAAATTTGAAAAATGGGGGGTTTTGGATTTCCGAAAATACCTCAAAAATATGTATTTCCGATTTGAAAATTGCAAACCGAAAATACCTATTTTTGAGGTATTTCCGGGAATCTCTAAAAAAAAACGTTTTTTATTATAAAAAATAGTGGTACTTTGGGGTTTAAATGCTTTATGGGTTATATGGAGGGGGTGGAAAAAAAAACCTGTAAGTAGGCAAGCCAATTCGTTTACAAACCAAAAGAAAAGTGACTAAATAATCATATCAACATCACGGCTACTGTTAGTATCAAGAACGGTAAATGTGTGGGGCGTTGTCATTATAGTACCATGTATCAAAACTACCATCTCTGTAACTAAGTAACTATATAAGTTCATTTGAGGACCCAAGTAACTAACAAAAGACACCTGCATCTGTTAATTTAGAATATCTTTGTAATTTCAGTACATTAGGGAACCGCTACATTCAGATACTTTAATAACAACATCTCACACCAATTTTTTATCAAAAAATACCTGATTTCAGCTGCTACACCATTTTTTTATAAAAAAAAAAAATAGTTTTTTAAAACATAACCAAAAAACCTGAGAAGGGAAAGGTTAAAAAACACGGGGATTTAAATGAGAACAAAATATAAAAGAAGGAGAGCAGAGAAAAAAAAATCAAAAGGGAAAGAAGAGGAAGAGGAAGGAATAAAAGAAAATAATGATATGAGAAATAAAGTGCACACTCACCTGCGTTGGGTTTGTGCTTCCCTGTGTTTGTTTATGGGTTATTGTTTTTCCCACTCCCCCTCATACTCACCGCACACCCCAAACAAATTTTATTCCAAAAATAACCTCGCGTGGAACGCTTGTGGAGAACGTGTTTAGTGACGGTTCGAATGACCTTGTTCGAACACGTCCGAACACATGCATTACGAACACAATAAAATTTGTGAATGTGGTGTGAGAGTTCATTATTGTTGCCTCGGTTAACAGCATACGAACAAAAAATAGGGTGTTCGAATGCGTCTATACAAACCTGTTCGATTGGTGTCATTCGAACATGTTAAATTAGGCACAAAAGGGTGTGTGTGTCAATATTTAACACACTCGAATAGGACTGTTCGAATGCCCGTGTTCAAACAGGTGAAATTTTTTGAAAAAAAAAAAAGACACTTTGGCCATTTCATTAATGGTCTTTTGGTCTTTTCACACCCTTATGTGGTGTGTTTTGAGTAGGAGGGGGAGTGAGAAAAGCAAAGCCCTTGTTTATGTTGTTTAGGTTTGGGTTTTTTTATGCCAAAAAGAAAATTTGGGCTTTTTTTGTTGAGTCGGTTTGGGTTAAGGACTTTTTTTTTCACTCTCCCTCTACTGCTCTCCAAAATACTCCTAACATTTTAATAAAATTCCTCACACTCCTCTCATATTTCTTCTTCCCTCACTCTCATCTCACAAATTAAAAGATCAAACTGGTACAAAAGTATCGAAATGTTTCAGTACCAACTTACTTGACAGATTAAAACACATAATGGGGCGGGAGTGGAAGTGTGGAATGGTTAAGGGTCGATATTTCCTTACTTTAATTTTCACTCTTTGTGCTGAAGTTCTTTCTGGTCTCATTATTAAATCACAAGAGCACAGGGCTTTACTTGGGATTCTTATTGCTAGGGCTTCCCCCTGAGATATCCACCTCTTTTTGCTATTGATAGTGTTCATTTTTAAGAGGCGAATAAAGAGGACTCTATGGAAGTGCTCCATATCCTTAAATTCTACCAAGATGCTTCTGGCCAGGTTTTAAATTAAGGATGATCGTACCTTGACCAATGAAGTGTTGAAGTGTTTGTTGCTTCGTCTGATGGGCGGTCGTTGAGAGGGTTGAAAGGACCGGTCCACGGCTTCACGCGTCGAGCACCTCGGGTGGTACGCGCAAAGACACTCAAGACGATCTAGTGAGAGGTCGCCGGGCGGATAGCACAAGGTTAGAGAAGCGTGCACGATGCCATGTGCGAATGGCGATATATATCTGATGATGTCCGACCGTTATGCGAAGATTTCGGTACGGTGGCGAGAAGCGCGCTCAAGCGGCGTGTATGGGCCGTCGAGATGGGGTGGGCGCGCAGTCCAATTCTTTGTTGGCGATCCTCGTATTTGCTAATACACCCGAGAACGAGTTGCCCCCAAGCCTAGGTCGCAGAGCGGCCGAGGCTTGAATCGATGCCCCAGGAGTGAAGTTCCCTTGATGAAAGCGGGACGTGGTCGTTTGCTTTTTCTACGGGCGGTGTCGACCGCTCGTCAACCATCGGCCGGTCGCTGCGACGGTTGGTCTTTCCCGACATTGAAGGCGTGGCGTTTGGTGTTTCCGAGGGTCGTGCGGAGACAACCATTGGTGGGAAGACGAACCGTTGTGACTCTTCGTATCCCGGTCCCCCTTCGCGCCAGGATCTGTGCTATAAATAGCCCTCTTCATCGAGTTCATTTCTCACACTTCCAAGGTTTGCTCGCTGCTCGCTAACGACCGACTCGTCTCACGCCGACTTGCATTGAAGTCGTTTGTCTTTCTTGCGACCAATCTTCAACATCCGCTTAAGGTATGAATCGATCGCTTCCTTTATTCTTTTCAACTTTAGTTTTTCTTTAAAGTACTTCGTGCTTTTCCACGCCTCGTGATAGGGGTGTCGTCGATGGATGGCCACCGCCCCTCTCATGAGCGCTTTGCTCGATCGACTTGACCCGATCCCTTTATCACAGTGTGTTTGTGTATGCCACGGACAAAGCTAAGCGCCGTATTCTCGAAAACCGCCTTGATCTTTTGCCACATACATGTCGAGGCCGGCGAAACCAATTCCCAAGAGGCGGAGTCTAAGTCGTCTTGGGCGACAAAAGCTCTAACTCTTCAAGATTCTTCGAGCAAAGACGAGCTCGAGTTCTCATTCCTCCGGTCGAGGATCGGCGGCCCAAGAGCCACGATTCGGATCGCCCATCTCGCCGAGCGCGCGAGCAACTCTCCACCGCCCGAGGACGTCGTATCCCGAGTGGAGGAGAAGAAGAAGACGCCGACGTGATTATTATTGACGATGATGAGGCGCAGAGTGCCGCCGTCGGCCGTGGGCGAGGAGATGATGGAGGCCGAGGGGCCAGCCGAAGACGTCCGGGAGAAGAGGTGGCTCGGCCCGAAGTCAACATTTACGGTTTGAGGCCAACATCGGAGGGTCGCACGGAAGGGTCGGCCGAGGTACAAGCCGATGTAGCTCGAGATGTATCTCGATATGTCTTGGGTGTCGGAGACTCTTCGCTCTAACAGAGCATTCTTACGGTCGGTCACGATGCTTTGCCCGATCACGAGCCTCCTTGAAGACTCAGGAAATTGGAGGATAAGGGGTATGAAGGAGGCGAGGATATCGCGACTTATTACGCCAACTTCAAGTTCACGATGTATCGGCTCGTGTTCGAGAAGATGAAGATCACCCTCCTTTCACCGAATTCCGGTAGCGGCGTCTTGCGCCATATTGGGGTCGCCCTTCACGACTTCATCCAAACGCATGGGCGTTTTTAAAGACCTTTGAGGTGTCTGCTTGACCAAGCCGGGTCGGCGGTGATCGATGATGCTTTTCTTTGCTATCTTGGCCGAGTGGCTCGCAGAGAAGGCCAACAAGGAGAAAAGGGAGCAAGTCTCCTTCAAGATGCGAAGACCCATCACCGATTTTTCAAAGCTGCCCAGAGTCGTTGGGAGCGGCTGGAGAAGCCGATACTTTTGGATCGTTCCAATCAAGAGGCGGCGCAAGCCGTTTGAGAGTTCACCGGACGGGATCTTTGGGTCCCCTTACTTCCCTATTATGTGGAATGAGGCTCATTTCTGCGCAGCGGGGAGATTACATCTATCTGATGAAAGATCCGGGAAAGGCCGACACGGAGACTTTGGGGATGATAAAGTCGGCATTTGGCGGGCATGATGCGTCCCAGATCCTAAGAGGCGACATACCTTCGCGCCCTTTGTCTTGCAATCTGGCGATGAAGCGGAGGCCGAGATCGGTTAAGCTTTTGAACTTCTTCACCACGATAATTTGTTATTGATTCTCTTTTCTTTTAACTCATGGCTCGTCATTTTTCAGAAAGAATGGCCGGCAAAAGCTGGGAACTGCTCGCTTCCGTCCTGAAGCCCGAAGGAGGGGCTAAGGGACCTGACGGTCCTCGGTCGGGGGGCAACCCCGAATCTTCCTCAAGAGTCCCCCACACCCCTAAGAGCCAAGGAAAGAAGCCGGTCGGCAGGGCTCGGTCGCCTCCACCCAGTGCTGATCGCTCACCCAAGCGGGCCAAGCGCGACGTTCGGGTCCCGGCTCCTGCAACGGAGGAGGTTCCCATCATCCAGCTCGAGAGCTTGAGTGCGGCCGATCTGGAGGAATACCGAAGGAAGCCCATGGCGCTCTGCGCTTCTCTCTGTATGGGGTCGACAAAGTCATGGCCGAAATTTGGTGGCCGAATCGATGGTAATTTTACTTTCTTAGTCTTGTAATTTCTATCTTGCCTTTGTTCGACCGACTAACCAACCTTCGACTGAATTCGCGAGGAAGAGGCAAGGCTTTGGTTGAGGCGCAGCAGAAATACGACAAGCTCCTCGATCGAAGAAGGAGGCCTCAAACGGGGAGGATGGCCAGGGCCGGCCATCAAAGAGGAACAAGGGAGCTTAGGCGGTGAACACTCTGAAAGGCGACCTTGGATCCGTCGTCGAAGGAGAAAGCCGGGTTGGAGGCCGTAAATGCCGAGCTGCGGCGAAGATTCGAGTGGTGGCAAGGCGGTCGGAGAGGCTGCGATCGAGCAATTTTACAACGCTCTTGGCGGCGCGGGTGTTGAATACCGACACCGCAGATCAATTTCGATGACAAGATGATCAAGCCCACGCACTATGTCGAAAATAACAAGATCATGTTGCTGCGAGAATATGACGAGCGGGTGGCACGCGTCATTCGCCCGCCACCATTCTCTTTTGAGCCCGCTGCGAGCGGTGTAATTTTGTAACTTGCCTTCGGGCGACAATATTTACGCGCCGTGCGGTTCTTTTATTCGTGGCGCTCGGCCGCAAGGCGTCCCCTATTTGTAATGACAATCTCTTTGCTTTTCATTTATGCCCGTTTGAATTTATGTTGCAATTTCTGCGTACTTGCATTTATTCGCCTTGTTCATTTTGAACTTGTGGGCGCTCGTGGCGGCCGTTTCGTGTTCGCCGATAGCACTTTCGTTGTTGGTCGTTTTTCTTTGCGCGCCTTGTATGCTTATTTTTCTCTAAGTCTTTGAATTTTAAGACCGTTCGGGTCGTCATTCGTGCTTATTTCGAAAGCATCCATTCTTTGATAAGTTAATGTCCCAGCGGGGCCTTGGATCTTCGGCGATCTTCGATCGAGCCCTTTCGATGGCATTTAAGTAGATCGTTTTCGCGCCTACCGTGATGGGTTATTACTTAACCTTTGGGCCATTTCCGATGGCACTTTCGGCGTGAGATCGTTTCGGACGACCTAGCATTGTTGGGCCATTTTCGATGGCACTCGGTTGGGACGTTTCGACGGTCGCTTCGATTGATCGTTTCGACGATCTAAGGTTTGCGGGTTTTAACCCTTGGGCCATTTCGATGGCTTTCGGTTGGGACCATTTCGATGGTCATTTCGATTTAGATCGTTTCGACGATCTAAGGTTTCATGAGTTTTAACCCTTGGGCCATTTCGATGGCACTCGGTTGGGACCATTTCGATGGTCGCTCGATTTAGATCGTTTAGACGATCCGATTAACTTCGATAAGTCGTCGATCGCTCCTTTGCCACGGGCAATCTTGAGCGACGGTCATACATCCTTGCGAGAAAGTAAAGAACACATCATGTTTTTAAAGGTGGGGCCTCGTAAAAAACCCGGTGGGAAAAGAGCGCCGCCGCTTTCATTAATGGATCGGTCGTTATTACATTCAAATCACTTGTTACATTCAAGCGTAATACTTCCTAAGTTTTTTCTCGCATTCCATGTTCGGGGATAGTCGCCCCATTCATGGTTTGCGGCTCGTATGCCCCCTTGCGGTCTTCGTGATGACTCGTCACGGACGCTTCCCAATTTGGTGCCGCTTCCCTTGGCGTGCATTCTTGTTTCCCACGTCGGCCCGTCTTAGAACGAGTGGCCGACCGAGAAATTCCCTCTTTTGAACTCGGCGTTGTACACCGGCTGCGACCTTCTGTTTGATCAATTGCTCTCTTAGCGAAGCTTGGGTGCATGATTCTTCAATTAAGTCCAACTCTTCTCGGATAGCGGTCGTTGTCAACCATCGTAGGGGTTTGAAGTCCTCAATTCGGCTCGCCCATTTCTATGGGTATCACAAAGATCGCCAGTACACACCAATCGCGGCGACTCCGGCCGATGAATGAGGGTCGCCCTGCAGGCCCATAGAAACGGTGCGACTCTTCGACCGATTCCGCTTCGCTTCATCCGGTCTTTCGCCTCAAACCACGCGAATTACCTGTTGCCGCCGCTTGGCTGGCGTTGGTGCGAGGTGTTCGGCCGAGGTGAAACATTATTTCACCCCTAAGTCGGCCAACATTTCTACGAATCTCTTGTCCGTGAACCGGGTACCATTGCCGGTTATCAAGCTCGGGAATCCCAAAGCGGGCTAGCACACACCGTCAGAAGAACTTGCGACTTTGGCCGATGTGATTGTTGCAAGCGGCTCGGCCTCGATCCACTTAGTGAAGTAATCTCGCCACGATCAAGAACTTGAAGGCGGCACGGAGGCGGTGGAAACGGGCCTAGAAGATCCATGCCCCACCGGCGAGCGGCCAAGGCGAGACAAGACTTTGTAACTACGAGGAGGGTGCAATGTGGACATCGGCATGCACTTGGCATTTCTTGCACGCCGAACGAGTTTCTTGGCGTCCTCGTCCATGGTCGGCCAATAGTAGCGACCCGAGAGCCTTTTTGCAATGGAGCAGCGCCACGGTGACTCGCACAAACACCTTCATGAATGTCCTCAACACATGGTCGCCGACCGGCGTAAGACACCTTAGCAAATGAGAGGAGAATCCTCTCTGCATGCAATCTTCCTTCTATAGCAGAGTACTTGGTCGCTCCGAGTCCGACCAACTTAGCTTGCTTTGGATCGCTCGGCTCTCAAACTTGTTGAGGTTGGGCGGCTTCATGAGGTCTCTCGGAATCTTATAACGCTGATCTCCTCGAGAGCGGGCCATGTTCATCTCGAATGCCGTTCGACCCAAAGGGTTGCATTGCGAGGCATGCCTCGTTGCCGGCATTCCATAGAATCCTCGGATGGGCGGTTGGCGGTGGCGAGGAGGCCTTACGGGCGCCGCCGCTTTGGCCTCTCCTGGCCGATGCGAAACGCCCCTAACTCTTCCATCTCTCGTACTCTTCCCACTCTCTTCACGAGAATCCCAAGATCCGCTTCTCGACCGAGCGTGACCCGGACGACTCATTAGAGGAGTATCGGTGGGCGAGCGGCGGTGTCGGGGCGGTGTTTGGAATCTTCATAGTCAAGCGGACATTGAGCAGCGTCTCACGCGGCGTTCTCGCCGGGGCGATCTGCGTGCCTCGCTTCTTACGGGTGGAGAATGATGAGTAGTGCTCTCTCGGCGTGAAATGCTCTCGCGAGGAGGAGCGGTGTCTTCGCGCCGGTCGTGGCGGCGAGAAGGTTCTCCGTCTTCGCGCACGCGGCGCCGGAAATGAACCTCTTTCATACCGGGAGATGAGTGCATCTCGATCCGCGATCACTTGATTCTTGTTTTGCAAGATCGCAAAAGCGGCTTGAGTAACATGGTCCGGCAGAGGTTCGGATGCCCGCTTCAATCGGCTTCGGGCGGTAGGTCTCGAGAGCGGCCGGATGGATCTGGCTGGAGGACCGGTCCACGGCATCGTTGTGCCTGAAGGTTCTTGTCGTGGAAGTCCTTGAGATTCATGGGTGACCCGCCACGCCTTCCGGTCTCGGGCTGGCTGGTTCGCCGGAGGATTGAGTCGAGAAGTGGCCCGCGTGCGGGGGCGGTCGCGTGGAGCCATAAGAGAGGTAGGATAGCGCGCGGGCCTCCCATCGTGGTCGCCGATTGATCGTACCTTGACCAATGAAGTGTTGAAGTGTTTGTTGCTTCGTCGATGGGCCTGGTCGTTGAGAGGTTGAAAGGACCGGTCCACGGCTTCACGCGCCGAGCACCTCGGGTGGTACGCAAAGACACTCCGACGATCTAGTGAGAGGTCGCTCAGGCGGATAGCACAAGAGTTAGAGAACGCACACGATGCCATGTGCGAATGGCGTATATATCTGATGATGTCCGACCGTTATGCGAAGATTTCGGCCGGGCGAATTGCGCTCAAGCGGCGTGTATGGGCCGATCGAGATGGGTCGGGCCGCGAGTCCAATTCTGCATTGGCGATCCTCGTATTTGCTAATACACCCAGGAACAAAGGAAAATCTGAGTTTTCCTTCGGTTGTAATGTTCTTAATTCATGCTGCCGGTTCTTTGGAGAATTGCTAATTGGTAGCACATTAAAATGGTCATATAGTTGGCTTCCTATGCAGATGGGCTTCAAGTGTTGGAGTCCCAAACCAATGAGCTATAACTTAGCTATTGTGAATCAGTTGTAGATTCCTCATGCTTGTAGATGGGATGTGGGTATTCTGAACTATACCTTTCTACCCTTTGAAGTTGAGTAGATTGTTCAATTACCAATTATTGGAACCTATGAGGAGGATGTTTTCATATGGGGAAGCTGTCAGGATGGCCTTTACACTGTCAAGTTAGGTTACCATGTTGTTAAGAGAAGAGCTAATGAGAGTATGTCTTCTTCTAGAATAGGTCAGAACTATAAGTTGTGGTATTTCCTTTGGAAACTAAACTCTCAGTCGAAGCACCTTAAACGTATATGGCGCATATTAAAGGAGCAATTCCTGTTAGAGCAAAACTTATTGGGAGAGGGGTTAACTGTGACAATGTGTGCCTTAGATGCGAGCATGGTGAGGAAACCTTGGATCACGTTTTTAGGATTGCATATGGGCATCAAAAATTTGGTTTGCTTCCCCCTTAGGGTTTCAGTTTCCTACCCAGAACAATCAAGTCGTTGGGGATTGGATTGAATCGTTGTTGTTGGAAGCTCCTTCTAAGGTTAAGGAGATGGTTTCTTCGATCCTCTATAGCATTTGGTGGACGACGAACATCTAAAATTCTTGAACATAAACAAATACTTGGGTGTCAAGGTTAAGGAGTTGGCTCTGGCTTGCATCATGGAGTTCCAGATCGATGTCAAGGTTCTTGCTCCGACGTCGTCTCTGACCTCTATTGTTTTGGATCGCAGGTGGCACCATCCTCCTTTTAGTTTGGTGATCAGGGACGAGGCTAACATTGTGTTGGTCACTGCGTGTTGGTCGAATATTGGGGTCGACGACTCTAGCCTCGCTGGGGCGGTGATTGTGGTTCGTGGAGTTAAATTCGCGGTGGATTGCTGATTTCGTGCTATTGAGATCGAGTCAGATTGTTTGGTGGTCATCACTCGTAACCCTAGTCTCAATCTTCCTTGCTTGGGTCGGGTTGTGAAAGACGTATTGGGCCTTGTTCCTAATTTATATGTAGCCCATTGTTGTTTTAGTAGATTATGTAATTTTGATGCTCACTCTTTGGCTAAGTAGGTCTTCAAAAATCCTGAGAAAGTGTGGCTTGAATGTACCTCTTCACACTTGAGGTACTAGCTCAATGGTAAGAGCATAGCTTTGGCTTATAAAAAAAAAAGCATAGTTTTGTATCCTCAATGTGCTGAGTTCAAATCTCCTTTGAGGCCATTGTAAAATAGTCATTAGTGCCGCTTTGATTAATAAAGTTTTTCCCTTCTCTAATTTAAAAAAAAAAAAAAGGAATGTACCCTACTATCATACAGGACTTTGTTGTATCTGGCCTTTCTCCCTAATTTGGGTTTTTATATGAGGTATTTTTAAATATAAAAAAAAAAAGACTTTCTGGTCTTCTCATGATTAAATAATCTTTATTTATTTTTTGTTGACCCACATTTATACTAAAAAAAATGCAAGACCTTACAGTTTAATTCAAGTGCAAGGGATTGCAATCCGTTGAATTAATTATTGGTCGACACCCAAATAAACACAAACCACAAAATGATCTTTTGATTAAACAAATAACATGATTTAATTTATTTGACAATTAGAACAAAGCTGAAACAAGTGGAACAACACTTGTCCCTATTTTTGATGCTACCGTGACCTAATTAAAAAAAGTTTCCCTCCACTTCTGATGATCAAACAAATGTTGGTAAATAAACTGCTTTTCTTTGGTAACATAGAACAAGACACTAAACTTTCTTTTTCCAATCAATATTAATTTGTTAAGCACTTCATTATTATTTAAGGATATTATTTAAGGATATCTCTACAAAACACAATCAAGAAAATCTCATAGCAATATTAATAATATCAATACAAATCACTGCCAAGAAAATCTCAAAATAATAAGTCAAATTTAGAGCGAAAGTTCATATGACCGTATGAACTTTCGCTTTAAATTTATTTGCAAAACATCTCTTTCAAATGATGAACTTTCGAGTCTAACTTCAACATACAGTCATATTCTTAGTTTTAGACATTGAATTTTCGAGTTCAGCTTTTATCCATTTGCTTCTAGATTTGTGTCAAGTTTTAAAATGAGGAAATAACGAGGTATCATGCTAAGGAAGAATTTAGAAAGTGAGAAGAACTTTGTGAGAAAGAGAAAAGAGAACAAGATAATTATAAAATGTTAATTTTGGAATAATTGAGGTCGTTGAAAATACTCACGTCCATAAAACTCTTCATATCTCCTATAATATGCCTATTTTTACTTTGACTACATAATTCTCTTATACTCTTTCCCATTTCTCACAAAGTTCGCCTCTCTATCTAAATCCCTTCCATGTCATTATATCTCGTATACCCTCATTTTAAACTTGACATGGGCTGGGAAGCAAATGAAAAAAGTTGGACTTAAAAATTCGACATCTAAAAGTATGACTGAGTATGTTGAAGTACATAAGATAGATGTTTTGCAGATGTATTTAAGGGCAGAGACTCATATGCTACCTTGCTTTAGTCTAGCTAGTGCTTCTAGAGGGCTCGTCATGATAGAATTGAGCTGTAGATTCTTCCAAGGAGTCCATAGAGTGTGTAGGCGGATTGTACTCCAAGATTTCATTATAATCGCTCGAGACCAATACAATGATCAGTTTTGGAACTCAAGGTACACCAGCATTAAGGTGGGCCTCAAGGTTCAAAAAATATTTATCGAAGTACTTAGAGATTACTCACTAGAAAAACTCCCACATCGACATCAGATTTCGAACTCGTGTTCTTATTAAATATATATATGAGTAGTATTCATACAAATTTGACTAACATTTGTTGGCTCATGTTCTCAAGTGAACATAGGATCTTGGAGAATGTCAAAATGATTACTTTGCTAGTTCTATCATTGTGGTGCCACCATTGTTGTACCTACAAAGTCACTCTGACGCCAAAGTTAACATTTCCTATAATGGAATAATTAGCAAGTTATTACTTTTACTTTTTTATTTTTTGGTTATCGTGTTATTGGTTCTCTCTTCCCAATAAAGTTTTCACCACACTCAAAATTCAAATTCAAAATCCTTATTAGTGGTTATATTTATTGAGATATTGTAATTCATAATAAGTAACCGGCTTAGTAGGTTACAGGTCATCTATTAGTTGTATTTCTTTCTGTTAAAGTTTGTTACAAAAGTCAGTCTGTATATATATACTGCAATAACAGAAAATGAAGATCACTTTTTCTGATTTTCACCATTCTCTGCGTGTCATTCTTCTTCTTCCCTCTCAAATTCTCTGTGTTTGTAGTGTACAATTGCACACTTTGTGCTAACAATTTGGTATCTTAGAGCTTTGATTTTAGGGATTATCCTGGGAAACACGAGTGGTGGAGTGAATCTCCGAGTGAGGAGTGCGTGTGATTTCGAATTTGCAATTTGCATCGAATTGCAAATCGAAATCGAAAGAAATCGCAATTTACGATTTCTAGGGTTGGGAAACACGAGCGATTGGTGAGATTGTGTGATTGAAACACGGAGAGAGATGATGAACGGCAACAATGGTGGATTCAATACTCACTTACCGATGTTCGATGGTAAGAACTGGAACCGTTGGTCAATTCAGATGCGTGTATTGTTCGGAGCACAAGATGTAGTGGAGTTAGTGAATGACGGCGTCACGGCGCTTGCGGAGAACGCAACTGAAGCTCAACGGAATGCTCATCGTGAACGGAAGAAAAAGGATCAGAAAGCTTTGTTTTATATTCACCAGTGCGTGGATAATAAAGTGTTCGAGAAGATTTCTGAGGCTACGACGGCGAAGGATGCGTGGGACATACTGGTGCGTTGCTATGGTGGAGATGCAACGGTGAAGAAGGTGAAACTCCAAGGATTGAGGAAACAGTATGAAAATACGAACATGAAGAATAACGAGATGATCGGTGATTACATCGCACGGATTCTCACGATTACGAACGAGATGAAGCAATGCGGCGAAACCATGACTGAACAGATGATAATTGAAAAGGTACTCAGATCTCTAACTGCTCAATTTGATCATATAGTCGTAGCCATTGAACAATCGAAAGATACTGCTGAAATGAAAATAGAGGAACTACAAGGTAGTTTAGAAGCTTTAGAGATTAGAGTAAAAGAAAGAAACACTGTGAATGAATCTGAACAGGCACTTAAAACTCAAACTGATAATAAAGGAAAATCTAAGTGGAAAGAGAATAAATGGAAGGCACAGAAACAAGCTTGGCTTGAGAAAAATAAGAAAGATGCTGATAGTGGTAATGATAAACCAGAAGCTTCGAAGTATAAGGGAAAATTTGATAAAAGCAAAATTCAGTGTTTTAATTGTGATAAGTTTGGGCATTTTGCCGATGAGTGCTGGGGAAATAAGGGAAAGAAGGAGCAAGAGAAGATAGAGGAAGCAAATGCAGCTCACAGTGACTCTGATTCTGAGTCAATGCTGCTGATGGTGACTGAGGAAGAAACTGCAGTCCACAATGACTCTGTTTGTGAACCAATGCTGCTAATGGTGACTGTGAATGCTGAGGGTACTGTGTATGAGTATTGGTACATGGATACTGGGTGTAGTAACCATATGACAGGACGTAGGGACTGGATTGTCAATTTGGATACTAGTAAGAAAACAAGAATAAGGCTAGCAGATCATAGAAGTTTGCAAGCTGAAGGAATGGGTGATATAGTGATAAAGAGGAGTGATGGCAGGAGTATAGTGATAGAAAATGTGTGGTATGTGCCTGGACTAAGCTCAAACTTGTTAAGTGTTGGTCAGTTATTGGAGAAAGGTTTCACAGTGAGCATGGAAGATGCAACAATGACGTTGTATGATAGTAACAAGAGTGTAATTTTGCGGTCACACCTTGAGAGGAACAGGACATTCAAGGTCAGTGTAAATTCTGCAGATGTGAAGTGTTTGAATGCTGTTCAAGGTGATAGTGATAGCTGGTTGTGGCATAAAAGGTACGGGCATTTAAACTTTAGAAGCTTGGGTGAATTGAGATCCAAAGAATTGGTGATTGGTGTACCAATGGTGAAGCAACCTCAAGATAGTTGTGAGTTTTGTATGAAAGGGAAACAGGCAAGGCTGCCATTTGCTGCAGAAGCACCTGCTAGAGCAACTCATGCACTAGGAGTAGTGCACTCTGATGTGTGTGGGCCTCTAGAAGTTCCTTCACTAGGAGGAAATAAATACTTTGTATCATTTGTTGATGAGTTTACAAGAATGCAGTGGGTGTATTTGATAAAGTTCAAGAATGAAGTGTTGGATATGTTCAAGAAATTTAAGGTGTTTGCAGAGAAACAAAGTGGACAGAAACTGAAGATCTTGAGGACAGATGGTGGAGGGGAATACACCTCCAAAGAGTTTGAATTGTTTTGTGAACTGAATGGGATTGTACATGAGAAGACTCCTCCATATACACCCCAACACAATGGCCTAGCTGAAAGAAGAAATAGGTCCATTCTAGATATGACAAGAAGCATGTTGAAACAAAAGAATTTGCCAAACAATTTTACGGGGTGAAATTTGTAACCACGCAATGATGTACATTACGAATAAGTGTCCAACAAAGAAAATTGACTCTGCAGTACCTGAACAGCTGTGGAGTGGTAGAAAACCTGTGGTAAGCCATTTGAGAGTGTTTGGATCAGTGTGTTATGCTCATGTACCTGATGAAAGAAGAAAGAAACTGCATGATAAGAGTGAGAAGTTAATTCTAGTTGGATATCATTCAACTGGAGGTTACAAACTTTATAATCCAGCAACAAATACAGTGAAGATTAGCAGAGATGTGTTAATAAAAGAAGAAGAAACTTGGGAATGGACTGAAGAGCACAGTCCAGAAATGCCCAATACAGTGCCTGGGACAGTAAATCAACAGGAAAGTGAAGAAAATACTGCAGATAGTGAAAATAGTGATGGGGAAGTGAATAATGAATTTCCACATGAAGCACAGCCTGAAACAGAATCTGATAGTGATGAAGATCAAATAGTGAGACCACAGAGAGCAAGACAATTACCTCAAAGGCTAGCAGAGTTTGAGATGTTAGCAGATGATGCAGTGAACAGTGAAGGGGAACTGGTCCATTTTGCTTTTCTGGTGGATACAGAACCACTAAGCTACATGGATGCTATGAAAGAGAAGGTGTGGAAATTGGCTATGAAGGAAGAGCTGAGATCCATTGAAAAGAATAACACATGGAAATTGATGAAGTTACCATCAAATAAGAAAGCAATAGGGCTGAAATGGGTGTTTAAAGTGAAGAAGAATTCTGATGGCAGTATCAGTAGGCATAAAGCAAGGTTAGTAGCTAGAGGATTCTTGCAAAAGAAAGGTCTAGACTATGAGGAAGTATTTGCTCCGGTTGCTAGGCATGAGACCATAAGAATGGTAATTGCACTAGCTTGTAGCAAGGGATGGTCATTGCTACACTTGGATGTAAAATCAGCTTTCTTAAATGGATCTCTAGAAGAAGAGGTCTATGTTACTCAAGTGCCTGGGTTTGAGGTGAAAGGGAAGGAGGACCATGCTTATAGATTGTTGAAAGCCCTCTATGGACTGAAGCAAGCACCTCGTGCTTGGAATAGGAAAATTGACTCATTTCTCACCAAGAATGGGTTCAGAAGATGTACTGTGGAACATGGTGTGTATGTGAAGCACAAACAGAATGTCATAGCTGTGCTTATCTGTTTGTATGTGGATGACCTATTGATTACAGGTAGTTCAGTGGAAGAAATCAAGCAATTCAAGGCCACAATGTTGAGTGAATTTGAAATGACAGAGTTAGGAAACTTGTCATACTTCTTAGGCATGGAATTGATTGATGTGAAGGGTGGAAAAATACTGCATCAACACAGATATGCGACAGAGGTACTAAAGAGATTTAAAATGCAGAATTGCAACTCTGCAATTACACCAGCAGAGTTGAATGTGAAGCTGTTACAGGATGATTCAGAGGATGATATTGATCCAACTCTGTATAAACAAGCAGTAGGGTGCTTGAGATACCTCTGCCACAGTAGACCAGATATAGGGTTTCTTTGTTGGGCTTGTCGATGAGTTTATGACAAAGCCCAAACTATCTCATTTTCTAGGTGTGAAAAGGATTATGAGATATGTTAAGGGAACACTTAAATGTGGAGTGTTCTTCCCTAGAAATGCAAAAGAAAATGAGCTGAATTTACATGGTTTTTCAGACAGTGATTGGTGTGGAGATAAGGTGGATCGTAAAAGTACAACTGGGTATGTGTTCAGGTTTCAAGGAGCAACAATTTCATGGTGTTCCAAGAAACAATCCATTGTAGCCTTATCATCTTGCGCGGTTTGAGTATGTGGTCTGGTCTTTGTGTGACATGTCAAGCAATATGGTTGAATTCACTGCTGGAAGAACTGAAACTGATAGTGCAGAAGCCAATTAAAATCTGGATTGACAACAAATCTGCAATAAGTCTTGCCAAGAACCCAGTCTCTCATGGGAGAAGCAAGCACATAGAGACCAAGTTTCATTTCCTTAGAGAACAAGTGCAAAAGGGACGATTGAAGTATGCTCTGCGCAAACACGTAAAACCAACTTGCAGACTTGCTGACAAAGTCTATAAAACCAGATCAGTTTGTTAAATTGAGAAATGAATTAGGTGTAGTTATGTTTTAAGCATTGTATTATGAATTAAGGGATGGTATTGAGATATTGTAATTCATAATAAGTAACCGGCTTAGTAGGTTACAGGTCATCTATTAGTTGTATTTCTTTCTGTTAAAGTTTGTTACAAAAGTCAGTCTGTATATATATACTGCAATAACAGAAAATGAAGATCACTTTTTCTGATTTTCACCATTCTCTGCGTGTCATTCTTCTTCTTCCCTCTCAAATTCTCTGTGTTTGTAGTGTACAATTGCACACTTTGTGCTAACAATATTAGTGAACTGTGTTATCCTCAAATAGCCACTAAATAGACTTGTACTGGAAGTAATAAGTCTAGAAAAAGTGTATGACCAAACGATACACAGCTCAATATTTCTTTTATCTTCTTCCAACTTTCTCTTTTGTACATAAAATATTTTGCTTTGATGGGTGAGTGGGGGTCTATACATTGCCAAAATACCACTATGGATGATTTTGTTGGGTCCATATTGTAAAGGCATTCAAATGACTCTAAAGTTGTTACTTTTAGATTTCTTCAAATATGCTTTAGTTAGTACAAGCTGAAGAGAAAGTTCCTAAAATTTTTGAGTAGTAAGAGCTCTTATCAAGTTATCGATAACAATTTTCATTTTTCCCCTTCATTCTTGGCTAAACTTTATATAAAATATATTTGTAGATTCCTTAGGTATCCTAGCAATCTTCTTTTGTCACATTGACTCACTTTTTTCCAACTCAGCATCACATGCTTTGGATTCAATATTTTAAGATTTTGATTTGTGGGTTACACGCAATGCCACTATCATACCCAATTTCCATCACTTCTATACACACTACTTTAACCCTAGAAAGCTCAAATCACGCCAAAAGCTTCTTTTTAAAAAAGAAAATTAAACAAATTAATAACTCTTTGAAAGTTGAAACACAAAGATAACTTTATTAGTGGTTCTAGTCAAGCCATAGTATATTCTAACACCCACGAGTGAGCAATTTTTCTTTATTTGATTTATTTTGATACGCAAAATTTCTGACACTTAATATTGTGATTAAGTTTGTTTAATAGTAGTGGTTAATAAATGTTTAATTCATTAACTGTTAGCTGAAAAGAATTAACTATGAATTCGCACTGATTAATCACGATATTTTTCATGTGTACAAATTTACGTCTAGTTGAAACAACATTAAACCGTGGTTAATAACGTTTAAAGTCGTGGTTAATTGAATTCCATTTACAGTTATCCATGTATTAACTACTTATTAAGTTTGATTAACCATAATTTTGAACGGCATTAACTAAATTTCACACATGTATCAAAATTTTGAGGTATTCGGATTTTTTTTTGTTTAGCCATTAACTCAAGACATTCACATTTTATATTTCTTATTTTATTGTGAAAACATTTTATGAAATTTTCATTATGTTTCAAAATGGACATAAGAATCCTAATTAATAATTTTTACATACTAATGTCTATGTTTTCAGTAATTTGAATTATATAAGCACTTAAAATAAGAATACGAGCCTCTGTCCCGCTTCAGTCTCTCGAATGAGCATGGTACTCAGAGACTCTTCGGCCACAACCAGGAAGAGGTATAGAGTTTCCTCTTCTAGAGGTCGATTTAAGACATGAGGCTCAGACAGGGTGGTTTTCAGCTGAGTCAGGGCTTGCTCGCACTCTTCTGTTCATTCGAAACATAATGATATACAAAGATATACCCAACATAAGGTAATGGCAGGCGATATCCAAAGATATACCCAACATATTCGTTGAGCTCCAAGAAAACAGGTCGGCATGCTCGTGTAGGCACTTGGTCATTTCCTCTCTGACCTTGTTAGGAAGGTTGGCGTCGATCTTGACGGTCTTTCCCAAATCGTCTCCGAGTTTTATAGCTAGGAACTCACCATCCGGTTTAGGCCTTCTGATTTTCTTCTTGAGTCCTTGGTGAGGGTATCGCTCCATCTTCTTCTGAGCTATCCATCTCGTAGTGGGCATCGAGGTCAAAGAGGTTGACGTTGGCATGTTTACCTCGCTTTTTCTTCTTTTCCAACAATAATTTGTTTAACTGATCTTGGTCGAACTTCATGGCAAGAAAATTACAAAGTTTTGCCGATCCTAAGTCGGCATTGAGATTGATCACCTCATACTTGGTTGAGTAGAACCTCATCTTCAAACGGACGGTAGATGCCACGGCCCCAAGTCGATCCAGCGTTGGTCGGCCAATGATGCAGTTGTAAACCGACTTGCAGGATAACACCAAAAAGGGAGTCTTCACCGTTCAATTACTCCTAGAACCATTGAAGACAGAGAGGTCTGTTCCCCGATACAAGGTAAGGTCCTCCCCTAAAATTCCCAAAGTTTTTAACAAATTGATGAACATTATGTTAGCCGAACTCGTGGCCAACCAGTATCTTTGTCACTTCAAAGTTGGCCATCACGAACCTAACTAGCAATGGAATTAATGTACTTGTTAGGATTTACATCTAGGAGGCCACTATCACCAAACGACGGGGGTGGTCGGTGGGAAATGATATCGGTGATCGATCTGGAAAATACATTTAGAATCTCCTTCCATGTTAGTTTCATTGTCTTCATGGTTTCCCGCTTGTATGTAACACCCAAAATAATTTAATTAACTATTTAATTGAATTATTTAAGTGTTACATTAATATTGTATATTAAAATATTAATATATTGTTGTATTTTTAAAATGAAGGAAGTGGTGTCGGTAATTCTGGGGTGGTAAGGAATGGCCCAAGAGCCAAAGCCCATTGACTTAGGCTCCTAGGCGCTAGGGTTGATGCATTTTCGCATCAATTGAGAAACAAAGAAAGAAAGAAAGAAACGTAAGAAGAGAATAGAGAAGAGAGATCGCACAAGAGAGAAAAGAGAAAGAAGGAGATCGCACAAGAGAGAAGAGGAGAAGAAGAGTTGTTGCTGTGGTTACTTCGGGTGTTCACGTAGAAGGATCATCATCTTCGAAAAACTTAAGGTAAGGGTGGGTCTTACCTTATAATAGGGTTTATAATGGGATGTATGTGGGTTGTAGGATTTATATTAATCTCATTGTGATTTTCCTGTTGTTTTTGATGTATGATTGTACGTATGATGAATTGATGCTCTATGTGGTTGTTGAAAAGTATATGACTTGTTAGGTGTATGTGATTGATTTTATTGTCTCTGGATGATCCTGAAACTGTGATGTATGTAATTGTAATAGGCCAAGAATCGATTGTTTTACTCCAAAATGAAGCTTGAAATCGATTCTGAGCTCTACACTAGGAGCTAGGAATCGATTTCCCACTTCAAAATGGAAGCAAGGAATCGATTTCCCACTTCAAAATGGAAGCAATGAATCGATTCCCCCTTTAAAATAAAAGCAAGGAATCGATTTCCCCCTTTAAAATAAAAACAAGGAATCGATTTCCCTCTTTAAAATGAAAGCCATGAATCGATTCTCTTTTAAAAACAAGAAGCCATGAATCGATTTCTTTTTAAAAACAACAAGGCATAAATCGATTGTTAGCTTTAAAACTACCAGTCATGAATCAATTCTGTGCTTGTCAATATTTTCCTAACTTATTTAGCATGTGTTTATAAATGTTAGGCTATTGGGTGCCACTTTGTACTGTTTGGCTGTTTTGGCATATGTTGCTGCCGATTGTGTGTTATGTGCTATTTTGGTGCTGTGGGCTGATGCTGGTACATTTTTATGTTGCCAATGTTGTTGTTAAATGATGATGTTGTTGATGATGGGCTTAATGCCAAAGTGACGATGATGTTATAGATGATGTGATGATGTGGACATTATATTTGTTGATTGTTCATGAAGTCATATGCATTACATGTGCATTTTTATTGACGATGTGAGGCTTCGGCCTTCGAGCTAAGGACGATGGATAAGGCTCAATTATTGACGATGTGCCCAATTGGCAAAATTAAGGACGATGAATGGTAACACATGCATACTTGCACTTCATACATCCATTCTCATCATTGACAAGTTTTATATTGGTTGGTGTGCAATATATTTTGGGTGGCAAATATAAATGTTGACGTGACTGTAGTGACTGCTGTATATATATAAATATGTTATTATAGTTGTTATAGATAAATATTGAAAGTTGTTGTGTATATATATATATATATATATATATATATATATATATATATATATATATATATATATATATATATATATATATATATATATATATATATATGTGTGTGATGTTGTGATTGGTGTAGTTACGTGATCTAATATCTTTGCTTATTATAAGCCTTATTATGCGGTTTAGACTCACCCTTATGTTGATTATTACTACAGTAATCGTGAGTGAAGGCTTTTGAATCCTTCATCCTCGAGTCTGTGCTGCTTCGACACGTAGCACCTAGGGGGCGAATCTTAGCTAGTAGTCATTGTCTTATATGATACTGTTGGAGTATTTTGTGTTGATGACATTTTGTTTTCTTGGAACTGTTTTTCTTTTTATTCCGCTGCGTGATGACGAAGTAATTTTGTTATGTGAACTAAACTATTTATTTCCTTGGTTTCGCCTATTGTAGCGTGCCACGTATCATGTTTTAAATTATAAATGGATTTGCTACCAAATGATGTTGTTGTTTGAAGTAAATGTAGCATTCCCGTTTGGATGAATTGAAAAATAATTTTTAAACTCTGATATTTTATTATAAATTGCCGGGTAGAAATGGGGTGTTACACCTTGCATAGGGTAACCACCAGAAATAACCATGGTCACAAGTCTCTCTTTGGGATTAAGGGTGCCGCCATCGAGCTCAGGGTCACTATCATCATCTTTAGCCAC
Organism: Oxytropis ochrocephala; assembly: GCA_020916435.1. Classification (NCBI taxonomy): domain Eukaryota; kingdom Viridiplantae; phylum Streptophyta; class Magnoliopsida; order Fabales; family Fabaceae; genus Oxytropis; species Oxytropis ochrocephala. The sequence continues at coordinate 55,278,680 of CM037095.1, forward strand.
CTTAGCGACCTCGTTGATCACATCATTTCCTTTGTAGGGCGACCTAGATCGCTTGTGTTCTTCCTCAACCTCCTTCTTGACGTACTGGGAAATTTTTTCCCTTGTGGATTAACTCTTCGGTATCGTCTTTCATGGCATTGCACTTGTTTGTACCATGATTGTTGTCTTTATGAAAATCATGCAAGGAGTTAATTTAAACATGCATGCATGAGCTACAAGTACAAGCCAAAACAACCGAAGATATGATGGCAGAACTTCTTCTAGCTCATCTCGGGTCTTTGCGGAAGTGGATCGGGAGGCTTGATATCCAGAACTTAATATTTGGACACTTAGCCAAGATCTTGGCCCTAAAAGCATTGAGCAATGTCCCCTTGCTCTTTTCTCTGGCAACCCTCTTGCTGTTGTGAGTTCATTTCAAACGTCGGCTTCGCCACAGACCGACTTGCCAAGTCATCCTCTTTGTAGTCAACGAACTTTTGAGACCTATGCAGGAAGTTTGTGAGATCTCTAGGTCGGTTGATGTCGTTGTCGATTAGAAATAGACCCCCAAGGGGAAGGCCATTCTTCATGAAGTATAGCCTCATCTTGTCAGATAGGTCCCTTACATTCACAACCTCATTGTTGAAGCTCTCGACATACTCCTGGAGAGTCTTGGTTTCTCCCAAACTCATGGCCTTTAGAACATTCTCCGACTTCGGCTTCAGCCTAGAGGCCTTAAACCGGGCCGATAAGAGCTTCGATAGCTGGGACTAGAACGAAACCAAGTTTGGTCTAAGGCCTCTAAACCAAGCCAGAGATGCCTTAGCTAGAGTTAACAGGAATATCTTGCACTTGACGACGTCCCTCGCACCGCGATACTAAAGCATCAACTCAAAGTAATCCAAGAGGTCTTCGATGTCGTCGTACATGTTCAACGTTGGCGGCTTCTCCAACGTCTTGCAGATCAAAAATTTGTTGATCATCTGCCTGAATGGTCTCTATCAGAATGACTTAGCATGACGCGAGACGCTTCTAGGTTAGGGGTCATGTCGGTCGTACCTTGCAAGGGATCTTCAAGATCTGGCGGTCTCCCTTCCCCTTCTAGGCGATCGCTGTCGACTTTTGGAAAGTCGGTGAGAGGAGGAAGCAAGTGAGGAGTTGTGGTTAGACAACTATTCTAGCTAGTAGGTCGAATCAGGGGACGATGAAGGTAAACTTGATAGATACCTCGAGTTCCTACCCTACGATATTAGGTTTGGCGAGGTTGAAGTCGACATCGAGGTGGAGAGCGGTGACGCTTCGATACCACTGTCCTTGGAGGTGGGGACCTGGGCGATTGCTTCAGAAGTCTGGCGCTGTGTTGTCCTAGATTGAGACCACTTCCATCTCAACTTGAGTGACACGAGCTTTGTGCTAAGCAAAGTTCCTCACCTAGTTGTTGATCAAATCGAGGCACTGATGGAAAGCTTTTGCTGGGATTGACACTTCCTCAGAGAGAACGGGGGGAAAAGGAGGCATTGGTTGCCCCAGATCATGGACTACGTCTGCAGGAAGGACTTGAGTAACGCCCTCTGGAGTAGGGGGTTGTCGCTGTTGGATCTCAACTGTGCTCGAAGCACGTGGAGGTTCTCTAAGAGAAGGTCTGCCTTGGTGTGGCATGATGATAGGAGTGAGCTTCAACGAAGGAGATAGATGAGTGATGGAATGCTCCCACTATGGTCGTCAATGTTCTGAGGTCGATCCCGATGAAGGCTAGCTTGGAAAGTTGACGTCGCTTCAAGTATAGACTGTGCCATCCCGTTGATCCGACGTGGGGTGCCTACATACACTCTGACACCCAAGTCATCTCAGAGGATTTGAGTGTGAGGTAGAGAGAATGCGTACCCGCTGCAATAAATGCAGGGAGTATTTAAAGGTATTTGAGTTGCCAAGCGTGTGGGATGCGTAAATCTGAGAGGCTAGATCCGAGAATTTGGATATTGCACGTGATCTTAAATCGTTAACGAGTCTAGTCGCACGGACGCGGTGTGGCCCCATTTAATGAGACAAGGTTGTTGCGAACTAAGGTCGTCCTCGATACCGGCCTTAATCTGGGTTGGGACACTAGCCAGACCGAAACAAAAAAATAGAAGAACAAGACACAATTTTCTTGATCCCCAAAGCACACCAAATCTAGTAAATCACCATACACATCAATTGAGTTCTACCCTAACATTCACTGTGGTGAGTGAACACTAATTAATTTTATTTTGGCAAAATATCTCCCTAGGTCCCTTAACTTATAACTTATTTATTTGTAACGAATAAGTCTCTTAACTTCTTTTTGTAACGCATAAGTCCTTTAACTTATAAATTTGTGTTCCTAACTATTTCCTAGAATAGGATTTAGCTAGAACACAAAATATAGAGAGTAAGAGTATAGAATGAGTAATTTGTATGAATCCAGAAATGTTTGTCCTTTCATTAGCCTCTGAGGGCGATATATATCGTACAATGATTCATCATTAGTAATTATTACACTTTATGGTCGTTGTGGCCGTTACACGACATAGGGAGCAGTTATAGGGATTCCTATTAATGCTTGTCTGTAGTCATGGATAGGCCGAGCCGAACATTCTAGGTGGCCGAGCTGAACATTGTAGGTGGTCGAACCGAACTTTGTAGGTGGCCGAACGGATAGGCCGAACCGATGATGTATGTAGGTGACCGAACATATAGGCCGAACCGATGATGTAGGTGGCCGAACATATAGGCCGAACCGATGATATGGGTGGCCGAACCGATGACTGAGTGGTTGTAGGAGTCGGCCGAATGAGGAACGTGGGCCGACTGTAGGAAAGCTCCTGGTGTGTTCTTCTTTTGAGTGCAGTATGTTCGGCCGAGCCTTCTAGATACCGGTCAGTCCGTTTGTGAACAATTTGTAATGAATAGGTCACTTAACTTTTTTTTGTAACGCATAGGTTCCTTAACTTTTAAAAACGTAACATTGTTGTCTCTTTTAACTTATTTAAATGAGAGATTTTAAGAGGCAACAGTGTTGTGTTTTTAAAAGTTAAGTTAATGGACCTAAGCGTTACAAAAAAAAAAGTTAAATAACCTATTCGTTACAAATAAATAAGTTAAGGGAGTTATGCGTTATAAAAAAAGTTAAAGGATCTATTCGTTACAAATAAATAAATTAAAGTTCTTGGAGAGATATTTTGCTTTTTATTTTTCTTTTCCTAGTTTCGTTTTGGGGTGAAAACTTTGAGTTTGTTATAGCTCAATCAGCATCATTTTCTTGGTAAAGTATTTCATGGCAGCCAGGCAATGAGTATGTGGAAAGGCACGAGATGTGTCCTTTTGTTCCAACAAATTGACCCTAACAATCCTCAAATTAATATGGCCCCCCATCTTTGTAGCCGCCTTTTGCAGTGGCACGCACTCGCGCTTTTTTTTTGAGACCACTAAAATTCATAACATTTGCTGTATCCACGTATATATATCCCAGAGGAAAAGAGACTTGTCTAAATAAAAGTTTTGCTGTTTATTATTAGGGTGAATAATCCTCAATTTAGTTTACTCAACAAAAAAAAGGGAAAACTCACCAATAAAAAAACATCATCAACTTAGTTTTAAAGTAACACTCTCTCAAGTTGGCGAGCTAAGAGATACCGAAAGAGCGAACTTAAAGAGTGCAAGCAGGAGGTCCCAAGTTCAAACCGATAAAATTAACATTTTTCCTCTCCCACTAACATTGCCTAAAAAAAAGTAACACTCTCTCACCTGCTTAATTCTTAATTTAAATAAAAATAATTATTGATTTGTAAAATTTGAGGAATAGTTCTAATTAGTTTTTTCAGTTTTATGAAATCTATCATATTAAATACAACAAAATGTACCTATTCCTACTGTTCCTAACTATTCCCTGGAGTAGGGTTTAGCAAGAACACAGAAAGTAGTATGTGAGAAGAAAATAGAATGTCTGTCCCCCTTCATTGGCCTCAGGCGTATATTTATATTACTGAGAATGTCATAAATGCTCATAATGGTACATGAATGTCCCGAGATCTCGGCGAGATTCTCGGGCTTGCCTAATATATCTAACGGGGCTTTTACCGAGGCCGAGCCCTTTAGAGGCGTCGGCCTACGATTGGGAGGTAGTCCATGCATCGGCCTTGATACGCTGCCGACGGAAACTTCGGTGATGAGGGTGCAAGGACTTGACGCCTTCGTCTTCGAACCCGGATGATCGGCCAGGAGGCGTGTCATATCCGAGCCTTCTGGGTGGTGGTGGGAACACGATCCCTCGGCGGCGAGCACTTTGTGCGCGGCGTTCTAAGTATCCTTGATTTGTCCTTGGTTCCCGTAGTCCTCATCTCGTGTGCGGGGTGGTTTAGCCTCGTTTGCCTTTTGCGTCTTGGGTTACGGTCCGTGTGTGGTTTTTGCGCTCGCTTTGACTCGGTCGATTTTGACTCAAGTGGGTTTCGTTACGCCATAATCATAACCCCTAGGAGTTTTTGCTCTTCCCTTGTATAAATAGGGTTTCTTGTGGCTTTGGTTTGTTCATGGCTTGGCTGCACGTGCTCTTCTATGGCGAGATTTCGTCCCTCCTTTGAGTCTTTTGAACAACTCCATCCATCGCAGTGCGTGGGGTTGTCAAGAGGCTCAAAGCGGGGTTATTGATCTTTGTGAACTCGGCTCTTTTCTTTTTGCGGTGGCTTTTCCTCCGAATCGCCGGAGTTGTTCGGAAGACTCAAAGAAGCGATCGGTGGAGCATTCCGCCGACCGTTCATGGAAGGTGACACCTCACCGCTTGGTTCGGGTCTCGTCGTAATCGCGTGCAACCTCGAGTGGGCCTTGGCGTTGTCTTTGGTGCGAGGGGGTCGCCTCGTCTCTCGCTTCTGGGCGATTCTGAACATTGGATGTAGCAAGTAGGCGGGAAGCTCGTCAGAGATACTTCAAAGTTTGGTGGTACTGCAAAGGGGCGCGCGCCTTGATGCGTATTAGTAGTTTATTTCCTTGTAGCACTAATGCAACGCCGCTTAATAAATGTAATGTAATTTTGCGTATCAAATGTAATGCAATGTCGTTTTGAACATGAACAGATTTAATTAATACGGAAACCTTCCCTTTTATTGTTGTTCTCTGGTCGTCCGCTTTCTCTTTTTATGCGACCGATCACATCTCTCTGTCCTCCGAACTCATTCTTAGCCGATGGCATCGCGGTTCTTCCACTTTTTCTTTGACCGACGGCCCTGCGGCTCTTCTACTTTCTCTTTGACCGACGGCCTGTGGCCGATACCTGTTGATTGACGCGATGTGACGCGGTACTTGATTGATTTGATTTTTGGCGGAGGTGTCATTATGACGTCCTTGGGAAGCTATCGCGTCTTTCGAGTGCTCCATTGGGGGCAGGGCACGTGTCGCCTGGGATTTGAACCGTTTCAAACCTCCACCGTTGATTTTATTGGTGGGTTTTTAGCCGTTGGATCGGCCTCCCTCCGGAAGGGGGGTCTTACACTTCGCGTCTCTTCGTCTAACTTCTTTTCTGTTCCATTTCCTCTTCGTTTCTGTTATTGCCTTTGCGCCTCTCTTCCCCAGTGCTTCTCTCGTGCCCTCTCCTCCTGCGGTGGTGTTAGTGGTTACTCCGATTTTCTTCCTTAAGGTACGTGGCTCCTTGCATTATCTCCTCGCTTTGTGGCTTTTCTTATTTGTGGCTTTTCTTATTTTTCTTTCCTGCTCCTCTTGGGTTGTATTCGCTGCGTTTGTTTCCTGCGTTTGTTTCTGCAAAATAGGGATGGTTTCGATAGTTGAAATAAGTAGTGATAGTGAGAGTGAGGTGACCTCTCGAGTATAGGTGTCTTAATCCCGATCGTGCGCTTCCTCAAATGTGGGTATTGTTCATTGCGCAGTTGTTCGCCGAGTGGTAAAGGAAATAGGCGACCTTTATAATGATGGTTCCCCTTCTGATTCCACAGGGAGCGGCTGATTTATCCGTCATGGCCGAAGACGAGAGTCCTAGCGCGAACGATCTGGGAGTGAGGGGACTTCTTGGGTGGATCAAGAGGTGCTTGACTCGTACTCGGAGCTTGAACCGAGGCCTCCCTTCTTGGTGTCCGGCGGATGCTATGTCACCCCGTGGGCGAGGGAGCGCCACAGCTAGTCTGTTGCCTTGGAGGAGGCTGTTTTGGATGATCGCCCCAGGAATGATGTGTACACTTACGCTTACTGCACTGGTTTGAGCACTTGGGGGTTGTTTGCCTCTTCTCCCTTTTTTTGTCAGTCTTGAAGATGCTTCATGTGGCTCCGACGCAGCTGCATCCCAACGGGTGGGCCCATATGAGGGCCTTCGAGATCCTTTGCGAGTGCCTCGGGAGGAGGTCTCGGCACGCAAGTTTTTGTACTTCTTCCGCTCGTCGGTGAAGGACCCGGTAAGGTGGGTGTCCTTGTGCAATCATCAGCGCCGTCCTTTTATGGCTTTGTACAAAAGTAGTTACAAGTATTTTAAGCATTACTGGTTTCGTTTGTCTCCGGGGCCGAAGTGTCCCTTATTGCTGATTGACGAGGTTGGTGACGAACGGTTTCCCTTGAGTTGGACGAAGCACCCTAAGGATAAGTTTTCTGTTGAGAGGAGGGTGCTGAGCTCGGTTGAAAAGGCGGAAGTGGATCGACTGGATGGCTGGGTTAAGTCCTCGGGCATCTTTGAAATCTTCCCTGTTGTTGGGGTTAGTGGATGACGCTGAATCGTTGATTGACTATTTAAGTAATTCTCTCGGGCATACTTCGTTTTTTTTTTTTTTTTTTTTTTTTTTTTTGACAACTGCTTCTCCTTTCAGGTGACTTTGGGATGTCTACCCTCAGCGTTGCTGAACGCAAGAAGTACCGGGAGAGGCAGAAGAAGAAGCAAGGGGGCAGCTCCCCGAGCCCTCTCCTCATCGGTTTCGAGCCGAGTCCTCTTACAGTCGAGGCTCTCCTGTTACTAAGAGTTCGGCGAAGGTTTTGCAATCGCCTGCAGTGCGGAGGGTGCAATGACCGGTCAAGGTACAAGTTGTTCTCGTCCTCCTCCCATCTTGGATAATCTTCCGAAGAAGAGGCGGCCGGTGGTGCTCTTTGTTGAGATTGGTTTGCCGCAGCGTGGGGAGGGGGTTATTGACACTTCTTGGAAGGGTGTGTTAAAATGTCGGAAGAGGGCCGACGGGCCTGCCGACGAACCTATTCGGTCAACTTTTGACTCAAGGTATCCTTTGAACTCGCATTCTCACGCCGCTTTATTCTTTGGTGCGCGGTGGCGTGGAGAAGGTAGCCACTCGGGAATTCGGCAAACACGGTGGCGGTGAAGACTTATGACCATTATGCCTCGGTGCTTGCTCACCTAGCCGAGGATGCCTTTAACAAAAATGTTTGCCGATCATGGTCGAAAGGAGGCGGCTTGGAAGAAGTCCGAGGAGGAGTTGGAGGTCCGCAAGGTCGACAAGGTCCGTTTGGAACAAGATCCGCTAAGTGGGACCTGGAGAAACGTCGGCTCGAGGAGCAGGTGTCTAAGCTGGCTGCCGAGAAGAAGAATTTGGGGGAGTCCTTGGAGAAAGTGGGCAAAGAGTTGGAGGCTGCGCAAGCCGAAACTGCCGGCAGCAACGGGGTGCTCAAAGGAATTTGGGATTTGTTCCCCAACTTGCCTGTAGGCGGGGACTTGGTTGCCGCTATTGACGAAGTGAAGGCCCGTTCTTTGAGAATTTTGTGATGGTTTTAGGAGAGTATTTGGATCGGTGAGGCCATTTTTCCTGAGGTTGATGTCGGGCGGCTTGATCCTGACAAAATCGTGGTAAATGGCGAGCTTGTTGATGAGGAAGTTGCTGAGGGAGTTGTTGGCGAAGTGGCCGATGGTGCCTTGCTTGATTTTGGGAAAGTTGATGCACTGCTATCTGATGCCGAAGTGGGGCGGGTTTTGGCCGACGGCGAAGATCTTCCTCCTGCTCCCTAGTTTTTCCTGTCAGAAAAAAACAAAGTCTTGTAGTAATATTTTGTAATGGATTTGGGTTACCTTTGTTTCTTTTTATTATAGCCTTTTGGACATCGCCCGTTGGGCCGTTGTGTAACTCCTTTGATTTGTTGTTTTGCCTAACTGTTTTAGCACTTTTATTCGATCGCGATCAAGCATGGTTGTTTCATATTACCTCGGTTTATTTTACCGGTTGTTGCGCTTATTAATTGGAGCGTCTTGTTTCACTTCGGTTTTGTTTTACCGGTTGTGTTTGCGCTTTTTAGAGCGTCTTATTTTACTTCGGCTTTGTTTTGCCGGTTGGTGCGCTTTTTAATCGGAGCGTCTTGTTTTACCTCGGTGTTAATTTACCGGTTTTGTTTGCGGCCTTGTTGGTGCCCCAGCGGTATGATGTCTCTCTAAGGCGATCACACTGTCGGGTCTTGGGTTTAATGGGCTCTTCTCTGATGCCGGACACGTTGGTCCCGTCGGCGAGCGCGCTAGCATCGCCTGCATCTTTGAAGAGCTCTTACACCGCACCGAGCGTGTTGGCGTCGTCGGCAGGTACTTTAGCCTATGCGATGTAAGCTCCATTTCGGTTTCCAGTGAGGCGAAGGCCTACGTCGAACCGAACTGGTGTGCCCAAGGGTGGGACATGGCTCGTCAGCCCGCCCTCACCTGTCAGGACTTTAGTCTTCATTGCCCAAGGGCGACATCGAGACGCTGCTCGGTCCCGCTTTATCGGGACTTCTTTATTTTGGCCGTATTCTTGTTTTGACTCTCGCAATTAGATTTGTTGCGTTATTTTATTTGGAGAAGATAAGCGTTGCTTTTTGGAAATGCTTTGAAAATCGGTTCTCTTTATTCATGATGAAGATGGATTACATTTGGGGCTTTTATACTGCCACATACAAATGTTACATGAAGTGAATGACGGGTGATGGCGAGAACCGATGACTAGTAGCTTGATTTCAACTGTAGTAAAACCGGAGGTTGGCTGCGTTCCAGGACCTCGGGACTTTGCCTCCATCTAACTTTTCCAGCTTGAACGCTCCTTGGCCGATGACTTCTTTTACTCGAACGGACCCTCCCGGCTTTCGCGATAGTTTACAATGGCGCGATACACGGCTTGATCTTCTAAGCACTAAGTCTCGACTCTGAAAGTTCTTGGCGAGACTTTTGAGTTGTATTTTCTCGCAGACTGCATTTGTTTCTTTGCTGCTCCTTTACCTTTGCCGGCTCTCTTACTTCCTCTACCAAGTCTAAGTTTGCTCGAGGAGGCTTCATCCGGGACCTGTTTGGTGAAAGTTCGCCTTGGGCTAGGCTCCAACACCTCCCATGGGGGGGATGAGGCGGCTGCAGTATACCACCAGAAAGGGGGCCTCCGAGTGGACGATGCGGAATGGTGTTGTAGGACCACGGCCACAAGTGGTAACTCTTCACCCATCCTCCTTTGGAGTCGTCGAGTTTCTTCTTGAGTCCGCTCAATATGACTTTGTTTGCAGCCTCTACCGCCCGCTGGTCCAGGGGTGCTCGACCGAGGTGAAGGCTCGATAGACGTTCCACTTTTCTCGCAGAGCTCGCCATCGAGTCCGAGGCGAACCGAGTGCCGTTTGTCCGTCACTATTGTATTTTGGAATACCGAAGCGGCGGATGAGTCTTTGCCAAGAGAATTTCTTCACCCCTGCTGTCTTTGAGATGGTGGTTATGGGCTCGCTTCTATCCATTTGGAGAAGTAGTCGATGGCTACGAGCAAGTATCGACTGCCCCATCGATGGGGTGAATGGACCGAGAATATCAACTCCCCATACGGCAAACGGCCATGGGGAGACCATTGCCTGAAGGTTGGTTGGTGGGGCTCTTGGGACGGCGGCATGGCGTTGGCACTTGTCACATTTTTTCACATATTCTAAGGCGTCCTTTTTGAGACTCGGCCAGTAATAGCCGGCTCTAAGGATTTTCATTTGCGAGGGCTGTCCTCCCTATGTGGTCGTGATACTCCCTCGTGGATTTCCTTCAGGACTTTTTCAGCTTTCTCACCTGCCAGGCATTTGAGGAGCGGCCTGGAGAATCCCCTCTTGAATAGCTCGTCCTCAATGAGGATGTATTTAGCGGCCATCTTCTCTAATTTCTTCACCTCCTTTTCTTGCAACTGCGGCTGTTCACCCTGCAAATAAGCAATTATATTGGTCATCCAGCTTTTTGGTTCCTCCTCAATTGAGAGGACCTGTGTTTTGGCTAAGCTGGGTTCGGAGAGTGACTCCTGTATCACCGAGTGATTGTTGCCAGGTTTTTTGGTACTGGCTAGTTTGGCCAAGATATCGGCCCTTCCATTTTGTTCCCTGGGGACATGGGTTAGTTCAAAAGACGTGAATTTAGATTTAAGTTCTTGTACCTTGCTGCAGTATTTGCTGAGTAGTTCATCTTTGGCGCTGAAGGCGTTGGTAACCTGTCCGGTTACTAGGGAGGAGTCGCCCGCACTCTCGTGTGTTGACGCCGAGGTCGATTCTGCAGGCGGTCATACTGGCGATTAGTGCCTCGTATTCACTTTGGTTGTTGGTGGCTTTGAAGTTGAACTCGAGAGATTGCTCGATGAGGATACCATCTGGACCTTCTAAAGTTATTAGGCACCACTTCTTGTGTTGGAGGATCCGCCCACGCAAAGTGTCCAAAAGGGGGTCATTTGTTGGGGCGGCCTCATTCTCTGCTTCCACTAACTCGCCACGAAATCGCGGTAACTTGTGCTTTGATGGGGCCTCCGGGCACATACTTTATGTCAAACTCGATAATTCAATAGACCACGCTACCATTCTCCGGCTAGATCCGGCTTTGCTAGGACTTGGCGAATTAGCGATCGGGCCACCACCACCGAGTAGCTTTGGAAGTCTTGCTCGAGCTTTCTTCTTTGCAAGAACGATCGCATAAGCGGCTCTCTCAATTTTTGGTATCTCATTCCGCCCCCTCCACATTCTGCGATGTAGTATATCGGCAAGAATCTGGGCTCAAATCTTGTTCTGCACTCAGATCGCACCGCAAGCGTCTTTGGAAACAGCTAGGTATAGTAGTAGGGGTATACCTTGCTTTGGTGCTGTGAGAATTGGAGGTGATGCCAGGTACTGTCTGAGTTGTTGGAGTGCGTGCTCACATTCTTCCGACCAGCTGAAACTTGAATTTTTCCTGAGTAACTGGAAAAATGGCTTTACCCTGTCCGCCGAGCGCCCAAGGAATCGAGAAAGCGCTCCTATTTGGCCTGCTAGGACCTGCACCTCTTTGGCCGTGGATGGGCTTCTGGCATTGATTATTGCTCGGCATTGGGAGGGGTTGGCTTCAATACCTCGGTGGGAGAGGATGTAGCCTAGGAATTCTCCTGCCTGGACACCGAACGAGCACTTCTCTGGGTTGAGCCGAAGATCATATCTTTCTAGTAGCTTGAATATCTTGGCCAGATTGGTCACATGATCAGGGTCTGTTGCAGATTTTACCACCATGTCATCGACGTAGACTTCAATGGTCTTGCCGATCTCTTCTTCAAAAATTCGGTCCATCAATCGCTGATAGGTTGCGCCAGCGTTTTTCAAACCGAACGGCATCACCTGATAGCAATAGTTGGAGCGGCCGGTCATGAAGGCGATCATTTCTTCATCATTGTGGCTCATCCCGATCCGGTTGTAACCGCAGTATGCAGCGTCCATGGTGAGTAGTTTGAAGCCGGGACGCTCGTCGACGCAGGCCGTCAATGCTCGGCGGGGATACGCGTCTTTTGGGCAGGCCTTGTTGAGGTCTTAGATAGTCGATGCACATCCTCCACTTGCCATTGGACTTCTTGACAAGTACAGGGTTCGCCAGCCATGTTGGGTACTTCACTTCCCGGATGAATTCAGCCGAGAGCAACTTTTCTGTTTCTGCCTTTATGGCCTCTGTTTTCTCTTGACCCTGTTTTCTTTTTCTTTGGGACACATGTTGAACAGAAGGGTTCAGTGATAATCTATGGCAGATAAAATTTGGGTCGATACCTGGCATGTCCTGGGGAGACCATGCAAATATGTGGACGTTGCCTGCAAGGAGCTTTAGGAGCTGGTCTTCAACCTCCGCCGAGAGTCTCGTCCCTATCTTTGTCTTCTGGTGTTGCATTGGGCCTATCAGAACTTCTTTTAGATCACCTGCTGGACGTGGCCTCTTTCCTTCTTTCGCTGGATCATACATTCTGGGGTCCAGGTCGAGGAAGCTACAATGGTTGCTTTTCTGCTCTCGGCCCTTCTGAGCTGCTTTGATGCTGGCGCTTTCTGCGTAACATTTGCGTGCCATCGCCTGGTCTCCTTTCACTGTTCCTACTTCCCCGTTGGGTAGGGGTATTTGAGGCAGAGGTGAGGATAAGAGATTGCAGCCATTAGAGCGTTGAAGGTGGGCCTGCCAACGATTATGTTGTAAGAAGATTTTGCATTCACCACCATGTACCTTAGCACCACTTGTTTTGACGGATTACGCCGCCTTGAAGGTTGTTCTCAGTCGAGGTAGCCTCGGACCTCCACTGTTCACTGCAAAACCGACAAGTGTGTACAGGTAATTTTTCAGCGACTCCTCTGGTAGCTTGAGCTCTTTGAAGCATTTCCAATACATTACGTTGGCGGAGCTCCCTCCATCTACAAGCACTCGGGTTACTTTGTATCCGCTGGTGGTGACGCATATCACAATTGGGTCATCGGAATGAAATTTGGACTCCATTGAAATCTGTGATGTCAAAAGAGATCGACGGGTAGATCGGGTGGATCTTGGCGGTGCTTCATTTGAGGCCGACATGATGGGCCAGGCGTATTTCTTCTGGCCGAGGATGAGGGCCTCCACCGAAAATCCGCCCGAGATGGTGTTGACTACTCCCGGTCGGCTACTTCATGGTCGTCTCTTTCATTGCGACTCCTTCCTTGGTCCTCTCCTCTCGGGGGTTGTCTTCCACGTGGGCTTTCCGCGCCTCTTCTTTTGTTCCTCCGAGTACGAACTTCTTCAAGAATCCTCATTTGGATGAGCTGCTCGATCTGTTGCTTCAAAGTCCAGCAGTCGTCGGTGGTGTGGCCCTCTGTCCTGTGAAACCTGCAATAAGCTTCAGGATGCTTACCCATGGTGCCGACGAAAGGAGCCGGCCTGGTGATGGTTCCGTCGGCGAGACCATCGTTTAGAATGGCAGAGGTCGGGCCGGAGCGGAGTGTAAGTGCTTTCCGGATTGGGGCGGGACTTCCTGTTGCGAGCTCTTCCTCCCCGGTCTCGGCGGGCCGAGGCCAGGAAGGGTTCGGGCCGGCTTCCTCTTTCTGGTGGCGACTGTGGCCTTCTGGGTCCTCTAGCATCTCTGGCGTCCTTGGAAGCAGCAGTGTCCTCAGCTTCGATGTGCTTGTCTGCTCTCGCTCTGACCTCGTCCATGTTCCTGGGAGTGGTGATAGACAGTGCTTCACTAAAGGTCCCGTTTCGGAGGCCCTTCATGAAAGCTGTCACGAAAAACTTCTCGTCCGGTCTTCACTTTGTCTGCATCGTGATTTTGTTAAAGCGCTCCAAGTACTTCTTCACGTGGCTCTGTCGGCCCTCGCACGAGATCGAACAAATCTCCGGGTGGATGAGCTTCTTCTTGTTGGCAGAGAATTGTTGGACGAAAGCGGTGGCAAGGTCCTCAAAGCCATTGATGGATCGAGCGGCTAACCCTTGAACCACTTCGAGAGCGGCGTTGGTCGGCGTACTGCGAACATCTTGCGGCAGATGGCGTCATTACCCCAGCGATCATCATCCGGGGTGCGGAAAGCGTCAACATGACTCGGGATCTCCGTCCCATCGTAAGTTCCAATGGCGGGCTCTCGAAACCGGGGAATGGGCGCGCCTCGATCTCTCCTATAAATGGTGAAAGCGCCCTCGTGGCGCGATCGGGACGACCTCGCTCTGTTGTTGCGGAGGCGACTAGCCATTCGTGGAGCCGAGCTTCTCTGTTTTCCGGTAGCTTGGGCACGGCGGTGCGCTCTTCGTTCCTCCGTGCTTGTTCAGCATTCTGCTCCTGAAGCGCTCTTACTGCTTCCATCAACTCAAGGATCCTGGGATCCGTGGTGCTTGTTGAGGCACCACCGTTAGCTCTGGTTCCTACCATGGTGAAGTAGGATTTGCTGTTCTGACGTGGGGTGGGGAAGTTCTACCGGGCCCCACGGTGGGCGCCAATGTTCCTAACTATTCCCTGGAGTAGGGTTTAGCAAGAACACAGAAAGTAGTATGTGAGAAGAAAATAGAATGTCCTGTCCCCCTTCATTGGCCTCAGAGGCGTATATTTATATTACGAGAATGTCATAAATGCTCATAATGGTACATGAATGTCCCGAGATCTCAAAGAGATTCTCGGGCTTGCCTAATATATCTAACGGGGGCTTTACGCTTTGGCCGGAGCCCCTTAGAGGCGTCGGCCTCCGATTGGGAGGTAGTCCATGCATCGGCCTTGATACGTTGCCGACGGAAACTTCGGTGATGAGGGTGCAAGGACTTCGGCCTTCGTCTTCTGAACCCAGATGATCGGCTAGGAGGCGTGTCATATCCGAGCCTTCCTGGGTGGTCGGCTGGGAACACCTACATACATTTTTAGTGACGGTTAAAAAGTAATGGATAAAGGTACTGCACGGTAGGTAAATATATCAATAGCCAAAAAACTGTGAGTAAAGGTACTAAATGGTTAGTAAAACAATAATACTATTTGGCCCAGAAAAGTGACAAATAATGCTACAAAAATACGATTATACATATCATACATATCTCCCTTATTTACTTTTCAGTTATTACTATTATATTTATTTATTATATTTTAATTAAATAAGTGTTCAAAATTAAAAAGAAAAGATAAGCTTCTCTCTCCACTCTCTCGGTTGCATCGTGTTCATTTCTTCTCTTCAATTTGTGTTCTTCTTCTCTTCTCTCCCAAACGCTCTCTCCCAATTCGGTATCTACCATCTTCTCTCCCAAATCGCTGTCTCCATTGAAGTTCTTCTTCTTCGACGTTGAGTTTTGCCTCGCAACTGGAGATGCGTTTGTGACGATTTTTGTCGCCGCCATTGAAGTAGCGCATTTATTTTGTAATTAAAATTTGTTGTTATTGTGTGCAACTCTTGTGGTTATTCATTTGATTCAAGCTTTGCTACTGGTTTTTAGTTAAATATTACCTGATTAATCCGCGGCTGTTTTGATTGAATAATTTGATAGTTGGAATGAATGATTTTAACTAACAGTGACGAGAAAATGTGCAGTTCATTTGATAAAATAAAGAAGCTCAATTCATTTTGTTTAGAGAGAGTTACAAACTTACAGGTTACCAATTCATAACTTGTTTCCCAGAATACCTATTTATTCCCGAATTATAACAATTTTTAAAAAGATGGCCCTTTTGTCTTTGGATAAAATAAGTAACACTTTAAACCACCAACAAATACAATGCTTCTAGAGCAGAAAATCTAGTAGTGTAGCTAAAATTGAAAATGAAAAGGAAGCATGAAAGAAAATTGTTCAGGACTATATGAGCAATAAAATGCTCTTACCACAGATAAGCGGCGGTACTTGTTCCCCTTTCTTTAATATCCGCAACAACAAAGTTGCAAACCCATTCATCACATTAACAAACGTGGATATCCTCAAGTAATAGTTATATGCTACAATAGTCGTTATACCTTTGCTCCAAAACAATGTCACAGTGGTAGAAGTGTCCCTAGCTTCCACTCTATTACCAATTCTTATGATGTTGTGTTTTGTATGATAGGGTGAAATTTTTTTTTTTACTTGTTTTCTTAATTTCCATTTTACTTCTTATGAATGGGAGAAAGTCTTCAAAATTTTGTTTCCATTGTGGTTGCGGTTGGGGTTGTGATTTACTTCATGTTGTTTTGGTTACATTCCATCATAAAGGAACTTGATATTTGAATTGTTCTTCTAGTTGGTAAACATGGAAAGAAAGGTGGAATAAGAAAGTGACTTTGGAAGACTTGTGTATCTTATAACAATGTTTAGAAGTTAATGTTAGAATTTGTAGGATTTTGGCCTTTTTATAGAGATGCGGAAAGTTCTTTGCCTTTTGGAATAAATCTTATGGTAGTGTTTTAGTACTTTGTTGTGTCAAATTGGCTAGCTTGTGTTTCTCATCTTAACAGTGTGTTTGGAAAATTTATTTTTGTCAATTGAAGGGAAGATGAATGAACTAGCTGATCAACAACCAATCTTTAATGAGCAATTAATCAATGAAACTGCGGAGCATGATGATCACCATATTCAGTCAATATGCACACTCGACGACGTAAGAATCCAATAAATTTGAAAATTAGTGCAGCAATCCGAACACCATATGAGACTTTTGGTGTGTCAAAGAAGGACAAGAATCGGAGGAAATGACATGCTTTTCAGAAGCATTTAAATTGTTTTGATTAGTTATTAGTAATTAACCAGTGTTTTATATTTGTGTAATTAACCAGTGTTCTGTATTTGAGGAAATCATGACTCAAAACTTTTATCATTTGTATTTCTAATTAGGAACTTGAACTATGTTTAGATTGTGTAGAACATGTGATAGTCCTTTGGTCAATTAGTACAATCAGTGTTATTAATTGTTAGAGTGTTTTATTAAAATCATTGCTTCTTCACGATTTTTTTAAATATTTTTTTATGATAGTTAACTCATACTTTGGTTCAATATTATAAACAAATTAAAACTCTTTTAAAGTACTAATTATAGTCATAATATATTGGCCACAATTTATCCAGTTAAACTATTAAAAACATAAAAGTACTTAAAACATCACAAGCTTGTAAAGACAAGCAAAACTAATGGCCACAATTTAATAAAAAGCACGACGTTGAAAACCATAACTCCCTAACGGTGTGAGACTTATTATTCGTCAGATAAGTCCCCATCTGTACAATATTGCAGGTTGTTATGCAATTCCGCTTTATCTAGAATTGGTCGCATCCAATCTTGTCTTATGCATGCATCGTGTACAAGTTGGTGCCTGTTAATTCGAATTTGCATTTGGTTATTTTCGTGTCGAATAATGTTAATTGCTTTCTCAAAAGCCTCATCATTGTCTAGTACGACTTCAACTGATTTTTGCTTTGGTGCCTTAATGGCACATTGTCTTAATTGTTGTCTCATCCTTGTAGACTCTTGGAGACGATATTCCCACTCTCTACGATACTCATTCATATTTATCGTTGAGAACCGTTCTTTTGGACACAAACTATACTTAAACATGCGTCGCTCTAAAAACCAAAATCTACCCATACTTTCTAGTATCTCTTCTGGTGAGTATCTTGTGCCAATTAAATTTGAGTTGTAGGAAAAATCTTTGTATTTTGTGTTCTCCATCTCCATCTCACTTTACCTCTATTGAAGATAAAAACCAAGAATGAGATAGTGATTTAGTATGTATGGAGGTAATGGATCAACAAAATTGTTTCAATATATATATATATATATATATATATATATATTGTCTGCACTCAAAAATACACTTTTACGCAGGTTGGTTAAATGTACAAAAAAGTTGGGTAATTCCTACATCACATTGGTGTGAAGCCTAAGATTCTCTATTGAGAGGACAATACCAATGCCCTCTGAATTGGGCCTGATAAAGGGGTGTCCTAAAGATATAAATTGAATAAACCATGTGAATATACAGTAGTGGTGCACTCAAAAATATGCTTTTACGCAGGTTGGTTAAATGTACAAAAAAGGTGGGTAATTCCTTCATTAGCTTGGTGTGAAGCCTAAGATTCTCTATTTAGAGGACAATACCAATGCCCTCTAAATTGAGTCTGATAAAGTGGTGTCCTAAAGATATAAATTGTATAAACCATGTGAAACTACAGTAATGGTGCACTAAAAAATATGTTTTTACACAGGTTGGTTAAATGTACAAAAAAGGTGGGTAATTCCTTCATCACCTTGGTGTGAAGCCTAAGATTCTCTATTGAGAGGACAACACCAATGCCCCCTGCTATGTTTCTGAGAATCTCTGGTGTCTTAAGGATTTCAATGTCTGAACCCATGTGAACTTACAGTATTGGTGCACTCAAAAATAAGCTTTTACACAGGTTGGTTATATCTATATGAAAGTTGGGTAATTGTTTCATCACCTTTGTTTGGGGTCTATGATTCTACCATTGTCCTAAAATGGGTTTTAGGAGGGATGAACAGCGTGTATAGATGATGAATACTAAAATGGGCAATTATATCTTTTATTAAAAATCGACCCACTTTTATTTTGATTTTTTATATAGGGCCCGTTTGAATCTGCTTATTTGGACTTATCTACTGGCATAAGTACTTGGGATACTGTTTGGGAGAGCGTATGAAAACAACTTATGTCATGTTCATAAGTTGACTTTTCTTTGTATTTTATTATGAAAACAACTTATGCATAAGCGCTTAATTAAGCTGTTTATCCAAACAGGCCCATATTTTATGTGTATGACCATTTAAGTTGTTTGCTTGAAATAACAGGGAACGAAGATACAAGGCCATATTGACAGGATGCACATCTACTATCACGATAAGAACCTTCACGAAGGTCATGTACCTCATATCAAAATACGGGGTAGCACTGAATGAGGGGAAGTTTCGTGCCACAAGGCACAATTACAGGTTGAACCTCAACATGAAGACCATTATACGCCCTGCTGCCCGTAGCGACTTGATCCGGATCCCAATTTTATCTTCACCACACCAGCTGATTGCTTTGAGTTGGGTTTAACCAAGATTACTTAGTTGGTATGGTTTCTCTCTGAATTAATTAATATTTTGATGATGTTTTTGTGTTTGGCATTAAATGTGATCTTTAAATTTCTGTATTCGTAGATATTGTCGGTATCCTGATTAGATTGCAGGCAGAGTATGAGTTCACCAAACCATCAAGCAAATCTTCATGAAGATTGATTTGGAGAACCTAGGGTTAGAATTTTTTTACAATATTTAATACATTGTGTGATGCCTTTCGATTTGGATGAGTTTACCTAATGGCCATGTATGTTTCTAATTAATACGCAGTTATCGTTTTACCGTCACATTATTCGGAGAATATGTTAGGTCAATTAAGGAGTTCATCTTAGCTGGAGAAACAAACAATGTTGTAGTTGCACTGTTGTGGTGCAAAATAAAATTTCGCCCTTGAGCATCGCATTAATTTTTGATATATATATATATATATATATATATATATATATATATATATATATATATATATATACACAACAAATGAATAAGGTTATTTACATTCCTCATAAAACACATGCAATGAACGAATATAAAGACCTACTGCTTACATTAGATTGGTGCTATGAGGAGCAAGATCATAGTAATACACTCGCGGTGAAAGGCAATTAGAATGGAATGGCGTCTTAGAATTCGAGAATCAAAATCTCTTCAAGAAGATCTAATGGAGTTGGAGGCACCAATTCCAGAATTAAGAGCACATGAAATGTGGCAACATGCAAACCATCAAGTCGTTGAAATGCAATATGCCTTAAATCGACTGAGGATTGAGAAGGGAAGTTGGCATATCAAAATAACAATTTGGATGATATCAAATTAGAGTAATTATGAAGGGAAGTTGGTGATATCAATATAACAATTTGGGTCTGATTCACTATAAAGTTGGATAATTGTCAAGTATAATTGGTGATTTGAACCGAACCGAACTGATTCAAATAGTTTGCCGAACTAAACCAAAGTTGGGTAACAGTTCTCTGAACCGAACTGAACTGCACTAACACTTCGGTTCACAGTTTTATCCGAACTTTCACTGTTAGTGAATTTTTACAATGAAATGTTAGTCAACTTTTATCTGAACTTTTACCCGAACTGTTAGTGAAGTTTGACCCAAACTGTTAGTGAACTTTTATCTTAACTTTTTACCATACTATTAGTGAACTTTATGAACTTTTACCGAACTCTTAATGTTAAAATTACAGTTTATGAAACCAAAATAACTCCGAACTTTTTACTGAACTGTTAGTGAGCTTTCTGAACTTTTACCCAACTGTTAAAATTACAATTTATAAAAACAAAATAAACTAACTCTCAAACAGTTACAAATACCGTCAAAATGACATGGACTAAAAGCTCTCCCCCAGTTACAAACTCCAAAACAACCCCAGTTACAAACTCCAAACAATATATATTTTTGTCCTACTTCCGATGACCTGCAAACAAAAATGCTTCAACATTAGTAACATAATTTAGCAAAAGAGTAAATTGTGCTGATAATTAATTTGATCTCTAATTGCATTCACTTTCTAATAAAATAATTTTTTTTACTAGGAATGTATGCAATAGAACAAATCCTAGAGGATATGCATTTTCTGAACTCATAGCACTTTCTACCACATTAACTACTGGCTGGAATGGTAAATTAGTGTTAATAGGAATGAATGTCATTTGATTTTTTTCTACCTAATATAAAGAAATCATGCTTCCTATTATACTATCATCAGTTTAAAATCTGATTCACTGCTTTTTCTAAGCATCATAACTCAAGAAAAACATGAAATGAGCTACGGGATTTCCCAATCTGAAGTTTACACCATGTTTCCTATTATACTATCATCAATTTATACCATGTTTACTATGTAAAACACCACTAATGTTTATTTTTTTGTTGAGATTAACCAACGAATTGAAGGGAGTCCTTAGAAGACATTCTTTTGTAATGGAGTCAACTTTTCATTCATGTCCACAAATGGCTGAGTTTTGACTCTGTGTCTCACTCGGATCTGCAAATAATTCAGTTAACACACAACACAAACAAGATAGAGTTATACTCAATTAATGGCACGATTATTTATGATACATCACTAACTAATGGACAAGTCTACAAACTTTTCAACTATCTAAATTGGGTCTTACCAATGTTTCATTTTCCTCATCTCCGGTATTCTTTTTTCCTTTCGATCCTCCCATAAGTGCAATAACTATTAATTGCAAATATATCTACAACAATATCAAAAATTATTTTCAACTCATTGATACAATATCATCAATAAATATTCACACAAACTTACTTACTTCTCTTCTCATGAAGTTGACATATTATAAAAATTTTGTAGTAACATTTAGGGGCCAAAGAGTCTAATCTAGTAGCTCCTCTGTTTTTAGAACAGAGGGAAAAGTATTGGCTCTGTTGACCAATATGCTTATGATGCAGGCTCTGTGGTGAGTTCTTTGAATCAGAAATATATCTACGTTATCAAATTAAACTTGGATTCTAAATAATTGAGTATATGATATATGATAGAACCATCTAGAGATAGCGTCCTACTTGTTCATGTCTGAATGCTTGTGTTAAACATGACTCTACTATTTATGCTTGGCTCATTGCTTCTGATGTATGATCTACTAGCTTATTGTAACAAACTAACAAACTCCTTATAAATTATCAAAATGATGGGTCTTCAATGTCCAATTGCATAAATGTATTCATTTGACAATATCCACTAATTATAACTACATAACTTACAACATCAGGTCTAATACCCCTAAGCTCCATTTGTACAAACAGGTTATGTGCTTCTTTCACCTTACCCAATTGACAAAGAGAACGAAAAATAATATTATACGAAACAACATTCCAATTCAGGAAATTCTTCAAACACCCTAAGTGCAATTTTGCAAAACAACCTAGACTAAAACAAATTACAAGAATCTGCAGAGACAACAATACCATAACTCAACAACTTGTGAAAAAGTTTCTCAGCTTCTTAAAGCAACTCAGCTTCAACAAGCACTTGAAAAAACACAACTAAAACAACAGAGGAATGATTGAAGAAAGTAACAAGTGACCATCTAAAACCCAGATAAGAAAATTTCAACATTACAAAGATTAAAGAATCTTACCAAACTGAGATAAGATTAGGGTTTGTTAGTTCAGTTCGCACTTTATTTCTTCATTTTGCAGTTCGCACTTCATTTCTTCACTTCACAGTTCGTTCAGTTTGCACTTCGCAGAGATATAGAGAGGAATCACAGAGATTGAGAAGATGAAGATTAGGGATCTCAGTTTGGTTCAGAATAAACGATTAGGGTTTGCAATCAAAAGAATTGTTGGATTTCGAGGCGAAGCGGATGAGTGAAAGAGAGTAGAAATTGGGGAAGAAGGAGCGTTGAGAGTGAGAAGAGAGGGAAAGAGGGAGCGCTGAGAGTGAAATGAGAAGCAGAACGCGATGCAAGCGAGAGAGAGGAGAGAGAGGTTTTTCTTTTCTATTTTAATTTAAACACTTATTTAGTTAATAAATAAATAAATAATAATAATAATAATAATAATAATAATAATAATAATAATAATAATAATAATAATAATAATAATAATTGAAAAGTAAGGTAGATACGGATGATGTATGTGTAACCGTATATTTGTCACTTATTTTGTCACATTCCTTGGCTAAATAGCATTATTGTTAGTAAAATAATCATCCACAGGTAAATTATGTTGTTATATGTCATGTATAATGTGTGGATGGAGTGACCATGGGTAAATGTCACCTATAAACGTTTGATATTAATTCACAACTTTTGATTATGGGTAAAAGCCAATTTTTTTTTGTAGCCTTCTAGTAAGAGACTATTTATAAACTTTTAGGGACTAATTTGATGATTTTACTTACTTCAGAGACTACTTTATTTTTATATACTTTAGAGACCAAGTTGGAGAGAAAGTGTTAGATTAGGAACTAAATTTTACTCTCATATTAGAGTTTGATTGATATGTACTGTAATGCAAAATTCTTTTTACAATGTTGACTAATTAGATATCATACTATGTGTAATTTTCAAGATAATAATAGCACGAAAGTCAAATATTTTTTTGACGTGTCAATATGTGTGAGGTGAAGTGTAATGGTTCATATATACTAGCTAATTCTAAATTTTAAGTTTTTTTGTTACACTTAATAGTAAGCTAATAGTACCAAAAAAATAATATTACTTCACGTTAAATAAATAAATTTGCATAATTTTTGGTGTTATTTCTTTTATCAACTAATGCTAAATCCTAGTGTGTTGTGCCTCTCGGCTTGGACGTCTGATTTAGATCTTTTTTCAAGTAAACATACACTATTACTAAATGTTGGATCCGGCTACATTGTCTTTTTTGAGAATACCTAGAATATTATTTGAGATTAGTGGTAGTTTATGTGTCCCTATTGGATGCAACCACTTCAAAGATAACTTTTGGCCACTTTGCCAGAGTCCTGATGAATAGTGATTTAATAGTAAACATACATTATCAATTATTAGTGGAAAGAGCGGGATATGCATTTGTTATCGGTGTGGCGTATGAACACATTCCTTTGTTTTGTAAATCTTGTCAATATATTGGTCACTAAAATTGTAAGCAAGGCAATGGGTCTGGTCAGTGAGTCAAAAAGGATGAAGTGTGTGCAGAAAAGACTAAAGAAAAGAAGTTGGTTTCGCGTAAGGTGAACTACATTCCTCCTTAACTTGTAGTGCAATATTCCTAAGAAGGTTAAAGAGAATTCAATTGTCGTGGAGCGAAATATTGAACAATGTACAGACCCCTAAATCCAAGGGGTTTACATGGAATTGGTTTGTTTATTTTAGTGGAGAAAGTGGAGAAAGATAACGATCCTAATCGATTAAAGGGTATAATAATATTGTACATGAGTCCCCTGAAGAGATTGAAGAAAAACCAAACCCTATGCTTGGTATGGTAAATATTGCAGATAAATGTTATGCATAAGGATTCTTCGCTTCACCATGTTACTCCAAGCGAAACCCCTATTGAGAAATCTCCACATGTTTGGAATTTGTCCCTTGTGAATACTCCCAATCTGGGTGATGTGGCGATACTTTCCTCCTCAAATAACTCATTGACGAAACATTTGCCAGATGCTGATTCACCCTCCACTCAACCTCTCGCTACGAGGCTGGATTCACTAAATGTCTTAGAATCTGATACTATTTCTAATCTTTTTGTAGCATTTGACATGTGAGTATTGAAATTTTGGGTTGATGAGATAGATGCTGATGTTGACCGTATGCTTACTAATACCTAATAATAGTTGTGTGTGATAATAATTTCAAGCTGGTTGTGTCCAAGTCCCAGAAGAATATATTTTTGGCAGAGCAAGAAATTCGACTAGAAAATTGTAGGATTTAGTTCTGTTCTAGGGTAGGTATTGCCTCTGTCTCTTTTTGATACGAAAATATTATAATGGATTGCCTACATGGCGGCTAAACTAAGTTTAGCCATCAAGGACTTGTTGTTCTTAGAGACCATATTTTTAGTTTGTATCTGAACTAGTATGTAACCCGTGCGATGCACGGGAAGCAATTTTCTTACAAAGTATTAAAGAAATTAATTTTGTTAAAAAACAACATAATTAATAAATAAAAGAAGTAAAGAAAAGTGTATCTTTTTTGTCTACTTAGATGAAATGACAAATAAACACCACACGCACACTACCACTACTTAAACTCGAGTTCGTACTCGAGAGATGACGTCCCAATGTCACTAAAATTGCCAAAGCAACCAACAGTGAGGGACAAAGAAAAGTGTATCTAAGTTTAATAAAGTGTAATAACAACAAATAATGTTTTTGTTTCTACAATAAAAAACAATGAAACATGTTAATTGATTTTAATTTAGTGTATATATATAATTAATATTTATGAAAAATAAAGATAAAATACGATTAGTAACTTAAGGTATGAGTAAAAAAGCAACTAATTAATGTGTCAATTGACAAAATTATAACTGAAAAATAATATTTCGATAAGCAATCAAAAAAAATAAACTTAATTTATATTTAGATTGTAAAAGAAAGTTCTTACAACGATTTGCACGTTGAAATAGTAATGATTTATATTTTGACAATGAGAATAACGATTTTCACGTTGAAACAGTAAATCCGAGTAGATCGGGCTTCAGTGGTCTTCTACGACGGAGCGATGGAGCGTGGATCATCAGATTTGTTGGGAATTTGGGAATTACTGAGATTCTTCGCTGAATTAATGGCGATCTACAAAGGGTTTCTTCTTGCACGGGATTTATGATTTTGTAACTTGGTTTGCTACAATGACGACTCGGATGGAGATGGATCTTATCGAGAGGAACAACAACCGGTTTCATTTGTATGATGCGTTGATTCAATCGATTAAGGAGGTGATGATGAAAGAGTGGACGGTGATCTTTGATTCATAGCTAGAGGAGGGTAATGTTGTGGCGGACCTATTCGCAAAGTTTGGAGCTTAAATGGACTCTCCATGGTGAACCTTTGAATCTCCTATTGCAATTCATCGGTCCGGAAAGTACCTTTGCTCGATTTGCACGTTGAAACAAGAATGATTTATATTTTGACAATGAGAATAACGATTTTCACGTTGAAACGAAGAATCTGAGTAGATCGGGCTTTAGTGGTCTTCACGACGGAGGCGATGGAGCGTGGATCATCGGATTTGTTGGGAATTTGGGAATTACAGAGATCCTTCAAGCGCACTAATGGCGATCTACAAAGGGTTTCTTCTTGCACGGGATTTATGATTTTGTAACTTGGTTTGCTATAGCGACTCTCGGTTGGCGATGGATCTTATCGAGAGGAACAACAACCGGTTTCATTTGTATGATGTGTTGATTCAATCGATTAAGGAGGTGATGATGAAAGAGTAGAAGCGGTGATCTTTGATTCATAGCTAGAGGGAGGGTAATGTTGCGGCAGATCTATTCGCAAAGTTTGGAGCTTAAATGGACTCTCCATGGTGAACCTTTGAATCTCATGTTGCAATTACTGGTCTGGAAAAGTACCCTTGCTCTCGATGCAAGTAGTACAAAGTACTTTAGATATTAATTTTCCCTTTTTCCCTTTTTTTTTTCTTTTTCCTCTCGATGCTAGCATGCTCCATTGTCAACGAAATGTATAAACATTTTTAGCATCTCCATAGCTCGATACTTTATTTAATATTCATTTTTTTATGTATTATTATTGATATATTAATTTGTAAAAAAAATGAAAAGAGGCATACATTATTTTTTTTGGTGATGAAGATCGGATAGTGTTCAATTGTCATTTAGAAACAAAAACTCATCAAATCTGTATGCAGATACATCCATTCTGACCAAGAAATGCAACGATTAAAAATTCTAAAAAGATGCATACATTATTTATTTTTTTGACAGCGAATTGAATTGTAAGCATAAATAGTGTAGGAATTGAATGGTCTGTTTCTAAACGCGTTTTCATTTTTTTTTGTTTCATAGAGATGGACCAATTAAATTGTTGATGATGATGGGCCACATTGTATTAACATTAATGATTTTTTCCTTGAATTACTCTTGTTGTGACACTACAGATATTTGGTTTTAATGATAATGAGGTGGCATTTTAAGTTAGTAATGAGGTGGACACCTTAGCTGATTGACATCTAAGCAATTAGGCCCCTTGTTTCATTTTCTTTTGTATATATATTAGATTTTGAATTGTTTTAGGGGTCTTTAGCTGTAACATGTTAGGTCTACCCTATTTCTGTTTTTGGTTAATTTTTTTTCTTACTAAAGGTATTGGACTAGTCCCATTGGATCGTTTCTCTTCTGTTCACTTTCTTTTTTAATAAAAACGGTAGGACATACTCTTTTTTCTTCTTAATATTTTTTTTTTTTGTGCATGAAAAGGTTTTTAAGGAGACTTCATTGCTTCTCTTCACCTAAAAAAGATAAAAACAAAATTAGACTAATTTATGTAAATTTACATGATTTTACTTCATTTAGAAAAAGAGGAATTAGCATATCAATGTACAATAGTTTTAGCACAACAATTGAATATACACCAAGCGTGCAAGAAAAAAGACACTTTTTTGGCGTCGTCCATGTGCATGATAAAAGCAATGGCCGAAAGCACTTTTACAAATCATATTTTGGAAATTTCTGCTGAACCTGCTTCATTTTTTAACGGTTAATTCCTTTGCTTGACTATGTGGTTATATGGACTTCCAACTCAGCTACGTAAAGCCCTTATAATATATTAATATTACACACACACACACACTTCCATATGCGATGTGGCTGCGATTTTTTTAGAGTCGAAAGCAGCGAAAATTTCCCGCCAATCGATATACGATATAATATATAAATAATCATAAAGTGTGCTAAATAGGAGAGATGAAATGTAACCTGTCAATAGAGTGCTAAATAAAATTAGGAGGTAAATGCCCTTTCCGAGACTTCTTCCGGGTGAAATGTTCGCATAATATCAACATCTTGAAGTGACTTGAATATCTCCCGCTCGGTGTAACATATCATCAAGTCATTGAACCACTCATCGTTGATCTTGTTGCGTAATTTAGACTTGATAATCTTCATTCTTCGAAAAAAGCTCTTTCAACGGATCTTTTATCGACATCAAGAAACAAAGAAAGCCAACTCAATGAGTTTGTAGACCAATGGAAATACCAAATATTTCGAGTTTGAACCATCTTCATAGCCAAACTTTCAATATCTTCACAAGAAGTAAAGGAAGCATGCATTTTCATGTGATGTACATAATTGTCAAGTTGCTCTCTTATTGTTCCACGATCATCATCGAGAAAAGTCGGCGATGATAAATATCGCCAAGACGAGCAAGTTTATCAATATCAAACCTTGAGAAAGAGTTCTTGGGGTCAAGACATGAGAAGCAATTCAAAGACATTATTACTTCCTTCACTAAACCGGTGATCCATCTCCACACATATTTTGTCAATAGCAACATAAAAAATCTCTGCACGATAATGGTGAAGATTAGTGATAGTTCTCCCTTCTTTTCTTGAACGACCCCGAATTGAGTACGAGGGAAATTTGTCAAATTTGGTTGCTTGGACCCTTCAATATATACGCCCCTCCTCACTTGGTCTTGAATCTCCGGAGCATACTCATCAATTTGTTTCCTACATCCTGGATCACGCACAATGTCATTTGGATTAAACTCATTGGCCGCATTAGGAGGCGTTTCTTCTACTTCGGCTTCCGGTTGCACAACATTCGCATTCTCAATAGAACTTCTAGGTACCAAAAACCTCCTCATCTAACAAATTTTATGATCCAAAAAAAGAAACTATGTAAAAAACAAATAATGATCAACACCCAAAATCAGAATTTAGACAATCAATTAGGGTTATTAAAATCAAAAATTAAATAATTAGAGTTTTCAATTTCCCCAAATCTGAAATTTAACATTTAGGGTTTTCAATCAAAGAAGAAATTATCCAAATTAACAATCAAACAATCAAAGAAGAAATTATCCAAATACATAAAGTATAATATAAACTACTATTATTAATATTTAATAACATTACCTGTCGGAGACTTGGAGTTGGATGATTGATGAATTGATGAATAAAGAATAATAAGTGAGCTTGAGTCTTGAGATGTGTGTGAAACGTGAATAATGAGAGGCGTGAGTGACAGGAGAGAACAGTGAGAAGCGCCGCGTGAGAGAGAGGAGAGACCAGTGAGAGTGAATGAGAGAAGTTTATTTTTTTTTGGTCAACAATGAGAGAAGTTTAGAATTTGGGTAAGTGAAGTTTGGGCTGGACCATTCTTTTTTTATTTCACACCCACTGTTTTACTATTTTTGCCCCTGGTTATGACTAAAAATCAGCTATTGGGTTGGGGCTTTACAAACAAAGTAAGTTGAGAGTAGCGCGTGCGTCTCAAGTTAGCTGGGCCCTAAAATCGCCCCTGTCCATACGATTTTTACACCTTGAATTGGTTTTAATTTGCTTCTGTATGATTTTTATGAGACTAATCCTTCAAGGTTTCGAAGATCTATTTAAGAGATTAACCTCTCTCAACAATTGTTTTTTTATATGCATCGACCAGGGATCAAACTCAAGACCACATCTATTTTGAGGTACTTTTTTTCCTGTCTGAGTCTTTTTTCCAATGAGTTTTGGCTCAAGGAGATTTTAATGAAGTCCTTTCTCTTCGCTTTCTGTATATGGGTTGGTGCACTCCTAATACTCCCATCAATACAATTATTGTTTATCTAAAAAAACATAAGACCAAATAATTAAGAGATCCAAATATCCATCTCCCGCGTCATGTTGGTGCTTTTATACGAAATTGAGGTTGACGTGCAGGGATGGAGCTACAGCTAGAGCTGGGATGGCTCCCGCCCCTGATGTACTGACAACAATTTTTTTAACCCCAATCAAATATCACATAGTGTACTATAATAGTATATATGGAGTGAACAAAAAGAAAGTAAGATTAGATATTAATATATACCCTTATGTCTTATTCCAGTGAAAGTGCGGCTGTGAGAGTGCATGGCCAATTTATATTGTCTTCTTTTTTCTGCAAACCAATTTATATTGTCCATCCTTCCAATCAGTTACCGTAAAAAAACAAAAACTTTCCAATCAATTCCTCGGTTTTGTCCAATCAATTCCTCAATGACATGTTGGTGCTTCTATAATAATAAAAATCAATTGACATTGTTACGCACCCTCAGAACATTCAGATTGTAGATATTGATAAAATAGAAGAAAAATCATATACAACTAGTGGGGTGGCCGTCCAGATGAGGCCATCAATCTTCAATTTACATGGAAGGTGGGTGATGATGTTTTAAGTTATATTAAAAGAGGTTTTATAGGCTGCAAGCGTCTTTAAGATATATTAAAAAGAAAAGTTTAAGTGACATAAATGACACAAAATGGAGAGTACAAAATATTACATTTGCCTAAACCCTAAACCCTAAACCTTGATAATAACATTGGACGCTCTATACTTGTTGTAACAAAGATGGGTGACTATATTAATTTTCAATTGCTACAACCATCACATGAAAATTTCATGTATATCACTAATGTTGAATTAGCAATATTCCATATTGGACATTAGTGAAAAATAACAAATTCTTAAACTTTAATTTACACATCAAGTGTAACTACAATATAAATTTCCACAGAATTAGAAAGTATCATATTGATTTGCCAACTCTCACTAAAAGAAGTAGAAATAAACAACAAAGCAAGAGAATAAGGGTGTTGCTCTTCAAATTGGGATCAACTTTGGAAAAATTAAAAAGGGTGTGCTACAATAACCCCATATCACATTCATAGAACTGTCACAACCCAGAAGAGCTCTACATGTTCTATAGTCATATTCGAAAATACCACATATTAGGCCATCAGAAATAATGGCAAGTTGAAAGAACCTTAATTACACTATATTTAATTGTTCCCACTTATTGTTCTAGTTACATACACGACAAAATAAGTAACTAAAAGTTGTCCCAAATTAAACTTTGACAGACATTTCAACTCCGACAATCAAGTTTCGACCAATCAAGGTTATTCAGTTTTGATTGTCTTTGGTTTCGTTGTGGAGGAAAACTTTGCACTTAAGTTTCTAGACTCATGAGTGCATCGAGTTCTTTGTCACCGTGCCATCTCTTGGTGGTGTTATTGTAGCTTACTTTAATCGGGTCCTTGACTCAGTCCCCAATAGTGATGATTGCTATCATTATGCAAAAAAACATTGTGTTAGTTTTTAAATGTCATGCATGAAAGGAACCAAATAGATGTAAAGCATGAAGGTGTGCATGTGGCAAAGTAGGGGATTGCAAAATGGATGCTAATGAAGCGTATAAGATCAACTCACTCATTCAAAGCAATAATATTTACTCATGATAAAATTTCCCCTATCCTCTTTGAATGAAGACTGCATTAAAATATGTTATGTTATCCTTTGCAACAATTTACACATGTTAGAGGTTCCAAAGGAGGACTCAGTTTCAATGCAAACAGCTTGGCTCAAGATAGATCTTCCCTTGTCATCTGTGGAAGAAGACTATGAATAGATTTTGACCTCTTCAGTCAAACATTTAAAACAATGAATTTTGTATATATAAAATAAAATGAATGAAAATGGATTATCACCTCCTTAGTTCCCATTTTTTCCAAAATCGTTGGATTAAGGCTTTGTCCTCCTAAGCTCTCATGAGAGTCATCATGATGATTCTTCACCTTATTGTGGTTCAACCTTGACTCTAAGAGCCAAAGTCCTAGCTAAGTAGCTAGTAGTCTGTCTAAATCTTCTGGTATGTCTTGGGGTCAGCTTCCCCTTCCTACTTGAATACAATCAAATGATATGATAAGGACAAAGATATAGTCGGATAATAGTTTAGATCATATTAAAAAGTTTAAGAGCAAGGAAATTTAAGGTAAAACGTGAGTGTGGCTGTATGTCAAAGGTGCCTACAATGAAGCTCCTTTCACACTGATGAAATTCAAGTCATTCTTGAAAGACAAATCATCACTGTAAGTTTCGATACATTGTTTAGTGTTGTTTTCTAATTTAGCTCTTCATACTCACAATAATAAGCAATAGGAGTCACTCGAGAAAACAACATTTATTAGAGCACAATAACAAAAGCAAAAATTACCAAAGTTTGAATTTAAAAACTCTTGTTTCTATCGTGCTTGGACAAGTTTGTTTATACATGTTCTATTCAAGGTAAAGCATGCTAAATTACCTGATTTTTAGGCATAAACAATAGCATGGCAATTCAAATAAGCACCATCTACTTGAGCAATGAGATCAACATCTGAGGTACATACACACAGGAAATAAGTGTCATAGGGGTTGCACAATGAATACATTTTTCTTTTATATTTTCCCCTCCCAACACCTTTTCTTTTAAACACACCACCCAGTCTAGAGTACATATTCAAATTACATATCTTGAGCAAGCTGAAAATGAAATGTATGGACATAAATTTCTACCTCACCAACTACTCAGAAGCCACTATGATTAATCAATTATAATTATATTTTCAGCATCCATTAATCTAACGTCTGTTTCAATTTTTTGAAAATAAAGCAAAAACAATAGAAAAACCAAGATTTGTTTTTTCTACACAGACTAATTTGCAACAATGAAATATAGAAATATACATTTTTAACGGATTGGTGACCATTAGACAAAAAAAGTAACAATACCAGTCGTGGAAGCATGGCCTGATGCATTTTCTTAGTTGTATTTTGGAGGCGACCAATAATCCTGTGTAGTGTAGACAAAATATCAATCCTTCCAAATAGCAAAAATCTAATGAACCACCACAAAATCAAACGAAAAATATCAAAGAAGATGGAAAGCGTAGAAGAGCAGTTGCTAAAACAAAGAAAAGTAAAAGACTTTTTAATGGGATTCTTAAATAGGTAGCAATAGCATTACCATGATACACAAACAAAACAAAGGCAATAACAACAAATCCAGCACAAACAAATGATATGAAGAAACATTAATATTGAAAAAGTCTTTTACATATGAATGGAGAATAAGCTTCCATGCCTCTCTCTATGAAGCAAACAACCAATCATGCATGATATGTCATAGTAAAGATATATAGAAACAATGATCAGAACTATTTGTAACACTTATGCTGCCGCAGAAATATAATCAGAGGCAAGAAATTGAAGCACAATACCAGCTATAATTCTTTATCAATAGTTGTTGAAATGAGTTAAGTATCAAGCATCAACTTATAGTGCTAATGTTCAACCCATTACATTAACAGTATTGGTTTAATCAAGAGGTGATAATAACATAAATGCAAAAATCCAAAACAAATTGAGGTCCTGAAGTGATTTTTTATTCA
The DNA here is from genome assembly GCA_020916435.1 of Oxytropis ochrocephala. Taxonomy (NCBI): domain Eukaryota; kingdom Viridiplantae; phylum Streptophyta; class Magnoliopsida; order Fabales; family Fabaceae; genus Oxytropis; species Oxytropis ochrocephala. The sequence goes on from CM037095.1 coordinate 55,311,259, forward strand.
ATTACATTTATCAAGTGCTGCTACCTAATCTTTCTGTGACAGTGTGTGTTGTGATCCCATATCGACTTATCTTTCTTCCTTGAATGGCTTGAGTTATGTTGGTTGGATGTGTAGCATTTTTACATCCGAGAGTTCTACTCAATGATGGAATAGTTGACAAAATCATATAAGAATCTTAAAAGATCCAGAAACTTACCATTTTCATTATCTTAAGTTCTCTTCACAGACGCGCTTTTGCATTTTGACAAAGAATAAATTTCTCTTCTCGTGTTCGATAAAGTTTGCATGCAAGTCTTCCTACTGAGCATATTATGCATGTGAAAAGTATGTAAAAGAAAGGAGAGCGATCAAGCGGTTGAAATGCCCTACGAGATCGAGATATTAATGAAAGGCTATAAGATATTACACCGATCCAAACAAATGATATTTCACTTTTAAAACATTTAAAGATCAAGAATCAATTTAGTGAACAACTTTTCTAAATGATCAATATCTAGCGAGACAAATGAAATGAGCCTTGATGCACAATTTTTGCATATTCAAACATTAAGCAAATTAAAAGAAAATGACTGGAACATGCACTTACATCAGCCAACAGCACATTGTTGGAGTAAGAACCAAAGTAAGATCAAATTAGAGCTCAATTTTTGCATTTCCATGTTTGTCTCCCTTTCCACTTCTTCCTAAGTGAGAGCTGAGAAAATGAACACAGGTGCATGACATGGTGAAACATGGTGGCAGATATGGCAAGTAGTTGAACTCGTTCACGTTTCAGTTACCAACATGCAGACATGCAGATAAAGCCACAACAAAGGATGCAAAAAGTAGTTCTACCATGCTTCAAAATAAATCGGTCTATAGTTTATGATTTATCAATTATATGCCCAGAAATTATCATTTAAAAAGTGTTCAATTTGAACCATATATGAATTTTGGTAATCCAAGTGAACACAACCCAACAAAAAGTTGAATTTTCTTTTTAAGAAAGCTGTCAACTCATGTTGAGATTAACACTGACACATGCTTAGTAATCTAATCACGATTAACTTCTCTCATTAGTAATCTAAAGACAACATATAGGGTTAATGAGTCCTCTTATAATTCACCATAAATTAATATAACCCCTGGAACAACAACCAAACAACAAAAGGGAAATTAGAAAATCAAGTTAGCATTATTAACAAACAAATAAATGCTGCAAAGGGAGAACATGTGGACCTCTAATTTTCATTTTAGTTGTGCCTCCATGAGTCCAGTTTCTGGATCTTGTATCAATCACCTGTTGCAATTCCAAAAGAAAATCAATTGTGCAGTTATGTTAAAATCCTAAGGCACACAAACATGAACTGTATAATTAATTAAACATTGAGGAAAGCAACATAATCAGATCCTCAAAGAAAAAGAAAGAACGTCAGCTCCTTTGTTTATACACATAATAAACCTCATTCTGATTGAAAACAAATTCAAAGAGTAACTGAGAAATCAAATAATCATATACACATCTTCAAAATCAAATAATCAAATAATCATATACACAGCTCCAAAATCATAGAGATATTTCTACAAAACCTAAAACAGAAATTCCAGAAACTACGAAATCAAATAATCATATACACAACTTCAAAATCTGCCAAAATCCCCAATACCATCCCCTTGTTTTTTTAAACTCCCAAACAAGGGGTTCCCTCCCCACAAACCTCCCCTTCCCCTCCCAACTCCCCCTCCCAAACAGACCCTAAAGATTTGACCCAAAAAATGATGTTACCAATAGCCTCTAAACAGAGATTTAAAATGTTCTATTCTATCTTTGTCATTTAAGAAAGTGTAAGTTGTAGCATACATACTTGTATTATCTTCGACCATGATTATATACATGTTTACAAACGCTAAGGAGTGCAGACTCAATACTATAAGACTTGAAGCAAGCTCGGCAATGCCTACATTTTCCTACACAATCACCGAGCTTCATTTCCATCTATGCACCAGTAACCAAACCAAACTATGCATCAACAACTGTAAGACTTTTAAATATTTGCAAGTCCATGTATGACTTTAAATCTAATCTTGCCTTAGTATTATTGAATTGTTGATATCAATTCAATAAATATTGCTCAATAGTATTACAATTTGCTAGTAGTATATACTAAAATTTCTACTCAAAAGAGAACATTATTTGTGGGCTTCCATGTTTATTGCAATATATATATATATATATATATATATATATATATATATATATATATATATATATATATATATATATATATATATATATATATATATATATATATATCATTTAAGATGAACCAATACTTTCTGATATGAAGCAGAGAACAAAGATGCAACATATTGAAGGTTATAATCTCTATCTGTACCAGTCATTGTTATGCACAAAATATATGCAAAATCTCATCAGCTAAGTAAATGCAACCAAAGGAATACTTATAAACCTGCAATGAGGGGAATAAACATGGTTAAAGAGGCTGAAGTTTGTTTCTCAGTTTCATTCCAATAATTATGATTACATGGTGCCTTTTCAAATCTGTTTCTCAGTTTCATTCCAAAGGCAACCAAAAAATTAACATCTTGATCGCTCATTCCAAACCTCTGAGCATGGTGCTAACAAAGATATAGAATTTGCTAAACAAAAAAACACCGAATAAGAAGATCTGATCTCCACAAATTGACTTTGTACAGTGCTCTCAAATGCCTGGCTTCCCCATTGAATAGCGACTTTTCCTGCAGCAAGTTGATATACATGCTTAAAAACAAAATAGAAGTTAAAATGGGAAAAAATGCAAGAAAGCCTCACATCCCTAAAAAACAAACAAAACCAGAATCCTAAATCCTCAAAAAAATTGTAATAAGAAAATTGCTAAAATCCCAAAGTCAAAATTAGTAATATGGTATGATTAAAAGCAATTTTCAGACTAAGAGTAGTGAAGAAGAAGAAGGCATCAGAGAGTAAAATGGTTGGTTGCTATGGAACAGGGTTTGAAGAAGGGAAAAAACTAAAGGAGTAAATCGCTGCAACAACCACCATAGCTTACCCTTTTCACTGTCAGCACCGCACCCCCTTTCAACGGCTCCGTGTGGCGTCGCCGGAAACGGCGTGAGCTCCCTCCACCGCGTCGTCCTTCAACCACCGTTGCACTCTCTCTTAATCACCACATCCTTGTTCCTCTTTCTCTCTCCTGGAATACACACTCTCTCTTTCTCTCTTTGGGTATGAGAGAAACGACGCTGAAGAAGAAAGAAATTGAGAGAAAGGGAGTGAAGAAATTGTAAAAGACTGAAGATGGAAATGGGAGAAGATGAGTTGATGGTGTGGGTTGAGAGAGAATGAAGAGAGATGGCGAGAGAGGAAGAAAGAAAGGAAATGAAGAGAAGAGAGAACTGATAGAGGGAGATGAGAGTGAAAGAGAGATGAGAGTGCAGAGAGAACGGAGAGAGAGAGATAGCGTGAGTGAGAGGAAGAAAGAAAGGAAAAGTTTTTTTTTTTTCTCTATGTACTGTCTTTTCACCGACATCTTCACATGGGAGTGGCGAGGATATCACATGGGAAGCAAGCCAAATCCAACATGGAGCTTATGTGGCACACATGGTAGCTAGTGAGTGGCTGGCGTTTTTGGCGGGAATGACATGGCAAAGCTGACGTGGAGACTCAACAGGATGTATTGTCTTTGATTTACAAAGAAACTTCAAGTGAAGTTAAGGAAACTTGGGAGATACCTGTAGTGAGAAAAAATAGATCTTGTAATTAACCCATAGTTTTATTATTTGTTTGAGGCTTTGTCTACCATACACAATGTTATTAGACGGTGTATCACACATCACTTTTATATGTTGCTTAATGCTCAACAGAATTCCGTCACAATAATTAAGATTTTATTTAGAGACGTACATATCTGCAATTTTGTCTCTAATTACTTTTTGAAATTTTTTTATATGTTGCTATTTCTTTTCTTTATCAAAATTAGATTAAATCTTCTTCGGTGTCTTTTAGCTCACAAATCGAGTTACCTATTTGGGACATGTTAGTCACTAATCAGAACGCCATATTACATGTTTATCATCAGAGTAGACATGTGAGCACATACTCAAATTGCAAATAGCTGAGAGGTTGATTTCCACCACAATTGTAAGTGTTATCGAAAATGAATCCACTAAGTTCTTCCCGAAGTGACTTGATTTTGTAGGAATTGATCCATGCTTCGATTAAGGCCCGGGGCAGGAGAGATTTTGTCTCTGCCCTTCGGGTGGGCGATGGCTGGGTTGAAGGGGTTGCTGGAGTTAGGAGTGAAATTGTAAGATACTCTTCTCAACATTATTCAAGGGAACACTGGGCTCGACCTCATCTAGACGACGTGACTTTCCCACAAGTTACACGTGAACAAAATGTTGTGTTGACAGCACTCTTCACAGACGCGGAAATTGAGGAAGTTTTCTGTTCGTGTGATGGGAATAAGAGCCCAAGACCTAATGAGTTCAATTTCTCATTTGTAAAAGTCTTCTGGCAGTTATTAAAAGGGGAAGTAGGGGTCTTCTTTCGTGAATTTTATGTTAATGTAAGACTTCCAAAGCGATTCACCTCCTACTTCCTCACCTTGGTCCCGAAGGTTGATTTCTCGTTGTCTCTTGGGGATTTTAAGCCGATTTCATTTTTGAGATGATTGATTATGTGAAGAAAATTGGGAGGGAGTGCTTAATCTTTAAAGTTGATTTTGAGTAAGCTTATAATTCTGAGGATTGGGATTTTTTGGTTTATATGTTAGGGAGGCTTGGATTTTTCCCTAAGTGGAGAGACTGGATTCGTGCGTGTATCTTTACGGGTAGTCTCTCTGTCCTAGTCAATGGCTCACCAATAGAGGAGATTAAAATATCTCGCGGACTCAAGCAAGGGGACTTGCTTGCCCCTTTCCTTTTTCTCATGGTGGCAGAGGGCCTCAGAGGACTGGTTCGGTCGACAGTTGAGAGGAATAGATTCACAGGTTTCAAGTATCTATCATTTGTGTCACATCATGTTGGTGCTTCTATACGAATTTGAGGTTGACATGTAAATAAAATTATTTAAAGAGTCTAGTTGCATTTTAAAAAGACTTAGGCAATTGACATTTAAATTATGTTAAATGATATATCTCAAAATTGATTTTATTTTCTACAAAAGTGATAGCAATGTGAACAAAAATCTGTACGCTATGTTTGATATTAAAGTAATGATACATGGAGTTTAGGCTTTTATATTTATATTAAAAAATCAATTGACATTGACCTAAAGAGATGTAAATTTCGTTGATGTTTTGTATTTGACTTGTGTTACGCACTCTCAGAACATTCAGATTGTAGATATTGATAAAATAGAAGGAAAAATCATATACAATATACTAAGAAACTTCAAGGAAACTTGGGAGATGTATGTAGTGAGAAAAAATGGATCTTCCAACCCATATTTTTATTATTTGTTTGAGGCTTTGTCTAGCATACACAATGTCTTTTGATGGTGTATCACACATCACTTTTATAAACCATTCACTAGTTACTTGGAAAAATTGAAACAGATAGACAAATTCCGTCTCTAAAACTGAGATATATTGTCTATTAACATCTTAGATATGGAACAAAATCCGAGGCAAAATTTGCGGTTGCAAAAACTTGAGAGCGAAGTTTTAGAACCTAATTAGAGAAACGAATATTTTAAATGCGTTAATGTTAAATTTTTGTAGATGTTGCTATTTTTTTGTCTTTTCCAATATTAAATTTAATCTCCTACCTAAAATATCAAGTAATTCAAATTTTAATAGATATTTTTTAACATAAAAAACATTAGTACTAAATATGTATCAACATGTGGGACACTGGGGTTGATCCGGTGCTCCTGAGTTCGATTCTCACAGTGGACAAACTCGGTGTTGGTCAATGCGGAATTTGCTCCTAAGCACGAGCGGAGATTAGTCTCTCGTTGAAAGTGTTCAGACACCCTGGGGTAGCGAGCAATGGTTTGAACCAAGAAAGTTAAGTAAATATAAGTCAACTGGAGTCACAAGAAGGGGGTTTGAATTATGAATCTTTTAAAATTGTTTGACTTTGGCCAATCAAAGTGCTGAAGAGGATAGTTACTCTAACTACCTCACGATCAGAGTGTTAAGTGCATCAGAAGATTGTTACTGTCTTCTGAGTAAATCAATCTTCTGAGAATGTATAGGTATTGGTTGGATAGATGCAAGTCACTGCTTCTAACAAGATAGGAATGATTAGTTGAAGTGTCTCACAATGTCTTCTTAAAATCTAGGTAGTGTCAGAAGATAGAATGATAGATATATGTGTATTGGACTTCTTCCACCGATGATGATTTTCTAGAATATTGAAGACTTGGTTATGAAGATGTGTGAAGCTGTAATGTTTATGAGATGATAGATCAAGAGTGTTTTTATTGACACTGTAGGTAGTCATTCAGATTGAACTTCCTAAAGTGGAGTCTAAGAAGTTTTCCCTTAGAGTTAAAGTGCTGGTGAGTGATAAACTATAGTAAGATATTAAATGACACATAGGAGTTATAGTGGTTCACCTCCAATCTACAAGGGCTACATCCACTCCTCACATACAGTGAAATTTTCCACTATTTATCCAATAGTTCACACTTTCTAGCCAATCACAGGCTAGAATACATGATAGTTTTCTTCTACGGCTATGTCTATTGCATTACTATTTTCTACTACAGCTCTAGCAAATCACAGGCTAAAATACATGATAGTTTTCTTCTACGGCTATGTCTATTGCATTACTATTTTCTACTACAGCTCTAGCAAATCACAGGCTACAATACATGATAGTTTTCTTCTACAACTCTATCTACTGTATCACTAGTTTTCTTCTACCGCTCTAGCAACTGAATTACCCCTAAGACCCATCTTAGGCATCATCAATTACAAACAAGAAACCCTATGCCATGTTATGAAGGAATAAACCCCTAATAACCTGCTTAGGCTTCTTCATTAACAATTCAGCAAACATATGCCTTGTTAAGAAGGTATAATGATAAGGTATTGTTGGTTATGTTTGGGATATACAATAGCATGGGTATTAATATAATTTCCATAGCTATCTCATACTCAGAAATGTTCCAATTTCTGCTTTTAATATCACTGAGTATGGTTGAGAAGAGGAAGAGCTTCAGAAGCTTGTTTAGAAACTTGAAAAGCTACTTGAGAAGTCATATGAATGGAAATACTGATGCAGGCTCATAATCCACTCTCACACTTTGGGTGTGGTCTTCGATCAATTATTTATAGAGGTAATAACCCAATAGATCTGTTGAGACTCCCCTTCTATGATTAATATGGCCGTTATGCCTTTTTTGCATAAAGCGGGTGTACTTTTCCAATGCTTTCTGCAGGAACAGTACAATAGCAGGTAGCCGTTGGAGGCTTATAAGCGATGTGTCTTCTGGACTCAGCCAAGCTAATGGAGTATGACTTTGTAGCTCGGTTATCAATCTTCTTAGGTGATGTTTGATCATTGTAACTGCTGGTGACTATTAGGAAGAGTTGATCTTGTGACACTTTCACTGACGTAGCTTCTTATGTATCTTCTGAGTGTGCCTTTTGAAGCGTCTTCTGAAGTACCTTCTGAAGCAATCTTCTGAAGTATCTTCTGAAGTGCCGAGCTATTGATTTCATGATCTTGTGTTGTACTAAGGCTCTTGTACTTTGATCTTTGAATCATCTGATGTATCTTGGATATGTCACTTATGTATAACCATATTGTCTTGTCATTTATCATAAGATGCTGTTTGATTTAGACTTCTCACTCTTGCGAATCTTCTTGCCTCTGTCATCTGATGTAAATATCTCTAAGTAATCAACTTCTTTCTTTGAGAAGAAATTTGCTGATACTCTTTTTCCTTGAGAAGATCCTTACTATTACTTGCTCTGCTTAAGAAGCTCTCTGAAGAATATCTTCTCATCATAGGGAATCACATAAGTTGTATTTCTGTCATGAGTTCAATTGGCTCTTTTTTTATGTGTGGATATCTTCTATGAAGTCTTTTCATTTCTTAGGGGTTTCTTGTTCATTCATTTCATTGTACTTAATATTAAGAAAGAATATCTTCTCATCTAAGAAGCAATGTGGCTTTCTTTCTTCATGTGTCTTCTGACCATCATTTATTATTATTTTAAGGCAACATTTGTGCCATCTAATGAAATAGAATATCTTTGAGGAGGTTCTCTTGACTTGTGAAGTTATTTGTAACTTCATCATTTTCTTATAGATGTAATCCCCAATGCCTTCTTATGTGGTGCTATTATAGCACACTATCTTCTTGAGGTATGATTGAATGTTTCCTGCGCTTAGATCACTCAAGAAGATTCATTAGATCACTAATGAATTAGAGAACTTATAGATGTAATCCCCAATGCATTCTTATGTTGGTTATTTTGTTTTTTAATTAAAAGCAAATGTTCGTGAGTAATAATTTGTTAGGAGAGGCGAAAACGCTAATTTTCAGAGTTTGAATCCTTGATATTCTTCTCCAAAATCCTCGGTGTCTTTTAGTTTGCTAGCTGAACTAACTACTTGGGAAAGAACTAACTAAGAGAAGGTTAATAGAGAACTTTGGAATATAGAGAGCATTTGTGATATGCAAATTAGGACTAAAAGAGACAATACCTACAACAAAAACCTAATTCCTTTTTTATTTGGTAAACGAACAACAGAATTTGGCAAAAGAGTATGTTGTTTAAACATGTTAATGTCTTTGCGTATGTATGAATATGATGATGCACCAGAATCAACAATACAAGTATCACATTCTTGGACAAAAGTAGAATTCATCTGGGCCCTGGATGAACTTGATAAGTTGTTGGTAGTTCTCATGAGCGGGAGAAATAACACTCGGTAGTTCTGATGAAAAATATTTTACATAATATTTGAGTAAAGGTTCAATTATTATGTAATCACAATGTAACACAAATATTTAATCATATCTCACTAGTGTTGGAGTATTTGGTTGACTAGAAATAATCTTATTTTCAAGGGAAAAATCGGATTTAGACTCGATTGTTTATCATATTAAATCCATGTCTTGGTCGTGATTTATTTATGAGGTGGGGAGTCATTCCGGTTATGTTTTAGATTTTTGGTGGAATAACGCTTACCATTGTATGAATCTTTTTGTTGGGTACTAGAGGAAGAAACAGTGGGTTAGGCTTTCCCACTGTAGTGCACTCACAGGGTACTCTTTTTCCTACCTGAGTCTTTTTCCTAATGAGTTTTGGCTCAGGGAGGTTTTGAGAAGACTCTCCCCCTTCTTTTTTCTCTCATTGTAAGGGTTGGGCACCATTGTGTTCCTTTCAATGAAATTGCTTATCGAAAAAAATAATAGTTTATCGTGCATATATTTTAATAAATACTATTAAAAAATGACAATAAGGTAAATTATAATCGGATATCTGAATATATAATTACTGAATTTCAACATTAAAAAAGAATATGTTCAATTAATAGTAAAAGAAATTCCATAGCTGGAGGATTCTACCTAATTATTAATGAAATACGTTTCAAAATATGCATAATTAGAATGTATCATATGAAAGGTAGTTTTGCAGTAATTATTACTCATAAATATAGGTATGGTCTTGACTTCAAATGCCAGACATCAACCATAACGTTTTCATCCACTTTATATTTATTTATTAAGAAAAAACCAAAATGACAATGCATCAAACAAACAAGGGGCAACTATAATATTATATACTAAAAAATGATTGTCAAAAGATATATTATATTGTAAAAATATTCTTTTATATTTTATTTCAAGTTGGCAAAAGAATAAAAAATGAAGAAAAATAAGAGAGGTTGAGAGAAAGACAACCTAGATATAGTGTTACCTCTCACAATAACCATTATAAAAGAGCTAGTCTTTTAATGTCCAACACATAAAGAGATCTAAAGCAAATTTGAATAGTGTTTTTTAATTTAAGTCAAACTTTTATTTGATCAAATGTTAAAATCTTAATGTGTAAGACTTAGCTTAACGGGTAAACGTCCAAATTGTTACGCTGAATATTATATTCTGGATCGAATTCGAGACATTGAATTGTGTCCGTGAGTTTCAAGTGACACTTGACACTAACTACAGACCAAAAAAAGTGAAATCTTAAGGTCTTTTTGGCTGGTATACTTGAAATGATTTTTCTACAACGAAGTCTAAAGCTAGGGCTTTAATAACCATACTTTGGAGTTTGGACCAAACCTCATTGCATTGCGTGGAGTCATAGATTCACACTATTGTAAATGATCAATTCTATGTTTGGATATCGTGTTTTTGACTTAAGACAAATTGGGCGATTTGGCCAATTACAGATTAATCATTCAATCGAGATCACATGTCTGCTTGAATGCATGGTTCCCAACTCCATGGAATCAGAGTCCCACACCATATTATCAAAAAGTAACATTGAAAAGTAAAAATCTCAAATTTTCTTTTACATGATTATAATGAGACGACTGAGATCACCCAACTGCATGAATGCTTGTTATCCCGACTCTAGGGGATTTGGGTCCCACCACCAAAATATAAAAAACTAGCATTGAAAAGTAAAAACTTCAACTTTTCTTTTGAGTTATTATTAACAGATGATTGAGATCACCCGACTGCATGAATGCGTGGTTATCTCAATGCTATAAAAAGTAAAAATTCCAACTTTTCTTCTATGTGATTATTAACGGCCGGATCTAGATCCCGTGTAATCGCCATTTAGCGCAATCATGTATTTAGCAATGTCAAGACCATCCAAACTTGACCAGACAAAACCATGACTGAGATCACATGAGTGCACGAATGCGTGGTTATACCAATTCTAGCCAATTGAAGTCCCACCACCACCCTATCAAAAAGTAATAACATTGGAAAAAGTAAAAATCTCAACTTTCTTATTTTTCTTTTTGCCTTTTGAAAATTTGATTTTATTTCTTTTAGTTCATAATAACAAGCAACAAGCAATACCCCATTTAACGTCCATTAGTTATAGCATGCTATATATAGAGATTGAGTAAAGAAAGACACAACAAGTCATAGCCCTGTCAAAATCCTTCAAACCAACGTTATTTTCGGTGTCTCTTTTTTTCACATTCGTTTGTTCTTGTTCTTGTTCTTAATTCCATTCTCCACAATATCTGCTTATACCCATTTTCTCTGAATCTTACAAACACCCCCAGAATCATTTGCTTAATAAATCTAATACCCTTTTGGTTAAAAATCTCTTCTGGGGGGTCATAAAGGAACAAGCTTTTTTTAAACGTGATGGAACAGAAGCACGTTTTGTTGTCAGCTTTGAGTGTTGGTGTTGGATTAGGTGTTGGTCTTGGATTGAGTTCAGGACAAGCTGTTCAGAAATGGGTTGGTGTGAATCGTGATTCTGATGAAGTTTCTGAGGAGGAGATTGTTGAAGAACTTAAGAGATTGATTGTTGATGGAAAAGATAGCAGAGTTACTTTTGATGATTTTCCTTATTATTTAAGGTGATTTTCAGATTTCTTTAAATTTTAATTGTTATTATGATTATGATGATAATAATAATCATGTAGCTGAAATTTGATGTTTTTGTTGCCATTTTGAGATAAAAACATTCTCAGCATTTTTTGTTTGGGGATGTTTGAATTTTTGTTAGTATAATATAATAATAAACTTTGGATCTGTCTCATTTTGACTTGTAAATTTCATAGCAATTTTCTCTGAATATTCTTCTGGCATATAAAAATTTGAGATTTGAGTCTATGTGGGGCTTCTTTGAAGGATTCTCCTCAAATTTCTTCAATGATGATTGTTGTTTATTGGATTCATCTTTTCACCTTTGACAAAACAAAACTTCCTTAGATTTTCTCTTGAGGTATCTTTGTTTAGTAAATTGTTTCATTTTTGAGTATATGTTGGGTTAGAAACATGGAAGCTGCTAGAGATTAATGATGTAAATGTATTTAAGTCAATTTTCTGATAAGTTTGTATTGTTTTCTGAAATGGATAAAACCATTGATCTGATTATAGCATTCATATTAAAACCAAAAATTGTAATTTTGTGATTCATAACCTCTGTAGCACCGACATCTCATGTCAAAAACCGTGTCTGGTGCACCACACGTGTCTGTCATGTTAGACACTAATACCGACACTTCAATTACTTCTATTTTTCAAATGAAAACCGGGGTCTACGTGTCTATGTCAGTATCGTGTCTAGTGTCCGTGTCTTTGTAGCTACTTCATAGTTCATAACTATTTTCCTGATTCATAGAGAAATTATGAACAAGTTTGTTTGTTTCCTAGTTACACTATATCTAATTTTTGCGTATAATATCGCGGTTGCAGCGAAAGAACTCGAGTGTTGTTGTCAAGTGCTGCATATGTTCATTTAAAACATCTCAACTTTTCAAAGCACACCAGGAATCTCTCACCAGCAAGCAGGGCTATTTTGCTCTCTGGTCATGCAGGTATATTGTGTTCATGAATTTAGTCCTTCTCTGCAAACATTTTCGAATTTTCATGTTAATCTGACAAATACTTGTTTTTTTGTTTTTGTAAACTTTTGTAGAACTTTATCAGCAAATGCTTGCAAGAGCTTTAGCACATTACTTTGAGTCTAAGTTGCTATTGTTAGATATCACTGATTTCTCTTTGAAGGTAAATTTTTTTCAAAGCTTATTATCATTTTATTCACTTTGAAAGGTCATATACACATATACTCATTTCTTCCATGTTTTTCCTTGTGCAGTTGCAGAGCAAATTTGGATATTCTAGAAAAGAACCAGTAAGTTTTGTCTTCTCTACTATGGCCTTGTGACAGACACGATACACATACGCATACGCATACGCATACGGACACTAGACACGCACGCATACGATACCGGTTTTAATTTGAAAAATACAAGTAATTGAACTGTCGGTGTCTATGTCCGACACGATACGTGTTGGACACCAGGCACATGTTCAGAAGTGTCGGTCCTACAGAGCTTCTCTATTCTGTGTCATGCTCCGCTTGTCTAAAATGAACAGCACAGATATTTAGTTTTTAGATCATTAAGATATTTTTGTTACTCATTTGCTTCTTTTTATACAGTATTTCAAAAGGTCAATATCAGAGATGACTTTGGAGCGAATGTCTGATTTGTTCGGTTCGTTTTCGATGCTTCCTTCAACGGGCGAAACTAGAGGTACTAGAGGAAATAAAATTCGAGCTTTTTAGAAGTATGACATTACTTAAGTTTTCAGTGTTCAATGTCTTGACATTGCAAATTTAGCAACATCTATATGCTGCTTATTTCATTGAGATATTATTTCATTTGAAGTTGATTGATAATTTCTTTTGAAGGAACTCTGCGTCAACAAAATAGTGCTGCTGAAAGTTCCAATCGTCCTCCAAAGCCAGCGGAATGCCTCGGCTGCATCTGATTTAAGTTGCACATCTTCACTGAGTGGTTCTACATTTGCAGGTTATATACTTCAGAACTTTAGATTAGCTTATTAATGATGATGGTTTGGCTAGAATGTATGAAGCACTGACACAGACACGAACGCATAGACACTGCTTGGTTTTAATTTGAAAAGTGGAAGTAATTGAAGTGTCAGTGTCACTATTGGTGTCCAACACGACTTCTGTTGTATACCAGACATGTCTTCAACCTGAAGTATCGATGCTATAGAGTCTAGAATACATTGATTGTCATGCCGCTAACATTTGATGCTTTATGCATGAAAATTCATTGTTCTCCTCTTATATTATGCTCATTTCTTTGAATTATGTTTTCAGCTCCTTTAAGACGTGCAAGTAGCATGTGTTTCGATGAAAGGCTCTTTGTGCAGTCACTATACAAGGTGATTTAATTTCAATAAACTTATCATATTTGAATTGTAGAGTGACGAATCACTTAAGTCCCTCACTAGCGTACCATTAACATTGATTGTCCGATATAATATAAAATACTATGAGGGGTTGAGATTAGCAGTGTCTCAAAGCTACACAAAAGCACAAGCTTAATATGATTGTTGTTATTTTTTTGTAGGTTTTGGTTTCTATCTCAGAAACTAATCCAATCATATTATACATAAGAGATGTTGAGAAGCTTGTTCTCAAATCACCAAGGTTATATAATTTACTACAAAAGATGATAAAGAAATTGTCAGGACCAGTGTTAATACTTGGTTCTCATTTAGATTTAGAAGATGATTGCAAAGAAATTGATGACAGGATCACTATGTTATTCCCTTACAATATTGATATCAAACCTCCAGAAGATGAAATTCATCTTGGAAGCTGGAAATGCCAGCTTGAAGAAGACATGAAAATTGTTCAGTTTCAAGATAACAGAAATCACATTGCTGAAGTACTTTCAGCAAATGACATTGATTGTGATGACTTAACTACAATATGTCATTCAGATACTATCATACTCAGTAATTATATTGAAGAAATTGTTGTATCTGCAATTTCTTTCCATTTGATGAATACTAAGGATCCTGAATATCGAAACGGAAAGCTTGTTATATCCGCTAATAGGTAACTAACTATCTTGCTATGCCTGATGAATGTTTTTGAAATTGATTGCATTTAAGGTTTTCATTGTGACTAATCTTGTATATGGACAGTTTGTCCCATGGATTGAGTCTGTTCCAAGAAGGCCAGAGTAGTGGGAATTTGAAGACTAATGATTCTAACAAGGTATGTTTGTTCAAATCTGTTTTATCATCTATCTCTGCTGATTGCATTAGCAATTTCAGCGATATAAGGACACCGGCTCTTGGGTTCGAACCCGAGTGCGACTGTGTGATATTTATTTGTCATTTCGTCTAAGCTGATGAAGAGATTGTGTTTCTCATTATGCATTATTTATTGGTTGTGTTTTCTCTAATGTTAGGAAAATGCTGGAGATGATATAGCTGGTGCAAAGAACGAAGTGCGAGGTGACAATCAAGCACCTGAAAACAAAAATGAGGCAGAGAAATCGATCCCTGTAACGAAAAAAGATGGCGAAAATCCTGCACCTGCAAAAGCAGTAAGATCATTTTTCTTAGCACCTAAGCATGTATAATGCTTCTTAGTTCTTACTTCTTACCTGATAAAAGATCAAAAGTGCATTTTTGCCTTTATTTTTTATGTTACATTAAATTAATTAGTTGTATGGTTGCAGGAAGTTCCTGACAACGAGTTTGAGAAGCGTATTAGACCAGAGGTTATCCCTGCAAATGAGATAGGAGTTACATTTTCCGATATTGGTGCATTAGATGAAATCAAAGAATCACTTCAAGAGCTAGTAATGCTTCCTCTCAGAAGACCAGACCTATTCAAAGGTGGACTTCTAAAACCATGTAGAGGTATATTACTTTTTGGTCCACCTGGTACTGGTAAAACTATGCTAGCAAAGGCAATTGCGAACGAAGCTGGAGCAAGTTTCATTAATGTTTCGATGTCCACCATCACTTCGAAATGGTTCGGAGAAGACGAAAAGAATGTTCGCGCTTTATTCACACTTGCAGCTAAAGTTGCACCAACTATTATCTTTGTTGATGAGGTTGACAGCATGCTTGGACAGCGGACTAGAGTTGGCGAACACGAGGCGATGAGGAAGATTAAAAATGAATTCATGACACATTGGGATGGACTATTAACAGGACCTAATGAGCAAATTCTTGTTCTAGCTGCAACTAACAGGCCATTTGATCTCGATGAAGCAATTATAAGACGGTTCGAGCGCAGGTAACAATTCTCATCAATTATGAAAGAGGTGTCAATTTTGGCCCAGCCTAGTTAGCCCATGGGCCGGACAGGACCCACTTTTTAATGTTTTTTTGACATTTTGTTCTTTTCTTTGTTGAAAATTAAACTGGGCCGGCCCAGACCTGCTAGCCCAGTGTTTTGAGTTGGACTGGGTTAAAAATATGCAGCCCAATAGATAATTGGGCTGACCCAACAGGCCCACTTTTAAACTTTGACCCTTTTGGTTGGGCGAGCTGGGCGAGTTTCAGATGAATAATTTCTGCTCTTCTGATCTATAAATGACATCTCTATTATTACTTTTTATTGTTGAACAGAATCATGGTTGGTCTTCCATCTGCTGAGAACAGAGAAATGATCTTGAAAACTCTAATGTCTAAGGAAAAACATGAAAACCTAGACTTCAAAGAGCTAGCAACCATGACAGAAGGATATAGTGGAAGTGATCTTAAGGTAAATTTTGCTTGTAATGAACTAGTTTCATCTTATGGTTCATATTTCTGATGAAATTAATTTCTGTTAACAGAATTTGTGCATCACTGCGGCTTATCGACCGGTTAGGGAGTTAATAAAGCAAGAGAGATTAAAGGAATTGGTAGTTATTTAACAACTTTTACTTTGTTAAGATTAATATATCTTTGTTTAATGTAGAAATTTTAGTATGAGTTGAAGTGCTAACAAAATATCTTTTATTAGGAAAAGAAGAAAAAAGAAGCAGAAGGGCAAAGTTCAGAAGATGGTACAAGCAATAAAGATAATGAAGTACAAGAAATTGTTTTGAGGGCTTTAAATATGGAAGACATGAAACAGGCTAAGAGTCAGGTAATATGAACAGTCCTAGACACGACGCAGACACAGATATGTAGACATTATATTAATTTCAGATCACTAGCTATAAAGCAGCGATACTGGACACGACACAGACACAGATATGCAGACATTATTAAAAAGTGAATAATTTGCATTATTGTCCGTAATGCATTATTCACCAGACACGATACTGACATTGACATACAGATTTACTTGAAGTGTCGATGCTATATAGATCTCTAGAAGCACTATTGAACATTTGCATCAAATGTTCAACAATGGGTTCATATTATCCCAACACACAAACATTGATCTTATAATTGGTATACTAATCCATTGTTAATCTCTGTTTAATAAAAGGTTACATGATACATGTAGGAACCTGTGAGATTCACGCTCGATCTTCTAACAACTCACACATATAGTAGTAGGAAACTGTGAGATTTCGCGTGGAATATCTTGTTCCATATACATGAATTTCTAAATGTTTGTTTTACATGCAGGTGGCGGCGAGTTTTGCATCAGAAGGTTCAGTAATGGGTGAGCTACAACAATGGAATGAGTTATATGGAGAAGGAGGTTCAAGGAAGAAACAACAACTCACATACTTCCTTTAGAGTATTTAATTCTACTTTCATTTTGGTTTTCTCACCATTCATCCAAAAGGGTATACTCCCTCCGTTACAAAATATAAGCAAAAACTGATCAACGAAAGTTGATGTATCTGGTCTAAATTTTAAACCAGATATATCAACTTTTGTTGACCAGTTTTTGCTTATATTTTGTAACGGAGTAGTATTTGAACAAAGGAATCAAACCATTCCCCCCTCTCAAACAAAGATAAAAAAAGCCAAATGATTTTAACATTTCATGAAGAAAACACAAGTCAAGGCAGATATATATTCTTCAAAAGGGTGTCAAGATTATTATCATGTATCATGTTTAGGAGAGGGTTTTGGGATTTATTTTTTTGGATTGTTTACAAACCAATTACCACCTGTGTTAGAAGATTGATATTAGTAATGTCATGTATGGTTTTGGAAGATGCAATTGTTTTTTAGGAAGTAGGATTATTTTATATACCAAATCTTTTTAGGTATGTTGTATTATATTTGATCAGGATTTTCAAACACTAGAATTTTGTACATTGATTGATTGTGTAGCTGAACTACTAGAAGTTTGGTTCAATTATTTATGTGTATTGTTATGGATTGCATAAGAGTTATTTCGTTCATATGATGTTAAAACTGAGAAAGGAAAGACTCGTTAAAACTTTATGATACCAACTCTTTTAAAGAAAAAAAAATCTATAAAAAAAATACAAAATCAAAGCACGTTGTTGATATAGTTTAGATCCAAGAGGAACCACGCTGACTATGAGACTATTATTTTAATTGTAAGAATAATTAATTTTTCTAATTTTCCAAACATTTTGGTAGAATTCTAAGGATTCCATATAGTTTCTTATACCTTAGTGGATAATACATATTTCCTCTGGCCTCTGGCCTTGATTGTTGTCATAAAATATGTTAGTGATGATATGACATAACTTTCATCAAGGACAATCATTGATAGGATAGACAATTATTTGCACCTTAATGATATGATTACTATAACAATGATTATATATTTTTTTTACTGCATAAGTATGATTATATTAATCATCGTTATTTTCCTTGACAACATATCCTATTGAAGGAAACCTAAATTCTAGTGTCTACAGTTGATTTAGAAGCTTCTGATTTCTTTTTTTTTTTTAACCAAAGAAAATAGAAATCTATTAAAAAAGCTTCTGGTTTCTTTTTAATTGAGTGCTTTGTTTACATTTTTCAAGTAGGATAAAACAAAAGAGAAAAAGTAGTTGGTTGCGATATAAGGCCAACCTAAAAATATCTTTTAATAGATAAGGTCTAAAACAAATTTTTAGTCGAGACCTTTTTTTTATGTGATAAGCTTTGAGTTTGGTCTTTTTGTTATTATATGAGGTCTTTTCGCTGATAAAAAAATAGGAAGTATTTTTGTTTTTTTTTCTTCTTTCAAGTCGATCGTGTACTGCAAACAGAGTTGTCTCAAACAATTTGGTGGTCTTATTCAAATCTTAACAATTGGGTCTCTAATAACACTTTTATCAAATAAATTACCAAAAATTCAACCTACTTTTTTTAAATTATAAATAACATCTCAATACAACTATAAACTAATTGTACTTTTATCAAAAGAATATGATTGTCAAAAAAATATCAAATCAATATGCTAATTTTTGTAGAGCCCTAAAAAATGATATTGAGCTAAGCCCTGCATTGCAGTGGCGAATCTCGAGCCCTTTTTAGATATGCAAGTGGTTAGTAATTAATGTGTTAGTTGTTAGAGAGAGGGGCGGGGTTGCTCAACCCCGTGACGCCAACATTTTTCCACCAACGATGTCTCTTTCACTCAACCAATTGAGCTACCCTTCTGCATAGCCCCTTAGACTGCCCTAATTGCGAAGATTATAAAATAACATTTTCTTGTTCTGAATGCTATTTAAAGATGAGTGCGGCCCCATTTTATAATCTTAAATAATATTGTTGTAATTTTAGTACCACCCATTTTCTTTCCATTGAAATGAAAGGCACTTTTTAGGTTATTAAAAAGTACATGATTTGCGGATCATTTTTCATTAGTTAGGTGACGATTAGCTGCCCTATCCAAAGTTTGTAATCTTGTGGTAGTAGAGAGTAGAGATTTTCTCTATTTTTTAAAAGAAACCAAGATGTTCGTTATTACAGTTTTAGAATATAAATACGTTTATATTTAAAAGTAATGACATAAAAAAGTGATATATTAAGCGTGTATATCTCGAAAATTTAGTAATGAACATTTGTATCTACTCGGTTTTTTAGTATCAAGTTTATCTGAATCTAGGGATAAGTTGGGCTTGACTCCTTTACTCACCCTTTATTCTTCACCACATGACTGCTTTGTAATTAGCCGACTACTTGTATTTTTTTCCCAATAAGCAATGATTTATAGCTAGAGCACTGGGGGTGCTCGAACTCGAAATACAAAAGAGAGATGTTGATTTAGCCGACAACTCGTATTGATTGTGTAGTTTTTAAAGCCCCAATCTAAAATAATTGATTTTAGTGTTACACACACCACTATAATGTAAGGCGCAGTTTAGGCTTTTTTTTCCCACCTCCATCATTATCTCCTACACCCCCATAATTCAATAAAACCCAAAAATATCCCCGTTTTTAAAAAAAAAAATTAAATTTTTCGGAATTACCTGTAAAAAAAGTAATTCCGGTTCAAAAAAAATTAAAAATTTCGGAATTACCTCTAAAAAAGGTAATTCCGAAATTTTTAATTTTTTTTTTTAAAAGTTTGTATATTAAGATTTAAACGCGTTTTAGTTTGGAAATATGATACGAACGATTTACGATTTAAATAACAATACGTCAAAATATATAAAATGACCAACATAAAATAGGAGTACAAATACAACTATGAGTCCAAAATGTCTAAAAATGGTGAAAATAAGCACGTGAAGTAGGTGAGCAGGCGACATCTAAAGCATCCCGTGCCAATCTGTGTGCTGCTCTGCACCTCTCCTCTAATGTCTCTGGGACAACGGGCTCCTGATGATCGGGCTCCTGATGTGGCTCTGGCGGAGCAACTGATACCTGAGTAAGACGGACATCGTTACCGATCGTTGTACCAAGGAAGGTAATCAGGATCACACTCGCCGTGGTAACCCGTCTGTCTACTAGTCTGCCAAAAAGTCCGCGCCCGAACTCGATACATCAAGAACTCCTCTGTATGATCCTGTTCGGAGAGGGAGGATTACCCAAAATGGGTGAAGAAGGGATCCTCGGTACTGCGCCGAATCGCCAACGACACTGCGCTGCATGCGGCATGTAGGGAGCAGCGTCATCGCCCCAAATCAACCGACCTCTGAAATGCGGATATGTTCGACAAAGGAACATCCGCTCGTGGTCTGCATAAGGGGTGAGGATGACATCCTCCACCAGAGCATCTATCCGCTCCCTAAAGTCCACCAACTTTATCTTATCCAAATTTCTTGTTCCCCATTTGGTGGCACGTGGTCGATGCGTCCTAGCTAACACTTTCCGACCAACGACGGTGGGAAAATGCTCGTAGATCCGATGAAATAATTAAATTAAAAATAATCGATTATTAATATATGAGTAATTTAATTAAAAGCTTTAAATTAAAAAAATAAATAAATGATTACTGGAGCGGTGTTGCGTGTATCGCCGAACCGCTGCAGTCGTATAAAAGCGCCGCTTTCGTCAATCGAGTGTACAGTAATCGAGAGCGGCTATACCCCAAGACCATGGCCACACTGCTTTGAAGATCACCGGCGAGATACATCCACCTCACCGCACTAATGTGTGACTCTTGTCGGCCTGAATGGTGGTTCCTAACAAGAAGAGCATGTAAAGACCGCGACTACTTACTCATAGCAGCACCCGTGCCATGTTCTCCTTGTAAGAGTCCTCTACAAAGGAGATCCTCGAATCGCCCCTGTTATCCCTAAGCTCTTGGATGACAATAGCTTCGATCCATGCCCAAACAAACCCACAACCAAGTGAAGAGCCTCAGCAGAATCAAAATCGCCTCGTGGTCCAATGGGGTGCCATCCGGTGGCAAGTGGAGCAAAGACGCCCACATCGTCTGTGGGGTGACCGTCATCTCCCCAAAGGGCATGTGGAATGAGCGAGGTCTCGGGATGCCCTCTCCACAAAAGCAGATATCAACTCATGGTTGATTGCCCCTGCAGGTGTGATGTCCAACTAAGAAAGCTTAGCTTTGACGCAACCAGTGGTCTACCTGTGGGTGGTGCTCGGCAGGTCTTACTCTAGGAAACTTCTGGCCGTGAGATACAACCTTTAGTTTCCGAGGCTGAAAAAATTAAAATTAAACCATACGTTATTAAAAATAAGTAATTAATTATTGTTAAGTAAAATTAAAATAAAGAATTAAAATATTACCTCGCCTCTATCTATCCAGGACGCCGCAAAGGCGTATCCCGATGTAAATATAATGGTGTGTGATCCACACCGGGGCGGTGAACCTCACTTTGAACCTCCTCCTCCTGAACCTCCTCCTCCTCCTCCTGATGCTGACCTCATCCTCCTGCTCCTCCAAAGCCTCCCAATCGTCAGCAAGAATGTCATGATACAGCTCTGGGTGCTCCTGTTGGTGCCGCATATTGTACTCATAATATGGGTGGTCACGGTAGGGCTGCTCATACTGGGGCTGAGGCTGAGGCTGAGGCTCAGGCTCAACCATCTCTATCACTCTTGCGCGGGCTCTCTGGCGCCTCTGACGCTCAGAAGCATGCCTAGCGACTCTCCGAGCCTGTAGAGTGTCCGGAGAAGAAGTATCGCTCGCTTGGCCTCCCCAAAGATGCTCGCTCGTCGTCGGGCTTGTGTCGTCTTGCTCCGAAGACTCGCTTTCGCGCTACATTGTCTGGTCGTCTACTCGCCACTGTTAAAAAAATAAATGTAATTAAAAATATTAAAAATTGAAAAAAATAAAAAAAAAATTGGATTTTTCGGAATTACCTGTAAAAAAAGTAATTCCGGTTCAAAAAAAATTAAAAATTTCGGAATTACCTCTAAAAAAGGTAATTCCGAAATTTTTAATTTTTTTTTTTAAAAGTTTGTATATTAAGATTTAAACGCGTTTTAGTTTGGAAATATGATACGAACGATTTACGATTTAAATAACAATACGTCAAAATATATAAAATGACCAACATAAAATAGGAGTACAAATACAACTATGAGTCCAAAATGTCTAAAAATGACTGAAAATAAGCACGTGAAGTAGGTGAACGGGCGACATCTAGGGCATCCCAGGCCAATGCAGCTGCTCTCTGCACCCTCTCCTCTAATGTCTCTGGGACAACGGGCTCCTGATGATCGGGCTCCTGATGTGGCTCTGGCGGAGCAACTGATACCTGAGTAAGACGGACACTGGTTACCTGACTGTACCAAGGAAGGTAATCAGGATCACACTCGCCGTGGTAACCCGCCTGTCTACTAGTCTCGCCAAAAGTCGCGCGCGAATCGATACATCAAGTAACCTGTGATGATCTGTTCGAGAGAGGAGGATTACCCAAAATGGGTGAAGAAGGGATCCTCGGTACCTGCCCGAACTGCCAACGCACACTGTCTGGCATGTAGGGAACAGCGTCATCGCCCCAAATCAACCAGCCTCTGTAAACAGATATGTTCGACAAAGGAACATACTGCCTGTGGTCTGCATAAGGGGTGAGGATGACATCCTCCAGCTGTAGAGCATCTATCCGCTCCCTAAAGTCCACCAACTTTATCTTATCCAGCTTCTTGTTCCCCCAGCTGGTGGCACGTGGCTGATGCGTCCTAGCTAACACTTTCCGACCAACGACGGTGGGAAAATGCTCGTAGATCCAGCACTGAAATAATTAAATTAAAAAATAATCAGTTATTAATATATGAGTAATTTAATTAAAAGCTTTAAATTAAAAAAATAAATAAATGATTACCTGGAGCAGTGTCGCGTATCCGCCGAACTGCTTGGTCGTATAAAAGACCGCTTTCGTCAACTGAGTGTACAGGTAACTGAGAGCAGCTATACCCCAAGACCACTGGCCACACTGCTGAAGATCCTGAAGCAGATACATCCACCTCACTGGCACTAATGTGTGACTCTTGTCAGCCAGAATGGTGGTTCCTAACAAGAAGAGCATGTAGCACCGTGCAGCCTACTCATAAGCACCCCGTGCCATGTTCTCCTTGTAAGAGTCCTCTACAAAGGAGATCCTCAGATACTGCCCCCTGTTATCCCTAAGCTCTTGGATGACAATAGCCTGATCCATGCCCAAACAGTCCACAACCAAGTGAAGAGCCTCAACAGAATCAAAATCTGGCCTGTGGTCCAATGGGGTGCCATCCAGCGGCAAGTGGAGCAGCACGCCCACATCGTCCAGGGTGACCGTCATCTCCCCAAAGGGCATGTGGAATGAGCAGGTCTCAGGATGCCCTCTCCACAAAAGCAGATATCAACTCATGGTTGATTGCCCCCAGAGGTGTGATGTCCAACTCAGAAAGCTTAGCCTGACGCAACCAGTGGTCTACCTGTGGGTGGTGCTCGGCAGGTCTTACTCTAGGAAACTTCTGGCCGTGAGATACAACCTTTAGTTTCCGAGGCTGAAAAAATTAAAATTAAACCATACGTTATTAAAAATAAGTAATTAATTATTGTTAAGTAAAATTAAAATAAAGAATTAAAATATTACCTCGCCTCTATCTATCCGGGGACGCCGCAGGTGCGTATCCCGTGTAAATATAATGGTGTGTGATCCACGGTTGGGGCGGGATGAACCTCACTTCGAAACCTCCTCCTCCCGAACCTCCTCCTCCTCCGATGTCGACCCTCATCCTCCCGCTGCTCCTTCAAAGCCTCCCAATCGTCAAGAAGAATGTCATGATCTGACTCCGGGTGCTCTGTTGGTGCCGCATATTGTACTCATAATATGGGTGGTCACGGTAGGGTCGCTCATACTGGGCCGAGGCCGGTGGCCGAGGCTCGTGCTCAACCATCTCTATCACTCTTGCGCGGGCTCTCTGGCGCTCGACGCTCGAAGCATGCCTAGCGACTCGAGCCTCTGTAGAGTGTGCGGAGAAGAGTATCGCTGCTCTTCTTTGGCCTCCCAAAGATGCTCTGCTCGTCGTCGGCCGCGAGTCTTTGCTCAAGACTCGCTCGCGCTACATTGTGCGGTCGTCTACTCGCCATTGTTAAAAAAATAAATGTAATTAAAAATATTAAAAATTGAAAAAAAAAAAAATTGGATTTTGAATTTCAGTAATTCAAAAGATTTTGAAGTACCTCGAAGTGAGGTAATTAGGTTCATATTTCGAACGGAATTACCTCACTTCGAGGTAATTC
Source organism: Oxytropis ochrocephala (assembly GCA_020916435.1). NCBI lineage: Eukaryota > Viridiplantae > Streptophyta > Magnoliopsida > Fabales > Fabaceae > Oxytropis > Oxytropis ochrocephala. The sequence continues at coordinate 55,335,771 of CM037095.1, forward strand.
AAATTCTTTCGAATTATCGGGTACTTCCGAAAATCCCAACCGAATTTACTTACTTTTTTCGGAATTATGATTTCTGAATTGTGAAATGTGATTTTTGTAAATTTTCAAGGGCATTTTCGTCCGTTTGGGTAATTATGGGGGTGGGAGTGATAACGAGTGGGTGGGAAAAAAAAGCCCGTAGTTTAATAATGATGGTGGGATGGTGGGAAGTGTTATGAAATTAACCAAAACAAGAATAAGATAGTACCACTATAATAGACTATAGATGAATAACAACTAAACAAAGAGAAGAGAATGGGAGAAGAAGAGAGATTTTTCATTTTACTCTTGAATGTAACTTTTACAATGCTACATGAGTCCTATTTATAGGACATAAGATATGTAAGTTACAAGCATATGGATGGTCTACCATCATGTGTCATAAACATCTTATAGAATATGAAAGGATTAAGGGAGATGAGGAGATGGACATTCACAAATATTCATAACACTCCCCCTTGGATGTCCATTGAGGATATGCCTCATTAAATCTTACTAAGAAAAATCTCAGTGGGAAAAAATCTTAGTGAAGGAAAAAGAGTACAATATCCTTTATGTGGGAACTGCCTCGTTAAAAACTTTTCCAGGAAAACCCAATGGGACAAAACCGTGGAAAAGGAAAAAAGAGTATAGTTTCTCCCCCTGTTTGAAGCATCAATTAAGAATATTGATACCAATATTTTCTCCCCTGACACATTTGAACCAATATACACTGTGATATATATCATCCTTTTAGTTGAGCTTTATCTTCAATGCCCCTTCCTTTAATTGCTGGTTCTGATATGAAGAGCCAATAACTATAGATTGCTTGTAGATTATAATGATATTTCAATGTCACCACATGTTGAAAATAGTAGGTTTGGAATTTGACTTGATCTGGGTCAAAACAAATACCTTGTATCTGCATGATTAGTTTTATGAATAGATATGCATAACATAATTGTTTCATCTGTCTCATGAAAATATAAAAACAAATATATTGTACTATGTTCTAGTACATTTTGATTGTTGATAAATTCTATCTTACTAAGTATAAAATAATATTATCACATTAATTCATATGACATTTAGTGACGTGCACACACTAATTTAAAGTCTTCGAGACTGTAATATTTGTTATCTTCTTGACACACATATCATGTACTCAATAGATATAATTTATCATCATTCACTTAGCTAATCGATCGATCTGCAGGTCGAGAAAAAACTTTGTTTTCCCAAAAATATTTATTTTAAGATATTTCTCTATATCTTTTATCCTTCTAGGATTTTCTAGGTGGAGATCTATTTAAGGTTCAAACTCCAAATTCATCAAATATAACTTGAAGTCATTTTCTAGAATTCTTTCTTTGAGCAAGCTATAGTTTTTGTAATCTCTTCAAGAGTTCCAATAATAGTAAATTCATTTCTAGATCTTTCCATAATACTAAATGGACAAGTGATGTCTTCATATAATTATTACTATCAAATGAGCCATACAAATAAGTTGTAACACATCCATCATAAGTAAATTGAGTCATTCATGTGCTAATAGACTAACTAAGTATTAAATATTACTTGCATTCACTAAGTATTAAATATTACTTGAACAACAAGCCTAATTAGCTTTACATCTTCAGGTGTACAGACTACAAGTTGAAAAACTTTTTGCTTTGCAAAGCGAGCTTAGTGCACTTCAATTGATCTTTTCTATTTTTGGCCAATCATTGTTTTGTCTAAATTCTTGTTAGACATTAGTTCATGATCCTCTTCATCACTTATCACATTTAGTGCTATATTATACACATCAAAATTGTCAACGTTGACTTTGTTTCGGTTCATTCGTATTTCATTATTGACATAATTTATTGAGATCTTATTTCCATAAATTTCAGGTTCCTGACCAGTTCTTCTGGAACTTGAAAATTAATTATGTCAAATTACCTGTTTTGAGTTTTCATATCCTCTTTTGGGCCATCTTGCTTTTAAGCTCATTTTCTTGTGAGAGGATTTTTATTCTTTGGAACCGACCAATCTACATGCTTCATGCATGGTTCAGAGTCATTTGCAATGTTTGAGTGTCCAACAGGGACATCAATTTATATTTGAGTATTGCAGCTGGTGAATAATTAGCTAAATTTTGCAAATGAATTATTCTTTGAACTTCTGGTTCACATTGGTTTCTAGGAGGATCAAGATGATAAAATAATAATTTATTTCACATAATACTCATTTCCAGCTGCTTATCTCTCCCCCTAATGTTGGGAAAACTAATTCACCAAAATGATAATACTGAGCTATAAATACATCTCCGATTATTATCTCTCCCAACATTCTTTAAGGATCCATCTTATTACGTTGTGATGGATTGACTATAGCATGCACAACACATCAACAATATCTCAGATGAAAAACATTAGGTCATTGACCAAAAATCAATTGTAAAGGGGAGAAATTACATATGATAACATGTTGGCTTGATGCGTATCAATGTCTCTGTCTACAAGATTTCATGTTACCAAGTAGAAATTTTGGAAGTTTGATTTCATTGGTATTAGTCATATAATTAACTTTAGGTGTCTAATGAATGGTTCTTCAAGACCATTATATGAGTGAACATATGCTTTGTAATGTTCAATATAAACTCTAATAGTCATAAAATACTTATCAGATGCTTTCAAGATAATTCACATAATTAGCGCTTACTCGAATTAGTTGAGGAAAGAGTCTCACAAACTTCTGGTTGTGAGTTGATGATAATTATATTTATGTAGCCATTTAGTTGATGCATCAATTAAAATAATAAAATATCTAAATGGCTCTGATTGGTGTGTCTGCAGACAAACATCATCTTAAGCACATTGTAGAAATGTGAGAGACTTATTCCCTCAAATTCTCCACTTCCTTTGGGAACTGGTAATACACAAAAGTTAATGGATTGAATAATCTACAGGCTTTTCAATACAAATTCTCAAAAGAAAATTCTTAACTATCTTTTGCATCATAAAGGCCCGGGATGGCCCAACCGGTCTTGCCAACGACAAACAATCCATAAACTTCTGATTTAAGTTAAGTCTCATGATATACAGACATCGGAGATTTCTTTCGATAGGATATATCCACTTAAATGAATATCATTGAGACTCAATTAGTTTCTATGATATTTAAGAGGATATAATACAATATTAATGTGTAAAAACTTTGTTCTTCAAACTAGGTAATAATACAATTAGCTCTTCTAGAGCCTTCACTTACATTTGCAAACTTTTGGTTGCAAGTATATAATAAAAACTTACGCCACCTTATGACTTCATGTCATAACTAGATAGTGCACGTAGTTTAGACTATTAAACTTCAGGTTTAAAACAACATTTTCTTTTCTTTTATAAGTGCATAGCAAACATCTCGTTTGCCATAGCATAATTTTAATGTCTCTTACATCATTTAAGATGAGAATGGAAAAAAAACTGTATTAAACTTTGATCACTTAAGTAGCAAAATATAAAACTTCTAACTGATGTATATAACAGAAGTGACTATTTATAAATAAAGAATTAGTGATACACATATTTTCATTTTACATGTTTATATGGAATTCCAAGTTTGAGAAATAAAATAAGTTACATTTTTCAATAATCCCAAAATACTAAATCATTATTAGGAATAACTAATGTCATTACCACAAATAACACTTATGGAAAGAAAACAACAACACCTTTGTTAGAAACAATTGAAGAAATTAACTTTGTCAAAATATGTTACTTCATCATTATATACTTGAAAAGAGAATTGCAGCACCATTATAAACACAAATTAAGATGATGAAAATCTACAATATGAATGGTCATAACCATAATACTTGCCGCACTCTAAAAAATTTTAGTATGAACCATTCATTTCGGGGAATAAAGTTCAATTTTTTGTAACATTTTATATTTTAATGACCAACCAATCTTTTGTTCAACCAAATTATGTCTTAAACTTTCAAAATATTCTTGAAAGTATTCTCTCAATTTTGCTACTTCAAAAGTATAATTGTGAGAACGTAGAAATAAATTACTTGTTTTTCTCAATTTTCTTTGTTTCAAAGAATACTAGATCAAGTATTATTGTTACAAATTTTAATCACGCTCTAAAGGTGGATGGTTCTTTAGGAACTTGACCATAAATCTAACATATTTTGGTGGTAAAAAATATTCAAAGAAATCTTTTATAAAGGATGATGGAAACCTTTATTTTACCAATAATCATAATCACAACTTTTGTTGTAACCCAAACTTTTAATTTAATTCATTCTCTTCTAGGAATGAAGTTCAATCAATTGAGTGGTTTGTGATTATTCTTTCAATCACAATATCATATAATCTTGATTCAAAAAATATTATTTTAAATATTTTCTCATTTAAGCTACTCCAGGGTTAGGGTTAAGCAATTTGGGGTTATTAATATTCTGAGCAGAACTCAAGATTTTTGTAAGAGAGTACCTCGTAGTGGCAAACAAGGAAAGTACATTGTGGTGTTCCAAGCTCTAATGGAAAATGTCGCCTCAATTAGTTTAAATATTTTGCTATTATTCACAACAATAACAAGAAAATACTATTTTATTTTCAATTTTTTACTAACTTTATTCTTTATTTGAAAAAATTTAGATAGGAAATAGTGGAAAGAGTAAAATATTTTTTATATACTTTTGCATGTCTGTGCGCACAAAAATAAATAATTTTTTAAAATACGAATAAGAAATAAAATACAAAATAAATATTTTTATAAATTTATATTATATAATATAATATAAATAAATATTGTCTCCACAACTTAGTAGAATAAATTTTGTTAATTAATAACATACACGAGTTTGTGAGTGGTCCAAAGCTTATTCAGTCGAGTAAAAAGATTTATTTTTTCAGAAGGATGGTGATGACTAATGGAAAATCCAGAAGGATAAAAGAATATGAGCATGATGTAGAACAAGCTTTAGGTGTAAGGAGGATGAATCGGTCTCGACGAGCATGGCGATGATGGTTAAGCTTCCCCCTTCTTAGAACATTGTCTTGATCGGGGATCTTCAATCGCACCACGACTTTGTTCCCTTTTTTGACAATTACACTTACGAGATCTAGTCATTCCCATTGACGCAAGGCCCGTCGAAGGCAGATGTGGCACTACAAGAAAAACTCACTTTAAATAGCGACGCAATTGACACGCGGAGCTTTATTAAAGTCGATAATTTCTGGATTTGCGACGACATCGTAATTAATAGGGGTGCGAAATTTCCCGCTGGTGTTTCCACGAATTTGCCACGGACATGTGAAAGGACAGAAATTTGCGACGGAGATGTCGTGGCAAGTCCGTGGCAACCCATTGATCAAAATAAAACAATCAAAACGCTCCACCCTCGTCCTCAGTCTCCTCCTCCGAACTCCACCCTCCACCCTCGTCCGGCCTCCTCCGCCCTACTCCGTCGCTAATCGAGCTCTACGGCCACCGAGAGACACGTTCTCCGTCTTCCACTCTCCATCTCCTTTGTGCCTCACCTCCGACCGTTTCTCCACTGTTTCTCCACCGTTTCTCCTCCGACCTCCACCATTTCGCCGCCGCTGCTCCCCTTCCCCACTTGTAGGTAATTTCTTGTAGTGACCACAATCTTCTTTTGCCGATTCTCGAGCTTTATGCAAGGAGGAGGACTCTTCAATTTTGAAAACCGACTCTCTCAAGGGTTTCTCGTTTCAAGTAAGATCTCGATTAAACTATTTTCTATTGAATTTTTAGGTCTATTAGTTTCATTCAAAATGTTTAATTGATTTAGAAATAAGAGATTTGGATTATGGAGTTGAGTCAACAAACCTAGTTGTCAATAATTTTTTTTTCCTTTCACTCTCTTTGTTGGTTAATTTTTGAATCGTTTAGCTGTGATAGGAAAACGAGAAATGAACAATCCAAATTTACCTGGTGTTCTGGAGTGGGCTCAAGGCCCAATGCTGTCCAACAAGGCCCAATAACTATTACTATAAAGATGGCACGAATCTCAAGAAGTAGGTACGTCATTTATTACTATTCACTATTCACTATTGATTGCTGACTTGGGCGTCGGAGTGTACTCGCAGGTACCACCCAGGTGCGACCCAGACTTTGACACCAAGGCGTTGGCGATCGAGCTACAAGACCACATCAGCACCATACCTAGAGATCAGGAACGATCATTGGCGACACGGTGGGAGGAACCGAACACTTCCACCATGCAACCAAGGAGGCACGCCACGCGAGCCCGTCGTCGAGCCGACCCTTCCGGACGGAATGCAATCCTCAAAGAAAACTCGAGGGCGCCCCACTAACCATTCACGAATCGCAGACAACCCCGTCGAGAACCTTCCGTGCAAGGCGGCCGGGGGCCAATCCTGGAGCAAATATCGCGGCCACCAACAGCAGCCTACCGACCGAATTTGGTTGATGCGAGGATTGATGCTTCTTTACCCGAGCACGAATACGCGGACTTTCCTACAAATCTGCGCAGAACAAGAATCGATTATTGCGACGCGGCGCGCCTTTCTCATTACGAAAGGGGATCCATCCCTTCGCCCGCGTGCGACGGCGAAGGACCCTCAGACACAAAATGCGCCTCTTCTCATAAGCAGGTAACCCCTCCGGAAGAAGCGCCCGACCTTTTCGGGCGGCCAAGACGCCGATCCGTAGCGCGAGAATCGTGGCAAGAAGGTCCCCACCCGCAGGGCGTGCGCGATCGCCGCTCCCAATCCCACGAGCAAGATTACGGCGACTCGATTACAACCTGCAGTCGACTGGCTCACGACAAGGTATTCTTCTCGCACGAGTCATCCGACTCGTAAATCAAGAAGCCATTCTTGGGATTCGTATGGACGAGTGGACAACTACAACGAGAGATGAGGTTAGGGATGCTACCCGTCGGTCGAAGAAACATCTGACCAAGGCGAAATAGAGGCGATCTTCCCGAGTCCCCAGTCTTTGGTCACGTGATGGGTGGTTATGGAATACCCACAAATGAAGTACACGCACTACAGCCTTATGGGACGGGAGAGTTGGCGACCGGGCATGGGCCGTTCTCAAGAGAGATCAGACGTTACCGCATTCCCAGAGATTTGAGAAAACCGCCCAACATGAATAAGTTCGACGGTCGCGGCGACCCAGATAAACACGTCCGTTATTTCAACAATTACTGCAGCTATAGAGAGCTAAGCCCGACGATGAAGTGCAGACTTTTTCCTCAGTCGCTCGATGGGCGAGCGCTCGAATGGTGGGAATCATTGCGGCCCAACACCATCTCCTCTTGGGAAGGTTTGGTCGCAACCTTCTTGGCAAATTACGACTAATCATTTGCGGTACAAGTATGAAGAACACCTGGACACGGTCACTCAGGGGGAGAATGAATCATTGAGGCATTATATTGACCGCTTCAACACAGAGGCGGAGACCATCCGCGACCTGACTGACAAGGACAAACTGAAGTATCTCAAGCGGGGAATACGAGCGAATCATAGATTTGCAGAGGAGTTCATCCTCAACCGTTACATGGATCTTGGGGTATTTTTAAGAAGGGCCAACGACCACATGGGCTATGAAGAGGCGCTCGCAGCTAGGCAGGCGCCGCAGTGTGACCCAAGGAAGAGCATGGTAGGTCGGCTAAAGAGCCAGAAGGACGCAGGGAAGGTCGTTCGGACTTTCGTCAAAAGAAGTTCGAGCACCGCACAAGGCTTAATACACCCATCGCACAAATCTATATGGGCGCGAATAATGAATTTCTGCGATGTCAAGCGCCCCGACCCCTCGTTCTCAAGAAAGGCGGCGATTCACGAAGAAGTATTGCAGGTACCACAAGAGCAAGGGCCACGATACTAACGAATGCATGGCCCTAAAGGATGACATAGAAAACCTCATTCAGAAGGGAAAGTTAACAAAATATGTCAGGGAGGAAGGAAACGACCGATCGGAAGAGAAGACTGAGGGTCGAGATGGTCGTTCAAAAGAAAAAGTAACCACTCAAGCTATTGAGGTCGCTGGCAGAAAAGAAACTTCGGAGGAGGACGGCAGGCAGTCCAGGGGTCGTAGGGTCGTAATGGTTATCCACGGAGGGAACCCTTTAGATCGCTTGGATTCAAAGAAAGCGACCAAGAGAAAGTGAAGCGAAATTCTCATGGTCGGGTCTTCTTCAAGACCACGGCCAGAACTCCAACGGACCGCCGATTTCCTTTGGTGACGAGGATTTGCTCGATGGGCGGGTCAACAGCTATGTTCCTCTGGTCGTATCTGCGGTCATGGGAAACTCCGAAGTCAGGAGAATCTTGGTCGATCAGGGAAGCTCGGCAGATATCATGTTCGAAGAATTGGTGGACAAATTGAGCATCGACCGTAGCGAAATCATCCCTCAGAACGACCCAACCCCTTTAACCGGTTTTAACGGAGCAATCACTTACCCCCCTGGGCACCTTGGAGTTGTTGGTCACTTTGGCGCGACGATGCCAATGGGAGTACGTCTTACGGGGCCGGTCGAGCAGCGTTCTTAGTATTGCCCATCAAGTCATGCTATCATCGCATTATCGGCCGCCGGCGTTGGGAAACTTGAAGCGATCGTGTCAACGATCCCACTTAAAGATGAAGTTTACGATAAAAATGGCGGTCGCTACCTTAGCGGCGGATATGGAAGCGGCCAAGAAGAGTCACTACATTTATCGGGACATATGTGGCGCTTTCGGGACGTTGGACCCCACGCTCACAATTCTGGGGAAGGACATCAAGTAAACTTAGCTGATTTGGATGCCCGCTATAACTCAGATAGCGACCCGGAAGAGGGGATGATGATTTAGCCTGTGAGCTAATGAAGAAACTCAAACGACGAGAACCCCACGGGCGATTTCTTGGCGTTCGGTTAGGCGATGACCCACCAAAAACCGTAAAGATTGAAGCGAACCTTCCGAGCGCAGTCAGCGAGGACTAATCGCTTGTCTCGAAAAAATATGCCGATTTGTTCGCTTGGCAAGCATCGATATGCACGAGTTCCAATGGAGGTCGCTTGTCATCAACTATCGGTTGATACACAACAAAGCGTCGCTCGCCGAAGAAGAGTTCGAGAATGAAAGAAGGCCGAGCAAGCCGCCGAGCGAAGGAACGACTTGATCAAAGCGAATTTCATTGAGGAGATTAAGTATACGACGTGGCTTTTGAACGTCGTGCTAGTAAAAAGAAGAACGGGAGATGGCGAATGTGTGTTGATTACATCGACCGAATAGGGCGTGCCCTAAGGATGCTTTCCTGCACCCGGTATTGACAAGTTGGTTGTGGCGCTTCAGTTACAAGTTGCTTTCCTTCTTGGACGCGTATTCGAGCTACAACCAACTCGCTATGCACCGCCGGATCGTCACAAGATCGCTTTCATGACCGACCAGGTAATTTTTGTTACAAAGTGATGCCTTTTGGATTAAAGAACGTGGGGCGACTTTACCGTATGATGAGCAAGATATTTGAAAAGCGGATCGTAGGGTGGCGAGGTGTATCTTGATGACATGATCATAAATAGCAAATCGGATGAGGAGCACGTTAGCGACCTTAAGTTTTTTGAGGAAGCAAGGAAGAATTCTCTTAGGTCGAACCACGAGAAGTGCACGTTTGGGAGTGCGAAATGGGAAATTCTTAGGTTTCCATCTAACGGAGAGAGGAATCGAAGCAAACCCACGACAAATGTAGGGCGGTCATTTGAAATGAGGCCGCCAACCACTAAGAAGGAAATCCAACGGTTGAGCGGCATGGTCGCCGCCTCTCAAGATTCATACCCGACCTGCATGCAAGTCGCTCCCTTTGTTCAAACTTCGAAAAAGGGCGTTGATTTTGAATGGGGATCGATCGCCCAGCGGCGTTGGGCGATCTAAAAGCGGCGCTTGACCAATCCGCCCGTCATGACCAAGCCGCTCGTGGATACATCGTATTCAGTATTTAGCAATTACGGAGGAAGTTTTAAGTGCCGTCTGGTCAAAGAAAGCGACACAAAGCAAAATCCTATATATTTCATTAGCAAAGTCCTACGAGGACCGAAGCCCGTTATCGAGGAGGATCGAAAAGTTGACGATGCACTCATCGGTAGCCGCCCGCGAGTTAAGGCCGTATTTTGTTGCACATCAAATAGTGGTGAGAACCGATCAACCAATACGGCCAGATTCTCCTGCAGACCCGGACTGGCGGGCGCATGATCAAATGGGCAATAGAGCTAAGTGAGTTCGGGATAAAGTTTGAGCCAAGGTCGGCGGCTAAAGCGCAGATTTTGGCCGATTTCATAGCTGAGATGACCCCAGACCCGGGCGACCGCCCAACCACCACCTGGACGTTACACGTCGATGGTTAAATCAAACTCTAAAGGAAGTGGAGCAGGATTAATATTGGAAAATTCTGCAGGCTTGGTCGTAGAAGTATCGCTTACTTTCGCTTTCCACACTTCAAATAATCGTGCAGAGTATGAGGCTTGCATAGCGGGGTTATTGCTCGCCAAGGAATTCAACGTCGAAGCAGGTGGAATTGCACTCGACTCTCTCTTGGTCGCGTTTCCCGGATCAAGGAGTTATATGATACCAAAGATGAAACATTGAAGCATTACGGCTAAGGTAAGGGAGTTGCTCGATAAATTCGGACCGGGTGAGGTGAAGCACGTTCAAAACGTAAAACGTCCGAGCGGACATTCTCTCGAAGTCAAGCTAGCACCAAAGTGCCGGGAACCATCGAAGCGATACAAGAAACCCTCACTCGACCGCCTGCGTGGCGACCAAGATCGATAAGCTCGCTTCATGTCTATGCATTGACCCCGCAAAAGATTGGATCACTCCCATATTACAATATATCTTGAGCGGTGCGAGCGGACGACCAAAAGGAGGCAAAACTTTTAAGGCGGGCAACAAAGTATTCCATCGTTCAAGGAAAACTTTATAGAAGAGGTTTTTCATCCCCACCTGTTGAGGTGCTTGACGTCGCTGAAGCGGACCATGTTTTAAGAGACATCCATGAAGGTTTATGTGCCAGTCACCAGGGAGGTCGCTCCATAGCGAAACGGGCTTTGAGAGCGGGTTTCTATTGGCCAACCATGAAGGAGGATGCTAAAAACTTGGTTCAAAAGTGCAACAAGTGTCAAATTCACGCAGACGTCCACACATCCCCTCGCAGAACTCTGAGCCTCACGCCCCTTGGCCGTTTGCCTGGTGGGGGATGGATCTCCTCGGGCCATTCCCACCTGCCCCAGGCCAATTTAAATTTTCGATCGTAGCAGTTGATTATTTCACCAAATGGATCGAGGCCGAGCCTCTCGCAACGATCACAAAGAACCAAAGTGAGCAAATTTTTTAGCCGCAACGTGTTAGCCCGGTTTGGCGTTCCCCAACAATTGATAACGGACAATGGGACGCAATTTGCAGACAGGAAATTTGGAGAGATGTTGGCCGACCTGGGAGTGAAACAGCGCTTCACTTCGGTGGAACATCCACAAACCAACGGCCAGGCAGAGGCGGCCAACAGGGTCATCTTGCGAGGGGTGAAGAGAAGGTTAGACGAGGCCAAAGGTAATTGGGTAGAAGAGTTACTGATCGGTCCTTGGGCGCATCGAAACGACCCCTCATTCGGACGACGGGTGAGTCGCTTTCGTGTTAGTCTATGGTATGGACGCCGTCATTCCAATCGAGATGGGCGAATTGAGTTGAGAGGCGACCAACCCACCGGCGGCGAGAAAATGAGCGAGCCACCAGAGAAGAGCTCGATCTAGTAGACGAGCTACGAACCAAAGCTTCTCTCAAAGAACAACTAGTCAAGCAGAAGGTCGCTGCAAGATATAATTCTCGCGTGCAAGAAAAGGAATTCTCATTGGTCGGCTCGTCCTCAGTAGGCGGACGGGAAACAAGAACGCTCGGCAAGGAAACTCGCACCAAATTGGGAAGGACCTCACCGTATAATCAACAAAACAGGCAAGGGAGCTTATGAGTTAGAGACCATGAATGGGGCGACCATCCCACAGGGGTTTTTTACAGAGGCCCGACCTTTTAAAAACTTGTTGTTTATCTCATGCACGATTGTATGACCGGTCGCTCATCATGCAAGTAGCAATAGAGCGACCGAGATGTCACCGAGTTGACTAATGCCATCGAATGGTAATATGCGAGCCGCTCCGAGTAGCGGCCCATAAATTATAAAGTGCCATCGAATGGTAATATGCGAGCCGCTCCGAGTAGCGGCCCATAAATTATAAAGTGCCATCGAATGGTAATATGCGAGCCGCTCCGAGTAGCGGCCCATAAATTATAAAGTGCCATCGAATGGTAATATGCGAGCCACTCCGAGTAGCGGCCCGAAAATTATAAAGTGCCATCGAATGGTCATATGCGAGCCGCTCCGAGTAGCGGCCCGAAAATTATAAAGTGCCATTGAATGGTAATATGCGAGCCGCCCCGAGTAGCGACCCATAAACTTACAAAGGAGCCATCGCGTGGCCCAGAACGAGCCGCTGCGAATAGCGACCCATAAACTTAAAAAGGTGCCATCACACGGCCTAGAAAGAGCGGCTGCAAGTAACAACTTGCAAATATTGAAGGTCGTAGGATGGCCGACAATTTGAACAAAGGAACCGTGGACATTCATTAAACTAAAGTTTTCAATCGAAAGTTACAAGTTAAAATCAACCGCTCATCGGCGGGCAAAGTGGTTCAAAATGGTCCAAAATATTTAAAAGCCGCTCGCAGGCGGGCAAAAGTTCTACATACTAAACACCGCTCGCAGGCGGGCTAAACAAAAGGAAGTAAAGCTAAGGCTGATCAGCAGGAAAAACAATGACACGGTCATGGACGACTCTTCCTTTCTCGACCTTCCGAGGAATAACGATCTCTTGACCCACCACGCGGTGTTCGTAATTAACCACGGTGTCATCGGCGACCGGAGAGAGCGGGTTTACGAGCTTGGTTGATCAACCGCATTGGCGCGGGTGGTATTTGGCGCTCCCAAAGCCCTAAATGCGGGCCTCCTTGAAGAGATCCTATACCGTCTCTATCCTTCTCCACACACGGTCGGTGGTCTTCAAAGAAGTGACCTGATCGAACAATTCTTTTTCTTCTCACTCAGCGCCCGACCTCTGTTGACCTCGATCTTTTCAATGACGCGCTTATCCCCTGGCGGCGATCGCGTCGTCCACGCCTTTCAATTTGCAGTTTTTGTAAGTGTTAAGGCCGCCATTCGAAGTTTCTGCATCTTGAAGTCGCATTTGCTCGTAAGTGGCGACTGTTGGGCTTTCGGCTCGAGCTCTTCGATCTTCTTAGCAGCGGCTCCAACCGCTCTTGGCGAACTATCAATTTAGACAAAGCAGAGGATAGTTTAAAATTTTTATCGGCAGTCGTCTTCAAGATAAGAAATTTTATAAATAGCTCGCCTACCGCGAGCGTTCGGACTCTCCTCTTGATACTTTGCAAAGAGCTGGTCGGCCGCTTTCATTACATCAGCTATCACTTTGAAGGGCTCTTCTTTAAAGCGGGCGCAGTCATCATCACCAAGACCGAGCAGGTCGATATTGGACGACCGACTTGAATGACCTTTACTCTTATGGTGTTTGTGCTTTTTCTTCTCATGCGGGCCACCAATCCTCTTGGCGTCCCCGTTTGTTCGTTTTTTCGCAGAGCGTGGTGAGATTGAGGATTCGCCTGTCAACACTGGGAGTTTGGGCCGCTGGGTTTTCCAAATCGATAAGCAACGCCTCGTTAACGACCTCCTGTTGTGGGGCGTCTCCCTCAGCGGTTACTGCGGCCGCCCCCTTGGAGGGAGAGTCGTCGTCGTCCTCACCGGTCCATTTGTTAAAGAAATCAAAATCTTGAACGCCCGCCATGTCAACTGCAAAAAGAAAAAAGCGACTTAGAAGTAATACAAAATATACTGCGCAAAAGCAAGATCTTAGCAAATATCTACCAATAGCAGCTTTGACGGCCTCCATGCCTCGGGCGTCAACGATCTTATTGATTTTGATGCGACCCCCTGGGACGCGAGAGGCAAACCGCCTGAGTCTGCGGATCGTGTCAATATCCCCAATATTGAGCTCGATTTCCTTAAAAGAGTACGCCCCCGGTTTCTTTAAAAAGTGGTCGGACGACCAAAGCGGTCGGCCAAGCTGGCGTCCGACATTCTTTTCGGGTATCAAGTTGGCTATCCCTTTTATTGCCTCCTTCGAGGTATAAAGAGCGATCCGGAAGAAATCGCGTTTTCCACCCGCTCGGCGGAGACTCCATGTACGGCTTGAAAAAGTTATATTGCGACTTGTTCTTCAAAGAAACGGCCTCCATGCGAGCCCGAGTGCAGGGCTCGTAAAGGTAACTCATCTCCATCGGCGTAAAAAATAACCTCAAGGAGACCGGCCGTGAATTTGTCAAAACATCTTGAACCCTTGCGAGAACGCCAAGCATTGATTTAGGCGAGAGGGGCGACCTTAAGGTATCGAAGGACTTGCCTTTGAAACTTAGTAAAAGGAGGGACGATCCCCATCCGCTCAAAGACGACCCGATACATCGTGAATTTCACCTCGTCATGCCAGGTCGCTATATTTTCGTCTCCCTCCATGCCTTCGACTCGCCAGCCGTCAACATAGAACTGGGCGGTCAAGTCTTGTTCATCTGAAGAGTGGCGGCGGACCTTGCTCCTATGGTTCCTTAGAATCTCAGAAACCCAAGACATGTCCTGCTCGGCCGCTGCGTCGATATCAACTTGATCCGGCCCTAAGACAGCACCTGGGCCGGCACGATTTGTAAGGGGACCGGGTCTTCAGTGGATTGATTACTAGCGGCCTGAACCTCGGAGCGAGCGGTAGTCGAATCTTCGGCACCTCCCGTAGAATGTTGATCTGTCCCAGGTCGGTCAGATCGCTGAGAGGAATCAGAAGACGACGACGAGGTCGAGCTCGAAGTTTCAGACGACCGGTTTTGATCATTGGAAGGCGACTGGCCAGGGCTAGAAATCACGGGCGACTCATTGTTGGGCGTCGGCGCGCCTCTCTCCGGAGTGAACTTGGTTGAGCCATCGCTTTGGCTATCGAAAGCGGTAGGGCCACCGGAGATCTGGCGAAGTTTGTTTTTCGTCGGGCCGAGGTAAACTCGCAGCGGGGAGGCGGTCAAAATCAAGCGTTGACGCGAGAGGGGCGACTTCGTCGACCCCGCACCGCTACCCCCTCCACCGGTTGGAATTTAAAAGGAAATAATCAAAGTTAAAGAAGAGCGGTGCGTGTTACCCGAAAGGCCGATAGATGAATGCAGCGCAGGGCATGGGCGAGTTGTTCTGGAGCGGCGGATTTAAGCGGTATGCGTGCCGAGCTAGCAAGGTCGTTCTCCTCTTTCAGAGCACAGAAGAAATGAAGAGCGAAGGATGATTTCCTGCAATACCCCACCACCTTATATAGTGGGCCAATGGACACTTCAGGCCCAAAAACGAAAAGGCACACCTTGAGGAGGCCAAACGTCACCTCGGGAGATGTGAAATCACAACATCGAACCAACTGTCACCTCAGCACTAATGTCACCTGCAACCATCGGACATTTGGTCCCGTGCGACCCGTCGGTCAGGTCGCATCAAGGTCACCATCATATGGGGGCAGCAAATCAAGCCTTAGCCCGCCTACCCGACCAGAGCTTGGGGGCAATCGATGCAGAGTGGGCTCAAGGCCCAATGCTGTCCAACAAGGCCCAATAACTATTACTATAAAGATGGCACGAATCTCAAGAAGTAGGTACGTCATTTATTACTATTCACTATTCACTATTGATTGCTGACTTGGGCGTCGGAGTGTACTCGCAGGTACCACCCAGGTGCGACCCAGACTTTGACACCAAGACGTTCAGCGACTGAGCTACAAGACCACATCAGCACCATACCTAGAGATCAGGAACGATCACCTGGTAATGTTATATCACTTGTTCACGTTTACTGTCATTTTTTGCTTTTCATGTCCACTTGTTGAACATTCTTCTTTAATGTTTGGTGTGCTATTCTAAATGTTTATCATACATTAACTGCATAAGTTTCAAATGCAAGTGAAGGAAAATGTAGAGACTTTACCAGAGTCCCAGTTCAGTAGGGTATGAAATTTGTCCACCTTTTGTTGTCTGCATGTTGTTTATTGCAATTTGTACATTTTGTGTATTTGGTGTTTATTTATCTTTTTGGTTTGGGTTATTAAATTGTTTTATATAAAGGTGGATGAGAATGGAGCAAGTCCGAGTAATATTGCAAGTGGTGATTTTGACTGCTCCTTGTCAATTTTTAGTGATGAAGGGTGTGGGAGTATAGCACCTGGGTTAGTAGCAAGACTCATGAGTATGGATTAGTTGCCAGCTTCGGCAGTTAATGAGCTTTCTTGCAGTTCTTTATACGGCTCTAACTCCCATGGAGCTTCTCATTGTAATGGTGGGGTGATCTTCGTTCGGTGGACGACTTTCGCCGTGCAGACTACATAAACACACCACTTAGAGGCATTTCCAATGGCTTTAACATTCAGTATCTGTATTATGTCTTCATCAGAGTCGTCGGCGCTGCCTAAGAGAGTGAGGGCTTTAGAGGTGAGAATAAGACATATATGGTGATGAGAAAATCAGTGGTTAATATTATGGGCACATAATCATGAATTTGTTCAAATGTAATCCCTTGATTTTCTCATTAATACTTGATATACTAGCTACACATGAATAGTCAACTTCATGTGAACTTTTTGTTTGTGTCTAGAGTTGATCTTAAGTTGTTTGGAGCTTGAATCTAGCTATTCTGGAATATGTATATAAGAATAGGACTGACTTGAAGGGGTGGTCTGATGCTTTGAATGTGTTTCTGTGAATCGGGGTGGTCTGATATATACATGGTTTTTGTATGCTTCAAACATGATTCTATGAGTACAACTTAATTTTGTAATTGATTTTGAGATAGCTTTTCATTTCTGTGCACTAATGTACAAATGCTTTGTTCATATTTTGCCTTTCATTTGCATTGCTATTGTTGAATTTAATAAAGTGACTATAGCATAAAGGGAGATGGGAATCTAATCTGTATGTTGCAACTCACTGGTTGGTTAATGCTTAAACCTCTCAAAATCTATTTCTTTTTGTTACAATACATGGGAATCTAAGCTGTGGAAACCGTCTTGTTGTTAACTCACTGGTTGGTTAATGCTTAAACCTCATGTCATGAGCTTTGCATGTATTGTAAGTTGCAACTCTCTTTCATCTAGTTACTGTGAATTTCTTTGTTGACAGTTTGGCGGGACTCGCGGAAGGGTGAAAACTAGGGAGACAGTGATTCCTGAACAGATTACTGAGATTCCAATTATGCTACTAGGTTGGCATCCCACGACCTTACATATTTGAGCTCATTGTCTAAAGTGTTCTTGATTCACACACGTCATGAATTGTTACTTATGAATTAAAATTTTACTATCACTCTCTCGGTGTATAGTTTGGTGGATTGGTTTACATGAGATAATCTAGTGCCTGTAGTACCTATTGGTCTTCTTGGATTGCTTACGTTGTTCCGGGTAATTAATTATTAGTAGAGAAAAGAAAGCGTAATCAACAAAGGTGCAGACTAGTATGATTATCCATGTACCTCTTTTAAAGCAGCTATGAATTATTTTATCTGCCTTCACTCTGCTACAAACTGATTTTAAATTTTCCATTCCATTTTTCAGAAGCTGACTTTTACTCTTATTATTTTCCCAGACCACTAGAGTGAGATTCGTCTTTCGTCTTTGATAATGACACTCTGGTTTGTTCCCGTCTTACTTACCTTACTTACCTCTCCAATAACTTTTTTGTTTATCCATATTAGTATATTTACCATTATAGTGTATTTTGTGTTATGTTATTTTTAGCTATTCATATAAGAGTTACATTCAAAATGTGGTTTAGGAGGTAAAGATAGGTGATCAGCTCCAGGAATCAGGTGAAAATGCTTTTGTGGGAGGAAAAAACCGCTGGAAGTAAGTATCCCATTTTATGTCAACACAGACTAGAATTTCACAACAGCATTTCAAGAAATTTATATGCTGCAGGTACTCAACATTTGTTAATTGGGAATTCTGGTGGCCAAACTTCCCTATCTTGGTTTATTTCAAGGAAACACAAACAAAGCCTGAGGGACAAATTCATTTCTTCCCAATTATCTTTGTAAGCAATTCAGAAACAAGTAAAGCAAATTTACATATAGGAAATAGTTTAGAAATTAAATTTCATTCTTACTTAGAGTTGCAGAGATTAAGGTTTAATATTGTTTCTTGCTGATTTATTTTGCCAAGCAGAATGGGAAGCAGCTTTATGATGTGAACGGAGAATTCCGGAGTTTTGTATAATGTGAACGATTGAGATGTTGACAGAATTCGGCTGAATTTGGACTCCTTTGATATATACAAATTTTCTAAGTGGACAAGCTTGTTTATAACATGTTTAGATTACAATAAGTCTGAAGTTAACTTTGATTATTTGAAGTCTAAATTGTTGATATAGATTATATTTAATATAACACAACTTTGGAAGACTTTGTATTTATATATGAATGTTGATTTTCATTTCTTAATGCTCTGAATGTAATATTTTGGGTAGAATAGGTTGAAGAATTCAAAGTATGTTTTATTTTTATTTTTTAATTTTTTTTAAATATTTGCCACGGACTTGCGATGAAATTTGTCACGGATTTGCGACGAAAATTTGCCACGGAAAAATTTGCGACGGAGAATTCCGTGGCAAACCGTTTGCGACGAGCGTTTTTGCCACCATTTTTTGGTCGTCGCAAATCCGTGGCAAATGCAATTTTGCCACAGAAATTTGCGCATTTGCGACGGAAATTGCCGTGGCAAACCAACGATTTTCTTGTAGTGTGGGGTACAAGACCATCGAAGGTAATGGCTCTCTTTCTTTTCTCATCACTAAGGCAATTCAGATTGATTAGTAGAGGGTGGAGAGGGCGACAAGAAGAGTAGGGGACGAGAAGAGGATAAATCTGGTGTTCGTTGGTGTTCTACTTCTCTTTGTTCATCGGAAAGGAGAACAGAGATGAGTTCTTAATGGTGTCGTAAAGGGAGAGAAATGGGAAACCCAATAGGGTTGGGTGTGGGAGAAAGAAGGGTATGAGAGAGGGATGATATTTGGTGTTGACGGTCCACTATACTATCATGTGCATCCCTAGAAATGACCGCAAACTTATTTGATTCCATGAAGCCCAAAATTTCAAATGCATCGTTTTTTTTTTCTATAATTGGAATAATATAATATTAGTAATGCTAAAATAGCTCAGCATCATTAACACACACTCCCTCCACCTTCTATGAAGGTCTAGAGCAACGCTGTCTCGGCGCTTCAGGAGACGAGAGAGGATTATTTGGTTGGACTCTTTGAGGATACCAACCTTTGCGCTATTCATGCTAAGAGAGTTACCATAATGCCCAAAGATTCAACTTGCTCACAGAATTAGAGGCGAGAGGGCTAGTTTAATGTAACATTCAAGAAGTTGTGATATAGTGTTTGAGATGCGCTAATTGTAAGATGTATGGTTGATCTTGTTTCAATTAAATAGCTATATGAATAAGAAAATGCTTTAGCATCACTGTAAACATTTCAAATTAATCGAGCATGTTTATCTGCTCCATTTGTTAGGGTTTGAAATTTAGGAAACACAATTTAGAAAAAAAAATTAGACCGACAACCGTAACACCCTAAAATTTTAGTTTCTTTGTTTTATTATAATTATATATTTCTTATATAGAATAATAATTAGTTTGGTATTTAGAGAATGTTTCTAAGAAAAATAAAATCGTAGGACTAAAGAGAAATATTATAGAAGCTTATGGAAGAAATTTGAGCTTAAAACTTCATCAAATTATAGCTAAAAAGGATCTGTCAGTGCAAAATTGTACTGCACTAGGAAGTCCAAACTTATCAGAAAATTTTGAAATTTAGTTCATTAAGTTCTATAAAATATAAAGATTGAAAATGTATCTGCAGAATTTTATTTTACTAAAAATATGTCTCTTATTATTACCGAGATACAAAAAATAAATAAAATACGTCTCTTATTTGTTCTAGAAACAACACCTACGTATATAGTAAAAGACCGATAATGAATGAGTGGCTTAAAAAGGATGAACAGAAAAATTAATTTTTACCGGTACGCGTAAGTTAGAGTGACTGGGAAACTGGCTCAAAGTAGTCTAAATCTAAATAGAGCACTCTCCTTTCACTTTAAACTCACATCCGGAAAGCTTTTATCAGGTTCCAACCTCTCGCTATTCTCTCTTTCTCAGTTTTGTCTTGTTTGTTTCCTTATTTTTTTTTTATTTTTTTAAAACTAGTATTCTCCTTAACTACGAAACATTGGGTATCAACTATCAAGCTCTCTTGTTTCATTATTTTCTTTTAATATCTGATCAAAAATAAATAAACTTTTACTACAAACCTCTTTTATTTATTTATTTATTTGGTTACGTTGGCATTTTTCAATTTTAAAGTTTTTATTTATTATTTTTATCTATTTCAATTTTAGAGTATGGTTTAAGAGTATATTGCATTATTTCAAAATAAGATAAAATGACTATTCAAAAACTTGATTTAATTAGTGATAAATTAGATTTAATATCTTGGATTATTTTTTTAGCTAAAATGTAAATGTCTTTATATATACTACACAAGTATTAATTCAAAATTTTGTTAACTCTAGTTTATTATATATTCTCAATACACCAAATTTTGTAAATGGAAAGTATGCCTATCAAATGGATTTTTCTTTAAAACACAAATGTTTCTTTGCATTTTGAAACACACAAGTATTAATTAGAACTTTAGTAAAAATACTTTTAGTTATGATTATAGTGAGTTAAGACATAGTTGTTTTGATGAGTAATAGGTGTCGTAGAATTTGAAGCAAGTGTTGACCATCAAGCTAGTTTGGAAAAATTTCAAGGTAAGGGGAAATACTAATAATAAGTTGATGGGCACAAATTATGTGTTGCTTGTATATATATATTATTTAGCTATTCTTAGGTGATTTGTGTGATTGTGATTTGTTTGAGTTTTATGTAATTGAGTCAAATTAAGTACATTTTGGATTTGGTTGAAATAAGAGTTGTCTATGTTACTTAGGGATATGATTTGTGAGGATTGATAAGTTGAGGTGTATCTCACTAGTTGTTGTTATGAATCCTAAGAACTGATTTGTCAAGTTGATTATGGATTAGATTAGTAAGACTGATGTTTTTACTAAGAGCTTTTATAGGATGTTTCTTATAGTACTATCAAGTATATAAGACTGATGATAGGTTCGGTTTTGGTCGACTCATGGACTTCAGGGGCACTTGTGTTTCGAACTCCTACCAATAGTAAGCGATCGCATCCCTGACTGGAGGAAATCGTATTACCCGACACGGTGAGCCTGACTGTGCAGGACTATCTATAATAAGGTGCAGCGCTCGGGCCAAAATGATTGGAGTATGGATTGTATATCTGCTCTTTATAAACGATCATGTTATAGCAGTTGAAACGGCCTTACGCTCATGATAGAAATCTCCATGGAGTAGGTTGAGAATAATATTTTAGATAGTGGATTAACTTCATTGATGGATTATAGAATAGGTGTGACACTTAGTTCATTTGGCTAACAATCAATTATTGATTTCACTAGGATGTTGGTTATGTTTTGCAGGATTTGGGATTAAGAGTGGTTAATTTTCTTAGTCTTGATTGAATTTGTGTGTCACTTGTTATGTCTATATATTATTATTACTTGTGATTGTATAATATTATGTGTAACTTGTGTAACCATCGTGTTGCAAACTTGTGTACGAGTATTTCACCCCTTACATCACAGATCACGTCGGGAGGATGCTGAGCCACTCTGGATACAACAAGATTGATTTCTGGAAGAGGAATGTGAAGCTGTCTAGGATTTAGTCTGACTCCTAGCTTAGGATCATTTCATCTGATTTAAGATATATTTAATCTTGGTACGTAGTACGTAATAGTCCTAGGACTCTTGCAAGATATTTACGTACACTTTGTTTGTTGACGGTTGTAAGCCTATGGGCATGGTCATCAGTGTGGATGATGACTTATATATATGATGCATATATATTATGTTGGTATGTCTCTATTTTCTCAAAATTTAGAAAATCCATATCGAAAATAAAGCAATGTGTTTTGAAAGAAAAAAAGTCAGAAATAGGATTAGTAATTAAGTGTAGCACCACCTTTTAAGGTTAGGAAAAGGGGGTGTTACAACCACTATTGTAACACCCCATTTTTCTAACCTTAAAAGGGTGATGCTACACTTAAGTACTAATCTCATTTCTAAATTTTTCCAAAACACCTTTGTTTACTTTTGATAAGAATTTTCTAAATATTAACCAAATAGAAAAAAAATATTATCATACACCCATCATAACATATATATATATATATATATATATATATATATATATATATATATATATATATATATATATATATATATATATATATATATATGCATCATATGTAAAAGTCAACACCTATCGAGTCATAGTCTTGCCCTTAGGCTTACACAAGATCAATGGTTAGGTACCATATCTAATAATATCCAATATAGTACGTCCTACCGAGTCACACCTACACCAGTCATGTTACGTCCTAAGTAGTCAGGTTAATATACCTATGCACCTGATATATATACTACCCCAAAATATAGAGTTATGAGAAGTTACAAAACAGTCTATGTCGTACGTCCCAAAAGAAAACCCCTATACTTCATCCCCCAAAAACCATCAAAAGAAGACCAACATCTCTCAAAAGCTAATGATAATCATTGGGGAGATCCCCACCGGTACCACTACCCTCTGAACCATCAGCTGGTTCCCATTCAGGTACGACCTGAACGGGTTCTTCATAGACTTCCGGAGTCACCACCTCGGGAACTACAAAGTCTGGTACTGCGTTAACCAGTAATTTCACCAAAACAATAAAGAGCTTCTAGTTTCCTCCACGAGCCACACAAACACATATTATAGCCTTATATGCTCAAATGATAGGGCACCAAATATCCCGTCCCACATTCCTTAGACGTCAATAAAATTGCATATTCAGAAGAAATGTGGAAATGGACACATATAAATAAACTTCTATATTTAGAGCAAATGGAGGCTTAGATAGAGATGGAGAAATAAATCTTGAAAGTGTATTAATGGAGGAGGAAGGACCAAATTGTCAATTTTTTGTGAACACTCAAAAGATGAAGTTTTAGAGGGTTCAATTTGTCGCTTTTTTTTTGTCTTTGATGACGTTTTTTAATATAGAAACTAGTTGTTCCAAAAAGTACATTCTTTTAAAAAAAGATGAGTCCACGTCAACAACCATGTATCATGTCAACACAGCACGTCAGCAAGGTTGTTGACTTTGTTTGGATTGATTTTGTTTGTCTCTGTTTCAAGGCGGATCCAAGATTAAAATATAAGGTGTTCCTTTCACGATTAACAAAAATAAAATCGAATTGAAACATACAATTCAGCCCCTTTTGTGCAAAGTTTGAGGTATATTACCACTAAGGCAAGATGTATGGGTGTTCATGGGAAAACCAAAAACACCCCCTGAATCCGCCACTGTTCTATTTTGAATTCTTCAAGGACTATTGTGAGAATTTATTTTCATGAGCCTAAATTGTCCCTTCTGATATTCCTTAGGGACCAAGTTGTTCCTTGATTCACATTTTAGACAAAACTAGCTAAATACCTGTGTGCTTGCAAACGGGTAGCGTCGTGCTATTTTTGGAAAGTAGTTTCAAACAACTTGTAATATAGTTATCAACTCATAAATTTAGATGATATTTTTAAATTAATCACGTATAATTTGAATTATAATATTTAAACAATATAATTATTAGACATTTAATTTTTTATCATTTAACTACCCTTTTCACCAATGAGCAAAAAACAAATAATGTGGTTGATAGACATTGTAGCTAAAATAAAATGAGCATCGAATTGTATCCAAAAAGTATCTCTTATTATTTATTTTTTATAAACAAAATATTTTATTATAATGAAACACTTGGTACAAGGTGTAACAAGGCTCAATTTAGATAGGTTCAAATGATGTTACCTGCTACAAAATTACATGAAATAAACCCTCATCTTAATAACACACCACCTACATGTCTTAATAACACTGGCAGAAACTCTCACCCAATTATAACTGTCATGGCGCCATTCTTCTGATCACCCAAATGTTATGATTAATGCCAAACCAAGAAACTATCGGCCCAAACAACAACGTTGCATAAAATGCAAAAACCATGGGAAAATCATGAAGAATTTGTGGAAGTTGTTTTGAAGTTTCAGGTGTTGCATAAAATGCAAAAACTAGTAGCAAAATAATAAAAAACCAAGAGACCTCTTCAGATTAGACAAAACATTAGATAAGGGGCATCGATAGATGAGATTAAATTTCCCCCTTTTATCAAGCGAATTAGTCCCACGCCAAGTACTCGTTGTACATTCCACTTCTGAAAAACTAGCTTACCACATAATAGTTCAGCCACTCTATTTTTCTTCAATGCACCTTCTAAATATCCACTCGGGTAACTCCACCGACAACCAAAATTGAATCCAGTGTTCCCACTCTCTCTATCAATGAGGCATCCCATGAAATCAGTTTCATATGTCCCACCACATCGTTGAAATCAGAGGCGGATCTTAGTGATAACCAGTAGGGACATGGCCCCTATCGTTCAAAATTTATTTATAAATACCTATATATAAATTTAGCTTTATTAAAATGTTCCATTGATGTATAATTTATTAGTTTAGCACAATAGACAAATGCTTTTGTGTGCTGGAGGCACGAGAGATCAACTGTCGCTGAAATGATTTTTAAAAAACTTTCTTTTAAACTTTAATGAAAGAAAATCAATGCTACCAAAGCATTAAAACCAAGTTTTCTTTTAATGCTTTGGTAGCATTGATTTTCTTTCATTAAATTGGAGCATTATTTTTAAAAAATTGGAATATTAGACTTGAAAACATACAAGAAGAGTGTTAAGGTAATATACTTTTTATTTGTAAAAAAAGTATTATACTTTTTCACATTTCTTACCTTAATAGTTTAGAAATAAATCTTTAATAATTTCTAAAAACTAATTTCAGACTCTTAAAATTAATATCACTTAAATATAAAATTACTTTTAAGAAATATCACTTAAAATTAATTTCAGTCTCTATTATATTTGTAAATAAAAGTCCATATTACCGAATTAAAACTAGTAATTTAGTTTTGTTTGTAAATAGTATATTTTTATTTATAGTTGTGTGTTTTATTTGAATGTCATAAATATGTATATTACTCGACTACTTTGGCTTGCTCACTAATTTATCTAAAGCTCTGCCACAGGTTGAAATGTATCACCTCGTCTGAAGACCACTAAGTTTTGTAACTACCAAAGAGACTAAATTACCATATGCCAAATTAGATGCGGACCGTCTTCCATTTTTCGCAAACATGAATTTCGTCATATTGGAGAAAGTGTTCCACGACATTATCATGATGTACCCGAGTATCCAAATCAACTATAGTCCTCCTGCGATTTCTCCTAGCCTTGATTTTAGCTTATTGAAAAGACCTAGGTGAAGATTCATTAACGCCATCATTAATGACATCAACATCGATAATGAGAATTTCTGAAAAAGCAGAGGTTGTCCTGATATTGAAAATCAAGAAATGGTGCAATATTCAGAACCAACATCCAAATCTTCTACCTTTGTTGGCTACTTTTCACAGTTCAGGAACTCATCTGTCAAAGTTTAAACAGTTGAGTAAATTATTGACACCAAATATTCTAAAAATAAATTTGAATAGTAAAACTAATTTTATAAGCGCATAGTCAAATATCTTTATAGTATTTATAAATAAAATCATTTATAAGATTTTACTAGTGATAAAGTTATACCAAAAATATGTAACGTTCCTCAATGTAATTTAAAAGTAGAATATAAAAAATAATTATTCCGAAAACATAATGGTCTTTTATAAAAATTAAATATATTTTTAAAGAAAAAATATAAAAATAATTATTCAGACAAAGTGAAACGTTACACAATAGGCAATGAAGCCCGGATACGAAATACGATACGGGATACGATACGACACGATACGTGGATACGGGAAAATTTAGAAAATCAAGATACGATACGGCAGGGATACTTCAATAAAAAATTAAATTAAAATTTAAAAATATAAAACATTAAGATACTTTTGATCAAAATAAGTAAGCATAGTCTCCCCTCCCGGCAAAAACTCTGTTGGGAGGGGAGAACCACAGGTACTCGAGGTCAGCTAGGTTCCTCGGCGTAGATTAGTCATCCAAGAAAGTTTGGTGAAATTGCTTGCACCAAAAAACACGAGAAGCCAAAAAAAAAGATAGTAAGCATAGTTAAATGTCTTTTCCCCACCCATTTTAAAATATATTCTTCCTCCTACGAACATGTCACAAAATAAGTTTAGGTTATATAGAATTGCTTAATATTCAATATTTAACACTAACTGTGTCATTCTCCTCTCCTCCATCTCCATCATCAAAAAATAACATAGCTTCAAACTCTGGTTCATCAAGAGATATCTCTGCTAATTCAATTCCAACAACATCAAGTGGATCATGTGTATCTCCACTAATGTCCCACATCTTTGTCTCTACTTTACCATATCATTCATCTTTCCTAGACAAAAGATGAAAATTAGTATGCACATAAACCAAATTTTGTGCCCTTTTTGGATCCATTTTTTCTCTTCAAAGAAAGGATAAAAGAGTAAGTATCTAATCGTTTTTTGATTTAAAAATAAATATAAATTGTAGGATACTCCCATCAGGATACATATCCTGTAAGTATCCAGCAAGTATCCGGTAAGTATCTGGTCTTTTTTGATTTAAAAATAAATATAAATTCTAGGATACTCTCAGGATACGTATCCGGAAGTATCCGACACGTATCAGTATCGGATACGTATCGGATACGGGTACGTGGCCTATTTTGGAGTATCGGGGCTTCATAGACAATAGGGAATCAAGAAGTAATGAAGTTATATCAACAACATGTAATGTCTACACGTTAGAACTCAAAAAAAATAATCATTTTGATAACATCTAGTGGTTTCTCATCAGGACTCAAAAGAGAAATAATGATTTATTAAACACAAAATATTCTATTGTAAAAATTTAAGATATTTATAAAGTTATAATACAAAAAGAGTTATACAAGTGACATGTAATGTTTCTCGTTGAGACTCAAAAGTAACACAATTATTTATAAAAAATAAAGACATTCGTGAAAATCTTATTAATAATAAACCATGAAGTAGATGAATGTGTGGACGACTCATGTGCATTAGTTCAATTTGTTATCCTTATATATCTTTAGCTACTGACTGATATATTTAACTTGATTATCTACAGACTGGTCTGGAAATGAGAATAGCACAATTGTACAGTGAGAATAACTCCTTACTTCAAAAAGAGGTGAATGGCCTAACTTTTTTTCCCTTTAAAAATATTTAGTAGTGTTGAGGAGTTTGAGAGGAAAGAAGTTGAAGTAGTGACTGGTATACTTAAAAAGAGGTGACTGGCCTGGTATATTTAACTTAGATTATCTACAGGCTGATCTGGAATTCTAAATCCAGTATACATTATGTTACAGGAGAGTTTAGAGCGAAAAATGAATCTTCTGGAGAGTGATTTGAGTTCTTTTGTTGAGGAAGAGGTATTCGTCGGTATTAACTTCTCTATTTTCTAATGTATTATTGTATTAAATATGTTGTTTACTTGATTAACAACCTTAAAAGAAAACATGAATCTAGCCCAACTTTCAAACTAAGGTATTCGTCGGTATTAACTTCTCTATTTTCTAATTTTAGATTCATCAAACTTTTATATGGCTATTGCTTTTCCCACACCCCCTCCTACTCTTTCACACCCCTTAACAAATTTTATTCCAAAAATAACCTCGCGTGAAACGCTGAGTTCACGTGTTTAAAAAGATCGCTCAACGACCTTGTTCGAACACGTTCGAATGACCTCGTTCGAACAGGTGAAATTACGCGCAAGAGGGTGTGAAGTCAATATTTAACACACTCGAACGATGTCGTTCGAACGGGTTCAAACAGGGTCATGCGAACACGTTCGAATGACCTCGTTCGAACAGGTGAAAAACACTCAAAGAGAGTGTGAAGTCAAGATTTAACACACACGAACGATGTCATTCGAACTCGCTCAAGGCCCGTGTTCGAACAGTGAAATTTCGTGAAAAAAAAGAGGTTTTGGCTGGCCTTTTGGTCTTTTCACACCCTTGTGGGGTGTGTTTAGAGTAGGAGGGGGTGTGGGCAAAGCAATAGGCTTCTTTGTCATGGGTTTGGACTGAGGGATTTTATGCTCTCTTTTTTCCCCAATTTTATATGGCTATTGCTTTTCCCACACCCCCTCCTACTCTTTCACACCCCTTAACAAATTTTATTCCAAAAATAACCTCGCGTGAAACGCTGAGTTCACGTGTTTAAAGATCATTCGAACGACCTTGTTCGAACACGTCGAATGACCTCGTTCGAACGGTGAAATTACGCGCGCAAGAGGTGTGAAGTCAATATTTAACACTCGAACGATGTCGTTCGAACGGGTTCAAACAGGGTCATGCGAACACGTTCGAATGACCTCGTTCGAACAGGTGAAAAACACTCAAAGAGAGTGTGAAGTCAAGATTTAACACACACGAACGATGTCATTCGAACTCGTTCAAGGCCCGTGTTCGAACAGTGAAATTTCGTGAAAAAAAAAAAGAGGTTTTGGTGGCCTTTTGGTCTTTTCACACCCTTGTGGGGTGTGTTTAGAGTAGGAGGGTGTGGGAAAAGCAATAGGCTTCTTCGTCATGGGTTTGGACCGAGGATTTCATGCTCTCTTTTTCCCCAATTTTATATGGCTATTGCTTTCCCACACCCTCCTACTCTTTCACACCCTTAACAAATTTTATTCAAAAAATAACCTCGCGTGAAACAGCTGAGTTCACGTGTTTAAAGACTGCTCGAACGACCTTGTTCGAACACGTTGAATGACCTCGTTCAACAGGTGAAATTACGCGCAAGAGGTGTGAAGTCAATATTTAACACACTCGAGCGATGTCGTCGAAGCGGGTTCAAAAAGCGGTCATGCGAACACGCTCGAATGACCTCGTTCAACAGTGAAAAACACTCAAAGAGAGTGTGAAGTCAAGATTTAACACACACGAACGATGTCATTCGAACTCGTTCAAGGCCCGTGTTCGAACAGTGAAATTTCGTGAAAAAAAGAGGTTTTGGCTGGCCTTTTGGTCTTTTCACACCCTTGTGGGGTGTGTTTAGAGTAGGAGGGGGTGTGGGAAAAGCAATAGGCTTTTATATTCATTTTAACTTCTGTTAAAAAAAAATCTGCCTTACAATTTTAGTGGAATGGCTACCACTTCAATATAGTTATAACTTTTGATTTATAACTGTTGATGTTATCTATTGACATTGACTGAGAAAATTGAGAAATCAAAACAAAGATAGTTGTGAAATCAACCATGTCTTATAACTGTTGATGTTGCTTATGTTAAGGTGTTTTATTCATTGTATTAAGTTACTAAAGTGGTTTATGCTGAGTGTTTGTTGGGTCTAATATCATGCGGATTTCAAAGGATGTTTTCTTGAATATATGCACGATAAGGATACTATTCCTTAATATTGTTAAAAAAAAGCAGAAGACATTTAATGTGATTGTTTAACTAACTTATACTTCTTCTGTATGGGTATAGCTTTCCTATATTGGGGTCAAAAGCATTGCATTGAGTCATTTTCTTCATCCCTTTGTTTGCTTCTGACTGGTAATTGCTTCTACTTTGAACAGATACAAATAGGATCTCCTTTAGAATATCTATAATGCTATTTTGGAGACCTGCTAGGGAAGTGCTATCTACAAGGACAAATCTAGCATAAAAGGGGGTAGAATGTAGCACATTATGTCCTCAATGTAGCATTATTTTATGGCTGACACTTATTTTATGCTTTAAGGATAAAGTTACCATGTTTTGTTCAAGAAATCATAACTGATATTTGTAGATTTATGGAGCTTTTCATTATGTGGATGCCACAAGTGCTGAAGTGTTGATTATTCCTTTGTAGTCTGTCACTGCATGTGACTTAAATCCCACTGGTACTTTTCCTTTTTATCCAATTATTCTTACTTTCAATCTCCATCTCCATCGCATTCTCCGTTTTCCAAAGAATTTTGTTAAAGAGTAAGATACATGTTGATACATGGACCCCTATAGGTTTTGTTGATCGTTGATTTTTTTTTTTTGATAAAATGGAAAGCAATAATGTTACTTGAATTTCATTATCAAATTGTAAATTTAAGTTCATTTGATCCAACTGCTCGAAGTTGCTACTATCACCTCATATTAGTTAGCAGTCTTACTTTACTATTATTTTCAGTTTTTTCAATAAAATGAATACATGGGTTTGCTGTATTTCCATCAAATGAGACATGTGCAATGTCCATTAAAGTGAGATTGGACATTGCACATGTCTCATTTGAGATTGGACCGATAGGTGACTCCCACTATAGATGGTATCAAAATTGTTATGTAATAGCCACTACACTTTATAGTAAAGCTTGCTGGAATTTCATCTACAGGTGACTTACTTTTGAAGCATTGGGAGTACAGTTACGGTCTTGGAATGTCACATATTTGCTGAAATCTAATTGTGACAACCTGTGACAGTATTCTGACATGTTCTTTATTTGCTTGGAAGCTATCTTACCTATTGTCAATACTTAAAATTAAGTTGAGTAAAATTGTGAAATTTTAGACCCGTTGACACCCTCATGCTTTGGAGTTTGCACACATAAACTTAATTGAGAGAAATGAGTATCCCATATAATGTGTAATTCTGAATTGGGGGAATTGGGATATATGTAATTCTGAATTCACCGCAAAACATTGTTTTGGTCGATCATTAACATCCAATTTTATAACACATGCTTTCAAAAATAGAAATATCATTTGAGTACTAAACATACCAACACTACAAGAAAAAGCCTCATTTGCCACCAAAATTAGCCACGGAGCCCTGTCCGTCGCTAATTTGCCACGGATTTGCGACGGCATGTGTAAAAATTGAGAGCGCGAAATTTCCCGCTGGGGTTTGCCACGGATTTGCCACGGACATGTGAAAGGACAGAAATTTGCCACGGATATTCCGTGGCAAGTCCGTGGCAACCCATTAATCAAAATTAAATGAGCACGATCCCTCCTATCCTAAAAACAGAAGGTGCTCTCTCCTCCTCACCCTCTCGCTCTGCTCTCTCCTCCTCACCCTCTCGCGCTGCTCTCTCCTCCTCACCCTCTCGCTCTCTCCTCACCGCCTCCCTCCCTCACTCTCAATCACCACCACCTCACCGCCACCCACACTCCCCACCGTCGTGCTCCTTGAAACCCTAACCTCTTTCTCCTCTTTCTCATCTGCTCCTGTTCTCTTCTTCTTCTCATCCGATCCGACCCCCTTCTTCTCACATTGTTTTTCAACCGCAAAAATGAAAGAGAGAGATTTGAGATATAAGCCAGAGAAGGAAGGAGGAGTCCATGGAAGCGTCGTTGATTTGCGACGTTGATTTTGTTCCGTTGGCCGCCGTTCTCCGATTCGCCATCGTTCTCCTCCACCGACGTCTTCACGTACTCTCTCTTCAGCCCAGAAACTTCGAATCCCCCCTCTCTCTCAAAACCCTAACCCCAATTTTTGCTTTTCTTATGATTTATATAAGGTTAGGGTTTAGATTTAGATTTAGATTTTGATATTGATATTGATTTTGATTCTGATTTTGTTTTGGTCTTCTTAGGTTTTGTGGTTTCCTCTAACTCGAGGTAAGATTTATGCATCCGATTCTAAATTTTGATTTTGTTTTGTGCAAAGAATGATCATATCTCAGAGTTCGTTATACTTAATTTCGTTATTTCTTCTTTCAATTTCTGTTTGTTCTCTCTATTTCCGGGCTTACACTATTTTGATTTTGTGTTGGTGTTGGTTTGTATTGTTTATAGTGGTGATTTGTTTTCATTATGCGCTTGTGTTGTTTGATATAATGTCTTCAAGGAACTTATGGTCATTACACTATTGGTGAAATGATTTGTTTGAATTGCTTGAAATGTTTATGTGTTGATTTGTTTTGGGATGCTTTCGGGGATGATATAGTGATATGGGCAAGAAAGAAGACTGCAGTACCTGTTACTCGGATAAGTCTTGAGAAAGAAGCGAGAGGAGTTTTCGAAAAAGTATCATACTTATCTCATTGGTTTGTTTGATAAATTTGAGGTGAGTGAAATTATCTCTTAAAGGTAGCTTTGGCTAAAATAGACAACAAAGTTCAAGTGATAGGAATTTGTGGTGTTGATCAATTTGTTAATTGTTGTTGTAAGCGTTTTACACAATTGACATACTCATTTGACATGTTTAGTGTTGCTTCAAAAATAATCATTTTTGAGAAAAAATGAGTTGCAAAATTACTTTAATTCGGATTTGGTATTATAGCATATCTCGTATGAAAATATTACGTGGTCCCGAATATGAAGGATTTGTGAGTTCTCGCAAAGTCCGATAATGAAACTCGGTTTGTTGAAGTGAGTGCGTGAGAGCTCGCCCAATTTCTTTATCCGGATATCAAGCTCTTGATCGTTTTATTGGAATTGTTAAAAGTGAACCGAAAGATACACCGCTTATGGTAAGTGTGTAATTGGTTCCTACCGTGTTTTTACCTTAAAGGATACTATTTATTGCCTTCTATGCAACTTAAAAATAATTAATGCATTCTTTGTTTATTGCAAATTAGAACTATGTGAAGAGAACAAATTTGAATTTCCTGTCCTTTTTTAACTTGAGCCGTGTAATATATCATCTTTTTTTATTTAATCAATTTAAAATATGATAGAATCACACTATAGGCTTGCTTATGCACATGATGAATTTCTCCTTTTACCCGTTTTATCTGTGTTTCTCCAAACAATGACACCAGATAATCAGCACTTAACATAACAAACTTTCTTGATTATGCAGATGGAACTTTCACAAAGAATAAATACTGGAGTTTTTAGACAACAACAAATTTCCGTTAGTTACAAAACTAACTGAAACGAATTCTATCGAAGTCTACTCTGGCCCAGTCAAGCTTCAGGTCACTATTAAGGGTGTTGGTTTCTAAACGAATTCATCTATTGTGCTATGTACTACTGGAATTCTATTAAGGGTGTTGGTTTCTAAAAGTTCTCAGTCTTCAAAGAAGCAGCCTGTGAATGGTGTCATTTCTGGCATCACACACATCATTATGGTACTTCTTTTAAATTATTTTTTATCTTCGGCTAAAGCATAATAACCATGTGGTACTTAATCTTTGGTAAATTCTTTAAGTTCATCCTTCTATCACATGTTTGTTCATTTGTGTTATTTGAATGCAGCTTCCATTTATGTTTTGAGTGCGTGTTGGATCGTATGCAGAGCCTATCGGTTTCATGGTCACCATGATTGCCATTATATGGTGATGGTAAAAGTAGCAAACCTTGATACAACTGACTCAAGTTTAAAAAGTTATGATTAGCTTTATTTTTGCTACGTGCGGATATTTTGTGTGTGGAAAGTTTTAAAGGAGTTATTTAAATAGTGATCATGACTATATGAACTCAAGCTAATTATTTAGTCTTTTTTTTATTTTATCAAGAACCACCGTTTAGTCTTTAGAATAACCTTGGTTTTCGGATGGTTTTTTTGAGCAATGGTTATCCATAGAAAAGTGTGATAATAGTTGTAATACTTTGAGGGTAAATGCAATTTGAATTTTCATAGTATTCTCTTAAAAGACTTTTTCGTGACTTGTGATAACTGAGAAGTGAATTTAACTATTTTCATACATTCTGTCTTCAAGAGTCTTGGCATACTTGAAGCATACACTCTCATCCTTGTAAAATTTGCATTGCAAAATGTGGTGACATTTATTTCTTGTTCAGGATGAAATTCATGAAAGGGACCAATACTCAGACTTCATGTTGGCAATCCTCAGGGGGCAATCCTCAGGTAAAAACAATTGAAAGGAAAATTAGCCTTTACTTTCTAGTGTGGTAAAAACAATTGAAAGGAAAATTATCCTCAGAAGAACTTAAAGAAAGGATTGTTGCATGTGAAATGCATGGACAAGGGATAGAGTTACAGGGTAAGTTACTATTCACGCGACTTAGACTCCTTTTTGGTTGCTTATTCACGCGACTGCTTAGGTTATGTTATCATAAGCATGACCCTGTTCTTGTCTCTGCAGGTTTCTATGGTAGTGATCATTGCCCAGTTACCTTGGAGCTCTCCCCTAGTTCCAATCCCAAGTCCTTTGTTGATTATGTTAAGGATCCCGCCCGCAGGTCTATCTCATATTGATTAGGTGCTTCATAACAGATCATCTTGATAATTTTCCCTAGAATTGGAAGCTGTTTTAGTAGTAGATATTACTTCCTTTAAAATCATGATAGCTGACATGCATGGTGTCAGAAGATGGGGATGATCTTTTTTCAAACAATGAAAGAGATTTTGGAGATAATTTGTTAATGGAGTGGGATGTGGTTAGTGCAAAATAGTTGTCCTTTTGCTTTAGATTAGTTAAACTTAGGTGATGGTTGATTACCATTTAACATGTTTTCTTTGTTGTGAATGGCTCTGATAGGAGAATAAGAATGATATGTTGCATGTATATATGTTTGAAGATTTAAATTTTTAGCTAGCTTAATTTTATGCAGCATGTATATATGTTTGAAGATTTAAATTTTTAACAATGAAAGATTTTGGAGATAATTTGTTAATGGAGTGGGTTCTGCTTATTTTTAGCTAGCTTAATTTTATGCGGCATGTATATATGTTTGAAGATTTAATTTTTTTTGTTGGAGTGAATCTAGAAAGCTCAAAGCCGGAGATCAGATGAAATGCTAAGTGAACTTTGTGGATGATTTGGCCCACCGGGTACCTCCCAAGAGTAAATTGATGGATATGCTTTTCTAATTTCTAAGTCCGGCTCTGTACTTTTATTTGTCAGTTTATAGTTCAATAGGTGATTATTTCTAATTGAATAGTGTTTAGGGTTGTATAGGTAACATTATTTGTATATACCCTATCTGATCAATACGCTAAATTCACTTACCAAATTGAAATTTTACTGTATTGTTTCTTTGACCTCACCATTTGTGTTCCCTTAAATAAAGGAATTCTCAGTTCAAATTAGCTAAACTAGTTCAACCAAAATATTGTTTCTCAGTATAGTTAAAGATGGGTGCTATTGAGGATTATAACTAAGTTAAACAAACTATTGGAGTAGTAGGAAACTACTGCTCCATTTATTTTTTTAATTTTTTTTTAAAAATTTGCGACGGATTTGCCACGGATTTGCGATTTAAAATTGCCGCAGATTTGCGATTTAAAATTTGCCACGGATTTGCGACGGAAAAATTTGCCACGGATTTGCGACGGAAAACTTTGCCACGGATTTGCGACGGAAACATTTGCCACGGAAAATCCGTGGCAAACGATTTGCGACGAGCGTTTTTGCCACCAATTTTTGTCCGTGGCAAATCCGTGGCAAATGTTGATTTGTCACGGAAATTTGTACATTTGCCACGGAAATGTCCGTGGCAAATCAGCGATTTTCTTGTAGTGCAAGTAATGCGAGCAGCCTGCTTTGGTGGGATTTATATATATACACACACATACCTATATCTTATGATGTGTAATTCGTAATCGATTTAGGTCTGGAAATTTACGATAGTCGATTTTTTAATCATATAAACGACTAAAACATAAAGTTGGATATTTTTCT
Source organism: Oxytropis ochrocephala (assembly GCA_020916435.1). Lineage (NCBI taxonomy): Eukaryota > Viridiplantae > Streptophyta > Magnoliopsida > Fabales > Fabaceae > Oxytropis > Oxytropis ochrocephala. The sequence goes on from CM037095.1 coordinate 55,371,699, forward strand.
GAAAACGACTAATTTAAAAAATAAAACTTACGATGACATGTCTACCCGTGCAGCGCACGGGTAATGCATACTAGTAAAATATAAAGTACAATTCTTCTAACAAAATGTAATGTTTCATCATCAGCAATCAAAAGTGATGAAATTTTACAATAACATCCAATGTTTCTCAGTTGACACTCAAAAGAAAAATATAAAAAAAATTATTCAGAATCTACAAATGGGTAGTTTGATATTTTTAGTAGTTAGGGTTTGGCTTAATTGCGTTTTAGTCCCCCAATAATCACGGATCCATGATTTTAGTCCACCATGTTTTTTTGGTGATTTTGGTCCCTCCATTTTCCTAATTTTCTAAAGAGAAATGCTAGTAGGTCCCACGACTTTGAAAATGGAACCCACTAATTTAGTGGAACTACATGAATTTTAACCAATCATATAGTAAGTGTCGGAGAGAGCGTGTAAAAGAGAGTGTTGGTAGAACTTCTCATTTGATCTAAAATGTAGGCCACTTTAAAAATTTGTTAACATGAACCTGACGTAGAACTTATTTAAATGATGTAGCATGCCACGTTAGAATGCCACATCAACATTGTATTTTAAAAATAGTTTTTTAGACTGTTAAATAATTTTATTATTCTTATTAATAAACAAAATTATAAAGAAAATCCCGCACCTCCCTCACCCCTCTCATCCATTTCCCAGCGAACTCCCACATCCATCTCTCTCCCTCTGAGGTTTCTCTCTCCAAACCTCTCTATTATCTCCCTCCTCTCACTCACGAATATCTTTCTCTCTCTCTCTCATACCACCATAACCCTTCTCTCTCCACTGTGTTCCACCACCCTCACCACTTTTAACAACCCACACACACTCTCTCTCGCCATAAAATCCCTCTCTCTCTCTCTCTCTCCCTCTCTCCCTCTCTCCTTGAAATATCTATCTCTCTTTACTGCAAACCAAGCTTCCTCTGCGTGATGTATCGACCGGCGTTGGGAGTATCTTTTAGTCGGTGGTGAGGATCGAAACGATAAGAAAAGTCACACTATATTAGACAAAAGCACGTAATCGAACAAAATCAAAAATAAAAACCTAGTTTATTTTTCTTACCCACTAAGACACAAATCTGATATGATATGATTATGTAGGCAGTTTCAATTTTATCAACCTCACATCACATTTGATTGTTGAAGAATAAAGAAAAAGGAAAAGCTGGGTTGGAGTAGTAGTTATTTACTTGATTTGATGACATGGTTTGTCATATGTTAGGGAACGAATTTGAGTTTTTTTAGATAAGCAACACTTTATTATGGGGAGCATAAGGGGAGCTCCAATCCTTACGAGGAACGAATTTGAGTTGTTTTCTAAACAATTTCAACATGCCTTGAAAAGTAACAATACCAGTCAAGGTACCATCTTCCCTTACAACCCTAACATAACTAACACAATGAGAAAGTGCCTGAATCATAACAGCCACCAAAAAACTCCATGGATAACAAACAATAGCCTCCAATCTCCTCACCACTCTCGCTAAATACCCACCAAAGCTTCCAATTCTTCCCAGGGGATCCAAATTCTTCCTCCGACGAAGTCGAAAAAGAAAATGATGGCATTGAAGGAAGTTTAATTTCCTCCCCAAGTAGCAGGGAGAAGGTTTAAAGTAGAGGGAAAAGGGTTGTCGGAGTAGGGACTAAAGATTTTTTGTGTATCGACTACACCAAGAGTGTTTATTGGAGTTGTGAGAGGTGGTGAGGGATGGTGGAACACAATGGAAAGAGAAGAGGTATGGTGGTGAGAGATAGAGATCCATGAGTGAGAGGAAGGAGGTGGTAGAGAGGTTTTGAGAGAGAAAGCTCAGAGGGGGAGAGAGGGATGAGGGAGTTCACTGGGAAAGGGATGAGAGGGAAGGTGTTGGATTTTTTTTATAACTTTGTTGATTAATAAAATTATTTAACAAATCAAAAACTATTTTTAAAATAGAATTGTGATGTTGGCTTTCCAACGTGGCATGCCATATGATGTAAATGAATTCTACATCAGATTCATGTTGACCAAAAGATAGTTATGGGTATAATAAATATTTAGTAATGAGTATTTTGATTAAATAGATCGTGGAAGATAGATAATAGATATTTTAGTTGTGGATGTCTTGATTAATGAAAGACCAGATATATTAAAAAAATTGAAATGTCAGAGAGAGAGAGAGAGAGAGGGAATCAAATCATAAGTAATTTAAATCACGAATACTGCCAACTAAGCGTCCACCTAAGAAAAGCCACATAGATCTCTTCAAATATGTGGCTTTACACGTCATTAACAAGTGGAGCCCACAAATACACTCTGGATGTCAGTAATTTATTAAAATAAAATAAGAAATGTCTTACATGGGACACACAACAACAACAGCTACTGCACCATGCGCTACTTTTGATACAAATTCCACACTCACTATAAATTAACTCAATGAACCCATACAAATTTCACACTCACTTTTGATACAAATCTATCTTATGATTATGATTAGTCAGAAATATTTAAGACAATTAAGACAGATTTTTAGCTGTCAAATAGTCAAACGGTTATGATATAAAATCCTATGTAATATTCAAACGGTTATGATATAAAATCCTTAAACTCATGCCATTATTGCTGCCCATGATATGTGATATTCAAAAATTCCTCCACCATGATTGCCTGTAATAAAACTGTGATATTCAAAAATTATTTTGTACTAACACCACAATTACTCATATTTTTCGTGAGAATATGCTTTACCCCAGATAACGAAACAAAAAAAAAAATTAACAAATCTGAAATATGGAATATTTGTCTTAAAAGTTCTCCAATAACGAAAAAAATAACAATCTGTATCATTATTAAGTAATCACCTACAAACACCACAAATCTGAATCATTATTTTCGTTCCAAACCAATCAAGCCCAAACCCAAACAAACCCAATAAACACCACAAATAAACAGCTACACATTTTCACCATTGATAGATTGAAAACAACTGCTTCAGAAACACCGTTTCTCGAGTTTGGATGGATCTTCCCGGGCATCTACTGAGTGATTTCCTTTTTTCGCTATTGCCCCTGTCAACCTTCGAACACTTCAAGCACCTCCTCCTACTCGAGTAATACCTACAACCTCAAGGATCCAAATATATATATATATATATATATATATATATATATATATATATATATATATATATATATATATGACTAACAATAGCAGTTGAGTCATAAATGCTTCAACAACTAAATATATATATATATATATATATATATATATATATATATATATATATATATATATATATATATATATATATATATATCACTACAACATAATTAGTATATATAGGCGCTTTTTTTTTCATCCATGGGACAAGCGCTTTTGGTAGCTGCTAAACGTGCGTGTTGGTGATTCCACTTAACAACAATGGGCAGCGCTCCTAAAAAGCCACCCATTGCCCAAACACGTCCTCAAATAGGCAGCGCTTCCTAAAAGCGCCACCCATTACCCAAACACGTCCTCAGATAGGCAGCGCTTCCTAAAAAGCGCCACCCATTGCCCAAACACGTCCTCAGATAGGGAGCGCTTCCTAAAAAGCGCTACCCATTGCCCAAACACGTCCTCAGATAGGCAGCGCTTCCTAAAAAGCGCTACCCATTGCCCAAATACGTCCTCAGATAGGCAGCGCTTCCTAAAAAGCGCTACCCATTGTCTAATTTTTATTTTTTTATTTTTTTCTGTTTTGTGTATTTTTTTTTTATATCTACAATTTACCTAGTCATATGCAACGAATACAATCCAATCAAATTCATTAGCTAACAAATTTAATACATAACCGAAACAAACTCTCTATATCCAAATGCACTAATATATATGTCAACATAAGATGAACCAAAACAAAATAGCTCACAAATTACATCATCTAATTAATTTGTCCAAAACTAGCTAGCTAACTGAATAGTATCCAAATCAAACTCTAAAAAAATGGGAGACATATATCAGTACAATCAGAACAATTTTTCTGAGAAATCATACTTTTATTTGCATCCTTCATTTCAAACTTTTTTTTGAGTCTTACCATTTCAAACTTTGGCACCTTCTTTTCTAGAACTAGCATATGCCCTTGCTTTGATTATGAACGGTTTCTTAGTTAAACCTGCAAGAAATATCAAATTTCAAGATAAGCAATATAAAGTACATAATTACACTCAGATTGAAGATCCAAAAACCAATGAAAGCAACTTTCAAGATAAACACAAGAAATTTTACCTTAATTACACCGATACGAATCAAAACAATGATAGCAGACTTTTAAGTATGAGCTTTAACTAAACAATGATACCCAGTAATTATTGATTATTAGTAAGAAAATTATAGAATAGCATTTACAATTTATTTACAATTGAAAAAAAGCTTTTAAGTACGAAACGAAACTGAAGAACGACTCTTTTCACCCAATACCCACCGATCATTTCTTACATTTCTTCAACAGCCCTTCGTACCAGATATCATTTCTTTTACAATTAATATAAATATATTATAAAATAAACAAGAAACAGGGGAGGTGGGCGCTGGTGTTAGGTTTTATTATATGAAAATAAAAGAAAGAACAAAAATAAACATAAAATGGGATAATAGTATACTGCTAAATCTTACCTTGATTTTGCTTTTGGTGTCTGCATATTTGGATCTCTCTAGTGATAGAAATGCAATGGAAAAGACCTCTTCTTCAAATCCCCCTACCCACTATTCCTTAAATAGGGAATCTGAGGAAGAAATAAAAGGAAAAGGAATTTCATTTATTTATAGTATTAATTGACATTAATGATTCAACAACAAAAAATACTAACAAACAAAAGCATATAGATATAGTCACTTTAAAGAAACTTCAAGTTACCACCAACCAAATCCAAAACACACATCATAAATAACCAAAACAACTAAGCAGAACCTCACGCCAGAATTCCTAAATAACTATCATTAACTGAATAAACCTTGTTCAACTTTTCCAAACCCAGATCTAGATACATTCTGAAAACCAAATAACTAATCCAAGTGAATAGTAAAATCTACAACAACAAAAAACAGAGATTCTGCTCCTAACTAAGTAAAAGCAACCAAAGCACGTAAAATTTACAACCAACAACAACAAAGCCATATTTAGACATAAAAAGGGGTCCTTCTTCAAAACACACAAAAATAAACGTTGCAAAAAGTTAGGGAGGATAAAGAAAACAACCAACCAAAACACGAAGTGTACAAAAGACAGAAACTTGACATAAACACGTGTATACAAGTTCATATATATACATCTAGCTTCACCATATTCAGTTAGATTGGAGACAATCACAACCTGACTAATATCCAAGGGAGCTAACAGTACTGCAAAGCCTAATAATAATTACTTGCTATGTTAAAAAACTTGAAAACATACAGCGAGCTACTTGCCATTTGGGTAAATCAAATTTTCTATTTCACACCAATGGCATAGACCACTTAAAAGATGCTAACCCACACTTCCATAACTTCTCCCACACACTAAAGCATGAATAACATAAAATGCACACTCCCAGGGAGGTACCTTTCTCTCTTTTGCATTTTTGTGGGGGCAGGGGTGGGCACTGGCCAATTAAATTACAAAGCAACTATATATTAATAAAGTGCAGAAAAATCAATAAGCTTATGTACCTACCTTGTACTTACTGTAATATTTTCAACTGAATGATAATCCCGGTCCACATAATCACCCATAAACAAGTAATTAGTATCTCGGCACTGAAAAAAAAAACAAATATTCTTAGATTTCATATCTAAATAATCAGCAAAACATAATAATTCAATGAACTCAATGAGTAGGTCCCTGATTATACAATTTACTCCAGAATACCTCAAGAGGATAAAGAGAAACGAAAGGTGGTTAGCTTCGATTGCAAAACACACCCGAGAACATAGCTCTAAAAACTGAAATCCCTAAAAAAGAAAAGGGCAAGAACCAAACCTGTGAAGCTTATCAACAAGCAACAACTTTAATGAATGAAAATTACCTGAACACACATCATCAATTCATGAATGTAAATTATTTAAACCCTAAAACCTAAAATCCCTAAAAAAGAAAGGGGCAAGAACCAAACCTATTATCAACAGCAAACACAGCTTCAATGATAGTGCGGGATGAGCTATAACAAGGGCAAAAGAAGAAGGTGGTTAGCGCGATTCAGGAGGGCTGATGCGTATTGAGAGGTAGAGTTTTCATATTGAGAGGTAGCGGTGAAAGGGTTTGTGAGATTCAGGTTGATGTGATTTATTTTTTTGGGAAATGGTTGATGTGATTTACTCACAGAAAAAGAATGAAAGAGTGATTTAGCAAGAGAAGAATGATTTAGCAAGAGCAGTTCACTGAGGGAAGAATGAAAGAGTGAGATTGGGATTTGGAATTGGAACGCACGCGAAGATGAAGAGTTTTTTTTAAGTCATAGGCAGCGTTTGCTACAAAAGCGCTACTTATCTGAGTAGCGAGTTCTCTCAATGGGTAGCGTTTAAGAGAGAGCGCTGCGCTTATTGGTTAAGCGTGAGCTGAATGGGTAGCGTTTAGGGGAAAGCGCCGCTTATTGGTTAAGTGTTTTTTTACAATGGGTAGCGTTTATCTAAAAAAGCGCTACTCATTGGTTACCTATTTTGCTATCCGTAGCATTTTTTTGACAAAGTCACGCTTCATGGGGCATTTTTTTAACAAATCTGCCGTAGTGTATATATATATATATATTTATATATATATATATATGACTAACAATAGCAGGACACGACAAACTTTGTTTTCCTTATATTTATTTTTTTTGAATATAAAAGAATGTGCTTGTGGATTTCAAATCAATGCTAGAAACTATGAACTGTTTGTCTATGTAATAATTAATATAATGGTATTATTATGGAAGGTGGAAATGGTTGAGAACAAGACTGCATTTCCCTGTCTCTTATTTGTATAATTTCCAACAGGACCTTTAAATTAAATAGATAGTAGATAACTTTGCGCTCAAATGTGGTGATGCGACCAAAAGATAGTTATGGGTATAATAAATATTTGGGTGTTAATTTACGTACCCCCCTCATTCCCTACCACACCCCCATAATACCAAAAATGCCAATAATACCCCTGCGCTTTTTAAAAAAAAAAAAAAAAAATTCGGAATTACCTCTAAAAAAGGTAATTCCGGTTCAAAAAAAAAAAATTTGGAATTACCTCTAAAAAGGTAATTCGGTTCAAAAAAAAAATTTTTGAATTACCTCTAAAAAGGTAATTCAAAAATTTTTTTTTTTTTTAAAAGTTTGTATTTTGGTCTTAAGATTTAAACGCGTTTTATTGGAAATATGATACGAACGATTTACGATTTAATAACAATACGTCAAAATATATAAAATGACCAACATAAAATAGGAGTACAAATACAACTATGGGTCCAAAATGTCTAAAAATGACTGAAAATAAGCACGTGAAGTAGGTGAACGGGCGACATCTAGGCATCCGGGCCAATCCGGGGACGCAAGATGCGTATATATACGATTTGTTTTAATTTTTATTACTAAAAGGCTACTAAAAATAGTCAAAACTACTCTAAAAAATATAAAAACACCACTAAAAATCTAACAAAACCAAAATAAGGCTATACAAATTTTTTTAGATTTTTTGGAGACTATGAAAAATTAAAAAAAATCGTAAAAAATAGTAAACGATGGAATTTGGGATTTTGAGGCTGTAGTCCCGTAAGAAGTCCCTTCTACGGGAGTCTTGATTCTTGATTTTTTTCGCTTCTAATGGCTGTGGTTTCATTACGATCAGAGTATGTTGTCCGAAAACCGATTTTTTAGCCTAAATTATTCGTTCTACGTTGGTCAAAAGACTCTGCTCGCTCTACGTTGTCTGATCGTCTACTCGCCACTGTTCAAAAAATAAATGTAATTAGAAAATATTAAAAATTGAAAAAAAAAAATTAGATTTTCGGAATTACCTAGTAATTCCGAAAAGATTTTGATTACCTCGAAGTGAGGTAATTAGGTTCATATTCGAACAGGAATTACCTCCTTCGAGGTAATTCAAAATCTTTCTAATTAGAGGTAATTCGAAATTCCAATTTTTTTTTTTTTTTTTTAAAAACCATGTAATTTTTGGGAAAAAGTAGGGGTATTTTTGTCCATTTGGGACATTATGGGGGTGTGGTAGGGAATTAGGGGGGTACCGAAAATAAAACCCTAAATATTTAGTAAAGAGTATTTTGATTAAATAGATTGCGGAAGATAGAAAATAGATATTTTAGTAGTGGATGTTTTGATTAATGAATGAGTGGATATATTAAAAAAATTGAAATGTCAGAGAGAGAGAGAGAGAGAGAGAGAGAGAGAGAGAGAGAGAGAGAGAGAGAGAGAGAGAGAGAGAGAGAGAGAGAGAGAGAGAGAGAGAGAGAGAGAGAGAGAGAGAGAGAGAGAGAGAGAGAGAGAGAGAGAGAGAGAGAGAGAGAGAGAGAGAGAGAGAGAATCAAAAGAGAGAGAGAGAGAGAATCAAATCATAAGTAATTTAAATGACGAATACTGCCAACTAAGCGTCCACCTAAGAAAAACACATAGATCTTCAAATATGTGGCTTTACACGTCATTAATAGTGGAGCCCACAAATACACGTTGGATGTCAGTAATTTATTAAAATAAAATGAATAAATGTCTTACATGGGAGTTGAACACTTGACCTTCAAGTGACATACAACAACAACAACCACTGCACCATGCACTTTTTTTGATACAAATTCCACACTCACTATAAATTAACTTAATGAACCCATACAAATTTCACACTCACTTTTGATACAAATCTATCTTATGATTATGATTAGTCAGAAATAATTAAGACAATTAAGACAGATTTTTAACTGTCAAATAGTCAAACAGTTATGATATAAAATCCTTAAACCCATGCCATTATTGCTGCCCATGATATGTAATATTCAAAAATTCCTCCACCATTATTGCCTGTAATAAAACTGTGATATTCAAAAATTATTTTGTACTAACAACACCATAATTACCCATATCTTCCGTGAGAATATGCTTTACCCCAGATAACGAAACAAAAAAAAATTAACAAATTTGAAATATGGAATATTTGTCTTAAAAGTTCTCCAATAACGAAAAAAATAACAATATGTATCATTATTAAGTAATCACCTACAAACACCACAAATCTGAATCATTATTTTCGTTCAAAACCAATCAAGCCCAAACCCAAACAAACCCAATAAACACCACAAATAAACAGCTACACATTTTCACCATTGATATAGATTGAAAAAACTGCTTCAGAAACACTGTTTCTCGAGTTTGGATGGATCTTCCCGAGCATCTACTGAGTGATTTCCTCTTTCGCTATTGTCCTGTCAACCTTCGAACACTTCAAGCACCTCCTCCTACTCAGGTAATACCTACAACCTCAAGGATCCAAAAATATATATATGACTAACAATAGAAGTTGAGTCATAAATGCTTCAACTCGAAATATATATATATATATATATATATGACTAACAATAGCAGCAGGACACGACAAACTTTGTTTTCCTTATATTTATTTTTTTGAATATAAAAGAATGTGTTTGTGGATTTCAAATCAATGCTAGAAACTATGAACTGTTTGTCTATGTAATAATTAATATAATGGTATTATTATGGAAGGTGGAAATGGTTGAGAACAAGACTGCATTTCCCTGTCTCTTATTTGTATAATTTCCAACTGGACCTTTAAAAGTGAATCATGCTTTTTGGGTTTTGCCTTTATCTTTCAACAGGTTTTGTGAGGATCATGCTTTCGCTATTCTGTATGTCAAAAGAAAATCAATTTTAGAATTCCTCCTTTCGAGAATGCTTTGGCTATTCTATATGGCCATGTGCAACATTGCAAGGGAACTGAAAAACTTATTCTAGAATGATATACTTCTGTGCTTTTTTTGGTTTACTGATTATGAACTGCTTTTAATTTTGCTAACTATTTTTGATTCATCATTATCTCTTGAAGGTCATCACATTCTTCACATATTCACAACTTATTATCTTCCTTCACATGTATATATCATACTATCAAGTATTTCTTTGATCTTGCATCGATTTTATAGAGGTTTGAACTGAACTAAAGGCTATGAAGTGATATTCTTTCAGCATAATACATGTAACTATTCATTGTGGAAAGAAAACTGAAAATATATTAAGACAGTGATATTGGACCTTTATTATGCATTTTGTGCACATTGGTTGGAATGCTTAAAGTACTCTTGCTATGTATGATAATCAGTTTTCTGATGTTTTGTTCGTGACTCGCCATTGGAAATTGCTTCTTCTTAATTACAAGTGAAGCTTCAAATTAATTTTCAGATATCCCAATCTCTTTTGTTGGCTTAATTATGGTTAGTATTCAACTGTTATTTGTCTTTGATTACAGTAGGATTGTCTTTTACGAGTCATTTCTAAAGTAGACAATAATGAATATCATACATAGCAAGACTTTCTTGAGATTAATTGTATCGACTAAAACATTCTTATATTATTAGTTTTTGTACTGTCTGTGGTGTAAAATGATTTCAAAATTCGTCTTTTCATTTGGACATGTTGCATTTCAACCTTACATGTCTCCATTCTTCAATTTACTAACCTCTGTACGCTGCTGAGAATAGATATAGAAACTAATGTGATGTTTTCTTTGTTATTACTTTTGTTTCCAACAGAAGTATCTAATAATCTTCATTTCCTGTGTATGGGATGAGGTTTCTATTTAATGCATTTGTTAGCTGCACTAATTAGAACTTAATTTCACACATGGTTTGATACTACAAATCTTAATTACCAAGGGACCGACCTACATAGTGTATATCATTCCCTCTTCTATAATTAATGATTGTTAGTTTTGGTTCAAAATATGTAGCTGTCATGGTTCATTCATGTCTATAAATCAGTAGTCATTTCAGGAATTTGAATTTTCAGTCCATCATGGTGCTTCTGAAGTGCATGTGAGTTCAAGCTTTTAATCAAACCATACAACCTTACTTCAATATTTATGTTTCTTGACTTTGAACTCTAGCTTTGTGGTTTATAAGTGTTGGAACCATTGTCTTTTTGAAAGTCTTTCTTCAATTTTTCTTCATCCTCTAATTCAACAATTTTTACAGATAATATCTTGGCCATGCTTGACAGTTTTTAAAAAATCTCGTTGTACAAATATTGCCTAAATCTGTTGAGCATCATATTTACTTTATATGTGAATGCAATGCATTATTTAATTTATGTCATGTTATTATACATGTGATTGTTGATGAAATTTATAAAGATTTGTCTGGAAGAAGGATCTTTCAGGGAAAAGTCATGGGTTGACGGGATGTGACAACTGTTATTGCTGATTCAGAGGCTAGCTCATAAAATTAATGCTATTTTTTATGTTCATATTTTATTTGGCACATCATGGAGTACTGAGGAGAAATTATACCAGTTGGTTACACCAACTAATATTAATTTCGACCCAACGTGTTCATCTCAATAGCTACTTTTATATTAATTTCAACTCGTGCTGACAAGGGTAAATTATACTCTTGCTACCTCTTCTCAAAAAAAAATTTCCTTTGATGAAGTTACTGGACTTTGTTTTTATATTTGTGTGCATGAATTATATCCTCTTTTGTATTCTTATATATGGATTCTGTTTCCTTTGGTTATTAATAGCCTTTACGTTTTTTTACTTATTACTATCTATGAATTCTGAATTTCAATGATGTTGTTGGTGGTAATATCGTTAGTCTTTTTTATTTTATATTTTCTCTATTCATTAATTTTTATTTTATACTTTCGCTATTCATTAATTTTGTTGCCAATTAAACAACCCAGTTTGCTTTATCAATAGTGAGGGAAAAAATTATTAATTTGCTGTAACTTATTGATTCCCACTGCATAATAATGATCCGTTGATAAAAATGTATTTTTTATGGTTTTTGTTATACACAACTTTTATATATCATCTGACCAATATAAATATATAATTGATTTTAAAATATTGAACAACATAATTTTTATAAATTATATTTAAAAAAGTGTATACCCATGCAACAAAAAATTTTCAAACTATTACGACAACATCATAATATTTTTGTCAAAAAAAAATGTTTACCCGTGCTGGCACGGGTGATGCAAACTAGTTGAAATGGGAGAGGAAAATATATTTTGTTGAATGATTTTATTAAATAGACAATTTTACCCTCAAATGTGGCGATGTACCAAAAATATAGTAATGTGTAAAGTAGAGATTTTATTTGCGATTGTTTTGATTTAATACAAAAGATAGATAAATATAAGTAGAATATTATAATGATAGAATACAAACTTGAGAAATAAAATATTTTGACACATGTCTTACTAATAAAATCTCTAGAAATAGAATTCCAATAACCTTTTCAATAATAAGTAGGCATGGCAATGGGGCGGGGCTTACATTCTCTATCCCCATTCCCCACCCATCCCTGTATTCAGATTTCGGAGAAAACCCAAACTCAAACCTGGTCAAAGTGGGAAAACCCATCAAATCGGGGCGGGTTTGGGTGGGTCCCCTCCGGTATGGGTTTTGTTGTCTTGCCTAATAATAAGATAGATTTGAAATTTAATTTAAATGAAAAACAAAGGGCAATGTGTTCTCTTGTTTTCTCTCTTCACTGTAATCCTAAACCCTAAACCATCTTCAATGTAACCCTAAAGTTTTCGTCACCCAAAAAGGGGAATCCCTTCGTCACCCTCGGATCTCTCCCTCCTCACACCATCAATTCTTTTCCTCACTCCTCTTCCCACCCTCGCCTTATCTCTATCCCCAATCCTCTTTGTTTATTCACCCTTGCTCTCTTTCCCTCCTTTTATTCACCATCGATTTCCCTCAGTTCTTTGGCTTATACTCATTCTTCTCCTCCTCTCCCTTTCTATAACTCGCTTTCACTCCCAATCTATTTCTCTTGCCTTTTGATCACTTTGCTTAGGAAACCAAGCCATGGGCCGGGGTTTTTTGCATACATGGGTGCACGAGAGAGTTTGGAAGACAATTTGACCGCGACGGCGCTCGCGAGGTTTGTGATTGCCTTCTTTGGAAGCTTTGGTTGTGCTTGCAATGGTGGTTGGTGGTCAGTGGTGGGGAAATAGAGAAGCCAGAGAGACTAGTGTGTTTTTAGGAGTATCTCATTGGTAATGTATTATAAAGGTAAGAGCTTTGTGCATAGCAAGACGACTCTGTTTCAAGATGAATCCGAATTTTCTTTGAGACAAGGAAAAACACTATGTACTTGTAATGCTATAGGTGTTTCTTTTATCATATCTTAGGTGTTTGGTAACAATTGGGGGTGTTGCTTGATTGTGTTGATGTATGTTGGCCTTGGTCATCTCTTTCTAGCCTTCCATTTTGATTATGCTAGGTACTATTAATAAAATCTTTTCAATTATAAAAAAAATGAAAAACAAACAAAATAAAAACAACACAGTTACTTCAAAAAGACAGTACACACAAACTAAGAAGAAAAGGAGAGAGGATGGAAAAAACTAAATAAATTGTAGCACATTTTATACTAAATAAAGATAACCGGCTGACACATCAAAATGCAAATAAAAAGTAAAGAAGAAAAGACAATGTGGTGCAGAGAGAGAAGAAAAATGGGAAAGGGATGGAAGAAATGTGTTCGTATTGAAAGGAGATGACAAATACACGTGTATGCGCACGGGTAGTGTCATGCTATTTTTGCAAAGTAGTCTTAAACTGAAATTTTAAAGCTATAAATTGTAGATAATATTTGATATTAATCACGTATCTTTCGAATTAAATATAATATTTAAACCATATAATTATTAGACAACTAATTGAAAATATAATTTAAATAAAACAATAAATTATGCACTAGCAAATATTCTAAGAGTAAATTTGAATAGTGCACTCATATATAAAATAGGGGTGGTGAGGCCTTTAAGGATATAGTTTTACTACAGGAGACTTCCCAAAATACATGAACCAAGATTCCTCAATACAACAGTAGCTTGAGGTATTTATAATACAATAAGAGTCCTAGGGTGTTCTATACCACAAGGGATCACCCCCATGTGCCTGCTCTACATCTGCCACTGCGGTAGTCACGCGACCACTACATTGGTACAAGCCAATGTCCAGCTGGCATGTCCTCTTCATTTGTCTTCTACGCGACGCTGGCCCTAGTCCTAGTCATTCACATCCATACAAAGTGACGCATGTGGCACAAATTCTTCTTTGGTATTGTCAATGCGTCCTCGGGCAATGATTACGCTTCTCGGCTTCCCCTTCCCTGCTCGACAAGGGTCTTCCTCAAGGGGGTCAGAGCCCTTCTCAGTCTTTTGGAAACCTGGTACATAGCCCTTCGAGCTCCGAGCCTTTTCAAAGCAAAAGTTCTCAAATGCCCTACAAGGTGGTCGACTGTGTAGAGTACTTCATTTCCCAATGCTTGGTCATTTATTGTTGTTTGACCGATTGTCCTCTTTATTTATGAGGCTTGCACCTGCATTTTAGCCTTCAATCGTCAAGGTGTTGGTGTCTTTATGTTTCCCCGGGCGCATCCATTGTTGTCTTAAATGCGCTTTTTGACCGTTCTTGATGTGAATTGTTGTTACTAATTCACTCAAATCAACGGATCGTTCCATAATCAAAGGGATAACAAGACAATGAACAAGAAAAGATAAAGAAAAGGGAAGAACAATCGAAAAGATGGAAAAGACAAGAGATGGACTATGTGGTGAAGAGAAGCCACATCTTTCGTGGAAAGATGATAATTCTCAAGATTGGATCGCCACAAAAACCCTAAGTTCTTGATAAGATCCCAAAGACGGTTCAAAGAAGAACCCTAGAGAGAGCACTTGTGCTAATTCCTCTCAAATTAAAAATATGGTCAAAGATCCTTACAACTTGCAAAACCACACCTATTTATAGATAATAGGTTGTAGGCTCACTAAAAATAAAACATGACAACTAGAAGCTCAAATTCAAGCCCAAACTAGGCCTCACACAATTGGACTTCTAAGAAAGGGAAATAACGTGCCTAAAAATGTTTGGCTTATTACAAATATAAATTTCTATGAAATTTCAACTATAAGAGCATTTAAAAGACAAGGAACAACTTTGAGACTTTTGCTATCATTAAGCAAATTAAACATTTGAGCTTCCAATTGTTCTTTAATCTTCTTTGCTCTTCCTCTTGTTATTGCTCCAAGTGCTAAGTCTTGAATCTCCATGCTCTTTGTGTCCGTAACATTCCCTCCCTCTTGAAAAGAATTCGACCCCGAATTTGAATCTTCAATATCTTCACGGTCCTCATGTGTACCTACATCAAAGGGATAAAGGTCACTAACATTAAAAGTGGCACTCACATTATACTCACCGGGCAAATCTATCTTGTATGCATTATCATTGTAGCGCTCCAAGACTTGAAAGGGTCCATCACCCCTAGGTTGGAGCTTGGATTTCCTTTGGGAAGGAAACCTTTCCTTCCTAAAGTGAACCCAAACCCAATCACTGGGTTCAAAAACCATTTTTCTCCTTCCTTTGTTGGCACTCCTAGCATAGTGTTCAACCTTTTTCTCAATATTTTCCTTGACCTTGGCATGTAGATCTTGCACAAATTTGGCCTTATCTACAACATCCTTGTGTAGCACCTCATCACTTATAGGCAAAGGAATCAAATCAAGAGGGGTTAGTAGATTAAAACCATATGCGACCTCAAATGGAGAGTAAGATGTAGTGCTATGAGGCACTCTATTATAAGCAAACTCAATAAAAGGTAGGCATTCCTCCCATGCCCTCAAATTAGATTGTAAAAAGGTCCTAAGCATGGTACCTAAGGTCCTATTGACTACTTCGGTTTGGCCATCCGTTTGGGGGTGGCAAGTAGTAGAGAATAGAAGCTTAGTACCAAGCTTAGCCCATAAGGTTTTCCAAAAATGGCTTAAAATTTTTGAGTCCCTATCCGATACAATGGATTTGGGGACCCTATGTAACTTGACCACTTCCTTGAAAAACAAATTAGCAATGTTACAAGCATCATCAACTTTATGGCAAGCAATAAAGTGGGCCATTTTGGAAAAACGGTCAACCACTACAAATATAGAATCATGCCCATGCTTGTTCTTAGGCAAACCCAATACAAAATCCATAGACAAATCAACCCAAGGAGAGGATGGTATAGGGAGGGGAGTGTACAAACCATGAGGCATACTTTTGGATTTAGCCTTTTTACAAGCAATGCATCTAGAACATATCAAATGCACATCATGCCTCATTTTAGGCCAAAAGAAATGTTCATGCAACATCTCTAAAGTCTTATGCTCCCCAAAATGTCCCATTAATCCCCCTTCATGCACTTCCCTAGTAAGTAACTCACGCAAAGAACACTTAGGGATGCACAATTGATTTCCTTTAAACAAATACCCATCGTGTCTATAATAAGAATCATGAGACATAAGTTCACAAGCATCAAAAAGAGAGGCAAAATCATCATCCAAGGAATACAATTCTTTCAAATATATGGTCAAAACCTAATAACCTTGTTTGAAGGGTGGTTATTAATGCATATCTCCTAGAAAGAGCATCCGCCACTGCATTTGCTTTCCCCTTTTTATGTTTAATGACATAAGGAAATTGTTCAAGGAATTCTACCCATTTGGCATGTCTCTTGTTAAGCTTTCCTTGGCTCTTTAGATACTTCAAGGATTCATGGTCACTATGGATCACAAATTCTTTGGGAAGTAAATAATGTTGCCAAGTGTGTAATGCCCTCACTAACGCATATAACTCTTTGTCATAGGTGGAGTAGTTTAAACTAGCTCCATTCAACTTTTCACTAAAGTAGGCAATAGGATGACCTTCTTGAAGTAGCACGGCTCCTATGCCTATATTGGAGGCATCACATTCAAGTTCAAAAGTCTTTGCAAAATTGGGTAAAGCTAAAATTGGGGCATTCATCAATTTTTCTTTGAGAGTATTGAAGGCCTCTTCTGAGTGTGTAATGCCCTTACTAATTGAGTTACATTACACTGTAATACCCTAATTTTGTCCGTCCTTTGTAACTCAAGCCAATTTCAGTTATCCAGCTCAACTAAATCGAAATACCGTTGTTTAAATTAGGCAGGCACACGAATGATCGATCTTTTCGTGCGTTCTTCAATTTAATCTTCGCAAAAGTCGTTTTTTTCTAGAAATTTAGCTCGTCTTTTCAGTTCAGGCTTAAGAATACAATTCTGAGTCAGTTTTAGTGTTTTTAGTTAATGAGCTCATTTCTTCTATTTTTGGTCTCGTTTTAGTGTACTTCTCTAGTCTGGTCCGGTCTCGTCTTTGTATTCGGCCCGACTCCTTTTTTATTATTATTATTCTTATTTTGTGCACTTATTTTATTTTGAGTATATACGTATAGTCCAAAAATGCCAAAAATTCTGTTTAAGTGTTATTTACAATTTAAAAGTGTTATATAATCCAAAAATGTCAAAAAAAATCTATTTAATTTTTATTACAACTTAGGATAGTCCAAATGTCCAAATGTCAGAAAAATACAAAAAATAATAACACAAAATGTACAAAAATAATTAAATACGAAAATTACATAAAATAAAATAATAATAAACAACAGAAGGCAGCAGTAGCAAATCTGGGGTTCCGGCAGCTGCTCTCCAAGTAGCTGGGCTTGGATCCAGACCTGAAAAGAGTCAAAGCCCAGTCAAAAAAACAATTAATGTTAAACCTAGTATTTTAATATAAAATAGCAGTCAACCATCATCTAGGGGACAATGGGGAGACACACAACAGATCTCGAAAAATCACAAAAATAAGGATCGTGGCTTCACATTGAAACCCTAATCATCTAAACACTGTTTGAGAAATATTCTCGAAAAAGAATTCAAAGCAACATTAGAAAGTCCATCAAGAAACGATGGCGATGAGACAAACAGTTTAACAATAGCAGATGCAATATTAGAAGAAATTCGAGATATCACCAAAAAGATTAGTGGTTTACATCATCACATAAACGCCGATTCAAAATAGGGTCGATCGTAAGCAGGAGAGCTATACAAAGGAAGGTGAAAGCGATATATAGATAGTAAATTCACTTTAGGATCGAGTCTAAAAGAAAGATGTTTTTTCGAAAGTCTTGTTAGTTTTCTCATACACAACAAACAATAAATCTGATGTATTTAGTTCCTCTACATGTTTTAACCTGTAAATAGTTTTCTAATACTTTGTTCATGCTTTTAAATGTAAATAACGATACGATATATTATTTATTCTTGAGAGAAATATCAAAAGAGTCTTCAACGTTTTTCATTCTAATATAACATGACTTAAAGGAGAGGAGATGGTAAGATATATACCATCGTAACATGATAGCTTTCGAGAAAAGCATACAAGAGCATTTTAATTGTTAATGCCCATTTTAATAAAACAAAAAAAAAACAAAAACAGATAGAAGTAGGAATCCAACAGAAAGTAGAGTATGAAGATGAAGTCAAATTACAAATAGATGAGTTTAAAAAAAATATAATAATAACACATGACAGTGAGGACATAACAGATCAAGGTCAATATCTAGTACATCAAAATTTTAGAGATGAGACTCACCTCCGACCACCACGTACGGTGGTCACCGACCTCAGTCCGCCTTGAAACCGTCAGCACCATGCGACCACCGTGAACCCACCACGACGCCACCGGCGAGTTCCCCCTTGTCCGGCGAACCTCTCACTCTCTCCGCAAGCACCGGCGAAATCTTCGCCCAAACTCGCTCTCTCTCTCACCGAAATGGCCGGCGAGATTTTCGCCGTGATTTGTGGGGGGAATGCAGCGGCGCTGCTTTGCTGCAGTGAAGAGAGAATTAAGAAATTAGGTTTGGCTTTGTTGTTTGGGCCTAAATAAACGTCACCTTGTTTTTTTTTTTTTTCTGATTTTTTAAAATTCTACAAACTACACCCCTCATTAACACCAGCACCCCCAGCAAGCCCAATCCTTTTTCTTCCTTTGCAACCTGTACGCTCAAACAAAACAACCCTGGTTGGGCCTGTTTCTTCTTACACCCCCTGCTTAGTTACACAACCCCAGTAACTAGTAACACCCCCATTTTGCAATTTTCACCTTTTTCTCGTTCTAAAAGGTTGTAAACGAAGAAAAACCCCTCGGGGACTTTTTCGGGCGCAACAGCTGGCGACTTCACTGGGGACTTTTCCTTTTTAGTGGGTCAAGCCTAATTAATTAAATGTGTGGTTTGTATTATTGATTTGATTTGGATACCTTGTTTGCTTCTATCCCTTTCGGTTTCCTTTACTTTCTTATCATGTTGTATGCATTTGTTTTCTTTTATTCCAGGTTTGTTTTTCCTTCCTCCTTTTTGCTTATGTGCTTAGTACCCTCATACATTTCCCCAATCTAAATCATGGTTCCCTTCTTCTTTGCTCCCTTTCTTCAAGGTAAGCTCATGCATATTCCCCAATTCTATCATGTTCCCTCTTCTCGGCTCCCTTTCTTGAGGTAAGCAATGCACTTGTTTGTTGTTAAAAACCCTAGGCTGGCTTATTTGATATTAAACCCTAGGGTAGACGACATGTTATTATTTGCTTCTGTCTAGACTGTTCTGGGTTTTCATTTTCAGGTGGGGAAGGGTAGTTATTTATAGGTGTCGTGCCCTCAACACACACTTCACACCATGTACTTGTGAAGCATTGAGTGTGGCCTAAAACCCAAGGTCTGAACGAAAACCTAGGAGAGTGGGAACGATTAGTGACTGCCATTCGTAGACCTTTGTCTGTATGGCTCTCATGAAAGTTCCGCCTAAGAGTGCGCTTTGTCATGGTGCCTCACACTCGGTAGCTTTCTACGATTGTGGGTGTCATCATGAGAGAGACTTTAGCTCTTGGTTGTCATTGTGAGGAATTGATTAGAACCTACATGGGAGGATTACCCTTTTCGTCGACTTTAGACCCTAGGATTCCCACCCTTCGTAGGACACAAGGGGCATACCTAATTGTGTGTTGCATTGTAATCTAGGCATGGTTTCAAAAAAGGAGAAGGAGATTTTTCAAAAAAAAGAAGAGAAAATAGAGAAAGAGCTGTCGTTGTAGCCTTTCTTTTGCCGGTCCGTACGGGGCAACATGTGGTTCACCCTTTTCAAAAAAGAGAGAAAGAGCTGTCGTTGTAGCCTTTCCCTTACTAGGTCCATATGAAGCTACGTACAACCCGCATCTTCCAAAAAAACTTGAATCATTGCCAATAAAACCTCTTTCATTTATCTTGCATAGAGCATCATCATGCATACATCATCATTTGCATTGCATAAAACAAAAACTCGATAAAATTCATACATGCATTTTTCTCTATCTCATTAAGGTTTTTGTCTTATTAGGGGCGCGTCTCATGCATTATTGTTTTCATTTTTCACGCACCATGAAAAAATAAACATTAACGTCTCATTTCACATGCATCTCCATTCAATATCTCTCATACATTAGGAAAGTAATTGTAAGCATCACACATTTCATTTTCATTACATAAAATGAAAACCATAAGCAATCATCATCCGCATTGCATAAGCATCTCATTCATAATCATGAACAAAAACCATCATCAAATTCATTCAAAATATAGCATTCATGCATCATTTCATTATCCTCATCACTTTGTTCGAATACATCATTTCTCCCTGCATGCATCCTTTCGAAACAAAGAAAAATTTCCTCATGTGATGGCTTAATGGGTAGAAGTGCACCTTTGAACGACGAAGGGTAATATCTCAAATTTGTTTGTCGACTACAAATTTGAGATGTTACTCTACGATATCAGGGCACTTTGACCTAGTCACACGTGTTTTATTTTCGAGTAGGAAATTAAGTTGAGTCAACTAATTGTCGAAACGTTTCAGTATATTGTGTGAAGTATTGGGTCAGGATCCACTCAATGTTTCATGCAGGTTACTCAGGGTAACGACAATCAATTGCCTCATATCACCATTCTTGCATCTTTCATCATTCAAAAGAAAAGGGAAGGGGCGTTGGCATTTCATACTTTGCCTTGCCTCTAAAAAATCATCATTTAGGAAAAAAAGCATCATCCCTGCACCTCTTATCATTCAAAAGAAAAGGGGGCATCTGCATTTCATATCTTGTCTTGCCTCTATAAAAATCATTCTCGTAAGAAGCATCGTTCTTGCATCATTCATCATCCAAAAATGCATCGGCATTTCATATTTCGTCTTGCATAAAAAGAAAACATCAAAAAAAAAAAAATTAGAATAATCACACTTTTCAAGTGAACATGCTTTCATGCATTTCATTTTCATCATGTATGCATCATAATGTTTTCATCCATGCATTGCATACAACAAAAATGTTGTGATGAGAGACGAGATGTTCTTGCAAAGTAATCTTTCTTTTTTGGAAAAGTTTACTCTTACTCATTTGCAAACTCAAGGTGTTCCAAGGTCCTCATTTGTATTTCCTTCAAAAAAAGGGCATTGCATCTCATCCATTCCATGATAAAAGACTGAAACAGTTCATCAAAAAGTTTTTATATCATGTTTTAACCAATGTTAACTCTCTGTGAAGCGTTCTTCTTGTAAGTATGCATGCCATGTGCAGTTTCTCTTGTTTGAGTCAGTCAATTTCCTTCATTTGTCATCATTCCCCATCCAAGCCTAAATCCCGCCCCGTCCACCCATAAAGCGCATTTTCTCCCATCAGTACATACTTGACTTTTTTGGTTCATTCCCGCTAACACTTTAAGTCCTCCATGCATGTCAGCAATTGCGTGATCACTAATTTTCCTTGTCATATCATGTTCCTTCAAATTGCAAGTCTTTCTAAAAAAGGTATATAAAAAAATAAAATAAGCTCGCTAGGTTGAAAACCCGCCAAGGGCGGCCTAGGCAAAAAAGAGCGCCCGGTGGATTGAAAACTCGCCAAGAGCGGTCCAGGCAAAAATTAGGGCACAAAAAAGGGGGAAAAGAAAAGAGCAAGCACATGAAGGTAGATAAATTATTGTCCTAAAGTTAAGTCTTACAGAAATAAGCAATCGAGATTTGAAATGAAATTTGGTCATCTCTCCACACCCTCAAAAACCTAAAATCCCAAAAAGTCCATTTCCTACCCCTCTTAAGCCAAAGATTCAAAATCACAAAAATACCCTTTGTTACCCATCTTAAGCCAAGAAAAGCCCAAGATATCTCCATCACCCTAGACGAGGGTTAGTTCCACATCAAAGATGGTATATCATTTTCACCCTAGACGAAAGGAAAGAAAATTCACAAAAGGAGGGGAATAACAAAGTTTCAAAAAGGAGAAATCCCAAAACAAAGAAAGGAAGACAAAGGGAGTATAAATTAAGAGTCAATACATTTTGCCATGAAAGCATAAGAGCTCCCCTTCCAAGGCCCTCAAATTCAACGGGTTCAATCATTTCCCCTTTCAAAAAAGCCCTCAATTCATTGAGTTTAACCATCTTTTCTTTCATAAAACCTTCAAACACCTCATCAAACCTAATAACCATTTCCTTCATAAACCATTGACCATCGGCCAACACCGAACAAGACCCATCCTCCCCATCAACCCCAAACATTTCATTAAGCTCAATCATCCCCTTCTCCACATCACAACCCTAAAAAGTCCATTCCGATCAATGACTAATTGCTTTCGTTTTCTCAAGTTTTAATCTTAGGACAAATAAGTTTATCCATTTACGACGTGTTTGCTCAAAAAAAAAAAGAAAAAAAACAAACAAGCAGAAAAAAGAAAGCTGCTCAAAAAGAAAAAAACAAACAATTAAAAAAAAAGAAAGTTGGCAAAAAAGGAGAAGGACTTGCACTCCAAGATGCATTCATTTTGCATTAAAACAAGGTTTAGTGGTCACCAAATGGGGCCTCTCCTCATACTAAAAAGTCAAAACTTTCATTGCATTTGAGTTGTTCTTAAACAGAACCAAAAGTGTGTACTAGGGGGCATTCCCTTCACCTCTCACTCCGCTCAACTTTGGGGAGGTTTGTTCATTGCCCACCCCATTCATATATCACCCTCAGTTCATAACCGTCACCATAACTCTGTCGCCTTTCACAACCTCACTCAAAGAAACCATTTGAAAGGTCATTCGAAAGTGGGGCAAGTGTGTTCCCATTCCTTCACCTCATTCATTCCTATAAAACCTCACCGGGGCAATCTCTCAACTCACTACCCTAAATAAGGCCCTGTCATTCTAATTGGGGCAACCTTGTCCTTGTTATGACTGGGGCAACATCAAACTCTATGGGTTGAGACAAAATCTCTTTTACTCCACCCTTCATTTCAAAAGCCGAAGCATTCCCAATTCATCCTCTTCTACACCCCTAGTTGGTGTCACCACTAGACAGGGGCAAGCTATTCACTCATCAAAGACCTGAATTGGGGCAATCTTGTATCTCTTGATCCCTCATGAGCTTCAGCAATAACCATGTCTTTCATTCCTTCACTTGCCATAAATGTCCATGCCCTAAACCAATGCCAAGCTAGCTGACTCATTCATTCACATTTGCACTCCTATGCATGCTTACTAGACGATGCTTCAAAAAGAGAGAGCACAAGTTGTTTATGTGATATCTAAAATTCAGTCATCATGGAAAGAAAGAGAAAACAAGTGAGTTTGTTTGTAAATAGAAACCTTGAGAACACCGGAGTTTGAATCAAATTCAATTTTTCAACAGAATGGTCAATAATCATCTCAATTCCTTGCATCCAAAGTCTCACATCTCATCATCACAAAAATCTCATGCATCTAGGCATTTCAATCTATTCATTATGGCATATGCATTACATTTGCATCTTCACATTTTGTGCATTCATCACATAGCAAAAAGAAAAAAAAACGGTCCACGTCAGTTGCATCATACTAATACTTGCATTTCATAGAGGAAAATAGTAGAGAAGAAAAAGCAGAAATCTTTTCATTACATTGGCATCATATTAATGCTAGCATTTCCATAAAAGAAAAAGAACAAAAATCATTGCATCAAACATCAGAGCATTGCATCATATTAATGTTTGCATTTCATAGAAGAAGCAAAAAAGAAACAAACAGAAGTTAGAATAGGAACATTCCATTCATCAAAGCATCAATCACCGCATACACTTGCATTCAAACATCAAAGCATTATGTTGATATTTGCATTTCATAAACTACAAAAAGAAGCAAACACAAAAGAACACAACATCTTCATATCATTCAACATTCTCATATCATCCATACCATTCATCACTCCATGGCATCAAACAACAGTAGTGCATTACCCTTTTAAATTCGCTTCTCAGAAGAGCGAAAGAATAATCAAACTGAAGAAACATCCCACCAAAATCAATCATTGCATCCATGTGCACCCAAATACCCAAGTGCATGCATTTCATGCACCATCCAAGAGAAGAGTTACCGCGGACCAGAGAGTCCCAAAAATCTCATTTTTTAGAAAATCACCATGACACCGAGTTAGCAAACTCCATCAGCACCGAGTTAGTAAACTCCATCAACACAGAGTTCGTAAACTCCATCAACACAGAGGATGACCTATATTGGAGGCATCACATTCAAGTTCAAAAGTCTTTGCAAAATTGGGTAAAGCTAAAATTGGGGCATTCATCAATTTTTCTTTGAGAGTATTGAAGGCCTCTTCTGAGTGTGTAATGCCCTTACTAATTGAGTTACATTACACTGTAATACCCTAATTTTGTCCGTCCTTTGTAACTTAAGCCAATTTCAGTTATCCAGCTCAACTAAATCGAAATACCGTTGTTTAAATTAGGCAGGCACACGAATGATCGATCTTTTCGTGCGTTCTTCAATTTAATCTTCGCAAAAGTCGTTTTTTTCTAGAAATTTAGCTCGTCTTTTCAGTTCAGGCTTAAGAATACAATTCTGAGTCAGTTTTAGTGTTTTTAGTTAATGAGCTCATTTCTTCTATTTTTGGTCTCGTTTTAGTGTACTTCTCTAGTCTGGTCCGGTCTCGTCTTTGTATTCGGCCCGACTCCTTTTTTATTATTATTATTCTTATTTTGTGCACTTATTTTATTTTGAGTATATACGTATAGTCCAAAAATGCCAAAAATTCTGTTTAAGTGTTATTTACAATTTAAAAGTGTTATATAATCCAAAAATGTCAAAAAAAATCTATTTAATTTTTATTACAACTTAGGATAGTCCAAATGTCCAAATGTCAGAAAAATACAAAAAATAATAACACAAAATGTACAAAAATAATTAAATACGAAAATTACATAAAATAAAATAATAATAAACAACAGAAGGCAGCAGTAGCAAATCTGGGGTTCCGGCAGCTGCTCTCCAAGTAGCTGGGCTTGGATCCAGACCTGAAAAGAGTCAAAGCCCAGTCAAAAAAACAATTAATGTTAAACCTAGTATTTTAATATAAAATAGCAGTCAACCATCAGTCTAGGGAGGACAATGGGGGAGACACACAACAGATCTGAAAAATCACAAAAAATAAGGATCAGGGCTTCACATTGAAACCCTAATCATCTAAACACTGTTTGAGAAATATTCTGAAAAAGAATTCAGCAACATTAGAAAGTCCAGTCAAGAACAGTGGCAGTGAGACAAACAGTTTAACAATAGCAGATGCAATATTAGAAGAAATTCAGATATCACCAAAAAGATTAGTGGTTTACATCATCACATAAACGCCGATTCAAAATAGGGGTCGATCAGAAGCAACAGGAGCTATACAAAGGGAAGCTGAAAGCAGTATATAGATAGTAAATTCAGCTTTAGGATCAGAGTCTAAAAGAAAGATGTTTTTTTCGAAAGCCCGGTTAGTTTTCTCATACACAACAAACAATAAATCTGATGTATTTAGTTCCTCTACATGTTTTAACCTGTAAATAGTTTTCTAATACTTTGTTCATGCTTTTAAATGTAAATAACGATACGATATATTATTTATTCTTTGAGAGAAATATCAAAAGAGTCTTCAACGTTTTTTCATTCTAATATAACACACCAAAGGAGAGGAGATGGTAAGATATA
The DNA here is from genome assembly GCA_020916435.1 of Oxytropis ochrocephala. NCBI lineage: Eukaryota > Viridiplantae > Streptophyta > Magnoliopsida > Fabales > Fabaceae > Oxytropis > Oxytropis ochrocephala. The sequence continues at coordinate 55,397,815 of CM037095.1, forward strand.
TACCATCAGAACATGATAGCTTTCGAGAAAAGCATACAAGAGCATTTTAATTGTTAATGCCCATTTTAATAAAACAAAAAAACAAAAGCAGATAGAAGTAGGAATCCAAACAGAAAGTAGAGTATGAAGATGAAGTCAAATTACAAATAGATGAGTTTAAAAAAATATAATAATAACACATGACGGTGAGGACATAATGGATCAAGGTCAATATCTAGTACATCAAAATTTTAGAGATGAGACTCACCTCCGACCACCACGCGTCACGGTGGTCACCGACCTCATCCGCCTTGAAACCGAAATCCAAGACCATGCGACCACCGTGAACCTCCACGACGCCACCGCGAAGTTCCCCTGTCCGGCGAACCTCTCACTCTCTCCGTTAACCCGCGAAATCTTCGCCCAAACTCGCTCTCTCTCTCACCGAAATGGCGGCGAGATTTTCGCGCGTGATTTGTGGGGAATGCTGTGTATTGCGCTTGGCTGCATGAAGAGAGAATTAAGAAATTAGGTTTGGCTTTGTTGTTTGGGCCTAAATAAACGTCACCTTGTTTTTATTTATTTTTTTCTTCTGATTTTTTAAAATTCTACAAACTACACCCCTCATTAACACCAGCACCCCCAGCAAGCCCAATCCTTTTTCTTCCTTTGCAACCTGTGCGCTCAAACAAACCAACCCTGGTTGGGCACTTTCTTCTTACACCCCCGCTTAGTTACACAACCCAGTAACTAGTAACACCCCATTTTGCAATTTTCACCTTTTTCTCGTTTTTCTTTCTAACTTAAATACCTTTCATTAAATCAAAAACTTTGTTAGTGGTCATGCGAAGCCTTTGCTTGCATGATCATTAACAATGAGGACCTAGTGGTGATCACTTGGAGCCTTTGCTCAATTGATCATCATGAATGCCAAATTTTTCTAAAAACTTTCAATAAATCAAAAAACTTTGTTAGTGGTTTTTGCGAAGCCTCTGCTTGCATAATCATTAACAATGAGGACCTAGTGGTGATCACTTGAAGCCTTTGCTCAATTGATCATCATGAATGCCAAATTTTTCTAAAAACTTTCAATAAATCAAAAAAACTTTGTTAGTGGTTTTTGCGAAGCCTCTGCTTGCATAATCATTAACAATGAGGAACTAGTGACGATCACTTGGAGCCTTTGCTCAATTGATCATCATGAATGCCTAATTTTCCTAAAAAAACTTTTCATTAAATCAAAAACTTTGTTATTGGTCCTGCGAAGCCTTTGCTTGCATGATCATTAACAATGGAGTGCTAATGGTGGTCACTTGGAGCCTTCACTCAATTGATCATCATGAAAGCTCAGTTTTCACAACTAAACAAGTTAAAAATAAAAACCTAGAACTACGTAGCTTTGAATTCTCCATCGCACCTGGAGATACGTAGGAGCGGATCCCCTCCGTCAAGCACAACAAACTAAAAACATTTTTCCTTTCAAAAAAAACCCAAAGCGGCTAACTCTCGTCGAGCGCCGCCAATAAAAATTCATTAAGTCTTTTCAATCGAGGCAAATTTAAGTACTTTTCAAATCAACACTTAAAACCACACGTTTAATTAAAGGTTCCTTTCAAAGAGAAAGGAGGTGTGGGGTGCTAATACCTTCCCTATGCCTAACCGACCCCCGAACCTAAATCTTCTGGTTTTCCAAAAGACCATCTGCCTTCCAAAAAGGTTTTTCTTCAATATTTTCCTCATAAAAAATATTGGTGGCGACTTCATTGTTCTAAAAGGTTGTAAACGAAGAAAAACCCCTCGGGGACTTTTTCGGGCGCAACATACACTCTCAAAGAAAAATGTAACTCTTGCAAGCACCATGTAACTCATCAAGCATGTCATCAAGTCTAGGTATTGGGTGCCTATATTTAATGGTGATGTTATTGATGGCCCTACAATCAGTGCACATACGCCAAGATCCATCCTTTTTAGGGACTAAGATGACCAGCATGGCACAAGGGCTTAGGCTTTCCCTAATCCAACCACTACTCACAAGCTTTTGGACTTGTCTTTCTATTTCCTTTGTTTGTTCTGGATTACTCCTATAAGGAGGCCTATTGGGAAAAGAAGCACTTGGAATCAAATCAATTTGGTGCTCAATGCCTCTTAAAGGGGGTAGCCTTTGGGTATATCCTTAGGGAACACATCATTAAAATCATGCAATAGACAATCCAAAACATTTGAGGAAACCTCATGAGAAGAAGACAAACAGAAGTCATTACAATAAAGCAAATATAAAGGTTTTCTTGCCAATAAGGTTTTCCTAACCACATGCTCTCTAATAAACAAACTCTCCACTTTTGGAGTGGAATCCGCGGCACAAGACGGAGTGATACTCAAGATGGTTTTGTTTTTTGCACTATCTTTCTCTTGTTCCCTTTTTTGTTTCAAAATGATTTGATCATGACAAACTTCTTTGGGACTAAGAGGTAACAGAATCACTTTGTGTTTGTTATGCACAAAGGTGAAAGTGTTAGATTTACCATCATAAACTACCATTCTATCAAATTGCCAAGGCCTACCCAAAAGGATATGGGTGGCATCCATAGGCACAACATCACATAATATTTCATCTTGATACTTGCCTATGCTAAAAGAAACCAAAACTTGTTTGTCCACCAAAATTTCCTCATTTTCTGCAAGCCATTGAAGTTTATATGGCCTAGGATGAATAGTTGTTTTTAAAGAAAGATTATTGACTAATCTAGAGCTAGCCACATTGGTACAGCTACCACCATCAATTATTAAAGAGCAAACATTTCCCGCCACAGAGCATCTTGTGTGGAAAATGTTTTCCCTTTGTGTTTCATCATTTTCCTTCACATTGACTCCTAGGAGTCTCCTAATCATTAGGAGGTCTCCTTGCATGGGAGCCATCTCACAACCACTTTCATCATCACTAGAGGAAGATGGTGAGGTGGAGGAATATGATGAGGAATGGGATTCATATGCATCTTTTCTTTTAGAAATCATTACTCTTTTGTTTGGACAATTAGATGCAATGTGTCCTCTTCCTAAACATTTAAAACACTTTGATGAATGAGAAGGAGTGGTAGAAGGAAAATAATTTTTTTCTTTAGAAAGGTTAGAAGACTTACCTTCCTTAGGCCTCGTGGCCTCTTTGCTTGATTCTCCCTCCCTCTTGTACCTATCCTTCCAAGTTGAGGAGTCTTTATGCTTCCATGATGAGGAATCCATAGAGGAGAAGTACTTCTTGTAGTTGCTTTTTCTCTTGATTTGTTGCTCCACCTTTGAGGCTTGGTGGACCAACTCTTCTTGGTCCATGAAATGTTGAAGTTCAACTACATCTCTTATGTCATAGCTTAGGCCATTGAGGAACCTAGCTATGAGGGCTTCTTCATCCTCCTTTGTGTTGGTGTTGTACCCCGAAAAATCCGGTTTGGGTTTCTCAATGTACAACGTGGAAATTTTTTGAAGCCGCCACTAATATTTTAATTTTAAGACCAAAACATTGAAAAAAAGTCTTTTGAACAAGGCGGATGGTCTTTCGAAAACTAGAGATATGGGCTCGGGGGTCGATTACGTGCGGGGAAGGTGTTAGCACTCCATGCGTCCTCTCTACTGAGAGGGAACCTTTAATTAAGTGTGTGGTTTTACGTTTGATTTGAAAAATATCTAGATTTGCCCATTTATTTCTTGTTTGAAGCGAACGGAAAAACTTAATAAAAATTTTATTTTTGGCGCTTGACGAGAATTGGCTTCTCGCTCCTACGTATCTCCTAGTGCGATGGAGAATTCACAGCTACGTAGTTCTTGGTTGTCGTGAAAAGGTTTTTGTTTTTTATCTTTTTAGTGAATTTTCGAAATATGACGAGTATTCTGCGAATGATTAAACTAACAGAGGTTATGGGTAATCATCGCTGAGTACTCTTGAAAAAGAGAGTCACTACCATCGGTCGATTTAACGAAGGTTACGATTGGATTGTTAGTAGCAACTCGTTTTAATTTGATTTTTTGAAAATGGTTTTGAAAGAGATTAATTAGCACGAATGATCAAACTAACCAAAGTTATGGGTGATCATTGCTTATTGTTCTTTGGAAAAATACATTACCGCCAATGGCTAGACGAACAAAGGTTCTGATTAGCCACTAGCTACAATGGGTGTGAAAATGATTTTTTGTTATGGAAAATATTAATGTTTACGGTTGCGAAAATGATTTTTATTTGTTGCGCTTGACGAGAACGTGGCTCGCTCCTACGTATCCCGAATGGGAATCAAAGCGACGTAGTTCTAATTTGAAAATGAACATATTTCGAAAGGGTTTTGGAGAAAGGAAGAGCTTTCATAATGATCAAGCAAGCAAAGGCTTTGAATGATCATTACTAATAACTCTTAATAGCGTTCATGACAATCAAACAAGCCAAGGCTTTGGGTGATAGTCACTAATAACTTGTGTTAATTAGAGAAGAGTTTGAAAGATTTTAGAGAGGGGGTGAGCTGGCGAAATTTGGGAGTGCTAACAATAGTTTTTTTTTTTATATATAAAAAGCTGGAGGGGTGCAACCTTGAACTTGGGGGTGTCATTAGCAATCAAATGTTTTTTTAAAAAAAACTTAAAAGAGAGAAAGCCCAAACCAACACTAAAACAACATACTGAAACAAATACCTCTCCTCAGTGACGTTCCATTTTCAGAAAGGGAGAGAGAGGGTTTTCAAGAGAGAGAAAGAGAGAAAAGAAAAAGAGAGAAAGAAGAGGAAAGAAATCGAGAGAGAGAGGAGTAGATCGAGAGAGAGAGGGAGAGGGGGTACCGCAAGAGAGAGGGAAAGCGATCGAGAGAGAGGTCGCTGGCGGTACTTAGCGTGGTGGTTCCGGCGGCGGTGAGAGGGGAGTTGGCGGGCGGCGAGAGAGAGAGAGACGAGGCAATGGGGCATCGAAGAGAGAGAAGAGAAACGAGTTGGTTCACGCAGGTGAGAAGTGCTGACGGTGACGGTGGGTTCAACGGCGACGGTGGTGGCGGCGTTCCGGCGACGGAGCTATTTTGGAACTCACAGGTTTGTTTCCTATTTCTCTTTTCAGATTCTTATTCTTCTTTGCATCTTTGTGTGTATTATAGTGGGAATGGAATGAAAATGGTGATTGTTGTTGAAGATGTGTTTGTGTGCTGTTTTCAGTGTCCCTCCTCCACCACTCTGTTCTTACCCTCTTTATATTTTCCTCTAATTCTTACTCTCTTTCTATGTTTATTTTGCTTACCATTCTCCTCCCCTTTCACATTTTGTTTCTGATTCTGTTTTTAGGTTTTTGGGGAACTTTGATGGATTGAGGGTGAAATTTAGGAAGGGATGAGCAAGATGAAAAGGAATGGGTTAGATATGGAGAGGCTTCTTCTTAAACTGAATAAAGCATTGGCTTATTGCCTGCCCCCTTGCTGTGCGTGCGTGTGTATGTGTTTTTTGTTGTGTTCTGTGTGTGTTTGCTATCTTTTTTGTGTATGTATCTGTATCTGCTTGTTTTTTTCTTTGTGTGTGTTGAAACAGAATTTATAGTCCAAATTCCCTAGATTAATGGATTGTGTGGTCAATTTAGAGTTGCTCTCTGATTTGTATTCTTTCAAAATAGTTTCTCTCTTTGTGTATGGATTTTCTCTCCATAGCTTCTCCCCTCCCAAGTCTCTTATGCAAACATAAAATTGGCATTGTTTGACCATATTTCAGCTGCCTAAACCTTTCTTTTCTTGTGTATTTGTGCGGAGGAAGAAATACAAAGGGAAGAGGGCCTCCCATTTGAAGCTTTGGAAAAGTATGCTAAGCCTAAAAGCTTGTCTTCTAGCTTTGTTTTTTTGCTGCCATATATTTGTCTTCTAGTTTTTGACTCTAATGTCACATGTTGTACTAGATGACTATGCAAAACTTGCAATTAAGCTCAATAAGATATGTATGGAACATAGGCTTTTGAAACACAAAGATACCAGGATTGTAACTATCATTTGGAGTTTGAATGGAATTTTTGTTTAATTTCTAATGTGAGCTAATGACAATCTTTAATTTATTTTCTTGCAAAAAAAAAAGGTTAAATAAGTTTTACTTATAATAACAAAAATGATGTAAAACCGCTGACGAGTACAAAGATAAACACGCGTATATAATTAGAACTAACACGCGTGTCAATCGAGATTTTGAACACTTTTGAAAACGAGCAAAAAAATACCCGTTAAAATTGAGTGTTTAAAAAAATACGTTTTTGTTTGATTTTCAACTAGTCGGACAAAATTGGGGTATGACAGCTGCCCCTCTTTATTTGGATTTTATCAAGAAATATGAATTGGCCGAGACATATTTCGAAGATAAAATAGAAATAAAGAATTCAGAAATTATACCAATTTTGTCCACTTGGGGAAATCCGAATTTTCTTTTTTCTTTTTCTCTTTTTGTTTTTTTTGGAAAGATAGACACTTTCGTGTCGATGCGTAAAACAAGATAAATGAACACCGACGTGCGCATGTAAAAGGTAGAATGGACACTTACGTGCGCATGCAGAAAAAGTAAAATGGGCACTTGCGCGCGTAAAAGCGATAAAATGAGCACTTGCGTGCGTAAAACGGTAAAATGAGCACTTGCGTGCGTAAAGCGGTAAATGCCTGTGCCGCCTAAAACTCGTAATCCTTAAACGAACTCTTGGCGAATCCGAGTTTGCACGTGGCTTTGAGAGCACGCGCTCGAGAATCTCTAGTCTTTCGAGCGGCCGGGGATCGTTATCGACTCGAATCGATATACGGATCAATGCACGACGCCCATCGTATCTTAGGTCGATACAACTATTCCGTTGAACCTCACATGGGGCCGCGGTCCATCGTGTTGCTTTCGTACGATGTGAGACACTGGTAAGCGATGATCTCTCCGGGCTCCAATCCGCAATGCGCGCGCTGGCGCTCTCTTTTCTTTTCTTCTTTTTTTCTCTCTTTTCTTTTTTTTTTGAACTCCCAACTTGGGGGAGCATTTTCTGGAATCTGAAGGCGAGCATTAACACCGCGGTGTTTATCCTCTCTCTCACTTGTTTGCAGCTGAAAAATGAACCAATGCATGCAATGCAAATGCCATTGCCATTTTCTTTTTCTTTTTCTTATGATGAATGTAATGTGAATGCCTGAATTTCTCTTTTCTTTACTTTATTATTATTTTCTATGTCTGACGAGTGTGTGATTTTATGCTTGGTGAATGTAATGCATGAGTTTCTTTTTCTCTTTCTTCTAGCTTCTCTTCTTTCTCTTCTTTTGCTAGTTGTTGCTCTTTTGCTCTTTTGGCTTTCCTCCTCTTCTTCTCTTTTGCTCTTTTTATGAAGTGCAGGTATGCGAATGCAAAATTTTGGTGTTTGATGGCATGCAATGCTCTTGTGTTTTGATGAAATGGCAGATGACATGCAATAGAAAACTTTTTCTTCTTTGCCTTTTTTCTATGAAATGTGAATATTGCTATGATGAATAACATGAAATGATGAATGACATGGGATGCTTTAGCTTTCTTTTCTTCTATGAGATGCAAGTATTGATGTGATGCAACTGTATTGCTTTGATGTTTGATGGGATGATGAATTTTTGGTTCTTTTTGCTTTATGGAGTGCAAACATTACTATGATGTAGACGACACTGAATGTTTTTGTTTTTTTTTTTTTTTTTTTGGCATAGGGACTTCAGGATTCTTGAGTGATCAATTCAAGTGTCCTATCGTGATGACTATTTGGAATGTACATTCGACTTAGTCTCCTATTTATTGAAAATGATTTTGTATTTTGAAAATTGATTTGATGTCTGATGCAATGATGATGAATGCTTGGTTTGCTAGAAAGAAAGCAGTAAATGAACACTTGGCGTGCTGATAAGGAAGCTGTAAATGAACACTTGGCGTGTCGATGCGAAAATAGTAAATGAACACTTGGCGTGCTGAGAAAACGGTAAATGAACACTTGGTGTGCTTTTAATGAACCACTCGGGACCCGAGGGCCTTTGAACTCCGGACTGAAGGAGTGACCGAACTCTAAACTAAAAGAGCATTCGAATTCCAAACTGAAGGAGCGACTGGGAATGAGATTTTGAGACTGACAAGTCCGGGATGACTGACTGGAGAATTGGATTGAAGACTGATACTTGAAGTGCTGATTCTTGGAACTAGGCATGAGGATTAACATCTTGTGTTCGTCCACATTTTGCTTAGCAATGCAATGAATGACACATGTAATGCAAACATATGCCATGATTGATGTCTTGAATATTATGGGATGCTTTTGTTCTTTTGTATTTGCTTCTTCTTTGTGGTTTATGAAATGCAAATATCAACATAATGCTTTGATGTTTGAATGCGGGTGTATGCGGTGATTGATGCTTTGATGAATGGAATGCTCCTGTTCTAACTCCTGTTTGTTTTTTTTTTTTTTTTTTTTGCTTCTTCTATGAAATGCAAACATTAATATAATGCAATGCTCTGATGTTTGATGCAATGATTGATTTTCTTATGGAAATGCTAACATTAATATGATGCCAATGCAAAGAAAAGATTTCTGCTTTTTCTTCTTTATGAAATGCAAGTATTAATATGGTGCAACTAACGTGGACCGTTTTTTTTTTTTGCTATGTGATGAATGCACAAAATGTGAAGATGCAAATGTAATGCTTTGATGAATATGCCAGATTGAAATGCCTAGATGCATGAGGTGAACATTTTTGTGATGATGAGATGTGAGACCTTGGATGCAAGGAATTGAGATGATTATTGACCATTCTGTTGAAAAATTGAATTTGGTTCAAACTCCGGTGGTCTCAAGGTTTTTATTTACAAACAACCTCACTTGTTTTCTCTTTCTTTCCATGATGACTGAATTTTAGATATCACGTAAACAACTTGTGTTCTCTCTTTTTGAAGCATTGCCTAGTAAGCATGCATAGGAGTGCAAATGTGACTGAGTGAGTCAGTTAACTTGGGATTGGTTTAGAACATGTATGATAAGTGAAGGGATGACAGACATGGTTATTGCCGACGCTCATGAGGGACCAAGGGATGCAAGACTTCCCCAATTCAGGTCTTTGATGAGTGAATAGCTTGCCCCTGTCTAGTGGTGACAACAACTAGGGGTGTAGAAGATGATGAATTGCGAATGCTCCGGCTTTTGAAATGAAGGGTGGAGCAAAAGAGATTTGTCTCAACCCATGTTGCCCCAGTCATAACAAGTACAAAGCTGCCCCAATTAGAATGACAAGGCCTTGTTTAGGATAGTGAGTTGAGAGATTGCCCCGGTGAGGTTTTATAGGAATGAATGAGGTGAAGGAATGAGAACGCACTTGCCCACCTTGCTGTGCGTGCGTGTGTATGTGTTTTTGGTTGTGTTCTGTGTGTGTTTGCTATCTTTTTTGTGTATGTATCTGTATCTGTTTGTTTTTTTCTTTGTGTGTGTTGAAACAGAATTTATATTCCAAATTCCCTAGATTAATGGATTGTGTGGTCAATTTAGAGTTGCTCTCTGATTTGTATTCTTTCAAAATAGTTTCTCTCTTTGTGTATGGATTTTCTCTCCATAGCTTCTCCCTTCCCAAGTCTCTTATGCAAACATAAAATTGGCATTGTTTGACCATATTTCAGCTGCCTAAACCTTTCTTTTCTTGTGTATTTGTGCGGAGGAAGAAATACAAAGGGAAGAGGGCCTCCCATTTGAAGCTTTGGAAAAGCTATGCTAAGCCTAAAAGCTTGTCTTCTAGCTTTGTTTTTTTGCTGCCATATATTTGTCTTCTAGTTTTTGACTCTAATGTCACATGTTGTACTAGATGACTATGCAAAACTTGCAATTAAGCTCAATAAGATATGTATGGAACATAGGCTTTTGAAACACAGCATACCCGATTGTAACTATCATTTGGAGTTTGAATGGAATTTTTGTTTAATTTCTAATGTGAGCTAATGACAATCTTTAATTTATTTTCTTGCAAAAAAAAAAGGTTAAATAAGTTTTACTTATAATAACAAAAATGATGTAAAACCGTTGACGAGTACAAAGATAAACACGCGTATATAATTAGAACTAACACGCGTGTCAATCGAGATTTTGAACACTTTTGAAAACGAGCAAAAAAATACCCGTTAAAATTGGGTGTTTAAAAAAATACGTTTTTGTTTGATTTTCAACTAGTCGGACAAAATTGGGGTATGACAGTTGGCTCTTATCCTCAATGTTTCAAATTCTTTGTGATAGTCTTCTACACTTTTGTTTCCTTGCTTCAATCTTTGGAGCTTTTGTTGTAGCTCCCTAGTGTAGTGTGAAGGTACATATCTTTTTCTCAATATGGTTTTCAACTCCTCCCAATCTTCAAGTGGTCGAGCACGACATCTTCTCCTATCTTTAACTAGTTGATCCCACCACAACAAAGCATAATCTTTAAATTCCAAAGTTGCAAGCTTCACCCTCCTTGCTTCTTCAATTTCATGGGCCTCAAATAGTTGATCAATTTTGAGTTCCCAATCTAAGTACGTATCGGGGTCATTCTTGCCATGAAATGATGGAAACTTGATTTTTCCTCCCTCATACACTTCCCTTGGCCTTCTATTATCATCTCCATGGTTTCTATGATGCCTACCATGACCCCTATGCCTTCTTCCATGCCTTCTTTCCCTATCGGTTTCATCATCAAACTCATCATCTTGAGAACGTCTCCCATGATTGTACCTTGTATCTCTTTGATTCAAAAATTCCTCCCTCAATTCATTGACTTGAGTATTGAATGTCATTGTTTGAGTGTTCATCATTCTAGTCAAATGATCAATAAGGGCAGCCGTTCTTGGGGAATGAGTTATAGGATCACCCATATTCAAGTATCCAAGATCACAACAATAATAGGAAAAAAAAACAACAAATAATTAAATAAAAAGGACCTCTCCACACACCTTAGTGTTTACACTCAATAATGGTCACTCATGTTTGTCACTCAATTGGCTTTTTTTTTAATGATATACTCTCTTGCCTTTTACCGCTCCCTAAAAGTGTCACTCTTGGGCTCTTAAAAGAACCAATCAAATCGCTTATAAGCTTGTGGTAAACTTAGAGGAGTTGTGACAAAACAAGCAATAAGAATTAACATACAAGAGGCCAAAAAAAGACAACTTGAAACTCTAGGACAAAACTTAAAGAATTTTAAAGACACCAAAGAAACAAATAACAATGAGAAAAGAAGACTCAAAAGAATGTCAAAAAGACAAAGACCGACTCACTATATGACGGAAATAGACTAAAAGTCTAATATTTGTGTGTCTAGAGAAAAACACCTCAAATTAAATCCAAAAATTCCACTAAAAATTCAGAAGATCAAAAATGAGTTGAGAAATTTAATAGATTTTTTTCACAATTTTCTGGATTGTTTTGGACAATTTTTCCCTTAGTAGCGCCTTTTTACTAAAACACTTTTTTTTTCTTTTTTATATTTTTTTTTTCAACTTTTTGTTTTAATTTTTTTTTTGCTACTTGGCTTTTTGAATTTCCAGAATATAATTTCCGAAACTAGGATTCCCAGTGTTTACCAAAACAAAGCAGAGTTACTATCAATTGGACTTGAAAATACACAAATAATCACCTGGAGAAATTAACAAGGCAAGGATAACAAATTGATGAAACAATTGGGGAATGAAATGTAAGAATTACAAGCACAAGTGAATAATTCACCTGAATTGAAATGCAAGGGACCCAGAATAGTGCTAATTGCAAATCAATCTGAACCAATAATATAGAAAGTCACAAGGTCAATAGAAACAAAAAGGAAAACGTGAGAAACAGGATATGATCAAAACTTGAGAAATATTATAAATTGATTAACACTGACGAATCGATATCACAAATATGCAAAATGAGACAACAATTGATTCATTGTGTCAGTGCTAAAAAAATAATCGAAACAGATTCGATTTTTTTTTTAGATCCAAACCCTTGTTTATGGAGAAGGCTCAATGATACCACTTGATGTGAATTGTTGTTACTAATTCACTCAAATCAACGGATCGTTCCATAATCAAAGGGATAACAAGACAATGAACAAGAAAAGATAAAGAAAAGGGAAGAACAATCGAAAAGATGGAAATGACAAGAGATGGACTATGTGGTGAAGAGAAGCTATAATTCTCAAGATTGGATCGCCACAAAAACCCTAAGTTCTTGATAAGATCCCAAAGACGGTTCAACGAAGAACCATAGAGAGAGCACTTGTGCTAATTCCTCTCAAATTAAAAATATGGTCAAAGATCCTTAAAACTTGCAAAACCACACCTATTTATAGATAATAGGTTGTAGGCTCACTAAAAATAAAACATGACAACTAGAAGCCCAAATTCAAGCCCAAACTAGGCCTCACACAATTGGACTTCTAAGAAAGGTAAATAACATGCCTAAAAATGTTTGGCTTATTACAAATATAAATTTCTATGAAATTTCAACTATAAGAGCATTTAAAAGACAAGGAACAACTTTGGGACTTTTGCTATCATTAAGCAAATTAAACATTTGAGCTTCCAATTGTTCTTTAATCTTCTTTGCTCTTCCTCTTGTTATTGGTCCAAGTGCTAAGTCTTGAATCTCCATGCTCTTTGTGTCCGTAACAGTTCTTACCTTGACTTGTGTATAAATAGGGCTATCCTCATTCTATCGTGTTGAGCATGTTGTTCTTCCCTTATTGTTCTTCTAATGACGGTGCAGTGTTTGCCGCTGGTCGGTGAGGTGTTCTATTTCAGTTATTTTATACTTCTTAGGTGATCTCGGTTGGGGTCGTGCAGAGTACCTAATGGTTGTCTTCTTCCTCTGCAAAGACCATCAAATATGAGAATCACTCTGTGGGACATTTGTCCCTTCCCCCAGCTTTTCAACAACATCTTTATGTTGTCGTTTCAGGCTTTCTCTTTTGACGGGTGATTCGTCGACAGGGCGACGATGACCAATATCGGTAATATGGCTTAGCTTTTTCTCTGTGTGTTGTGCGGGTGTTAATCTCTTCTGGCATGTCTCCAAACACGCATCTTCATTTCTGCCGAGGAGAGGGTTTCTGCTTTCTTGTGGGCGGTCAATTCGAGACACTATCTTCCCCAGATGATGGTAAAACCATTAGGTCTTCTCTGGATTCTTTGGCCTTGTCTACCGTAAAGAGTGCTTTGGGTTCTACTGTTTGCATTTGTTTTTGAGTATTTGTGCCTTTTGTTTATGTGTTTCAGCCCTTCTGGGCTTTAACTTTGTACATATATTGTTATGTGTAATTTTGAGTTTGTTGGTTCTTCCCATTCTTTTGCCTTTTTTACGAGTCTTATTGCCATTGCTTCGTGTTTGTGTTGCTCGTTTTGAATCAAGAAGTGAGCTGACCTGCTCGAATTTGATTAGGGCTCTTTGCCTTGATCCCTTCTTGATTGGGTTGGGGGATCCGATGTACTGTCTTTGGACGGAGATGGAAAAAATGAGATATTTGCTTGGGGCCGGTCAATGCTCTTCACCTTGACCCCCTCTTGAATTAAATCAAGGGAAACCCATCGTACAACCCTAAGACGGAGATGGAAAACTAAGTCATTTCCTCAAGTCCGTAGGAAATTATAGCAACATCTTTTAGTGTATTGAAGATGTCTAAAATTGACATTTTATCAGCCCATCTAATCTATCTAATATAATCTAATCTATTTAATCAAACAAACAACTTATAAAAAGACAATTTTAGACATCTTCATTTTTTGACACATCACCACTTTCTCATTTTTTTAATTCTATTTTTTCTTCCTTTCTCACTCACTCTCTCTCTTTCAATATCACATTTTCCAATATTTCTCACTTTTTTATACATCTACTATTTGTGGCCCCACACCTTTTATTTGAAAAAAATTATTTTCCCAATTTTTTAATCTACTACAAAATATAATATAATATAATATAATATAATATAATATAATTGAATTAATATTAAATGATCTACAATTTAGTCATATTTACTATCTAATCTAATCTCTATTTATACAAACAAACCACACTCATCTAACTAAGGACAACATTGTAATTTACTCTTATTTACTATCTATTCTAACCCCACTTTTTTCCTACTTTCTCCTCCCTTTTTTTTTTCAAAATTCAAAATTCAAATCAAACTCACCCACTTTCTATCAACTAATCTACTTATCAATTTATAGAAACAAATTACACTTAAATTACCAAAACAAGCCTCTTTATTTACTTTACAACTCATCTAACTAAGAACAACATTGTAATTTATTATCACACATTTTTTCAAATTTCTTCTCTCAATGCACTTTCTTCTCACTCACACTTTTTTCCTACTTTCTCCTACTTTTTTTTCAATGTTAAAAATTAAAATCAAACCTACCCACTTTTTTTCTCACTATCTACTATAATCTACTAATCAACTAAACTAATCATTAGAACTACGAGATAACCGCACCGATATATAAAAAATACGGGATAACTGCACTGATATATAAAAAATACGAGATTAATATCTAACTATCTATTTATACAAACAAACCACACTTAACAAGGACAATATTGTCCGGTCAAAAAAAGAACAATATTGTAATTTACTATCAATTTTTTTTTTCAATTTTTTCTCCCAATGCACTTTCTTCTCACTCCTACTTTTTTCATACTTTCTCATACTTTTTTTTCTCAAATTTTAAAATTCTAATCAAACACACTCACTTTCTTTTTGCACTATCTATTACAATCTACTAATCAACTAAAATAATCAATTGAAACTACGAGATAACAACACTGATATATAAAAGAACACGAGATAACTGTACTGATATCTAAAAAAACAAGAGATTAATATCTAAAAAAACAAGAAGACTTAATGACTATTTAAACTACAGATTAATATTTAAAATACATTTGACAAAATTTGTCATTATACCTATAAAAGGACAAATATTTGTCACGAATATATAATAAAACACAGGATAAATATTTCTTATTGAGAATCTATTATCTATCTAATATCTATTTATCTAATCAACTAAAATAATCAATTAAAACTACGAGACAATTGCACTAATATAAAGAAAACACAGGATAACTTCACTGATATCTAAAAAAACACAACACTAACATAAAAAAAACTTAAATGACTATTTAAACTACTGAATACTCCCTCCGGTCTCTTTTATAAGAAAAATTTGGTCAACGCAAGTTGATGTATCTAGTTCATAATATGGACCAGATACATCAACTTGTATTGCAATTTTGCTTATAAAAAGAGACCGGAGGGAGTAGTATTTAAAACACATATGACAAATATTTGTCACTAATACCTAAAAAAGTAAAAATTTCAAAATTATAATCAAACCCACTCATTTTCTTTTTCCAGTATCTATTATAATCTACTAATCAACTAAAATAATTAATTAAAACTACGAGATAACTGTACTGATATATAAAAAAACACGGGATAACTGCAATGATATATAAAAACACCGGATAGTTGCACTGATATATAAAAAAACCAAATAACTGCAATGATATATATAAACACAGGAACACTGCACTGATATATTTGATAATCTACTAATACTATCTATCTTTTACTATCTACTAATCAACCAAAATAATCAATTGAAACTGTGAGATAAGCGTGATCGATATATAAAAACACGAGATAATTGTACTAATACATAAAAAAACAAGATACCTGCAATGGTATATATAAAAATACGGGATTGCTGCACTGATATATTAAAAACACGAGATAACAATACTAATATATAAAAAACACTGCACTGATATATAAAATAACACGGGATAAATGCACAGATTGTTTTTAAATGATACTTTTACATTTTTGGATTTTAATATATCTATTTTTTTATTTGAGACTCATTTTTTATCTACTTTAAATTTGTCTTCTTTTTTTTTCACGGTGTGTTGTCCACACTATTTAAATTATTTTTAAGTTCATTCATGAAAAGAACACACACGATAGCACCAGTGCGTATGCACAGATATCCTACTAGTTGTATTCTTAAATTATTATAATGGATAATAGATAATGGCAAAAACTTAACTACCCAAATTAATTATTCGAAATTTATTTCTTTTTTATAGATGTATAAATATATAGATATAGATTAGTGCTCTATGCTTAAATTAAGAAATGAAAATATAATTAAATAATATAGAAACAAATATCACACCTTTTTTACACAAAAATATTAGACTTTACAATTCTTATTTTTTGGACACTCTCAAATCTCCAACACCCTATTCTACACCTAATTTTTTCTCTCATCCAATCACACTACTCACTTATCGCATTTATCATGCTACTTTTTCTAATTCTTCGTCTATGTATGTATTGGAAGGATTTTGAGTGTCCAATCCATGGATTTTTTTTTTTGACAAACAGGCAGATTGCCCGAATTTATTATTGATAAAAAGAAAAAAGAAAGGAGAAAACAAAGAAAAACGAATGGGGGACTAGACCGAAACCCTTGCCATCAAAGAAAATAAAACAGTAATAGAAAGGCCCTAAGAGGGCCCCTAAAACACTGAAGCCTATAGACTAGACAAAAAGCAATCTAATTAACAGTAGATGGAAGATGCTCAAGCTAGATATACAAGCTAAAAACAAGCCAGTTTAAAAGGATTCGGAGGGTCACCAACACCATCTGAAGATCCATCCCAGAGCTTTCTTAAAATCATGTCAAATTCAACTACCGGGTTCGATGTAGCAACGTGTTCTGGCAAATCCTCAGCATCGGAGACGTCCCCCCACTTCTTCCCTAAGATTCTCATGTCACAAAGGCCATGCAACCATTGGAACTCCACAAGTAACCGCTTCCAACACCGAGTTCCACCCACAGTGAGTCACAAACCCACCCACCGAGTCATGACTCAGTATCGCCTCCTGTGGGGCCCAGTTCCTCACCACCTTTCCCTTTGCCTTATTCCTTTCCAAAAACCCTTCTGGCAATAACTCGTCCAAATTCAGTTCCTCCGAGTCAACTCGTCCATCTGAGTCAACTCGTTCAACTAACTCGTTCTTGCACCTAACAACCCACAAAAACCTTTGCCCACTTTTCTCCAACCCAATAGCAATTTCCTTCAATTGGGTCCTCGAAAACGTTCCCATACTACCAAAACTCAGTAACACGACACTTCGACTCGGCTGCGAGTCAAGCCAACTCAGACACTGATCACTCTCATATTTTTCGTAACTCGTTGAATTTGAAACCACAGGTCCAATGAAGAAAAGCTGAGGAGTAACTCCATCAGAAACACACAAACCTTCTTTCAAAGCTTTAATAGCTCTTCCTTCAATCTCATCAAAAGTATTCACAATAATTCCAACATTTTTCCTACTATTCTAGCCGATTCGAGCAAAACTCTGTAACTCGAACTCGTTGGATCTTTAGCATCATCAGGGTAATCATCTAATGACATTATAGGTAACCCAGGAATTTGAATAGGTGTATGCATGTAAATTTCCTTGATGGGGGTATTTTTGGCATTTTGATGAAAAGTTGGAAAATGAAGAAAAAGTGAAAGAAGAGAAGCACTTCAAGTGTAATAAAAGTAAGTGGGAATTTGAAGTGATGTAGTGATATTTGAAGCACTATAAGTAAGGAAATCTAAGACAACAGCTTTTTAAGGTTTGAGGTTTTTGAAATGGATTGGAGAAGATGGTGAACATGGTGGTGGTTGCTACGTGGAGAGAGTTCTAGGGTTAGAAGGTGAAGTGGGAGGGAGGTTCTAGTGCAGACTTTCTCTCTTTCTAAATTTATACAAACACTTCTCTACTAAAATTATCTTTTTTTCTCTCCAACATCTGTTTACACATTTATTTATATTTAATGGATATTTAAACTACTAATTAATACATAAAACAAATATTTCTTATTGATAATTTACTATCTAACTTTTACTATATACTATAATCTATTAATCAACTAAAATAGTTAATTGAAACTACGAGATAACTAAACTGACACTACAAAAAAACAATATTAGCGAGGGAATCTAAGTGGGTCGATAAAAATCAAATACCGAGGGAATTAGCGACGGACAGGGCCGTTGCTAAAGAGGCGCTGAATTTATTTATTTTTTTAAAAATTTTCGTCGCTAAAAGTTAAGATTCCCTCGCTAAAACAGGACAACTGTAACCCACAACGGTTGCTTTTTAAATTCCGTCGCTATTTCCTAAATTTCTGTCGTTAAATCTGACAGTTCTGACATGACACAGATTCCCTCACTAAATGATTCCCTCGCTAAAATTCAAAATCCCTCGCTAAACACGGGATTAATATTTTCCATTGATAATTATATTTTTTGAAGACTACTATAAACCAACTATCTAAAAAAACAAGAAAACTTAATGACTATTTAAACTGATTAATATTTAAAACACACATGACAAATATTTTTCACTAATACCTAAAAAAGAACAAATAATTGTCACTGATATATAAAAAAACACGGGATAAATATTTCTTATTGATCATCTAATATCTATGTTTTATTGTCACATAATAATCTACTAATAAACTCAAATAATCAATTGAAACTATAAGATAATCGCACTTGGTACATAAAAACACGGGATAGTTGTAACAGACGATATATAAAAAAATATGGGGATAACTGCAATGATATATATAAAAACATGGGATAGCCACACTGATATATAAAAAAACATGAGATAACAACACTGATATATAAAAAACACTACACTGTTATATAAAAAAATACGGGATAAATGCACAATTATTTTTAAATAATACTTTTCCATTTTTAGACTTCAATATTTATCTATTTTTTATTTGAAACTCTTTTTTTATCTACTTTAAATTTATCTTTATTTTAACGTGGTAATGTTCAGATGTTATACCCCAATTTTGTCCGAGTTCTTATATCATTGTAATATATATTTTTTTTATTAAGTAGTGCATGTGCAACAAACGTTTCTATGTACTCAAGTAATAGATAAGTAGCTTGTGCATATCAACCACAATTAATATAAAGATGCATGATTTGATTCTTGGTCAATCATCCCACATGTTATTTTCTTTTGACCCTCTTTGAGTAATTGAAAAAGCAAGTGAAGCAAAGCATAAGAGCTTACAAAATAAGAACAAAAAGATGAAATACCCAAATCTGCAGCTCTATTGCGAAGGCAATTTCTCTCTCCTCGGACCTCTTTTCGACGATCCGAACGGTGAAAGTGGAGATATATGTCTCACGAACCTACTGTCAAAAAATGAAGACGATCAGACGGTTAACGAATCCGGAATCACACTTTTATGATGAGAGGTTTGAGAAAAACGGACCAAAAACTGCAGCTATTGCGAAGACAATTTCTCTCTCATAAAACCTCGTTTCAACGATCCGAACGGTGAAAGCGTAGATATATGTCTCGCGAACCTACTGTCAAAAAAGAAAGACGATCCAACGGTTAACGAATCCGGAATCGCAATTTTACGGTGACAGGTTTGAGAAAAACGGGAATTGTGTTTTAAAGGGGAATTGCTTTCTCTACCTTGTTTTAGTCCCACATTGCTCACAAGAAACAAGAGCTCCCTAGCAATTGGATATAAAAGGGGTTGAGAGGTGAAGATTAGAGGAGGGGATCATTGGCGGGTTAAGTGATCTTTTGGGTCAAAGCGTTCGCGGCTCATTTCACTACAAACCCGTCTTTGATCATTTGGACGTTTTGAGTCGGCTTTTCGATTCTCAAAGCGGTTCCTGCGGTCTTGGGGTCAAAATGGACCAGATAGGAGTCCGGTTCGTGATTGACCTGGTCAGATTGCTCAGTCCGGATCGGCACTCGTCGAGTCCAGGTTAGTTTTTTATTTATTTTGTTTATTTTTATGTACATATTTATTTATCCTTTATTTATAATATAATCTATTTATTTATTTATTTATTTGTTTATTGTTTATTTATATATCTATTCATATTTATTTATGTATATAGTTATTTATTTATTTTTTTAGCCTAGTCTTTATTAATTATCGTTTTTGTGTCTTTTTTTTTTATGCACAAATTAGTTTATTTCTTCAAAAATCAAATAAAAGACTAAGTCGGTTGTACAACCTAAGTTAGTCATCATCCTAGGACCAATGAGTGCATCTGATTCAAGAATCCTAAAAACTTATAAGTAAATAAATAAATCACTTTTCCTAAAAATAGGGGACTAAGTCGGTTGTACAACCAAGGTTAGTCAATGTTCTAGAACTAATGAGTCATGATAGATTTGGGAGTTCTAGAATACCTATTCTAAAACCAACTCACCTCACATCAAACAAACTTCTTTCAAAAAACCTCAAAAATACTTTCAAAAAGTAGGGGACTAAGTCGGTTGTGCAATCGGGTTAGTCGTCCCCTAGAATCGATGAGTACATGCAGGTTCAAGGAGTCCTAGGGCCCCTACACTAAAAAACACCAACCAACAAACCTTTTTCAGGAAGAACTACGTAGTTTTGATTCCTCCATTGCATCCGGAGGTACGTAGGAGCAAGAGTCCACTCTTGTCAAGCACTAAAAATTAAAAATTTAATTAAGTCTTTTTCACTATAAATAAAAAGGGTAAATAATAATAAACCATAAATAATTAGACGAAGGATGTCGTGGGGTGCTAATACCTTCCCCACGCATAACGACTCCCGAACCTTTAAACTTGCCTTATCCTAAAACTAAAAGGGATTTTCCGAATTTGCCCTTAAACTAAAATTTGGTGGCGGCTTCCTTTCGAACTTTCAAGAATCCATTCCCGGATTTTTCTGGTCGCATGTTGGCGACTTTCTTTGGGACTTAACGTTTTAGAGAGTCAAAACCTAGTCTAATTAGTTGTAGGATTTAATTTTTACCCTTCCCTTATTTATTTATTTATTTTTGCATGTTTTATTTTTATGTGATATATAAACCATAGGATAGAAGACGATATTTGTATGAATGTTTGTTTTGTTTGTGGGTTTGGGTTTATTTTAAACTTCTCCTACACACATCGCACTCTACACATCACACACTTGTGAGAAAAGATCCTCTACCCGGACTTGAGTGCAAACCTAAGTTAAAACGAGATTGTGTAGTGATGGCTCATGGACGCACGCCTCGTTGGGTGGTCACTAAAATCTCACCTAGAGTTTGATCCTTTTGAGGATGCTATCCTTCTAATAGCTTGCCAATTATTGGGGTCAAGATTCTTGATCAGGGTCCTAGGCTCTAGGAACCTTGTGTAGGATTCTTTAGAACTACCCTTGTGAGGCACTATAAAAGAAACCTTAGACCCACTCCGTAAGATACCTTTTTAGGGTCACAAAGGAGCTTCATACTCTTGCATTCAAACAAATATTTATGCATACCGTCTTTTATCAAAAAAATAATCAAAAAACCAAAAACCATTATTTACTACATTTTTAGAAAATATACCACATGCATTTTTCTTTTTCTTTGCACTACAAAAAATAAATAAAATAAACATCTTATGTTGCATGCATTTTATAACCGCCAGGGAGTTAAAAACTTTATTTTGGAGAGAAGCCATGCATGCTAAAGTCAAAATCAAACTTTGTACATTACTCTCCAAATAAAAAGCTTATAATTCCCTGACGCAATAGATAAACCACACTTTCATATTCATTCACTCTCATTCTCATATCATGCGCATTTCATTCATTCGCATTCTCATTTCATGTACATTCATTCATTCACATACTTACATCATGCATCAAAAAGTGAGCATAATTCTTATTCAAAAAAAACTTTGATGAGAGATGAGGCGTTTGTGAGAAATAAATCATTCTTCTTTGGGAAATTTAGCCATACTTAGTTGTGAGCTCATGGTGTTTCAAGGCACTCAATTTTTTTTCAAATTAACAGCACGTTCACACATTTTTTTCAACAAAGCGTTGCATTTCATCCACCCCATGATGAATGAACGAAATGGTCCACCAAAAATTTCTTTCATGTTAAAACTGATGTTAACTCTCTATGAAGCATTCGTGTAGTGATTTGTGTGTCACATGTGTCTTCATTCTTGTTTG
Organism: Oxytropis ochrocephala; assembly: GCA_020916435.1. Lineage (NCBI taxonomy): Eukaryota > Viridiplantae > Streptophyta > Magnoliopsida > Fabales > Fabaceae > Oxytropis > Oxytropis ochrocephala. The sequence continues at coordinate 55,419,840 of CM037095.1, forward strand.
AGTCGCTTAATGTCCCTACATTGTCATCATCCCCGCCCAAGTCTTATCCCACCACGACCACCATAAAGTACATACTCCCTAACTAGTCGACTTTTTGGTTTGTTCTCACTATTGAAATAACACTTGAGACCTCACACTGGGCAAATTTGTGATCTCCAAAATACCTTGTCAACATTGTATTCCCTTGGTGCAAGTCCTTTACAAAAAAATCAAAAAGGCTCGTTAGGTTGAAAACTCGTAAGAGCGGCCTAAGCAAAAATTAGGGCACACAAAAAGGAGAAATAAAGAAAAAGAGCAAGTATATAAAATAAGTAAATTATTGTCTTTAAATTATTTTTGAGAAAACAAGCAATCATGATTTGAAATGAAGTTGAACCATCTTTCCATATCCTCAAAAATCCCTTACCACCCACCTTAAGCCAAAAATCCTAAAAATCTCTCAATCACCCTAGACAAGGATGGATTCCGCATCAAAAAATGGTGCATCACTTTTATCACTCACTCACCAAAAAGAAACAAAAGCACAAAAGAGTGAAGTCAAAAAGTGGATTAAAAATCCCAAAAAAACAAATTAGAAAAAACAAAGACAAAAGTAGTACAAGTCGTGAGTCAGTTGCTTCACACTATTAAAGCATAAAGAGATCATTGTCTAAAATAAACCTCAAACACTTCTTTTGGCCTCAATATCCTACCCTCCATAAACCCTTAGCCACATTACAATCCTAAACAAGTCCATCGTACCATGAGACACATCACCATTCTTGTCTCAATAAAACCTCAAACACTCCTTTGAGCCTAACAACCATTTCCTTCATAAGTCATCACCCGTTAGCCAAGTTACATCACCAAATCATTTGTCCCATCAATCATCAAACACTTCATTGAGCCTAATAACCCCTTCTTTCACAAACCATTAACCATTAGCCAAATCATACTGCTCAATAAAAAATCATCCGTACCATCAATCCCCAAACACTACTTTGAGCCCAATTATCATTTCCCCTCATAAATCACTAAACCATCGGCCACATTACAACCCTCTAGAGTTCATTCCGATCAATGACCGATTGCTTTTGTTTTCTCAAAGTTTTAATCTTAGGACAAATAAGTTTATTTATTTACAATATGTTTGCTCAAAAAAATGTATCTCAAAAAAAAAAACTCAAAATAAAGAAATCAAAAAGGGCTTGCACTCCAAAGGTTCATTCATGTTCCATTGATATAAAGGCAAGGGTTAGCGATCACCAAGTGCAGTTTTCATCATAGCAAACTCAAGACTATCATAGTCTGAGAGTCATTCTAAAGATAACCAAAAGGTTTATGCTAGGATCGTCACCTAGATCCCAAAGTGGGGAAATCCTTTCACCATTTGTTCCACTTAAGCTTGGGGAAATGTGTCCAACGTCCATCGCACACCACGCCTTGATCTAAACATACATACTGCACCAACTCAAAAACCCATAGCCCTAACTCACACCTTTCACAACCTCACTAAAACAACCATTTGAAATCCTATTACCAAGTGGGGCAATCCCTTCACCCTTTACTTGGAGAAATCCGCCCTACACTCACCTCATCCCTTGTCATATTCATATCAACAAAACAATACCGGGGAAATTTCTCAACTCATTACCCTAAAACGCCGCTGCTACTCTGGCCGGGGGCAATCTTGTCCTTACCATAAATGGGGCAACGCCTAAACTTTATGGGTTGAGACAAAGTCTCTTGCTTTTCCGCCTTTCATTCCAAAGCCAATGCATTCCCAGTTCATCATCTTCTACACCCCTAGCTTGTCACCACTAGACAGGGGCAAGTTATTCACTCACCGTCATCAAATCTAAATTGGGGCAGTCCTGCATTTCTTGGCTTGGGAAAACCTACCTTTGATGACCTTGACAAAGACCGATCAGTCATTCACCCCTTCATGTGCCACAAATATCCTCACCCTAGGCCTTTAGAACCCCAAGTTAATCGACTCATTCATACTTGCACTAACATATGTCTTTACTAAAAAAGCTTGAGAGAGAGATAACACAAGTTGATCATGTGATGCTAAAAATTCACTTAGGTAACTTTGTGGACATAAATTTCGATCATCAAGGGGCATCATAATGGAAGGAAAAATAAGCGAGCTTGCAAATACGGTCAAGTACTTTTGCATATCGTTGTCTGTCAGAGATAATGACCTTGAGAATGCCGAAGTTTGAATCAAAACTAATTTTCCCAAAGAATGATCAATATTCACCCATGCTTCTCGCATCCAAAGTCTCGCATCTTATCATTACAAAAAAAATGTTTTGCACCCAATCACTCATATCATATCATATCATCGCATCATGCATGCACTATGGCATAGCATTCAATCATTTCATTTGCATCATATTCACATTTGCATTTCATGCATTTAGTACGTAACAAGCAAAAAAGCAAAAAAAAAAAAAACAAAAGAGAAAAAATCATTCCACCAGATACCAATCATTGCACGTACGCATGCACCATTAATTGCTTTGCCAAAGGAAGAAAGCTTTTCCCTCCTCGGGAAGATGCATTTGTTAGGTGTGCCCGGATAAACACGATAAGTGTCGTTCCCTATGTTTTGTTCCTCTAATATCAATGCTTTAAGCGTTAATCTCATATCATATCACAGATCACCAAGTTGATCCCTCAGAGCACTACGCTCCTTCAGTGCCCTAAGTGGCCCAGGTCGCAACGTCGGAGTCGAGCCCGGCGGACCTTCGCAGACCCCGCGTGGTCCTTCAGACTAGTTGTGTCACCTAAAGACACGTGGACGCCCTTCATGGTCAAGATATCGATTCTAGACACGATCTTGACCCATCATGGCCGCTTTCGAATATAAAGGCCCCCTCAGACCGTTTAACTAGTACCGTAGCTAGTTGCGCTCCTTCAGACCATGATGGTCCTTCAAATAAGGCCTAGGCAGCCTTCCAGACCGAGAGTGGTCCTTCAGAGCCTTAGTGCTCCTTCAGACCCTTAGTGGTCCTTCAGAGCCTTAGTGCTCCTTCAGACCCCGAGTGGGCTTTCAGAGCCTTAGTGCTCCTTCAGATCCCGAGTGATCCTTCATTTTGTTCGCAGTTAATACGCCAAGTGTTAACCGCTCCCTGTTTATTCTCAAACCCTCTATTTCCCCTCTAAACGGACAAAATTGACGTCTATTCTATCTTTATTTCTATTTCTACTAAAAAAAATTTTGTAAAATATAAATAAAGAGGGGCAGCTGTTATACCCCAATTTTTTCCGAGTTCTTATATCATTGTAATATTTTTTTTTATTAAGTAGTGCATGTGCAACAAACGTTTCTATGTACTCAAGTAAAAGATAAAAGATAAGTAGCTTGTGCATATCAACCACAATTAATATAAAGATGCATGATTTGATTCTTGGTCAATCATCCCACATGTTATTTTCTTTTGACCCTCTTTGAGTAATTGAAAAAGCAAGTGAAGCAAAGCATAAGAGCTTACAAAATAAGAACAAAAAGATGAAATACCCAAATCTGCAGCTCTATTGCGAAGGCAATTTCTCTCTCCTCGGACCTCTTTTCGACGATCCGAACGGTGAAAGTGGAGATATATGTCTCACGAACCTACTGTCAAAAATTGAAGACGATCCGACGGTTAACGAATCCGGAATCGCACTTTTATGATGAGAGGTTTGAGAAAAACGGACCAAAAACTGCAGCTATTGCGAAGACAATTTCTCTCTCATAAAACCTCGTTTCAACGATCCGAACGGTGAAAGCGTAGATATATGTCTCGCGAACCTACTGTCAAAAAAAGAAAGACGATCCAACGGTTAACGAATCCGAATCGCAATTTTACGGTGACAGGTTTGAGAAAAACGGAATTGTGTTTTAAAGGGGAATTGCTTTTCTACCTTGTTTTAGTCCCACATTGCTCACAAGAAACAAGAGCTCCTAGCAATTGGATATAAAAGGGGTTGAGAGGTGAAGATTAGAGGAGGATCATTGGCGGGTTAAGTGATCTTTTGGGTCAAAGCGTCGCGGCTCATTTCACTACAAACCCGTCTTTGATCATTTGGGCGTTTTGAGTCGGCTTTTCGATTCTCAAAGCGGTTCCTCGCTATCTTGGGGTCAAAATGGACCCGATAGAAGTCCGGTTTCGTGATTGACCGGTCGATTGCTCGATCCGGTTCGGCACTCGTCGAGTCCGAGTTAGTTTTGTATTTATTTTGTTTATTTTTATGTACATATTTATTTATTTGTTTATTGTTTATTTATATATCTATTCATATTTATTTATGTATATAGTTATTTTTATTTTTAGCGTAGTCTTTATTAATTATCGCTTTTTGTGTTTTTTTTATGCACAAATTAGTTTATTTCTTCAAAATCAAATAAAAGACTAAGTCGGTTGTACAACCAGGGTTAGTCATCATCCTAGGACCAATGAGTACATGCAGATTCAAGAATCCTAAAAACTTATAAGTAAATAAATAAATCACTTTTCCTAAAAATAGGGGACTAAGTCGGTTGTGCTGTACAACCGGGTTAGTCAAATGTTTCTAGAACTAATGAGTCAGATGCAGTTCAGGAGTTCTAGAATACCTATTCTAAAACCAACTCACCTCACATCAAACAAACTTCTTTCAAAAAACCTCAAAAATACTTTCAAAAAGTAGGGGACTAAGTCGGTTGTACAATCGGGTTAGTCAGCGTCCTAGGAATCAGTGAGCTGTACAGTTCAAGGAGTCCTAGGACCCCTACACTAAAAAACACCAACCAACAAACCTTTTTCAGGAAGAACTACGTAGCTTTGATTCCTCCATTGCATCCGGAGGTACGTAGGAGCAAGAGTCCACTCTTGTCAAGCACTAAAAATTAAAAATTTAATTAAGTCTTTTTCACTATAAATAAAAAGGGTAAATATTAATAAACCATAAATAATTAGACGAAGGATGTCGTGGGGTGCTAATACCTTCCCCACGCATAACGACTCCCGAACCTTTAAACTTGCCTTATCCTAAAACTAAAAGAGATTTTCTGAATTTGCCCTTAAACTAAAATTTGGTGGCCGCTTCCTTTCGAACTTCAAAGAATCCATTCCCAGATTTTTCGGTCGCTACATCAGACTATTTAAGTACTGTCTAAGTTCAATCATGAAAAGAATATGACAGCACCCGTGCGTATGCACGGGTATCCTACTAGTTGTTATGTAAAATGAAGGGTGGTGAGTTATTCTGAGTTTGCCTAGCTCAACCATGGACATTAAGTGTCCACTTCCCATGGCAGGGTATAAAACTATGGTGTCCTTCATGGTGGAGGAAATGGGAGATTATTTTATCATATAGTGAATTTCTTAGCAAGAGATTATGAGTATTTAAGGTGGGTGTTTGTGTTTGGGTTATGTTCACATTTAGATATGACAATTGACAAATGACATTTAAATATAACAAATATTTATGTTACTGAATGAATATTTTTATGGTGGTGGGTAATAATTTCTCAAAGATGTAACTGCCACTACATTATTTTTTTTGATAGTACTATTTTCCTCATCAACAAAAATATTGATAAATATATCATTAAATTTGTTTTATTATGGTGTCACTACTAGTGAAATGACTGCACTAGTGTGTTATTTAATTTGTTCCACTAACACAAATAGGAACTTGTTGTGTGTGTGACTTTGAAGAAGATAGTTTGGTTAGGGCCGGCCCAAAAGCCCAAGTGGTTAAAACTAGGGCTTTAGGCCTAAAATATTTTTATATACATGACGAAAAATACCGAAACCACTAGTGCAGAAAAGACATTTAGCATCGGTTATTTTGCACATTTAGCATCGGTTATCTGTCGATGCTAATTCGACCGATACTAAATGTCTGACATTTAGCATCAGTTAAATAACTGATGCTAAATGTGACTTTTAGCATCGGATTTTCAAAAAACGGATGCTAAATGACATTTTTTGGTGTTTTGTATGTCTTGAAAACATACTATTAGCATCGGTTATTTAAATAACCGATGCTAGAGGTCCATCTTGGTGACTTTTAGCAACAGTCATCCTTAATAACCGATGCTAAAAGTCCATCTTGGTGACTTTTAGCAACAGTCATCCTTAATAACCGATGCTAAAAGTCCATCTCGGTGACTTATAGCAACGGTCATCCTTAATAACCGATGCTAAAGGTCCATTTTTGGTGACTTTTAGCAACAGTCATCATACATAACCGATGGTAAAGGTCCATTTTTGGTGACTTTTAGCAACAGTCATCTTACATAACCGATGCTAAATTCCTTGTTTTTTTTTGGTTTTTTTTTATATTTTTAATTCGCACCAGTAAACTTATTTATTTATTAGAACCTGTTATACCAATCATTTCAGACGCAACGCATTATATATCAAAATACTTCGAACAACATTAAAATTAGTATACTACATTTAGAAACTAAAAGAGCAACAATGTTTTGTTCAAAATATGATGTAAAACTAGTCAGAATATAATGTTGCTCTGTATGATCATATCCAACAAAATATTACTAAAACACAAGTTAAACTAGTTAGAATATAATGTATCATGTTGCTCTGTATGAAGCTTCAAGTAGAATTTCGCCCAAAGCTGACGAATCTCAGTAAGTTCCTCTTCAGTGTATGCCTGTGGGTTTTCAAATACCTACAAGTTTCAAATTAGTTTCCGATTAGAATCGACAATTTCAGCAACCAATACCAAATACCGATTTGACAGAGCACCAACATAGTGAGTACAGTGCTAAAGCTATTAGCAATGGCCAAGAAGGAAAGTGAAGACAGTGAAATGTGAAAAAAATGTACTAACACAAACACTTTCCTATTATCATGTACATTGCTAAAATCATGCCAAAGTTTAGAAACCAAACAATTCCAGAATTCAATGAAATGTGAAGACAAATTTTATACCTTCTCCCAGTTATCAACAACACAGGACTTCACAATGGTTATCATAAACTTCATCACATAATACCCACAATGATATCCATTCGTTTGTATTGGCATCCCACAAATGAATTAAAAGAGAATATTGTATATATATATATATATATATATATATATATATATATATCACTACAAGAAATTCAAGGTTTTCCGGCGGACAGAAGCCGCCGGTAAAGTCACAAAACCGCCGGTAAGTGAATGTTTCCGGCGGAACTTTCCGACGGATTTTCCGCCGGTTAAAACGGCGTACGTAACACTTATACCGGCGGAAAAAGCCGCAGGTAACTACTTGATTTTTTCCGGCGGAAAAAGCCGCCGGTAACGACAGGATATTTCCGGCGGAAAAAGCCACCGGTAACAACGAAAAAGCCGCCGGTAATGTTTCTTTTTTTTTCTTTTTACAAAGCCGCCGGTAACAACATTAAATCCGCCGGTAATATTTTTTTTTAAAAAAAAACCGCCGGTAATTAATAGAATCCGCCGGTAATATTTTCTGAATTTCTTTTTTTTTTTAAACAAGCCGCCGGTAAAAAATTTCTGATTTTTTTTTTATTTTAAAAATTCATATTTCGCCGGTAATTATTAATAATCCGCCGGTAATATATATTTTTTTAAAAAAAAAAACGTTTTTAAAAATTAATTTTAAATTTTTAATATTTAAAATATAAATTAATTTAATAATTTGAAAATAATATTTAAATTTTAAAATCTCTTTTAACAATTTGAAATTTGAAAATTATTTTTAAAAAGTATTTGAAAATCTAATTTTAAATATTTTAAAAGTAAATTATTAAAATTTGAAAATTATTTTTAAAAAACCGTTATTACTTTTAAATTATTTAAAAGACCGTAAAACATTTATTGAATGTCAAATTAAACGAGAAATAAATTATCAATAGATAAATAATCAAACCAACAAAGCAGTAATTAAATTTAAATTATCCATACAAATTAAACAACTAATGAAACCAACAAAGTCACAATAAAATTATCCAACAACAGACCACTAATAATAAGGCCTATTTGGGTTCGGGTTGATGTTGGGATCCGGTATAAAAAGCGCCGTCGTCGAATCATCTTCTTCATCGCCCCGTTGTTGGGGTTGTGGTTGACGTGGTCGGGTCCGAAATTTTGGGACGGTTGTTGGAATTGCTGCGGGGAGACATGACGTGGCTGACGTGGCTGCTGATGGGCCTGAGGCTGGAATGGCTGTTTGGGTTTCAACGTCCTAGTACCCTGCTCAACCAACGACAAATCCTTTCGCCTGCAGTAATGATCCACGTCCTTCCTAGCCTTCTCATTGTCTTTTGTTTTACCTTTTACATTCATAACGATTGTTAAATATGTTATCAAAAAATTCTTTTCAATGTGCATGACATCCAGATTGTGTCTCAAGAGATTATCTTTCCAATATGGAAGTTCCCAAAAAATACTCTTTTTTGTCCAATTATGCCATACTCCATAACCATCTGGACGAGAAACAACACCTGCAACGACTTCTACTGGAGGGATATCCTTGACACTGTTCCAAACTTCTTCTGGTGTCAGCCTACGGGGAGGTTCACCTGTTTCAATACTTCCCTTGATGAATGCATATTTTGACCTTCTAAATGGATGATCGCTAGGTAAAAACCTACGGTGTGAGTCAAACCATGATGTTTTTCCTCCATATTTAAGAGTAAAAGCTCTTGTGTCAACCATGCAAATCGGACACGCCATCTTACCATGTGTCCCCCATCCTGACAACATTCCATAGGCAGGGAAGTCATTGATGGTCCACATCAAAGCCGCCCTCATGAGAAAATTTTGTTTGCGTGTTGCATCATAAGTTAAAACACCATGCCACAACCTTTTTAGGTCATCGATCAAAGGTTGCAAATATATGTCAATACCAATTTGTTGGTTTGTGTGGTGGAATAATGGCATTTAAGAACATGTATGGTTTAGACATACACATTTACGGAGGAAGGTTGTATGGGGTAACAATAAGCGCCAACAAGAATACGGTGATGCCGATGCTTGAATATAGGGTGTGAAACCATCAGAGCATAAACCAAGCCGAACATTGCGTGGATCACTAGCAAAATCTGGATGAACACGATCAAAATGCTTCCAAGCTTCACCATCAGATGGGTGGCGTAATTCACCATCAGATGACATTTTACCCGCAGTCTCCTTTGAAATAAACATCCTCTGTAGCCTTGGTATAAGAGGCGGATAGAACATTGCTTTCCGTGGAACCGGTTTGCCTCTACTCGTCCCTTTCTCGCACGCACGGTGAGCGTGGCTCTCCACACAACTTGCATTCCGACAACTCTCCATCATTTATCCCAAACTCATTGCTATAATATAGCATGCAACCCGACACACAACAATCAATTCTCTTAGATTTTAAGCCAAGCTTCGACACGATCTTTTAGCATCATAATAACTCTGCAAGCAAAAGTCCTCTAATGGGGTTGCATCCAACATCATTTTTGTCATATATTCCCTGCACAATTCAAAGCAACATTAAATTGAGACTTGAGACCCAACAACCGAACACACATTGATAATTTAGATTCGTTAGATCCTTCAAATAATGGTTGATTTGTCTCACTCAAAAAAAAACATATAAAACCTCCGAGCTTCTTCATTGGAACTTCTTCAAAGATCATATTGTGGTTCCTCAAAATCCAAATTTACATCGATAGCATCACGTATCATCCCCTGAACAACATCAAATGGCTGATTTCCCATAGTCGATGAGCCAATAGCTTCTACGACTGGACTTGAAGTGCCACCTTCTACTTCTTGGACAGGAACAATATCAACCGGAGGAACATTAATTATATTAACACGAGAAACTCCAGCTGCTACCTCGCCATGACGAGTCCATATCCAATAATTTGGCTTAAATCCATTGTTGTACAAATGAAGTCGAATGTCACCTTCATTTTTTATGGCTCGAAAGATACATTTCGAACAAGGACATCTAATTCCACCTTGTTGCTCAAATTCTTTTTGACGCTTAGCTAAAAGAACAAACTCTTCAACTCCTTCAACAAAACGTCGTTTCAACCCCGCTCTTCCAGGATATAATCGATCATACATCCAACTACGATCCATTTTTTGTGGATGTCCTAAATAAATTTATTACAACATATATGTCTATCGTAACAATAGACATTTTCATTTTTAATATTATAGCTACTATTATCTTTGTAGACTAACAAAAATTTAAATAAACTATCAACTATTATATTTTACTATGACCCTAATTATTTCAATTCATTAAATCAAATAACAATAATAAACAATAAATGAAACAAATATTAACAAATAACTAATCTAAATATTATACAAAATAATATTTACTATCACATATCTTCTTATTTATTTTTTTTAAATAAACATAAACAATTTTCAATTAAAATTAAAAATAAATTAATAATTTCAAAAATATCTATTTAACTAACTAATATTAACTATATTAATAGTGATTTTAAATCTAATTATTTAACTAATACAAAATAATATTTACTATCACATATCTTCTTATTTATTTTTTTAAATAAACATAAATAGTTTTCACTTAAAATTAAAAATAATTTAATAATTTCAAAAATATCTATTTAACTAACTAATATTAACTATATTAATAGTGATTTTAAATCTAATTATTTAACTAATACAAAACAATATTTACTATCACATATCTTCTTATTTATTTTTTAAATAAACATAAACAATTTTCAATTAAAATTAAAAATAAATTAATAATTTCAAAAATATATATTTAACTAACTAATATTAACTATATTAATAGTGATTTTAAATCTAATTATTTAACTAATACAAAATAATATTTACTATCACATATCTTCTTATTTATTTTTTTAAATAAACATAAATAGTTTTCGATTAAAATTAAAAATAATTTAATAATTTCGAAATATCTATTTAACTAACTAATATTAACTATATTAATAGTGATTTTAAATCTAATTATTTAACTAATACAAAATAATATTTACTATCACATATCTTCTTATTTATTTTTTAAATAAACATAAACAGATTTTCAATTATTTAACTAATACTAAATCAAAGATTTTAAATCTAATTATTTAACTAATACTAAATCAAATAATAATTACTATTAATAAACTAACTAATAATATTTAACTAACTAATATTAACTATATTAATAATAATAATTTCGAAAATATCTATTTGACTAACTAATAATAGTTACTATTAATGCAAAATTTTAAGTTTACATTTAACTAAAGTAACAATTTCTGTATTACCAAATCAAAAAACAGTTTTTAACTAAATAATAATAATAATAATTATAAGTTCATTACTAACCGGTATGCCGAGAAGTCTCTGACTTAATGTAATCTTGAACAAACTCAACCAAATTGCAGAGAACTCTCCAACTTTCCCCAAATTCAAGCAATACCTAAACAAATAATATCAAAATTAGTAACTAATAACTCATATTAAAAACATCATCACATATAAATTACATTACATATACAAACCACAACCACAACATACCTTCAAAAAAATGAAAAATTTTGACAAGAATTGTTAAGTATGAAAGAAGAGAGAATTGGAGAAGAAGAGAGAATTCAGAGAAGAATTGAAGAGAGAATGGGAGAATGAGAGAAAAAAAACGGATGAAATGCATAAGTAAGCATTTTAAAGACCGTTGAGCTTACCGTGGAAAAATTATAGCCGTTGCACGCATCGCAGAAATTTGCATTGGAGACCGAACTCATAATTACTGGCGGAATAATTGACATTACCAATGGAAATTTGAATTTAATTTTTTTATTTAATATTCGAATAATAATTACCGGCGGAATACTGACATTATCGGCGGAATCCCATTAAATTTAAATTTAATTTATTTAAAAAAATTCAAATAAAAGCCGCCGGTAATTGACATTTCCGGCGGATTTTAATGTAGAAGCCGCCGGTAATCTTCCTACCGCTTCCGCGGTAATCTTATGGAATTCGCGGTACCCTTCCGCTACTATATATTCTGCCGGTAATGTCCATATAATCCGCCGGTACATTTCCGACTGCCTAATCCGCCGGAAACGCCTTAAATCCGTCGGAAATTTACAGGCGGATAAAATCCGCCGGAAAGTTGGTGCCGATATATTGCTGAATTCTTGTAGTGTATATATATATATATATATATATATATATATATATATATATATATAAGAATTCAATTTAAATTGAATCAACATAATATATTTTAAACTACTTACTATAGGGTACAACCAATTGGTGGCCGATGTAGAATCTCCTTTGACAGGTCTAACAACATAACAATAACAATATATATAAATTAGTAATACACACTCAATCTTTTAACTCAAAATATTTAAAACTCTAAAATGATTTGGTCAAGTTCAGGTTTTTGACTTACTTGCTAAACATATCTCTGATTGATTTTTTTGGTTGGCGAGTTAAGGAACACATCCACACCACAGTATTTTTCTTCGGGAGTAGGATAACTGATTACAATGATTGCTACAACATTGGTAAACATATATAAAAATAAGAAACAAACAAAGGAATATTTATTACCAATTCGTTCAAATATCCAATCACGTACCCATTGTAAAATGGAGCCAAATATACTTCCTTATTAGTGGCCAATGAATGTTGAATATGTTCTTGAATAATATTCATATAAAAATTTCTCAAGTTCATCATATGTGGACACACAAATCCCTTCTGCACAAATAGGACAACCCTTATAGATATCTGTGATTAGCTTTCGACAATGGATGCTTCAGGACGATATTGGTTCTTCACATACCCTTTCAAGATCTTCATGTACCGCTCGACTGGGTACATCCACCTTAAATAAACAGGGCCGCATAATCTAATCTCCCTAACTAGATGGACAATTAATGAACCATGATATCAAAGAATGAAGGAGGAAAAAACATCTCCAACTGACACAAGATAATAGCAGCCTCATTTTCCAGCTCATCCAATTTTGTAGGGTCGATGACTTTAGCACATATAGTATTGAAGAATAAACACAACCGAAAGTTATGGTATGTCGGACATCTTTTAAGAAGATGCCACGAATCGCCACGTAGTAGTTGTTGCATCAAGACGTGGCAGTCATGAGACTTCATACCAACTAGTTTGAGATCTTTCATTGAAACCATATGCTTTACATTTGAAGAGTAACCCTGTGGCACTTTGATTCCCCGTAGACACTCGCAAAAGCTAATTTTCTCTTTTTTTGACAAGGTATAACATGCTGAAGGAAAATATGTTCCTTTACCTCTTTCCACTGGATGTAACTATTCTCTTATCCCCATCTCACGTAAATCTAGACGAGAATTTATACCATCCTTTGTCCCTTGAATGTTGAGAAGTGTACCGATTACACTATCACAAACGCGTTTTTCTCGACGCATGCATGACATCAAGATGTTGTCTTACATCAAGTTTGGACCAATACGGAAGATCAAAGAACACCGACCTCTTCTTCCACTTGCTTTTCTCCTTGGACCGCCTCGCGCTTTTGCCGAATACTACTTTGATGTCCTTAACCACTTGATAGACTTCTTCTCCAGTCAATGCTTCCGGAGCAATGCCATTTTCCTGGCACCCATTAAATGCTTTTTTCAACCTACGATATCTGTGATTAGGTTTGAGAAATTTCCAATGCCCAAGGTAGACAGTCTTCCTTCCATGTTTGAGTTTATGGTGGCACATCCCTTCTGCACAAATAGGACAACCCTTATGCCCCTTGACACTATACCCAGACAAGTTTCCGTATGCTGGAAAGTCATTGATCGTGCAAAATAACATGGCTCGCAGCTTGAAAGTTTCACTAGAATACCTGTCAAACACATCCACGCCTTCATCCCACATTTTTGTCAAGTCTACAATCAGTGGACTAAGGTAAACATCTATGTCATTACTAGGTTGCCTCGGGCCAGAAATCATCATGGATAACATCACATATTTGCGCTTCATGCACAACCATGGAGATAGGTTGTAAATTAGAAGGAGAACAAGCCACGAACAATGATTCGTACTTAAGTTACCATATGGATTCATCCCATCTGAAGCAAGCACGAGCCTAAGATTTATTGACTCAGCGCCAAAATCTTGATACAAATTATCAACTTTCTTCCATTGCAAAGAATCGGCCAGATGGCAGAGTTGTCCGTCACACTTCCTCTCATCTGCATGCCATCTAACGCTCTTCGCGTCATTTGTATTAGCAAACATGCGTTTGAACCTAGGTATTATTGGAAGATACCATAAAACCTTCGCAGGGGGACCCTTTTGTGTTGATGATGTCACAACTAGACTCACCTGACTTCACTTTGTACTACGACCAATTACACGTAGGGCACTTATGCAACTCCTCAAAGTCTTTCCGATACAATATGCAATCATTGGGACATGCATGTATTTTCTGATACTCCACACCCATCGGACACAATATCTTCTTCGCATCATATGTACGTTTTGGCATTGTGTTACCTATGGGAAACATGTCTTCCAACAGCTTAAGCAATTCAGTGAATCCCTTATCTGTCCACCTATTTATTGCCTTCATATTGATCAATTTTAACGTCGCAGACAACCGTGTGTACTTTATGCAGCCCAAATACAGAGCTTCTTCATTGTCCTTGCACAAAGTATCATATTCATGTGCACGCCTAAACGATTCAGGACCAATGTCACGTATCATGTCCTCCATTCAGTCATCCATATATTCATCGACTTTCTCTCTCTTTCGGGCACACTTGGATTGTCGGTTGATTCACCATGCCATATCCATGTGGTATAACTAGGACATATCCCATAAAAAATAGATGGTCCCGTATTACATTTCTTTGGTTGTTTGTCTCTATTCTCACAATTACAACAAGAGGCGCGAAAAAAGGTACATCGGTTTTGGGAAAATCACCGGGAACATCACCGAACATCGTTTTGTCAAGATTTGCTTGAGCAAAACTTATAAACTCTTCGACTGTCGCATACTCATCACTCATACGATTACTTTGCATCCAACTATGATCCATGGCTACGCTCGTAAATAATGATCCAACTATATATTGTTAAAAAAACATTGAAATGATGTTCAAGTTACTATAATAACAATCAAAGAAAGCACAATTAAACACCTATTCAACTTGAAAAGATCATCATTAATAAGCAAATAAGCAAAAGAACCTTATGGTATTCAAAAGAGAGTACCTCTCGCAATTTGGTTCTTCAAATGGATTATCCGCCTCGAGAGAAGAAATGAAGCTTCCGCTTCCAACTAGGAATTCACACTAAAAACACAAGCTTTGACTGAAAGGAGAGCAATTGAGAGAAATGAACTCAAAGACACAGTTGCAAGGTGAGGTCCATGGGAAAGTGCAGGGTCATCACAAATAGAATAAACACCTGCAATCAATAAGTAGGGGAATAAGTGCAAAAAGAATTTGTATTGCTTGAAGCACATTAAGCCATTCATTCAAGGTATCCAAAGAACCTTCTGATGTATTAAAAACATGTACTACTGCATGGTATGGCATGGGCATTAAGATTTTCAAATTTAATTATTTAAGTGTACTGAATATTGTAGACTTTAGCTTCATCTTGTACTTATATCAATTTATTTTCTTCTTCATAAAAAAATTTATAGCAGACTTCTCGGCAGTTCTCATTTGGCGGTTTTTAAAGATGCTAGCATCATTAATTTTTTATGTATGTATGTATGTATGTATGTATGTATGTTACTGTAAGAGAAATGATGAACAAAACAAAGAACAAAAACTATGTTGCTCTTTGTTAGTTAATAATTCGAATACCGAAAACACCCCTCAAAAGGAGTTACTTACAGCACATTGTTTTTAGTGTTTAGAACAACATAAGCAATAGTGCATATAACATAAGATAGAAACTAAGTATTATGAATAGCATAAGATAGAAACAATTTTTATAACATTACATAGATTACATAGAAACCTTAATTACAACATAAATGTGCTCGTTCTTAATGGGTAGGAGAACGAAAACAAAATATAAGAGCCACTATCTAGCTTCTACGTAGTTAGTAGATATACAAAACACAAGAAATATAACTACACATCGCAAGGAACATATCACATAAGTCACTTTGCAAACAATCAATGACTAAGCTTCTATAGTGGTTTAAACCAGTAAACACAACAAGTCGCCATGGTTTATGCACTAGGAACTTGTTGCAGAACGGAATTAATCACCTTGGAGGCATGTGTGACTTTATACATTGAACCTACAACTATTAACCTTGTGGCTTTCCAAATTATGCATAAAAGAATTAGTTTCACAAATTTCTTCCTGAACAAATGATAAACAATCAACAACACCTTAAGACATCACGTCTTTCTCTTATTAGTTTTCATTTGGAATCTAGTTAATTCAGGGACTAATTCCCAATCAGAGACCAACAAAAGAAGAGAAGAGAGGGAATAAATGAAACACACAAACACGAACGTGTTCTGAAAGAATCTATGCTTCACACACACGAACGTATTCTGAAAGAATCTATGCTTCACTATTTTAATTTTAATCTGATTACTTCAAATCTGCAAATAGAACACTGAGTTTAGGGTTTCAAATTCAAATCTGATTAATTCAAATTCAGATAAGAATACAAACCAGGTGTGACGGAGAGAAGAAGGTTGTTCTGAAAACTTAGGGTTTGTGACAGTGAGAGACTGTCGGTGCTACTTTACCGTCGTGAGTGAGAGAGACGGTGAGAGTAGAGCGAGCGAGAGAACGGAGCACGAAGACGGAGACGGAGAGACTTCAGAGAGTGAGAGGTTCTGAGACAACGTGTTTGTGTGAGTGAGAAGTCGTGACTTGAGTGAGAGACTTCAGAGAGAACGCGTGAGAAAATTAAACGTGACTTTTAGTAGCGGGTGTCTGAAAACGCGATGCTAAATGTCTTTGAGACACACATTTAGCATCGGTTGTTTAAACAACCGATGCTAAATGTAAGCGTGAAAATTAAAAACTTCCAGTTAATTTCAAAATTGCCACCGCATCTACATTTAGCATCGGCTGTTTGTACAACCGATACTAAATGGTGCTTTCTAAAGTCATTTTTACACTAGTGAACACGGATTTTTTGCCCACAATTTTTTCAGGTAATCCTAAATTGATATCTTGAAATTATGATCAAATGATATGAATATGTAATAATTTAAGATTAGAAATTATAGTCTATTTTACCACTTGAAAGGTTCATCGATTTGGTGGAGGGATATTATCTCTTTGGAGACTGATTCAAAATTGGGGTACCTAGGGAAGGGTACCTTTTGTTTTTGTCAGATTGTTTGCTTGGTAGGGACCCTCTTACATCTCTTTTCCCATCTCTCTATAACTCATGTGAGAGAAAAAAATATTATTGTTGCTGATATGGGCTGCCAGAAACAGAATTTTTATAAATTGTGGGGTATCTTTGTCAGGTCAGTTCATTTTCCCTTTAGGTTGTTTATTTTCTGTGTAACATTTTTTGTTAGTGAGATACTCTTTTTTCTCATTTTGTTTTTTTCTCAATGGATATGGGCACAAACATGTTTTAATCAAGTATCATGTTTGTTGTAGTGTTGGAGTATTTCTTGTGCTCCCATCAATAAATTTGCTTATTAAAAAACAAAAAATGTAGATAAAAAAAACACTTACAAGTACTCGATGAATTTAAAAATAATTTTGAAGTAACCATCCTTTATAACTTGAAATTTTCAATTGATTCCACAATAGTATCTTAGTATAATACGGCTCTTATAAAAACAGCCATATTTAACATGTTTTGATTACATGGAAGGAAATTCAATGAAAAGGTAACACATGATTTTTCATGTAAAATAAAAAAAAATACTCATTACACTAAATTCCAGCTCATTGTTCCCTAGATTGAGAAACAAATTCACTTCTGAAATATCACACTGAAATTATTTTCTCTCACTTTTTTTTCTCTAATTTTTCAGCGAAAAAGAAAAGGAGAATTTGGAGACAAACTATGCGAAGAAGAGTGGTCCCTCCACGAATCTTGCAATCTTTTCAAATCAACTGATGAAGATCCACCATCTGCTTTTGCTTCTTTAGCACTCACTTTCATTTTACAAATTCTCTCTTTTATTTCTTTTCCACTTTCCGATTCCATGAGTTCCTTAACTCGGTCACCCAACTCAGTACTACTCACAAATTCGTCTTCTAACTCGTTCAGCTTCAAAGCCACGTTCATTTCCTCCACCAAAATCACTCTATTCAACTTTTGCTCCGCATACAAAGGCCATGCAACCATTGGAACTCCATTAGTAACCGCTTCCAACACCGAGTTCCATCCACAATGAGTCACAAACCCACCCACCGAGTCATGACTCAGTATCGCCGCTTGTGGGGCCCAGTTCCTAACCACCATTCCCTTATCTTTTGTTCTCTCCAAAAACCCTTTTGGCAACAACTCGTCCAAACTCATTTCCTCCGAGTTAACTCGTTCAACTCGGCCATCTGAGTCAACTCGTTCAACCAACTCGCTCTTGCTTCTAACAACCCACAAAAATCTCTGCCCACTTTTCTCCAACCCAATAGCAATTTCATTCAATTGGGTCCTCTCAAACGTTCCCAAACTTCCAAAACTCAGTAACACGACGCTTTGACTCGGTTGCGAGTCGAGCCAACTCAGACACCCGCTCTCATCTTTTTCGCAACTCGTTGTTGAGTTTGAAACCATAGGTCCTATACAAAACAAAGGTGGTGTAGTTCTTTGAGGAAGAACCAAACCTTTATTCAAAGCTTTAATAATTCTTTCTTCAATTGCTTCAGAAGTATTTATAATAATACCATCACTATCCCTCATGCATATTCCAATATCAATAAAAACACGGTAGCTTTTATTCTCACGATCTTTAGTATTTTCTGGCATATCAACCAAGGGTATTTTCGGCAAACCAGGAATTCTAAGATCCATATTAAGGTTGTCTTTGAAAGATGTTGTAGTGGTTTGATGAATCGTTGGCATTCGAAGGATTATAGCAAGAGATGAAGCACCAGAAGTGTAGTAAAAATAAGTGGGAATTTCAAGGTTGTTGGTAATTTGTGTTGTACTATAGTTGAAGAAATCTAGGATAACACCTTTAAGGTTTGAGGTTTTGGATATGGATTGTAGGATATGGTGGACATGGTTGTTGCTGACGTGGCAGAGTTCAAAGGGGAGTGCTTGAGGTGGGAGTGTAGGAGAGAGGTGTATTGGAGGAATGTGGTGGAAAGTTATTGAAGGGAAAGATTCACAACCAAATGATGTGGAAGAGGAGGTGTTGTCAGTAATATTAGGGGGTGTGAGGATCAGAATTGTGATAGAAAATGAAGGGTTTTGGGTTAAGATGAGTTTGGCTAACTCAATCATGGAGTTTAAGTGTCCTTTTCCAAGAGCTGGGTATAGAACTAAAGTTTCCTTCATGGTGGAAATTGAAGGAATTTTGGACTTAGAATTTTTGAGAGTTGATAGCTTTTTTGAACTCAATGAACCAATAATGAAATTTCTTTGCTATATATAGACATTGTGTGTTGTAGTGGTTGATTGTGTAATGACATATTTAATTATTGAATATTTAAGTCGGGAATGTAATTAATGATTGACAGTGATATTTAAAATCCTGAGGTTCGTAGCTAGACTTCTTGTTCTAGCACCACAAATTTTATATTAATTTTATATTAGATTATATAGCATTTTCCCCATTTGTTTTTTCTTACATAGAGTTGTGAACACATAGGTCTGATTCTGAACATAAAAGAAATCATTTAATAATAATATAATTTTTTGAAAACAGTAATAATAGTAATAATAACACAATAATTATAATAAGAATAATTAGACTCTAGAGTTAAGATATTGATTAAATATTTGAAGTTTTAAGAGAGTTAATGTGATTGAAGAGTTTAAAAACTTTTATCCTTTTTTATTTATTTATAGTTTCATAACTTTTTTAGTTACAATGTTATTGCTGCATAACAGATTAACAGTTTCTTAATTATAGTGTGAAGTAAGCTTTAGAAAGGTGTTTGTTTATATATTTATTATTTTAATACATTACAACTTTTTTAGTTACTTTGTTATTGATATTGATCGATGTTGTTTTGATAGATTGAACTAGAATTATTTTTAGGTGTGAAACTATTAAAATGAGTCTCAACTTAAAATAAATTTGAAACTTAAAATTTGATAAAATAGACAACAAAAATAATACTAAATAAGTATATAAAATATCAAAATTAAGAATTGAAATTTAGTTAAGGATAATTATGGAAGATGTAAATATAATGAAAGACAATTATATATGGAAGATCTAAATTTAGTGAAAGAAATTAAGAAGATGTAAATAGGAATATAATTTAAATATATGCAATATAATTTATATTATAATTAGAGAATATAATTTAAGACTAATAAAAAAGAATATAAATTTAGAAAAGTAACAAAAGTAAATATTGTAAAAGACAATTATGGAATCTATAAACATGCAATATTATGGTAGAATCAATTCTATGTCACTTTAGAAGCTACAATATCTAGCTTCTTGTGGAATCAATTCTATTTAATACAATTTATTTTATGTCAAAGAGCCAATCATCAATTCAGCACACCGAAATCACTTCAACCACCTTTAGAAGTGGAACCAAACATACGTAGTACTAGTCAGGTTTTAATGGCTCAGCACGACAAGAACTATTTTCTCCTATTTCTAAAAGTATTACATAGAGTTCGATGTAATTATATATTACGTTGAGAAGTATTGATTTGCATGTCTCTAAGTTTAAAAGTACTTTCTGAATTGTTATTATACATTATACTTAGGGTTTACCAATATAGGGGTTGGTCCAAACAATAATTGGATTCGAATCCATTTTACAAAAAAAATGTTAAATTGAGACACTTTTGTAATAGTCATTGACTAAGTTGATATATTGTACATTTCAAAAACAATTACTGTGTGTGTGTGTGTGTGTGTGTTGTGTGTGTGTGTGTGTGTGTGTGTGTGTGTGATTTCACTCAACCTCCCACCACCATACTTGATTCTCTCAGTCCGATCCAGGTGGTTGACTCGAGGCACATGAGCATTTCGGGGAAGCATTGGAGTGATATGTCAGATGATGCGGATGACCACATGACCAACGAATTTGTTGCGGATAAGTCCAGTCAGGTGGTATCTACATCCCGAAAGAAGAAACACAAAAAGCAATCGGCCCAGAAAACAACAGTGTATAACACTCGCTCAAAGACTAATTATATATGTCTCTGTTTCTTTTTGATCTGATTTGAGGGTTATTGGATCTTCTGATTATCTTTTTCTAGCCAGCGCTTGGTTGCTTATTTTTTTGTTACTTAGATTGGTTATTCAGGCTTTTTGTCTAGCCTTTAGGCTACAGTGTTTTAGGGGCACTATTAGGGCTCCCTATTATTGTTTTGGTTTGAGTTTTTCTGTTGGCAAGGGTTTCGGCCTAGTTCCCCCTTCGCTTTTCTTTGTCTTTTTCCTTGTTTTTAATAAAGTCGGGCGGTCTACCTGTTTGTTCAAAAAAAAAAGATGAAGATTTTTTTTAAAAAATAGTTTATAATTTTAGTATTTTAATATATTTTTGGTTAGAATATTTTAATATTCCATGTCATATAAATTATTGTTAATGTAAAATGATAAATAACTACTCGTGGGACCCATTTAGTAAATTTTGTTGAAGCTCTACATTGGAGTGATGAAGTTCTTATATGAGTATACTATATTACACTACGCCAGAATTGTAAAAAGAGATCGCCACCTTTAGTAGCGTTTATAAAAAAACGCTAGCCATTTTAATAACACGCTACACCATTAGTAGCGTTTTAAAGTAAAAACGCTACCTATTAGGTAACACGCTAGATGATCCCTAGCGCTTTTACTCAAAACGCTAGCAAATTAGAAAACACGCTAGACAGATCCTAGCGCTTTTATTCAAAACGCTAGCCAATTAGAAAACACGCTAGATAGATCCCTAGCGTTTTTTAGAAAGCGCTAGCTATTTAGAAAACACGCTAGACAGATCCCTAGCGCTTTTATTCAAAACGCTAGCCAATTAGAAAACACGCTAGATAGATCCCTAGCGTTTTTATAAAACGCTAGGTATTTAGTAAACACTCTAGACATATCCCTAGCGCTTTTACTCAAAACGCTAGGTATTTAGAAAACACGCTAGATAGATCCCTAGCGTTTTTTAGAAAACGCTAGGTATGGTTAAATAATTTTTTTTTGTTTCCCATTGAGCTACTTCCCTCTTTCAGCTAACACTCTTACCCAGAAACGCAAAATCACTCACCCAGAAACGCAAAACCCTAACACCCTAACTCAAATTAACATCATCTCTCTCAACGAAAATCATCTCTCTCAGTGAACATCATCTCTCTCACCGGACAACATTGGTGAGTTTTTCTGCTCCTTTCTCTGTTTCTTGTTAGATATTAATTGTGGGTTCTAGTTTAGAAATATATTAGTTTTGTCACTTGTGCACACTAGACTCTTCTTCTTTTTTTTCACCACTAGCCTCTTCTTGTTACACATAAATTAATTGTTTGGAAGACTAGACTATATGGTTCCTTTGTCTTGACCAAAGGACCGAGAATAGAAATAGAATATGATATAGATATATAGCTTGGGAAAATAAGGAGTGGAATTGAAAAAAATTTAAAAGAGGAAATTTTGTTTGTTTTTTTATATGAATTGATTCTTCATTATATTCGAATTGCTTGATGGGTCATATGTTAAAGTTCTCTTCTCAGGATTTTATTATAAATATTTGGCAATTATGGATAGAAATTGGATGTCCGCCAATCGTCTCATCCAAGGAGTATGCTACATTTGGAGTGGATTATTTTGTGAGTGTCTTTGTTGAACGTTTAGGGACTTCTAGTGGTATGAAATGTCCTTGTTTAAGGTGTTGTTATGTAAAATCGCCATCGCAGAGGAGTTGACACGACATTTAAAGGCGAATGGAATTGATCAAAGTTACACTTGTTGGATAATGCACGGTGAGAAAAAGGTGAATCTTCAAATATGAATGATATTAGTAAGAGATATGCGCTGCCACGGTTGACACGGAACACATTCATTTGATGCTAACGAATTTGAAGAGATGGCAAAGGTGGTTGAATAGGATCTTAATGATTGTCTGAAATGTTTGAGAAGTTGATAATCGATGCGAGAGACACCATTGTATGCGGGTTGTAATGAATTCACAAAATTATTGGTCGTGATCAAGTTGTATAACTTGAAAACTCGCCACGGATGGACGGATAAGAGCTTTACCAATTTACTCTCACTTCAAAGAAATGTTGCCGAATGATAATGTGCTTCCTTCTCGGACGTATGATGCAAAGCAAATGTTGGGGTCTATTGGCTTGAACTATGAGAAGATACACGCTTGTCCGAATGATTGCATTTTATTTGGAATGAACATGCGTTGTTAAAGTCGTGTCCTAAATGTAATGCACATTGTATAAGAAGAAAGAGTCCGCTCCACAAAAGGTGTTGTGGTATTTTCCTATAATTCCTCGATTTAGGCGCATGTATCGTAGTTCGGAAGATGCAAAACACTTGACATGGCATGAGGATGAAAGGATTAAAGATGGTATGCTACGACACCCGCAGATTCTCCGCAATGGAAAAAATCAATATTGAGTATCCTAATTTGGGGATGACCCGAGAAACCTACGCCTTGCATTGTCTGGCGATGGATTTAACCCGCACGGTATCAGAGTAGCTCCCACGATACATGGCCCGTGATTTTGGCGATTTATAACTTATCGCCGTGGCTTTGCATGAAACGCAAATATATGATGTTGTCTTTGTTAAATTCTAGGCCCAAACAACCAGAAATGATATTGATGTATACTTGGCTCCTTTAATTGAAGACTTGAAGCAAATGTGGGAGATTGGGGTAGAGGTGTATGATGGGTTCGAGAGAAGAAAGTTTCACCGAGGGCTATGATCTTTGGCACAATTAACGACTTTCTCGCATACGGCAATCTATCCTGCACATGAAGAACAAAGTAAGTGTGCATGCCCTATATGTGAAGATAACACAGATTGGATGTGGTTGGAACATGGTAAGAAGAATATCTATCTTGGTCATCGTAGATTTTTGCCATCAACTCATCACTATCGATTGTGGAGAAAGGCATTTGATGGGAATACAGAACACGTAGAGAGCTCCCCCGCCTTTGACTCGGCGAATGTGTATTTGAAAAGGTGGAAGATTTGAACATTAAATTTGGGAAGCCTTTTGCGGGAGAGATTGCCAAACGGGGTGGAAGAAAAAGTCGATTTTCTTTGAGTTGCCATCTTGGAAGTCATTATATGTAAGGCATTTCATTGATGTGATGCATGTTGAAAAGAATGTCTTCGAAAGTGTCATTGGTACCTTACTCAATATGCTTGGGTAAGACTAAAGATACCATCAACTCAAGGTTGGATTTGGTTAGTATGGGTTTGAGACCCGAATTGGGTCCCAGTAAAGAAGGGTACACGCACATATCTACCTCCGGCACTCATACTCTATCTAGAAAGGAGAAGATCTGTCTTTTGTGAGTTTCTTCATGGAGTTAAAGTTCCAGAGGATACTCTTCAAATGTGGCGACTCTTGTATCGATTAAAGACCTCAAGTTAAAGTCTCTAAAGTCCCACGATTGTCATGTTCTCATGGAGAATTTGCTACCCATTGGTATACGATCCATTTTGCCTAAGAAAGTGCGTGAGACCTTAACCAAACTTTGTTTATTCTTTAAAGCGATTTGTAGTAGAGTGATTGACCCGAAAGTTGCCAACATTGCAAAGAGAAATTATGTCACTTTGTGTGAGCTTGAGATGTATTTCCCACCTTCCTTTTTCGACATAATGATTCATCTAATAGTTCATCCGTTAGAGAGACACAATTGTGTGGCCCATGTTACATGAGATGGATGTATCCGTTTGAGCGTTACATGAAGATATTAAAAGGATATGTGAAAAATCGATCACGACTGAGGTTGTATTGTTGAGCGCTACATAGTTGAGGAGGCTATTGAGTTTTGCACGGGCTATCTATCTAGTCTTGAATATTACGTGGGACCGCCAAGGTCTCGTCATGCGGGAAGGATTAGTAAAGGGATGACGGGAACTAAATTAGTGATGGTATCAAGGAAAGAACTAGAGCAAGCACACTTGCACGTTCTTCACAATGATAGTGAGGTTGATTCATATGTTGCCAAGCACAAGGAGATTCTTAAGAGTCAATTCCGGGAAAGAAGCAAGTTTGGTTAGCAAAAGAACACAATAGGAGTTTCATAGTGTGGCTAAAACATCACATTGATGGTGAGTGTGTTTCGAATCCTACTTCGATTTCAAAAAGATTGAGATGGTTAGCAAAAGGTCCAAATATACATGTCTTCTCTTACAAATGACTATCTAATGAACGAGTGCACTTTCTATACAAAAGAACAAGATGATCGAGTAAAATGCAAAATAGTGGGGTGACTCTTGTAGCTCATTCTATGCATGCATCCAGTGCAAAGATAGAAATCCCATATATGCGAATATGTCTTACTTTGGCTTCATTGAACACATATGGGAGTTGGATTACAATATGTTTTGTGAGCCCGTGTTCAAATGTGAATGGGTTGACAATAATACTGGTTTACAGATTGATGAATTAGGGTTCATGCGGGTGAATTTCAACAAGTTAGGATATAAAGATGAACCTTTTATTTTAGCATCGCAAGCTCAACAAGTGTTTTATGTCACCGATCCGATTAATATCAATTGGTCCATTGTTCTATTGATCGACAAAAATTTTTGTATAACAACGATGATGATGAAGCACCCGATGATGTTGGTGTTGAGGACGACCCTTTCTTCGTAACATCGTAACCAATAATAGGGAAAATACTTCTATAGAGGATGTTGTATATTTTAGAAAAGATCATAATGATGGAATTATTATTAAATCGGAAAAAAAATACCAAGACGCGAATTGCAAACAAAATTTTATCTAGGAAAAGGAAAGGGTAATATAGACTTAATGATATATCGTTATTTTTTATTAATAGATAATATTTATATTGTTTTTGTAAATTTAACAATAACATGGATTATATATGTTATATTGCAGTCGATGGCATCACTTAGTGATCATGAGATCTAGTGGTCAAGAAAGTAGTCATTGAGGTTGTCTTTGTTATATATGTTTCTAGCTTTAATTTGTAGCTACTTTTGAGTTTCATAATCTAAGTTACTTATTATGTTGTATGATTTGGATATATATTAATTATGTTGTAAGTAATTGTTAGTTTAATATGGTCTTTTAATTTGGTGATATGTACATATGTGTGTATCTATATATTGGTTTGTAATGATATATTGGCTGAATTTTGTTGGAATGTATTTTCTGAATTTTGTTGGAAGGGAATGAATTTATAGGTTGTAATTAAAATGGAGAACAAACCAAAATAAAAAAAATATTTAAAAAAAAAATTCAGTCAATAGGTAGCGTTTTAGAGTGAAAACGCTAGAAATAAAGTTAAAAATTCATTCAATACCTAGCGTTTTAAAAATAAAACGCTAGGAATTTTAAAGAGGATCTAGAGAGGATCCTCAGCGTTTACTAAAACGCTAGGAATGTTAGTAAAAAGGTGCTATAGCATCCCCAGCATTTTACGTAAAACGCTAGGAATTGTAAAAAGCGCTTATAGCATCCCCAGCGTTTTTACATAAAACGCTAGGAATGGTAGTAAAAATTTTAATAGCATCCCTAGCGTTTACGTAAAACGCTAGGAATTGTAGTAAAAATTTTAATAGCATCCCTAGCGTTTTGCGTAAAACGCTAGGAATGGTAAACACGCGCTAGATGATCCCTAGCGTTTTATGTAAAAACGCTAGGATGCTATTAAAATTTTTACAAGGCGCGCTCTCTCATCTCCCTCACACACTCACGTAGACGTCTCTTCATCTACCTAACTTCCTCCACGACCCAGAAACCCTCCACGAACAACCCGTAACCCTGAACAACCCACACCGAACCCGTAAAAACCTGAGAACACACTCACGTAGAAGTCTCGTTCATCTACCCTCTTCGCTCATCGCACTCGCTGCGAACCTCCACGACCCAGAAACCCTCTTCGTTCATCTCCACGCCGCACCAGCTCTCCTCCTCTCTCCTTGGTGCTACGACCAGAAACCCTCCCATTTGTCTCCTTTTTCTTCTCTCTCTCCCTTTCAAAAGGTATTTCGAACTCACGTACTCTCCACCTCTCTCACCGCAATGACTATTTGTTATGGTTTTTTATGGTTTGTTATGTATCTTTTGTATGGCTTTCTCTGTTATTTAGCTCAATGTTGTATCTAATTAGTTGTTAGATTAGTCTAGCTTAGATAGCATTATTAACTTGACTAGTGCATGGCTTTCCTAGTGCATGGCTTTCTCTGTTTACTCTAGGTTATATACTTAGTGCATGGCTTTCCTATGTATGTTTACTCTAGGTTACTTAGTGCATGGCTTTCTCTGTTTAGTGCATGGCTTTCATATATATGTTTACTCTAGGTTATATACTTAGTGCATGTCTTTCCTATGTATGTTTACTCTAGGTTACTTAGTGCATGGCTTTCACTGTTACTTAGTGCATGGCTTCTTCTATATTTTGTTAAGTGTTTGTTGGTTCTAAACAATTAGAAAGCTAAAACTCACCGAGTCTATTTCATTTGGGTCATTGCAAGTCCGATGGCATCACATAGTGATCACGAGAGTAGTCGAGGTGGTGATGGGGGTGATAGAAACACAAAGAAGTTCACTCCCGAGGAATTACATCGAAAAGAATATCGTCCATCGGATAAGTAAAGGACACGAGAAATATAAGGTAAGTTAATTACTAATTATTAATATTGTTCTCTACCTTTCCAAGTTATCTAATTATTTAATGATTTAATTATTTAAGGTCCGATGGAGTGTTAAAGGTTTGCCAATTGGAGACAACGGCACAAATTTAATTAGCTTTATTGGTACTAAGGTGAAACAAATCTTTCCAATTTCAATAAAAAGTTGGAATGAGAAAGATAATACTGATTTTGCCTAAACGAAAGATGATTTTTGGTCCTTAATACGGTATATAATTTTAGACCTCTTTAATAATCTTATTTAGTGAATTTTTAGTTGTATTTATTTAATCCATTTTTATGTATAAGTAGAAACACTTTGATGTCGATGATGCCCGAAGAGATTGGATACTCAAGGAAGCGGGAAGGTTGCATCGGGCATATAGAAGCGATGTGGGAAAAAGTATTCAAGCGGCTACTGATGGGACCATCAGACAGAGCCTCCAAAGATTGTATGCCGGAATTATAACTAAGGAGGATTGGACCAAATTTGTAGATATACGCACTACTCAGATCCGAATTTCTGGTTAGTATATTAATCATTTAAGTTATATATATATATATATATATATATATATATATATATATTTCACAACAAGATATCATTCATTAATGTATACTTATGTTTTTAAATAGAAAAAGCAAAGCCAATAAAGTGAGAGCTTCTAATCCCGAAAAGTACCCTTATAGAGGAGGTTCAAGTGGATATCAAATTCTTGAAGAAAGATTGGTAAGACACAATTAGTTTAATTTATTATGATTTAATGAATCTTTTAATTTACAGATTGATTAATTATTAAACTTAAATAGTTATCTTGAAGAGGGGAAAGATCCAACTCAAGAATCCCTTGATCGTTGTCTTTATGCGGTTAGAGCCCGACAAAACAAGGATGGGGAGATTGTGGATCCGAAAACTAAGGAGGTCAAGGACAAAATTGTAAGTATTCCCTTTGACACTTGTTTATTATTTTTATCCGTTACTCGATTTTTTTTGACACGTGAACATATTTTTTATTGTCGATTAAATTTCTTTGACACTTGTTTATTATTTTTATCCGTTTACTCGATTTTTTTGACACGTGAACATATTTTTTATTGTCGATTAAATTTCTTTGACACTTGTTTATTATTTTTATCCGTTACTCGATTTTTTTGACACGTGAACATATTTTTTATTGTCGATTAAATTTCTTTGACACTTGTTTATTATTTTTATCCGTTACTCGATTTTTTTGACACGTGAACATATTTTTTTATTGTCGATTAAATTTCTTTGACACTTGTTTATTATTTTTATCCGTTACTCGATTTTTTTTGACACGTGAACATATTTTTTATTGTCGATTAAATTTCTTTGACACTTGTTTATTATTTTTATCCGTTACTCGATTTTTTTTGACACGTGGACATATTTTTATTGTCGATTAAATTTCTTTGACACTTGTTTATTATTTTTATCCGTTACTCGATTTTTTTGACACGTGAACATATTTTTATTGTCGATTAAATTTCTTTGACACTTGTTTATTATTTTTATCCGTTACTCGATTTTTTTGACACGTGAACATATTTTTATTGTCGATTAAATTTCTTTGACACTTGTTTATTATTTTTATCCGTTACTCGATTTTTTTGACACGTGAACATATTTTTATTGTCGATTAAATTTCTTTGACACTTGTTTATTATTTTTATCCGTTACTCGATTTTTTTGACACGTGGACATATTTTTTATTGTCGATTAAATTTCTCTTGACACTTGTTTATTAATTGTATCCGTTATTTATGTTTGTGCATCAAACAAAGCATATCACAATCTGTATCACAAGGAGATTTAACAGATTGTGATGGTCAACAAGATGTCCTTGCTCGTGCCTTGGGAAGGGAAGAGAGATGTGGTCGGATTAGAGGTTATGGATATGGGATTCCTCCGACAACCGTGTTTGGGCCAAAGAGCCAAAGCAAGGGGTGCGGGATTGTAAAGTCATGGCGGCAAAGTATGACGAGCTATCCAAGAATGTTCTTTGTGTTAATGGAAGAGAGGCGGATGTTTAAGCGACTCTTGGCACAAAGGATTGGTGCACCATCCCCTTTGCACCACCCCCGCTGAACCTATTGAGCCTCTTTGCACCCCATAGCGCCCGAGATAGTTGCACCATCCCTTCAACATGTGTATTTAACAAAACTCGACTGTTTTTGTACATATGTATTTGATAAAATTATCATGTATATTTATTTTTCTTTATAATTGATTTAGGATAAGCGTGAATGTGAGCTATATATTGCAAACCCACATCGAAAGGTTGCAAAGTGGGTTTGATATGTAACCAATTGAGTGCCACATCGCACAATCGTGCCATGCCCGAAAACCATTTGAGAGTTAGGGTAGACTATTCAATAGAGGGGTCTGCACCATTGCTGCTCCAATTGCTAATGCGGATATATTTATCGTGGATCAAGCACTTAGTACTTTTGTGGCATGGCTTTGAACAACTTGTCGTTGTAAGTGACAATATTTTTGTTAATAAGTTGATGACTATAATGTGTGTTAACTAACTAATTAATCATTTTTTAATATATACTAGGTACCCCAAGTGTCCCGACCTTTCCCTTCAATAAAAGTGTCCCGACCTTCCCTTCCACTACCAAACTCTCCCGACCATCTACTTATACGGCCAGTCCAACATGTTGGTCAATTTCCCATTGATGAATTCCGTATACATCGATTCTCTAAAGGTCCACATTCAAAAATGAACCAGGACGACCAAATTTTTTTACCGCCCGATAACATTGTGGGCCTGGAGCGATTGGTAATGATCAACATCGAGGGTATGAAAGCTATAGTTGAGATGGATTGGGCCATCGCCATCGATATTAGAGTATACAGAGGTATGTATTAAATTATTTGTACACAATAGTTGTTTATATTAGAGTATATATTAGAGTATATATATGAGGATCCGAAAGTTGTATATATATTATTTATAGGTTTTTGTACAATCGTCTTCTGGTCCTTCTCAACGGACACGTAAGTATTTCTTCTTGTGTCCGGCGTGTATCGTTGTGTTTAAGCAAGGTAATACAGAGGAACGTATTATGGCTATTAAGAGTGAAGTACAAAGTTATATCCATTCACGCTTCATGGAAGCCAAGCATTTGAAGGGCGACTCTTTATTTTTGGCACCACTCAATAATGGGTGAGAAATTTAGTCTTCAATCACTTGTTTAATTATTTTGAGGATTGTATTATAGTGTAAATTAATGTGTACTCATTCGTGATTCATTTACTTGCAGGCAACATTGGGTACTCTTTGCAATAAACCCTAAGCAAAATGTTGTCTACTATCTGGATTCACTTCAAGGCCATTACAACGTCTCACGTGAGACTTCAGAGAATCGGTTGAGAGGTGTGTATGTGTAACCCTCTCATTTTAATTTGTATAATTTAATATATGTATTTTGTTCAACTTAACATTATATATATATATGTATGACGTTACAGTGCTTTGAAAGAATACTTGGGATTATCTACGAGTAAAACAAGATGGCTACCCATAACTGTAAGCTTTTTAAGAATCATTCTTATAATTTTAATTGAATTTTTGGTCATAAAAATGTGACAATTAAGTTATAATGATCTTTTGCTTTGTAGTGTCCTAAACAACCAAACAACAATGATTGTGGGTACTACGTTATGAGGTTTATGAAAGAGATTATCACTCATGACAAAGTAACAATCCCAACCAAGGTAACTACTTAGATTTCTTTTTTATATTGATATTATATATAATATTTACTCACATTTAATAAACATTTTAATTCTAATTTTATTTCATTTTATTTTTCAGTATTTTCCCAGCTTTAAAAATATCCAGAATTACTCTCTGAACAACTTACAGCAGTAAGGGGAGTGGTGCGATTTTGTTTCTAGCTTTTTGTAGCAAGTTTTGAGATAATTTCATAATAGTTAGTTGTTGTATATATTGTATTGGAATGATATTGGATTGGATTGGATTGGAATGTATTTTTTCGAATTTTGTTACTTTGTAGCTTTTTGAATGATATTGGATTGGATTGGATTGGATTGGAATGTATTTTCATAATAGCTTTTTGTAGCAAGTTTTGAATTTTGTTTGAATGATATTGGATTGGAATGTATTTTCTGAATTTTGTTGGAAGGGAATGAATTTATAGGTTGTAATTAAAATGGAGAACAAACCAAAATAAAAATATATTTTAAAAAAATTAATCAATACCTAGCGTTTTATAGATAAAACGCTAGGAATTGTAAAGAGGAGTTAGAGGATCCCTAGCGTTTACGTAAAAACGCTAGGAATGCTAATAAAAGGTGCTATAGCATCCCTAGCGTTTTATGTAAAAACGCTAGGAATGGTAGTAAAAAGGTGCTATAGCATCCCTAGCGTTTCTAAAACGCTAGGAATGCTAATAAAAGGTGTTATAGCATCCTCAGCGTTTTACATAAAACGCTAGGTATGGTAGTAAAAAGGGTTATAGTATCCCTAGCGTTTTAATTTAAAACGCTAGGAATGGTAGTAAAAAGAGCTATGGGATCCCTAGCGTTTTTATTTAAAACGCTAGGAATGGTAGTAGTAAAAAGAGTTATGGGATCCTAGCGTTTACTGTAAAACGCTAGGAATTGTAAAAAGGCGCTGGGTCAATGGCTAGCGTTTTATATAAAACGCCACGTATGTCTAAAACACGCTGGTCAATGGCTAGCGTTTTATATAAAACGCCACGTATGTCTAAAACACGCTTGGGTCAATGGCTAGCGTTTTTAAAACGCTACTAATGGGGTGTACGCATTAGTAGCGCCAACTTTCTAGCGCGTTTTAAAACGCTACCAATGCCCAAAAAAAATGCTAGCCATCCTAATACGCTGGCGTAGTGTTAAAAAATTATAAATAAGTGATGTATACATGTGAGACCCACTTAAGAACTCAATTGGGGGTTTCTCCATTGGGGGTAACGTTCTTACCATGCAAGCAGCTTGTCTTCATGCATCTTCTCCAATTGTAGCTGAGGCGCTAAGTCTTTGTGAGGCTGTGGCGTCTACTCTCCAGCTCCCAATCGTGGTGTTTGAATCTGATAACCTCTGTCTCGTACAAACATGCAATCAAGAAGTGCAAAGTCATGAGATTCAAGGAATTATTGATGATATTTACCAATTGAAAATGGAGTTTCAAGTATGTGAGTTTACCTGGACGAAGAGGGGAATGAGGTCGCTCATGAAATCGCCTCACTAAGCATGCAAGGGAAGTTTGCGGGAACTGGAAGATGTTTCCTTCTTCACTCTGGCGACTACTAGATCAAGATCGTAGACGCTTTGCTCTCAACCCAAATGCTACTATGTTCCATCCTCAGGCTTGATTTCTACTAGATTTCATCGTTTCAATGGCCGATCTGAGCTAATCGAGTCTCTCTCTTCTATGATTTGTGGTTACCAAATTAGGGTTGGTTCGTGCAAAGTGGATGGAGAAAACGCCTAATTTTATTGTTGTTTGCGTGAAAGTGGGTAGTGTTTCGTTAATGCGTCTTTTGCCTTCGGTAGCTGGGCTGGATGGATCATGGCCTCTCTCGCTTGGATCTATTCGCATTGTTGGGCCGGACCGTCTTTGGGCTCTCTCTCACTTGGTCCTGACTTCTTCTATATTGGCCCCAAGAAAGAAAGCTATTTATTTTCAGCTAGACTTTGTTTTTAATTGTTTTTTGTTGGTTTGTAACCTATTTTGAACCCCTCTCTGGATCTGGGTCTATACGTTCCACTACTAGTATGTGTAATATTTGTGGCCTCTGCCCATCAGTTATGAAAATATTACACATTTGACCAAAAAAAAACCTTAATACACATCTTTCTTCAAGTAACACCCGTGTGTGTGTATATATATATATATATATATATATATATATATATATATATATATATATATATATCTCCACTAGACGTGTTATTTAATTAGACATCAGGGGATATATGTATCTTCTCTCTTTCTTTTTTAGTTAAATCAAGGTATCTCTTCTATGGGCAACTACAGAGACTAATCTCTCGAGTTACTGATATCATTTAAGGGGTTGACCTCTCCCACAAATATTTTTCCATACGTACCGATCAGGGATCGAACTCTTGACCAAATATTTAAGGATCCCAAATATATGTCACTTGTGCTATACGCCTACACCATATTGGGTTTTCTCTCTCTTTTTTTTGTATCCATGTGTCGGCTGTGATTCTAGAAGGTCTATATTCATGTAAATTATGGTCACCGAATGCAATAATGTGACGCATTTAGTCAAGTTTACAGGTCTTATTGTATCCACACCATAGTTTTAGTATATTATATTTGCAAGATTTGATTTTTTTGTTGTTGTAATAACTCGCAAGATTTGTTCTATCACGCGCTATGTTGATTTGTTTCTCCAAGTGTATTAATTGAATAAAAACTATATGTTCTCGACCGAATAATGAGGCTCACTTCAGTAATTGGACCTAGATCAACCGGACAACAAGAATTTATACCCATGGTAGTTCAGTTCACTTATGGCTATTATGCCTCAACGCCTCATATTCACTCGATCGATCCAAATCCAATGACTAAAAGCTAACACGGATTTCTATAAATACAAAATTATCTATCAAAAAAGTACACTTTTTTCCCTACTACACTCTGCTATTTTTAATACTAACTTGAGCGTCGGAGTAATGTTGTTGGTACCCCCACTAAGAATCACTTTGAACTTGACTTGAACAATAGAACACCTACCAGCTAAAGTCTTGGACGACCCCAAGCTACATAACAATTTTATAGAAATCTGGACATAACGTCATAAGTCGCTTGGGCCCAAAATGATCCACATTCCTACTTTCTTCTTTCTCAACCGGGACGGATCCACCTTAGTGTAATTTGGGGCATTTGACCCCACTTGAAAAATTATTTTGCTTACAATTATATATAACAAATTTATTTCATTTCATAAAAAAATAAGGGTTCTTTCTATAAGATAGTTTAAATGTAGAAATTCCCAAGAGATAAATAAAACAGAGAACAAGTTAGTACTAATTTTATCTTGCTAGTTATGTAATTTGTAGAAATTTAAGTATTTTAAGATTTTTATATAATAAAATTGTGTATTTTATAAAAAAAATTACACTAAATTTTTGTGGAAATATTATAGCCTACTCTTTGCCCCCAATGATAAATTTTATTGGATCCGTCACTGTTTCTCCATGATGACGCATTTTCAGAATTTGTTGGGGAATCTATTATTGGTTCCTATTGTTAGGTAGCCATCAAAACACATTTAATTTCTATGTTGAATAACTCTACGAAGAGTTACTCTTTAGATGGCTACGTGTGCGGTTGCAGTGGCAGATCTTGTTGGGGTTGGGAGATGCCACGGTACCTTCCAAATTTTTTAAAAAAATTAATATATTCACCTATATTTTATACTAAAATTTTAGATTATATATAATATATAATTGAATGAACTTTACATAACGTAGTTATGCAGTGGTCGAGCGGTGGATAAGGGTGTGAGTGGTGTAGTCTGTGCTTTTTTGCGTTTTTTGCAGTAGTTTTTTTTAAGCTGCTTAATATTATTGACAAATAATTTGTGCTTTTTTAGTTACATCACATATTTTATATATTCTCATATATGACAAAGGAATTCAATCATAATAATTTAGTTAGTATAGGCGGCTCACCCCAACATTTTGGGCAAGCTCCGCCACTGTGCGTTTGGTTCATGCGGTGGCGAATTGTTTAATGTAATTGATTTTTGCGAAATTGATTTGATTAAAAGTGAGTTGAACCGTGATTTTTGTTTGGATACATTTTGTTAAAAGTGATTTTTATTAACTTTTGTTGTTTGAATAGGTTTGACCAAAATTGATTTTAAGTGTGAAATTACCAAAATGGGTCATAATTACTTAAAATTATATTTTTTTGACAACATAACTTAAAATTATATTAACAACTTGTTTTTGACAATAATTTATATTAAAAACATAAATAAATATAATAGAAAATAAATACTTGTTTTTTTATCTGTTCCAAATTCATATTTAAATTGACGTCATTTTCTTAAAAAAAAATTATGTTGCTTTTCTATCTAACCTATGGTGAACATCTATATTTTAGGTCTCGTAATTTCATTAGGTATTTTTTTCTTTTCCAGCAAATTCACTTTGGGTTGTAACAAAAATAATTCACTTTGCAGCCCACTACATGGTATTTTAAAAAAAAAAATTAGGGTTTTGCTTTTCCCACACCCCCTCCTACTCTTTCACAGCCCTTAACTCCAAATATTTCAAAAATACCCTTAAGTAGAGTGCGTGTTTTCACCGATTCGGGGATGGGCAACCGAATATATTCAGTTGAGGTCAACCGAACAGGTAAAAAGGTGAATGTGGTGTGAGAGTTCATTTTTTGTAATAAAATAGGGTGTTCGAACACCCTCATGCGAACTTGTTCGCATGGGAGATTTAACACACACGAACGATGTCATTCGAACCTGTTCGAAGGCCCGTGTTCGAACAGGTGAAATTTCGTGAAAAAAGAGGTTTTGGCTGACCTTTTGGTCTTTTCACACCCTTATGGGGTGTGTTTTGAGTAGGAGGGGGTGTGGGAAAAGCAAACGCCAAAAATTAACTGGCAGCCCACTATCTCCAAATGGCCCATGAAGTCAAACCCTAAATTTAAATCAAGTACTATCTTGACTCAGGAGTAGGCGCACTGTTTCTTTTTTTCATCTCTGAACATGGAGCTGCTGGAAAAGCATGTAAATCGTGATGCGTATGAAATAGATTCAGAGAGAAGGGCAAAGCTGGAAGAGTATGTATGATTCATGTAAAATCGATTTCAAGCAGACGCAGAAGATACATGGAGCTGCTTCTTCTAAAATCGATTTTAGATGCCAAAATCGATTTTCTGGTCAATTATCCAAACACCCTAAAACAATACTAGAATCACGAAAGTAAGCTCAAAAGCGATTATGGGCTCTCTCACCGCCAAACCAAACGAGTGCTACATCAAATACCCATTTTTACTTTTGGGTTTGTATCTTTCCCACTTAGAGTCGGATTGAATAAACAACTTAATTATGTATTTGTTCTGGCCTGGGCCAAAACCCTTCGAAATAGTGTGCCTTGCCCAATACAGCTCTAGAAAGCAGCCCAAATGTGCGCTCCACAACGAACACCCGCCTTCAACGGCCAGGATCCAGTGCCTGATCCGACGCTCCAAGTACGCCCCATTCCTCTACAAATAGAGGTACAGTCTTCCAGCTACGGTACGTCTCAAACATACTTCATTCTCTGATGCTCTACTCCTTCACCTTTTCTTTTCCTCTCTCTCTCTCTCTCTCTCAACTCGGTTTCATACTGACTTGAGCATCGGAGTGTCTTGCAGGTACCCCCACCCGACGTGGAACATCAAGTTACCTCGGACAGACCGAGCTTCAACCTCAATCGACCGGATTTAATCTTCCTCGCGAAGAGCACCACTTCCTCTATCCTGAAGCACTTCAACAAGTACCCCAGATCTGGACATCTTCCGTTGTCCAGGTACCGAACAATAGCGACCACTGTAACACCCCTATTCTACCCTTAATTCACACGTCATATATCAGAGTAATTCCATTTCTCAAAAATATTAATTTAATTGGATAGAACAGAAATGCCACATCGACAGGAAGGATACTCATCAATTGCACTCATTAAAGTTGGTGCAACAAACCAACGTCATAAAAATTAAACTTCCTCAATCACATCACAGCGGAATAGAAATAATGATCCCTAAAAAAACCCATTTCACATCATCGTTACAATCATTAAACAAATAGTCCCTCAATTAAATTAAGTTATTAAACTCCACTACACCCACTAGGTGCTACGGTATCAGAGAGCGACACAGACAGACTCCCCGACGGCTATCAAAAGAAAGCAGCTAGACCTTCATTCTCGGTTACCTGCAGCGTTGCCACAATGGAGCAACATTCCAAGTAGAAGGGGTGAGAATTTCAATAAAACATAATCAGATACATAATAGAGAAATGAGAGCAGGCAATCACACGGTATCATCATCATCACCACATCATAATCACGCAACACCAGCTCCAATCACAAACAACAACAATTCACAGTCATGATTATGTATGAAAATGCAACCCACACGCGAGCATATGCATGATGGTACCATACTCGTCATAATAAGAGGCCAAAGCCTATTCGTCATAAGAGGCCGAAGCCTATTCGTCATAGTATGCACATGCCATGAGACTCTGTGAACACATGTGCAATTCATCAAACACTCACCTGGAGTACTCATCATCACCATCATAAAACACTCGTAGAGTGTATTCGTCATAGTCATCAAAATCATATATATATCACATCATCATAATCACTCATAGAGTGAACTCGTCATATTCGTCAAAATCATATAGCAACATCATCATCATTTATTCTTACATCATCCACTTCATCATTATAATTATGTCACTAGGACTAAACCCCACTAGAGGACCAAAACCTCACTCAAGGACCTCAACTTCACCTAAGGACCAAATTAGCACATTAGGAACCAAAACCTGCACATCAATGACCAACACATCACCTAAGGACTAAAATAGCACTTAGTGACCAAAACTGCACTTCGGGACCAAAACATCACTTAAAGGACCAAACCAAAGACTCAAGGACCACAACAAAGACTTAAAGAACCAAAACAACTCCATCAGGACTACAACAACACCTAAGACTTTCAAAAGAGGAATCGATTCATAGCTACTTGTTTTCAAAAGAGGAATCGATTCATAGCTCTCATTTTTAAAGAGGAAAATCGATTCAATGCTTCATTTCTAAAGAGAGGAATCGATTCCTTGCTTCTATTTTGAAGAGGGAAATCGATTCTTGCCTTCATTTCTAAAGGAATGAATTGATTCCTTGCTTTCATTACTAAAGGGATAAATCGATTCTTGCCTTCATTTTCTAAAGGAATGAATCGATTTCTAGCTTTGTTTTTAAAGAAGGAAATCGATTTCTGGCTTCTATTTAGAGCCCAGAATCGATTTCCAAGTTTCATTTTTTTGAGGAAAACCATCGATTCTTTAAACTCACTATTACATACATCATCTAGAGACAATCAAATCAACCACATACAAATCAATCCCTGTGAAAATTTCATAATTCATTCAATCCTTCAATCATTCAAAACAACTCCAACAACAATCCAAACATCAAGAACGCATCAAAACAATACAATCAACATTCTAATCCTAACCTACAACCCATTATACCCCTTATTATAGAGCAAGACCCACCCTTACCTTGAATATGAGCGCCGGAAGATGAATGAGAGCACGTACACAAAACCACAGCAACTCAATCGAACAAGCTTCTCCTTCTCCCTTGACAATTCGCGATTTCCTCCTCTAACGAAAACTTGAGACGATTCCTTCCTTCCTCTTCTTCTCAGCGCCGTACGAGCTCTCTCTCTTCTCACTCTCTCAAGTTTTGTTTTCTTTCTTTGATGCAAGGAGTGAGGCGCCAAACCCTAACCCCTTAGCTTCGGGAGCCTCGGGAGCGCCTAAGCTATTGGGCTTGGGCTTCCTGGGCCATTCTTCACCACCCCCGAGTTGCCAACATTACCCCCAATACTCGTTCCACTTCCTGAACCACACCCATCATTTTAATTAATTTAATCACGTTTCCAATAAAATCAATAATTCAATTAAATACTTTAATTAAATTATTTCCGGGGTGTTACAACCACAGTGTGAGAAAGATTACTAGCTTCCAGGATTCATCAAGACTCCCCTACTCTCCGGGCTCCTTCCCTATTCCCGGGATCGTGTGTCTCTTGTCCATGTCTTCGTCCGCAATGATCTCGGATCCCTACTCGCCTGCGTTTGGCGCGCCGAGGTAAGTCTTATTCGCCGTTATAAGCTTGTCGTTATCTCGTGATGCTTGGCAGGACCGGCCCAACCGGTTAACCATCTGAGGGAATCTCCTCATATGGCGTTCGCATCTCAGATTTCTCTCCCACCTTTACATCTGGCGTCCCCGAATATCCTAATCTGGCTCCAATCGCTCATTTATTTGAGCTCGTTGCTAAATAGCCTAATCTAGCTCCAATAGCTCGTTTATCCGAGCTCATCGCTGAATAGCCTAATCTGGCTCCAATAGCTCGTCTATCCGAGCTCGTCGCTGAATAGCCTAATTTGGCTTCAATAGCTCCTCTCTTCGAGCTCTTGCTGAATGGCCCATAGCAGTCCCAACGAATCTCGGATCTCCGAGCTCAACGCTCCGTAAAAGGGTCCTGGGAAGGGAGTCCACAGCGACTTAATCTCGCTTCGCACGAGCCTGCCCTTCCCTCTGATTCCCGAGTTGACAAACTCTATCAGAGGTCGAAGCACTACGCCAGAATTGTAAAAAGAGATCGCCACCTTTAGTAGCGTTTATAAAAAAACGCTAGCCATTTTAATAACACGCTACACCATTAGTAGCGTTTTAAAGTAAAACGCTACCTATTAGG
Organism: Oxytropis ochrocephala; assembly: GCA_020916435.1. Lineage (NCBI taxonomy): Eukaryota > Viridiplantae > Streptophyta > Magnoliopsida > Fabales > Fabaceae > Oxytropis > Oxytropis ochrocephala. Next base: position 55,460,292 of record CM037095.1, read on the forward strand.
TAACACGCTAGACAGCATCTCCTAGCGCTTTTACTCAAAACGCTAGCAAATTAGAAAACACGCTAGACAGATCTAGCGCTTTTATTCAAAACGCTAGCCAATTAGAAAACACGCTAGATAGATCCCTAGCATTTTTAGAAAGCGCTAGCTATTTAGAAATCACGCTAGAGCGGATCCCTAGCGCTTTTATTCAAAACGCTAGCCAATTAGAAAACACGCTAGATAGATCCCTAGCGTTTTTATAAAACGCTAGGTATTTAGTAAACACTCTAGACATATCCCTAGCGCTTTAACTCAAAAGCGCTAGGTATTTAGAAAACACGCTAGATAGATCCTAGCGCTTTTTTAGAAAACGCTAGGTATGGTTAAATAATTTTTTTTTGTTTCCCATTGAGCTACTTCCCTCTTTCAGCTAACACTCTTACCCAGAAACGCAAAATCACTCACCCAGAAACGCAAAACCCTAACACCCTAACTCAAATTAACATCATCTCTCTCAACGAAAATCATCTCTCTCAGTGAACATCATCTCTCTCACTCGCACAACATTGGTGAGTTTTTCTGTTTCCTTTCTCTGTTTCTTGTTAGATATTAATTGTGGGTTCTAGTTTAGAAATATATTAGTTTTGTCACTTGTGCACACTAGACTCTTCTTCTTTTTTTTCACCACTAGCCTCTTCTTGTTACACATAAATTAATTGTTTGGAAGACTAGACTATATGGTTCCTTTGTCTTGACCAAAGGACCGAGAATAGAAATAGAATATGATATAGATATAGCTTGGGAAAATAAGGAGTGGAATTGAAAAAATTTAAAAGAGGAAATTTTGTTTGTTTTTTTATATGAATTGATTCTTCATTATATTCGAATTGCTTGATGGGTCATATGTTAAAGTTCTCTTCTCAGGATTTTATTATAAATATTTGGCAATTATGGATAGAAATTGGATGTCTGCCAATCGTCTGTCCAAGGAGTATGCCGCTGGAGTGGATTATTTTGTGAGCTGTGCTGTTGAACGTTTAGGGACTTCTAGTGGTATGAAATGTCCTTGTTTAAGGTGTTGTTATGTAAAATCGCCATCGCAGAGGAGTTGACACGACATTTAAAGGCGAATGGAATTGATCAAAGTTACACTTGTTGGATAATGCACGGTGAGAAAAAAGGTGAATCTTCAAATATGAATGATATTAGTAAGACCCTTGTACGTTCTTGAATATTCTGTGGGACTGCCAAGGTCTCGTCATGAAGGAAGGATTAGTAAAGGGATGACAGGAACTAAATTAGTGATGGTATCAAGGAAAGAACTAGAGCAAGCACACTTGTACGTTCTTCACAATGATAGTGAGGTTGATTCATATGTTGCCAAGCACAAGGAGATTCTTAAGAGTCAATTCCCGGGAAAGAGGCAAGTTTGGTTAGCAAAAGAACACAATAGGAGTTTCATAGTGTGGCTAAAACATCACATTGATGGTGAGTGTGTTTCGAATCCTACTTCGATTTCAAAAAGATTGAGATGGTTAGCAAAAGGTCCAAATATACATGTCTTCTCTTACAACAGCTATCTAATGAACGAGTGCACTTTCTATACAAAAGAACAAGATGATCAGAGTAAAATGCAAAATAGTGGGGTGACTTTTGTAGCTCATTCTATGCATGCATCCAGTGCCAAAGATAGAAATCCCATATATGCGAATATGTCTTACTTTGGCTTCATTGAACACATATGGGAGTTGGATTACAATATGTTTCGTGAGCACGTGTTCAAATGTGAATGGGTTGACAATAATCTTGGTTTCTGATTGATGAATTAGGGTTCATGCGGGTGAATTTCAACAAGTTAGGATATAAAGATGAACCTTTTATTTTAGCATCGCAAGTTCAACAAGTGTTTTATGTCACCGATCCGATTAATATCAATTGGTCTATTGTTCTATTGATCGACAAAAAATTTGTGTATAACAACGATGATGATGAAGCACCGATGATGTTGGTGTTGAGGCGACCCTTTCTTCGTAACATCGTAACCAATAATAGGGGAAAATACTTCTATAGAGGATGTTGTATATTTTAGAAAAGATCATAATGATGGAATTATTATTCATCGGAAAAAAATACCAAGACGTGAATTGCAAACAAAATTTTATCTAGGAAAAGGAAAAGGTAATATAGACTTAATGATATCTCGTTATTTTTTATTAATAGATAATATTTATATTGTTTTTGTAAATTTAACAATAACATGGATTATATATGTTATATTGCAGTCGGATGGCATCACTTAGTGATCATGAGATCTAGTGGTCAAGGCAGTAGTCATTGAGGTTGTCTTTGTTATATATGTTTCTAGCTTTAATTTGTAGCTACTTTTGAGTTTCATAATGTAAGTTACTTATTATGTTGTATGATTTGGATATATATTAATTATGTTCTAAGTAATTGTTAGTTTAATATGGTCTTTTGGTGATATGTACATATGTGTGTGTATCTATATATTGGTTTGTAATGATATATTGGCTGAATTTTGTTGGAATGTATTTTTCGAATTTTGTTGGAAGGGAATGAATTTATAGGTTGTAATTAAAATGGAGAACAAACCAAAATAAAAAAAATATTTAAAAAAAAATTCAGTCAATAGGTAGCGTTTTAGAGTGAAAACGCTAGAAATAAAGTTAAAAAATTCATTCAATACCTAGCGTTTTATCAATAAAACGCTAGGAATTGTAAAGAGGAGCTAGAGGATCCCTAGCGTTTTACAGAAAACGCTAGGAATGGTAGTAAAAGGTGTTATAGCATCCCAGCGTTTTTACATAAAGCGCTAGGAATGTTAGTAAAAGGTGTTATAGCATCCCCAGCGTTTTTATATAAAAGCGCTAGGAATGTTAGTAAAAAGGTGTTATAGCATCCCTAGCGTTTTTATATAAAACGCTAGGAATGTTAGTAAAAAGGTGCTATAGCATCCCTAGCGTTTTTATATAAAACGCTAGGAATGTTAGTAAAAAGGTGCTATAGCATCCTTAGCGTTTATAAGAAAACGCTAGGAATTGTAAAAGGCGCTTATAACATCCCTAGCGTTTTTACATAAAACGCTAGGAATGGCGGTAGAAAATTTTAATAGTATCCTAGCGTTTCTAAAACGCTAGGAATTGTAAAAGAGGCGCTATAGCATCCCTAGCGTTTTATGTAAAACGCTAGGATGCTATTAAAATTTTTACAAGGCGCTCTCTCATCTCTCTCACACACACTCACGCTGTCTCTTCATCTACCTAACTCCTCTCTTGCGAAAACCAGTGAAAACCCGAAACCTCTTCGTTCATCCCTTACGTGAGAGACCCAGCAAACCAAACGACCCATCCTCTTCGCTCATCCTCTTCGCTCATCCCTTGCGAACAACCCACACTCCAGAAACCTAAAACGCAGAAACCCATAAACGCGCGACCCAGAAACCTAAAACGCAGAAACCCATCCTCTTCGTTCATCTCTCTCTCCTTGGTGTTATCTTACCACGCAAGAAGCACCCATTTGTTTCCTTTTTCGCGCACTCTCTCCCTTTCAAAAGGTATTTTCGCAACATACTCTCACCGTTTTTTTTTTTGTTGTTTGTTATGTATCTTTTGTATGGCTTTCTCTGTTACTTAGCTCAATGTTATATTTAATTAGTTGTTAGATTAGTCTGGCTTAGATAGCATTATTAACTTTCCTAGTGCATGCATGGCTTTCTCTGTTTAGTGCATGGCTTTCATATATATGTTTACTCTAGGTTCTTAGTGCATGGCTTTCCTATATATGTTTACTCTAGGTTATATACTTAGTGCATGGGTTTCCTATGTATGTTTACTCTAGGTTATATACTTAGTGCATGGCTTTCCTATGTATGTTTACTCTAGGTTATATACTTAGTGCATGGCTTTCATTTGTTACTTAGTGCATGGCTTCTTCTATATTTTGTTAAGTGTTTGTTGGTTCTAAACAATTAGAAAGCTAAAACTCACTGAGTCTATTTCATTTGGGTCATTGCAAGTGAGATGGCATCACATAGTGATCATGAGAGTAGTCAGGGTGGTGATGGGAGTGATAGAAACACAAAGAAGTTCACTCCCCGAGGAATTACATCGAAAAAGAATATCGTCCATCGGATAAGTAAAGGACACGAGAAATATAAGGTAAGTTAATTACTAATTATTAATGTTGTTCTCTACCTTTCCAAGTTATCTAATTATTTAAGGTCCGATGGAGTGTTAAAGGTTTGCCAATTGGAGACAACGGCACAAATTTAATTAGCTTTATTGGTACTAAGGTGAAACAAATCTTTCCAATTTCAATAAAAAGTTGGAATGAGAAAGATAATACAGTTTTGCCTAAACTGAAAGATGATTTTTGGTCCTTAATACAGGTATATAATTTTAGACCTCTTTAATAATCTTATTTAGTGAATTTTTAGTTGTATTTATTTAATCCATTTTTATGTATAAGTAGAAACACTTTGATGTCGATGAGCCCAAGAGATTGGATACTCAAGGAAGCGGGAAGGTTGCATCGGGCATATAGAACTGATGTGGGGAAAAAGTATCTGAAACGGCCTGATGGGACCATCAGACAGGAGCCTCCAGCACTGTATGCCGGAATTATAACTAAGGAGGATTGGACCAAATTTGTAGATATACGCACTACAGATCCGGATTTCCTGGTTAGTATATTAATTATTTAAGTTATATATATATATATATATATATATATATATATATATATATATATATATATATATATATATATATATATATATATATATATATATATATATATATATATATATATATATATATATATATTTCACAACAAGATATCATTCATTAATGTATACTTATGTTTTTAAATAGAAAAAAAGCAAAGCCAATAAAGTGAGAGCTTCTAATCCCGAGTACCCTTATAGAGGAGGTTCAAGTGGATATCAAATTCTTGAAGAAAGATTGGTAAGACACAATTAGTTTAATTTATTATGATTTAATGAATCTTTTAATTTACAGTTGATTAACAATTATTAAACTTAAATAGTTCTGCAAGAGGGAAAGATCCAACTCAAGAATCCTTGATCGTTGTCTTTGTCAGTTAGAGGCCCGACAAAACAAGGATGGGAGATTGTGGATCCGAAAACTAAGGAGGTCAAGGACAAAATTGTAAGTATTCCAAAATTCATGTATTGTAATTTTAATTTTATAATTCCTAGCAAGTTGGAATTTGTGTCGACTATATTTTTTAATCCAGTTACTCGATTTTTTTGACACGTGAACATATTTTTATTGTCGATTAAATTTCTTTGACACTTGTTTATTATTTTTATCCGTTACTCGATTTTTTTGACACGTGAACATATTTTTATTGTCGATTAAATTTCTTTGACACTTGTTTATTATTTTTATCCGTTACTCGATTTTTTTTGACACGTGGACATATTTTTTATTGTCGATTAAATTTATGTTTGTGCATCAGCAAAGCATATCACAATCTGTATCACAAGGAGATTTAACAGATTGTGATGGTCAACAAGATGTCCTTGCTCGTGCCTTGGGAAGGGAAGAGAGACAGGGTCGGATTAGAGGTTATGGATATGGGATTCCTCCATCAACTGTGTTTGGGCCAAAGAGCCAAAGCAAGGGGTGCGGGGATTGCAAATTCATGGCGGCAAAGTATGACGAGCTATCCAAGAATGTTGCTGTATTAATGGAAGAGAGACAGATGTTTAAGCAGCTCTTGGCACAAAGGATTGGTGCACCATCCCCTGCTGCACCACCCCCTGCTGAACCTATATCACCTTTGCACCCCATAGCGCCGAGATAGCTGCACCATCGCTTCAACATGTATTTAACAAAACTCGACTGCTTTTTTTGTACATATGTATTTGATAAAATTATCATGTATATTTATTTTTCTTTATAATTGATTTAGGATAATCGTGAATGTGAGCTATATATTGCAAACCCACATCGAAAGGTTGCGATGGGTTTGATATGTAACCAATTGAGTGCCACATCGCACAATTTACCCATGCTGAAAACCATTTGAGAGTTAGGGTAGACTATTCAATAGAGGGTCTGCACCATTGCTGCTCCAATTGCTAATGCAGATATATTTCTTGTGGATCAAGCACTTAGTACTTTTGTGGCATGGCTGAACAACTTGTCGTTGTAAGTGACAATATATTTGTTAATAAGTTGATGACTATAATGTGTGTTAACTAACTAATTAATCATTTTTTTAATATATACTAGGTACCCCAAGTGTCCCGACCTTCCCTTCCATAAAAGTGTCCCGACCTTCCCTTCCACTACCAAACTCTCCCGACCATCTACTTCTATACCCGGTCCAACATGTTGGTCAATTTCCCATTGATGAATTCCGAAGTACATCGATTCTCTAAAGGTCCACATCACTCAAAAAAATGAACCCGAACGACCAAATTTTTTTACCGGCCGATAACATTGTGGGCACCGAGCAGTTGGTAATGATCAACATGGAGGATCCGAAAGCTATAGTTGAAATGGATTGGGCCATCGCCATCGATATTAGAGTATACCAGAGGTATGTATTAAATTATTTGTACACAATAGTTGTTTATATTAGAGTATATATTAGAGTATATATATGAGGATCCGAAAGTTGTATATATATTATTTATAGGTTTTTGTACAATCGTCTTCGGTCTTTCATAGCGGACACGAAGTATATTTCTTCTTGTGTCCAGCGTGTATCGTTGTGTTTAAGCAAGGTAATACAGAGGAACGTATTATGGCTATTAAGAGTGAAATACAAAGTTATATCCATTCACGCTTCATGGATGCCAAGCATTTGAAGGGCGAATCTTTATTTTTGGCACCACTCAATAATGGGTGAGAAATTTAGTCTTCAATCACTTGTTTAATTATTTTGAGGATTGTATTATAGTGTAAATTAATGTGTACTCATTCGTGATTCATTTACTTGCAGCAACATTGGGTACTCTTTGCAATAAACCTAAGCAAAATGTTGTCTACTATTTGGATTCACTTCAAGGCCATTACAACGTCTCACGTGAGACTTCAGAGAGATGGTTGAGAGGTGTGTATGTGTAACCCTCTCATTTTAATTTGTATAATTTAATATATGTATTTTGTTCAACTTAACGTTATATATATATATGTATGGCGTTATGATTGCTTTGAAAGAATACTTGGGATTATCTACGAGTAAAACAAGATGGCTACCCATAAGCGTAAGCTTTTTAAGAATCATTCTTATAATTTTAATTGAATTTTTGGTCATAAAAATGTGACAATTAAGTTATAATCTTTTGCTTTGTAGTGTCCTAAACAACCAAATAACAATGATTGTGGGTACTACGTTATGAGGTTTATGAAAGAGATTATCACTCATGACAAAGTAACAATCCCAACCAAGGTAACTACTTAGATTTCTTTTTTATATTGATATTATAATACTTACTCACATTTAATAAACATTTTAATTCTAATTTTATTTCATTTTATTTTTCAGTATTTTCCCAGCTTTAAAAATATCCGTAATTACTTTCTTTGAACAACTTACACAGTAGTAAGGGGGAGTAGTGCGATTTTGTTTCTAGCTTTTTGTAGCAAGTTTTGAGATTCATAATAGTTTAGTTATTATATATGTTGTATATATTGGATTTATATTATGTTGTAAGTACTTCTTAGAATGATATATATTGGATTGGAAATATTATTTGATGAATTTTGTTGATGAATTTTGTTTGAATGATATTGGATTGGAATGTATTTTTGAATTTGTTTGGAAGGAATGAATTTATAGGTTGTAATTAAAATGGAGAACAAACCAAAATAAAAAAATATTTAAAAAAATCGATCAATAGGTAGCGTTTTAGAGTGAAAACGCTAGAAATGAAGTTAAAAAATTCATTCAATACCTAGCGTTTAAAAATAAAACGCTAGGAATTGTAAAGAGGACCTAGAGGATCCCTAGCGTTTCTAAAAACGCTAGGAATGCTAATAAAAGGTGCTATAGCATCCCTAGCGTTTTACATAAAACGCTAGGTATGGTAGTAAAAAGGGCTATAGTATCCCTAGCGTTTTAATTTAAAACGCTAGGAATGGTAGTAAAAAAGAGCTATGGGATCCCTAGCGTTTTTATTTAAAACGCTAGGAATGGTAGTAAAAAGAGCTATGGGATCCCTAGCGTTTCTAAAACGCTAGGAATTGTAAAAAGCGCTGGGTCAATGGCTAGCGCGTTTTATATAAACGCCACGTATGTCTAAAACACGCTGGGTCAATGGCTAGCGTTTTTTTAAAACGCTACTAATGGGGTGTACGCATTAGTAGCGCCCCGGCTTCTCTAGCGCTTTAAAACGCTACCAATGCCAAAAACGCTAGCCATCCTAATACGCTGGCGTAGTGAAGGTTCCCCAATTTCGCTTCACGCGAGCCCAACCTTCCCTCTGATGCCCGAGCTGACGAGCTCCATCAGAGGCCGAAGGAAGGAGACCCATTGCGTGGTCTCCTCCCGAAGGCCGAGCGCCCACAGCAGCCTCGATATGCACTATTGAAGGCCAGATGCCCACATCGGCTTTGGTTAGAAGGCCGAGCACCCACAACGGCATCAATAAGAAGATCGGAGGAGAGGGGGACCCACAGTGGTCTTCCCATCATAAATGAGCCAAGGGGCCCGCAACGGTCTTCTCATCTTTGAATTCGGCTCAAGGAATCAGCCATCTCGACACTATTTGTTGAGGCAAAATCCCTAGTAAATGTTTTGATGTTCAACAAACCTCAAAAATGAGAAGCTTAAGGTTTCTGATCATATGTATTACTAATGCCCTTGTTGAGTGTTTCATAAGAACTGGATCACACAATCAATCTCAACAAGATACTTGCTTATGAGAAGCATCAATTCTATGAGAAAACAGAAAAGAAACATTGTCTACACTATTCTAAAGAAAGGAAGCTTCCCAATCATAAATGATTAAAATCAAGAACCACTTGGTAATCTTGGAAGAATTATATTTGAGAAGATTCATCATGTGTTGTGGCAATATGAGAAGGATACCTAAAGAAGATCAAGCATAAGAAAAGTCATGACAAAGAAAATTGAAGAAGATGTAATGCAATATCAAGCTAAGAAGAGTCATGATCCCAAGAAGGGTCATGATTATAAGAATCATGTTAAGAAGAGTCATGAGCCTGAGAAGGGTCATGACAAGAAGAGTCATCATCCTAAGAACTGCATCAACATGAGAAGATTCATCTTGAGAAACATCATCTTCAAACTATAAGTCATGAGAAGAGTCACAGTGAGAAGAGTAACTGTGAGAAGGGTGATGACAGCTGGAAATAGCCTGTTTCTGCAGAGTGCAGAAAAGGACAAGTGGAGCGTATTCTAACGGCTATAAACGACTAGTTGTTGATGCAACAACTATAATTTTTGGACCAGGAGTTAATGGGTTACAACAACTCTATATAACAACAACTCTGGTCTTCATTGATCTTCAAGAGAGTGGATTAAATTTCTGAGATACAACCCTTCTCACCTATTCAAGTTTTCTCTCTTCCATACTCAACTGCACTTAAACCAGAAGGGATTCACCTAATCTCTGAGTATGTGCTAAGTCTTGTGTTGTAATACATTCTTGTATATTCTATTTGAGTCAACCAAGCTCTAAGTAATCCCAAAACCCTTGTAATCAAAAGAATGTTAAATAGAGAACCTTCTCAAGTAGCATGTGTTGCTGTAGGACTTGAGAAGTGAGTGATTTTGTGTTAAAAGCAGTCTAATAGCTTTGAAGAAGTCTATTAGTGAAGTATACAGTAGGTAGAGCTATGAGAAGAAAACTACCAAGAGCTTTCAACTTGTGTGAAGTGTGAAAGGGTGTAAACTATTTGGAAAATAGTGGAAAATCTCACTGGGTGTCAGGAGTGGAGTAGCCCATGTTATTTTTAGGTGAACCACTATAAATCCATGTGTTATTTACTGCTTTAAGTCTTTAGTTTACAATATGAGAAAACTCCTCTTGTGGAGAGATTTTTGAAAACCTTAGAAGAGTCATTTTTGATCATTTTTAGCAGTAACTAGAACACGAGTTTTTCAACCCTTCTCAGAACCTTCTTAAGGCTATAAAATGTTTTTGAAACTCTTGACAAATGTTTTATAAACATAATATATCATACATAGCAAAACTATACTTGAAACAATTGTGAAATAACTGTGAGTAGAGTGGAGGAAATATTGACCGATCCTTCTCAGTTCTATATAACTGTGTAGACTGTTCAATCACCCTTCTTGGCTCATCTAATTAATTAAGAAGATTGTTTCTATATAACACATAACACTCACTCTCTTGATTCTCAATAACTCTTGTGAATCAAAGTTCTTTATTTCAGGAAAATTTTAAAAGGGTCACAATTCCAACCCCCTTCCTTGTGACATTCGTGACTTGACTATTGGCCACTTAGGCTCCGGTCCACATGTTTAAACACTTGTGCGCATTGTCTTAAGTTACACACTATCTATCAAGTGACGTCAACTTCTGGCTATCAAAGGATCTCTTCATCCTCGCATTCTCACGCGGCTACCCTGGTATTCACGTGCTCCTCCGGCATTCAAAGCATAACGGTAAAAGCGCATTTAATAATATAAAAGCATAGTGAATTGAAAATTAATCAAGCGCAGTATTAAAACGGAAAAAGGGCGGTGCCTACACGGTGATTTACAAACAAAGGCGGCCTCGCATAAAGAAGAAATTAGTTACAAAGGGTTTAGTTCTGATTCTCCCCAGCATTTGCTGCCGCATAAGGAGTGTCTTTCCCGGCCTCATTGACCTCGTCCTATCCGGCCTGGTCAAGAGGAGGGTAGATAACCTCTCCAGCTCTTAGGATCCGACCATCAACCACTTTTTCAAGCCGCATGTATTCGGCCCGGATATTGGGTTCGAGGACGACGGTCATCTCTAAGCATCGCTTCGAGCCGGCCTTGGCCATCGGGACCGACTCGCCCCCGCCTCTTTCTTCTCCTTCTCCAAAGTCCCAATCATGCCATTTCTCTTGACTTCGGCCTCCTCGCTCTCCTTCTTGGCTCTTTCGAGATCTTCCCTTGCAGCCTTGAGATCGGCTTCCATCTATGACATGTTCTCCAGCTTCCAGTTTATCTCCTATACTTTATCATTGACGTAATAGAGTTTCTTCTTAGCCTCGGCTAATTCATCACCTTAGCCCTCAAGCGGCGATATTCTTGAGATAGCTCTAAAAATGGACGCGGTAAATTCTCAAGCCACGAGAAGTATGAATCAACTTAGCTTCTACAAATCAATTATAATCTTGGGTCTTAGTGAGCTTACCTCAAAGATTTTCAGTTGAGTTCTCTTCAATGGTGGCCTCGACCTTCTTAAAGGCCGACGCACCGAACTTTGCAGTCTTCGCCAACATGTCGAAATCGGCCAAAGTAATATCTGGAGTTTTCTCTTCTTTGTTCCTTTCCAACATTGCTTGCAGTTTTTTTTTGTGGAGAGTGGGGGCGCTGCCGCTGCCGTCCTCACTAGCATCCTTAGCCATGTCGCGGTTTCGCTTCGGCTTGGATTTTGGTTGCTCTTGCTCCTTGGACTTCGGATTCTTCTCAGAAGTGGACCTCGAGCCCCTTCCAGAGTTGTTTCCCTTAGAGTTTTGGGATTGGACTGCAGCATCCCCCATCTTGGGATCGAAGCCAAAGCCCGATCACCCATCCTTCTTGGAGCCGGTCGCAGTAGCCTTTTTCTCCGACTTTCGGCACTTGAACTGTAGTGTCAACGATGGTGCCAACAAGGAGATCGTCAAGTTTGTCCATGTTACCTGCAAACAACAATTAAATTCAGACTCGACAATGTTACTATGAAAAATCAACATCAAAGCAAATTCATTAAGAGTAAAAAAGAACTACAGCTATCGAACTATTCTTTCAGCTTGGCCTCAGACTTGGCCAGCTCTTCAAACATGGAACCGCAATGGAGCACTGGTTGATCAACCTAAAGGACTCTCCACGTTGTCCCTAGTTAATTCGTTGGGTTTCACTGCGTAGTCTTGGTTTTCAATCGTTCTCCCTCCTCGGGTAAAGTGAGCACGACTCCAGAAAAGTGGGAAATGTTCTTTAACCAACAACGCGTCCTTGAACTCGGCAATAGACCGCTTCGCCTCGCCATTCATGGCTTGTACAAAAAGAAGACGGGCTTGAAGTTTTTGTTTGAATCATTGGCCGGCAGAAAATAGGAATGTTATGTCTTACCACGGAACCTTATATGGCCTTGCCTTGTTTTGTCTGACTGTGGTTCCAGATTACGCGTCACATTAAACAAGCAGAAGAAGACCTTGGCAGTGGGCGTTCTCCCGAGATACTCCATGGTTAGCTCAAACCCTCGAAGGAATCCCCTGCAGTTCAACAACAATTGTGACGGAGCCGCGCACAGGTACCTCAAGACTTCTTGTTGAAATGCGTTCAGTGGAAGCCGAACATTCATCACCTCTAAGGTTGCTCCATAAAAAAAGAACTCAAGATTCTTGTGGCTATTGCACACTGGAACCCCGGGAACGGGCACCAACCTCCAACTCTATTCTGCGGGAGGAACGAGATATTTCTGATAGTACAAGACGAGTTTGTCCAAATTTAGCTTCGGGTGAATTTTGCAGATTTTGGTAGAAACCCTGTTATACACCTCTTCCACTGGCTCTTCATGCTCCTCCACGTTGATTACTCCGGGACGAGGCTGAGAGTTTACCTCTGTTTCACCTCCTTCGAAGCTTTCCGACATTTGCCTCGCCATGTTTCGGAGCGGAGCCGAGATACTCGACTTCGTGGATGTGTTGATGTATGTGGAAGAAAATAGAGATCGCGCTCCCTATGGGGCCGACACGGGGTGGCCTTCGGCCGACCTCTTCAAGATCGGCTTGCCTGGTGGAACGAGACTCTGCCCTTCCTCGCTCTTAGTCAGGACCATCTACATGGGAGGCGCTTCTATCACTTATCTAATTCATCAGTGTCATTTGCGGAGAATCGTGGTATGACTACCTCCCCATGAGAAGGCGAATGTCGTCAGGGGACAATGTCGGCCCCACAAAGCATATCAAAGGTAAATTAAAAATACTTGAGTTTGAATTACTATGAAACTAACCTTCTTGCAGAGAAGATTCTAGACTCAGTTTGAATAATGAACTCGGACCGGTGAACTATGAACTCGCGCGGTGGAGTTAATCTCAGACGGTGATCAGAAGCGATTTCTCTCTCGGAAGCTCTGAGTGCTCAACTTTCAGAAAACACAGCGAAGTGAGAAATGAGCCCTTCATCTCGCATTATATACTCCCCCAACGAGCATAAAGTTGAAGCAATGTCTTCCTTCAAAGCGCCTCATCAATTCTGCGCGAAAAGACAACATTGAGCTTGTGAAACGTCACCTCGAGACGCCCAAACGTCAAATCACTATCGCCCCATTCACAATTCAACACGTGGCACTGCCGCCATCACATTCTCTTCAAAAGCAACAAACTCAAGTCGAGGCCGATCTCAATGTCCGACCTCGACTTAGGGGGCCACTGTTTCGGCCTGGGCCAAAACCCCTCGAGATAGTGGGCTTGGCCCAATCCATCTCTGGAAAGCAGCCCAAGCGTGCGCTCCACAACGAACACCCACCTTCAACGGTCAGGATCCAGCGCCCATATCTGACGCTCCAGGTACACCCTTTCCTCTATAAATAGAGGTACAATCTTCCAGCTACGATACGTCTTAGACATACTTCATTCCCTTATGCTCTACTCCTTCTCCTTTTCTTTTCCTCTCTCTCTCTCTCTCTTAACTCAGTCTTATATCGAATTGGCGTCGAGTGTCTCTGCAGTACCCCCACCCGACGTGGAACATCAAGTTACCTCGGACTTACCGAGCTTCACCTTCAATCGACCGGATTTAATCTTCTTCTCTCAAGAGCACCGATTCCTCTATCCTGAAGCACTTCAACAAATACCCCCCAGATCCAACAGCGACAGTAGTCCGTGTCTAACAAGACTTATAACTTAAACACTTATTATATAAAAGTTTTTTCCAATGTTTTTATAGGAAAAGTTAAAACAGTGTGAAACTATTTTTTCATAAATTATAAGCTCTTTACATAAGCTATATATCACGGGAAGCTTATGAAAATTGGCTGAAAACAAGTTATGAACATGTTATAAGCTGTTTTCATAAGCTCTCCCAAATTATTTCACAAGTGCTTATGTCAGTAGATAACCTAAATAAGCTGATCCAAACAGGCCCTTAATGGCTCACTATAGATATTAAATTTCTCAAATCAAACCGTCAAATTAAAAGTTCTTTTTGAAGAAATTTAGTTTACATTTTTATAAAATTTCAAAACGAGTTTGATAGTTCGTCAAATAACTTCAATTGAATATATACTACGTTTTTAAAAATACAAAATATGAATGATTAACGATGGATTGATGAAATACGTACAAATAATTATAAATACTACATAGCTACACATATTCAAGTTATCTACAATTTTATATAGATGATCGATCATTAAGATGATATGTGAATAATTAATGAGTCCCAAGTATAAGGGGTTGGTGCACCCCTTGTGCGCCCCATTTTTATTAATACAACAACAATACTTATCTTAAAAAAGAATGGATGAATTGATAAAATTCAATATTTGCAATGAGATATCAAGTACAGTAACTCTTGCAGGTACTCCTAGCTTATAAGAATAGCTAATCGATTTAGGTGTTTTAAATGGATGTTATGTGATGTGAAGAGGGAATGAGAAAACCACATATCACTAGTACATGAAAGGGATATAAGGCCGATTACATTGGACTTACCACGCTAGTTTTTTTTTTGGCATATATAGAGAAGGAAGCTTAGGGGGGAGTACTCTTTTGAAATAAAATTTGGGGGAGTACTATTTCCTTCTTAATGTTTATTAAGAAGGAAAGAGTTTTTCCCCTAATTAATTTTGTTTAAAAAGAGAAAAAAGAAAGTAGACAAATGAGGAGCCAAGGGGGGCTAGACCAATACCCTTAGCAATGAAAGAAGATAAAGTCAAAGAAATAATAGGAGCCCTAGCCTATTACGGCAAAAGACACCAAAAACAATCAATCCTAGAGACCAATTAAAGGACTAAATTACAATAATCAGATCAAAAAGATGTTGATACAGAATTTGACCCTGAGCGAGTATTATAGCCAAAAGATGATTTCGTTGTTTGTTGTAATTTATTCTTTTGGGTCTTAGACACAACCGGTTCAAAATTGTCATATTGCGCAACTGTTTCTTCTGTATCGGAAGCGGTAGGATCACCAATATCATCTGACACATCACCCCCAAAGCTTTCCTATTATTCTCATGTCAGAGTCTACTCCTGGTTTAGAAGTAGCAGCGAATTCTGAGGCATGTGGTGAATCTAGTCTGGTAGTGGGAGGTCGGGTGGAGGATGACTCAACATCATCTAATACATGATCACCCCAAAGTTTTCCTAATATTCTGATGTCAGCTGCTACTACTAGGTTAGACGTAGTATCAGACACTAAGGCATTTGCTTTTGAGTGAATAACCGGAGTTCCAATATTCCAACCACTAATAGTATCAGAGTTAGTAGCACATCGAGTGGAGGTAGTGGCATTAGCTGAATTCTGAGTGGAGTCTAGAGGTATCTTATGTACCTATGTAACCGTAGTCGACATTTTCTCACCTTCCTCTGATGCGAAAGAGTCCAGCGCAAATAGCACAGAGTCTGATTCTTCATTAGTTCCATTGTCGCGTCTCCACTATAACAAAAGCTTGTTGAGCATTAGATGGTTTAGCAAACCCCATTAAAGGATTAGCATCCAAGCCATCACAAAGAACATTATTGAAGCAATTAGGATTTTTAATTCCTTATTATTTTCCAAAACCTACTTAATTTGCTTGAGCAACATCTTCTGAGATTTTTAGTTCCTTGTTATTTTCCACACCCTCAGCTTGCTTACTAGTTGGAATATTTTTATCTACATCAATAAGAGGGTTTGGGCTCCCTACCATCTCCTCAGGTGATAAACCAATATTATTATTACCCTTGAAGCAATTAGGATCATTACCTTACTCTACTAATATAGCCACACTAGTACCTTGCCTTTTGGATGGGCGAGCGTCTAATATATCCACATGCTCCTTCCTTTTATCGTTCTTTGGCTCATACTGAATAGTAGGTTTAAGAGGGACATGATTCACATTTCGAGGCTTCACCTGATTTTCTTTAGTCTTCTCCGCATCGTAGGAATGCAATTTTGTATGAGTGACCAGTACATTGACAAAATTTGCAAAACAAAGGCACACAGTTGTATTCCACTCCAATGAGAAAAGTGTATCCCTCTCTTTCCACTAACAATTGATCATGCAACCTCTAAGATAAATCAACATAGATTAGGACTCTAGCAAAGTGAAAGGGACATCATTGGTGAAAAAACGTAGGCGTACGGGGTTCGAACCCTGCTCCCCCTTCCCATCTAGCAACTAACACACTAATTTCTAACCACTTTGCCTATCACAAAAAAACTTAGATTAGGACTCTATCAAAGTGACCAAATGTCATTGTCATAGTGGCTCCGTCCAAAACAATAAGAGCCCCAATTACCACTCGCACCAATTATTCCAATTTTCTTCATTTAATTGTTTTATATGTCCATGTTTTTGGCGTAGTACGTAGTGCTCATTCAATTGGTAACCACTAATGTACCATCGTCTTCTAGAAAGGCAACAACTGATTGTGACTGGTGGTCAGGGGAAACCATTATAACTTCGCCATTCAATGTCGTCTTCAAACATATTTTATATCAATATATTAACATCTAGAAGGAACTCGTGGTATGTTACTAACTTCTAGAAAGAACACGTTACATAGAACAAGAGAATCTTCAAATAGCATATAGGTACAAAGACGACCAAGACCAACCATCAATGGCAAAGAGTCAATTAGATTGCAGTGACGAATGCCAATTTGTCTTGAACGATGTGGTTGTTAAATTGCCATGTCTTGTCTTGTATGTTGCTTGTTTATTTATAATAAGTCAAGTGATTACAAAAAGTTAAATGAAGGGGCTGTGTTCGGACAAGTATAATACGGATTTGGATCCTCTCATTTCATTTTTCTCTAGATCTCCTTTCATCCTGTCTATCTCTCTCTTTATTCACTCTCTCGTCATTATCTTTTAATTATTTTAATTATGAGAGAGAGTGAATTAAGAGAAAGATAGAGATGGTGTAAGGAGATGTATAGGAGAAAGGGAAGGAGAGGATCCAAGGTCGTATAATACTTCCTCGGTTCTTTATTCTATTACTTGTATTTTCTATTATTTTTATTATAATAGTATAGAAAAATATGTTTACATGTTGCTTTACTACACAAGTAAAGAAGAGGATCTTTATCCGTAAGATCTAAATTTCAACCGACAAACGCCAAATTGTTAAAGTAGGATACACGTATGGGTTCAACCCGAGACCTCACAGTTGTGTGCGCGAGTTTCTTTCTAGTGGCAATTGCCACTCCGTCTATGAAAAAAGAAGAGGATATTTACTCCTCTATTACATGTTGCTTTTGTAGAAAAAATATTGTTTCATATATTTATCATTTCAAAGTTTGATGCAACATTTATTGTTGTTTAGTCAATAATGCGCTTAGGTATTTATTACAGATAGAGAAATAGATGAAATGAGATAGTAAATTATTAAAGGTATTGTGAACACCCAATTTTAATCGGTAACGAATTTTGGTTTTCTACACTCGTGCACAGCAAACTCGCAGGTCGTTACACTTTAATCCGTTTATTAGGTGCTCTTTGGCTAAAATTGGACCTACACTCACGAGTTTGAGCTTAGACGCAGTCATGGGACCTAACACGAGTTATCGTTAGATCGAGTTCGAGCTTTAAACGTAATTGGGCTTATGGATTCATTTGTTCCTAGTTTACGATTCTTATCAGTCTGTTGGGCCCGATCCGACCTATATCTCGCTTTTGATCGGAGTCGTAAAATGATAAAATAAAATATATTGCGGAAATAAAATCATTACAACCAGCTCAAAAAATATTTACAGTTGTCCAAAAATAAAATGATAAAGCAAATCCAAAAATAATAGGAAAAATGAAAAAAAATACAGATGTGCAATTAGGTTTTTCAAATTACTTCCAACCGCTTTGATTTGGAATGCAGATCCGAAAAAAAGAAGGGTCAAAGTTAGTCAAAGCCCAAAAAAACGAAATTAAATACTCTGACCTAATTCTGTAGTATAAAAGGACAGTCATGGGTCGGTCAACAAGCAGCAGTAAACCTCGAAATTACCAAAAAAAAAAGATTACGGTTTAACACTAAAACCCTAATCACCTAAAAATAATTTTGTGAGATCAGGGAAGAAAAGATTGAGGAGAGCCGCAGGCAGCAGCCAAACAACAGCAAAAGCATTGGACCACAGGCAGTTCACAACAAAAGATTTGTTTTCTTTTTAGTTTTCAGGAGGTCAGGTTGGTAACTAAGTTACTGTTAAATCGTTTTTTTGCAACTTTACCACTGTTTGCAATTTTAATATCTATTAGTATGTCTTAATGAATAACCAGTCACAGATGTAGATCAATATGGAATAAAATGGTTCAGATCTAGATCAAAAACTACAAAACTAAGCTAGGATAAATTAAAAAAAAGGGGGGTTTTCTTTCTTTATAGATCTGAGGTATAGAGTTTTTGGTTCTAAAAAAAAAATACAACGAAAGTGTAAGGTAGAATCAGACTAAGTATAGCTCAGTTTGGTTTCAAAAATGAGTAGAGAATCAAAATAAGAGTAGCAAAGAAAACCAGATCAGGCAAGAAACAATAGAAGAAGAGTAAAAGAATAAGAGAAAACCAAAAAAATGTGAAGAGACGAACCTGGAAGAAGTTCGCCGGAGAGTCCTCATCGCCGGCGTCGTCTCCGGCGCAGTGTTCATCAGTCCGGTGCGAGGCTTCCATTGCGAGCTCCGGCCGATCCCCCACCATCGCGAGCCTACGGCGTTCCCCCTCCTCACGTTCTCTCTCTCTCGCTACTTCTTCCTCTCTCATCGGACCTCTCTCTCTCTCTTCCATGGCCGAACAACCCTTCTCTCTCTCTCTTGGCTCTCTCTGCGGCGGAATTATAGGGAGAGAATGAATGAGGTCTCTCAAACCCTAAAATGAGCTTAAATACCCCCCTGTTATATCTGAATATCTGTTTTATTTTTATTTTAAGTTTAAAAGTTTCAAGTCACACCCCCTTTATTATTCACTACCCACCCCCTACGAGCCCACTTGTTTCATTTTGTGGACCAACGCCCCAGTCAACAAAAACATCCCTGGGCCTATTATTCGCACCTCCTGATCAATAAAGTACCCCCTGCAATTAGTCACACTCTCTCTTTTACTATTACATCCTATTTCGATTTTTTATCAGCTTCTTGCGTTAATTGTTATTGTATTTATTTATTGGTATATAGTTTTTTTTTCCAAAATAATAATAATAATATAATTAGGATTTGATCGAGATGTACATCTTATCAAATCCGCAACACCGGTTTAAGAGACCCGAGTTGTACAGCTTGGTCCTAAAACCACTTTAAAATTAAAACTGAATGACATGTTTTTTTCCAAAAATAAACCTCATCAGTTTATTATCATATAGCACCTATTTTTCAAAAATACCATAAAATATGGGCTTGACCGAGATGTACATCTTGTCAAACCCGGTTTAAGAGACTCGAGTTGTACAACTTAGATCTTAAACCCCTTCAAAATTAAAATCAACCAACAAACAAATTTTCAGGAAGAACTAAGTGACTTTTGAGTCTCTCATCGCACCAGAGAGTACGTAGGCGCGGGGTCTCCCTGTCAAAGTCAAATTAAAATTTTCTAAATTAGTCATTTTTCAATTTCTCGTAAATAACTATCTTCGTTTTCTACCGAATTCTATTAAATCTTATTTTGGGTAAACAAATAACTAAACGGCGTAGTAATTATTGCACAAATTAAATTTAGGGTAACTGTCTTAGGACATATGTGTTAGGGGTGCAGTGAAACTTGTTTTCACCCCTTCCCTTCGCATAACCGACTCCCGAATCCAACTTAGTTACGCAGACCATTAATTCTTTCAATTAGGTTTTTCTCAATTTTTCTATTTCTAATAAATTGGGTGGCGACTCCAATAATTATATTTTCGGGCCGTCTACGTCGAGATCCAGGTCACGACAGGTATTATAAGTAACAAAATTTATTTTTATTTTTTTAGGCAAATATAAGGAAGCAAGCCTTGTTAAAATCTCTGATGTAAAAAAATCAAGAAGAAAAAATAGTATTTCCCTCCAATTTTATTAAAAAAAGAGAAAGAAAACAGAAGATAGACCAAAAGAGGACTACATCAATACCTTTGGCAATGAAAGAAAATAAAGTCAAAACAATAGAAAATAAAGTCAATACACATATAAATGAAATAATAGATTTTGTTTTTAAATCAAGAAAAAGTAACAAAATTTATTACTTTTTTTAACAATTATTATTTTTATTGGTATGTATAAAAGTTTAAAAGTGACATGTAATAAAGAACTGAGGGAGTAGCATTAATTGATTTTATTTTTTTATAAACAACATTAGTAGATATCATGAAATCATAGATTTACTCGGGAATAGTTATGTTGTTTAACCAACATGATATAGCACAGCTTTGGGAGTGAATGATAATGGCCACAATGTAACTACTAAAGATAAAAGCTTGCCCGCTGATCACACAGTACGCCCCACTTGGGGGATATGAACCTCCAGATCATTGAGAAGAAGAATGATGGGTATGATTGTAACACCCCCTTCTACTTAATACTAATTTAATGAATAAAAATCAGAGTTTCCAAAAACATTTCCACGCACATCAAAGAGAGTGCTACATTTAGTCAAACCTCACAAATAATAAAATTTAAAACTCAACGCATCGAGTGCGTGGATATATATAACATATCCAAAAGGGGTAAATCCTCAAACCTGTTTAAAGTTTACAATAATCCGAAAGAATAGTTTTACAGCACAGCGGAATGAAACTTAGTGTACATATTCAGCACATAATCCAAATCATCTAATACATAAAATAAGATGGCAATACTACAATCCCGTCCCCGGTGTTACTAATCGAGTGATACGCACGACCCAAAAAGGCTTGAACACCTTCACTCAAGATCACTCTGGCGTTGCCACGAGCAGAGCAACATAAAAATTGCTAGGGTGAGTCTCTTTACATAAATAATAACAAGTAAGATAAGCATCATATTCGGAAGCATCTAGCAACAACAATCCATAGTAATTAAGGCATTCACCATTCAATTAAAATACCAACAAGTCACAACAAAAGATTAATTAAGCATCAACGAGAATTCAAAGAATGCATGGTTATATGCATGTGTGCAATATGCATGTGGATCCATAACCACCTCAAAAACCCTGTCGGGTAACCACCACGGTTGGCCAAAGCCACCCACCACGTTTTGGCCGAAGCCACCCACCACGTAATGCATATGATTTATGTGACACTATGACAATGCATCACCACACAATAAATTCACATCAATTATCAACTCACCTCTTTGGCCGAAGCCCCACCGCTTTGGCCGAAGCCCCCACCGCTGGCCAAGCCCACATCATTCATAAATTCATCACATCAAGTATTGACCCACCGCTTTGGCCGAAGCCCACCTCACCTCTTGATACCACCTCACCACCACAACTTATTTATTACAATTAAATCCTACCTAAGGACCAAAACACTCCATAAGGACCTTTTCCACCTCTAAGGGCCATTTTGACACACCAAGGACTAATCTAGCATCTAAGGACTATGTTGACACGTTATGGTTAATTTTGGCACTTAGGAATTATTTTGACTCATTAGGCTTAATCGGATACTAAGGGACTATTTTATCACTCCAAGGATTAATTTAATTCTTAGGGACTATTTTGTCACACCAAGGATTAAATTAATTCTTAGGGACTAAATATGTCACTTAGGTCCCATTTAAGCACCCTAGGCGCCAAGGGGGCAGCCACTTTGGCGCCCCACTTAGCGCAACACACACACACTGGCTCAACACACATTAGACCACGCACTCAGCGCCAAAATCCTAGGGATTGGCGCCCACACACGCTGCAGTGTCATATCCTCTCCCAAACACACGCACTCCACACACCGGGCGCCAAGTTCCCCGTGAACCGGCGCCGCTTCCTCGCACAACTCACGCGCCCGCCGCAATAAGCCATGGCATGCGACCTGGCGCCAATGCTCCTAGCATTTGGCGCCCCCCTCCCCCCTGCACTTCAACCCGCCAGCAACAGTGAAGGAGGCGCCATTTTCCCATGAATTTGGCGCCCTCCACCCCCTATACTCTTCCAATCAAAACTTCAACATCCCATTTACTCAATGACTCATTTCCCACTTAACTAACACACAATTAGAAAATTAATCAACTTCATTGAATTAGCATATTTACACATTTACTCACATTGAGGCATTTACTCAAGCACTTAGCATACAATTTCAGCAACATATATATCTCTAACACCAAGCACCATAGTAGCAACAAATCAAACACACATACAATAACAACCATAAAGTTAACACAAATCCACACCCTCAATTCATGCTAGAGCTATTTCCTACACAACACATATCCTACAAGTTATCATAGACATAATGAGAATCCCCTAACCTCCAAATTGCAACCCAAGCAAGTCACCTCCACTAGCAACCCAAGAATCACCAAAATAGCTTTCCCAACAACTTGAGCTCCAAAACCCCATCCATGGTAAAAGGAAAAATACACAAAATTAGGGTATGAATCTTATACTAAGGGATAGAGGAAGAAAAATGGAGGAGATTGGTACCACATATCACTTACCCAAATTAAATAATTGATTTTTCCTCCTTCCCATTTCTTTGCCCAGTAGTCGATCCCTTTTCTTTCTCCCCTCCCCTTTTTCTTTTTCTTTTCAATGTTTCTCACCTCTTCTCTCACGGGTTCCTTTCTTTTCCCAGCCGTAAGTCCTTTCTTCCTCTCAATTCCATCCCTTTTTAATTCTCATTTAACACTAGGCCCAATCAATTTGGGCCCTATTACTTACACCCACCTCACTCTTTAAATAAATTGATTACCTTATTATTATTTAAATATGGCCAACTAACATATTACTTAATTAAATTAGTCATAATCACTTAATTAAGTAAATTAAATAATCACCTAAATAAATTAGTTAAATACTCACCTAATTAATTTTGGGGTGTTACAATGATTGCCCTGAGATTGTTGTTCCCCCACATGCGGAAGAATGCCTTACAAGGCCGTGGAAGCAAGGACTCATTAATTTGTTAGGAAGACGAATTGGGTTTAAGGCCTTGGAAAATCGTTTGAATCAAATGTGGGTCAAGAAGGGAGTGATGAACATTGTTGACCTTGGTTGTGACTTTTTTCTTGTTTATTTGACATCTCCGAAGGATTATGAGAAGGCTCTTAGTAATGATCCCTGGTTGATCTATGATCACTATCTCATCATAAGGGAGTGGCGCCCCAACTTTCGTCCGGAGAAAGAGGAAGTGGAGCGTGTTGCCGTTTGGGTCAGGCTACCTGAACTCCCAATAGAATATTATTCGTCAGATTTTTTGTTCTTCTTGGGGAATAGAATTGGCAGAACCGTTAAAGTTGATCAGACAACTTCCTTGACGGCACGGGGGAAGTATGCGAGGCTTTGTGTTGAAGTGGACCTGAACAAACCTGTTCTAGATCTATTTGAACTCAAAGGTCACATATACAAAATAGAGTATGAAGGACTTCACTTGTTGTGCATGGCATGTGGTAAATTTGGACATCACAGAGATTAGTGTGTGGATCACTCTCAGACCAAAGCTAATGATCAGGTAGCAACCGCGGAGCACCGGTCCGGAACTAATGGTCAATCAGTCGTGAATACTCCAGAAAATGGCCCCTGGACTATTGTCCAAAAGCAGCGTTTGCCAAGGCTCCGGAAGCGACAGACAGGTTCCGGCGAAAATTAATGCTCCACACATACAGGGGGGTCTCGTTTTAATGTGTTAAATGAGAGAGAGGAAGATTCGACCAATATTAATGATGAAACAGTTACTGAGGGAGCAGTTGCAAATAGCAGTTATGGACCAGCAAGTATATCGCGACAACAGGTTGTCAATCATCATGCTGTCAGCCGCAAAGAAAGGACGCACGCACAAACTGCACGTGCGCATGCACCAAATACTGCAGCGCGTGGGCTACGAATAGTGCCTCCCAAGGAAACACCTGCGCAAGTGTTGGCTCCACGTGTTTTACATCAGGCTCCTACGGTTTCTAATAATCATCACAATAAAAACATGGTTTTTTTTTGGACCCCCACCCTTTCCCCTCATACCCCCACCCACCCTTTGAAAAGACGAAAATACCCCTGCGTTTTTACAAAATCACAATTTCTTCACATTATTGGTCATACCTACGATTGACCACCAGCCACTCGCATATACGCCATAGAGACGTATATACGATTGCCCTGAAATTCCACCACTCGCATATACCCCACCACAAGCCTATATACGATCAACAATTTTTTACTCATCGTATATACCCCTTTCCAGGCGTATATACGATTAGCCAGAATTCATCCACTCGCATATACGCCCAGCAGACCCTATATACGACGAGTTAAAGAGTAAGCATCGTATATACCCCCATTTTTATGTAAATACGATGAACAATTTTTTTTTACTAATTTTTTTTCCTTTGCTTGTAGTGTCCGGTAGGCATAGAGGGAGACGGGAGGTATCTCCTATCAGAGAGAGAGGGGAGTCATCTTCCGCTGCACCGAGCACGAGGACGAGGAGGCATAATCAGCTGCATGCTTCCGCTAGGAGACAGAGACAGGCTGACCCAGCTGAGTATCAGCCTGAGCAGCATCACCCAGCTCATTTTCAGGATGATGGGCAGTTTTATCTTGGGGATTATCTGCAGCAGACTCAGCAGGAGGATTGGCATAGAGGGAGGCCGGTTCCTCAGTATCATTCTCAGCCTCCTCCTCAGTACCATCCACAGCCTCCTCTTTACCATCCCCAGCCTATTCATTACCATGCACCGACTCCCGAGTATCGCGCAAAGAGCAAATTTGTGTCGTCGATACTTATTACCCGCACTACCTATGTCTGAGTATCAGGAGGAGAAGCCCCAGCAGGATCAGGGGCATCAGGAGGAGGATCAGCCTCAGCCTCAGGCCTCTCTCTTCACTGACCTGACAGATCATGTCTGCAGTTCTATACTCGCTGACCCGGTAAGTTTTGCATTTTTTGCTTAAATAATTTATTTAACTCACATAGTCTGCACTTTTTGCTTACATCATTTATTTATTTTTAATTTCACGAGTATTTGCGTGTTGTCAAAGTATGGGCTCATGGCAACAAAGTCCATACTAGACTCCATCTACATCACCCGGCCCTACTTCAGCGCACCATAGTGGTCAGGGACTCCAAACTGGCCCCACTTCTCCAGACTGGCCACACCACAGTAGACATGAGTTGCTGTCGGCTTTTATAGAGAGATGACACTCAGATACTTCGTCATTTTACTTGCCATTTGGTGAAATGACGACCACTCTGGATGACATCTCCTGCCTGTTGCACCTTCCCATCCAGGGGAACTATGCCACACCTCCCACCACACTGTGAGCTCGGAGTATGCCACACAGCTTGCTGAGACATATCTAGGTGTGTCACGGGTTGAGGCTGCTAACAACACCCGTGGGGGTCTGTATTACAACTTCAAATGGCTGGAGCAGGTTTATGAGCGTAATTTGGAGGAGGGGGTGACATTACGATTCTTTGTGAGGGCTTATCTCCGCCCGGCCGACCTATTGTATCTTCACTACGAAGACTGGAGACAGGGCGGAGGCTAAGTGGCTGATCTACATGCATGATCTGAGTCCAGAGGTTCTTGGAGGCTATGCATGGGGTGCAGGTGCACTAGCTGCCATGTATGAGTCCTTAAACACTGCGTCTTTGAGGCTCACGCAGCAGTGTGGAGGGTTTGCCAGCCTATTTCAGGTACACATTCTAACTTCATTTTTTTGTTAAATCACACTGACTTTTGGGTCAATTTTTTTGAATTAAATATGTTGTTTATTTTTGCATTTCAGGCTTGGATTATGTGGTATTTCCCTCGGATGGTGGAGAGGTTGCCCGGTCATATCTAGGGTGCGGAGCCACTGGCTGGGCACTTTAGGAAGAAGAAGTCAGACCACCTGAAGCTCAGCCACTACAGGAGGATGATTGATGAGCTGAGGCCAGAGGATGTCTGGCGGCCATTTGAGGAGCACAGGGCTGGTAGAACCTTTGAGCAGATCTCCCTCTACAGAGGCTTCATCAGCTGGGCTGACTTCAGAGTTCCCTACATGCCTGATAGGTGTCTGCGACAAATTGGGTATGCTCAGATCATCCCGTGTGACCCTCTCAGAGGTCGTCCGAGTCATACTGACTGCGTCTTTCAGATCACCCACTTCATGGCATCTGTGGATGACATCCTGCGCACTACTCGGGTTGCTCGGCGGCCGGATGAGACTGTACGTAGCTACTTAGAGTGGTACGTCTGTGCTTCTAACCCTAGACTATTACCGGTTCCACCATCACCGGTAGATGAGGCCTGGACACCCTCCCTAGAGCTACGATCCGACGATGCTGAGTGGGTGAGGGAGGTTGTGACTGCTTGTAGGGAGGGTATTCGTGATGGCGAGATCAAACATGGCAGTCGGGCGTATCAGACACTCCATAGGTTGGTGGGGATGGCAGCACCGGATGACATTTCTGGGGAGCTTAGACGACGGGGACGAGGACGAGGGCGACGACGTTAGGGATTTTGTATTTGTTTTTTGATGTATTTGTACTCATATTACTTTGATGTTGGCACTTTATTGTTACTTTTTATCACTTGTTTTATTTTACGAGTTTCCATAAATTTTTGATTTCATTGATTCGATAAAACAAAGTTACACAAGCGATAAAACATAAACAACTAGAATAAAAATAGATAGATAAAAAGAAAATACAATAGAAACTAATAAGCTGGTGGAGTTAATCGACGAAGGATCTCAGCGACGGTCCTTCTGGTTTCGACGTACAAATGAATGTAACTCTTCCATTTAAACATAATATGATTGGACATCATCTGTCGGAGGTCATCATCGGTGTTGACATCCACGGCAGACCAGTGAAGACCTCCATCTGTCCATTCCGGTTTCCGATAAACGATACGAATTATCTCATGCTCGTCGTTCTCTGGTTGAACCATCCACAGTAGTTTCTGCTTTAGAGCAGCAAATGGTATGCAGTGTTTTAACCTACACGATACAACATCTCTCCCATCGAAACTTATACCATCATCTTGTAAGATGATGCCGTGATGATCAACAAACCCCATATTAGAATGAACGAGAGTGAGGGAAGAAGGCTCGTAGTATGACTTTAGCGAAGCCTGCATCATCTTCACTTGTGTTGTGTGAGAGAAGGAGGAAGTTGAATTTTTGGGGTGAAAATAGTGATGGTGGGAGTGGGTATTTATAGTTGAGGTAAAAGATTATCAACCGTTGATTTTGTCGTGCAATCCACACCGTTGATCAACTTTGAAAGTGAAATCATGACCGTTGAATTTTTTTACTGCAAAAAAAAAAATACAAATTTCAAACCCATCGTATATACGTCATTTGGGACATATATACGATGCGAAGTTTTACCACATCGTATATATGCCCTTAAAAGGTATATACGATTGGCCGTGTAAGATGCAATCGTATATACCTCTTAAGGGCATATATACGATGTGGTAAAACTTCGCATCGTACATATGTCCCAAATGACATATGTACGATGAGCCTTTTTTTTAAAAAAAAATAGATTACAAAGGGCATTTTGGGGGTTTCATTGTGGGTGGGGGTATAAGGGGAAATGGTGGGGGTCCAAAAAAAACAAGCCTAAAAACATTGACCAATTAATAGTTCAACAAGGGGCCCACCGAGAAGTTACCAACGTCAACCATCCTAGCAATGTTAATATTCTCCAGTGGATAATATGCATGTGGACCAACCTATTAAGCCCAATGTTAGTGGGCCAATTATCCACCACGCACCAAGAACTCCTGACACCACCGTGAGGATTGCTGCGCACACCCCCCTGGCAATTTTGGTAACGAGGACTCTGGAATGCTTGACTCTGATGAATTCATGGATGCTCAAGATCAAGGAGGTACTTTATCTGGTGAAACTGAGATGGAGGTGGTCGTTGAGACCCCCACCATGTGATTTTGTTGTGATTTTCATCTACCCAAATTTTGTTTAATGGATTTAAACAACATTTTCGTTTGGAATTGTCGTGGCGCAGCCAGTCCGGATTTGTTTCGTAATTGTAAGCAGTATACTGATATGCATAGGCCTGAGATTTTTGTAATAATGGAGACCCGTACTCACCCAAAGCGTCTTCAGCGTACTTTCACTCTCTTGGGGTATGACGGTTTCGTTTTTGCTGAGAACCGGGGGTTTGCAGGTGGGATTGTTGTGGGTTGGAAATCTCACTTGGTTGATATGGTGGAGTTAGATAACAACTTTCAGTTTATTCATTTCCGTGTGGTCATGCATAATGGTTGGTCCTGGTTCTTCACTCCAACTTATGCTATTCCCTCGGATGCACTTAGACATGCGCTATGGGAGACCTTTTTGAATATGAGTCGTAACATGGATGGCCAGTGGCTTATTGCTGGGGAGCTTAATGATATTGCTGACCCTAGTGAGAAGAAAGGAGGCAGTCTTGATGTCCGGAGAAAGTGTCAGCTCTTCAAGCAGAGAGTTCACAATTGCCAGTTGCTTGATCTTGGGTCTGTTGGTCCCCGTTTCACTTGGCGTGGTCCTAGATGTGGTTTGGTTGCTAGGATGTTTGTTCGTCTTGATAGAGCTTTGTGTAATGATCGCTGGTGTGTTGCTTTCCCGAATGCCTTCGTGAGAGTGCTGCCACAAATTGATTTTTCTGACCACCATCCTATCCTTATTTGTCTCCATGGTAATTTGCAGGATCGATGTGAGAGGCCTTTTCGTTTTGAGAGTGCTTGGCTCACTCATGGCGCCTTCAAGCGTGACATGCAGAATCGGTGGGAGGGTAATGGAACGCTAGACTAGAAGTTAAGGAGTGTGGAGGGGAAGCTGAAGACTTGGAAGCACACCACCTTTGGTTGCATGCGCACAAAGAAGCGTGCCTTGCTTGCCCATTTGGGTGGAATTCAAAAGAAATATCATGAAGGCAACATCAACAACTTTCTCACTACTCTTGAATTTTTTTTGCAGGGTGAGCTGAATGAGATCCTTTATTGTGAAGAGCTCATGTGGTTTCAACGGTCGCAGACTCAATGGCTCCATGATGGGGACCAGAATACTCGTTACTATCAAATCAAAGCTGCTAATATAAAGAAGAAGAACAGAATTCAGTTGCTTCGGGGCAATAATGGTGCGTGGCTTGAAAATGAAGCGGAGACCAAGATGCATGTCAATAATTTTTTCCAGGATCTTTTTTTGGATGACGGTAACTATCTAACTCATCCTCCTTTGAAATACAGTTTTAGAAGGTTACCAAATGATGTTGTTACTGCTATGGGGCGTATGATTGAGCACGAGGAGATTGACAAAGCGCTCTTTGCTATGAGTGTGTGGATGGCCCCGGGTCTTGATGGCTTCCAAGCCGGTTCTTCCATGCGAACTAGAATATTATTGCTTCTGATTTTTACAGGTTTGCAACGAGTATCTGGGAGGATCCTACTTTACTGAGTCATATTAATGCAACTGATATTTGTCTTATTCCCAAGGTTCCTAAGCTAGAGTTTGTGACCCAGTTTCGGCTATTTCCTTGTGTAATGTTTCTTACAAGGTGATTACCAAGGTGATTGTGAATCGGCTTAAAATCCACATGCCAGAGATTGTCTCCCCTTTCCAGACTGGTTTCATCCCAACTAGGAGTATTCATGAGAATATTATTGTGGCCCAATACACTACAAGAATAACTCAAATTAGAAGGCATAACTTTCTGGCGGATTTTAATCCCCCAGAAACGTTCCGGCGGATTTTTGTATTTTTTGGGGGATTTATTCCCCCGGAAACTTTGTGGCGGAATTTTAACATTTTTGGCGGAATTAGTACATTTTTGGCGGACCATAAAGAGGAAGAAAAGCTTTCGAAAAAGAAAAAAACGAATTCGCCGGAAAGGACACCCAAATCTGCCGAAAATGTCACTTTGACATTAGGCGGGATTTTTAAAATTCAAAATCCGCCGAAAATGTCACCCAAATCCGCTGAAAATTCATCTTCGATCCACGCGTCCCAAATCCGCCGAAAATGTCATTAATCCGCCGAAAATGTCCCCTCGTTTGACGCCTGAATTCCGACGGAAATGACCCTTCAACACAACGGCTATTTTTTCATCCCCTTACTTAATCCGATTCTCACTCATTCCACACCATTTTCACTCTTCTCAATTTTCTTCTTCACACATTCTCCACTCTCTCTTAAACTTCCCTTCAAATTTCTTCACTCAATCTTCTATCAAACTTCTCCTCTCTCAAACTTCTGAAGGTATGTTTTACTTTATACTTTGTGATAATTTATACTTTGTTTTAAACTATTAGTTACTAATTGTGGTATTGTTTGCTTAGGAGTTGTTAGAGTTTGGTGACATCTGCTTGTTTGTTCAAAGGACTTCTGTTTAACATCAAGTCAGAGACCTCTCACCACCACCGGTTAGTTATTGAAATTATTAGTTGTCCTTAAACGTTATTTGATGTTATTAATTATAATTTGTTCAATAATTAAATATGAAATATTATAATATATTAGTTAATATTAGTAATTAATTAGTTAATATTAGTAAATAAATTAGTAGAAATAAATATTAATGTGTTTAAATATATTTTTTACTTTTAAACTTTTGTTAATATTTTTTTAATAAAAAATAGATAAATCCGAAATAAAATAATTAATATATTTATTAAATTTTAATTTTTGTTAATATTTTAGAGGAAATACGAATTATATAGTTAAAAAATAAATTATATCTATTTATTAATTATTCATTATATTATCATTTTTTTTGTTTAAGTTGTTAAAATCTATTATATTTTTGAAAATTCATTATATTATCATTTTTTTTGTTTAAGAGAGTTATTGTATGTAATTTATTTTCATTTAAGTAGGTATGATTTGTAATTTATCGTTATATTTATGTGTTAAAATATTATTTATGTTGTTAGTTAATAGAGTGTTAGTGTATGTATGTAAATATATGTATGTGTATATGTGTATGTGTGTGTATATGATCATATGATATTTGTATATGTGTATGTGTATGTATGTGTATGAATATGTAAGTAAGAAAATATAAATTAATTTTGATTTATTATTTATGAAATGAAAAGTAATTAGTTATTGTTTATGATAATTTTTATTGTAGCACACGTAGTACTAGAATTTAGAAAACATGGATCGTAGTTGGATGTATGATCGATTATAACCTGGAAGAAGCGGTTTAAAGAGACGATTTGCAGAAGGAGTAGAAGAGTTTATTTTTTGTGCTAAGCGTGACGAAGGATTTGGCGCGAGAAGCGGGGAATTAGATGTCCGTATGCGCGAAATGTTCAATTCGATTTATAAAAATGAAGATGAAGTCGAATGGATTTGTACAATAATGGGTTTAGGCCAGATTATTGGATATGGAGTCGTCACGGAGTAAGTAGCACCTTGGGTACCTGCGGTAGTTGTTCCTGCGGTTAATGTTCCGGTTGAAGTATATCTTTCAAGTACTAATGTTCCGGTTGAAGAAGTAGCTTCCACATCCGATCTCGCCAAATCATGCAACCCGCGTTAGATGTTTATCGTGGAATGATATCTCATGCCGTTTGAGTAAATTTGGATTTTGAAGAACCGGAATATGATGCTGAAGAAGCTCCTAATGAGGAAGCACAATTGTTTTACACGTATTTGAGTGAGACAAATAAACCATTATTTGAAGGATCTAAAGACTCAAAATTATCAATGTGTGTTCGGTTGTTGGGTCTTAAGTCTCAATTTAATGTTGCCGAGTTGTGCATGGAATATATGACCAAAATGATGTTGGATGCAACCCTATTAAGGGACTTTTGCCGCAGAGTTATTATGATGCTAAAAGACTGTATCGAAGCTTGGCTTAAAATCTAAAAGAATTGATTGTTGTGTGTCCAGTTGCATGCTCTATTATAATAATGAGTTTGGCATAAATGATGGAAATTTGACGGAATGCAAGTTGTGGAGAGCCACGCTACGCGTGCGGCGCAGGAAGTGGACGAGTAGAGGCAAACCGGTTCCACTGAAAGCAATGTTCTATCCGCCGCTTATACCAAGGCTACAGAGGATGTTTACATCAATGGAGATCGCCGCTAAAATGACGTGGCACCATGAAAATAGAAACAATTACGGTGAATTACGCCACCCATCCGATGGTGAAGCTTGGAAGCATTTTGGTCGTGTTCATCCAGATTTTGCGGTGATCCACGCAATGTTCGGCTTGGTTTATGCTCGATGGTTTCACACCCTATATTCAAGCATCGGCATCACCGTATTCTTGTTGGCCGCTTATTGTTACCCCATACAACCTTCCACTGAGAAATGTGTATGTCTAAACCATACATGTTTTTAAATGCTATTATTCCGGCCAAGCAATCCAACAAATTGGTATTGACATATATTTGCAACCTTTGATTGATGACCTAA
Source organism: Oxytropis ochrocephala (assembly GCA_020916435.1). Taxonomy (NCBI): domain Eukaryota; kingdom Viridiplantae; phylum Streptophyta; class Magnoliopsida; order Fabales; family Fabaceae; genus Oxytropis; species Oxytropis ochrocephala. The sequence goes on from CM037095.1 coordinate 55,493,151, forward strand.
AAAGGTTGTGGCATGGTGTTTTAACTTATGATGCAAAGACGCAAACAAAATTTAAGAATGAGGCAGCTTTGATGTGGACAATTAATGACTTTCCCGCCTATGGAATGTTGTGCGGATGGGGAACACATGGTAAGATGGCGTGTCCGATTTGCATGGTTGACACAAGGGCTTTCACTCTTAAATACGGAGGGAAAACTTCGTGGTTTGACTCGCATCGTAGGTTCTTACCTATGGATCACCCATTTAGAAAGCGAAATATGCATTCATCAAGGACATGTTGAAACAAGTGGACCTCCTCATAGTTTGACACCGAGAGGAAGTTTGGGGCAGTGTTAAAGACATCCTCCGATGGAAGTCGAGCGGGTGTTGTTTCTCGTCCGTATACTATGGGCAATGGCACAATTGGACAAAGAGAAGTATCTTTTGGGAACTTCCTATTGGAAAGATAATCATTGAGACACAATCTGGATGTAATGCATACATAGAAGAATTTTTTTGATAACATATTTAACAATCGCTCATGGACGTGAAAGGTAAAACGAAAGACAATGAGAAAGCTAGGAAGGACATAGCTCATTATTGTAGACGAAAGGATTTGTTGTTGGTTGAGCAAGGTACTAGGACATTGAAACCCAAAGCCAATTATACTTTATCTAAGGAAGAAGCGAAAGCAGTTTATCGGTGGATAAAAGAGTTGAAAATGCCAGATGGTTATTCTTCCAATTTATCTAGATGTGCGGATGTGGATAATGGGAAGTTGCATGGGATGAAGAGTCATGATTGTCATGTATTCATGGAGTGCTTACTTCCCATCGCTTTTAGTTCGTTGCCAACACACGTTTTGAACCCGCTGATTGAAATAAGTACATACTTTAAGAATTTGTGTTCTGCAACCCTAAAAGTTGATGATCTTACAAAAATGGAACAGGACGCGTCGTTGTGTTGTTCCTCTTGGCAGATATTTGCCAAAGCCAAACACAGATGGTGCGAGTAGTAGTAGTTGTACACCTCTTCCGGTGACTGTTGGCGGGGAGGACTTACGGCCGACACATGTTGAAGATGGTCGTCGCATCGTGGTGCCTCAAGGAGATTCGTAAGTATATAATTATTTATTAATTTTTTGTTGCCTTTTTACAACTACTTTCGTGGTCCAAAATATTCAGACTTTTTAAAAAAATTCGTGTTTATTCCTTCAAAGCCCTGCAGCCACATGATCATATAAACGCAATTCAGCAGAATTTCTTCAAAGGTTGGAAAAATTGGACTGCTGTTAAGAAAGATAAAGAAGATAGGAAAGACTATTTTAGGGCCATGCTCAATTCTTTCCAAGTAAGTTCTATGAAATAATTAATTTTTAATTATTTTATTGAATTGTTTAATTTGTCTGTATTAACAATATTCTTCTAATTTTTTAAATAGGAACAATGTACATGGTTACCGGAACAACAGAAAGATGTTGAGCATGCGTTCAACAAGAGATGCAGTGATAGATACTCTGAAGTACTGCGGGGTGTACGGCAAGCAAAGGCAAAACCTAATTTTATGGGACCAGAGGCTTATGCACAACTGCTCGCGTATTGGGACACTCCTGAATTTAAAAATAAAGCAGAGAAAGCTAAGAAGAACCGTGCTTCTGAAAATGCCGGCGCCTACTGCAATCACTCAGGTGGATGTGTTAGTGCTGGAACTCATCACCAGCGCATGGTACGTAATTTTATAACTATTACTTTTATTCATCAATTAATTAAATTTATTAACTATGTGTTAATTAATTAAGTAGTTGTTATTAAATAATAAAATTATGTATCTAGGAGGAAGAACGGGATGGGAGGTCGGTTTGTTCGAGTTGCATCGCAACTTGTATATATGCGAGAGGAGGATGGTACATTTATCCACGATAGGGCGAGGAGGATTCAGGTATAAAACTACATTATGTTATTAGTTATTTATCTTTAAATACAATTAATATATATATATATATTTATATTGTTTTTATTGTTTTTTATTAATATTTATTTATTTATCTGTTGTTTTTTTAGGATGCTTATGATGCTGGGATGGCCGAGTGGCGTGAGTCTCACCTGCAGAGCGATGGGTCATCGATCGTGACGAGGAGGCTAGAGTGGGTCGCTCATGTGGGATAGAGCGGTTGGCCCACAAAAGACCGATCGTTTGACAGATCTCGTAGCATGGGACCCAGGTTCTTCAAGGAAAGCATTCTGCCGAGTCGATCATATTCGGGGACAGAGAGTACTGGTCGTTCTTATGCTGCTCCCAACGCAGTGGTAGATCAATTGACCCAGCAATTTAACCAGAGATTGAACGAGCATTCTGCCGAGTCGATCATATTCGGGGACAGAGAGTACTGGTCGTTCTTATGCTTTGCTCCCAACGCAGTTGGTAGATCAATTGACCCAGCAATTTAACGAGAGATTGAACGAGCGGCGGAGCAATATGCACGACAACCGGAAGAGCAAGCTAGGATCATTGAGGAGCGCTGTTCTGCTTGGCGAAAGCTAGCTAGATCATTGAGGAGAGCGCCGCAGAGCAAGCTAGAGAAGCGAGGCGTTTGCCAGCGAGTTGATGGCTCAGATGAACCATCCTTCGAGGCCATCATCATCATCATCATCATCACATATGGCTTCCTACCAGCCGCAGTCTTGGCCTCAGTATCCTCCGTACCCTCAGCAGTATCCACAGCATACTCCCCAGCCCCATTATTCTCAAAGAAGATCCCCCAGAAAAGTATCCACCACCTCAAGATCCTTCCCAAAGATCCTCCCAAAGACTGATCACACACTCCAAATGACAGAGTATCCATCCCAAAGATCTTCCCCAAAGAAGACCACCACCTCAAGAAGAAATGTGATCAACCCCAAAGAAGAATCACCTCATCTCTTCAATAATAATATTGATTTAAATTATAGTGCGTTAGAGGCTTGTTTGTTCAGTGATGATCAACCAGCACGAGGTGATCAATATTATCACAGAGATGACTCCGATGAGCACGCACCTTAGTAGTTTTATTTTTGATTATGTATGTTTATTATTATGGATATCGGAGTGATTTGTTGGATTTGAATTTATGGATGTTTATTATTTGGTTGATTATGAATGTTTTTTTTTTGTTGATTATGGATGTTTATTATTTGGTATTTGAGTTTTTTAATTTAAATATGCTACTTATATTTTTAACTTAAATTTATTAATTTTTAAAAAACATTTTATTTGGTTTTATCACAATTTTAGTTTTTTAATTTAAATATGTTATTTATATATTTTTTTTAAAATTTATTTAATTTTAAAAAAACGTTTTTTCAGCTTTTTTAAAATGTTTTTAAATTTTTTTTTTAAAAAAAAAAATGTATTTTTCAGCGGATTTAAAAGAAAAAAAAATTTTGGCGGATTTTAGTGTATTTTCGGCGGATTTCAAAAAAAATAAAAATAAAAATATTTTGGCGGAAAAATCCGCCAGAAAGTCCAAAATTCCGCCGGAAAGTACCGGGGGAAATCCGCCGCAAATTCCCCCGCAAAAATCCGCCGGAAATGACTTAAAATCCGCCGGAAATTACCGGCGGAATTTCTGCCGAAAATACGTTGCCACCAGCCATTTACCGGCGGAAAAATCCGCCGAAAATACCTATATTTGCGGCGGAATTGGGTGTTTTTTGGCGGAAAAATCCGCCAAAAAATCCCATGTTTCTTGTAGTGATAGTTGATCCATAGTATGAATACGATGAAAGGGCGCAATAGCTTCTTTATTGTTAAAGTTGATCTTGCCAAAGCCTATGATAGAATCAAGTGGTCTTTAATCTGGGAAGTTCTTGATGAGATTGGTTTGCCCACCAACATCATCAACCTCATCATGCATGCTGTGACAAGTGTCCGCACTAATGTCATGTGGAACGGCACCAGATCAGACTACTTCATGCCTCAAAGGGGAATCCGTCAAGGAGACCCCATCTCACCTTATTTGTTTGTTCTGTGTATGGACAGGTTAACTCACATTATTGCGGAGCGAGTGGAGAATGGGTCTTGGACGCCTATCTGTGCGGGCAGAAACAGACCAAGCATATCCCACCTCATGTTTGCGGATGACTTACTTCTCTTTGCCAAAGCCACGGAGGAGAACATGTCTTGTGTCATTAACACTCTAAACACTTTCTGTGCTATGTCTGGATAGGTTGTTAGTCTTGAGAAGACGTCCATGTTCTTTTCCAAAAATGTGCCTCCCACTATGAAGAATACTCTTGCCCGGATCTCTGGTTTCAAAGTTACCTCCTATATGGGTAAATATTTGGGGGTCCCGCTGCTAGGAAAATGCCCAAGGCAAGGTGACTTTAATTATTTGATTGACAAGGTCCGTGATAAATTGTCTGGCTGGAAAAGTAAGCATTTGTCTTTTGCTGGGAGAGTTACTCTTTCTAAATCCGTTATTTAGGCCATCCCCATCTACACTATGATGACTACTCCAATCCCAAAAGCTTGCCTTCATGAGATTCAGCAACTTCAACGTGGGTTTGTTTGGGGAGATACTGAGGACACTCGCAAGCTTCATCTTATTAACAGGCGGACTCTTACTCTACCAAAAAATATGGGAGGGCTAGGAATAAAGGATCTTCCCACCATGAACAAAGCGTGTTTGATGAAGTTAGCGTGGAATCTCAAGACCGATGATACTAGGCTATGGTACCAAGTTTTGAATGGTAAATATGGTACGGGTAGGTTGCCTCTGGGTCCCCCTCAAGCCAAAGTGTCAGATTTTTCTATTTGGAAACACTTGTGTAGCTATTGGTAGGACATAAACACTCATGAGGCTTGGTCGCTCGGCAATGGCACCACCGTCAACCTTTGGGAAGACAAATGGCTCAATGGCGTGACCCGTTTGAGCGATGTTGCTACCAATATTCCTAGTCATGCAGCTGGTTGGACCGTTAGTAAGATTGTCGGGGACAATGGAAATTGGGACATCTCCAATATTACTACTATGCTCCCAACGTCTTCCATCATCCAGATTCTTGCGCATCCCGCTCCTCATCCTCATGATGGAGATGACTTGCGTTATTGTCCAGGGGATCGCAATGGTGAGTTCTCGGTCTCTCTCTCTTATAAATGGCTCGCTAACTATGATGGTGCCCTTGAAGATGCTGGTTGGATGAAAGTTTGGAAGCTTCTTGTTCCGGAGCGCATTCAGTGTTTTGTGTGGCAGATCATGCATGGGAAGCTTGCCACCAAGGATTATTATGGTCATTGGGGCAATGGTGATATCAACTGCTATAATTGTCACAACGTCCTGGAATCAATTGTGCATGTTTTACTTGACTGCAGTTTTGCAAAGCAGCTCTGGAACCATCTAATTCCAACACAGGTGCGCTTCTTTTTTTATACTTGTAGCTTGGAGGACTGGATTAATTTCAACCTTATAAACACCACTTCCATTGATACTTCCTTGGAATGGCGTAATGTATGGGCCACGAGATGCTACCTCATTTGGTTTTGGAGAAATAAACAAGTGCACGATGATAACTATAACCTGCCTCCTTATCCTTCTCGTAATGTGCTTGCTAGCGTTCATGAGTTAAAGGTTTGGCTGTGCGTAGCTCCTCGATGGAGTGTTCTTACCGGCGGGTTGAGATTGGGTGGCAGGCGAATGGGGATGGACTGACTACAATTAACACAAATGGTGCAAGAAGAACCCCTATTGGCGTTTCCGGGTGTGGAGGGGTTTGCGTGACGGGCCGGGCCGATGGATTGGTGGATTTGCCAAGCGGTTATATGTTTCTTCTGCTTATTTAGCTGAGCTCTGGGGTGCTTTGGAAGGCCTCAACTTAGCAGCCTCAAAGCCTTTGTCTCATGTTGAGCTCCAGTTGGATTCCCTAGCTCTTGTTCATTGCCTTACCAACAATGGTGAGGGCAGTATTTCCGGTCTCCAACTTGTGAGGCGAATCAAGCAGGTTATGGCTACTTTTACCAGTGTTCGGGTCATCCATATCTATCGAGAGGCCAACAAGGTCGCCGGTGCACTTGCTAATATGGGATGTGACTATGATGATGGTCTGGCTTATTTTGATGTTCCCCCTCCTAGTGTTAAGCTCCTAGTTGATGCGGATGTAATTGGAGTTCTTACTCCTCGTTTGATTCTCGTGTAGTTCTCCTTTGGGCCTTAGTCCCGTTTATTCTAAAAAAACATGATATAACACAAGTGGTAGATATTTGGGCTCTTGAACTATTTGTCCAAGTGTTCGATCTCTGGCGGGTGTGTATGGAAAAATACCTGGTGGGAGAGGTCAACTCCTTAAATGAATCTCAGTATCTCAGGGGATTAGTCTTTACAGTTGTGCGCGCAGGGGTACCTTGGTTTACCCAAAAAAAAGTTATGTTGTTTAGTGGCGAAGAATATAATTAATCATACCAACATGATGTGACACAAGTGGTAGATATTTAAGTCTCTTAACACTTGATTATGGGTTCGATCTCTGATTTGTGTGTATGGAAAAATAATTGTCGGGAGAGAGATCAACCTTAGATATCAGATACCTCGAAGAATTAGTCTCTACAATTATTGTGGATGATACTTGGTATAAAAAAATATAATTAATTGCTCCAATTTTGTATATAAGCAAAAACTAATTAGCTCACACCATATATTTTGATGACAAAGTTAGTAATTCTTATGTAAATTTTTTAAAGATGTCAAAAAGATGTAATTTTTTAAAGTAATCAAAATATATTTAAAATACCTAAACTGTTCATAACGATATTTGTTTTTTTTATCCAAATAACGATATTTGTTTAATAGGGTTTAAAGAAATTAAAAATTACTTAAATTTTGAGCCATCAGTTTTGGAGTTTTTATTGCTTATATATGAGAATTAATCAGGCCCAATGCTTCTTCAACTTCCACCTACTCCCCACATATCCCCAATCCTATGAAACGTCTAAAATACCCCTAATGAATAAAAAAAATTCGAGTGCGCCCTTAATTTTTCCCTTGCATTTCACGAGTTTGACAGCATGGTACCGAATATGGTACGGTTGCCTGATACTGAATCTTGTGACACACCCCCTCTGCATACAATTTTTAGAGGTCCGTCAATATGTCACCGAACCGGTACAATTTCTTGCTGTCGTGCCGGTCTAAAAACGCATCGTGGGGTGTTTGAGAGCTTCCACGTGAGAGTAGTTTTGAAATTTTTAGGAGTTGGGGATGTGTGGTGACTGGTGAGTAGGAAGGGAAGTGGAATAAGCATGAGCCTTAATCAGGGTGGCTATAGGCCTCTGTAGACTGGGTTATTGCAAAGGGCCTAGGGCCAAAACTATTTTTTTAAAGTTCAAAAGAATTAGTATAGTTTGGCATTTGGTGGTTCTAAAAAAATTACGTTTTTAGTAATTCATTTGATAAAAATATAACCAAAGACCAATTTTTTAAACTTAAATGAAGGAAGGATACTCGAGATAATAATGTTGTTCTAGTGTTTGGTTATTTCTTATTTCCTAAAATTAACATGTCACGTTATTATTACATAATTATGCCAGCTTGTATATAGAATAACAACATATAATCAAAACTTTATTATGAAATAAGAGATAAAAGACTAAGAAGATGACAAGAAGAAATGTGGAAGAAGATTAGAGATTTTTCTATTCACATCATGTGTACCAATACACATATGAGATAGTCCTATTTATAGGGTAGAAGGGAAGTGAAAGATCAGCATATAAAGAGCCACTAACAAGTCATTACAAAGGTAGTAATCACAAGTAGAAGTGGAAGAGAAATGGACATCCAATATCCAATAATATTCATAACACTCCCCCTTGGATGTCCATTGAGGATATGTCTCATTAAAACCTTACTAGAAAAAACCCAGTGGGAAAAAATCTAGTGAAGGAAAAAGAGTACAATATCCTACCAGAGGGAACTGCCTCGTTAAAAACCTTTCCAGGAAAACCCAGTGGGACAAAACCATGGTAAAGGAAAAAAGAGTGCAGCTTTTCTCCCCCTGATTGAAGCACCACTTCAGAATATGAATTTCAACATTTGGAGTTTCTCCCTGAGTGCATATGGAACAATCTACTCCACTGTTTCTTGTGAATATTATATCCTCTTTTTTGCGATCAGTATTATCTTCAAAGCATCTTCCTTGAATTGTTGGCATTTGGACATGAAATGAAGAAGCAAGAACCATAGATTGTTTTGTAGACCATAAAGATATTTCAGTGTCACCACATATAGATAATAGTTGACTTGTAATCTGACTTGATCTAGATTCAGAAAAATCAGATATATCTGCATTGTTAATTTGTGTAACATACATAAAAATGATTTATTCATTACCCCTTTTCTGATGCATTTTGGTTTGTGATATGCATGCATGCTTTTATAGTCTTCAAGACTGAGACATTTGTTATTTGCTTGCCACACAACTCATGTAATCAATATAAATAATTTCTGCAGATCAATATGAGACTTTATTTTTCAAAAGAATTTATTTGAAGATATTTCTTTGTATCTTGGATCCTTCTAGGATTTTCCATGTAGAGGTCAACTACAGGTTTAACCTCAAAATCCATCAGATATAATTTGAGGTCATTCATCTAGACCTATTTCTTTGAACAGTCTATAGTTTTTGGAAGCTCTTCAGGAGTTTCGATAATATTTATCTCATCAACATAGATATCAGTTATAGCAAATTCTTTTCCAAATATTTTTATAAAACTATATGGATAGGTGATGTCATTTTTGTATCCCTCATTTACCATATGTGTTCAAATTATATTATCTCATGGAGGGATTGATTCAGTGTGGGTATTCATCTCAAAATCCGAAAAGTGTGCAATGCAATATTAAATCCTTCGGGGATCTTTATTAATTATGACTAACAAATGAGTCATAAAAATAAGTTGTAGTAATATTCTTTTTTGTGAAAATTGAGCTCTTCATGCACTACAAGGCTAATTAAGTACTGAAAAGTACTCACATCCACCCTTGAGCAACATGTCGAGCTTTGTATCTCACAATTTCACCATTCTCATTCTGCTTATCTTTAAATTTTGGCCAATTCACATTGTATACAATCTTTAGTAGACTTTGGTCCATGATCTTCACTATTATTTATCACATTTAGCGCTATATTTAGTAAAAACATAGTCAACGTTGACTTCGTTTCGGTTCCATTGTATTTTATTCTTGACATAATTCATTGAGATCTCTTTAATTTCATAACTTTTTCGTGCACTGATCGGTTCTTACCGAACCGATTGGCCTACCACACGCTCAAAGCGTGGTTTAGACTCATTTGCAATATTAGATTGTCCAACAGGGACATCCATTCTATTGGAGCATTAACAGCTGATATATATGATTTGGTCACACATTTTGGATCAGTAAATGCATTTGTTAGATAATTTGCTAAGCTTTGCAAATGAACTATCTTTTGAACTTCTAGTTCACATTGTTTAGTCTGAGGATCAATATGAGATAATGATAATTCATACCAACTGATCTCCTTTTTACAGCTGCTTATTCTCTTCCCCTAATGTTGGAAAATATAATTCTTTAAATGATAATCATCAATCTGGATTTTAAACAAGTCTCCAATTGTTGGCTCAAGATACTATATTATACATGGAGATTTATATCCAATATATATTTCCAAAATTCTTTTAGGACCCATCATAGTGCCTTGCACGTCCAAAAATTCAAAGATGGGAAACATTAAGTTTGTGACCAAAAACAAAATGTAAAGGGGAAGAGTTGTGATAACTTGTTGGCTTGATGCGAATCAATTTTACAACATGTAAATTTGCATGCTCCCAAGTAGAAATTAGAACTTGTTATCTCATAAGTATTGGTCATGTAATTAGCTTTAGACATCTAAAGAATGGTTCTTCAAGACCATTTTTGAATGAACGTATGACGTGTGATATCCAATATCAATTCTAATAGACATACAATACTTATCATATGCTTTCAAGGTAATTCACATAATGACCTCTTACTCAAATTAGTTGAGCAAACAATCTCACAAACTTAGGTTGTGAGATGACGACAATTATATATATATATATATGTGGCCTTCAATTGATGCATCAATTAAAACCACAAATATCTAAATAGTCCACGTGATTAGTGTACTTGTTTACAAATATCACCTTATATCAGTTCTAGAAATATGAGAGATTTACTATTCTCAAATTGCCAATTTCCTTTGGGAATTAGTGAACACAAGAATTAGTAGATTGAAGAAACTACTGGCTCTTCAAAACAAGTTCACATAAAAATTTATTATTCGCATTATGATATGTAAACTTCTGGTTTACAACAACATGTGCTTCAATTGCACATATATAAGTGTAATACAAATCAGAGGAAAAAGTAGACAATTTTTCCACTACACGTATTTTATCAAAATATGTCTCGCTATATAAAATTATTCAATATTTCCTTCATCTCTCGTTTCAATATGATTTCTATTTATATGTATATATTTGAAACTTAATAAATTTCTACGAGACTTAGGGGAATATAATGCATTCTCAATTTGTAAATTTGTTCCCCCGGATAATAGTATATTAGCTCTTCCGGAGCCTTCAATTATATTTGAAGAGCCAGATATATTACTAACTTCGGTTTCTCGCTTCACTATCTAGGAGAAATATTTTTTTTATCCTTTATTATAATATGGGTAGTTCTACTATGAGAGAAACACATTTCTCCATTATTGATGCTAGTGTCAATACTCATTCAATCCTAAAATAAAATGAATATGATAAAAGATTGACATGAGAAAATTAAGCCTCTACAATATTATATGCCTACAATGATCAAACTTAAGGAGCTGCATAAAATACAATTTCTCGAAGAAAAAAAATATCAGTAGAGAGCATAGAAAGTCTCTCTCAGTAGAGAACTATATTTGCTAAACAAATATATAAATTCTTTTGAACTTAAAGTGTCTAGTTCATTAGGATTTAATCATACAATCAAATCTTCTTATTCCCCCTTTTTTTCATGCAACATATTTATTTGAATTCCAAGCAAAAGAAAGAAGAAAAATTACATTTTTCCAAAAGATACTTTACCACACTATTAGGAATAACAAAGGTCACAATCACAAATGATACGAATTTTAAATAGGATAATGACAATATTTACCACATCAATGACCATCACCACAACTTTTCTTGTACCAAAATTATAATGCGAGTCATTCACTTCTAGGAATGAACTTAAATTCATTGAGTGGTTTGTGAGTATTCTTTACAATCACAATATCACATAATCTTGATTCGTAATGTTTTTCTGAAAATATTTTCTAATTTTGCTAATTCATGAGAATATTTGAGACATAAATTACATGTCTTTTCCTTTACTTCAAAATATACTATGAGCAAAGAAAAATGTATTTTAGTCATGGTCCAAATGTATAGTTCTTCAGAAACTTGACCACAAATCTCCATAAGAGATGAGCAAAGAAAAATGTATTTTGTGCAATCCACCAAAGATGCTTAAATTACCAATTCGTTCTTCAAGAACTATACCACAAAATTTCTTCAATGATAATCAAGAAAATCATATATACTATGAGCAATCCTTCAAGGATGCTTGAATATTTTCTTTCTTTGAGTTCTTCAAGAACTATAACAAATCTTCATAGACAATGATAGAGAAAATCATTCTTTGTGCAATCCTACAAAGATACTTGATTACCAAATCATTAGTTCTTCAGGAACTATACCATAATCCTTCAGGGATGCTTGTATATTAAATTTTTTAAAGTTCTTCAAGATCTATTTCATAAACAATGATACATAGTTCTTCAGGAATTATACCACAATCCTTCTTTGTGCAATCCTTCAGGGATGCATGGATGATGAATTTATCGTTCTTCAAGAGTTATGTAACAAATTTTTATCAACAATGATAAATAAATAGAAAATGAGATAAAACAAAAATAAGATCACAATTAAAAAATAAGAAGAAGAATTATTGGCAATAGCATTGTGGCTTCATAGAACAAATAAATATGTAAAAGGCCAGACAAAAGTTGGTAACTATATAATACAATAAGTAGGTAAGTAAGGGGACGGGATTATACTTCCAGATATTGTTGTAAAACTATGCAATCACAAATTGCAAAACTATGCATCATCCAATGTGGTTAAACAATTAAAAAGTCATCACAGATTGCAGAACCGCTGAACCGATCATTTCAATGACTAGTTTAATTATTAGAAACATTAACAATGAAAAATTTATATAATATTCAATCAATAAGAAAATTGGATGATGAATATAACGTAAAAGTTGTTGACAAGTTCATAGGATTGAAAGAAAAATATTACAGAATCAAAGTAAAACATTGAACCGTTACTACCTTAGATTGATTAGAAACAATCAAGTAACTAAAATCCTTCAAGAGCATATTAGCCAAAAGGAAAACCATGATTTAAAACACAATTATAAGTGAGAGGGAAGTAAGGGGCCACTAACGAAAACACATTAGAAAATTAATTAAAATAAATCATCATAGATTACAAAATTATCCATCTCCCAAATATGTGGTACCGTTCACATAAAATCAAAGAATCAAATAAATCCTTAAAATCCAACTTAAAATCTAATATAAACATGACAAAAGATTAACAGAAAGATTAGACAACAGAAAAACAACTCCCAAAAAAATTAGACGATACAAAGATTAAATATGACCAAAGTAGTTACCAAAGATCAAAAAGAACCTCACATCCCAGAATGTAGTTACCGATGCTTTTATGGATCTTCTTCAACACATCCAAACCACCGATGCTTTATGGATTCCATAAAAAAAAACTTAGATCGGTAGAACTTCGTGCTGATAACGTATTATGAAATAAGAGATAAAAGACCAAGAAGATGACAAGAAGAAATGTGGAAGAAGATTAGAGATTTTTCTATTCACTTCAAGTGTACCAATACACATATGAGATAGTCCTATTTATAGGGTAGAAGGGAAGTGAAAGATCAGCATATAAAGAACCACTAACAAGTCATTACAAAGGTAGTAATCACAAGTAGAAGTGGAAGAGAAATGGACATCCAATATCCAATAATATTCATAACAAACTTCTACTTTTATAAGTTGAAGATCAACTTGTAGTTTTTTTAAAAGGTAAAATTTAACTTTTAGTAAACCGATAAAAAAATTAAAATAAGATAAAAGAAAACCAACATTTATACTCAAAGTTTAAACTATATGAAAATCCTTCAATAATTCATAATAACTTAATCAATCGTGACTTTTAGTTTAGGCAAAATTACACTAGCGGTCCTTTAAGTTATTTAATTGTAATAAATTGGTCCTTTAAGATTTTTTCGTACCACATAGGTCCTTTAAATTATTTAGTTGTAACAAGTTGGTCCTTTAAGTTTTTTTTGTACCATTTATGTCCTTTAAGTTGCAAAATGTTTACACCGTTAGCCTTTTTTAATATCAAATTTGGGTTTGGGGTGTAAATATTTTGTAACTAAAGGACCTAAGTTATAAGAAAAAAACTTAAAGGACTAATTTGTTACAACTAAATAACTTAAAGGACCTAAGTGGTACGAAAAAACCTTGAAGGACCAACTTGTTACAATTAAATAACTTAAAGGACTTCTGGAGTAATTTAGCCATATATATATATATATATATATATATATATATATATATATATATATTGCAGTGGAAATCACAAACCATGGCAATAGCGTAGTGGTTAGAGCATTTTCTTTACTCAGTCGCTCAGTTTGCTCTGTGACTCCGTCATCGATTCACGTCGTGACTCGCCTGGTTGGATGATGTCACGACATTTTCAATCCAACAACTTGCTCGGTTCGTTTGGGTTTGATTATCAGTTAGATCGGTCTAACCATCCGGTCCGAGTCAGTTTTAAAACACTAGGTAATTATAAGATTGCTGAAACACCCAAGGGATGGTTTCATTACATACATATATAGTGGTTGAGAAACCCATTTCAAGGAGAAGATGAAGAATAAGATAACTAATTTAGATTTGGTAGATGAAGTAAAGCAAGAGAAGGAGATCAAGAAACAGATTGAAATATCCGGAGTCTGATCAGCCTTCACACGTAGAGCTTCCAAGGGAGCTAACACTGTGTTTGTTTCACTAGATTTAGCAAAGAGGGGAGAGAGAGAGAATAGAGAGAAATTAGCCACTTCTATCGTTTGGAAGAGGGGAGAAATGAAGAGAGAGAGAGAGAGAGAGAAATTTTTTGGGGTGGGACCCACTAAAATGTTTCTCTCCTAAATAGGCAAGACGTTGTGGAAATGAGAGGAATGATACGGTTTTTCCACATCAATCCTGTTCCTTCATTTTTTTAAGTATCCATCGCTTCTCACTATTTTTTATTAACATCGCTTCTCGTTGCATATTGTGACAAAGTCACAGAAACTTACTCGTTTTTACTGTTTTATTGCATTTAGAATCATGAAGCACTATGTGCAAGTTTCTATTCTAGCTATTTTGTCCAAATGAGAACCTTTGTAGATTTTCATTAGCCGTCAGCATAGTACTTCATGGTTTTCAGCATCAAAGAATATTCTATGTATTGATTGTACCAATCATTAGCCTGTTTATAGACAGCATTTATTGAAGAAAGGGCAACAATCATTATAACAATCATTTCTTACCTTTATTCCCTCTAAAACACTAGCTTTTAGCACTCTCCTCCAAGTTGTATTCAAATCATTGCAGTTCCATAAGTTTGCTCTGTTGTTACCGGCGCCTGCACCCTAGCAACTTGGTTCCCTAATTCGTATCTGCTACTCTCTCAAGCACCTGCACCTAGCTTATCTGTCTCGTGTCTCATAGTTTTTGTGACAGTAGGTATTAAAGAAGGTTTGTTTCTCACAATGACGTTGAGTTAAGTTGTTCAGGACATAGATCAACGTGTGACTACCACAATCGAGGCTCTTTCTCTATTGAGCAAGTGAAAACTCGCTTGAATGATGGAATAGGTGAAATACGCACCATTTTGCGTACCATTCAAAATGCAACTACTCTCACTCCACCTCCATCACCCCTTGTTGACCCACCTACACCACCAAACCCACCTCACCACTACTCAACCAAAATTTCCAAAGTTGAATTTTCTAGACTAGATGGAAAAATCTACAAATGTGACCATATTTTTCTCCTAGATGACACACCAGCTACTGTTAGGGTCAGTTGGCTTCCATCCATCTAGAAGGGCTTGCTTTACAATTGTAACTTAACTACATGCGCCAAAACTTTGATGTTTATCCTTTTTGGCAGCAATATGTAGTGGATGTCACAACTCGTTTTTGTGATCCTTTTGAGGATCCCTTGGCTGCTTTTGTGAAGATTAGGCAAACATGTAAGGTACGAGATTATATTGATGCCTATGAGCTTTCTTTGACTCAAGTCAGTATTATTCCTGAACATTCCCTTAACATTTTCTTAGCTAGCCTAGAACACACAACCCAGATGCATGTTCGCATGTTTAACCCTAGTACTATAGCACATGCACCTAACTTAACCAAACTACACAATTCCTCTAAACCTCGGGCTCTTAAACCCTATAACAGATATCAATCTTGGGCCTCTAAACCCTCACCTTCTATAAACAAACCCCTAACCCTTACCTCACGAGATGACCCCAACCCAAACCTATCTTTAAACAAGCCTCTAGAACCTATTCCCTAGCCAACATGGCTGAACGCCGTGCAAAAGGCTTGCTGTGATGAGCTTTTTCCCCCTGGTCATCACTTGAAACACAAAAAACATCAACTTATGGTTCTTGAAATTAATGATGAGGAACCCACTGAGCCTCCCCAAACAGAAACAGAACCCACACAAGTCACTGAACCCACAAATACCTCTGAACCACCCTTACTATCCCTACATGCTATGATAGGCATCACTAGCTATCAAACTATGTGAGTCACGGGAATGATGGGAATGATAGGTTATTACAACCTCTGCCTATTCCTAGCCGAATTTGGCAAGACTTCGACCTTGATTTTATTGAAGGGCTACCTAATTCTAAAGGGAAACAAGTAATTTTGGTTGTGGTGGATAGACTCAGCAAATATCCACATTTTCTAACACTTTCTCATCCTTATACAGCCATTGAGGTGTCTCAAGTGTTCATGGATAATGTTTTCTTGAGCAAATTCTGGTCTGAATCCTTCTGCGGTCATTTAGATCAGCACTGCTAAATGGTGGTACAACACCAATTTTGTCTCTTCAATTCAAGGCACCCCTTATGAAATTGTGCATGGACAACACCCTCCCACTCATCTCTCTTCTTTACCTGGTGAACTAGATTATGTCATTGTGGACAGATCCCTGCTGTAATGGAAGAAGCTATTCGCTTAATGAAATTCCATTTACCAAGGGCACAGAACCGTATGTCTTAAAATGCCAAAAAAAGAAGAAGTGAGAGGCACTTTGCTGTAGGTGACTTTGTGTATCTCAAACTCCAACCATACAAGCAATCCGCTTTGAAGCCTCACTACAAGCACAAGCTTCTCCCCAAGTATTATGGCCCTTATTAAGTGCTTGCTAAGATTGGATTTGTTGCTTGTCAATTGGACTTGCCTCCCAGTGTTGCCATCCACAACACTTTCCATGTTTCTCAACTTAAGTTGTGCACCAGTCCTAATTCATCAACTGGTCACCTAGTATCTACTACTAGCCTATTACAAAAAGGGATGCCTTAGTCTATCTTGGAGAGAAAGATGGTCAAACGTGGCAACAGTCATGCCACCAAAGTTCTAGTGAAGTGGAAGAACTTACCTATTGAGCAAGCTTCTTGGGAATACTATTCTAAGTTACTCCATCAATTTCCATAATTTCACCCTTGAGGACAAGGGTGTTGTGCAAGCCTGGGGTATTGTGACAGAGTTGCAGTAATTTACTCGTTTTTGCTGTTTTATTGCATTTAATCCTGAAGCACTATGTGCAAGTTTCTATTCTAGCTTTTATTTTGTCCTATTGAGGACCTTCCTAGATTTTCATTAGTTGTTAGCATAGTACTATCATAGATGTTAGCATCAAAGAATATTCTATGTATTGATTGTACCAATCATTAGCCTATTTATAGGCAGCATTTATTGAAGAAATGGCAACAATCATTACAACAATCATTTCTTACCTTTATTCTCTGCAAAACCCTAGCTTTTAGCACTCTCTTCCGAGCTGTATTCAAATCATTGCAGCACCAGAAGTTTTCTCTGTTGTTACCAGTGCCAACGCCCTAGCAACTTGGTTCCCTGATTAGTATCTGCTACTCTCTCAGGCGCCTGCGCCTGCACCTAGGTTATCTATGTTGTGTCTCAAAGTTTATTATGATACATAGGAATACAGACTCATGTTGGGCTCATGTTTACAATACACCAATAGTTTGTATGTTATTGTTAATTATTAATTAAATCACCATATATTTTTATGATAATAATTAGTTACCTTTGCTTTTAGACTTTTGTTTATTTTTTTACATGACACTCTAGTTCTCTTTAATATTTTTACCATGTTAAAGAATATATGTTCTTTTTTAAAAAACAAAAAAAAACATATATTCAGTTGCACCAACTAAAAATATATATTAACTATTTAAAAATTTATATTCTACTAATGAGGATAAACTTGTATTTTACTATTTGTAGTTTTTTTTCTATACTTCTCTCTTTGGTAGATATATTCATCCAAAGCACTTAGAATTTATCATCTATTTCTTTGCTACCTCTCTTCTCTCGTTTTTCTTTCTTTCTTATTTCTCTCTTTTCTATTTCTCTTGGCATCCAAACAAAGTGTAAATTTAGAAATAGAGTTAAGATAGGATTTTCTCTTGAGTTAAGAAAGGAATCCTAGAAAAAATTTGAAGAGGAAAGAAAGTGGTGGTGGAAGATCAACTTTGGAAGTTGGGGGTGATAAAAATAAAATATGATTTCTAATCCTAAATTGTTACATGTTCATATCAATAATATTTCTAATCATAAAACCAAGATTTTAATTTAGGATTACCTGAACAAGTCGTGAGCAGGGAGTCCATGTTGTAGCTTTTTGTCTACGTCTGCTTTTCATTTCACATGTTAGAGAGGAGAAAAACTCAGGCAGAGAGAAGGAGAGAAACTATCTCTATTCTAACAATGATTTTATAGTGTGTAGTCTCAATGGGTCAACTTCACTATATATTGGAAAGAGATAGGGGCATTCATTGAAGTACCACTTGTCAACGACCCCACAAAGACAGTGAAACTCAGGGCCGACCTCACTGAAGTTGTTAAAGCAAGTTTGATTGATTGCCTTTTCCAACACACAGATTTTTTTGCATGGTCAGCAACCGACATGCTGAGTATTCTGCTCGAGGTCGCCTGCCATCACCTCGCTATGAATTTGGAGGCGAAGTGGGTGGCCCAACGACGACGGGTCCAGAAAGAAGAGAAGGCCAAGGTGGCTTCAAAGGCAGTGACCGACCTTATTGCAACACCGTTTGTGAAGGAGGTCAAATACACCAATTGGCTTTCCAATGTTGTTCTCGTCAAAAACAACAATGGCAAATGGAGGATGTGTGTGGATTACACAGACCTCAACAAAACTTGCCTGAAGGATGCGTTTCCAGTACCCGGCGTCGACAAACTGTTGGATAGTGCATCAGGCTTCCGTCTACTCTCCTTCTTAGATGCCTACTCCGGCTACAACTAGAGGCAACTTTTGTCATAGAGTCATGCCCTTTGGATTGAAGAACGCTGGTGCCACCTACCAGCGAATGATGAACAGGGTATTCTAGAACCAAATAGGTCGAGTCGTTGATGTCTATCTAGATGAAAAGATAGTGAAAAGAAAGGTCGACAAAGGACACCTTGCCGACCTCATGTTCAATCCTGATAAATGCACCTTTGGGGCCAGGGCCGGAAAATTCCTTTGCTTTTGCCTGACTGAGCGGGGAATCGAGGCCAACCCAGATAAGTGCAAGGTTGTAACTTAAATGCGCCCCCAACCTCAAAAAAGAAGTTCAGAAGTTGACTGGAATGATTGTTGCACTATCAAGATTTGTAACCAAGGCTTCTAACAGAGCCTTACCTTCCTTCAAAATCTTGAAGAAAGGGGTCGATTTTCAATAGACGTTGGAGTGCAAGAACGCCCTAACCGAGCTCAAGTAGATTCTCTTGGTCTTGCGATCCTCACAAAACCGATAAAGGGAGAAACTCTCTACCTCTTATTGACCGTGGCTAAAGAGACGCTAGGTGACATCTTGATAAGAGAAACACAAGTTGATCAGAGGCATATTAATTTTGTCAGTAAAGTCCTGCAGGGCCCAGAGGCTAGCAGAAGATTGAAATTGTAGATTTTTCCTTGGTAATGGCAGATCGAAGGTTGAGGTCGTACTTCGTAGCTCATCAAATTGTTGTAAGAACAGATCGACCAATTAGAAAAATCCTACACAGACCCAACTTCGCGGGTCGAATCATCAAATGGGCTGGGGAATTATCTGAGTTCGTATAAAGTATGAATCTAGGACGGCGGTCAAGGCTCAAGTACTAGTCGATTTCATTATCGAAATGACACCATCATCACTTGAGGCCGAGATGCTGACCTGGAAGCTTCATGTTGATGGTTCCTCCAATAGCAAGGGGAGTGGTGCCATATTCATTCTTGAGAATAGTGAGGGCTTGGTAATTGAAGTCTCTGTCAGTTTCTCTTTCAGTACATCAAACAACCAGGCCGAATACGAAGTATCCATTTCAAGGCTCCAGTTAGCTCGGGACTTTGGTGCAAAGAATGTCGAGCTTAATACTGACTCATTGACGGGGGTATATCAGATGAAGGATGACTTTGTCACCAAAGACCCAGTCTTGCAGAAGTACCTAGCTCAAGTGAGAAATCTGTTACAACTCTTCGCTCAGGCCGAGGTCAAGTACGTGCCTCGGACAGAAAATGAAAGGGCTTACGTCCTTGCCAAACTCGCCAGTACCAAACCAAATGGGAATCATCGCAGTCTAATCCAGGAAACACTTATTCATCTAAGTGTTGACCTAACCCTGGGTTTGACCTCAAAAGTTTATGTCATCAACCCAGAGCAGAGTTGGGTTACACCCATCTAGGACTACAATAAATTCAGCAAGGAACCACCCGACTCCATGGAGGCCGCTATTGTCTGACGTCGAGCAACCTCCTACTCCGTAATTGAAAAAAATCTTTCCAGATGAGGCTTCTCAACCCCTTTGCTCAAGTGCATCGAAGGGGATAAGACTGATTACATGCTCGCTGAGATACATGAGGGCATCTGCGGGCGTCACCTCGGCGCATGAGCTCTGGCAAAGGAAGCCCTCAGAGTCGGGTATTATTGGCTCAGCAGGACCAAGGATGCCTCAGACTTGGTGAAGAAATGCGACAAATGCCCGCGTCACACAGACATATGTCTTTCCCATGTAGCTGACTCACTTCTATGTCAGTTGTCTGGCCTTTTTGTTGCTGCAGAATCGATCTTCTTGGCCCCTTTCCTTTGGCTCCGGGGCAAGTCAAATATTTGATAGTGCCAGTGTATTATTTCACCAAATGGTTAAAGCAGAACCACTCGTGAAGAAGAACCTTCTGGTCTCATTTGGCATCCCCAAGACTATAATCACCGACAATGGAACCCAGTTCGCTAAAAAGGGATTCCGTAAGCTCTTAAAAGATCTGAACATCAGACACCAATTCACCTCGATCGAGCACCCACAAACAAATGGGCAGGTCGAGGCTGCAAACAGGATAATCCCGAGGGGTTTGAAGAAGAGATTAGACAAGGCCAAGAAATCCTAGGCAGAAGAACTCATATATGTACTATGGGCATATAGGAGGACGCTACATTCAACAACTAGGGAGACCCCATTCAGACTGATATACGTAACCGAAGTCGTCATCCTGGACGTGGTTGGTGAACTAACCTGGAGGACCCTCTACCCTCTAAATAAGGAAGATAACGACTGTGCTATTCAACAAGAGTTCGACCTCGTCCAAGAAGTCCGGGATGAGGCTAGCCTCGCTGAGGATGTGGTGAAATCTTGGATAGCGAGATGATTTAACAAGAAGGTCATTCCCCATGATTTAGAAGTCGGGGACCTCGTCCTCAAGCGCGTTGACATCTGAGGAAAGGATGCACATTAAGGCAAACTGGCTCCGAACTGGGAAGGCCGCTACAGGGTCATTACCAATACCGGCAAAGGCACCTATCAGCTCGAGACAGTGAACGGATCCAAGCTGAGTCAATATTACAGTTGAACCTGACTCAAGAAAAATCATCATGCAATGAACTCAGACTCTTTGCGTCCAATAAAATAAACGAGGTTTCTTCAAGCACCTTTAGGTTCAAAAAGAATACCAGCTCAA
Organism: Oxytropis ochrocephala; assembly: GCA_020916435.1. Classification (NCBI taxonomy): domain Eukaryota; kingdom Viridiplantae; phylum Streptophyta; class Magnoliopsida; order Fabales; family Fabaceae; genus Oxytropis; species Oxytropis ochrocephala. The sequence continues at coordinate 55,514,531 of CM037095.1, forward strand.
GAAAGATGTCGCGACCTATTCCTTCACCCCACCCCTCTTGTTCTGAGTTCGACCCAAGCTAAACTCTTAGCGAACAAAGTTCGAGGCGTGGGGAGGATCACTCGCGACATCGACTCCCACTCGCACCTCGGCCGTCTTTACTCCGAGTTTTCCCAAGTGCCTTGCCCTTGGTGATTTGGTCAAAGCTGCAAAGAAGCCTACCACGACTTCATCTCCCATACGAGCCTCAACCCTCTTTGGTCTGAGGTCTCCCAAGCGCCTTGCCCTTGGTAAACTTGGTCAAAGGTAAGAAGAAGTATATCACAACTTCGGCTCCCACGCAAGCCTCTACCCTCTTTGCTCCGAGTTCGCCCAACCGCCTTGCCCTTGGTGAACTTGGTCAAAGCTTGGAAGAAATCTATGAAGACTTCGGCTCCCACGCGAGCCTCGACACTCTTTGCTCCGAGTTTGCCCAAGCGCCTTACCCTTTGTGAACCTGGTCAAAGCTGGGAAGAAGTTTATCACGACTTTGGCCCCCTCGTGAGCCTCGACCTTCTTTGCATTGAGGATTCATGAGAGCTTGGCACTTAGTGAATCCGGTCAAGGAAGGAGGAGGGGCTAGTACGACGTTAACCCTCAAACAATGATGCACAAATGAGGCAATTACGAGCAAATCGAGAATTAATAAGAAAGGCGTGCGTATGTTTAAACGAAATATAAGCATGAACATTCAATGAAATTAGTTAAAGTCGGACTTGGATGGTGCCTCAAGTGTATATTACAACAAAATGTGGCTTCGGATGCAACCGAGACCACAATCAAAACAAAAGGTCTAAAAATAGAATGGAATTACAAGTTTATAATATCACTCGGGTTGAGTGAAGATGATATCGGCATCCTAGATCAGGCCTCCATCCAAGTGAGGTTTCACATTTTTCCTGTCACAGACTCATGCATACGTTGCACGAGGTTAAAGTCCGTCTTGAGGTTGATCTTAGCAAATTGATCCACAACTCTCTAGAAGGCCACTCGAGCAATTTCCACTCCATCTCTGGTGGTGGCTTCACTAAAGGCAAGATTCTTGTCCCTAGCCTCCTCTGCTTTCTTCAGGCTCTCCTCCGGAGCCAACTTCCGATGCTTGAGGGTCTTGTTTTCTTCAGCAAGCTCTCTCACTTCCCTATAAAAATTGGGAACCTTCTCAGCAGCATGAGTCTTCTCAATGGCTATGTTTTGAGCCTCCGCCAGAAGTTTTCTCGTTCTTTCAAGCTCCTTCTCGACCTAGCTCAGAGAGTCAACTTTAGCTCGGAGAGTGTCCACCTCCCTGGGCCCTTTTTCTATCTTAGTAGGCTACCCACAACTGTACATCATGACCTTCTCTACCCCCCATGTAGAGTTTTTGCCTTCTGTGGGAATCAAACCTTGTACCCTGGCGCTCAAGTACAAGTTCAATGCATTCCCACTACCAATTGGGCTACTCTTCAGCTCATCTCGCTTAATCCGAGTCTCTACAAGAGCGACATCACGACAATATTTTAGCTTCATTCATTTATTTTGCATTTCACCATCAAGTCAAAGATTCATATTTTAGAAGCATACCTCTCTCCCCTCAGAAGCAGCAGCGTTCATCTTTATGAATAGGTTCTTGCCATACTGGCCGACCCTGACGCACAACTCAAAATCCTCCAGAGAGAGGTCATTAGCATGTCCCTGAGCCTCGAAACCCATGGCCTAGGAACCTTTCTACCTCTTGGTTCCAGGAGTAGAGCTGGGAGGAGCGTGCAAGGGCTTGTCAGGAGTTCAGTTTTGGCCCTGCCTTTGGTCTCGACTCTTTTCTTGACCTTGACCACAGTTTCCTTTCGCCCCTCAGCCTCGGGCTCTCTCCTCTTTTTATGTTGTTGTTGCAAAGGTGTTCTCCCTGAACGGGCAGCACCGGCTGCAGAAGAAGAGAGGGTTGGGGCTGACCCCAAACTAGTAGCTTTATTGTTTGAAGGACCAGTAATTTTGACATCCATGTCGGCCTTGAGAAGGAGAGCACTCAGGTCAAAAGGTGAAGTCATTTTATTTGCAAAGAAAACGAAACCGAGATCTACACAAAAATGAATCTAAAGACATAACATGATGACGAAGACAAAGTCTACGAAGAACAGTTGTCAGCCTTGTCGGAGACTCGGCGTTGGCTCACAGCGCGACTGCACAATCAATCTTTTTTCTCTTGTAGGTGAACTTGCCCGCGCACGACATCAGTATATTGAAAGTCTCGACATCTTCCCCTACAAGATTCATGGGGTTCTAAGCGTACCGAGCTCCATCTCGACACAAGTGATCCTCGGTCCAAGACAGAGGAAACTGTTCCCTCACCATGCCCCCATCTTCAAACTCGGCGATTTCCCTCTTGGCGGCTCCATTCATCACCCTCACATTGAATAATTGGTACTTAAAGTCTTTATTGGAGTCGTTCACAGGTGAAAATAGAGCCCGCTTCCGATTGCAGCGCAACCTAACCTGGGTTTGTCTTTCTCTACCAAATTTTACCTCGGGCTGGCAAAAGATCTCAGAAAGAGTAAAGAACACTTTGTGGATGCAATGTCGACCTAGAGCCTCCGTCACAACCTCAATGATCCTGACGAACCCCCCATGCATTGGGAGTCAATTGAGTGGTGGCGACCCTCATGAAGCTCAAAATTTTCTTTTGAAAGGGGGTGAAGGGGATTCGAACCCCCATCTTCTCTAGAATAACATCGTAGACAAAAAAGCTTAAACCTGAGAGGTCGCAACACATGCTGCCTGGGTCTCGGGCACAGTCTCCAGTTTCGATCTCTGAAGGCGGAACCGATATTTCGGATAGCACGACCAACCCACTTATAAGGGTCTTCAACAAAAACTTCCTCATCCATAGCTTCGAGAGCAACTTGATTTGTCGGCTCGACGATGGCCGGCAATCGCTCAATTTGAGTTGTAATAGTCGACTTAGTAGCATCAGACATGTGAACAGTCTCACCGAGCTAGGCAGATGGTTCGCCGTCAGTCAGGATCAACTTAAAGCTAAATTACTCCAGAAGTCCTTTAAGTTATTTAATTGTAACAAGTTGGTCCTTCAAGTTTTGTTCGTACCACTTAGGTCCTTTAAGTTATTTAGTTGTAACAAATTAGTCCTTTAAGTTTTTTTCTTACAACTTAGGTGCTTTAAGTTACAAAATATATATTTACACCTCAAACCCAAGTTTGATATTAAAAAAAGGCTAACGGTGTAAACATTTTGTAACTTAAAAGACATAAGTGGTAAAAAAAAACTTAAAGGACCAACTTGTTACAACTAAATAACTTAAATGACCTATGTGGTACGAAAAAAACTTAAAGGACCAACTTGTTACAATTAAATAACTTAAAGGACCTCTAGTGTAATTTTGCCTATATATATATATATATATATATATATATATATATAGAGAGAGAGAGAGAGAGAGAGAGTTATTCTGTTATATGAATATTAAAATACACTTTTATGATGTTGTATCATCTAAAATATATTTATTTATTGCTTCAAAAAATATATTTATTTATATATAAATGAATCTAGACATATTTATTTGGGTATGAAATTTAGATAGTTATGGAATTATTTTTTGACACAAAGTTGTGGAATTATTTATTTTTTTGACCAAACATAGTTATGGAATTATAAAATTTGGTTAGATGCTCATATTGTGGTTAATGTATTTCTTTCCGATGAGATTGTGGTTAATGTATTTGTTTGAAAAATTAAATAGTGGGATTATTAGATTTGTGTTGTGAACTTTTTTAGGCATAGTGTGTGATTTTAGTGAATAAAGTTTTTCATGTATGAAATTTATAGGTTCTGAAAATTTGAGAAATTTTTAACCAAGACCGAGTCAATGGTCATGCAGTTCAGTTATTGACCCCTCGGTCCGGCCCTTGAACCAGTGACCTAGTACCTTCACCGAGACGGTCAGCGGTTTGATTCATAAAACGTTGTATTTACCTTAGGCATGACAACAAAATCCGTACCCGTGGGACCCGCCCGATCCGATTTGACGGGTTTTCTCTGCTTTGACTACGTTTGGATTTGGGTTTTTCCTCGAAATCAAAATACGGGGATGGGGGTGGGTAATGGGGATATATAAGCCACCACTGCGAACTCGTCCCCGAACCCACGCCGAAATGTATGTAATTTTAATTATAATATTATCTTTCTTAAATTCGAAACACTCAAAATCTTATGTAAATCCTAGATGGCTTTCTCACTCACTGCTGGAACTTCACCACTAGCTCACTTCATTCTCTCGAGTTTGGGTTTGGATTAGGTATAAAAATTATTTAAAAAATTGATTCCACTGTGGGAGCACCGGGGTTGGGGCAGAGGGATACCCGAACCCGTTGCGTTCGGGGATGTGGATAAATATTTGAACCCCGTTGGGTTTGGGTAGGGGAACGGGGAACTATATGGGATTCGGGGAAGGGGATGGAGAATGTAAAATTCGTTTCCGCCCTGCCTCATTGCCATGCCTGATTTTACCTGTTCGACCCAATTACTTAACAGACTCAATAAGCGTAAGTTACAACATGTGCTTCAATTGCACTCATATACGTCTAGTACAAACTAGAGAAAATGCCAAACAACTTTTCCACTACAATTATTTTTTTTCAATGTATGTCTCGTTATATAAAGATATTCAATATCCCCTTCATCTCTCGTATCAATATGATTTCCATTAAATATGAATATCTTTGAAACTTAATAAATTTCTACGAGACTTAGGGAAATATAATACATATTTCTGAATGTGTAAATTTGGTCCCCCGGATAACAATATTTGAAGAGCAAGATATAGTACTAACTTTGGTTTCTTGCTTCACTAAATAGGAGAATTCTTTTTATCCTTTAAAATTATATGGGTAGTTCCACTATTAGCGAAACACATTTCTCCATTATTGATGCTAGTGTCAATACTCATTCTATTCTAAAATAAAATAAATATTATAAAATATGGTCATGTGAGAAAATTAAGTCTCTACAATATTATATGCGTACAAAGATCAAACTTTAGGAGCTACATAAAATACAATTTCTCGGAGAACAAAATATAAGTAGAAAACTACATTTGCTACTCAAAATAAGGAAAATAAACAGCATAAAAGTCTCTCTTGGTAGAGAACTATATTTGCTAAGCAAATATACAAATTGTTTTGAACATAGATGTGTATAGTTCTTTAGGATTTAGTGATATAATCAATTCTTCTTATTCCTTTTTTTTTCATGCAACATTTTCATTTGGAATTCCAAGCAAAAGAAAGAAGAAATGTTACATTTTTCCATAAGATACTACACCACTATCAGGAATAACAAAGGTCACAATCGCATATGATACAAATGACACTTAAATAGGATAATGATAGCATTTACCACATCAATGGTCATCACCACAATAGATCCCTAAGATGATGATGCTATCAATCATATGCTAGAGCTTCGTGCTGATAACGTTTTATGAAAATAACCAAAACTTGAGTAAGAACAAATAATAGACTTCAAATAAGAGAATAGAGATGAAGAAAGGAGAAGAAGAGATCTGGGAGAGTCATTCACAGCTAGAAAAAAGAAAATTAGAGAGGGAACAAATCCGTCACTAAACAAGGAAAATCTGTCACTAATCGTTTTAGCGACAAACTTTGTGACGAATCCAAATCCGTAATGAAATCTCGTGTCACTAAATTATTTGCGAGGAAAACGAAATCCGTCGCTATTAGCGAGGGATAAATCCCTCAAAAATCCTAAAACCCATCGCAAAAAAGAAACAGCAAATCAGATAATAAAAATGATGTTCAGTCGCTAATAGTTAGGGTTTTTACGAGAGACAGAGAGAGAGAGAGTTCGAACGTTTGGAAACTGAGAATGTTTTACCGGAGAGCATTTTTACGAGAGTTAAAGAAAATAAAAAATTGGACGGTGGGAGGGAAGCCAAAAAAAGTGGACGGTGGGAGGTAAAGGCAGACTACTAAAAAACTTTTCGCAATGACGAACTAAGAATTCCTCACTAATAGTGAGGAGCACTTTTCCTCCCAAAATACGTCTCTAAACGTCTTTTTCAACATTTTTAGTTATGGAATTTTTAGAGAGGGATATTTTCCATCTCTGCATTCGTCACAAACGTACTCTGTGGGTCTGCACTTTGGATTTTTTTTTTTTTTTCTAGCTAAATCTCTCACTATTGATATTTATCCATCTCAATAATTCCTCTCTAAATATAACTTTTCTAGTAGTGATTGCATTATGCTCTTCAAAGTATGTTTACACTAGGGAGTGAGTCCTACTTATAGGGTACAAATTGGTAAGTGAATGATCAATAATAAAAATGCACTAACAATCCAATTACTAAAGACTTAGTGGAATATAAAAGCTTAATGGTGAGTTTGGTAGCAAGGAAAAAGTCTAGAAAAGAAAGGAAAGGATTGAAAACACATTCCCCAAATTGTTTTCTACCGTTTGGTTTAGTGATGAAAATGGAAGGAAGGAAGCATCCCACTTTAAACGAGGCAAAAATCTTTTCTTCTCAATTTGAGAAGAAACAAAGTGGAAAGACTTACTAACAAAAACATCATTGGGTTTGATTATTACTGCATCTCTCATATATAGTTTCTATGTTAAAAATAAAAATAAAATATATAAAAATAAATATATAAAAATAAAAACAATTATTTATATTTCTGTATATATATAAAGTAGAAATGTATTAAAAACATAAATTAAAATTAATAAATTAAGTGAAGAATTTAATGTGCTTACTTTTTTTACATTAGGGGTACTTATATCATTTTCTAAATATATCTCCTCTCACTTTCTATTTACTTTCACTTCTATCAAACAACCTAAAAATCATCTCATTTTCTACTCACTTTTTTTTTCATTCCTTCAACAATCTTTCCTCTTACTTTCATTTCCTTAGATTTTATTTTCTCATCCAAACATACCCTAGGAGTGGACATCCACTAATTCTTATAATTCATATAACAATATTTAGTAATTAACATATACTAGCCCCATAACCCGTGCGATGCACGGGGTTGGCTAAATTTAATCGTATAATCGAGTAATTAATTTTTTTCGAAATAATAATATCACATCGTACTTGAAAGAAAATTTTGTACTGGTCAACATCGAGCTTGTCAACTGTGATATAAAATCTAATAAGTAGCTTATGCCATTAGGCAAATTATGTTACTTTGCAAAATATAAAATCTAATAACTGTGAATAAAAAATTAAATTATAAATATTAATTAAATAATAAATATTATAAATTTAAAAGGAACTTTAATAAAGACATTTAAATTGAACATCCTCCATAGATAAAATAAGAAGAAAAAGTCTAAAGAACTTTAATAATTATCAACATTCATTAAATACAAATACAAAAAATGAACACATAATAAGAAAGAAAAATTGAACATCCTCCATATATTTTTTTTCTCTCATTGTAAGGGATGGGCACCCCTTGTGCTCCTTTCAATGAAATTCTTATCGAAAAAAAAAGGACAATACAATGAAAAAGTGAAGCACTCGGGTATCATGCATGGTTGAAGGAAAACTCATGATAAAATAGGAGCAGTTATACAAAGTTGAAAAAGAATATGGAGGTTTTATTGTAAATGTGACTGAAGGTCTCGTTGAAAGAACATGATGAAGGTTCTATTGTAAATGTGGCTGAAATTCCCACGGGGAGTCAATGCAGCAACACTGCATGTACTCGGATATTAAAGAAAGATAAAAATATAAAAACCAATTAAAGAAAAGATTTAATACCCATTGGTGCAAAATGACCAAAATAAAGAAGACAATAAAATAGAAAGTGAAACACGTGGTATCGTGATGGATTTGATGGAAATTACAAATAAAATAGAAGCACATATAGAAAGTTGAAAGAGTACGACTGATGATTTATTGTAAATGTGGCTGAAGTTCCCGTAGATAAAATTAAATTAAAACTATAAATTAAATTAGAAGATTATAAAATCAAAAAGAGATGGTTATTGAGGAACACACTTCGTGTATTTGAACATCTACAATTTTTTAGGGTCCTAAAGTACCCCAAAATACACTGCTAGCATCCCACTTTACGTATTTTAATTTTTCACAAACTTATTATTATATTTTACCAAACTTCTGGTATTTGAAGAGTTAATTTTTTTTTCAAATCTCAGAAGTACCTCAAAAACACACTACTTAACATTTCACTTTAGACATTTTGTTACAAAATAAAAAAAAATCACGATCAAGTACACCAAACCACACTTTTTAGGCATCTAAAAAAAATTTTCGAGATGATAAATCACTCCTTAAATATAAAGAAAAAAAAATTGAAGAAAAACCAAAAAGAAACAAAAAAATGGAAAAAAAGAGAAACAAAAAAAAAACCAAAACCAAAAAAAAAGTTGCAGATCGCAAAAAAAGGAAACCAAAAAAATTGGCATTTGGCACGGAAATGCCAAGCCGCATTGCAAGATAAATTGAAGCCAATATTCCGACCCGATATAACTTTGTCTTCAAGTACAAATCTGCCAAGGAGGGTTATCATCGGCCGTGTCCCATTGCATAAATCTGTTATCTGATCCATGTTTCTTAGTAGCATAATTGGAACACTTACCTTTAGATGTAACTTGTGACTCGGCAACCCCGATGATGATATTGTGTTTAAGATCAATATAAATCTATAGAAATCTAGCTAAATTAATAGATTTTGGTACTTTCTCATATAACGTTAGAATAAACAACCTCATTTGTTGGGTTTTTTCCCACCCCCCTCCATATATCACATACACCCATATTGCCATTTAACCCAGAATACCCCTGATTTTTTATACATAAATAATTTTTTTTAAAGATTCTCGGATTTATCCTTAAATCCAGAACCTTAATTTTTGAGATTCCCAAAAATATCTCAAAAATAGGTATTTTGAGAACCTTTAATTTTGCCTCCATACCTATTTTTGAGGTATTTCCAGGAATCCTAAACCCCCCTCCCGAATTTATGTGTAAATCCGGGATATTTTTAAAAAATTCGGTGGGGGGTTTAAAGGATTCCCGGATTTACCGCATTTTACAGTAAATCTGGAACATATTTTACAAACCGAAAATACCGTAAAATAAGGTAAATCCGGGAAACCTAAAAAATTGGCCTCCTGATTTATCTATTTATGATGTGTTTCCGGGAATTGTTTGGATATATGGGGTAATCTCGTCTATTTGGATATTTATGGGGGTATGGGGTATATGGAGGGGGTGGGAAAAAAACTCATTTGTCAACGTGGTATATTTTCCTTCTAAGATGCTAGTCCCATAACCGGTGCAATGCACGGGATTGGCTAAATTCTTTCGTGTAAATGAGTAATAATTTTTTTATACATTTATTAGCAAACCTCCTTATAAAATTAATACTCAGTTTCTTTTTTTAACTGTACAAAGCTTGTCCACCCCGGGAATTGAATTCAGGAGCACTAAGTCGACCCCGTTTTCCGGAGTACCTTATGGCAATGGAACAATGGTGTTGATTTGTAAAATATATAGTCAAATAACCGTGAATAAAAATTAAATTATAACTATAAATTTAATAAACTTCACCCAATTGATTATTGAAGAATAAACATCACATATTAAAATATCTTAAATTTTTGGGACTACAATGTACTCCTTAAAATATAAAAAAGAGGGTCCTTAACCATTTGGTCATGGGTTCGATCACTGACTGATACGTATGAAAAAAACATTTGTTGAGAGAGCTCAACCCCTTAAATGGATCTTTGATACCTCAAATAGATTAGTCTCCACAATCACCTGGAGGATACCTTGATTTACAAAAAAAGATATAAAAAAAGATCAGTTGGAGAATCAATCTTTTAAGACTTCAAATTTGATTTTTCATCGTCCACAAAACATTATCCTCATCCACAAATTTATCCTGGGTAATAATCCGAAATTCAGGGGAAGAATATAAAAATAAAATGTAAACTAAAAATAATCAATAATTGAGAAAATGGAAGAGTGAATAGAAGAAACTTCGTTCCCAAAGGTTACTCATAGTTGGAACTAATGGGTTCATTTTTGTTCTAAAATAACTATATATTTTAATGGTCCTTACTGTTTTAGGATGAAAACCATAATAAAATAGATACACCTATAGAAAGTTGAAAGAATATGATGTGAGGTTCTATTGTTGATGTGGCTAAAGTTTCCATGAAAAAAAATTAAATTATAGTTATAAATTAAATAAGAAGATTATAAAGTTAAAAAGAAACATTAGCAAAGACATTAAAATTTGCGTATTTGAACATCTAATTTTTTTTGAATGCTAAAGTATTTCAAAACACACTGTTTAGCATCTCACTTTACGTATTTTGACACGATTTTTTTCACCAAACCGGTTACTGCAGAACAAACTCTGCGTCTTGAAACAAATAATTTTTTTCGGAGCCATAAAGTACAACAGAACACAGTGCTTAGCATCTCAATATGTATTTTGTCATCGCATTAACTTTTTTCCGTCCAATCGATTATTGTGGAACGAAGTTTGTGTATTTGAATAGTTAATTTTTTTTAAAGGCTAAAGTATTATTGATCAGTTAAAATTTTGTCCAAACGTTAAAGTACCCCAAACACACTACTTAATATTACACTTTACGTATTTTGTCACGAACTATTGTTTTGTTTTACAATATTAATATATGAAAAAAAAAACAAAACAAAAAGAGTTAAGTTTAAAATTAAAAAATGAACTAATGGCAAGTATTGTAAATTCAATTGAAATGGAGGTTAAATTTTTTGATGAAGTTTGGCGCTAAGTTTGCCAAGCCGCATATAATATAGAAGATACCCAATAGTATAAGATGCCATTTCTTTTTGAAAATAATATAATATGTCATGCATTCAACTTATTTAATACTTTCACGTACATCTCTAGCTTATTCATCCCAAATCAATATTTTTTTTGGGTACAACATTCCTTTCAACCCCATCATTAGTACTTAATTTGCATGAATTTCAACAATAAACTTCAAATCACATATTCAAACTTCATTATTCTTACATAATATATCACGTGACGTTAAGTGACAAACTTTATCATTGTTTCCATAATTTAGCTAACCTATCCAAAGCCACAAGTGAAGTTCCACCATCTTTTATTGCCTCTTTAGCACTCATTTTCATTTTGAAAATCCTTTGTCTAATTTCTTTCCCTTTGGCCGAGTCCATTAGCTCTTTAACTCGTTCACCCAACTCAGTTGCACTCACAAACCCATCTTTCAACTTGTTTAACCCTAAAGCTATCTTCATTTCATTCACCATAAGAATTTTATTCATCCTTTGCTCTGCATACAAAGGCCATGCAATCATTGGTACTCCTTCACAAACAGCTTATACCGAGTTCCATCCACAGTGAGTCACAACCCCACCCACCGAGTCATGACTTAGTATCGCGGCTTGTGGGGCCCAATTATTCACAACTAACCCTTTTTCTTTATTCCTATCTAAAAACCCTTCTGGCAACAACTCATCCAAACTTGGTTCTTCCGAATCAACTCGTTCAACTCGGCCATCTGAGTTAACTCGTTCATCTGACTCGTTCTTGCACCTAATAATCCATAAGAACATTTGCTCACTTTTCTCCAGCCCTATAGCAATTTCCTTCAATTGGGTCCTCGAAAACGTTCCTAAACTTCCAAAACTCAGTAACACGACGCTTTGACTTGGTTGCGAGTCAAGCCAATTCAGACACCCATTATCATCTCCCCCATAAGAACCCAAAATCATGGGTCCTATACAAAAATCGGTGAGTTAACCCCATCATGAACAAACAAACCTTCACTCAATGCTTTAACAGCTTTTTCTTCAAGTGCATCAAAAGTATTCACAATTACACCAACACTATCCCTAACTGTGCTCGCCGAGTCAAGGAAAAATCGGTAACTCGGACTCATTGGATCCTTAGCCTCATCAGGATAATCATCAGTAGTTATAGAACTCGGTAACCCGGGAATATTAAGTGGCATATGAAGATCTTTAATGGGCTTTATGGCATTGTTGTGAACCGTTGGAAAGTGAATAAACACAGAAAAAACCGAAGCTCCTGAAGTGTAGTAAAAGTAAGTGGGAATTTGAATCTTGTTATGAATATTTGTATTAGTAGATGTCCATTAGTTTTCTCCTTCCCTCTCTTTACTCCCTTGTGTAGTGGCGTATGATTGATGGCAGAATCATCTCCAGGTTCTATTACAAGAATAATTTTTCTTCTTCATCTTCTTCTTCTTCTTCTTCTTCTTCTTCTTCATATTCTTCTTCTCCCTATTATTTATTTGTGATCTTGTTTATGTTTTATCTCATTTTCAATTTATTTATCATTGTTTATGAAATTTTGATATATAGTTCCTAAGAACAATAAATCCATTAACCAAGCATCCTTGAAGGATTGCACAAATAACTATTTCCATGTTCGTTATTTCCATGTTCGTTTGTGATACAGTTCCTGAAGAACTTAATATTTTTTTTAATATCAAAGCATCCCTGAAGGATTGCTCATTATATGGTTCTTATTGATCATCATGAAGAAGTATTGTGGTATAGTTCTTGAAGAACTAGGATTACACAAAGAATTATTTTCTTTATCACTATTTCTGAAGATTTCTGATAGTTCTTGAAGAACTCAAAAAAATAAAATATTCAAGCATCCTTGAAGGATTGCTCATAGTATGGTTTTATTGATTATCATTGAAGAAATTTTGCGGTATAGTTCCTGAAGAACTAATGAATTGGTAATTTAAGCATCCTTGGTGGATTGCACAAAATACATTTTTCTTTAGCCAACTATTATGGAGATTTGTGGTCAAGTTTCTGAAGAATTATACATTTGCACTATGATTAAAATCTATAAGATCTATTTGATCTTAGTATATTTTGAAGTAAAGGAAAAGACATGTAATTTATGTCTCAAATATTCTCATGAATTAGAAAAATGAGAAAATATTTTCAGAAAGATATTATGAATCAAGATTTTGTGATATGGTGATTGTAAATAATACTCACAAACCACTCAATGAATTGAAGTTCATTCCCAGAAGTGAATGACTCACATTATAATTTTGGTACAAGAAAAGTTGTAGTGATGACCATTGATATGGTAAATGTTATCATTATCCTATTTAAGTGTCCTTTGTATCATTTGTGATTGTGACCTTTGTTATTCCTAATAGTGGTTTAGTATCCTATGGAAAAATGTAATTTTTCTTATTTCTTTTGCTTGGAATTCCAAATAAAAAAAGTTGCATGAAAAAAAAGGAGAATAAGAGAGACTTTCAATGCTTCTTTATTTTCCTTATTTTGAGTAGCAAATATAGTTTTCTCACCTGATATTTTTTTCTTCGAGAAATTGTATTTTTATGCAGCTCCTAAAATTTGATCTTTGTAGGCATATAATATTGTAGAGACTTAATTTTCTAATGCCAATATTTTATCATATTTATTTTATTTTAGGATAGAATGAGTATTGACACTAGCATCGATAATGGAGAAATATTTTTCGCTCATAGTGGAACTACCCATATTATTTTAGAAGATAAAAAAAAATATTTCTCCTATTTAGTGAAGCGAGAAACCGAAGTTAGTACTATATATGGCTCTTCAAATATAATTGAAGGCTCCGGAATAGCTAATATACTGTTATCCGGGGGAAGAAATTTACAGATTGAGAATGCATTATATTCCCCTAAGTCTCGTTGAAATTTATTAAGTTTCAAATATTTGCATATAAATAGAAATCATATTGAAACGAGAGATGAAGGAGATATTGAATATTTTTATATAGCGAGACATATTTTGATAAAATAAGTGTAGTGGAAAAATTGTCTACTTTTTCCTCTGATTTGTACTACACTTATATATATGTGCAATTGAAGCACGTGTTATGCACTACGCCAGATTTGTCAAAAAAGAGCGCCCCTATAAGCAGCGCTTTAAGTAAAAATGCCACGGATGACCAAAACAGCTAACCCATACCCAGCGCTTTTTAAAAAAATGCTGCCCATTGCCTTTAAACGCACTAGCCATACCCAGCGCTTTTTAAAAAATGCTGCCCATTGCTTCACGCGTTCTCCCAATACCCAGCGCTTTTTAAAAAAAGCTGCCCATTGCTTCACGCGTTCTCCCAATACCCAGTGCTTTTTAAAAAACGCTGGGTATTGAGAGAACGCATTCTCCCAATACCCAGCGTTTTTTAAAAATCGCTGGGTATAACTACACCAAAATAAATCAGATCTCAAATCTCATCTCATCTCGGCCGCAACAACTGCCATCTTCTCTTCCTCCATCTTCCTCATCAACCCCTCCCCTCCATTTTCTTCTTCCTTCGGTCAGCAGTCCCATTTCCAAAATGCAATCCCACTCTATATTAACACCACCACAACCTTCCCCAAACCCAAACCCTAACCCAATCCAAAATGCAATCCCAAGACCACCGATTCCCACTCCTCGCCCTCTCACCTCGTTCATTTTCTTCCCTAATTCAACTCTGGTTCCCCTTACTCACTCACACTCAGATCCTTTCGCATCAGGCTATACGGATTTGCTTGAAGAGGTTTGATTCGGCGCTTGAATCTTGATGCTTTTTTACTATCCATCTCCATTCTTTTAGTTTAATCAATGCAATTTTTGAGTTTCTGCTACTTCCTTTTTGGTGGATTTCTAGTGTCTCTTTGATTGACTGTGATTTTACCTTTGACATCTATTTAGAGCATTTTTATTCCTTGTTTATAGGGTTGAATAAAATGCTGATTCTCTTGTGTCTATATAAGTTTTCTCTGAAATTTTTTACTGGAATATACAGAAATTATACAAATTTCCTGTACTTTAAGTGCTACCAAATTCATATGGAAATGTGCTACCAAATTCATATGGAAATGGATTCAATTTGAATTTGGCCGGGGAATAATTTGTTTAGTTCAGTATTACCATAAGTTCATAATTAAGTCCTGTTATGAGCGGTTGCTCAATTTCTGTTAGTTTGCAGAATCAATCCTTACCATATTTTCATACATATCATGTTTAAATTCCTTACCATCACTACAACAGATCTAGTAGATGGGCAGCGTTTTTTTTCAACAATGGGCAGCGTTTTTGAGCGCTGCTGAAGGTGGCGCTGGCTATTCACTCCAACAATGGGTAGCGTTTCCTAAAAAACGCCACCCATTGCAAAACACGTCCTCCCAAATACTTAGCGCTTTTTAAAAAGCGCTGAATATATCCAAAGCGTCCTCCCAAATACTTAGCGCTTTTTAAAAAGCGCTGAATATATCCTAAGCGTCCTCCCAGATACTTAGCGCTTTTTAAAAAGCGCTGAATATTACCCCCTTATACGCAGCGCTTCATTAAAAGCGCTGAATATTGCCTATTTGTGTTACTAAATACCCAGCGCTTTATTAAAAGCGCTGAGTATTGCCTATTTGTGTTACTAAATACCCAGCGCTTTATTAAAAGCGCTGAGTATTGCCTAAATTTTTTTTTTTTTATTTTTTTCTGTTTTGTGTGTTTTCCTTTTTATATTTACAAATTACCTGTACAGCCAATCCAATCCAATACATAACAGAATCAATTTGCTAAGAGGAACACAAATTACATAAGAGGAACCAAAACAAAATAGCTAAGAAGTTTCATTATCTAATTCATATGTATCCAAAACAAGCTATCAAGTTACAATATTATGAACCAAAAACTAGCTAAGCTAACTTATATGTATCCAAATGAAACTTTTAAAAAAACGGGAGAGATGATCGCACCATTCTCCCTAATCTCAAAGAATCTGGTCAACAGAGTATGTGTTGCTTTGACAATCGCTAAAAAATACTGAAATTATATAAATAAATAAAATTAGAATTGAAATGGTTAAATATTGGAAAGAACCACTATTAAATCGAAATCATATAAAAATATATTAGAAGTAGATACCTTCTTTGGGGATAGTCGTTTTCTTTTCGGGTAATTATATCCTTCATATATTGCATGACGTAATACCCACAATCAATGTTATTCAATTGTTTAGGACACTACAAAACATAATTAGATTAGTTAATTGTTAGATTGAGTTGAATATAGTTTTTGACAAAATAATGTAATGTATAAGTTAGAAACTTACAACTATTGGTAACCATCGACTGTTAATTTATTCACTCCCCAATATGTCCTTAAAACTGAATAGAATGTCATATAACTATATTAATAACAATATATACATATATAAGTAAAAGTAAGAAATGCAGAATGACACAAAATAAACACACTGTTAAAAAGCTCCACAAACTCCATGTGGTTTCGTAATGATTTTGAAGTGAGTCAAGGTAATACACGGTTTTTTTACTAGGATTAATTGCATACAAAACCCAATGTCTCCTACAAAAAAATTTAGGAATAAGTAATTGACGACTATTAAAAAAATGCATGTTATATAAGAAATAATGAGTAAAAATTCTTACCCTAGATTAACAGGTGCTAGAAGTAAGACATCATCATCACTTCTATTTTGAGCTTCCTTGAAGCGGTCATTGACATAATCAAGAACAAAGAGTTCCGGTTTTGTTCCACAAGTGATTGATAATTTCGCGGTGGGATTCACTTGATGAAAGGTTGTACTTTTAGGACACAAGAACAAATATCTATGTGTGCATTGGAAAGGACCACAATGTCCTCGCATACAAGTACCTACATTTAGATATATAAATATATATATATATATATATATAAATTAAATTAACGATATAATAAAATTAAATCGACAATGTCAAATAATAAATTACATAGTACCGACATATATATTCATAGCCATAGGTTTTGCCTCATCCGCATCACATACAAAGACGGATATCCTCACGTCCGACTATATGAGGCAAGTCGGCTCCAAAAATTTCTTCCTCAAAATTTATGGTAAGCAATTTGTCTTTCATGATGTATTTCTCAGACGCAGCGTCGGCCTCACCAATCTTCATATAAGCTTCAATGGAAGAGGAAGAGAAGGGTGAGACACAATGGAGAAAGGGTGGGATGAGTCACTTGGCGAGAAGAGAGGTCTGATCAGTCACTTTTGGAGAGAGAGGCGGTGTGAAACTTCTACATAAGGGGTGGGTGAGACACTTTTGTAGAAGGGTGGATCGAGACACTTTCTTGCCAATAGATGTTTCCTTGCCAAAGACTTTTCAAAGGAGATCTTTTCTGCTTGGTAGACACTTTCTTAGATTTTTCATTTTGGCGCATCTATGTTTAAACAAAAATAATTACTTAGTTAGCACAAATTATATGACAAAAACTATAATTAGTTAGTTACAAATATATTGTCACTTACAACGACAAGGGCGGATGGCCATGCCACAAAGGTACCAACTGCTTGTGACACCGTCAGTATATCAATACTGTCAATCGGAACAGGCAATGGTGCATCCTCCCTAAATGGTACCGCAACTCGACTCTAACATGATTTGGAGGTAGGGGTACATTGTGCATCAAGGACCCAATTCGTTACATGTGTAGCCAATTGCAACCATTTCATGTGGGTTTGAGATATACAATTCACACTCACACTCATTGTTGTCCTAAATCAATTATAAACCACAAAATAATAAAGACATTATTTGATGTTATATATATATATATATATATGTACAATAAATCAATTATAAACCACAAAATAATAAAAACAATTAATACCTTAGTTGACGGCATGGTGCATTTATCTCTCGCAATCGCTATGTGTAGCGAGGGTTGGTCTTTGGTGGCATAACATGGCCATAAAGTGATCGCATATCATTAAGTTGAGCTTGCAAACTTTCATACAATGCCATCATCTTTCTCAGTGGTGGACAGTCATGATTCTCATCATAGACTTTCTGTTTTGGTCCAAAGTACTCGGTTGGTGCTACTCCAAATCCAACACCCTCATGCGACCCGAGTATTCTTCTTTACCTAAGGCACGTGTAAGGATTTCTTTTTCAGAGCAATCGGTGAGAGCTCTCCCGTGACAATCGATCGTGATATGGCTTCCTGATTCACAAAACAAAAGTATAATACATTATAAAAATCATAAAAGTTACAATTAATGTTCAAATCAAAGAAAATCGACTTTTTCAGAGCAATCAGTGAGCTCTCCCTGTGACACATCAATGAAGTGTCTTACATATAATGACTTCCAGTATGGCAAGTCAAAGAAAATCGACTTTTTCTTCCACCCCGTTTGGCAACCTCTCCGCAAATGGCTTCCCAAATTTAATGTTCAAAATCTTTCACCTTTTCAAACAGTTGTTCACCCGTCAAAGCCGTGGGAGCTTTACGGGTTTCGGTATTCCCATTGAATGCCTTTTTCAACAAATGATCGATCTTGATGAGTAGATGGCAAAAATCTACGATGACCGTGGTAGATATTCTTCCTACCATGTTCCAACCACATCCAATCGGTGTTATCTTCACATATAGGGCATGCACATCGACCTTCGTGATCGCATCCCAGATAGATTGCCGTATCTTTGGAAAGTCATTAATTGTGCCAAAAATCATAGCCCTCAAGTTGAAACTTTCTTCCCCGAACCCATCATACACCTCTACTCCATTCTCCCACATTAGCTTCAAGTCTTCAATTAAAGGAGCCAAGTATACATCAATATCATTTCCGGTTGCTTGGGCCTGTAAATTAACAAAGACAACATCATATATTTGCGTTTCATGCAAAGCCATGGAGGTAAGTTATAAATCGCTAATATCACGGGCCATGTATTGTGGGAGCTACTCACGAATACCGTGCGGGTTAAAACCATCGGCAGACAATGCAAGTCGTAGGTTTCTTGGATCCACCCAAAATCGGGATAATCAATATCAAATTTTTTCCATTGCGGAGAATCGCCGTGTCGTAACATGCCATCTTTAATCCTTTCATCCTCATGCCATGTCAAGTGTTTTGCATCTTCCGAACTACGGTACATACGCCTAAATCGAGGAATTATCGGAAAATACCACAACACCTTTTCGGAGAGCAGAATCTTTCTTTTTATACCGCGATGCATTACATTTAGGACACGACTTTAAAAATGCATGTTCATTCCGAAATAGAATGCAATCATTGGGACAAGCGTGTATCTTCTCATAGTTCAAGCCAATGGACCCTAACATTTGTTTTGCATCATACGTCCGAGAAGGGAGCACATTATCCTTCGGCAACATTTCTTTCAATAGTGTGAGTAATTCAAGAAAGCTCTTATCCGTCCATCCGTGGCAAGTTTTCAAGTTATACAACTTTATCACGACCAATAATTTTGTGAATTCAAGATAACCTCATACAACGGCGTCTCGCATCCGTTATCAACTTCTCAAACATTTGAGGGACGGTCATTAAGATCGTCTTCAAAAGCCTTTGCCATCTCTTCAAATTCATCCCCAACAAACGTAGGTATTTCGGTGTCAACCGGTGCACATCTCTCAAGACTATTACCCATATTCGAAGATTCAACTCTTTCCTCACCATGCATTGTCCAACAAGTGTAAGTTTGATCAATTCCATTACCCTTTAAATGTCCCCCAACTCGCCTCGCATTAATCGATTTTACATAGCAACAACGTAAGCAGGGACATATCATATTACTAGATCTCCTAAACGTTGAACAACACGGTTCACAAAATAATCCACTCCATCTCTATATTCCTGGGACGGACGATTCGCGGACATCCACTTTCTATCCATAATGTCCCAATATCTATAATAAATTCGGATAAGAGAATTTACAATTTTATTGAAGCTAAGACATTCAATCAACTAGCTAGCTAGTTTCAACTAAACAAATCAAAGACTTTGGTGTCTTCTCATATAGTCATTAATTCTTCATAGAAAATAAACAAAAGAACAAAAAAGTACGAACAAGTGGAAGCAACACTCGACAAATATCCAACCCGATTGTGAACAACGATCGCGAAGCTCGACAAAAAAAACTCCCAAAACCTAACAAACAATTTGCATATTCGATTTAGGCATATTTGATTTTACTAATATAGATGACACACACTTTGCTTAAAAAACTCTATCATTTGAGAATCAAAATCTCAACAAAACCAAGCAACAAACACATATCAACTAATTTCTCTCCTATCAAACACATTCAACTAATTTTACACATATCAAACACATACAAATACATTCAACATATTCCTCTCTTATCAAATATTTTTTTTTCACACATTCAACATATTCCAATCAAACTACATATTCATCTCCAACCTAACAAAAAACCTAAAAAACAAAAAACAAAAAACAAAATAGAGAACTAACCTTTGAGAGAAGATGAGGACAAGCAATGAGGACTATGGGTGCTAGAGAGAACGAGAATGAGGTTTATGGGTTTATGGGTTTATGGGTTTATGGGTTTGTGGGTTTGGGGGATTGTGGGTTTGGGGGATTGTGGGTGGTGCTAGGAGAACGAGAATGAGGGAAAGTTGAGAGAGGAAGAGCTAATGAGAGTGAGGAGAGAGAAGAGGTTTGTGGGTTTTGGGTGTGGAGAGAGAGAAGAGAGAACGACGCAGAGAGAGAGAGGAGAAGAGAAGCGCGAATGGAAATGAGAAAAGAGAGAAAACGAAGCGGGCAAAAAAATTTTATTGAAGCAATACTCGCTGCGTTTTTAAAGAAACGCCGAGTATATGGATGACGAGAAAGGGAATATTCAGCGTTGTGTAAAAACGCTGATTATATGTGAGAACGAGCAACAAGATGCGCGGCGTTTCTTTAAAAACGCTCGAGTATTACCTTTCTCGTCATCCATATACTCGCTTTCTTTAAAAACGCTGATTATTACCCTTTCTCGTCATCCATATACTCAGCGTTTCTTTAAAAACGCTGATTATTACCCTTTCTCGTCATCCATATACTCAGCGTTTCTTTAAAAACGCTGATTATTACCCTTTCTCGTCATCCATATACGCAGCGTTTTCCAAAAAACGCTGAATATTCCCTATGCTTTTTCATCTATAGGTGGCGTTTATTAAAAAACGCTGCTTATGGTGGCGCTCTTTTTTAGCCAATCTGGCGTAGTGCATATTGGTATACTTATCCTATTTATTTATCATCATATTTTCACATAGTATTGTTATAATATTTACTGATTATGGCACTGGGATAGAATCTGTTGTGGGGTTATTCATTCACAGAACTATTTGCTAGGTTAATACAAGTTTATGGCTCCTTACTTGTCATTCTCTTTCATTAAGAAAAAAATACATTCCTTTTAAACTTAGGCTCATAGGTTCATTGGTGTGCAGACATGTATAAAAACCGGTTGCAAGAATTGGCTCAGAGAAGTTGTTCTAATTTACCGGCCTATTCATGCATTCGTGAAGGGCCAGATCACGCCCCTCGTTTCAAGGCAACTGTTAACTTTAATGGAGAGACCTTTGAAAGTCCTACATTTTGCTCTACTCTTAGACAAGCCGAACATGCAGCAGCTGAGGTAGCTCTGAACACTCTTGCAAAAAGAGGTCCCTCTAGAGCTTTGGCAGCAAGAGTTCTGGTGAGCAATTAGGAAGTTTTATCATTTTCAATTGCATAACTATACATGAGTTGAATTTGTACAATTTGTAATAGAAATTTGTAGATCTATTGGGTGAGTGGGTGGATAAATTTGTCATTAGAATTTTGTTGTGTGAAACTGCTTTGCAAATTCTTCAGTGAGGGTGATTGCTTATAGCGTGGTTTATGCATATGCTATTACATTCATTATGTGTCGACCGATCAAGAACAGCAACATTCATCTTTGATTCTCAGAATTACTAACTCATAGAGGAATTGTGATGACATAATGTCATCTCTTAGATAACACAGGACAAAGCTGACAGGTCTTCATGGATACTAATATAAGCTTTTTTGTTAAATCCCTAATGAAAAGCTGCATTTATTATGGCATATGGAACTGAAATTTACTTCAACCTGATAATAGCTACCTACTAGAACAAGTGTGGCTGACCTGTTCAAGACATACCCCATAAATTGCTTAATGATATGACTCAATATGGTATTCTATGATGCTCTTTCAGAGAACATTTGTTGGGGTTGATTTTTTTAGTGTATTTCAAGAGGTTTATCTTCGAACGAATGATCCACGCATATGCAATATTGTGTCATTTTCTGATGCCATTGGTGAGCTAAAAGTGGAGGCAATACTAAATGACTTCATTTGAAGTTATGATAAATTAATACACATTTCTGCCTTGAATTCAACTTTATCATATTCTTTTGTAACACTAGGTGAGACTGGCACTTGTTGAAGCTTTTAAGGGGCTTTGCCAATAGTCAGTATTTTGAAATAAGTTATGCTTTTTAGATTCTAAAGGTTGGTTTTCCCCTTAGTTTTGTTATATGCATGGTTCACAATTACAGCTAATTTAGTTGTCGCATGCCACTAAAGAATCAAGAGTTATTTCTTAATAAGGATAACTCTCAGGCTTTCTTTTCTTTGTTTACATCTACCATGATAGTTGAAGAGTTCCCATTTTTGTTTGCGCTTGTTATACAAAAATATGATATCAGATCACTGTTCATATATATATATATATATATATATATATATATATATATATTGGTATTAAAGAGGACTAAAAGCCCATATCACTGTTCATATATTTTATAACTTTGTTTTGTTCTATTGAATGTTTTTTGAAAGAGTTGGGTGAAGTTGAACATTTATATATTTGAGGCTTGGTTGTTCTTGTATTCATGTCTTCCAATTTTCGCAGGCGGCAACATCCATTGAAGATGGAAAAAGAATCCTTTTTAGGTTTGATAGGGCAAGTTCATGTTTTGTTATTTTGAATGTATGATTTAATTTTGGATGTATGATTTAATTTTTGGATGTATGATTTAATTTTGGATGTATGATTTAATTTTTTGGATGTATTTTGAATGTATGATTTAATTTTTTTATGATGTATGATTTAATTCAGGTTTAAATACAACAAATTCATAAATATCACTACTAAAAAATATTTTGGATGTATGATTTAATTTTTTTTGTTGCAAATATAAAAAGGAAAATACACAAAAACTGAAAAAAAATTAAAAAAAAAAAAATTAAACAATGGGCAGCGCTTTTAAGGAAGTGCTGCCTATAGGGGGACAAGTTTGGGCAATGGGCAGCGCTTTTTAGGAAGCGCTGCCTATCTGAGGACGTGTTTGGGCAATGGGTGGCGCTTTTTAGGAAGCGCTGCCTATTTGAGGATGTGTTTGGGCAATGGGTGGCGCTTTTAGGAAGCGCTGCCTATTTGATGACGTGTTTGGGCAATGGGGGGCGCTTTTTAGGAAGCGTTGCCCATTGTTGGAGTGGAATACCCAGCGCCACGTTCAGCAGCGCTCAAAAGCGCTGCCCATGGATGAAAAAAAGCGCTGCCTATATACTAATTCTGTTGTAGTGATGTAAACCAGAAGTTTACATATCATAATAATTTAGTTGTTGGAAAGATCGGTTGGGCCATCTCGAGTATATTATGATGCGAATAATAAACTTCTATGTGAACTTATATTGAAGAGCCAGTAGTTTCTTCAATCTACTTATTTTTGTGTTCACTAATTCCCAAAGGAAATTGGCAATTTGAGAATAATAAATCCCTTATATTTCTAGAACTGATATAAGGTGATACTTGTAAACAAGTACACTATTCACATGGACTATTTAGATATTTGTGATTTTAATTGGTGCATCAACTAGATGGCCACATATATATTATATATATTTGTCGTCAACTCACAACCGGAAGTTTGTGAGATTGTTTGCTCAACTAATTTGAGTAAAAGGTCATTATGTGAATTACCTTGAAAGCATATGATAAGTATTGTATGTCTATTAGAATTGATATTGGATATCACATGTCCTACGTTCATTCATAAAATGGTCCTGAAGAACCTTTCTTTAGACGTCTAAAGTTAATACATGACCAATACTTATGAGATAAGAAGTTCCAATTTCTACTTGGGAACATGCAATTTTACGTGGTGTAATATTGATTCGCATCAAGCCAACGAGTTATCACATCTCTTCTCCTTTACATTTGGTTTTTGGTCATGAACTTAATATTTCCCATCTTAGAATATTTGGATGTGCAATGCACTATGATGGGTTCGAAAAGAATTTCGGAAATATATACTGGATATAAATCTCCATGTATAATATAGTATATTGAGCCAACAATTGGAGACTTGTTTATAATCCAGTTTGATTATTATCATTTGAAGAATTAGATTTCCCAACATTAGGGGGAGAGAATAAGCAGCTGTAAGAAAAGAGATCAGTTGGAATGGATTAGCATTATCTCATATTGATCCTCAAACTAAACAATGTGAACTAGAAGTTCAAAAGATAATCCATTTGCAAAGCTTAGCAAATTATCTACCAAATGCATTCACTGATCCAAAAGGCGTGACCAAATCATATATATCAGCTGCTAATGCTCCAATAGAATGGATGTCCCTGCTGGACAATCTAATATTGCAAATGATTCTCAACCGCGCCTGAAGCGTGGTAGACCAATCGGTTCCAATGATAAAAATCCTCGAACAACAAAAGGAGCTAAAAATAAAACTGTCCAAACGAGGATATAGAAAATCTAAAAGAGTATTCAGACATAATTGACATTACAGTTCTAGAAGAACTGATCAGGTACCTGAAAAGTTATAAAATTAAAGAGATCTCAATGAATTATGTCAAGAATGAAATGCAATGGA
The DNA here is from genome assembly GCA_020916435.1 of Oxytropis ochrocephala. Lineage (NCBI taxonomy): Eukaryota > Viridiplantae > Streptophyta > Magnoliopsida > Fabales > Fabaceae > Oxytropis > Oxytropis ochrocephala. Next base: position 55,539,296 of record CM037095.1, read on the forward strand.
ACCGAAACGATGTCAACGTTGACAATGTTTTACTAAATATAGCGCTAAATGTGATAAATAATAGTGAGGATCATGAACCAAAGTCTACTAGATTGTAGACAATGTGAATTGGCCAAAATTCGAAGATAAGCAGAATGAGAATGGTGAAATTGTGAGATACAAAGCTCGACATGTTGCTCAAGGGTGGATGCGAGTACTTTTCAGTACTTAATTAGTCTTGTAACACATGAAGAGCTCAATTTTCACAAGTTGAATATTGCTACAACTTATTTATTGATAGTCATAATTATTTAAAGATCCCCGAAGGATTTAATATTCCAGTCCACACTTTTTGGATTCTCGAGATGATTACTCAAATTGAATCAGTACCACCATGAGATGACATAATTTGAACACATGTGGTATAATCGTCTCAATTTATATTCTAAACTAGGGATATAAAAATGACACCACTGGTCCATAGAGTTATATGAAAATATCAATACATGAATTTGCTATAGTTTGCTATTATTGGACCTCCTGAAGAGCATTCCAAAATTATAGATTACTCAAAGAAAGAGCTCTAGATGAATGACCTCAAATTATATCTGATGGATTTTTGAGGTTGAACCTGTAGTTGACCTCTACATGGAAAATCCTAGAAGGATTCAAAATGCAAAGAAAAATCTTTCTTTTGAAAAAAAGAACTCATATTATATTGATCTGCAAAAATTATTCATATTGACTACATGAGTTGTATATCTTAGTCTCGAAGACTATAAAAGCATGCATGCATATCACAAACCAAAATGCATCTGAAAAGGGGTAAGATGGATATTTATGTTTGGCTATTGTAATGAATAAATCATTTTTATGTATGTTACATAAATTAACCATGCAGATATACAGTATTTTTCTGATCTAGATCAAGTCAGATGTAATGAATAAATCATTTCATGTCCAAATGCCAACTGTTCAAGGAAGATGTTTTGAAGATAATATTAATCGCAAAGTTCCATTAAAAGAGGATACAATCACAAGTGACAATGGAGTAGATTGTTCCATATGCACTCAAGGAGAAACTCCAAATATTGAAATTCATATTCTTTAATGATGATTCAATCAGGGGGAGAAAAACTGCACTCTTTTTCCCTTTTCCATGGTTTTGTCCCACAGGTTTTCTTGGAAAGGTTTTTAACGAGGCAGTTCCCGCTGACAGGATATTGTACTCTTTTCCTTCACTAGATTTTTATCCCACTGGGTTTTTTCTAGTAAGGTTTTTAATGAGGCATATCCTCGATGGACATCCAAGGGGGAGTGTTATGAATATTTGTATTAGTGGATGTCCATTAGCTTTCTCATTCCCTCTCTTTACTCCCTTATGTAGTGGCTTTTGATGATAGACCACTCACTTGCCTATCCATACCCTATAAATAGGGCTATCTCATATGTGTATGGATACACTTGAAGTGAATAGAAATACTCTCATCTTTCATATTTGTTCATGTTCTTATCTTCTCATATTTCTCCTTTCTATAGTTTTGGTTATTTTCATAACAAATCTCAAAAAAAAAAAGTAAGTGGGAATTTCAAGTGTTTTTGTGACTTGTGAAGCACTGTAAGTGAGAAAATCTAAGACAACGGTTTTAATGTTTGAAGTTTTGGCAACGGTTTGAAGGATATTGTGGACATGGTGGTTGCTTTGGTTGGAGAGTTCAAGGGAGAGTAAGTGAGGTGGGAAAGTAGTGGGGAGGTGTATTGGAGGAATGTGGTGAAAGGTGATGGACGGAAATGTTGTGGAGAGTGAAGAAATGTATTGAGAAGTGGGGGTGTTGTTAGTAGTATTGGGGGGTGTGAGGATTAATATTGTGATGGAAAATGAAGGGTGGTGAGTTAAGATGAGCTTGCCTAGTTCAACCATGGACATTAGATGTCCATTACCTAGAGATGGGTAGAGAACTATTGTGTCCTTCTTCATAATGTTTGAGAAGATGAGAGTGAGAGTATTTTTTGATGAATTTATGAATAAGAATCTAGGTGTATTTAAAGATGGTGGCCTATACAGTACAAACTGAAAAATGTGGCTAGAAAGAAGAAGTTAGATGTGGACAATAATAAAGTGGTATTTGAATAGATTTATATTTAAAAAGAAAATATACGTGAAATACCACGTACGTTAGGGGTATTTTAGAAAATTTAGTTGTCAATTTAGTTGCACAATTTAGGATATGCCACTTATACAGTTAGTGTGACAGTTAGGTTTGATAGTTAGTTAATAACAACTCATAATGTTTTAGAGAAAATTGCTTTGACATTGAGATGTGTTTGAGAAATGAGTGTGGAGATTTCATGTACACTAGTGGAAAAAATGCATTTTATAATGGTCATTCATATCGGTTAAAAACGACCTGATATTTTAAGTGACGCGGTGGAAGTTTTGTAATTAAAATTACAATATTTATATCGATTGCTTCTTGAACCGATATAGAAACACAATCCTAATGCTAACTTACATCTTTCATATCGGGTCAATTATGTACCCGTTATAGAAAACCCTAAAATTTAGGCGCTTCTAGTATTCTTTCACATCTCTCACTCTCGCGCTCGACGTATTCACTGGCACCGTCTCTCCCTCTCGCTAAAACTGCAAAAACCCATTTTGTACCATCATCTCTCCCTTTCTGCGTCTCTTCCTGTCGCTGACCCATTCTTGTACCATCATCTCTCCCTCTTGCTGCAAGTCGCTGACGAAGTCACTGCAATGGATTTCGGAGAACCACCGTCGCCATAACCAAAAACTCTCTCGTTGCGTCCAAAGCACCACCGCGACACCACCGCTGCAACTAGGTAGACTCTTCTTTAACCTTTGTGAATTTTAGGGTTACACGATTCAGATTTTCGTAGCTTTTGAGTTACATGATTTTGATTTTAGGGTTCTCTTGTCTGATTTTCGCAAATTTTGAGTTGCACAATGAATTGTTCTTTGCTATTTTACTGGATTTGTGAATTTTAGGGTTACAAGATTGGGATTTGTGGTCTTTTTTGGGGGTTTTCTGTTTTGTGTTTGGATAATTGTCTTGGTTGTTCAAGGGAGCTGTTATTTGGGTTTGGGTTAAGTTCTCTAGTGAAGTAGTATGATTTTCTTGGGTTGATTTGGTGAGGTTTTGATGAAGATTGTTTTTTCTTCTTGAAGGTGTTGTTTTTGTCGTTTGGTTTCTTTCTTTCACTATGTCCTTCAGCTTGTAAAACCATATATAATAAGTTGTTGTTATCTATTGAAGCAATTTGACCAAACAAATTCAAATCTTTATCGTTGATTGCTTCTTCAATCACTGGAAATTTTTATCATGACAAGTGAATCTGATAATGAGCAAGATAAATGTATCGAGATAGTTACGTTCATCTAGATGTATCTTTCATAATGCTTTCCTTAAATTAAATGCGTTACTTTTTCTTGGCTCTTTCATTTTACTTGCAGCCATAAATCCTGATTTAGACCAAACATCTAATGAGGAAAACAACCACAATCCAGAATGTGTCACCATCCAGCCACCATATCTTAATCAACAAGGTACCATTTAAATATATATTTGTCAAAACATTTCTAACCTTAGTCCAAATAGCTCATATTATAGACAACAGTATTTGATTATTGTCCTCTTATTAAAGATTTCTTTTTATCTTAAACCATTTTTGCAGAATATTCGGATATCGGTGATCCATCAATGGAGTGTCGAGATTGCATTGCATTAATTAATGTGGTAGCAAGAAAGAATCCACGAGTACAGACATTCTGCATCACCAAGGTATCAACTCTGTTGCGAAGGTCGAAAGGTTCAGTTGCCATATCTAAATGCCCCTCCTGATACCTTCACAATAGTGGTGCTGCTGTTTGTGTTTTCTTTTTGAAGGTTAGATACATATATGTCTTATTTGAAGGTTAATTGCATCTTTCCTAAATTTGAAGTTTTCTTTTTTGGTACTCTAAAGTGTAGTCCTTCCAACATAATAGAGGAATGACACAAGGATGAGGAAGACTCAATTTCAGATGGAAAAGAAGGCAGCATTGCACAGTCGAAAGGTACCCTGACTTCATTTTCAAAGTTTCAGTTTCTTAGATTTGTGTTCTGCTCATGTTTTGATGATCCCTCAATTAAAAGTCTTGGATATTTCACTCTGGAAATAACAATATTCATTTATGATTTCATCTATTTCACTTTTTATGTTTGGATTCTCATTTTTATTTTTATTTTGTTCATTTATCATCTTCTAATGTTGATTGTAACATAGGAGTTGCTCATGGGATTCTTTAGTCAGCCTACTATAATATTAGACATTTTTATCTGTGATTTAAATGAACTTAGTGTATTTGAATTTTTTCTTTGTTTGAGATGTTTGAGCCGCTTATCACAACTTATAATTGGTAAATCAACCATTATCTATTTGTTTAATGTTCTGGATTGATAAAACAAATATAAACTTGGTAAATGCCTTTTTTTTGTTGTTGTTGTTGTTGTTTTGTTTGGGGTAGTTGTTAGTCTTTGTGTTGTTTAAAGTGGGTAAATAGGAAGTTGCATTCTAAAATACTCAAATGCTGAGAATGTTTTCCTTACTAGCTATCACTAGTTGTGTAACTTGATGATTGGATCCAGTCCACTGAGATGGGACAATGAGGCAGATGAGCAATTTGACATGTGATGGAAAAGTTTCATTATACAATTATGAGTTTTATAATTGTGTTTTATGATGGACATATATGTTTAAGTTTGGCATGTTGAGGTACATATATGGAGTAATTTTTTATCCTCAGTCAAATGTTTAATTCCATGATCCAATAGGCAGGCACAATTTGATCTAACTGGTCTGGTTGATTACCTTTCTTTCATTATTTCATGTTCTATCAAATGCTTAAGAGAGCTAGGGAGCTTGGAGAATTTCTTTTAGTTGGTATACACTCGGATGAGACAGTGAGGTAAACAGATTTTAATCTTGTTTTTTTTTTATTGAAGATTTTTTTCATGTTGACTAACCACCCTTTTCCCATCTTTACAATCAGGTATCCTTTGGAAATGCTGTTGATGCAGCTGAGTTATTTTTTATCTTTCTACTACTTGATTTTATTGCAGGACTATAATGCTTAGTTTACGTTAGATTAGATTTGATAAGATATATTTGAGATTGTGTTGTTTTGGTGCTTGCTTTATGTTAGAAGTAATTTTTTGGATAGTTTTGGTAATATGTTATGACTATGTATGTCGGGCACCATCATGTAAAACGTTTTTTTCACTATTGTGCTAAGATTTTATTGAAGATTTTGTAATATATATGTAGATTGTGATTTTTATGGAAAACAATTGAGGTTTATTTTTTGGTATGGTGATTGACGATGTATATTGCTGATCAGTTTTCCTTTTAAAAAAAAATCCAATTTTAATATCGGTTCTAAAATAACCTGATATTAATAATCAAGATTTAATATCGGTTACGTTTGATAACTGATATAAAAAGTGATTTTCAATATCGGTTCAACTAAGAAACTGATATAAAAAAGTGTTCGTATAGGCTTAAAAACTGACTTTCCATAACGGGTCTACACGGAACCGATATTAAAAATATTTTCCATATTGGTTCTTCAACCGATATGGAAGGCGCCCTTTTTTAATATCCCCTTTATCTATATCGGTTCCTTAACCGATATAAAAAACCTTTTTTCTAATAGTGGTAGGGAAATAATGTTGGGTACGATACGAAGTTCAACAAAGACACACCATCTATTGAGTTTTTCATTAAGAAATATAAAATAATAACAATTGTATGAATGGCCTAGTGGTTCTTACGATTCATTTTGTACTAAATAACAAAATACATGAAGGAACACAGTAGTATTCTTGAGGGTTAGCTGAAAACATGAATATATGTAAAAAAAAAAAAGTTTGAGAAGATTGTTGTGATGACAACAATGGTGTAACATCATAAAATTTATAACCAAACAATTATCACTTAATATAATTGGTCAAAATCCATAACTAATTCATAACCAAACATAAATCACTTAATATAATTGTATTCTTCAACCAATTAACCCAATCGGTTTTACTATCCCAAAATCAGTTATAAAACCGGTTCTATCTATAACCAGCTTGTATAGCTGGTTTTAGGGTTTGAAACTTATTTTGGATTTGTAACCGGTTTTTGATATATAATTTTTGATTTTAAAATCGATTTTACGCCTTACAAAAGTATTTTTGGTTTAAAAAATCCAACTTTAAGTGATCTTATTTCAGTTATATTGCATTTTATATATATATATATATATATATATATATATATATATATATTATTTGTATTTTATCTTTAAATCATTTTATGATAATATGATATTTTACAAAAATAAAAAAATACACAAACTTTATAGTTTTTTTAAGGTATAAAAAATTAAGGAGCTTGGTAATGACAGTGATAATGATATTAACTTTTGCTGAAAAAAACAAGGTAGAGAAATATAAAATGAGCACAATTGAAATACCAAAATTTAATGTGGAAAACTCTAAAATCGGAGAAAAATCACGAACCATTCTCTAATGACAACCAGAGAATAACACTGTGTGAAAAATATTACAACACATAGAATTCTCTCAAACACTCAATGACCTCAGTGCACCGATACTCCCCAAAGTAAATATTTAACTACATTTCACAACACTCTAAAACAAGAGTATAAGAGAAAGAAAATGCCACATACAAACTTGAGCCCATATATATATATATATATATATATATATATATATATATATATATATATATATATATATATATATATATATATATATATAACTTTTGCCTCCATCTCCCTTCACAAAATTAGGCAATATGGGACTTCTCCAAGATGCTCAATTCCAATCAACTCCATCAATCTTCACCTTGATTGTAATTTATACACGAGACATCTTCCGCACTCAATGTCTCTCAAAAGAACTATCATACTCAACATAAAGAGTATAACCACTTGAATTCGACATATTTAAAGATTTCCTTCTTTCTCACAAGTTGAAAAAATTGGAGAAAAATTATTTTGCAAACTTACATGTTTATTTTTGTTTGGAAGTTTCATCTGTCATCGACATATTTTTCCGCCACGCACCTTGCACAACTGTGAAACCAATTCCATGTGTGCAAGTATGAACTCGCTAGCATTAACTTATTTTCCTTTCAATTGTAGTGCGACAATTCCATGAGGATACGCTTCTCATTTTTATATGAGGTCATCATTTCCCATAGCAGGGGAGACATTGCTAGCTTCCGCTTCAGAGCCTTTTTCCTATCAACGCTTTGTGCAATTCTGATTGTATAAACACGTCATTGACTTGTATTTTCCACAAGCAAAAACCGATTCTTCCATCAAATTTCTCTATGTCAAACTTCACTTCACTTGAAAAATTTGATATTGCACTTGTAAAGCGACTGTAAACCGTGCACCAAGTCACTACAAGAAAAATTGCAAATCCAAGGCAAAAGTTTCTGGCGGATTTTAATCCCCCACAAGCTTTCCGGCGGATTTTTAACATTTGTGGGGGATTTAATCCACCAGAAATTTTTTGGCGGATTTTTGACATTTGTGGGGGATTTTGGACGTTTGTGGCGGATTGTAAAGTAAAAACAAAAACACATCAGAGAAAAAAAACATAATCCGCCGAAAATGGCGTTCTAATCCGCCGGAAATTCAAAACGCGAAACAGGGGGGAAATTTGAATTTAAATTTCCGCCGAAAACGACAGGTTATTCCGCCGCAAATGACCAGCCTGTACACACGGTCCTCAAGGCACTTTATTTCCGCCAAAAAAGACAATGTATTCCGCCGAAAATGACCAGCCAATAAACACGGTCCTCAAGGCACTTTAATTCCGCCGAAAGTGACCTCCAATCCGCCGCAAATGACCACTGCATTTCAACGGTACTCAGCGCCTCCTCCTTCTTCATATATCTGATTTCCATTCTTTCTTCATCCCATTTCTTCCATTCATTCATTCACTCCTTCTTTCACTCAAACTTCTTCTTCTCCTCTCTTAAACTTCTATCAAATTCTCCACTCTCTTAAACTTTAACATTTATTCACTCAATCTTCTATCAAATTCAGTTTTTTCTTCTCCTCTCTCAAACTTTGAAAGGTTTGTTTTAGTTTATACTTAATTTTAGCTTATGCTTTGTTATAAACTATTAGTTACTAATTGTTATGTTGTTTGTTTAGGAGTTGTTTGAGTTTGGTGACCACTGTTCGTTTATTGGAAGGACTCCGGTTTAGCATCAAGTCGAGTCTTTCAAAGACCACCAGGTTAGTTATTGAAGTTATTAGTTGTTTCTAATATTTTTTATGATAATATAAGTACCAAATTAGTGATTAATCAAATCATATATTAATTGTTTTTAAAAAATACATAAAAACGAAATAAAATAAATAAAATATTTATTAAATTTTAATTTCTATTTAGAAAATACGAAATATAATGATAGAGTAGTTAAAAATAAATTTAATGTATCATTATATTATCATTTATTTGAAAATCATTATATTATCATTATAGTTAGAAAATACAATAATATATTAAATTTTGAAAATTCATTGTATAATCCTTCTTTTTATTAATTAATGTAATATTTAAATTGTTAGTGTATTTAAATTGTTAATGTATTTAAATATTTGTTTTTACTTTTAAACTTTTGTTAATATTTTTTTAATAAAAAATAGATATGTTAATATTTTTTTAATAAAAAATAGATAAATCCGAAATAAAATAATTAATATATTTATTAAGTTTTAATTTTTTTAATATTTTAGAGGAAATACGAATTATATAGTTAAAAATAAATTATATCTATTTTTAATTATTAATTTATGTTTTTAATACATTTTAACTAACACTCTATTAACTAAACAAGAATATATTAGTTTTTCGAAAATTCATTGTACAATCATTATTTTGATTAATTTGTTAAAGTTTATTATATTTTTAAAAATTCATTATATTATCATTTTTTTTGTTTAAGTTGTTAAAATCTATTATATTTTTGAAAATTCATTATATTAACATTTTTTTGTTTAAGTTGTTAAAATCTATTATATTTATGTGTTAAAATATTATTTATGTTGTTAGTTAATAGAGTGTTAGTTAAAATGACTAATATTTACGTTTACCATAACATAATATATAAAATGTGTTAAAGTTTTTAAAATCTATTTATATTATAATTAATTAATGTAATGTTTACATTGTTAGTGCATGTATGTAAAAATATTTGTATGTGTATATGTGTAACATCCCTAATTTCGTTAATTTCAAATTAAGAAATTAACGAGTGATTTATTACTCGAATAGGTAATAAATCAAGTCACGGATATGAGGTTGTGACGAAAGCAATTTATAATTGCCGGAGAAAATAATTTAAATGCATAAACTGAGTGGAAATTAGTACTCTAAGGGTATTTTAGGATTTATACGACTTCCGTTAAATGATCTCCGAGACACAAAAAGTATCCAAAATACTCTCTCATTCCACACTTGTGATAAAATAAGAAAGAATTAAGAAAGAGAAGAAAACGTGGCAGAGAGAGAGAAGGAAGGAATTAAGAAATGGATATAATAATAAAAAGAAGAAAGGAATAGAAAGGGGAACAGAGAGCACGCGTGAGAGAAAGGAAGGAATTGGAAAAAAAAAAAATGAAACAGAGGAGAAACCGAGAGAGAGTGGCGATGGAGGAAGGAAATAGAAATGGAAGATCTCCCTCCACGTAGCACCGGGTAAGGGGCTTTTGGTCTTGTTTTCTTCCATTTTTCGTACTCTATCTATTGGTATCACTTTCACACTCTAATTTCTTTCCGTTTTCGTTTTGCCATTAATGGGTTTTGAAGCTCAAAATTGGGGATTTATGGATCTAAGCGAAATTGAAGCTTGGAATTGATGATTGGAAGCTCAACAACCGATGTGGAGTGTTGGTTCCGGGTTTGAGCGGATCCGAAGCATGTTCGTGTGTTATGTGTCGATCGAGCTTGGAGAGTTTTCGGTTGTTCGTGATTTTCATCACGATAGGTGAGTTTTACTCGCTTAGGGAATTTTAAACATCGTTTTTGAACTATGTTTGAATGATTTTCAAATTTGAAGTTTCGAGAATTTTAGAGTCAAAAACGCTATTTTACGAAAATGACGCGTGTTTGAAAATTTAAAACGAAACCATAATGCTTTGATTTTTGAATTGATATGTTTGGATTTGGATTATGTGGAATATTGTTTGTTTGGATGTGTTTTAGAGTTGGGTGTGAATCGGTTGAATTTTCAAATCTATTGGAAAACCGTAGAATTTTGTATATGTACGAAATTAATGATTTTGGAATAAAATGATGTCCGGACTGGTTTTTCGGGTAAATATTATTTTGGGATGTCCAGTACACGGAGGAAACTCACTAGAAATTTTGTTAGAAATTTTGATACAAATTCAAAGTGGTTTTGAAATAACGATTAATATTATTATTATTTGAAAAACCGAACTAGTGAACGCGTGTGTGGACTTATGTCTTGGAAAATAAACCGAACGAAATGTTCTATTTTTATGTTTTGGCTAGGGATGATTATAAATCATCTAAACCTATCCATGAGACCTATAATTATAAATTAAATGGAATTGAAATAATGCTTGCGGAAATGATATGCTCTATCGTTATGTTACGATATATAAATATATCGAGTTGAGGTGACGACCTCTATGTGTTAGTATGCTAGGGGAGGCGGTCATGAGCCCTGGCCCTAGGCCCCAATGTTAAAAAGATTATTCCGCCTTTGAGAGTTGTACACTTATTGGCTATGACCGGGTCCACCCATGCTTCTTTTAGGTTGTTGGTGGTGTACTAAAATTAATAAAACTTTATTGTAATTCATTCTTGGATTACCATGTTTCGCAATTCATATAATAGAATTGCTAAAAGATCCGATAAGTATTAACTTGTCGTATGCGTGTTTTATGTTTCGCAATTCATATAATAGAATTGCTAAGAGATCCGATAAGTACTAACTACTTTGTGTATATGATTTTAATTGGCTCATGAGTGTGGCTAGGGTCACGGTAAAGCTCATCGAGACAAGTTGTCTCACCCAATATATTGTGGTTATTTTACTGAGAAACAGGAAAGAGGAAAGCTAAGAAGCACGGCTAGTTGAAGCTTGTGTTGAAGATGGCTAAGGAGCATTTATGCTTATGTATTTCCGCTTGTGTTTCTTTGTATTTTGACTGTATAACTTGTATTGATACAAGTTGTATATTATGTTCCGCTACTCTGATATGTAATGTTTCGAATAATTCGTGTTTAAGACGCGAAAAAATTTTCAGGGTGTTACATTTGGTATCAGAGCGGTTCGACCTAGTTGGACCTAGAGACCGTATGGTCAAGAGGTTAAATTGAGTCAGCTAGGGACTTAGACAATTAAATGTCAGAACCTTTCAGTATATTATGTGAAGTATTGAGTCAGGATCCACTCAATGTTTCATGTGAGTTACTGAGAATTATGACAGTTAGTTGCCTCGGCCCCGGAAATGTCCAAACCCTACACCATAGGAATTTTGGCCTTCTCAGTTTATCAGAGCACGCAGCGAAAGCAAAGGGCTATAGTTGGTGTTCTGAAGTAAATAAAGGGCAGCCAAGTTGGTTCGAGGAAACGGTGGGCGAATGTTCAATCAGTGAACCAGGTGCAATTGTGAAATTGCAGTGGAAGTCATCGTAGGTTCTGCAGGGAACTACAATTAAGAAAAGCCTTCAGGCGGTAATAATGACAGTATCGTAAGACCTGTTAAGATTAATTGATGCACCCGAGGTCCTGACCGTTGATTAGTCAGTCTAGCAGTTATGGAAATATTATTCTATATATAACCCTACTTTATGGATAGAGTAAACCCCAGCTTAGATTGCAGTTAGAGGTTTTCTCTGGATAGCTGCGAGTCTTGATCATGTTCCATTTCCTCTGGGCCACATAGTGAAATACTATGAAACCGATCTAGTAAGTCGTAGTGCAATCTCAGAATTGGCTACAGAACGCAATGCGGATCGAATTAGTTTTGATTACGGTTTCTGAACCAAGTCCTAATCAAGATAAGATCAATGGGTGATTTTGAGGGTGACATGTACCGGGTTTCAAATAATTCCCCGTTACGGTACTATTTCGGAAAAGAGTGATTATTGGATTGAAAGACACGCACCTATAGGGAATGTTAATGTTAAACTTTGGATGAGGAACTTGAGGAATATCTTTTCAATCTATTTCTGGAAACTCGTGTCCAATCAAGTTATGCAATGGACTGTTGCTTGATTTTGAGAAATGACGGCAGTAATGAAATGAGATGTCACATGTGAGGGAAAATATATTCAAGATGATTGATATATATATTATGAGGAAGCTAGTCTCTCGGCCAGAGAAATTTTCGATAGTTCACCAACTTGATTTATTTATAACTTCTAATCAGGAACTCCGATTCTTATGTTCCGGGATGCGTTGGAAAGCTAACGAAAATGTTTACACATATGAGTAGTTTGTGAATTGGTTGTTCAGTGGTATTCTGAATCTGTATCTCGGTATTATCCCAAGTTGTTTGGTACTAATGCGTTTGTCGAACATAAACCTATTATAGGCTTGGGAAGTTGAAAGAGGATTTTAAGTCATTAAGATGAGATTCCTAAACTTTGTTTTAGGATGATACTCATTATAGTTTTCCTATGGACTGTTCCCGAAAAGGTTGTTAGCGACTTTAGCTTTTCAACGATCGGTAGAGTTGCCAAAAGCGAACGATTATGAGGTATGTCACGGTATATCCAAGGGTGGAACATTCAATTTCTTAAAGTGTTGTTGTGCTATAGTAAGGCGGAATTAAGTGAGCGTGAGACACCTTACTTATTGTTAAGCAAGACATGTTCCATGCCAAATGGATACGTTAAAGAGGTTATGGTTATGTTTGAACGTTTATGGAGCTGGAGAGTTGTGGGACCAAAGGAATGACTAAAGTGGTGAGAATTGTTCTCGGAATCAACGTTGGAAGCATCATCTTGTGCCCGTTTGATTCCGTAGAAGAATCCTTCTATTTTGATTATTTCTTTGATGATTATAGTAATGCTGGTTTGACTTCGTGATGAATCCAAACATAAACGTTCCGCTTAGAGTAAGTCCTACTTAGCTAGGAAAGCAGTTATGTATCAAGCGAGGGATCTATGTTGTTAGATTCTTTTATGCTTGAGTATTTGAGTATTAGACTCCATTCAAGAGAATGGTTGGCTTTAGAAAAGTTGTTTGACATATGATCCATACCTTAGTTAATGACCCTAAGGACCATGAGGATGAAACTCATCAAGTATATAATAGTTATAACGAGGCTGTATGGTCTTTGCAAATTTGAAGGAGTATTTGTGATACTTTTAACGAAGTTTTAACTACAGAAAATGTAACTTAAGACTAAGCTATTCCAAGCAGATCATCAAGAAATGTTGTTTTGATTGGAAGGTAGTTAGTTCGGCAATCACTCGTCTATATTCAATGAAATAAAGTCAAAGGACTTTGATCTGTAATCCATGTGTAATGCATGAAATTTTGGTTCACAAGTTACATTAGCAACTACCGTGATTAGTTACTGAGTTAGTAACATTGGAATAATATTATTAATAGTCCCTAATCTAAAGAACATTTTGATATGCGGGATGGGTACATCCTTGTATCACTAGTGTTGATGGAATCCAAGTGAATGGATAATAGACTCAGTTCAATAAAATGGTTAGTTTTGGAATAGTCATCTGATTTCCAGGTTCTGAAAGGCCGTCCATGTGTGTGAAAATATCCGGATTTCGGAATCAAGTTTCGAAGATCGAGTAACGAGTTGAAAATACGTCTTATTAGTATTTCGGGTTAGCAAAGAAACAAACTCCTATGGGTAAGTGGGAAGATCATTTCATATTCAAATGTTTCCAAAGAAAATTTTTACAAAACCGTTACCCATTTGTGAGATAGTCATGAACTCATTAGTGACAGAGTTTAACCCGAAGTTCTAATAGTACAGTATTCCCATGAAATCGGAACGTGATATTACCTAGTTTTCCCACAAGTTGGGGTGCTCCTGTGTTACTTGTTGGAAAGAAAAGATGGGAGCAAGAGATCGGGTATAAATTACCTCCAGTTGGATAAAGTTATGGTTAAGAATAAGTATCTATGTCGAGAATCTATGCTTAGGTTGTTTAGCTTCAAGGTGAAGCAGTGTTTTCAAAGATTGGTCTAAGGTCGGGTTATCTTTAATTAAAAGTTAGGACTTAGGTATTAGAAGATAGTTATCCATACTAGATACGGACATTACAGTGAGTGATGCTCTTTGGTCTAACTAATGTTCCTACGGTATTCATGGATTACATGAACCGAGTTTTTCACCCGTACTTCGACTAGTTGTTGAAATTCTCATTGATAACATCTTGGTATACATTAAGACTATGGTGGATCGTGACTCACGTCTCCGCATTGTCTGAATATACTTCGAGTAAAGAAGTTGTACACTAAACCTCTGAAGTGCGATTTCGGGAGGTTTGAAGTAAAATGTCAAGGATATGTGGTATCCAAATTGTTATGGCGATGTAGATTCTAGTAAGGATGAAGCTGTGATGAATTGCGAGTTACCATTATCGGTCACGGAAGTAAGGAGTTATTGGAACTAATTGGTTGTATGGTAGGTTTATCGGAAGAATTCTCACAATAGTTCTTCCACTCATTCGGTTAACTTGTAAAGGTCGGCCGTTTGGATGGGATTTCGATTGTGAGGAATATTTCGAGAATTGTAAGAGGATTGACTTCTATTTCAATCTTCATTCTTCCGAATCCGTCCCAGGATTTCAAATGCATGAAATGACGCCTGGGAAGAGTTTAGGCGGTGTTTTGATCTTTGAATTAACAAGAAATCTTGGTTTAAGTATTCATGCAAGAGAAGCCTCATGAAAAGGATTTTCCGACTCATGATTTGAAATGGAAAACTAATGGTTATGTAGGAGAATTGAAGGTAACTCGAGTCGACAAAAAGGGTTATGTTGATGTAAGGAGTAGACTACGAGAGTTGGATCCGATGATCTGTATTGTAAAAGTTACATCAACCATTGTTACCAGAGAGTATTGCTTGCGCGAAGAACTCGATTCTCGAGTGTATGGTGCTAGTGGAGTATTGTATAGTTTTATCTTGGGAATTGTTCAATTTAAATGAAGTATTTCCTGTATCCTAATTGAGGAAAGACCTTCTAATCCCAGTCAACTGTGGAGTTAGAAACGATTAATCTTTGACTAATTCGTCATTTCAGCCAAATCCAAGTCATATCTAAGGTCATGAAGAGAAAATGCTTCGGACGAAACAATTACAATTGCTTAAGGAGTTTGTAATCGTTTTTCGGTTCCAGGAAGCTATTTGGGAATTAGAGGACGATATGTGGATTAGATATCCGTATATATACTCTTGAGGTATGTTTGTCAAATTTTGAGGACAAAATTTTTCAAGTTCAGTGATCAGAACATCCTAATTTCGTTAATTTCAAATTAAGAAATTAACGAGTGATTTATTACTCGAATAGGTAATAAATCAAGTCACGGATATGAGGTTGTGGACGAAAGCAATTTATAATTCTTAGGAGAAAATAATTTAAATGCATAAACCGAGTGGAAATTAGTACTCTAAGGGTATTTTAGGATTTATACGACTTAGTTAAATGATCTCCGAGACACAAAAAGTATCCAAAATACTCTCTCATTCCACACTTGTGATAAAATAAGAAAGAATTAAGAAAGAGAAGAAAACGTGGCAGAGAGAGAGAAGGAAGGAATTAAGAAATGGATATAATAATAAAAGAAGAAAGGAATAGAAAGGGGAACAGAGAGCACGCGTGTGAGAGAAAGGAAGGAAAAAAAAAAAAAATGAAACAGAGGAGGAGAAACCGAGAGAGAGAGTGGCGATGGAGGAAGGAAATAGAAATGGAAGATCTCCTCCACGTAGCACCGGGTAAGTGGGCTTTTGGTCTTGTTTTCTTCCATTTTTCAGACTCTATCTATTGGTACCACTTTCACACTCTAATTTCTTTCCGTTTCGCTTTGCCATTAATGGGTTTTGAAGCTCAAAATTGGGGATTTATGGATCTAAGCGAAATTGAAGCTTGGAATTGATGATTGGAAGCTCAACAACCGATGTGGAGTGTTTGGTTCGGGTTTGGGCGGATCCAAGCATGTTCGTGTGTTATGTGTCGATCGAGCCGGAGAGTTTTGGTTGTTCGTGATTTTCATCACGATAGGTGAGTTTTACTCGCTTAGGGAATTTTAAACATCGTTTTTGAACTATGTTTGAATGATTTTCAAATTTGAAGTTTCGAGAATTTTAGAGTCAAAAACGCTATTTTACGAAAATGACGCGTGTTTGAAAATTTAAAACGAAACCATAATGCTTTGATTTTTGAATTGATATGTTTGGTGGATTATGTGGAATATTGTTTGTTTGGATGTGTTTTAGAGTTGGGTGTGAATCGGTTGAATTTTCAAATCTATTGGAAAACCGTAGAATTTTGTATATGTACGAAATTAATGATTTTGGAATAAAATGATGTCCGACTGGTTTTTCGAGGTAAATATTATTTTGGGATGTCCGTATTACGGAGGAAACTCACGAAATTTTGTTAGAAATTTTGATACAAATTCAAAGTGGTTTTGAAATAACGATTAATATTATTATTATTTGAAAAACCGAACTAGTGAACGTGTGTGGACTTATGTCTTGGAAAATAAACCGAACGAAATGTTCTATTTTTATGTTTTGGCTAGGGATGATTATAAATCATCTAAACCTATCCATGAGACCTATAATTATAAATTAAATGGAATTGAAATAATGCTTGCGGAAAATGATATGCTCTATCCGTTATGTTACGATATATAAATATATCGAGTTGAGGTGACGACCTCTATGTGTTAGTATGCTAGGGGGCGGTCATGAGCCCGCCCTAGGCCCCAATGTTAAAAAGATTATTCGCCTTTGAGAGTTGTACACTTATTGGCTATGACCGGGGTCCACCCATGCTTCTTTTAGGTTGTTGGTGGTGTACTAAAATTAATAAAACTTTATTGTAATTCATTCTTGGATTACCATGTTTCGGCAATTCATATAATAGAATTGCTAAGAGATCCAGTAAGTATTAACTTGCTATGTCTGTGTTTTATGTTTCGGCAATTCATATAATAGAATTGCTAAGAGATCCAGTAAGTACTAACTTGCTGTGTATATGATTTTAATTGGCTCATGAGTGTGGCTAGGGGTCACGGTAAAGCTCACTGAGACAAGTTGTCTCACCCAATATATTGTGGTTATTTTACAGAGAAACAGGGAAAGAGGAAAGCTAAGAAGCACGGCTAGTTGAAGCTTGTGTTGAAGATGGCTAAGGAGCATTTATGCTTATGTATTTCCGCTTGTGTTTCTTTGTATTTTGACTGTATAACTTGTATTGATACAAGTTGTATATTATGTTCCGCTACTCTGATATGTAATGTTTCGAATAATTCGTGTTTAAGACGCGAAAAAATTTTCAGGGTGTTACAATATGTGTGTATGTATGTATATGATCATATGATATTTGTATATGTGTATGTGTATGTATGTGTATGAATATGTAAGTAAGAAAATATAAATTTTGATTTATTATTTATGAAATGAAAAGTAATTAGTTATTGTTTATGATAATTTTGATTGTAGCACACGTAGTACTAGGATTTAGAAAACATGGATCGTAGTTGGATGTATGATCGATTATATCTGGAAGAAGCGGTTTAAAGAGACGATTTGCGAAGGAGTAGAAGAGTTTATTTTTTGTGCTAAAGCGTGACGAAGGATTTGCGAGAAGGGGAATTAGATGTCCGATGCGCGAAATGTTCAATTCGATTTATAAAAATGAAGATGAAGTCGAATGCATTTGTACAATAATGGGTTTAGGCGATTATTGGATATGGAGTAAATCACGCGAAGTAGCACACAGGGTACTGCGGTATTTGTTCTATGGTTAATGTTAGGTTGAAGTATATGTTTCAAGTACTAATGTTAGGTTGAAGAAGTAGCTTCAACATCCGGATCCGCCAAATCATGCAACCCGCGTTAGATGTTTATCGGGAATGATATCTCATGCCCTTGGAGTAAATTTGGATTTTGAAGAACAGGAATATGATTTGAAGAAGTTCCTAATGAGGAAGCACAATTGTTTTACACGTATTTGAGTGAGACAAATAAACCATTATTTGAAGGATCTAAAGACTCAAAATTATCAATGTGTGTTCGGTTGTTGGGTCTTAAGTCTCAATTTAATGTTGCCGAGTTGTGCATGGAATATATGACCAAAATGATGTTGGATGCAACCCCTATTAAAGGACTTTTTGCCGCAGAGTTATTATGATGCTAAAAGCTGAGTATCAAGCTTGGCTTAAAATCTAAAAGAATTGATTGTTGTGTGTCAGGTTGCATGCTCTATTATAATAATGAGTTTGGCATAAATGATGGAAATTTGTGAAATGCAAGTTGTGTGGAGAGCCACGCCACGCGTGCAGCAGAAAGGGACGAGCAGAGGCAAACCGGTTCCACGGAAAGCAATGTTCTATCCGCCGCTTATACGAGGCTACAGAGGATGTTCACATCAATAGAGAGCCATTTGGTAAAATGACGTGGCACCATGAAAATAGAAACAATTCTCGTGAATTACGTCACCCATCCGATGGTGAAGCTTGGAAGTATTTTGATCGTGTTCATCCGCATTTTGCGATGATCCACGCAATGTTCGGCTTGGTTTATGCTCCGATGGTTTCACACCCTATATTCAAGCATCGGCATCACCGTATTCTTGTTGGGCGATTATTGTCACCCCATACAACCTTCCACGAGAAATGTGTATGTCTAAACCATACATGTTTTTAAATGCTATTATTAGGGGCCAAGCAATCCAACGGTTTGGTATTGACATATATTTGCAACCTTTGATTGATGACCTAAAAAGGTTGTGGCATGGTGTTTTAACTTATGATGCAAAGACGCAAACAAAATTTGAGAATGAGGCGGCTTTGATGTGGACAATTAATGACTTTCCCGCCTATGGAATGTTGTGCGGATGGGGAACACATGGTAAGATGGCGTGTCCGATTTGCATGGTTGACTGAGGGCTTTCACTCTTAAATACGGAGGGTAAACTTCGTGGTTTGACTCGCATCGTAGGTTCTTACCTATGGGTCACCCATTTAGAAAGCGTAAATATGCATTCATCAAGGGACATGTTGAAACAAGTGGACCTCCTCATAGTTTGACACCGAGAGGAAGTTTGGGACAGTGTTAAAGACATCCCTCAAAGTGGAAGTCGAGCGGGTGTTGTTTCTCGTCCGTAAGGCTATGGGCAATGGCACAACCGACAAAGAGAAGTATCTTTTGGGAACTTCCCTATTGGAAAGATAATCTCTTGAGACACAACTGGATGTAATGCATACATAGAAGAATTTTTTGATAACATATTTAACACTTGTCATGGACGTGAAAGGTAAAACGAAAGACAATGAGAAAGCTAGGAAGGACATAGCTCATTATTGTAGACGAAATGATTTGTTGTTGGTTGAGCAAGGTACTAGGACATTGAAACCCAAAGCCAATTATACTTTATCTAAGGAAGAAGTTAAAGCGTTTTATCGGTGGATAAAAGAGTTGAAAATGCCGGACGGTTATTCTTCCAATTTATCTAGATGTGCGGATGTGGATAATGGGAAGTTGCATGGGATGAAGAGTCATGATTGTCATGTATTCATGGAGTGCTTACTTCCCATCGCTTTTAGTTCGTTGCCAACACACGTTTTGAACCCATTGATTGAAATAAGTACATACTTTAAGAATTTGTGTTGTGAACCCTAAAAGTTGATGATCTTACAAAAATGGAACAAGACATCCCACTTATCTTATGCAAGTTGGAGAGAGTATTTCACTTTGGTTTCTTTGATTCTATGGAGCATCTACAGGTGCATCTCGCATCTGAAGCTAAACTTGGCGGACACATCCAATCTGAGATGGATGTATCCGTTTGAAAGGTCGATTATTTATTATAATATAAATTAAGGAAGTTTAAAAATAACATTATTAATTAATTAATTAACATATCGTTTAATTATCTAGGTTCATGGGTGATTCAAAAGATCGGTGAAAAACAAAGCTAGAGTTGAAGGATCGATATGTTCTTCATACTTACACCGTGAAACAACCAACTTTTGTTCTTATTATTTCAAGAATGAATTTGCTCCAAGAAGCGATCGAAATGAAATGGATGTTGAATGTCCTAGACATGAATTAGCTTTGTCTGTCTTTTGTCTACCCTGGTCGTCCCATCGGGAGGAGTCAACTCATTTGGGCCGACAGAGGAAGAGTTCAAGCGCAACACATATTAATGTGTTGATAAAATCATCTTGAGGTGCAACCATTCATTGAGTATGTATTCCTCAACATTAACTATATATATCGATCTTAATTAAGTTAATAAAAGTAGACAAATGTGTAACAATTAATGAATGTGTAACAATTAAGTTTATTATTTGGTTGATTATGAATGTTTTTTTTTATTGTTGATTATGGATGTTTAATATTTGGTATTTGAGTTTTTAAATTTAAATATGCTATTTATATTTTTAATTTAAATTTATTTATTTTTAAAAACATTTTATTTGGTTTATTTTAGTTTTTAATTTAAATATGTTATTTATATTTTTTTAAAATTTATTTAATTTTAAAAACGCTTTTTTCAACTTTTTAAAAATGTTTTAAAATATTTTTTAAAAAAATGTGTTTTTAGCGGATATAGTATTTTTTTATGTGGATTTGTTAAAAAAATAAATAAATAAAATTTTAGTGGATTTAAGTAAATTTGCGTGATTCTTATTAAAAAAAAAAAAAATTATTTTTGGCGGAAAAATCCCCTAAAAGCGCAAAATTCGCGGAAAGTACCGGGAAATCCACGCATAAATTCCTCGAAAAATCCGCCGGAAAGTACCGTGGAAATTCCACGAAAATACGTTGCCACCGACCATTTATCGGTGGAAAAATCCGAAAATACTGCTTTTTTATGCGGATTTGGGTGTTTTTTGGCGGAAAAATCCGCCAAAAAATCCCATTTTTCTTGTAGTGAGTAGGCTATCAGGAAAGAAGGTGGGCCACAGTGCCAAGTATTTCCTAACCAGAACCTTTCACAAACAGTACTTTCACTGTACCAAACTCCTTTTCGAATGTTGAAGCCTAGACAAAGCTGCAACCACAAAGCATAACCTTTCACAAAGTTTTTGAAATTAGAAAGTTTTTGAATACTATAAGATTTTTTGTGTACATTTTAAAATGTTTAAATTGAATACCCCTAAAATTTGACACTTCTCTTGACACTCTTCTCATGGTGACTCTTCTCTTGACACTTCTCATGTTAACTCTTCTCGTGACGACCCTTCTCATGATAACCTTTCTCAAGTTGATCTTTCTGGTCTTGACTCTTATCATCATACCATGGGTTGTTTTTATTTGTTGTTTTGGTCAACATTATTAGTCGTGTCATTGCTTCAAGTCTTCTCAACATTGATGCTCTTGTAAAGCACGTCATCTTCTTGAGAGTGGCTAATAGATCCTATTCTTAATTTTCGCTCAAAAAGAAACATTAGAAATGTATATAATAAGAGAACTTAAGCTTCTGAGCTTCTCCTCTCGTGTACCAAGTTGGCCATTTCTAGAAGGATTGACATAAATGCTAGGTCCAGAGCTCGAACACTACAAGGATCGCTACATGGACCAACTCGGAAACGAGCTCTTAGACCTTCTAGAAGGATTGACACAGTCTCAGTCCACTCGCTGCTTTCGTAGGGAGCAGTTCCCAAGAGACACTTCAATATGAAGGACCGACGTTTTGCTCCAAACACTACAAAAAACTCGGTGATTAGCCACGGTTAAAACCGTAGCTAAGAGTCCGAATCACCGTGGCAAACAAACTTGGCCACGGTTTTTGTAACCGTGAAAGGACCTGGCGTTGCCAAATGTTAGCCACGGTCTTTTTTCTCGGTAGCCACGCTTACGGAAACCGTGGAGACATTTAGTTACCTACGGTTATGCAGAAATTTAGCTACGGTTCTCCAGTAGCCAAATCATCCACTTGGTTTTGCACACGCGTATTTTAGCTACGGTCATAGTCGTGTCTAACTAGGCGCGAGAATTTGGCGCGTATTCAGGCAGCATTTAACTACGGTTTAACCGTAGCTAACTTAATTTTTTTTATTTTTTTTTAGAAATTCATTACTACATAATAGTCATTTGTAAATAGCATTCAAATTTCATGGTACCAATACACAATGAGAATATAAACAGTCCAAATATATTGATAACTAATGATAAAAGTCTAACTGTCTAGCATCCACTTCAAAAGTAATAAAACCTAACATGAAATATGAAACCAAAATAGGCCAACAACAATGAAAGCCAACAAAGAAGTAACTAGATGTTCTCATACATACTCTAAATAACAATAACTAAGATAAACCTATAAGTCAAACATAGATAACTCATCTCCAAATTTATGTTGCAAGAACCTCTCAACTTTTGTCAACTTAGTTGTTGCTTGTCCAAGCTTCTCTTTGGTTTGTATAAGCTCCTCAGTAGTTTGTGTAAGTTGCTGCTTTGTTTCTTCATATCCTTCTAGTTTTTCTTCCAAATCTACTACTTTGTTCTGTAAGTTCTCGACATTCATTTGGCTTGAGCTACCAGTTTGGATATATTCAGTGAAATGCATACAGTTTTTAAAGACATAAGTTGAAGAGACGCCTAGACCTAAAACACGCACTCGGCCTGCGTGTTCAGGTCCACATAGTTTCCCAATGGCATCATCGGGATAAGCATTAATCTTTGATGGAACACCTTTTCAGACTTTGTTGTTAAACTATATAGTTGAAGAATAAGTAGATAATCCGAGACAAAGAATCCTATATAGTTGTTAAACTCGGACTTTGTTTGATAGAAGCAAAGAAATCAATTGCAGAAAAACGATTAATGAACCTCAATCGAAGTTCAACGACATACATGTACAGAAAAGTGATGCTCCTCAACCGGATCGATGGCCTCTTCTCCCATTGAGCTCTCACTGCATGAGAAAAGGAGAATCAATGACAGATAAAACTCTAGGTTAGAGGAAGCAATCGAGAAAGGGAGAAAACCAGAACCATGAAATTCCATCTCACCTCTAACATTAACAGATCTAAGATATTCCCAAATTCACTTTCAAAATTATTCTCTTATTCTATCTTCTTTCACATCTAGCTCTGATACCTCTAACATTAATAGATACTAAAAACATATATACTAAAGGATCATGAAGTAGCTAGTCGGTCATACTTCAGAACAGAAAGTCTATTCACTATATTTCTTTGCTCAGAGCATGGATGCCAAAGTCTCAAACAACAAAACAAAAACCAAGTCTATAAATAGCTCACAGGAAAAGTAACACAACAAAACTATATTAACTGGAAGAGAAATGCTATGCTCACACTCTCTGACACTCTCTATTAGATACTCACGCATCCATTGGGCCACGTCACCAATTTTTTCAACCTTGCTCTTGGTAACCGGCTATGGTGGTCATGACCAACAAACATCTTCTTCCTACTCTCTCAACAACTGCACAATCTCGGCACCAACACCACCACACTTCCAAGAGATCCATTATGAGAGAACGCGACATCCTCGCCGGCGACGAAACTTTCTTGCAGATCTGATAAAGTCATAGATCTAAAAAATTGGCTTCTATTCCTAGTTTGACTCGGCATCTTCCTAACCATTTCCATGAGCTCGTTGAACTCGACTATGGCTTCTATTCTTGACGTGGGGAAGGCTTGGTAATGGATATCGGATGTCTCATCCAAGTCTGTGGGTTCTGTTCTCAATTGTGCTTTGGTTTTGAAGGCCATAAATTTGAGTTTGTTGCTTCACATGTTTTGTGTCTTGTTTCATCGTACAATTGAAAAGAATTTGTCTGGTCTTGGTGGCGGTGGCGTTGGAGATGCCAATAAGAAAATAAAGTGCTTTTGTCAAAAAGAAAATAAAGTGCTAAAAAATCCACGAACTTGAGCAGCCGGTTATCAGGTAACGAGTTTGAAAATAAGTCCGACGTGGCTGGATAGATTGACGAGTGTTTAATAGCGAGTGTTTGAGCGACTGAGGGTAGCATTTCTCTAACTGGAAAAGTCAAGTTCAAAAATATATATTCCTGCCTTCCTGTGAATAAGAGTTCAAAAACCTAAAAAAAACTTAAACAAGATTCACAAAAACCTATGAATAAGAGTTCGAAAATAACACTAAAACCTGAGTAGGATTTCAAAAACCTAATATCATGATAAACTATATGGATAAATCGAAATCCTCAAATTCTTTTATGAAGCTGTTGGATGAGAAATTAAACAAAAACGACAACTAATTATCATAAGAAATAAAAAAACAATATTAGGATTTTGAGAAAGAAATTGTGACCTCAAGTTGTGAAGAGAAAAAACAGAAAACCTAATGGAGTGCTGGAAGAAGAAAAGATGGAAGACAAAAATGGAGCTCGGAGAAAAAGCGAGAATACCAAACCTCAACTCAAGAAGCGATGAGAGAGGATTGCAAGCCATGAAATGTGAACGATTTTTCCTCTTTCTTCCGAGACGAAACAAATCAAATATGGTAAAAGAAAGAAAGAAAGAAAGAAGGAAGTGAAGTGTAAATGTGAAAATCAAAGGCGATATTTACTGGTTTCGTTTTGAGTCATGGCTTCCACAACAAAGAACAATTGTTGAAACCTAACCCCTTTGTTGCCTTAGGAGTGTTGGAATGAAAGAGGTGAAAGAATTGATTGAAGAATCCGAACCCTAGGTTAGAGGCGTAAAGAAACAAAGGGGGAAAACGTGGGAACCAATAAAATTTTCGAGGGAGACTGAACTTTTTCACTTCTGAATTTCCCGGTTGGTTTGCCACGGTTAAAGGGTAGCTAACAGTGAATTTTTTAATTGGAAATTTTCCAGTTTTTTTGCCACGGTTCAAGGGTAGCTAATAAGTCGACCTCTTATTGCGTTGACCACAGTTAAATAACCGTGGCTAATCCACCGTGGCTAAAATACGTTTTTCTGGTAGTGAAAGAAAATAGGTTCGAGCTCCTATTTTCACGAATAGGACTTAGCTCAGCTCAACTGCAGCGCTATTACTATAAATATATGGTTTGATCCTCAAGTTTGATTACTTCACTTTTATCCTATTTTTACACTTACTCTCCTTTCCGAAATTGTTAAATCCTAACTAACATAAGCATCAGAGTATCTTTTGCGGGCACACTCACCATCGTTAGAATTTGAAGGTGTTTTTGCTAGCTTATGAAGGAGATCCACTGTTTTTCTAAAAACATCATTAACACATAATTTAAAGTAAACTTGTATTCCATATAGTAAGAATTATAAGAAATTTTCAATTTAAAAGGAAAGAAGTACACCGAGTCATGTCTTTTTCTTGTTGATTCTGGAACCAAGTTTTTGTCACCTGAAGCTAATGAATTGATTTAACATCTAGAAACAAGACAACGTGGACAGACAAACTGATCGGTGAAAGAAATTGCACAGATCCAAGAAAGTTTCTAGAAGTAAGGGCCAATCATAGAGGAAGAGCTTTCAAAATGATGGGTGAAAGAAATTGCTCAGATCCTCAAAATTTCTAGAAGTAAGGGCCAACCATGGAGAATGGAGTATAGTACTTCCTCATTAAAAAGTATATAAGTAGAAACAAATTAAAATAAGTAATTTTTAGAATGTGGTTTAAGCATAACTAAATATTACAAAACTAGTTTATAAGGTGAGAGTTACTCTTTCAATATTTACTCTTGTAAGACTATATATCTAGTTAATGTGGGGGCTTGAGTTTTTCTCAATAGTAATATACTATCCATTCTTATTTGATTAATGTTTATTTCAATTTGATTGTTGTTTACTTATTTAGTCGAGGAAAAATTGGGAAGATGGACGTAGATTTTTACTTAAGTATTTTTTTCTTTACAATTTAATATGAGAATAAAATTCTACTTGGGTAGCGCCTTTTTTTTGCCATGGATAGCGCTTTGAAGCACTGCTAAACTTGGCGCTATTGATTCCAATCCTACAATGTACAGCGCTTAGAAAGCACGGCTCATTGATAACCATGGGGAGTGCTCCTGGGAAAAGCACTGCTCACCATGTTAGTGCATTTTGGGCATGGGTAGCGCTTTTAAGCATAAGTGCTGCTCATTCCCAAAAGGCGCTAACACAATGGGTAGCTCTTACAGTCAAAATCGCTACTCATTTCCCTTAGCGCTTTTTAGGAATAGGTAGCGCTTTCTCTTAAAAGTGTTGCCCATTTCTAAAAGCGCTAAGGAAATGAGTAGCGCTTTGCCATCTCTTCAAATTTGTCCCCATCAAATATAGGTCTTTCGGTGTCAACCGGCGCACATCTCTTAGTACTATTACCCATATTTGAAGATTCACCTCTTTCCTCACTATACATTGTCCAACAAGTGTAACTTTGATCAATTACACAACCCTTTAAATGTCCTGCCAACTCCTCTGCATTAAACGAGGCAAAAATCTTTTCTTCTCAATTTGAGAAGAAACAAAGTGGAAAGACATACTTACAAAAACACCATTGGGTTTGACTATTACTGCATCTCTCATATATAGTTTCTATGTTAAAAATAAAAATAAAATATATAAAAATAAATATATAAAAATAAAAACAATTATTTATATTTCTGTATATATATATAAAGTAGAAATGTATTAAAAACATAAATTAAAATTAATAAATTAAGTGAAGAATTTAATGTGCTTACTTTTTTTACATTAGGGGTACTTATGTCACTTTCTAAATATATCTCTTTTTTTTCTCTCACTTTCTATTCACTTTTACTTCTACCAAACAACCTAAAAATCATCTCATTTTCTACTCACTTTCTAATTTTGTTCATTCCTTCAACAATCTTTCCTCTTACTTTCCTTTCCTTCAATTTTATTTTCTCATCCAAACATACCCTAGGAGTGGACACCACTAATTCATATAATTCATAACAATATTTAGTAATTAACATATATACTCAATATTATAAGATGCCATTTCTTTTTGAAAATAATATAATATGTCATGCATTCAACTTAATTAATACTTTCACGTACATCTCTAGCTTATTCATCCCAAATCAATATTTTTTTTGGGTACAAACATTCCTTTCAACCCCATCATTAGTACTTAATTTGCATGAATTTCAGCAATACACTTCAAATCACATATTCAAACTTCATTATTCTTACATAATATATCACGTGACGTTAAGTGACAAACTTTATCATTGTTTCCATAATTTAGCTAACCTATCCAAAGCCACGAGTGAAGTTCCACCATCTTTTCTTGCCTCTTTAGCACTCATTTTCATTTTTAAAATCCTTTGTCTAATTTCTTTCCTTATGGCCGAGTCCATTAGCTCTCTAACTCGTTCACTCAACTCAGTTGCACTCACAAACCCATCTTTCAACTCGTTTAACCCCAAAGCTATCTTCATATCATTCACCATAAAAATTTTATTCATCCTTTGCTCTGCATACAAAGGCCATGCTATCATTGGCACTCCTTCACAAACGGCTTCCAATACCGAGTTCCATCCACAGTGAGTTACAAACCCACCCACCGAGTCATGACTCAATATCGCGGCTTGTGGGGCCCAGTTCTTCACAACTAACCCTTTTTCTTTATTCCTATCTAAAAACCTTTCTGGCAACAACTCGTCCAAACTTGGTTCTTCCGAGTCAATTCGTTCAACTTGGCCATTTGATTCAACTAGTTCATTTGACTCGTTCTTGCACCTAACAACCCACAAGAATCTCTGCTCACTTTTCTCCAACCCAATAGCAATTTCCTTCAATTGGGTCCTCGAAAACATTCCCATACTTCCAAAACTTAATAACACGACGCTTTGACTTGGTTGTGAGTCGAGCCAACTCAGACACCCATCATCATCTCCACCATAAGAAACCGAAATCACCGGTCCTATACAAAAAATCGGTGGGTTAAATCCATCAGGAACACACAAACCTTCACTCAATGCTTTAACAACTTTTCCTTCAAGTGCGTCAAAAGTATTCACAATTACACCAACACAATTCCTAACCGAGTTCGCCGAGTCAAGCAATGCTCGGTAATATGGACTCGTTTGATCCTTAGCATCGCTGGGGTAATCATCGGTAGTAATAGAACTCGGTAACCCTAGAATATTAAGAGGCATATGAAGATCTTTAATGGGTTTCGTGGCGTTTTTGTGAACCGTGGGAAGGTGAATAAACATAGAAAAAACAGAAGCACCTGAAGTGTAGTAAAAATAAGTCGGAATTTGAAGGGTTTTTGTGACTTGTGAAGCACTATAAGTGAGAAAATCTAAGACAACGGTTTTAATGTTCGAGGTTTTGGCAACGTTTTGAAGGAGATTATGGACATGCTGGTTGCTTTGGTTGGAGAGTTCAAGAGAGATTAAGTGAGGTGGGAATGTTGTGGGGAGGTGTATTGGAGGAATGTAGTGGAAGGTGATGGAGGGAAATTCTGTAGAGAGTGAGGAAATGTATTGAGAAGTGGGGTGTTGTTAGTAATATTAGGAGGTGTGAGGATTAATATTGTAATGGTAAATGAAGGGTGGTGAGTTAAAATGAGCTTGCCTAGTTCAGCCATGGACATGAGATGTCCATTACCTAGAGCAGGGTAGAGAACTATTGTGTCCTTCTTCATCATGTTTGAGAAGATGAGAATGAGAGTATTTTTTGATGAATTTATGAGTAAAAATCTAGGTGTATTTAAAGATGGTGGCCTATACAGTGCATAATGAAAAATGTGGCTAAAATTTTATTTCCCTAAAATGGCAATCTAAGGATAAAAACAACAACCCCTCAAAATGTCATCAAGTTTTGTTTCAACAAAAAATATTATTGTACTTAGGGGTGTTCAAAACCGAACCAAACCAATAGGAAAACCGCAAATCGAACCAAACCAAACCGAAAACCGCAAAAAACCACTTTTGATCGGTTTTGTTCTGGTTCTTTTCATCGCATCGCGCGCGGTTTGAGTTGGGATTCATGGTTTTGTTTTTCAAAACCGAACCAAACCGCAAGTAACACACTAAGGTTGTTGAATTACAACTTTCCTTACTAACTTACTAACCCAATTGCAACTACAACCCAACTCTCACTCACTTACTAGACCAAATCCAATTAATTCTTTGATTCACTTACAAATAATCCATATTGTTATGCTATATTTAAAAATTACAACAAAATATTTCATTCAAATTCATTTAAACATTGTCTTAGCTATTTGAAAAAATTAAAAGAGAGTGATTTATATACTACATATATTTGAGTAGATTTTTCTTAATGATTTATTTTAGCCTTTTTTATGTTAGTTAATTTTAACTCCGTTTTGAATTAATTTTGTCTTGGAAAAACCGAACCAACCGAACCAATCCAAACCGCATTGGTTTGGTTTGGTTTTGGTTGATTTTATTTTAGGAAATCAATCGAACCAAATAAAACCGCATGTAATTTTACTCATGCTTTCGGTTCGGTTTTTTATCTCAAAACCGAACCAAACCGCACCGCGAACACCCCTAATTGTACTATTAAATAGAAAAAGTGAAGAAAAAAGTGAGATGTGCACAATAATAAAGTGGTATTTGAATTATAGTTTATATTTAAAAAGAAAATACGTGAAATACCACGTAAGAGTTATTTTAGACAATTTAGTTGTCAAGTAATAACAACTCATAATGATTAGTTATGAGTTATCTATCGGTTAGGATATGCCACTTATACAGTTAGGTTTGATAGTTAGTTAATATAAAAGTGGTTGCTTATGTGTAAATGAAGTATTAGTGAATAAGATTTGAAATTCATCTATTTCTTTATCTTCTCATTCAATTATATCTAAGTGTGTGAAATTCATCTATTCCCTTTTTTGAATAAGAAAGTTGTTTTGACATTGAAATGTGTTTGAGAAATACTCGAAGGGAAATGATGTTTGGTATGATACCAATTTCAACAAAGACACACACACCAATATCTAGTGACTTTTTTATTGAGAAATAATAACTATCGTGTCAATTGTTGGTGATTCTTACAATTATTCGTTTTGTACTAAATAATAGAACTCTTTGTTGAAAGCACAATATGGTTTCATGGTACTATACAAGTGATAGACAGTAGCATTGTGTTAGAACTCTTAAAAGTTCATTGTACTAACATGATGTTAGTGATCATGTTTGGGTGGAGAATCATGATGTTACTCAAAATGAGGACAATGAGGAGGTTTAAGAAGAAAATGCACATTAGCAACCACTAGGCCAATGGAAGAATGGAGCTCGAATTGGAATTGGAAGCAGTGTAAAGTGCAGAGAAAGTATAATGTTGTAACAGAAAGAGGAAAAATAGTGAATATTCTCGTGTGTATTCTATTGGTCGGTCCATTGGCTAATACATCAATTGAGAGAGTTAGTTACAGTCATTGCTGCTCAACAATGCACATGTACACACAATAGTGAATATTCTTGAGAAGATCAAAGTCAAATTCCCATGTAGCATTAGCAGGATCTTCAATATTCTTCTAATGAACCAGAACTTTGGTTGCTGCCACACGTCCTCGCTTCACCATTTCCTTGCAAGAATTGCCAAAGGAAATAAAGGAAAACTTGGTCATTCCCAGTCGGTTTGGTATCAATGACCTTTTCAAATCAAAGTGTGTGATAAAATACAACTTGGTCATTTACTTTTATATGCTTTTTTAGTCAAACAGTAACAGGTAACATGTATCAAACTTCACAAAGTCATGCATGCTCTGAATAGTCTAAAGCACATGTTTCCTTTGTTTTCACTTTTAAGTTCCGAATAGTGTTTGGCTTTGTATTGATTTCCATTAAAACCGGACCGGAGGATGAATAGGAAAATATAGCGGTTTGGGGTTCTTTGGGTTCAACCGATTGAATCGGGAGTTCAACCGAAATTAATTAAATATATTATTTAATATTTTTATTACAATATATAAAGAATAAAAAACATAATATTCATGATTTCACACCTTAAATATTAAATTAGGATTAATTTAAGTTCAACATCACAACAACATATTCAACTCATTACTTAAAATTACACATAAAATCAAATGAAATATGTCTTGAAAAGCATAACACATAAATTCATACAATAAAATATCTATCCATTAGTAACTAATAACTAATCATATATAAAATATAATAGTTCCTGGAAGTGTTTTATGTGAATTGTTATAAAATAATAACTAATTTAATGAACAACCTGACAGTTATTATAAAAGATAAAAAATACGGAAATGCTAAATCTCGCGAGAAAAACCCACGAATATGCTTCGCGAATGATGTGGCATTGTCACTTCCATCTTGTTTTCTATCTCTGATCTCCGACGGAAATTCAAAACGAGTTTCCTCTAAGCAACACAACATTGCCAAAAAAAGCGGTCATGCCGGCAACTAATCGCTTTCAATCCCTCCACCCATAACCACCCTCAAGTTCCTTAAATCTTTAGAGCTCTGACCCAATTATGTATCTGGGTCTCTCCAAAATTCAGTGTATTTCCTCATAAGCCTGTGCAGAATCGAACCAATTGGGAAGTAGTGGTCATCGAGAACGCATTTGCCGGAATGATCAAATATGACTCTTGACGTTGCTATCATTGCAAGCGCAACAATTGATTTGGTCAATAACAGATTTACAGGGAATCAGATCTCGAAACCCGTGACATGGATGGTTCATGGAGGAAGCTATTTGATTTAGCACTTCCCATCATCTTCTTTTAGTAGGCCTCCATAGTTTTTACGTAGGGAACAAGGCAATCACAGTTTCCTTCATTTTTATTCGGTGGTGTTTTCATCTTCTATTCTATTTTATTTTAAAATTTGTTTTTAATTGTTTTGTTTCCAGCAAGTTCCTAAGATATACTCTACTTTTTGTCCAAAAAAGAAGTTCGATTTGCAGGAGATGCCATCAGAGCCCAATTATGTAATGAGTAAAGAGACGCGGTGGTTTCAACTTCAAAAAATGATCTTACGCAAGCAAGAAGATTGGGAAGAGAGACTAGAAAAGCAAACGCGAATTTCGCAATAAAAATCCTTCGCTATATATAGCATTACTTTAAAAAATCAACAATGCTATTTTGACAAAAAAAAATTTGACAAATCGACAAATCACCAACCTACAACACCAATTAACCAAGTTTTTAAGCCAATTAGCCAAGCGGTCAATTAACCAAGTTTTTAATCCACGCCAAAAGCGGAAAAAAAAGCGGGTTGGCTAATCGTCTAAAAAACTTGGTTAATTGGTGTTGTAGGTTGGTGATTTGTCGATTTGTCAAACTTTTTTTTGTCAAAATAGCATTTTTGTTAAAAAATACAATAATGCTATTTGTACCAGAAAGGCTACAAAATAGCTAACAAATATACGGTTTGTTTTACTAATACAATACGTACGGTGGACTAATAAAATAGTTTTTATATATAATTAAATAGTTTTATATTTTATATTAAAATTAAAATAACTAATAACAAAAAAACAAAAGCTCACTTTTCTTCTCTCTGCGAGCAGGAAGGAAAATGGAGCCAACAACGCCACCTCCACCTCCGATCTTCTCTCTAGTGAGTAAATCACCACCACACTCCGGTACCTTCTCGTACTCGCCGCCACCGCCGATTGTCTTTGTCATCGTCCGTTGTTTCTTAAATCTGTCATTGCTCTTCACGGTTGAAGGTTAAAATACGCTTTCCTCCTTCTTCTTCTTCTTTTCATTTTTGGTTTTAATCTTCTTCAATTCGTTTTTATTCCAGGTTCATTTTCATTGCCTCTTTGATTTCGTTTTGGATTTCCCTTATCTCGATTTCAATTTTTAGGGTTTGGTCATTTGGAAATTAGGAATTCGGAATTAGGAATTAGGGTGATTTAAATTTTCAGGTTTTGTAATTTACTTTTGTTTGTCTTAATAATTGCTTATGGGTTTTGCTGCATTTTTTATGATACTTTGGTTAGGCTGTATTTCTGAAAGAAATTTAACAGTAAACTTGTTTCATTTTGTTTGGAGCATTTCAAGATTTTGGCAGAAAATAATTTCTTTATGAATCATACTATCATGGAAATGGAACAGTTTCAATTGGTTCTAATGGTTGCATTTCACATTCTGATTTTTATTAGGTGAAGCTTATATCTTTTATATTACTTGTGCAATGTTCGAAACATTTTACTTCTGTAATCGATTAACTTGCTTATAATATGAGGGTTAGTTGGTTTGAAAATTCCAAATAATATGAACTCTTTTGAAGTACACCCTTTAGTACTGTGTGATAGTGTGAGTGAGCTTAAAGTTGACGTGTAGTGATATATCAACATTATCACACAATGCAACTGAAGTGATCATGTCAAGTTATGAAGATCATTATATGGTGACTTATCTTTTATGTTAAGTTATGAGACAAATATATAATTGTACAACTGATGACTTTTGTAAAGCTTTTATGTTATGCCACTGGCCACTGCCATAGACTCAAGGTTACCTTTGATTAGGACAACCATTCCCTATGGGATACAGACATTGAAAGAGATTTTTCAGTTAACCTTCATTTTCCAGATTCACACTATGTTCCTGGGTTTTTTCATCAACCCACTTTTAACTATCTTCTAATTTATTTCATATCTGAACTTGAATTGTCGAATCATGAATCTCAATGAATTGTGGAGTTTATAATGTTTTAACATTTGCAAAAAAAACTGCTCTAAATTGTGACTTTTGGGACAAATTACTGAAGAGTAATTTTTATCAGAAATTACCAAAGTGCATAGTATCATTTTATTATTCTTGCTTGTTTCATTGGCTTGCTTCTTTTATGGATATATGGGTGTAATGTGGTTATTATATAACAAGATACCTGTTTGTGTGCAGGACCAAGTTCTCGAAATTTTGACAAGATATAATTTGAAAATGGGTACTTCATTTGATAAATACTTCATGATTTAAAGTCTTGGAATCTGCCACTCTTTTGAAAGAATTTTCGATGCATTCTTCTTACAAACCATCCCAAAACAAAGAAGTTACCTACATGATCTTTGTCCAATGTTGACTCGGCAAGGAGAAGTAAAATTAGCATTAGGAGTTCAATGAAGAAACTGTAGTTAAATATGTAGAAAATTCAGTTTGCACATCTAGAAAGTTGTAATTGTACTCTTAATAAAATATAGATTTTAGATCTTGTACTGAATTGTAAATAAAAGAGTTACTGTACTTTGTGCCAAAAAAGAGAGTTATTGTACTCTTGCATTGAATTGTAATTATACACTTTTGAGATCAAATTATTAACCACTAGTAGGATACCCGTGCATATACATTGTGTGATGCACTTGAGAGGCTGTCGTGTTCTTTTTATGAATGAATTTAGATAAAGATTTAAATAATCTTAACATTACCTCGTGAAAATAAAGACAAATTTAAAATAGATAAAAAAGAGTTTCAAATAAAAAATAGATAAATATTAAAATCTAAAAATGTAAAAGTTTCATTTAAAAACAATCTATGCATTTATCCAGTGTTTTTTTTATATATCAATGTAGTGTCTTTTTATATATCAGTGTTGTTATCCCGTGTTTTTTTATATATCAAATCTGCAACTATCCTGTGTTTATATATATATATATATATATATATATATATATATATATATATATATATATATATATACACACACACATATACATAGTTGCAGTTATTCCCGTATTTTTTATATATCAGTAAAGTTATCCCGTGTTTTTTATGTATTGGTGCAATTATCTCATAGTCTCAATCGATTATTTGAGTTTATTAGTAGATTATAGTAGATAGTAAAAGATAGATATTAGATTATCAATAAGAAATATTTATCCGTGTTTTTTTATATATCGGTGACAATTATTGTCACGTGTGTTTTAAATTATCATCAGGTTATCTCGTGTTTAAATTATCAGTGCAATCATTTCTTAGGTATTAGTGACAATTATTTGTCATTTTTAATTATCAATGACAAATATTAATCTTGTATTTTTTTATATATTAGTGCAGTTATCCCGTAGTTTAAATTGTTATTTTAGTTAGTTTAAATTGTTATTTTAGTTGATTAGTAGATTATAGTAGATAGTAAAAGTAAGATATATAGTAGATTATCAATAAGAAATATTTGTTTTAACTACTAATCAGTAGTTTGAATAGTCAATAAATCTTCTTGTTTTTTAGATAGTAGATTATCAATAAAAAATATTTATCTCGTGTTTTTTATATATCACTGCAGTTATCTTGTGTTTTATATATATATATATATATATATATATATATTAGTGCAGTTATCTCGTAGTTTCATTTGATTATTTAGTTGATTAGTAGATAGTAAAAGTTAGATAGTAGATTATTAATAAGAAATATTTATTTTAAATATTAATTAGTAGTTTAAATACTCATTAAGTCTTCTTATTTTTTAGATAGTATGTTTGTAGTCGTTGTCTTCAAAAAATTTAATAATCAATGACAAATATTAATATTGCAGCTATCTCGTAGTTTCAATTGATTATTTTAGTTGATTAATATATTCTAACTGATAGTAAAAGATAAATAGTAGATTTTCAATAAGAGTGTAAACCGATTTTAGAAAGAAAAATTAAAATTTTAAGGTGATAATTTTTGTTATTGTGAAGTGATAAGAGAAATAAAATAATTGTTTATGGGAAAAGTAAAATGAAAAAAAGAAGAAAAAGAGTGTAGGAGAA
The DNA here is from genome assembly GCA_020916435.1 of Oxytropis ochrocephala. NCBI lineage: Eukaryota > Viridiplantae > Streptophyta > Magnoliopsida > Fabales > Fabaceae > Oxytropis > Oxytropis ochrocephala. The sequence continues at coordinate 55,575,221 of CM037095.1, forward strand.
AAGTGAAAAGGAAGAAAGAAAGTGTAATAAGAAAGAGAAAAAAAGAAGAAAGAGAGTGTAAAAGAAAAGAGAAAAGGAAGAAAGAGAGTGTAAGAAATATGTGGAAAAAGTAAGAAAGAGAGTGTAAGAAGAAAAAAAGAGAAAGAGTGAGTAATGACACTTTTACCCTTAAATTATATATGTGTCATGTTAATAAGAGATCCAAATTGGTAATTTCATAGGAGGTTTGTTTGTATAAATAGATATTAGATAGATTATTTTGAGTTGGAAATATATTATACTTGTTTATAATACTCTTCTATTGAATTGTCTCTTAACTTTTACAATTATATGTCATGTCAACAACCCATGACCTTATGATTATATGATTTAGTACCCAATTGTAATCTCATGGTCAGTCTTACAAGGATAAGATGAAAATCCAGGTTGGTCAGTTTTATGAAAAAGTTGGGTACTAATGTAAGCAATAGATCTTTATAGAATCTGATACTTCTCACCAAGGTGATCAATGAATTACCCAAGTTTTATGTCCATATAACCAACCTGCGTAAAAGCATATTTTTGAGTTCACCACTATTGTAGTTTCACATTGTTTATTAAGTTTTTTTATCTTTAGGACACCCCTTAATCAGACCCAATTCAGAGGGCACTGGTCTTGTCCACTCAATATAGAATCTGATACTACTCACCAAAGTGATCAATGAATTACCCAAGTTTTATGGCCATATAACCAACCTGCGTAAAAGCATATTTTTGAGTGAACCACTACTGTAGTTTCACATGGTTCATTAAGTTTTTTATCTTTAGGACACCCCTTAATCAGACTCAATTCAGAGGGCACTGGTCTTGTCCACTCAATATAGAATCTGATACTACTCACCAAAGTGATCAAGGAATTACCCAAGTTTTATGGTCATATAACCAACCTGCGTAAAAGCATATTTTTGAGTGAACCACTCATTTGTAGTTTCACATGGTTTATTAAGTTTTTATCTTTAGGACACCCCTTAATCGGTCCCAACCTACTCACTTAGTACCCTCTTTTAGTCTCATGGTCAGTTTCACAAGAAAAAAAGAAGATAATAATTTGGTCATTTATAAGAAAAACTTAGGTATTTGTGTAGAGGAGTTCGTGATCTGATTCAAATTGAGAAATTATGTCATTTGATGATCTTAAGAATATATATGAATGGAACATTCCTATTCAGGTGAGGAATTCATTTATACCATTAAGTAATCATATGCTTAAATATTACACAAATGAAATAAAATTCATATATACCATATGCTTAAATAATAGCCAACCAAAGGTTTGGCTGTATTGCATTAAGAGATGACCTTATCAAAAAAGGTTATTATGCAGAATAAGTTACATATGACCAAACTCCACACGGGCTAAGAGCACTTTGCTGAACTAAAAACATAATACAAAATTTACAATCCCAATAGTGGTCAAGTAAAGCATCTTAAACCCTTTTTACAACCACTGACCCAAATTTACAATCAAAATGATGAATAGAAAACAAAATGAATAGACATTACTTATTTGCTTCAGCCTTATGTGCTTCCACCTCCTCATCCTACATCATATGCTTGAGCATGAAATTCTACCTGTTCAGTTTCTGCATCATGTGCTTCAGCATAGTGCGACTCTCCTGTTAAGTTTCTTGTTTAGGAACTTTATTTCTGTTAATTGCTCCGCATGTCCAAGTGCACCAATACAACAAACTAGAAAGTAAAACAAGTACAAGTTTTAGTATCAAAAATCACTTTTACAAGCTCTTGAATCTGATGAGGAGTGTGTCTATGGTATCTTTTCTTCCTCTGGGGCTGATCATCACCAGATACACCTACAAAGTTATCACTTCCATATCTGCTTTCATACTCATCTTCCTCATTGTTCCCAATACTCATCTTTCTCAAAACAATGGCCACAATTTTCCTATGAAAATTCAATTTCTACCTAGTTCTTTCTTGGTTATGAACCGTATTTCTCCAGAAAATATGAAGGACCACAATGGTTTTGCTCCCGAGCATAAAACTTGCTCAAAAAGAAGCCAACCTACAAAAAATAGCATTGTATCATAACTAATCTAATAATAATAAAAGAAAATATGATATTTGGACCGAAAATAAATCTAGTGCATAAATAGTACCATTGTACCTTTTAGCAACTAATCTGCCTTGTAAAATCCTTTGAAACAACTAATAAGACATTAATCATAGAAATTATATTTCAAATTTTAATATAATATTCTCCAAAACTCAATCCACGTTGAAGTAAGTGAATAAATAAAGGCAAGAAAATCTCTAGTCTTAGCAAGAAAGTTTGGCATAGTTGATTATTTGCTTCTAAACTTGTGTCATTTAGACACTTTTCTACATATTAGACATTTCACCAAATACCATGGACCTTTTCAACATATGCAGCTACAGCTAAAATGGACAGCAGATGAAAACATACTAGATACTGTCTTACTACTTAACACTTAAACAAATAGAACCAAATCCTAAGACAGCAAGTTTCATCCACTAAACCACAATCACTGAATCTCATTTACACTTCTAATCCATTGATTACATCTCATCTCTAAACCCTATAACCAAGTGTTAATACAATACTGAATATATACTTTCCCTTAATATTTTGACTATTAGATGCAGTATCAAGATGGGAGATACCGATTTTGGAGAGAGCGTTTGGGAGAGAAGAGAAGAAGAACGCAGAGAAAAGAAGAATGCGGAGAAGAAGAACGCGCGATGCAGAGAGAGAGGTTTTTCTTTTCTTTTAAACTTTAATTAATCAGTTATTTAATTATAATTTAATTACAATTAAAATATAAATAAATAAATATCATAAATATAAGAGGGAGATACGTTCCGTATATTTGTTAGCTATTTTGTAGCCTTTCTGGTACAAATAGCATTATTGAAAAAATATGATTAAACCAAAGAACTAACAATGATAGCTAAACTCGTTAAAAAATAATTCGAAAAGAAAATAAAAAAGAAATATCAAGTGTGAATTGTGCTGGCAGCGAGAAGCAACAGAATAATAAAGAATTTGTTTATACCAGTTGATTTAGTCCCACATCGGTTGATTTTGTCATAGCACAGCGGAAGATGAGTTATAAAACCAAGGCCACCCACTTGGTCCATCTCACAAATCTGCATTGCGTGCTTACAATTGTGAAAAAGCAGCTAACCGCCTAAACCGCCCTTGTAACCGGTTTTTCCGATTTTTATCCGGTTTAGCTTTTTTGAGCCCGGTTTTTCTTAAAGGCGGTTTCAAGGCTCATTTGAACCGCTAATGTATCTGGTTCCCGGTTGGACGGTTGAACTGGCCCCGCCCCGCCCAGTTTTAACAACATTGATTTTCTCTTTCAGCATTGATGACAAGCTAAACTGTGTATATTACTGTTATTCAAATCTGTTAGTCACCCTGTTTTATTAGTAAAAGGGTTGAATTATACTATCTAGATAAATTTTTGGTAACAAAAAATGACAAATACCAAAATTATACGGTGGACCACAAATGTTAGCAAATCATGTATGTTAAATAAATAAAGGTAAAATTACATCAGATGACCTTTAAGTTATTTATATGTAACAAGTTGACCCTTTAAGTTTTTTTTTTAACAAATATGTCTTTTAAGTTACCTAATATTGACACAGTTGGCTCTTTTAGGGGTCGTTCGGGGTGATTGTAAGTTTTTGATTTTTGGTTTTGAAAGTCAGATTTGAAAACAAAACTTGTTCGGATAAAATGGGGTTGAATTGGTTTTTTACTTAATTTCAAAACAATTTTTGGTTAAATCTTGAAACCATAAAAATACGTTTTCTAATACTTGTTTTCAGTTTTAGAAAATTGTTCAGTTCTCTCGATTCTTTCACGTTCTTTCTTCCCTCTCACATACTCTCCACTTCTTCTCTCTTCTTCTCAACGGTAGACTTCTCCACAATCTATATTCTCTGTTTCTTCTCTTTTGTTCCCTCTCTCTTTATGTTCTCTTCTCAAGAAGGTATCTTCTCTATTTCCTCTCTCTGTTCTCTTTGTTTGTGTGCTCTGTTCTTGAAACACGAAAAACTTTTTGGTGCGTTTGTTTTGTTCGTTTTGGGATTTCTTGATTTTTTGTGATGATAGTGATGATTCTTGGTCTGTGCATTCTTTCAAGATGCGACAACAACGACTTTTCGATTTAATTTAGCGTTAATTTTTCGGCGATTTTCTTTGTGGGTGTTCCTAATTGGTATCAGTTACGACAATGACATACATTGTGTTCCTGTTATCATTCCTATATGTTTTCATAAGAAATTATAATTGAATTTGAATATTAATTTTTTCGTATCTTCCCTTTTCCTAATAGCAATTTCTTCCCTTTTCCCTGTATCCCAACTTGAGCTTTTATTATCTTCATCATGATAACATGATAATAAAATAGAAATTTGGTGTTACATCTTCTCACTTATTTGACAAATTATATTACGGTGGTTCCTGAACTATCAAACCAAGTATTTTATTTTACAATTCATCTGCATCTGCAACTAATGCTTATAATTATTATTTTTGTTAAAATATATAAGCTAGAGTAATTCTTAAAATGTGGTTTAGGCCCGACTCAACCCCACAAAACCGACTAGACATGGCAATCAAACCCGAACCAGTGGGTAACCGCCCGAACCCGCCCCGATTTTTGCGGGGAAAACCCGGTGTGACACTACAAGAAAATCGCTGATTTGCCACGGACATTTCCGTGGCAAATGTACAAATTTCCGTGGCAAAACAACATTTGCCACAGATTTGCCACGGACCAAAAATGGTGGCAAAAACGCTCGTCGCAAATCGTTTGCCACGGACTTTTCCGTGGCAAATTTTTCCGTCGCAAATCCGTGGCAAATTTTTCCGTCGCAAATCCGTGGCAAATTTTTCCGTCGCAAATCCGTGGCAAATTTTTTAAAAAAATTAAAAAAAAATAAATAACTTTTGACTAGAAGGGATCAAAGGTAACTTTTGCGTTTGGTTGAAGAAATTACATTGAGTGTTATATCAAACTAATTGTCCTAATAAAACATTTAAAACATAAACTACTTCACTTCAAACTCAATTACAATCAAATCAATTTGACAAAATCAATTCCAATCAGAATCATGTTTATCAAAAGCTCATCCCAAATTACACACACATAATTAACTAAGCTAGCAGAAAGAGCTCAGAATCAAAAGAAATCACACATAAGCAAGTATCCCTCAACCAACTAGCTATGCAGCAAAACATAAAACAATAAACTCAGTTCATGAAAGAATCATTCAACTAGAACCAATTCATGGCAAAACATAAACTCAGTTTATTCATACACTTGCACAATGCAAATTCCTTCAATGAATCCACAAGCTCCTTCCCAATGCAAATTCCTTCAATGAAGACATTGTCCCTGAGCAGAGTGCACTGGAAAGATCAAATCATAAATTCATAAGAAGAGGAAACAACAGTCTCAGCACCAAAAGCAACAGGAAGAGACTATTCAAAACAAGATTGCCAATAGAATAGAAAAGTCAGCAACAGCTACTTCAATTCAATTACAGTGCATGCTTAAAATTTCAGAAACATGAAAAAGCTCAGATTAGAATACTGAAAGGCAAAGGATAATAATATAGTAGAACCTGAAGTCCTAAAGCTCTATCTCCTTCAACACTTTTGAAGTCATTCACAATGGCAATTCCCAACTGTAATGTGATACAGAAATTTGGCAACAATATTAATGACTAGTCTAAGGTATTGTTTGAAATACTATCATATCCAAGAAAATGTCATGAAGCATATACTACATACTCGGCTATATGTGTGTATAGAAGTGTGAGAACAATTATGTCTAGTGTAAGAGTACCAAACAAAGCCTGACCAGCCCACCTGAACAATTATGCAACCGTTTGATCTCTCGTTCAGCAGAGGCTTTCTCACCCTACATAATATGTTTGGGAGTAAATTTATATGACTTTGACAGGCAGAACTTTTAAAGAACTACTACCCTTATATAGTTATATTACATTCTTTTGAGGTCCGAAACGTATGTGCAAATTAGTAAGAAGTCTGATATAAGATCCTTTCACTGTTCTTTTCCTACAAATGTTTGTTGAGAAGTTTATCTAACAGGCTCTACTTCATTAACTTATAAGGGTTCCAAACATTGATTAACAAATCAATTCAAATCCAATATTTTGCAATGGGTTCCAAACATTAGAATTGATGTTTAAATCAAATCAAATTATAATGATTGAAAACAAAACTACAAAGACTTTTAGAAGTATGGTCAAGTGTCTATGATACCACCACACAAGAATGCTGCAGCTCAAACTCAAAAGACCATATTGCAAACATGAGAACTGATTTGTTAATTAAACCAAATGAAGTAAAATCATGTGCCGACTCATGAGCATAAACACCAAAACAACAAAATGCAAGAACTTATTTATTTTTAGGATTTCAGTATACTAGGAAGAATAATCAAATCAGTTCGACTCTTGAGCTTCACTAATGAATTTATCAATGACAAATTTGGTTCCTTGAGAAGCCAAGACTTCAAGGGTTTTCTCAATGAAGCAACTATGACATTAGCTTTTGCTCGCTTCGAGAATATCTCATCGTCACCACTTCAATCTCTTCCGAACCATGTGCAATTGGGATGAGAACACGCATGTCAATGCACACATTAATTTCAGATCCTCATTGCGAGAAGCTTACGCAGCAGTAAATCTCAACAAATTACAGAAAACATTGTTTCAAAGAGCAATACTAAAAGGGTAATACTTAGAAAACAACAAAGAATTATTCGGTACATACACGCAGCGGATGGCTAAATAACCACTTTAGGTATCTCAAACAAAATCGAGAAGTAAACACCAAAACTTGTTCATCCCCAAAAAGAGAGAAAAACTAATATGGGAAAGGATTAATTATCACGAAAATCTTCTCCACGATATTAGATGACATGGTAAAATCAACCAGAAAAATAACAAAACCAATTTATCATATCAAAAGTAACTTTGGAAGCAAACAAACCTTTTGACATCACCACAACAGAGCAGTTAGTTAGCACCCCGCTATAGAAGTGATGTAAAAGTTCTTATCCCACTGTTCCATGATCCATTCCTCGCAAAGAAACATTCACATTGATAAGTTTAATTACACAAAATTAGATTTATAAAAAAAGCAGCAAGGGCATACATCATATTTCACCTTGTGTAAAAAAATTGGTGATAACTTGTAAACTTGAAAGTGCATAAAAGTTCAAAGATCCATGATAAGTGCCCACAGATCGGAACAAGATGACACACAACTAATAAGGAATCTTTCCACATCATATTCAGTATGCTTTCCACATCATATTCAGCAAGGGCATACATCATATTCGGTATGCTTTCCACTGAGGAATCTTTCCACTTTGTTCTTCATCAAACATGTGCATAAGTTACAAATAAATTATAAGATAGCAACCTCAAATACACATTTATCCTTGAATTGCATCAACTAACCTAACCCAAGGTCAACTAGAAACAACTTCTTCTCCTGTGCTGTGCCGGGCTGACCTAGTAAAAAGTTCTCCGGTTTTACATCTCCATGTACATAACTACAACGACAATGAGAATAAAACAAAAATGTTTATCATTTGAATCCAATATAACTAAAAGCTGAATGAAAATAAAAACATTCTAAAACTCATTAAGTAGGAAGGATATATCGGGATGAATTTTTGAACAATAACTTACCCTTTTAAATGCAACTTCTCAAGTATCGACAAGGACTCCACAAACTATACATGAGATCATTTCACAGACATCCTAAACATTTAAATATAAAAGCAAAACAATTAATCAAGGAAGAAACAAGGAAAATTAGTTAATCGCCCTATAGACCATACACAACCATGAAGCCAAGTGGTGGTGCTCCGGAGAAATGGTGTGGTAGGCGGCGCCGCGGTGGTTGCGAGATCGAGGGTGGAGGCCGAGTTGGCTTCTATATGTTATGCCGACAAACCAACTCGAGGACCGACAAACAAATCATTTGTGATTTTATCAATCAATTTCACAAATTTGAATCCAATCATTGACATTATGAAAAATAATAAGCACAAACTAGATATTGACCAAACAACCATACAATGTTCATGAATTTTTAAAGTACAAAGAAAACAAATCAAACTTAACAGGTGGATTGTAAAATTATTGATACTTAAACCGCCGAACTAAAATGCACAAATCTTAAAGTAGGGGACTTTAAACGTGAAAAACACAACCCCATCGGGAACCCATTTGCCCACACATTAAACCCCATCGAGAAAACACAAAATCATTTGTTAACTAAAACAATAATCAAAAAACAAACATCGATCACATTAGTGGTCTGTTTCATTTCTTCCACGCAGACTTCAATACAAACATTTGCAAGTGATTACCCAAAATCGACCTACACATCACCGGTAACTATTTACATACGCATGAAAATACACAGAATCAAAATCATCAAAGCCAAGATAGGATAACATAAAAAGACTTGAATCACTATTCCTACAACCACCATCGATTAACAAGAACACATGGCAAATCACGCAAAAAAAGAAAAAAAAAAATGTTATTTATCGGAAATTTTCAAAAGGAAAGAAAATGCATACTCCTTGAATACGCTTGCGAGAATGAGGCACTTAGGACCACTAGCTTGGGAAATCGGAGGTTAGGGTTTGGGAAATCGAGGTTAGGGTTTCGCGAAATTGGGGAGAAAGTGAGGCGAGAGGAGAGGAGAGTGGAAGGCGTCGGAGGAGGCGGACGTTGAAGCCGTGGAGAGGTGGAAGAAGGCGGAGGTTGAGGGTGGCGGAGAGTAAGAGTGAGAGTGTGAGCGGTGTAGAGAGTGAGAAGTGAGAAGTGAGAGTGAAAGAGTCGTGAGGAGGCGATGGTGGAGGGGCGATGAGAAGAGGCGACGGTGGGGGAGGAGGAGGAGGCGACGGTGGGTGGAGGAGGAGGCGGCGGTGTGGAGGAGGAGGCGGCGTGTGGTGTGAGAGTGAGAAGGAGAACGCATGTTTTTGAGAGAGAGAGTGAGAACGATATGAGAGGATCAGTGGTGTTTTACTTTTATCAATACTTTGCCACGGACTTGCCACGGCATGTCCGTCATGAAATTTTTGTCCTTTCACATGTCCGTTGTAACACCCTTTCTACCATAACTACTATTCAATTAATTTTGAAAATCAGTGCGTAAAAACTTTCATTGAGACCACCCAGGGTGTCACATTTAAAACAAAACACCTTAAACAACTCCAAAATAGTAATTAAAATAAAACTCCAAAGTATTAGTCAAAATAAACTTGATAAATGATACATAGCACCAACAATGTCCGAGGACAAAATACTACAAAATGATGGAAATAATAACTTAACATCTTAGTTTAAATATATAAGAAATAACAACTAAACACCCCCCCGGTGCTACGTATCAGAGCTGACTCGACCATACTATAAGAAATAACCTTTCAATTCAATCACATATAAAATCAAACAATCACCCAATCACTCAAATACTTCATGAATCAATTTAAACAACTACTCCTAACACCTAATGCCTATGATTTCATGGTTTATAAATTATTAACTATGAAAGAGAGCCCCCATACCTTTTAAAATTGAAGAAGAAGACCAAAGCTCTCAAGAACACCTCCCTAGACACCAACAATCCACGTTTTTCTTCTTCCTTCTTGGTTCTTCACGCAATCTCTCCCTCTCTCAAGCCCTAGCCGTCACACTCTTCTCACTCTCCTTTCTAATTTTTGATCATTTGCTTCTAATGAGGGTTTCTCCTAAGACCCTAATGTTTTTATTAATTGGGTTTGGGCCACTTAACTCCAATGGGCCCTAATTGCACCTCCTAATTACTTTCTTATATCCCTCCCTATTTAACTAAAACACTCCCCATTTATTTACTACACCCCACTCCTTATTTAAATGAGCATCAACACTCTAACCCTTTTTAAATTTGATTTTTAATTCCCAATCATATGCTACTTTTCCTCCTACTTTTCCTCCCTCCTATAACCACTTTGGTTTTCCCTAGAAACTTGCTTTTAATAATAACAATAATAATATTAATAATAATAATAATCATCTTATATTAAGTATTTATAACATCAATTTTAGTCCTTCTCAACATGGTCCACTACCCTATCAAATCAACTCCAAATAATTTCTAATAAAATTTGGGGCGTTACATCCGTGGCAAACCCGTGGCAAATACCAGCGGGAAATTTCGCGCCCACATATTTTGCACTTGCCGTCGCAAATCCGTGGCAAATTACTGACGGAATAAGCTCCGTGGCAACTGCTGGTGGCTAAAACAAGGTTTTCTTGTAGTGTGAACGGGTTCGGGGACGGGGATGGGTTTTCCCCGATTTGGTAAGTCGGGGACGGGGATGGGATGGGGAATGTGATACCCAGTTTGAGCCCGAACCCGAACCCGCCCGCTAGGTGTACAACTACTTTTTTTTGCTTACATTGTTAAATTACTTAAATACCCAAACATATATATATATATACTTTTCCCCAATGAAATCGGGTTTGGGGTCGGGTTTCTTCCCCGTGGGATGTAAATTTTGCTTTTTATTCAACATAGGAGCAGGGACGGGGGACGGGCGGGGAAACCCGATCCCTATCGAGGGCGGGGATGGGGATGCGTATTTCATGCCCGGTGGGTTTTGGGGTCGGGGATCGGGTAGTTTTTCGGGGTCAGGGACGGGGAGTAACCCCCCCGTCCGGTTGCCATGCCTAAAACCGGCTTGTAAGGTGAGTGATGAGAGCATGAGTTCGTTAAGCATGTGTAAGGAATTCTACAAGGAATCTCTGTTTGATTTTGAAGATTACACAACTTTAATTGCATTTAATTGCTTTATTAGGTTTTAATGATTTGATTCTTTTCCTTAGTAAAGGCTATAAATGCCATTTATTTTATTTATTAGGATTTAATGGTTTTAGTTTATTAATTCAGATTTGGTTTAATTTTAAACTCAAATCTGAAAATTAATAATTAGGTGATATTTGAGTATTTTAGTTTTAGGGTTTCATTGTGTCAATTGTGCCTGAGGTTCTATTGGGTCAATCGGGCCTAAGGTTCTCTATATATTGTAATTCATTTGATGAAATAAACAAGTTGAATTTTGAGTTAAAATTTAGAGACGCGTCTCTATGGTTCTCTGAGCCGTTCTTAGAGCTTATCGGTTTGCCGTGGCGCTCATCCCAACTTATCAACCGGAACACCCATAGCCGGTTGTGGTGTCTTTCGGACTTATCGATCGGTCTTCCGTCCCCGATCGTGGTGTCTCCATCACTCCCACCTTCATGACTCTTGAAATAGTCACCGAAGCGGCTCGAGGTTGGCATCATCTGGTATCAGAGCAAGGTTCTTGTTTGTTCAACCAATTTCGGGTTTTGTTTAAATCTCTATTGTTTTTGAGTTCAAAAAAAAAATTAAAAAAAAAAAGACAAAAAATCGAAAAAAAAAGAAACAATGACTTTATCAAAGATTTTGAGTTCATACTCTTTGGTTCTGGATTGGACCAGTTTATTCGATCTTATCAAGAAATCTTTTTCTTGTGGTGATCCTCACACTCATAGGCTTATCCTTATCTTGGATTAGACCAAGGTGGCGCCCCTAACCTAAACACCATCTTCTTCACAAATTCAACAACCGAAAACATTCTTCTCGTTAGTCTTAAATCTGTTCTTAAATTCCCCATCCCAAAATTCACCAAATTTATCATACCTCTTTCCCCATTATTTACCCTTTTTATATCCAAAAACACAAATTATAAGTTACAACCAGAATCTATATTGAAAATCAAAAGAATGACCAGTTTCCACAACACGGAGGCCATCAGTGAGGGTTGCCATCCACTTATAAACTCTTTTTCAGGCCATATCACATCCGATGTGGGACTATTAACACACCCCTCACGCCCAGGAACAGACATTTAGTGCGTGGGTTAGCCGAGGAATAGACATCTAGAGCGGGTGGCCCAACAACGGGTGGCTCAATAGATGTTGGATTGACTCTGATACCATCTTAGAATGTAGTTTAGGCCTGACGTAACCCCACAAAACCGGCTTGTAAGGTGAGGGTTGACATCCACTTATAAACTCTTTTTCAGACCATATCACATCCGATCTGGGACTATTAACAGAAATCACTAAAAGGGCCTATTTGTTACTGTTAAGATATGATGTAAATAGTAGTTTTATATGTATCAGGCCCAGACCCGTTAGGTTTACTCTATTTAAACTCATTAGTGCGTGTACTCATCACACACAATATACAATTAATAAAACGGAACTACAGTTGCTCTGTAGTCACAGATGTAGGCACAGAACTGTGTTACCAATGTCTTGTTTAGTCATTTCAACTTGGTATCTAGAGCCTACAGTCAGTAGGCCTTAGAAAAACCCCAGTTGTCCTGTCCTAAAGTCACGTGACCCACTGTTTTGTGCAAAAGTCCATCTCATCATCATCAACTATTATGGCTGCTAAAAAGGAAAAGTCCGGGTCCTCGGGTAAGACTCTTGTGTCGTATGTTTTCTCCGGTAATCCCTCTATAACAACGGAGAATGTGATAATTATTTGAATTGGTCGGCATCTGTCGAAATGTGGTTTAAGGGGCAAAATATTTCAGATCACCTTACCAATAATTCTTCAGATATTAATAAAGATCTGCATCAAGACTGGGAACAAGCAGACTATCAATTAGTGTGTCTTCTGTGGCAAGCTATTGAACCTCTTTGTTGGTCCACTATCGCTCATACACCACTTATTATGATATTTGACAGAAGGCTAAGAACGTGTATTCTAATAATTTTCAGCGCCTTTATGGTGTTATTCATAGTTTAGCCACCCTTCAAATGATGAGAAGACAACATCATGACATATGCAAACAAAGCTCGATCCAACAAATGATAACTCTATTTTTTATATAGAGTATTTCATATGTTTAAACTTAGTATTTGCTCTCTTTCAAGTAATAATAAAGAGTTTATATAGTATTTAGTGTGATATATGATATCTTGAGTGATTTGAATGGTTATAGTTATTATTAGGCCATTTTGGATATATTGTGGTATGTTTGATGTTTTTGTTTGATGCGATCTCAATCTTTGTGCATCAATGCTCCCTGACCGATCCTGCATCAAATCTGCGCTACTTGGTGAATAAAGACTGTTTCATATGCATCCACATGCAATGTGATGACCTCCTGCCTGCTTCCCTGATGCCATCCAACAATGTATAGTAGGCGCCTACCATTCACACATAGCTATAGGCATAGCTTTGAAGAGTCACCAATATAGGGACACTTGTTCTATCACCATGGAACCACCCTATAAAGATCAAGTCAAAGATTTCAACATGGATAAACCTCTGGAAAGTAACTACAGCTATGATCCACTCAAGATGACTTCAACATGAAGAAAGGAAGCACCTCACTTGAAGGCTATAAAAGGACCTCACATCTTCATTTGGAAATATATCACAATCCATAAGTTAGATCAAAATTTCAATATACATAGTTAGTTTTTATATTTTTAGAGGAAGAGGAAGGAATTCATAATTCCTCCTTTACTCATTTTCATAGTGTTTGTATAGTGCTAAGGAGTAATGCTAGTGCATTGCTAGAAGACTTCATACAAAGGTTTTCAACATTTGTAACTTTACTCTTGTTGTTTCTCTTTTGTGATTTCTATATATATAAACATGGTCTATTCGGTTTATATATATCTTGCAATGTCTCTTGTTAGCTAAACCTTTCTTAGTTGGAATGTTCTAATCATTTAATGAGCTTTTAAGTAAGTATGTTGCATGTATGTATGTTTGTACTTTAGTTCTTGCTTGATAATCTTTTCAAAACTTATTTTGAACTTGATCACTTAGAATAAGTAGATTTGTAAATGACCGGACATGGCTTACAATTAAGAACTCAAGAACTAATATGGGTGAGTGTTTTACATAAAGAAAACTTTGTGAAAACCATGCTAAGTCCTAGACATAGGATAGTATAGTCCATAGGATAATTGTGGGTACTTAAAATACAAGAGTGAATTCACTTAAGCAAAGTGATACTTGTTAGGAGGCAAGATTGGCACTAACACCCCTTTCTTTCTTGCATAGAACAAGGATCATAAGAGTTTGGTAATGAAACTCAAGAAGAAAGTGACCGAAAGGCACATAGCTAATGCAACAACATTGAAGCTGTTTGCATCACACATCTTGCATCATACACTTTTAAGTAAATTACTTGATGAAGACATTCCAACTAGCTTTTCTCTTTTACACTATCAACATTCTTTCTTAGTTTTCTAACTTAGTTGTGATCATCAACAAAATCCAAAATTATTTTATTACTTAGTGACTTTACACTATATTACTTTATATCATTTAAAAGTGAGTTTTTCAATCTCTGTGGGTTCGATCTTTTTACTACTTGTTTTTGGACAGTGTATACTTGCACTCAAGTGTATGTGGCATTTCCACACACCAGTAAACGAGTTCAAGCTCCTTGTGACCGACAATGACTCAAAGAAAAAGCTCCTTGTGCCCTGTGTAAAGGTACCTATTCCACTCGTAACCCTCATCCTATTTATAATTTCCTCAATTATCACCGTTTATCACCTTCACATTATACATTTGTGTCTGCTATTTCTTCTATTACCATTCTTAAATCCACGCAGGAAGCTCTTTCTCATTCAGTTGGCGGCAAAGCTATGATTGATGAGATGACAACCTTAGACTCTAACCAGACATGAACTCTTGTGCCACCTCCTCCTGGTAAATCTATTGTTGGGTGTCGTTGGGTGTTGCGCCCGAAAAAGTCCCCGAGGGGTTTTCCTTCGTTTACAACCTTTTAGAACAATGAAGTCGCCACCAATATTTTTTATAAGGAAAATATTGAAGAAAAACCTTTTTGGAAGGCAGATGGTCTTTTGGAAAACCGGAAGATTTGGGTTCGGGGGTCGGTTAGGCATGGGAAGGTATTAGCGCCCCACACCTCCTTTCTACTGAAAGGGAACCTTTAATTAATCGTGTGATTTTAAGTGTTGATTTGAAAAATACTTAAATTTGCCTCTTAATTGAAAAAAAACTTAATGAAAATTTTATTTGCGCTCGCTCGACGAGAGTTAGCCGCTTTGGTTTTTTGAAAGGAAAAAATGTTTTAGTTTATTGTGCTTGACGGAGAGGATACGCTCCTACGTATCTCAGTGCGATGGAGAATTCAAAGCTACGTAGTTCTAGGTTTTTATTTTTATTTTGTTTAGTTGTGAAAACTGAGCTTTCATGATGATCAACTGAGCGAAGGCTCCAAGTGACCACCATTAGCACCCCATTGTTAATAATCATACAAGCAAAGGCTTCGCAGGACCACTAACAAAGTTTTTTTGATTTAATGAATTTTTTTTAGACAAATTAGGCATTCGTGATGATCAATTGAGCAAAGGCTCCAAGTGATCAACACTAGGTACTCATTGTTAATGATCATGCAAGCAAAGGCTTCGAAAGACCACTAACAAAGTTTGATTTATTGAAAGTCTTTAGAAAAATTAAATTAGGCGTTCATGATGATCAATTGAGCAAAGACTCCAAGTGATCATCGCTAGGTCCTTATTGTTAATGATTTAGTGGAAGTCTTTAGAAAAATTAGGTATTCATGATTATCAATTGAGCAAAGGCTCCAAGTGATCATCGCTAGGTCCTTATTGTTAATGATTTAGTGGAAGTCTTTAGAAAAATTAGGCGTTCATGATGATCAATTGAGCAAAGGCTCCAAGTGATCATCACTAGGTCCTCATTGTTAATGATCATGCAAGCAAAGGCTTCGCACGACCACTAACAAAGTTTTTGATTTAATGAAACGTATTCGAGTTAGAAAGAATTAAAAAAATGAGAAAGAGGTGAAAATTGCAAAATGGGGGTGTTACTAGTTACGGGGAGTCGTATAACTAAACAGGGGGTGTAAAACGTAAGCCCAGTTCGCATATGGGAGCCCAGTATGCGAAACTGGGCTTAAGTGAGGGAGGTACACGCGTGGAATTAGGGGGTGTGATTAATAATCTGAATAATTTAAAAAATGAAAAAAATAAAAGGCCCAATATAACCCTAAACTTTGTAACCGAAAACCCTAATTTCAAAACCCCTTCCCCCCTCCATCAGCGCAGCCGTCCCAGCAAAGAGAGAGAGAGTTTCGGCGAACTCTTCGCCGGTTTTTTAGGAGAGGGAGAGAACGAGAACGGCGTGGATCGGTGAGAGAGAGAGAGAGGACGGCACTACTGGATCGGTGAGAGAGAGAGAACGAGAATGGCGTGGATCGGAGAGAGAGAGAGGACGCACGATCGGGCGGGTTTTTTGGGGGTGGTTGCGACGGTGAAGGAGGCGGTTTCGTGAATGGTTCAAAATCAACGGCCACCGTAGACGGTGGCCGGAACTACAAGGTGAGCTCTCCCTTTTTACTTCCTCGGTTCTGGATGTACCTCTCTGTTCCTCTTTCGTTTCAAATTTTTCTCTGGTTTTGATTTTCTCCATTTCTGAGTTTTATTTTTTTTGGGTTTACCTGTTCTTGAGCTTGGTTTTTTTTTATATTCACATTGAACACATTCAGCATATATTTACAATCAATAATACCATAGTATATGCATCTTAACTCAGAATCCTACAGATCTGTTTGCTGGTATTTCTATCAAACAATCACTAGTTTTCAATATCAAGACTGTGAGATCAAACTAGAAAATCTCTTTGACAATTGCCATTGAGTTTGTGTTTTCTGAAGTACGTAAGAACGGAGAATGGTAGAAAGAAGTAACTTGAGAGCGAAGTAAAAGCAATAAATGCACAAGCGTAAAAAGAAAGTAAAGACTTTGCATTAAATGAAGAAATAAAAGTGGTTCACTAACACATACAATGATCTGTTTCACTCGTGTTTCTCGTTGACTTGGAAGTTGAGTTTCCCAGCGTTTTTGTAAAATGTGGTGACCCCTATTTCCTATCACAAAGGGTATTTATACTCCTAGGAACAATCGTGGGGAAAGGGTAACGCCTCCTAGAACTACGGAGGAGTATCGCCACTACTTTCTTTGCTCTGCACTTTTGGTCGACCCATTGTCGATCGCTTGTCGAAATGTTGTGTCCAACTCGCTTCGAAATGTTGTGTCCTCGCTTGTCGAAGATTCCTTGCTTCATGGCTTTGAGAGCTAAACTCGTCGAAGATCGCCTGCACTCCTTGCCCTTATCTGCCTTTCCTGTCGAAATCATGTTGCATTGATTTGAACATTGACCTATGGCCCACAGAACAATATTAAATGCTAAGTCAGCCCCATTTAAAGCTCCATTTAATGTGCTGTCGAAATTTTGAGGTAACAGATTGCCCCCCAAAAAATGCTTTTTCGACGGAATAAGGAAAGGAGTTAAGAAAATGCATTTTTTGAATACTGTGCAATGGTCACTTTTGCCGCCTTTTGCACTTCAACAGTGGTCAAAAAGACAGCCATCATTACTTGCACAGGTAAAACGAACCGTTCTATTGGTACACGTCGCATGGTTGGTGGGCCATCACGTCTCTCAAACGTCGCAAACGCGGCGAGTTATGGCGAACGTGCCAATAATGTTTACTTCAAACATATATAAACGGCCACTGACCTTCAAATTCCTCTTTACTCGGTTTGAACCTTTGTGAAGTCTTTCGCACTTTCCATTCTCTGCGCTTTGCAAAAATTCCAAAATCACTAAAGTTTCAAACTTTCGTCTCTTCTCTTTAGTCTACACCTGATTCCACCTTGTATTCACTTTTCTTTACTCATGGCTTCATCATCTCGCCGTAATGACGCGACACGAGAGCTCAAAGAAGAACGATGAATCCGTAAACACCCAAACCCTAGATGGCCGTCGATGAACCCGATATCAACGACGAACGATCTACTCAATGGCAAACCTGTGTATTAATCCCCTTCTGCTGAGATTTACACCCATGCCTATTTGGGTCCTCTTCCCGACATCTTGTTAGAAACTACCGAGGTTTTCGAGATTTTTCCCCACCCATGTTCGTCTCCAACCTAGACTCTTTCTTTGAAACCCCTTTTCATTTAGAATTTCCGCTAACCCTTCTAGGGTCTTTAGAGTCGCTCCTAGGCTCGACCAAAGAAAACTACATAGACCGGCTCGACAAAGTAGAAGCTAAGAAAGCCAAAGCCTGGAAAAAACAAGGCATCTTTGACTGATCCAATTGTCTAGGTATGGGCCTGGCACGATAGCACCCTCCTCTTGGGGCTTGCTATGCGATTCTGGGACTGTTCCACCCATAGCCTCCACCTGAAATGTGGCATGTTATCTCCCACTCTGCTAGATGTGGCTGCCATTACATGCCTGAAACCCTTAGGGGAGACCTTCGATCCTGCACGTCCCGACTATGCATACGCTTCAAATTCACCAATGCCACCTTTGCTCGTACATTGCTGAGCACCATAATCTTGACACTGAGGAAGTGTCTGCTATGGAACACGTAGCCTTCTTAACTCTGTGGTTATCTATTTTCGTTTTCTGCACACGCTCCCTCCAAGTCTCCAAAACTTACGTCCCCTTGGCATGTCAACTCCATGATCGAGAAGACATCAACTTGGCCAAGTTGATTTTAGGCTCCTCATCAAAGAACTTGATAATCTTTGTTATAGAGTTGAAGGAGAATGAACCGGCCACCAAGTTTTTGGCTTCTGGCCCACTATGGCTGTTGCAGTTGTGGCTGTTGGCCACCTTCGAGTCTCGACTAAACTTGTATATCCCCAAGTCTGCTCGACTAACTGTGGAAAACAGCAGCACTGAAGGGATTCGATTGGCTCAGTTTAGGCCTAAGCAAGCAACTCTCCCTGCTGAGGAATCCTTTCTAGCCTATTTTGAAATTTTCCTGAACTGTACCACCTTCACCGATTCAATGGCTCCTTTTCTCCAATGATCTTGTGGTCCAGCATGGTTTAAACAACCATTTCCTTCTTCCTCTCATCGATCATCTTGAGGAAGTTAACCAATTGGCAAGCTTACCTCTCTCCCCTGCATCCTCTCTACTAGGCTCACCCCGGCAAGACAAAAAATAGTTTGGGAATTACTAGATATTTCCCAAGTTATCTTGCTAAGCGGTTTGGCCTTTGTCAAATTCGCCGCTGCGCAGTATGCTTTCACAAAGTAGAGTTTTTAAGCCCGAATCAGAAGTTGCTTATAAACAAGCCTTCAAGAAATTTCACTACAAAGCCTTGAACTTTGAACCTCTCAAATTCAATCCAAGGTTTTCATGTACTGTGAAATTTCATGAATGGTGGACCGGTTATTATACCAAAGCTGCTGGGGAAGCCATTGATGATTTTTCGGCAAAGATCGTGAAGAAAGTGGTAGCGCCTTCCTTCGAACAACACCGTAAGCGTTTTTCGACACTCAAAGCTTTTTAAGTTTTAACTACTTACAACTTGGCTTCATTTCCAATTGCTTACCAATGGTTTCGACAATTTCAGAAAAACCTGCAACAAAGTTGAAGGTCAAGGTGGGCAAAGCTACCACATCAACATCCTCTCCCCAAGCTACGAAGAAAGTGGCATCAAATCCCATTCCAGACAATCCTCCAAAAGGTATGGCACTTTCCACTCATCTTAAGTTTAATGCATTGACTATGGCTTTTACTCATGTTAGATATTCCCTCCAGGTGACAACCCAAACAGCTAAGCCTCCTCAAAAGCCTAAAGCCAAGAAGAAATTGGTTATTCCTCCACTTTGAGTCTGTGATACCTTACTACATGTCGAAATCTCTCTTCGATTTTATCATTCACTTTCTTGTGGCATCACCAATCACAGTAACTTGATCTCTTCTCGCAGATTAATCGAAAGTGATGACAACATCCTCTCACTCAGGTCGAAGAAAAGGGCCTTACCGAATCCCAAAGGCACTCAAGGCATAACCATCACCGAGCCCTCTGAATCACCTTCTTCTCCTCTGCTCTCGGGTGTATTAGCAAATACGAAGCGCCAGCGACAATTGGACTGCTGGCCCGGCCCAACTCGTCGGCCCAAACACGCCGCTTGGAGCGCATTCTCGCCGGTGAAAATCTCGCTAACGGTCGGACCTCGCAAGATATATATCGCCATTCACATGGCATCAGTACGTTCTCTAACCTTGTGCTATCCGCGGCGACCTCTCACTAGATCGTCGGAATGTCTTTGCGCAGTACCACCCGAGGCGCCAACGCGTGAAGCCGGGACCCGGTCCTTTCACTCATTCAACGGCCCGCCCATAGGCGAATCAATCAACACTTCAACACTTCATTGGTCAAGGTACGCGATCAATTGGCGACCACAATGGGAGGCCCGAGCGCTATCCTACCTCTTTCATGGCTCCACGCGGCCGCCCCAAACGTGGGCCACTTTCGACTCAATCCTCGGGCAAAATCACCGCAGAGACCGGAGGGCGTGGCGTCACGATCCCACGAGTCTCGTGGACTTCCACGACAAGAACCTTCGGTGCACAAGCGGTCGTGGGACCCGGTCCTTCGATAGATCCATCGGCCGTTCACGGAGACTTGCCGCCTAAGCCGATTGAAGCGGGCATTCGAGGAACCTCTACCGGATCATGTCACTCGGCCGTTTTGCGAGATCCCGCAAAACAAGAATCAAGTGATCGCATGATCGAGATGCGCTCATCTCTGTCACGAGAGAGGTTCGATTCGGGCCGCCGCCGGGCGGAAGACGGAGAACCTTACGCTCGTCGCCGGCCGGCGCGAAGACACCGCTCCTCCTCGTAGGAGCATTTTCGCGAGAAAGCACTACTCATCGCTCTCACGGCAGAAGAAGCGTGGCGCATAGGTCGCCCCGAGCGAGGAACGCAGCGTAGACGCCGTTCGTTGTCCGATGATTATGAAGATTCCGGCTCGCCACGACACGGTCGCTCGCCTACCAGTACTCCTCCAATGAGTCGTCGGGTCACGTCGCTCGAGAAGCAGATCTTGGGATTTCGTGAAGAGCCGGAAGATTACGTAAATGGAAGAATTAGGGGCGTTCGCGATCGGCCAAGGAGAGGCCAAAGCGCGGCGACCAGTAAGGCCTCCTCGACTCGCCCACCAAGCGCGGCGTCCGGAGGATTCTATGGAATGCGGGGCGCGAGGCGTGCCTCGCAATGCAACCCTTTGGGTCGAGCGGCATTCGAGAATGAGCACGCCCGTTCTCGGGGAGATCGGGCGTTACAAAATTCCGAGAGACCTCGCAAGCCGCCCAATCTCAACAAGTTTTGGCCGAGGAGATCGACAAGCATCTCCGTTACTTCAATAATTACTGCTGCTATAGGGAATTGGGACCGACCATGAAATGCGGGCTTTTTCCGAGTCTCACGGACGGCCGAGCATTGGAATGGTGGGAGTCTCTGCGACCCGATTCCATCTCCTCGTGGGACGACTGATCGAGAATATTCTTGTCTCACTACACCGCAAAACCAGCGCCAATATCGGTATGAAGAATACTTGGACTCTGTTGTTCAAGGAGATAATGAGACGCCGAGGCGATATATCGGCCGGTTTAACTGCGAGGCCGAAGTTCATTCGTGACTTGTCGGACAAGGACAAGTTGAAATATACGAGCGTGGTATTCGGACGGACCACCGATTCGTCGAAGAATTTACATTGAATCATTACCGGGATCTCACCACTTCCTAACAAGGGCTAACGTCCACATGCGGTATGAAGAAACTCGGCAAACAAGAAAGGCCGTCGCGCACGACCTAAAGAAGAAAATACTAAAAGCGGCAAAAAGGGCACGAAGGTCGCCGCGACAATTGGCTCGACTTTTCGAGATAAAAAGTTTGATCATCGCACTCGACTCAACACTCCATTGCGCATTGGATCTACAATGAGTGTCGAATAATGAGTTTGTGGGAGTTAAGCGGCTCGAACCACTCGTGCTCAAGAAGGGGGCACGGCCAGGCCAAAAGATACTGCTGTTACCACACGAGAGTAAGGGGCACGATACTAACGATCGTATGGCCTCAAAGATGATATTGAAGAGCTTATTCGTAAAGGCAAGTTGGGAAAGTATGTGAGGTCGGAGGAAGGCGACCGACCTCAAGAGAGCGAGAAAGAAAGCTGATCCGCATCGAGGAAAGGGGCCTCGGCCATAGAGAATACCGAAAACAAGGATCGATCGAAGATCGTGACACCTCGGCGATCCAAAGGCCGTAATGTTGCGATGGTTATCCATGGTGGGAACCCCACGGATCGCAGGAATCTAACAAAGCCACCAAGAGAAAGTGGGACGAGTTGTTAATGGTCGCATCCACTTCAAAGACCACCACCGGTCTCGAAAGCGGACCCCCATCTCGTTCGGTGATAGCGACCTATCGACGGCAAGCCTAATAGTTATGTTCCATTGGTAATCAATTTGTCATGGCAAACACAGAGAGTGCGAGAGAATTGCAGTCGATCAAGGTAGCTCGGCCGATATCATGTTTGAAGACTTGATCGACAAAATCAAGGTTGATCGGAGCGAGATAATTCCCGAGCCGAGCCTACCCCTCTAACGAGGTTTCAATGGGGCGACCACCCACCCGTTGGGAGCGATCGAGTTGCTAGTCACGTTTGGTGGCGACCTTTGGGGATAGTACTGCATGCGGGGCCGGTCGGAGACGGCGTTCCTAGTACTCCCCTCAAATCCTCGCTATCAATGTATTATTGGTAGGCCGACTTTGGGTAAGCTAGAGTCGCGTTACATCGGCGGTGCATCTAAAAATGAAATTCTACAAAGAAAGACGACCAAGTGGTTACCACGGCGGCCGACCTTGAATCAAAGAAGAAGAAGCCACGCTCTATACCAAGAAATATGTGACGAGGTAGATCGTGGCGAATGTTCAGAGCACAGTGAAGGCCATCAAGTCAATGTCACGATTTGGATGCTCGGTATGATCCGGGAATGACCAGAAGACAACGATGATGATTTGGCTCGACAAGCTGAAAAAGCAGGTGAAAAGACCGAGCCTCATGGAGAGTTGGTAGATGTTCAATTGGGTGACGACCCATCCAAAGCGGTGAAGCTTCGGTAGCGACCTACCGAGCAAGTGAAGCAAGATCTAGTGCAATGCACGAGAGATCTTGACGACATTCGCATGGCGAGCATCGGACATGCCCGGCATCCCTATCGAAGTAGCACCGCCATCAACTTTGGTCGATGAAGAAGGTGGCCGGTCGCTTCAAAGAAGACGCGCTCGGGCGAGGAAAAATCTCAAGCCGCAAAGGCCATTGAGGACCTCATAAAGGCCAATTTTATAGAAGAGATCAAATACGACTTTGTCAATGTCGTCTTTGGTTAAGAAGAAGAATGGAAAATGGAGGATGTGTGTGGACTATCTTGATCTAAATAAGGCATGCCCGAAGGATGCCTTCCGTACTGATATCGACAAGGTGGTCGATGGGGCCTCGCTACAAACTCTTGTCTTTTACGGACGCTTACTCGGATACAATCGGATCACGATGTATCCGCCCGATCGGCATAAGACGGCCTTCATGACCGATCGGAAACTTTTCGATACAAGGTGATGCCTTTCGGCCTCGAAACGGCTGGAGCGACTACCGGCGAATGATGAACAAAATTTTCAAGAGGCAGATCGGTCGCATCTCGGAGGTTTATTTGGATGACATGATCATTAAAAGCGTAGCCGACCGAGATCACGTGAGCGACCTCGAGAAATATTTGAAGAAGCTAGGAGGAACTCCCTAGATGAATCTCGAGAAGTGTACCTTTGGGGTGAGAGCGTGATTTTGGGTTTCACCGATTGAAAGAGGATGAAGCAAACCACGAAAAGTGTAGAGGCGATCGCCGATATGAGGCCGCCACGTCGTCGAAAAAGAAATACAACAAGCCCGAGCGGCATGGTAGCTGCCTGTCCGAGTTCATTCCCAAAGCGGCTGCAAGTCGCTCCCACTCTTTAGATTTGTTAAAGAAAGAGGTGGATTTTGAGTGGAGCGAGACCAATGCCGTGGCGTTGGATGAGTTGAAGCAAGCATTGATCGACCCGCCGATTATGACTAAGCGCTGCAAGGCGAGACTTTGTATTTATACTTGGCCATAACGAGAAGAGGTGCTAAGTGCGGTATTAGTCGAGAAAGCGATCTCAAAGCAGAATCCGGTCTATTTCATAAGTAAAGTACTCTCGGCCCGGTGAGATACCGGAAGATAGAGAAGTTTGCCCTTGCACTCCTAATAGTTTGCTAGAAGATTGAGACCTACTTTGTGGCCCATCAGTCGTGGTAAGGACCGACCCGACCTATCGAGCAAGTCCTACATCGGCGGACACTGGCGGGGACGGATGATAAAGTGGGCGGTGGAGCTCGGTGAGTTTGGGATCAAATTTGAATCGGATCGGCCGCAAAAGCGCGGTGTTAGCCGACTTTATAGCGCGAAATGACTCCCACTCCGGAAGATCAAGTGGGACGACACGGATCTTGCGTAGATGGGTCGTCTAATAGTAAAAGTGGGAAGCGAGGCCTAATATTGGAAAATTCGAGAAGGCCTTGCCGTTGAAGTCTCTTTAACCTTTGCATTCCACACCTCAAACAATCGGGCGAATACGAGGCATGCATAAGTGGCCTTGACTCGCGAGAGATTTCAATGTCGGCCAAGGGTTGAACTGGTCGATTCCTTACTCGTGGTCTCGCAGATCAAAGAATTATATGATGCTAAAGGCAGCGTCTTTGAAAAGTTATCTAGCAAGAGTGAGAGAATTGCTCAGCGGTTCGGCCGAAGTGAAGTGGTACATGTGCCTCGGACCGAAAATGTTCGGCGGATATATTATCAAAGCTTGCAAGTACCAAGACTCCGGGAAATCACATGAGTTTGATTCAGGAGACTTTAAATCGGCCGAGTGTGTCGACCAAGCCAACCGATCCTTGGCCGTTCTTTGTGTCGATTCGATTGATTGGATCGCCCCTATCCTAAGGTACATCGTTGAAGGTGAAGAACCGAGCGACCAGAAGCAGGCGAAATTGGTCAGGCTCAGGGCGACCAACTGCTCTGTGATAGAAGGAAAGTTGTACAGAAGAGGATTCTCCTCTCCATTGTTAAGGTGTCTTACGTCGGTTGAAGCCGACCATGTGCTAAGGGATATTCATGAAGGTGTTTTTGGGAGTCACCGGGCGCTGCGTTCCATAGCAAAGAAAGCCCTCGGTGGCTATTCTTGGCCGACCATGGATGAGGACGCCATGAAGCTTCGTTCAAAAATGCAAGAAATGCCAAGTACATGCGATGTCCACATTGCACCTTCCTCCAGAATTGCAAAGTCTTGTCTCACCTTGGCCGTTCGCCTGGTGGGGCATGGATCTTCTAGGCCCGTTTCCACCCGCTCGAGCCGGTTCAAGTTCTTGATCGTGGCGATAGATTACTTTACTAAGTGGATCGAGGCCGAGCCCACTTGCAACAATCACATCGGCCAAAGTCGCAAGTTCTTCTGGACGGTGTGTACTAGCCCGTTTGGGATCCCCAGCAATTGATAATGCAACCAGCGGCACCGGTTTCACGGACAAGAGATTCGAGAGAAATGTTGGCGACTTAGGTGTCAAAACGGCGTTTCACCTCGGTCGAGCACCCTCGGACTAACGGCCCGGTAGGCGGCCAGCGGGGTTATTTTACGTGGTTTAAAGCGAAATTTGGATGAAGCGAAGCGGAGGCGGGTCGAAGAAGTGCGATCGGTTACGTGGGCCTCTGGGGCGACCCTCATTCATCGGCCAGGAGTCGCCGCCCGATTAGTGTATGCGGGGCGATCTTTGTGATACCCATAGAAATGGGCGGCCCGGATTGGAGGACTTCAAACCCCCTACGGTGGTTGACAACGACCAAGCTATCCGAGAAGAATTGGACCTAATTGAAGAAGCTGCGCACCCAAGCTTCACCGAGAAGCAATTGATCAAGCGAGAAGGTCGCAGCCGGGTACAATGCTCGAGTTCAAAAAGAGAATTCTCGGTCGGCCGGCTCGTTCTAAGGCGGGCGGCGTGGGAAATAAGAATGCACGCTTGAGGAAGCTCGCACCAAATTGGGAAGGTCCATACGGGGTTATCAACAAGAAGATGGAAAAGGGGCTTACGAGCTAGAAACCATGGATGGGGCGACTATCCCGAGCGTGGAATGCAGAGAAACTTAGGAAATATTACGTTTAAATGTAACAGATGCTTTGAATGTAATGACGACCGACTTATCAATGAAAAGCGGTGCAGCGCTCTTTTCCCAGGTTTTTTACTGAGGAGGCGACCTTTAGAAATATGATGTGTTCTTTACTTTCTCGCAAGAATGCGGCCAGGTCGCTCAAGATTGCCCGTGGCAAAGGAGCGATCGAAGACTTATCAAAGTTGATTAGGCCGTCGAACGATCTAAATCGGCGGCCGTCCGAAGCGGTCCCTGGCGAAAGTGCCATCGAAATGGCCCGAGGGTTAAAACTCGCAAACCTTAGATCGTCGAAGCGATCTAAATCGGCGACCATCGAAATGGTCCCGATCGAGTGCCATCGAAAATGGCCCCGAGGTTAAGTGATAACCCATCGCGGTAGGTCGTCGAAGCGACCTACCTCAAATGCCATCGAAGGGCACGATTGAAGGTCGTGAAGCGATCGAGGCCGTTGGGGTATTAAAGCCTATCAAAGAATGGATGCTTTGAAATAAAGCGCTGAGCAGCCGGCGAGCGGTCTTAAAACTCGAAGACTTAGAGAAAAATAAACATACAAGGATGCTATCGAGGTAGCACGAAGCGCCGCGAAGCGTACAAGTTCGAAGTGAATAAAGCGAATAAATGCAAAAATGCATGAGACATAGCGATATAAATTTAAGCGGGAGTAATTAAAGGCAAGTAAAAATTGTCATTACAAATACGGGGCCTTGTAGAAAGCAGCGCGCTGAGTTGAAAAACCACGGCGAGAAAAATTGTTGTGTGCGAAGGCAAGTTAAACAATTACAAAATTACACGCTTTCATGGCGGGCTTGAGAAAGAGAATGGTGGCGGGCGAGCGACATTGCCTTGATCGTCAACCTGCGAGGCAACATGATCTTGTTGTTTTCAACATAGTGCGTAGGCTTTATCATGTTGTCGTCAAAATTGATCCTCGATGCAGGTTCAATGCCCGTGCACGCCAAGAGCATTGTAAAGCGCTCGATCGCGACCTCACGGCCGGCACAGGCCACCATTAGGATCTTTTTCTCGGCTCGGCCTTCTACGCCACCCAATGGCCTCTCGCTTCCCGCGGCCTCAAGGTCGCCCTTCAAAGATTGTGACTGAGCGGCCAAGCTCCTTGTTCCTCTTTGCCCGGCTTGGCGGTCTTCCTCCCCGTTTGGGAGCCTCCTTCTTCGGATTGGAGGAGCTTGTCATATTTTAAGCTGCGCCTCGATTAAAGCCTTGTCCTTTCTGCAATTCAGTCGAAGGGTACATTAGTCGGTCGAACAAAGGTAAGATGAAGAAGTACAAGACTAAGAAAATAAAATTACCATCGATTCGGCCACCGGCTCGCCATGACTTTCTCGACCCCATGCGAGAGAAGCGCAGAGCGCCATGGGTTTCCTTTTATCTTGCTCCGGATCGGCCGCGCCCAAACTTTCGGCGAGATGATAGGAATCTCCTCCGTTGCGGTAGGGACGGCGATCCACGCTTGGCTCGCTTGGGTGGCGATCGGCAAGGGAAGCGACCGAGGTCTGCCGACCGGCTTCTTCCCTTGGCTCTTGGGGTGTGGGGACTTTTGAGGAAGATTCGGGGTTGTCCCGGTGAGAAAGCGTCATATCTTTTAGCCCTCCTCGCCGGGCTTCAAGGCAGGCGGCGAGGTCCAGCTTTGCGGCCATTCTTTACGCAAAATAACGAGTCATGAGTTAAAAGAAAAAAGAGAAAATCAACAACGAGAATATAAGGACAAAAAAGTTCAAAAGCGAACCAATCTCGGCCTCGATTCATAGCCTTCATACAAGACAAAGGGTCGTGCAAGGTATGTCACACCCCAGGATCGGGGGCATTGTACTACTCGCCCGACTTGATCATCTCCAAAGTCTGCCAGTCGGCTCTCCCGGGTCTTTTCTTTGTATAGATGTAATCTCGGCCGCTGCTGAGAAATGAGCCTCATTCCACATGATTGGGAAATAAGGGGACCTAGCATCCCGTCCGGTTGAACCTCACAAGCGGTCTTCCGGCACTCCTCGGTGGGAGCGATCCGAGAAACACCGACTTTTCGGCCACTCCCAGCGACTCTGGGCGCTTTGAAAAATCGGTGGTGAGTCTTACGCATCTTGAAGGAGACTTGTTCCCTCTTCTCCTTGTTGGCTTTCTCTGCGAGCGGCTCACTCAAAGATAGCAAAGAAAAGCATCATCGATCTGGCCGACCCGGCAGTCGGCAAAACCGAGAAGTCTTTAAAGCGCCCATGCGTTTGGGTGAAGAAGCTGTGAAGGCGACCCCGATATGGCGCGGGGCGTCGCGTTGGAATTCGGTAAAAGGAGGGTAATCTTCATCTTCTCGAACACGAGCCGATACATCGTGAACTTGAAGTTGGAAGAATAAGTCGCGATATCTTCGCCTCCTTCATACCTCTTATCCTCGGCCGGTGAGTCTTCAAAGCGGCTCCGTAGATCGGGAAAAGCATCGTGACCGAGCGTAAGAATGCTCTGTTAGAGCGAAGAGTCTCGACACCCAAGACATGTCGGACACATCCGAGCTACGTCGGCTTGGACTTGGCCTCGGCTTGAACCTCGGCCGACCGCCCGTTCGACCCTCCGATGTTGGCTTCCAAACGAAATATTGACTTCGGGTGAACCACCTCTTCTCCTTGGACTTCTTGGCTCGGCGCGCCGGCCTCCACCATTTCCTCGTCCCACGGTGGGGCGGCACTCTGCGCCTCGTCATCATCAATGATAATCACGTCGGCGTCTTCTTCTTCTCCTCCACTCGGGATACAACGTCCTCGGGCGGTGGAGAGTTGCTCGGCGCTTCGGCGGAATGGACGGACTGGAACCCGGTACTCTTGGGTGGCCGATCCGGCCGGAGGGAACGAGAACTTCGAGCCGTCTTTGCTCGAGGAACTACGAAGAGCTAGAACCTTTGTCGCCGAAGGCGACTTGGGCTCGCCGGCCTCGACATGTAGGTGGCGAAAGGCGGGGCGGTTTTCGAGGAATACAGGCGATTAACCGTCAAGTGGCATACCAAACACACTGTGATAAAGGGATCGAGTCGGTCGATCGAGCAAAGCACTCATGAGAGGAGGCGGTGGCCATCCTCGACGACACCCCTATCACGAGGCGTGGAAAAGCCGCGAAGTACTTTAAAGAAAAACTCAAGTTGAAAAGAGTAAAGGGAAGCGATCGATTCATACCTTAGCGGATGTTGAAGATCGGTCGCAAGTAGGCAACGACCGAATGCAAGTCGTGAGCGAGTCGGTCGTTAGCGAGCAAATCTTGGAAGTGTGAGAAATGAACTCGATTAGAAGGGCTATTTATAGTCACGGATCTGCGGCGCGAAGGGGCCAGGGATACGAAGAGTCCTGGCGCCGTCTCTCACCAATGGTTGTCTCGAACTGACCTCGGAAACACCAAGCGTCACGTCTTAAATGTCGGGAAAGACCAGCCGTCCACGGCGGCAACGACGGCCGATGGTTGATGGCGGTCGACACCGCCCCGTGGAAAAAGCAAGCGGCGGCGTCCGTTTCATCAAAGTAACTTCACTCCACAGGGCATCGATTCAAGCCTCGGCCCGCTCTTAAGCGACTAGGCTTGGGGGCAAGCTGTTCTGGGTGTATTAGCAAATCGAAGCGCCAGCAGCAATTGGACTGCGGCCCGGCCAACTCGATCGGCCCGAACACTTGGCGCTTGGGCGCCAATTCTCGCCGCGAAAATCTCGCTAGCGGTCGGACCTCGCGATATATATCGCCATTCGCACATGGCATCGTGTCGTTCTCTAACCTTGTGCTATCTCGCGCGGCGACCTCTCACTAGATCGTCGGAGTGTCTTTGCGGAGTACCACGGCGCTCAACGCAGCGTGAAGCGGGACCGATCCTTTCACTCATTCAACGGCCCGGCCCATAGGCGAATCAATCAACAACTTCAACACTTCATTGGTCAAGATGCGATCATCCTCCAATCAAGAGGCTTAAGGTACACGAGGTA
This sequence comes from Oxytropis ochrocephala, assembly GCA_020916435.1. NCBI lineage: Eukaryota > Viridiplantae > Streptophyta > Magnoliopsida > Fabales > Fabaceae > Oxytropis > Oxytropis ochrocephala. Next base: position 55,605,418 of record CM037095.1, read on the forward strand.
ACTTTCCTTTCGGCGCCATTTGAAACTCTTTGATCTCACTTTTCCGTTTTAACTTAAGTGGTATTACTTCATCGTGAGCAGTGGGTGGTTTGCTCGTCGAGAATCGACGTTGAGTCTTTGGTTGAGGTTGCGAGCGGGAATTGTCGGCTCAATGCTTCCTTTCCTTCTTCGCCTCAAGTGTGGATGCTTGAAAGAGTTTTTGGCCCTCACTGCGACCACAGGATTCCTCCTTTCGAAGAGCTTGTTCCAAATGTGGCGTAGAAGCGGTTGTCGAAGAGAGCGTCCAAGTTCGAGCCTAACATTCTAGAAGTCGAAGACGAGGAAGTAGTGGCTACCTCGTCGAAATTCTGAAGAAAATATGGTCGATCAAGAACCGAGAGGGCCTAGAGTGGAGGTACTGCGGATCAAGGTGCTTACGCGGAGAGTCGATCAGCAGTATTTGTTAGCGATCAAGAATTGGGTGAGCTAAAGAAGGCGAATCCTTGGCGGCCTTGAAGATCATGTTGAGTCTTAAGAGCTCGTCGAGTAGCTTGATTTGCAGTTCTTGAACAACTCTCTAAGTTCTATCAATCGGGAGGCGGTCGAAAGCTTTGCCGCGGTGAAGAGCGAAGGTGTTAGATGGAGATTTGGTGGCAACCATTGAGAATGACCCATCTGTATCTTGAGGTAAAATCCCTCATTCACAAGATCACCAAATTGGACCCTCCTCAAAACATCCTTTCATTCTTCATGGAATTCGGCCCCATTTTTGAGCAACTTTCTCTTCTAATCAACCAGCGATCGACCACCTCCAAGCGTAAGGTTCAAGAGACTCAACTCTGCGGTAGAACTTCGCCTCTCTTAAGGCCGATCAAGGCGACATCGAGGCTCTCGAAACCCAGCTACTAACGATGAAAGCAATCGCTGAATGGGGCCAGAGTTGCGGCGTATTGTGAAGAGATAAAGACACTTCAACTCAAAGCGTCAAGCGCTAAGCATCGAAGGGCACGATCGCCGAAAGAATGAGTCTTTGCTTCTTCGTCCACCAAAACCACCAAGGCATTGGCGGCTATAGAGCATTTGGAGAAGATTGATAAGCATCGAAGCCATTCTTGCGACCTCGACAAAGAGCTGCGCCTTCTCGACACCTCTATCTCTTTGAGTGTTAGCATTATGGAGAGGCATAAGGCTACCTTGTCGAACCACGAGGCTGTAATAGTTTAGAATCACGAAAATGGTGTGTAACTTTGACATTTCTTTATACATTGCCATTTATGAACAACCTTCGTTTATTTATAATTGCTCAATTTTATCGATTAACGTTGGCTTGTATCGCTTTAAATACTTGCCATTTATTCTAAAAGATTCTATTTTCGTCACCTAGCTCTTCGACTTCATAAGCGCCATTCGAAAAGCATCGCAACACACGAAATGGGCCTTCCCACCACAGTGACCATTTGCCTAAAACTCTATCTTTTTATCCATAGGTAATAGGACTTTCCACACTAACTCTCCTTCCTCAAAGGTTTTTAACTTAACCTTTTATTGTAGGCTTTAGCTTACTCTTTCTTTCTGTCGAATAAGCATCTCTAAAGCTAACAACCTTTCTTCGTCTAGATCAACTAATTCATCAATCATCATATCCCGATAGTGATCAAAGGGGATTTCACATTGTTTACGAATCCTTGTTGATTGTAAACAAATTTCAACGAGCAACAACTGCATCATGCCGAATGTTAACTTTGTAAGGGGTAGTGTTTATAGACTCTTTAGGCGGCGTTCGGCAAGCCCACAACACTTGGTCAAGAGAAGCGTGCCAACTCTTGGAGGCTTACGTCCAGCGTGCTTTTTGATCAAGTTAATAATGATCTTATTTGCAGCCTCTACTTGCGTTGGCTTGCGCGTAGTATGGTGTCGAAGTCAACAACTTGAAGCCAATTTCAGCGTGAAATCTACCATTTTTCGGCCGGTAAAAAGCAGTACCTTGAGTGCCGTAGTAATGGTTTACGGTATTCCATATACGTAAATGATATGGTTTTGAATGAACCTTATCAACTGCTTCTTGATCAGCGTTGGCTAAAGTGCGCTCTACCCAGCAGTAAAGTAATCAATCCCTACCAAGATGTACTGTGGCCTTTTCGCGCATTTGGTTTTATTTCTCCAATTACATCTAGAGCCTGACCTCTAAATGGCCAAGGTTTCACTATAGAATGCAATTCATTTTCTTGCACATCTTTGGATTCGGCATGCTTTTGGCATTCTTGGCGACCTTTAGCAAATTCTATGCAATCTTTTAAAATGGTTGTGATACATTCCTTGTCGAAATAACAACCATTTCATTTTGTGGCCTACTTGATGTGAGCCACATGCTCCCTTGTGTGTATCGAGAAAGCGCTAAATATGCCTCATTTTCACTAAGACATTTTAATAGTACCCGCCGAGGAGTTTGCTTGTACAATTCGTTTCCAATTAACACGTAGCTTAGAGCTCTGTGCTTTACTTTTTATTAGTGCCCCTGTAGGATTTTGCAAATACTCTACAATGGGTTTGCGCCAATCATCATCGACCATGTTGTCAATAGCAAAAATTTACGCTACGTCAACATCGTCGAAAATGTGGCGTTTTTAAGCGTAGCGTATTTCGTTTGCATTTATTTCCCCCAATTTTTGGTGTTGACAATGGCGTCGAAGTAGTAGTATTATAAAGAGAGTCTTACGAGATTAGTTTATCTTTTATCTCAATTAACTCTTCTAGGCTTTGTTTTGATACTTTGTAGCTTTGAGGCAATTTGTGCCGACTCATTCGCCACGTGATTTCGATTCGTGGTAAATGTTCTAGGTGTACAAATGTAAACCTTTTTAGCAATGTGTTGGCAATGTGAAATACTTAATAAGGTGCTCATTTATGCACTTGTATTCTTTTGTCAATTGTTTGACAACTAGTTGTGAATCACCTTTTACTTGACATGGCTTGCTTTGATTCGAGTAAAATTTGAAGGCTACTATTAGGGCCTCATACTCGACCTCATTATTGGAGCAAGAGTCTCGAATTTTAAATTTATATTTCGTTGGAATGTTCTCTGGGAAATAATTAATATTCAATACCCACTCCATTTTTATGGCTTGAGTAGTCGAAGTATAGTCTCCAGGGCGTATGTCTAACAAATGTATTTCATGTTCGACAACAGAGTGGTCCACTATGAAATCAGCAACCACTTGTCCTTTGATTGATTTAAAGGGTGTCGTTAAGTTGTATTCTAGCAAAGCCAAAGCCCACTTTCCAATTCGACTATGTAACATTGGTTTTGACAACATATGTCTAATTACATCAAAATGCGAATAAACATAAACATCTGTGACTTTATATATTGCTTCAATTTTGTACAAGAGAAATACAAGCAAAGGCATAGTTTTCTATTGGACTATACCTAGTTTCGGCATCAATCAAAACCCTACTAAGGTAATAAATGGGTCTTTCGACACCACTATCATCCTCTTGCGCTAACATGCTACCTATTGTGTTATGGAAGCTATATGTACAACTTTAGCAATTTGTTTCCAATAATGAGCAATAAAATTGGTGGTTTGACCAAATAAGACTTGATTGCGTCGAAAGCATCTTGGTGAACTGCTCCCACTTGAATGCATCTTCTTTCTTGATCTACGGCAATGGCGAAAAAGCTTGTGTTTTGCCAGCTTAGATTTGAAATAAATCTTGAAGGAAATTGATTTTCCAGTAGTAGTGAAGTTCTTTCTTAGTCGAAGGAGCCAGCCGTTTCCATAATTGCTTTAGTCTTATTTTGGTTGATCTCAATGCCTTTCTTGTGCACTACAAAACCCAAGAATTCACACGCGTACCACGAAAGCACATTTGGTTGGATTCATTTTCAATCCATATTTCCTCATTCGTTCGAAAGAGCGTCGAAGATAGTCTAGATGACCAATTTACGAGGATGACTTAACCACCACATCATCTATGTATACTTGCATAAAATCATCAATAAAATCATGAAACATAGAATTCATTGCTCTTTGATAAGTGGCACCAGCATTTTTAACCCAAAGGGCATTACTACCCATTCATAAACACCCGATGCCCCTGGACATGAAAGGCATTTTCGACACGTCCTCTTGACAATGAAAATTTGATTATACTGAGTAGCCATCTAGCATCTTGAGATAATCAAATCCTGCTGCTTTGAATCTATTAGCATTACTGCTACGGGCATTGCGTATTCATCCTTAGGTGTTGCATTATTTAGATCCCTAAAGTCTCGCAAACTCTAAGTTTTCCGTTTTTCTTCATTACGGGAACAATATTAGCTAGCCAATCGACATACCTGGCAGTTCTGATGAATTTGCTTTTGAACAACCTCTCTATTTCTTCTTTGATCTTAGCCAATATTGGAGGAGCAAATCTTCTTGGTGTTTGCTTTCTTGGTTTCCTTCACAGTCGAATAGGTATACGAAGTTCCACCACTTCCACGACTTAGACCAGGCATTTAGTTGTACTCCCAAGCAAAGCAATCTTTGAACTCTGCGAGAAGTGAAACAACTTGGGTTTTGAAGGCAGCATCGAGGTGTGTACTAATGTATGTTGGCCTTTTGGTTAGGCCATCTCCCAAATCCACTTCCTCTACGGGATCTTGAGCTTGCATGCGCTCTGTCGAATCTTTAGGGTCTTTTTCAAAACCTAATGGTTCGTCATCATAAATACAATCAAGCTTGCCATCTATGAATTCACCATTTTCTTGAGATGAAGTTATGGCCGACAACCATTGTTTGTTGATTTATCTCGGCTTCAAAGCCGTTTTACTTTATTTTCGGCCATATAGCGTAATTCTATCTGAGCATTGCAGCGACATCTAAAACTTTTTAAGAATCGGTGTCCCATCACATTGGAGTAGCACACCCTCGGGATAGACATTTGTACGCTCTATCACCTCTCTTTCCCACACAAACCCATGCGTTGGGTATAGGCGAGCAGAGGATAGCACATTATCTCGAAGAGATATATGCTTGGCTAGAAGATGAACATGGCGCAATGTTCGCCATTTGTTTTGAAATTTTCCTTGGTGACATTATTTACGTCGACAAAGGAAATAACTTTGATGCCTTGACATATTCCACAAGACCATCTTCCTTCCACATTACCGACACGGTGTAGGCTTGAAGGGCGGCTCTACCCCATTATCACTCTCTCCGAGGAAGCGGATTATAGCTTGCTTTCGAGCGATGACAAAGAACATGGTAGTCCTTACGGCGGTTCCTACCACCACTTCCACTTCAGCGGCCCCCAAAGCCAGGCGGTTACCCTCATAATTAGTCGACACTATATTATGGGGCCTAAAGTCTGTATCGTACATCCCTATTATGCTGCGCATGGCACGAGGCATCAGTTGGCAATGACACCTCCGTCGACCAATATTTTATTGACACCCACACCATTCACTTTGGCTTGGGCGTCAAATGCTTGGATGGTGTTGCATGCCTCCGTCGGCCTTTCGAAAGTGGCCATACGCTCTTCGGACGCGGCCGTTGTTCATGACATAATAGCACATTGGCTTGTGATTAGCCATATCTCAATGAAGTCTTCTTGACATCATTTAGTGCTTTATGCTGACGTCATACTCACTTGGCGGAATGGACACCACGTTTGGATAGCGTGAAGGCGGCGAGTCTTGAGAAATCGAAATGCGTCTTCATCCATGTCGAGCGAAGCGCTTTCCTTCTTTGATGATGTTAATGGAGGAAAAATTCTCTCCAATCACGAGGCCTCTGGGTTCCTCTATCACAATAGATTTTCCTTTAGCCTTATTTCCAACCTTTACGATTGGCGACAACGATATTTACTTTGCGTCGTTCCCGCGGCTCTAGATGTCGTACTCTTGGCCGTTTTTGGGCCTTACGGCGTTTTCGTCGTCGAAGCGACAAGTCTTGCCTTCTTCTTGTATTGATAACGGCGCCATTGGAGTGCTTAGTCATGGGATTCTTCCGCTTTATAATTATTCTTATAATTATATTTTGCGGCCTCACACATGCGTGGCTTGGCCGTTTTGGCGTGCAGCGACATTCCTATAGTGTCTACATCAGCGTGTATCCGCACCGTTGGAGAGATGCGCTCTTGGAATAAATGGCTTAGCGAGGCGGATAACACGAACTCCTTCTTACTGCGCTCTTGCCCGACCAAAGCGTAGTTTGCTTGTCGAAGCCTTGTTCGAACTTTTGACCTTGTAAGGAAGGTCCTCTCTTTTAAAGCTAAGTTTGGCCTCTTGTCGGCCATTTCCTTTTTAGAGGTTGTCGAACCTCACGGCGTTCGACACTTTTATTTGCCTCCTTATCGAAACGACAAAGCTGCGCATCTTGGGCATAACATGACTTGAGTTCGGTTTACACTGTTCGGAAGTCTATCGACTCTTCTTGACCTTAGGGTACACAGTTGTACCTTCTCATTATATTCTTCTGAGTGACATGTTATGCAAGCCAACACCCATACGCACTACACTCTTGATTTTGTCAGCGAGGGTTTGATAGGCTTTGGAGAATCCACCATTTTAGCATCCACCATATTGATATTCATCTCCTTTGGTTCTGCGTACATAGCCTCCACTTGATGAAGTGGGTCGTCAATTGCATAGGTGCTTTATTTTTCTTGTCTCCAAATTTGAGCCTTCCTTCTAACCCGATTGCTTTACGAACCATATCACTGAAAAGAACACAGCAGTCGGTTGTATGTCCCAAAAAATTATGAAACTTACAATAACCCTTTTTCTTCCTCTGTTCGAGAGGAGGAACTTTCGAACCATTTGGCACTATGATTTGGCCATCGATTACTAATAAATCAAAGATCTCATCGCATCTAGTAACATCAAAAGTGTGCGTCTTAGGCACAAATCTATCATTCTTTGGTTCCACGGGATTATTCCCATCTGCGAGGCCTTAATAATTTCTGAGGCATAGGGAGGACCCGGGCTTAAGTTCGACCACGTCTATCTCCTCAGTTCGACATCACTAAGCGCCAAAGTCGAATTGCTCATCGACATAGGCTATCTTTTCTTTCTTGTGAAAGCCAAGTGAGTTTTCTTTTCTATTGAACTTATTCACTCTAGCCTTTTCCTCTTTAAGCCTTTCGACTTGTCGAACTCTGTCGACTAAGCGGGCCGTGTCTCTCGAATGAGAGGTATCAATTTCTTTACGATTGAATAATCAAGGCGCTGCTGACCATTTCGACAAGCTCATGTTCGGGCACTTGTGTGAAACACCTAGCCTTTTGACCTAAACCTATTCGGATAGTCGTCAATGGCTTGGGCACCTTCGTCGAACACTAGCCAACTCTTTAAGACTAATTTTATTGGCCCATGTAGAAGCTTTGCTCATGAAAAGCCTTCTCTGCTTGCCCCCCATGTATATATGGAACCGGGGGTAGAGTGGTAAACCACGTAAAGGCATTCTTAGTTAGAGAATTTGGAAAATACTTCATTTTCAAACTCTCATTTTGGGCTATGTCCCTGCCTCGATCATGTAGGGCAATATGTTCGACGGTGGACTCATTGGTGTCACCCCCGAACTTAGTGACTTTAGGGATCTTCCAACCCCTCGGCAGTGCACTGCAAGATATACTCACCTGCGGGGTGATATGAAATTAGGCTGTGTAAACCCACGTTAAGGCCATTACTGCGCCATTATGGTTTCTACCGAGGTGGCTATGTTGTCTTGGCGCAAGCGTTATTTCGTTGCACTTGTCGAACAACTTCATCGGCATTTTGGTTTGATTTACCATGACTACTTGGGGGCGTGGTTTCCACCGCTTGTTGTTAAGCCCATGCTTTGCACAGGCCGGCGATGGCGATCTCTGTGGGGTATTAGGCGCATTATTCCCACCATTGGGTAGCGCCTATTGTTTCTGTAGGAGCCCCAAAGAAATCGCAATCCTACCCATTTGGTTTGCTAACATTTGGTAGCGGTGTTTGTATTGCGAATCAAAAAGTTGAACCACGGTACCAATTTGTTGAGTCGACATATTAACCATATCATGATTGCTTTCGTCTACTTGTTGTCTTAACGCCAACAAGGGCCAGCGTTGGTTAATGCAATAGGATTTCGACCAATGCGCCCTCGGAAGAGGCGTGTGAAGGAGAAAGGTCGAGACATGTGGCATTCGGTGGGCATGCCATATACCCCAAAAAGGGTATGGTGGTAGACTCGTATTGCGGAAACATGTTTCCAAACTATTACTGTTGCCACATAAGGACTAGAGGAAGTCCTATGCTTTGTGGCAAGGCCATAGGCGATGTCGAACCAACATTGGTCATTGACAGAGTAGGAGCGGTTATTGATGTCCTTTGGGGCGTAGTCACTGTAACATTTCCATGGCCCGACATTGGCGAGAATCTCACAGTTGTTCCTTGCACTTGTGATATCACGGAGTGGAACTAGAGGCGTTGTTAGAATTGGTGCGTACCATCCTACCAGCTCCTCAAGTGCATACAAACACATTATCTTGACAAAAAGATACAAAATTAATGGCAAAGGTCCCATAAGTGTGCCAATTTGTTTCTTTGGTGTTTCTAGCAAACAATCACTAATTTTCAATATCAAGGTGTGAGATCAAACTAGAAAATCTTTTTGACAATTGCCATTGAGTTTGTGTTTTACGAAATGCGTAGAGCGGAGAATGGTAGAAAGAAGTAACTTGAGGCGAAGTAAAAGCAATAAATGCACAAGCGTAAAAAGAAAGTAAAGACTTTGCATTAAATGAAGAAATAAAAGTGGTTCACCAACACATACAATGATCTGTTTCACTTCGTGTTTCGTTGACTTGGAAGTTGAGTTTCCAGCGTTTTTGTAAAATGTGGTGACCCACATTTCCTATCACTGAGGGGTATTTATACTCCTAGGAACAATCGTGGGAAAGGATGTAAGCGCCTCCTAGAACTACGGGAGATAATAGCCACTACTTTCTTTGCTCTGCACTTTAGTGACCCATTTGTCATTGCTTGTCGAAATGTTGTGTCCAACTACTGTCGAAATGTTGTGTCCTCGCTTGTCGAAGATTCCTTGCTTCATGGCTTTGAGAGCTAAACTCGTCGAAGATCGCTGCACCTCCTTGCCACTTATCTGCCTTTCTGTCGAAATCATGTTGCATTGACTTGAACATTGACCTATGGCCCTGAGAACAATATTAAATGCTAAGTCGACCCATTTAAAGCTCCATTTAATGTCTTTGTCGAAATTTTGAGGTAACAAGATCTAAAGTAAAGAAAAAAAACGATCTTCTATACAAAAGTGAGTTCTTTTGTTGATGTTACCTTATTGTCACGGTTGTTGGCGTTTTCTTCTTTGCCTATTTGAATTTTTTCTCAAAGCCAGAAAAAAGCGATTTAGGATTAGGATTTGATGTAAAACCTAATCTCTTTTTGGGTGATTTTCTCTCGAAATTCGTGTCCTTTGACCAATATCTAAAGCTTGTTTTATATTAGAAAACTAGGTTTAGCATTTAATTTCGTTTTTTTGGGCTTTGACTAATCTTTGACTCTTCCTTTTTTGAGATCTGTGATTGAGTCGCGGTTGGAGAAGCAATTCTTTGGAACCCAAATTCTTCTTCTTTGCCTTTTATTATTTTTTGTATTTTGGATTTATTTATTTTTGTATATTTTGTGTTATTATTTTTGTATTTTTGGACATTTGGACATTTGAACACTTCTAATTTGTAATAAAAATTAAATAGATTTTTGACATTTTTGGATTATATAACACTAAATAGAATTTTGGCATTTTTTGGACTATACATATATACTCAAAATAAATTAACTGCACAATATGAGATTAATAATAAGAAAAAGAGTCGGGCCAAACACAAAGACGAAGCGAGCCGGCAGGACAAATGCAGCTAAAAGCGAGACCCAAAATAGAAGAAATGAGCTCATTAACTAAAAACACTAAAATTAACTCGAGTTGCACTCTTAGCTTTGAATTGAAAAGACAAGCCAAATTTCAAAAAAAAATGACTTTTGGTAGACCTACTTATATGCGACTAAACCCAAATCGACGATTAAATTGAAGAGCATACGAAAAGATCGATCATTGGCGTGCTTGCCTAATTTAAACATCGTATTTCGATTTAGATTGAGTTGGATCAACGAAATTGGCTTAAGTTAAAAGGACGGACAAAATTAGGGTATTACATTGGGTATATCTTGTCAAAGTTGGTCAGGCGGAGTATTGATTGTCGAAAGCCCGCCCACGTGGCTTTGTTTGTCTATTCCTTTCTATGCCATTTGCAATGCGACTTTAGCCATTGTATCGACTTGACATCGAGAATGCTTTTCTCCACGGAGATCTAGAAGAAGAAATTTATCTAGAGCAACCACGGTTTCGTTGCTCAGGGGGAGTGTTGTGGGTATGTCAGTCGACTTCACAAAGCCTTGTATGGTCTTAAACAATCCCCTCGAGCATGGTTTGGGAGATCAGCAGTGTCGTTCAAGACTATGGCATGATTCTGAGTGAAGCTGATCACTCGGTTTTTATAAGTTCTCTCTCACAAATGTATTTATCACGGTTGTCTATGTCAATGATATTGTCATTACAGGTGATGATCATGATGGGATTGCAGGACTTAAACAACATCTAGTCCATCACTTTCACTACAAAAAAAACCGTCATTAGCGAGGGAATATTCCGTCGCTACAAGGCCCATTTCGGTCGCTAATTGCCATTAGCGAGGAATTGCGAGGACGATTCGGTCGCTAATTCCTCCTCGCTAATGCAATTAGCGAAAATCTGATTCGATAAGCTAATTACCCAGCCACGTCCTCGCTAATTCCTCGCTAAAGTCCAAAAAATAATTTTTTTAAAACACCTTATTTATTAATAATAACTAATTAAACATAAAATACCTAAATCAATATATAAATACAAAATTTCTAAAATGTTTCATTCAAAATCCAAAGTCAATACAACACAAAATACTCAAATGTAAAAAAATAATACAAAGAGTACTAAAAAGACCAGTCATCGGACTCCTCGGATGGCTCAAAACTCGAAACTCGGACTCATCGGACTCACCAAGTTTTACTGCGCGGTGAGGCGTACTCTCTTTGAGGCCCGATAAAGCTCCATCATCCTCCTCATGTCATTCTCCATCTTTTGCTCCCCACTCTCGCTTTTGCATCTCCATCATTTCTTTGCCACTCGACTTTTGCCTCTCACTCTCTTCCGGCTTTTGTTGCGTAGCATGCGGCTCCTCCTCCATCTTCCTAAATCGCTCTCTCTCCGAATCGATTGAGTAGAAAATGGTGAGTGCGTCTTCTAGAAGCTCTAGTGGGGTCAACACCAGACGGGCTCATTAATGGAGCCAAGGCCCGTACCATCTGAGCGACCACTTGTTTCGAGCCTACTTACTCTCCCGATGTGCATTCGAGAGAGCTATCAAATCGGGAGTAAGTTGACCCGGTGTTTGAGGTTCAGTTCCTGAGTCATTTGAACCCATCTCTTGAGAATGGGCCTCTGTTTTTGTATAACCACAAAACATAGCATAATTAGTGCTCCATTCATTTTAACAAAGCAACATATATGTATATATAATACAATTCAAGATGTGTATTTACAGAAGTAACCCTCGCGCTCCTGACAAAGTGATCTTGAGTACCGCTTCCTTACATGGGTGGCCTGTGAAGCTCGGCAGCAGCGGTGGGAGGCGTCAACTTCTTAGCTTTGTAAAATGAAAAACATTTTCAACATTTGCTAACTAATTAAGTAATGTAAAAAAACACACGGATATTTAAAATAATTTACCAATCGAATAGCATGTTGAGCACGGCTTATGGACCCAACACGATTAAGCGAGCGCCCTTTTACGAGTTTCTATTAGCCTTCGCCTTTTGAATTATGTTTGAACTTCTCTGTTTCCCAATGTTCCTTGAAGGCATTCCAAACATTTTCACCCATGTAAGGAGGCCTCACATTTCCACGCCTCGACTTGTACAACAAATCAGACAATTGTTGACCAAACCTCGGGAGAAAACACCTCCGGACCTCTTCATCATCTTTGTTGGTGCCATGTCACTCTATTACGTATTAAGCATAATGAAAGTATGTATTAGTAATAATATTAAACATTACCAAACATTAAATTAAAACTAACAATATATATAGGTACATAATGACATAATTAATAGACACTTTACACTAAAAAAGCCAGCAACTCATCTTTCACTTTGTCATCAACTTTACTCCACTTTTTATGGTAAGTTTGAAAATATTTCTTACGGATGACATATGTGATCTTTGGATGAAAGCTGCCTTCGACGGAACAAGTCTACATATATCGATAAAAATATATCAAACAATCATATATATATATATATATAAGTTACCATAATTAACTTAAATTAAAAAAATCCAACAAATATAATACTTACGTGTTACCATATGGATAAATGATGTAGAGCTTTTTGTTGTTGATATAAACCACCTCCTCTCTCGTCATCAACCACCTCCACTCCGGCTCATTAGCACCATCACCACCAACATGATCATCCTCAGTGTACTCACATGCTCGGTCGATGTACCTACTATATCGATGTGTGGCGTATGCCCATTGGCGTATACCAGGAGGAGGGGGGAGAGAATCGGTGTATATCTGGTTTGTATACCCAGTGGCATATCACGGGTGTATACCCGAGAAGGTGGCATATGCCCGTTGTATACCCGAGGAAGTGGCATATGCCCGGTGTATATACACGAGGTGGCATATGTCCATATGAGGGAATATGGAACCAATTGGGGCCCGATGGAGAATGGGTGGTGGGACATCAGGAGTGGTAGTCATGGGCGGACCAACCAATGTACTCGACCTCATATTTCCAAGATTAATTACCACCTCATTATTAGCACTACGATTACGCCTCCTCTTGGGCTCCTCTTGCTATTTCCTTCCCTTTATCTTGTCTCGGTGGGTGAGCCTCCTCACGAATCCATTTCTATGAAAAAAGGAACCCACAACAATATATAATATTACCAACATTAATAATACAAAATGTGATACTAACACCATTAATGATACAAAATGTGATACTAAAACAATTAATGATACAAATGTGATACTAATGACATTAATGATATATTCATTAACAAGTTTCATCAAAAAGACAAAGGTAATACACAAGAACAATAATGATAATAACAACATAAGACTAATCTAATTATTCATCTTCTTCATCTTGATTCTCTTCTTCATCTTGCTCATCTAGTTCATTTTCTTCTATCACTTCTAATCTTTGCTTCAACTTTTTCAACATCGATGCGATCATCACGTAAGGGGGTGACACTGTTCAACTTCAATTACCTCATTTACTCGGACATTTCATCCACGATAAGGAACATCATCCTCCACATCACTTTGGCTTGATGCGACCCAGTAGTTTTGTCTTAATTGCAACACACCATCCTTTACGAGTTGATGGATATGGAACATAGTACAGCTTGTCTCACATTTTACTGCTATAATAAATGGATCATAGAGTTGATACCTTCTATTTATTTGAATGTCCACCAGTATTACATTTTGGATTCAACTTTGTTCCTCTAGCAGATGGATCAAACCATACACAATAAAACATGACTATTTTCTTTTCATAGTCCAGAATGGGTATTCAAGTTGATATATGTGTTGGATCGCTGCTTAGTAGTAGTCATTTTCACCTCCTCTGTTTCCACTTTAACATATACCCCACTATTAATTGTTCTTTTCCCTCACTCCGAGTTGAGTGTCAAATTTATGCAGATTAACTAGAGTCGTGTGCCACTTCGGTGACCTCGAAAAGGACCATCGGCTAAGTTCCTCAAGTGTTGGATTAGGGAGTTGGTTGTGCTTCATAAACCTAAGTAACCATATATGGGAAAAATAAGTCATGTCTCATCTACTTTAAACATTTGACATTAACACATTATTTGATTTACTTACTCTAGCCTTAAACCAGTTGGAAAACTTTCATGTATCTGAGCAGAAGATTCTTGGCGGGTATACCTCGATTAAATGAAGAATGCCTTGAAATGGTGTAATTGAAAGTTGATCGAACCATGATTTAACTTTATACTTTAAGCGTCTATAATATAAAGACTAAATTGGAGCATACTTACTCGACATATGGTTTAACCCGGTGCAATTGATCAAGACATGAACATGTCTTTGATAGATGTTCTTTATCGATAAGTATTTGGTTGACTTCTTTCAGAGGCGACGGGTTTGCTAAAGGCAGATAAAGTGAGCGCATGTCTTTCTTCTTCAACCTCCACTTTCATTTCTATTATTTCTTGACAACATAAAATTGTTGAAATAATGTGAGCGAGAAATAGATGGTTTCACGGTGTAAGTAGGCTGCGCAAATCGATCCTTGACTCTAGCTTTATTCTTCAGCGATCGTTTATAATCACCCATTAATCTACATATGAACAATTAGTCATACTAATTAATTAAAATAGTCGTACTAATAATTTTTTAATTCAAATGTTGAAATAGATAATTACCTCTCAAATGGATACATCCACCTATAATAATGAGTAGTCGCGAGTCTTGCTTCATATGCTAGGTGGTGGTAGATGCTCCATGGAATCAAAGAAGGGAGGAAATATTCTCTCCAACTTACGGATGATGAAAGGAATATTACTGCTCCATCTTAATGAGATCATCCATTCTCAATGTTGAAGAGCACAAATTCTTAAAAATTGACTCACTTGATAAGTGGTTCCAAAACACACTTTGGTAGTGAACTAAAAGCAATTGGAAGCAAACACTCCATGAATACATGGCAATCATGACTTTTCATCGCATACATCTTCCCGGTGTTCACATCGGTACATCTTGCAAGGTTAGAAGAATAACCATCGGCATCCTCGATCCTTTCAACCATCGACAAACATCTTTCACTTCGCGGGTGTTAGGCGATATTTGGCTTTTGGTTTTAACATCTTCCCATTAGCCAATTCCACCAAATTCAAATCGGATCGATATTTGCTTTCTGATGCGAGAATCAATCTAGCCTTATTATTGTCTTTAGTTTTATCTTTCACATTCATCACGATCATAAATATGTTATCAAAGAAATTCTTCTCAATGTGCATAACATCGAGATTGTGCCTCAATGATTGTCTTTCCAATATGGGAGATTCCAAAATATGCTTCTTTTGTCGATTATGCACTTGTCCATAACCATGCGATCTCTCAAGTTCGCTACCTCGGTGACTTGTGGCAAGTCCATAACTCTGCTCCATATTTCACGCAGGTGTCACGAAAGCGGTGGTCCATCTTCTTGACTACCTTGTTCTTGAAGCCCTTCTTGTTCTTTCTAAATTTATGATCGGCGGTAGAATCTCACGATGCGAGTCAAACCAAGAAGTCTTGCCCCGTATTTTAAGCAGCGCCTTTGTGTGTTCCATGCAATGGGGACATGCCAATTCACCGTGAGTCCCCCAACGGACAACATACCATAAGCGGGGAAAGTCGTTAATTGTCCACATCAGCGCCGCGCTCTCATCTTAAAATTCTCTTTACGTCTTTTGCATCATATGTCAAAACACCCCCACAATCTCTTGAGATCATCAATTAGAGGTTCCAAAAAGATATCAATGTTAGCTTTTGGATTATTTGGACCAGTATCGAGACAAGTCAAAAACATAAGCGGTTTAGTCATGCACATCTCGAGGAGGAAGATTGTAAGGGGTAACAATGGTAGCCAACAAGAGTAGGAGAAGATGATGCTTGGATATATGGAGTAAATCCATCGAGCACAATCAAGTCGAACATTTCGTGGAGTGCGAGGCAAAATCTGAATGCACTAAATCAAAGTGTTTCCATGCTTCAAAGTCGGATGGGTGGCGCGAAATATACGAGTACCCTATTATCATAATGCCAAGTCATTTTTGCGCAACTTGATCGATGCAAACATTCTTTGCAACCTTGGAATTATAGGCAAATAGAACATCGACTTCACGGGAATGGGTTTATAATTACGTTTTGCCCGCTTTACGAACATGATACCTCGTAGTCCACAGAATTTGCATTCAAGTAGTTCACCGTCATTTTTACCAAACTTCGTTGTTGTAATACAACATGTGTCCTTTCTCACAACAATCAATCTTCTTAAAATCCAATCCCGGCTTGAAACTAACATCTTTGCTTCATAATAATTGTTTGGCAAATTATCCTTATAAGGTGTTGCATCCATCATCATTTTAGTCACATAATCTAAACCCACTTGAAATACTACTCATGGACTTGAGGCTAAAAGCAACACACATAGATAATTTTGAATCTGGCGAGCCTTGAACAGCGGTTTGTTTGAATCGATAACAAATTATAAAATCTACTGTAACTTCATTTGGAAGTTCTTCATGATTGTCATCTTGAGGCTCATCAAATGGCACATTCACCCAGAAGACCATCACGAATCATGTTATTCATCCACTCGATATTTTCATTCACGTGAAACACCAACACGAGAATTGCTTGAAGCTCGACTTCAAAATTTGGAAGTTGTTCTCCATGGTCGATCCAAATCCTATAATTAGGCCTAAACCCCCATTGATACAAGTGGCATCGATTTCCTCATCGGTCTAATAGGTACAAGTCGCATTTTAAACATGGACATCTAACCCCATTTTCCTCTCTAGCCAAATCATGTTGCCACGCTACCACGAAATTGTTCAACCCCTAACAACAAAAGATTCTTTCAAACCCGCTCTTCTCGAATATAGCCGATCGTACACGATCACGATTAAATTGATACGAATTCATCTACACATTTTAAAAAGCGTGTTACATTCCCATAACATTGCCAATAACATATATCAAGTTAGTGGCATCGATATCATCGGTGGAGATGATTTCGGGCGAATATGAAGTCGAGGCGACCTGCAAAACCCTTTTCCATCCAAGTAGTGAAGGAAGTTATTTGAACTCGACCTACAGTTGTTAGTCTTGTCTCCAATTATCTCAATGGAGATGATTTCGAGCAAAATATGGGGTGAGTGAAACGAGCACCTCACCACTTTTCCATCGGCAACACACGATCCAACTAACCTAGGGTTCATCCAAAAACACTTAAACACTTTTCACACTCAATTCAACTAACATTTCACAATAACAATTAATCCTAATATTCAATTATAACTTACAATTCACACTCGATCCTTAATTATAACTCACAACAATACTCAATTCTAATACATAACAACAAATTTAATTTAAAAACTAACATTTATTAGATTTCGTCAGGTGCGGTGGTTGGTGGCAGTGTGCACTCGGTGCGGTGGTGAAACTTCAAACACCAAAATCAATCTAACCAATTTCAATTTCAGGAAACAATAAATTAAAACAAATTCAATAAAAATTAAAATTAAAACAATATCATAAAAATTGAAAATCAAAACTTCTGATAAGAGGTGGTTGGTGGTGGTGGTGGTGGTTGTGTGGTGGTGTGAGTGGAAGAAGATGGAGAGAGTAAAGGGAAATGAGAAATAGTAAGAGAGAGAGCTAGAGAGGAGATAAATAGGAGGAGCTTTGGTGGTGGTGGTGGTGGTTTTTCGTGGTGGTGGTTTTCGTGGGTGGTGGTGGTGGTGGTTTTAGTGGGTGGTGGTGGTGGTGGTTTTTGGGTGGTGGTGGAAATGAGGTGAAGAGAAGAAGAGTGAAAGGAGAGAGAGAGGCAGATAGAGGAGAAGAATTGGGGGCTTGGGTGGTGGTGGTTGTATGGTGGTGGTGGTTGTATGGTGGTGGAGAGGGTTTTGGTTTGAGAAGAATTGAGAGAGAAGAGTGAAGAGAAAGCGGTGAGAGTGAGAGAAAAAGTGAGAGGCGGGCGTCGCTCGGTTGTAGTCAAAAATGTGCCCGCGTGGCGGCCAGTTTAGCGACGGAAAATCGATTCGCTAATCCGCGTAAAGCGAGATTTCTTCTGCGATCGAGAAATTTAGCGAGGACCCATTAAATCCCGTCATTGCTTGTCTTGAATTGCGTGCAAGCGTAATTTGAAATTGGCGGCGTGCATTTAGCGGCGGCGGTCGTCGCTCTTTGGCCTTATTTCGTCGCTAATTACCTAATTTGCGAGGGACTGTTTCCCTTCGCTATATCAGTCGCTAATTTACGAGTTTGCGAGGGACCTAATATTCCTACCATGGCGTCCTCGCTAAATGGCGTTTTTTTGTAGTGTTTGGTCAAAGATCTTGGGAGATTCTGATACTTTCTTGGCATTGAGGTAGCTCATTCTAAAGCGGATTGCTATTTCTAGAAAGTATGCTTTGGATATCTTAGAAGAAGCCAGGCATGCTAGATTGCAAGCCAATTGACTCTCTATGGATCCTAATGTCAAGATTCTCTGGGATCGGGAGAGTCATTTTGAGATCGGGGAAGGTATAGGAGGCTAGTTAGGAAGTTGAATTACTTGACCATGGCGAGGCTAGATATTTCATCTTATTTGTTAGTGTGGTGAGTCAATTCCTAAATTCCCGCCTTGTGATGATCATTGGGATGGCGTGGTTAGAATCTTGAGGTACATCGAAAGGAGCTCTGGAAAGGTCTTGTTTACGGATAGAGAGTGATTCAAATGTTGTTGCTTAGGCAGGATCTTGATTGGGCTGGTTGTCCCTTTGATAGAAGGTCACATCCAGGTATTGTGTTCTTATTGGTGGAAATCTAATTTCATGGAAAAGTAAAAAAGCAAAATGTTGTTGCGGATCAGCGTTGAGGTGAATATCGAGCTATGGCACTTACCACTCAAGAGCTCACATGGGTTTGAAACATATTCTTCAAGAGTTGCTTTTTGTAAAATAGGCCTTTATGAGTCTCATTTGCGATAATCAAGCGACCCTACATATTGCGTCGATCCGATCTTTCATGAAGCGAACCAAACACATTGAAATTGATTTTCATTTTGTTAGTGAGAAGATTGTGTCCGTGACAATGCTACTTCTTTTTAGATAGGCAATTGTTAGTGTAGGGTGTGGAAATGTTAGTTCCGGGACTTGAACAGTGACCTCCTTCTTGCACACATTTGGTGCACTCGCCCGGTATATCCTTACCGCTAATGGTGAAATTTACCTACTCGGGATGACATTGCTACTTCATTTGTTGGTTCTAATGATTAATTGTGAGACATCTTCACAAAAAGCTCTTGGGAGTGTTAAGATATGTTGTAAATAGTAGCTTACAATCACGGATGCCTACAATCTCTATGCGCTCGACTTGAGGTGAGTGTTAAGATATGTTGTATATAGTAGCTTTATATGTATCAGGCCCGATCCGGGTTAGTTTTACTCTATTTAAACTTCATTAGTGTGTGTCTTTCATGCACACAATATCTGATTAATAAAGCGGAACTACGGCTTTCTGTGAGTGCGAGACGTAAGCGTGATTGGTGACTGCATTACCAATGTCTTGTTTAGTCATTTCAGCGATTCTGAAAAAACAAGGCCAGAAACATTCTGCAAATAAATAAGCTTAAAGGTAAATGCGATGTAATTTTCATGTAAATAAAAATGTGAAACCGGTGGGATCCACGGTCTAATTTTGTATTTGTCCATTTTATAAAATAAACGTTGTCCATATAACATTTCTGGAATTATAGGAGCAGTAGTTGTCACTTAGTTACACGTTAGAACATTTCATTCAATACTGTGATGGACACCGTTGCTCTTTCACTTTCATATTGCTGGAAGAACTAGTCTGGGCTCACATGCATCCAAGATTAGTAGCCAATAGGAATTAGAAATGGAGATATTTTAGAATCACGCTTCTAAAATATCTCCATCCATCCGTCTATAAATTTCTATTCTCCGAGGGAAGTACTTCTCATCCTCAAACTTGCAATATAATATTATCTTTTGTTAAAAATGGCCGCCATTGTTAAAGTCAGTGCCTCCAAATTGATGTCCTTTGCTGCTCTTTTAGCGATACTTTTGTTACTCATGTCGTCTTTGCCAAGTAGTGCTGCTCAAGCCAACTTCAAACATGGTACGTACGTTGATGCATGCTATGCTAGTTGTTTATGTTTTTTTGCATCACACACTCACTTTGAAGTTTGGATCAAGATATATATTTCTATCCATGTTTTATTTATATCCTCGTTTTTTCTCCTATCCTGCAAATTCATTAATTCATTCAATTTTTATATATATGGTGCAGGGCGAAAACTTTTCCAAGCATATCCTCCAATTCCCTCTTATGAAACATATCCTCCTGGTGGAGGATATTATACTCCACCACCGTAATCAAATTATGCAACTAGCCATGATACATGTTGAAGCATACTACAAATATTCTAGAAATTAAGTTTTATTAGAAACATCAAATATGTAATTATAGAATAAGAAGTCTCTAGATTTTACTAGAATAAGAATCTAGAATCAAATATGTATAGCCTATAAATAGGCATCCTCACCATGTGATCTTGTGATCAATCAACAAAATCGTCTAGCCATTGTACTAAATAAATATTGTGAAATAAGGTTGAAATATTTGTTATATATTCCCACAGCATCCTTCCCTCTAAACCTTAGTTCCCACTTTAAAAACTATATTTCATTACTTTCTTCTAATTAAACAACTAAGTGGTATGCTGGGTATAGATAAACTATATCTAACTATCAACTAAAAATCACTAACGTCACTCTATATTACTTCCATATATAATTTTCTTAGTCAATGGCTAACAACACCCAATCATCATCTAATGTTAAACTTCTACTTTGGATACTTTGGGAGAGAGAATTTTGATCTAACAGAATTAGTTAGATTCTGTTTTGGTTTCATTCATTTTGCAAAACTGAAAATCAGCGTTACAATTATCTCAGAGCTATGTTTATATAGCTGTTGAGAACAGAAAGGAGAAAGGCTCAATTGACTTCACAAAGTCAACATGGGCAAAAGACTAATCTACCCTTTATAATACAATCATATTCCTATTTTACCCTTGAGTACATTTACAACAAAATTTCCTTTACATGGTCTCTCTTCTAACATGCCCCTCAAACTCAACTAGGTGTGGCAACAACAGTGAGTTTGCTCATAAGTCTTAATTCAAACCGAGAAGCCACGTAAAGGTTTAGTGAGGATATCAACCCTTTGATATAGTGGACCGAGAACAAAATTAGCTATGTGTTTGTTTCTAGAGCACCTTTTCTCTTAGAAAAAATAGGTGAAGTTCCATATGTTTTGTGCGGGCATGTAGAATAGGATTGTGAGCTACAGAGACTGTACTCAAATTGTCACAAAGGACGATAAGTGAGTTGAAGGAATACCGATTCTGTGAGCAAGATTGGATCCTGATTCCTCTCACAGTAGCTAGGGCGGACTTACATATTAGACTTAGTCTTTGGATCTAGCCCACGATTGGTTGCTTTTAGGCCACCAAGAGATGAGATTGCCACAAGAAAGATGCAAGCACACGATGTAGGCGTCTGTCATGGGAGTCGAACCCCAGTCACCATCACGATAGGCTACAAGTGGTGAGGTGAGTGATAA